>BSBN01000609.1:0-4800000 GCA_027924645.1 Cunninghamia lanceolata
TGCACTTGAGTCTATTGTCCTTCATTCTCTCACCAAAGGATATAATGTTGGTAAACAAGGAGGTTGATTGACGATAATGTAAACACTTGCAATCTAAGAATTTCCCTTAGGTATTTTAAATACCACAAGTCTTTGTGCTTCAATAGATAACAAAGATAGGGTGAACCAGACTACAAAAGTACATAGACAACAAGATCAATGGCATGCCTTAGAACATTCCAAGACACATGAATTTGATCTTGTACACCACAGATCCAATTTACATAGAATTGTAAATCTATCACAATCCCAAACATCGAACATAATGAGGGTATTTATTTTCTATACCTAGATTTCTAAATTTTGTGTCATAAAATATTATTCTTCATTATAGTTCCCACAATTCTTGTACACTTCCATTCACATTTGATTTCTTAAAATAACATTTTATTATTTTGATATTTATCCAGTTAAGAGTGCTTTATTTGTTGCATGTATTTTAAATAACTGGGTTAATCTAAAAAGGTTGCATTTACCTTTACATTTTGGCAAACTTGTTCAATCTTCAACCACCCTAGGGTTTTGATTTAGGGTTTATACCTTCGCTTAGAGTTTCAAATCTATATTTTTCTGATTGCTTACTCATTTTTAGATCATGCTAGGGTTTGTGTTTACATCTATTGTTATTTCATTGATATATTTTCATCTAGGGTATGTGCCTTATTGTGTGACCTTTAGTAATTACCCTCTCTACCTATCCTTGGATATCTCATTAGGGTTTTACTTTCAAATATGTTTTTTTCCTCTAATTGTTCTAATTTTAAAGTACATGAAAGTGTTTCATATCTTTCATAAGCCATTGTTTGTCATAAGCTACTTGTGATCCTAATATTCATTTAAGAAGGAATACTCACTTGGACACCAATGTAGTTGCATGCTCTCATAATACTACAAATTTCTCTTGATGCTTATGTTGAGAATAATGTGGATGATGCTCATGTAGAGTAAAATGACTTTGCTAATGAACTTACTAGTTTAGCTTTAATTAGAAAATCCTACACACCTTGTAGGAATGATTCATGATATGTTTATCAACAAGCCACAAGGATTAGAGGTCTTGCAAGATATGAGTTCTAAGATTTATTTATCTATCTTCTTGTTTGGTGCATCTACTTCCCCTCCCTCCTCAGCTATACCTACTTCCAATATTGTTCTATCTCATTCTAATACTCTTGCTTCTACCATTGTCCCATTGCATAGTGTTACCACTACCTCCACTAGTGTAACCATCATATAGTGTTCACATTTTATCCATCTTTACCCCTCTTTATGGATTACCTCCTCATTGCACCCTTGTCATCATACCCACATACTACATGATGTTTTATACATCCACTACATTTTCATCCCCCACTATCCAACTTACTATATCCACCACCCCTCTCACTTGTGCCACCCTACTCCTACCACTTCATTCTCTACCATGTCTACTCCTCATTCCATTCCTCCATCCATGCCCATGCACACACTTCATTATCTTTCCTCCTTCGGACTTATTTCCCAACCTATATTACCTCCTTTATCTCTCATACTAATCATACCCACCCTAGTGGACCCCAAATTTCCCTTGTCACTATCCCTTCCTCTACCCTAGATGTACTCATGAAAAATATAGATCATATGGAGAAAAGATTGGATAGATGCAAAATGGACATGATAATGATGAATTTAAGAATGCTAGATGCATACCACTATCATATGAGATTCTTAGAGATCTTTTACCCATGGACTTTGTGGCACCTCACTTTGACATGTATAATGTAAAAGGTGATGTGCATACACACTTGGGACCCTTTACCACAACATGTGTTGACTTTCTATATAAGGATAGGTTATTGGCTAGTTTTTTTCAAGAACTCTAAAGGATTATGCAATTGAATGGTTATTTTCATTACATTGTGGATCTATTCACAAATTTGATTATCTGACTAAAGTGATTTTAAAATAATTCAAAGTCAATAGAAGCCTAAGAGTTATTATTTTTTACCTATTTAAGTGTGCCCAAGGACCAAATGAGCACATTAATTATTATGTCATATTAAGATTTAAATCTTTGCGCTCCAAATTGTTTTTCTGTACATGATCTTAAATTGATAATTATGTCATAAGATTTAAGTTCTTGTTTTCCAAATTGCTTACTCCCTTACAAATGATCTTGAATTGTAAACCATCTTTATTAAGGGATTACTTAATCCAATTGTGGATAATGTGTATCTCAATAACATTTTTTTTTTTGGATATGTGTTCACAGTTAAAATAGTTGAATCTAAGTTATTAGCAAGACGTGTCTTTAAATATGGGTCATTAACTCTAAATGCTTCTTTATACCATTTAAAATATCAAAACCCAACTTTTCAAAGGGAAATAATACAAAGAAAAATGTTAATCAAGTGATTACTACTTCTACCATTCTATTTTAAATAAAATGCTCCTCCAGGAAGTTTATGAAGTTGCAATAATCCTTGGATGATGTGCTACAAAGTTTATTGAACACTAATTTAATTACTCTTCCTCCTATCGATCCATTAGACCCAATAAACCACTTCCTAGAGGTTATAAGAAGCAAGCATTTTGTAACTTTAGCATGCAAGTAACTCTAGCTCTATGGTCACATGAAACACATAGGACGATGAGATAACAAGACACTAAAACAAATTTTAACAAAAAAGAACACAAAGGGTCAAACATGGTAACACAAAAGCATATGTTTAGCTACGAGAAAAGGCTAAGGTAGGGCTAAAATGAACTTAAAAACATACTAGGGGAGTGGACACCAAACTATGTGATGTGAAATGACCATTTATAGGTGTTACTAGCCACCTTCAACGATGATTTGAGATTCTTGTAATGCCTCTGCACCTCCCATAAACATTTTTCATTGACCCTATCTCTTATTTTTCCCTCTAACAATGCAATTTTGAATTGATATTGGATTCTCAAGCAATTTTTCATGAAATCTCTCTTGACTTTCAACAAATTTGTGAATCTTGGTGAAGTTTGGCTCTCATTGTGATCTTGTACAACATCCTATTATGCTCTCTCAATGCTCCTTTGTAGCTATGCTCTTTTTGTGCAAGTTCATGTGAGTTCTTTGAGGGTTTTATGGATTCGTTTGTAGGGTTTTGTGAAACTATTACTTGTTGGGTCATTCTTTATCAGCTAAGTAGTTTGCACCTCATCTGAATAGGTGATTGAGTTTCATTTTGTGGTGTATATTAAGCTTGCTTAGGAGTGCATATTTAGGAGTCTATGTTTAGCCTTGAGCTATACTTGGTATGCCTAGATT
Source organism: Cunninghamia lanceolata (assembly GCA_027924645.1). NCBI lineage: Eukaryota > Viridiplantae > Streptophyta > Pinopsida > Cupressales > Cupressaceae > Cunninghamia > Cunninghamia lanceolata. The sequence goes on from BSBN01000609.1 coordinate 3,326, forward strand.
AGCTTTGTCTAAGTTTAGTAGTTTGCTTTCCCTATTCTTGGAGCACCACTATTCTTAGTGAGATTTTCTTATTATCAGCTCAACTATTCTTAGTCGATTATGTCCTATATGTACTACATCTTGTAAGCTAATTCATTAATCCATTATTTGCATTCTAAGTGTCCCATTATTTTGTAATACTTGTTTTCTTGTAGATTGAGCATGGTCTTGTTCATCTTGGGTGGCTTGATTTGGTACTCACATTCACTCAATGATCTTGGTCAATCTCACATGGTATCATAGTAGGATTATTTGAATGTTTGTTCAAATTTTTTGTGAGATCTTGATAGTATATGCATTATTGGATTTTCTTGACTAAAAGGTCAATTTGCCATAAGGGAGCGAGAAATATCAAATCTAGAGCAAGGCCCAGATCCAAAGAAGGTCAATTTTGTGTATAAATCCGATCTACATCTGGTTCAACACAACAAATAAGGTAGGCACACCTTTTTTTGGGCTCAATTCATTGTAGGGGTCACCAAGAAACTTGTGTAAAGGCATAGAAACCCTTGAGGAAGGCATTTTTTTACCCCCTACAGGCACGAGCAGAGAGGTTGATCTACTTGGTCAAAGGCATTTTAAGGGCTGAGCACAATGGGAAACGTTGCCCCTTAGCCTATGGAAAGATCAGACCATAACCTACACAAAGAAAGGCATTGAAATGCCTCTGTAAAGGTATTCAGGCACTCCAAAGGTGACCAAAAGGGTGTATTTGTTGCAAAAAGTCATGATTGGGATGTGAGGCACCCTAAATCAACTTATGTGTGGCATTTTTCCTACAGAGAGGCGTCTATCCTTGAAGCAACGCATCAATCCCTGAGTTGGGTATGAAAATGAACCAGAGGAAGGTCGATTTGTGTTAGAAGAGAGCCTACATATTTTCCTATCTCTTGGTGGCCTACACAAAGGTGCCATAAATTATAGAAGGAGCCACCTTGCCCTGTTTGAAGTGTACAAAACTGGTAATTGTTCTTTTAGAGGTCGACTAGGGCATCATTCTTTTGCCCAAAATCAAATTAGGGCAAATAAACCTTTCTTTTTTTGTCCTCATCCTCTAAATTTAGAGGTTCTTAAAAAAATTGGTTAGTGCTAAATTTGCAAAGGACTTGTAAAAGGTGACTTTTAAAAGTGCCAAATTTAAATATGATTTGTAAAAAGGCTAAGTATTAGGGCATGAATCAACTCGCTTGGACCTATATCGCTGCATGATAAAGTGCCACTTTTTCAGGGGGAATCCAATTTTGAATCAAGGGGGGTGTCCTTTGTGTTGTGTCTTGTACACTTCTACACTTCCTTCTACTTTTTTTTTTGGGTAATCGAGCATTTTGTAATCATGAATTGATATAAAGTTCCTTTTTGGGGGGTTCATCATGTATTTTGATATTTATTTCCATTCTCTATTGTCAAGTTAACTTCAGAGAACTATTTGTCTAGGAAACAAGGGATAAATAATCATTGTCTTGAATAGTATCTATTGCCCTATCTCCTTGGACTTATTCTTGAGCCAAGTGACTATGAACATAAGAATACATGGTTTAACAATAATGGCATGGTCTATGGACTAATATGACTTACTATTTTTGAGGATTTTCTACATCACTTAGAGCACATAGAGTGCCCTTTAACTTCTTGGACCATCATCAACAACTATATGGAGACTTTAGATCTTCATCTGATAGTGATGTTTCCTTGCATGGCCAAGCTCTTGTAGATGATACTAAGACTTCTATTTCCCCATCTTGTGTGGACACATCCTCATGGCATGATCAATTTATTTGGTTGATATACATTGATACCCCATCTATAATACATGTGGCTACTTCTGAGTTTAGAGTTGTAAAGCCCTCAATTTCATCATAAAAGTAAATGAAATAAATAATCCACTTAAATACAACATCACAATATCCAAAGTAAAAAGATGTAATTAATCCACTTAATCACAATATAAAAGATAAAAAGAGTGTAATTAATCTGCTTAATTACAATGTCACAAGTAAAATGAGCAATCTCATAAATATGAATCAAAATGTTATTAAATCTTTCAAAATCACATGCTTAATCTAGGTAAAAGCACTATAATAATATACAAAATCCATGGGCATTCACGCCATATTACATCCAATTTCAAGTTACAATAATCATATGCAACAAGAATTAATAAATCAATATGCTCATCAGTCGTATGAACCAAGTTGTCTAACACTTGCGAGCTAAGAGATGGGAACATGGCCCAGGTGCTTTTCCACCCAATCATGAAGTGATTACACTTCCCTAGATCCCTTCATGAAATGAAGGAAACCCAATCCTGCACGAAATGTCTAGCTACCTGGAAACACCTGGCAGGAGGGAACACCCGATGCAACCCTGATGTCTGAATGTGCAATTCTAATAATGAAAAGCATATTGTCTCACAACAGGATGTGGCAAAGATATATATAAATAAGTTTGCTAGACAAAATAAACATCTATTTCAATGTCATCTTGATTAGATCTAATCCTTTAAATAGTAACCTGGTTCAATTCCTGAAAAGAGGAAAAGCCATCTCTGAAAATCCACATTTGACATCCTAGCCCAGAAAGTAACCCAACACATTCCTAGATAAAAACTACTTCTTTCCCCAAGAAGCAAGAAAATAAATAATAAAGAACCAAGAGTTCAATTTTACCAATAAATCAATCAAAAATCCCTTTCCCCAAAACATCAACCAAGGAAATACACTTTCCAAGCAATAATCCATCTTTTGTACATACAATTGCATTCATAAGGTTATCAATATGATATAATTTCTAATCCATTTTTTAGTCATAATTCACTATATAAAAGTCATTCTCAATTTTCAGCAATCTCACTGTCAAATCTGTGACAAGAACTATCTCAGTCCATTTATCTATAACCATATAAGTTCACAATTTAATCAAAAACCTTACTGTCATGACTGTGACAGGAACTGTTGTAGAATAAAAATGAACAGAGAACATAGTTTAATCAGATTACTATCATACTATGATAATGTTTTATAAAATAAAGTTTTGGACAACAACAATAAAGAACAGTCATCTACATGAATCCCTTATTTTCACCTAAGTTTATAGAGTTATTTACACCTTGATTTAATCATAAGAATAGGTTGATTCCAAATAAAGACTCAATCTATCAATCACACAAAAAAGTATCAGTTGTTTCACATATGCCTGACAGAGAATAATTGATCAACGACTGGGAATGTTAGATTTCATCTCAAAGTTTAAAGGCGATGGACAAAAGGGGGCGATCTCTTAGCATTTGATCTGAAAAAACAAGAAAACAGAGTATGAGATAAAACAACAAGCCGAACCAATATAAGCGATTGGTTTTGTAAAAGCTTAGTCCACGATTTTAAGACACTGGCTAGTAAAAATGGGTGATCTTTTATACCAGGAAAATCAAGAACAAGAAGAGGATGTTGATTTACTTTAACAAAACAAGAAACAAGGAACAATAGGTTGCCCACTTCCTGACGATAGCAGGGTTTAATTTGTCCATGTAGTGGTTGGCAGTTGAGTACTTGACAAACGCAGCTAACCAGTTTTAAATTCAGTGATCCAAATAATAATCATTCTATAGGCTAAGAGAAATAATAGGTCAAGCTGAGAATTATGAGGCCAAATCCACACAACAGGTCAATCAGCGGTCAAAAAGGAATAGCAGGATTAAACACAATCCGGAAAAGAATATACACAGGCCGATTTTACTAAGTTTCAAACATAGGTCTATTTAATTAGTTTTAACGGTCACAACAACCACCTATTATTGTACACAAAAACAAGAAAAATACCCAGAATTATCTGCCTGCAACCAGAGGTTGATTCTGCCTTCCTAGTCGATGATTTTCTCCAGCTTCCTGTCGCTCCAAGATTAAGGTCTTCTCTGCCTTCTACAACCAAAATAATACACAGAAAAATCACCTTCTTACTACTGCAAAAATGTATGTTCCAATACTCTGCCATTTCTCTTCTTTTATTAAAAGACATCTCTCTAATTTTGGTGATCCCTTTTAGGTTTAAAGACTGAAGATTGATAACTGGTCCATACTCCAGTTTGCATGAGATTTGACCAATTAAAACTCACAAAATTCTATTTAAAATAAAATAACAACTATTTTAGTTAGCTTACTGTCGCATGAATGACAGTAAGTAAATTTTAATTCTTCTATTCATTTCCTAAATATAATAATACTATTTTTAATAGACATAATTACTTTAAATAAATCAAGAAGTGAAATAATAAAATTATATATATATATATATATATATCCATTATAATTTAATATAATTATTCAATTTATTTTACATATTGTCTTCCAAACATCTATAGAAAAACATTATTTATTTATTTATTAATAATATAAAGCACGCACAATTTTAAATATAATTCAAAAGAACATTAATATTTTTGACTAAATCATACATTTGAAATAAACTTATTGTAATAATTAAAACACAATATTTTCTAAGTATCCAATCATCAATCACATTTATCATCCACACAATGATGCATAATAACCATTCAAAATGCAACATGGAACTATGTGAGTATGTGATTGCATTAGGGTTAACCATCCCATCAGTTCTTGCCAAGTGGCTAGAACACCTCTACCTCAACCATGTTCTCGTCTTCGACGAGTACCTGCATTCATTCGCACTCAACTCAAGGTCAATAGGTTAGTGCCTCAAAACATAGCCAAAGCAACATTTTAATCATATCGATAATATCTTATATCTAAATCAATTAACCATTTTTTGCATATTTAATTCCATGCTAATTACCTTCACACATATAAAATTACTTAAAGTAAAAGTCAATCACAGTAATTGTTCTCTAATCTAGATTATTAATATAGTCCATAAAAATGAGACGTGACAAGAGTTGTTTCTTCGAGAGCTTCCAATCATTCTTTACAACAGTGTCTTATATCTGATTGGGACACACTTCTACCAGACATATCTTGCTTGTTTGTAGAGTCCCACATTTTAGATCTTAATGACACTTTGGAGGATCTTGTTTTCCTCTTTGATGACAGTTATCTTGCACCTGCTACTACTACAAAGTTCAGAGAGGCTTCACCAAGGGCTTCCAGAGATTCTTGGCAGGACATCTCGTGGGGTTTGCTTTGTAGCCACATGGCATGGTTTAGCATTCGACATCCATACATCACTTCTCTAGATCCTACTCTTCATTAGTCTTCACATGATTTTGAGAGGTCACTTATCTTAGTTAGGCCTGGGACTCCTAATTTGTTTGTGACTCATTTCAACATCAGCATGATGACATTTGAGTAATGTTCTAAGACATGATACATCACAAGACTTACCACCTCACCTTGCTTCTTTGAGTTGGAGTTACTTCATCATTCACCATTGGAGTTGTTTCTTCCTAAGAGGAGAAATGACATTTGCCACAAATGGATCATTTTCAACATTCATACATGGGCATTCTCTTTTGGCATAGGGGCTACTTCATTGTAGGGAGATACATAGTCTCTTTTACTCTTCTATTAGGGGGTCATATCTTCGTCATCACAGTCAAAGCGACCTGGTTTCAAGCTTAGTGTAGAGTTATCATCTTTGAGGATGCTTCCTAGTCCTCTTTTTTTATCTTTCTCTCTTTTTGGAGGGGATTTTTTTCCCACGTGGTTTTCTTCATTTCTCCATTTTTATGAGAGATTGCATTGTACATGGGTACTTGATCAGGTCTAGTTTCTGGGACCCATCATCATTTAGCCCACCTAAGCTATGCTTAAGGGGGTTGTTGGTGTATATTAAGCTTGCTTAGGAGTACATATTTAGGAGTCTATGTTTATCCTTGAGCTATACTTGGCATGCCTAGATTAGCTTTATCTAAGTTTAGTGGTTGCTTTCCCTATTCTTGCAGCACCACTATTCTTAGTGAGCTTTTCTTATTATTGGTTCAACTATTCTTAGTCAATTATTCCCTATATGTACTACGTCTTGTAAGCTAATTTATTAATCCCATTATTTGCATTGTAAGTGTCCATTATTTTGCAATACTTGTTTTCTTGCAGATTGAGCATGCTCCTGTTCGTCTTAGCTGGTGGCTCAATTCAGTACTCACATTCACTCAACGATCTTGGTCAATCTGACACATATTACTCTCTTTACTTCCTTGTTATTGTGTAACCCATTATTGATAGTTGCATTATGCGATTACCTTCTAGTTTCCTTTCTCTCTTCAAAGCTATTGCACTTGTTTGCTCACTTGGGTTTTGAGTAGATTAGTTTTATTCACAAAATACTTTTTATCACTACTATTATTCTATTATATTTTCACATAGAAAGTAGCAACACACACTCTTTTTCAAGATTTTTCATCTTGGTTGCCCATGGAGGCCGAAAGACCAAAACATGGGCTTGACTTGAAGGCAATCTCCTTAGCAACCCCAACCATTTTCTCTTTTCCTTGTAGGATTGAATATTTTAGTGAGAAGCTCCACTCCTTGTTGCTAGTTTCATGATCTCTCACTTGAACCCTTCTATTTTCTTATCATTTATTCTTGTTTGTTTTGAGTTTGTCATATATCCCTTTCTAGTTTTGGTTTATTTTCAACACCTGGAGGCTGTTGGGTTAGTTTCTTGTTGTGTTGTTGTGTTGTGCAGGTGACAGGGAATTAAGTAGACTTCAAACTTTTTATTTTTCATAACTTTAGGACTACAATACGACACACAGATGTCCTCGTGACATGCTGGCGTCCCTGGCAATGAGTTTCATGTTCCAGCACCAAGTTCCTATGTGACCCCTCTTTTCAGTTTTGTACTCAAAATTTTATTATTCTGTCTACAGTTGTTCATTTCCAATACTTAATCAGTTTTTCTTCATCTTTCAAGCAATTAGTTTAGTTTATTTTCTCATATCTTTTAGCGCAAAGTGGGTCTGTTGATGTTAGTCTATCTAACTAAGTAGGTAGTAAAACTAGACAGGATGCTAGTGCAGTTGTAGTGAAAAGTTCCCTTGGTTAATACATTTTAATCAAGGTGTAATTTTTCCTCCTCTACATAATCAAGGTGTAAATTTTCCTCCTCTACAGACACAATGACATTAAAATACATTATGGAAAACATAAAACTATAATTTAATCAATCACTAGCATAAAATTTATTCCACCAACACATATTAATTTATGGAAAATGATTAATTAGCGTTACTCACAAGAGTTAGACAATTTATGGAAAATAACTAAATAAAATGATTTACAAGTGTCAAACAATTATGACAAACACACAAACACATTTATGAGTTTCCACATGACTTGAGAATTCATAATTGACTGATTTATATTTAGGCTCACACGGCCACATAGGTCACATCTAGTAGCTCGAACTCGAGTGAGATGATAAATATACACATAACACCTATACCCAAATCAATTTTCTCCAATTAATCACCGTTGGAGAAACTTGTGCCTGCACTCTCAAGGAAAACATTAGGTGTAACTTACCAATTAGAATAACTGAAGCATAGTATACATAGAGCCACCAACAAGATAATGTCAAAATCCACATCTAACTAAAAATTATCTAACACTAGCATGATTTAGATATACATATGCACATAATAAATAATTACAGGTTGAACTCCATTCAAGTAGAGGCAAAACCACATATCATAATAAAAAATAGTGAGGCTTAAAGGGAAATTTGCAACCATAAAGACAATTTCCACATAACCCTATGAAACATATTTATGCAAACAATATGCAAAAGAATAGGTAAACATACCATCAAGATGACACAAAATGTACCTTCGGTAAACCCTCCATGAGGGAAAAATCCAACCTCCAAAATAATTTGCACCCATTGTATAATTTTGTGAATAAAGATTGCAATATATAGCCTCCATGAATACTTCTGAATCATCAAACTCCCTAATTGCACTCCATGTGAACAAGCAAATGAGAATCATGTAACCACACATCCCAATGCATGCTTCCTCTCTTCACATATGCAACCTACAAGAGAAGCTCAATCTAGCCAAACCTAGCCAACAAGCCAAATAGTCAACTATCCAACCTCAACAACTACTCGTGTGCTTGCTTTTATAGAAAATAAGCTTACACAAAACCACTAAGTGGTATTACATAACCATGTCTCCAAAAACCATGAGCTCACTAAACCATGTCCCCCTCATTTAATTATTGGTCCTAAGTTTTCCCTTTATGGTATTAAGTTTTCCCAATATTAAATATTTTCCCAATGTGCAACCCACATTAAATATTTTGCCAATGTTACATAGAACTTTACAAGTGGACCCAAATAAATATTTAATGTGGATAAACACATCACCTAGGATGCATCTCAAACAAATATTTATTTTACATAGTTTAAATAATTCATTTTATGCAAGGTGTACAACACACCTTTTCCAACATTCTCCCACTTGTTGTATACATTGCATAAGGGCTCAACAAAATAAACTCAAAAATCAAGGAAACAATCCATATGCCCAATATGTACCATGTAAACCTCCATGTGCTCCATCAAGATACCTGCAACAATAATCAAGGTGACCTCCATCTCAAACAAGAACCCTCTCATCCTCCATCATGCCAAACCATGAAAGATAAGATCCTCCAAAGAGATACCACACTAAACTATCACAAAGAAGAAAGAAACTTGCATCAACTGATATCCAAACACAAACACCAAATCCAATGGTAACAAATAGGTCTAAGTAGCTGACAAGAATCAATCACCATAGCTGAAATAGCAACAACAACTAGTTGCTAACACATCCAACTAACCATACCTCTAAACTAAGGTATACGAATGATAACAAGTAAACCTTATGCCATCAACATATACAACCCAAATCACAATGATCACAAGTCCTTGTATATACTCTATCCTACATAAAGAAGTCCTCCAAGGCAACAACATGTAAAAATGTGATAACAAGCCTCATGACCCTCAACACTACAGTATAATGAGAACATCCAACAAATGAAACATATACATCCTCGAACTCCCACTGCATGGGTAATGTCAAATTTGAAATCAATCAAAGCCTCCAAAGATCCACCAATAACACTCACATAGAATTTGTGGCTAAATCCTGTATCACACAGTGTCAAAGAACACACACAATGATATGCAAAACCTGCAAACTAAAATAGCTGCAACATAACTCTCACCACAAGTCCATATCTCTCCCAAGTCCTCCACATCATTAGAGAAAGAGATAAAAGAGTCTCACAATGGCTCCATACAAACCTCAACTCGAATGTCATGTGAACACAAACATCCAAGAAGAATTATAAGACTAATAAGACAGAACCTGCAAATCAAAGTCATGTCCTACTGACACCAATGTGCTATAGCTGTGAAAAAGTATGATCTCCTTCCTAAAACCCCAAATCAAGAAGCCTCCTCAACATCCAACTAAACAAGATGTAAGCCTCTCAAACCAAATGTAGATCAAACAAACCTCCATTCCTTAACAAGGAATATGCCCAAAGCCACTAACCATCTCCTTTAAACATAATGACCTCAAAACAACTCAAGATCAAACATAAGGAGATAACAAATCATAATGATGTATCTACTCCTTAAACAAGTCCTCATAACTAACATCCATAGCTCAAGATTCAAGCATACATGAGAAGACAAGACACAAAGAAATAATGCATTTGAAAATCAAGTGGGCAATACCTATCAAATCATTCATCACTAAGAGGACCAAGAGTGGGGAATGAGATTTCTCCTCCAGGATGCACCAAGCCTCAAAGACTCTCTCCAATAGCAATCTCCTCAATAGGTCCATGTTGAACTCACTCAACACTAGGTGTAGGCTCCTTGGTCTTCCTACTGAAATCTCATCAAAGAGTAATCATCTCAACACACGATCTCTAATAAACAAGAGATCTCTAGCCTCACCCAAGTCTCCAAGTATCCATGAGCACCTACAACCAATCAATCCATGCTTAGCTCCAAATACAACACTGCACTATCATGAAGCTCCCAAGAACATGATCAATGTACTCAATATATAAAGATCACCATAACCATCTAGTTGTCCTCTAGTTTTACAAATGAATACCTAAACATGCTTATATATGCAACTATAAACATTCCTGCCAAGAATTTCGTAATTCAAACTTACTGTGTCGGCCTAGGAACCAAATAACGGTCATAAACTGACACTTAAAATTTGGGCCCGACCCAAAATAGGGTAGGACTAGGGCATGGGCGCCCAAGTCCTCCCCCCCTATTTTGGGCAGGGTCTATCTCAAGGGATCCCCCTAGGTCCCATTCATCATGAAACTTAGGGGTTTTCTCATTGGGATGCCAAAATATGATGCAAGATGTCCTAAATGCACATCAAAGATCCGTGAGCTAAATCCTTAAGAGGGGAAAGCCCCCAAGGGGACATTTTTTGACGTTACATTTAGCCCCCACTTTAATGTATGTATAAACACAAGGCCAATACATGCATTAAAGTGCGGTCAAAAAACACACCAAGCACGGAGAAGACACGCCAATCACAGAGAAGACAATAACATCCACGCAAAACACAGAGAAGACAGTTACAGTCACACAAAATACAGAGAAGACAATATTGAATGTAGAGAAGACAGTGAATGCACAAAAGACATGAATGATTTATTTTCTTTTTCTTTTTCTCATATATATATGAAATGCAGATGCAAATACAAGGAAAGTAAACACACCACTCATAATGTAGGAGGGACTAATCGCCACCAGTCTTTAAGACTACATATGGGGCAATAAATAGACCAAACACACACACTTTGACGACACAGAGAAAACACAACAAACAAGCGACAAAGTGTTCCTATTTCTAGGTTTATCACCATCTCAAGAACATTATAGGCACACACCGACAATTGGGCTTCACCACAACAATCGTCGAAGACACACTTAAGGGTTGAGTTAGTCACAAAACCTCTCCCCGCCTTTGCAGAGGACTTTTGAAAATGATAGGATTGTACACTCTCTTTGAGAAATACACCATCCCCACCTCCGCAAAGGGCTTAAGAAAAAGGATATGCGTGATATCCCACCTCCGCAAAGGGCTTAAGAAAAAGGATATGCGTGATATCCTGCCTCCGCAAAGGGCTTAAATGATTGATTTCAAAGAAAACTTAGAGTGCAGGAGGGACTCTTTGCCGCCAATCTTTAAGACTGCACCTGAGGACAATCACATTGCTAACATCTACAACAGATAGCTTACCTTATATATGCCCCCACCTTAAGGTGGTTGATATCAGGTATCGATATCAAGCACATTAAGGTAGGAAGAAAACACACAAGGGCACACATACTCTTGCAAAGCCCAATCCCCCCGGAGGTGACATGTACTTTATGATCACCAAATGTTTCCACAAACACATCCCTACAAGAAACATGTTAGTGTCCATGTAATCATGATAAACAACAATGCATATAAAATCTAAGGAATGCAAGATTCAAGATAGACAAAGTGCATGGAGCAACAATATTGTTATGTTTTGTAAGTGAGATAAGACACCATCAAGGTCACTACGTAGAAAGCACAAAGTGCTTCTACCAGCCAAGCGTCGGATAATATATTACAACCCCATCGTCATATTAGGAACTAAGTCTAATTTTTGATTTCTCGCTAAAGGGATGCTAGGTCCGCATCAGTATAAATGTTTTCATCATCTACTCGCTAGGTAGAAACACTAGAGGAAGGTAAACAATGAAATCAAAGAGGAGAAACAAGTGCCTTAGGGACAGTCACATAGGAGGGTGCCCCCAATTCACCAACCACAATGCTATGTTTGTAAGACACAACACAACAATGAAAACAGAGAGAGGCAATATAAAAGAATGATGATACAAATAGAAGGTCACAACAGAGGTGGTCTCCTGGTATCCTGGACCTTACAAGAGAATCAGGGGTCCTCAAAGGAGGCCTAAACAACACAACACATCACGAGAGATAAAGGGTTAGAAATACTTACCTGTAGGGATCATTGTATCAGATTGTTAAACTTGCGAACCTCTTGGAGAGGTGCTCGATCATGTTTAGTGCAAAGTTTGAGTGGTTCTTATGAAAGTGTTGTTTATTATCATATGATACTTGTTTCTCAAATCCTTGTGTAAATGAGACTTTTTGTTGCTTATGAGGAGGAGAACCACTATTATTTCCAACTGCTGATAGTCATCTTACTCTTTTCCAATTTTCAGCAAGTTTTCATTGTTGATGTCATCTATTGCAGTAACAAGAATCATCTTGTACCATCTCACTCGTTTATATCGGTTGTTTCATTTGTTGTTTTGATGCATTTTGGTTATCTCCTGATCGTTGTAAAGATAATGAAGGAGGAACCTTATCATAAATTCCATTTTTGCATGGACGAGGTGGGTTATCCATCTTTTCCTTATCCACTTCAGTTATACCTACGATGTTATCATATTCCAAGTAATCATCATCGGCTACCTCCACTAAACCCTGTTCCAACATATTGTTATCAGTATTCTTAGGGAAAGGATTAGTGAAGATTTGTAAATTCTGATTCGATGGAGCAACCAATTTATTTCCATTATCATTCACACCCAATAGCTGTATGACATTCAAATCAATGAGGTCTTGTTTTTCATGTTTAAGACGCATACATCGTTTAGTATCATGTCCTTGTGTTCTATGAAAATGACAAAAGGCATTAGCATCGAAATAAGGTCTTTGTGCTTTACTAGGATCTAAAGGCTTAATCGGGGGAAGCTTCAGAAGATTACTGCTCATAGCTTGATTCATGATAGAATGATAAGACTCAGATATCGGAGTAAACTTTCTTGGTTGATGTGATGCTTTCTTTGGATTAGTGATAGTAGACACCTGGGAAAAGTTATTCATATTTGGTCCATTAATCTTGATGAAACTTCTATTATTATTCCTCTTAAAGTTGTTTTGTGATGATCCACCCATGGATTAACCAACCCGAGTCGATGAGTTTTGGTTTTCATACTGGCTAGATAAAAGTTGATAATCACGAAGGGCGATGCATAAATGTTGAAAGGAATTATACTTCATCAAGAGAATCTTATCACAGATATTAGGTTGTAGATTTGTAATAAACACCTTCTAAATATCCTCATCTTTCATTTGATATTGAATTTGTGCACAGAGAGATTGATACTGAATAATAAATTCAGTTAATTTCTCTTTTAGACCTTTCTTGCAATGAACTAAATCAATCAAGGAAACTTGAGGTCCAATATTTGCTTCAAAATGTTGTAAAAATTGATCAAGCAACTGCGAAAAGGAGTGTATTGAATTTGGAGGTAAAGAGAAAAACCATTTTAGAGTGGTATCTTTGAGAGATCACGGGAAAAGTTTTGCTAACAAGTCTTCTTCAAAGTAGAAATCACTACACATAGCCGTGAACGTTGCCACATGAGTATTAGGAGCACCTTTTCCACCATATTTTTCAAAGCGAGGAGTCTCAAACCTCTCAGGCATAGGAGTTCTCAAAATTGCATAGGATAGAGGATTACAGGCATGATATGTTGGTTTATTAGGTTGCAAAAAATTTATCAAATTTGTTACCTTTTGTTGTAAAGCGGGCATGCCCTGCAAAACTTGATTTAGGATGGCATCATTGGGAGATGTGGTTTGCTGTGAGGAATTGGAACCAAAGTGAGGAGGTGATTGACCCTGAGAAGTGATAAGCGGAGGCTGTGAATAGGTCAATGGTGGTTAGACATAATGGTAGGTGGAAGGTGGTTGAGAGTAGCTATATGTAAAGGGAGGTTGAGAATAAGTGGGATGAAGAGGTGGTTGAGAGCAATTATTCATAGAAATGGTCACCTTAGGAACCAAATTTTGATAATAAAATCCCATGACTTTGTAATTAGTGCCATTAGATACTCCAATACCAGTGGTAGCATTACTACAAGCATTCACATTAGTTGTTAAGATCGTTGATGTAAAGGTAGATATTCCCGTAGTCGGTATAGGTGCTGATACTTGTGTATGCGACGGTGACGACATGTGGTTAATAACTTTTGCACATTCAGTCACTGACATGACATTAGTTTGCACAATATGTGTTAAACCTTGAATAACATTAATATTGTCTTGTCCTTCTTTGATCAATTTTGTTACATGGTGAATCATAGGTACAACTTCTTCAACTATCCTCTTAGTTTGCACATATTCTTGGAATTCAGGTAGGTCTTTATCAAGTTTATTTACTTGCTCTGAGGTACATGCCCTACCACCTCAATAGCATCCTCAACATCATGAAATATTTGATCTTCCATAGTGATTGTATGAGGTATAGTATCTTGCAAAATTTATTTCTCCTTTTGTAAAGAAAGTATTCAATGGATTGTCAAAGGTAGGGATGTTGTTTTCTTCAAAAGCGCTAGATCCCATGAGTCGTCTACTTCTTCTTAAAGGGTTATTGTTTTTAGGGCAGTGGGTAATAAGTCTTATATAAAAGCATACAACACTCAATGCACAAACTAATAGAACAAACCCTAAGAGAAGGATATATTCAAAATCCAAAAATGTTTGATTTTTTCAAATTTTCAATGCAAACATATGAAAGAAAAGGTGTTGTAAAGAATTTGACCAGGGGAAGCAAATGATATATCTATTTTCAGTCCAATAAAGCAATAAAATCCTTCACAACATGCTTTTGATGCAAATCTAAGATGGTGATAAGTCAAAACCTAGTGAAAATGCCCTAAAATATGCAATCTTTTCACAATTTTTCAATTCCAAGACCCAATGAAAGGGGTGTTGTAAGGAATTTTTAGGAGGTGCAGCAAATAATAGAAATAATATTAGTTACCTCAAGCCATAAAACTCATCACAACACACTTGGAGTGCAAATCTAGGTCAAACCCTAGGGCAAATATAGCAAAAATGTGTAATTTTTCACCAAAATTTCAATACAAGAGCCCAATAAAAAGGTGTTGTGAAGATTTTTAGGAGGGTAAATAGATAATAACCAGGATAATAGTCAATTAGTGCAAAAATATTCTTCACAACACGCATATGGTGCAAATCTAGAGAGTTGATAAGGCCAAATCTAGTGAAAATCAAGGTTTTTCAAGCCCTAGGTATGAGATATTAATGCAAAATGCTATATGAATGTCTTGAAATCTGATTTATGATGAAAATGAATTCTACTCAGATCTGAAAATGATTTTCCAATCCTACAATGCAAAATGCAAGTGCAAATCTAATGAAAAATCAATGAAAAATGCTAGTTTTTGTTGAAATTTTCTATGTAAAAATGCAAATTTACACTAAAATGTAATACTACAACCAAATTTAAATTTGAATGAGTGTCTAAGATCAGTAGAAAAATTTGGAACAAGATTTTACGTACAAACACTAGTTTTTGAAATTACTAGGTTATATGAAAAATTCAAAAATTCTAACAAAACCCTAGCAATTTTATGATGAAAATGCAATGCAAGTGATTGAATTTTTGTAATTTTTTACAATTTAGCTCATATATAATGCAAAAATTAGAAATTTAATGAAATTCAAATTAATTGATGAAAATTATATGATAATGCAAAGCCTAGAATACAATGTTTTTTCAAAATTTTCCAATTTTTCTTTTTTTTTTGTAATTTTTTTCAATGCAATAAGATGAATGATGATATGAATGAATAAAATGATTACAAATTTGAAGCAAAACACTTAGCAAGGTGCCAACAAGTTCAACAACATGGGTTCACCAAAATGTTTAGGGTAAAATTTAGGATAGAGGGTTTTTTATGGTTTATGTCTATCCTCTTTTCACCATTAAACATTCAAGGACCTTAGGTTGAGTAGGAATCTACTATCAAGCCCTTGATCACTCAGAATGTAGGGAAAATTGGATTTGTGTGATTTGATTACTTGATTATGTCCAATTATGCTTAAAACCCTAATTATGCAAATACGGAAGCAAACAGACAAATTACTGAAAATGCTACTACAGAAAGATGTAAAATAACAGACAAATGTGCACCAGTTTTTGAAGTTCAGGAAGCAGAACAGGGACTAATGAGCGGGCGCCCTAGTCCAAAGACCTGATTTTCATTAGGATCTGGGAACTTTGTCTGCAACCTGTTCCTGCTATCTCAGGGATTCTTCTGTTGCAGGATCTAGAGGACTAATGAGCAGGCGCCCAAGTCTAGGTCCCTATTTTCAGATCTGATCTACAATTCTGACAATCTGCAACACTCTCCTGCAACTCCACTTTTCTTGCTTCTTCAACCTGTAACCTGCAATCATGGGAAAATGGGGAGGGGGTTGTGGTGTTTAGAGGCTTGCCTCAGTCAAGCCCCAGAGAGACATTCAAGTCTTCCGAACACCGTTGTCAGAGAGAGTGCGTGTCCTTGTGGGACAAAGGCAAAATCCAAATGATAAAATGATAAAAAGCACAATTGATATCACCTTGTAGTGAAGATCTCATGGAAGGAAGAAGCTCTTCATGCCATGAGGAGATGGATGCTCAAATCTGCAAATACAAACACATAAACAACACAAAATCTGCTCTTCCACAAAATGAATGCCTTGAATCACCTTTAGAATGCATAAAGATCACCATATCCATGTAGTTGTCCTCTAGTTTTACAAATTAATGCCTAAACATCCTTATATATGCAACTACAAACATTCCTGCCAAGAATTTCATAATTCAAACTTATCGTGTCGGCCTAGAAATCAAATAACAGTCATAAATTGACACTTAAAATTTGGGCCTGACCCAAAATAGGGGTAGGACTAGGGCGCGGGCGCCCAAGTCCTCCCCCCTATTTTGGGCAGGGTCTATCTCAAGGGATCCCCCTAGGTCCCATTCATCATGAAACTTAGGGGTTTTCTCATCGAGAT
Source organism: Cunninghamia lanceolata (assembly GCA_027924645.1). NCBI lineage: Eukaryota > Viridiplantae > Streptophyta > Pinopsida > Cupressales > Cupressaceae > Cunninghamia > Cunninghamia lanceolata. The sequence continues at coordinate 20,244 of BSBN01000609.1, forward strand.
GCCAAAATATGATTCAAGATGTCGTAAATGCAGATCAAAGACCCGGGAGCTAAATCTTTAAGAGGGAAAAGCCCCCAAGGAGACATTTTCTAACGTTACAACCCCCAAAGCTTTATTGACCCTTTTGAGATTTCTAAACCCCAGACCGCCCTTGGCTTTGGGTTTGCATACCTCCTCCCACTTAACAAGACTATATTTGAAACTCTCTTCTGTCCCTCTCCATAGAAAAGCCCTCTGAGATTTTTCCAGAGTCTGGGCCACCTTGCTAGGCATATGGAACACTGACATCATATATATCGGGACAACAACCAGAGATGCCTTGAGCATTGTCATCCTACCTGCCAATGTCAACTACTTCCCCTTCCAGGAGGCCATCTTGTTTTGCATACTGTCCACCACCTTCTTCCACTCTAGCTCAGAAGTTCTTCCCTCCACTAGAGGCATGCCCAGATAGTTACTTGAGAGAGAGTTCACATTGAAACTCAAGCTCCTTTGAACTGTCAAAGCTTCTGAATAGTGGTCTTTAAGAATAAAGATGCAAGACTTACCTGAGTTGATCCCGCCTCTCCAAATAGAAGAGTGCCATCTACAAATTGTAGATGGGTTAGATTGGGGCACCCACCAGAAACTTGAAGGCCTTTGATCGAGCATTTCCCCACCGCTTCCTTGATTGTATAACTCAAAGCTTTGGCCATAATAAGAAAGAGGAAAGGTGAAAGTGGATCCCCCTATCTAAGCCCTTCTTTTGCTGGGAAAAAATCTATGGCACTACCATTAATCAACACAACATAAGTGGCTGAGGAGATGCAGCTAAGGACCCAATCACACCATCCATCACAAAAACCCATTTTCTTCATGATTGGTATCAAGAAATCCCATGAAACCCGGTCGTATGCTTTATTCATATCCAACTTCAATATCATTCCTTCTTTGTTTCTTTCCTTAATAGAGTGAATGGTTTCATGAGCTAGAATGATTCCATCGAGGATCTGCCTGTTCTTCAAGAAGCCACTCTATCCATCCCCCACTGTTTCCTCTAAGCATTGTTTTAGCCTTGTCACCATAGCTTTAGTTACTATCTTATAAATGTTGTTGTAGAGAGCAATCGGTCTGAACTCATCAAAATATTTGGGGTCCTTGACTCTGGGATTTAAGGCCAAGAAAGTTGAGTTCCACGCTCCCATCATTGTCCTTCTTTGCCTACTCTCCTCTGCTGCCTGCCATACATCTCCTCCCACTATATCCTAGAACTTATGAAAGAAGTCGATCTGAAAACCATCAAGGCCGGGGGCCTTCATTGCTCCCAGGAAAAAAGTAGCTTTGCGGATTTCTTCCTTAGAGAAGGGGGCCATGAGACGGTCATTTTTGTCGTCTGCCACCACTTTAGGTATGGACTCTAGGATCCTTTGCTGGGCCTCCATCAAACTTTCATTCTCTGTTCCAAGCATACCTTTAAAGAAACTCAGACCTTCCTCCCTGATGAAGTCTATATCCTCAATTACCAAATGAGCTGGGAGATGGATTTTGAGGATTCTGTTAATGTTCCTTCTAATATTGATCGAGAAGTGAAAGAACTTAGTGTTTTTGTCTCCCTCCTTAGCCATTTGACTCTTGATTTCTGGATCCAGAAAATTTCCTCCATCCTCAGCAACTGTTGCTACTCCTCCAATAGACATTTTTCCTTCTACCTAAGAGCATCTGTCATGCCTTCCTCGGATATGCTCTTTTCCACCTCAGCTAGTTCCTCTTCTGCTTTAAGTTTGGCCTCAAAAAAATTCCCCATAACCTACTTGTTCCACAGTCTTGCAGCTTTTTTTGTTTCCTAAAGTTTCTTGAAAATCACGTACCAGAAGTTGCCCTTGAATCCCTTGCTCCACCACCCTTCCAATTCTTTCTTGAAACCTGGGTGTTCATACCAAAAGGCCTCCAATTTGAAGGGAGGATGCCTAGGTCTTCGACTTTGGGAGATGAGGAGCCTGATAGGCCAATGATCTGATCCTCTAAACTCTAATACCTCTGAAACAACCTGGAAAGGGGATAAAGCCAATTTGAATTTACTAGGAATCTATTGAGTCTGCAAAGGATATTATCCTCTCCACTGCGCCTATTTGACCAGGTAAACCATTTGGCCCTAGGGGCGATGTCTACCAAGGACATTTCTAAAAACTTCCTAAAGCCTGCTAAACCAAGTCTACCGAGCATTCTTCCCCCTTTCTTTTCTTTTGGGGCGAGGGTTGCATTGAAATCCCCACCTAAGATCTAGTTCTCTCTCTCAACTGATGCTCTAAAACTCCTCAGCTCATTCCAAAACACCAATCTATCTTTCTCCAAATTAGGGCCGTGAACATTCAGAATTATAGTTAGATCTTCTCCTTGGAATTACTTTATTCTAATGGCTAAAGCGTTCTCAAAGCTGAGAACAACCTCTCCCGCAAACTCCAACTTATTCGACAAAATCCCTAGACCTCCCGTCGAAATTGCAGCCCCAACCGTGACCCCTTCACCTAATTTCCATATTCTGCTTACCAACTTCTCCATAGAATCATGGTCTAACTTAGTTTCCTATAACAGACAAACATCTGGGACCTCCACCTCAATTAGCAGTCTCACCAGACGATGTTTCTCCAGGCCGTTGAGGCCTCGCACATTCCAACTAACAACCTTCATTTACCCCCCTTGCCATAGAGGTGATTGCCTCCTTGTTTCAGAAACTTGTGTGCAGAGTGTCCTGAGTGCCTTTCCCAACCTCCACCAGCACTGTATGTTTAGCCTTGCTAGCGTCAGTCTTTTTGCCTCTTAAAACTAGACCCCCCGCATCCATCAGAATATTATTTTTGCCCTTCTTTCTACTCCTAGTGACTATCTTCTAGTCATTCTCCTTTTCTCTCTGCCCCTTCATCATTCGACAACCCTTTTGAAAATTTGGGCACCTTTGATTCCTCCCCCCGAGCCTTAGATAGAGCCTAAGATTGAGGGGATGATCCACCTAGAGAGGTGTTATGAATTGGGCTCAGAGCCACCCCGGGGCTCTTTTCCTTGCTGGACTGGAACCCCATGCCAAGATCCTCCAATCATTCAATTATTGTCTCCAGATTGTCTCATGTCAGAGTAGGCAAAACCCTCTCCCCCTTTTCCTTGAGTAAGGGGATATCCATATCGGATGGCTTCTCATCATTAACCAACAGGGGAGGGCCGCAACCGCCTTTCTCCATAGCTTTGGGCTTTGATTTTTGCTTCGAACATTGCCTTGCCAAATGCCCTACCTTCCAACAACTGAGACATCGGATTGGAAGGCATTCATAGTCTAGCTCTTGAACCCAATCCACCAAGATGGATGAAAATCTAATTGCATGCCAGATCAGTCTTCTTAAATCTACCTTGATACAAATCCTAGCATAGGAGGCCAACTTACCTTTCTGCGAGGCCTCAGAGCTACAAACATATTCACCAAGTGTGTCCCCAATCGGCTTGAAAATTTCCTCTGATCGTAGCTCTTGGGGAAGCTTGTACATCCTTACCCATAAGGGGGCATCACGAATCAGTTCCTGATGAGGGTCAAACCCTAGAGTCTAAGCCTTGATATACAGGTCCCACTACACATTTGCATAATCTAGGAACACATCATGACATCATGATCTAACATCTCAAAGGAAGATCATATGTCTCAAATGAACATATCCTGCTCCAAAGAGCACCTGTATCATACCAAAACTCTAATGTACGATCAAGAGTCCATCATGGCATAATAGCATCCATTCTACAAATAAGGATCAACTATCAAAACTGATAAATCATAACCAACATCTCAACCAAAGACTCCAAGAGTTCTCCATGGTACCAGGATGTCAATATATCCAAGTCACATGACCATCCCTTGTCAATAGAACTCAAGATGTCAAAGAACTCTCACCGCATACTAGAAATAGGATCCAAGAGCTCCTCCATGACACAAACAACCACTATAGAATATCATCCATCACCAAGTGATGAATCCACATCATTGCCAAATCACCCATTGAACCATGATACAGAGCTACACATGGCATCATGATAACCATCTTGGAAATGAAGATCATCCATGACCCCAACACAATCAAGGAATTCCACTGCAACATCAACAACTTCCAAAAGGTAGAGTAAAACAATGATCTCCAAACCAAGAAGATAAACCACCACCTGTAAACCAAGAATCAATCCAACACCACCAACAATGCATCTGCATAACAAACATGTCATGCCAAAGTCCCAACCATACATGGAACCTCCATGACACCATGATCACCACCCAATACACTTGCATCAAACTCCCACCGAGTCTCCACAACTGTACCATATAGTCAACATGTCTAGGTCCCAACAATAAAATTGTATCAGGTAACACCATCTCTCTCTATCTCATAATTACAACCATACCAATAAACTAGGTGACCAAACCATGCCAACCAAATAGAATCTACATAAACACCAAAATATCTATGGGTATAGACAACCCACATCTAAGCTATATATGTAACTTGTAAGTATAAACAACCTACAACACTACACAACTCGTAGATCTCACAATGCAACATACAAATTCAACCATACATTGCTAACAATGTCAACCAAGGATAATCAGAGATAAACATGTAAGTTTTCCATAACTCAAACACCAAATCGCCTCTAGATTCAATTTACCACAAACTCACAAAGTACCACAGTTAAAGGAACCATCAAATAGCTCAAAAAAAATGTAAGTGAACAAATCACATAACATCTTCAAACTTGATCCACTGCATAGTGCTCAGAAAATTCTTTCCATTGCCTATAAGAAGTCCGAAACCAGACATTGTATGCACAAGATATGACCATACAAGCCCAAAAAGCAAACCTGGCTGATGTAGAGCATCCACCTAACATACAATTGCAAATGTATGTCTATGCATTATTTAATATGCATACAAATTTCATTGGATATATCTTCCCTTCTTTGACCTATCGGCAACACACAATACCATCGGCGTATCAAAATACCTTCACTCTGATCACTGTAGCACTTGTATCTATCGTGAGATACATTCGGTAGTGTACATACAAACATTTACCTGCTGCACCTGGTGCCCTTACCTACTACTGCCGGTCAACTCTTGTATCTGCAGACCAAAACCCTTCAAACATGCATTCCAGCTACCACCTCGACCCGTCACCTTTTGCATTATTTGGCGATGTATAGTTTCGTTGTATCTTCATAACATACAACTGCGAAATACAACTGACGGATACACAGAGATTGTCTTACTCATGCAACTGCAGTATACACATAAACTGTCTTCGACACACAAAAGACATATACTCATAAATTGTATAACCCGATATACTTTTGTAACATACAAACCCCGATGTGCATCTGCGGGATACTCACACATTCATCTACGGGATACACAGAAACTGTATCCAACATACATTTGCAGTATATACAGGAATTGTATATTCGATATACTTAACCTTGTATATTCATAACATGCACTTTCAAATATGCATTTGAACAAACCTTGACTTTCTTGTATGCCGACTGGGAATCTTAACTTTCTCTCTTCTTTGTATCTGCGATAAACAAATGCAAGATACACAGAACATACAAAGCGATATCTTCACAGATTGTATATCCTTCATGCAAAAGTGATATACACACAATTTGTATGTCTTTCCAACCCACGCAAATTTTTGCTATTTTGATCCACTTTTTGCACAACGATTGCTTCGAACTGTTCCACCTTCAAACATGCAGCTCTCTGCACTTCGACAATCTAGCATAAACCCATACTAGGAACCTTTAACAAAACACTATATCTGATCCTGCAATGCATGAACATGAAAAAATAGAAAACAAACATAAACACTAACTATTATGTACACAAGCATTCCACCGATTTAAAGAATCAATCGGTGGAATGGATAAATGAATCCATCTGACCTCAGCAAAATGTTCTATTCAGTAAATTCAATAGCCAGAAAATAACACAACAGGATCTTATATTGATGTTTTCAGAAATGTTTACAGATGCTCTGTCTACAACTTCACAACTAAATTGAACTACAACTGACCACCACACTGTACTCTATCCTGTTCATTCAACCATCTGGGGGGTATTTATCTACTTACCCTCAGTAGTATAGACTGGGTTCCCAGCAGCTGGGAGACACTTCCAATCGGCTGGGAGATCTAACCGACTAACAAACTCTTAACTAACAACCTAAAAATAGTAAGCATTGGTCAAACTGACCTTATTACATTGAAGGGTCATTTAGGACCTTATTGAAAACATAAAAATAAACATAAAACAACTAAATGCCTCATGGAGGCCATTGTGGGTTAGGTGCACCTGCACCACTGGGTTTCAACTGGAATTTTCTATCCAAAACAATAGAATCCACAATGTAGTACTCATAAAGAGATTTTCATCGACTATAAAAAATTGAAAATCTGACATCCTGAGCGAAAGTTATGCCTCCTAGAAAAATCAGCCCAATTAGGCCTTAGGACCAAATAATGGTGGTTGTTGAGTGGTGTTGTGGTGGTCTGCTAGCCACTCCATGAGTGGTGGCGGTGCACGGGTGACGAAAGTAGGTGGCAGGTGACTAGGACTGGTGGTCTGTTGGCTACCTACTAGGAGGCCACGAGGCCAAGGGCTTAGCCCTCAGGCCTGGGCATTGGTCACCCAAGTGACCGAGGATGTGCGCCCACCTCGGTGGCCCCTCATATTTTTTTATTTTTTTTAATTTTTGCAAACCATAGGATTTTTTTTTAAATAAAATTATTTTGTAGATGTACCGAGTGATGCAGGGCCTGCATAGACAGAGGGATATTTTGCAGTATCTACATAGTCTATTGACAACACCATATAGACTGTATGATCGTACAGGTTCCATGCGGTATGGAATCTTTGATGCTCTAGATTCTGTTGGTTTTTTCCCAGACTAGATGCTTACTTCCAGATTTCCCTACAAGGTAGCCATCAATGATCAACAGGATCTCTGGGCCAGGGGCCAACAGTGTAGGAGATAGACTCTATATTTTATCTCCTCTTCTTCTTCAGGCTCTGCAAAACCTAGGGGGGTATTCCCTACTCAACATCCATGAGGATATACATACAAGGCTGGGATGCTGACAGAAAGCAGATAAGTCCTCCTGTAAGTAGACCAAAACTGAAAGATAAGAGCAAAGGGGCTAGCTTTGGGCCTATTTGCAGTTGTAGACAGAGGACTTGGATCCTAAAACTAATTCTAATGTCCTAAAGATTGTTTTAGATTTTGATTTTAAGTTTGGATGCAAAGCTGAACATGGTTGTAACACAAACACAAAGCAAGATTGGTGCCTATCCAGGGCCTGGAGTCGGTAGACATACACCTGTGAATGATCAGCATGAATAGCTAAAACTGGATTTCAGGGGGACACATATGATACCTACCTTACAGATATCTCCCAATACAGAGTGTTAAGCTATCTATACTTATGGCATCCCTACTGTAGTGTACCCTTCCCAATGTTCAAATCTGAGAACAGTTTAATCTACCATTTGAGCAGAAGTTAAAAGATCAGACATTCAACACAGGAATTCTATGTTCTAGAGTCTCAAACATTCCTTAAACATCAAGACTCAGAAGAAAGATACATGCAATATTGGAGATAGAATTAACAAAACACATGCCAACATAGCATTTCTCATATAAAATTAACCATGAAATCAGTGGATTCATGCAAAAACATACAACAGGAGATACATAAACTCACAAGTTTTGCTGTACAGAGCAACCAAAATGAACTGTGTTGTATCACAGAGCCAAAATGTTCAACTTTCAACAACCAAAAAATGGTAACACAATCTGCTTATATCAGCCAGATAGTGTACCATAAGCAATTAATTACATGGCAAAAATATCAAGATTCGCTAGATACAGATCCCACCAAGGAATGGCGCTCAGAAAATATTAATGCAGCAGACAAAGAGGGGCCTCGAGCCATGCGCCGCCATCTGAAAGTCTTCATCCCCGATTAGGCAACTTCACTGTTTGTACCGTCGCCCATACCCCTGCACTGTCGCCATTGATGGCTCAACTACCCGTAACCACTAGGAAAAACACCGCAGCATTCAAAAAGAAATTCCCGCCAAAACATGCTTCGCTCAAAGTTTGAAAATATACAGGGGAATAATCCCACATGCATGGTGAGGAGATCACATCAGTAGTTCATAAGCATGGTCGCACACATGATAGGTGTTGAGCGTTTTGCCACGCTCGACACACAACCCTTCGCCAAATACCCATCGCTGTGATAAAAACCATCGGCCAACTCCATAATTCTCCTGCCGACCATACTAGTCTCACCGATGCAAAACTACATACTCCACCTCCGCAAGCATCCGTCGGCCAGACCACTACCATCGGAGCATCCAGAAAACCTCTGGCCGACCCACCAAGTCTCACCGATGCCTACATTGCAACTCCATCATCGGCCAGACCAGAATTGTCGGGCAAACATCTCAAACCTATGCCGACACCTGCCATCATGCCGATGAACCATGGCCTCATCCTTCCGTCGGCCAAACACACGCCGATGATACCATCGGCCAGACACCACTCCATCAGTGAACCCCTCGCCGTCATACCCGATAGCCTCCATCATGCCAATGGCAAATCTCCATCGGTGAGAACAACACAAAAGTCACCCCGACATGCCGAACATCAATTCCCCTATCGGCCAGACCTCCCCCTGTCGGTCTAGCATAAAATTACTTCGCCGATGAAGAGCGTTACACCGATGAACACCTCCCTACCACCAACCTGATCGCCAAGAAGCCTGCGAAGTCATGCCAATGGGCAAGAAGATATAGGTTTTAGATGAAGAAACCCTCTAAACATTAAGAATCAGCTTCTAAGTCCAAATGAGCACCAACAGATTCCTCCATGGCCCTAAAATGGCCAAAATTTTTGTCACCAAATATAGTCGAGTTATATATGGATCCATAGGTTTTTGGGCTATTTGGACTTAATGGTGAGGTTTGTTTTGTCCAGGAGGCCTCCAACAAAAGTTCACCCCTAAAACCCCCACACAAATTGCCTTAACAGGAAACCCACTTGCCAAATGTCCATCAAACCCTAGATCTGCAACAACCCAAGTCTGCAAACACACTTGTAACCTGGAAAATGCCTTCATTCCTTTCCTGCAAAGCCATGTATTCAACTATACACAAAATCTAATCATAGCAAGGGTTATAAAACCAAGGATATTTCCTCCCACAACTTGGCAACCAAGCTCTGATACCAAATGAAGGGAAATTTACAGCCATAAAGACAATTTCTACATAACCCTATGAGAAATATTTATGCAAACAAGTATTCAAAAATCCATATGTAAAAGAATAGGCAAACATACCATCAAGATGACACAAGATGTACCTTGGGAAAACCCTCCATGAGGGAAAAAACTAGCCTCCAAAAGCATCCATACCCATTGTATTATCTCATGAACAAAGATTATAATACATAGGCCCCATGAATACTTCTGAATCATCAAGTTCCCTAATTGCACTCCATGTGAACAAGAAAATGAGAATCATGTAACCACACATCCCAATCGATGCTTCCTCTCCTTACATATACAACCTACAAGAGAAGCTCAATCTAGTCAAACCCAACCAAAAATCCAAATAGCCAACCATCCAACCTCAACAACTACTCATGTGTTTGCTTTTATAGAAAATAAGCTTGCACAAAACCACTAAGTAATATTACATAACCATGTCTCCCAAAACCATGAGCTCACTAAAACATGTCCCCCTCGTTTAATTATTGGTACTAAGTTTTCCCAATATTAAATATTTTCCCAATGTTACATACAACTTTACAAGTGGAACCAAATATATATTTAACATGGCTAAACACATCACTTAGGATGCACCACATAATTTAAATAATTCATTTTATGCAAGGTGTACAACACACCTTTTCCAACAAGGCTGAAGCATAACTAAGTCCAAGCATATACCAATCCACACACACATATATATCTTGCACACTTAAGGCAAAACATCAATTCCACCAATGAAGATCATAGCTGAAACAACATATAATGACCCATAATAACATGTAATCTAGCAAGACACATATCCATCCCACAATCACATCATATCGAAGCAACTTAATATGACCTTTAATCCAATCATAGAAAATTTAGGATAAGGTAGTATTTAACACGTGGGCATTACATACACTTATGATTAGATTTACCTTTTATATACTATTTTTCCCTCTCCTTTAATTCCTTGCATCTGATGGATGTGTCCAATTAAAGGGAACATATTATGTCATTAATGTTCCTATGTGGAGATTTTAGGTAGTGACTCATGTTACACAGAAATTCATCACCATGTCCAGACAGATCTTGATCACATGACGTGGTAGCACCTGATATGCTATACTGTCCTACTACTCTCTTATTAGGCAGAGTATTACCATACCACTTTTTGTACATGCAAAGTTTTTTAACCCTACTCTCTAGTCTTATTTGTCATTTTCCTAGACACTTGAAGCAAGTTCGTAATTTGTGCCTATTTCACTTGTGTGATACATGCTATTCATTACATATCTTTCTCTCCATTTCATAGGTGGGCCTATGCAATGCACATGCCAAGGAGAAAGAACACACAAATATGTAGTTGGTTCCATTACTTAACATGGGCCCCATATTCTTTTATGTTTGAATATTTACTTTTTATACATGAATGTAAGTGCTCATATACTTGAAATACATGTTCATTTTAGGATTCACATGCACTTCAAAGTGGAGGCAAAATGTAATGTGAAATTTGCATACCCATGCTATTTTCCATTTAGTTTTGTACCTATTTTGATGGAATTTCTTGATACGATTACATAGCGACTGTAGACACCTAAAATTGTCCACTCTTCATTTCATCACTTAATCATTCCTATTTATCCCTAACCATCCCTAAATGTCCCCAAATCACTATTTCTCCCACATTAACTGAATAAACACATGTTTAGATAGTTAATTAACCAATTCCCCTTTAATCTGTGATTTTACAATATTTTATTATTGAAATCACTATTCATGTACTATTCTATTCATCCATACCCGTATCGGTACCTGCATTGGTACTTATCCCTAGCCTAAATGATTTATTAATCATTTATCCCCTTCCTCTATAGTCCAAACATTAGATAAATTTAACTTATCTATTATCCCCTTACCCCATCCTATGAATTACATAAATATTTGTATTTATTTAATTCCTTTTTTCTACACTTGTGTTTAGGTTTTCCTAAACCTAATTAACTAACCTAATCCCCCACTTGCCCAACCTAAACCCTAATCTAATCTTGGTCAAATCCTCCCCATTCCCCCAAATGTACAAAGGCATGGCCCTCTTGTACATGTCCATATGGCCTTCTTACAAAAGGCATGGTCAAGGACCCATGTACAAAGGTCCTTTTATCCTCCATCCCCTATTCCTTCAATTTTAAATTGGGCATGTACCCATGCTTCCAAATTAAAATTCAAATCTAGGCCATCTCATCTTTTTTCCTCCAATTTTAAATTAGGCATGTACCCATGCTCCCCAATTTAAAATTCTAGTCAAATCCAACCCATACCTCCCATCTACCAAGGCAATCTCATCTCTCCAATCTTCCCAAAGCCCAATCTTGACCATCCATTCATCCTTGATCCAAGGACATCTCATCTCATCCAATCCTATCATGACACTTGTTAAGCTCTCCTTGCTTGAGAGCTCTCAACAATCCTCCACCATTGATCTTTCAATTCAATCCCAACCGTCCATTTGAGCCTCCAAAATTCTATAAATTGGAGCTCACCCCTTCACAAACTATACAACTTCATGCAGCTAAATGTTGCCTCTTTTTTTCCAAAGACTCCATGAATTGCAATGATATGTTGTCCATTTGAGGAGCCATCCCACATCTAATCATCCAAGGAGCACATCACAAAATCAAGGTTTACATGTAGTTAGCTTGTTTAACTTCTTTGTTTTGCATTTCTTTTGCTCAATCCGAGGTAGCTTAGGATTTGAGTGAAATAAGTTAGTGTTTTAACTTGCTTCGCATGCTCATTTCCTATGTTATACAATTACATGTAGCACATTTTTGTGCTAAGTTTGGCTTCTTCTTTGATTCCTATCCATCCCTATTTATGCTCTCACTTACATGAACTTCTATACATTCAACCTTATCCTTGTCCTATCTGCACCAATTCCCACACATTCACCTTATTATTGATCCACATTTCCACATATCTATTCTTGATCTTGAGATTTGGTATTCCTTGTCCTAGGTCAATCTTGCAACATGTGACAGTGATCCTACATGACATAGATTTGACATAAAATTCAAGTATTTATATTTCAAATTTGCTGACTCCCGCTCTTTCTTGCTAGTTGTTGGGAGCCTACTTGGTACATGTTTATATGACTAAATTCATTATGTCTTGGTATTTAAAGACATACATTTGAACATTGATTTACATCTTAGATCATCCTAGAATCATTAAGCAATCCTAGAACATTTGCATTTCAAGGAGCACTTATTTATAAGAAAATTTTAATTTGGAGCTTTAAAAGGAACCCATATTTTTATTAGAATCATCTAGGACATTACGTGCTTCAGTTGGCTGTCTTCAATCTCTTGCCAAAGGCCATAAAGATGATAAATAAGGGGGTCTACTAAGGAGAATGTGAACCCTCACAATCTAATAATTTCCCTTGGGTATTTTAAAATATTGATAGGCCTTATGCTTTAACATAAAACAAAGGCAAGGGCTAACTAGATAGTGAAAGTACATAGATAGCAGGTCAATCCCATGCCTCAAAACATTTCCACGACATGTGGGTTCTATCTTGCACATTGTGGATTCAAACTACGCAAAATTCTAAATTTGTCACAGTTCCCAAACATTATTTTTGAATTCTAAATTTGTCACAATTCCCAAATATTAATCTTTATCATAATTCTTATAACTAAATATACTTTCCATTTACATTAATTTTTTAAAATAATATTTATTATTCTCCTATTAACTCAATTTTCATTTACCTAAATTAAAAATGCTTTGTTTGTTGGATGTATTTAATTAAACTAGGTTAATTGAAAAGGTTGCATTTTACCTACAAATACCAATTTCATCTTTTTAAGGATAATTTAAATATACAAAATATGAATTTGGAGTGAACTTTACATTTTCTAAGTAGAAACATAGGAGCTTAAAAAGTGAAGAATATAAATTATGAAGTCTTCTCATGCTTAGAGAGTGGAAACTTAGGAAGAAATAGCCATTTCACCTTTTTGTGTTAGGGGAGAGGGTTCGATAGTGGTGTATATTAACTTTATTGGTTTACAAGGTAATATATGTGTGAGATTGACACTAAAAATTTATATTGTCAACTAATTAGGGATGTGAACAATTAAATCTTTTCTTTCACCGTCATTATGACATGTCAAACTTATGTCATCAACATGCTTTTTGTTGAGGTATCACAATAGATTGACAAAAAAAGTCAGACCAATAGTTGTATATTAAGAACCAATAGTTATGTATTAAGTCATGTTTTGTTGGTGTGCTAATATGGCATCACATGGTTTGTTGCTTTTTTGGATCTAGTGGACACATTTTATTCAATTATTAGTACTGGTTTTGGTTTTTCAACTATTGGTCCTCTCTCACATCTAATAGTACTATACTGTTCAAAATATTAAACTTTAAATGTACTACTATCACAACCATTTCCCTTTATCCTCTCTTTACATGGTTCTCATACTTTGTACACCCACATAGGTACATTATAATTGAGCATGACTAATGAGGCTCTTGGTTTTCACAAATGATTGATGTGCATGTTTTATATGCTAGAGGTCGCATCCAGCTAACATGCCTTCTTTTCCAACAGAAGCCAGCAAGCTTGACAAGCAAGTTGCTAAAGCTTTTACTTAATGTTGGCCAGGTGAAGAGAAGCCTATAAGCCCCCCACATGGACCACTCAACCTAGACTAAAGAAACACAGAATCTTTCTAACGATCATTTTTTTCTACTTTGATAATTATTGTGTTCTTTTGGATTGAGTACACTCACACTCAGCTCCTCCCCCAAGAACCTCCAATATTCCGACGTATATCTTCCTGCATATACCCAAATGAATATGTATAGTAGGTAATACATTTATTCCTTATGTTGTGCTGTTGTTCTCATCATCTGCAATACCTTAATGTAATGCAGGCCTCTTGTGGCGAGGGAGGCTGGGGCATCTCCGCATCGATTGTTGTGCAGTTGTGGTATAACAATGGAGAAGGCCTTGACCAAAGTCAGTTCCTTTTGGATATCCCAGAGGGCCAAGAAGGAGCTATCTTCGATAGGAGATGATTTCAATGTAGGTACATTATTTATGCATCTAATGTTTAGGCTCTGCATCTGCGTGTCTTGAAATTTGCTGAATCCAAAACAATGTGGTTTGGTCTGGTTCTTGAAATGCAATATATTTGTTACTTTTCAAGAACCCATTCCCATTTCTGAGGATACAGGTCTACAATCCTATTGTTATATATGCTTATTTAGATTTACTCAATCTAAGGCAATGCTGTTTGTTATGGTACTTGAAATGCAATATATTCGTTAGTTTTCAATATCCCAATTTCATTTCTGAGGATACAGGTCTATAATCCTATTGCTATATGTGTTTATTTAGATTTACTCAATCTAAGACAATGCTGTTTGTTCTGGTGTTTGAAATGCAATATATTTCTTAGTTTTCAATATCCCAATTCTATTTCCTTGGATATAGACCTATAATCTTGTTGCTTATGTGTAATAGAATGTCTTTAGGGATTTGGCCCTTGCCACCAACATTAGTAAACTCAAGTTTCCTGTTTAGCTAAAACACTTTAAATATTTTTGATATTTTTTTAGGTTGTTTCAGTAGTGTTCAGTGGATTCAGTTCATCCCAAATCTAAAATTCCTATGTTTTTCTCTTTTTCTGGAGAAATGTATCTTCTATTACTTCAAGTAACTGAAAAGTTAGATCAATTTTACAGAAGGGTTGCATGGGAGTTCTCTTCCAAAAAATCCAGCACAGTTAGCATATGACTCTTTGCCTTTAGAGGCATTGCCTTAACATCTTTGTTCATACTCCTGATTGCCTTTACTAAACAATGCCAATTCTTGCTTGAGCATCATCAACTCCCCTAGGCTGAATGGCGAGGGGTCCTTTTGAGACATTTTCTTATCTTGAATTCCACAAAAATATTATAGCTGTCAACATCCTATAGATGCTGCATAGATCTGGTTTTTTGGGGGTCAATACTAAAGTCTTATGCACCTCAGATTTGTTAATGCAGTCCTCAACTCCAAAATTGCATTGCGTGACTCATCATTCCCTGTTTAAAATGCAAAACCAGGTTCAAATACTTGTTAGCCATGCAAGTTTACTTTTCACAACTTGCACCAACAATTCAGGTACATGGATCTGATTTTTTGATTTAGCTTTGGGTAAGGGTAACTTGAAACAAAATGCATTAGTGCTTGATGGTATGCATAGAAATTGCCTGAGTGCACGACAGAGGAATGATTGAAATGCTACTTATTTTTTGATCTGGTTCTCAATTGTTTGTGCTCACAAGTTACCAAACAGATTGAATGTCCAGGGTGTAATCAGCTAGTTTGATATCCAGTAGCTTGGATATGAACTCTAAAGCCCAAATCTAATCTGCAAGTGAGTATTTCTCCCGTATTTCGAAATGTTCACAACTTTACAAGCTCACAAGCAACCAAAAAAATCAAAACCTCTCTTCGAGTTTGGTGTTTGGGGGATTGTAAGTTATTACTGTTCTCAACATAAGTTGCTTCTTGATATGATGATGAGCTTACATGGCTACCCACAGATTCTGTATTTTACGGTTAAAATGCTTGTCAAATATCAAAGTGTATCGCCATTCATTTGGATGTTAGACATATGAAGCATAAATAGTAGTTCTTTCAATAAAAATCTGAAGATTACAGTGCGCTTTGAAGTTTATTATTTCAGTGCTACATTGCAGGCAAGCCCTAGGGGGGATTCTCATCCTCATGTCGCCTTTCCAAATTTCAGAAATTGAAACTCCTCAAAAACTGCCTAGAATCTCATCATCTAGAATTGTCACACCTCCAGGGTTTGCGTAAATATTTCAATCTTTGTAATTAGCTTTCCCTTTTATACAATCCAAGATCACTAACGCCCTTTCTAACTGGATGTAGGATAAACTAAGAAAGATGCTTTTTGGCTTTATGCCTGCGCTTGGCCTCATTCAGCCATAACATATTCTCATCCTTGTTCATCTATTTATCCCAGTCTGATGAAGAGTATAAACCATTCATTTTGACAGGTTATCCTGTTGTTTTCTCTGTTGTTTGTGTGTGTGTTTCTTAGCTTTTGGAAGTGAGAACTGAGAGGCCAAATCAATTGGTGTCAAAGATTGGCAATAAGGCCTCTTCTGCACTTTGGGATTTTGGTTCCTTTTTGGCTCAAAAATGATCAATCAAGCAATTCTGTTTGGCTCTGATCTTAACTGCGTTTTGTCTTCCATCCTTTCTCTTCGTCTCTTTTAAGATGGCCATTCTCCAATATGGGTTATACTCCACCACTCCTATTCATTTTATTTTGCTCATTTGTAGAGATTGCGTGAGATAAGTTATTGTCCTGCACCACAGGGTTCTAATTCTGTAGATTTTCTTCTCCTTGCTTGCAGACCTCCTGGTTTCAACAAAGCAATCTGCCATTTATAGTTGGAAAGTCATCACAAAACTATGAGGAAGTGCTTTTACCTCTTGGCTAGAGAGAGGAGCTGGCATATTAACTCCATCTTCGCCAGGCATCTCGACACTGGGTCTGGCAGTAATTTATTAATTAAATTGCCCAAATATTAGGTTGGAGGTGCAATAAGCTTATGAAGTCTTTTGCATCAAGTTGGTGTCTGTGTTGTTTTCTCATCTTCAGAAAAGAGTTATATCTGATCACCATCAATTACGGAGAGCATGCTTTCCACCTTGCTTTGAAGGTGGAGGGACCTCTGAAGCCCAGCCAGTTGTTTTTATTTTAGAAGAAGAGTACTAGTTCTAACTCCTCTAACTCTGCTAACTGATCACCATAGAGTGAGAATTCTTCACAGAGTGGCTTCATCCATCTGGAAGAAGATGCAGTTTTGTTCCTAACACAAGCACACTAGACACTCAATTAAAGAATGTTGTGTCCTTCAGTTAGAGAAGGCAAATGCCCTTCTAGGTATCCACTCCTAATACTTCTACTCCTCAGCTTATTCTCATGGGCAATGAACAGTTTTCCAACAGCAGGGAAACTTTGTTCAGTCATAGAGTTCGCCGGATTTTATCATAGAAATTTGAAATCCAGTGAACATTTAAAAAACCCCAAGATGAGTCCATAGGCCAAAAACGATATATTCCTTCCACCTGTCATAAGATCGTCATAATCAACTCACCAATTGGGGTTCCATTTTGACTTCATTATCTCCATGCAAAGATGCCTTATGACGTGTCATAACACACATCATAAGTGGGTCAACAAGTGTAACTCCTCCTTACAACTCTTTTTTGTATCCTAGATATGTTTTTACATTTCCAATGAAGGAGGCCTAACTTGCGGAGGCCATAACTTTTGATCTGGGAAGCCAATTGGGCCCTTTTTTTAAAATTGTAGAGCTCGAAATGGTTCATGTGACAGGCACCCAGGAACCAGTGCTGAACACCCTGAAATTGCGTTGTTTGTAATCTTAACATTAGGAGCAAGGTTGAGACACCTTTCCTAACACAAAGACAACATACGAACCCAACAATAATACATGAACTCCTATGTGCAACTTCAAATGAGTAGAACAAATTCAAACAAGAGCTGCATTGTACACATGGCCTTCTCCACTTGGCACTGAATGCTTCAAAAACATCTATTATTAATGCTGGAATGTATGATTTCCTACTGAAAACATCCATGACCTCCTACTTGCTAGAGGCTCTACCAACTCGTTGGATGAGTCCCACAGCGGCTGGGTTGAAACAGCATAAGAAAGGTCTTATGGCAAAAGGGAATCATCATAGTCAATCACTTGAAAGTGTGCTAAAGAGGATGTTGGCCAAGCAGTTTGTTCCCAATCACCTGAAAACAGAGCCTGAAATATCATTGTTTGATAAAATTAAAAACCAACCTTTAGTTGCCAGGTGTTTTGAAATCTGCCCTGAACCCCCACAATGGTGATTATAACAAACCAATTGATCATCCAACAGAACAACTAAAATAACATACTAACTCCCATAAAGCAATAAGCCCATAGGCTCAATCACTCAGCAATACCTTGAGCCTCATCCTCCTTTGATGACACAAGGACATCCCTCTCTAAGAGACGTAACAAATTCAATTCACCCGGTTTATCGCTGAACTTGGCTGAAAAGGGGAACTGATCAACCCCAATGTTAGCTAGGCAATCAGCAACCATATTTTTCTCCCTGTAGCAGTGTATAAATATCACCTTGTCAAAAATCTACATAAAAGCCAAGCTTCATATATAATAGTAAATACTAATCAATCTTCAATCCTGAATATGGTTCTTAGTCAGACTGTTGATCACTAGAGGGGAGTCCCCTTCCACTTCCCGACACTTGAAAGCAGAAGATATTGCTAATTTAAGCCCTTCTAAAACTGCTAAAGCTTCAGCTTTATTGTTCATCTTTAATCCTAAGGAAGAGGCCCCTTTTGCAAACAGACCGGAAGAAGAATGAAACACCACTCCAGCTCCTGCTGCCTCCGGGTTCCCTCTAGCAGTCCCATCAAAATTCATTTTGAGAGTCACTTGCAGGTGGGGACCAGAAGGAGATCCTCTGCTTAGAAGCTTTATTGTTATCACTGATAATGATGGTGGGAAGACTGAAGAGCCAAGTCCCAAGACTGCAGAATCTTAATCTCTTGCTGAGAAAGCTTAGCTTCGGCCATCAACAAAGACTGATTTGCGTAGGAAGATATGGCTGCAAAGATCTTGTTGTGGCATCTTTCCCATGCAACATTTTTATCTCTGAAAATCCGTTGGGTCTGTTCCAGCCAAATTCTCTACAATGTGCAGCAAAGGGCAATCTTCCACAAAAAAATTAAGTTTGGTGTACATTTGGGTCAGCTGCATAGATACATATACTAGCTAGCTGGAATGGCCCAAACCATGTTAAGATTCTCCAACACCGAGTATGAAATCTTCTGAGAAAAAGGGGCATTGCAGCAGTAAATGGTCAACAGATTCTTCATCTCTCTGGCAAAGAATTGCATCTAGAGGGACCATTGAAACCCCTTTTCTGCAAATTATCAAAAGTCAGAATCTTGTTTGATCCCACTAGCCAGATAAATGCATTGCATTTTGGAGGGGCTGCACTATACTAGATAAGACCAACCAGCCAGTCATCGAGAGGAGTAAAATCTCTGGTCTGCAACAAAGAATAGCCTGAGCTAACTTTCTATCTGCCTGATGAATTACCATTCCAAAACGAAAAATCATCAAGTTGCAGATTAGGTATTCTGATCTGCTGAAGCTTCTCTCTCAGCAAATGTTTTTGATCATCTAGAAAAGGGAGATCATCAAACTTTTTCCATGTGTACAACAGAATCCTGTGGCTCTCTTCTTCCACCCAATAATCTTTTATATAAGATTGCCATTTGAGAGTTTAAAGAGCTTTGGGCATCCTCTAGTGCCAAGGAGTTCTTAAGAGGAGGGAGATCAGTGATGATTCCTCTCAGAATAGAGATTTACATCCATTCCCAGTGTTCGATGAAAGGTGATCTCCCATCAATTTTTTAGAAGAAAGAATAAAATTCCAGATTCCCAAGCTTTTAGGGAGGAGAGAGGATCTAAAAAGAGAGGAAGAATCCCTGAAGGCCAGATATTTGCTCCTTAACAACCTGCACCAAGGCTAGCTATGGTCAATAAGCATTCACCATGCTAGTTTGGACCCAAACATTGAATTCTGAAGCTCAAGACACTTAATGCCTGTGCCTCTCTGGGACTGCAGACTGATAATTTTATCCCATTTAAGTGAAGGGAATTTCTTCTCTTCCAAGTTGCCTTGCCATAAGAAAGTTCTGCAAATACTGTTTATCTTATTCAGAATAGCTTTCAAAACCAGAAGGACCAAAAATATATAAATAGGAATGACTTGAATAACCGATGGGTGTTTCGTTTTGTGTGACTGTGTTTCGTGTCCTCTCCACTAAACACATATTCTCATGTCTCAAACACATATTTTGGCACACATATTCTCATGTCTCAAACTTTCTCCCATCCACTAAACAAATTCTGGCACTACTGCAAACTTGTCCTCTCTCTTTCAGTGAAACCAACTTTTGTCTCCTACCATTCTTGATTATAGCATAAGTATTTGCTCTGCCATCATGTATAGCAGTCCTATTAAATTGCCATGGTCTCTCCAACGACAAATGACATACATCCTTTGACATTATATCACACAAAACTTCATCATGATATGTTCTTATTTTGAATTTGATTAAACATTGTTCTTTCACTAATACCTTATGCTCCTTTTGCAACCAAGAAATCCTTTATGGGTTAGGATGTTCTAACCTTTTCAACCTTAGTTTATTAGCCATCTCATCCAACACTAAATTATTAGTACTACCACTATCAACAACAACCTTACGATACTTACGTCCTGATTTGCATATTGTTCTGAACAAATTCTTCCTCTGTATTGGTTCTTCATCATCATCATACTTTAGCAAAGCTCTCCTCATGACAAGTGACTAACCGTTTTCTGTTTCATTTTCTAAGTTAGGCAATCTTTTGGGTTCTTTATTCACACATGCAGTTCTTGTGCTACCTTAAGATCTCTTGCTTATGTTTCCTTGACCTTGTGAACACTCAAATGGTCAATGACCTTCTCCACACTTGAAACAAGTTCCTCTGAAAGATCTTCCATCATTCTTGCCATATCTTCCTCTGCCTCTTTGATATCTATTTGTTCTGTCATTGCGGTAAGAATTTCTATCGTCTCTGTCTTTGTGTAAGAATTACTGCTTTGTCCTTCATTGTGATATGTATTATTGTCACCGCAGTATGCATTGCCACCTTTTCTTGGCTCTACCTCTTCATTGCAATGTCATCTATCATCATACTGAGATCTAATTCTTTGGAATCTTCCTCCTCTTCCTCGTTGCCAGTTGTTTATGCTCTCAAATCTTTTGTTTAGTTTCTCCTCTACCTTCATTGCAACTTGAAATGCTTCCTCTATTGTTGTCAACCTTACCAAGCTTAGTTCCTCTTGAATACTTCCTCTCAATCCATTGATAAATCTTGCACCCTTTTCTTTACTTGCTTCGCTATGACCAGTCCTAATGATCATCTTGTAAAATTCTTCAGTATATTCCTTCATTGTCCTATCTTTCTGCTTCAGATTTTGCAACTATTTCAACAACTCTAACTCATAGTCAATAGGTATAAATTGATTCTTCAGCTTCACTACCATCCTATCACATTTTGTTATTTTTTCTTTAACCCTTCTATTCCTTTCTAATTGTACTTCTTTCCACCAAACAACATGTCCTTTCAACTTAGTTTTAGTAGATCTAACCCTATCCAGATCTACAATTTCCTCATACTCAAAATATTCTTCTAAATCATTTATCCAATCAATCAACTTCTCAAGATTCAAATCACCATAATAATTAGAAAACTCAATTCTAGGTCTCTTATCAAATTTGGAAATAACCTTCAACATCTTCACTTGATTAGTTTCTTCTTCTTCGAGGTCTTCTACATTTTGCTTGGTAGCTTGTGCATTTTCTCCTCTTTTGCTTTCCTCTTCATCACTTTCATCATCATTTCTAAGGTTTAGGCCTTTTCCATAGCATCCAATTGGACCTTTATCGCCTCATCCTTTCAAACATTTCTTCTATCCTTCCAGCAATATTAGCAACATCTTGAACTCTTTGTGGAGGCATCTCGCCTTGGGATTTGAGGCAAATTGCCTCAAATCGGTGATCAATCTACAATCACTCCTTGCAAATGCCTCTCAGTTGGTGCTTTTTTGTCAAGCTTCTTGTAAACTACCTCAGTTCGACAATCTGTTCACAAACAGAATCTTCAAGATACCAAACCTTATGCTCTGATACCACTTGTTGCAGTGATGGGCGGAGGATCCAATGAAGGATTATCCAACCATGCAACCAAATGAAACAATACACAACATAACTCAATAAAATAGTAAAACAACAATATGATCTTTATTCATTCATAGTCATAAACAATTTACAATTTGTCGCAATAGGCTTCCAACATGTTAGGCCTCAACGGTTTGATTACAAATGTACAAATTACAAAATTCTAATGATATTGCAATATAATCCAATGCTGAGCAAAAACTACTAAATTGATTGCCTTCCAATGATCATGAGAAATCTTTATATAGCAGTTCCTAGTTTTAGGAATGATCTTAGTCAGCCGCAAGGAGGTGCAAAGCTCAATGCCTAATGAAACGTGTAGTTGGCCAAATGTGTGAAGGAATCTTTTGGAAATGCCGTGATGAAGGATCGATGAAACTCGATGTGGTTCACATTATAAGCTCTCCTAGGTCTAGTGCATATGGAAACATGTTCCTTTCTTGCTGCATGCTTCGGAAAGTTGCTGCAAACTAAGAATAGTGAAATTGGATGTCTTCTTGTTGTGTCGATAGTGGGTCTAGAAGCTAATTATGCCTTTGTGGTGATTAGAATCTCCTGAGAATTGGATATGACATTGAAGGATCAATGCTGAACATGTATTCTCAACCGTGAGGTGAAATATGCAAATGTGGTGAAATGCAGTAGGATCTCGATGAATGGTAATGATTGGAATGTTATTGAAAACTTGCAAACAAACAAAACAAGAAAATATTTTTGGGCAATGCGGTAGGATCTTTAGTGATTGGTAATGATTGGAATGTTATTGAAAACTTGCAAACAAACAAAACAAGAAAACATTTTTGGGTAATGCAAGATTGCTTTTACACCCTAGGATGCTCCTTTTTTTTAACTAAAAGAGGGGTAAAAATTTATTCAAACTAAAACAAAAGAAGTACAAAGCAAGGGCATTACACAACCCTGTCAATCTCTATTAAGTGGTCCAACTTTTGAGACAAATCCGGGGGTAATTGACCCCTATCCACAATGTTCCAATTTTGCATTTGATCAGAGGCCCATTTAGCCAAACAATCTACTACTCCATTCCATTCTCTAGGAATGTGACTGAAAGTAATAGATTCTAAAGAAGCACACAGATCAAGAATCTGTTTAATAATCAAAGCTAAATGCCAACTGACATCTTCTAATTGTTGCCTATTCAACAAAGTCACCACCACCTGAGAATCAGATTCACAAATGATCCTTCTCCACCCAAGATCACAACCGCACTCCACTGCATATATAATGGCAAGAGCCTCCATCAAATTGTTAGTATGCAGACCCTTATAAATAGAAAAGATAAACTGAACAGTCCTAGAACTATCCCGCCCAACTCCACCAATACCAGCATGACCAGGATTTCCCCGAGAAGAACCATCCGTGTTGATTTTCAACACTCCTTGTGGAGGAGGACACCAATGCCCCTCCCTATTTATTTTCCGAAGAGGATGTCTACATCTATTTCTCATGACCTGACCAACACCCTTTGAAGCACTACTCTGAAGAGGAAGATTGAGACGATTGCAACAAACATCTCCCGGATCCACATCCTCAGCCAAGTCACACTTTGCCGAAATGGTTTCTCCCAAAGAATGAAGAATTTTCCACCACAAATGTTGGACAACCAACTTCACATCTTGAAAAATCCTGCGATTCCTCTCCAACCAAATATTTCAGATAATAAAGGTCGGTCCAAGAGCCCAAGTAACTTGAAGAAAAGAGGTCTTAATTGGGGCCTTGCCCCAACGAGCAAAAAACTCTGCTAAAGAGGAGACATGCTAGCAAGCCTGGTTCCACACACCCCACTAGAAGTGCCATATCTCCCTAGAGAAGGAACATTGGAAGAAGAGATGAGAAACACTCTCCTCACTATTACGACACAAAACACACATCGAGGGACCTGGAACCCACGCTTGCACAAATTATCCCAAGTAAGACACTGATTTTGAATCACCAACCACATGAAAAAGTTGCACTTGGGCCAAGAAAATTTGTTCCACACTTGTTTCCACCAAGGAACCCCTGTGTCCCCAAACATTTGCCTAACAAGCTCCCCATATCCCGCTGAAACAGAGTACTTACCAGATAAATCACTGCTACCCCAAGCCAAAACACAATGCCCCACCAAGGTATTGCATTCACGAGAGGCAAGGATCTGAGCCAACTCTTGCCTATCCTCCTCCGACCCTCCTGGCGGCCATTCAGAAGAGAGCTGCCATCTAAAACTAGCAGCCAACCCAAAATTCCGAGCAAACTTATAATGCTCAATCGTATTCCAACCCGTAGCAGTAAAATGATCACTAAGGGACTGGAGGTGAGGATAAGCAGAGAGGATAGTAGGATGACCATCCCAAGAACCCCACCAAAAAAGAGCCTGTGAACCTGTATGACAGATCCAAAATAGCCCATTCTTGACCAACTGAGCCCCCGTTTTCAAAGTATGCCAGATCATAGATCCCCTTCCCTCCAAAGGAAAGCGAGGAACATCAAAAGTCTTAACATCTTTAAGATACTTATGGGTGAGAATACTGGCCCAAAGTTGATGTTGACTAGTACACCAGCGCCAATATAACTTGGCTGCGAGAGCTTGCCCATTCAAAACAGTAGATCGTAAACCGAGGCCCCCCTCT
The DNA here is from genome assembly GCA_027924645.1 of Cunninghamia lanceolata. Lineage (NCBI taxonomy): Eukaryota > Viridiplantae > Streptophyta > Pinopsida > Cupressales > Cupressaceae > Cunninghamia > Cunninghamia lanceolata. The sequence continues at coordinate 45,131 of BSBN01000609.1, forward strand.
TTCATTGGTTTGCACATAGTTTCCCACTTAACAAGACTCATCTTAGCAGTCTGCAAATTACCACTCCAAAAAAATTGTCGTGCAAGGGCATCAAATTCCCTAAGGAAATACATAGGAGCAGCTGAACAAAACACCTGTAAATAGGGAGAGCCTGGATAACAAACTTTAGAAGAGTCACTTGAGCAGCAGTAGATAATCAACGATGAGTCCAATGAGTGACCTTACTACTCAATTTATCAAGTAAATTCTGCCAGGAAGACCTGGGTTGCCTACCAACAACAAGAGGAATACCCAGATAGACAAAGGGAAGAGACCCAATCTGAAACCTCAAAATATTTGCAATCCGCCATTGAATAGCTTGAGGAGTATTAAAAAAGATGATAGACGACTTGTGCTCATTGACTTTCTGACCCGAAGCAGCTAGGTAGGTATCCAGAGCCCGCCTAAAAGATTCGACTTCCTGAAGATGAGCCATCCCCATAAGAGTAGTGTCATCAACAAACTAAAGATGAGAAAGCTTTGGCAGCCCATTGCCCCAACTCCAACCTTGAATCATGCCCTGGGAAACCCGAGACTTAAAAAATCTGCCTAGACCCTCAGCCATAATAATAAACAGATAGGGGGAAAGAGGATCCCCTTGGCAAAGGCCCCTGGAGGCCCTAAAAAGCTCAGAAGCTTCCCCATTCATAATAACAGAGAAAGATGAAGAGGTAACACAACTCATAGTCCAACTGACCCATTTTGGACTAAAACCAAAGCCTAAGAGAATTCTCTGCAAAAAATGCCATTTAACTCTATCATAAGCTTTGGCCATGTCCAACTTGATGAACATAGATTTCTTCGTAGAAGTCGCCATAGAGTGAATGACTTCAGAGGCAACCACCACGCCATCCAAGATTTGTCTACTAGCCACAAAACCCCCTTGCTCCGCAGAGATCACAGAAGGAAGACAAACTTTGAGCCTCTCTGCAATCAATTTAGTAATAATCTTGTACACCACATTACAAAGAGCAATAGGTCTAAAAAATTCAAGCTGGTCAACACCTTCCTTTTTAGGAATGAGAACAAGGAAAGTAGAATTCAAGGCTCGAAGCATTTGTTTAGAAGCATTTGTTTACTGCAAAGAGATTCCTGGGCAACCTCTAACAAATCCAGATTTATAATATCCCAAAATTCTTGAAAAAATTCAACAGGAAATCCATCTAGACCAGGAGCTTTACCCTTATTCATCCCAAAAACAACCTCTTCCAATTCAGACAAAGAAATCGGACGAATGAGGAAATCATTCATCTCATTAGTGATCAGGGAGGGAACGCAAGCAAGGATCAAATTCTCCTCATCTTCTGCAGGAGGAGAATTTTCAGAAAAAAGAGCAGAATAAAACTGTCTAGCCTCCCGAGACAAAGCCTGCGGAGAAGAAATGTGAAGACCTTCTGAATTAACCAGAGAGGAAATATAACTCCTATTACGATGAGCCTGCACAGAATGATGGAAGAAAGCTGTATTCCTGACCCCTTCCTGAAGCCAATCAATCCGAGCCTTTTGTTTCCAGAAAATCTCCTCTCGGAGCTCCCACTCCTCCACTTCTCTCACAGCTTGGGACTTAGCTCTTCCTAAAGCATCCAAGAAACCATAATCCCGAATTTGGCGAGTAATCTCATCAAGGCGTGCCTGAGCATTCCTCTTCATAGCCTTAAGGTTGCCAAAACACAACCTATTTGTAATGTCCCTTTTTCCCTCAGTAATAGAAAATTGAAATCATGTTAGCTTTTAATTATTTATCGAAAGCTAACTATTTGGTAAGGGAAAATATTACTTTTAAAAGACCCAAATATATCATTTTAATTTTATATTCTTTTAAAAGTAGTGGTTGCTGCCTGAAATTGGTGTGGGTCTTGGTGGGTCCCTCCAGCTGGTCATGTCTATTTTTAGGCCTAGTATGTTTGTGGGGAGTGCTCCACTGTGGTGGAAAAATTAAGTTAATTCAGTGTCTATTTTTGGCTGGCATTGGCTGAGTGGGGTCAAAGAGTACTCTGACCATATCCTATTCTATTTTAAGTCCCAGATTCTTTGTGTGGCGTCAGAGGGTGGTCTGACATTATTCTTTACTATTCTTGCTGGGTGTGTGGGGTTTTAAGAGAACATTCGCTCATTTTGAGCGAAGGCTGGATGCAATTTTCATGTTTTGGATTGTGAATCTTTGCTGTTTAGCACAGGAATTGGGAGGCTATTTAGTCTCAGTCTGTTATTCAGTTTCGGATGTGAGAGACCATCCCTAGTTGAGAACTATACTTGGGAATCAATCAGAAATCATCCTTATGCACTATGGAGTTCGATGTATTCTGAGCTTTTGGAATGAATGGAGTTTTGGTTTGTTGTTCAATATTATTGAGTAGGGTAGATGTTCAGTTCATAGCAGCTTTGTTTGTATTATTTGCTGTTATGGGCGTTGCCTGATCGTCTGCAGTAAGGATTTAGAGTCTGGATCGCTGTAGCAGAGTCACTGTTCTTTGTCATAATATAGTGCCCTTTGACTGGGTTGTTTATGGGAGTTTTGAGGGGAAACATACATGAAGAATGATAATATGTGGTTTGATCATCAGCATAATGACTGCAACTACATTTCTGGGTATGAATCGATTCTATGTTTTTTGTTGTTGTTGAGAAATTTTTACAAGGCAATATTGTTAGCATTGGTGTTTTGTAGCTTGTAACTGGGTAGACCATTTCACTATTCCATCTCTTAAGGTGATATTTGACATATTGTAGTTTCTTAACAAAGGAGTACATAGCTGTACCATAAGTAGGGCCTCCATCTTTCCACCACTGGGCCATTAGATCATGTAGGGAAGAATCTCGAAGCGACATAAGTTGAAACTTAAAAGGAGGATTCTTAGGCACAGTAAAAGAAGTTACTGAAAATTTAATTAGCCAATGATCCGAACCCCTCTAGTCAAGAATCTCAGAACTAGTAACCAAGCTGCCCCCCAACCAAAAATAGGAGACAAGAAATCTATCCAGCCGTTCAGAAATCGCTTCCTCTCCACTCCGTCTATTATTCCAAGTGAAAATCCCATTAGAAGGCTTAACATCAATTAAAGCGAGAGAATTCATGTTCACCTGAAAAAGATTAGAAGCAAGACCCAGCCTAGGCGACCCACCTCTTTTCTCCTCCAAACTCAACACGGAATTGAAATCACCAGCTAAGACCCAAGGAAGATATGGAGCACAAGATCTGACATACCTTATATGAGCCCAAAGCCGAATTTTTCCACGACTATCAGTCGGAGCATACACATTAGTAACCAAAATAGTCTCACCTGATTCCAAAGTGGAGGCAACCATGGAGATAGTAGAATGACTAGAAATCCACCAAAGTGGAGCAATCTTTCTTGGATCCCAAAAAAGAGCCAAACCTCTGGAGCATCCCTGGGAACCAATGCACTGACACTGACCAAAACACCAGATAAGAGAAGCACATTGAAGCATGAAGTTGACTGAAAGCTTAGTCTCCTGAACACAAAAGATGTCCGGAGAGTGAACTGCAACCAAATCATGAATAGCCTTTTAACGGGAGGTGCTATTCAACCCCCTTACATTCTAGGGGAGAATAATCATGGAGGAGATTGGGAATAGTGAACATCAATGGGTTTAACAGACCCAGATTCCACGAACAAATCTCCGATAAGTTTAATCTTCTCAAGATCCTTCTTGCGGCCACTTTTAGAAGAGTACTCAGACGGACCCTTCTTAAGGGGGCGTTGTTGCACCCCCAAGGCTGGAGAAGACCTCTTGCTCTTGCCAGAAGCTAGCCCCTCCTTAGTCAAATTTGCCAAAACAATATCATCATCATCTTGCATAGGACCATTGGGGACACCAGATGATTTGGCACGCCCTGTGAGAATTGACAATCATGACCGGGTCCTCGTTCCTGCACAACATCAATACCCATACTAGCAGCAGCAGAAGTCACATCCGCCGGAATTCCTTCCTCCAAGGCCAAATTGTCCAACACCTCAAACCGATTAAAAGCCCTTTTTAGTTCGCCTATCCTTTAAAGATCTCTTCTGACCACGTCCCTTTGCCCAAGACTTAACTGGCACAAAACCTTCCTTATCCAAATCACCATCCATCATGGAAGATTTCCCTTTGTCTTCTTTAACCACTTTCGGTGCCGAAGAAGAAGGGGAATTATTAGAATGAGGAGCTTTATTTACCTAGGACATTGCCGTTGAAGATGTCCATACTCATGACAAATCCGACAACGAAAAGGAAGGGATTCGTAATCGAGCTGCCGAACCCAAGACAAAGAGCCAAGACAAATTTCCAGAGATTTCGGCAAGGGATTACTCAAATCTATCTCCACACAAATACGAGCAAAAGAAATAACCTTTTTTTCCAGGGTTTGTTGGGCAACTGCAACAGGCTTTCCAAGAAGAGCAGCAATCAGTTGTAAAATATCTTCTCTCCAAAACTCCAGGGGAAGCTGCGGCAAGCGAACCCAAACAGGAACCCTCAAAGGCAATTCTTCAGCTGAATTAAAACCCATATGCCAGGGTTTGATAAAGAATCCTACATGATTATAAAAGTAAGGTCCTCCCTCAAAAACCCGATTCCTATAAGCCAAATTGGAAAAAACAACCAAAAAATAACTATTCGCAGCCAACATAAGCTCCATGTCTCCCTCAACCTGCCACGAACCCTTGATCCAAGCTTCCAAAGCCGACAGAGGAATACGGATTCCAAGAAATTTGTAGATTAGAGCGTGTCTGCTCCAATAAGAAACATCCTCAACAACCGATTCAGGAGAGATGACAAAAACCGGACGATCCTGGCTTCTGGGCAAACAGCCATTCACTTTCTTCAATTTGGGGCCCTCCCCCACATAAAACAATTCTGACTGTTGTGCATGCGTACCCGATGAAGAGCCATTGTGAGACACACTACCTCCAGTGACCACCAAACTGGTAGAAACTTGATGCTCTGCCATAATCAGAAAATCCCGCCACCAAACCACACACCAAACACCAGCCCACAACAAAGAAAAAACCTCACTCTAAAACGGTACCAGAAGAATGAACACATAGGAAAAACAAAGAAAAAATACCCCTCTCGATCGCCAAAGATCTCCCCCCACCGAGCGAAACACCCACCCAAAACCGATCTGCAACCCCAACGAACATGCATGAGGAATAAAGAACATGCAGGTCCGGCCTCAAAGGCCACGGACCTGCACCAGGTTTCCACCTTCGCACAACATCATTCCTCCATCACAGGCTTTAGTATATATAATCTGTATGTGCCCACCCTGGGATGCTCCTGCATTAGTTAATAATATATTATTTGTATTTTGTATTGTTGTTAGTAATTTTATTACTAAGATATTTCCTTTCTATTGTGTTTTCTATCCTATTTTTCCAAAAACATTTTAATAAGATTAAATCTATTTACATTAACTTATAAAGTAGTCTAAACTTTTAGTTGCCTATTTTCTCTTGTACCTTCAAATTTTTATGGGTACAAGTTAAATGGTAATAATAAAGGTGGAGACAACGTTGAACTTGTTTTCTAGTTTATGATGTGTATTGAACTCTAATTTTGATCTATATATGAAAGAAATTAGTAATATGTTCCTTAAATTTAGTAATATGCATGTTTTTGAAGAATATATTTACAAATTTATATGTTTTTTAATGTTTGGAAAATTTGCCAAGTTATTGCGGAGTTTTTCCCCAAGTTGTTGCTGAGTCTTGCGTTTTTGAAACTTTTGGGTCAGCCGAGTAATTGCTGAGTTCGAGTTTTTCAACTATGATTTCTTCCACCTTAAAGGGAGTGCAAAACTGATTATTCTGACCATCATTGATCATGTGATGGATGTGCTCTGCAAAGGATGAGAAATTCCTTTTCGCGGAGTCAGCCGGAGAAGACAAAAGACGGTGAAAAACGTGCTGTCTCGTTATGATTCGCTGAAGGCTCACTTATGAAGGTGCCAGAGGAGTCTGTTGTGACCAAATCACACATCGCCCCATTGCAAATGGGGACCCCTTTTTTTTGAATTCCAGTGCTTTGCTAAGTCTAGGATGATGTCCTTTGCATGATGAAGTTAGTGGTGTTTGAATCTTAGAGCCCCTTGATGACCTGATCCTGATGTTTGAGACCCTGAAAATGACTAAGTCTGGTATCCTGATCCTGAAGATCCTGAAAATTGGCTAAGTCTGAAATCTGGTGGATCCTCAAAAATCTAGAATCTGCATGTGAAATCTGGTGGATCTGAGACCTATCTCAAACATCCTGAAAGGTATATTGAAAAATATTTAAAGTATAAGAAATTCAATCTCTCAACTTATACTTAGGCGCGAATTTGCTCTAGCACTTAGGCGCAATTCTCCCACTTGCAGAGAACTTTTTGAGCGCCTTAGGTTGAGACAAAAGTGCGCCTAGAGGAAGATCAACTTTCAAATGCTCCAAGATAGGGCGCCTTGATTGGAATGGGCATAAAAGACCTCAAGAAGTGCGAATTCGACAAAGGAATGATCCAGATATGTTAGGCGCCTTTTGATGTCCAAATTATCATCAAATAAGTGCCTTAAGTTGAGGTCAATGAGTTTAGGCGCCCATGCCTTGTTGTTATTGTCTTTAGGCGCCTTGGGAAGAATCATGTTAATTCAAACTTTAAAAGTGGGCGCTTGGGAGAGAGAAGCCCTCTAAGGCATGTTTTATGAATTAGAACTTCAAATTGCCAAGAAAATAGCCAAACATAGCTAGGCGCTAATCCTTGTTTAGATTACCTAAAATGGCCGCCTAAGGGCAAGTTGCACCTAATGATCTCATCATATTGGCGCCTTGAAGAGAATCACTCAAGTTCATACCTAGAAATAGGCGAAATCACTTTAAACTATTGTAGTTGTTAGAAATCATTTTAAATAATAGATGTGGGACTAATTTGTGTTAGGCGCACTTTGTTCTTATTTTTACCTATATTTGCGCCTAAGTTTGAAGTGACATTATTACATGTTTAAAGTTGTTTTTTATGAAGTCATTGATATATCTTTTACCTTGTCTTGTAGGATCATCAATAATGCTAAGGAGTTATCCGAGGAATCACCTTCAAGCAAGGAGTAAGGAGCATCATGCTAGCCGCCTTTGAAGATCATCAAGCTGCGTCATTGAGAGGAGTGTTGATGAAGTTAAGGAGTCATCAAGGACAAGTAACTAAGTAACCTTCAAGTTGCAGAGGAAACACCTTTCTAAAGGGTCACATCAAGTCCAACATGTTGATACTCTTCATCACTGACATCATGTTGGATTACATTAAGTTCAAGGCATCTATCCATTCATCCATCATACTTCAAGCTCCATTCAACCTTCAAGTCCAAGAGATTCTCCTACTCTTCATGAATGAAGATTATCATACATTCTACTTCAAGTCATCATATCTCTACTACTCCACTCTTTAAGAAGGAGCATCATCAAAGAAGATCATCATATCAACTTACCTACAAGAAGAAGAAAGAATTATGAAGTTAGTCAAATGAGCAACAAGTATCATACATTCAATCTACAAGAAGAATGAACAAGGCAAGATCTACAAGTTGTATTCCTAAACATACAAGTTCAAGCAATCACATTGAATACATCAACACAAAGATGATGCAATCTTCAAAGTATGCTGAGTTGGCATCTATGTGGCGAGAACACATCATTCAATTTTGATTAGCCGCATTATTTAATGCATTCAATGTATCATTTAATAAAAGAGGTCAAAGGGATTCCTATGTGGAAGATATTTTAAATGTTTTCGCCTTACCTTATCACATTGGAAAATGTGCCTTCATTGCCTCTCTCTTTTGTGCTAAAAATAGAAAGTTGTTGTAACTACCTTTGAGGTGGCACGATCTAGACCCTTGGCTATCAAATTGATCTCAGCCATTCATTGTAATTTGGGCTTCTATATAAAGGCCTTGTTGCCTCATTTGTAATATATAGAAATTAGATTGTAGGCAAGTAGGAGTAGAATAGGAGAGACTCTCGAAATTGTCTGAGAGGACTTGAAATTGATGTAAATATTTCTCAAGATTAATGCAAAAGACATTGGAGCTATTTGTTTGGTGTTAAGTATTATCTTGTGGAGTAACATGGTTTCCTGAATCTTGATGGAATTAAGAGATGTTTCAAATAGATTAGAAGTAGATTAGAAGCTCTTTGTTGTAATGCATGTTTGTGTTGGATATTTGATCAACTCTTAGCTCATGCTTTTAACATTCATCGCCGGTGAAATGTTGTGTAAAGTTAGTCTGAGCCTTATTTGTTTAAGTTCGATTGTGGATGTTTGTTTGAGCTGCGCCATTTGATGGGTGCTTGTATAAGTCTTCATGATTTGAAAACCATTCGCGTAACCTTAGGAGATTGCACCAGCTTCATGTAGTTGTAGGCACCCTTGGCGAAGTGAAGTTAGGTTAAATCAGGAGTTTGTCTGTTCAATACCTCATCATTGCTTCATTGACCTTAGATTAATTTTCCTGAACCCTTATCCTTTTTACTTTTCTTTATCATTGAAACTTTGTACATACATCTTCCACACTGAAAGGAGGAATAAGCTAAACATGAATGAAGAGAAGTCTGCGTAAGTCCCTTTGTGTTTAAACAGCAAAATCATACTTAGTCACTGAGCTATCTCTTACAAACTCATCAGAAAGGAACCTTGGAGTCATCTTGTTTGATCACATAGTTCAGCATTCAAGAGGCTTTGCTCAAGAGGGAGTCAGATACTTTGTATTTCACTCTAATTGTTGACTTGTCTAAAAACAATCATCAACAGAGTCCTTAATAGAATGAATCCTATTAACAGTCCTAGCCATTGTAGCGTGATGAAAGTACTTAGAATTTCTGTCTTCATCTTTGATCCACCTTGCTTGACATTTTTGCCTCCTATAGATTTCCTCTTTGGCATAACATTCTTCCATATGAAGAAAAGTAGCAGATTCTTTGGCCATAAGATCATCAGAAAGACCTTCTGATTGGATACAAAGATATTTCCAAAAACTTTCTCATTATAGATTTTAAGACATAATTTAATATGCCTCAACTTGCTTGTAAAGCGAAACATTGTTGAATCAGACTGCGTGATTGCTCCACCATTTCTCCATCAAACCATGCACATCAAGACTGCAAAACCATATTGATTCAGATTTGAAGGGGCAACGATTTGGAGTAGAGTCCAGTTTAATATCCAACATAATAAGGAAATGATCTGAATTGGAAACATTACGAATTGAAGATTCAAAAACTCACTAATATCTTCTATTTCTCTTTCCAGCTGTGCCTTCTCCACAAAGATATTTCCAAAAACTTTCTCATTATAGATTTTAAGACATAATTTAATATGCCTCAACTTGCTTGTAAAGCGAAACATTGTTGAATCAGACTGCGTGATTGCTCCACCATTTCTCCATCAAACCATGCACATCAAGACTGCAAAACCATATTGATTCAGATTTGAAGGGGCAACGATTTGGAGTAGAGTCTAGTTTAATATCCAACATAATAAGGAAATGATCTGAATTGGAAACATTACGAATTGAAGATTCAAAAACTCACTAATTAACAAGCCACTCCAGAGAAACAAGAAAATCTATCCAACCGCTCTGCAATATTGCAAAAACCAATTCTCCTATTGTTCCAAGAAAATTTGCCCGACTTAGGAACAAGATCATATATCACATTTGAGTCAATGAAAGCCTTGGAATTTGATTCTGTCTTGGTAGCTCTTTTACAACCACCTATTTTATCCTCAGGAGTCAGGACCAGAGATAGCATTAAAATCTCCCTCGATTAAGAAATTCTGTCCAGGCCATGAGATTAAAAGGGCTGATAAATCCTCCCAAAGATATGATTTCCTTATGGAAGTGTTAGGACCATACACATCCAAACAAAAACCTGGAACATCCTTCTAACATGAATTAAACTTACAAGCCATCCGATTTGAAGAAGAAGCAACTGGGTGAATGCATAAGCTAAGGGGGTCCCAAAGAACACAAAGACACCCTGAAGCTCTAGGTAGATATCTACTGCTAGCCCCTTTCAACTCAACTAGGATGGGGAAATAAAAGCTAAAAGTTCATTGGAAGCAAGTTTGGTTTCCTGAATAAAGACCAATTCTGGTTTGAATAACAGCAGTTGGCATTTTAACAAATGCCTCTTATTAGGGGCATAAAAGCCCCTAATATTCCGTGACAAAACCTTCATTTAGCCAATGACGAGAACTTCCCCCTCCACTGTGTCATTTAGCCGTCCATAGTTTGCTGAGAACCTGCATCAATCTCTGCTTTAGAAGACTCCTGTAACCTTTGCTGCTCGGTCTTTCTTCTTCTTCTTTTTTTAACGTTCTCTTTTTTTAACCGTTCAGTCTTTCTCCAGAAGTTTAAATTGTTGCAAACCTCCCCAAACCTTCACAGATTTTATCAATGTCATCTGAGCCCTGCTGCATCCTCATCTTGCTCAAACAAATCTGCTCGCAAGCCTTTAAAGAGATTCCCCTCATTATCAAAATCTTCTGATTCCTTGCCCATGGGCCATGACCTGTGGGGAGATTGCACATTCAGCAGGAACTAAGTCCTTACTAGCTACCTCTCCAGGAGTCTGAAACTTTCCATTTGCAAAAATTTCCTTCCCCTGAGCTAAAGGAGAGACTGGATCTGGGAATGACAATGCACCTCGCCCAGCTGTACATATCGGGGGAGAAGAGAATGCAGACTTACCCTTCACAAAAGGAGCATCCTTAAAAGCTTTCCAGTTGGGGGGGATAAACATCCTCTGAAGAGAACCATTAATGATGGTGCCGGAAAATGATATCCTTTCTCATTTTTGAGATCAACTTCTCCTTCAACACAAAACCTGGCTAAGGAACTGGCAATGGTTTGATAAACTGAGCCATGCCTTTGGAGCAGAACTGAGCAAGGTTTCCTATGTTACGACAAGAGTGGCAACCGAAGGGGATGCCCTTGTAATCTAGTTCTTGATAAAAGGGGCCAAAGGAAGAGGATAAACAGATTTTTTGGGAAACTGTAAATCCAGATCTCTCCCTTTCTTGATTCTAGCAAAGACAACATGATCTGTATCCAGACAGGAAGGATCAACTTCAACCAACTGCCCCAAGCTTCTGCCAATATTCCCAGATAGTCTGAATACCAAAACTCTAAGGGAAGTCCATACAGTTGAATCCAAATTTCAGAGAGACAAGTTAGAGAAGGGTCGCATACAAGATTTGGTTCCCAGCATTTCAAATTGATTAGTAAGCCATTCTGATCCTAAGGAGATGATTCCTAGGCCTTCTCTCTAACCGGGGGAGAAGATAACTTTACCACAACAAACCCTTTGGGGAGATAAGTGATCTTAAATTTCTCCTGCCAAACATCCATCGGCCAGCATAGAATCTCTCCCTCTGATAATCTCTGTGACTGGTAGGGTCTGATAACTGCTAACGAGAAGAGAGATGCTTGCTCTTTCTCAAGCTAGGAATCTGATAAACAGACCACAGGACAATCACTGGAAACATTAAAAGAATGAAGACTTGCATAGTGCTCACCTGATCTTGAACCATGATTCTAGACCCCTCCATGCCCGAGGAGAATACTGTTTGCCCCAGTCACTGAACAATAAGGATGGTTGGAGTGCCCCTCACATTCCTGTAAAAACCTCTGCCGAAACTCACAGATCCTCTGTCATGACCTGAACAATTTTCCCACCTGAAAAAATTGAAAAGCCCTTAGCTTTTCCTGAAGATAAGAAGGCAGCTTTTTGACAGGAGATAACCTGCTAGAGTCCATCCTCAATGATCATCGCTTTGGAAAAGTTCTGGTTGACGGAAAGACTCTAAACAAAAGACCTATCATGCAGATGGGAGAAAGATAGCGTAATAATTTTATAGTAGTTTTTAGTTGAAGAGCACTATGAATGTATATAACCATTTATACTTCCATGAATACTATTGTTTGATAGAAAAGAGAGACCTAGCCTAAAAGGTTAAACTAGGTCAAACCCTCTTCTATTAACAATGGAACACAAACCAAGCTTGGCTTCTACCCAAGAAGGAGAGCCAAACTACAGGGGTTTTCTTCCTTTGTTGTGTACAGGAGTGTCAACCAAATCCAACCAAATCTAACCAAGCAAACTAGGGCAAAATATCAAACCCTAGTTGACAAAGATTTATTCATAACAGACTGTTGGAAAGAGATATCAAAAATCTAACACCACAGCGAGGATCAGAGGGTAGAGTAGAACCTGGATCTGGATTCGGGAGTCCAAAGGACCAGGGCGCTTGGGCGCCCTAGACCCTGATTAGGGTTTAGCATAATGTGAAGTTCCCTATGTCTTCGCTCTTCTGTGCTCCTGCTTCTTGTAACTTGTTTTCTGCAGATTCTTCCGGATGCAACCTGCACACACACAAGAAGGAAAATGGTTGGGTGCTATTTAGGAGCTTGCGTAAGGCAAGCTCCATGAATGGTGTTTCCACCTCCACAATAGCAATGATGAGATCTCAAGAGTGCGTGCCCTAGGAGGCAGAGGCAAATATGAAGGAAAATGGTTGGGTGCTATTTAGGAGCTTGCGTAAGTCAAGCTCCGTGAATGGTGTTTCCCCCTCCACAATAGCAATGATGAGATCTCAAAGAGTGCGTGCCCTAGGAGGTAGAGGCAAATATGAAGTAGAATGGAATGCTAGAACAAAGCATGAAGGAAAGAAGTCACCATGAGCACGGAAACCCTAGCATGCTTGGTGCGGCGTCACAGCTTGACTCAAGAAGTTGGTGTAGTCCAAAGAAGTAGAAAGATCTTCACAAGACCTGCAAGAAGTTAGTGCCGCAACAATAATCCACCATAGAGAGCTTTAGAGAAGAATAGAGAGCATGAGAGAGAAGAAAAGAGAGTGCAAGAGTGCCTAGATTGCTTAGAGAACTTAGAGATGTTCAAATGAATAAACTAACTTGCTTTTATATGCATTCCCGTTGATTTTCGGAGAGTTAAACCAAATGAGGCCGACATGAGAAACCATTTGAGATGCTTAAAGTTGACATACCACCAATTTAGGTTCAGGCTAAAGGAGGGCCTGGGGCGCTTGGGCGCCCTAGTCCTTTAGCCCCACAACTTCCGGGATAAGTCACTTCAAGTGTGTTTAGCCCCGCCTTATAGTTATTTTCTGGGTTTTGTGCATGGGGATCAAGAATTACATGTTTTAGGTCCACCCGGGTGTTAAACTACGTGTAAAATGCTAGTGTATATATTTTACTCCATAACATTTAGCCCCCCACTTTCACGTGGGTACGAGCTTACGTTTGAACTCACACTAAAGTATGGAGAAACAAATTTCAATCACAACAAGCATAGAAACCATAGAATGTCACCAAAATTGAGGGGTGATCAAGCCCCCAAGTTTAGGATTCTGGGAGTCTATGATGATTGGCATACACATAAGACACATGACATAATTCACTCATACATGAAACACTTAGAAGACATGAGACAAGATATACACAAGGCATACACATGAGCAATCACAATGCATACATGCAATACACAAAGTATACACATGAGCAATCACAATGCATACACGCAATACACAAAGTATACACATGAGCAATCACAATGCATACACGCAATACACAAAGTATACACGCTTGACACGAAGCATACACATAAGGCATAAGGCATACATAGAATACACATGAAACACACATGGGATACATGCGAAGCACTCAAGAGACATACATAAGGAACACATAGAGAGAATACATGTGAGGCAAGTGCGAGGCGTGAAGAACATATATAGAGAATAAGAATATGAGGAGAATACACGCATCATACATCAATCACAAAAAAGCACATAACAAAAGACCTCGAGTCAGCATGACAAAAGAGACCTCAATCTAAAGGGTTGTCTCAATCACCATGCATCATTCCCCAAGATGCAATAAGAAGAATGCTAAGGGGTTAGTTAGAAACGAGAAGCACAAGAGGATACAAACACATCATACACATAATCTATGTAAAGAGAAGTGTTTTGATAGAAAGATGAGAGTAAGGGTCATAGCACGATATATGCCCCCACCTTAAAGTGATTGCTAACTCCATTAGGGAACAATTGCTTTTAAGGTAGAGTGAGGAAGAAATATAAAACAGGCACGAGAGCTTTTAAAAAGCACATGCCCAGATGGTATGTGTTCGCAAAAGCTACATCGCGACAAGGGGTTGCCCCCAGGATGATCAAACCAAGGTGATGCTTATAGGTATGATACACAATGGCTTGTGTAGTCATGGTATGACGCCGAGCATTGCAACAAGGTGTCACATAGATAAAACATAATAACTACAAAGATGACTGAGGAAAGATCACATGAAACTAGAGTACGCATACATGAAAGGGTGCTAAATCATCCAAACGAAATTGCACATCATGACATATAAAAGAATGAAGATACATATAGAGGAATGACACAAAGTGTTCTTTCTCCTTGTACCTTTGTGCTAACAAGGGTGCCAAGGGAGAACTAACAATCAACAAAACATCACAATACGGGGATAACAATACGTACAAGCAAAACATAAATGAGAAGAAGGGACCACTCACGAGTCGGCCTATAACAAATTATCCTCCCCCAACTTGATTATTATAAAATGGATGGAGGACAAGCTACTCTAGGGACTACATCAAGCATGGTGAAGAGTGCTAGAGCCATACCTTGTTCGAAGTTGTTGAATTTTGTCACCCAAGACTCGGCATTCCTTAGTGGAATGGCCAAAAGCTTAATGATATGCACAATAATGAGGTGTTGAATGATTATTTTGTAGAATCTTTTTGTGCATTGGAGGAGGAGTGATTAGGCGGTCTTTGAGTAGTCTCAACAACATACACTCTTGTTGAGATAAAAGAGAAGATTTAGGTGGAGTAGGAAGCAACCCTTTTTGTTGTGAACATGGTGGAGAGAACACAGGAGAAGGTTGGAAACCTAAACCTACTTTAGACAAGTGCGGTGTTGGTTCCACAGGTTCCTTAATTCCTTATTCTTTGCATCCTAACCCATTTCCATTGTATCCAAGTTTAGAAGGAATTTTGAATCTATGCCCATAACGCTTCTCCAAATCCAAAGGAAGAGGAGAGTTCATATGCCTATTTTTGTTGAAAGAAGTAGAAGGATCATACATTTGATCATGGTGAAGAGGGTCAATCTTTGTTTCAACAATCCCATGGGGGTTGAAATCTAAAGAGACCTTGTCATTACCAAGACATGTATTAGAATTAGCTGATATTTTATCACAGATGGCCGCCATTTTTGTAGAAGAAGGCGGATCTTCATCAATTTTAAAGGTTCCATTGTCATTAATCTTGAGTTTAAGCTTTGTAGGAGTAAAAAATTGTGTCGAAGAAATTTCATTTACCTTCGAGATTTTTGGGTGTGAGGGTGAGACTTTATAGTCACCCGCAAAGGAGGGTGTAAAATCTAAGCAACCCCAATCATCACCAAAAAATGTAGTTGAAGGACCGACACTATCCTAACCAATACTGTTGTTGGCAGTGGAGGGTAGTGTTAAAGAAGGGATCAAACTACTTAAAGGAGTTTGATGTCTCGCTTCCATTTGCAAGCAATTTTCGGAGCCGAATCAACTTTAATTGTATAAGGTTTGTTTTTGAAAATGAATTTTATTGAATGATGAAGGGTTGACAGGATTGCCCCCATGGCATGAATCGACGGTCTATCAAGAAGAAGATTGTATAAAAGAGAATTAGGCATGACATGGATAAGGGTGGGCAATGTCACAGGTCCAATCTTAACATCTAAGGTGATTGTATCTAGTGATTGTTTACCAACATTATCAAAGCCACGAATGTTGAGTTTAGCTGGTTTGATGAGAGATGTATCAATATCGAGTTTATGTAACGAGTCTATGCCACAAACATTAAGACTTGATCCACCATCAATCATAGTGCTTCTCACCCTCATTTTATTAATGATGACGAATATCATAAGAGGTTCATATTGGTCTTCCACATCTAAGAGAGGTAATTCATGTTGTTGAAATGAAATATCGGATATTGTCGCATGCATACAACTAAACAGAGATGCTATATCGTTCGGTCTAACAGAAGGTGGAACAACTACCTTTTGTAGAGCCTCGTGGAGCATTCCGTGGTATGTAGGTGATGTTTGTGTTAAATCCCATAGGGAGATCTTAGCCGGAGTAGCACGGAGCTGCTCGACAAGATCGTATTCTTTGCCAATATGCGGAGGAAGACGAGGTGCTTGAGGTAGGATAGGTTGAGAAGGTGGAAGAGAAATGGGCACACTCGGTGCGTGCTTACTTTGCTTGTTATTACGGGTGTTGTATGTGTGAGCAACCGCATTATTATGAGATTGTTGCAACACATTTTTAACACCTCGATTTCTTTGAGTAATTTGCCTTGCATAATTGAGAATGTAACCCGGGGGTCGAGGTGGTGTTGGATCACCTTGAACCGTAATCACCGGTTTAGAGAAAAGAGGCGAATTGCACTTATTCACTATCCTTTTAGTGGGTAGAATAAATCTATTAATGATGATTGAATTGACATTGTTTTCCTTTTGAGTAAACTCAACATCCATCCCCAGGGGATTTAATGTGAGAGAGCGCTCTTCATCCACTAATGCTTCATCTTTTGAAGGGAGAGGATTGGAATGGAGGGTAAAGTGTTAAGAAAATTGTTGATGATGATATCTTTAGTGATGTCCAAGGGTTTTGAACATGTAACCAAAGGAGAAATATCAAAGGTCTTTGCATCCTTAATGATATCCAAGGTACTTGAACATTCAATCAAAGGAGGAAGATCAAGGGTCTTCACGTCTTTTGTGATATCCACAGTACTTGAACATTTAACCAAAGGCGGGAGATCCATAGAAACCTCATGTACTATGGTAGAAATAGAAGTAGTATGCTCAACACCGTCTAATGCCACATCTCTAGAAGAGAGATTAAAATGAAGAGAAGGTAAAGTAATGTTAAGTAATCTGTCAATGATCTCATCCTCTTGCGCCAAAATGTCTTCATTCTTGGGAGAGGGATCCAAAGCATAGGGTGAAGTTGGCAAAGCTAAGTCAGCATCATATGCCTAAATAATCTATCCATGCGAATGCACCAAAGATTTACAGAACTTTGCTTTGATGAAGATGACTAAATGCAAGACTAACTAGGGTTTATTACCAAAAACCCTAGATCTTAAACCACGATTTTTTTTTTGATGCAAGAATTCTTTTTGAACACATGATATTTATGAAATGCTACAACAATGGAAAATCAGATTTGAAATGTAGGTAACAGCATTCAAATCTGAAACAAGATATTAATTACAAACCCTAGGTTTTGAATTTGAGTAGGTTTTCCAAAAAATGCAACTTTTTTGACAAAACCCTAGCAAACAAGAGGTTTAAATGCAAGACGTGTCACTATGAAATGATTAAATGCTGTTATACCAATCAGATTTGATGTACAAATCAGAAATTTAATTCATGCTATGATGATCTAAGTTTATGACATGCAAATAAGGCAACAAATATGCTTCTTTCAAGATCTACAATGAAATGTTTGTTTTTCCAATTTCACATGCAAGAAGGCAAGATCATAAATGTGAAAGGGTACAGCAAATGAGATCACTTTAATCAACCTAACAATGCAACAAGATCTGAATTAACACACTAATCTACAAACCCTAAACCCTAACAATGAGATAATGCAAAATTAAGCTATATAACTATGTAAAATGATGAATTAATGTAACCTAATCAGATCTAGGGCAGCAAATGACTCAGATTTGAAGCAAGAAAGATGCCAAAGTGCAAGAAGAGTCAGGTTCACCAAAATGTTTGATAGAAAAGAGAGAACTAGCCTAAAAGGTTAAACTAGAACAAACCCTCTTCAATTAATATTGGAACACAAACCGAGCTTGGTTTCTACCCAAGAAGGAGGGCCAAACTATAGGGGTTTTGTCCCTTTGTTGTGTAGAGGAGTGTCAACCAAATCCAACCAAATCTAACCAAGCAAACTAGGGCAAAATATCAAACCCTAGTTGACAAAGATTTACTCATCACAGACTGTCAGAAAGAGATATCAAAAATCTAACACCACAACGAGAATCAGAGGGTAGAGTAGAACTTGGATTTGGATTCGGGAGCCCAAAGGACCAGGGCGCTTGGGCACCCTGGACCCTAATTAGGGTTTAGCATAATGTGAAGTTCCCTGTCTTCGCCCTTCTGTGCTCTTGCTTCCTGTAACTTGTTTTCTACAGATTCTTCTAGATGCAACTTGCACACACACAAGAAGGGAAATGGTTGGGTACTATTTAGGAGCTTGCCTAAGTCGAGCTCCGTGACTGGTGTTTCCACCTCCACAATAGCAATAATGAGATCTCAAAGAGTGTGTGCCCTAGGAGGGCAGGAGCAAATTTGAAGTAGAATGGAATGCTAGAACAAACATGAAGGAAAGAAGTCACCATGAGCATGGAAACCCTAGCATGCTTGGTGTGGCGTCACGACTTGACTCAAGAAGTTGGTGTAGCCCAAAGAAGTAGAAAGATCTTCACAAGACTTGCAAGAAGTTAGTGCCGCAACAATAATCCACCATAGAGAGCTTTAGAGAAGAATAGAGAGCATGAGAGAGAAGAAAAGAGAGTGCAAGAGTGCCTAGATTGCTTAGAGATCTTAGAGAGGTTCAAATGAATAAACTAACTTGCTTTTATATGCATTCCTATTGATTTTCAGAGAATTAAACCAAATGAGGCTGACATGAGAAACCATTTGAGATGGTTAAAGTCGACATACCACCAATTTAGATCTGGGCTAAAGGATGGCCTAGGGCGCTTGGGCGCCTTGGTCCTTTAGCCCCACAACTTCCGGGATAAGTCACTTTAAGTGTGTTTAGCCCCGCCTTATAGTTATTTTCCGGGTTTTGTGCATCCAGATCAAGAATTACATGTTTTAGGTCCACCCGGGTGCTAAACTAGGTGTAAAATGCTAGTGTACACATTTTACTCCATAACAACTATTGCTCAGGGCATTTCTTGGTAGACATTAGGAGCATATATGGAGTGAAGGTCCTCAACTAAATTGGACAAACAATAATATAATATCTACACCTTCATTCTCTGTACAATGTTTAATCATTAACGAGTCTTTTATTTCTTTCTAGGGCAAATTTTCAATTTCTTTGACCAAGCAATTACATACTTTATGGTTTTACAATGGAGTGAAAGTTTATCTTTCATATGTTGACTTACTTTTCTGTTCATTATAATAACCTCATGGCAAGCTATGATGGCTAATGGATTGATTTTGTATTGTTCTTGTAGTCTTTTACAAATACGGTTGAAGGAGGAGCCAAATGGATATTCAATAAACTGAAAGGTACCTTTTCTTGTTCTTAAATTGTGATGCAATTCTGTTAGCAAGTGCAAGGGCATTGTGTCATGTCGTGTATTAGATTCTAAAGGCTTGTATTCCTACTCAAATTATCAATTTTTGTACATGTTATAAGTAGTTAAAGGATATTTTGGTCTAATAAGAGCTAATGCTTGATATATTCAAATGTGACCCTTCATTTTTCCGTAAGTGCTGCTGCTGTACAAAGAATTATGATTATTATCAATGCAGAAGATTTGATATTTCCTAGTATATAAGCTCTAGATTCAGGCCATATATAGATGTGATTCAAGCAAGTGACATCATCATTTTAAACCTAGAACTTTTAATATATTTGTATAAATGTATGTCTGTGTATGAGTGTATGAGAGCATGGCTGCATATGGATGTGTTTATACTACATATAGACATAAATTGATACAGACAAATGTATATATGTATACAGAAATTATCCTTCATTTAATCATTATTCGGTTGTTGTGTATTAGATTCTAAAGGCTTGTATTCCTGCTCAAATTATCAATTTTTGTACATGTTAAGTAGTTAAAGGATATTTTGGTCTAATAAGAGCTAATGCTCAATATATTCAAATGTGACCCTTTATTTTTCTGTAAGTGCTGCTGCTGTACAAAGAATTATGTTTATTATCAATGCAGAAGATTTGATATTTCCTAGTATATAAGCTCTAGATTCAGGCCATATATAGATGTGATTCAAGCAAGTGACATCATCATTTTAAACCTAGGACTTTTAATATATTTGTATATATGTATGTCTGTGTATGAGAGCATGACTGCATATGGATGTTTATATACTATATATAGACATAAATAGATACAGACAAATGTATATATGTATACAGAAATCATCTTTCATTTAATCATTATTAACTGGTATTGAATAATGAGTGATTATGGTGTCCAAAGGGAGGATTTATTCTCATGCAAATATAGAAATATTTTTATTCACTCTTCTGTAACCAGTAAGCATGGCAGAGATTTGACTTATTAAAGCTGTGATTTGTAGTTATTGTTAGTTCCAATAGTTTGAGGGCTGCGTGTTCATATCTATTGTAGAGTCCTGCATGAGATCTTTTCACTATAATTTTAGCCCTCATACATGCTTTATTTGGCTTGGAGAGGCAGCAGTTGTATGGAGACATTCTGTTTCAATTTTTGGTCATGTTTTATAGGATTTTTCCCTGTATATCACCGTTGAATTGCAATTAGTTAGCATCTTAGATGATGCAGGAGCATCCCAGGAAAACAAGGTGATCTTGTATGTTTAGGACCATTCCATGGTTTTGTGGAGGTGGCATCTTTCCGAAGACCATATTGTTGTGTTTTGAGAGAAGGATCATGTTTGGAATCATCTTGAGATGACCATGTTAGAGATCAATTGTTCGGTCAAAGGCCCAAGACTAGCAGAGGTCATAACTTTCTCACATGAACTCATAATTGAATGCTGTTTTTTGAAATCATATCATTTTGCACGGAAAATCCAAATTCTCCATCATATCTGAGATTGGGAGAGGTGTCTCCCAGTAGATACCATGATTGAAGCATGACAATGTGATATTGCGACAGTGATACTTTGCAGAGAGCATAACTTTCTCATATGGACTTGGATTTGGGACAGTGCGGTATTGCAACAATGATACCTTGCAGAGTGCTTAACTTTCTCATACCGATTTGGAATTGTGTGTGTTCTTTTTGTTTTTTGTTTTGAAATCATATAAGTTTTCAAGAGGAATCCAAATTTTCGATTAGATTTGACATTGGGTTCACCAAGACGATTCCTTGATTGAAGCAGGCAGTATGGTATCACAGCAATGATACATTGCAGAGAGCAGAACTTTCTCATACGGATTCCAAATTGAGTGTCATTTATTTTGAAATCATAGGTTTTTTCAAAAGGAATACAAAGACAATGTCAGAATTTACACTGGGTGAGTATTGCCTAGGTGAGACCTTGATTGGAGAAGATAGCATGGTTAAAAATTTTAGATTTTCATAGGTTGAGATTGTAGTAACATGTATCTGGATCCAACTATGTAAAGTTTTTTGATTCCAACATTTCGAGTTTCCTTCCAGACTCCACTTTAGGGAATTATAGTCAATGTGGTTTTGCGGCAGTGATACCTTGCAAAGACCACAACTTTTTCATTTGGACTCCAAATCAAGTGTCATTTGATTTTTTTTGGATTTCTTATATTTTCCAAGAGGGATGCAATGACAAGTCAAATTCCTTGTAAATGGTATCTCCTAGGCAATATTTACCATGTTCAAATACATAAATGATATTATAAAGAATATCTAGACTCATTTCTATTTCATCCATATGTATATAAATTATAATGGCTACTACCTTACATCTCTTTACTTTTGTAGGCATGTTTGGTTCAGATAAACATGGAGAAAGCTCAGGATTGTACTATCAAAATCAACCATAAGGACAACACTTCCAACCATGGGGAGATGGACAATATGATTGATGGGAAGGATGTAAATAAATGCAAGCCCAATTATACATTGTACAATCAAGTCAAATGGCATGTTACATTCTAAACTGATAAGCACATTTTAAGAGGTTCCACAGATCAATTTGGTTTAAAAGATGTTAAAAGCTATCATCATCATCATTGATTATGTTGCACCAAGAATCGAAAACAAGCAGTTGGAAACTTTGAGAATGTGATTATTGGAAGCGGGGCTAGGTTAGGAAAAGACAAAAACTTGTGGTGCACTTGTTAAGGAAATGTGAAATCAGTGTTGGAAAGGGAATTTTTAAAAAAAATTTATCGAAGCTCTCCTAGAGATTGTATCAAAGACTTTTGGAAACTCTTGGAAATGGTATTGGAAATTCTAGAAATTTTCAGAAAGCTGAGTTTTAGTGCTAGAAGCTCTGTGAAACTCTTGGAGAATGGATGGGATAAACCACAAATGTATCTGTATCTGACAAATGCATTATTGAAAATTTTTGGTCCCTCTTTAGGAGTTTCTAGAAGTTTCTGAGACAGGGAAATATTCCAGAATCCCTGAAAGAGTTTTCAGCCTATCAAACACGGTTTATTGGATTTGAAAATTTTATACTATATTTTGGGGGAGTTTATGGCTGTTGTTTTGTATTTCGGAAAAATCTACAGAGGAGAAGAAAAAAGATCATTTGAGAATTTGTATATGGGAATAAGATGTGAGTTGTTATGAATCTGGGGAAAGTTCAATTCCAAGTAAATTTGATCGAGATGATGCATGTCCATGTGTTGACTAGATGGTATAGGAGGTTTATGTTACATTTATCTCGAACAAGCATCCTCATTGATTTATTATTAAAAAGTTTCTGGATTGTATGAATCATAAAGTGGTAAGGTAGTTCTACTTCTAATCATTGTGTTTCATCAAATCCATTTTAGGATGCAAACATGTAGTTGGTTTCCATCTCTGTCTCATGTTTGTTTGATTAATTCTGTGTTTGTGCTCTAATCGAGGAAGCTTAAGTGCAGGGATTCCTCACTTAGCTCATTCTCAACCTCAAGGGGAAGCATGCTGCAATCTCATGCCAGTATTAGGATTTATCTACCTAGAGGTAGCATCACACATTTTTGATGCCATGATTTCTTGTAAGCTGTTTCAGTGACAGTGCTTTGTGGCTATAAAAATATGCTTGAATGCACAACTCGTCTTCTTTACATGATTTTTCCTTGACTAGGAAAAATTCAATCTTCTATGGTCAGGTAGCACTCTGCTGGGGAGCAGCTGCAATAGAAGAGTATAGAGCAAGCTATGGAGAAATCTCTGAAACAGAAACCAACTTTGGCAGAGGGAATACGTGATTCATAGTGATGCATTTTGGACCACTTCTAGACACCACATTAATAAGGAAAGATGTTTGATCATCTCAAACCTACTGTAAGACCACTACTTATATGGTTAGTGCCACTTAAGTTCCTTGCCACTCCATTTCCAATGGTGGCTCACTTATGGTTCCATATACCTATTACCAGTTATTGAACACAAGGGTTCTCCTTGTTTCTTTGAGGCATTGAGCCCTCATACCAAAGATAAAGAAGTAAATGCCAAACTAGGTATAACCATGCCATAGTAGACATAATACAGTTGTTTCCAAAATAGGCACACAGACTTCTCCCTTACCTTTTGCTGGAGTTTCAGTTACCCATTTAATCCCCATATGGCCTTCCCGCATGCTCAACCATGCATCAAACAATTTAAATAATCATACATAAAATTGTCATAAAAGCATATGTGCAGGATCCAACGTACAAATATGCATGACATTCCTGCTTAAAGTGGTTGATTGTGTCAAAGGCATGCTGGGTCTGACCACAGCTAGAGAAACAACTTATGTGACCAACACAAGTTAGATCCTCCTACAGGCTAGATCATTTGAATACTTTTTTTTTAATATTTCAATAACTCTACTCATTATAAATTGCATCCCACCAAGAGGTCACTCTAGACTACCTCTCTATATCTTATGCTAACGGAAGTACGTATAAAAAAATCAGATTCAAATGAGCTATAAAAATGTTGCATTTATCAGACTGGGAAGTGAGAAATATGGCAACATTATGCTAACGGAAGTATGTATAAGATCAGATTCAAATAAGCTATAAAAATGTTGCATTTATCAGACCGGGAAGTGAGAAATATGGCAACATATTCCTCAGCTATAAATGAATTCTGAACATAACAAGGTCGGATTGTGATTTTTCACTTCAGAAGCAGCTAGAACAAATTTTGAGAGCAATTAAGATTGTAAAAGAACTTCTGCCCAAAGGGTGGAATAGCTAAGAGAGAACAATCTATTAATGCATGATATTCAATTAAATCTCACACAAGCATCAGGATGTACTTTAAAGAGCTCAAAGGCAGCTAGCATTAAATCATAACCAAATCTTCCAATTTTAATAGCAATAGAACGAGGAAGATCTATTTCCGATTTTTTAAAATCATTAGAATGAGGAAGATAACTGTTTATCAAATGTATGTGCTAGTAGAGACTAGCAATATCTCAAGCACCAGAACAAAACTAGATATGTAATGTTTTTCATTAGGACATATGACAACAAAAAAGAGTTCAAGTTCAATCAAATATCCTCAGTTCACTGCAGCTTCTAGAACTTCAATCAATTAGCATATGAATGAGGAAGATAACTGTTTATCAAATGTATGTACTAGTAGAGACTAGCAATATCTCAAGCACCAGAACAAAACTAGATATGTAATATATTTCATTAGAAGGACATGTGACAACAACAAAGATTTTAAGTTCAATTAAATATCCTCAGTTCAGTGCAGCTTCTAGAACTTCAAGCTCAAAGGCAGCTAGCATTAAATCATAACCAAATCTTCCAATTTTAATAGCAATAGAACGAGGAAGATCTATTTCCGATTTTTTAAAATCATTAGAATGAGGAAGATAACTGTTTATCAAATGTATGTGCTAGTAGAGACTAGCAATATCTCAAGCACCAGAACAAAACTAGATATGTAATGTTTTTCATTAGGACATATGACAACAAAAAAGAGTTCAAGTTCAATCAAATATCCTCAGTTCACTGCAGCTTCTAGAACTTCAATCAATTAGCATATGAATGAGGAAGATAACTGTTTATCAAATGTATGTACTAGTAGAGACTAGCAATATCTCAAGCACCAGAACAAAACTAGAAATGTAATATATTTCATTAGAAGGACATGTGACAACAACAAAGATTTTAAGTTCAATTAAATATCCTCAGTTCAGTGCAGCTTCTAGAACTTCAAGCTCAGGAAAGTGATTTAATCAACCCAAACCTTTAGATAGGTTGCCAGTTGTCTACTGTTGCAATAAGTTCAGACTTAAGAGATATAACATCCCACCGTGTCTGTGAAGCTTCCCAGACAAATCTGCTAATAGAAGCAACTATCAAGCTTTGTAGATGCCTTCATGAATCTTAATTGCTTAAGAATGTGAGTATAAAACACTTTCTTATTTGCTTCCACATTTCTCTTTCTTTGTTGAAAATATTTGAAGTGCATCATTAGTAATAACTAATATGTCATAATATGCAGTTGTGTTTGGATTCTGGAATGTTCCTTAGTGTTTGTATGTTGGTATAACTCTGGGCTGAAAGATTAATTCAATCTATATTTTTGCAGGCAAAATGCAAAAACCATTACCAGAGTTATTACAGGACTATGATCTTCCCCCAGGACTATTCCCCAAAAATGCTACCAATTATGATTTTGATGAAGTGAGGACAAAACTTACTGTCTATATACCTTCCGTTTGTGAGGTGGGCTTCAAAGATTCTTCAGTTGTGAGATATGCTACAAGAGTGACAGGCTTTCTACTGAGGGGAAAACTAACAGGAATTGAAGGAATGAAGACTAAAGTGGTCTTATGGGTCAAAGTGACCACAATTTCAGTAGACGGCCCACGATCAAATAAGGTGCATTTCACTGCAGGTGTGAAAAAGTCAAGGCCAAGAGATGCATATGAGGTGCTTCGAGATGGAGTAGCGGTTGATGAGTTTTAAGCTAGACCTAATGTTCCTAGGAACATAGGTAGTTGATATCTATTAATATATTTGTCAATATGCTATACTCGGTAGATTGTAATTTACAGATTCCGAGTACAAAAATTGAATGAAGTGTATTGACTGGCCTCGTTGACAAGTATTTTCTTACAAAAATATTTTTTATATCCTAGTGTTTTAATTCCACCATATTCCTTAACTTCTGCAATATTCTGTTTGCACAACATTTGATACTTTCTCTTGTTTAATAGAAATATGCACCAGCTGTTACATGAAACTTAAACACAGATCTACAGAATAGATTTAGAATATGATAAAAATACGTAATAATTTAAAAAATAAAATGAGCTAAACATGCTGATGGATATCATAATGCCACCAAACCAAGGAGGCCAGGTTTACTGTTCCTTTTAGAAAGGATATATATTGCTGTAGATCAGTTTGCCATATCTGATATTCCTCGGTAAAATATTAGTTATTTGTTGCTGTATTTGGTACAGTGGATTCTTGTAATCAGTTGATTTCATTAGTTTGTTGACCTAAAACCATACTTCGCATTGCATATCACTGTTCTCTGCCTGAATAACAAAAGGTGCCGGTGGCCTATTTCATAGGATCCTCATGTAAAAAGCCTGTAATTTGTATGGAGCAGCTTGATTTCACAGGAAGCTTGAAGGATATGTTTGTGTGATTGGCATCTGTACTGTGCAAAGATTATGTGCATTAAATGTATGGGCCTGCACATGACAATTAAGTTAAATGTTTGTAAGTCACATGTGGACTTTGGTTAAAATCTTGGCCAATTGCAATAGTTAATGAATTAATAATTTTTAACTACCATTTTGAGTGAGGAAACGCTGTGGAGTTTACAGTAAGATCAGCATAAAAAATGATAATACATTGCATATTATAATGCTGGCATCCATAATGATTACTTTAATGTACAACCTTTCTATGTAATATGTGGATCCTTTGATGCTGTATGTATTTTATCACATCAGTGACAATTGGGTGCACCAAGGTCTCTCATCTTGTTTGGTTATATTTGTGATTTCAGGGAGTTGCAATCAATCAAAGATGAAAATGGGCCTATTCATTTAGATTATTTCCAAGGCCCCAGTTTGTGATAAATGGAGATTGCTACAGATAGGAGATAAAACGTCACAAATAACTGAGCAGATATGCAATTGTATTATAGCACGAGCCTCTGAGGAGGAAATTAGAGTGGGACTTTTTTTATGAACTAGACTGTACTTGCTCACGATGATGACATTAAAAGTAAGAGTCTTGCCATTCTAAAGATCGATATTACAAAAGAAGGCTCAGAGTCGGTTGAAAATCTGAGGATTTGCTGATGGAGAAAAATAAATTGAATACACACAATAAAAATAAAATCAAGAAACATAATCTATAACATTGTCATTGCTGACCAATAATGTCACGACCCAGATGAGGAAGGTTAAACAGATTAGTTATGATTTTGATAATTAGGTGTTGACAGCTCCCTCTTGAACATCTTTATCTAGCTCCTCCAAATATTTGTTCAGTTTGAAGGATGCTCAAATCAGAGCTTTGATCAATGGGGATGTGTTCCCAGCCCTATAACTCGTGTCCTTAATGTCTTGGGGATGGTAGGATAGGGATGAAGATGGAACACCCCTTGTCCCTGACTTCCAATGTCAAACAGGGGGTCCTTGTGGACAGTGAACTACAAAACACTTAAAATAAATAATAAAAAATAGTATAAACCCTAATATGGAGCCCTGGACCCCAAACCCTATAAGTAAATCTTAAATCCTTTTCATTTTACTTTGCCATTTGCCAGGAAGGAGAGGAACAACATCAACAAGTTAACTTCTTGAGGTATGCTCTCAATTCCTATTTATTATTTGATGTAGGAGCATCTGGGATGTATAAGTGCTGAAGAAATTCTCTTGATCGCGACCTCTCCTAGTGGGTGTTTCTTTCCCATGTTGAATTATTCATGGCAGACGTGCATAAATTTACTCTAGCGTTTCTAGCGGCATCTTCTAATTCTGGCGTTTTCTTATTGACTTTAATATGGCGGCTAGCGCTAGGTGGTTATTTGGCGAATAAGGTTAAATCTTGGTTATGGGCTTTAGTCCGGCGAAAGCCTCTTGGTTGGTATCCATAGTATTTTCTGTTCATGGACGAGTTCTTTCAAAGTTTCTCTTGTTGGGGCCTTCAAAATCGCGTATCATTGGCGTTTCATGGCACAGTAATTATTCTTTATAGATGGAGTGGCGGATGGCAAACTTCCTATTTCTAGCATCAATGTGAAGGGAATTAATTTTGGTAGATTCGTGTGCTAACGGTGTGATGCCCGAACTTTTACGCCAGGACATTAATGGACAAAAATAGGATGAACAGTTTTTTCACAATGTAATTGTGACATGCGCATGTCCCAATTACACAATCATCTATTAGGATTGTTGTAGCGTCCCATGACGACACCCCAGAATATGACGTGAAACAACCAAGGTGACCACTCAGGGTCCAAACACACCACCAAGACATAAGCAAAAGACTAACCAATCATGCGATAAAGACGCCATGACAACTTTACGAGAGAATGGAACTCACTCCATGACGAAGGTCGGATGCCAATCCACATCCTTGCACTCTCGCAACTATCTGGAATAGGATGAGGGTGGTAACCACCTCAAATCCATCCCATCACGACACAACACAACCTCTAAGCACATGAAGCAACCTACTCAAGAAGGGGATCCACTAGGGGGACCACAACCCCCACCAAAAACCACAACATCTAGTCGACACTGCGTGAAACACGCTTCCCAAGACAAGCAGTCAGAACTCCCAAAATACATTGTGTCCAATCAAGACAATCACATGGGAGGACTCAGAGGACAAAGGGGAACATCTTTCGTATAGAAAGTTTTTTCGAAAAAATTTTGGTAAGTGCTCGTTGTTTGGAGGCTTAAGGACCATAGCACGAAACAAGACTACAACGCAAAACTGGGACTCTAGCGCTTTGCTCTAGTGTCCCCCTTGGGTGCTAGTGTCCTTCTTGGGCATTGTAGTCCTTGAACAGTGCCTGAACGAAATTTTCTCAAAGGCACGAACTCATAAAAAACACATGCCACCACAAACCCCAAAAACACTCAAGAACTTTTTGCAAACACTCTAAAGACAAAATACGAGCTTGAAGGCCACTCAAGATCAACAACGTTTGCGCGCATTGAAAGTGCTCTCCAACAAGGATGGAGATTGACAATCAAGCCAAGTGCAAGCACCAAGGCACAAAAGAAGAGGCGAACAACATGAACACACCTCTCTCAACAAGCAAGAATGACCAAACAAGCCTAGCCAACATTCACACGTGGCTAACATGCTAAGCAATGTCGACATTCGACCGAGATGTTGAATGGAGGATTGACCATGATACCTCACAAGAACGACACATTCGCAAGGATCCAAATCACAAGGCATCTACTTATACACCATAACCAACATGCTATCTAATCTCGAAAGCATGATTTCCATCAAATAGAGAAATATAAACATTAACCAATTCACTAACATACATGCCAGATATGGGAAATTCCAAACGAAATGCCACACTTGTTCAACACCAACGTCGAGATGGGCCAGATACAAACATGGAAATCTTAATCGTAATGTGGGCACAATACAACCCAATCAATAAAAATGACATATAATAATCATAACATATAAAATGAAGGACTCCAACATCCTCATTTAACCATTTCCATCACATGAGATAATGCTACAACATGATAAATTCCATTTAAAACATGATTCGTTTTCCAATCAAATGACATCATAAACTAATAACATGATGGAGGCTACTTCCCAAACATGGAAGGATCGCACTCCAATAAATAAATTACACAAAGCATGGATATACATCAATAATGAAACACCTCCAAGGTGCCACAGTAGGCACATAGTACAATATGCTCAAAATACCAAGAATGAACAAGGAAGCCATCCAACTCCTAGGAGATCATCTCGGTAGGACCAATGGGGAAATGTTACTCACCACCCTACTGTATTACCATCGTCGAGCGCAATAGATGTCTATGCCACTCTAGGTAACCACTGAGCTATGGAGAAGATCATGACAACACCGCTATTAAGGCCATCTCACACAAATCCAAGGAATACATGACTTTACTCAAGCTAATCAATGCACATAACACACGTGGCAACTCATGATACAACCAGTATATAAGGCAACATATGCCACACATGCCAATCAATGCACACAACACACATGGCACAATCACTAATCAAATGCATGCAAATATGAATGGCTCACACAAGCCAACAAGCATAACACAATGCCATCACAATAATTAAGCATAAGGGTTCTCACACCTTCAATGCATGCCAAACAAGGCATAAAAAAATACAATCACGCATACATATACGAGAGCACAATAAGCCATAAACACCCATACAAGATACAACATGATCATCTCAACACAACATCGGATTCTCAGGATCCAATCAACAAGGACGAGGGGAGGGTAGCTAAGACACTGGGGTGGACTTCCCCGTGGATCTCCAAAACCAAGCTAGAAGTAAAATAGACCACAAAGCTTCAAGTAAGCATTCACCCTGTGGATGCTTCTCAACAAGGTAGTGCGACATTTCTTCAGCACACAACACTCCTTTAGGCTTTCATAACAAAGTTGATTAATGTAAGTTATTATATTCAAGATTTTACACATTCATTTTATACAATGTAGCAAGAGGCACTTGTTCAACGCTCACCATGCCTCCAACCTCACCCAACGAGTTGGGTGTTTTGACATTCTTATTACTCATTTTAAGCAAGTGGCATTTCTTCAGAACACATCCTTGCCTCCAAATCTCGTCCCATGAGTTTGGGGTTTAGAAACCTTAATTATTTAGTTTTAAGCAAGTGGCACTTTTCAGCACACATCTTTGTCTCCAACCTTGCCTAATGAGTTGGGTAATTAGCCACCCCAAGCCTCTTATAGATATCCCCTATCCTATACAATTTAGGGGTCTACCTTCTCAAGGCCCCCAGGAATAGGAAAGGAGCAGGTTTCCCCAAAAATGCACTTCCCAATGTACATACAAAATAAAACCTATGGGATAATTCAATACTCCACATAATAATCACTATTCAAAAATTTTAAAATTTAATAAAATAAAATATAAATATTTTTAGAAATGTCCAAGGTCCACCATTGACGGATCTTAGAGCATCTTTCTTCAATTTATACCCAAAATTTCATTTTTTGAAATACATCGGAATTCCAAAAACTAAAAATATCCTCTTGACCCAAATTATCCCAATAACAAACTTTTCTCATCACATAATTTTTTTGATAAAATCTAGCAGGGTAAAATAGAGAAATTCACACAATTTTCACGTTTTCCAAGAAAGACAAAAAATTGAAAATGTAAACATACATTTTTCTTCCCTTCCTACCCAACAACACACTTTTCAACTCAAAATGCATTTTTAGAAAATTTTGATAGGGTTTGGGTAGGAAAATCAGTTTTCCGAAATTTAATAATTCCTACAAATTGAAGATTCAAATAACCTTTTCAAATCAAACGCAAACATGAAAATACCTACCTCAATGGATTCTAAATCCAATTGCAAACAATTTCTCTTCCAATAGCTTTCAATTCCAAGAAATCAGAAATCAATTCCTTCAAGGAGGGTTTGAAAATGAGTCTTTTTCTCCAATGTTTTCTCTCCAAAATTCCAACAATGCATAATGAAATAGAAAACAAACCCTTTTTCCTTATAAAGCACTAATTAGAATTAGGCTTACAACCTTGCTTAACTTTCCGAAAGCTAATTTCACTAAAAGCCGTTATCTTAAATCAAATATTTTTCAAAACACATAACTCATTTAAATGCTTTCCTCTAAACTAGGAATAAATAGTATAAACCAACGATTTCCAAGGCATAATAAATTATTTCGCACATACCAAGCACATGCAAAATCGCACAAGCGATAATTAAACACACCCAAGAAGACATTTTATTAGTATAATATCACAAGGGGGATTTGGAATCACAATTGATTTGGATGAGGTTTTCATGGGTTTCGACAACATAAAGATAAAGGTGAGATGACTAAGTGTCCCATGTCATCATTCTTGACGTTTCACTCATTGGTCAAACACTTGTAATTTCCTGCACACTTAATTCAAATGTTACGCGCATTTGCTCAAAACGTAACTGTTATCGCGCGGGACCCTCAATCCCTCCCTTCGGACCCATGTGGTCTCTGGCGAACCTCTCCGGTGGCACCCTCACTAACAGTTCGAGCTTTTGGTTTAGTGGTAACCGGTTTGTGTTAACAAACTGGCGACTTTGCTGGGGAGGGGTTCGATTCCTGCCGATACTCTCTACTCGCCTCGTGGTCGCCTGTGTCCAGTACAGACCTCGCGGCTCGGGGGGGCTAAGTTGTTATCGCGCGGGACCCTCAATCCCTCCCTTCGGACCCGTGTGGTCTCTGGCTAACCTCTCCGGTGGCACCCTCACTAACAGTTCGAGCTTTTGGTGTAGTGGTAGCCGGTCTGTGTTAACAGTAACAATAGTCGAAGCAATGATAAATTTACACAAATATAACATTAACCATCTAGTATGCACATTTCAATTAAATCAAGTATTCTAGGAATACGATTAAAATGCAATTAGTCATTTAAAATAATAATATAGAAGGAAATCAAATCTACCCACCCAACATATTTTTAAATGAAAACAATAAAACTGAAACTCCAATAAAATATAAACACACACACACATGCATATAAAGGTCTCATAGATCCAAATATACATATTGAGAATCTAGATTGAACATGAGTATCGACTAGCGATCACCAATCTAGAATACAAAATATCACAACAAAATATCGTACAACTCTGATACACCAAATGGGACGAAGAGAAAGGCAAAAACACTTATGGGCATTACATGGTGCCTAAATTTGGTTTTGGCGTATTCTTCTCCTTTATTTGACGGTTACTATGCTTTTTTAACTCGCTTGTCTTTGGAAGCTAACACTTATCGTTGTCAAAAAATAGAAAATCTTGGTTCTATAAATGAGATCAAAGTGATCTGGCAAGGTAGAAAATGGAGTTGTAGATTTCTAAAAAAATGGCACCTTAGGAAAATATGGTTTTGAGTTAATAGTTAGGTTGAGGGATTTGAAAATATATAAAGTCTTTCAGTAGTGTTGGTTTTTGAGAGAAATCGACTCATTTGTAAGTCGAAGTAAAATTTTTGCAGGATAGTGTGTTGCAGGCTGTGGTATTTTCAGTCATGTTCCAATTTTTGTAATGAAGATTCTAATATAAAATGGTGTAATTTTTGAACTCTATTATGTCCCAGAATGTGACTTTTGGTAGGGGTTATCTTGTAGAAGAGGACTGCTCAAGTCGTTTCTAGTATTGTATGAAATTTGGTAGTTGAAGCTGATCAAATTTACCTTTCTGTAAGTCAAATGAAGTCTGGTAGATATATAAATAATATCTGAAAATATTGTTGTTTTTCCATTCAATTTTGTTTCGTTTGAAATTCCATGTCTTGTTCTAGTGTGTTGCTTGCACTGATAACCCTTCATTGGGTTCACGATTCTTGACTGCATCAAATGGTATCAAAGTAGGTAGATCGTGCGATATGTGTCGAGGAGACAATGTTGATGTTGATGAGAGAATGGTGATAAAATAATGAGTAATGTGTAAATGTATGTTGGCTGTTCTCCAATAAGAGAAGTGTTGGGTAGAAGATGTGATAACATCCTCCACTGTGTGAAAGTGGGTAGAGGAGCTTTTGAAAGTGTGCATCTTCCAATGACATTGTTGGGTAGAGGATAGTTGCTTAATGTGAGTGAGTTTGTTGGAGATAGTTCAGAGTGAAGATGTCTTTGAAATGGAAGACGAAGATGGACTTGAAGAGGCCGGTTGAGCAAAAATTCATGGAGCAGAACCAAGAGGAAGATTGTCTTGTGAAGATTATGGACATCCATTTGAGATTGAAAAAATTGGAAGCTAAGCAACATGGAAGACTTGTTGTAGATGTGTACAAAAAAAGTGAAAATTGTCACATTGGTGGCATGAAAGAAAATGGGACCCTATTTGGAAAAGAAATCTTTGAAAAGTTAATAGACATCCATTTGAGAATAAAAAGGTTGGAGGCTAAGCAACAAAGAAGGTTTGTTGTACGTGTGGTCAAGAAGGACGAAGCATGTCATACAGATGGCATGACAGAAGAAAATAACGTGAATGAAACATGTCTTTCTGAAGGCATGAATAGGATAGTGGATGAG
The DNA here is from genome assembly GCA_027924645.1 of Cunninghamia lanceolata. NCBI lineage: Eukaryota > Viridiplantae > Streptophyta > Pinopsida > Cupressales > Cupressaceae > Cunninghamia > Cunninghamia lanceolata. Next base: position 79,439 of record BSBN01000609.1, read on the forward strand.
GTGGAAGCAGAGAAGAAAGGTAATGATGATTTTGTTGTTTTATCTAATGTTGATTTGTTTGCAGATATGAAGAAAAGTGAAAACAAAGAAGAGAAAAGTCCTCTTGCTTGAGGATAATGTAGAAGAGAAAATGGTGACAAAAGTTCAAGAAGTACAACTTGTAGAAGACAATAGTGTTGCTGTAGAAGTTCCTTTGGAGGTAGTAAATTTGAAAGCTGAAATGGTGGTTTGTGAAGGCCTTGTACTTGATCATGGAGTTGATGAAGATTCTTTGCTTGAACATGAGGTGAAGAAGGTTGATGAGCTATTTGGTGCATGTGATTCATCACATGAAGACATTGTTGAAGAAGAGAAGATGGAGAAATTTGTAGATGACCGAGTGGGTGAAGAGGAAAAAGATAAGAAAATTTCTTATGTTTATAATATTGATTATGCTGATTTATATGCAGGTATTACAACAAGTGAGAAGAATGCAACAGTTGAAAGTTTTTTAGAGAAGAAGAGGATGTTGAAGGATGAAGTACGATTGAATGCAGAGGATGTGAGCGAAAAAAAGGTGTTGAAAATTTTTGCTAAAAGAATTAATGCTGATTTGTCTACGTATGAAGTGGTGAGAAAAGACGCTGAAGAAGAGAAGGAAAAATGATTCCGTGAAATCCATCATGTGATTGAGTTGTGATGTTGAAATTTGTCCTTTAGAGGACATACAAATGTTGATCACTATGGAGCAGTGCGAAAATAAGTACCTTGAAGAAGTACCAAATACACAAAGTAAGGAAGGAGCAAAAGTTGCAATGGTTGAAGTAGAAGTGTTTGTAGAAGCAAATAAGGAGGAACTAATTATGAAAATTTTTGATTTTCGTAATGAGGAAGAAGTTGAAGAAAAAATGGTGATAAATATTTATGATTTTCATAATGTTGTTAATGTGGATAAAGTGGTGTTTGTAGGTATAAAAGAGGAAGTAATTATTTTTGATAAAATTTATGGTGAAGATTTGAGTGCAGGTGAAGATGATTTTTGGTGGAGGTGGATGGTTTATAGTGGACAGAAGTCCACAAAAGAAGTAAAAGATGAAGAACAGATTTGGCTAAAAGTAGGATTTATTCTAGCGAAGTGCTAGAAGAAGTGAAGGAGAAAAACTTTTGAGGTGTTTGATTCAATAATGGAGCTTGCTATGGAATGTGTAGTTTTAGTTTGTGAACTATGCTCACAAATTTCTTACCTGACGAGTTTGATGTAGGAACATTTGGGACGTATAAGTGTCGAAGAAATTTCTCTCTAGATCACGACCTCTCTCTTAGTTGGCGTTTCTTTTCCCTCATTGAATTATTCATGGTAGACATGCATCAGTTTACTTTTGGCATTTTTGGCGGCATCTTCTAATTTTGACATTTTCTTGGTTATGGGCTTCAGTCGACGAAAGCCTCTTGGTTGGCATTTGTAGTATTTTCTATTCGTGGATGATTTCTTTCAAAATTTCTCTTGCTAGGGCCTTCAAAATGACATATTATTATTGGTGTTTCATGGCATAGTCATTATTCTTTACCGACGGAGTGGCCGCTATCAAACTTCCTATTTCTAACATCAATGTGAAGGGAATTAATTTTGGCGGTTTCTTGTGCTGATGGTGCATAAATTTGGTTTTGGCATATTCTTCTTCTTTATTCGGTGGTTACTATGCTTTTACTCCCCCGTCTTTGGCGGCTAACACTTAGCAATGTCAAAAAATAGCAAATCTTTATATTCTATATATGGGATCAAAGCGATTTGGCAAGGTAGAAAATGGAGTTGTAGATTTTTGAAAAAAATGGCAACTTAGGAAAATATGGTTCTAAGTTAATAGTTAGGTCGAGGGATTTGAAAATATGTAGTCTTTCAGTAGTGTCAGATTTTGAGAGAAATCAAGTTATTTGTAAGTTGTAGAAGTCAAATTTTTGTAGGATAGTGTGTTGCAGGCCATGGTATTTCTAGTCATGTTCCAGTATTTGTAATGAAGATTTTGATATAAAATGGTGTAATTTCTGAACTCTGTTGTGTCCCAGGATGTGACTTTTGGTAGGGTTATCTTGTAGAAGAGGATTGTTTAGGTCGTTGTGGTATTGTATGGAATTTGGTAGTTGAAGCTAATCAAATTTACCTTTTTGTAAGTCAAGTGAAGTCTGGTAGATATTTAAATAATATTAGAAAATATTATTCTTCCATTCAATTATGTTTTGTTTAAAATCCTTTGTTTGGTTCTAGTGTGCTGTTTGGGTTGACAACCTTTCATTGGGTTCATGGTCCTCCACTACATCATTATTTATCTTTCTTTTTTAATCAGTGTTCCATAGGGATGCGTTCTCCACCCCAACCTCCCAAACCCCACGTTTCAAGGACGAGGATGTTTCTGAGACATGGGGACTTGGGGGAAACATCCACCTATCATCCCACCACCGCTACCACGACCTTGAGGATGTTTCTGGGACATCACCTTCAATTTTGCCCTTCTTCGAGACTCCAAGATGTTCCCGAGACGCTTAGGGGACTCCCTCGCATCTCCTAACCATCCCTAAGACTCCTAGACACCCCTCATGACAATTGATGCAAAAAGTTCATTTTTTTGGGATCTTCGTGTTAGTAACCCTAACCCAAATGGTCTATGGGCCCCACCCACACCCTAAGTAGTCACAAAAGTGAAAAAAATAAGAAAGGCTAAATGCTGCAAGAGTGAGAGTATTAGGATAGGAAAAGTGAGAGCATTAGCCAAGTTTTCATCGGTCAAGTGCAAACATTAGGAAGGGTGAGAACAACAACAAGAGGAAGAGCAAGTGCCAAGTCTTCATGGAACTCTAAAAAACTATGTAGCCCTCATCATTTAGACTGGTTAGATTCTTTAGCTTCACTGTTAGTTTCTGAAGAATGAAGATTTGATTAGAAATAGTAAGAACTTGGTGTTGCAGAAAACATAGTGATAATATTGTGAAAATGACATGTGCCATGAAGGTTTCTATGGTAATGAAAGCCTTAATTTGGGCGGGAACGCATCAGGGGCGCTACCCCCCCAAACCAGCTCGGTCTGTTGCCCCCCGACCCCACTGGGGGCTCCGCCTCCAGACCGACACCCACCATCATCCCACCACCGTCCTATTAGGAATTAAGGTGTCTCAACCTTTGCAAATTCCTAGCATTATTTATTTAATTGTATATTTATTTATTGCCTAATATTGCATTTACTTGCACATTCAGTTTGTTCATTTAGTTGAGGTGGCACGGTCACATGTCATCTTACTTGGAATGTGACTTGCATGGTTAAGTCAAACCTACATGGATTTGGGCGTCCCATTTGAGGTGGCACTATTATACCATGTGTCGGCATCTTGTGGTATGTGGAAGAGGATATTTCCATATGACAGAATCTATGAGCGTAAGAGCCAAGTTTGGAGATTCCTATGACAAGTGATGACAAGTGTCGATGAGTATCTTTGCATGAGGGAAAGGCATCTTTGGGCGCCCAAGTTGGGGTATGACATGTTGTAAGAGGAATATGCTATATTTAGCATTGTATGACAGATTCTCATACAACATTTAAGGTTGTTATGTTGGGAAAATCTATGACAACTGTAAGATGCGTAAGAGCATTTGTCATAGTCTATTTTTAGCATGGAGCGCTCCAATCTTGGAAAGTCAAATCTACCATGTATGACAGATGTAAGGGATGTATTTGCAGCAAGGACAAGTGTCCTTTGATGCAGGATAATGGCCATGTGGCCAAGGTGGACGCCTATCCCAAGAAGCTTCTAGTATTTGCCTTGTAATCTCTATATATTGCATAGTTTGGAGTTGTAGTTGCATAGTGTTTTTACAGGTACTGTTATGTTGCTGAAATAACTCCAGAATCGACATTTGAAGACTCTTGGAAGAACTTGCATTGCAAGTGTATTGTAAACTGTAATTGTTTCAGATAATACATTGTGTAGGTTTTAGAGTGTGGGGTTTTTTACCTGAAAAGATTTTCCCTATGATACATCTTGTGTCTACTTCTCTCTGTCTACATTCTTGTATTGTGTTTGCTGCTATAATATCTCTGATATAAGTTTATTATTGCTACAATTGTAAGGGTTAAAACCAATTTGCATACCTCTCCTCTCATTAGATTAGTTTAGGAAGCGATTTCCGCACACCTAGCTTCCTTTCAATTGGTATTAGAGTCTGGCCAGTTTTGGTCCTAGCTGCTGGGTAGGGGTTTTTTGTACTGATCTTAGATTGAGTGGGAGTTTGTGCAGAGTATTCTGTAATCTTGTTGCAGGAAGGAGATGACAGACACATCCAGAAGAATAGAGGTGGAAAAGCTTAATGGCAACAATTTCGAGTTGTGGAAACTCAAAATGGAAGATATGCTCGTTGATAGAGACCTATGGGAAATAATTTTTGGTACAAAACCAACGGTAATGGCATAGGCAGATTGAGATCTCAAAGATCGTAAATCCAAGGGTCTTGTGAGACTCTGTTTGGCTGATTCCGTCTTGTTAAATGTTCATGAAGAGAAAACCGCGAAGGAGCCGTGGAAGAAACTTGGTGATGTTTATCAGGTTAAATCCCTAGTAAACAAGTTATTCCTACGGAAGAAGCTATTTTCTCTAAGGATGGAAGATGGAGGATCGGTTGGTGAACATATGAATGCCTTTAACATGTTAGTTGCACAACTGACATCTGTTGGTGTGAAGATGGAGGAGGATCGTTGTATGACCTTGCTTTGTTCTTTATCGGATTTATGGGATCATCTTGTAATGGCCATCGAAAGCACTACAACCACTTTCAAGATGGATGAGGTAGTGTCTTCGTTGTTATCTGAAGAGATGCGGAGAAAGTCATCTGAGTCGGCCAAAGAAACTCTTGCAGTTCGTGGAAGACCCAAGGAGAAAGGGAAAAAGAAGGACAAGAAAGTTGAGAAGGGTAGATCCAAATCCTGTGGGAGATCCAAATCTCTTGGAAAGTCCAAGGTACTTGTGACGTTTTCACACATCGCCCCATTGCAAATGGGGACCCCCTCTTTTTCTCGCTTTTTGTCATAGGTTTGCTTTAAGGTTCAGATTTCTTTGAGTTTGTAGGTTTGGAAGCATAGATTTGCTCATGTCTCGCCAACTTCTTGCTAAAGAGTATGTGTGCCCTTATCCTGATGATGTCCTGAAGCCCTAAAATTGACTAAGTTTGATGTCCTGAAGTCTGATGTTCTGAGATCCTGAAAACTGACTAAGTCTGAAATCTGGTGGATCCTCATAAATCTAGAATCCGCATGTTAAATCTCATGGATCTGGGACCTATCTCAAACATCCTGGAAGTATATTTCAAAATATTTAAAGTATAGGAACCTATACTTAAATATATTTTTAAATATACTTCCACCTAGGACACTTCGAAATCAGGCAAAAAAAGTTGAAGTCTTGGGCATTGAGCGGAAATTTCTCGTGCATGAGAAATATGTGCCCAGGGAAAAAGTGGAAATTTCTTGTACATAGTCAGAATCCACCCAGGGTACTTGATGTTCAATTTTGGCGAAAGATTGTAAGTTTGATAAATTTGGTGCCGGGAAGAGAATGTGCTCCTTGACATAGAAAAAGACTTAGAAAAATTCACAAATTTTGAAAGTTAAAAATGAGGAAATTTCTCATGCCTGAGAAATATGCGCTCAGAAATTGAGGAAATTTCTCATGCATGGGAAATTTGCACCCAAGGAAAATGGGAAATTTCTCATTAACAATCAAGTGCGCCTAACTTAGGGTTGATCATTGAAGGCTCCAATCATGAAGATTTTTGTTTCCTTAGTTGAAAATCATGCAAACACATTTGAAAACTTTGGGAAGTGAGAATTGAAGGAAAAAGTGAAAATGAGGAAATTTCTTGTGCACGAGAAATATGCACCCAAGTTTATGGATCCATTTTCAAACATTTTGAGAAAGTAAGTTAGCACCATGAAACATTCAAGTTAAAACCTCAAGAAATTTTGCCTAAGGCAAAGGGAAGAGTTGAAAGTGAGAACAAAAAAACCTAAGTGTCAAGGTTGCAAGTGGGAAATTTCTCATCAACAAGAAATATGTGCCTAGAGGAGGAAATTTCTCATAGACAAGAAATATACGCATAGAGGAGGAAATTTCTCATAGACAAGAAATATGCACCCAAGGTTTTGGATATATTTTCAACATTTTTGAGAAAATGAGTTAGAAATACAATGCATTTAAGTTGAAATTTCGCCTAGGATGAAAGAAGAACAAAAACAAAAAACCCTAAGTGTCAAAGTTGCAAAGTGGGGAAATTTCTCGTGCACGAGAAATTCACGACCTAGGATGAAAGAGGATTGACAAAAGAAAATCAAACCCACTTTGAAGACTTGCAAACTTGAAACTTGATCCTAGCAAGATATTTGAAAACCTAGTGAAGATCGTTTGAAAAGACATAAAAATTTGTAAAGATTTGCAAGTCCTAAGGTTGCAATTGAGGAAATTTCTCATGCGCCCTAAGGAGTGGAAATCCCATTTGCCTAAGAAGTGGAAATTGCATTGCAAATTGTAGGAACAATCTTTCAGAAATTCACTTCAAACCTATGAAATTTGCATTAAAAACTCATCAAAATACATAGAAAATTTGTCAAGTTTGGGAGTTTGAAATGAAAAAGTCTAAGTAAAATTGGGGAAATTTCTCGTGCATGAGAAATTTGCGCCCTAGGAAGAAGGTAATTTGATTCACGAAAAGTGCAACAAATCATCAATTTGATGAGAAATTCGCCAAGAGGAAAGCAATTAGGAAAGAGTTTGAAGAAGAAAACCTAGAAAAATTTCTAAGTAAAAATGTGGAAATTTCTCGTGAACAAGCAGGATGCGCCCTTGCTTGAGCGCAAATTTCTCGTGAACAAGAAAAATCCGCCCTACACACTTTCCCTCCAAATAGTGAAAACCTCGCCAGAAATCATTGCAAGGTGTCTGAGATAGATAATAATAGTAAATTTGTAATGAAATGTTGTTAATTATCATCATCTTTGCAATTGATATTTGTTTCTCTTTTGCAAGTGATGGAGGATTCAAGGAGAATGGAGAGAGCTTATACATGAGAAGTTTAGAGGATGGAGGAAAGTTGCTCGAGTTCGTCATTATCACCACACGGAGGAGTTCCTACATCAAGTTCATTTTACTTTGAAGACTTCATATGTCCGGAAGAGGAGCATCACTCTACCACGGATGAGAGGAAGTCATCATCCAGAGATTCATTCCAGGTCCAAGCTTCCAAATTTATCATGTACCAGAAAGAAGAAAGACAATCATCATGCCATCTACTCCAAGAATTCACGCACAAGATATCTTGTACTTAATGCACCATCCAAAGCCAAAAATCCTGCACAAGAACAAGAATTTCACAAAATGAGAATGAGCGTGTACATCAAGTAAAGTCATGAATTACATTTAAAGTACTAAGGCATGAAAAACAACATGAAGAAATCCAAAATTCCCAAATTTTCAAGTTCCAGAAGCTAAGTTCCAGAGGTGAAAATTCAAGATTGAAGACTATTCGAAGAAAAATGATAAAATTTGGGAAATATTTCGAGCAGTGTGAACATGTTGAAGACCAAACCGGCTTGCGTGATGCTAAGGTGGCATATGCACATCATCAGGCCAATCATAGCTCGCCACATCATCCGTTCACATTCAATGTGTTTACAACAAAGCAAGAGGCTAAAGAAGGCGCTTATCTAGAAGATTGCAAAGGTTCCACTTCAACCTTATCACCTTGGAAAATGTACCTTCATTGCCTATGAGTTTTTATGTACACAAGTTGTGTCAACTTTTACTTTCGCTAAAAATAGCAAGTTGTTGTAACTAATTGCTAAAGTGGAAAGATCTTGGCCATTGATTCCAAAATCAATCTGGGCCCTTCATTGTAATTCGTGAGCTCTATATAAGGCTCATTCTTCTCATTTGTAAGAGAGATTAGAGTAGGAGTAGAGTAGAAAGCTTTTGAAGAGTTGGAGAAGACATTGTGAAATTGTTGTAGACTTCCAAGATTAATACATTTCTCATTGAGGCTTGATGAGTTTGTGTTCCTTTGGCATGCTAACATGGTTTCATGATTCCTTCGAAGATAATTCAAGGTGAATTTAAACAGATGTTAGATAGTAGATTAGAAGTTCATTGATGTAATGTTTATATGTTAAGATATTTGATGAATTCCTTCTTGGTTCATACTTTTCATGATTTGTTGATGATAAGTCATTTTGCAAAGTTAGCCTGAACCATGTTTGCTTTAGTTCAATTGTGAATACTTGTTCAAATTGTGCCAGCTGTGGGTATTTGGATGAGTTTGTGTTCCTTTGGCATGCTAACATGGTTTCATGATTCCTTTGAAGATAATTCAAGGTGAATTTAAATAGATGTTAGATAGTAGATTAGAAGTTCATTGATGTAATGTTTATATGTTAAGATATTTGATGAATTCCTTCTTGGTTCATACTTTTCATGATTTGTCGATGATAAGTCATTTTGCAAAGTTAGCCTGAACCACATTTGCTTTAGTTTGATTGTGAATACTTGTTCAAATTGTGCTAGCTGTGGGTATTTGGATGAATGTTTACAATATGAAAATCCTTGGATTACCTTAGAAGATTGCACTAGCTTCATGCAATTGTTGGTTCTCATGGTGAAGCGGAGTTTGGTTTCATGAGGAATTTGTCTATCCTAGCATATTTCATTATTTCATTGACCTTAGAATAGATTCTCTAAACCCTTATCTTTTGCATTTTCTTTCAAGTTTGATTGAAGAAGTTCCATTCATTCACATTCAAGGAGTAAAGAATACATTCCATGTTCATGAAGAAGGAGCAATTTGCATAAATCCCTTTGTGATTATCAACAAGATCACATCAAATCATTGAGTCCATCCACTGCAAATCACGAATAAGGAACCTTGAAGTTGTCTCACTAGATCACATAGCTTAGCCTTTGAGAGACTTTATTCAAGAGAGGATAGAGCAGTTGGTGTTTTATTCTATTGTTGTTGTTGTCACAAAAAACATCATTAACATTTTTGGCACTAGAAGGAGAGAAGAACAAAGATATTTCTCCATTCAAAGACATTGCTCCATTCGTTGCACGCCCTTCTGCTCCTAACACTCAACATTTTTGGCGCTAGAAGGAGGGGTCAGCAACAAATTACTCCATTTTCTGGGCATGAACAACAACTTACTCCATTCATTCCAAATTGAAAGAAGATATTGATCCATTCAAAGATATTGCGAGAAGGAATGTTGAATGAAGGATTGTGAATGTAGAACTGGAAAGTGAGCTTTCAAGGAAGAATTTGAGATTTCAAGATCTCTTTTATGTCGAAAATTATAAAAAAAGTAGAAAAATCAAAAAAGCAAAAAAAGTAAAAAATCAGAAAAATAAAAAATAGACATGGATTTCTCAAGGAAATTCAATGTGGATCATCCTCAAGATGATGTTCTTCAGCTTTGGTGGACTTTGAATGCACAACTCTATCCTAAGAGTTTGGACAACTTTGCATCAAGGAAAGGATGTAGAATTCACGACACTAATGGACACGAGGAGCTATATTGTCTAACGTTCTTATCAAGGATGGAATTAGCATTGCAAGGGAAAATTTCTTTTTCACAGGTACATGAGCCGATTGTTTCTGCAAAAGTACTTCCCAGAGTTTTATTTGATGAAAGAGAATTCTTCATGAGTTTCAAGGAACTGATCAAGAAGAGACTGAGTATTGAGAAGGATTTTCCTGCTGAAGATATGTTGATTCCAGGTGGATGGTGTAGAATTCATAACATGGCTCATTCAGAACTCACATGTTCATCCTGCAAAGAAGCTACTCATCAAGTGAAAGAAGAATTAAGATTGGAAGAAGAATCCAAGGTACGACTAAGACTAGATGACTTATGGGTCAAATGTCTTTAGGAAATTAATTCACCACCCAAAGGAGAAGACGTTCCCATGTTATTCAATAATGAAGATAGCACAAGCAATCTTGATAATCAAGTGGAGAGTCTATTTACATACCTTCTTCCAAGAAAGAACGAGCCTGCTGAAGAAGAAGTTGAAAAGGTAATAGAAGAGGTTCAAATGAATGCAGGCGATGAACAAGATGTTGATTCCTCCATCAAAGAAGTAACTTGAGTTCATTGCAAGAAAAAGAAATCCTTGATGAACACTCATTCATGCTACACAGGGAGATCCTTGAAAATGAGTTGCAAGAAGTACAAAAGGAGTTGTTAGAAGATAATCCACTAGTAGAAATGTGGCAAATAAATGACCAGGTGACTAAAACTTTTAGTCACGTGACTAAAATTGTTTGCAACACAGCTCTATAAATGACTAATTTGGTCATCGGTTGAAATGACTAAATAAATGACTAATTTGGTCATCGAGCAAAAAACACAACTAAATAATTGGTCAGACAAATAAAAATGACTATTACTCCTCTATTCTTTTTTCTTTCCAATTTGATCATAATCCATGAATTCAAAGACAATACAAGGCAAGGCAATAAATGTCCGCTTAGACCAAAGGAATAAAGGGAGAGAAAGGATTGAACAAAGGGTTAAGAAGAAAAAAGACAAATCATACAATAGGAAATATACAAAAAAATTTAAAAATAAGACAAGAAAATAGACAAACTGGATAGATACAAATAAAATAAAGACAAAATATTAATTATACAACTTTTAAATATACTATAATATTGATAAATTATTTAATTTTGCAAGTCTAGTATGCACAAGTATAATTTAAGTTAAATTAATTTAAATTATATAATTTAATAACTTAAGTTGTATAATTTATAACTTATATAACAAAGTAATTATATAATTTAAGTTAAATATAACTTAATAATATTTCATATTATTTAAATATTATAATAATGAATAATTAAAATATTATAATAATGAATAATTATATTGTAATATAATTTCATAGTTTTATAATTAAAATTATAATATAAGTTTTTGCCTTGTCGTGCATGAGTTTAGTTCACTTTAGTTCTAGGGTTTAGGGTTTAGGGTTTAGTGTTTAGGGTATAGGGTTTAGGGTTTAGGTTTTGAGTTAGGGTTTAGGGTTTAGTGTTTAGGTAGTTTAGGGTTTAGAGTTTTAGGTTTCAGGTTTCGGGTTTCAGGTTTAGGGTTTAGCATTTAGTGTTTAGGTTTTAATGTTTAGGGTTTAGTGTTTAAGGTTTAGGGTTTAGAGTTTAGGGTTTGGGGTTTGGGGTTTAGTGTTTAGGGTTTATGGTTTATGGTTTAGGGTGTCGGGTGTCAGGTTTAAGGTTTAGTATTGGAATAAATGAACAATCTCTAATCCAATTGTTAATCATCAAATCACCAAGATATGATACCAATTGGTGAGATACAAGGCTTTGACTACTACAATATAGAAATCTAAAAATTGTATGCAAATCTGAAAATAAGTTTGCTTAATCCTTGAAATACCATGAAATAATTCAACTTCTTTATGATGCTAAAATCAACCACTCTAACATGCTTGATAAAATCACCTTAGATGAACTTATAACATCAATAACATCACCATAAGATAGCAACAATAAAGAGGCACAAATCAACAACATAAGAATGCAAGATCTCACAACACAAGGTAGCAATGGAACAAAATTATAAACAAATAACTCAGTGTTTACATGGAGAAACCCTTGCGGGGAAAAACTCCACCAAGAAGAGAGGCCCAAGTTGTATTATCTTCAAAACAAGATTACAGTACATCCACTTCCAATCTCCTCTTCATTCTTCAATCCAACAACACCTATGTACAGAAAATCTCTCACTCAACTTGTTACTTGCAAGCAATTTTTCCTCTCACTGTTACTCTGCCAAACTTCACTCTCAAGTCTCATATTTATAAAAAATGAGTACCCACCAAAGAAATTTGTGGGAGATAGACAAAATCCAACTTTTCTATCTTGGGATACTCCAAAATCATCTTCTTACAGATTCCCTTACACCTGTCATAGGCATCTTCCCAATATAGGTGCCTAGAACCAAGAATAGGAACTTACAAGACAATAATTGTTGTCATAGAATTTCTTACACCTTATGACAATTGTAAGTTGTCATACATGCTCTTACAAACTTATGACATGTGTCATAACAGCCCAAAAATACATTTCCGTAAGATAGGCACCAATATTCTCCACATCACCTCATTTACTATTTACCGAGATTCCTTGAACAGTAAAAGTAACTCTGTAACAAACTACTTGTGAAACTTGTACATCCCTTATGGGTAATTACAAATTATAAATAATAAATGGAATAAATACAATATTGAGATTTACAAGGTTAATGGCACCTTATCCCAACATTCTCCCACTTGACATTATACATTATAAATCAACCCATAGGAAATCAACAAGCGAATAAACATCCCTTAGCCAACCATGTATCATTGATTCTTTAACATTGTTTTGTGCTCCAACAAGATACCTACAAAAGTAACCATGATAACCACCATCTCAAGCAAGAAATCCTCACATCATGTCACCCATGATAGGACAAGGAACATGCCAAAGTGAAACATATCAACTGTCACTAAAACCTGCACCAATCTATACATGAACACAAGCATCAAATCCAAAATATAACAAATGACTTTGAGCGATTGCCACACTCATACCAAATTGGAATAGCAACCACAACAAGTTGCTAGCTCATCCAAACTATCCATACCTCAAACTAGTGTAAGCAAACTATCATAGGTAGAACTTCATGCTATCAACATAACAACCCAAAATCTGCAAACAAGTCCCTATATATCCACCATCTCGCAAAAGAATTCTCTAAGGTAACAACACACATAGACATGTGATAAAAAACCTCTGAAGCAACTCACTGTAGTAAAGTGTAACCAGTCCAAGAGAGGTGCACCTCTCATACAGAACACATATACCTTCTAGAACTCCCATTACACAGGTAATGTCAATCTGAAATCAAGATCACAACATTAACAAGTCCTCCTATAGCACTTCACATAGAGGATGTGGTTAATTCCTCTATCATAGTGTTAGAGAAACATACAATGATATGCAAAATACATCTCTCATTACCAATCCAAATAACTCTCCCAAGTCCTCCAAACCAATGAAGAAGGAGATCAAGGAGCTACCAAATTGTTGCCAAAAAACAATGAAGTACAAAACAACAACACATGACTCCATTCATAACCTCAACTCCATAAACATAAGAACCTTCAGGAAGAAGACAATATACCCAGAAAGAGAGAACCTTCAAATCAGACCATGTCCTTATACCACACTAACATGTGCCAAACTGTGTAAAGTAAGATCTCCTTCAACACTCACAAACTGAAAGGATATCAACATCTAACCATTCAAATTATAATGAAACATGGCAAAAATAGATGTAAACCTCTCACAAAAAGTAGATCAAACTAGCCAAACATTCCCACAACATAAGGGAATATGCCCAATGCCACTAATCATCTCCTGTACCTCTCCTACCAAGTCCTTAGAACTAACCCAAGTTCAAGATTACAAGGAGAACTACAGAAATAAATAAAATCATGCATCTACTTCTCAACAAGCCCTCAGAACTCAACTTTCAACACTAATGCACAAGAGAAGACAAGATACATATAAAGAATGCATCTAATAATCAGGCAGGCAACACCTCTTAGATCATTTACTTGCCAAGTAGACCAAGAGTGGGATACACGATTGTCCTATGCATACAACACCAAGCAATATAAGCTTTCAATAAAGACAACCTTCTCATTAGGTCTATGATGGACTCACATCCATTTCCAGGTGTAGCCTCCCCGGTCTTTACTATTGAAAAAATTCCATAACAAGTAACCATTTCAACACATATCTCTTAAGTACAAGAGATTTCTAGCCTAACCCAAGTCTCTCTAGTATCCATGAGCACTTCACCAATCAATCCATGCCAACTTCAAATGCAACCTGCAAAATCTTGAAGCTCCAAGAAAATGATTAATACCCAAAACCAAAGAGAACTACATCCTCTCCAAAGGAAGAACAATAACACCTTTACCAAAGACTCTAAGGGTCCTCCATGAAACAAGATGTTAAAACCTCTTCAAATCACATGAAGATAATCATATCTTGCCAAAGCTCCCACTGAACCATGATACCGAGCTATACATGGCAACAAGATAAACATCAAACCATCACTGTCAAAAGCTCCCACTAAAACATGTAACAAAGCTATCCATGATATCATGATAACCATCTCCTAAATGAAGATCATCCATGGCCTCAACACAATCAAAGAAAACCACTATAATGACAATAGCTCCCAAAAGGTCAAGTAAACCATAATCTCCAAACTAAGAAGATAGAACACACTATGTAATTGCACAAAACTCCCACTAAAAGTGATACTGAGTTGTATACATGCTATCATGATCTACATCATTACCAAAACTCCACTAAAAGTGAATAGAGCTTTTGATGCACCATAACTTACTGCTATAGATTCTAATGAACAACTATATCAGGTACTCTAAACCATCCTTCTATCTCACTGAAATAAACATACCAATGTAAACAAGGTGATGAAGAAGAGGCCAACCAAATAGAATTCTCATCAGACAATTTACAAGATCTACACTCATGCAACATCTCAAAGGAGAAAAAACATGGTCAGTGCACCAATCTCAAATAATTGAAAAAATTGGATTCAGCACCACATCAGTAACATGCAGAACAAAGATAACCATGAATAGCATGTAGATTTCCAAGAAACAAACACTAGGATCAATGGTAGACTTGATTTGCCAAACAAATCCACATAAGAGTAACCATAGATCATAAGAACCCATCAAGCAGCCCTGCAAATCTATAACTATTTCCATCCAGAATACTCTAAGTCTGAATACAATCTTTCCAAAGATTTACAAGTTACGGGTCATCCCACAATAATGGGTTACACTTTTTGGCCAAACTTGACATTGAAATCAACATTTTGAACTAAATCTTCACTTTCTGACACCTATAGCCGCTAAAATGTTAGGAATTTGAAGATGATGTAAACTAGTGATTTGTGATTTTTTATTTTTAGATTCTAAATATTTTTTTTAAAAAAATTTGGAGTTAAATTGTAAATTTTTTTGCGCCTCCTTTGATAACTAGTTTTTAATAGTAAACAATATTTTTTAATAGTGATGTGTATTCCATAGCATATAACTTTTTTTCTACAAAGGATAAAATTATGATTCTTTTGAATTTAGATTGGTAACACCGATATATAGGGCATGCATTTGGTTTTATAATGTTTTGTTGAATATTTTTTTCTTAATTAAGTTTTGAAGTCAAACTAATTATAATTTAGATATAGGCGTATTTCGTAAAACATAACTTTTTTCTGTATGTATCTAAATTCATTTTTTCTTTTTTTGTTGAAACAAGGACATCAATACCTAAGGTATAGATATTTTTCAGAATTTTTTTTGACTAATTCACTAATTTTCCATGTCTATAGAATAGAGAACTTGATGTTCGGTGAAAAACCCACATTCACAAAAAACTAAAAAAAATGTAATAATCAAATTAAATATATTTAAAATTATACTTTTTGGGAAGCTTATAATAAGGACTACATACTTACAAAACATAAATTTTAAATGAATTCATTTGATCCCCCAAAAGGTAAATCAAAAGTGGTTTTTTATTAGCATTTTGATAAGTGTAGAGGAGAGTATGGTTTAAAACTAGCGAGGTTCTATCCAAGGGGGTTTGATCAAATCCTCTTCAATTAAAATCCTTGAAATGGAACCTTTTAAGGCTTAAATCATTATACTTTCTAAAAATATGTGATTTCAGCAAAAATCAGGATGTCTCAGAAAGTGTAACCCATTATTGTGGCAGCACCCAAACCCCAATTTTTTGTTAATATGTAAAACCTGCAAAACCATCTCTCTGTAAATTTGAAATCACTTAAACATCTAAATATTCACACCATACATGCCATTTGAAATAATGAAATATCACAGATCTACGATTCCACAACTTTTTAAAATAGGAAAACTATAAAACCTACATATCCAAAATAACATGTTCATATGAAAAAGGAGGAACTAGGTTGTCCAAGAGTTTCCATATCACTAAAATACCAACTCCACAACCCACATGCAACTGGTGGTAAATCATCCAATGCTTTCATGTAACCAAGGGCTAAACCCGTGAATCCAACATAAGCACTCCATACTATAGTCCAAAAAATAAATGTTCTTCCATGTAACCAAGGCACCAAAATCAACCACCCAATATGAAAACCCATTCACTTCACATGACCACAAAGTAAAGGAACATGACCACCATGCAAGAGGATACTCACATATTGCCAAACCGGAGCTCTAGATCACTACCACAAGATCAACTCCATGAAGATCCATAACCTTGAGCCTCAAGAGCCCACCGCAGATTCCATTGACAATACCCATACGAAAGTTAGATACCATGGCTTCCAATCTCACAGATCTGCAAAACAATGCCAACATACAGAACATCCACTACAGCCCAAAAAATCTCCAACTCTACAATTCCTTCCAACAACTTCACAAGCTTTACAAGCTAAAATTAAAAAATGGAGGAATACCCAGAACCAAATTACCATGAATCCATCACATGCAAGCACATGCAAGTAACATACAAGCCCATGCAAGTATATGCAACTCACATGCAAGAAACATGCAATCAACATGCAAGTACATGCAAGTACATGCAACTCACATGCAAGAACATGCAAGCACATACGAGCACATGCAAGCCATGGAACAACCTTAAGCTCTGATACCAATTGTTGGAATAAATGAACAATCTCTAATCCAATTGTTAATCATCAAATCACCAAGATATGATAGCAATTGGTGAGATACAAGGCTTTGACTACTACAATATAAAAATCTAAAAATTGTATGCAAATCTGAAAATAAGTTTGCTTAGTCCTTGAAATACCATGAAACAATTTAGCTTCTTTATGATGCTAAAATCAGCCACTCTAACATGCTTGATAAAACCACCTTAGATGAACTTACAACAACAATGACATCACCATAAGATAGCAGCAAGAAATAGGCACAAATCAGCAACATAAGAATGCAAGATCGCACAACACAAGGTAGCAATGGAACAAAGAATAAACACGTAACTCAGTGTTTACGTGGTGAAACCATTGCGGGAAAAAACTCCACCAAGAAGAGAGGCCCAAGTTGTATTATCTTCAAAACAAGATTACAATACATCAACTTCCAATCTCCTTTTCATTCTTCAATCCAACAACACCTGTGTATAGAAAATCTCTCACTCAATCTGTTACCTGCAAGCAAGTTTTCCTCTCACTGTTACTCTGCCAAACTTCACTCTCAAGTCTCATATTTATAAAAAATGAGTACCCACCAAAGAAATTCATGGGAGATGGACAAAATCCAACTTTTCTATCTTGGGATACTCCAAAATCATCTTCTTACAGATTCACCTACACTTGTCATAGGCATCTTCCCAATATAGGTGCCTAGAACCAAGAGTAGGAACTTACAAGACAATAATTGTTGTCAAATGTTGTCATAGAATTTCTTACACCTTATGACAATTGTAAGTTGTCATATATGCTCTTACAAACTTATGACATGCATCATAACAGCCCAAAAATATATTTCCCTAAGATAGGCACCAAGATTCTCCACCTCACCTCATTTACTATTTACTGAGATTCCTTGAATAGTAAAAGTAACTCTGTAACAAACTATTGGTGAAACTTGTACATCCCTTATGGGTAATTACAAGATACAAATAATAAATGGAATAAATACAATATTGGGATTTACAAGGTTAATGGCACCTTATCCCAACATTTAGGGTATAGTGTTTAGGGTTAAGAGTTTAGGGTTTCAGGTTTAGGGTTTTGAGTTAGGGTTTAGGGTTTAGCATTTGGGGTTTCGTGTTTGGGGTTTTAGGTTTAGGGTTTATGATTTAGGGTTTATGGTTTATGGTTTAGTGTTTAGGGTATAGTGTTTAGGGTTTAGGGTTTAGGGTTAAGGGTTAAGGGTTTAGGGTTTTGAGTTAGGGTTTAGGCTTTCAGGTTTAGGGTTTAGGGTTTAGTGTTTAGGCAATATGAGATTAAAGTGGATAATTTAAAAAAATATTTTGAATTGAGAGAGTGGGTTGTATTATAATATAATATAATATAATAATAATATATTATATTACAATACAATATAATTTAATATATTATAATATGATATTATATAATATAATATTTACATTATATAACATTATATTATTAATATTACAATATTATATTTATATTATATATTATATAATAATATAATATTATAATATATTTAATATTATAATATTATATTACTATATAATATAATATATATTATATATAATATAATATTATATTATAATATAAAATAATATTATATTATATATAATATAATATTATATTATAATATAAAATAATATTTATATTATATAATAATATAATATAATGTAATATTTATAATATAATATAATATTTATAATATAATATAATATTTATAATATAATATAATATAATATAATATTATATTATAATATTATATAATATAATATAATATAATATTATATTATAATATTATATAATATAATATTATTATATAATAGTATATTATAATATATTTAATATTATATTATAATATTATAAAATATTATATAATATTGTATTATTATATAATAGTATATTATAATATATTTAATATTATATAATAATATAATATTATAATATATTTAATTAAATGGGTGCCAAATTTAATTTTCACCCTAACCTATCATATGGGCGCCAAAATTTATAGCTATACAACAGTCAAATTTAAGCCTTGATTGAACTTGAAATGGCATCGTTGATTTTTATTTTGAAAATATCCTTTGTGCCAATGCACCATTAAGGAAATATCAGACTTTCGGTCTCCTTTGTTGTTGTTGCTCAGTAAAGGTTAGTGAAAATGGCTCCTGCTCCAGCCCACACCAACAATGGCAACGTGGAAGCACCTCTTCCTCCATCCAAGGATGCTAAGAAAATCAAAGATGAGAAGAAGGAAGAAGACCTGGTATTTATTTGCCTAGTTTTTGTACTAATTAATCTACTTAGAGCTAGGGTTAGGGTTTTGATTCATTTTTCTTTTAAGCTCTTTTTGTGGAAATAGTCAGAGGAATATTTAGCTTTGAAACATCAGTTAGAAGTATATGTCAAAAGAGTTCAGGATTCGGATCAGGGACTGCAGAAGATGACTCTTGAGAGCATGAGGTATGATACTCTATTGTTTTGCCATTTTTATTTTTTTGACCATTCTAGAAACTTAATCACATTTTCAGACTGTCATTTTTTTTCTTTTTCTTTCTTTGAGTATGGAAAAGGGTATGCTTCCCCTTGCAAAAATAAAAAGCATGGATGTGATTTGTCTCCTACACAAAAAGCATGTACCATTTTATGCCCTTCAATCCAACTGCATCCGGGGATTTTTTTAATTCCTCTATCTTTCATCAATCTCCTTACCTCACCACACCTTCCCACTTCTGGATAGATGTTTGAGAGAACATAAGTTGTGCAACATTTTTAGGATCTAAATCAAAAAGCAGTGTTGCTGTAAATACTCCTAAGCCTATATTCATATGTGATCTACAAGCACCAAGAAAACACATCCATACAACCAGCACAGATTTAGCAGGCATCTCAATGATAAATTTTAGGGTGTCCTCAAGATAGCCAACACGGGCACGGAGGTCAACCATGCACACATAATGATCAACTATAGGTGTAATGCAATAAGGGTTACAAATGTGATTGAAGTATGTACAACTCTCATCCACTAAACCTGCATGGCTGCATGCACCTAGAATACAAGAAAAGCTTACAATGTTAGGATATGTTCCAGAGTGCTTAATTAATTCAAAGATTTTGAGAGCGTCCTTGCAAAATCCATTTTGTGCATATCCTGCAATCATTGCATTCCATGAGATGACATCTCTTTGAGGAATTCTGTCAAATAGTTCACATTTTTTTGTCTATGATTCCATATTTTGCATACATGTCTATGAGAGCATTTCAAACTATAATATCTCACAAGAATACCCCTACCATTATGCTTTGAAGGATGTCCATACCCTATTCCAAAGCTCCCATTTGGGCACAGGCAGGGAGGATGCTGACAAAGGTTGCATAATTTGGATTTCAACTGACAATTGCATTGGCTTGAAAGTTTCTAAAGCCTGTTCAACAAATCCATTTTGTGCAATCTTGCAATCATTGCATTCCATGAGATGACATCTCTTTGAGGCATTCTGTCAAACAGTTTGTGTGCCTTGTCTGTGCTTCCACATTTTTCATACATGTCTATCAAAGCATTTCCAACTATAATATCTGACAAAAATCTACCTTCTATTATGCCTTGATGTCCATACCTTGTTCCAAAGCTTACCATTTTGATACAGGAAGAGAGGATGCTGGCAAAGGTTGTAGAATCTAGCTTTACACCTGCCAATTTCATTTGCATGAAAGTTTCTAAAGCCTTTTCAACTAATCCATTTTGTGCATATAATATTGTCCATTTTGCTGCACACAAGTGTCAAGAAGAGATCATTATTCTAGGCTTTCTGGAGGAAATAAATTGGACAATTCAAACTTAATTTTTGCTAAATGGTGTCTTCAATTTTTCAACAAGACTAGAGAAACTTACATCAAACAAGTTAAATTCACCAGCACCATAACTAAATCTGTTTCAGACTGATGTTGTAAGAGCTCGTGTTTATATTTTTAGTAGATATATTTAAATGTTCATGTTTTGATAATTTCAGTTTCTTTTAGTTTGCATAAATTATTTTTATCTCATTTTTAATTTATTTATATTTTAAAAATTCAAATATTATTTTAGTAACTGTTCCTCAACCATCCCTAAATTCTAGAATAAAATTATCCATCCCCAAAACCCATTTACTCGTTCCCAAAACGCAAATAAACATTGGGTTTTTCTAGTTTTGAATTATATCACAAAAAGGAGTACAGATAACATGCGTGGAAGGAAAGACCTTACATTTGTTGGGTTCCTCTTTCTTGAAAGCTGAGAAGAAAAATCTCATATGTGAATAGATAATAGAATGATAGTCATAGTTGTAAAGGAAAGATTGAAACTTTCCCCATTCTTGTCTTATGCACTATCCTATGTGTAACACCTGTTGACAAAAGAGAGTCTTTTCCATTAAGAAATATTCTATTTTATTGCTAGGGAACAAGTTTTATTCCAATCAGTTTATGTGATGCTGGAAGCATTCTTCATGAATATGTGAACAACTTCAATTACTTTAGCATATTTAACAACTAGGCTTTTTGTAGTGCTTCTGAGATAGTATATTAAAATTTGTTGGGGTTAAGGCCCTATTTAGCACACGTTAGGGGAATCTAACAGAAATGTTATAGTTTTCCCACTTGCCTTAACTTTCCAATTTCTGTTTGGAACCAACTAGAGGGCTAAGCTCACATGCACCAAAAATGGAGAATCCTACTTGAAAGAATATATGTGACATTGCCATTATTAGTCTGTTATTTCATCTAGCATGTCAGGTGTTCCTAATAGAGTCATTTGGCAAATCTTCTTAGTAACAGATCTAGGAGTTGAATTTAATTACATTTGCAAAAGTTTATCATATTTAGACTTTAGATTAGCTTCTAATACAAATCTACAATCTCAATTAAAGCAAGAAGTCGGCCAAAAGTACATGTTTTAGGTTTTACCCTTCATATTATATTGTTGAATGCATATCCTCCATAACTGTAGGAGGGGACCGTATGGGTGTCCATAGAATGAAGTATTGATGCAACTCAAAATATTTCTATATTTTTTGCTATTTGAGTTTTGCTAAAATTCATCAATTTCAAATCAAATAATCAATGTTTGCTCTTAATTGGGTAGAAAGCAATGAATCATTTTATGCTAGGTTATCTATATTGTCTTAGTTAAATTAGTTATTTTATTGCTTGTACATTGTGTTTGGCATCGTGTCTCTGATCATGAAAACATTTTTGGTTCTTGTATGTAGATCCCACTTATGTGGTGGCTCAAGTTCCTTGTAGTAATGGAGCACGTGAAGACATGAAAAAGTGCTTTGCAGGTTGGTGTGTTGATGATTTCATGAACAATGTAGGTAATGAATGACAAAGCAATCCATTGTTACTTGCTAATTACTTACTTGATCCATTGGTATGTAGAAATTTTTGGGAATGATGATGGTCTAGAAAAGTTTAATGCATGTTAGGATGAACTGAGAAAGCATCGTAATTATTGAAAAAATGAGCCACATTTCATGACTGTGCAAGTTAGGTATACTTGATGAAACACTTTACTTCCTTAATGGTCTTCCATTTTTAATTTCCATATTGTCTATTGTCTTCTATAGTATGTCTTTGTTACTAACCAACACACTGCAATAGCAGGGTGTAGACTATAATATGTCATGCTCTTTAGCTGAGAGTTGTGATTCTAAGAACACTTAACCATGTTGTCCTTGAGAAGCCAGACTTTAGGAGTTTTTATTATTTGGGCTTAGTTTACCTTTATTGGTTGTGTTCACCTTTGCTCCATGTTTAATAATTGTCCATGGAAAAACCAGTACCATAATTTTACTAAATATGTTGGAATTCATAGTTTAAATCTCTATTTTATCATTTAAAAAGAAAGTCAAAATTGCTTACATTTTTTATTAATATTTTATAATTCATTCACTATGACGACTTAAGTCTAAATCATAGGTCTCAAGGATATAGCACTCAATTGGATTTATCTACCCTTAGTTTAAAAAGGATAAATTGGGTGGGGACCAAGGAATGCATTTGTCTAGGGCATTTCTGAGATGTTTTTGGTAGCAGCCCATTGTTCATGCATTTCTAAAGTAGAGGGGTTTCTTCTATTCCATGCAAATCATACTATCCACCAATATGTAGAATTCTTCACTCTCACCTTAGCCTTTGCATCTCTAGATCTCAATTCACAGAGTCCAAAATAAAGGTAACATGCTGACTGCTAATGGCAATTGAATTCGTTCGACCTTTAATGTCATTCATACATTGTAGAAGGGTAAATACCACTTCTAAAAATTCAATGGCTCACTCTTCTATGTTTTTCTTAGTTCCTAGATCTTTGGGTTCAATTTCATAGTGTTTGTAATTACATGTAATTATTTTCTTGAAAGTTTCTGAAGCCTTTTCAACAAATCCACTTTGTGCATATCCAACAATCATTGCATTCCATGAGATGACATCTCTTTGAAGCATTGTATTAAACAGTTCATATGCCTTATCTAGGCTTCCACATTTTGCATACATGTCTACCAGTGCAGTTGCAACTACATCTAACAAGATTCCTCTGTGTATTACGATTTGATGGATGCCCATATCCTGTTCGAAAGTTGTATATTGGCACAGGGAACGATGATGTTGGAAAAGGTTGTGGAGATTGGCTTGCCCCTGCCAATTTGCTTAAAAGTTTCTAAAGCCTTCTCAACAATCTATTTGGTGTAAATCCTGTAATCATTGTGCAGTCCATGAGATCACATTTATTTGAGGATTACAAGCCCATTTATTTTTGTGTTCCCTTCATTAAGTAAATGTCTTGCATCTGGAAAATACCCTGCTGCCTTCATCTCCCAAGCCAATTGCTCCAACTTTGCATAGATATGCTATGTCTGTGGATGTGATCTATCTCCTCCAGAAAAAGCATGTACCATTTTATGGCCTTCAATCCAACTACATCTAGGGATCTTTTTAATTCCTCTATCTTTCATCAATCTCCTTACCATTTGAACCTCACCCCAGCTGCCCACTTCTGCATATATGTTTGAGAGAAGAACATAAGTCAACATTTTTAGGATCCAAATCAAAAAGCAACATTGCTGTAAATACTCCTAAGCCTATATTCATATGTGATTTATAGGAACCAAGAAAACACATCCACACAACCACCATAGGTTTAACTGGCATCTTAATGATAAAGTTTAGGCTATCCTCAAGATAGCCAGCACGGGCAAGAAGGTCAACCATGCACACATAATGATCAACCGTAGGAGTAATGCAATAAGGGTTACTCATGTGATTGAAGTATGTACAACCCTCATCCACTAATCCTGAATAGCTGCATGCACATAGAGCACAAGCAAAGCTTACAATGTTAGGATATGCTCTAGAGTTCTTCATTAATTCAAAGATTTTGAGAGCATCCTTGCAAAATCCATTTTGTGCATATCCTGGAATCATGGCATTCCATGAGACCACATTTCTTTGAGGCATTTTGTCAAACAGGTCATGTGCCTTGTCTATACTTCCACATTTTGCATACATGTCTACTAGAGCATTTCCAACTATAATTTTTGACAAAAATCTCCCTTCCATTATGCTTTGATGGATGTCCATACCCTGTTCCAAAGCTCCCATTTTGGCACAGGCAGGGAGGATGCTGGCAAAGGTCGTGGAATTTGGATTTAGACCTGCCAATTGCATTTGCTTGAAAGTTTCTAAAGGATTTTCAAAAAATCCATTTTGTCCATATCCTACAATCATGGCATTCCACGAGACTACATTTCTTTCAGGCATTTTTTCAAATAGTTCACGTGCCTTCTCTATGCTTCCACATTTTGCATACATGTCTACCAGGGCAGTTGCAACTACAACATCTGACATAATTCCTTTATCCTTTATGCTTTGATGGATGTCCATACCCTGTTCCAAAGCTCCCATTTTTGCACAGGCGGGGAGGATGTTGGAAAAGGTTGTGGAATTTGGATTTACACCTGCCAATTGCATTTGCTTGAAAGTTTCTAAAGCCTTTTCAACAAATCCATTTTGTGCATATCCAACAATCATTGCAATCCACAAGAACACATTTCTTTAAGGCATTCTATCAAACAATTTGCATACCTTATCTATGCTTCCACATTTTGCATACATGTCTTGTTGGCAAGAGACACTATATGGATTCATGAATGTTGTCATTGATGGCAAAAAAGTTCATCCCACACATCTGCAGGACATGGTATGTCTATACTGGAAGTAAGAGTGAAGAATGTTGTGGTCCGGTAAACAAGAACAGAGTAGTCAGTAAGGTCCGACAGACAGGTCTGGATCTCTCAGCAGAAGTATCCCAGTGAAGTGCGGATTTGGGGAAGTCAAGAGGAGTATCTTGACTGATATATTCCAAGGTTTGAGCCTCCAGTGTGGAAAGGATCAAGAGAATTGAATGCTTGAGTGTCGGGTTCCCAAGTGACAGTGTGAACAGAGGAAGAACTGACTGGCAGAACATCAGACATTATTCCGGATGTGTTACTGATGTTGGTAAAGGTTATGAAGGCATGAATTATGTTTGGCCGACATGATTAATGATTTCCACAAGTATATCCTTGATCCGCATTACTTGGTGTGCAAGGATTCAGCCGACAAATCAGAGGTTGTGAAAAGATTGACTATTCCGGGTGCCGACTAGAAAGGTGATGAAATCACTATTGCGGATATATATACAAGATGGATTTAGTTATGAGATATGTGGTGTTGTGAGTGATGTGTGAAGAAAAGCAGTAGAGCCGAATAAAAGTAGAAAGGAAGATCCGGTATGTGAAAGAAGAGCAGCATAAAGAAGAGGAAAGATGAAGTGCAGCAGATCAGTATACAGAGCCTAACCGGAATTGAACTCCAGCATATGTTGATGCTCCTTATCAGTTCAAGTATTGTATTACATTATTTATAAATTGTAGACAGTGTGTCTCTCGTAGGCAGTGTGCCTCTTGTGAGCAGTGTGCTCGGGCAGTGAGCCCTAATTGGCAAGTGCCATTTTTGTACTACCATTCTTCTAACAGAGAATACAATCTTGGATTAATCACCCCATGGTTTTTCCCTTAACAGGGTTTCCAAGTCAAAAATATTGTGTCATGTGTATTTCTATTTTATGGTTATGTTTGCTTGTTTGATTTGATGCTGCATTAATTATCAAGAAAGTTCAGAAAGTTGAAATAACTAAGATAACTGATTCACCCCCCCTCTCAGTTATCAACAATTGGTATCAGAGCTAAGTTCCTCCTAAACAGAGTCTAATAGCTTGAGGAAGATCTGGGAATCCAAATGGATGCATATGGTTTAAGGGAGCAACTCAAGACTGCCCTTGATGATCTTGAGTAGTCAAATTCTGAAGTCAATGAATTAAAGGAAAGACTCAAACAGGCTGACAATTTCATGAGAGAACTAAAAGACAAATTAAGTCTCTCTATGAAAAAGAGAAAGGAACTACTTTAGCAATTGGCAAGTCAAGGTGAAGCAAATGATGCAAATGAAGATCTGAAGGAGAAAACCAAGTTATGTGAAAAGTTACAAAAGAAATCATTATGGTAAGACATGAAATGGAATCAGGAGTTATAAAGTTTACCCAAGAGATTGAAGAGAAAAGAAAAACTAAAGATAATCTAAGACAATCTCTCAAGGAGAAATCAGAAGATTGCAACAAGATGGATAGAATTATCAGACATCTTGAATCTGATCTTGAAGATGCTAAAGATAATGAAGAAAAACTTGAGGATCAAATTGTCTCTCAAAAGGGATATTCAAACAACAAATGAATATAAAGAGAAATTCAAGATAAGTTCTGCTCAACTTGAAGTTCTTCTTGGAAGTCAAAAAAGGATAGATGACAAGTGTGGTTTGGGATATGAGAAAGGAGAAAGCTCCGGATCCGGTCAGAAGAATTTTGGATCAAAAAATCCAAGGAACAGGCCTAGAAGACCTTCGGTAAGGTAGCCTAATGCCCAAAGATATCCATCCTTCAATGGATACTGCCACAACTGCAATAACTTTGGTCATAAAGCTAATCAGTGTAGAAAGAGAATGAATCAGACTAACTCATCCTTCTCCGGACAGTGCTTCAACTGCAAAAGGTATGGTCACAAATCCCATGAATGCAGAAATATGCAAATGAATAACTCATTCAATGGTAGATGCTTTGCATGCAATAGAATGGGTCATATGGCTAATCAATGTAGATCAAGAGGATATCAATCAAATATGCAAAGAAATGTTGTTTGCCAAATTTGCAATAGATCCGGTCATATAGCAAAATTCTGTAGAAGCAAGAATCAGGATAAAAGAGGTCCGGTATATTATAATCAAAATCAAGATAAGGGAAAACAAAAAGTAAATGTAGACCAAATTCAAAGTGAAATGAACAAGATTTGGGTGAAGAAAAGTACAGAGAATATAGGGGATGGATCCACACCAAACTCTGGTGCTGATATTCCTTCTGGAAACT
Source organism: Cunninghamia lanceolata (assembly GCA_027924645.1). Taxonomy (NCBI): domain Eukaryota; kingdom Viridiplantae; phylum Streptophyta; class Pinopsida; order Cupressales; family Cupressaceae; genus Cunninghamia; species Cunninghamia lanceolata. Next base: position 106,775 of record BSBN01000609.1, read on the forward strand.
AAAAAGTGAGCTCTGGCTCAGGGGAGACACAAAGAAAACCTTGTTCCCCTAGCCAGTCAATTGGTGCTGGTACTGGCACAAGAAGAGTTGCGGATTAAAGGGTTCATAAGGGAAACATCCAAATAAACTATGGTTAAGATTTGGAAGATCCACAAGAAGATTTGAAGAATCTAATCCTTCCAGAATTGATCCGGTAAAATAGTCTTATGGTAAAAATAGATTCCTTACAAGTTCGGTCTGGTATGATTCAAACTATGGTGTCTTGATCTGCAAATAGATCAAATGACTAAGGAAAGGAAGATAGATTATCACTACTCTCCTAGAATAACTTCAAAATTTGTCTCAGTGATCTGGAAAGGTTTTGTCTCTGAATAAGGCAAACAAGGCTAACCAGAATGAATTAGGTTACACATTTATTGCAGAATGAAAATTAGGGCTTCTTAGAAATAAAAGAGTTCATTCGCTCATCATTTGTACACTCACATTCGAAGAAAAGAGAAAACGAGCTCTGCAACAACCTCTCCCAAAGATCAAGATGATTTCTCATACAACTCAATTCGGATTTCATCGTGTGCCCTAAACAGTGTAAAAGGTATTCTTTGTTCTTGATATCTCTCAGTAAGATTCATTGATGATGGCTACTCCGAATATAGTAAAGATTTCTGATAGACCTCGCCCCATATTTAAGAAGCATCCATACAAATCCTTGGAGGTAGATCCCCTAGGAGCCTTCTCTAGTGTTCCACATGGTGTTTTGCACACAGAAGACATTAAGGTTTACATACACGCAAATCTTGAAGAGTTTGGAGAATTCAAACTAAGAGACATCTATCACAAACAATTGATAGATGATGCATTTGAGCTCAAACCCCAATACAAGGGCCTCCGGAATAAGCACTTTGCACAATACATACATTTCCCCTGTTTTACCAAGGATGAATGGGTCAGGTATATTTTGAGCAGAATACATGACAACTTCATGTGGTTAAATGGACCATTGAAAATCACAAAAAGATGCCATCAGGGCAGTTACTGGATTACACTCATCCGGTGGGATTCCTGTTCTTAAATCTGTGAAGAATCAAACTGTGAGTGAGGCTACCAGATCCAAGTTTGATAAAAGAGCAATGACAGTAGATGACATCTCTGATCCGGATGTCAAGTTTGCCTCCATGATCATTGGATATAAAATATATCATTCTAGCAGAGAAAATTCAGTACCTGGAACGACCATCTACACAGCTTATGAAATGCTAAGAAAGGATGCAAACTACGATCTTTGTCAGCTTCTCTTGAACCAACTCTTGGAGAATCTGCAGAAAATAAAGAAAGATAAAAAAAATTCATCCAAGTATGGTGGATTAATATTGTGCTTATTCTTCTACTTTATGAATGAGCTTCCCGAATCTAATGGCTGGGTGTGGGAGAATGATAGACCAGTATCTATCCAAATCAGAGATTATTTGCATGGACTTGGTGATGTCAAAGCACAAAAAATAGCCCTGTGGAGATACTTCAAGAATTTCCAGAACATGATGCAAGCAAGAGAAAGGATTCCTTAGTCTATTGTTGAGAAGTACAAAGACACAGTATGTTTTGTGGTAGAAACTGATCAGTGCCTAATGGAGACAGTAGAACCAAGAACTGTATGGATCATGCCCATGGGGTATGAAGTTGATCAACAAATTGTGGAGCTGCATGTTCAACACATGCTAAGTCAGCCAAAGGATCCAAACGCTGAAAGGTTTGGAACCTTTGAGGAGCTGAGTATAAAGATTCATGTGGAACTCAGACAACCAGAGACCAAGAGGAAGGTGAGAAAAGGAGTAGAAAATGTTTCCAAAGGCCTTGGCATCTCAAAGGAGGCACTTGATGCCCACAAGAAAAAGATGGAAAGGGCTGAGGAAGAGAAGAAGAAGGCAGAAAATAAAAATGAGGAAAGTGCTTCCACAAAACCTTCCACCCAGACAAGATCATCAAAGAGATCTGCCCCTACCACTACCAAAGGCTCAAGGACATCAGAACCGGAAGCACAATCATCCGGCAAAGGAGAGAAAAGAACAAAGACAAAAGCTACAAGAGCTTATGCCAGTCAAAGGGATGAAGAGGAGACTAAATCTGATGAAGAAATCAGGAAAATGAAGAAAAAGAAGAAAACATTCGGCCAACCCTCTACCGGATAGAAGGAAGAAGAAAAGACAGAGGAAAATGTTGAAAAACCCACTCTTCACATTGATGACAATCAAATCAGTCACTGTGGACGGAAATCTTCAGCCAATGGTTGAGTTCTATGATGATTATGGTGAAGCAGATCAGAAGATACTACAAGATGCCACAGTTAGGTATCTAAATATCTACAACAAAGCATTCATTGAAATTATATCTCTGATCCCCAAAAGCTTGGAGAAGGAACTAGAAATAAGAAAGAACAATGCCCAAGCCAAAGATCTAGAAATCTGGGAACAGTTAGCAATCCAGCTATATCCTTCAATCGACCCCAAGACAATGAATATGATATTCAAAGATTGTAAGGATGAGTTCAGAAGCAAAGCAAGGATGAATCAACTTATGCTTGGTGAGACTGATAAGGTAGCCAAGGACACAGAAGAGATCCTCCGGAAGGCCTTCAAAAGATTTAATCTTCCTGTTATAGAAGACTTGGGTACTGACCCCTTGACTACAAATGTTGCAGAAGAATCTACTGAGAAAATGTCAGAAGAGGTGGGCCCTGAACAGACTAACATTTCTCCTCCGGTTTCCCCTACAGTCTTCAGATCTACAGGAGAAGAAAGAATACAGGAGAAAGAAGCAGAAGTGAAGGACAAAGAAGATGACAGTACCAAGGCTGTAGAAGGAGAGAAAGCTCCAAAAGACAGTTCTATGACTGTAGAAGAAAAGAAAAATCTGTCTCTGGCAAGAGACATTGTTGAATCAGTCAAGGACTTTTTGACAAAAGCAACTTTGGAGATTGATGAACTGGAACTATTAAAAGGGCCATTAAATTTTGACTCTCTATCTCCGGTGCAAACAATGAAAATAGCTTCATTTACAAATGCAAATGTCAAAGAGAAACTATTGAAATCTCACATGGAAGACTGTGAGCTTATAGAGGCAGCATCCAGAATGTTGGAAAAGATCATGCCATCTTTTCAAAAGGATCCCACAGTCTCTTCCTCCGGTAATCTTAAAACTCTAGTCAATAGTGTTAGCACACATTTTGATTCTCTAGAGAAGTCAGCTGAAGAAAAGGTTCGGAAGGAGTTTTTGGACAAGAGACTCTCCGAAGTACAGGGTCTGATAACAAATGATAGGAAAGTTATGGATATTGGGATAAAGAGCTTGGAAAATGCTCTTAAAGATGGCAGAAATATGTACAAATTTTGCTTATCTTGGCCCACAGTGACAAAAGATATTGAGAGGAAAGTAAAAGAACAAGAGGATAAACTATTAAGTCTGTCTCAAAGTTTTGATCCTCTCTCATTCTCTATAGCTAATCAAGAGTGTCAGTCTATTGCAATCACAAATGCAATAAAGAATTTTGAGAAGGAAAGGAAGAACATAATTAGCCGGATGGGTGAACTTAGAAGGATCCTTGTCCCTAAGTTAGAGGCCATGCATGAGGCCATAAGTGAAGCTCAAATCACAACCCAGACCAATGATCCAACAGATTTAAAAAGGGTAGATGCATTTGCATTCCTGTTGAGCGGTCATATTTCAATTTTGGATAGAATGAAGCAAAGTTGGGCTACAAAATTTATTCAATTGAATATAACTTTTGCAGACATACTTAAGTATATTAAGTATGCCATATGTATATACTTATGCGGCTAAGTATAGTTGAATTTTTGAAAGTTTTGATATGCGGGCCCTACCCTTTGCCATTGATGTCAAAGGGGGAGTGAAGAGTAGTGAAAAATGAGGAATCCAACTAAGGGGGAGCTCTGAAAAATGTATATAAAAATAGAGCATTAGCTAAGGGGGAGCATAGTGTAAACACTTAGTCATTTTTCACTAAGTGTCGCCATCAATGCCAAAGGGGGAGATTGTTGGCAAGAGACACTATATGGATTCATGAATGTTGTCATTGATGGCAACAAAGTTCATCCCACACATCCGCAGGACATGGTATGTCTATACCAGAAGTAAGAGTGAAGAATGTTGTGGTCCGGTAAACAAGAATAGAGCAGTCAGTAAGGTCCGACAGACACGTCTGGATCTCTCAGCAGAAGTATCCCAGTGAAGTGCAGATTTGGGGAAGTCAAGAGGAGTATCTTGACTGATATATTCCAAGGTTTGAGCCTCCGGTGTGGAAAGGATCAAGAGAATTGAATGCTTGAGTGTCGGGTTCCCAAGTGACAGTGTGAATAGAGGAAGAACTGACTGGCAAAACATCAGACATTATTCCAGATGTGTTACTGATGTTGGTAAAGGTTATGAAGGCATGAATTATGTTTGGCCGACATGATTAATGATTTCCACAAGTATATCCTTGATCCGCATTACTTGGTGTGCAAGGATTCAGCCGATAGATCAGAGGTTGTGAAAAGATTGACTATTCTGGGTGCCGACTAGAAAGGTGATGAAATCACTTTTGCGGATATATATACAAGATGGATTTAGTTATGAGATATGTGGTGTTGTGAGTGATGTGCGAAGAAAAGTAGTAGAGCCGAATAAAAGTAGAAAGGAAGATCCAGTATGTGAAAGAAGAGCAGCATAAAGAAGAGGAAAGATGAAGTGCAACAGATCAGTATACAGAGCCTAACCGGAACTAAACTCTAGCATATGTTGATGCTCCTTATCAGTTCAAGTATTGTATTACATTATTTATAAATTGTAGACAGTGTGTCTCTCGTAGGCAGTGTGCCTCTTGTGAGCAGTGTGCTTGGGCAGTGAGCCCTAATTGGCAAGTGCCATTTTTGTACTACCATTCTTCTAACAGAGAATACAATCTTGGGTTAATCACCCCGTGGTTTTTCCTTTAACAGGGTTTCCACGTCAAAAATATTGTGTCATGTGTATTTCTATTTTATGGTTATGTTTGCTTGTTTGATTTGATGCTGCATTAATTATCAAGAAAGTTCATAAAGTTGAAATAACTAAGATAACTGATTCACCCCCCCTCTCAGTTATCAACATGTCTACCAACGCAGTTGCAACTACAACATCTGACAAAAGTCCTCTATCCTTAATGCTTTGATGGATGTTCATACCCTATTCCAAAGCTCCCATTTTGGCACAGGAAGGGAGGATGCTGACAAAGGTTGTGGAATTTGGCTTTACACCTACCAATTGCATTTGCTTGAAAGTTTCTAAGGCCTTTTCAACAAATCCATTTTGTGCGTATCCTGCAATCATGGCATTCCATGAAACCACATTCCTTTGAGGCATTTTGTCAAACAGTTCACGGGCCTTGTCTATGCTTCCACATTTTGCATACATGTCTACCAGGGCCTTGTCTATGCTTCATAATTTTTTATCTATAAATGAATATATTACAGTAGTTAAGCTTTTGATATACTCTTAACCCTATGATATAGACAACTTTTGCATGACCTAAACCAACTAAAAGTTTTTCAATGCTCTTCAAGAAATTTATGTCATTAAAATTTTGAGATTAGCTAATACTTTAATATGTGTTTTTTTTGTAGTTTGAGGTTACACCGTTCTTGCTTGCCTCCACAACAAGTGATTTTTTTCTACAAACTTGTGAGCAAAAAGACAATTGCATTGCATCTAAAATTGTTTGGGCTCTTCTGTAAGTTTTGTGAAAATCTTTCAACACTCAATAATATATTAAGAATTCAATTCTTGAATTTGAAATGTTAACATGATTTCATTTTAGATTTTGTTGTTTATATTTTTGAATCTTGCTTGTCAAAAAACATGCTGCAACTTTGGTACTTGTTATTATTGTTAACTGCCTCAGTAAGTTATTCCTGTTGCCATAATTTTAGTTTAGATTGTTAACACCTTAATGGCTTGTGTGAAGGAGAATATGGAATGCACCAAGGCTGCAATCAAAGCAACTGAACTGGTTAACAGAATGCCAAAAGAATTGATGTCTCATGGAATGCTTAGTGGCAACAACTCTTTTCTAAGTGCCAAAAGATGTGAAGGGCTTCATCGGTCTAACATGCCTTTCCATTGTTTTGCTATTGTATCTAATGTGGCTGCTGAACTAGTTTTTTCTTCAGCTAGTCCTTGTAGTTTGCTGTACATGATAGAGCTGAACTAGTTTTTTCTTATGGCAACCTTGTGCTACTTTTTTATTATTTGTAATTCTTTTCCTGCATTGTTCCAATACAAAAAATAATTTATTGCCACTTTGCTTTATCTTGTTTCATTTTCTTATTGGCCGATTCTCAAATAGAAAGTGTTGGCTCAAATTTATCAATCTTTACTTGGCAACATCATAAAATATATAGTTTTCCAAATTTATTTGCTTTTATGTTTTAATTCAAATTTAGTAATATGTTTTTTTGCATTATAAAATTTATGGTATTCAATAAATTATTCATATCATGACTAAATTTACTACCAATTAATGGAAACCAGTAAATAAAAATGACTACCATGACTAAATAAATGACCAGTTAACAACAATCAATGACTAAATGATTACAATGACTAAATAAATGACTAAATATACTACCAAATTGATGACTAAATATACTACCAAATTAATGACTAAATATACTACCAAATTAATGACTAAAATTTGTTTAGTCATAAATTTGGTTGCGAGATAAATGACTGGTAATAAACTACCAATGGTCACGTGACTAAATATAGTACCAAATTGATGACTAAATATACTACCAAATTACCAAATATACTACCAAATTGATGACTAAATATACTACCAAATTAATGACTAAATATACTACCAGATTAATGACTAAATTTGTTTAGTCATAAATTTGATCGTGAGATAAATGATTGGCAATAAACTACCAATGGTCACGTGACCAAACTACTGATCACATGAGCAATTTTTGGCAGTTTTTTAGTCATTTATTTCTATTTTTCTACTAGTGATCAATTGGATGCATTACAAGAAGCACTTCAAGCCATCATCAAAGAGTCATCAAATGAAGAACAATTCGGAGGGGCGCTAGATGCTTTCATACAAGAAATACAAGAAGAATCAATGCCAAAATTATTTCAAGATGAACAAGTTGCTGTCGTGGAAGCTGAAGCCAAGTTGATGCTGAACTCGTTACTGGAGAGTCAAAAGGAGCTTGAAATGCTGCATGTTTCAAATGCCATTGGATTGATCCATCACCAATGGCGACCTCCCGACGCGTGCATGAAAAATGAGCAATATCCATTCGAAGATGAAGAACACTAGGTTGTCTCTTTCCCTGCTATTAATTGGAAAGATTTTGAATTTGATGATTACGAATTTCCAAATGATGAATATAAAGAATATGAGTTTGACTATGGAAATTTAGGAACAACAACCTGCATTTGGATTAATCATGGTCCCAATGAATTGCCACACTCGATAATATTGCATAACTTTTTTTTTTTGAATTTGAAGATTGTGTAGCAAAAGGATGTTTTTCAGAATTTAAGGATGAATTTGCAAAACTAAGAACTGTCACTTGTGAGTTACTGCTTCTGTTCATTTTGAGAAGCCATGCTAGGTATTGTATATATTTGAGTCTTGTTCATTCTTTGTACATAGTTAGAGTAGCTTTTCTTTTTCGTTCTGTCATAGTTTAGATTTGTCATCCTTGATGTCATTTGACTCAAGTTTTGTTTTTCGTAGATTAGTTTACTTTTGTAGTTTAAATGTTGTTTGCTTTAGGTTTCCTTTTGTGGGATCCTGATTTGTGAGAAAGGTGATATACTTCAAAATCACACTTTGGCATCATTTTGCTATATCATGTTAGTTCATTTCTTAGACAATTATTCATGAAATTCTTAGAGTCAGAAGATCTTTTTCTTTCAATTTATTAGTGAGTTAGATTTTGTACTTGAATCAGAAGTTAATCATACATTATGTCTTGACACTGCTATCCTTTGATTATAATGTTTAAAAATGATAAATCTAAATTTTATGAATTCTTATGTCTTCTTTTGAGAAACATGGGTCATGGCTGATGGATTTCCTATGGATTCCATCGCTAGTGTCAGATAGCATGACTATTTGCTCATGGGGGATAAGTCAGTTGTCTAGTATTACTTGAAGTATTTTGAGATCTTATACCTTACACATTTAAAAAAAATCCTGAAGTACCTAAGTGAGTCTTTGTGAACTTACATTAAGTGAAAAATCTAAAGGTCCACCTTTGCTGCCATCGGTATTCCACACCCAGCTGGCTGAGCTATCAACGTAACCTGTGCTGTCAAAAAGCATGTGTTGCAAGGGTAGTGGTACTGCATTGTACTCTACCAAACTTAATCTTAATGAAATATCAAGAATGAAGAAATAAATGCAAAATCACAATCACACACTATAACTTAGTTAGATGGATGATTGAGTAATCTCTATCGGGGCTATGGATGCCTGACTACCAGTAGGGCTCTACTTGAGTGGAATTACGAGACAAACCCGTCAGGGCTATAGATGCTCGCTGGCAGTGGGGCAATGTCCAGGTAGTTCATGAGGTGTGTACTAATCATGTAGCTTAATGTAAAGGAACTTAGATGATCTTAGTTGCCAAGGAATGGGAATGAATGCACACGCACACTTGGATCCTTGGAATATGGGTAGTCATCCTGGCAGTTGGTTTTGATTCCTTGATCATGTAGTTATGCTTATTTGGTCTACCGTGTGGGTGTACATGGAGATTTTGAAACTTGACTTTTGTTTATCTTTGGAATGCTTAAGAACCCTATTTTAATTGAAATCAATCTATAACCACACAACAGAAGATGAAGTGTCTTGATCCAATTTATGATTCTTTTTACTTTTTGAGTGCATTTTTTAACTAGTTGATAAGTTTGGGAGGAATTATTCGAAGGTTCTGAGTATGGATTGAATCTTTTTCTTTGAAATGTTTAGGAACATTTATTTGGATTGGCACTAGATGTTGCGAGGTTTTCACACATCTCCCCATTGCAAATGGGGACCCCTTCTTTTTCTCGCTTTTTGTCATAGGTTTACTTTAGGGTTTAGATTTCTTTGAGTTTGTAGGTTTGGAAGTATAGATTTGCCCATGTCTCGCCAACTTCTTGCTAAAGAGTTTGTGTGCCCTCATCCTGATGATGTCTTGAAGCCCTGAAATTGACTAAGTCTGATGTCCTAAAGTCTGATGTTCTGAGATCCTGAAAACTGACTAAGTTTGAAATTTGGTGGATCCTCAGAAATCTAGAATCTGCATGTTAAATCTCATGGATCTGGGACCTATCTCAAACATCCTGGAAGTATATTTCAAAATATTTAAAGTATAGGAATCTATACTTAAATATATTTTTAAATATACTTCCACCTAGGACACTTCGAAATCAGGCAAAAAAAGTTGAAGTCGTGGACATTGAGCAGAAATTTCTCGTGCATGAGAAATATGCGCCCAAGGAAAAAGTGGAAATTTCTTGTACACAGTTAGAATCTGCCCAGGATACTTGATGTCCAATTTTGGTGAAAGATTGTAAGTTTGATAAATTTGGTGCAGGGAAGAGAATGTGCTCCTTGACTTAGAAAAAGACTTAGAAAAATTCACAAATTTTGAAAGTCAAAAATGAGGAAATTTCTCATGCATGAGAAATATGCGCTCAAAAATTGAGGAAATTTCTTGTGCACGAGAAATTTGCGCTCAAGGAAAATGGGAAATTTCTCATCAACAATCAAGTGCGCCTAACTTAGGGTTGATCATTGAAGGCTCCAATCATGAAGATTTTTGTTTCCTTAGTTGAAAATCATGCAAACCCATTTGAAAACTTTGGGAAGTTGGGAAGTGAGAATTGAAGGAAAAAGTGAAAATGAGGAAATTTCTCGTGCACGAGAAATATGCGCCCAAGTTTGTGGATCCATTTTCAAAAATTTTGAGAAAGTAAGTTAGCATCATGAAACATTCAAGTTAAAACCTCAAGAAATTTTTCCTAAGGCAAAAGGGAAGAGTTGAAAGTGAGAACAAAAAAACCTAAGTGTCAAGGTTGCAAGTGGGAAAGTTCTCATCAACAAGAAATATGCGCCTAGAGGAGGAAATTTCTCATAGACAAGAAATATGCGCCCAAGGTTTTGGATATATTTTCAACCTTTTTGAGAAAATGAGTTAGAAATACAATGCATTTAAGTTGAAATTTCACCTAGGATGAAAGAAGAACAAAAACAAAAAAACCTAAGTGTCAAAGCAAAAAAACCTAAGTGTTAAAGTTGCAAAGTGGGGAAATTTCTCGTGCACAAGAAATTCGTGACCTAGGATGAAAGAGGATTGACAAAAGAAAATCAAACTCACTTTGAAGACTTGCAAACTTGAAACTTGATCCTAGCAAGATATTTGAAAACCTAGTGAAGATCATTTGAAAAGACTTCAAAAAATTTGTAAAGATTTGCAAGTCCTAAGGTTGCAATTGAGGAAATTTCTCATACACGAGAAATTTGTGCCCCAAGGAGTGGAAATCCCATTTGCCTAAGAAGTGGAAATTGCATTGCAAATTGCAGGAACAATCTTTCAGAAATTCACTTCAAACCTATGAAATTTGCATTAAAAACTCATCAAAATACTTAGAAAATTTGTCAAGTTTGGGAGTTTGAAACGAAAAAGTCTAAGTAAAATTGAGGAAATTTCTCGTGCATGAGAAATTTGCACCATAGGAAGAAGGTAATTTGATTCATGAAAAGTGCAACAAATCATCAATTTGATGAGAAATTCGCCAAGAGGAAAGCAATTAGGAAAGAGTTTGAGGAAGAAAACCTAGAAAAATTTCTAAGTAAAAATGTGGAAATTTCTCGTGAACAAGCAAGATGTGCCCTTGCTTGAGCGCAAATTTCTCGTGAACAAGAAAAATCTGCCCTACACACTTTCCCTCCAAATAGTGAAAACCTCATTAGAAATCATTGCAAGGTATCTGAGATAGATAATAATAGTAAATTCGCAATGAAATGTTGTTAATGATCATCATCTTTGCAATTGATATTTGTTTCTCTTTTGCAGGTGGTGGATGATTCAAGGAGGAGAATGACGAGAGCCTATACATGAGAAGTTTAGAGGATGGAGGAAAGTTGCTCGAGTTCATCATCATCACCACACAGAGGAGTTCCTACATCAAGTTCATTTTACTTTGAAGACTTCATATGTTTGGAAGAGGAGCATCACTTCACCATGCATGAGAGGAAGTCATCATCTAGAGATTCATTCCACATCCAAGCTTCCAAAGTCATCATGCGCTAGAAAGAAGAAAGACAATCATCATGCCATCTACTCCAAGAATTCGTGCACAAGATATCTTCTACTTCATGCACCATCCAAAGCCAGAATCCTGCACAAGAACAAGAATTTCACAAAATGAGAATGAGTGTGTACATCAAGTAAAGTCATGAATTACATTTAAAGTACTAAGGCATGAAAGACAACATGAAGAAATCCAAAATTCCCAAATTTTCAAGTTCCAGAAGCTAAGTTCCAGAGGTTAAAATTCAAGATTGAAGACTATTCCAAGAAAAATGATAAAATTTGGGAAATATTTTGAGCAGTGTGAACATGTTGAAGACTAATCTGACTTGCTCGATGCTGAGGTGGCTATGCACATCATCAGGCCAATCATAGTTTGCCACATCATCCATTCACATTCAATGTATTTACAACAAAGCAAGAGGCTAAAGAGGGTGCTTATCTAAAAGATTCTAAAGATTCCACTTTAACTTATCACCTTGGAAAATGTGCCTTCATTGCCTATGAGTTTTTATGTACACAAGTTGTGTCAACTTTTACTTTTGCTAAAAATAGCAAGTTGTAACTAATTGCTAAAGTGGAAAGATCTTTGCCATTGATTCCAAAATCAATCTGGGCCCTTCATTGTAATTCTTGAGCTCTATATAAGAATCATTCTTCTCATTTGTAAGAGATATTAGAGTAGGAGTAGAGTAGAAAGCTTTTGAAGAGTTGGAGAAGACATTGTGAAATTGTAGACTTCCAATATTAATACATTTCTCATTGAAGCTTGATGAGTTTGTGTTCCTTTGGCATGCTAACATGGTTTCATGATTCCTTCGAAGATAATTCAAGGAGAATTTAAATAGATGTTAGATAGTAGATTAAAAGTTCAATGATGTAATGTTTATATGTTAAGATATTTGATGAATTCCTTCTTGGTTCATACTTTTCATGATTTGTCGATGATAAGTCATTTTGCAAAGTTAGCCTGAACCACGTTTGCTTTAGTTCAATTGTGAATACTTGTTCAAATTGTGCCAGCTATGGGTATTTGGATGAATGTTCACAATATTAAAATCCTTGGATTACCTTAGAAGATTGCACCAGCTTCATGTAATTGTTGGTTCTCATGGTGAAGCAGAGTTTGGTTTTGTGAGGAATTTGTCTATCCTAGCATATTTCATTATTTCATTGACCTTAGAATAGATTCTCTAAACCCTTATCTTTTGCATTTTCTTTCAAGTTTGATTGAATAAGTTCCATTCATTCACATTCAAGGAGTAAAGAATACATTCCATGTTCATGAAGAAGGAGCAATTTGCGTAAGTCCCTTTGTGATTATCAGCAAGATCACATCAAATCACTGAGTCTATCCACTGCAAATCACAAATAAGGAACCTTGAAGTTGTCTCACTGGATCACATAGCTTAGCCTTTGAGAGACTTTATTCAAGAGAAGATAGAGCAGTTGGTGTTTTATTCTATTGTTGTTGTTGTCACAAAAAACATCATCAATAGTACTCTTTTGTAACTCTGGGAAAACTGGGCATTTCTGAAAGGAATACAAAGAGGAGAAAAAGAAAAAGAAGAATGTCCCAGATTTAGATTCTGACAAGTCACAAGATGATGGTGATGCTTTCATCGTAGCCTTGGCCACCCATGCATCTGATGATGTGTGGCTGATTGATTTGGTGCCTCTTTCCACTTGACCTCGCATCGAGACTGGTTTACAAAGTATGAAGAGTTTGATGGTGGAAGAGTGTACCTGGGTGATGACTCTCATCTGAAGATAGTTGGCCGTGGAAGAGTCACAATTTGATACCTTGATGGATGAGTGAAGGGGATCTCTAGGGTTATGCACATCCCAGGCTTGGCACGAAACCTACTTTCTGTAAGTAAATTGAATGATGCAGGTGTGCAGGTTGTCTTCTCGAAACAAGGATGTAAGATGACTAGAGGAGCTATGGTCCTTGTGAATGGTACTTAGAGAGGTACTCTGTTTCAGCTGGAGGCATGCATTTCACAATGCAATAGTTCTTCTGACTCGAAGAAAAGAGCTGCAGTCACTTCATCCCCACCATTGGAACCAACAACTAAAAGATCTATTGTATCAACTTCTGATGGTAGTACATTTTGGGTACCTAAGGGTGCTCATGCTTTGGAAGTCAAGTGTCCTATTGAGAAGACAATGTTATGGCATAAGAGACTTGGCCACATTGGTAAGAAGGGTCTTAGAACCCTGAACAATAAAAACTTCATTGATTGGTTAGATGATTGTAATCTCAATTTCAACTTTTGTGAACATAGTATATATGGAAAGCAAATCTGTGTTCAGTTTCACTCGATTTCTCATAAGTCTTCTAGTGTATTGGATCTTATTCATTCTGATGTGTTTGGTCCAATTAATGTTCCTTTGATCTCTAAAACTATATATTTTGTATCTTTCATAGATGATTACAGTGGAAGGACATGGATTTATTTTCTCAGAAGAAAATCTAAAGTCTTTAGTCGGCTCAAAGAGTTTAAAGATTTTGTTGAGAATCATACTAGTAAAAAGATTAAGTGTTTGAGAACTGACAATGGTGGTGAGTTCTGTTCCATAGAATTCGATAAGTTCTGTAAAGAAGATGGGATTGAAAGACATAAGGAAACTCCATACACCCCGCAACAAAATGGAGTTGTAAAGAGGATGAATAGGATACTGATGGAGAAGGCTAGGAGTATGCTTAGTGGAGCTAGCTCTTGTTGGTAAGACACCCATGGAGGTGTGGTCTAATAAGAAGCCTTCAATATGACATCTTCATGTTTTTGGTTGTGAGGCATATGCTCATTTGCCTAGGGAGAAGAGGTCAAAATTGGAGAACAACGCTGTTAAGTGTATCTTCATTGGCTATGGTGTCGGTGTGAAAGGATACAAGCTTTGGGATCCTGTGGCTAAAAAAGTGTTGTATAGTAGAAGTGTTATCTTCAGAGAGCTAACACCTTCTTCCACTATTTTACAGCTAGGAGAGAAAGAAAAGAAAGAGGATATGGTTCAGTTTCCCACTACCCCTGAGAAGACTGAAATGACAAACCCTGTGAGACCTGATGATGAGGAGAGTTCTAGCAGCTCTGAAAGCTCAGAAGATGCAAAACCTCAACCTCATCCTTTGAGGAGGTCTACATGAAATAGAAAGCAACTTGAGAGGTTTGGTTATACATTGCTTGATTCTAGTTGTGCTTTTACTTTGCTTACTAACGCTGATGAACCTAGAACTGTGACAGAGGCTATGGGCATGAAAGATGCAAGTTCCTGGAAGGAGGCCATGGAAGATGAGATGGCTTCTTTAGAAAAGAATAAAACTTGGGACTTGGTGCCTTTGCCTAATGGACGGAAACTTGTTGGATGCAAATGGGTGTTCAAGAAGAAATTTGGTACAGATGGAAGTGTTGAGAAGTATAAGGCCATATTGGTTGCGAAGGGGTACTCACACGTGAAGGGAATTGATTATGGTGAAATTTTCTCCCCCATTGCAAAACTGACATCTATTTAGTTCCTGTTATCTCTTTTAGCAACTTATGATTTAGAAGTGGAACAAATGGATGTGAGGACAACTTTCCTTCATGGTGACTTGGAGGAAGAGATTTATATGTCACAACCAGAGCATTACATAGAAAGAGGTAAATAAAATTTGGTTTGCAAGTTAAAGAAGTCTTTGTATGGTTTGAAGCAATCTCCTAGGATGTGGTACATGAAATTTGATGCCTTTGTGTTGTCGATTGGATTTTTGAGGTCAAAACCAGATCATTGTGTGTATTACAAATTTGACAATGATCGCATTCTCATTTTTGCATTATATGTTGATGATATGTTGTTAATTGGGAATGGTAAGAATATGATTTCTGATTTGAAGTCTCAGTTGTTAGCACCATTTGAGATGAAAAACTTAGGGGCAACCAGGTACATTATGGGAATGTAAATAAGAAGAGAAAAAGCAAACAAAAAACTTTGGTTAAGCCAGAGTAAGTATGTGAAGACCGTGTTGGATAGATTTAACATGGCAGATTGTAGACCATTGTCTATTCCTGTTTCTTTGGGGAAAAAGTTCATGGTGACTTGGAGGAAGAGATTTATATGTCACAACCAGAGCATTACATAGAAAGAGGTAAATAAAATTTGGTTTGCAAGTTAAAGAAGTCTTTGTATGGTTTGAAGCAATCTCCTAGGATGTGGTACATGAAATTTGATGCCTTTGTGTTGTCGATTGGATTTTTGAGGTCAAAACTAGATCATTGTGTGTATTACAAATTTGACAATGATCGCATTCTCATTATTGCATTATATGTTGATGATATGTTGTTAATTGGGAATGGTAAGAATATGATTTATGATTTGAAGTCTCAGTTGTCAGCACCATTTGAGATGAAAAACTTAGGGGCAACCAGGTACATTATGGGAATGTAAATAAGAAGAGAAAAAGCAAACAAAAAACTTTGGTTAAGCCAGAGTAAGTATGTGAAGATCGTGTTGGATAGATTTAACATGGCAGATTGTAGACCATTGTCTATTCCTGTTTCTTTGGGGAAAAAGTTATCTGTTAATGATTGTCCAAAGTCTCCTAAGATAGAGGATATGAGCAGAGTACCTTATGCTAGTGATGTTGGCAGCTTGATGTATGCTATGGTCTATTTAAGACCAGACATTGCCCAAGCAGTGGGAGTCCTTAGTCAGTTTATGGCTAATCTTGGATGGGTACACTGGGATGCATTAAAGCGAGTGTTCAGATATTTGTGGGGTACTTTTGAGTATTCCCTATGTTATCATGGTCATCCTAAAGGACCTCCACATTCTGTATGTAGTCATGGATTTGTGGATTTTGATTGGGTAGGTGACGTTGACAACAGGAGATCCACCAGTGCTTATGTGTTTATTATGTTCGGTGATGCAATTAGTTGGATGAGTAAGTGACAACCTGTGGTTGCTTTGTCCATGATAGAAGCTAAGTATATGGCAGCTACTCATGCTTGTAAGGAAGCCATTTGGCTTAGGAGGTTGTGTTCAGATATTGGTGTTGATGTAGGATAGATTACTATTTGTTGTGACAGTTAGAGTGTGATTTACTTAGCAAAATCTGACTTTCCATGCTAGAACAAAGCATATTGATGTACAGTTTCATTTTGTGCGAGACATGGTAGAGGATGGGAAGGTGATATTGGAGAAAGTAGTCACTTTGAAGACTGTTGTAGATGCATTGACGAAACTAGTGGGCACAGAGAAGTTCAGATGGTGTTCGGAGTCTATGGGCCTCTTGGCCCCTAGTAGTTAAATCTTGTCATTTCTTTTGGCTCTTGCAAGGTGTTCGACAAGTGGGAGAATGTTGGGAATTAAGGTGTCTCAACCTTTGCAAATTCCTAGCATTATTTATTTAATTGTATATTTATTTATTGCCTAATATTACATTTACTTGCACATTCTGATTGGTCACTTAGTTGAGGTGGCATGGTGACATGTCATCTTACTTGGAATGTGACTTGGATGGTCAAGTAAAACCTACATGGATTTGGGCATCCCATTTGAGGTGGCACTATTATGCCATGTGTTGACATCTTGTGGTATGTGGAAGAGGATATTTCCATATGATAGAATCTATGACGTGTAAGAGCCAAGTTTGGAGATTCCTATGACAAGTGATGACAAGTGTCAGTGAGTATTTTTGCATGAGGGAAAGGCATCTTTGGGCACCCAAGTTGGTCTATGATATGTTGTAAGAGTAATATGATATATTTAGCATTGTATGATAGATTCTCTTACAACATTTAAGGTGGTTATGTTGGGAAAATCTATGACAACTGTAAGATGCGTAAGAGCATCTGTCATAGTCTATTTTTCGCATGGAGCGCTTCAATCTTGGAAAATCAAATCTGCCATGTATGACAGATGTAAGGGATCTATTTACAGCAAGGACAAGTGTCCTTTGATGTGGGATAATGGCCATGTGGCCAAGGTGGACGCATATCCCAAGAAGCTTCCAGTATTTGCCTTGTAATCTCTATATATTGCATAGTTTGGAGTTGTAGTTGCATAGTATTTTTACAGGTATTGTTATGCTGCCAAAATAACTTCAGAATCGACATTTGAAGACTCTTGGAAGAACTTGCATTGCAAGTGTATTGTAAACTGTAATTGTTTCAGATAATACATTGTGCAGGTTTAGAGTGTGGGGTTTTTTACCTGAAAAGGTTTTCCCCACGATACATCTTGTGTCTGCTTCTCTCTGTCTACATTCTTGTATTGTGTTTGCTGCTGTAATATCTTTGATATAAGTTTATTATTTCTGTAATTGTAAGGGATAAAATGAATTTGCATACCTCTCCCCTCATTAGATTAGTTTAGGAATCAATTTCCGCACACCTAGCTTCCTTTCACGTCCCCTTGCTATCCCCAAATGTAGGCCCTTGGCCTCCCCATTCCCGAGAGTCGTCCCCACATCCCCCCATTCACCGTATTGAGACTCCATGGAACACTTCTTATTTTCTACTTCAAATTTCATTGCAATGAAAGTTGTTTTTATTTTTTTTATTTCGTAAAGTATTAAATAATGCTAAATTTTGATATTATAAAAAATAAACGAGCTTATTTTTTAATTCAATTTTTCCTTTTAAGTATTTTTTTATGAGGGAAGTGGCCTCTCTCCAGTTGTATTAATTTAAAAAATGATCATTACATCATTTTATTACAAAAATATTGTTGTAGAAAACATCCAAGACTTTTAGCTTCCTTTGACCAAACTAGACGAGCATGTTTGCCTTAAGAAAAATAAACTGCCTAAACCCCACAAAGAGACAAAAATGTGGAAGCATACAATTAACAAACTAAAGCTTAGTCATCTAAGAACTAACCAAGTGGCTGGGGACCTCCTCTATGGCCATTGCCAACTATTCCAGAATCTAAAACTTTTGGTAGTGGATTGTACACCCCTGCAATCCTCATTAGAGCAACCCTTTTGGACCTTGCAATGTGCTCCCTATCAAGGAGTTTGTGAAGGAAATATGCAAGGCCTCCTCAACGCAAAGAAATCAAAAGCTACCAACTCCTCTTCTATTTTACCGTCCACAATAAGCTTCTGCATCCTCTCCACATGCTTTGTTATAACCATAAACTGCATCTCAAGCTCATGAAAAGGGACCAAAGAGGTGGTTCCACTAAATTCTTCTTCAGAGATGGCATTGCTTTCAGTGGGTGCTCCAACTCAAGCTCCGAAAATTTATCCAAACCCCCATGAAATTCATATCTGACAAAACATGTTGCCATTTTATCCATGACCATGGAGAGTAAATTCAACAAAAATATAGAAGCAATTTCAAAATTTACCCTACTACATATATCTGACTCCCAATAATCAATACCCAAAATATTCTTGGTTGTTGCCTACACTTGACTGTCTTGAATGATGAAGACCAAGGTGAGGCGGGTGATAAAGATTGGGCCTTTGAAGTCCATTTCTATCTTCTTTGCAATAAAGAAGAACCAAGGCTCCATGAAAAACCAAAATCAATAGTCAACTGTGAAAACAACCTATGAAGGAGACAAACTTTTTAGCAATTGTTTGTAGAGAAAAGAGCCCCCAAGTATACATAAGAAGACCTCTCCACATGTGAGGGTGTGCCTTGGCTGGAGTTCACATGGGATATCTCATCATCCTCCATGAAAGCAAATGCTGAGATTACGAAAGGAATGAAGGCTTCCAACTTTAATAACTTATGACTACAAAGTATTAATTGAAAGAGATTATGATGGGTTTGATTCCCAAACTCTTCTAAACCCAACCCAATGGTCCAAATTGTTATCAATGACCATACCCTCCTGAGAATCTATACCATAATTTTCCATATAGTCTGCCAATGTATTAGCCTCTCTACAATAATGTTCTATTGATGTGATTTTGAAAGAGTCTAAAACTCCTCATGTTTGTTCCAAATACTTTCAATCTTCCAATTTGGAGAATGCTTTTCTTAGTTAGAATTGATGATAAATTTCAAGTTTCCCTCCATGAAGATTTTTTTCTCAAGACAAAAGTATGTGCTTTGGTTTCATTATTGGTTCCATCTAATAATTTTTTTGAAGTCACCTTACTAAAATACCTTTCCTTAGCTCAAATGACACAAATTGATTATGAATGATTGGGGTTGCCTCAAGAGGATCCATCAAATTTAATCTTGAAAAAACCAAGAGGAGGAAACCATTTTACCAAATTTCCAAGAATTTTAGAGGGCTTAACCTAATGATTCATAAAAGGAAGTTTCAATAGACTCCATGATTTGACTAAATTAACATCCCATGTGGAGAAATTCCTTTCCTATTGATGAGCAATTTAACGTTTGATTTGAGAGCCTTTGAGATTGCTATTTCAAGCTTGTCAATTATTTCTTGATCTTCCATAGGCAAGGATCTATCTAGAAAAAAATTGTTGTTCCTTTCTTTCCAAACTTGCCAAACTACCATGGACATACATGATCCAAATACTATAGAAAAGAGCCTTTAACTTTAGCCTAGGTCAATTCCAAAAGAGTTTTAATAGTGTATTTAATAGAGCCCAAGAACACTTCAATTTACCATAGCTAGAACCAACATCTCATTGCAAAGGGGCAATGAATGAGAAGATGCTTTGAGGATTCCTTGAAATTGTAGTAAAGGGGACAATGAGGAGGACAAAAAAAACCATATTTTTTCAACCTATCCCAAGTTAGGATCTTTCCATGTGTTTCTTCCCAAACAAAGGCCCCAACTTTGGGGAGGTAGGCCTTATTCCAAACCTTAGAAGTCGGCCATGTCAAAGTCTCAACAAAATTTGAGGCTAGACAATATCCCAGTTTTGTTGAATAAGAACCTTGATTGGAACTCGTCCATTGGATGACATCCTCCTCACAAAAATTGATTCTCCTCCTAGCTAAAACCAATTGAAGCTCTTGCTTCTACCATTCAAAAAAGGAAGGAAGTGAAAGATCTTTCCAAACAACTATCGAGAAGCTCATCAACTCCTTTCATTACCAATAGTGATAAATTTTGTTTCCCAACTCATTGAGAATGGAGAATTTTGGCTTTATGTAGAAATGGTTTCTTAGCGAAGGGAGGATTCCCATTCCATGAGTTAGTCCAAAATATTTCCACTGACCATTAGAAACTTTCCCAAGAAAGATTATTGGTGATGATAAGCCTACAAACCATCATGAAATTCCAAATATGGAACCCTTGAGGGGGATTAGCCAAAGTCAAGATTCTGCTAGGGTTATCTGGATCTAAATACTTATTTTTGAAGCCAGTGGCTCCACTTGGTTGAAGGGTGAGAGAACATACACCATACCAACTTGTGGCTCCCAAGGCTAGATTTTAATTCTCCAAGCACCTAATACCAGCTCCACCCTCTTCTTTTGGAGAGAAAACTCTATCCCAAGTGATAAGAAGGATCTTCCTTTGATCTCTAGATCCTTGCAACAATTTTTTTTTTTGCATAATCTTTTCCAAGTTTTTGACAATATTTGCTAGTGCTTCAAGAGTAGACACCAAATAAATGGGGAGCGCTAAAAAAACATATTTGATCAACTGAATATTTCTTTCCAAAGAAAGTCACTTCCCCTTCCAAGAGCTCAATCAAACCTGAAAAGCTTCTACTAAACTTTTCATAAGAGGGATCTTCCAGCTCCCACAAAAAGTGGAACTCCTAGATATTTGCTTGTAAGAGAACTAACTTGAAAACCAAGCAATTGAGCAATCCTTCTCTATAACATTGGAGAAGAGTTAGCGATTGGAACCTTTGGAAATGTCATCCTATGAATAAATACTTTTGGACTTTGTTTTAGTTCTTTATGGTCATTTTTTCATCATTTATACTTCCATCAATGGCCCGCGCATGCTCATGCATGTTATTGTTGTTGGAAAGAGACACTGCTAGGCATGATAAGTGTTGTCATTGATGGTAACTAAGTCTATACTACACATCCGCATTGCATAATTTGCCCATACCAGAAATCAGATTGAAGATTTGTCTAAGTCCGGTAAGTCAAGAACATAATGTGTGATAGTGTTCAGTATCTTGGTTCAGATCTCCCCGGAAGTAGATCAGAGTTTGCTGTGGATCTAAGGGAGTCATAAGCATTGTTAGGATAATCTAAATCTAGAGTTTTGGCCTCCGATGATGGACTCAATAGTTATTAGGATCTAAGTATCGGGTTAACAGTTTGACAGAGCAGGCAAAAGAAGAACATGCCGACCTTGTAATTGATCTTGGTTCTAGATGTATGGAAATTTTTGGTTGGACAAGTTGTGATGATCAATGATAGTAGCCGACCTGATTGATGATTTGTGAGTGCAAGTTTTGGTCCATGTTGCAAGTTGTACATGGATTTAGCTGACATAGTAGAATCTTTGATAAAGTTCTAAGTGTTCTTGAAGCTGACTGAAAAGTGGTTGAAGATCAGGATGCGGATATATATAGCCAATGGATTTGAATGATTTTGGTGTGTTTGCAATGCGACTATGGAATAAGTGCAAAAAGGGAAGAGATCTAAGATTTAGATTTTAGTAGAACAGTAATATGGACAGAGTGAAGATGAAGTGTATCAAGTTAGTATTTTGTGCTTAACCAGAACTGAATCCTTTCATTGATAGATGCTAATTATCAGTTCATTTTCATTGTAATCTTCTTTCTGTAGGTAGTGAGATCTAGGCAGTGATCCTGAATGCATGTGCATTCCCCTTTGTAATACTTTTAATAGAGTATAATCTTTGTGGGTTAACCCCCATCGTGGTTTTTCCCTTAACCAAGTTTCCACATCAAAAATCTTGGTGTCAAGTGTGTTACTTATGTTTCCACTCACGTGTTATTGATTCATGATTTAATGTTCATATCATTAATTTGATTAGAAGTTGTAAAAGAGGATTAAAGGCAGAAAAGTTTAATTTGTGTGACAACTGATTCACCCCACCTCTTAGTTGTCCAGACCAATTCCAACAATTGGTATTAGAGCAAGGTTCCTTTGAAAAAGTTTAACAGCTTAAGGGAGATCTGGGAAGGTAGTAAAATGGATGAATATAACCTTCAAGGGCAACTTAATCTTGCCCTAGAAGATCTTGAGCAGTCCAGAGCAGAAGTCCAAGAGCTGCAAGAAAACCTCACAAAGGTTGAAGACTTCATTGAGTTTTTAAAAGGAAAGCTAAGCAAATCCAATGAAAAAGGGAAGGAGCAACCTCTTCAAGACAAGGCCCTGAAAGATAAGACAAAGGAATGTGAAAAGCTAGCTAAAGAAGTTGTTGTCCTAAAACATGAGATGGAATCTAGGGTGATGAGACTAACCAAGGAAATTGAAGATAGGAAAAAAATTGAAGAAGAGATGAATCAAAATATGAAAGAGAGAACTGAAGAATGCTACAGATTGGATGGAATAGATGGTCTCCTAGAATCTAATCTACAAGAAAGTAGAGACAATGAGAGAGAACTTAAGAGACAAATTATCACTCTCAAACATGACCTAGAAGTTGCAAACAAATATAAGGAGAAGTTCAAGATAAGCTCAGCTAAACTTGAAGCACTGATTGAAGTATAGAAAAAGGATGATGACAAGCATGGTCTTGGATATGAGAAAGATGAAAGCTTTGGATCCAGACAGAGAAAATTTCAACCAAGGAATGGGAGAAACAAAACTAGAAAACCTTTGGTAAGACAGCCTACTACTCAAAGATATCCATCATTCAATGGAAATTGTTTCAATTGCAATAAATTTGGTCATAGAGCTACTCAGTATAGAAGCAGAGTAAATCAAAATGGCCCATCCTTCTCCAGTCAATGCTTAAAGTGTAAGAGGTATGGTCATAGATCAAATGAATGCATAAGTATGATAATAAATAATTCTAACAATAGATGAATTGGCAATTCTTTCAATGGTTACTGTTTTACTTGTGTTGGTTAACAGATTTGTCTTTATTCTGAAAATAATCTATTCTGACTCTATACCCCTCTTTAAAAGAACAAATGAGTTAAACAACAAATGGGTGAACCCTTTAAATTAGTTCCCCTCTGAATTTAGGTACAGCTCCCTTTATGATTTTCAATGAATTTAACCTATTCGATTAATCAAATGCATTTTTAACCAGAAAACGCTTAAGGCAGACTAACATTCATACATAGCCATGTCATGAACGCGATAAATTTATACAGCAACAAGATAGAATATACAGATTTTACTTTGGTATCTTCGAATACGTGAATACATTCATACGAACTTGCTAAACCAATAAAGGACTAAACACATATGATAAATTGTCTGAATAAAGAGCAATTACCAAGTGAAAGGAGATTTCACACAGAAAATCTGATTCCACACATTCAGATGCACAGATCCAAACAAGCAGCAATTGTTCTTCTTCTCATTCACAGATGAAAATTTACTCAAACAATCATCACATAATGTAAAAGTTAAGCACAGTCTTTCTGAAATTCACTTTCTCCTTTCTTTTTCTAACTTCTGTCTCTCTTTAAAACTCAAAAAAAACATATATATATGATTATCTTAACCAAGTCCTTGAGCAAATTAAACCCAGAGTTAACATAACTCTGACCCGTACGGGATTTAGTTTTAACAACTGATTATAAAAGATCAAAGTTGCTGGAAATAACATAAATTGAGGAACAGAAAAAGAACGAGCCGACGAGGTTATGACTGGGGCGATGAATCAGCATCTCCTGATTTGCTGTTAGTAGCCTGGGAAGTATGTTGGGCTTTCCACTCCTGAAAGGCAGCCATGAACTCTTAAATTTTAGGGAAGTTTGGTATACCTATATGTTTCATCCTTGATTTCTAGACCTCCTTTTCCCTTCGCATTCTCCCAAATTTTTCCTTGTGCTCAGGGAGTGCATCGATGCAGAGATAGAGCAGAGACTTGACTTTAGAAACCCTGGAGAAATCCTCAATCAGAATATTATCATTTTCTTTAATAAAGTGGATTTTGTCTCTGAAGGATTGGACTACTGCTTCAACATCCTCCACAGGCTTTCCATCATCCTTTAAGTATTTTACATCGATACATTGCAAATCATGTTGTAGTGATTGAGTAAATTCTGTTATTTCTTTAATTAGCTTTGAGAGTTCAAAGCGTCCTTGTCTGGATATGGAGTTCCTCCATTCGATATTCTTCTTGTTCACGTACAACAAATCCTCATCCACACCATTCAAGTTCTTTTATGCCAAAAACTTTTCCAGTCCATATTTCCGGACTTCCTCTATTTGATTTATCACACTTGTCCACTTACCTTCATCCTTAGCCCAGACAGCAACCTGTGTTTTAAGATCTTCAATGGTAGTGGTAGTCAGATCATATATGCCTTTGAGTTCATAAATATATTCAGTTCCTTTTTGCTCTATGCTGTCTAACCAACTGTCAAAAGTTTTTGAGACCATTTTGCTTCTATGAACTTGATCTAACATTTTTTGATTGACAGGTGACTTCGGGTCGAAAGACAAGGGGACTTGTGAGATTGGCTGTGGGTTAGGGTTGTTAATGGCCTCAATATACTCTGCCATTGAACGCAGAGCTTGTTTAAACTCTCTTTTGTCCTTCTCATCTTTCATTGTTCGGCTGACCATTCTCTTAGTGGAAGCTTCAAGATGGTGCACATCTGCAGCTCTGGAGGCAGTACCGAGATCTATCCTCTCCACAGTGAAATCATGCACTATAGGATCTTGAACCTCTTCCTCGGTCACTGGCTTGGCTATTTCTGCACTCCAGTTACTAGGGTTTGGGTCAACATTTATTCTGGACATTGTTTTGAGTCTCTTGGACTTGGGGGTCTTCCCCAGACATTTACTTACCATGTCCTCCAGAGGGATAACAAAAGGAATCACCTTCTTTTTGTCAGATATAGAGCTCTCTAGCCACTTCGGTGCAGGGGCCGAGACTATCTTCCCGGGCTTCTCTCCATCAGAGGGTTTATTTGAAATCATTAACACCTCAGGGGTCTCTAGAAAGGCCTCTGACTGTGAACCAATGTCAGCTATCTCTGTTCTGTTTGGGCTTGCCTCTTTGTCCTCCATAGGCTCTTCTGCTTCTTCCTCTGAATTTAAGTCAACAATTATTGTCTCAGAAGTTTGCTTCTTTCTTTTCCCTTTTGTCCTCAATCTAGTAACACGGGATGGCAGAATATCTGTGAGGACCTTTCTGGATCTCTTGGAGACAGGGCTTTTCTCAGTCGATGGCTTGGATGCACCTGCACCACAGATAGCAAGGGGTTGATTAGAAGAGACCATGGGAAGCGATGATGCGGCCACTGAAGAGAATTGTTGGACAATTTTACTCTGAAGCCCTTCCTGTCTTTTTTCTTTCAACCATTTTTTAGTCCTTATCACAGGAAGGGTTTTAATTTCAATTTTGTCCTCCTCTTTCTTGCTCCAGTCCACCTCTGGGATGGGTAAGTGTTCTATTTTCTCAAATTGTGGATCAACCACTTGTTCATCATCAACAAAAATTCCAGAAACGTCCATGTTTAGATTAAGGGTAATTATTTGCCCCAAAGAAAATCTACACCATAACCTCCTCCTAACTTTGAATTCATCTGGGCAGTCCTCCCAGTAATCCTCCAGCTTAGGGAGATGTGAGTGCCCTGTTCCGGAATCTAGGTTATCTTTAACAAAACATTTACTGTCGAATTGAACCCTGGCAGTGAAAAATTGAAAATTGAACCTTTTGAGGTTCACCTCCAGATTTAAGGCATCAGATTTTGAATGACATGAATAATGCCCAAGTTCAATAGGAAAAGCAATACCACAACCCCTTTTTGATGGGAATTTGTTATCAACATGTGCCAATTGCCGACATACCTCCATCAATACAAAATGATCGAATACATATCTAGGCAACTTCAGGGGTTCACCATCAAACCCTCCAACTCTGATATAAGTGAATTCAGAAAATTGGATGAAAAAGCTACCGTAGATACTGATCAGTTGCATTGCTTCACTGGTCATTCTCTTACCTGGATTGCCTACCAGTTCATAGGTCATTTTTCCAGTGAAGACATCATTAATCCTTTTATAATTTTTGTAACAATTTCTTCTTTGCAACTGTGAATAATATTCGTAAATCTTACTGCTCTCATCTAAAGGCTCATGAGGCAGGTCAAACCAATCTCTTGTGGATGCTAAATAGTAGAACAGATATGAATACATAAAGAAATCCCTGTTACCCAGACGATTATTTAAACTCTGATGTAGACAATCAGCTACTATCTCAGCCCAATCCAAATATTGTTCACCCTGAAGGATGACTTGTATAAAAAAGTACATCCAGTCTTCCCAGTAATAGGCATGCTGATTGCCTCTCAGTCTGTTCAACAACACCACAATATCCCTTACTTCCTGTATTAAATGATCTCTAGTAAGGGGTTTGGGCAGCCTTGAACCGCCCTTTTGAAATTTTAGCAGTGAATTCCTTGCTATTACACTTCTGTAAGTTGGTCTCTTTTCTGAGAAATACCCATTGGAGGAAGTAATGTCAAGATTGGAATACGCCTCCTTAGGCGGTATCTTCATCACAGACATGAGGGTTTGTCTGTCAACATGGAATAACACATCCCCGTCTGCTTTTCTGACGCACCTGTGTTGGGGATCGTATCTATTTATACACTCTTGAACCAACTCTGGGCAGAATATAGCTTGAGGAAAGGCTGTGGCTTCAACTAGACCACTGTCCACAATTTTCTTCATTGTGGGGGTTTGGACAGGGTTTCTAGTTCTTCCTATGAATTCCTCTAAATCATATTGAACTAATGCAGTATCCCCAAATTTTGAGTGAGAGTAAGTGAGACCAGGGCCATGTTCGTCTCCCAAACATGTAGATTTCAAAGACATATTTGGACGATTATAATAAAACACTTCGAATTTCAAAAATAACAGAAATTCCAGAGGCTCTCCTTTCCAGTATAAGAATTCAGAATAGCACAGGGGAAACAGGACTCACCTTCAGGATATTTGAATTCACTGCGAAAACTTGAAAAATGAGAGCCTTACACTTCCAGCGCTATCCTTCTCCGCATTGCACAGTATATTTTCTTGCTAAAATTAGCTTGTTCTTGGTTAATAATGGTGCTTACCAGAATGAATAATCATCGCTTGGAACAATACGTGCCAAAAATATTTGAAAAGACGTGAACTCTGATTTCTTCATTAATAGCAAGTAATGTTCGTGCGCCATCATGAAGTACAATGATTATCCATAGTCTCCGCTAAATTAGAGCTCTCGGTTTCATGATGGGTTTCTGATAAATTTTCCTCCAACTTTCCCGCTAAGTTTGACTTAGAAAGCTGCAGGAGCAAACGGGACCAAAATTGCCAAATCTTTGAACTTATTGAACCGTTGAACCTCTAGGACATGGTTCAACGCGATGGTTCAATGTGATGTTTCAAGCATGTCAACTGGACTTTGTAGGTAGGCAAAAGATTGACTTACCGAAACAGGGACTTGACCTATGAACCGTTGAACTTGTGAAGACGGGGTTCAATACGAAGGTTCAATGACGCAAGGGTTATATGGACCAACAAAAGTTACTCGGCTTCGGTAGAAGGTTGCCAATTATAAAACAGTGAACTATTGAACCTTAAACCATTGAACCCCGCGGCAGAGTACAAGCGGGAGGTTCAACGATATATTAGTAGACACAGAAACTGTGTGACCCGACTCATAGGAAGACAATGAGTGTTGAACTTTAAGAGTGTTGAACCATTGAACCTTGAACCCCGCCATAGAGTACGCGCGGAAGGTTCAAGTTCAACCCGAAAGTACAAAGACGCTTAAGACAAATAGTAAGATAGCTTGCTTTATATGACACTTCAGACATATTCAACCATTGAACCTTGAACTCTGAGAATGGTTCGGGTTCAAAGGTTCAAACCTTTTATACAAAGATGACACACGGGTAGAATTTGAAGGACTAAGAGTCGATTTACAAATCAAAGATATGACCAAAAATATAATACGGTAAACCGACTCTTGCTTAAGAAAAATTACCGATACATAAATAAACAAGGGTGACTCAAAAGGTAACAACTTGCAATGGGTTTGGACACATGGCTAATCAGTGTAGATCAAGAGGAAATCAAGTTTATAAGCAAGGAAATGTTGTGTGCTTTAATTGCAATAAATCTAGTCATACTGCGAGATTCTGCAGAAGCAGGAATAATGGAAGAAGAGGTCCGGTAAACAGAAAACCAGATGAGCAGAGACAAGACAAAGGCAAAAGAAAAATTGATGTGAATGAGATATAGAGCGAAATGAACAAGACTTGGGTGAAGAAAGATATAATGAACAATGGTGATGGGTCCGCACTGGAATTCGGTGATGACAATTGCTCCAGGAATTAAATCAGGAGCTCTGGCTAAGGGGGAGCTACATTGAACATCAAATTCCCCCAGTCAGTAAGTGGGTGCCTAGATATGGCACAATGAGAGAAGATATTTTGAATTATTTCAAAAATTTTGGAAGGATTTCTGGAAGAAAAGATGTTAATATGGAAATTTGTGAAGAACAGTTCAAGAAACAGTGTAACCGGATGTAGTTAGGGCAGTGCATTTATTACAATACAAAATTAGGTTTTGTGAAGGATAAAAGGTCACTTAATCATGCATTTGAACCACATTGCATTCAAAGGAAACAAGTAGAAGAGCTTATGAGCTGCAAATCCAAAGATTGAAGAACGAAGAGCGAATTCAACTAGTAATTGATCAACCCTAACCTCGTGGAAGAAAAAGGTACTTCTCTGAAAAACTTTGAATCTAAAATCTGTTGAGATGGCTTCTCCTCATGTTGTTGACATTACTGAAAGGCCTCGACCCAAATTTAAGAAGCATCCTCACAAATCAATAGAAGTCGACCCGTTAGGTGCTTTTTCAAGTGTTCCGTATGGTGTGCTGCAGGTTAAAGATATTAGGGTTTATATTCATACAAACATAAATGACTTTGGTGATTCAAGGTATGTAGACTTGTTTGAGAAAATCATGATCTTAAACCTAAGTACAAGGCACTCCATGATAAACACTTTATTCAAATTATGGGGTTTCCAACATTTGATGAAGATGAATGGGTTTAGTATGTTTTGAGTCAGATGCATGATGAATTCATTTGGGTGTTAAAACCATTCATGATTACCAAGGATGTTATCATAATTGTGACTGGGTTAAACTCAATCAGTGGATTATCCATGTTAAATTTGTGAAAAACCAAACTGTTACTGATGCAACTAGTGCTAAATTTGATAGGAGGGCTATGACTATAAATGACATTATAGAACCAGATGTGAAGTTTGCTTCCATGGTGATTGGCTACAAGATATATCACTCCAGCAGGGAGAATTCTATCTCCAGAACTGCCATATATGCAGCATATCAAATGTTGAAGGAGAATGTAGATTATGACCTTTGTGAGCTGTTAAAAACCAGCTGATTGAGAACTTGAACAAAATCAAAAGGGATAAGAAAAACGCTTTTAAATATGGTACATTGGTTCTATGCTTGTTTTTCTACTATATGAATGAAGTACCTGGAGTAAAGGGTGTTCACTGGACTAATGATGAGCCAGTTGCCATTCAAATCAGAGATCATCTTCGCAACATTGGTGATTTCAAATCTCAAAAAACTGCAATATGGGGATACTTCAAAAATTTTCAGAGTATGATGCATTTAAGGGAAAGAATCCCTAAATCAATTGTTGAGAAGTACAAAAATGAAATATGCTTCATGGTTGACACTGATCAGTGCCTAATGGAAGCAGTGGAACCCAAAACTATTTGGATCATGCCCATGAGGTATGAAGTTGATGGAAAAATCTTGAATATGTATGCTCAACATCTTCTAAGCAAGCCTAAAGACACAATAGCTAAAAGATTTGGAACATATGAGGAGCTAAGTTTAAAACTGCATACTAAGCTCAGAGAACTTGAAACCAATAGGAAAGTAAGAAAAGAAGTTGAGCAGTTAGCTAAAAATCTGGGCCTAACTAAGGAGGCTATGAGGCAAGTCAGGGAAAGAACTAAAAAGGCTGAGAAAGAGAAACAAGATAAGAAACAAGGAAGTGCTCCGGTGGAACCCTCTTCCACATCAAGGACTACTAGGAGCTCTGCTGCTGCCCCTGTTCCTCCTAAGACTGCAAAATTGGAAGCAAAATCATCTGGAAAAAGGGAGAAACAGAAGAAAACAAAAGCATCCCGAACCTATGAAAGCACAAGAGAAGAAGAAGATACAGATTCTGACATTGAGATCAAAGAACTAAAAGTCACAGGCACAAAAGCAACCAAGATATCCAAGGAGATGCCCTTCGAAAGCAAAAGGGAAAGCAAGAGGTAAAAGATAGAGGAATATGAAGAGAAGCCTACCCCTTTAGTAGATGACATCATTAAATCAGTAACTGTAGATGGAAACTTGGCTCCAATGATAGAATTCTACGATGACTATAGTGATGCTGACAAAAGAGTACTTGAGGAAGCAATGGTAAGATATTTGAATATCTACAATAAGGCTCTTATTGAGATATGTTCATTGATACCAAAAAGCCTTAAAAAAATTTTGGAACTGAGAAAAGAGAATGCAAAAAGCAAGGATCTTGAGATTTGAGAACAAATATTAATATAATTATGCCCCCAAATTAATCTAAAGTAAATGAATTTGATATTTAAAGAAGCCAAGGATGAGTTCTGAAATAAAAATCGAATGAATAAGCTTATGCTTGGGGAGACAGACAAGATTGCAAAGGAAACCAAAAGGATTCTCTGGAGTGCTTTGAAAAAGTACAATCTTCCTGTTGCAGAGGAGGTAAATGTAGAGATTGAGTCCTTAGACATGAATGTCGAAGGATTAAAGAAGAATAAGCAATCGACTGAAACTCTAGATTCCTCTATTTCGGAAGGGGAAGTGCAAAAAGAAGAAGAGGAAGTATTGATAGAAGAAGCAAGTGTTGGCCATGATCTTTCAGATCCTCTTGCTACTAATGACTCCAGAAAGGACCAAGAAAAAGAAGAAGAAAAAGAGAAAGAAAAGTAAGAGGAAAAAGCAAAGGGAAAAGAAGAATTAACAGAAGGAGCTGGTGCTAATGCACCAGAGCAAGATAGTCTGGCTGCTAGCACTAACAAAGTACAAGGGAAGGAAACTGAAATAGCAAGTGTGGTAAGAGACACTACGGATGCAGTGTAGAGTTTTTTCAGCAAGGAGATGCAAGAGTTAGATGAGCTGGAACTGATACAAGGACCAATCAATTTGGACACACTCTCTCTAGACCAAATGCTGAAGATATCATCACTCACATAGGCCAAGGCAAGGGAAAAAATGCTGAAGTCTCACATATAAAATAATGAGTTGATATGCCTAGCTTCTGAAATACTGGAGAAGATCATGCCCACTTATCAGAAAAATACATCTAATTCTCCTTCTGTTAATTTGAAAAATCTTGTACATTCTGTAAATACAAATTTTGAGTCTTTTGAGAAGTTAGCCGAAGTAAAGGTCTGGAAGAATTTTTGGATAAGAGGTTTAGTGATCTAAAAGGCCTTATAGATAATGATAGAAAAACACTCGATATTGGTATAAAGAGTATTGAAAATGCTCTTAAGGATGGCGGTGGTGTATATAAGTTTTGTTTATCATGACCCAAAATAGTAGAGGATATTGAGAAAAAGATAAAGGAGCAGGAGAAAAATATGCTAGACCTATCTCAAAGTTTTGATGCTTTAACAGTATCTCTGATGAGCGAAGAATGTCAAGCAATTAGTTTGACAAATGAAATAAAGAAGCTTATCAAATAAAAGAAGAACATTATGGAAAGAATGGGTGAGCTCCGGGGACTGATTAACCCTAAGTTGGAAACAATGTTTAATACTTTGTCAGAGGCCCAAAGTACTGCCTGGGCAAGTGATCCCTTAGATCTAAGGAAAGCAGAAGCATATGCATTTATGTTGAGTGGATACATTTCAATTTTGGATGGTATGAAGAGAGGTTGGACTACCAAAATTGTATAGTTAAAGAGTACTTTTGTAGATATCCTTAAATATATGTGAATATAACATATGGACTGTTTGTACATATGCGGCCTTATATATAAAATTTTTGCATAATTAGTGATTGTGGATCCCACCCTTTGCCATTGATGTCAAAGGGGGAGTGAAGAGTAGTGAAAAATGAAGAATCCAGAAAGAGGGGAGCACCATAAAGTAGTGTGAACAACAATATGGAACACAAGCAAAGGAGGAGTTATTCCAACACTTAGTCATTTTTCACTAAGTGTTGCCATCAATGCCAAAGGGGGAGATTATTGGAAAGAGACACTGCTAGGCATGATAAGTGTTGTCATTGATGGAAAATAAGTCTATACTACACATCTGCATTGCATAATTTGCCCATACCAGAAATTAGATTGAAGATTTGTCTAAGTCTGGTAAGTCAAGAACAGAGTGTGTGACAGGGTTAGGTATCTTGGTCTGGATCTCCCCGGGAGTAGATTAGAGTTTCCTATGGATCTGAGAGAGTCATAAGCATTATTAGGATAATCTAAATCTAGAGTTTTGGTCTTCGATGATGAAGGATTCAATAGTTATTAGCATCTGAGTATCGGGTTAACAGTTTGACAGAGCAGGCAGAAGAAGAACAGGCCCACCTTGTAATTGATCTTGGTTCTGGATGTATGGAAATTGTTGGTTGGACAAGTTGTGATGATTAGTGATAGTAGCCGACCTGATTGATGATTTATGAGTGCAAGTTTTGGTCTACGTTGCAAGTTGTACATGGATTTAGCCAACAGAGCAGAATCTTTAATAAAGTTCTAAGTGTTCTTGAAGCCGACTGAAAAGTGGTTGAAGATTAGGATTCAGATATATATAGCCGATGGATTTGAATGATGTTGGTGTGTTTGTAATGTGACTATGGAATAAGTGCGAAAAGGGTAGAGATCTAAGATTCAGATGTTAGCAGAACAGTAATAAGGGCAGAGTGAAGATGAAGTATATCAAGTTAATATTTTGTGCTTAACTAGAATTGAATCCTTGCATTGATAGATGCTAATTATCAGTTCAATTTCATTGTAATCTTCTTTCTATAGGCAGTGAGCCTTCTGTAGGCAGTAAACCTTCTTTGAGCAGTGAGCTCTGGGCAGTGAGCTCGAATGCATGTGCATTCCCCTTTGTAATATTTTTAACAGAGTATAATCTTTGTGGGTTAACCCCCACCATGGTTTTTCCCTTAACCAGGTTTCCACGTCAAAAATCTTGGTGTCAAGTGTGTTACTTATGTTTCTGCTCATGTGTTATTGATTCATGCTATAATGTTCATATCATTAATTTGATTAGAAGTTGTAAAAGAGGATTAAAGGTAGAAAAGTTTAATTTCTGTGACAACTGATTCACCCCCCCTTCTTAGTTGTCCAGACCAATTCCAACAATTGTTTGCAAACTAAACCATTTGAAATTATTCATCAATGACATTTGAAATATTTTTGGGTTTAACGAACACAAATGAGATGGGTTCTAAGTCATGCAAGGCAAAACATTTTGAATATTGCTAATTACACTTTGAATGTGCAAAACTTCCTATCTACACCAAGTTGTTCTTTTACCTCATAAAAAATGGTGTAGCTCTATTAACTTTTCTGTAAAACTATATAAATGTAGCGAGTTCTCTAATTTCTTCTGTATATGACTAAACAATATAAATATAAAATAAAAATACTACTTCCAATAGATTTTAATAACATGATTTTTAAAAAAATAATTTTAAAAACCTCAAACTCTTACTTTTTAACCAATACATGATTTTCATCACCAATTGTTTTATTTATTAGGATGTACAATTTAATTGTACACATAAATCAACCTACACTCTTTTAATCCCCTTCCTTTTAAACATGCATTCCAATATTCTCTAGCTCACTTTGTCATGCATTTCACTTTAAATATATTTCTTTAATATTTAGGCAACTCCTTCAAGAAAACATCAATGAGCCATTTTCTCTTTATGCAAGCCTTATGCAAAATAATTATTCTTCTCTAAAATATTTATCCTCTCTTTGAAATAAAAGTTTATGCAGCTTAAAACTTAAAGTACTTTTCTTTATGCAAACAAATTTTATAGAAAAAGTCATTTTTATTGATTTAACCATACAAATTTCATCCACTTCTTAAAGTTAAAATTTTACCATACAAATTTCATCCACTTCTTAAAGTTAAAATTAGAGAGCATATGGAGCCTATATATATAAAAAATTGTGTAAGTGGCTTATTTTCTTTTAATTTAAAAATTCAGAAAATTAAAACACTTTTCCCTTTTAGTATTAACAACTTTTTACCTTCTACATAAAATTCCTTCCAAAAATTGCCAAACCTAAATAAAACAAAAGATTTCTTATAAATTATCAAATAATTTTTTTTGATAAGATTTTATAATTGTATTTAATCTCATTTCACTTGCTTCTACTTCTTGGAATTTAGTTTCATCTAAATCTTAATTTCTAAAGTTTCAATCTCCATAACATCCTTTCATAGCTAAATGAATGCAATCAATTCTATTGCTTTGGTTATATTTTGGGATTATTCTTTCTCAAGAATCAATTATATCTAAAATATCTCAAAGGGCGGTTTTCAAACCATAATACCCTTTCATATCTAAATGAATTTAATCAATTTTATTGCACTGGTTTGGTACAAACACATGTATAAACCAATGCAATAGAATTGATTAAATTCATTTAGATATGAAAGGGTGTTATGGTTTGAAAACCACCCTTTGAGATATTTTAGATATAACTGATTCTTGAGAAAGAATAATCCCAAAAGATAACCAAAGCAATAGAATTGATATGGTTTGAAAACCAATCTTTGAGATATTTTAGATATAACTGATTCTTGAGAAAGAATAATCCCAAAAGGTAGCCAAAGTAATAGAATTGATTATATATATAAAAGGATGGTTTTCAAACCATAACACCCTTTCATATCTAAATGAATTTAATCAATTCTATTGCTTTGGTTATCTTTTGGGATTATTATTTCTCTAGAATCAATTATTTCTAAAATCTTTTCCAAAGGCAATTCTATAGAAATTACATACATGCATATATATAATTTCTTTCTAAACTTAAGGGTTTTATATATAACTTTTATTTTTATCACCCTTTTAATCAAAGGGTCAAATAACAATAATTTTTATCCTCCTTTAATTCCAAAGGGTCATTTACATTAAAAAATAATGATATTTTTCGCTTAAGGGAAAAACTTCCATAAAAATTCCCCCATCTATAAATTAGTTAAACTCACACCAATAATTAGTCAAATAAGCGTAGATGTATCCTTATCAATATCACAATGAATCCATTTCACTTCAACTTCATCTATAATCTTGTTTCTCAAATTTCTATCATAAGCATCAATAATTACTTTGATCCTTTGTATCATGATGCAAATACAATATAATAATAGTAATCCAAATACAATTAAAATGATAACTAGTACATGATTACCCATAAATAGAGTTCATATCACTTCACACAATCACTCAATCAAGGCTTTGGAACAAGTTAGAATCCAACATGTATTAAATGTAAATCAATCTTTTTTACATCAATTCAATGCTATCAATAAGGTGTTTACAGACTCACAAGTAATCAATGATATGATAAAACATTTGAAGGATCTCAATCCTATACACGACTTCACAAAACACATGTACAAAGTTATTGGGTTGATCAGGTCCAATAATAGATTACAATAAAAAAGATGGTATAAAGAATCTCACAAGGCATCTTAAGTAACAATAGAATAACAACAAACTATTACCACCCAAATAGCATTTCATAAAGAATAATATGTCTAGTCTTTCCTTCTTTTGAGTAATTGAGTTTATTAAATTTCAATTTAATTCAATGATGAACATTGGATCTGATGATAGTTCAATTAATTTTTCAAAAAAAAATCCTTAAATTTGTGTACAACATGTTATAATAATATTCAATTTTTGTTGAACTTCCATATCATAAAAAAGTTTGCAATTTAGAAATGGTTTTGGTTTTTAGAGGTCATCTCTTTCTTTTGACATGTCCCCATGTTTGATCCTTAGAGAACTTGTTTGGTTTCACATCCTATAAAAACATTGTTTTGTTTCAACATCATATTTTTCCAAGTTTAAGATGGGAAAATGATTTTGGGATGTATGGCTTATGAACCCACAATGTAACCTAGGTTAGACTTAGACAACAAATTTGACAGTCAGTTTTGCTAACAATAAGTAGAGTATCACTATTTTATTTAACGAATTATCTAACTTTACATAGTATAAGAAAAACACATGCAACAATCATGCATTATTATATTTCAATACTAAGACAACAAATTTGATAGTAGGTTTTGCTAACAATAAGTAGAGTATCATTATTTTATTTAACGAATTATCTAACTTCACATAGTATAAGAAAAACACATGCAACAATTGTGAATTATTATATTTCATTCTTCATTTTTTCTTTATGTTCAATAACTTCTTGTACTTCCAAAGCTAACTACACAACTTTGACTGATAATGATTGATTGGTCCTTTCTAAGGTATCATAAGTGATTTTTCCACATTCAAAATCTATGATCAAAGTAGTTTAATTTGATTAATATGTAAACTTGGAAAATAAAATTTAATTATTTTTTATACAATTATTGATCAAATTATTTAATATTCACTAAAGAATTAAGTCACCCTTTAATATTCTCTAAATAATTTAAGAGAGAAGGTGATGAACAAGGTTGGAAGGCTAGCTAAAATTCAACTTTAGCCTTTGTAAACTCTCACCTATGGTTAGTCACAAAATGATGGATTAATATAGTGTACACATGGTGCCCACTAATGGCTAATAATGAACTTGGCTCAATGTACTTTTTAAATGTGTTTTAATTGTTTTATATTCACTATTGGCTTAATTTTTCTAAGCATTTATCCAAAATCTCAAAAGCAAGCAATGCCTAACTAGAGTGAAGATGGTGCCATGAAGTGAAAAAACAAATATCTCTAAGGCAAACAAAGTTTTGATTTAAACAAATATCTCAAATTTGGATCTTCTTCAACTGTGTTCGATTTAACTCTAATTGTATTCATTCCACTTGCAAAATCTACTTTGGTCACTGACTACTCATATGTTCCTCCTCCTTTCACAAAGACCTTGAAGCGATTAGAACATTTGTAAATGTCATCCTATGAATGAAGATTTTTGGAATTTGTTTTAGGTCTTTATCATCATTCTTGCATCATTTATACTTCATCAATGGCTTGTGAGTGCTCATGCATGCTATTGTTTGCAAACTAAACTATTTAAAATTATTCATCAATGGAATTTGAAATACTTTGGATATATGATGGACACAAATGGGATGAGTTTTGAGTGATGCATCACAAAATATTTTGGATGTTGCTAATTACACTTTGAATGTCAAAGCTTCACATCTGCACCAATTTGTGGTGATTTTACCTCATAAAAAATGATGTGGCTCTATTAACTTTTATATGGAATTATACAAATGTAGTGAATCCTCCAATTTCTTTTATATATGACTAACCACAAGTTATATAATAAAAAATACTTCCAATAGATTTTAATAATATGATTAAAAAGAATGACTTTAAGAGCCTTGAAGTCATAATCTTTCACCAATACATGATTTTTACACCAATTATATTTTATTAAAGGGGTAAAAAATAGGTTTTGAAGGGGCCCTAGAAACCTTGTACACCAAGTGAAATGTCAATGAGAGTACAACTGACCCACAACAGAACCACAAACCCCCAAGTTTTACAAGGAGATGAAACCTTATACATCATTGCAGCCAAGATGTCACTACAAAGAGGCAACATCTTAAATACTAGACAAAACAAGCATGTAATGACCACCTACACAACCCAAGACCTCATCCTATCATTCTGATCACCCTTAACTCAGATTTGGGAAACACTCGTATGTTTAGGAAGACCTCACTTCCTTCTTTGAACAATCTTCCACGAGACATCATCCTCCAAAGTCTTAGAACAACGGGAGAGGGGGAGGGTCAGCTTCCACTAAAGACTTGAATTGAGCCCTCAAAGGTGCAAAAAGAGGAGTTGAATGTTGTGCTGAAACCTCCAATAAAGTAGGATCAGTAAACTTAGTAGCCAATTACAAGGATTCCAAATATGGAGCTGCCTCAACTGGGGAAAAATATTGATCAGGGGGAATTTTAGAAGTCCCAACAATAGGGGCTACCAAGGACTCATCTTCCTTAGTATAACAATCATTGACAATCAACTGATCTTTGAGGCA
Source organism: Cunninghamia lanceolata (assembly GCA_027924645.1). Classification (NCBI taxonomy): domain Eukaryota; kingdom Viridiplantae; phylum Streptophyta; class Pinopsida; order Cupressales; family Cupressaceae; genus Cunninghamia; species Cunninghamia lanceolata. Next base: position 145,429 of record BSBN01000609.1, read on the forward strand.
ATTTCTCCACCAAGTCGCCTCTCCCTTCTTGCGGTGAGAGAGAGGAAACTCCAAAGCAAGGCATGTTCAATAGAGAAGAATCTCCTGCAATGGAAGGGAAGACCCTCATAATCAAGTGTTTGAGTCCATGTTTTGTCCTCAACAAGCATGAATATATCCCTAGGCAGGTTCTTAGAGGTGTCAATGTCCATGAGAATGTAGGCGGAGGTAGTATGACCAAAGTTAGACAATGCTTCACCCTCCTGTAAAAAATGACCAAGGGCATTGCCAATAGATTCAAAGTATGAAAATTCCTAAAATTGGAGAGGGAGATTGGGTAGTTTGACCCAAATAGGCATGATACTTAAGGATTTTGTTAAAGGGTTGAAGGAGGGAAACCATAGTTTGAGTGAGAGGGAATGTTGTCCCCACATCCAAACCCCACCCTCTAGCACCCACTTCCTATCATCTTCCAATTAGAAGGATGTAATGAAAAATCCCCTAGCACAAGGATATAGTTCGCTCCTACCCTCAGTGAGAGGCCTCTAGGATTCCAAAACTAATTTGCTTAGATCTGGGAGGGATGGATAGAAATGATTGAAACTACAGATGAGGGCTTGACATTTAAAATATTCTTCATTAGACAAAACCTCTCACCCATAGATGACAATGGGGGAAGATGGAGAATAGGACATGGACTGAGGTTTACCCTACAGAGAGACACAAGTTGATCTCAATGAGTGTGACCTACGAGAACTAATAGGCACCCCATCCCTAGCAATATTTACATATGATTTAGAGGCATCTTCAACCACTACACTTGGCACAAGAGAGGTATACTGCACAATGGCATAGTCAAAGGTTAGTTGCGTGGCACATACGACATGCGTTGGTTGCAAATCCACGTAAAAACCCAATTCTTGCAGTTTCATGGTTGCAAGGATAGAGTCCACGACCACAGAGCATGTTGATACCTTTCCCTACATGCCATAGCCAATTGCGAGTGACAGGTAATCATCCTCTGCTAGGGCATGCGAACCAGGAGCGGTGAATGACTGACAAGTTTCTATTTTAAAGATGAGTTATCTTAGAAAATATTATTTCTTGTATCTTTCTTTTGATGATTTGATTTTACTGTTGAAAGGCACAAGGCAATTGAGAGGGGGGGGTGAATCAGTTGTATCAAAGGTTTAACTTCTTTAAACCATAATCAATTTGACAATCACATAACATATTTCCTTATTCTGTTATGAGTATTAAACATGAATAGCATAATCAAAACATGAACACATCAATACCATACACACATGAACAACAGATTTTTATGTGGAAAACCCTAAACAGGGAAAAACCATTGTGAGTGTTAGCTCACAATATAATGTAGTAACAATATCGAATATCAGAAGGTGGCTCACTACCCAAAGGAATGGCTCACTGTCGAGAGTTGGCTCATTACCGGGGGTGGCTCACTGCCAAAAGGGTGAACTGATTTAGTAGCATCTACACCAAGCTTGAGTTCAATTCTATTGAAGCGTAATATATCTCCTCTGCTTTGCTCTGCTCTTACACTTCGCACTTATCTTTGCATCTTCACACCACCCACACCTCAAAAATGAATTCATTACATGCATTTATACCTATCATCAACCTTGGAATGAACATCAAGGTCAGCATTACATTCTACAACCATTGGAACTTTCTCCAAGGTCGGCATACATACATAAATAAAATTAGGACTAGATCTAAACAAAATTGTGGAGTAAATAAATGACATCATGGCTTAGCTCAAACCCAAATACATCTTCACATGCTTGGACACACTTCCACAATTCACGAATCACCTCTGCAACAAGTGTGACAAACTAGGTTGACCAAAACTTATGCACATATCAAGAATACTTAGAAACTGTTAGGAACCCATGTTTAACCCTTCTCTTTACTTTGTTAGTATATTGTTGTTGGACACATATGCTTTGTAAGTCATCCCGTGAGTATATTGTATTATCCCACATTCATGGGAAGTAATAGTTGTTTAGATTAGACTTAGTATATAAGTACGTGTTGAGGCCAATGAAGGCATCCATGAATTTATTGTATTGAGATTGCTCAAAGGAGGTTGCCCCCTTGAAGTGGCCTGTGATCAATAAAATCCTTCTGTGTTTCTTCTATTTCTATTATTTTGTGCATTTTAATTATATTGTTGTAGGAGGTTCCTCTCATCTGGTATCAGAGCGCTTTCTTGGGCTCACTACGTGGAATTTCAGCCAATTTTTTTTTTGCAGTGGCCTCCAGGCATTATGATTATTGCAGTAGTTCTTTTCTTGCATTTGTATTGTTCATTTCAATTGCAGGTTCAGATCAGGGAATAATCCCTATCTGCTTAACTATGGGAAGTGCCTGAGCATAGCCCTAAAACTCATTGTGAGGAGTACCACAGGAACCCCAAAGTAGCTGGCCCATTGAGAGGACCTGCCAGTGACAAGGGCAATGAACCCTACCTGATTGAGTAGTTCCCATCCATGAGGTAAACCAAGAGCTGTCGTTTGTGGCAAAGCGGTTATCAGTTTTACCTGAGCCATAGAGTGAGGGGTACTGCCCCAATACACAAGCCATTAGACAACATTGGTAGCCGAGTGAATCCCCTGAACCTTTAGGAAGCCAAACATACCTAGGGCCCATATCTATTGACAACTGACAAATCGTAGATTGAATCCATCCAGAGCAGTTGGAAGATAGTTTCCAAAAAAAAATTCTCTTCCTTGTTTTAGCTCTGTTTCCTCTCAAAATTCACTAGAACCCCTGGAATTTCATTCTACATATTTCCTTCCTTGAGGACCCTATCCCAAATTCCACTTATCGAAGCTAGAAATCCCACATTTGTCTATTTTTAGGGTTTGCCATAACTTCTTCGATTCTCACCCAATAGCCTTCAAATTTTGCCATAGTGTGCATTTCCTATTTCTGCTCCTTTGTCCCTCTTGGATAAATTTTCCCATTCTTTCACCCCGCTTCTAAAATCCCTATTTTTTGCTTCCCTGTCCCTCAAAAAGTGTCCCAAACCTAGTCAAACCCCAATTACCCATCAAAATTTTTTGTAAATCCAAATTTTCCTTTACTAAAAAAGTTTTTGTTTTTGTTTTTCTACCCATTCCCCTCCCCCCCCCCCAAAAAAAATCTCCTGGTTATGGTTGTCACCCGCACAGAAGCAAAAAACATGGAGGATGAACTCGCAGCCCTCAAGACCAAACTCCAAGATCTAGATGAAAAAATTCTTGGCCTCAATCTTCAGCATTCAGCCATGAACAATAGATGGTAGCTAGAGTCTTCTGCAGACACTGGGTTCTCTTCTTCCATCAATTTTCATGGGCCGAAGCTTGATTTTCCTCACTTCAATGGTAATGATTCGACTGGATGGATATACCGGGTAGAACAATATTTTAGTTTGCATAATACTTTTGATGTCAACAAAGTCCCACTTGCATCCCTTCATTTGGAACATGAAGCCCTTCAATGGTTCTATTGGTACATCAAGGCTCATGAAGAGCCAAAATGGACAAATTTTTGCAAACTCATTTTGCAATGATTTGGCCCTAGTGCTTTTGATGACTTCACAGGAGCACTCACTAAACTTTGCTAAACTGGCACTGTGAGAGAATATCAGATAGAATTTGAAAAACTAGCCAATCACAGAGGGATTATCTGATGAATTCTTCAGGAGTTGTTTTGTCAGTGGTCTGAAGGATGCAATCCGATCTGAGGTTAAGATATTCCTTTCCAACACAATGATGGAAGCCCTGGGGTTGGCTAAGTTGGCAGAGGACAAGATCACAGCTCAACAATGCTCCAAATCTAATTTTGTTCCATTCAGAAATGTGGTTTCCCAAAGACCTCCAATCACACCAACTCCTAGAACAACTCCTATCAAGCATTTAACTAAAGCAGGGATGCAGGCACGTAGAGAAAAAGGAATTTGTTATAATTGTGATGAGAAATTCACTCGGGGACATAGATGTGTTGAGCAAAAGCTCTATCTCTTGGATGTGGATTCTCTGCTTGCAACTGAAGTTTATGAAGATGCTCAGGATACAGTAGATGATCAGGTCAAAACTCAGCAGCCGCTTGTTGACCCTACTTCTCAAGAAGACCACCCAGAGATCTCTCTCCATGCTTTAGTAGGAGTCACCACCCAACAAACCATGTGGGTCAAGGGTTACTTCAAGAAGCTCCCTCTTACAATACTCATTGATTTTGGTAGTACTCATAACTTCATTGACCCTTAGATCACCAAACAAGATGATTGTTTTGTCCATCCTTGCTCCAGCTTTGAAGTCATGATTACCAATGGGGGCACATTACCTTGCAAAGGGAAGTGTCACAATGTGCGTATCTCTATTGGAGATTATAACCTATGCTCTGACATGTTTGCCTTGCCCTTAGGCAGATGTGATGTGGTTTTGGTCGCTCAATGGTTATGCATGCTTGGACCCATCTTATGGGATTTTGGTGAACTTTGGATGTAGTTTTCAAACAATGGGCAAAATCACACATTGAAGGGCTTACAACCAGGGTCTCTCAGCATCATCAGTTCACATCGCATGGAAAAGTTCTTAAGAAGACTTCACATGGTGTCATCACTCAACTCCATTCCATTCAGATGCAACCATTAGCGGTCTCCACTACTCCTTCGAAGTTACAACAAATTTTGGATAGGTATGCATGTTTCTTTGCCGAACTAGTGGGATTGCCACCTTCACAACTAGAGGACCACTATATTCAGCTCCTTCCTGGAAGCATTCCTCCTAACATTAGGCGCTACCGCTACCCCTTTCACCAAAAGACAGAGATTAAGATGCTTGTTCGAGACTTACTGAAGCAAGGTATTATTCACCCTAGTACTAGTTCCTTTTCTTTACTAGTTCTTCTTGTGCAGAAGAAAGATGGGTCATGGCACCTCTGCATTGACTTCCGAGCACTTAATCACATCAAATCAAGGATAAGTTTCTGATTCCTATTGTTGATGAGCTTCTTGATGAGCTTCATGGCGCTCATTTTTTCTCCAAGTTGGATCTTTGTTAAAATGAATTTCCACACGCATGATGGCCACTATGAGTTTTTGGTCATGCCCTTTGGCCTCACTAATGCTCCTTCAACATTCCAGGCATTGATGAATAAAATATTCTGACCCTACCTACAGAAATTCATTCTAGTCTTCTTTGATGATATCCTCATCTATAGTAAAACATGGGCTGAGCATCTCCAACATCTAGATCTTGTACTACAACTTCTCTCTAATTATCATCTCTATGCAAAATAGTCTAAATGTGTTTTTGACCAGGAAGAAGTGGAGTATCTCAGGCTTATTGTTTCAGCCCAAGGGGTTCGAGTGGATCCTACAAAAATAGATGCCATGAAAAATTGGTCGCATCCTCAGACACTTAAGAGCCTCTGTGGTTTTTTGGGACTGACTCGCTACTATTGCAAGTTTGTCAAGGATTACAGGAAGATTTCAACTCCATTAACAACTATGTTGAAAAAGGATGCTTTTCAATGGACACATGCTGTTGAGTGTGCATTTGAAACTTAAAACAAGCTATGTGTGCTACACCTGTTCTAGCTATGCCAGATTTTTCCAAGACCTTCACTATTGAGAGTGATGCTTGCAGCAATGGACTTGGTGCTATTCTCCTTCAAGATGAGCATCCCATTGCATTCACCAGCAAAGCCCTTTCTGGTAAGAATTTAGTACTCTCTACATATGAGAAGGAAATGATGGCTATTTTGCATGCAATATAGAAGTGGCGGCCATACCTACTAGGGAATCATTTCTGCATCAAGACTGATCACCAGAGTCAAATATTTCTTGGAACAATGGGTCTCCTCCCTAGCACAACAAAAATGGGTTAGAAAACTCATGGGTTATGACTATGAGATCACTTATAAGAAGGATAAGGACAATATTTTGGCGAATGCTCTTTCTCACACATTTGATGATTAAGCTTCTTTTTTTAGTTATTTCTATGCCTGTTCCAAATTGGTTGGAATCTATCCAATAGGGCTATGTCAATGACTCTTCATTATCTCAAATTATCCAATAGTTGGCCAATAACCCTTCTGCTGTACCACATTACTCTTGGGATGGTGCTTCTCTGAGATACAAGGGTCGTCTGGTGCTTCCCTAGAGCACAGATCTTCAACAAGCTGTCTTCTATGAACTCATTTCTTCTCCATCGACATGGCACTCTGTGTTCCCCAAAACTTATGAGCGGGCACGATGTAACTTCGTTTAGAAGGGAATGAAAAGGACAATTCAATAGATGGTTGAATGTGATACCTACCAATGCAACAAGGGTGAAATGACACTCCTTCCTGGATTGCTCGAACCCTTGCCCATCCCTACATGTATTTGGATAGATATTTCTATGGATTTCATTGAGGGGCTCCCTAAATCTGGAGGGAAGACAATGATCTTGGTTTTGGTTGATCACCTCTCCAAATATAATCATTTTTGTGCCCTCAGCCATCCCTATACCGCCTCCTCAGTTGCACAAATTGTCATGGACCAAATCTTCCATCTTCATGGCATCCCTTCTTCCATTGTCTCAGACCATGATGCAACTTTCATCAGTCATTTTTGGACAGAACTATTTCGACACACTGGCACCAAACTGAAGATGAGTTTGGGGTATCACCCACAAATAGATGGTCAGACTGAAATTATCAACAAATGTTTGGAAACTTATCTTCATTGCTTCACCTTAGAACAATAGCATTAGTGGACAAAGTGGCTCCCTCTCGCTGAATGGTGGTACAATACCTCCTACCACACTGCATCTAAAATGACCCCATATGAAGTAGTCTATGGTTAGGCACTGCTAGTACTCCTTCCATACACCCCCAACAGTTCACCAATTCATGTAGTTGACATGGTTCTCTGAACTTGAGATCAGATTCTTTGCATCTTGCAGGACAATCTTCACATGGCAAGAAATCGAATGAAACAACAAGCTGATCAACGCTGTTCTGAGCGCATTTTTCAAGTAGGTGATATGGTTTTTCTTCATCTATAGCCATATAAGAAATCATCCCGAAAACTCAAAGGGAGTCATAAGCTGGCTCCAAAGTTCTATGGGCCATATAAGGTTCTTCAGAAGATTGGGTCAGTTGCTTATAAATTGGAGCTTCCTCGTTCCTGCGTTCATCTAGTATTTCATGTCTCTTGTCTAAAGAAAGTTCTTGGCACCAACATCAGAGCACAAACTATTTTACTAGAATTGGATAATGAAGGATCCATCATTTTGGAGCCTAAGGTAATCCTCGACAAGCACACTTGTCAGCTTCGCTCTCGATCCATCACAGAGGTATTAATTCAGTGGCACATAATGTAACCAGAGGATGCTACATGGGAACCACTCCTTCAGATTTAGCAACAATTTCCACATCTTAAGCTTTGAGGACAAAGCTTTTCTAAGAGGGAGGGGATATTAGGAACCCATGTTTAACCCTTCTCTTTACTTTGTTAGTATATTTTTGTTGGACGCATATGCTTTGTAAGTTGTCTCGTGAGTATATTGTATTATCCCACATTCATGGGAAGTAATAGTTGTTTAGATTAGACTTAGTATATAACTACGTGTTGAGGCTGATGAAGGCACCCATGAATTTATTGTATTGATCTTGCTCAAAGGAGGTTGCCCCCTCGAAGTGGCCTGCGATCAATAAAATCCTTCTGTGTTATTGCTATTTCTATTATTTTGTGCATTTTCAGTATATTGTTGCAGAAGGTTCCTCTTAGAAACATGCTTGCAAGGTCTTCATTGTGGCTTGTGGATCAAGCACATACCTTCAACACATTCTAGAAACATCTATGAACAACATATAATCACTTGGAAGCCAACAAATCCAACCGCAACAGATCTTACTTAAGCACAACATATATCACTTGAAAAACATATCACAGACTGCTTCTTATCAGACACTGTCAAACTCTGCTAAATAGAAACTTCCTTTTCAGAACTTCAAATCACATATCTTTTGGAATGAAGATGTCTAAGGACCTTATAAACTTAAGTCCAGAACTACAAGGCCAAAATCCAATCTGCAGAAAAATGCAGAGTAAAACACTTTCTCCCATTCACTCTGCAAACCTTGCCAGGTGCAGTCTTCACATTGGTGAATAGAACTTTTTCTGCATAGTGATCTAGACCACCAAATTTTAGATTTAGTATCTTTAGATGCTTCTCTAAATCATATCCAAAGCTCATACTCTGGTCTTCAATACAGAGAAAATACAGAGCAAAATACTTAGACAATGTTATTTAATCAATCAACAAACATCAACATCAGAAGATACAGTTGGCACCAATGACAACACAAACATGTTGACATCAATGACAACACTAGTTAGCACATACTTACAACAATCTCCCCCTTTGTCATTGATGGCAAAATATGATGTGAAAAACATGTTCCACCATCAAGACACAATTCTATTTCAGGACTCCCCCTTTCCTTTTACACATTTGCACTCTTGCTCCCCCTGAGTTTTTCACATGATCTCTCTCCCCCTTTGACATCAATGGCAAAGGGATTCACATCTCTTCTACTGCACATACTTGTACAATACTGCTTTGATCAGTCTAAAACCATTCTTTACTCCCCCTGAATGGAACAATCATCTCAAACCACTACCTGCTCCCCCTGAGAGGTAGCCTCCAACATCAGTCCAAGAAGAGAAATGTGCTCTGAAGCACACTAGACTGATGCACCTTCCTATGCATCTAGTTCAAGGAAGGAGGGACAATAACCCCTTGTTTCTCCCAGAGATACTCAAATGTGTCTTTTGGAAGAGCCTTAGTGAATATATCAGCAACTTGATCTTTTGTTGGTACATACTCAAGATTTACCTCATTCTCAGCAACTTTCTCCCTCAAGAAGTGATACTTGATTGAAATGTGCTTTGTCTTTGAATGCATCACTGGATTATTTGAAATATTTATGGCACTTGTGTTATCACAAAGAACAAGAATTGGTCAATCAAACTCAACTTTGATATCATTCAAGGTTTGCTTCATCTAGAGAACCTGAGTGCAACATGATACTACAAAAATATATTTTGCTTCTGCAGTAGACAAAGAAATTGATTCTTGTTTCTTGCTATGCCAGGACACTGCCCTATCTCCAAGGAAGAATGCACCTCCACTTGTGCTTTTCCTATCATCAACACATCTAGCCCAATCTACATCTGTATAGGCACTCAAAGAAAAATCATTGTTCGTAGGATACTACAATCCATGATTAGGAGTGCCCTTCAAGTACCTAAATATCCTCTCAACTACCATCACATGTGATTCTCTGGGATCTGACTGAAATCTAGCCACAAGACAGACTGCATGCATGATATTTGGTCTGGTAGCAGTCAGGTAAAGCAATCCACCAATAATTGATCTATACTTACTTTGATCAGCCTTAGGAGATTCATCATTCTTGCTCAGTTTACAATCGGTGACCATAGGAGTGCATACCAGTTTAGAGTCCTCCATTCCAAACTTCTTCAACAATTCCCTGACATATTTTTATTGAGAAATGAAAATACCTTTGTTTGTCTGATTGATTTGCAGTCTAAGAAAGAAATTTATTTCACCACACATAGACATCTCAAACTCTTTTTTCATTTCATTTGTAAAATTCTTGCACATATCTTCATTCCCACCAAATATGATATCATCTACATAAACTTCAATAATCAAGATTTGATCTTTGATTACCTTGATATACAAATTGCTATCTGCAGACCCTTTATTGAAACCTTACTACAACAAATACTTATCTAGTCTTGCATACCAAGCTCTGGGAGCTTGCTTCAATCCATACAAGGCCTTCTTCAACTTGCATACCATGTCTGGTTTGTCTAATAATTGGAACCCATCTGGTTGCTCTATGTAGATCTCTTCTTCTAGCTCACCATTTAGAAAGGTAGATTTCACATCCATCTAATATACTTTGAAATCTTTGTGTGCTGCAAATGCCAAAAATAGTCTGATAGCCTCCATTCTTGCCACTAGAGCATATGTCTCTTCATAATCAATTCCTTCAACTTGAGAGTAGTCTTTACACACAAGTCTTGCCTTGTTTCTCACAACTTCTCCAACTTCAATCAGTTTGTTCTAGAAAACCCACTTTGTTCCAATCACATTCTTGTTTGCAGGCCTAGGGACATGTTCCCCAGTCTTGTTCTTCTCAATCTATTGTAGTTCTTCTTTCATTGCCTTGACTCAATGCTCATCATTGCATGCTTCATTTACTGTTTTAGGTTCCACTTTAGATAGTAGACAAAGATTTACTTGTTCCTCTACAATCCTACTTCTTGTCATCACACCTTTCCTTTTGTCACAAATAATTTGATCTTCAGAATGATCTCTCTACACATACCTTGGAGTTTTAGGAGTTCTTACCGGAACCTCAGCTTGAGTCTCTTCTTCTTCCAGATCTTGTTCTTTAGTCTGAAATTTCTTTTCTTTGCCTTTTTCAGTCTTTTCTATATCAGCAGGTTCATCTGACTCATATCCATTTGGTTGGATATCTTCATCTACCTTTACATTTGCACTTTTAATGATCTTTCTCAGTCTTTTGTTATAGCACCGGTAAGCCTTGCTCTTAGTGGAGTACCTAAGGAATATTCCTTCATCACATCTAGCATCAAACTTCCCTAATTCTTCATCTCTTCTTATGTAGCATTTGCTTCTGAAACCTTTGAAGTATTTGATAGTAGGAGCTCTACCATACCACAATTCATAAGGTGTCTTTGTTTCTTCTACTCTGACTTGCACTCTATTTTGAATGTAGACAATAGTATGTATTGCTTCTTTCCAGTACATTTCCGGTAGGTCTACTTCCTTGATCATTGCTCTAGCAGCTTCTTGAACAGTTCGATTCTTCCTTTCAACCACTCCATTTTATTGAGGAGTCCAGGGAGCAGATAAATGTCTCTTTATTCCATGTTCTTCACAAAAAGCATTGAACTCACTTGAAGTGAACTCACCACCTCTGTCAGATCTTAAGCATTTGATTCTCAAATCCAATTCATTTTCAACCATAGATTTGCATGCCTTGAGCTTATCTAAAGCTTCTTCTTTTTCTCTAAGGAAAGTAACCCAAGTCATTCTTGAAAAATCATCAATAAGGAGCATGAAATACCTTTCACCTTGCAGACTTCTTGTTCTTGTAGGACCACACAGGTTTGTATGCACTAGCTCCAGCAAACTAGTAGAGGATTGTTCTTTGATTTTGAAAGTAATTTTTATCATCTTCCCAAACTGGCATTCTTTGCATATAACATTGGTAGGCTTCACAATCTTAGTCAGATCTCTTATAACCTGAATAGTGCTTATTCTCACCAGATTATTGAGGTTAATGTGACACATTCTCCTATGCCATATCCAACTTTCATCTGACTTAGCCAACAACCAACAATTTTCAGCACCTTTCAAATGATAAACATTACCATGAGTCTTCTTACTAGCAACAATTAAGGTCCCTGAGCTATTCTATATCTTACACCCATTGTCCTTGAACACAAGATTATATCCTTTGTCACACATTTGTCCAACACTTAGTAGATTATGCTTTAGGCCCTTGACATAAGGAACATCATTTGTATTATGTTTTCCATCAAAAGTAATAGATCCTTTTCCACAAATCTTACCAGCTGCATCATCACCTAACCTAACATGTTCTCCATCATACTTTTCAAACTTAACAAACTTACTCTTGTCTCCTTTCATGTGGTTTGGGCACCTAATGTCAATGATCCATTCATCTTCCTTTTCAACATGGAATGCAGACAACTCTCCTATACTTTCTTCCTTCACATAGCTTGCAAGATTAATAGAAACAGGTTCTTCGCTAAGTGCAATAAACAAGCATTCACTACTATTGCCATCATCAAAATTAGATTCATCATTAATTACACCTTCATCATCTCTAACATAATAACTCTTTCTTACCATCTTTCCTTTGCTTTCATTAATCTTCAAAGCTTTGTCAAGACATCTTGAAGCATAATGACCAATTTTACCACAACTGAAGCATTTGAAAGGTAACTTACCTTTGAATTTTCCTTTGCTTCCCCTCTTTATTCTGCTTGCAAGCTTGGATTCTAGCTCTGTAAAGTCTTCATCATCTGATTCCACAACATATTTATCTAATCTAGCAGTCTTAGTTTTTACAGGGCCATCAGTAGTACCAAACTCTCTTATTTCAAAAGCAGTCAGTTTACCAAGTAATTGATCTTTTGTAAGCTTACCCAATTCCAACAACTCTTCAATGGTAGATACCTTGTGATTATAAGATTTAGGAAGAGTTCTGAGTATCTTATCTATGACATCCTCATCCTTTAATTCTCCACCAAGACCCTTGATGCTGCTGACAACTTCATCAATCTTTTGTAAGTAAATTGTTGTGTTCTCATCTTCAACCATTCCCATGGTTTCATATGTGGTCTTCAAATTCTGCAACTTGGCCTTCTTCACAGATGCATCACCTTCATAGATTTTATTCAATTTATCTCAAATTTCATAAGTAGCTTCCAGATCCACAACTTTTGCCATTTCAGTGTTAGATAGGGCATTTAACAAGCATTTTTAGCTTTGTGATTAGCCTCAAACTCTTTAATCTCTTCTTCAAAATCTAGATCTTTAAGAACTGTGTATTTATCTTTAACCATTGCCCAAACATTATAACCAAGAGAAATGAGATAACTTTGCATTCATACCTTCTAGTAGGCATAATTAGATCCATCGAACTGAGGAATGTCTTTCTTGTGTGCCATCCCGGATCTACCTTAAGCTGTTAGGCTTTCTTCAAAGGAACCTTGCTCTGATACCAATTATTGAAAGACACAAGATAACTAAGAAGGGGGGGTGAATCAGTTGTATCAAAACTTTAACTTCTTTAAACCACAATCAATTTCACAATCATTTAACTTATTTCCTTATTCTGTTATGTGTATTAAACATGAATAGAAGAATCAAAACATGAAAACATGAACACCATACACACATGAACATCATATTTTTCCGTGGAAAACCCTAAATAGGGAAAAACCATGGTGAGTGTTAGCTCATAATATAATGTAGTAACAATACCGAATATCAGAAGGTGGCTCACTACCAAAGGGCTCACTACCCAAAGGAATGGCTCACTGCCAAGGGTGGCTCATTGCCGAGGGTTGGCCCACTAGTGGGGGTGGCTCACTGCCAAAAGGGTGAACTAATTTAGTAGCATCTACATCATGCTTGAGTTTAGCTCCATTGAAGCACAATATATCTCCTATTCTCTTCTCTGCTCTTACACTTCACACTTATCTTTGCATCATCACACTACCCACACCTCAAATTTGAATTCATTACATGCATTTATACCTATCATCAACCTTGGAATGAACATCAAGGTTGGCATTACATTCTACAACCATTGGAAATTTCTCCAAGGTCAGCATACATACATAAATAAAATTAGGACTACATGTAAACAAACTTGCAAAGTAAATAAATCAAGGATGGACACATCATGGCTTAGCTTAGACCCAAATACATCTTTGCACACTTGGACATGCTTCCACAATCCATGAATCACCTTTGCAACAAGTGTGACAAACCAGGTTGGCCAAAACTTATGCACATATCAAGAATACTTAGAAACATGCTTGCAAGGTCTTCATTGTGGCTTGCGGATCAAACACATGCCTTCGACACATTGTAGAGACATCTATGAACAACATATAATCACTTGGGAGCCAACAAATCCAACCGCAATAGATCTTACTTGAGCACAACATATATCAATTGAAAAACATATCACAGACTGCTTCTTATCAGACATTGTGAAACTCTGCTAAATAGAAACTTTCTTTTCAGAGCTTCAAATCACATATCCTTTTAGATTGAAGATGACTAAGGACCTTATAAGCTTAAGTCCAGAACCGTAAGGCCAAAATCCAATCTACAAAGAAATGTGGAGCAAAACACTTTCTCCCATTCACTTTGCAAACCTTGCCAGACACAGTCTTCACACTGGTGAATAGAACTTTTTCTACACAATGATCCGGACCACCAAATTTGGGATTTAACATCTTCACACACTTCTCTAAATCATATTCAAAGCTCATACTCTGGTATTCAATACAGAGAAAATGCGGAGCAAAATACTCAGACAGTGTTCTTTAATCAATCAACAAACATTAACATTAGAAGATACAATTTGCACCAATGACAACACAAACATGTTGACATCAATGACAACACCAGTTAGCACATACTTGTAACATTTACACCAATTGTTTTTTATTAATTCAATTGGAAAAGAGGGTCCAGAACCCTTTAGAAAGTGGCCCCAAGGGCAAGGCAAAACAAACAACTAAACAAGGCTAGAAACAAAAAAAAATAGAAACACAAAGGAACATTAGCCAAATGACAACCTAAACTAGGGGATCTAAGAAAAACTAGATCCCAAAGGAAAAAATCTAACTCCCTTGACCCTCTGTTGCGAAGTAGAAACAAACTTAGGGAGTCCTTTCTGATTTCTTTGGACAATAGTCCAAGAAAACTCTGAGTCAAAATCCTTAGAGCGTGGTGAGAGGAGGGGCCCCTCAGTTGACATCGTAGCTAGAGGGCAGTCACATGCTAAAGATGGTAGTGAAGAAGGAGAATCAGGTACCGACAGTGAAGCAGTCTGACTCGCAGTAGAAGGGTCCAACAAGGGAGATGACGACACAACAGGGGTTGCTAGAACATGTCCAATAGGAACAACATCATCAAAAATAGAAATGGTCTCCAAGGGCATGTCAATGGGTAGGGGGAGAACCTGAACTTGAGAAGAGACACTCACCTGGGAAGGCTCACCCATCTAAGAAGAATCATCTGTTAGGGAAGCATTAATAGTCAAATGATCTGGAAGCGTATCCTTTCACCAAGTTGCCATACCCTTGCGATGAGATTGAGGGCATCTAGAGGCTAAGTGACCAATAGAGAAACAACGCTTGCACCAAAAGGGGAGACCCTCATAGTCCAACAACTGCGTTCATGGCCTGTCCTCCACCATCAAGATCACATCTCCATGGAGGGGTTTAGAGATCTCAATATCTATTAATATACGAGCAACTGTAGAATGCCCTATTTCTGAAGTTGTAGCATCAACCTTCAAAAAATTCCCTAACATGTTGCTAATAGCTTCATAGAAAGAATCCTTCCAAAACTAGAGAGGGAGATTCAGTAGTCGTACCCATATTGGTTTGGTATTAAGTGGCTCAGTGAGGGGATTGAAGGAGTGAGTCCAAGGTTTAATGGACAATGAATGATCCCCCCACATCTAACCCCTATCCAACAATAAATATCTCTCCTCAAAAGAATCAAAAGTCTCTATAAAGAATCCCCTTACATTGGGATAAAGCTCGATTTGTCCAGCAATAAAAGCTTTCCATAATTCCAAAACCCAGTTGTGCAGGTTGGGGAGAGAGGGCCACAACCCATTAAATCTGCATACTACTCCATACCTCAAATAATAACCCTCATTTTTAGAGACCTCAAGGCCACATACCACCACAGGGGAGGAATGATTGCATGGCAAAGGCCTAGGCCTAGCTTGCAATTAGCGAATTTGAGCTCTAGCAGCTTCATAAAAAGACCTCGAAGGAGATCCTAAGGTGACCTTAGCAGCACTAGATCCTAGAATACCATCATATGGACCTACAACTGACCTAGAAGTCTGAGGCAGAGAGGTCCCATTTGAATCTGTCAACGGGGGAAATTCCCACTTAGCGGGAGAAGACTCCCCACGAACAAGGAAACCCCCTTGACTCCTGTGCAGAATGTTGGACACATGAACTGTAAAACCATGGGCCTCCACGGGATCACTCACCCTATGAACAGAATCTTGATACATAGGAGTGCACCCAGCATCGCACACACACGTAGCTTCCATCTTCTCCCAGTTTATTGTTTTACACCAATTGTTCTATGCACTAAGATGTACAATTTAATTGTACACACTTGTTTGTTTATTAGCTTCACATAAATCACTCTACACTTTTTTAATCCCCCTCCTTTTAAATATATGTATTTAAATATTCTCTTGTTCACTTTGTCATGCATTTTGAATTTAAATATATTTCTTTAACATTTAGACCACTCCTTTAAGAAAACGTCAATTTCCCCTTTGCCTTGTGCAAAATAATTATTTTACTCTAAAATATTCACCTCTTGTTGAAATAAAAATTTATGTAGCATTAGAACTTGAGTACTTTTCTTTATGCAAACAAATATATTCTTTATGAAAAGGGAAAAATTATCATCATGTGCTCTTTTATAAAAAAGTTGTCCCACAAGAAAACTTATGACTCCCTTTGGAAAATATTGGTATAATACTTTTTAATGTTTACCTTTGTTGACTACATTTAAATTTACCACATAATTTTACCATAGAACTTTCCTCCACTTGCAAACATCTAACTCCCTTTGGAAAATGATACGATGTACTTTTTAATGATTACCTTTGTTGACTACATTTAAAGTTACCACATGATTTTACCATACAACTTTCATCCACTTCTTAAAGTTAAAATAAGAGAGCATCTCTAGCCTATATATATATGTTCTTTTATATAATTGCTTAAAGTGGTTTGATTAATTTAACTCTTATATGGTAAGCCACTAGATATTTTTAAAAATTAAAAAGATATTTTTAAAAATTAAAAATTAAGTAACGTGAGCCTTTTCCCTCAAATAATCTCCATTTAATTTGAAATGGATTGAGAAGGCTCTACTAGGGTTTTGGCTTGGCTTGGTCTACATGTTCCTACTTGTGTCTCTCCACTATCCTTGTCACCCTTGTGTCATACCATATTTTGAAGCAAGAGAAATCCACATTTATTGCAAGTTTCTTAGGTGGACTTCACATTCGAGCATTTTTTCTTTTTATATGGTGACAAACCCAAATGGCCCCACATTTGATGTTGGAACTTTAGGCTTGGACATGAAGGAATTTGGCTCCCAAACGATCACGGAAGTTAATTTTGAAGGTAGTGTATGAGGTAATGCCACTATTCCTAATGTTGTCTTACCTATTCATGATTTTGAAAATGCTTGTAAGTGGCTTGAAAACTATACCCTTGTTGGATATTTTATGGGTTGTATCCCCTTTGAAAACATGCTATGTAGCTAGGTCAACTCTACTTGGGTTCCGCATGGGGTTTATGTAGGGGCCATCTACAATCTCACTAAGGGATTTTCTTTTCCATTTTATTGAGGTCAAGTTTTCCAAGACCATTTTTGAGCATGGCCTTTGGTATATTCGGTCTTCTTGGTTGTCTCCCCTTGGACTCAAGACTTTGTTGTCTCAGCAAAACAATCTCTTTGTGTTCCAATCTAGGTCAAAATCCTAGGCTTGCCCTTGCCTCTATGGCCTTTCATGGACCACATTGATGTGTCTTTGGAGCAAGTTGTTCATACAGAATACGAGTGCTTTTTCTCAACCCTTCCCAGAAGATGGTTTGTGTCTATGTCAATCTCTCTAAAAACCTCAAAGAATCCATTAAAGTGCAAATGGGTACCCAAAGTTTCACCCAGAGGGTCTTATACCTTAACTTGCCAAGCACTTGTTATAGATACCAATCCTTAGACCATAAAATCCATGACCGTCCTTTGGTTATCTAGCGAATCAAGTCTCCTCCTAAGTAGACCTTAGTGGATCCTCCATCGTGGACAATAAAAAGAATCAACGTGCAGTTGGACTCTCACATAAGAGGATTTCCTACAAAATCATCATGGAGCTCTTGCTAAGCTTCCTGACAATGACATGACCCTTGATCCCTATTCTCCTTGAATTTGATTTCATGGATGTTAGGGGTCTTATGGACCCCAGAATAAAATACATCTTGCAGGATGTTCATCAATGATTTCCCAACCTCTGTGTGTTGTGTTTACATGAGTTGAAAATTGTTAGTTTCATGCTTTATGCTATTTTCCATGTAATCTAGCAAAAAAGTCATATTTTCATAGTGACCATGAGGTAGGACATGGAGGCCTTACCACTTTCATTTTACCTATGTGGCACCACCTATGGTAGCCCATGGATGTGACCCCACCAACTATGCTTTGTAGGTTTTATTTAATATTAACAACCACTCTCTTGGGGTTGTCAATAATTATGCCTTCAATGATGTTGTAGAAAGATCTCTTCTATGGTGATGGATTACAGAGTCATTTCCCACCACCTCTTGGATCTGTGTCATTATTTCAATATGGTCAAGTTGGCTTCTAATAAATGTGGCCATTTGCCTATGCATTGGACAACTGGTGAAAGGGAGGCTTGGTATTACATGCTTAATAAATTATATCTTATTGACCCTAACATTGGCTGCCACCACCTTGATTGTTTGTGGTTTACGTGGAACAATTTGTGGGTTGGTATGGAAAGAACTCTTAAATGCCTTGATATAGCCATGATTTCCATACAACCCATATTTTCTTTTGTCAGCTGTTACAATCTTCTGATTGAGCCTTTATTGGAAATTATTCTTTCTGATCACTTCCCAATATGGTTCTCTATCGAATGGAAAATAGTGGGGCCTAAGGCACCTAAGATGTAGTTCTTCTTGAACACATCATTGTTTAATCATCAACCCATGGTGGCCCATATTTTGCGCATATGGAACCTTGAGCCACACCCTTCGCTTGGGGTTGGTTGGATTCAATAGTAATCAAATGCATGACTCATTTTATTTGGATCTATGGGTGCCAGATGACACTTTTTTACTACTACTTGAATATAAGGCCACCACCTCAAAACTCTATTGTGCTTCCATCAAGATAGAAGTGCTACCTTTCTCTCTTTCCTTGCAACTATGTGTAGCTCAGCTCTGCTAATAAGAAGTAAATTGCTAATATACATACAACTCAGGGTGCTTAGTTGAAGGCTCTTCTTTATTGGCTTAAAATTGGGGATAGAATTGCTAAGGAATTCTTTCATTCCCTTCAAGCTTACTAATCTTCTCAAAAGATCAAGCACATCAAAGAAGGGCTACAAGTTCTCTTTTAACTTCCTGCCATTCTTCATGCCTTTGTTTACCACTACCAATAGGGTTTCTAGGCTCAAGTTCCCTCCCCTAAGTCAAAACAATCTCTTCATCATGTGTGAGTAGTGGGCTTTCTGTGATCAATGGCTCTCCTTTGCAAAGTGGTTTTTTCCATGGCCAATGACAAGGTCCCTAACTATGATGGATTCCCCTTTGAGATGTACAAAATTCCATGGGATACAATTGGTCCTAATATTTTTTAGGTCTATAATGAAGCCTATACCATTCACTCCTTGGGAGCTCTCATAAACAAAGGAAATATCAAATTCATACCTGAGGTTGGCAATCCTGAGGAGATTGACAATTAGTGACTGATCACTCTCTCAAACACTTCTTACAAGATCATAAGCAAAGCTCTTATGCTTCATATTTAACATCTACTTTTGTTTGTCATCCACTCTTAGCAAACTAACTTTATCAAAACTCACTACATTCTTGATTATCATTGTTGTTTAGGAACCTATGGAATGCACTAGGCATTCTCAATAATAGGATATCTTTATCAAGATTAATTTTTCTAAAGATTATGATTGCATTGAATGAACTTTTATTTTGGCCATGCTTCAAGCATTGGGTTTGGTCCTAGCTTTATCTGATTAGTTCAAATGCTCTTTGTAGATGCCTTCGCTTGCATACACAAGCTAGCTCAACCTTAGGATCTAATCTAGAACACACAAAAAATTTGTGGCTTTTAATCTCGAAGATCATGCAAGGTGCAAGGAGAGAGCATATGCCAACAAGCTTCCATAGACATAGAAAAAAGGTAAATTAACCTTCTAAGCTAATTTAGTGTGCCTAGATTAGTGAGAAAAATAAAATCTTGGACTATCGAACCTACAGGACAAATATATTAGTAGTTTTTGGATTTTTTTGTTTTTGGACAAATGAGAGACAAGCTGCACAAACTAATTAATTCACAAGATAAAAATGGTTAGATGAAAAAAAGATGCTTTTACAGATTCTCGAACAAAAGCACAATTTGACAGTTAGAAGCGCAACTGTATAAAACAATTGTGCACATATATTAAACAAAAGTGAACCTTTACTGAACAAAAACACACATATATTAAACAAAAGCGAACCTTTACTGAACAAAAGTGCACATCTTTAAACAAAAGTGAGTTTTTACTGAACAAAAACACACCTTTATTCATCAAAAGTGAACTTTTATTGAACAAAAGTGCATAAATATTAAAAAAAAGTGAACTCTTACTGAACAAAAGCACACAAATATTCAACAAAAGTTAACTTTTATTGAATAAAAGTGCCAAAAGATAGGAACATAGATCTACACATTTGTAAATAAATGATTAGTCCTATGTAGAACAAAAGCACAGGAGTATGATGCAAAAGCACATGTTTATAGAACAAACGCACCAAACTATCAAATGAAAACACAAATTTGTAGACGAATGCATTTTTCTAGAACCTATCTTATGAATAGATGGAATTCTCACAAAAATCTGTTAGATTTAGGGACGTGGGTCCTACCGGGCGTGCCAGAATGTGGATCATAAAAGTGCATAAGAAGAACAAACAGTGGAGACAAATCAAATAACACAACTATACCTTCCCTTCAAAGGCAATTTCATCTCAACGATTGAGCATAATGGAGTACACCCAAGCTCCAATGAATATGCTCCTTTGATTTGAGTGATAATATATTATATGGATTGCTCAATTACTTAGCATAAACTTGACATATGATAATGGATGATATGAATGAGATTCAACAGCATAAATTTGCAATAATGAATGTGGATGAATTTGGCTTGAGAGAGGATTTATTTATAGTTTTCCAAAAATCATGATCAACGGTGGAGGATGATTGAAGAGATCAATGGATGAGAATGATTGAGAGGATTTGGAAGAATGAGAGAGTGACAAGTGTCCTTGTTCTCTCATGAATTATGGGAGTTAATAGGCTTGATTGGCTAGTTGACTAAATTAATTGATCCATCATCTGAATAGATTTATTAGTCAAATGACTTGATTGATCTATTAACATAATAGATTGAGAGTGATTGATGGAGTTATGAGAGGAAATTATGGTGAGAGAAGATAATAGGGACATTAAATAAATAAATAATTTATTTTCGTGTGCAAATGTATAAATAAATAAAATAATAAATTCTATTTATTTGGAGGAAATAGAATATTAGTTTTAATTAAATAAATCATTCAAATCTATTTAATTAATGTGTGATGGGAAATTAGCTTAATTAAATAATTAGGAATTATTTAATTAATATGGAAGAATGAAATGATTTATTAATGAAATGGTATATATGGTATGTTAATTTAATTAAATAATAAAAAAATATTTAATTAATATGGATGGGAGAAATTTAAATAATTTATTCGGATTATGATGCAAATGGTGATATGAAAATGCATTAGCCATTTTTAGGTGTCTAAAAGTATATTAATTATAAATTAATTATTTTATATATTAAGGCTAGCCCCACACTAGTGGATAGGGACCTCCTCCCCTTCAACATATTCAACTTAGAAGCCATAATCATCTCTAATCAATGTACAAGCCACAATGGAAGTCCAATAGCCACCACTTGGAGTTCCAACTATAGACATCACTATGGGGATTTGAACATGGATCTCCATCTTGAGAACCTTATGGGCTTGCCATTTAAGCATAACCCCTTTGACTATAATTAGTTAATATTACTTCTATTTATCGTTAAAATATATATAAGATATTTAAATATAAATTATGTTTTTTTTTGTTGGTAAGTGCTACCTAGTATGGGGGTAGCTCCCTATATTGAAAAACCAGAAAAAAGATTACATAGGTGATCTGAGGCATTGTATCTAATGGTAAAGATACCCAATGCCATCAACAATATCAACAAGCCTAGCTACAACATTCTCCTCAATGAGCCCAGAATTAGCCTCCAAAAAAACCATGAATTCCTCAATGCTATAGTCTTTTTCCATGCCTTTCTTGAACAACGACCAAGCCTTGTGGAGTTTCACTTTCATCCCTTCCTCGTTCAGGCTAAGGATAGCCAAGGCAAACCCTTGCTCAAGCTTGGTGGTGATGCTGTCCATGGCCTAAATGACTGTAATTGAGAGTTTTGGGTAGATGAATTTGCCCGTTGCTCTAATGCTCCACAGTCTGGTGCTGATGTAGAGGCACTAGGATAGGTAGAAGGATTTGACAAGATGACAAGGTTTTCACTACACCCAAAACCCAAATTCAAAGATTAGTTTGCAAAAATGGGAACAACAGTTAGTGGTCCTAAAACCATCATGAAAAGGTTGATTATACATGCTATGGGACCCATTCCAATCATTTCCAAAGGTAGATCAAACTCAGAACTAGTACTTCCTTCACAAGCCCAAAATATTCCTAGTAGCACTAGAAAAGAGAACAATCATCAATAACTTTTGATGTAGACCTTCAAACACAGATCTTGGATAATCAGGAGATACCCATTTGGACCCCCTATCACATATCCAAAACTAGGTATAGATTGTTTTGGATGGTATGACTCAACCTATAAGTCCTCCTAATGACCTAGAGCCCCAATTAGGCCTAATTTGTGAAGCAACTACCCTTGAATGGAGTGTTATAACTATCAGGACTACTTGAACATGTCAAGGACCTTCTAAAACCACATAATCTAGACTTTACTTGCTTCTAGAATTGACTGTCACCAAATTTCGTACTACTGTTATCTCTTACAAGCACCTAGCACATGGCTTTGCTAGGGTTCTTCACATAAACTACCTCAAATCTTCTACTCTACCCAAACTCTTGTAAAAAAATATTGAAACAACATCATAACAATCCATCCCACTGATCTATGAGGTCTTACATCAGTGGAATGGAGGAGAATGCATGAATTACAACCAAAACCCTAAAGTAGGGTTTCACAAACCAAGTTTAGAAAAAACCTTATAACTCCCTACCAAAAAAATGTCAAAGCACCAAACTAAATTCAAATGAAAGTTGACTCCATGCTCTAACTGATCAAATCATGAAAAAGTGGGAATAACCTTGTACCTTTGCATAGTACAGACTGTAGCAGCATGGAAATTCAGGAAAACAGGGCTCCAAAGAGTAGTTTGAGGAAAATAGGTATATCTTGCTTTATAGTTAGTGTCAAAGCCTCAAACCAACCTTGATTGAAAGCTACTTCATCACTCCACACATGCCACTAACTTGGAAGCCATGATAGTTCCGTACAGAAATAGAGTACGACTCAGAACAAGTTTACATAGAAAAAGTGGATAGAACAGAGATTTCCTTATTTATTTCTCATCAAAACTTCCTTCCCCCTACTCCTTCATGAATGGAAGATCTTATACAACATCTGCACAACCACATAACTACATGGGAAGGTAGTTTGGATCAATGGGGAAGTTTTTATAACTATTCTTCAACCATCGCTTCCTATTAGCATTTGTTATGGTGATTACAAATGTATTATCCATGTGTAGCATTTGTCTTTGTTTTGTGATTACAAAGGTATTATCCCTGCTTGGGATGTGTATACTATTTTCTCCAAGAATGACAAGCCTTTGACAAGGCATGAAACTCATAACCACCTCCTACATGCCTTAGAAAGGCTTACAAACATGCCTTAGAAAGGCTTACAAATAGAATTGCCTATTACACCTTATGACATCAACAAGAAATGGACATGGTCCTTATTACAACATGAGAATGGTCTTCAAGACCTTATGGAATCAAAAAGACAAAATGAACATAAAAAAATACAAGACATAAGTCTTTTATTCTCCTTGGGGCTCCTACACCAGGTGCCAACCACCTGCACATACATTCGAAAGAAACACTCCACCACCTGGCCGTCATGGGTGTGTCCGCCGGCCCAAAACTCAACTCCCACCACTTTCTTGATGGACCCCTTCTCTTTGTCGGATGCCTTGCTAAATAGGAAGGTAATTTGCTCCTCACTTGATTCATCCAAACTGCACCTATACTTAACTCCGAAATGGGAAGCCATGTTTACAGATGCAAACTACCACTCACGAGATCATATAAAAACTCTTCACGCTCTAAAGCTCGTGCAAGAGCTCAAATCAGGATCTTGCTAAATTTGTCCTAATAGAGGATGGACGGGGGGGATGTCACCACTGCAAGAGTTGGGTACATTCTCTTATTTGAAGCCTCGCCCAAAATGGCAAGCCTGCCATCAAAGCACAAGAGTTCTGCCAGTCCATGTGATCGAGCTATTGTGTACTTCTTTTTTGGATCGGTCTAGCTGACCATCCTATCTGTTCCATCCCTATCCTTTTTTAGCAGTTCCCATAATCAAAATGGAAGGGAATATGGATCAAAGATTTCCCCCTCAGGTGTTTGTTGAGACAAGACTCTGAGATTCGCAAGGAAATCTGCTGCACAATTGGCCTCCTGATAGATATGTTTAATTGTATAATATTTGAATTATCCTAATGTTTAACTAATAGAGGTCAGCCAATTCTATAATTTCTAGTTTTACACTAAATTCTTCTGTATTGTGTTAATGCAGATCGTTGAATCCCCTTCGATGTCAATTTCTTCTATACCTTTTTCAATGCATAGTGACAAGCCACTAGCTAGGGCTTCTATTTCTGCTTCATTGTTTGTGGTCAAGCCCATGTTCTTGGCCAGTGCCCATACACAATTACCCAAGCTATTCCTTATGATACAACCAATTCCTAACTGTCCTAGATTACCCTTGGAAGCTCCATCGAAGTTGAGCTTATGGCAGCCTATAGTTGGGGGAGTCCATCTTACGTTCAACCTAGCCTCTTTCATTTGAGGTGGATTAAACCTTGGGGGTTTAAGAGCAGGCCACTTCTTTTGTAAATCTTCATCCCACCTTGAGAATTGAGTACCTTTGGATCATTCTTGCTTTGAATTGACTACCTCATGAATTCCATCTTTAATCTTTTTGATGACTTCTTCCACTGGTAAGCTTATTCTTGAAATACTCTACAGTTTCTTTCTTTCCATAGCTGCCACACCGCAATAGATGGTGCCGCTATCCATACATTGGCCCAAATATTATTCTTCCTTGCTACTGGCTAGCTACAAGCAAATTCCAACAGATCTTCTTGTCTTGGTGTTGGCCAACCTAGGGACTTGAGGAGCCAGTCCCAGCATCTTGATGCATATTGGCAGTTTAGCAACAAATGGTTCGAGCTTTCTTCGTTACTGCGACAGAGAGGATACATGCTTGGACCATGAATACCAATCATGGACAACCTATCACCTATTAAGATACTTTTATGAAGTGCAGTCCATAGAAAGGCCCCCACCTTCGATAAAATGTCAGCACTCCAACAAAACTTTGACGGCCATCCAACATTTGTCACTGTTGCATTTTGAATTTCGTAGCCTAGTCTAACTATGTACTCACCTGATTTTGATCTTGCCCAAATTATTTCATCTTCTACTTCTGATTGCAAGATTTTCCTTGGTTCTAACAACTCTTTTAGCAAGATAGTATCCTCATGTGGAAATGAATACCTCCTAGGAAATCCATTCAACCTTTCCTGACAATCTAATAGCCGCTAGGTTGAAATAATTCACCACCATTCTACCTTGAAGAGATCTCACCCTTGCCAGCCAATCCTTGTCTCCAAAAATCTTTGTTATTACCTCATGACCATTCCATGAATTGTACCAAAAGTCTGTCTTGCACCCATTCTTGATTCTCCATGTTAAGTTATCTGTAATGACATCTCTTCTATTCTAGATAAATTTCCAAATTGCAGAGCCTCCGTTGGAGTTAGCCAGGGCCAGTATTCTGCTAGGGTCATCATCATCAAGGTATTGTTTGGAAATGATCTTGCACCATTGTCTTTTGGATTGCGATAGATGCACCAGCTAAGATTTTCTTCCAAGGCACGGTTTTGTTGTTCCAATCTTTTGGTCCTTGCCCCTCCTTGTTCTTTCCTTTGGCAGGTCGTATCCCAGTTGAGGAGCATAATTTGTTTCTCATCTTTTTCTCCTTCCCATAAAACCTTCTTCATGAACCCTTCTATTTCATTGATGGCCTTTTTAATCAATCCAAGGCATGACATTAGATATATCAGTATGACAAATAGTATTGATTTAATCATGAGGATTTAGCCAACAAAGGAGAGCCATTTGGATTTCCATGCTTCGACCTTTGATCTTGAGATCGTGTCCTTCCAGTAATCAGTTCTTCCCACACCTTGGAAGAGAGGAACACCTAGATGCTTAGAAGGTAGAGAATATGTTTTGAAGCCTAATATGTTCGCAATCCTTCTACGTGTGCCACATAAGAATCTAAGGCTTCCTTTATGATTGCCACTTCCCTTACCAAAGCTTCACCGAACAACATAGTATCATCCGCAAACTGGGAGTTGGTGATAGGATCCAATCGTTTGACTACTAAAATTCCTTTCCAAATACCTGTCATTCTTAGCCGTTTGAAGTGTCTTCCCATGGCTTCGGCCATTATTACGAAGAAGAAAGGAGATATCAGGTCTCCTTGACGCGAGCCATTAGAAGTGTTGAAGAAGCCACACATGGAGCCATTTACAACCACTGAGTATCGAGGGCTAGAAATACAAAATCAGAACATTTCTAGCTAGTCTAAACAAAATCCAAAATTGGCCATTACTAATAGAAGAAAATCCCACGTCACTCTATCGTATGCTTTCCTAACATCAAGCTTGATTACCATGCTTGTGATTTTGTCCTTAGAGATAGAGTGGATTGTTTTTGCCATAGTTATGATGCTGTCAAAAATTTCTCTACTTGATGTAAATCCATTTTGCTCTTCAGATATAATCTTCTCTAGGACATGCTTTAATCTATTTCCCAGAGTGTTGGAGATGATTTTGTAAATAGCATTGCACAATGCTATTGGCCTATAGTCCGCAAAAGAAAAGCATTCAATTTTTTTCAGGATCAAGGCAATAACTGTGTTATTGAGGTCTCTAACAAACTTCTTCTTCTTTCGGAACTCCTCTGCTATTTCTAGAATTTTTGGCCCCAAGAAGCTCCAGTAGTTCTGAAAGAATTTGGCAGGCAACCCATCAGGACCCAGAGCCTTATTCGGGTGCAGATCAAACGTAGCTTGGCAAATCTCTTCCAAAGAGAAAGGCTCGATTAACATCATGTTGTCTTCCTCTTCGAGGCACTTCAAGATGCATGAAAGAATGGAATCTCTATTGCTCCTCACACCTTGATCCCTTGAAGAAATCAAAGTTTCAAAGAACTTAATTGCTTCCCTCTCCATTTCTTCTCAATCGCTGATCACTGTGATGTTTGCACCAACAATGCCCTTGATGTGATTCAGTCCCCTACGCAACTTGGCCGACTTGTGGAAAAAATTAGTATTAGCATCCCCTTCCTTTAGCCAAGTTTCGAGTGCCTTATCCCTCCAAAATAGTTCTTCCTTGGCTAGCACATCTGAGTGTTTTTCTTTCAGTTCTTTTTCCAGCTTGTATTCAGTCAAAGACATGCCTGACCTTATAACCAAATCATTTAAAGATTTTAACTCCATCTTAACCTGTTCTTTCTCCTGGAAGATGTTCTTGAACACTTGTCTGTTCCAATATTTGAGTTTGCCTTTGATATAAGCCAATTTCTTCACAAACTGATAGCTGACAGTCCCACTTTGGTATGGTGCCTCATCCCACCATCTCTTTATGTAAATGATCAAATTGCAATCTCTCCACCACATTGATTCAAATTTAAAGTAACTTTTCCTAGGTTTTTCACTTAAACATAGCCCCAATCTTACTACTTGCAAGGTTCTGACAAACTCTTTGAAATCTAGCATTGACTTGGTTTCTTTCCTTAAACCACCACTTTTTTCTTCCAGTTCCAAAATTATGTTGAAATCACCACCAATTATCAATCTGTTGTCCACTATATTGGCCAGTTTCTCTATGATTTCATTCCAAACAGCCTTCTTGTCCTCTATTTTTATTGATCCATAGACATTTATAATATGGAAACCTAGATTTTTGTGTTTACAATATATCTTAACCAACATCCAACTCACATGATCTTCACAGATTTCCAAGTCCACGCATTCTGGGGACCACATTATTCCTAGGCCACCCGCTGAGCCAGTTGCATCCCCTAAAGTGACCAGACCATTTCCTACAGTAATCACAAAACCTAACCCCTTTTGCCTGGCTTATCTTTGTTTCTTGCATGAGAACAATATCCATAGATAACTTCTCTAAATGATGCTTCACCAAGTGTCTTTTGTCAGGGACATTTAAGCGCCTGACATTTCGAGTGATGATCTTGATTGTCCTCCAAGGGAGACCTTTTCTCCCATGGATAGCCAGAAGTCCTTGACACTCAAGAGGCCTTTTTCTACCAGCTCCTCCTCACGTTTTTGCTTGTATGATTTCCTCCCATTCCCTTTCTTGGCTCTACGTATGATTTTTTCTTCTATTTGGTTGATATGGCAAGGATATATTATCCCCAGTTCCTACTCCTTTGAGTGACTATATTCTGAGAAGTTCCCATCCTAGTCTGATCCTAATCCTTCCTGGGTGGGGGCTTCCCTTTCATCTATCTTATTTGGTAAGTTCCCTAGAGTAGCATCCATTTCTGCCCTTGAATTGGAGGGATGATCATCTACCGCTCTAGGAAAAGAATTGGGTTTGCTTACTTGCTCTTCCTGATTGCTCCTGGGGGTTGGATTTTCCTTGCCCTTAATTGCTTGCAGATTTGACAGACATTCCTTAGTGCTGCCACTTGGTGATACCCTTAAGTCACCTGGTGAAACTGGATCCAAAGGTTGTCTGATAGGTTTCATCTAAGGGCACCATACCATCTTCATTTTCTTGGGCTTCCTACACAAAGTTGCCATGTGCCTTGTACTTCTGCATCTTAAACAATAAATTTCTCCTCCTCCACTTCAACCTGAACATGCCTGTGGTGACCATCTACACACAACTGAATTTCATTTGGTATCTTGTTGATTGCGGCGATTTGGATCCTCACATATAAATATGAATCCCCTTCAATAATTCCTGAGTCGACATCCATTAATGTCCCCACAACCCTTCCAACTTTTGCTAAACACTCATCCATCCAGTATTCCAGAGGAAGGTTATACAAACAAATCTAGATCAATTTTTTTATATGGATTGGTCTTTACCGGGTCAAAATTAGGGCTCCATTTTTGCATGTAGATTAGCCAATCCTTCAACAACCATAGCCCTTCCTGTAGGATCTGTTCTCGATCTTCTAGAGATGTGAAGAGAACTATGAAGAAGCCCTTCGGGAAAAACTTGACAATGTCCACCTTCTTCCAATTGTCTTCTAGCCATCTTCTAATGGTCTGCCACTCCTGCTTCGGTCTAATTATTCGACAGATAATTTCCAAGTCATTCAACATTATCAGGTCTTCCCTAGCTTCTTTAGAAAGATCTATAGTCATCAATCTAGTGTGCTTCTCCTTTGAACAAGCTACAACCCTCATGTCGCCATCTTCCTTGTCCTCTTTGCCTATCTCTTGCTCTGCTTTTTTTGCTCCCCGCCAGCTCTCTCCATTTCGCTGTTTAATAGATTATAAATTATGATTTTTATTCAATATATAAAAAATTATATCTTTTATCATTTATGCAACATTTAAAGTTTTAAATATAATAAAAGATATAATTTAAAAAATATTTATCATTAATTTGACACATAATTAACTTAAATTTATAATAACGTTTGTGTATACACTCGCTCCATTATATTAAGGGGAGTTTACATGTTCAATTTCTCTTTTTCTATTTTTTGGTCTTTTCAGGAGGTTTTTTGGCTAACCAACATGAGTCTATGGGTCCCTCTAAGCTTTCTTTCAAACAATCCCTACTTGGTTGCTGTGTTAATAATTCCATGAAAGAATCTAGTGCAATGTTTATTCTTGTAGAACTAGCTGAAAGATAACACCTCCCTTTAGAAAAAAGAAAAATTGATGATTTCAAAATCAATAGATGCCTTCCTTATGTTGGGAATTAAGGTGTCTCAACCTTGGTAATTCCTTGTATTTATTATTTGTAATGTATTTATTTAATTAGCATATGGTGTAATTAAGTTGCGCATCCTATTTAGTCATTTAGTGTTAAGTGGCACGATGAGTTTTCACTCCATTTGTAAGATGACTAGGATGGTCAACCCACTCCATGTGGATATAGGCATCCCATTATTTGGTAGAGGTTTTCTACCATGTGTCAACATCTTGAGCATTGTGTAAGGAATTATGATGTGTAACGGTCATGACAGATTCCTATGACAGATTCTATGACGCGTAAGAGTCATAAATAGAAGATCCTATGATAGGTGAGGACATGTGTCAAAGAGCATCTTTGAGGAAGGCATCTTTGGGTGCCCAAGGGAGGTTATGACATGTTGTAAGAGGAATATAATATTTTAAAATAGTGTATGACAGATTCTCTTACAACTGTAAGTGCTGTCAGTTATGACAGATTCTATGACAACTGTAAGATGTGTAAGAGCATTTGTCATAGCCTATCTTGGGAATAGGCGGCCACTTTGGGATGGGGTGATATGACAAATGTCAAGATCATGCTATAGTGTTGGACAAGTGTCCATAGGCGTGGGTTTTGGGCCATGAGACCAACATGGACACCCATCTCAAGAAGGTTCCATTTTTGCCTTGAAACTTCTTTATAAATAGGTGCTTGGATGGGAGATGCATATTGTGATTGACAGGTACTCTTATGCTGCTGGAATATCTCCAGATATGAGTGTTGAAGACTCATGCAAGAGCATTGGCTCTGAAACTGTATTGTAACCTTGATTGTTTACTGTAATACATTTGAGCTGTGTTTTAGAGTGGGGTTTTTCTCCCAAAAGGGTTTTCACCATGGTATATCTTTTCTCTCTCTTTTGTCTACATTCTGTGTGTATGTGTATTGCTGTAATATCTTTGTTGTTGGGTTAATAACACTGTAATTGTAAAGGTTAAAAATAATTTGCATACCTCTCTCCTCATTAGATTACTGTAGGAAGTGTTTTCTGCAGACCTAGCTTTCTTTCAATTGGTATTAGAGCTTGATCACCTTTGCTCCTAGTTGTTGGGTAGGGGTTTTTTGAGTTGATCTTAGATTGAGTGGGAGTTTGTGTAGAGTATTTTGAAATCTTGTTGCAGGAAAGAGATGGCATGCACATTTGAAAGAGTAGAGGTGGAGAAGTTTAATGGCACCAATTTCAAGTTATGGAAACTTAAGATGGAAGACATGCTTGTTGATCGAGACCTATGGGAGGCAATTTCTAGTGTTAAACCATCAGCAATGTCGCAAGATGATTGGGATCTCAAGGATAAAAAATATAAGGGTCTTGTGAGACTCTGTTTGGCTGACTCTGTCTTGTTAAATGACCATGAGGAGAAGACTGCGAAGGAGCTGTGGAAGAAAATTGGTGATGTTTGTCAGGCCAAATCCCTGGTAAACAAGTTATTCCTATAGAAGAAGATATATTATCTAAGGATGGAAGATGGAGGATTTTTTGCAGACCATCTAAATGCTTTTAACATGCTAGTTGTACAGTTGACATTCGTTGCAAACCATCTGAATGCTTTTAACATGCTAGTTGCACAGTTGACATCCATTGGTGTGAAAATGGAGGAGGAGTATTGATGTATGACCTTGCTTTATTTTTTGCCAGATTCATGGGATCATCTTGTTATGGCCATCGAGATTACCACATCCACTTTCAAAATGGATGAAGTGGTGTCTTCGCTGTTATCTAGAGAGATGCGGAGAAAGTCATCTGAGTCGGCCAAAGAGGCTCTTGTGGTTCATGGAAGACCCAAGGAGAAAGGAAAAAAGGATAAGAAAACTGAGAAGAGTAGATCCAAATCTCCTAGAAAGTCTAAGGCTCTCTATTGGAACTGTGGTAAATCTGGGCATTTTCGAAAGGAATACAAAGAGGAGAAGAAGAAGAAGAAAAAGAATGTCGTAGATTTAGATTCTGACAAGTCACAAGATGATGGTGGTGCTTTCATCACAACTTTGGCCACCTATGCATTTGATGATGTGTGGCTGATTGATTCTGGTGCATCTTTTCACATGACCTTGCCTCGAGATTGGTTTAAAAAGTATGAAGAGTTCGATGGTGGAAGAATGTACCTTGGTGACGATTCTCATTAGAAGATTGTTTGTTGTGGAAGAGTCTCAATCCAATTCCCTGATGGATGAGTGAAGGGGATCTCTGGGGTCATGCACATCCTAGGCTTGGAATGAAACCTACTCTCTGTAAGTAAGTTGAATGATGCATGTGTGTAGGTTGTTTTTTCGAAAGAAGGATGCAAGATGACTAGAGGAGCTATGGTGCTTGCAAAGGGTACTCAGAGAGGTACTCTATTTTAGTTGGAAGCATGCATTTTACAATGTAATAGCTCTTCTAACTTGAAGAAAGGAGATGTAGTCACTTCATCCCCACCATTGGAACCAATAGTGAAAAGATCTGTTGTATCAAATTTTGATGGCAGTGCATTTTGGGTACCTAAGAGTGCTCATGCTTTGGAAGTTAAGCTTCCTACTGAGAAGACAATGTTATGGCATAAGAGACTTGGCCACATTGGTGAGAAAGGTCTTAGAACCCTAAAAAATAAAAACCTCATTGAGGGGTTAAATGATTGTAATCTCAAGTTTGACTTTTTCAAACATTGTATACATGGAAAGCAAAACCATGTTCAGTTTTACTCTAGTTCTCACAAGTCTTCTGGTGTGTTGGATCTTATTCATTTTGATGTGTTTGGTCCATTTAGTGTTCCTTCAATCTCTAAATCTATATATTTTGTATCTTTCATAGATGATTATAGTAGAAGGACATGGATTTATTTTCTCAGAAGAAAATTTGAAGTCTTTAGTCTGTTCAAAGAGTTTAAACCTTTTGTTGAGAATCAGACTAGTAAAAAGATTAATTGTTTGAGAACTGACAATGGTGGTGAGTTCTGTTCCACATAATTCAATAAGTTTAATAAAGAACATGGGATTGAAATACATAAGACAACTCCATACACCCCATAGAAAAATGGAGTTGTAGAGAGGATGAATAGGACACTGATGGAGAAGGTTAGGAGTATGCTTAATGGAGCTGGCCTCGAATAGAAGTTTTGGGCTGAAGCTGTTGCCATTGCTTGGTACCTAGTAAATAGGTCTCTTACATCAACTCTTGTTGGTAAGATGTCCATGGAGGTGTGGTCTAGTAAGAAGCCTTCAATAAGACATCTTCATGTTTTTGGTTGTGAGCCATATGCTCATGTGCCTAGGGAGAAGAGGTCAAAATTGGAGAACAAGGCTGTTACATGTATCTTCGTTGGCTATGGTGTCGGTGTGAAAGGATACAATCTTTGGGATCCTGTGGATGAAAAAGTGTTGTATAGAAGAAGTGTTATTTTTAGAGAGCTAACACCTTCTTCTGTTGTTCTACAGCCAGAAGAGAAAGAAAAGAAAGAGGATGTGGTTCAGTTTCCCACTACCCCTGAGAAGACTGAACCGATAGACCCTGTGAGACCTGATGATGAGGAGAGCTCTAGCAGCTCTGAAAGCTTAGAAGAAGAAGGAGAACCTCAACCTCTACCTTTGAGGAGGTTTACATGAACAAGGAAGCAACCTGATAGGTTTGGTTATTCACTGCTTGATTCTAGTCATGCTTTTGCCTTGCTTACTAACATTGATGAGCCTAGAACTGTGACAAAGGCTATGGGCATGAAAGATGCAAGTTCCTTGAAGGAGGCCATGGAAGATGAGATGGCTTCTTTGGAAAATAATAAAACTTGGGACTTGGTGCCTTTGCCTGATGGATAGAAATCCGTTGGATGCAAATGGGTGTTCAAGAAGAAATTTGGTGCAAATGGTAGTGTTGAGAAGTATAAGGCCAGATTGGTTGCGAAGGGGTACTCACAAGTGGAGGGGATTAATTATGGTGAAATTTTCTCTCCCTTTGTAAAGATGACATCCATTCAATTTCTATTATTTCTTACAGCAGCATATGACTTAGAGGTGGAACAGATGGATGTGAAGACAACATTCCTACATGGTGATTTGGAGGAAGAGATTTATATGTCATAGCCAGAGCATTACATAGAAAAAGGTAAAGAAAATGTGGTTTGCAAGCTGAAAAAGTCTTTGTATGGTTTGAATCAATCTCCTAGGATGTGGTATATGAAATTTGATGCCTTTGTATTGTCCATTGGATTTCTGAGATCAAAATTAGATCATTGTGTGTATTACAAGTTTGACAATGATCACATTCTCATTATTGCATTGTATGTTGATGATATGTTGTTAATTGGGAATGGTAAGAATATGATATCTAATTTGAAGTCTCAGTTGTCAGCATAGTTTGAGATGAAAAACTTAGGGGCAGCCAGCTACATTCTAGGAATGGAAATCATAAGAGACAGAGCAAACATAATACTTTGGTTAAGCCAGAGTAAGTATGTGAAGACCGTGTTGGATAGATTCAACATGGCAGATTGTAGACCATTTTGTGTTCCTGTTTCTTTGGGGACAAAGTTATCTATTAATGATTGTCCAAAGTCTCCCTCTTAGATGGAGGACATGAGCAGAGTACCTTATGCTAGTGCTGTTGGTAGCTTGATGTATGCTATGGTTTGTACAAGACCAGACATTTCCCAAGCAGTGGGAGTCTTTAGTCAGTTTATGGCTAATCCTGGACGGGTACATTGGGATGCAGTGAAGAGAATGTTTAGATATTTGTTAGGTACTTCTGAGTATTCCCTCTATTATCATGGTCATCCTATAGGACCTTCGCATTATGTTAGTATTCGTGGATTTGTGGATTCTAATTGGGCAAGTGACATTGATAGCAGGAGATCCACTAGTGCTTATGTGTTTACTATGTTTAGTGGTGCAATTAGTTGGATGAGTAAGTGGCAACCTGTGGTCACTTTGTCCATGATAGAAGCTGAGTATATGGTAGCTACTCATGCTTGTAAGGAAGCCATTTGGCTTAAGAGATTATGTTTCGATATTGGTGTTGATGTAGGACAAATTACTATATGTTGTGACAGTTAGAGTGCGATTTGCTTAGCAAAGAATCAAACTTTCCATGCCAGAACAAAGAATATTGATGTACAGTTTCATTTTGTGTGAGACATGGTAGAGGATGGGAAGGTGTCATTGGAAAAGGTAGACACTTTGAAGAATGTTGTAGATGTATTGATGAAACCAGTGGGCACAAAGAAGTTTAGATGGTGTTTGAAATCTATGGGCCTCTCCGCCTATAGTGGTTAAATCTTGTTATTTCTATTGGCTCTTACAAGGTGTTTGACAAGTGGGAGAATGTTGGGAATTAAGGTGTCTCAACCTTGGTAATTCCTTGTATTTATTATTTGTAATGTATTTATTTAATTAGCATATGGTGTAATTAAGTTGCACATCTTGTTTAGTCATTTAGTGTGAAGTGGCATGATGAGTTGTCACTCCATTTGTAAGATGACTAGGATGGTCAACCCACTCCATTTGGATATAGGCATCCCATATTGTGGTAGAGGTTTTTTGCCATGTGTCAGAATCTTGAGCATTGTGTAAGGAATTATGAAGCGTAATGGTCATGATAGATTCCTACGATAGATTCTATGACACGTAAGAGTCGTAAATAGAAGATCCTATGACAGGTGAGGACATGTGTCGAAGAGCATCTTTGAGGAAGGCATCCTTGGACACCCAAGGAGGTTATGACATGTTGTAAGAGGAATATGCTATTTTTAGACAGTGTATGACAGATTCTCTTACAGCTGTAAGTGCTATTAGTTATGACGGATTCTATGATAACCGTAAGATGTGTAAGAGCATCTGTCATAGCCTATCTTGGGAATAGGTGGCCACTTTGGGATGGGGTGATATGACAAGTGTCAGGACCATGCTGTAGTGTTGGACAAGTGTCCATAGGCATGGGTTTTGGGCCATGAGGCCAACATGGACGCCCATCTCAAGAAGGTTCCATTTTTGCCTTGAAACTTCTTTATAAACAGGTGCTTGGATGGGAGATGCATATTGTGATTGACAGGTACTATTATGCTACTAGAATAGCTCTAGATATGAGTGTTGAAGACTCCTGCAAGAGCATTGGCTCTGAAACTGTATTGTAACCTTGATTGTTTACTGTAATACATTTGAGCTGTGTTTTGGAGTGTGGGGTTTTTCTCCTGAAAGGGTTTTCCCCATAGTATATCTTTTTTCTCTCTTCTATCAACATTCTATGTGTATGTGTATTGCTGCAATATCTCTGTTGTTGGGTTAATAACACTATAATTGTAAAGGTTAAAAAGAATTTGCATACATCTCCCCTCATTAGATTAGTGTAGGAAGTATTTTCTGCACACCTAGCTTTCTTTCACCTTGAAGCACTGAGATTCTAACAATTATTTTTAATCTTGACTCTATGGCTGAGGATTTAGTTTGTTTCTAGAGACATGTTCTCATTTATAAGTTCGTGGGGGTTAGATTAAAATTTTAAGATGCTAGAGGATTGGGCATTCAGAGCTTGGCTGATTGAAGGAGACATGGACATTACCCTAGTTGCCAATGGGTATTTTTTTGTTTCCTTTATTAATGTTTTTGATTGTGTTTAAATTTTAATGGAGGTCCTTATTTCTTCAAGCATGTTGGTCTTTTTATGAAACCATGGCATCTAGATTTTATCTCGATAATGGAACTCCCTTCCAAGGTTCTAGTTTGGATTTGTTTATTTTCTTTGCCATTGATTTTCTAGAAAGATGAATGACTAAAAGTTTTGCATGATTAATTGGGTTCCTATTTGGGTACCTAACAAATTACTAGGGAGAAAAAAATTTCTAACTATGTCTGAATTGTGTTGAAATAGATTTAAATAATGCCTTGCTAGAAGCTCTTAATATTTAGGTGGGGGATTTTGTTTAGCATCAAACCTTGGATTATGAAGCCATTCCTTTTAGATGCAGGGAATTTCATCGTTATGGACATCTATTTTAGAACCATTCCCAACTTAAATTATAGATGATTCTTCTAAGAAATTTCCACAAGAAGACAAAAAGGGTAAACAACAAATTCAACAAGATAATCAAGGGTTTATTGCTAGTCCTTCTAATGTTGATGGTTTTTCTATGGCTCATAGGAAAGGTAAAGCTCAACCTCCTCCAAACTCTAGAGGAGCTAAAGCTACTACTTGAAATACCTACCATATTTTAGGATGATCAAGATGAAAACAAGGAAAGGATGGTAGAAAATCAAGGTAATGGTAAAATAACGTAGGATCAAGAGAGTCATGGTAAACTACATAGTGCAAACTTAAACTTTAATGACAAGAAAGATCATATAACACATGATCTTCCACTTTCTAGGGAGTTTTTGGATATGCCTTCTATCATTGCTAATGTCCACCATGCTCCTTTGGTGCCAAGTAAGTCTTGTTTTTGCCCAAAACCCTATTTTTATTCCTAATAATTCTCAAACTACTCTTCTTACTTTTGATAAGCTTGAACATATGGCTGAAACCCACATCATGAACTTTGATAAATAAGAAAATATTTTTATTTTTCATCCAGAAGATAATTTGAAATTAGAATCTTTGAAAGAAAAGAAGAAAATGCCATGTGATTTGGGTATTAAACAAAGACAGAATAAAAAATAGGGGAGATAAGAGGCATTCAAAGCATGTCATAAGATTGACCATGATAAGTCGAAACATTAGGGAGAACATGTATTGGCTTCAGGGATTCTCAATCAAGTGGATTCATCCCTCCCTCATCCATTTTCATCATGATTATTTGCTGGTGTGTAAGAGGGATTGACAACAGACCTAGATAGAATTTAATTAGAACAATGATTAAACATCTTAACTCTTTTATGTTGTTAATTCAGGAAACTAAGCTTCCCAAAGAATCTACAAATAATTCTGGCTATAGCATTAGTAGATTTTGGGAAAGCATTACTATTTCTACCCTTGGTCTATCTAGCAGTCTTATGTGTGCTTGGGATTCTAGATATTTTTCTCCAAATTTTTTCTTAAGTTGCAATGGTGGCCTCTCTTTAGAAGGGGTTCTCAGGTCTAGCAATCTTAATGCCCCGATTACTAATTGTTATGCTCTCTAAGATATTTAAGGTAAGGTTAAACTCTGGGATAACTTGCATATTCATATAGGAGCTTCTCCTCAAGATTATCCTTGGATTATTGTAGGTGACTTCAATGCCATTGTATATTAAGTAATGCAATAAGGCAAAACACCAAATCAAATGCAAATAAAACACATGATTATACCTTACAAAACACCACCTAATCCCATCAAGGGAAGAAGGAGCCTTTGCACCCAAAAGAAGCTCCCAAGACCAAGATTATCCCTAGACTATGGATTCAAATGTGAAGTGCTCTTCAATTGTGCAACTCACTAGCTATTCAAAGATGATTTTGGCATGGTAACTTTGCATGGAATTGGATGATGAAAATGACTTGTGAGAGGTTGTATTTATAGACTTTTTGGGGAGATTTTGATCCAAGGGTGGAGATTGAATGGAGAGATCAATGGTGGAGGATGAAAGTGATGTGGAGGGCCTAGATTTGATCTTGGAAGATGGAGGGTTAGGAATAAAAGTAAATCTTTTATTCATTTTTGGGAAAGGGGTGAATAAATGAGGTTGGGTGAGATGGATTATTTGTGAATTAAAAATTCACATGGGGAAGGATAAAATGAATTAAAAATTTATTTGGGGAAGAGTGGATATTTATTAGCTATGACATGTGTAAGGGATGTGTAAGAGGAGTAAATGTGATGTGTGATTTATTTGAATTTTAAATTTGGGGGATGTGGAGAGAAGTGCTAATGAGGGTTTGACTCACTTAATTAGGGTGATTAGCCTAATTAAGGTGGCTGGAATAAATTAGTAGAGGGATTAGAGGGGGGATAAGATTAATTAATTAGTGATTTAATTAATTAATCCTAAGGCTAGGATGAGGTAGGCTAGAGTAGGCAATTAAATAATAGCTATTTAATTGTCTAGGGTAGGGATAGGCTAATTAGTAGGCTGGATTAATTAGTTAACATGGTTTTAACTAATTAATTGGGTTTAGGGAAAATGGGGGAATTGATTTAATAAATTTTGCATATTTATTAAATCAATTGGCTAAGGTTTGGACTATTGAATTAATAAAATTAATTCAATTTTGGGGATAAAATGGTGTGGATTTAGATGATGAAAGGGGTAACTAATTAAATAGAAATTTAATTAATTGGTTGGAAAGGAAATTGGTATGTTTAGGGATGTCGGGAGTCAGTTTGGTGGTCGAGACATTTTTAGGTGTCTACAGCCATGTTATCCCTTAATGAAGAAAGGGTGGACTTCCTACCCTCCATCAGGCTAGTCTTCTTCTTCTTCTTCAAAACATTAATCAATTTCATTTAATGGATATCCCTCCTAGAAATGGTTCTTTTACTTGGAAAAATCAAAGAATTGGGGATGTTTTTATTGTAGAACATTTGGATGGATTTTTGGTTAGTATTTCTTATCCTTCTTAGTGCCTTCAACTTTCTTCTTCCATTCTAGACAATGTGGGTTTAGATCATTGGCCTGGATAGCTTTACATTGGGAAGGATCTTTTAAGCCTCAAAATTACCCTTTTAGATTTTAGCTCATGTGGTTAAAAGAAGATGACCTAGAAGAAAATATTAGACTAAATAGTGATACGAAGGCAAACCTCATCATGTTACAACTCTGTATGTTTTGTGCTATAAATTATGTTTTGTCAAACAAAAACTCAAAGAATGGAATTCTTCCTCATTTGGTAATATGATACAAAGAAAAATTTATTTTGTCTAAGTTGGCAGATCTATCCAAGTTTGTGTTAAGGAACATGGCTTAAGTAAGTATTTCTTATCTTTATATTCTAAACTCTAGAAAGAATTAGAAAAAACCAAGCTTCAAGAGGAGATCATGTGGCGATAAAAACCTTGTGCTAAATGGTTACATGTAAGGACACAAATTCTTC
The DNA here is from genome assembly GCA_027924645.1 of Cunninghamia lanceolata. NCBI lineage: Eukaryota > Viridiplantae > Streptophyta > Pinopsida > Cupressales > Cupressaceae > Cunninghamia > Cunninghamia lanceolata. Next base: position 185,508 of record BSBN01000609.1, read on the forward strand.
TTTTGTCCATCACTTTATTATGGCACAAAAACATGTTAATGCTTTTAAGAAGATTCAACGAGAGGATGGCTCTAGGATTGAATCCACTCAAGATATCCAATTAGAGGTCGTTTCTCACTTTTGTGAGTTGTTCAAAGCTCCCATTGATTTTTTTGCTGATAATAGACATATCATATTGAATTGTATTCCTAGACTTATCTCCTCTCATAATATTTCCTTCCTCAGTGACCCTATTTCCATGGATGAATTAGAGTATGTGTTTTTATGATGGAAAAAGATAAAACTCTAGGTCTATATGGTTTTCCTATTGAGTTCTTTCAATCTTTTTGGGACATTGTCACATATGACATTTTAGAGGCTTCTAAACAATAGTACACTTCAAAACACATGTTAAAAGCTCTTAATACCTCTTTTTTAGAATTGATTCCTAAGAAAGATCATGTTTTGAATTTTTTTTTGATTCCTAAGAAAGATCATGTTTTGAATTTTTTTGATGTCTGACCCATAGCTCTCTGTAATACTATCTATAAGATGTTATCCAAGACTATTGTTGAGAGGTTGAAACAGTTCCTTCCTTCTCTAATTTCTCTAGAATAGGGGGTTTGTTCAAGGTCACCAAATCATCAATGGTATTTTTTATTTTCTAGGAAGCTATTCATTTTATGCATGTCAACATAAAAAATTCTATGTTTATGAAGCTTGATATTTCTAAGGCTTATGATAGGTTTTGTTGGAAATTTCTAGAAGATATCTTATGCACCTTTGGTTTTGATGATAATTGGATTCAATGGGTCATGGCATGTTGCACCTCTCCTTTTTTTGTAATTATAAATGGTTCTCCTTCTTCTATTTTTCAATCTAAAAGAGGTATACATTAGGGTGATCCTCTATCTCCATATCTCTTTCTCATTCCGGTAGAAGGACTTGGTAGGTTTTTAGAACACCTTAAGTATCCTGGCTTTATTTGTAGCTTTCAAATTGTTCAAGGTATGGATCCACTTTCCAATCTTCAATTTGTGGATGACACTTGTTCAATGGTCAAGGTCACTCTTGAGGAAGCTATTACTCTTTGATGAACTCTTGACATTTATATCAGTGTGTCTGGTCAACTTTTGAATGAACATAAGTCCTAGGTTTTATTTTTCCATATAGACCCTCATCTTTAGGAACAAATTTCTAATATTGTTAATTTCCAGGTCACTTGTCCCCCTTTTAAATATTTGGGTATCCCTATTTCTTCTAATTGCATTGGGAAAAATATTAGATTGTTATGTTGGATTTTATTAAGTGTCATATCAGTTATTGGACACACATATACCTCTCTTTGGTTGGCTGTATAGTCCTTAAATCTATGATGGAAGCTCTCCTAATTTATAGATTTATGAGTCTTGTAGCTCCAAAATGAATTCTTCATGATTTGGACTATAAGATGCAAATGTTTCTTTGGGAAGTGTTGACTTTGTAAGTCATCCTTGAGGCTTTGCTAGTTTGTTAAGCCTTTTAGGGGATTTTAGACCTAAAATAGTTGTTTTAGACTAAAAACCTTCTTAATATGACATGTTGATACCCAAAAAACCATTCAAGCCTATAAAAAGTTTGAATACAAGAATATGTCATGTTATGGTTTATTAGGGTGTTTATGGTTTTCAAAAAGATTTAAAACCTCCAAAAGGTCCACTTAAGGAGCCCAAGTATATGTAAAGGTATTTTGAGGTATTTAAAAATCCTTTTAAGCCCATATACGGCCATAAAGCCCGTATATATGTCTTTGAAGGGAGTTTAGTGTTTGAAAAGTCCTAAGTCTTTTAGGTTGAAAGTTTAGAAGTATTAGGACTGTTATTCTAATCATGTAAGAAGACCTAGACAGGTGTGAAAGCCTTTGGAAGGGCATGAGGACAAAAGAAAAATGTTTGTGTAGGTCTGTATAGACCATGGAATGCCATATCAAACCATTATGAAGCTCTACAGAAGCTAGACGTAAAAGAAGCCTCCATGTATAATGTTGAATCAAGTCCTAAAGGCAAGTAGAAATCTATGTAGGGTCTTTGTAAGGTCATGAGACTATGGATAGATCTGTACATGCATAAAAAGGTCTGCATAAGCCTAGAAAGTTCTGTAGTGATTAAAGAGTTTGGTAGAAACATGCACAAGGCTACATAAATAGTCTACAGGTGTGTTTCAGGTTTGTGAGGCTTTGTACAAGTTTGTGAGACCATTAAGAGGTTTGAGAAGCATTGTGAAGTATATATAATTCTTAAGGACCATCAGAGGTCTATCGAGATTATCCACAGGCCTATTATAAGCACGAGAGGTGAATGAAGGTGTTCCAAGTTTCATAAAGGCCTATTATAGATTACACAGTGAGAAGGATATGGTCTGCTGAGCCATCAAGAGCCACACATGTTAGGATTTTAAAGGCAGACTAGAGCAATACAATTAACAATTATATATAGATTTAATAAACATGGAAATAAAAAATGAAGAATAACACAAATGAACACAACAGATTTAATGTGGTTCACCTAATGTGGGCTACATCCACAAACACAACCATCTAATATTATTATCCAGTAAATCAAACCAATTACAACTAGCAATCTTTTTAGCTCACTACTGCTACAATATACTACATTACAATATCAATGTGACTCTTGGCTTTTCACCTTCTCCAACCACTTTTTATCGAGCCTTATGACATTTACACAAGGAGGGTTTTTACATGTTGGCTAATAACAAATTAACTGCTGACACCTTTATTAAATAATAGGCAACTCCCCTATTAAATATTCTTGGGGGAACCGTGATTGACAAAGTCACCATGTTTATGTTTTACGTTGCTACGGGTACCCACAACCGTTGCAGTAGCATGATCAGTCAGCACATAATAACAATCTCCCACTTGGGGACTGATCAGGCTCCACACCAAACAACCTCCCACTTGGAGACTGATCTTGGAGCATCACTATTGCACTTGTAACTCCCATTAGATTTCATGCCTGGATTAGCTGGTTTTGTTGAAATAAGGGCAAACAACTGAGGGGGGGAGGTGAATCACTTGTCTCAAAAACTTTATCTTTTTCTGTATCTAATCTTCTTCCACACTATTAACAAATTAATGATATAACCATGAAAGAATAAATCAACAACACATGAGAAGAAACATAATCAACACATATGACACTGGGATTTTTACGTGGAAACTCGGTTAAGGGAAAAATCATGGTGGGGGTTAACCCACAAAATTTATTCTCTATTAGAAGAATAGAAAATGGGAAGGCACTTGCCTTTGGGTGCACTGCCTAGAGCTCACTGCTCAAAAGAGGCTCATTGCCTGCAGAAACATTTATAATTTTATCACAGGAAGATTGAACTAGAAAATAACATCTTCTTCATGTCAAGGTCGGTTCCATTTAAGCACACAATACTTTTTCTCTTCCCCCAAACACTTCTTTGCTATCTCCTCATTCCTTATTGCTCTTCCTATTCTACTCTTCTTCTTCTCTACTTTGTCTTTCTTCCTTTCTTAGGATCTTCTCATTTTCGCACAAGGATGATTTTCCACAACTCAACTACACATATTTATATGCTTCATCAACCTTGGAATAAACATCAAGGTCAGCACTACAAACATCTGACTTAATGTAAATCACTATACTATTGACCAAACATAGTTGGGAACCAAATCTTCCTTGAACAACATACCACACTTCATAGATCCTCTCTTAGATCATTCGCAACATGCACAAAGCATCCGGTCGGCCAAGACTGGAAAGAACAAAAATAGCCAAGGACAAATCTTCAGCCATGAGCTCAATCCTCAATGCAGACCACCAACACAGTAGGCACATGATCCAGAGACCACCACAGGCACAATGAAATCAACAAGAACAACTGCACTACCTCAGATCACTAGAACCACTTGCACCTTCATCCGGGAACTCAAGAACACCAACTATCATGACTGTCATGTTGGGAGAGTAAAAATTTTAAATTTTTCTATTTTTATACTCACTCATGTTTGACCAAACCAAAAAAATATTTCACCCAAAATCAGAATAAAATGATATATCCCATAAAATCCTATGACTTTTATCACAAAATAATGTACAAGGATCAAATTTCCTAATATCGGCAAGACCTCTTTACAGTTATACCGATCCATGAGAAATTAGTTTAAATGAGTATCGGTGTGAGATTATTGATCAAGGAGAAGATTTCAGAGTACGCCGATGAAGAAAGTGGCACCGATGACCTTTCATCGGTAGGATATGCCGATCGGTATAAGAAAACACTATCGGGTAATATTCTACAAACCCTTCCGACAGTATAAGTCATGCCAATGATCAAGTTTGGTAGGACTCTCACTGACCATCCAGTGGAATGAAGGGAATTAGTGGTCATCGGCAGGAGATGAACATTGGAGGGAAAGATTGATGAGTCTCTGATATTCTAAAGTCTCAACAATTAAAGAAAAGTGTTTCGGCATAGCTCACACCGATATGTGTGATGAATAAAGACCATCGGTGAAGCTGAACAAATCAGAACGAAATTTATATGTCTTACTGAACCAATGGTCACAGCGATAAAGATGTTAGTGACATATCGTAAAGATCTCTTCGAGGAAGAGTGTGAAGGAATGTTATCAGGGAAACAACCATAATCGGGTAACTTGAAATAAGTTATCCCAATGGTTTATTTTATCCGAACGATAATGATGACCACGTGCTTCGACAAGACTCTCACCGATAGTCATATCGGTAACACTTAACATATCAAAGAAGAATATTATTCACAAAGCGATGAAGGAAGTCATGCCGATGGCAACAATGTTCACTTCTACATCAGGTAAGGTGTGGAAATCTCTTGCTGATATGATTTCACAAATGAAATATAATGTCGAGGAGACAATTGAAGGTTTACAGCGATTGATCTATGAACAAAAGTTCGCACCATAAGGAGATATTAAAATCGCCTAGACATTATGAAAACCATGCCGATGAAAGGAGTTATGACGATGTGACATTTCACAACAATCAAGAACATTGAATTGCTCAAATAATTAATTGCAGACGATGAATTAATCTTCTGAGATAATGTTCAGAAATCATTGCAATTAAGTTCGATAGAATTGTTTGAGGAGAGCAAGCAAATGGGGACTTGGAGGAGAATACAGGGGAATTCGATCAGAGCCTCGAATAAATAGGTACATACATATAAACTTCTGTGCAATAGCCTGTATTTTGAATTCTCTGTCAAGGATTGTAAATGGAAACTCCAGGGAAAGGAAAGGGCAGAAAACCTCAGGGCGATACAAGTAAACCTAAAAAATAGAAAATTGACAAAACCCCTGAGGAGAAAACAAAAGAAAGAAAATTGAACCAAGACTTGATTGATCAATTACCAGGATCAACTCCCAAAGCCCGAAGGTCTGCACAACTTAGGGCAGAAGTGGAGAAATTAGAAGACAAGTATAAATACCTTGGGAATGTTTGGACTTCAATCAGAGGCTATGAGCTCTTTAAATTCCATTACAATAGAAGAATTAGGAATTTTCCAGTGTCAAACCCATGGCATCTGAATTTGGGTAAATTAGTTGTTCCTAATGTGTTTCTGAATGTTGAACTCCTCTAACTTCTTGCTAAACAGTATAACCCAAGTCTTAAGGCTATCTGCAACCCACAAGGGGAGCCTATTATACATTTGTCAAAGAATGCCATCTGTGAAGTTTTTGAGTTGGATGATTTATGTACTGTTCCCATTGTTTATGAAGATTTGGAAAAGGAGTATTGGAGAATGGATACTACATACAATGGATGGAGACTGCCTATTCACAAGCCTAGGGTTGAGGGAGAAATGGTGCCCCTAAGTGAAAATGATGGCCCTCCATTTCATGTGTCTTTATTTGAACCTTACATACCATACACTTACTACTTTGTGGGACAGGTCCTAGGATCAGAGGTCCCTGACTTTATGACAATTCCTCTGATGGTCATAACTACAGACATCCAATGCCATAATGCCAGGCAGTTTGATTATGCTACCTATGTTTTTAACAGGATTGACTCTGGTCTGACTGCCATAAAGAACAATGCCCCATCAGTTTCCTTTGAACATTATTCACTTCTCATGCACATGGTGCTCTATTATGGTCAGGAAGTGGGGTTATGGCCAACTGAATTCAAAGTTGTTCTAGTAGACCAGAGGGGACAAAAGTTACCCGTACAGATGTGGACCAGAATATGGGATAGCAGATATGCCCGTTGTAGCTATGTACAATTTGAAGAATATTGTGTGAAAGTGCTATATAGTTATTTCAGTCATGCCTGTGAGTATTCAATCTTAGATGAAATAAAGAGGTTCCTTAGACCAAAGGATTTTGGTGGTCCTCCTACTGTTACTCACAACTGGGGAGATTGGTACTATTTCGAGGATGCTACCATGGTGAGAGTATATGGTTTAAATGACACTCCCTTTATCTTGCCTAAGACTGTCCCTGATAGAATTGCCTACCTAGAAATAGTTAGGCAAATGCATTGTTCTAATGTGGTGCATTTGAGTTCCCATGACAAATAGTCTTTTATGCCTGGTACTTTGTGTTTTGGAGATTTCACTGTGGTATCCAAGGAAGGTTATAATCTCATTTTGGATAAACTAATGTACTATAATATGAGGTGTGCTGAGGTGAGAAAAGGGTTTGATCCTGAGGGTTTTATTGACCTTGCTAAAAAAAGCAAAACCTCAGTGGGTACACACATGTCCCCTATCCACACGATGATGTCATCAGGAATCTGGAGGAAATTGAAGTTGAGTTGGTGGTGGAAAAATATAACAGAGATCTAGATGAGAAAAAGAAACAATTCGCAGAAATTAAGGTGTTATCTTCTGATGAAGAACCCGCCGAACAAGAGGAGCCACATCAATAGACAACAAGAATGTCCAAAAGAAAAATGCAACAATATCAGTCTCCTGTCATAGCACATGATGAGGAGGGGTCTGCTGATGAAGACCCAAGACAAATAACGTATGATTCTTTTATTTCTGATGACAAATTTAGTCATTCTAAAGAATTCAAATCATTTTTATATAAGTGCAAGGGGAAGGAAATTAGAGAGTCAGTGGATGATGTCTCTGCCAACAATGAGAGACAATTACTTGATATGTTGAAAGCAATTGTGGATAATGAACTACAAGATATGAGCCCTAGCAAGGGTAGACAACTGCTCAAAGAAGTAGGGGTAATGATCTTTCCTGGCCTTGATTTGAATTCTGCTCTAGTCTTTGATAGTTTTTTGAATAATACAGATGATAGATATAAGCTCATTCCATAAGGTGTCAATGAAGTATATATGGGTACCAAATATAATAATGATGAAAATTCATTAATGATATGGGCCCTGTATCCTCCCCACAAAAAGACAGCCATTATAGACACCGAGAAGACTTTTGGCCATGTCATGACTCTAAAGGCAGGGGAGACTATCTCCTTGATCATTGCAGACATTGGCATTAATATTGCTAAGTTGAATAAGGCAGAGGGTTAGATGTTAATTAAGGAAATAGATGCATACAAGCTGAGCTATGAGAGATTGACTAAATAAAATGACTATTTGAAAGATACTGTTAAGAGTACTTTTGGGGGAGCAGTAAAGAGACTAACTCAGGGTGAAAGCTCACAGAGCGTCCAATCACCATCTATCAATTAGATAGCCCAAATCTAGATGGATACACTTGTCATGGTACTCCAAAATAGACATACCAACATGATGCATTGGCTGAACCAATTTTGGGATAATTATTCTCAGAATTATAAAGCAATCCAAGAGCATGAGAGGCTTGACAAATGACTGCAGGAGAAACTAAGTGAGGCACAGAGTAAAGACACTTTTGACATTACAGGTACCTCTAATGCAAAAGAGTTGATCGAGCAGCACCAGAAGTATTATGATCAACTTAAGACTAATGCCAAAGAGTGTGTTGAAGCCTCGAAAGCAGGAGTACCCATGTTATTCAAAAGTGATAAAGAATTAAAAAAGCAAAGAGGAATGGAGCAGTGATTATCAAGCAATATTGCATGAAGCCTTGGAAGCTCTTAAGGACAAAGATTCTACACCCAATGAAGCATGCAAACATTTGGAGAGGATAGTTACAATGGATGTGATCATGAGGAAAGCCATTAAATTTACTGATTCAAATCACAGCCAGGAGTGCTTAGATCATATTGATCAACTGTACTTATGGTTAAATAGAGCATAAGTTGTTGCAAGTATGGGTTTAATCCGGTGTTGTCATTGATGTCAACATACTCATGTTGCATTGATGAGAAGGATTGGATGAGTAGAGAGGAGCAATGGAGATAGTGAAGTGGAGATCCCAGCTAAGATGCAGATTAGAGGTTGCGGTTCAAAGTGTTTGTAGATATGAGTCTTGAGATGATCCAGTCAAGTTTTCAGAGGTCCGCATGAAGATCTGAAGAAGTTATGGCTGCTCAAGTAGAACTGGCTCCGACAGGTGTTCAGAGGTGACAGAGTGACACAGATAGGTGCAGTGAGATCTGGAAATACATTATCCCATTCTGCGGATTTGAGGAAGTGTTGAGGATGTCCTTGTGAAGTGTCAAGTTGATTGGTTCGTGGTTTGAAGGTTTGAAAGAACCTATTCCTTTGTGACAGTGATGACAGATTGTGTTCTTGAGGTTCCAGATGAAGGAGAGAAGGATTCCAGTAAGCAGATGAAGTGCGGATGTTCTTGGTGATTCAGAAAAGCTTGTGGTGATCTGTGGATCGTGTCAAGTTCATGTTGGTGGTCCGCATTGAAGTTAAAGTTTGCATTTGAAGAATAACCACCGGATGTTGGTGTTCTTCCTGAGACCGGCCGACCAGATGTATTACATGTCTTGCAAATGTTCTTGTAGGTGTTTGCCAACTTAGATGATTATTCCTAAGTTGATGCCTTATATAAATAAGGGATTGTGAAGTCATTCCAAAGTGTGTCTTGTGGAGATGAGGGTGTGGTAGCAAGGAGGAGAGCGAAAGGCAGAGTAGAAGTATTGGGCTTAAATGGAACTGATTCAAGCATGGTGAAGATGCTATTCTCCAGTTCATGTATGTGATACTTATTACTTTGTAGACAATGTGTCTCTTGTAGGCAGTGAGCCTCTTGTGAGCAGTGTGTTCGGGCAGTGAGCCCTAATTGGCATGTGCCATTTTGTTCTTTCTGTTCTTCTAATAGAGAATACAATCTTGGGTTAATCACCCCGTGGTTTTTCCCTTAACCAGGTTTTCCACGTCATAATCTTGGTGTCTTAGGTGTTGATGTGTTTCTGCTTTTGATTTGAATGCATTATGATTCATGATTAATATTCTGCTAATCACTAAAGAAGATTTAAGTGTTTAATTAGAGAAAGTTTTGCACAACTAATTCACCCCCCTCTCAGTTGTGTGCCCTAAGTCTAACATAAGCATGATTATCTTATTGTTGTTATGTTTGTTAATTCCCAAAAGACTTCTTTGAAGAGTTATGTCTCTTCATAAGTATTCCTATATAAGTTGGACATATGATGTTGAATTATCATCAACAGTAGAATATAATACATAAAGTTTACAATGTTTCTCAAAGACCATGTTGCAAGTTTATTATTGAAGAAATAAATTGAAGTTCTCTGATTCAGTGGTTCTATTCTGGCATCAATTATTTGTTAAGATTATTCAATTGTGTGGTTGTCTCCATTTCAGTATTTCCTTGTTATTCAAATTAATATATCAAGTATATAGTTAATTTGTCAATGCACATTTGCTGTATCTGTGTGGTTGAATAAATTGGTTTCCATTAGAGGAATTAAAATCCTTTTGATCAATCACAGTAACCTAGAAGTGTTAGTTTGGATTACTAAGAAGAACCATATAATTAGGATTGCCATTCTATCTCCAAGTTAATATTATCTGTCATTCTTGCATATTTCATTCAATTGGTTCCTTCAAGAAAGGATTAAATTACCTTATGGTGAATTACAAGAGATCTAATTTTATTAGTTGGATTGTTAAGAAGAGTTTGTCAGTCATCTCCCTGCACGTTTATACAAGTTATAAACTAAAGTATTGTGCCAAACAATTAGAATTACTGCCCACTATAAGCCACTAGTCTTAGTCCTCCATTTGACTTTGTTTATCCAACAAGGCACTGGTCTTATTTCAATTCATCATTTAAATCCTTTTATTTACACAGTCATAAAATTCACCTTGATATTGCTTATACAATTTCTACCAACCATTCATCAGATATTAGATATAGAATTAGTTAGCAAGCTTTCATCTATCCTACACCATTTTCCACTGTAGGAAGACTCATTTACTTAGTCAAGACATTTACATTCATTCTGCTCTAATTTCCAAGGTTCACCCGCCTAGGTGTAGCAAGACCTAAAGTGCAGGGAGTCATCAAACCTTAAGTGTTGATTCCATCGTGTTAGTTCAAAAATGTTGCGAATCTAAGCATAGAGCCTGGCATTATCTTAGGATTAGCAACCTGCATTTTTGAGACCTAACAAATTGGTGACTCTACTGGGGATATAAATAAAAGACCTTAGTAACAAACCATTCCTTTCTATAGAGTCATTTCAGAAACTTTAATTTGGTAACTCTGTTGGCAAGAAGAATCTAGAAAGATAAATTACAAACTTTTTCCTATTTACAAAATAGGTGGCGACTCTAGTGACTGTTATAACAGAAAATTGATACCAAATGGATGGTAGGAGATCCAAGATGGAAGGCAAGAAATTGCAATCATCTCCACCGATTAGAAACATCTCCAAAAGAAATGGAACATCAAATTATTCTCACCAGAATGATAACCACGAGGCTCTAGAAGATAATGCTGAGCAAACTATTGAAATTCACAATAAGTTTACACCTCTGCATGAATCTAATGAAAATCTCAATGAAGTAACTGATGACATATTGGCTAAATACAGACCTGATCCTCAAGAATAGCTTGAGTGTGAAGTAGGGGCCATGAGGGAAATCGATCAAAGACAAGCTGAACATGATTTTAAAATGTCATTATAGCAAGGAGAAGGGGTAAAACATGGATTTTTAACTCAAGAAATAGATGAAAGCCCAAAGAATTCAAGAGGTATGAATCAAGCACAACAGGATGTGCTTAGCCTCCAAGAAAAACTTGAGATGATCAAGATAGAGGAGACTAAAAGGTTGTTGCAACAGGAGATTTAGGAGATAAAAAGTAGGGCCAAGACAACCCCCCCAAAATATGTACCTCCACATAGGGGAAACACTTCAAGGAATCCACAACAAAATTTACACCAAAATACAGGTGGTGCTTCAAATTCACAAGTCTCTGAAAGTCATCAAAATGCCATTCCTAAAGTTCATAGACCACCTCCCATACATAACACCTCTTAGAATATGGCTAATCCTTACCCACCCCCTGGCCAACAATATTATACACCACGAAATCCTTACATAAATCCCCACATAAACCCACAGCAGCAATATGCTTATCATCAGCCTCCAGGCAGATATAATTACTATCCTAATCCACCACCCATGAATTTTCCACCTCAAAACCTCAAAAACATATGTAGCCAGTTTGATTTGACTGGGTATCAGTTGTATCGATATCCTGTGGATAGTAATTGGAGAAATATAGTTCCTAAGTTTACTGGGAATAGTGCAATATCAATTGAAGATCACATCAGAAGCTTCAATGATTTTGTACAAGATATTGGTATGGACTAGGAAGATATTAGAATGAGGTTATTCATGATGTTCGTAATTGAAGATGCAAGAGACTAGTTCAACAGCTTACCTGATGCCTCAATAGTTCAATAACTGATTTCCATAATCAATTTAAGGAGTAGTATGGTAATCGGTATGCCCCTGAATTTGCATTACATGAATTGATAAGTATCCAGAAATACCAAAATGAATCAATGTATGACTTCAATTTGAAAATTTCCAAATTACACAACAAAGTACCACACGGATCCAAACTGTCTGATCCAGCAGCATTGAGCATTTATATGAAAGCATTTGATCCCAAGACAGGGTACAAACTTAGAAATCGGTGCCCTACAACCTTGGCTGAAGTACATAAAGTGGCCTTAACTATTGAAAAAAGTAGGAAAGCTGTAGGTATGGTTAGCAAGAGGGATAACCCTAGAAATCCTCAGAATCCAAATGTTCAGTAGACTAAACAACAAGGTCAGCATAGGCATGAAAGGCCCAGGTTGCATGATATACCGTATAATACAAATTGGAAAGATGGGAGACCCATTGATAACAACAGAAAACAACATTATGGCAAGGATACCCCTGACCCTCTAAAAAGAAATATGGCACATATAGTAGAAGATAAACCTTGATGTTTGGTATGTAAGTTACCACATTCACCTAAGTATTGTGAGGTGGCTAAAATAGTACAACAAGAAGAAATGTTATACAATTATGATAGAGACAATCACACTATAAACATGATGCAAGATACAACATATTTGCTGACTGAAGACTATTCTTCTATAGAGGAAGAGGGATATGAATATGATGTGGGAAACTAGAGACATCATGTCAATATGGGAGAATAAGAAGTGTTCTCAGATCACGAGGATGGTTATGAGGAACCTACTTATTATAACAATCAGCCATATAATCAATGGAGAAAGCCCACTAAAAATGAAAGAGAAGCTCTTACAATAGCTGCAATAGCTCAAGCTAAAAATGCTTATAACTTAAGGAATAGGACAATGAATGTTGAACAAGGAACACCTGGGAGTGTCTTTATAAAAGGTCAGAATTACAAAAAGAATAATGCAAAGTCATCATTCAAAGAACCAGAAAAGGCTGATAAAAATAAAACAAAAGAAAAATCACAAAATCAAGAAAAATAAAATATAAAGATAGAAAAGAATGATCAGACTATGGCCCATTCTTTTGACATTGCTCATGCAATATCTCAGGTAAAAATATTAGTTCCACTTTTAGAAATGATGAAGATAGACAAATACAAGAATACAGTAGTTAAACTGATTTCAGATATACCAAGTCAAAAACATAAAGGATCTGAAAACAAAACAAGCAATGTTCATCAAGAAACATTCCAAATGCCTAAGGTATACCTAGGTGATACATTGACAAAGAATCCCTCACAGGTGGACCCTTTCTACACTACATTGTTGATCAAAAACATGATAGTGAGGAACTGCATGATTGATTTAGGTGCGGCCATGAATATCATGCCAATAGTAGTTATGAAGGAGCTTGGAATGTGGGTTGACACTACATTTGGTAGGTGTTATGTAATGGATAATAGATCCATCCCAGTCATTGGTATTATGAGGGATGTAGAGAGAAAACTTGCCTCACACCCTGAAACAACTTATAACATTGATATTACGGTTGTTGACATCCCACCATATTATGGAATGCTTCTATCAAGACAATGGGCTATAATGGCAGGAGGGAATGTCCAATTGGACTTATCATATGCCACAATACCAGTTGGAGGTAAAGAAATCGAGCTGTGTAGGGAGCTAAGGTATGAAAATATTATAGAACGCTTGGTTCAACATCAAATAAATTTCTTTTGTGATATAGATTTGGGAGCCTTCAAGGTTGGAAAAAATCAGCCAGAATTGCAGAATACTGATCCAATACATATTGAATCTAAGAAAGAAGAAAATGATGTATGGAAGATGTAGTTTGATGGTGCATGCAACAAAATAGTAAATGGGGCCGGAGTAGTGTTTATTTCACTAGGAGGTAAAAATTTCAAATACTCTTTTCTATTAGCATTTGAATGTACAAACAATGTAGCAGAGTATGAAGCTTTGCTCATTGGTTTGAACATAGCCACCAAGCATAAGATAAAAAAGTTAGCTGTATATGGTGATTCTGAATTGGTTGCTTCCCAAGTAAGAGAGAAATACCTATCAAAAAACAAGAGGTTGAGATAGTATAGAAATGCAGTCTGGGATGATATTGAGTTATTTGATGCCTTTTCAATCAATTGGATTGATAGGTCAAAAAACATTATGGCAGAATTCTTAGCGAATATCGCATTAAAAAGGGATGATGTCACATTGGGAGGTATTACAGAAGTTGAGTTCAAAACCAAACCCACTATCCCATATAATGTACATAATTGGCAAGTATTTGACAATGATGCTGATATAATCAACTTCCTGCATTATGTTGATCATTATGAAAATCAAGAGATTGATTTTAATGCATTTGTAGAACATAATGGGAAGGAAACCCTCTTTGGTCAAGAAATAGTTCAGTTAAAAACAAATAAAATACCTAAGGGACTTATAGCATTGGAAAAGGCATTTGATGGACATGATAGATTTAAAATGAAAGACACACCAGTCGTGCAGAATGACCTTGAAGAGATTAATTTGGGGACACAAGTAGCCCCAAAGAATGTGTATATTGGAAAAAATTTTAACCCAAAAATTAGGAGTAGAATCATTAACTTACTTAGGAAGTATAGACATGTGTTTGCATGGTCATATGATGATTTAAAAGCATATAGAGAAGATCTATTTCAGCATGAAATACCACTAAAACCAGATGCTAAACCATTCAGGCAAAAACAGAGGCCTATCAATCCTACATTAGCTGCTAAGATGCTTGAAGAGCTTACAAAATTAAGAGATGGAGCTATCATTAAACCCATCAGGCATTCTTCTTGGGTTTCCAATTTGGTACCTGTCAGGAAAAAGAATGGTGATATTAGACTATGTGTGGATTTTAGGAATTTAAACAAGTCTTCTCTTAAGGACAACTATCCCCTCCCCAACATGGAAGAAATATTACAAAAGGTTACTAGATGTGAACTATTGTCAATGATGGATGGCTTCTCAGGTTACAATAAGGTGAAAGTCAAAGAATCAGAGCAATTTATGACTGCATTCACCACTCCATGGGGAACATATGTATATTTAAGGATGCCATTTGGACTCACCAATACCGGAGCAACATTCCAAAGAGCAATGGATGTGGCATTTGCTGAATTAATTAACAAAATCATGATAGTATATCAGAATGATATGACAACATATTAAAAAAGGGATGAAGATCATTGTGCATATTTGGAGCAAATATTTATCAAAGCCCTAGAATATGGAATTTCATTGAATCCTAAGAAATGCCATTTCACAGTGACAGAGGGGAAGCTGCTTGGCCACATAGTCTCAAAAGATGGAGTGAAAATAGATCTTGAGAGAGTAAAAGAAATTGACCAAGTTCCTATTCCTAAAAATGTGAAAGCCATATAGTCATTTTTTGGCCAAATTAACTTTGTCAGGAGATTTATATCAAATTTTGCAGAAATAGTTAGTCCCATATCAAGGATGTTGAAGAAAAACTCAAAAGTAAAATGGACAATGGAAACAATAGAAGCATTTGCAACTATTAAAAAGGCAATCAAAGAAGCCCCTGTTCTGATATCTCCTAATTTTAGTAAGCCATTCCAACTATTCTCATTTACCTCTTATCATACAGTTGCAGCAGTGCTATTGCAGAAAAATAATGATGGATATGAACAACCTATCTCATTTTTTAGCAAATCCCTTCAGAATGTAGAGTTGAAATATGACATTGTTGAGAAACAGGCATATGCATTAGTGAAAGCAGTTAAAACTTTTAGGCCATACCTCATGGGAGCTGAAATCGTAGCATATGTGCCTAATGCTATAGTAAAGGATGTATTGGTCCAAACTAAAGTCACAGGTAGAAGATGCAGATGGATCAATAGAATCCAAGAATTCAACATTGAAATCTAGATTACTAAACTAGTGAGAGGACAAGGTCTTGCTAGGTTGATGGCTGAAAGTAATCTTGAAGCTTCTCAGATATGTAGTGCTAGTGTTGTTGATAATACAAGTTCTAGCATTGAGCATACTCCGTGGTATACTGACATTATATATTATCTAAAGCACATGAAATGTCCTAAGCGGTATGATGATAATAAAAGAAGGACACTCAAATTGTAAGCCTCAAAATATGTGTTTATTGATGGAGATCTTTACTAGAAGAATAGGGATGGTATTCTACTATTATGCCTAGATGAACATCAATCAAAACATATCATGAAAGAGTTGCATGAGGGCATATGTGGAGGATATTTTTCAGCAAAGACAACAGCCCACAAGATCCTGAGGGCTAGATACTATTGGCCTAAAGTTTTTAATGATTCATATCATTACACTAGGAAATGTGAAGCATATTAGAAGTTCTTAGGAAAATGAAAATATCAAGGAGCATTGCCCTTGAAACCCATGCAGGTAGAGGCTCCCTTCTATCAGTGGGGTATTGACTTCATAGGAGAAATTGTGGAGAAGTCAAGTGGTGGACACAAATGGATTTTAGTGGTGACAGATTACTTTACAAAGTGGGTGGAAGCAATCCCAACCAAACAAGCAACAAGCAGGGTGGTGATTAACTTTCTGATGGAAAATATTATATTCAGATTTGACACTCCAGTAAGGTTAATCATCGATAATGGGATGTGTTTTAGGTTTGATGAATTAATTTTTTTTTGTAGTACACATGGCATCACTGTGTCCTATGCTGCCCCTTATCATCCACAAGCAAATGGGCAGGCAGAATCCAGCAACAAAAAGCCTTCTAAAAATCATAAAAAGAATGCTGGAGGGAAACAAGAAAGCATGGGATTCAAAATTAAGGATGTATGTATGGGTTGATAGGATTACTGTAAAACGAACAATTGGGAGATCTCCTTTTGAACTAGTATATGGAACACAAGAGAGAATACCATTAGAAAATCTCATGCCAGTTTATAAATTTATTCTTCAGGAAGATTTAAACATTCCTGAACCAATGGAGGAAAGATTGGAACACCTTGTAGAGCTTGATGAAACACGGAGACTAGCCCAAAGGTAGAATATTAAGTTGCAATCACAAGTGAAATACCTTTTTGACAAGAAGGCCAAAGATAGGAAGTTTGAGATAAATGATTTAGTACTGATGTGGAATGCTAGGTGCCAGGACAAAGGAAAACATGGAAAATTTGAAGCTTTATGGTTAGGTCCTTTTGTTATAACTGGCAAAGGAGGTGATGATTCTTACTATTTGCAAAACATGTCTGGAGAAGAGCAGGAATTGCCTATGCATGGGCAATATCTAAAGCCTTTCTTTTCATAATCATGCACAAAGAGGATTGAGTGTTGCCAATGCATGGATGACTCTCGAATAATTCTCATAATACTTTTATTCCATGCACAGTAGTTTAGGGAAATCAAATGAGATTAGGATCTGCCAGTACATGGACAGTCCTATGAATATCTATAATATATATATATATATATATTTTCCATGTACAGTAGTATAGGATCATTCCTGTTCCCCATCGTCATCACTTCATCACCCACTCTCATAAAACTGTCATCCCAAACAAATAAAACACATGGTCTACTCCCCAAGAGATCTGAATCCTTGTTATACTTACAAGGAGTATATATCCTAGA
The DNA here is from genome assembly GCA_027924645.1 of Cunninghamia lanceolata. Taxonomy (NCBI): domain Eukaryota; kingdom Viridiplantae; phylum Streptophyta; class Pinopsida; order Cupressales; family Cupressaceae; genus Cunninghamia; species Cunninghamia lanceolata. Next base: position 203,008 of record BSBN01000609.1, read on the forward strand.
TAGAGCCACTGTTGGGACAATAAAAATTTTAAATTTTTTTGTTTTTATACTCACTCATGTCTGACCAAACCAAAAAATATTTCATCCAAAATCAGAATAAAATGATATATCCCATAAAATCCTATGAATTTTATCACAAAATAATGTACAAGGATCAAATTTCCTAATATCGGCAAGACCTCACTACAGTTATACTGATCCATGAGAAATCAGTTGAAATGAGTATCGGTGTGAGATTACTGATCGGGGAGAAGATTTCAGAGTACACTAATGAAGAAAGTGGCATCGTTGACCTTTCATCGGTAGGAGAACGCGTGGTTACTCCGATCAGTATAAGAAAACACTATCGGGTAATATTCTACAAACCCTCCTGACAGTATAAGTCATGCCGATGATCGAGTTTGGTAGGACTCTCACCGACCATCTAGTGGAACCAAGGGAATTAGTGGTCATTGGCAGGAGATGAACATCAGAGGGAAAGATTGATGAGTCTCTAATAATCTAAAGTCTTAATGATTAAAGAAAAGTGTTTCACAATAGCTCACACCGATATGTGTGACGAATAAAGACCATCAGGGAAGTTGAACAAATCAGAACAAAATTTATATTTCTTACCGAACCAATGGTCATAGCGATAAAGATGTCAGTGACATATCGTGAAGATCTCTTTGAGGAAGAGTGTGAAGGAAGGTTATTGGGGAAACAACCATCATCGGGTAACTTGAAATAAGTTATCTCGATGGTTTATTTTATCCCGACAACAACGATGACCACGTGCATTGGCAAGACTCTCACCGATAGTCATATCGGTAACACTTAATATATCAGAGAAGAATATTATTCACAAAGTGATGAAGGAAGTCATGCCGATGGCAACAATGTTCACTTTTACATCAGGTAAGGCGTGGAAATCTCTTGCCGATAAGATTTCACAAATGAAATATAATGTCGAGGTGACAATTGAAGGGTTACAATGATTGATCTATGAACAAAAGTTCATGCCATAAGGAGATATTAAAATCACCCAGACATTATGAAAACCATGCCGATGAAAGGAGTTATGATGATGTGACATTTCACAACAATCAAGAACATTGAATTGATCAAACAATTAATTGCAGATGATGAATAAATCTTCTGAGATAACGTTCAGAAATCATTGCAATTAAGTTTAACAAAATTGTCTAAGGAGAGCAAGCAAATGGAGACTTGGAGGAGAATACAGGGGAATTCGATCAAAGCCTCTGATAAACAAGTACATATATACAAACTTCTGTGCAATAGCCTGTAATTTGAATTCTCTGTCAAGGATTGTAAATGGAAACTCCAGGGAAAGGAAAGGGCAGAAAACCTCAGGGTGATACAAGTAAACCTAAAAAATAGAAAATCGACAAAACCCCTGAGGAGAAAATAAAAGAGAGAAAACTGAATCAAGACTTGATTGATCAATTACCAGGATCAACTCCCAAAGCCCGAAGGTCTGTACAACTTAGGGTAGAAGTGGAGAAATTAGAAGACACGTATAAATACCTTGGAATGTTTGGACTCCAATCAGAGGCTATGAGCTCTTTAAATTCCATTACAACATAAGAATTAGGAATTTTCCAGTGTCAAACCCATGGCATCTGAATTTGGGTAAATTAGTTGTTCCTGATGTGTTTCTGAATGTTGAACTCCTCTAACTTCTTTCTGAATAGTATAACCCAAGTCTTAAGGCTATTTGCAACCCACAAGGGGAGCCTATTATACATTTGTCAAAGAATGCCATCTGTGAAGTTTTTGACTTGGATGATTTATGTACTGTTCCCATTGTTTATGAAGATTTGGAAAAGGAGTACTGGAGAATGGATACTACATACAATGGATGGAGACTGCCTATTCACAGGCCTAGGGAAGAGGGAGAAATGGTGCCCCTTAGTGAAAATGATGGCCCTCCATTTCATGTGTCTTTTTTGAACTTTATATACCATACACTTACTACTCTGTGGGACAGGTCCTAGGATCAGAGGTCCCTAATTTTATGACAATTCCTCTGATGGTCATAGTTGTAGACATCTAATGCCATAATGCCAGGCAGTTTGATTATGCTACCTATGTTTTTAACATGATTGACTCTGGTCTGACTGCCATAAAGAACAATGCCCCATCAGTTTCCTTTGAACATTATTCACTTCTCATGCACATGGTGGTCTATTATGGTCAGGAAGTGGGGTTATGGCTAATTAAATTCAAAGTTGTTCTAGTAGACCAGAGGGGACAAAAGTTACCCGTATAGATGTGGACCAGAATATGGGATAGCAGATATGCCCATTGTAGCTATGTACAATTTGAAGAATATTGTGTGAAAGTGCTATATAGATATTTTAGTCATCCCTATGAGTATTCAATCTTAGATGAAATAAAGAGGTTCCTTAGACCAAAGGATTTTGGTGGTCCTCCTATTACTCACAACTGGGGAGATTGGTACTGTTTTGAGGATGCTACCATGGTGAGAGTATATGGTTTTGAGGACACTCCCTTTATCTTGCCTAAGACTGTCCCTGATAGAATTGCCTACCTAGAAATAGTTAGGCAAATGCATTGTTCTAATGTGGTGCATTTGAGTTCCCATGACAAATAGTCTTTTATGCCTGGTACTTTGTGTTTTGGAGATTTCACTGTGGTATCCAAGGAAGGTTATAATCTCATTTTGGATAAACTAATGCACTATAATATGAGGTGTGCTGAGTTGAGAAAAGGGTTTGATCCTGAGGGTTTTGTTGACCTTTCTCAAGAAAAGCAAAACCTCAGCGGGTACACACATGTCCCCTATCCACATGATGATGTCATCAGGAATATGGAGGAAACTAAAGTTGAGTTGGTGGTGGAAAAATATAACAGAGATCTAGATGAGAAAAAGAAACAGCTCGCAGAAATTGAGGTGTTATCTTCTAATGAAGAACCCACAGAACAAGAGGAGCCACATCAATAGACAACAAGAATGTCCAAAATAAAAATGCAACAATATCAGTCTCTTGTCATAGCACATGATGAGGAGGGGTCTGCTGATGAAGACCCAAGACAAATAGCATATGATTCTTTTATTTCTGATGATAAATTTATTCATTCTAAAGAATTCAAATCATTTTTATATAAGTGCAAGGGGAAGGAAATCAAAGTCAGTGGATGATGTCTCTGCCAACAATGAGAGACAATTACTTGATATGTTGAAAGCAACAGTGGATAATGAACTACAAGATATGACCCTAGCAAGGGTAGAGAGCTACTCAAAGAAGTAGGGGTAATGATTTTTCTTGGCCTTGATTTGAATTCTGCTCTAGTCTTTGATAGTTTTCTAAATAATACAGATGATAGATATAAGCTCACTCCAGAAGGTGTCAATGAAGTATTTATGGGCACCAAATATAATAATGATGAAAATTCATTAATGATATGGGCCCTGTATCCTCCCCACAAAAAGATAACCATTATAGACACTGAGAAGACTTTTGGCCATGCCATGACTCTGAAGGCAGGGGAGACTAACCCCTTGATCAATGTAGACATTTACATTAATGTTACTAAGTTGAATAAGGCACAGGGTCAGATGTTAATTAAGGAAAGAGATGCATACAAGTTGAGCTGTGAGAGATTGACCAAATAAAATGATTATTTGAAAAATGCTGTTAAGAGTACTTTTGGGGGATTAGTAAAGAGACTTAAGAGTACTTTTGGGGGATCAGTAAAGAGACTAACTCAGGGTGAAAGCTCACAGAGTGTCCAATCACCATCTATCAATCAGATAGCCCAAATCCAGATGGACACACTTGTCACGGTACTCCAAAACAGACATACCAACATGATGCATTGGCTGAACCAATTTTTGGGATAATTATTCTCAGAATTATAAAGCGATCCAAGAGCATGAGATGCTTGACAAAAGACTACAGGAGAAACTAAGTGAGGCATAGAGTAAAGACACTTCTGACATTATAGGTACCTCCAATGCAAAAGAGTTGATCGAACATCACCAGAAGTATTATGATCAACTTAAGACTGATGCCAAAGAGTGTGTTGAAGCCTCGAAAGTAGGAGTGCCCATGTTGTTCAAGAGTGATAAAGAATTAAAAAGCAAAGAGGAATGGAGTAGTGATTGTCAAGCAATATTGCATGAAGCCTTGGAAGCTCTTAAGGACAAAGATTCTACACCCAATGAAGCATGCAAACATTTGGAGGAGGATGGTTATGATGGATGTGATCACAAGGAACACCATTGAATTTACTGATTCACATCGCAGCCAGGAGTACTTAGATCATATTGCTCAGCTGTACTTATGGTTAAATAGAGCATAAGCATGGTTATTTTATTGTTGTTATGTTTATTAATTCCCAAAAGACTTCTTTGAAGAGTTATGTCTCTTCATAAGTATTCCTATATAAGTTGGACATATGATGCTGAATTATCATCAGTAGTAGAATATAATACATAAATTTTACAATGTTTCTCAAAGACCATGTTGCAAGTTTATTATTGAAGAAGTAAATGGAAGTTCTCTGATTCAGTGGTTCTATTCTGGCATCAATTGTTTGTTAAGATTATTCAATTGTGTGGTTGTCTCCATTTTAGTATTTCCTTGTTATTCAAATTAATATATCAAGTATATAGTTAATTTGTCAATGCACATTTGCTATATCTGTGTGGTTGAATAAATTGGTGTCCATTAGAGGAATTAAAATCCTTCTGATGAATCACAGTAACCTGGAAGTGTTAGTTTGGATTACTAAGAAGAACCATATAATTAGGATTGCCATTCTATCTCATTCTTGCATATTTCATTCAATTGGTTCCTTCAAGAAAGGATTAAATTACCTTCTGGTGAATTACAAGAGATCTGATTTTATTAGTCTAATTGTTAAGAAGAGTTTATCAGTCATCTCCCTGCATGTTTATACAAGTTATAAACTAAAGTATTGTGCCAAACAATTAGAATTACTGCCCACTATAAGCCACTAGTCTTAGTCCTCCATTTGACTCTGTTTACCCAACAAGGCACTGGTCTTATTTTAATTCATCATTTAAATCCTTTTATTTACACAGTCATAAAATTCACCTTGATATTGCTTATAGAATTTCTACCAACCATTCATTAGATATTAGATATAGAATTAGTTAGCAAGCTTTCATCTATCCTACACCATTTGCCACTATAGGAAGACTCATTTACTTAGTCAAGACATTTACATTCATTCTACTCTAATTTCCAAGGTTCACCTACCTAGGTGTAGTAGGACCTAAAGTGTAGGGAGTCATCAAACCTTAAGGGTTGATTCCGTCACGTTTATTCAAAAATGTTGCGAATCTAAGCATAGAGCCTGACATTCTCTTAGGATTAGCAACCTGCATTTTTGAGACCTAACATGTCACACAAGAAAGATTGCTTGCGGACCTCCAAACCATGAACCACTTGAGTTGAGGATACACACCAATATCCCAAACACACCTTTAGATCTGCAGATCATAATATTCCAATGTGGATAAATTTAGACCAGATTTCTGTCACTCTGTCACCTCTGAACAATTGCAAAACTTGGTTCTACTCAGATGGCCATACCTTCGCCAATTCTCCATGTAGACCTCTCAAATCTTGACTGAAGCAACTTTAGACAATCCTCTACAAACCCTTTAATCTGCAGACTTTGATCTTCATCCTACTTGGAATGCAGAGTAATCTACTTCACTGAACTGCACTGTCTTCACTGTCTATGATAGAGAGATATGTAACTCACTTGTTTCTTCTGGAGAGGCTAATTTTATCAATATCCTCAACATACAAGTCTTCTAAACAAGCAATAGAATAAGATACAGTTGACACTAATGACAACAAGGATATGTTGACATCAATGACAACATCAATTAGGCACATATTTGCAATAGGTTCCTCATTTCCACCTTTATCAGTCAAGAATCCCAACGAAAACTAATGAGGAAAATAGTTTCTCTCGTGTGATTGCCTTCATGAACATATCAACATGATTTTCACTTGTGTGAATGTTCTCAAGCTTCAACTGCCCATCCTCCAAAATTAACTAGATGAAGTGGTACCTGAGATGAATGTGCTTAGTATTCGAATGAAGAGCTGAATTCTTTGCAAGATGAATGGCACTCTAGCTATCAGTAAACAATGGGCTATCTTCTTGCTGCTGGCCCAATTCCTCCAAAAAATATTGCAGCCAAAACATCTCCTTGCTAGCTTCAGTAGCAGCTACATACTCAGCTTCAGTGGTTGAAAGTGCAACAACCTTTTGCAGTCTAGAAATCCAAATGACGGCTGTACCTCCTATAGTAAAAACATACCCCTTAGTGCTCCTCTTACTGTCTATATCACCTGCCAGATTAGAATCAACATATCCTTTGAGAGTAGTGTTGGTTCCTCCAAAACAAAGTTGTTTTGTAGTATTACCTCTCAAATACCTGAGAATCCATTTTACCGTTGTCCAATGTTCCATTCCCAGATTGCTCATTTTTTTGCTCACAACTCAAAAAAACATGTGCAATAGTTGGCCTTGTGCATACCATTGCATACATCAGGCTGCCAACGGTTGATGCATATGGTATCTTAGACATTTTTTCTTCCTCCTCTTGTGTCTTGGGACACATCTCCTTAGTCAATTTAAAATGACTAGGCAAAGGTGTACTAACTACTTTTGCATTCAACATGTTAAATCTTTTCAACACCTTCTGTATATACTCACTTTGTGACAAAAATAATTTTATGTTTTTCCTGTCCCAAGTGATCCTCATTCCAAGGATTCATTTTTCTGCACCCAAGTCCTTCGTAGAAAATGAATTTGCTAATTTCTACTTAAGGTCACTAATATGCTGCATATTAGACCTAGCAACAAGCATGTCATCAACATAAAGTAATAGGATAATATAGCTGCCATTATCTAATGTTTTAAAGTAAACACAGTAATCAGAACGACATCTGCTGTAACCTTGTTCAGCCATAAACTTATCAAATTTAAAATACCATTGTAGGGGTGCTTGCTTTAGGCCATACAGACTGTTCTTTAACCTACACACTAAGTCCTCCTTACCTTTGACCTCATATCCCTTTGGTTGCTACATATATATCTCTTCTTCCAAATCCCCATGGAGAAAATTTGTTTTCACATTTAGCTGTTTAAGATGCAAGTCTTCCGTAGCCACAAGACTTAGAACAATCCTAATTGAAGTCATTTTTACAACTGGAAAAAATATTTCATCAAAATCTATACCTTTTTTCTATGCAAAACCTTTTACCATGAGTCTAGCCTTATACCTTTTCTTGGCTCTTTCCTCTTCCTTCAACCTACAAACCCATTTGTTTGGCAAAACTCTTTTACCTGAAGGTAAGTGGACTAAGTCCCAAGTCTGATTCTGTAGCAAGGAATCCATTTCCTCTTTCATGCATTGCTCCTATTGCTATTTGGCATCTACCTGCATTGCTTCTTCATAACCTTTAGGTTCACCAGAATCAGTTAATAGAATAGAATATAACAAAGGAAAAAATATTTTTGGAGGTCTACTTAACCTTGTATAACATCTAGCACTTGTAGGAGTTTGTGGGATATCTTGTTGTTGCTGAGCATCAGGTACCAATGGCATTTTATTTTTTGGAATTTCATCCAGCATCGCATATTCCTTTTTGCCTATTCATGCTTCTTTTCTTGCAGCTGATCTTTATACATGACCTTCTCATTGATTATAACATCTCTGATCCTAATAATTTTCTGATCTTTATAATCCCATAACTGATAACCAAATTCATCTATCCCATATCCAATGAAGGTACATTTTAGAGATTTAGCATCAACCTTGGTTCTATTTTCAATGTCAACATGGACAAAAGCTTCACAGCTAAAGGTTTTTAGATAAGAATAATTAACCTTCTTGCCTATCCATGCTTCCTTTGGAATACCACCATCCAAAGGATTTGAAGGTCCTCTATTTATTAAATAAACAATAGTATGTACAACATCTACCTAGAAATATAAAGGCAATCCAACATGCACCCTCATGCTCCTTGCACGCTCCATGATTGTCCTATTCATTCTCTTAGGCACACCATTTTCTTGTGGGGTTCTTGGAACCATTTTCTACCTATAGATTCCATTGAATGAATAGTAGTTCTCAAACTCTTTGCTGCAATACTCACCTCCATTATCAGATCTGAGACATTTCACTTTTTTCCCTATCTCATTCTCAACCAAATCTTTCCATTTCTTAAATGTTTCAAACAAATATGATTTTCTTTGTAGGAAATACACTCATGTTTTCCTAGTTGCATCATCAATTAAAGTAGCATAATAACAAGAGCCACCAAGAGATGATACCTGAGATAGTCCCCATACATCTGAATGCACAAGCTCTAACTTTTCACTCTTCTTCTCTTTCCCAACCTTGAGAAATCTGACTCTCTTTTGTTTTCCATAGACACAATTTTCACATAACTCCAAGTCAATCTACTTTGGTCCTGGCAGCAACTTTCTGGAGTGAAGGATCTTAATCTCTTTCTCACACATATGCCCAAGTCTATGATGCCACAATTTGGCATTTGTACTTGTAGCAATTGTTGTAAGTGTCTCTGATATTCCTGCAACAACTGCTGTTGTTGTCTCTATTGTTCCTGCAGTAATTGCTGTAGCTATTTCTGTAGTAGCAAGGGTAGAATAAGTATTACCAGTACACAAATACAATGTGCCTACCTTCTCATCTTTAGCTAGTACTAGTGCACCTTTAGTGACTTTCTAGAGTATGTCTGAAAGAGTAACTATGCGGCCTTCACTGCCCAACTGTCTTGCAGAAATTAAATTCCTTCTCAAATTTGGAACATGCCTTACCTCCTACAACAACCATTGATTTCCATTCTACAATTTAATTTTAATCTTTCCTTTTCCAACAATTTGACAGGGTTCATCATCACCCAAATATACCTATCCAAAATTACCTTGAACATAATCTAGGAAATATTTCCTATGGGGTGTGGCATGAAATAAAGCCCCTAAATCTATTACCCAAGAATCATTTGCATTATCTAAACACAAAATTAAAGCATCTAGTAATTTATTACTTGCACCAATAACTTCCTTACTGTCATCTTGTTGTGCGTCTCCTTGTTTACTTTTCCGTGACCAACAATCCCTTTTCAGGTGCCCCGGCTTTCCATAGTGCCAACAATTCTTCCTTCCTCTGGATTGAGATCTGCCCTTCTTCCCTTGTGACTTCCCACAATTTGTAGGGATTTTTCCTCTCTCCTTTAATCTTTCCTTGTTCTCTACATTCAAAACATTACTTGATGTTGAAGTCTCACTTGTGCTTTTCTATCGCATTTCCTCACTAAGGATAACACCAACAACATCATCAAACTTTAATGTATTTGAACTAGAGACTGAGTTACTTTAATGCATCATCAATAAAAGTAAAATAATAACAAGAGCCACCAAGAGATGATACCTGAGCTGGTCCCCATACATCTGAATGCACAAGCTCTAACTTTTCACTCTTCTTCTCTTTCCCAACCTTGAGAAATCTGACTCTCTTTTGTTTTCCATAGACACAGTTTTCACATAACTCCAAGTCAATCTACTTCGGTCTTGGAAACAACTTTCTGGAGTGAAGGATCTTAACCTCTTTCTCACTCATATGCCCAAGTCTATGATGCCACAATTCAACATCTGTACTTGTAGCAACTGTTGTAAGTGTCTCTGCTATTCCTGCAACAACGACTGTTGTTGTCTCTATTGTTCCTGTAGTAACTACTGTAGCTATTTCTGTAGCAGCAAGGGTAGAATAAGTATTACTAGTACACAAATACAATGTGCCTACCTTCTCATCTTTAGCTACTACTAGTGCACCTTTAGTGACCTTCTAGAGTTTGTCTGAAAGAGTAACTATGCGGCCTTCACTGCCCAGTTGTCTTGCAAAAATTAAATTCCTTCTCAAATTTGGAACATGCCTTACCTCCTACAACAACCATTGATTTCCATTCTACAATTTAATTTTAATCTTTCCTTTTCCAACAATTTGATAGGGTTCATCATCACCCAAATATACATGTCTAAAATTACCTTGAACATAATCTAGGAAATATTTCCTATGGGCTGTGGCATGAAATGAAGCCCCTAAATCTATTACCCAAGAATCATTTGCATTATCTAAACACAAAATTAAAGCATCTAGTAATTTATTACTTGCACCAATAACTTCCTTACTGTCATCTTGTTGTGCGTCTCCTTGTTTACTTTTCCGTGACCAACAATCCCTTTTCAGGTGCCCCGGCTTTCCACAGTGCCAACAATTCTTCCTTCCTCTGGATTGAGATCTGCCCTTCTTCCCTTGTGACTTCCCACGATTTGCATGGATTTTTCCTCTCTCCTTTAATCTTCCCGTGTTCTCTACATTCAAAACATTACCTGATGTTGAAGTCTCACTTGTGCTTTTCTATCGCATTTCCTCATTAAGGATAACACCAACAACATCATCAAACTTTAATGTATTTGAACTAGAGACAGAGTTACTTACAACCATGACCAATCTATTCCAACTTTCTAGCAAAGAACATAAAATCAAGAGAGCCCTCACCTCTTCATCAAAATTCATCTTTACAAAATTTAACTGGCTAGTGACTGTATTATATTGATTTAAATAGTCTATAATCGACCCTCCTTCAATCATTTTCATATTAAACAAATGCTTCATAAGAAATACCTTATTTGAGGTTGAGGGTTTTTAATACAATTGCTCCAACACTGTCATCAATCCATCAGTAGTTGATGCTTTTGAAATATTAAATGCCATGGATGGTGCCAGACACAACCGAATGGTTCCCAGTGCCTTTCTATCAAGTATCTCCCATTCTTCATCTAACATCGTGGCTGGCTTCTTTGTTTTTCCTTGCAATGGCCACCACAAATCTTTCTAATACAAGTAATCTTCCATTTGCATCTTCCATAATTGATAATTTTGGCTGTTGAACTTCTTGACCTTGAATTTACCTTCTTCCATTGCTCCCACTCAACTCTGAAATTCCCTATCAATTACACCGAAATCACACGGCTCTGATACCATTTGTTAGGATTTTAATGGCAAACTAGAGCGATACAATTAACAATTATATCCAAATTTAATAAACACAGAAATAAACATTGAAGAATAACACAAATGAACACAACATATTTAATGTGGTTCACCCAATGTGGGCTACATCCACAAACACAACAATCCAATATTATTATCCAGGGAATTGAACCAATTACAACCAACAATCTTTTCAGCTCAATACCACTGCAATATGCTACATTACAATATCAACCGTGACTCTTGGCTTTTCGCCTTCGCCAACCCGCTTTTTATCAAGCCTTATGGTGGTTACACAAAGAGGGTTTCTACATGTTGGCCAATAACAAATTAACTGCTGATGCATTTATTAAATAATAGGCAACTCCCCTATTAAATATTCTTGGGGAACCGTAGCTGACAAAGTCACCAGATTTACGTTTTACGTTGTTGCAAGTACCCGCAGCCCCTACAGCAGCATGATCAGTCACCACATAATAACAACATAGGCCTGTACATGGCCTATAGAGTCAAGATAAGAGCTTAAATAAGTCTGTTAGAGTTTAGAAAGGCTTATGAAATCTTTGAAAGGCTTATGAAAACCATGAAAAGGTCCATTTAAACATTTTATGGTTATATGAAATGTCTATGAAACCCTAGAAACTTTGTGAAACCTTTGAATAGTCTATTAAGGACTAATCACATGCACATCAATAGGTAATCGACATCTCTATATAAGTTGATACCCATTGTTAAGACACAACAAACTTCAACAACATACACTTGTACAAAGCATTTATTAGTTCACACTAGAAACAATAATCAACAATCAATAATTAACTTAGTAGCATTCACTACCATCCACATATCAACATTTGTAATCACCCATTTTTCTCTCTTATACTTTTATTGTTAATTTAGTCATGGCAATTGAAAAAGGCCCAAGAAATTCTTAAACTTCAATCATTGCATAATGTTACCCCTTCTTTTTATTTCTAGGTCTCATTCATTTCTATTGTTCATCCTCATGGTACTCTAGGTTTCTAAGTCCCAAGGATTGAGTTTCTGCTATTGTGTCTTAAAAATATTTGAAGTCATAGATACTAAAAGTTTCCTAACCTAGTCGCTATTCCCCTAAGTTTTCTAACCTTATCACTAGGTTCTGGAGTTTTGAAACCCCGCGATCCCACGACTTCAAATTCTTTGTGTTATGTTTTATTGCCCGCTTGGTTCCCTCTTGTTATCGATGTGTCGTAGGTTTTCCAAACTTTATAACCCACGACTTAAGGTTCTAAAGTTCTCATTTCTTGCGATTCCGTGATGGTTATGTGGCGGACTAGAAACCAAGGCAATTAATGATCATTTAAAGTGCTGTATGCCGCCGGTGTGAGATGTCCTTCAATGAATTTTTAGAAAATGAGCAAATCTTTGAGTTAATTTCTCAAGGCTCAGAAATGGTACCATGACAACCTAACATTTAAAAGCATGATAGGAGCGCTATAACTACACATCATTTCACTCCTTGTAGCAAAATTATCGAAGTGTTCTGCTTTCTTTCCTTCTATTCTGAATTGTTATTTCCACAATACTCTGTCATCGTCCTTGGTACTTGGTCCCTATAATGAAATTCAAATTTCAAGGTGTTTCCTCCCACTCTGGAATTGAGAGCAATTGGTCTAAAGTGAAAGACATTAAACTTGGACACATAGACTTTGCAAAATTTTGGTCTCGCCTACAACAGGAAGACTAGTCATCATTTGTAGAGAAAATTCTATAGAGCGGTTTGGCTCATGTAGCAGGTTTCCCTATTTCAGTGTGTTGTGAAGATTTAATTGTTGCATGTGTGGAGAGATACAACCTCAAGACTTTGGAGATCAAGACTAAGGAAGGTGTGGTGGTCATGAGAATTGATTCTAAGTCTATCTCTCGTGCATTGAAAATTCCAAGATAAGAGAAATACGAAGTTATGTCTGTAGAACTGGGTGTAGAATTCTTCAAGGAGAATGAAGATTGGTGCAAAAATTCTATTCCACTCAACTGGCTAAAATTGGAGAAAAGAGGTAAGTCTCAGTTATCCCCTACACTTAAAAGAGCACATTTTAAGGATGAAATTTTAGATATTGTCACTTTGTTGCACCAGGTGGTGGGTAGTGAAAATGCTAGCTCTTTTGAATTCTAGATGTGTTGCTTTATATTATTGATATGTAGTGAGAGTCAGTTTATTGACTGGGCTGAAATAATAAGCTATCACTTGAATGAGCAATTGTTGAAGTTTCAAGAGACCTCCACATTTCACATGTGCTCCTATTTGGTATATGTTCTAGCCAGTCGAGAGATTGTCTGGGCTAGGTTGAGGCCTCCTGGGTCTTTGACCCCAGATACACTTGTGTATGCTTATTTTCCTTAGTTACAAAAGATTTTGGGATGAAAGATTTTCATTGGGTTAATGATGCCTTTTTGATTTTTTTGGTGAGAAAGTTGAACTGTGATTCTGAAATGAGGATTTCTCCTGAGGTTGCATCTTTGGTTATGCAATTTGGGAGTTTTTATATTCAATTTGATAGGTTCACTTACCTAAGACTAGGGGGTTATGAGTCAGCCCCAACCAAGTTGCCTCGGTACCCTAGTGACTACATTATCTTTTTGGAAGTTTGTAGACAAATGACAACTGTGAATGTTAAATACCAGAATATGAGAAAGAAGGGCTACACATTTCCATTGTCTTTATCAATTTAAGCTTGTAAAAACAAAGATACTGCTAAAGGAGCTGAGAATGCACTAGCATAATTTAATCTTCACTCTTTATCTTTGAGGCAACACTTTGACAACAAGAACTACGTAAAGCAGAGCTTCTATGGCTCTAGCTCTTATGAGCATCATTTGAGCCTAGAAGACTTCTTGGAGGATTGTGTGGATGACCGTGAAGTTCTAAGAAGAAGCTACATGAGACTTACCATAAGTCAAATCAGGGCTTTTGGTTTAGCCATTCATATTCTAGAAAAAGCTGAGGACTCTGAAGTAATTGATGGGGAATACCAGAATATGCTGTCAAAACCCCTTCCCTGTATAAATTGGTTTGAGAAGGAGGTTGTGGATATAAATGTTCATTCATCACCAGTGATTAAGAGAATTGAAGATTAGCTGGCTGGTAAGTGGCGAGGACATGCAGGTTCACCTCATGAATTAGGTAGTTTGAGGGCTACCAGACAGAAAACGGTGCAAAATTTTGTTGTGTAGATTTCCTCATGATTACATGACATGTCACAATCTGTTTCTAATTTATAGTTAGGAGGTGATGGTGAGAGGCCCAATGATGCCCTCAAATTAAAATCAGTGTGTGAATCAGATAGTCCTCTTGTGAGAAAAAGAAATGTTTAGACAGTGGCAGTGAACCCTGACCCCATTTTTGATTCAATTGTTAATGATAGCTCTTTTCCCAATTTTCTTGATGTATCCTCCTCTCCTGATAATGAAGAAATTCTTGTTGCTTCCCTATTAGAAGATAGAAATAAATCTATGTTTGACAATATAAATACTACTATGGTGACTTCCTCTCCTAGCTAGTTGAAAAAGGTGGTAGAGAAAAAGAGGAAAAATGTTCCAACCGCGGCCAAAGAAATTGATACTGTTCCTATGCTTCTGCAAGGGACTTCAAAGCCTAAGAAGGCTAGGAGAATGTCTAGGATGATAAATTATGGTACTTCTGGCCACCGGGTATTGGAAATTGCTGACCCCATAAAATATTTGGATGAAAATGATATAACTGAGGCATATTATAAAATAAGTCATATTGACTTGGACCCTTCCACTCTTGAGGGGGAGTCATACCATGCAAATTATTCTGTCAATGTTTTGATTAAAAGGGCCAAGGGAGAAAGGGAAGAAAATGTAAAACTCCAATCTCAAATCTTGTCTTTGAGCCAATTCATCCAGTCAATAGTGACACCTTCTTCTCAGGAAGCTCCTAACTTAGAGGTCATTGGGATCGATGTAAATACTGTTAAGTAGATTAAAAAGAGTCAAAATTTTACCAAGGCTATCAATGAGTGGGTTGAAAAATTATCTTGTGATATTTTATTTTTCTTGACTAAAATGATACAAAGCTATTCTCTTATACACAAGAAAAGAAAAGAATTGATCAATGAGCTTCAAAGGGTAAGGAAGGAACAAGGAAGTACTTATGTGCTTTCGAAGGAGGTTGCTGAGTTAGCAGCATTAGATTCCATAACACTCACAAAGGAAAATATGGCTAGCGACCCCTGTGAAATTGATTTGTCCTAGGTTGCCTCATTGGACTGGAAGGTCAATATGTATGACAATCTTATCAATCAGATCAACAAGGCTCTGCAAGAATACCTGGATATAATGGTTGGCATTCAAAGGGATTGTAATGCACTTGAAATAAATATTTTAGATGACTTTGGAGAAAACCTACGTGATCTGGTGTAGGAGCACCCCTTCAACAAGATAAATATGCACAAGAGGGAGAAGAATAAGGCTTTAATGTGTTTTAGACATTAAATGTTACCATGTAGCATTTGTATGTCATTGTCAAATGTAGCATTTTGTGTTGACACATTATGTTTTAATATCTCTCTTCGAAAGGCCAATATTTAACATCATGGATAAAAGTAGACAGTTGTGTTATGTGTAGGATTAAATCAAATGTGTCATATTATCTGATGTTTTGCTGTCTTATGCAAAACAAGTGCCATGCGATTAATTAGGGCTTTTTGTTATAATCTTGGTTTAAGCAAAATCCTGAAAACAGAGGAAAGAGGAGTCAGTAACACAACAGGGAAGGTGGTCGAGGAATAGAGACTTCTTCCACCTTTAGAAATATAAAAGGTAGGAATTCTTGTAAACAACATGTGTTCAAAAAAGCTGGAATGAAGAAATAGTAATTCTGTCAAGTGTGTTACAAATTCTAGATTTTGTGTAAATTCCCTGTATATTGAATTGTTTTGTGTATTATCTATATAGAAGTGTTGTCGTATTTAATTTAGTTCCTCTATTGCTGAGATGCATGGTTAAATCCATTCCATTGGTGGATTTCTGTGAAATTAGTGGAATGGATTGTGTACATTAGTTTTCTATTTGTTTTCCTTTTATTCATGGGCATGGCAGAATAGAAATTATAAAATCCGTTGTAGAGGAAGTTATTCGGTGGGAAATTCAAATAGATATTTTATGTATATCCGTCAATTGTATGTTGGAAACAGTCTGTGAATATATCACATTTGCATGCGAGCATCATCCTGTGTATATGCTGTGAAGAATGGTATGTACACAAGTCTTTTTTTGGGTCAAGTTATGTTATTCGCTAAATGTACAATTCCTATATATATTGTAAATGTATGAAGGTACATTTCCTGTGTATATTGCTGTCGCATCTCAGTATCACCCTGTGTATATCCTGTGATGAAATGTATGTGTAAGAGTCCATTCAAGTCAAGTTTATGATTGTTAGTCCAATATACAAATAGTGTGTATATCACTAATGTACCTAAGCATATTTCGTGTGTATCCTGCACTTGTATGTAAAGGTCCGTCGCTTATGTATATTGCCAAAGTATATCAGGTAGACAATTCCTGTGTATGTCAAAATGGTCTGAGGAGATACATTTCTTGTGTATACATCTAATGTATGTTGTAGACAGGTTTGTGAGTATATCGCTATTGTATGTGAGTGCCCATTGTGTGTATACTGCAATCGCAGATCGTGATTGTATGTGGTGAAGATACAATGAAACATACATTTCATATGGATACAAAAGATGACCTGTTGAGGTGGTAACTAGAATGTATGTTGGAAGGATGTCCTCTTGCGGATACAAGGATTGACTAGTGATAGCAGGTGAGGGGAATCGGCTCAGTAAGTCAATAAGTGTATGTTGATGAATGTATGTCAGAATATACATTTAAAACATACATTTCAAAAGATGCAAAAGGTGACCTGCCGAAGTGGTGAACAAAATGTATGTGGGAAAGACATTTGTTCTACGCATACAAGAGGTGACTAGCAATAGTAGGTAAGAACACTGAAAACCACCAAGGAAGCAGGTAAAGAAATGTATATACAAGCCAAGTCATCGGTGTGAGAGGAACCGATCGGGTAAGGTTTCAGGAGTCCCAGCGAAGGCAGGGTGATGCCGATAGAAAGCATATCAGTGGGAGAAGAAGCTTCAGAATAATATTTGAATAGGAGGTCGATGGTATAATGTTTGGCTGACAAGGAAAGAGTGCATGAGTTTCGGTGAGACATTTGAGATCTCTTGCCGATATTGACAGAATTAACATTGTGTGTGTTTCCGCTGTGTGTCACTTTGCATCGTAGTGGTATCAGAGTGAAGGAGTATCCTTTGGGTAGGAGAAGAAGACCAGATGTCAGAAGGAGAGGGGTCAGAAGAGTACCCAACATAGATGACCAACGCTGAGTTGGTGGCCTTAGTGAGAAAGCAAATGGTAGAGAGCAGAGCAACTCAGACTCAGAATTAGGCCTTGAAAGAAGAGGTAGAGAAGTTGAGGGATAGAGTAGAGAAAGGGGAAGAAGATTTTGGTAAGCGAGAAGATAGGGATGAAGAGGAGATCCCTAAGAAGGAAGAGATAGAGGTTCCTACAAACTAGAGACCCTTACCTAATGCCCTCAAATCCATGGAGAGAAGGACCATGGATATGAAAATAGACCTGCCAGTGTTTGTAGGAAAAATGGAACCTGATTCGGTGATGGAGTGGATAGACTCCTTGAATAATTTCTTTGAGACCGAGGAAATACCAGACCACCAAAGGGTGAAAATGGCTCAATCCAAAATGAAAGGGGCTGCACTAACTTGGTGGAATTTCATCCAAGATGGCAGGGTGAAAGAAGGAAAGAACACAGTTGCTACTTGGAAGAAGATGATGGCTTTAGTGAAGGAAGCCTATGTTCCATTGGATTACAACATCCAATTACATAAGAGGAAACAAAACTTGAAGCAGAAGGAGCTAGATGTTAGCTCATATACAGAAGAGTTCATGAAACTATGTGTCAAAACAAAGGTAAAGGAGGGTGAGGAAGAGAAGGTAGCAAGGTACCTTAATGGATTGAGGTTTAACACCCAAGAAGATTTAAATCTGCATAACCCAGATATAGTCCAAAAGTGCTACCAATTAGCACTCAAAGTGGAAGAGAAATTGAAGAGAAGGCATGAGAAGAACAATAGAGGAAAAGGGAGACAACAAAGGGGAGGAAGAAGCCCTTTCAGAGGCAGAGGAAATGGATTTGGATACTAGGGTGAATCCAATCAAGAGAACAACAGAGGAGACAACAGTCAGAACCAAGGGGGAAGCTACAATCAAAGAGGGAACTTCAGGGGTAGAAGACCACCATTTAGAGGAAGATCTCATGGTAGAGGACCTATCAGATGTTACAATTGCAATCAAGAAGGTCACATAGCCAGCAAATGTCCAGGAAAGGCAACAAGTTCAATAGGAGAAAGGAGGATCAATCTGATCTAAGAATCTGATTGTCAAAGTGTAGCAAGCTCAAGCACTAATCAAAGTGTGAATGCTCCTGACAGTTATGGGTATCCTGAGAGTGGAGAATCTTTGATGATTAGGAGAAAAATGACTACCATGAAGGTGCCTGGAAAAGAACCTCCACAAAGGAAGTCTCTCTTCAGAACTACTTGCAAGGCAGGAGGAAAGGTATGTAAAGTTCTGATTGACTCTGGATCTACTAAGAATTTTGTGTCCATTGAGATGGTAGAAAATCTTAAGCTTAGGAGACTACCACATCCTTGCCCATATAAAATTTCATGGCTCACCCAAGGTCAACAAACAGTTGTGGAAGAACAGGCTTGGGTAGAACTTCAAATTGGACCATACAAGGATAGGTTACTATTTGACATTGCCAAGATGGATGCTTGCCATCTCCTATTTGGAAGACCATGGTAGTATGAATTGAAAGCATACCATGATGGAGTTAGAAACACTTACTCAATCACCAAGAATGGTAAGGTGATAGAGCTGCTACCATTAATGGAGAATGAGTTGGAATCAAAAGGAAAAGAAGTTAAGGTGATGATGGTAGAAGGCAAACAATTCATGAAAGGGATAGTAGAAGAAGGAGCAGTTACATATGCTCTAATTCCATGCCTAAAGGTGAACAAGGAACAACAACAAGAAGTCAAGGGAGAGAAGAGGCAAAGGTTCATAGATCCTACTGTCCAAGAACAATTAGACAAGTACCATGGCATCATCTCTGATGGAATACCAAGGTCCCTACCACCTATGAGGGACATCAGCCATTGCATACATCTGATCCCAGGATCTACACTCCCAAACAAAGCAGCGTACAAGCTTACCCCAGAGTAGAATACAGAGGTAGCGAGACAGATTGAGGAATTGTTGGAGACATGCCTAATTGGCAAAAGTTTAAGCCCATGTGCAGTACCGGCCGTACTAGCACCAAAGAAGGAAGGCACTTGGAGACTTTGTACTGATTGAAGGGCTATCAACAAGATGACAATAAGGTATAGGTTCCTAATCCCTAGGATAGAAGATTTACTTGATTGTTTGGGTGGTGCTAAATATTTCACAAAAATAGATTTAAAGAGTGGCTATCATCAGATTAGGATTAGGTTAGGAGATGAGTGGAAAACTGCATTTAAGACTAATGAGGGGTTATATGAGTGGAAGGTCATGCCTTTTGGTTTGTCTAATGCCCTTAGTACCTTTATGAGGTTGATGAATGAGGTCTTGAGGAAATTCATAGGTAAATTTGTCATAGTATATCTAGATGACATCTTGATTTTCAGGAATACAAGGGAAGAGCACCTCAACCATATAGACTTGGTCCTCAAAAGGTTACATGAAGAGTAGCTAATGATCAACTTAGCAAAGTGTTTGTTCATGCAGGAAGAGATCATCTACTTGGGATTTGTCATCTCACATAACAAACTAAAAATGGATCAAGAGAAGGTAAGTGCCATATTGTCTTGGCCAACTCCTACAACCTTGAATGATGTTAGAAGTTTGCATGGGTTAGAAACCTTTTATAGGAAGTTTAAAAAAGGATTTAGTCATGTTTGTGCACCCATGCTTGACACCATAAAAGGACAGAAGTGCAGATTCACTTGGACAAAGGAGGTAGATGATTCATTTGAAACATTGAAAAAGAAGGTGGCTGAGCAGCCAGTTCTTGCACATCCTGACTTCAGCAAGATTTTTCAAGTAGAATGTGATGCCAGTCACATGGCAATTGGATTAGTACTCACTCAAGAAGGTAGGCCTATTGCATTTTTCAGTGAGAAGCTAAATGATGCAAAGAAGAGATACTCATCATATGATTTGGAGATGTATGCTCTAGTACAATCACTTAAAAAGTGGAGGCATTACTAATGCCCCAAGAATTCATAGTGTTCATAGATAATTAGGCCCTTAGTTTCATAAATAGTCAAGAGAAGCTAAACCATAGGCATATGAAGTGGGTGGAAACTTTGCAAGCTTTCACCTTCACACTCAAGCACAAGAAAGGGGTCAAGAACAAAGTAGCAAATGCTTTGAGCAGAAGGGTTCTAACCATAAACTAGATTCAATTGGAAAGTGTTGGCATTGACTCTTTAAAGGCCATGTATGATGATGATGAAGACTTTGGAGAAATCTATAAGGTATGTATTTCCTTTGGTGACAAATATAATGTTGAGTTCTCTGAATTTCTGATCCAAGATGGATTACTTTTCAAAGGTGGATAGTTGTGTATTCCAAAGTGTTCTATGCGACTGAATATCATTCAGGAGAAACATTGTGGGGCCATGGCAGGACATTTTGGTCTAGATAAGACTCTTGATCTTGTGAA
Source organism: Cunninghamia lanceolata (assembly GCA_027924645.1). Classification (NCBI taxonomy): domain Eukaryota; kingdom Viridiplantae; phylum Streptophyta; class Pinopsida; order Cupressales; family Cupressaceae; genus Cunninghamia; species Cunninghamia lanceolata. The sequence continues at coordinate 223,923 of BSBN01000609.1, forward strand.
CCGGCATTACTATTGGCCCAAGTTACAGTCAAATGTGAGGAAATTTGTGGAGGCATGTGTGATATGTCAGAAAGCAAAAGGAAGATCCACTAATGTAGGTTTGTATCAGCCACTACCCATTCCTTCTAGGCCATGGGAGAGCATAAGCATGGACTTTGTATTGGGTTTGCCTAGGACAAGGAAGGGATATGGTAGTGTTTTTGTTGTAGTAGACAGATTTAGTAAAATGGCACATTTCTTGCCATGTAAAACCACTTGTGATGCTTCATATGTTGAAGACCTATTTTTTAAGGAAGTAGTGAGGATACATGGATTGCCATTGAGCATAGTCTCAGATAGACATGTAAAATTTATTGGCCACTTTTGGTGGACTCTTTGGAAGAAGCTTGGAACCAATTTATCCTTCTCATCAGCCTACCATCCTCAAATAGATGGGCAGACTAAAGTAGTTAACCGTTCATTGGGAAATCTATTAAGATGTTTGACAAGGCAACATGGAGATAAGTGGGATAACATCCTACCACAAGCATAATTTTCCTATAATGACACCATCAATAGGAGTACAGGGAAGTCACCTTTTTAGGTGGTATATGGTATTCATCCAAGAGGTATTTTGGAGCTGAGAGATCTGCCTATAGGAGAGCCTATTAGTGTAGATGGAGAAGGTTTTGCTTCAGCTATCAAAGAAGTGCATGATCAAGTCAAGAACCAACTTCAACATACTACATTGAAATACAAAGCATATGTTGACAAGAAAAAGAGGGATGTACAATTTGATGTTGGAGATTTTGTATGGGTTAATCTGAAGAAGGAGAGGCTCCCAAAAGTTAAATATACCAAGCTAATGCAGAGGAAGATTGGACCATGTCAGATTTTGAAAAAGTGTGAGCAGAATGCCTATGAGATCTAACTGCCTCCTGATCTTGGATTCTCACCTATTTTCAATGTATGTGATTTAACTCCATACAAGTAGCATGTATATGTTGAACAGGAATCATTACATGATACAGTAGATGATGATATTCCTAAACATGATCCACCAAAATTGCAGAAGATATTAGACTCAAGAGTGACAAAGAAGACAAGGAACAAAGAGTACATGGAGTACTTAGTAGCTTGGTAGGGGAAACTTGATTTAGAGGCAGTTTGGATGACTGAAGATCAGATCACAAACAATGGTGCAGACCTTCAAACTCTGATCTCAAAGGAGCTTGAGATCTCTTCTCCTGGGGAGTATGGTGTAGGAGCACCCCTTCAACAAGATAAATATGCACAAGAGGGAGAAGAATAAGGATTTAATGTGTTTTAGACATTAAATGTTACCATGTAGCATTTTGTGTTGACATTTTATGTTTTAATATCTCTCTTCCCGAGGCCAGTATTTAGCATCATGGATAACAGCAAACAGTTGGGTTATGTGTAGGATTAAATCAAATGTCGTATTATATGATGTTTTGCTGTCTTATGCAAAACAGGGGCCGTGTGATTAATTAGGGCTTTTTGTTATAATCTTGGTTTAAGAAAAATCCTGAAAATAGAGGAGAGAGGAGTCGCTAACAAAACAGGGAAGGTGGTCGAGGAATAGAGACTTCTTCCACCTTTAGAAATATAAAAGGTAGGAATCCTTGTAAACAACATGTGTCTAGAAAAGTTGGAATGAAGAAATAGTAATTCTGTCAAGTGTGTTACAAAATTTGGATTTTGTGTAAATTCCCTGTATATTGAATTGTTTTGTGTATTATCTGTATAGAAGTGTTGTCGTATTTAATTTAGTTCCTCTATTGCTGAGATGCATAGTTAAATCCATTCCATTGGTGGATTTCTGTGAAATCAGTGGAATGGATTGTGTACATTAGTTTTCTGTTTGTTTTCCTTTTATTCATGGGCATGGCAGAATAGAAATTGTGAAATCTGTTGTAGAGGAAGTTATTCGGTAGGAAATTCAAATATACATTTTATGTATATCTGTCAATTGTATGTTGGGAATAGTTTGTGAATATATCACATTTGCATGCGAGCATCATCCTATGTATATGCTGTGAAGAATGGTATGTACAAAAGTCTTTTTTGGGTCAAGTTATGTTATTCGATAAATGTACAATTCATGTATATATTGTAAATGTATGAAGGTACATTTCCTGTGTATATCGCTATCGCATCTGAGTATCACCCTGTGTATATCTTGTGATGAAATGTATGTGTAAGAGTTAATTCGGGTTAAGTTTATGATTGTTAGTCCAATATACAAATAGTGTGTATATCACTAATGTACTTGAGCATATTCCATGTGTATCCTACACTTGTATGTAAAGGTCCGTCGCCTGTGTATATCGCCAAAGTATATTGGGTAGACAATTCTTGTGTATGTCGAAATGGTATGAGGAGACACATTTCCTGTGTATACGTCTAATGTATGTTGCAGATAGGTTTGTGAGTATATCGCTATTGTATGTGAGTGCCCGTTGTGTGTATACTGCAATCACATATCGTGATTGTATGTGGTGAAGATACAATGAAACATACATTTCATATGGATACAAAAGATGACCTGTTGAGGTGGTAACTAGAATGTATGTTGGAAGGATGTCCTCCTACAGATACAAGGATTGACCAGTAATAGCAGGTGAGGGGAATCAGCTCAGTAAGTCAATAAGTGTATGTTGATGAATGTATGTTGGAATATACATTTAAAACATACATTTCAAAAGATGCAAAACGTGACCTGCTGAAGTGGTGAACAAAATGTATGTGGGAAAGACATTTGTTCTGCACATACAAGAGGTGACTGGCAATAGTAGGTAAGAACACTGAAAACCACCGGGGATGCAGGTAAAGAAATGTATATACAAGCCAAGTCATTGGTGTGAGAGGAACCGATCGGGTAATGTTTTAGGAGTCCCAGTGAAGGCAGGGTGATGCCGATAGAAAGCATATTGGTGGGAGAAGAAGCTTCAGAATAACATTTGAATAGGAGGCTGATGGTATAATGTTTGGTTGACAAGGAAAGAGTGCAAGAGTTTTGGTGAGACATTTGAGATCTCTTGCCGATATTGACAGAATTAACATTGTGTGTGTTTCTGCTGTGTGTCACTCTGCATCATGATCCCAAGGATATCAACAAGGAAGTCAAAGACATGTTTTATAGTGAGCTTGCTAATCTTGAGACTATTTCTGGTGAATTGCTGTGAAAATTGGGCTATAAGCAAGTCTATCTTAATGGCTACAGAAACAAGGATGAGATGATCCAGGAAACTATAGCAGGATTAGCTAAGAACTTGGCCAAATTCAGAACCAGATTGTAGAATACTACTATTCTAGGAAGCAAAAGTATTATTGCTATCATCACAAAGTATCAAGAGTACAAGCTTAGGTTGAAGTTACGATAGAAGATGGAGGAAGATCAAGCGGTGGAGAACGTTGAAGATCCTAAAGAAAATGAAGGGGTGGCGAATTATGTTTATTTCTTTTATGATTTTCAAGTTTTTTGGCTCAAAACTTTTAAAAACTTTATTTTAAAAAAGAAACGGTTGTCCTCAAGAAATCGTTCTTCTTTCAAAGACAGTTTTTATTTTATGCTTATAAATATGTAATGGGGAACAATGGAAGTATCTTTCTGGTTGGGTAAACTTTGTTTTTCTCAATTTAGTTAGATATCTCATATGTTTGTTTTGATTTCAATCTACTTCAATATATAGAAAGGATATAGAGTTGGAATTGTTTAGGCATAAATGATCTTTGCATTATAATGTTTGGGCTATCATTCTGCTTATGTTGAATGCCATATTTGTGGTTATCTTTCTTTATGTTGGAGAGTTCAATTGGTGATTTCATTGCTATAGATATCTATCTTTGAATGGATATGTTATGGTGATTGTGATTCAAAATCTTCACTTTTCGATTATTATTATTCAAAGTCTTTGAGCTTCTTTGAGTATTGGTTCATTTATTTGTATAAAAATCTCCTTTCAAAGCTTTCTAGTTAGAAACATTCCCTTTCTTTGCTTTCTGGTTAAAAGCATCATAGATTTTTGATTTTTTGAAAATCAATCGAAGGTAGCTACCACCTTGTAAAATAAGCAGAGAGTTGGTGATAAAATATTATTATTACTGACTCAACTGTGGTTACATTTGTCATTTGTTTGGGTTAGAGAATATAGAGTTAAATGGCAAATCTGTAAACCAACAGATTTTTGGCGACTCTGCTGGGGAGTTATAACTGCTAAGTATGTATTGTGAGTTGCTCTAATGGTTCTTTAGAGACGTAACACTCCTATTCTTCAACCCAATGTTGATTGGCTTATAGGTGATCAGGAAGATATCATTACTGGATTAAGTTTGCTTGCCTGGCAACATAGAAGGACTAACTTGCAATACCACCAAGTTAACAAAGTGTTAGAAGAAGAAGAAATCAGTGAAATTGTGAGAGAGAACACCAGGCATTTTGAAAATGCTCAAGAAGTTATTATTATTGAAGCTATTGTACCTGTGCCATGAAGAGAAAGAGTGTTTCCTATCCTAGCACTTCCTAATGATAGGCGCAGAAACTAGGGTGTTAATCAGAGGAACCAGTTAAACAATCAAAAAAATCTTCCATGAGCTAATTAGTAAGTGAAGTTGGTGACTCTATTTTTATTAAGATTTATTGTCTAAATCTGACTTCCAAAAGATATACTAGGGGAGATAGAAAAAAGGGGATCTTTGATGAGGATTTTGCATTTTTAGAGTCCATCAACTTTTCTTCCTTCCCACCTAACCGAAAGGTTAGGTCTGTTAGTAGACCCTCGTCCCTTCCACCTAGTCAAAACCCTCCAAGTACTCCATCCACATCTTGTCAATCTCTCCTTTTACATGGAGTTACCCTACCTTTGCAAGCAAATTTCCCCATACAAAATCTGCTTGTCATGGCCCAGCCTCCACCTATTCCATGGGAAGCCACCATAGGTCCACTCAATCTTGGAGCCCAATTACATGATTTACCTAAGGGGTTAGGGAAAATTATACCTAAGTTTAGAGGAGATGGGAAAGTCACCCTGGAAGAACATATGCAAGCCTTTTTTGCTGCCTCTTCTATCCTTGCTGTACAACATGAAGATGTAGCCATAAGGCTTTTTGTAGAATCCCTAACTGATGCTACCACTAATTGGTTTTATCATCTTCCTAATGGCTCTATTAATGGTTGGGATGCCTTAAAAACAAAGTTTGAAAGTAGATTCAAATCTTCTGAGAATGAACAAACTTTGGTTACGCAGTTAGCCATGATGAAAAAAGCGATACAGGAGCCAATGAGGGAATTCGTTGCCATTTAACAAGCTATGTAATAGGATCCCTGAGAACATGAGGCCTGGGGATAATCTGTTAATTTTTTTTTATTAATACCCTTCCACCAAATGTTAGTGTTGACCTATTTTTCCTCTAGCAGGAGTCAAAATAATTCAAGTAGGATCAGTCAGTATGCATCCCCCCATGAAAGCCATGTTTGTGATCCTGAGGTCTTAACCCAATTTCAAAATCTAAATCTTGCCTGAGGAAGCTTACCATGTGAAAGAGCTTGAAAAAATAAGCAGGTTTGTTTTTTACATCACCCTGAAATTTGCTAAGATGAGGAAGTTATGGAGGGTCATCACATTTGAATATCGGGTCATCTTCTTTCTATAGGGTCATATTTCATATATCAGATCATATTTCAAACATCGGGTGATATTTCTGAATATCACCCTACATTTGAAATATCACCTGATATATGAAACATCATCCTTCTTGTGAGATATCTCCCCATGGCCAATATGACAATGACGTCATCATCCTTTATGCCTCATGCTGATATATTTCCAACTTCCCCCCCATCCGATAACATGACGATGACATCATGGTAACTACAATAATAAACCAAGTCATATGCCATTGACGTCATCCAGATCCATTCCAGGGGAAGGATCATCTTTCTTGCGAGGGTCATCATATTTCTGCCAACCCGATCTTTCACATCAGGATGATATTTTAACATCGGGTGATCTTAGCTGAAGATCATCCTGATGTTGGTGCTACGAAGTTTCTAAGTATGGCCCGATCTTCCGAGGGGTCATCACATTTGAATATCGGGTGATCTTAGTTGAAGATCATCCTAATGTTATGTTTTCGCTTCATGTTCGCTGGATTGCCCAACATCCTGTTAACGTCATCTTGATTTTCATACATCAGGGTGATATTTTTATATCATGATACTTCCGTCAGGAGGATATTTTCTGCGGGGTGATATTTCACATCGGGGTGACATTCTATAGCAGGCTAACATGCAATCGGCTCACCGATGTTAGAGGTCTGGCTGACGGGTGATGGTGCAGGTGGCTTGTTGATGTCAGGGTGATATTTAGAGCAACAAGATATCATGTTGAAGGAGGATGATGTTAAGGCTTATGATGATGCCGTCGGGAGCAAAATCACCGATATTACATATGCTCACGGCCTAGCTTATAAAATGATGGAGGCATCTTCTCCGGATGCATGTGGGATAATCATGTCCTGCAGAAATTTGAAAATATCAGGATGATGACCTTTTGGCGGGAATTCTTCAGGAGGGTTCCCACTTCCATATCTGATCCGGATCTTCATGTCAGTTGAGTGGACTTTTTCTGCAACGACTTTCTCAAGTTGGTGAAGATATTTTTTGTATTCATTGCTGTATAGGAGGGCACAAATCACATTGATGGCCCGAAACATCTCACCACCGCTTCATCTCTAGTCTTTCCTCCGCTGCCTGATTGTCAAGAACTGTCAGAAGCAGTTGCTTTCATTCAATGTTAGGTTATCCTCTGCCATTTCTGAGGATAAGATCGATGACGTAGCTACTTGCATTAATGACCCAGAAATATCTTCCATCTGCCCCTGTTATAGATCTTTTTGCGCCATTACTTCTGGCAGCTGGGACGTTCTTCTCGAGGTATTTTCTGGATGTAGCTCCCTGAGCGAATCTTGTAACCGACCTAGGTTAGTTTTGAAATGCTATATAGGTTTAGGCTTATGATGTAAAAAAGGTTGGAAAACTTTTGTGGAGCATTCTATCCTCCCTATTTCCAAATAGAACTTTTCATGCTGTAACCTTGCCTTTCATTAGATATATGCAAGCTATCATGCCTTTTGCTGATTTCTCTATCTCTGTGTGAATCTGCATATGGTTGTCTGTGAATATCTCTTGTTCCTCTCAATCATCTTGCTTCTTACTTCTGTTAGAATCATCTATTCTGTGTATATTTGCTTGCTGTATCTAGTTGTGTTGTGCATACTTCAGTTTTGCAAAGGCACTTTAGAACTGTCTGGTGCATCACCCTTTCATGTTTTAAGTATTGATGCTTTATCTTTCATTTCAGCACACTTCTTCCCCTTTTCACCCCAAAATACAATAGTTTAGGTGATAACTAGACAAGGAAGCTGGCCTTCTCTGGAGGTTTGATCTCATTTAGCAAAGTCCCACACTTAGAGATCAATCCCATTGTGTCATTGGAATGCTTGGAGTCCCATTCAAGCAGGGTGCAATTTCATGTGACAACAGTTAGTTTTACTATCAAAAGAGAAGGCGTAGCTAATGTAAGTGCAGCCCAAGAGAGGGCCATGTCCATATAAAATGATTTGATCATAGCAGAGAAATGAAAAAGGAGTTGCAGACTGGTAAATCTTTTGGTGTGAATTCTACTGACCCAGTTATACAAAGGTTGGCTAATGATATAAATACCATAAAGAGGCAAATGCCAAAGGGATAGTTTCAGCCACCTTACCAAGATATACCAAGGAAGGATTATGGCAATTAAGGTGGTCATAACAAAACTTTGCCTTTAACTAGACCCGCACAGAGGCTAGCTATTGAGAACACTCCCTCTACTAGTAAAGGTAACATGATGTGCAATTTTCATTTGACTATAGATCATGATGGGTCCACTTGCCTGGAGATGGTTCAATTCATGCAAATGCTTTCTACCAATGAACGAGCTGAAGTACCATATGTAGAAGAACCTGGCCCATCTTATGATGCAAGTGTTAATTTATTTGAGTATGAATTAGATGCTAAAGCAAGAGAAGATGTTTATGCAGAGATTGATCCTAACTATGTAGTCTTCACTAGAGGACAACATGCCCAGAAAGGAGCAGACTCTAAAGGACAAATGAGTGGTTCATCTTTCACTCCAAAGTACCTTCTATCTAGGCAATCTCCTTCCAGTTCTAAGAAACCTAACAACACTACTTCCAAGAACGTGTCTACAGAGGTACCATCTGTTTCTTCCCCTGATACTATTGTTACTAGTTCATTTGATATAATTGAGTCATGTGAGAATACCAAAATTTAGATCTCCCAAGCTGAGTACCTTAGACTCAACCCATCCGAGCTGGACCGACTAGTGAAATATATCAAATAGGAACCCTCTCCATCTCAAAGTAACGTCCAAGTGTCTAAATGAGGTCAAGACACCTATTGATGAACAAGTTTCCCATAATCTATATGTAAAAGAATCGAGACAACAAGATCCTTTCTCTAAGCCAGAACCATTTTATGTGTCTCTTTACATAGCTGGTTTTAGATTGAGTAATTCTATCATTGACTCTGGTGCTTCCGTTAATGTAATGCCTGCTCAAGTGGCTATAGCTTTAGGATTGTCTTATACTCCTTTTCATGGTAAATTCTTTTCAATGGATGGCTCACAAGTTCTAATTTTGGGAAAAATAAAAGACACACAAGTTGCTTTAGCTTCTTTCCCCCAAAAAAAGATTAAAGTTAACTATCCTCGTTGTGATATTCCCGCCAGTTATGGCATGCTTCTGAGTAGGAGTTTTTGCAGAGACTTGGGAGGGGAGATACAAATGGATTGGTCTCATGCTTTGATACCACTAGAGGGAAAGAAAGTAAATCTTAATCCAGAGTCTACGGCCAAGTTCACAGTATTAAAGTCTAGAGATCCTAGGGTAGATATCCTATTTGTTGAGAATGGACCAAGCACTTATATGTGTACTTCCACAGAAGAAGAATGTTCAAGCCTTATTAGCCCTGATTTACAGAATGAGTTGGACACTATAATTTGATGGAAGTTGTTCCCATGCTGGCTCTAGAGCAGGAGTTGTTCTAATTTCTCCAGATGGTTATATCTTTCCCTTTGCTTACAAACTGGAATTTGATAACACCAACAATACTGCTAAATATGAGTCTCTTCTACTTGGCTTAGCCTTAGCTAAGGAAAGGGGCATAAAACAATTGAGAGCCAAAGGGGATGCAGAGTTGATAGTTAAGTAGGCCAGGAAACAATACTCTGTAAAGAATGGTAGACTGAGATATTACAGAAATAGAGTTTGGGATTGTGTTGAAGATTTTGATGCTTTTTATTGAAGCAATGCTTAGAGACCTTAACACAAGAGCTGATTCATTAGTTGTTTCTGCATCCTTATTATTACCTCATCTTGATTTTAAGGATAAACCTTATAGGATTGAATTAATATATCACCCCAGTGTCCCTGATAATGTAAACCATTGGCAAGTGTTCAATAGTGATAGGTAGATTATTTCATTTCTTGAGAAGGCCAAAACTTTTGCTAACATTTTATTTGAAGGAAGTGATAATGTGAGCAATGATGTTACTGATGGATACATCAATACGCATGGGGAAGAGAAGACTAAAATGATTCAATTGAGGGTAAACAAAATACCTAAGGGTTTGGTTTCTCTGGAAGATTTGTTCAATAGACATGATCAATACTTGAAATGAAAGAATAAGGTTAATATTGAATCATCTACTAATTATGACCGTGTCAATATTGGCACAGATGAAGATCCTAAAGTAGTGTGCATAGGGAAATGCTGCTCTCCCCAAGAAAGAGAAAGATTGATTTCTTTGCTGATAAAATACAAGGATGTTTTTGCATGGTGTTATGCTGATTTGAAGAAGTCCAGGAATGGAGAATTACAACATAAGATACCTTTGAAACCTAGCACTGCACCTTATAGGCAAAAATAGTGAACTTATAACCCAAAAGTGGCAGAGGCCATCTTTAAAGAGATAGATAAAATGTTGAAAGCTAAGATTATCTATCCAATTCATCATTCTACATGGGTAGCAAACATAGTTCCTATCAGGAAGATAAATGGAGAGATAAGGATTTGCGTTGACTTTAGGAACCTAAACCAGGCTTCATTAAAGGACAATTATCTGCTACTTGTTATGGATCATATTCTATAGACCGTTGCAGGTTCTGAAATGATGTCACTGTTAGATGGTTTCTCTGGTTATAATCAAATTGAAGTTGCTCCAGAAGATCAACATAAAATGACATTCACCACCCCCATTGGTGTGTTTGCTTATAATAGAATTCCATTTGGTCTCATCAATGCAGGTGCTACTTTTCAACGTGCTATGGACCTCTCATTTGGGGATTTGAAAAACAAAATCATTGTGGTGTATCTAGATGACTTGATAGTTTTCTCGAGGAAAAGGGAACATCATATACATGATTTGGAGGTTGTATTACAATGTTGTAGAGAACAAGGGATCTCATTAAACCCCAAGAAATCTATTTTTGCTATTACATAAGGTAAGCTTTTGGGACACATTGTCTCAAAAGATGGGGTTAAGGTTGATCCCGAAAGGGTGAAAGCAATCATGCAATTGGGGTTTCTTGCAAATAAGGATAGCACCAGATCTTTCTTTGGCCAAGTAAACTTCTTGAGGAGATTTGTACCTAAGTTTGCTGAGTTGACAAGGCCCATAGCCAAAATGATAAAGAATCACCCGGCTTTCAAGTGGAGCAGCAAAGGAAACAAGGCATTTGAGGATATAAAAATTGCCATAGCAAATTCACCTACATTGGTATGTCCTGATTTCAATAAAGATTTCATTGTATACTGTTATGTATCAGAACATACTTTATCAACCATTTTAATGCAGAAAAATGAGCAAGGCATTGAAGCCCCTGTTTCATTTATGAGTACTCCTCTCAAAAGCTATGAGCTTAAGTACACACCACTTGAAAAACATGCTTATGCTGTTGTTAGAGCTTTGAAAAGTTTTAGGTTCTATATTTTGCATTCACATACCATGGTTTTTGTTCCTAAAACTGTTGTTAAAAGTATCCTTACACAACAAGAAATTGGATGTAACAAATGGGGGGCTTGGATAGCGAAGGTTCAGGAATATGATGTAGACATTAGACCTACTAATCTAGTAAGGGGTGAGGGTCTATGTAAACTGATTGCAGAAAATAAAATGATTGATGAAGAGAAATTACCTCTGGTACTTTTTACTAGTACGATTACTGAGTGGTTTTCAGATGTCTCATACTTTTTAACTTATGGTGATTACCTTGCTCACTTATCAGCCAAAGAAAAAAGGAACCTAAAATTGAAGTCCAGTAAGTATGTTCTTTGGGAAGGAAATTTATATAAGAAAGGGGTAGATGGGACATTTCTTAGGTGTGTTGACAAGGAACAACAAAGGAGACTTCTGAAAGCCTTCCACAATGAAGCTTGTGGTGGACATTTTTCTACCTCTATGATAGCTTTTAAAATCCTAAGACAGTGTTTTTATTGGCCAGGTATGTTTAGGGATGCTCATGAAAGGGTATCTAAATGTGAAAAGTGTTTAAAGTTCACTGGTCGCCCTCATCTAGCAGCACTACCTTTGAAACCTGTGGTGATTGATGAGCCATTCCAACAATGGGGCCTAGATTTTATTGGTCCTGTAAATCCTAACTCAAGTGCTAGACACACACACATCCTTACTGCCATAGATTATTTTACCAAATGGGTAGAAGCCATCCCAGCGAGACAAACTACCTTAGAAGTGGTGTGCAATTTCTTGAAAGAGAATATTATAGTAAGATTCGGTATCCCAATAAAGATAATCACAGATAATGCTAGCTCTTTTTCATCCTTTGAGATTACTCTTTTCTGTTATGAACATGGTGTCAGTTTGGGACATTCATCTGATTATTATCCTCAGGGCAATGGGCAAGCTGAGTGTAGCAATAAAAATTTAATCTCTATCATCAAGAAATTGGTAGATGAAGGACAAAGAGAATGACATAAGAAGCTATACGATGCTATTTGGGTAGACAGGTTCACATATAAAAGAGCTATAGGAATGTCTCCTTTCCAACTTGTTTACGACATTGATAGTGCTATTCCTATTTCTTTGGAGCTTTCAACATTAAATTTACAAAAGGCCATAGAAATGAGGAATTTCAGTTTGTACTAGAGAAGAGAATCATGTATCTGAATAAGTTGGAAGAAGAAAGAGGAATGGTTGTGGATAGAATTACCAAACACCAATAGATGGTCAAGAAAATCTTTGATAAAAAGCTAGGCAAAGAAAATTTGTGGTTGGAGATTCTGTGCTTCTCTGGGATAGAAGGAAAGAACCAGAGGGTGCACATAAAAAGTTTGATTCATTATGGAAAGGTCCCTTTCTGATCAGGTAGGTTGTTAGTGATAATTCTTTCCTACTAAAATATCCAGATGGTACTCCCTTGCCTATAATGGGTAAGATTTGAAATTGTTTAACTGGTAGCAGTCTTGAGTCTTCGTCTTGTACCATAGTTTCTTTCTATTTTCTTTGTTTTTGTTGCTTTTCCCTTTGTTGCCCAATCAATAAGGCTCTATGCCATGTTGTTCTAGATTCTCCACATCCCATTGGTCCTTGTCCCCATTTAGAGCCAGTTGTTACCCCTTCTTTTTATTTCTAGGTCTCATTTGTTTCTATTGTTCATCCTTGTGGTACTCTAGGTTTCTAAGTCCCAAGGGTTATGAGTTTCTGCTATTGTGTCTTAAAAATATTTGAAGTCATAGATACTACAAGTTTCCTAACCTAGTCGCTATTCCCCTAAGTTTTCTAACCTTATCACTAGGTTCTAGAGTTCCGAAACCCTGCGATCCCACGACTTCACATTCTTTGTGTTATGTTTTGTCGTCCACTTGGTTCCCTCTTGTTATCACTGTGTCACAGGTTTTCCAAACTTTATAACCCGCGACTTAAGTTTCTAAAGTTCTCATTTCTTGTGATTCAGAGACAGTTAAGTGGTGGACTAGAAACCAAGGCAATTAATGATCATTTAAAGTGCTGTACGCCACTGGTGTGAGATGTCCTTTAGTGAATTTTTAGAAAATGAGAAAATCTTTGAGTTAATTTCTCAAGGCGCAGAAATGGTACCATGACGACCTAACATTTAAAAGCATGACATGAGCACTATAACTACACATCATTTCACTCCTTGTAGAAAAATTATCTAAGTGTTATGCTTGCTTTCCTTCTATTCTAAATTGTTATTTCCACAATACTCTGTCATCGTCCTTGGTACTTGGTCGTTGTAATGAAATTCAAATTTCAGGGTGTTTCCTCCCACTCTGGAATTGAGAGAAATTGGTCTAAAGTGAAAGATACTAAACTTGGACACATAGACTTAATAGAATTATGGTCTCACCTGCACCAGGAAGACAGGTCATCATTCGCAGAGAAAATTCTACAGAGCGGTTTGGCTCATGCAGCAGGTTTCCCTATTTCAGTGTGTTGTGAAGATTTAATTGTTGCATGCATGGAGAGATACGGCACTGAGACTTTGGAGATCAAGACTAAGGAAGGTGTGGTGGTCACAAGAATTGATTCTGAGTCTATCTCTCATGCATTGAAAATTCCAAGACAAGAGAAATACGAAGTGATGTCTATAGCCCTGGGTGTAGAAATTCTATTGCACGCAACTAGCTAAAATCAGAGAAAAGAGGTAAGTCTCAGCTACCTCCTACACTTAAACGAGCATATTTTAAGGATGAAATTTCAGATATTGTCACTTTGTTGCACTGGGTGGTGGGTAGTGAAAATACTAGCTCTTTTGAATTCTAGATGTGTTGCTTTATATTATTGATATGTAGTGAGAGTCAGTTTATTAACTGGGCTGAAATAATAAGTTATCACTTGAATGAAAAATTATTGAAGTTTCAAGAGACCTCCGCATTTCACATGTGCTCCTATTTGGTATATGTTCTAGCCAGTCGAGAGATTGTCTGGGTTGGGTTGAGGCCTCGTGGGTCTTTGTGTTGGCAAGAGACACATTGGAGCTTCATGATTGTTGTCATTGATGGCAACAAAGTTCATCCCACACATCCGTAGGACATGGTGTGTCTATACTGGAAGTCAGATTGAAGAATGTTATGGTCCGGTAAGCAAGAACAGAGTATGTGGAAAGGTTCGACAGTCAGGTCCGGATCTCTCAGAGGAAGTATTTTAGTGAAGTGCAGATTTGGTGAAGTCAAGAGGAGTACCTTGACTAATAGACTCCAGGAATTGAGCCTCTGGCGATGAAAGAGTAAAGAGATATAAGCATTCAAGTATTAGGGTCTGGTTTGATAGAACAGACAGAGGAAGAACTGATAGGCAGAGCATCAAAAGTTATTCCAGATGAGATGTTGATGGTGATAAAGATTATTAATGTATCTTTCATGATTGGCTGACTTATTAGATGACTTCTACAAGTTTTTTTTTGATCCGCTTCACTTGGGAAGCAAGGATTCAGCCGAAAGACTAAAGTTTGAGATAATATTGACTATTCTGGATGCCGACTAGAAAAGTGTTGAAATCACTTGTGCGGATATATATACAAGATGGATTTAGATGTGAAGGTGTGTGTTGTGTAAGAAGTTGAAGTGCGAATAAAAGTAGAATAGTATAAAAGGCAGAAAAATAGGTTCGGAATGTAAGAGGAGAGCAGCACTTAAGGAGAGCAAGAATGAAGTGTAGCAGATCAGTTTATTGAGCTTAACCGGAACTGAACTTCAGCATGTGTGGATGCTTCTCATCAATTCAAGTTTTCTTCGTGTATATAGTAAGTCTTTTGTAGGCAGTGACCCTCTTGTGAGCAGTCTGCTCGGGTAGTGAGCCCTAATTGGCAAGTGCCATTTTGTATCTTCTATTCTTCTAATAGAGAATAATATCTTAGGTTAATCACCTCGTGGTTTTTCCGTTAATAGGGTTTCCACGTCAAAATCATTGTGTCATGTGTATTGGTGTTATTTCCATTTCATGATTATGCTTGCTTATTTGATCTAATGTTACATTAACTGTTAAGAAAGCACAGAAAGTTAAAATTATTAGGATAACTGATTCACCCCCCCTCTCAGTTATCAACAATTGGTATAAGAGCCAAGTTCCTCCTAACAGAGCCTAACAGCTTGAGGAAGATCTGGGAATTCAAATGGATGTATATGGTATAAGGGAGCAACTCAAGACTGCCCTTGATGATCTTGAGCAGTCAAACTCTGAAGTCAATGAATTAAAGGAAAGACTCAAACAGGCTAATGATTTCATAAAAGAACTAAAAGACAAATTAAGTCTCTCTATGAAAAAGAGAAAGGAGCTACTTCAGCAATTGACAAGTCAAGGTGAAGCCAATGATACAAATGGAGATCTGAAAGAGAAAACTAAGTTATGTGAAAAGTTATCAAAAGAAATCATCATGGTAAGACATGAAATGGAATCAGGAGTTATGAAGTTCACCTAAGAAATTGAAGAAAGAAGAAAATCTGAAGATGATCTAAGACAATGTCTCAAGGAAAAATTAGAAGACTACCACAAGATGGATAGAATAATTAGACATCTTGAATATGATCTTGAAGATGCTAAAGATAATGAAGAAAAACTTGAGGATCAAATTGTCTCTCTTAAAAGGGATCTTCAAACAACAAATGAATATAAAGAGAAATTCAAGATAAGCTCTACTCAACTTGAAGTTCTTCTTGAAAGACAAAAGAGGGTAGATGACAAGTGTGGCCTGGGGTATGAAAAAGGTGAAAGCTCTGGATCTAGTTAGAAAAATTTTGGATCAGAAAATCCAAGGAACAGGCCTAGAAGACCTCCGATAAGGCAGCCTAATGCTCAAAGATATCCATCCTTCAATGGATACTGCCACAACTACAATAACTTTGGTCATAAAGCTAATTAGTGCAGAAAGAGAATGAATCAGACTAATACATCCTTCTCCGGACAGTGTTTCAATTGCAAAAGGTATGGTCACAAATCTCATGAATGCAGAAATATGCAAATGAACAATTCATTCAATGGTAGATGCTTTGCATGCAATAGAATGGGTCATATGGCTAATCAATGCAGATCAAGAGGATATCAGTCAAATATGCAAAGAAATGTTGTTTGCCAAATTTGCAATAGATCTGGTCATATTGCAAAATTCTATAGAAGCAAGAATCAGGACAAAAGAGGTCCGGTATATCATAATCAGAATCAAGATAAGGGAAAACAAAAAGTGAATGCGGATGAAGTTCAAAGTGAGATGAACAAGATTTAGGTGAAGAAAAGTACAGAGAATGTAGGGGATGGATCTGCACTAGACTCTGGTGCTGATATTCCTTCCAGAAATTAAAAAGTGAGCTCTGGCTCAGGGGGAGACACAAAGAAAACCTTGTTCCCCCAGCCAGTCAATTGGTGCCAGAACTAGCACAAGAAGAGTTGCAGATTAAAGGGTTCATAAGAGAAACATCCAAATAAACTATGGTTAAGATTTGGAAGATTTGCAAGATGTTTAAGATCAAGATTGATCCGGTTCTTCAAGTCATCTGAATAAGGCAAACCAAAATGACTTAGGTCGAGCATTTATTGCAACTTGACATTAGGGTTTGCGGAGCAATATAAGGGTTTTCTCATTAAGCATTTTTTCATTCTGCATTTAAGAAGAAAGGAAAAGAAGCTCTGCAACAAAAATTCCTCAAGCCCATCAAAGATCATCTGTAGAATCTGATTCATCCAGCGAATCAATCCAGATTTCCTCACGAACCCTAGACGCGCAAAAAGTACTTTCCATTATTGAATACTTCTCTATAAAAATCCTTTTGAAGATGGATACACTGAATGTTTTAAAGATCACTAAGAGGTCGTGCCCTAAATTCAAGGAACATCCATATAAATCCCTAGAAGTTGATCCCCCAGGCGCCTTTTCAAGTATTCCGCATGGAGTTCTGCATGTAGAAGATATTAGGGCATATATTCATGCGAATATTGAAGTATTTGGGGAATCTAAGCTAGTTGATATCTATCACAAGAATTTGATAGATAGCTCATTTGAACTCAAAACTCAGTTTAAAGCTGTCCGGGACAAACATTTTGCTCAGTGCATTCATTTCCCTTGTTTTCTAAAAGATGAATGGGTCTGGTATATCCTAAGCAGAATGCATGACAACTTCATGTGGTTGAACAGGCCATTTAAGATCACTAAGGATGCCATTAGGGTTGTAACCGGATTACACTCAATCGGTGAAATGCCCACACTCAAATCTATCAAGAACCAAATTGTCAGTGAGGCTACCAGATCAAAGTTTGATAAAAGAGCTATGACTATTGAGGATATCATAGATCTGGATATCAAGTTTGCATCAATGATAATTAGATATAAGATATATCAATCCAGCAGGGAGAATTTTGTTCTGGAACTGCTATATATACTGCTTATGAAATGTTGAGGAAGAATGTAGACTATGATCTTTGTGAGCTCCTTCTGAACCAACTATTGGAGAATCTATAGAAGATAAAGAAGGATAAGAAGAACTCCTTCAAATACGGTGGTTTGATACTCTATCTTTTCTTTTATTACGTGAATGAGCTTCCCAGATCCAGTGGTTGGGTATGGTAGAATGATAGGCTAGTAGCCATTCAGATCAGAGATTATATACATGGGCTTGGTGATGCCAAGGCATAGAATACAACTCTCTGGGGATATTTCAAGAATTTTCAGAACATGATACAAGCAAGAGAGGGAATTCCCCAGTCTCTTGTTGAGAAATACAAAGACACAGTATGCTTTATGGTAGAGACTGATCAGTGCCTAATGGAGGCAGTAGAACCAAGAACAATATGGATCATGCCAATGGGGTATGAGGTGGATGAGAAAATCGTAGAGCTGCATGTTCAACACATGTTGAGTCAACCAAAGGATCCTAAAGCAGAAAGGTTTGGAACCTTTGAAGAATTAAGTATAAAAATCCATGTAGAACTCAGATAACCGAAGATGAAGAGAAAAGTGAGAAAAGAGGTAGAAGATTTTGCCAAGAGGCATGGAATCTCAAAAGAGGCACTTGATGCACATAGAGAAAAGATGGAAAGGGCAGAGAAAGAAGCAGAAAAGGAAAGTGATTCGGTAGAAGCCCCATCCCAGACTAGATCCTAAGAGGTTTGCACCTACAACTGCTAAGACCTCAAAGGCATCAAAACCAGAAGCAAAATTATCTGGTAAAGGAGTAAAGAGAACCAAGTTAAAGGCAACAAGGTCTTACACAAGCCAAAAGGATGAAGAAGAGATAGAATCAGATGAGGAAGTAAAGAAGATGATGAAGAAGAAGAAAATATCTAGTGAAACCAAGGAGGTAGAAGCAGAAGAGTTTGTTGAAAGGGCCACCCTGTCCTTAGATGATATAGTTAAGGCAATCACTGTGGATGCAAATCTGAAGCCATTAACAGAATTTTATGATGAATATAGTGAAGTTGATCAAAAGATTCTGCGGGATTCCACAGTTAAGTATCTAAACATTTACAACAAGGCCTTCATTGAGATTGTATCTTTAATTCCTAAAAGCCTTGAGAAGGAACTTGAAATGAGGAAGAATAATGCCAAAGAGAAGGATATGGAGATCCGGAAACAGATAGCTATTCAGCTTTATCCCTCCATCACTCCTAAGCAGAAGAGTATGATCTTCAAAGATTGTAAGGATGAATTCCGGAGCAAAGCTAGAATGAATTAGCTTATGCTCGGAAAAACTAATGAAGTAGCAAAAGAGACAGAAGAGATCCTCCGGAATGCATACAAAAGATTCAACATTCCTATTATAGAGGACTTAGGTGATGATCCCTCGGCTACAGATATTGAAGAAGAAGCTACTGAGACAGTAGCAGAAGAGGTTAAGGAGACAAGGGAAGATAAAGGTAAGGACTTGGAATCCTCTACTCCAAAAGAGGTGGCCCATGAACAAACAAATATCTCTCCTCTAGTTTCCCCTACAGTCTCCAGATCTAAAGGAGAAGAAAGAATAGAGGAGAAAGAAGAAGAAGCGAAAGGAAGAGAAGAAAGTCAAGCTGAGAAGAACATAAGTGACAGCGCAGAAGAGAAGAAATCTCTGTCTCTGGCAAGAGACACTACAGAAACTGTCAAGGATTTCTTGACAAAAGAAATGTTGGAGATTGATGAACTGGAGTTACTTCAAGGTCCATTTAACTTTGACTCTCTCTCCCCAGTTCAAACAATGAAGATAGCTTCATTTGCCAATGCAAAGGCAAAAGAAAAACTCCTAAAGTCTCACATGGAAGACTATGAGCTAATAGAAGCTGCATCCAGCATTTTAGAAAAGATCATGCCATCTTTTCAGAAGGATCCCTCAGCCTCCTCATCCGGTAATCTCAAATCTCTAGTCAATAGTGTTAGCACACATTTTGATTCCCTAGAGAAGTCAGTAGAAGATAAGGTCTGGAAGGAATTCTTGGCAAAAAGATTATCAGAGGTACAAGGATTAATAGGTAATGATAGGAGAAATATGAATATTGGGATAAAGAGCTTGGAAAATGCTCTTAAGGATGGAGGAGATGTATACAAATTTTGTATATCTTGGACCACAGTAACAACGGATATTGAGAAGAAAGTAAAAGAATAGGAGGACAAATTGACAAATCTATCAAAGAGTTTTGATCCTCTCTCATCTTCCATAATAAATCAAGAATGTCAGACTATTGCAGTCTTGAATGAAATCAAGAAGCTGGAGAAGGAAAAGAAAAATAGAATAAGCAGGTTGGGTGCACTCAGAGGGATAATTATCCCTAAGTTAGAGGCCATGCATGAGGCCATAAAAGAAGCCCAGATCACAGCCCAGACCAGTGATCCGACAGATCTAAAAAGGGCAGATGCGTTTGCATTCCTGTTAAGCAGTCATATATCAATTTTGGACAGAATGAAGCAAAGTTGGGCAACAAAATTTGTCCAATTGAAGACAACTTTTGCAGACATTCTTCAGTATATGTAAGTATGCCATATGTATATACTTATGTGGCCAAGTATAGTTGAAAATTTAAAAATTTTGGTATACGGGTCCTACCCTTTGCCATTGATGTCAAAGGGGGAGTGAAGAGTAGTGAAAAATGAGGAATTCAGCTAAAGGGGAGCTCCAGAAAATGTACATATTGACAGAGCATCAGCTAAGGGGGAGTATAGTGTGACACTTAGTCATTTTTCACTAAGTGTTGCCATCAATGCCAAAGGGGGAGATTGTTGGCAAGAGACACATTGGAGCTTCATGATTGTTGTCATTGATGGCAACAAAGTTCATACCACACATCCGCAGGACATGGTGTGTCTATACCAGAAGTCAGATTGAAGAATGTTGTGGTTTGGTAAGCAAGAACAGAGTATGTGGAAAGGTTCGACAGTCAGGTCCGGATCTCTCAGAGGAAGTATTTCAGTGAAGTGCAGATTTGGTGAAGTTAAGAGGAGTACCTTGACTAATAGACTCCAGGAATTGAGCCTCCGGTGATGAAAGAGTAAAGAGATATAAACATTCAAGTATTAGGGTCCGGTTTGATAGAACAGACAGAGGAAGAACTAATAGGCAGAGCATTAGAAGTTATTCCAGATGAGATGTTGATGGTGATAAAGATTCCTAAGGTATCTTTCATGATTGGCTGACTTATTAGATGACTTCTATAAGTTTCTTTTTGATCCGCTTCACTTGGGAAGCAAGGATTCAGCTGATAGACTAAAGTTTGAGATAATATTGATTCCGGATGCCGACTAGAAAAGTGTTGAAATCACTTGTGTGGATATATATACAAGATGGATTTAGATGTGAAGGTGTGTGTTGTGTAAGTAGTTGAAGTGTGAATAAAAGTAGAATAGTATAAAAGGCAGAAAAATAGGTTCGGAATGTAAGAGGAGAGCAGCACTTAAGGAGAGCAAGAATGAAGTGCAGCAGATCAGTCTATTGAGCTTAACCGAAACTGAACTTCAGCATGTGTGGATGCTTCTCATCAGTTCAAGTTTTCTTCGTGTATACAGTAAGTCTTTTGTAGGCAGTGTGCCTCTTGTGAGCAGTGTGCTCAGGCAGTGAGCCCTAATTGGCAAGTGCCATTTTGTATCTTTTATTCTTCTAACAGAGAATAATATCTTGGGTTAATCACCCTATGGGTTTTCCGTTAACAGGGTTTCCACATCAAAATCATTGTGTCATGTGTATTGGTGTTATTTCCATTTCATGATTATGCTTGCTTATTTGATCTAATGTTACATTAACTGTTAAGAAAGCACAGAAAGTTAAAATTATTAGGATAACTAATTCACCCCCCCTCTCAGTTATCAACACTTTGACCCCAGATACACCTGTGTATGTTTATTTTCTTTAGTTTACAAAAGATGTTGGGATGAAAGATTTTCGTCAGGTTAATGATGCCTTTTTGATGTTTTTGGTGAGAAAGTTGAACTGTGATTCTGAAATGAGGATTTCTCCTGAGGCTACATATTTGGTTATGTAATTTGGGAGTTTTTATATTCAATTTGACAGGTTCACTTACCTAAGACTGGGGGGTTATGAGTTAGCCCCAACCAAGTTGCCTCGGTACTCTAGTGACTACATTGTCTTTTTGGAAGTTTGTAGACAAATGACCGCTGTGAATGTTAAATACTAGAATATGAGAAAGAAGGGCTACACATTTCCATTGTCTTTATCAGTTTATTCTTGTAAAAATAAAGATGCTGCTAAAGGAGTCGAGCATGCACTGGAAGAATTTAATCTTCACTCTTTATCTTTGAGGCAACACTTTGAAAGCAAGAACTACGTAAAGCAGAACTTCTATGGCTCTAGCTCTTATGAGCATCGTTCAAGCCTAGAAGATTTTTGGGAGGATTGTGTGGATGACCATGAAGTTCTGAGAAGAAGCTACATGAGACTTACCATAAGTCAAATCTGGGCTTTTGGTTTACCCATTCAAATTCCAGAAAAAGCTGAGGAGGACTTTGAAGTAATTGATGGGGAATACCAGAATCTGCTGTCAAAATTCCTTCCCTGTATAAATTGGTCTGAGAAGGAGGTTGTGGATATAAATGTTCATTTTGCACCAGTGATTAAGAGAACTGAAGATTGGCTAGCTGGTAAGTGGCAAGGACATGCAGGTTCACATCATGAATTAGGTAGTTTGAGGGCTACTAGATAGAAAATGGTGCAGAATTCTATTGTACAAAGTTCCTCATGGTCACGTGACATGTCACAATGTGTTTCTAATTCACAATCTGTCATGCTCATATTTGCGATGCGGTCACGACACACAACACACATGTCATGTCCACATTTACCATGTGGTCATGACACAAACTATGAAAAACTTTTCTACCTATCCCTAGGAACCACCTCGCATGCGTTTGCATGCTTAGTGGCAATACGTATAAGGCATAAACATGTCAATATAACCGTGATGGTGAAAGCCATCTAGGGGGTATGCATCACGTAGTGTGTCGCTTCTAGGGTTAGACTAATTTTTATTTGAACCCTAAGTTTCCTAGGTGAAGAAGATTTCACCAGCATTAAACCCTAACTTAACTCAGATCAAAAAGTGATTAAGTAAAATAATGGCAAGATGGCACGTGATTAAAGTGGAATGATGGAATGAAAGCTAATAAAATAACACAAAAATTAAACCCTAGAAATCTAGGAAAAATTTGATAGCATAACACATTTTTGATAAACGCAAAATAAATTTTAAAATGAAACACCAATAAGGAAATAAATAAAATTTAAGAATTAAAATTTAATTAAAGCTTAAGAACAATTTCAGAATGATAAAGTTAAATAATAAAATAAAATTAAGTGACAAGACATCAGATAAAACCAAAAAGAAAATCGAGTCCGTTATTAAATACAATTTCGATAATTATATTTAATAACTAACTCAAAAATTTAATAGAGGGGGGAGGAGAGTTTAAATAACTCTTCCCGTAAAAATAACGATAAAATAGATAATTAATAAAAAATGTTAAAATCCCACTAGGGGAAGATAAAATAAAATAAAATAAAATCTCAACAAGGATGAATTTAAATCAAGGGGAAATTCTCTCTCCAAAAGAATAAAGAAAAATAACCCCTCCCAAAAATAAGATAGTCCACAAGGCAATAAGTCCCAATACAAAATCTCATTGAAATTTAAATAAAAGAACTCCAAGTTTAAAGAGGGCAAAAGGCAAACTAAAAGAAATAGGAAATTAACACTATCTCCTCCCATAAAAAAATCCTCTAGAATAAAATATGAAGAGTCCAAATTTCTATTTTATTGTTTTTTTCTATTTTTCCATGATACCATAATTCCATTTTAGAATATTTTCTCATGAAAGAACCCTAATCTATTATTCTCATTCTTCCTTCTCCTTTCATCTTGTTTCTTTCTACTTGTTGCAGGTTAGGGTTTTGTAAGAGCTTTGGAGGCCATGATCCACGGGGGTATGCATTCAAATCCAACTAGTTTTTATTGTCCATGTTGATGTTGGATATAAGTATGTTTTCATTTTAGAGGGGGGTGTGATAATGATAAGAGTTTATTTTTTTGTTAAGTAGCAGGTTTGAGGGGAAATGGAGGGCCGACGGAAGGGAGGGTGTCGGCGGTGGTATGGGATGAAGGCGGCGGTGGTGGAGCAGAGACTGATGGCTGAGGAGGGGGTCACGGAGTTTTGGAGGCCGGGCAGAGTGGAGGCCGACGGCCGGTGGAGAGAGGTGGCGTTAGAAGTGGGGATGGTTGCGGCCGTGGAATTTACCATGGTTTGGGGGTGTGGGTGTGTTGGTAAACAGATTTGTCACCATGAAATAACCTTTGAAAATGACTCGTCGCCCTTAGAGCGGTGACTAAATAGTCCCAATAGTTGGAGAAGTTATTACTGGACTAAGAACTTTCCTCTGCGTTTGAGAGGGGAAGCTCCCTCATATGATAGGGGTATTTGTGGTTTTTGTGTACTTTTATCCTGAAAGTACAAAAAAGAAGAAAAAGAAAATAACAGGAGAAATGGTCATGTAGAAACCCTCGTGGTAGACGTACGAAAACCAACAAGAGTTTCACAATCTTATTGAAAAGTACAAGGGAGTTTCACCACAAAGCTAGAAACCACTTCCTAAACTCTATGATGGATCTCATGACATATATGCAACAACGATGGAGAAAGATGGCAAATCTCAACATACGAAGAGATAATTTATCTAAACACTTTCAAATCAGGATACCGAGACATGATTGTGTTTTATCACCCCAATTGCATGCTTTAACTTCGATTCACACAAATACATAGAAAGATCACCAATTTGACATACGAGAAACTAGTAATCATAACTCAGAAATACATCAAGAATATATGAAATAAAGATGCATTCTTCATTATCTTTTCAAAATTATACAATTCCAAAAGTAGACTATACAATGTGTAGAACCAAAAATGTTCCAAGAAGTTTATTCATAAGTTCCCCCTGCAAAAGTTTTCTCTAAAGAGTCCCCCTTTACATTTGAAATAGCCTTGTATTTATAGGCTTGCTCCCAGTAACTACCTCATAACCACTTTGTAACTACCTCAACTACCTAATAACTACCTTCTTTGAAAAATGATAAACCTTATTTTAAGTTACATTTTACATCACTTTTCCGAGAATAAGGTTCATTTTCTAACTTTACATTACAAGAGTGACTTTTAAGTCACTTTTACAAAAAGGTAACTAGGACTTGCAACTTTCAAGTTGTGGATTTGGCTAAGATATTCTCGATCTCCGTCTGCTCCATTTGGTGGTCAAACCTTGCCAAAGTTTGATGATTCCTTTGTATACCTGGATCTTAGACCTCTGCAACCGCGTATGCAAAACATGAACTGTGAAAATGGCAACAAGATAGGAATAGAATGAATAACTTTGCACATTTTCCCATTCTGATCATAGCTATAGAATTCCATTGCCATCAATTTCTCATTTCAATCCCAAAGCATTATGGATCTAGCTGAAGGAGACAAGCTAGTTGAAGAAGATACTGCATTTTCTTCTTAAATCATACCCTATTTCCATTTGATTAGATTGATGTTGGTGGGCAATCACCAAACTATTTATTCTGTGCCTTAAAACTACCACATTTGTAACTTTGATAACCTCTCAACTTAATGACATATCATTCCCAAGTTGTATCAGCATCATAATGTTGGGGATCAATTTGTAATGCACTTTGACGATAATTAATACCGTTTTTGAATTCCTCCATAACAACATTCTCATGACCACAAATAGTATAGGCATACATAAAATAACAATCAATCTGAATGACTCACTGAAATGTTTTCAAGATAGTCTCAGGATCTTATTGTGAGAGATAGCAATTTCTCAATGCACACCAAGCCTGAATCTAAAGGATCAATTGTGTTCAATTCCTGAGCAAAGTAACTCAACTTCATCTCGTTCTTCATATGTCTTGTTTTGAACCTCCCATGCAACAACTAAATTGATTTGCAAGTCCAACAAGTCTTATTCTTTTATCTTGGCTGTTAGTTATAATAGAATTGTAGTAGCTAGGCAATTCTTGATAAGTAGATTCATTGCCACTTGAATAAACATTAGTTATTGCATGCTACACCCTTGATTATCTCAGGTAATGAATTCTTCACATGGTGCAAGCATCAACAAGACATGCAGTCCCTTCTCTTCAAGTGCAGTGCAATCAAGTCCACGTATATACATTACTCAAGACCACATGGTACACCAACCTTGTAATTGAACTTTCATGTGATATGCTTCTTGAAGTACAATGTGAAGCACATTCAAATGATATTCATATGAGGTGACAACACATCTCCACACAATCTTGGCATGAATTCCTCAAGAAGCTAATCCAACCATGATAATACAAGAATGATAACTTCATAAAATAATTTGAGATATTTGATGAACCTCCTGATTAACACAACATAAATGATTATATTATCCTTCTTCTTCAACGTCTTTTCAACAAATTTGTTATGGGCATATCCCTTAATCATGATGGCCTGGCATAGAAGGTTCTTGCAACCGCAATGAAATACATTTTCAATCATGCTTTGATGGATACCTATCCCCGGTTCCAAAGCTTCTATTTTTGTTATAGGTAGCGAAGATACTAGCAATAGTTCTTGGTTTCAATGCATAAAAATTGCATTTGCTAGAAAGTTTCCATGGCCTTTTCAACAAATTTGTTATGAAGTTTCCGTAGCTTTTTCACCAAATCCATGTTGCATGTATCCTACACTTGTTGCATTCTATTCGAGCACATTTTCTTAAGACATTCAGTCAAATGCTTACACATTATGCAGGCACATTTGCTAGGGCACTTGCAAATATTATATCTATCTGCAATAATCAAAGATTTGTGTATGGTAGCCAGAATGTGTAGTGCCTCACATGCCTACTTCTTAATGATAAAAATTTTGGTGTCCTCAAGATGATATACTCGTGCCATTGAAGTATTTACATCCATCATTCACTAAATCCTACTCCAAAACCCTCATTCTAGCGACAAAGGTTGTGGTGGTTGGTTTTACAAAGGTTGATTACATCTGCCTAGAACGTTTCAAATTTATTTTGTGTACTTTTGTAGTCATTGCATCCCACGAAATGGATTTTTGTGAGACATTTTAATCACTCAATCTACATTCTTTATCCATGCTTCTAATTTTGCATACATGTCTGCCAGAGTGGTTGCAACTCATTTGATCATGCTTTGGATTGAAGTCCAAAACTTGTTTTGATTCCCTATTTTGGCAAAGGCATTTGAAGGATACTAGTAAAGGTAGTGAGGTTCAGCTTTGCATCTGCAAATTGTATTTGTTACAAACATTTCTCAAGAAATCGCTTATGTGCATATTTTGCAATTATTGTATTCCATTTGACCATATTTCTTTGAGGCACGCTGTCAAACTGTTTATACACCTTTTCTGTGGTTCCAGATTTTGCAAAAATATCATTTCAACAAACAGATTTTGTATAAATCCTGCAATTATTGCAGTTCTTGAGGCCGAATTTCTCTAAGGGATTTTATCAAATAGTTCCAGCGCCTTCTCTAGGCATCCACGGTTTGCATACGTGCCTGCCAGAGCATTTCTAACTATAATATCTGACAAAAATTACCACTTTCAATTATTATTTAATGGAGTTCTACTATAGTTCCATGGTTCTCAATTGAGCATAAGAAAGGAAAATGCTAGTAAAGGTTGTGGATTACGGCCTTGCAATCGCCAAGTGCATTTGCTTGAGGTTTTCTAAAGCCTTTTCAACAAATCTTTACATGCAAATCATGTTCTAGAGATTTCTATTTTTACACTGGTGTGGAGGATGCTTGAGAATGTCATGGGGTCTAGTACTACACCCACCAATTGGATATCGCAGTGACTGCATACCATGAAACCACACTTCATTGAGATATTTCATAAAATAGTTCACGTGCCTGTCTTGCTGCGCCTTGTGCATGTTTTGCTAGTGTTAACAAAATTAATCAAACTATTTGCATGCATAACTACCAGAGTATTTATGACTATAACAGTCCCCATTCAATTATGCTCTAACATCCATGTGATTTTCCAATGCTCCCATTTTGGCATCTAAAGATTTGGATATACACCAACCAATTGCATTTTCTTGAAAATATTCTAAAGCCTTTTCAATAAAATCATTTCGTTACATAAAGTGCTCTAATGGATGTACACAACACTGGCCTTACACCGCAGATTGCATTTGCTAGGTGTCTTCAATAAACACTGTGTGCATATCTTGCAGTCACTACACTCGATGAGACCACATTTCCTTGAGGCAGCTGTTAAAACGTTTTAGGCGCCATGTCTACTAGAGCACTTATATCTGTAAGATCTGAGAAAACTTCCATTGCCCATGACTGGTTTCACAAGGTTGAAGATTGGCGAGGGTTTTAACTTCGAAGTAGTTAAAATAACTACTTTTATTTGTAACCATATTTCTTTTCACAAGTTAGTAAAAAATGCAAGTTGCTTCCTTTTTTTTTTACTTTTTGGACAACTTCGCCAAAACTAAAAGTGCGCGCGAACTTAGCTGAATTTGAAAGTTAATGCAAACTTTCTGAGAAGCGAAAGTTGATGCGAGGTTTGCAAAAAGTATAAGTTTCACCTTTTCCTAAGTAGGCCAAAAATAACTTCTTTTTGAAAGCAAACTCTCCACTTAACCAAATTCACATGTGATATGTTTTCAACTTAGGCAAATTTGCAACTTGCGAACTGTGCAGGAGCGAGAAATGGTGAAAAGTACATAACTTTCAACTGGAAAGTCAGATCATCATGAAATTTTGCCACATTGTCCGTATTAACATTATAAATCTCTGTACCAAACAATTTTGCTCCAGCCCTTACAAAAACCACAATTTTATTGTTTCTGCCAACCACCCGCCGAAAAATTGAAAGTTTAAAATCTCTCAAATCATAAGACTTCTTGGTCTAAAAAGTTGCCACATTAGGTGAAATGGAGTCACGAACACTACCATAAAATTTTTTTTGTACCATCTATCTCAGATTTTCGATATTTACTTTTTTTCATAAAATGCTGCAAACTGGATAAGTCTGTCTGAGAAACTCAGTGAAATGATGAGTGTCTCTGCTCCAAAATGATGTTGTTATGCAAAGTTCAATGTAGAGAAACAAATTGTGACATCTCAGAAATGACTCATGCACGAAAAATGTGACACTGGTGTTTTGTAATCGAAAGGTGACTCTGTTCAAAAAATGGTTAGACTTGTCATTTTTTTTAAATTTGGAAGAGTTGAAAATGAGGCCAACAGGGTGGAGGCTCCACCTCCCACCCCACACCCCATATAGTTAGAGTTTAATGGGACTGTGGGTGCTACGGCCCACAGTCCGGTCTATATTTTTTTTTTGTTCTTCTTTTAAAACTTTACAACTGTTCAAACGGTCCACCCTCCATAAAAATCTCTGCATTAAATTTTTTTTATATAAATTTCTTTTCAAACATATATCTAATATATATATACGTATATATATATATATGTACATATATATATATACGTACGTATATATATACGTATGTATATATATACGTACGTATATACGTATATATATGTATACATATACGTACGTATGTACGTACATATATATATGTATATACATACATATATATACGTACGTATATATATATATACGTATATATATATATATATATATATATACGTATATATATATACGTATACGTATATATATACGTATACGTATATATATACGTATACGTATATATATACATACATATGTATATATTTATTTATTCTGCAAATATATATATATATATATATATATATATATATATATATATATATATATATATATATATATATATATATATACACTGTGATATTTTATTAGGGTGGGAATATCACTCTGTGAATATAAATATATATATATATATATATATATTTTGCAGAATAAAAAAATATATGTATTCAACCAAACATGTCTAAAAATTCTCTTCTATATTTCCTGTATATACACAGTGGCAAGGAAAATAATTTGAACAACATTAGATATATTTTTTGAAAAAAATAAATAAAATACCAGATACATTGATATATTTATAAAAATGTAGAAATATATAAGTTCTCATAGCATTCATTTTCCAAAAATATTGTTGTAAATACAAAAGAAAGAATACTATCATTCTCATCTAACTCCAACCCATATATATTTTTTTTAAACATTTCATTTCTGTATCAATATAGATGCCTTAGCAATAAATTTCCTTTTGAACACATATGAATAGAAATATATATTCTCTTGTTTTTTTTTGTCTTGAAATAAATCTATAAGGTAAAATAAGCATTCTCCTCTAACTTTTCTACAACAATTAATAATTTGACCTTCAAAATGACAAACATATAACTATGCTCAAACTTTCTCTATCTTGTCTGCCATAATTTTTACTTACTAACACTCTTATATTTTTTTTTTTAAAAAGCATTATGCAAAATAGAGAATGCATTTCTTTTCTTTCATCCACAATAAGATCTAAACAACAACATTATAACACGTACATAATTTCTTCTTTTTGAGAGAACAATGACATAAAATCATTTATATCTTCACATGCATCTCACAAATTTCACAACTCCACAAAAATAGGACGTAAACAATATTAAATAAAATACAGAATATTTACATTGCATTATTTATCACAGCCAACTCCATGGCAAAATATCTTGACAAAATTTTACAAAAATAGACTACAATAAGGCCACAAGGGCCATGGTTTCACAATCAATAAAATACTACAAGGCCACCCAAAATGAGCTTCACAATAACTTCATTCCTTCACTCAACCACCTACAATAAAATACAACAAAAGAATAACAACCCAGCCACTTCAAAATGCCCTCCTCCCTACCGTAGACCCACAAGTGGGTCACTCCCGAGCTAGGGAGGTAGGGATTCACACAGGTATAACCATTCCACAACAAGAATCAACAACAACAACACAAAAATAACCCATAGGTTTAACACAAAAATAACCCATAGGTTTAACACAAAAATCAACTCATGAAAATGAGTTTGATGAGGGTAGGGAATGGACCCCTCTACTTCAAAAGCTGCCCAAACAATAGAAATACCAATCTCATGGCCTTAAGCCAAAAATATCAAAAAACCACAACTCTCCAATATCACAAATAAACTCCATGGCACTCTTGCCATTTTAAAATATTCTCCACAACAATGAGAAGCCCTCAAGGCAAAAATATCACAATATGGGAGTGACCTCAAGGAGGTTCCTTTCCCCTACCCAAACAAGTTGAGAATTACCTCCAATGGAGGTGCTCTCACCATACTCCCATCCCACACAAAAACAATGCAAACAACAAAACAACCAAAAACTACAACACAACACATTAAATAAGCAAGGGTGAAGAAACCAAGTTTAAGAGGCTTACCTTCAAATCTTTATAATGGAAGCACATTTGGTGAAGAGCTCCAAGCTTTCCCAAACCTTCCAACCTTTCAATAATTCCTCTAACTTTCCCCAAACTTGTCCAAAAATAGAAAGAACTTAAAATTGCAAGAAACCCACACTCCTCAACAAGAGGAGATAATATAGGACATCAATTTGGCCTTGAGGAATGAGAAGGTGACACTTGTCACCTTCTCCTTCCTCCTCCAATGCCACTTGCAAGGGAGAGGAAGTGTGAGGGTGACAAGTGTCATCCTCCAATTCCCTCTCAATCCTCACCTTATCCACTTGTGCTCTCACACATGTGTGAGAGGACAAGTGGTGAGGTGGCATTCCCACTCAAACCTCCAAGAGGATAAGGGATGCCATATGGCATCCTCTTATTCTCTCAAAGAGCCATCTCCCTCCAAGATGGTCTCACACACGTGTGAGAGTCTTGGAGGAAGCTCCCACACACTTGGGAGTCTTGGAGACCTCCCAAGTCTTCCTTGGGAAAGGATTCCCAAACTTTGGGAAGGGAGATGAGTCTTTTCCAATGCATGACTCATCTCCCACCTTCCCTAATTTTAAATTTCGTCACTTTGACTAAACCATAGTTTAGAGTGACCAAAAGTGAGTTAATCCAAGGGTTAGATAGTCCAAACTGACCCTAGACCCATGGGTAACCACCTAGGGTAACTTTTGGGACACTAAGGTTCACAAAGGGGTCATAAATCCACTTTAAATGATCTCAAAAATAAATTAAATACCAAGTGGTGTATATCAAGTAAAATTTATACAACACTTATTATTGATTAATTTAACAAAGGGTACTAGGGCAAAAGATTAAAAATTAAATCAAGCACTTAAATCACATTCAATTTCAAACGTGATCCTTATCCCTCTTGGGAATGGATCAGTTTCACAGGGGATAACATTGATGTGAATTCTACCTCCAATTTCCTGTGGCTAGGGAATGTAAAACTTGCACATCTCGATCAAGTGTCAATCATATCATGAATAATCATAGCTGAAGCAACTGGAATTAAATTCACACAATCGCATATAACAATAATCATCAATACATAATTCCAAATAAACTGCATTTTTCAATCACATCTCAAATAGTCCACATCACATAAATAACTAGAATCTCATCATAAAACATCATCTAATATATCTCATATGTTGAATCACAAAGTATCATCAAATCTAATCAAATCGAATCACATATGTCTAATCAATGTCCTATCATAATCAGGAGATAAAATCAAGTCTGCATAATGAAACCATAGTCACTAAAAGTCTAATAATGTCATCAATTGAAATGCATAATGATCAAAATAAGGAAGGTAAAATAATTGGCCACAGATCCTCCCCCCTAAGACTAAACTTTTTACTGGAAATTGTCAAAAAGGTGAGGATAAAGTGCCCTCAAACTAGCTGCATCCTCCCAAGTCACTGTGACCTCATCATAACGATCCCACTGGACTCTAACCTAGTCCAGCTCTTGACCTCGAAGGCCCAGCGTCTGACAAGGCAATATGCGAGTTGGCTCCAAAGCCAGTTGCCCTTCTGCCTCTACCTATAGAGCACTCTAGTCTCGTACGTGAGATAAATTAGATATATATCATCTCAAAATAGAAATATGAAAGACATCGTGGATACATGACAGGCTAGGTGGCAACATTAGACTATAGGCAACTGGTCCTATCCGCTCCAAGATTTCAAAGGGTCCTACAAACTGTGGTGCGAGCTTAGAGCCCTTTCCATAACGGATTGGACTCTTGTGTGGCCACACTCTAAGGAATACCTTGTCACCCACTGAGAAGCTATGATCAGTCCTCTTTGCATTGGCATACTTCTTTTGTCTATCCTGTGCCTCCTATAACCTCTATCTAATCAGTGTGACCTACTACTCCACATCCTGAATTAGCTCTGGACCAATGACAACTCTGTCCTCTATCCGATCCCAACTCAATGGTGTCCTGCATGGTCTGCCGTATAAAGCCTGAAAGGGAGGCATACCCAACGAGCTGTGATGCCCATTATTGTAGGCAAACTCAACCAGATATAGATACTCCTCCCATCTAGACTGATGGTCCATAACATACATATGAAGCATGTCCTCCAACACCTGATTCACCTGCTTTGTTTGTCCATTTGTCTCGGGATGATAAGCGGAGCTAAAGTTGAGCTATGTGCTCAATGCCTGCTGCAAGGCTCTCTGGAATGCTGAGGTGAATACAGAATCTCTGTCTGAAATGATGCAGCAAGGTACTCCATGCAATCTCACAATATCATCTAAGAATACTCTCGCCATAGCTAGCGCATTGTATGTCATGCGTACAGGTGAGAAGTGTGCCACCCTGGTCAACTTGTCAACTATCACCGTGATGACATCATGGCGACGTGAAGACATAGGAAGACCAACAATAAAGTCCATGGAAATGGTGTCCCATTTCCACTCAGGTATATCATGTGGGTATAGAAGACCCGCTGGATGTTAATGCTTGACCTTGACCCTCTGGCACTCAAGACATCGAGTAAAAAACTCTACAATGTCATGTCTCATACCTGCCCAATGGTACAACTATCATAGATTGGCATGCATCTTCTTCACCCCTGGATGTGCAGCATATGGTACTCTGTGAGCCTTTGATAACACTACCGTACGTAGGTCACCTGCACGGGGTACATAGATGCGCTGTCGATGATGAAGTAACCCATCTACCTTGAGTGAATACCCTGCATACTTGGCCACAAGGGCCCTCTGTGAACTAATCTCCTACTACACCTCAAGGAACCACTCATCCTCTGGCATATGCTAAATAATGCGTCCTCTCAAGTCCACACTCAGAGTCAAGGTCAAGAGCTCGTGGCACCTCCAACTCAATGCGTCAAGAACCACGTTCTCCTTCCCTTTGATGTAGTGGACATCAAAGTCATACTTGCAGAGGAACTCCATCCAACACTGCTGACGGGTGTTCAGATTCGGCTATGTAAAGATATACTGAGGGCTATGATGATCTGAATGGAGCTTGAAGTGACAACCCAACAAGAAATGTCACCAATGAACTAGAGAATGAACCACTGCTGCTAACTCCAAGTCATGTGTGGGGTAGTTCAGCTCATGGGTCTTGAGCTTTTGCGACTCATACGTGATCGCTCTACCACCCTGCATAAGTATAGCTCCCAACCCCTCAAGTGATGCATCCATGCAAACCATAAAATTTGTTGCAGGAACCGCTAAAATGGGAGCGCTAGTAAGACACTCCTTGAGGACCCTGAAGGCCCTCTCACACTGCTCAGTCCAAAGAAAGCTCTTCCCTTTCCACTGAAGGGAAGTGATGGGGTGCGCTATCTGAGAAAAACCCTCAACAAAGTGACGATAGTAAATAGCAACCCCATAAAAATCCTAACCTCTATCACACTAGTGGGTGTTGGCCAATCCCTGATAGCCCTGATCTTCGATGGATCTACTAAGACTCCATCGCCAGTTAGGATATACCCTAGATACTGAACCTCTGTCCTAAAAAATGCACACTTCGCCAAGTTCCCATAAAGATTTTGCTCTCTCAAACACTGTAGAACCTGACAAAGGTGCTCCTCATGCTCCTCCATGCTCCATGAATAGATCAAAATATAATCGAGGAAAATGATCACAAACCAATCTAAATAGGTACGGAACACCCTGTTCATGAGACTCATGAACATTGTAGGGGCGTTCATTAAACCGAAGGGAACCACCGTGAACTCATAGTGGCCATATCGAGTCCGGAAGGTGGTCTTATGGATATCCGCCTCTGTGATACATAGCTGATGATACCCAGACTTCAGGTCTATCTTAGAGAACACCCTGACTCCTTACATCTGATCAAAAAGATCGTCAATCCTGGGCAGAGGATAACGGTTCTTCACTGTCACCTTATTCAACTGCCTGTAGTCCATGCACAATCGAAGAGACCCATCCTTCTTCTTCACGAAGATGACAGGAGCGCCCCAAGGTGAAACACTCACTTGGATGTGCCCCTTCTCAAGCAATTCCTCCAACTGTAAATTGAGCTCTGTGAGCTCGTGTGTGGTCATCCAGTAGGGTGCATGAGACACAGGCTCGACACCTGGCACCAGGTCAATGTGAAAGTCTACCTCTCGACGGGGTGGCATCCCCGGTAACTCTGCTAGAAACACATTGGCAAACTCTCTAAGGATGGGATGATCATCCAAAGATGCCTTAGGCTCATCATCTGATCTGTCACTCACTGTGATGGCGAACATCTGGCATCCCTTCTACATGCAGTGCTTAAGCTGTTGAGCAAATATCATATGCACTGGTGTGGGCTTCTGAATGCCCACAATCTCAACTGAAGTACTGTGGTCGTCTAAATAGCTGATCACCTTTCGGTGATAATCTAGCTTGGCTCGGTGAGCCGCAAGCCAATCCATACCCAACACCACATCATAGGATCCTAATGTCATGACTCTAAGGTCACATACTATGGCAAAGGGTCCCAAGGCAATCTCATAGTCATGGACTAAGGCATCTACTGTCATCTTGGGCCTTGAGGCCAACTCAACTACCCACCTATCACCCTACCTAGAGGCCACCAGCTTGCAACACTCCACTAACGATGGAGATATGAAAGAGTCAGTAGCACCAAAATCAAAGAGAATAGAAATGGGGTTACCCCCAATCATACCTGATGTCTCAATCACTGACGCCTAAAAATCAGCCTGGTGGTTATCAACCACTGTGAACATATGGTGGGATCTACCCATATCACCAACAGTTTGCTCGGATCCTCCTATACGAGGCTATCCCCCTGCTGTAAAACCCTGTGGACACTCTCTAGTTAGGTGTCCTGCTCCACCACAAAAATAACAAGGGCCCCTAGCCTGTACCTATCTAGTCTGAGTCCTACTCGACTACTGCTGCCCTGATCTACCAGTAGACCCCTGCGAGCCCCTATAAGACTGCTGTGACCTTGCGGGTCCCACAGGTGGTCCCTACTGCCTCTGATCTCTACGCGGGCCCTGCTACTGCCATCCTTTATTATGTCCCCCATGTGCCCTCTGTTGTGTCCTAGCTCTCTGCTACTGCTGTGGATGCTGCTGCTGTGGGGGCCTAGGAGGTAAGGGTGCGGAACTAAATCCTCCCCTATGAGGTGGCTGTGATGGTCTGCAGAAACTCTGCTGATGCTGTTGCTGCCCACGATCCTAAAATTGAGGGCGTGAACTCTGCCCTCATCCCTGAATCTCCTCAGTGACATATGCCTTCTCAGTAGCATCACTCAAAGTCTAGGGGTCTGCCATATGAACAGGCCCTGCTATACTATGGTTTAGTCCTCTGATAAACTTATGCACCAGGAGTTTCTCGTCATGGAGATACTCTGCATAATGGGATAACTCAGTAAATCTACCCTCATATTGTGCCACTGTAAGTCCTCTCTGCTGAAAGTCATGGAACTCGTCTATACGACGCTGCCTGTAATGATCTGACAAGTATCGTGCATTGAAGCGCTTAATGAAGGTCTCCCATGTGAGGGTGTCTAATGAAAGGTGATGCTTGCACTCCTCAGTGCACCACCAGGTAGTTATTGCATCTTGCAATAGGTGTACTGCTACATGAGCCTTCATGTTGCCCTCGTAAGGACGCAACGTGAAGCATCTGTCTAAGTTGATGAGCTAGGCCTCTGCCTCGGCTCCCTCTGTGGTCCAGATGAATGTAGGAGGGTTCAACCTCAATATATCCCTAATGGGGTCTCCTCTATCTCTGTGTCTCCTGATAGGCTCATCTATGTAATAGTCATAAGGTCTGTGACCAATGTGCTCTACTCGTACTGCCTCATCATGCCTGTCATGATGTGGAGGGCTCCTGCTACGGGCCTTGTCGGTCGAACCAACCTCCTTTGTCTCTGGCATCTCAACATAAGGCTCCACATGTGGTGCCCCTCACGGCTCAATGCGGGGCTCCACATGTGGCTCGACACGGGACTCAGCTCGTGCTCCACGCGTGCTCCTCTCGGGGATCCTCACGGGGCTCGACACATGGCTCTATGCGCGGCTCGACTACAGCTAATGGAAGCCTATCTAAAACTACCTGTAAAGCCTGTAATATCTGTGGCCCAATATCTGGTAGGGTTGGTGGTGCATGTGGTGCCTATAGGATTGGCTGTGCCTGTACCTCAGCTGAAGAGTCACTATGAACCTCGGGGGATGGAGTGCGGCGGGACTGCGCTCACCGAACTCGTCGGGGAGGCATCCTACAAAAATGACGTAACCACAAATTAATCAAAGTTGTAGACATAATAATGTGCCCAAAACAAGCCCAATGTTTAAACCTGGCTCTGATACCAAATGTCATGCCCGCATTTCCCATACAGTCACGACACACAACACACATGTCATGTCCACATTTGCCATGTGGTCATGACACGAACTACGAAAAACTTTTCTACCTATCCCTAAGAACCCCCTCGCACGCATCTGCATGCTCGGTGGCAATACGCATAAGGCATAAACATGTCAATATAACCGCGATGGTGAAAGCCGTCTAGGGGGTATGCATCACGTAGTGTGTCGCTTCTAGGGTTAGACTGATTTTAATTTGAACCCTAAGTTTCCTAGGTGAAGAAGATTTTGCCAGCATTGAACCCTAACTTAACTCAGATCGAAAAGTGATTAAGTAAAATAATGGCAAGATGGCGCGTGATTAAAGTGGAATGATGGAATGAAAGCTAATAAAATAACACAAAAATTAGACCCTAGATATCTAGGAAAAATTTGACAGCATAACACATTTTTGATAAATGCAAAATAAATTTTAAAATGAAACACCAATAAGGAAATAAATAAAATTTAAGAATAAAAATCTAATTAAAGCTTAAGAACAATTTTAGAATGATAAAGTTAAATAATAAAATTAAATTAAGTGACAAGACATTAGATAAAACCAAAAAGAAAATCGAGTCCGTTATTAAATACAATTTTGACAATTATATTTAATAACTAACTGAAATATTTAATAGAGGGGGGAGGAGAGTTTAAATAACTCTTCCCGTAAAAATAACGATAAAATAGACAATTGATAAAAAACGTTAAAATCTCGCTAGGGGAAGATAAAATAAAATAAAATAAAATCTCAACAAGGATGAATTTAAATCAAGGGGAAATTCTCTCTCCAAAAGAATAAAGAAAAATAACCCCTCCCAAAAATAAGATAGTCCACAAGGCAATAAGTCCCAAAACAAAATCTCATTGAAATTTAAATAAAAGAACTCCAAGTTTAAAGAGGGCAAAAGGCAAACTAAAAGAAATAGGAAATTAATACTATCTCCTGCCATAAAAAAAAATCCTCTAGAATAAAATATGAAGAGTCCAAATTTCTATTTTATTGTTTTTTTCTATTTTTCCATGATACCCTAATTCCATTTTAGAATGTTTTCTCATGAAAGAACCCTAATCTATTATTCTCATTCTTCCTTCTCCTTTCATCTTGTTTGTTTTCTACTTGTTGCAGGTTAGGGTTTTGTAAGAGCTTTGGAGGCCATGATCCATGGGGGTATGCATTCAAACCCAACTAGTTTTTATTGTCCATGTTGATCCTGGATATAAGTATGTTTTCATTTTAGAGGGGGGTGTGATAATGATAAGAGTTTATTTTTTGTTAAGTAGCAGGTTTGAGGGGAAATGGAGGGCTGACGGAAGGGAGGGTGTCAACGGTTGTATGAGATGAAGGTGGCGGCGATGGAGTAGAGACTGATGGCCGAGGAGGGGGTCGCGGAGTTCCAGAGGCCGAGCGGAGCAGAGGCCAATGACCGGTCAAGAGAGGTGGCGTTAGAGGTGGGGACGGTGCGACTGCAGAATTTACAGTGGTTTGGTAGTGTGGGATGGGAGGCAGAGCCTCCACCCACACCAGCAGGTGTGGGTGGAGGCTCTGCCTCCCACCCCACACCCCATATAGTTAGAGTTTAATGGGACTGTGGGTGCTACAACCCACAGTCCGGTCTTTTTTTTTTTTTTTTGTTCTTCTTTTAAAACTTTACAACTGTTCAAACAATCCGCCCTCCATAAAAATCTCTGCATTAAATTTTTTTTATATAAATTTCTTTTCAAACATATATCTAATATATATATATTATATAAATATATATACGTATATATATATATTTATATATTTATATTCATAGAGTGATATTCCCAGCCTAATAAAATATCACAGTATTTATATTTCTTTTTTTTTTTTTTTTGCAGGATAAAAAAATATATGTATTTAGCGAAACATGTAGTCTAAAAATTCTCTTCTATATTTCTTGTATATACACAGTGGCAAGGAAAATAATTTGAACAACATTATATATATTTTTTGAAAAAAAAAAAAACCAGATACATTGATATGTTTATAAAAATACAGAAATATATAAGTTCTCATAGCATTCATTTTCCAAAAACATTGTTGTAAATACAAAAGAAAGAATACTATCATTCTCATCTAACTCCAACCCATATTTTTTTTTTAACATTTCATTTCTGTATCAATATAGATGCCTTAGCAATAAATTTCCTTTTGAACACATATGAACAGAAATATATATTCTCTTATTTTTTTTTGTCTTGAAATAAATCTGTAAGGTAAAATAAGCATTCTCCTCTAACTTTTCTACAACAATTAATAATTTGACCTTCAAAATGACAAACAGATAACTATGCTCAAACTTTCTCTATCTTGTTTGCCATAATTTTTACTTACTAACACTCTTATATATATATATTTTTAAAAGCATTATGCAAAACAGAGAATGCATTTCTTTTCTTTCATCCACAATAAGATCTAAACAACAACATTATAACACATGCATAATTTCTTCTTTTTGAGAGAACAATGACAGAAAATCATTTATATCTTCACATGCATCTCACAAACTTCACAACTCCACAAAAATAAGACGTAAACAACATTAAATAAAATATAGAATATTTACATTGCATTATTTATCATAGCCAATTCCATGGCAAAATATCTTGACAAACTTTTACAAAAATAAACTACAATAAGGCCACAAGGGCCATGGTTTCAACAATCAATAAAATACTACAAGGCCACCCAAAATGAGCTTCACAACAACTTCATTTCTTCACTCAAACACCTGCAATAAAATACAACAAAAGAACGACAACCTAGCCACTTCAAAATGCCCTCCTCCCTACCCTAGACTCGCAAGTGGGTCACCCTCGAGCTAGGGAGGTAGGGATTCACATGGGTATAACCATTCGATAACAAGAATCAACAACAACAACACAAAAATAGCCAATAGGTTTAACACAAAACTCAACTCATGAAAATGAGTTTGATGAGGGTAGGGAATGGACCCCTCTACTTCAAAGGCCACCCAAACAATAGAAATACCAATCTCATGGCCTCAAGCCAAAAATATCCAAAAACTACAACTCTCCAATATCACAAATAAACTCCATGGCACTCTTGCCATTTTAAAATATTCTCCGCAACAATGAGAAGCCCTCAAGACAAAAATATCACAATATGGGAGTGACCTCAAGGAGGTTCCTTTCCCCTACCCAAACAAGTTGAGCATTACCTCCAATGGAGGTGCTCTCACCATACTCCCATCCCACACAAAAACAATGCAAACAACAAAACAACCAAAAACTATAACACAACACATTAAATAAGCAAGGGCGAAGAAACGAAGTTTAAGAGGCTTACCTTCAAAGCTCTATAATGGAAGCACGTTTGGTGAAGAGCTCCAAGCTTTCCCAAACCTTCCAACCTTTCAAGAATTCCTCTAACTTTCCCCAAACTCCTCCAAAAATAGAAAGAAAACTTAAAATTACAAGAACTCCACACTCCTCAACAAGAGGAGATAATATAAGCCATTAATTTGGCCTTGAGGAATGAGAAGGTGACACTTGTCACCTTCTCCTTCCTCCTCCAATGCCACTTGCAAGGGAGAGGAAGTATGAGGGTGACAAGTGTCATCCTCCAGTTCCCTCTCAATCCTCACCTTATCCACTTGTGCTCTCACACATGTGTGAGAGGACAAGTGGTGAGGTGGCATTCCCACTCAAACCTCAAAGAGGATAAGGGATGCCATATGACATCCTTTTATTCTCTCAAAGAGCTCTCACACGTGTGTGAGAGTCTTGGAGGAAGCTCCCACAACACTTGGGAGTCTTGGAGACCTCCCAAGTCTTCCTTGGGAAAGGATTCCCAAACTTTGGGAAGGGAGATGAGTCTTTCCCAATGCATGACTCATCTCCCACCTTCCCTAATTTCAAATTTCGTCACTTTGACTAAAGCATAGTTTAGAGTGACCAAAAGTGAGTTAATCCAAGGGTTAGATAGTCCAAACTGACCCTAGACCCATGGGTAACCACCTAGGGTAACTTTTGGGACACTAAGGTTCACAAAGGGGTCATAAATCCACTTTAAATGGCCTCAAAAAATAAAATAAATACCAAGTGGTGTAAATCAAGTAAAATTTATACAACATTTATTATTGATTAATTTAACAAAGGGTACTAGGGCAAAAGATTAAAAATTAAATCAAGCACTTAAATCACATTCAATTTTAAACGTGATCCTTATCCCTCTTGGGAATGGATCGGTTTAATAGGGGATAACATTGGTGTGAATTCTACCTCCAATTTCCCATGGCTAGGGAATGCAAAACTTGCACATCTCGATCAAGTGTCAATCATATCAGGGATAATCATAGCTGAAGCAACTAGAATTAAATTCACGTAATCGCATACAACAATAATCATCAATATATAATTCCAAATAAACTGCATTTTTCAATCACATGTCAAATAGTCCACATCACATAAATAACTAGAATCTCATCACAAAACATCATCTAATATATGTCATATGTCGAATCACAAAGTATCATCAAATCTGATCAAATTGAATGACATATGTCTAATCAATGTCCTATCATAATCAGGAGATACAATCAAGTCTGCATAATGAAACCATTGTCACTAAAAGTCTGATAATGTCATCAACTAAAATGCATAATGATCAAAATAAGGAAGGTAAAGTAATCGGCCTCACATTCCGCATTTCCCATGCGGTCACGACACAATCAGGAGGTGATGGTGAGAGGCCCAATGATGCCCTCAAATTGAAATCAGTGTGTGAATCAGATAGTCCTCTTGTGAGAAAAAGAAATGTTCAGACAGTGGTAGTGAACCTCGACCCCATTTTTTATTCAATTGTTAATGATAGCTCTTTTCCCAATTTTCTTGATGTATCCTCTTCTCCTAATAATGAAGAAATTCCTGTTGCTTCCCCATTTGAAGATAGAAATAAATTTGTCTGACAATATGAATACTACTGTGGTGACTTCCTCTCCTAGCTGGCTGAAAAGGGTGGTAGAGAAAAAGAGGAAAAATGTTCCCACTGTGGCCAAAGAAATTGATACTGTTGCTATGCTTCTGCAAGGGACTTCAAAGCCTAAGAAGGCTAGGAGAATGTCCAGGATGATAAATGATGCTACTTCTGGCCACCAGGTATTGGAAATTGCTGACCCTATAAAAGATTTGGATGAAAATGATATAACTGAGGCAGATTATAAAATAAGTCATATTGACTTGGGCCCTTCCACTCTTGAGGAGGAGTCATACCATGCAAATTATTTTGTCAATGTTTTGATTAAAAGGGCCAAGGAAGAAAGGAAAAAAAATGTAAAACTCCAATCTTAAATCTTGTCTTTGAGCCAATTCATCCAGTCAATAGTGACACCTTCTTCTCAGGAAGCTCCTAACTCAAAGGTCATTGGGATCGATGCAAATACTATTAAGCAGATTTAAAAGAGTCAGAATTTTTCCAAGGCTATCAATGAGTGGGTTGAAAAATTATATTGTGATATTTTATTTTTCTTAACTAAAATGATACAAAGCTATTCTCTTATACACAATAAAAGAAAAGAATTGATCAACGAGATTCAACAAGTAAGGAAGGAACAAGGAAGTACTTATGTGCTTTCAAAGGAGGTTGCTGAGTTAGTAGCATTAGATTCCATAACACTCATGAAGGAAAATCTGGCTAGTGACCCTCGTGAAATTGATTTGTCCTAGGTTGACTCATTGGACTGGAAGATCAATATGTATGACAATCTTATCAATTAGATCAATAAGGCTCTGCAAGAATACCTGGATCTAATGGTTGGAATTCAAAGGGATTGTAATGCACTTGAAATAAATATTTTGGATGACGTTGGAGAAAACCTACGTGATCCCAAGGATATCAACAAGGAAGTCAAAGACATGCTTTGTAGTGAGCTTGTTGATCTTGAGACTATTTCTAGTGAATCACTAAGCAAATTGGGCTATAAGCAAGTCTATCTTAATGGTTACAGAAATAGGGATGAGATGATCCAAGAAACTATGGCGGGAGTAGCTAAGAACTTGGCCAAATTTAAAACCAGATTGTAGAACACTACTATTCCAGGAAGTAAAAGTATTATTGCTA
This sequence comes from Cunninghamia lanceolata, assembly GCA_027924645.1. Taxonomy (NCBI): domain Eukaryota; kingdom Viridiplantae; phylum Streptophyta; class Pinopsida; order Cupressales; family Cupressaceae; genus Cunninghamia; species Cunninghamia lanceolata. Next base: position 267,404 of record BSBN01000609.1, read on the forward strand.
TCATCACAAAGTATCAAGAGTACAAGCTCAGGTTGAAGGTGTGAGAGAAGATGGCGGAAGATCAAGTGGTGGAGAGCATTGAAGATCCTAAAGAAAATGAAGGAGTGGCAATTTAAGTTTATTTATTTTATGCTTTTCAAGTTTTTTGGCTCAAAACTTTTAAAAACTTTATTTTAAAAAAAGAAATGGTTGTCCTAAAGAAACTATTCTTCTTTCAAAGATAGTTATTATTTTATGCTTATAAGTATGTAATGGGGAACAATGGAAGTATCTTATTGGTTGGGCAAACTTTGTTTTTCTCAATTTAGTTAGATATCTCGTATGTTTGTTTTGATTTCAATCTACTTCAATATATATAGAAAGGATACACAGTTGGAATTGTTTAGGCATATATGATCTTTGCATTATAATGTTTGGGCTATCATTCTACTTATGTTGAATGCCATATTTGTGGTTATCTTTCTTTATGTTGGAGAGTTCAGTTGGTGATTTCATTGCTATAGATATCTATCTTTGAATGGATATGTTATGGTGATTGTGATTTAAAATCTTCTCTTTTCGATTATTATTATTCAAAGTCTTTGAGCTTCTATGAGTATTGGTTCGTTTATTTGTATGAAAATCTCCTTTCAAAGCTTTCTGGTTAAAAGCATTCCCTTTCTTTGTTTTCTGGTTAAAAGCATCATAGATTTTTGATTTGTTGAAAGTCAATCGAAGGTAGCTGTGACCTTGTAAAATAAATAGAGAGTTGGTGATAAAATATTATTATTACTGACTCAACTGTGGTTACATTTGTCATTTGTTTGGGCAAGAGAATATAGAGTTAAATGGTAGATCTGTAAACCAACACATAACAAGCTCCATGACACTCTTTGGTACCAACCCTATTTCCCCTTGAATTTCATATTAGGATATGTGCATGGAGATAGGGGGAAAGTGGCCAAAATTAGCATAACATTGTCAATTTTCTGCCATGATCAACATTACATATTTCATTATGAGATTCTACAAAAACACCACTACAACATCAAGCTAGTTATTATATTTATAACCATATATTTTTTTATATAATATGAATAAACTAAGGCTTTAATCTTTATTTACTTGAGTAGTGTCCTCATATGCCATAAAAATATGTGTATTGCATTTTTACGATATTTTTTAATTTGTTCATTTGAAATTGAAAAAAATATACACTCACCATCTATGCTTCATTTTATATACATTGAAAAATATATTTAATTTTTAATTATTTTTGTCATTGTTAGTGGGAACATGCTTAGTGATCTATTTTTCAGAATGTGTCCATTCTGATAATTAATAAAAAGTATATTCATTACAAGTTATAAAAAATGACACAAATTACATGATCTTAACTAACTTTACACCAAAGGGTTTTGAAAAATACTTAATAAAACTATAAGTGGGGGAGAATAACCAATAGTCTATTATATTTCAGCAAAAAACATGCTTACCTCTTATAAATGTAACTATTTGACTTGATTAAACTCCATATTAAAAAAAATAGTTTAGAAATTTAACTTGAAATACTACAATTCTTTTTCTTAAATCATCATTAAGTTTTGAGTGTAAGCATCTCAAACCATTCATCAAAGTTTAGGTTTCTCTATTTTCAAGGCTTCTATGCAATGATTGAAGACTTGATTAAGGAAAACACTTCTTATAGGCATTGAAGGCCCAATTTTGTAGAAGATAGAATCACAAATCTATAGGACAGGATAGTAGATTTAGGTGTGTGCAAGAAGTTGAGTCCACTTTTTGGCTAAAAAATGGAAGTGTTTTCCTTGATTTTCAGAATTTGTCACATTTGACCTAAAAATTTGAAGCACTTAAATGTGGAATCTTGAAAAATGTTAGTAACATGAAATGTAGTACTCAGAGTCTAGTTTCTAAATATGTAATTTTTTTTAATACCCAGATGATATAAATTGATTTTCAATAGGCGTTTCTAAAAACCACTGTTTAAAAGTCACTTCTTTTTTACTATACCATGCATGTGTACGTCATCCATATTTTGACCTAAATAATCATATTTTTCTAAATCCTTTTGGGAAAAGATTTGTAACTCATTGAAGCACGTTTTCCATATTTTTTTGTAATTTTTTATTGAATAATTTTTTTTATTAATTTTTTATTGGCTAAATTTGGTGTTTTAAAAAATCATCATGTATTTCACACATAAGATGACCTAAACTTATCATTTTTTAATTTTTTTTAAAAAATTAAAAAGAATTGTCTGAAGTACATTTTCGTACAATTTTTTTTACAAAAAAATATTTTAATAAAAAGTTATTAAAATGCTAGAAAACCCTGATAATTCAAGTTTATAAACCTATTTCATCAGAAATTAATTGAAAAATATAAAAAAAATCTAATTGTAAAAAAAATTACATATTTGGAATCTACACTGTCTCATCTATAATGGGTTTTAATTTCGTCAAAAAATTCTGCAAAAAAGGCTTTCAGACATATGCCTAAAGTCACTATTTTGTTGTGACATTGACAGAACCTCCAACTTGCAGGTCAAACCAGGTCCAGAGGCTAGGTTTGGGTCCCCAACCCTTTTTTTGAACTAGGCTACAAAGAAAAATCTGAGCCTAAAATTCAAAATTTAAAAAATGGGATCCCATTTCTTATTCTGTTGCCACAGAATGAAACAGGATCTCGTTTATTAAATGAGATCCCATTTGTTACGGGATCACATTTATTAAATGGGATCCTGTTTAATATTGTACCATTTTTTTAATAGTACTGTCACTGTCGGTCCTGCAACTTGTTTTGTATGGCCAACAATGACATATGCAACATTCTCTACCAATTTTTGTCTTCTGCAGGTTCATCAACTTGGGATTTTTTCTGAATTTTGAAAGGAGGTATCATTGGGACACTATTTGAGTAAAATTTTGTTGAATTGCTACTTGTTTGGCAGACTTGAACAAAGAAGGAAGGCTTTCAAGTTTTTGAAATTCATTTGTACATACTTCAAAATTTTTTAATCATGGGATCACAAACTCATAATAAGAGGAAAGATAGGAAGATATTGACCCCTAAAGAAATTGAAGCAAAGAGAGAGGAGGCAAAAAGACAAAGAGATAGAAGAATAAATATTCGATCAATGAATAATGTTGAAGCATCCAATTCCACAACTATTGAAGATAAAAACATTGAGGAGACCATGGATCTAGATGATGCAAATTTGCAAGAGGTGAATGTGGAAACTAATATGATTATACAAACTACTCCTGGTATGTCTTCAAATCCCTCTTTCAATACTATGGAGAATGTTTCAATAGGTACAAATCTAGGTACGTCTTCAAATCCACCTTTGAATGAAATAGAAATGGTGTTGATAGGAGATTTAAAAGAAGCTGGAAATAATAATGTTGAGATCGATAATATTCGTAGAGATCAAGATTTGAGATAGAATGTTGCTGAAAATGAAAAAGAAAATCTTTTTTTTGAAAATGAAAATGAAAACCATTTTGTTGTTGAAAATGAAAATCATTTTGAAGTTGAAAATGAAAATAAAAATCTAGGATGTGATGTTGAAAATGAGATTTTTTTAAAAAAAATTGAAAGAGATGTTTTGGATAATCTTCCTTGTAAGATTTCTTGGAGACAAATAAGAACACATGCCAATAGAATATACAAAGAATTTTTTTATTGTAAAAAACTATCATTTCAATGTCAACTAAGAACACATGTCGATAGATTATACAAATAAGAACACATGCCAATAGATTATACAAAGAATTTTTTTATTGTAAAAAACTATCATTTCAATGTCAACTAATGATTCAATTAATGAGAATGTGGAAAATGAGAAAAGTAATAAAAATGTTAGACATTTTTGTTAAACCAAGAAGAAAAGATCAATCACTAAAACATGCTATGTCTACTGTTTCTAGTGTCATTGAGTCTATTGGAAAGAATAGTCAATCTAAAGATAAGAATGCAACAAGATGAGCTATAACAACTGCTATAGTTAATAAAGCAACTTTGAATAGAAGAATGGTAAGCAATATTAGTGGAATTCTAAAAATACATCCTAAAACATTGGTAAGAGAAAAAAAGAAGAGAAAATATAGAAAATGATCCAATCAATCAATGTGGGAGTTTTAGTGGTCGACTCCCGAGATTTGACATGAAATTGAATGTTGAAATCAAATATTTGATCGAAAAATATTGGCATGATAATACTAGGGTATCATCTAATGCTAGAGATGTTTTAAAATTAAGAGTGGGGTCCAAAGTTCGTGATCCTCATCTAAAACACCTATTAGATACAATGCAAACTAAATTTTATAAAAAATTTTTGTGGTGAATTAGTATTGTCCTGGTAATATTAGAATAAGTCAAAGATCTTTTGAAAAATACAAACCATGATATGTAAAGATTAATAAGCAACGAATATCTTGTTGTTGTAAAATAGGTGTTCAATTTCATTATTATTATGATGTGTTTCGATATATACGTTGTACTTTACATACTAACATGATTATACAGGAATGTGGTATTAATATGCCACCTGAAACAATAAAAGAGTTTATATCAAATTTATTTTTGTAATGTGCAGTACCTGTTTGTATTTTTTAAGATCTTTAATTTGTTATTTTAATTTTTAGAGGTGTTCTTATAGACTAGATAGAATATGTAGAAGGGGTTTCAGTTTTCCTATAGATGTGTGTTGTCGGAGCATACAATATATAACATAGAATGCAAACCCAGAAAAGATACAATAGATATGAAGAAACTAACTGATACCTAGATCATAAATAGGTCAAATATGAATTACTATTACATATCCATGTTCATATTCCCAACTTGGTACATATGCTGGGATGGGACCAGCCAAATGGGTATCATAGAATCACCTTGAATCTCCAAGGAATGTGAAATACATGGATTGCAAGTAATATCAACATCTACAATGATCCTAGACACCCAGAATGGAAGAGGAATGAGGTTACTAAGCACTGGTGAGTCTCCAAAGGCCCATGTCCTCCATGAAGGGTATACGGCCTGACTGATGCTAAATCAGTCAGAACACAACTGTAAACTCCTTGAAGAACTCTCTGTTATTGCTATTCTTAGTTGTAGACCCTAGGCGACCAAGTAGGGAATGATATTATACCAATAAATCACACCAATCAGTTGCAAAGAGGAGGTACATCTTGCATAAAGAAGTACGACTAGCATGTGCAAATTATAATAGCCTCAAAGCCCAATGAAATCTATTCAAATCAGTCATTAAAAAATCTTTCCAATCTGCATACACAAACCCTCCATAAACTACAAAGGATGTATCAAGAAATGCATCAACTCTTCAACCCATCAACTCCATTGAAGCACATTTGTGAACACTGAATGTATCCACCTCGAATGGCACCTTTGGGTGATCTTGCAAACCTATAGAATACCGTTACTCAGGGAGGTTTTTTTCTCCAAGAGCCTCTGGTTCAAATCTTTCAAACCCTCACAAGTACAAACCATAGCAGAGATCAATAAGAGAAATATCATAAACATAGCATAATGCAAAATGAACTCCTTTTTGCCTCATATACTTCCCTCAAGTTGGGTGTTGGGTTTTGGAAGGGAATTTTATCATTTTAAAACATCTTTTGCACTCCTAGGGATGGACGCCCCACCTAAGTGACTTACTTTATGTTTTATTTCTCAAAAAGTCACTTAACTTAACACTTTATTAAAGTCCCGTCAAATAAACATTATATTACTTTGGACTTTAAAATAAATATGAAGATGATGTCAGAATGCCTTGATCTTTAGCTTGCTGGAAAGGTCTCAATGAGATGCATCTAATCTCACTCTAAAAATCCCAATCCCACACCAACCCCAAACTTACTAAAAATAGTAAGTACTCCACAAGGTACCCAAAACTGCCACTGATCCTGCCAATTGGATCCAAACCACAACGACACCACCAAATTGCCCAAACCAATGCAAAAACTCCATGGTTCCCTCACCAAGCTATCAGTCTATGGGAACCCAATGATAGACTAACTTTGTAACTAGAAAGGGGACATTATAGTCTGTCCTCCCCAAGATTGCATGCCTCAAGCAATCTCAGATGAGGAAGCTCCAATATCTGCTCATTTTCTCAAGTAGCATCCTCCACTGGCAGGTTTTTCCATTTCACCAGGTATCCTCTGATTGTCCTCCTCCTCAAAGTGCATTCCTTGGTGTCGATTATTGCCTCAGGTACCAAAATCAATTTCCCCTCTTCATCGAGAGGAGGTAACTCTGCTGATGGTGTCACATTATGCCCCAACGCCTTCTTGAGGTGAGATACATGAAACACATTGTGTACCCTGCTACCTGCTGGAAATTCTAACTCATAAGACACTTCTCTAATTTTTTTGGAGATCCTGAAAGGTCCATAGTATCATGGCTTAAGTTTCTCTACTCCACTCTTCTTGAGAGTGGACTACCTATAGGGATGCAACATTAAGTATACCATGTCACCTACCTCAAATGATCGCTCAATCCTCTGTTGATCTACATACTACTTCTGCTAATTCTGAGCCTTCTGTATGTTCTCCTTCAAAGACCTCATGATATCCTTACTCTCCTGTTGAAGGTCTTTGGCCTTAGGTACTCTGCTATCACTAAACAGTAAATCAACAAAGCTCAACATCTCATACCCATATAAATCCATAAAGGGTGACATCTAGATGGACATGTGATAAGTGGAGTTATAGAAATACTCTCCCATGTGAATCCACTTAATCCATGCCTTTTTCTGCCCTACTACATAATTCCAGAGGTATCCTTCCACCCATTTATTGACAATCTCTATCTAGCCATATGTCTGTGGGTGGTGGCTCATGCTGGGGGTGAGCTTTGTCCCTGTCAACCTGAAGAGCTCCTGCCAAAACTTACTAAGGAACCTGCTATCCCTATCACTGACAATGTTTTGTGGCAACCCATGAAGGCGAAATACCTCTCTAAAAAATAACTCTGCTACTTGAGCTACAGTATAGGTGGTAGGAATAGCAAAGAAGTGTGCATACTTTGTCAATCGATCCACCACCACATAAATACAATCCCTGCCTTGGACTTTCGGTAGGCCTATGATAAAGTCCATAGAAATGCTATCCCACTTCCTTTTAGGAATGGGCAGGGGCTGTAATAATCCTCCTGGGAAAGAGTGCTCATGTTTGTTCTGCTAGAATATCAGATACTCTCTCACATACTGCATAACTTCTGTTTTGAGGCCCTTGCAAGTGAACCTCTTTTGGACCTGTCTGTATGTTTTGAAGTACCCTGGATACCTTGCCATAGGCAAGTCATGAAATGCCCTCAAAACCTTCTGCTTCATCTCTGATCTTGGCACTAAGAAAATCTTGTCTTTGTAAATGATTATATCATTTACCAGTGTACTTGTCATCCTGAATAGTGCTATCTATTATTCCAGTAGCCCATTTGTCCTTAGCCTATTCTACTAATATCATGTCTCTCTAATCATCTAAAATAGCACCTAGTGTACACAAATGGGGTCTCTTGGACAAGGCATCAGCAACTATGTTTTTCTTTCCTTTGACATAAACAATGTCAAAGTCGTAGGCTTGAAGTTTGCTGACCCACTTCTACTACCTCTCATTCAAGTCCTTCTGACCAAGGAAATGTTTTAGACTATTGTGATCTGTCTTCACCACAAACTTGTTGCCCACTAGATATTGTCTAAATTTAGCCAACTCTTTTGTGTGCTTTATACATTGTCAAACATTGTTAGATCATTGGAGAATAATTTTTCTTGCACACTAGCATTCTAGTAAAATGTTTGTGAATCTATTAAAAAAGTTTACCTTTCAATTTTTCTGATATCTTCTCCAAATATAGCACCATAACTAGCTATTCAAGAAGAATCTCAAGAATGCAACTCCTTCATTATGGAGTTCTACTTCCAAGGGAATAATAAAATTAATGAAGGTGTCAGAGTGAAATATATGTGTAGAACTCCTTTAAACATGTGGCATAATCCTCCAAGAAATATATGGCAAGAATCAAGAAAGTGAAGCTCCTTTCATTATTTCATATGACACCTATTACCATTGTTATTATATTGAATGATTCAATCGAAAAAACATATCCTCTTAGAGGAACTTACTTTCTCTCTGTCTTTTCCCTTTATAAAGAACTTTTACAAGTAAAACACATTACTAGCTAAAATAGTGGAAGTCTTTCATATTGGCCATTACTTATTTAATATAAAAAATGTGGTACATTTCTAGAACCAAAACAACATGATATTAAGATAAAAGCCAACTTCTCTTTTTATCTATACTTTAGTTAGGGTTTTGTTAATACAAAATTTTGATAATGTTTATTATTTAATTTCTAAAGGCATGCTATCTAAGAATTGCCAACAATAATAAATGAACTAAAAAATTTCCCATAACCTTGATAAGACATATTACTATAGAATACTTGAAACCACTTTGTGAAAATATTACTATCTAAAATTACATTTATAAAGGGCATTGGAAGCTAAGTAGATATAGACAATTATAAGAAGATGTTAAATTGTTAAATTCTCACTATAAAACCAATTAGTTTTTGTTATTTTTTATTAGAACCCCAATTTCTATATATATTTAAATATAAAAATGATATTGAATAATATATCTAGTGTAATTTCTATTTCACTTAAATGTTTATGGACATAAAATACTAAAATGAAATAAAGTCTTGTATCTAGACCATAAAATACTGAAATGAAATAAAGTCTGGATGAAACAATATATAAAGTCCATGACAATACAATCCATGTTCAAAATATAAAGTCCATGAAACAATATATATAAAGTCCATGAGAAACAATATATGTAGTCCATGAAATAGTCAAATATAGCCCATGAAATAACCTAACTCATATTGTCTCTATAATCAAGAGACCTCTTCACACCATGCGAACTACCTAGATGACCCGAATCACTTTGTAGGAGAGAAATATTTAGATGAAATCAGATGTAAGATGATTATAAATGATTTAATGACAATCTTATTTATAATTTATCATAAAATTAAATTACCATGTGAGGCTGAGAGGCATGCTCTGCTGCACCTGGACCTTTCTCTACATGCTCTGAATCAATCTACATGTACAAGAGAAAGAAAGTTGAAATTAAATGTAAGATGATTTTAAAAATTATTGAATTTAATTTAATTTATAATTTATCATATTTAAATTATTATACCATAAGAGGTTGTTGTGCATCCTCTGTTCCAAGACCTGTCTCTACGTGCATAGCTACATGACATGTCTTAAGCTATAAAAGAAAAATAATCTTTAATACATGTCAACATATATATTCTATTGAAATTTACTTTAAGTTCACAATGTATATTTTAATTGACTTTAAATATAATCTAAATTTTAAATTATACAGTATCAGGCTACCCATCTCCTCTGTCCTCCTACTCTGCATGTGTTGTAGGTGGAATGACATGAATAAGATGAAACGTGTCACTGACAATCTCCTACAAGGTCATTTATAACTTAGCACATGTGTACAAATTAGGTAAAAACATATATATTCACTTGTGTAGGTACCCAATTTTTGTTTTAATCTATTTAAAAGACCTACATATTGCACGTAGACAGATACATTTTTCAACAACCTGAAATGTAGTCGACTCCTGATATAAACTTGGATCATCCAAGTGTGCTACAATGCCTATCCTCATTGTTGTGTCAACCTACATAGACATATATTTTTAATATATATTAAATAGTACATGCACATTTTTAGATATAGTGAATTCAAAATAGAAAAATCTAAGTATATATATAGTTTTTAAAACAATATACATACAAAAGCATCATGTGAGATGCCCAATGATGGAGGAGCACTCGAGACACCCTCAGATGGAGGATTCAATGTGGAAGAACCCTGAACCATCATACATATTTAATGTACATGTTCAAGACTGAATTTCAAATTAAAATCAAGTAAATAAAATTATTTAAAATTGGTGCTGTTAAGGTAGGAGGGTCCGGTGAGGGATAGTCCAACCTTGCAACCTTAATCAACTAACAACATGGATAATTAGAGATGTAATGGAAGTAAATAGTTAATAACCAAAAGAAAGAACCATTCACACACTCATGACAAAAGATATATCCTAGGAAAACCCTAATAGGGAAAAACCCAGCTTTCAAAGCTCATTCTTCTTATATTTGATCTCAAAACACATTACATATGCCGCTCGGGCGTTTATAGATGCTAGGCCACAGCCTAGGGATTACAAAAGATTCATACAATAATATTATTTCTGTTTAGGGGAAAATTGGATTTGTTAAGGTTCTAGATTTTAGATGTTTAAATCCACCTCTCCACTATACATTCAAAGATCTAGGGTTGAGTGACGAGCACTATCATACCCTAGGTCACTTGCAAATGTAGGGAAACTTGGATTAGGGAATTTAATTATCAATTTTTCTTCTCTTATGCCCAATTAACCATTAAAACCCTAATTATGCAAATACGGAAACAAATTGATGAATAATGGAAAAAGCTCTTGCAGACAAGAGTAAAATACCAAATCACAGAGTGCTTATTTTTAGGGTTTCAAAGTAGAATAGTTGGGGACACTAGAGCAGGCACCCAAGTCTAAGGTACTAGTTTCTTCACAGAATCTGGACCTCCTTTCGACACTGATTAGCCCTGTAACTTCTATTTCCTGAAACTCAGATGCATAGGACACTAGAGCAAGCACCCAAGTCTTGGAAGTGCTCCTATGTCCCACTTTTGTTCAGATCCTGAATCCTTGATGCCTGCCAATCCTTCCTACAATTTCACTTTCCCCAAATGCAATACCTGTAACCTACAATCACAAGACTTGGTTTAGGGGTTGTGGTGTTTAGAGGCTTGCCTCAGTCAAGCCCCAGATGACACTTAAGTCTCCGAACACCGTTATCAGATAAAGAGTGCATGCCCTTGTGAGGCAGAGGCAAAACCTAAAGGAATCAATGATGAAAACACAATGTTATGTCACCTTGTAGTGAAGTTCTCATGGGAGGAAGATGATCTTCATTCCATGAATAAATTGATGCTCAAATATGCAAATATCAACACACAAAACATACAAGTCTACTCTTGCAACACAATGAAAGCCTTGAATCACCTTGAGAACACAATAGCTTGCTAGTAATCATCTAATTAAAATCTAGTTTACAAATGAATGCCTATACATGGTTTTATATGCAACTACAAGCACTCCCACCAAGATTCTAAAAATAAAAAACTTACCGTGTCCGCAAAAGGACCAAATAACAGTCATCAACTGACACCCAAAAATTAGGGCTACCCCAAAATAGGGCAGGACTAGGGCGTAGGCGCCCTAGTCCTCCCCCCTATTTTGGGTAGGGTATAGGTCAAGGGGTCCTCCTAGGTCCACTTTGCCATGAAACCTAGGCCTCATTCCATTGGGATGCCAAAATATTAACTAAGATTTCCTAAATACATGCTAAAGACCCAGGAGCTAAACCTTATGAGAGAAAAGCCCCCAAGGGGACATTTTTCAACATCACATTTAGCCCCCACTTTAATGTATGTATAAATGCAAGGCCAATACATGCATTAAAGTAAGGTCACAAACACAACAAACACGCCAAGCACAGAGAAGATATGCCAATCACATAGAAGACAGTAACATGGATGTAAAACACGGAGAAGATAGTCAATGCATAGAAGACACATTAATGCATGGAAGACAGAAATGATATCTTTTCTTTTCTTTTTCTCATATATATGAAATGCAAATGCAAGTATTGGAAAATAAACAAACCTCCCATAATACATGATGCACTACCTTAGGGCACAAGTCTCTATATATATGGGGCAACACACATGCAAGACACACAAAACCTCCCAAAATGTAGGAAGCACTACTTGAGGGCACTGGTCTCTGCATATGGGACAACAAACACACCACACAAAACAAGCATGCCAAAACAAACACACTTGAAGACATGGAGAAAACACGTCAGACAGGTGATGGAGTGTACCTATTTCTAGGTCCAACACCATCTCAGGCACATTACAGGCACACACCAATGATTGGGATTTGCCACAACAATTGCCGAAAACACGCTTAAGGGTTGAGTTAGTCACAGAACCGCTCCCCGCCTCCGCAGAGGACTTTTGAAAATGATAGGATGATGCAATCTGCTTCAGGAAATACACCATCCCCGCCTCCGCAGAGGGCTTAAGAAAAAGTACATGCTCAATATCCCACCTCCGCAGAGGGCTTACATGATTGATTGATTGATTGCAAACAAACTCAGGATGCACAATGCACTACTCTAGGGTGCAAGTCTTTGCATTTGAGGTCAAACACATTACTAACATTTATTACAGACAAATTACCTTATATATGCCCCCACCTTAAGGTGGTTGATATCAGTTATCAATATCAAGCATGTTAAGGTAGGAAGAAAACACACAAGGGAACACTGACTTTCACAAAGCCCATGCCCCCCAGAGGTGACATGTACTTTACAATTGCCAAATGTTCTCACAAACACATCCCTGCAAGAAACATGTTAGTGTCTACAACATCATGATAAACAACAACATCAATGCATATGATTAACCACACAAAGAGCCAAGGTTATACAACAAATTCGGAGTTCGAGGATAACCGTGGGGCTATATCACGAAGCTCTCCAAATCAAGTACCGCAAAGGCTAGATTCAAAGACAAACAAAGGTACATAGAGTAGTAGTATTATTAAGGTTTGTAAATGCGATAGAAACATCATGAAATTCACTACGCGAAAAGCACGAGTGCTTCCACTAGCCAAGCGTCAGATAAGATATACAACCCCATCGTCATATTAGGAACTAAGTCCATTTTTTGATTGCTCTTGAAAGGGACACTAGGTCTGCATCAGTATAAATGTTTTTCGTCATCCACATGCTAGGTGGAAACACTAGAGGAAGGGAAACAATAAATTAGAGAAGAGATGCAAGTGTCTTAGGGACAGTCACGTAGGAGGGTGCCCCCAGGTCACCAACCACGACGCTATATCTGTAAGACACAACACACAACAATGAAATGAGAGAGAGAGGCAATTTAAAAGAATGATGATACAAATAGAAGAAGGTCACAACAGAGGTGGTATCCTGGTATCCTAGTCCTTACAAGAGAATTAGGGGTCATCCCAGGAGGCCTAAACAACATATAATACATCACGGGGGAAGCACATCATGAGAGAGATAAAGGGTTAGAGATACTTACCTATAGGGTCTTTGCGCTAATTCTTGTCATCAAGAAAATCATTGTTGTCTTCCCAAACATAAGGTATAATTACCAGGTCATTGTCATTATTCTTTTGTTCATTCTTAAATGCTTCTTGGTTTGTCTCAATGTTAGGTGGAATGCGTTCTTGTTAAAGTTCATTAGTACACATATGCTCTATCCTCTTAGGTGGTGGGAGAAGAAAATTATTTAAGTGATCTCAACATCCATCCTTGAGGGATTTAATGTGAGAGACTTCTCCTCATCCACTAGGACTACATTCTTAATGATGTCCAAATGACTTGAATATTCAAACAAAGGAGGGAAATTAAATCTCTTCTCTTCCTTAGTGAAATCCAAGGTGTGTGAACACTCAACTAAAGGAATAAGATTGGTGGGATGATCCATAGAGGTTTCATGCACTATGATAGGGAGAGAGTTTTTATTGTTGTTATATGAAAGCTCATTGTCGACCCATGGAATGTTTTTTGTTAAATGGAACTCCTCGTTCACCAATGCTTCCTCTTGGCTAGGGAGAGCAATGGAATGACAAGGTGGTGGTATGATGGTAAGAGATATATTAATGAAATCATCCTCTTGCATCAAAGTTTCCTCATGAGGAGGAACAACTTTGGGAGAGGGATCATAAGGTAAACCAAAGTTATCATCACATGTTTTAACAATAGGTGTCATAGTGGAATGTTCCATAAAGCCATATAAGGCTTCATCTAACATTTTGAGGTCATCACTAGTATATATGCTATTGATCATGAATTTAGTGAGATCATCCAATATCCAAGGGTATATTCCCATAAAGTTTGTGAAGTTATCAAAATTAGATATATAACAAAGGATTTCATATGTGGAGTACATAGAGAGATCAACATCATGAATGTGTGCTATTTGTTCTAGAACTTGAGGATGTTTAGCAGTGAATTTAGAGAAATGATCCATGTCTATGATGTATGCAAAAAATTATTCCAAAGAAGTATCCATGGTATATGTCTCCAAATTAATGTAAAATCAGATTTAAAATTTTTCCAAAAGTATGCAAAAGACCAATGCAAACTATATGCCAAAACTGACCTAAAATGCTTGATTTTTTATACTTTTTTCAATGGAAATGAATGAAAAAAAGAATGTTGTAAGGATTTTGATCAAGAGTAGCATATTATATGTCTTATATCAGTCCAAAAAATTAATATGATCACTCTCAACAAAATCTTGATGCAAATCCAAGATAATGCCAAGTCAAAATGTAGTGAAAATATGTCAAAATAAGCACTTTTTTCACCAAAACTCAATGCAAAGGAGAATAACAAAGGGTGTTGTGAGGAAAATAATGATGGAAAGAAAATAATATCAGTAATAACATCCAATTGGTGCCAAAATACCTAACACAACACACTTTTAGTGCCACTTAAGGTAAAACCCTAGTGAAAATATAGCAAAATATGCAGTTTTTCATGGTTTTTCAATTCCAAGGCCTAGCAAAGAAGGTGTTGTAATGAATTTTAGAATGTGAATCAATTAATACTAATTATATCAGTCAAATTAATCCATAAAATTTGTCACAACATGCTTGGAGTACAAACTAGGTCAAACCCTAGGGCAAAAATAGTTAAAATATGTAGTTTTTTGCCAAATTTTCAATGTAAGAGGCCAATCAAAGGGTGTTGTGAAGCTTTTTTTGAAGGGAATAAATTAATTACCATGATAATAACCAATTTTTGCAAAAATACCCTTCACAACATGCCTATGGTGCAAGTTTAAAGAGTCGATAAGGCCAAATTTAGTGAAAATCGTTGTTTTTGAAGCCCTAGGTTTTAGATCTTGACACAAAATGATATGTGAATGTTTTAAGGTCTATTTTATGATGAAAATGAATTTTTATTAGATCTGAAAATGAATTCCAAGGTTGACCATGCAAGGTGCTAATGCAAATTTAATGAAAATGCATGAAAAATGCTATTTTTTGTTGAAATTTTCTATGCAAAAATGTAAATATTTTAAATCTAAATGTAAATTCACATTAAAATGCAAGACTACAACATAATGTTAATTTTAATGAGCCTCTAAAATTAGTAGAAAAATCTAAGAAAAGAGTTTTCCTACTAACCCTAGATTTTGGAATTACTAGGTTATATCAAAATTGTCAAAATTTCCACAAAACCTTAGCAATTAAATGATAAAAATGCAATCCAAATTTCTGAATTTTTGGATTTTTCTGTAGTTTATATCAGATCTAATGTAAAAATCATGAATTAGGAAAATTTAGAAAGAATTGATACAATTTAGTAAGTCAAACAATGCAATTTTTTTGAAAATTTCTCAATGCAATAAAATGAATGACTATATGAATGAATGAAATCAATCCAAATTTGAAGACACACACTCAGAAAGTTGCAATTTAAGTCCAAAAACATGGGTTCACCAAAATTTTTAGGGTAAAATCGGATTTGTTAATGTTCTAGATTTTAGATGTTTAAATCTGCCTCTCCACTATACATTCAAGGATCCAGGGTCGAATGACGAGCACTATCATACCCTAGGTCACTTGCAAATGTAGGGAAACTTGGATTAGGGAATTGAATTATCAAATTTTCTTCTCTTATGCCCAATTGACCATTAAAACCCTAATTATACAAATACAACAATAAATTGATGAATAATGGAAAAAGCTCTTGCAGACAGGAGTAAAATACCAAATCATAGAGTACCTATTTTCGAGGTTTTGAAGAGGAACAGTCGGGCACACTGGAGTGGGTGCCCAAGTCAGGGGTACCAGTTTCTTCATAGAATTTGGACCTCCTTTTGACACTGATCAGCCCTGTAACTTCTATTTCCCAAAACTCAAATGCGGAGGACACTAGAGCAAGCGACCAAGTCCTGGAAGTGCTCCTGTGTCCTGCTTTTCTTCAGATCTTGAATCCTTGATGCCTAGCAATCCTTCCTGCAACTTCACTTTCCCCAAATGCAACACCTGTAACCTGCAATCACAAGACTTGGTTTGGGGGTTGTGGTGTTTAGATGCTTGCCTCAGTCAAGCCCCAGAGGACACTTAAGTTTCTGAACACCATTGTCAGATAAAGAGTGCGTGCCCTTGTGAGGCACAGGAAAAAACCAAAGGAATCAATGATGAAAACATAATGTTATGTCACCTTGTAGTGAACCTCTCATGGGAGGAAGATGCTCTTCATTCCATGAGGAAATTGATGCTCAAATCTACAAATATCAACACACAAAACACACAAGTCTGCTCTTGCAACACAATGAAAGCTTTGAATAACCTTGAGAACACAATGGCTTGCTAGTAATCATCTAATTGAAATCTAGTTTACAAATGAACGCCTAAACATACTTTTATATGCAACTACAAGCACTCCTGCCAAGATTCTAAAAATCAAAACTTACTGTGTTAGTAAAAGGACCAAATAACGGTCATAAACCGACACCCAAAAATTAGGGCTTCCCCAAAATAGGGTAGGACTAGGGCACGGGCACCCAAGTCCTCCCCCCTATTTTGGGTAGGGTACAACTCAAGGGGTCCTCCTAGGTCCACTTTGCCATGAAACCTAGGCCTCATTCCATCGGGATGCCAAAATATGAACTAAGATGCCCTAAATGCATGCTAAAGACCCAGGAGCTAAACCTTATGAGGGAAAAGACCCCAAGGGGACATTTTCTGACGTTACAATTTCATGATTTCTTTCTTCTATATTTCACTTCTCTGTTCTTCTCTCTAATTCACTTCTGCTCCTTCTCTGGATCAAAACACTTATGAAATCGCTTCATGTCTTCGTACACTTGATAATTTCATCATTGGTGCCTTGTAACAAATATTTACCCTTCATTTATATCCTCCGCAAGCCTTCAAATCATTACCAAGTTGACCTAATTGGAACGACTACTAGGAAATGTGTACATGGGTAGGTCGGACCTAAGCATAAGGTATTGCTCTGTTGATACATAAAAATTCGTACGAATCTCCATGAAGGTCAACCAGATCCTATACTTCAATGAATAATGTTCCTTTAGGCTCCACAAGTCACAAATTTGCTCCGCAAGCCAATTAGACTTCACTGAACAATGTCGGTTGTGCTCTATGAAAACAAGTAAAACAGGTAATCTTCTGATAGCGATATCTCTCCAGAATCAAACCCAAATGATCTAAATTTTAGATATGATGTAGATGACTATGTTTAGATGTTAAGCCCAGCTCCATAGCCTCGGATATGCAAATGCGGTATTCTCCAAGGTCGCCCTCTTGGTACTCTGCAACTTCATTGCTAATTGTCTCAATTGTTCTGAATGCTTCCGGATGCTCCTGCATCAAAAATATATTTAAAAAATTAATCAAAATACCCCAAATGGGTGCCCAAGATGAATAGGTGTTGATGAAAAATTAAATCGACCAATGATCCATGTTGCAATCATCTACACCAAACAATTCAATTGTTAAAATATTACAATTTAATTGATCTATATGTTCATTAAAAACATGTGCTTAAAATTGTTATAAATTCAACATGTGTGTAACCTATATATACCTGTGTTGAATAATCAGTGGGATGATCCTCAACAAATAGATAATCAACAAATGATTCACCCATATCATTAGATGCTGCATGTTTAGCTGAAGTGGGTGCAGCTACATGATAAGGTCCATAACACAACCGATTGCAACTCATACATGTATTAGGCATCAACACATCTGGAGTGGTACTAGGACCAGTTTGACTATTAGCTCTTCCATGGTCTCTAACCTGAGCTACAATCATAGAAGTTTGCTCATCTAGGCTACTTGAGAGTGCACTCAATGTGCCTAGTGCAGATACCACTGCATGATGCTGGAAGGGCACAGGAATGGCAATAGTAGGAGGGTCAATAAGAGGTTGAGTAGGCACGGGTCATTGGGGATCAACCCATCCCCCAACCTCTATTGTGGCATGCCACCACCAATACCTTGGAATGATCTAAAATCAAAATAGTTAGGTTTCTGATTCATAATAAACTCTGCATATAATTTTCTCAAAAAATATAAAGGAACCTCACAATTAGCATGAGGTGGATAATTAAACACCATCCACCACCTATCCCAAAAATTGGTAGGCATTCCTTCATGTCTACAACACCTAATTGATACTCTTTTCTTATTTGTAGGAATAGGTTCATTTGTGATGGGGTGTCTAAAATATTGCGCTAAATGACCTTTTGTGATTTTAAGATCCAAAATCTCCTTATAGGAGAGGCCATCAGCATAAAAGTGGCACCTCTCCTCTCTCCATTTCTAGAAACTATCAAAGTTTGAGTCAATAGACCTCACAGAATCTATAATGTTTTGCATCAAAGTTGCAAAATGTACCACATGAGGTGGCATGAATTGTTCACTGCAAATGGAATTCAGTTTTTCTTGTATGGAATCCATATTTTCATTAATTATGGCTTGCAAGCGAGCCTGGTCAGTTCCAGGTGGGGGTCTAGGTGGGGGTGGAGGTGGGGCATCTAGAGGTGGGGATGGGGGTAGAGATGGTGTTGTAATGTAAGAAAATGTCCCCTTGGGGGCTTTTCCCTCATAAGGTTTAGCTCCTGGGTCTTTAGTGTGCATTTAGGACATCTTACTTCATAATTTGGCATTCCGATGGAATGAGCCCTAGGTAACATGACAAATGGGACCTAAGAGAACCCATTGAGCTTGACCCTACCCAAAATAGGGGGGACGACTTGGGCGCCCATGCCCTAGTCCTGCCCTATTTCAAGGCAGCCCTAATTTCTAGGTGTCAGTTTATGACCGTTATTTGGGTCCTATGCCGACACGGTAAGTTTGAATTACGAAAATCTTGGTGGGAGTGTTTGTAGTTGCATATAAAAGTATGTTTAGGCATTCATTTGTAAACTAGTTGGTAATGGTGATGCTCAAGTGTTTTCAAGGTGATTCAAGGCTTTCATTGTGTTGCAAGAGTAGATTTGTGTGGTTTATATGTTTGTGTTTGCAGATTTGAGCATCCATTTTATCATGGAATGAAGAGCATATTCCTCCCATGATATCTTCACTACAAGGTGACATTATATTGTGTTTTCATCATCATTTCCTTTAGTTTTTGCCTCTACCTCACAAGGGCACACACTCTCTATTTGACAATGGTGTTTGGAGACTTAAGTGTCCTCCAGGGCTTGACTGAGGCAAGCCTCTAAACACTACAACCCCCTCCCAAAGTTTTCATGGTTGCAGTTTACAAGTTACGGAGCTAGGAAAAGTGAAGTTGCAGGAAGGCATCTTGAAGTGTCAGAATTGTAGAATAGAAGGAAAAAAAACCACCTGGACTTGGGTGGCCACTCATTAGTCCTCCAATTTCCATGACAAGAAAATCTCTAGGATAGTAGGGAAGAGTTGCAGACTAAGTTTCCAAATCCAGACAAAAAGTAGCGCATTGGACTTGGGTGCCGACTCTTTTGTCCCTGACTTTTCCACCTTGGAACCTCAAAAATAGGTGTTGGGAATTAAGGTGTCTCAACCTTGGTAATTCCTTGTATTATTTTCATTGTACTTATTTGTTTATTGCCTATGTTGTAAATTAAATTATAAATTCATATTGTCATCTTGTGGGATGTAGCACAGTGATGTGTCATCCTACATGGAAGATGACAACTTGTAATTTTGTCCTCACATGAGGAGATAGGTGTCCCACTTTGTGGTAGGAATATTTTGCCATGTGTCGGCATATTCGATGTTGTGTAAGGGAATATTGACTGTAACAGTCATGACAGATTCCTATGACGAAGTTATGACATGTAAGAGTCAGAAATAGGAGATTCTATGACAGGTGAAGACATGTGTCGAAGAGCATCTTTGAAAAAGGCATCTTTAGGTGCCCCAAGGTGGACTATGACATGTTGCAAGAGAATATGCTATTTATAGCCTATGTATGACAGATTCTCTTACAGCTGTAAGT
Organism: Cunninghamia lanceolata; assembly: GCA_027924645.1. Lineage (NCBI taxonomy): Eukaryota > Viridiplantae > Streptophyta > Pinopsida > Cupressales > Cupressaceae > Cunninghamia > Cunninghamia lanceolata. The sequence goes on from BSBN01000609.1 coordinate 287,643, forward strand.
TGTAACTGCTATGATAGATTCTATGACGGTCGTAAGAGTCGTAAGAGCATTTGTCATAGCCCATTTTAGAAATAGGTGACCTCTTTGGGATGGGGTGTGTGGACAAGTATCAGAAGCATCTTACAATGTTGACCAAGTGTCCATAGGCATGGGTTTTGGGCCATGAGGCCAAGTTGGAAGCCCATTCCAAGATAGAGGTAATTTTGACTTGTATTTTCTATATAAATAGGTTCTTGGAGGAGGAGATGCATTACAGGTTTGATAGGTACTGTTATGCTACTAGTTTATCCCTAGATATGAGTGTCGAAGACTTCTGAGAGCTTGCATTGCAAGTGTATTGTAAACCATTTTAGTTTTGTTAATACATTGTGCAGGTTTTTGAGTGTGGGGTTTTCACCTGATAAGGGTTTTCCCCATGTATATCTTGTGTCTCTCTTCTTCTGTCTCTCTTTCTTGTTTATGTGTTTGGTGCAATATCTCTGTTATCTTTGTTAGTGGGTTTAACATTGCTATAATAGTAAGGATAAAATTGAATTTGCACTCTCCTCCCCTCATTAGATTAGTGTAGGAAGTGATTTCCGCACACCTAGCTTCCTTTTAGTTGGTATTAGAGCTTGATGACCTTTGGTCCTAGTTGTTGGGTAGGGTTGTTTTCAGCTAATCTTTGGTTGAGTGGGAGTGTTGTGCAGAGTATTCTGTATCTTGTTGCAGCACAGCTAGAACGTTAGAGGTTGAGAAATTCAATGGCACTAATTTTGAGTTGTGGAAACTCAAGATGGAGGACCTACTTGTTGATTGTGACCTATGGGAAACGATATCCAGTGTGAAACCTACAACAATGTCATAAGCTGATTGGGACCTCAAATATCAGAAGGCTAAGGGTCTCATAAGACTCTATTTAGCTAACTCTATCCTGTTGAATGTCCATGAGGAGAAGAGCATGAAAAATCTTTGGAAGAAGTTGGGTGATGTTTATCAGACCAAGTCCTTGGTAAACAAACTCTTCCTTGAAAAGAAGTTGTTCACTCTGAAGATGGAAGACAAAGGATCTGTTGTGGATCACATGAATGCTTTCAACATGATCATTGCATAGTTGACATCTGTGGGTGTGAAAATGGAGGAGGAGGATTGTTGCATGACCCTACTTTGTTCTTTGCCAGATTCGTGGGATCATCTTGTCATGGCTATCGGAAGCACCACTACCACCTTCAAGATGGAAGATGTGGTGTCCTCACTATTATCTGAAGAAATGCAGAGGAAGACATCTGAATTAGCCAAAGAGGCTCTTGTGGTTCGTGGAAGACCCAAGGAGAAAGGGAAGAAGAAAGACAAGAAAGTTGAGAAGGGCAGATCCAAATCCCATGGGAGATACAGATCTCCTAGAAAGTCCAAGGCTCTCTATTGGAACTGTGGAAAAATTGAGCATTTCTGAAAGGAATGCAAAGAGGAGAAGAAAAAGAAGAAGAAAGCTCATGATTCAAATTCTGACAAGTCACAAGATGATGGTGATGCATTCATCGCAGCCCTGGCCACCCATGCATTTGATGATGTGTGGTTGATTGATTCTAGTGCATCATTCGACATGACCTCACATCAAGACTGGTTCCTGAAATATGAAGAGTTCAATGGTGGAAGAGTGTACCTAGGTGATGACTCTCATCTGAAGATTGTTGGTCATGGAAGAGTCTCAATCTAATTCCTTGATGGATGAGTGAAGGGGATCACTGGAGTTATGTACTTTCCAGGCCTTGCACAGAACCTGCTTTCTATAAGTATGTTGAATGATGTAGGTGTGCAAGTTGTTTTTTTAAAGGATGGATGCAAGATGACTATAGGATCTATGGTGCTTGTGAAGGGTACTCGGAGAGATACTCTATTTTAGTTGGAGGCATACACTTCATAGTGCAATAGTTCTTCTGACTCAAAGAAATGAGTTGCAGTCACTTCATCCCCACCATCTGAATGAGTAGTGAAGAAATCTATTGTAACTAGTTCTGATGGTAGTACACATGCTATGGAAGCTAAGCTTCCTGCTGAAAAGACTATGTTATGGCATTTGAGATATGGCCACATTAGTGAGAAGGGTTTGTGTACCCTGAAAAATAAAAACCTTGTTGAGGGGTTAAATGATTGTAATCTCAAGTTTGACTTTTGTGAACATTGCATTTATGGAAAGCAAAACCATATTCAGTTTTACTCTAGTTCTCATAAGTCTTCTGGTGTATTGGATCTTATTCATTCTGATGTGTTTGGTCCTGTTAACGTTCCTTCGATTTCAAAATCTATATATTTTGTATCTTTCATAGATGATTACAGTAGGACATGAGTTTATTTTATCAGAAGCAAGATTGAAGTCTTTAGTCAGTTTAAGTAGTTTAAAGCTTTTGCTAAAAATTAGACTAGTAAAAAGATTAAGTGTTTGAGAACTGACAATGGTGGTGAGTTTTATTCGGCAGATTTTGATAAGTTCTGCAAAGAGCAAGGGATTGAAAGGCATAAGACAACTCCATATACCTTGTAGCAAAATGGAGTTGCAGAGAGGATGAACAGGACATTGATGGAGAAGGCTAAGACTATGCTTAGTGGAGCAAGCCTCGAACAAAAGTTTTGGGCTGAAGCTGTTGCCACTACTTGCTATCTGGTAAACAAATCTCCTACATAAGCTCTTGTTGGTAAGACACCTATGGAGGTGTGGTTTGGTAAGAAGCCTTTAGTTAGACATCTTCATGTTTTTGGTTGAGGCATATGCACATGTACCTAGGGAGAAACGGTCTAAATTGGAGAACAAGGCTGTTAAATGCATTTTCATTAGATATGGTGTCAGTGTGAAAGGATACAAGCTTTGGGATCCGGTGGCTAAAAAATTGTTGTATAGAAGAAGTGTTATCTTCAGAGAGCTAACACCTTCTTCTGTTGTTCTACAACCAGAACAGACAGAAAAGAAAGAGGATGCGGTTCAGTTTCCTTCTACCCCTGAGAAGACTAAACAAATAGACCCTGTGAGACCTGATGATGAGGAGAGATCTAGCAGCTTTGAAAGCTTAGAAGAAGAAGTAGAACCTCAGACTTAGCCATTGAGGAGGTCTACATGAACAAGAAAGCAACTTGATAGGTTTTGTTATTTATTACTTGATTCTAGTTGTGATTTTGCTTTACTTACTAAGACTGATGAGCCTAGAATTGTGAAAGAGGCTATGGGAATGAAAGATGCATGTTCTTGGAAGGAGGCCATGGAGGATGAGATGGCTTCATTGGAAAAGAACAAAACATGGGACTTGGTGCCTTTTCCTGATGGACAGAAACCCATTGGTTACAAATGGGTGTTCAAGAAGAAATTCTATGCAGATGGCAGCGTTGAAAAGTATAAGGCTAAATTGATTGCGAAGGGGTACTCACAAGTGGAGGGAATTGATTATGGTGAAATTTTCCCTCCCATTGCAAAGCTGACATCCATTAGATTTCTGTTATCTCTTGCAGCTGCTTATGATTTAGAGGTAGAACAGATGGATGTGAAGACAACTTTCCTTCATGGTGATTTGGAGGAAGAAATCTACATGTCACAGCCAGAGCATTACATAGTGAAAGGTAAAGAAAATTTAGTTTGCAAATTGAAAAAGTCTTTGTATGGTTTGAAGCAGTCTCCTAGGATGTGGTACTTGAAGTTTGATGCCTTTGTGTTGTCAATTAGATTTGTGAGATTGAAATTGGATCACTGTGTGTATTATAAGTTTGATGTTGATCGTATTCTCATTGTTGCATTATATGTTGATGATATGTTGCTAATTGGGAAGGGTAAGAATATGATTTCTGATTTTAAGTCTTAGTTGGTAGCACAGTTTGAAATGAAAGATTTAGGGGCAGCCAGGTACATTCTAGGAATGGAAATTAGAAGAGACAGAGCTAACAGAAAACTTTGGTTAAGCTAGAGTAAGTATGTGAAGATCGTGTTGGAGAGGTTCAACATGGTAGATTGTAGGCCATTGTGGGTTCCTGTTTCATTGGGGACAAAGTTATCTGTTAGTGATTGTCCAAAATCTCCTAGTGAGGTGGAGGACATGTGCAGAGTACCTTATGCTAGTACTGTTGGCAGTTTGATGTATGCTATGGTCTGCACAAGACCAGACATTTCCCAAGCAGTGGCAGTCCTTAGTCAATTTATGGCTAATCCTGGATAGGTACATTGGGATGCAGTTAAGTGAGTGTTCAGATATTTGAGGGGTATTTCCAAGTATTCCATTTGCTATCATGGCAATGCTACATGACCTCCACATTCAGTATGTATTCATGGATTTGTGGATTCTGATTGAGCAGGTGACATTGACAGTAGGAGATCCACCAGTGCATATGTGTTCACAATGTTTGGTGGTGCAATTAGTTGGATGAGTAAGTGATAACTTGTGGTTTCTTTGTCCACAACAGAAGCTGAGTACATGGCAGCAACTCATTCTTGTAAGGAAGCCATTTGGCTTAAGAGATTGTGTTCATATATTGGTGTTGATGCAGGACAGATTATGATTTGTTGTGACAGTTAGAGTGCGATTTGCCTTGCAAAGAATCCAACTTTCCATGTCAGAACAAAGCATATTGATGTACAATTTCACTTTGTGTGAGACATGGTAGAGGATGGGAAGGTAAATTTGGAGAAGGTAGATACTTTGAAGAATGTTGTAGATGCATTGACGAAGCCAGTGGGCACAAAGAAGTTCAGATGGTGTTTGGAGTCTATGGGCCTCTTGGCCTATAGCAGTTAAATCCTGTTAATTATATTGGCTCTTACAAGGTGTTCAACAAGTGGGATAATGTTGGGAATTAAGGTGTCTCAACCTTGGTAATTCCTTGTATTATTTTCATTGTATTTATTTGTTTATTGCCTATGTTGTAAATTAAATTGTAAATTCATATTGTCATCTTGTGGCATGTGGCACGGTGATGTGTCATCCTACATGGAAGATGACAACTTGTAATTTTGTCCTCACATGAGGAGATAGGCATCCCACTTTGTGGTAGGAATATTTTGCCATATGTCAGCATCTTGGATTTTATGTAAGGGAATATTGACCATAATGGTCATGACAGATTCCTATGACAAAGTTATGACATGTAAGAGTCAGAAATAGGAGATTCTATGACAGGTGAAGACATGTGTCGAAGAGCATCTTTGAAAAAGGCATCTTTAGGTGCCCCAAGGTGGACTATGATATGTTATAAGAGAATATGCTATTTATAGCCTGTGTATGACAGATTCTCTTACAGCTGTAAGTTGTAACTACTATGACAGATTCTATGTTGGTCGTAAGAGTAATAAGAGCATCTGTCATAGCCCATTTTGGAAATAGGTGACCTCTTTGGGATGGGGTGTGTGGACAAGTGTTAGAAGCATCTTACAATGTTGACCAAGTGTCCATAGGTGTGGTTTTTGGGCCATGAGGCCAAGTTGGACGCCCATTCCAAGATAGAGGCAATTTTGCCTTGTATTTTCTATATAAAGAGGTGCTTGGAGGAGATGTATTATAGGTTTGACAGGTACTGTTATGCTACCAGTTTGTCTCCAGATACAAGTGTCGAAGACTCCTAAGAGCTTGCATTGCAAGTGTATTGTAAACCATTTTAGTTTTGTTAATACATTGTGTAGGTTTCAGAGTGTGGGGTTTTTCACTTGATAAAGGTTTTCCCCATGTATGTCTTGTGTCTCTCTTCTTCTATCTCTCTTTCTTGTTTATGTGTTTGCTCCAATATCTTTGTTATATCTGTTAGTGGCTTCAACATTGCTGTAATAGTAAGGATAAAATTGAATTTGCACTTTCCTCCCCTCATTAGACTAGTGTAGGAAGTGATTTCTGCACACCTAGCTTCCTTTCAATAGGTACTCTGTGATTTGATATTTTGCTTCCGTCTACAAGAGTTTTTTCTGTTATTCTTCCGTTTATAGTCGTATTTGCAAAATTAGGGTTTTAATGGTTAATTAAGCATAAGAGAAGGAAATTTGATAATTAAACACCCTAATCCAAGCTTCCCTACATTTCACAGTGACCTAGGGTATGATAGTGAATTGCCACTCGACCCTAGATCCTTGAATGTTAAGGGTGAAAGGAGGATTCAAACATCTAACAACTTAAACATCAAACAAATACAAATTTCACCCTAAATATTTTGGTGAACCCATATTTTTGGACTTAATTACAACTTGCTGAGTGTTTTTCTTCAGATTTGGATTGATTTCATTCATTCATATAGTCATTGATTTTATTGCATTGAGAAAAATTCAAAACAATTGAAAAATTTGAAAATTTTTAAAAAATTGCATTGTTTGGCTTACTAATTTTATCAATTCTTTCTAAATTTCCCTAATTCATAATTTTTGCATTAGATCTGATATAAACTATAGAAAAATACAAAAATTTAGAAATTTGCATTACATTTTCATCATTTAATTGCTAGGGTTTTGTAGAAATTTTGACAATTCTCGTTAAACCTAGTAATTTCAAAATCTAGGGTTAGTAGGAAAAATCTTCTTTCAGATTTTTATACTGATTTTAGAGGCTCATTCAAATTAGAATTTGGCTGTAGTCTTGCATTTTGGTGTAAATTTTTATTTAGATTCAAAATATTTGCATTTTTGCATAGAAAATTTCAACAAAAAACTAGCAATTTTCATGCATTTTCAACCTTGGAATTCATTTTAAGATCTTAGAACACTTTATTTTCATCATAAATAAGACTTCAAAACATTCACATAACATTTTGTGACAAGATCTCAAACCTAGGGCTTCAAAAACAATGATTTTCACTAAAATTGGCCTTATCGACTCTATAAACTTGCACCATAGGTGCGTTGTGATCAGTATTTTTTGAATTAATTAGCTATTATCAGGGTAATCATTTGCTTCCCCTCCTAAAAAGCTTCACAACACCCTTTTAATAGACTCTTGTATTGAAAATTCAGTGAAAAACTACATATTTTGGCTATTTTTGCCCTAGGGTTTGGCCTAGTTTGCACTCTAAGCGTGTTGTGAAAAATTTTATGGATTGAGGTGACTGATATCATTGATTTTATTTCCTTTACCTCCTAAAATTCATTACAACACCCATTTTTCTAGGTCTTGGAGTTGAAAAACCGTGAAACATTGCATATTTTGCTATATTTTCACTAAGGTTTGACCTTAAGTGGCACTAAAAGCATTTTGTGTTGGGTATTTTGACATTAAGTGGCTATTATTACTAATATTATTTTTTTTCCATCATCATTTTCCTCACAACACCCTTTGTTATGCTCTCTTGCATTGAGTTTTGGTGAAAAAAGTGCCTATTTCGACATATTTTCACTATAATTTGACTTGGCATTATCTTGGATTTGCATCAAGAGTGTGTTGAGAAGGATCATATTGTTTTTTGGACTAATATCAGACATATAAATTTTTGTCCTTGATCAAAATCCTTACAACACTCTTTGTTCCATTCATTTGCATTGGAAAAAGTACAAAATTCAAGCATTGACAACATATCCTAAGTGTAAACTTGAGCATATTGTTGCATGAGTCTAATAACTCGCTGCCCTAAGAGAAATATTCCTTTAAGAAGAAGCATAAGACACATGGGATCTAGTTCTCTTGAAGAAGTTGCTACTTTGAACACCTTTTTTACAAAAGGAGAAAGCCAAATGTTACAAGACATTACACCCATTACAAGTACAATGGAAGAACAAACTTTTCATGATGTTGATGATACTATTGAGGTGACATGATATGTATTTGATGAGCAAATAGAAAAATTGGATAAAGAGCTAGCACAATTTCAATCATTTATAGAAAATAGAGAATAGTTGAAGAAGATGTCCCTACAATTCACAATATAAGAGAATTGATAAAAGAAGGACAAGATGGTGTTAATGCAATTAGCGGTCTAGCACATATTGTACAAACCAATATCATGCTGGTAACCAAATGTGCGCAAGTAATAAATAACACTCTATCACCATCTCATACTCAAGTATCCATACCTATGCCGACTACGAGAATATTGATTTTCACACCAACGATCTTAAGAACTGATGTAAATGCCTGTAGTAATGCTACCACTGGTATTGGAGTATCTAATGGCACTAATTACAAAGATGTGGGATTTGATTATTAGAAATTGGTTTCTAAGGGGACCTCCTCTATGCATAATTGTTCTCAACCATCCATCTATTCCACTAATTTCCAACCACCTATTACCTACTCACAACCATCTTTCACCTATCATTATGTCCAACCACCATTGACATATTCTCAGCCTCCACCTATCGTATCTCAAACTCATTCACCTCCTCACTTTGGTTCCAATTCCTCACAACAAACTACGTCTCCTAATGATGTCATCCTAAACCAACTTTTATAGGGCATGACTGCTTTACAACAAAAGGTAACAAACTTGAAAAATTCTTCGCAGCCTAGTCTACCAACATATCATGCCTGTAATCCCCTTTCCTATGCAATCTTGAGAACTCCTATGCTTGAGAGGTTTGAGACTCCTCGCTTTGAAAAATATGGTGGAAAAGGTGATCCTAATATCCATGTGGCAGCATTTACAACTATGTGTAGTGATTTTTATTTTGAAGAGGATTTGTTGGCAAAACTTTTCCTGCGATCTCTCAACGATACTGCTTTAGAATGGTTTTGCTCTTTGCCCCCAAATTCAATACACTCCTTTTCGTAGTTGATTGATCAATTTTTACAACATTTTCAAGCAAATATCAGACCCCAAGTCATACTTATTGACTTGGTTCAATGCAAACAAGGTCCAAAAGAAAAGTTGACTGGATTCATTAGTTGGTATCAAGGACTTTATGCACAGATTCAATATCAGATGAAAGATGAAGATGTTCAGAAGATATTCATTACAAATCTACAACCTAATATTTGTGATAAGATCCTTTTGATGAATTATAACTCCTTTCAACAATTATGCACTGCCGTTTGTGATTATCAACTTTCATCTAGTTAGTATGAAAACCAAAACTCATCGGCTCAAGTTGGTCAATCCACGGGTGGATCATCACAAAAAAACTGTAAGAGGAATAATAATAACAAGAGCTTCATCAAGATTAATGGACCAAATATGAACAACTTTTTGAATGTTTCAGCTATCACCAATCCGAAGAAAGCATCATATCAACCAAGAAAGTTTACTCTGATATCTGAGTCTTATCATTCTATCATGAATCAAGCTATGAGTAATAACATACTGAAGCTTCCCCTGATCAAGCCTATTGATCCTAGTAAACAAGGACCTTACTTCAATGCTAATATCTTTTGCCATTATCATCAAATGCAAGGACATGACACTGAATGATGTATGTGTCTTAAACATGAGATACAGGACCTTATTGATTCAAATGTCATCCAGGTATCAAGTGTGAATGATAATGGAAACAAGTCGGTTGCTCTGCCAAATCAAAACTTACAAATCTTCACTAATCCTTTCTCTAAGCATACTGAAACCTATATGTTGGAACAGGGTTTAGTGGAAGCAGATGAGGATGATTACTTGGACTATGATAGCATCATGGGAATGATTGAAGTAGATAAGAAACAAGTGGATAATCCACCTCGCCCATGAAGGAATAGAATTTATGCTGAGGTTCCTCCTCTGTTATCCTTATATGGATTGGGAAATAATCATAATATATCAGAAAAGCAAGAACAACAACCCATATAGACGAGTAGGATGGTACAGGATGATTCCTATTACTGTTCTAGAATGATTTAACAAAGAAAACTCGCTAAAAATTAGAAAAGAGTAAAATGACAATCAACAGCTGGAAATAATAGTGGTTCTCCCCCTCATAAGCAACAAACAGTCTCATTTCAACAAGAAATCACAAAACAAGCATCCTATGATAACAAATAGGAATTTCATAAGAACCACTCAATTTTTGCATTAAACATGATCGGGTACCTCTCTAAGAGGTTTGAAAGTTCCAAGATCTAATACGAAGACCCTATAGATAAGTATCCCTAACCCCTTATCTCTCTCATGATGTGCTTCTTCCGTGATGTGTTATATGTTGTTTAGGCCTCCTGGGATGACCCTTGATTCTCTTGTAAGGTCCAGGATACCAGGAGACTGCCTCTATTGTGACCTTCTTCTATTTGTATCATCATTCTTCTAAATTGCTCTCTCTGATTTCATTATTGTGTGTTGTGTCTTACGGACATAGCATTATGGTTGGTGACTTGGGGGTACCCTCCTACGTGACTACCTAAGACACTTGTTTCTCCTCTCTTATTTATTGTTTCCCTTCCTCTAGTGTTTCTATCTAGTGGGTGGATGATGACAAATATTTATACTAATGCTGACCTAGTGTCCCTTTTGAGAACAATCAAAAAATGGACATAGTTCCTATTATGATGATGGGGTTGTATATCTTATCTGAAATTTGGCTAGTGGAAGCACTTGTGCTTGCTGCATAGTGAATTTCATGATGTTTCTATCGCATTTACAAACCTTAACAATATTGCTGCTCTGTACACCTTTGTTTGTCTTTGAATCTAGCCTTGGCGGTACTCGATTCAAAGGGCTTTGTGATATAGCCCCACAGTTATCCTCGAACTCCAAATTCATTGTATAACCTTCGCTCTTTGTGTGGTTAATCATATGCATCAATGTTGTTGTTTATCATGATCTTGTAGACACTAACATGTTTCTTGCAGGGATGTGTTTGTGGGAACATTTGGCGATCATAAAGTACATGTCACCTCTGGGGGGCATGGGCTTTGTGAAAGTCTATTTTCCCTAGTATGTTTTATTCCTACCTTAACGTGCTTGATATCGATACCTGATATCAACTACCTTAAGGTGGGGGCATATTTAAGGTAAGCTGTTTGTTGTAGATGTTAGCAATGTGTTTACCCTCAGGTGCAAAGACATGTGTGATGAGTGCATCTTGCATCCTAAGTTTGTTTGTAATCAATCAATTAATCATCTAAGCCCTCTAAGGAGGTGGGATATCGTGTATATCCTTTTTATCTTAAGCCCTCTACAGAGGCGGGGATGGTGTATTTCTTGGAGCAGATTGCATCATCCTGTCATTTTCAAAAGTCCTCTGTGGAGGCGGGGAGCAGTTCTATGACTAACTCAACCCTTAGGCATGTCTTTGGTGATTGTTGTGGCGAAGCGCAATCATTGGTGTGTGCTTGTAATGTGCCTGAGAAGGTGTTGAGCCTAGAAATAGGAACACTCCATCGCTTGTTTGCCGTGTTTTCTCCGTGTCTTCAAAGTGTGTGTGATTGGTGTGCTTGCTTTGTTTGGCGTGTCTATTGTCCCATATGCAGTCTACATTTTGGGAGGTTGTGCATGTCTTGCATGTATGTTGCCCCATATATACAAAGACCTACGTGATGAGTGCATCATGTATTATGGGAGGTTTGTTTACTTTCTAGTACTTGCATCTGCATTTCATATATATGAGAAAAAGAAAAGAGAAGATATCATTCATATCTTCCATGCATTAATGTGTCTTCTATGCATTGACTGTCTTCTCCGTGTTTTGCATGCCTGTCATTGTTTTCAATGTGTCTAGCGTATCTTCTCCATTTTTGGTGTGTTTGCTGTTTTTGTTGACCATACTTTAATGCATGTATTGGCCTCGTGTTTATACATACATTAAAGTGGGGGCTAAATGTAACGTCAAAAATGTCCCCTTGGGGGCTTTTCCCTCATAAGGTTTAGCTCTCGGGTCTTTAGTGTGCATTTAGGACACTTTATTTCATAATTTGGCATCTCGGTGGAATGAGCTGTAGGTAACATGATAAATGGGACCTAGGAGGACCCCTTGAGCTTGACCCTACCCAAAATAGGGGGAAGGACCTGGACGCCTGCGCCCTAGTCCTGCTCTATTTTGGGGCAGCCCTAATTTCTGGATGTCAGTTTATGACCATTATTTGGGTCCAATGCCGACATGGTAAGTTTGAATTATGAAAATCTTGGCAGGAGTGTTTGTAGTTGGATATAAAAGCATGTTTAGGCATTCATTTGTAAACTAGATGGCAATGGTGATGTTCAAGTGTTTTCAAGGTGATTCAAGGCTTTCATTGTGTTGCAAGAGCATATTTGTGTGGTTTATGTGTTTGTGTTTGCAAATTTGAGCATCCATTTCATCATGGAATGAAGAGCATCTTTCTCCCATGATATCTTCACCACAAGGTGACATTATATTGTGTTTTCATCATCATTTCCTTTGGTTTTTTCCTTTGCCTCACAAGGGCATGCACTCTCTATCTAACAACGGTGTTTGGAGACTTAAGTGTCCTCCGAGGCTTGACTGAGGCAAGCCTCTAAACACCACAACCCCCTCCCAAAGTTTTCATGATTGCAGGTTACAGGTTGTGGAGCTGGGAAAAGTGAAGTTGCAGGAAGGCATCTTGAAGTGTCAGAATTGTAGAATAGAAGGCAAAACAACCACTTGGACTTGGACACCCGCTCATTAGTCCTCCAATTTCCATGATGGGAAAATCTCTAGGACAATAGGAAGAGTTGCAGAATGAGTTTCCAGATCTAGGAAAAAAGTAGGGCATTGGACTTGGGCGCTCACTCTTTTGTCCCCAAATTTTTCACTTCAGAACCCCAAAAATAGGTACTCTGTGATTTGATATTTTGCTTCTGTTTGCAAGAGCTTTTCTATTATTCTTCTGTTTACAGTCATATTTGCGAAATTAGGGTTTTAATGGTCAATTAAGCATAAGAGAAGGAAATTTGATAACTAAACACCCTAATCCAAGTTTCCCTACATTTCATAGTTACCTAGGGTATGATAGTGAACTGCCACTCGACCCTAGATCCTTGAATGTTAAGGGTGAAAGGAGGATTTAAACATCTAACAACTTAAACATCAAACAAATCCAAATTTCACCCTAAATAGGTGCCTATTCAGCTTACATTGAGGAAGTCCTCAACATCAAAGTGAATATCATCCATGATGATATATATAAAAATATGAACCTACATATATACATATAAACATACAAACTTGAGTACAAAATTAATTTTCAAGAATCCATATATATAAATTATAAATAAACATATACATGTTGAAAAATTATAAATTATAAATAAAATAGATAAATTATACATGTTTCAAGAAATTACAAGAAATATTTAAATAAAATGTACAGAGACATGTATATACAAATTTCAAAATGTAAGATCTATTATAGTGAACTATGTAATTTTCAAATTGAACTTGGGATTTTCATTCGAGACCTAAATTTTGATTCTTGGTGGAAAATTATTTAGATGAGGATCTAGATGAAGTTGTAGGCATGGGTCGTAGCTTGTGAGACATACAATGCAAATACAAAGAAAGATATAGAACTAAATAGTAAATGTAATTTTTTTAGTTGTTTGTTTTACATACAAGGCATGTACCCTTGAGAAAGGTGTATCACTAAGTTATCTACCTATATGTTGCCTATCTTGAAATTCAATTTTAATTAATTGACAAGCTATTATATAGATATGCGTATATATAGATTATATAGATTTATGATGTGGATAGGAAGAGTCTCTAGGAAGTTGAACTATTTCCTATGAATGTGGAACCATTTAGTTGTATGACTCCTCATCTCCCAGGTTAGTTGAAGAGTGTAATTGTTTAGTGGTAGTTTCTTGATGTGCTAGTGGATGAATTAGCATAACATGAGCCTCAAGGGTGCCACCTAGACTGTTGCATCAACTACACTATCTAAAGTTTGAAGAACTTGATACTCAAAATTATGCAATAAGAATCTATGTGAATTGGACCTTGTAGTTTGGCTTGGAAGTGTATTGGACAATGTGGAAACCAACCATCGTAGAAGCTATAGATTGTTTGGATGAGGTATGGTTATTGCAAGAGTGTTTGATATTATATAGAGTGCACTATGCCACTGTTGGAGCATGTGTAACACTTGTTGGAGATGGTTGTTTGGTCTTTGTATTATCACAAGATCATATAGAAGTGCTTTGGTGTATTGTATTTACCACTAAAGTGTTTCCACATGTACCACTTGCCATTAGAATGGTCTTGGAATTACCATGTATACCACTATTGGTGAATCCTTGTGGATTAGATTCATATCCTTATGAAGCAATAGTCATGATTGTATTCAGTCTAAGAAATATGTGTGGAGCATTGTCTTCTAGTTGCAACTCAATGAACCATTTGGCTTGTTATGGGAGCTTACCCTTTCTAACAAATCTATATAAACATTCTTTTTATATTCTGACATGTATAATTTGTTGCAACAAGTTGGTCTTTGGTTGGAGGCAAAGTGAAAAGTTCTAAGATATGCATAGTTGTATCCCATAATCTTGTTTGGAGCTAATGTGGCATGTATTGAGTATGAATCCACTTCAAGAATTTATTATCTTTTACTACGTATTGATACATCTATGCTATGAGGCTTGGTGTACACACACTAATGACTTTACATATAAGGATGTCTAAGGAGAACATTTTAGACCTCCATTGGCACCACATCATGGATTATCTCCTGTTGAAAAGGATAAATAACATATATGATAAGTAGCACTAGTGAGTACAACACATATATATACCTTGGGTGTTGCATGTGCTAAACCATCCTAGTTCAGCAGTGATGCAGATGAACCATGGTTGGTAGCTTGAATCTCTCAATAGTCTTTGAAGAGATTAGATTCTTTATACTTCTATCATTAATCATGAAGTCTATTTGTTCCACTTTCACCCACATTTGTGAATGGAATAGTCACTCTGCTTAAACTTCCTTAGGTATGAAGGTTATTACTGCTACAATGTTGACTAGGACGTTGGGATATGTATCATTCATTTCATCTAAGGGTTTGATGTATCATCATATATACTAGATATTTAAACCTTTTAATTAGTGGACTTTTTTTAGCATGAAACTTAGTGTTGGGATCATTGCAGCTCTTATGTAGGTATCACACCACTTAGTTATCTTGGATGGTTTGTAACTCTTATTTGAAGGTAGTGTCTTTGTGTTGGTTGATTCCTATTTGAACTTCTACTTGAACTACTTCCCAATGGTTGTTGCATAGAAATACAATTCTCCTATCACCTTAACCTTGATCATCAAGTTAGTCTAGATTGTATGGCTAGTCCCAGGCTACTACAATACTTGAGGACTTGATGTTTCTCTGACTCAAATGAGCCCAACCTTGTATAGAGCTCATGGAAGGTATCAAGATATGCTTGGATCAAATGGTCATGTCCCTATCATAATTACATGACCATTTCATGTACCAATCAACATAAACATCCTTAGGCTAATATTTATCCTTGAAGGATTCCAAGAAATGATGCTATGTTCTCTTAGATTTCCCTCCATTCTAGATAGTCTTCCTCCCAAAGTGCACGGGCTTGTCAACACTTCTTAATTGGCAAGAAAACTTTTAGAAGATAAATATTAATCTTCTCTTTATCTAAGAAGTCATTCATGAAAAAATAAGAATCTAGCAAAATCAATCTAGTTATCTACAACATTAAAATTAATTTTACTAGGTCAAACAAAGGAATATCTAGGGTTACTTGAAACCTAGGGAGGACTTGATTGCCAAAATATCTCCTATAGAAGGGGAATCATTTCCACATATGAATCCTCATCTCTCAATGGTTGTGGAGTTCAATTATTTACTGGTAGGTGCATAATGAGCTAGTGGGTGACTTGGTATAACATTTTTTATAGGGACGCCACTCAGAAGTTACCACATCAACTCAATTATCCTAAGTTTGTAAAGTGATGATTAGAGTAATGTGGTAATAATTTATGGATTGGACCTTATGGCTTGGCCCAGAGGTATATTAGAGCCTAATGAAATTATGGTAGAAACCATAGAGCATTTGGATTCAAGGTATGTTTATTATAAAAGTGCTTGATCTTATGCAAAGTGTTTTTTCTACTGCTAGACCACATGTCACACTTGGTAGTTATGGTTTCTTGGTCTTTATGTTACCATGAGCATCTAGGGGTGCTTTGGTGTATTGCAGCCCATTAAAGTGTTATTACATGTATGGAAAGCAATGAGAATGATATTAGCATTACCGCATGTACAATGTTAGTGAATCCTCCTTGATCAACTTCTTATCCAAAGTGTGGAATTTGGATTTGGGGCTTCTCATGAAACTTGTATGGTGCTTAGATTTAGGGATTCTCATGTAAAATATGGCTCTTGGATTTGGGTAAAAAATTGAATGCTTGTAAAAAGACTTGCTTGTAAATTTGAATGCTAATAAAAAGACTTGCTTGTAGTTTTGAGATGTTTTGAAATGGTTTGTTGTAATTTTTTTATGACAATTATCTATTCAATAATGCCTTTGAAATACAATGACATACATTAGTATAAGTAAATTTTATAAAAACCAAATATATATATCATCCCAATGCTATATAAATTTTGACAGTTTGTTCAAAATCTCTCCTTTCATATGATACAGTTGTTTCAAAATTTCAATTGTATTTTACAACTAAAATGTCTAAATACAGCTATGGCAGCAATTTTTTTATGACAGTTATCTATTCAATAGTGCCTTTAAAATACTATGACATACATTAGTATAAGTAAATTTTATAAAAACCATATATATATATATATCATCGCAATGCTATATAAATTTTAACAGTTTGTTCAAAATCTCTCCTTTCATATGATACAGTTGCAAAATTTCAATTGTATTTTACAGGTAAAATGTCCAAACACAGCTATGCAACTCTCAAATTTAAATTAAATTTTGATAGTTTGTTCAAAATCTCTCCTTTCATATGATACAATTTCAAAATTTCAATTGTATTTTATAGGTAAAATGTCTAAATACAGCTATTTAACTCTCAAATTTAAATTAAATTTTGATAGTTTGTTCAAAATCTCTCCTTTCATATGATATAGGGTTTTCAAATTTTCAATTGTATTTTACAGCTAAAATGTCTAAATACAGCTATTCAACTCTCATTGAAACCATAGCTACAGCCATTTTAAAATTTTGATTGTATTTTACTGTAAAAAAAGAAAAAAAAATAGAAAAAAACTTGAAAAGCAAACTATAGACCTGAGGAAAAATAAAAAAAAGTGTAAAAATCCACTCACCTAGGCTTTTGGTGGTCGGAAATGAAGGGGTTATACTCGGGATCCTGTTCTGGATTTCGCACTGTCGTTGGAGAAAATGAGGTCGCAGGCAATTTTAAAAAAAATTAATACTTTTCATAAACGGGATCCCATTTCTTGGTGCTAGGTTCGGGATCCTGTTATGAAATAGGATCCCATCCTAGATTTTAAGCTTGGAATCCTGATCCATAATGGGATACCGATCCATAATAGGATCCCGTTTTTGTTTACCCGATTTCAAATTTTTTTCTAACTCTGAAACTTCCACCTTAAGTGGACTCATCTTTGTGCATTTACCCATTTGTAGGACAAAATTGCTAGTACAATTCCATCATAGACACTCCATTACTTAGTATTCAGTCATCTTAGCCTTCAAACCCTAAATATTCACTCTTAGTCATTAGTTTTCTATCACAAGGTATCATAATGTAAAGTTTGTATCATAATGTAAAGTTAATTTCAAAGTACATTCAAACCCTAATCCCTCCTAATTTATTTTTAGCACATGTTTATTTACACTCCAAGATAGCATACTTTGGTCCCTTAATAAAGTTTAACTCTTAAAATATCTAGAGGGTTAAATCATCCCTTAGTCTAGTACACCCCTGTTGATATTTATGTAGAGGATATACTATTTTACTCTACATAAGTTGATGATACCATAACTACATAGCTTTCTTTTACATGATGACATTTGGAAAATGACCATATTACTTTATGATTATGTATACTTACATTGAGGGAAAATCAAGGGCAACTATTGGTCCCTCGTTGCATTCTCTTTCATGACTACATCATACAATTTACATCTTGGGCCAACACAATACTCTACGTGTCCATTATTCCTTTCCTTCTCTCAAATCAAATCCATAATAATGTAAATGCTACTCAAGTTGAGTGGGGAATATTATATGTACTTTTAAATATTAATGTTACATGGATTCATGCTTGTATCTATTATGAATCCCAACTTAGTTACATCCTCATGGTCATCTCATATTTTTTATTCCATTTCCTTCTCATCTTTACATGATTTCATTAGGGCCAACTTAGTCACATCCTCATGATTCCATTTTGTCTCATCATTACATGGTTTCATTAGGGAAAACTTAGTCAAATCCTTGTGACTCCATTTTAGACTCAACTTCACATGGTTTCATGGGGCCTGATGGAACCATATAAATTTTTTCATAGTTCTAGTATTTTTGTCCTCAGGCTTATGATGAAGGGGGTAAATCACAAACACACAACAACAGAAATTGAACACAGAAAATAGAACTTTCTTTTATTGATCTGGGCAACTCATTACATTACAGAAGCTCAATTACAATCAGAGGATGAATCCTCTACTGGCTGCAACACATTACAGCTTTCCCAACCACAAGACTCTAGAATCTTCAGCCTTCTGTAACCCCAAATCCGCTAGGGTTTCTATTTTCCCTCCTATTCTTGACTCTACACTGGCCCCCCTTAACTCTACTACCCTAAGGGTTCCCAAAAATGGTTATATATAGCCCTTTTTGGCGACCACCAGCTTTATTTCGAAATTTGCATCTCCCTCCAAAAATAGGTCAACTTCGTGGGGCCATAACTTTCGATCCGACCGTTGGATTTTCAATTATAATACCTTTTCAGAAAGCTCTCGAAAAGATGATGGAGCACCAAGAAGTACCGATAGGTAGACTACTTGGGTTTCCCACCAAATTTCGGGCCCATCCGGAGCCTCTAAGTGCCTCAAATTTAACTTTGAATATTTTAATAGGATTTTTGAAATTTGAAATTTTAATATCTCATAGATGACAAATGATATTGAAGTGATTTCTTCACCATTAGCTTCAATTCACCATTCTAGAGGTCTGCGTAAGATTTTGTATCCAACCGTGCACAAATGCAAACTTACTAAAAATAGTAACCCTGCCAAATTTAGCCCTTATTGAAAAGAAACAACATTTTTTTTTTGGTTGATGCAAGATTGCTCTTACACCCTAGATGCTCCTGCATCAGCTTATGTTAATAGGTTGGAAGATTTCCACACTTAGGGTTCTTTGCATACCAAAAGAAATGTTAAACCCTAAACCCCCATGCCAAAGTTAGATGTAAAGGCCATATTCATTATATTTCTTCAATGACCGCTTGTCTCCCATTACCCAGAGTTTAAGTTGCTCCTTTATGTCCCCTTGATTGTTATTTAACCGGCCCCTCACTGAACAAAGTACCTTTTCTAGCCATGCCTAGAAAAGGCATTTTAGATCCATTGGTCCCCTTTTTCCTAGAGGAAGAGAATGATAATTTTAAAAGCATAGGCACCTAGGTCTAGTCCTACTAATTCTCTTTTTTATGACAGGTGGTAGTGGTGGTTTCATTTTTGCCATTCCGCCAACAATAAAATATTGATGGAGTTGGCACCTGCGGAATTGCGGAAAGAGTGACAGCTAGCCGGTGACTATCGAGGAGGGAAGGATGGTGGGCCCCAGATAGTGTGGAATGGTTTCTTTATTATTTCTGTCATTCTTCACCAAGGGGTCATTCTGGGCGATTGTGGAATGGCATAAATATTGACAAGTGGCATTCTAAAGGGATGGGACTAGTGCATTGAATAACAAGAACATGATGTGTCATTGTCCTATGGACGTGGCCCCTTGCTGGAGAGTTGTCTTGATCGCGTGCAGCTGATTTGACAGTCGTCCACCATTCCATCGAGACCATATCTCTGGCCATATCCGTTGCATACAGAATTACGGAATGCGGTCTTAACTATACTGCAAAGGGGATATTTTCTCGGGATTGTGGTTGGAAGAGCTATCCAGGTGGCAAGTCATCATTGGGAAAAGCGAACATAGCCCTCCTACTATGTAAGAGGCCAAATCAGCACCATTGAAGTCAAGCCAGCTAGGATCATGATCGACGACTAGAATTTAAAATTGTGACAGAAAGATGAGTTGGTGCTGATCTGATGAGGCTTCATGGAAAACATTAACTACTCAGGTGTGTGCAGAGTCTCCATCACCGCCACTACGAAGGAATTTATTAACAGAAAGATTTGGCTTATGTAGGCTCGACCTTTGGAGATCCGTGCTGCTACCAGGAGTGACATTTCATCTGTTGTGATGGAATTTGATATGATGACAATGCTAAGTTGAGGAAATCAAGACACCTGACCTGGCATATTCAATACAAGAAGTGATGTTCTCAGTTATGTGGAATTATGAGATCTAATCTTTCTGTTCATTTATGGTAATCTTCACAAGATTTCCATTTATGACTGGAGTGCTTCGAAATGACTAGAATTTATTAAGCCAAAGATGTGCGATGTATGCTTGCATCCCAAAATTTTTATAAATAGGCAATTGTTGGTGTTACCCCTTATACTGTTCATAGCGTGCTGACAGTATGGAGTTCCCATGTTCCTGTGTGTTCTGTTTGCTCTCCTTTTCTATCGGATTTTCTTCCTTGTTCTCATGGCTATTAACTTGCCCTTACAGAATTAGGAGACTTGGAGTTTTCTTCCCTTGGAATAGGTGGTGCAGGGAAAATTTGAGGATAGTAGCAGCATCCATGTTAAACCTCTATGATTTCTTCTCTGGTCTCTTATCCCATCTGATGGTGGGTCTAGAGGGCTGATCTCCCATCTCCAGTAGTTCCTTATTTCTGAGAGTTGGCAGATTCCCTTATGGAGTAGAGAAGCTTCTCAACTTCCTCTACCCCTTCCCTACATCTAATTTTCCTAATAGAGCATCAACTCTAGGTGTAGGGAGATTTCCCACCAGGATGATACAGATAAGGGATTAGAAGAGAATTTTTGTTATTGCTGCTGCTCTCTTGGCTTGGCTTCCACCACTTTTGAAGTCAGCCAGGTGTGGATTCCCCAAGTTTCTACTTGGTTGAAGTTGCATGAAACTTCTCAACTAGGAGGGTGGGATCACACCTGTACAATGGAACCCAAAAATAGTGAAGGAGATTCAGAATTCCTGGGTTTCCTTTCGATGCTGTTCCTTGCACATTTTCTCATTTCTTGGTGTGTGGCTTGGAAAGGTAGAGTAGTGAATGGTCTCATTGAGTACTTTGATGGCATTCGAGGAGTGCCTGGCTCTAATGGCATCTGACAATGCATCAATCATCAAAATTCTAGTTCCTTTCCCCGCCAAAATAGTAGGACATGCAATTGTGAAGCAGTTGTACCGGCCTCCTCTCGCAGCTTCATCTTTTGGTTATTGAAAATTTGTAACTTCTTTTGTCTTAAGCTTGAAGCTTGTCTGCTCTCTTATCTCTATAAAAGGGAATTCAGGGCTTATGAAAAGACATTAGTTCAAGGTCATGTCTTTAGACTTAGTCTGAAATATGGGATCAATCTGGTTAAGGAGGAATTGTAAATAGTTTTTTATGCAATAGATTCAGTTGTCTATTTTTTCAAGTTTCCATTCTAAGTTTTAAGATGTTTTGATAGAACTAAAAAGGTTGTGTTATAATTTACTGAACTGTTTACTTTACAAATCCTGTTGAGTCTTGAAGTGTACTATCTCCTACTTCATGTATACATTTCTACATTTATGAATATATATTTGATTGAGGATCATTTTTATTCATCGTCACAGTCTTTCATGTGTTTGCGTATTTTTTCTTGTGGCATTTACTTAAGTAGTAAAATAATTAGCTGCAAGATGAATATGGAATGTAGTCTTGGTTGCATGGATAACTAAGCATGGTTAGCTTCAAGATTAGTAAAGTATTTTAATGTAAGGCATTACTATATCTTTACAGTAAACTAGGTTCTATTATATCATATGTTCTTTAAGGTTTCTATAAGCTTCTTGACTCTATGGCCCTTGGACAAGCACTGATCTTTTCATAAATACAGTACTAAGTTTGCATCCCTTTAACTATCCTCATTATTTTAAAGAACATCAACACATTTTCCCTTCCAAAAATATATGTTAGGAGTTAATTTTATTTTACGTGTTCCTCTGCAAAGAAAATGATTAAAGCCCAAGAATCTAGCCCATCTATTTACTTATCAAACATTCTTTAAGCAATCTTAAAGGAACACATCTGTTATTGGAGGAGTGTTATTAAGCGGGTATTTCAGGGACCCCCATCCATTCAAATAGAACACTGTTTTCCCCAAAAGGGAAAGATTCCAAAAACTAGGAACACCCTCCTTGGTTTCACAGAGCCTAAAGTGCAGAGGAAAGAGGGATTGAAAACCCCTGTATCCTGTTCGTTGGCCAATCCCTTGAGGTAGATCAATTATTGGAAATGGCTATTCTATAGATCTATTTTCCTTAATATCAGGTTGGGAATTTAAAACAAGCAACAGATTGGTGACTCTACTGGGGAGCTAAAATAAAAGTTGTCTTATCCTAAAGAGTATATGTTCCCTTGCAATTGCCAATAGTCTTTTATCTAAGGATCAAGAAGTTTCTGTCTAGTTGAGCCACCCACATATTTGTGACTCTATTGGAACATGAGGGTGAAACTATGTTTTATCCTAAGGTCTTAGCTAAATAAAGTCCCCTATATATTAAAGAGTTAGAGGTCAGATTATCATGTTCCTTACAAGAAAAGGATGGCGACTCTACTATGTTTTTTCATTTGCAGTTGATGTAGATACAAAACTAATACATCAAGTTTCATATCCCAGAATGTTCTACATTACTCTATTGTGAAATAGGATTCATAAGTTGATTTTAGAAGGAAGTGGTATGCTTTCAAGTTTTATTCCTCTATGTGTAGAGGTGCCGACTCTATGAGGGAAGAAGTTTGGTGATGCAGTTTGGTGTTCCCAATTTTTCATAAAATCAAAATGAAGTTTGTGCCAATGGCAAAGGGTTCTTTTTAGGTATTTTACAAAGTTTCAAGAAAGTTTCCCTAGAAATTTAAAGATGTATACTCAACAATCACATTTCTTTTATCAAGGTGGATTTGTCATAGAAAGGTATAAGGCTATTGATTTCAGTAATATTTTTGGGTTTCCAAACCATGTGCCTAATGAAGTTAGGATTTAGATAACAAAGTTCAATAATGACAGATCCAAAATAGCTAGCAGCCATTTACAAGAATTTTGTGACTTGATGGGAGATTTTGAAATAGATCATGAGGATGCTGTCATGAAATTGTTTGTTCAAACTTTTAAAGGAGAAGTTAGAGATTGGTTTGAATTTTTACCCAATCAGTTTGTTCTTTCATGGCAAGATTTAAAGTTGGCTTTGATGGAACAGTTTGGGGAAAGGATAGATGTCGGTATATTGATTAAAAAACTCATGTAGATTGAGAAAGAAGATAAGGAATCAATCCTAGCTTTCAATTTAAGATTTTCTAAAACAGTAAGGGATATTCCTGGGGTAAGTGCAAGAAGTTGGGTCCACATAGAGGGGAAGTCGCGGGCAAAAATAAATCCTGACAGAAATTGGTATCCGTTTAGGAATGGGTGCTCGAGCCTAAATGGGTACCCGCTTAGGAATGGGTACCTGTTTAAGAACGGGTGCCTGAGCCCAAATGGGTACTCGTTTAGGAATGGGTACCCATTTCTATATAGATATTTGAATTTGAAAAAAACCCCTGCGCACTTTTTTTCCCACACAAAAGGAACAGGTGTCCGTTCCTAAAAGCTTAGTCTCGGGAAAGGCATGGTAAGCCAACCCCTTGCCTTGGACCTGCAAGTTTTTTATAAGTAAAAAACAAGAGAAAAGACCAAGTTTACCTATATGGCTGAGGACTTTTTTTTACGAAATTAAAACCCATTACAGACATCAGTGTCTAGTTTTCAAATATGTAATTATTTTTTATTGGACTTGTTTTTCTATTTATTATTTAATTTATGAGGAAACTAGTCCAAAAACTTGAAATGACAGGTGTTTGTATTTTTTTAATAAATTTTAATTTTTAAAGTTTTTTTTTTTAAATTTTATCATTAGTTTTTCTCAAATTATGTTTTCCGTACACGAGAGGTTTTTGAAAACATCAATTAGGGCCAATAAAAAAATAATAAAAAAGAAATATTTAGAAAAAAATTATAAAAAATATCCTCATCAATCTTCACTGTACTACACATCTTTGCCCAAAAGGATTCAGAAAAATACTTTTATTTAGGTCAAAATATGTTGGCCGTACACGTGCATGGTATGGTTAAAAAAAGTGACTTTTAAATAGAGGTTTTTAGACATGCCTATTAAAAATCAATTTGTATCATTTGGGTATTAAAATAAATTACATATTTGGAAACTAGACTCTGAGTACTACATTTCATATTACTAACATTTTTTGAGATTCAATCTTTAAGTGCTTCAAAGTTTTAGGTCAAATGTGACAAATTCTGAAAATCAGGGAAAACATTTCCACTTTTTGGCCAAAAAGTGGACCCAACTTCTTGCACTGAACCCCTAGGAATATTAGACCTAATGAGGCCATGTGTTTGATTATATATTAGGTGCATTCAATAAAAAGGATAGCTATCGACTAAGAGATAGAAACCCTACTACTATGATGCAAGCATATTCTTTGGCCATAAGTATAGAAAATAATCTAAAGCATACAACGACAAAAGATTGTGAAACTGTAGGAAATAGTTGTAAAAGGAAGAGTGGATCCATCTGTTCCCCTATTTGCCAAGTGGAAGGCAGATTAGATAGTTCAAATAAACCCATATTAGGTCAAACATCACATATAACTTAGTGTATTTAGGGGGATAGAGGTTATGATCAAGACAGAAAGGTTCAAAGTCTATACAATCCTGCTGCTCTTTCTTCCCCTTACTGCAAAAATAAAATCTCCAGAACCTTGTACGGAAACTTATGAGATACCTAATACTCAGATGCATAAAGAAATATCAATTATGGAGGTTCCTCTGTCTTATGAGTATGTAGCAAGTTGTGAGGATACTTCCCTTGTTTATGAGGATGTATGTCTTGTATCAAATGACAAGATCTCATAGCCTAGAGAAGTAGCTTCTTTTGAGTTTGAATATTATAAGGAATGGGTTCCTGTCAATAATGTAGAAAGTGATAGGCAGTTATCAGAATGCTCATACCAGATTTGTGGAAACTCTAAGTTAGATATTGATACAAGTTATCAAGATGGTGATATTGAAGAGTATGCAGACACAATGCATATAAGTGAAAACCCACTTTTTGATGAACCTTGGACATGTCATCAATAAGGGATGTGGGGCCTTATGGATGCATAGATAATCCACTTTTTGAAGAGGATCCTGAGGAGGATGATAAACTAATATTAGTTCAACATACAGAATTATCTAGGAAAAAAAAACTTCATTTAATGATCAGGACTTGGGTGATTCCAAATCCCATATTCACCATCAAATGGAATGACCAACTCAAATTCTGGAAAATAAGGTCAGGGTGTCAGATTTTAAAGAAGAAACTGAGTATGATTGTTTTAGGTTTGACACTGACTCAGAAAAATCTAAAAACTCCCTCATTTCCAACTATGAAATAGATTATGATTGCTTTTATTTTTTAGATATATGCAAAAGGCAAAAATCAGAGGAAAATAGTTATCTCAAAATGTTGGATATAATTGAACTAGATGCTGACTATCTTTTTGACAATATTTTTCAAATGTCTATGGTTCAGAGCAGTCAGGGAGACTCTAGAGAAAAAAGTTGTACAAAAGGCTATCCAAGTGTCTATGGAAGAAACATATTAAATTTCAGTAAAGTTTTCAGAAGCCTCCTCATGAAGTCACTAGAGAACAAAATGTTTGATAGAGGCATGCTTGGTTTTTTCTTTGCATAATGGCCTAGGGCTGTTATGTGTTTGGTCTTCTCCTCTAGAGTTTTTTATGTGATCTCACCTTGTTTAGGTTGAATAGGTGTCCCCAACTAGAGCCACTAATGGAACCATATAAAATTTTTCATAGTTCTAGTATTTTTGTCCTCAGGCTTATGTCAATAGGTTGGAAGATTTCCACACTTAGGGTTCTTTGCATACCAAAAGAAACATTAAACCCTAAACCCCCATGCCAAAGTTAGATGTAAAGGTCAAATTCGTTATATTTCTTCAATGACTGCTTGTCTCCCGTTACCCAGAGTTTAAGTTGCTCCTTTATGTCCCCTTGAATGTTATTTAACCTACCCCTCGCTGAACAAAGTACCTTTTCTAGCCCGTGCCCAGAAAAAGGCTTTTTAGATCCATTGGTACCCTTTTTCCTAGAGGAAGAGAATGATAATTTTAAAAGCATAGGTGCCCAGGTCTAGTCCTACTAATTGTCTTTTTTATGATAGGTGGCAGTGGTGGTTTCATTTCTGCCATTCCACCAACAATAAAATATTGATGGAGTTGGCATCCGTAGAATTGCAGAAAGAGTGACAGCTGGCTGGTGACTATCGAGGAGGGAAGGATGGTTGGCCCCGGGCAATGTGGAATGGTTTCTTTATTATTTCTGCCATTCCACCATACTTCACCAAGGGGTCATTCTGGGTGATTGCAGAATGGTAGAAATCTTGACATGTGGCATTCTAAAGGGATGGGATTGGTGCATTGAATAACAAGAACATGACGTGTCATTGTCTTATGGATGTGGCCACTTGTTGGAGAGTTGTCCTAATTGCATGCAATTGATCTAATAGTCATCCGCCATTTCGCTGAGACCATATCTCTGGCCATATCCGTTGCATGCAGAATTGCAGAATGCGGTCTTAACTATACTGCAAATGGGATATTTTCTTAGGATTGTGGTTGGAAGAGCTATCCAGGTGGCAAGTCATCATTGGGAAATGCAAACATATCCCTCCTACTATGTAAGAGGCCAAATTAGCGCCGTTGAAGTCAAGCCAGCTAGGATCATGATCGACGGCCAGAATTTAAAATTGTGACACAAAGATAAGTTGGCGCTGATCTGATGAGGCTTCATGGCAAGCATTAACTGCTCAGGCGTGTACAAAGTCTTCAACACTGCCACTATGAATCCTAATTTATTAACAGAAATATTTGGCTTATGTAGGCTTGACCTTTGGAGATCCGTGCTGCTACTAGGAGTGACATTTCATCTATTGTGTGATGGAATTTGATATGATGACAATGCTAAGTTGAGGAAATCAAGATACCTAACCTGGCATATTCAATACAAGAAGTGATGTTCTCAGTTATGTGGAATTATGAGATCCAATCTTTCTGTTCATTTATGGTAATCGTCACAAGATTTCCATTTATGATTGGAATGCTTCAAAATGACTGGAATTTATTAAGCCAAAGATGTGTGGATGTATGCTTGCATCCCAAAATTTCTATATATAGGCAATGGTTGGTGTTACCCCTTATACTGTTCATAGTGTGCTGGCAGTATGGAGTTCCCATGTTCCTGTGTGTTTTGTTTGCTCCCCTGTTCTATTAGATTTTCTTCCTTGTTCTCATGGCTAGTAACCTGTCCTTACAGAATTAGGAGACTTGGAGTGTTCTTCCCTTGGAATAGGTGGTGCAGGGAAAATTTGAGGATAGTAGTAGCATCCATTAAACCTCTATGATTTCTTCTCTAGTCTCTTCTCATCTGATGGTGGGTCCTGAGGGCTGATCTCCCATCTCCAGTAGTTCCTTATTTCTAAGAGTTGGCAAATTCCTTTATGGAGTAGAGAAGCTTCTCAGCTTCCTCTACCCCTCCTCTGCATCTAATTTTCCTAATAGAGCATCAACTCTAGGTGTAGGGAGATTGCCCACCAGGATGATATTGATAAGGGATGAGAGGAGCATTCTCTTGGCTTGTCTTCCAGCACTCTTGATGCCATCCAGGTGTGGATTCCCCAAGTTTCTGCTCAGTTGAAGTTGCATGAAACTTCTCAACTAGGAGGGCGGGATCACACCCATGCAATGGAACCCAAAAATAGTGAAGGAGATTCATAATTCCTGGGTTTCCTTTCAATGTTGTTCCTTGCATGTTTTCTCATTTCTTGGTGCATGGCTTGGAAAGGTAGAGCAGTGAATGCTCTCATTGAGTACTTTGCTGGCATTTGAGGAGTGCTTGGCTCCAACGGCATCCAACAATGCATCAATCATCAAAATCCTGGTTCCTTTACCCGCCAAAATAGCAGGACATACAGTTGTGAAGCAGTTGCACCGACCTCCTCTCGCAGCTTCATCTTTTGGTCATTGAAAATTTGTAACTTCTTTTGTCTTAAGCCTGAAGCTTATTTGCTCCCTTATCTCTATAAAAGGGAATTCAGGGCTTATGAAATGACATTGGTTCGAGGTCATATCCTTAGACTTAGTCTGAAATATGGGATCAATCTGGTTAAGGAGGAATTGTAAATAGTTTGTTTTATGCAATAGATTCAGTTGTCCATTTTTTCAAGTTTCCATTCCGAGTTTTAAGATGTTTTGATAGAACTACAAATGCTGTGTTATAATTTACTAAACTGTTTACTTTACAAATCCTGTTGAGTCTTGAAGTGTACAGTCTCTTACTTCATGTATACATTTCTACATTTATGAATATATATTTGATTGAGGATCATTTTTATTCATCGTCACAATATTTCCTGTGTTTGCATATTTTTTCTTGTGGCATTTACTCAAGTAGTAAAATAATTAGCTGCAAGATGAATATGGAATGTAGTCTTGGTTGCAGGGATAACTAAGCATGGTTAGCTTCAAGATTAGTAAAGTATTTTAATGTAAGGCATTACTATATCTTTATAGTAAAGTATGTTCTATTATATCATATGTTCTTTAAGGTTTCTGTAAGCTTCTTGACTCTATGGCCCTTGGACAGGCACTGATCTTTTCATAAATACAGTACTAAGTTTGCATCCCTTTAACTATCCTCATTATTTTAAAGAACATCAACATGTTTTCCCTTCCAACAATAGATGTTAGGAGTTAAGTTTATTTTACGTGTTCCTCTGCAAAGAAAATGATTAAAGCCCAAGAATCTAGCCCATCTATTTACTTATCAAACATTCTTTAAGCAATCTTGAAGGAACACATCTATTATTGGAGGAGTGTTATTAAGCGGGTATTTCAAGGACCCCCATCCATTCGAATAGAACACTGTTTTCCCCAAAAGGGAAAGATTCCAAAAAATAGGAACACCCTCCTTGGTTTCACAGAGCCTAAAGTGCAGAGGAAAGAGGGATTGAAAACCCCTGTATCCTGTTCGTTGGCCAATCCCTTGAGGCAGATAAGTTATTGGAAATGGCTATTCTATAGATTTGGTTTCCTTAAGATCAGGTTGGGAATTTACAACAACCAACAGGGCCCAACTCGGTCATGTCCCCATGTGATTCCATTTAGGCTCTATTTTTTCATGGCTTCATGCTTGTATCCATAATGGGAGCTAATTCAGTCACATCATTATGATCATCTTCAATACATCATGATTCCATTTCCATCACACTTGCCACTTTTACACATTTTCAATTTCATACATAGTAAATGCAATATTTATGATGATATATATTTTTGTGCTATTTACGTGATTTTACAAGTACTACTAATGACTTTTGTGTGCAAGTATGGAGGATGTTTTATAGGTACTACTACATGAAGAATTGTGAGTCGTTGTCCATAACACGTGTCCTCTTTGTTTGATATTTCATGTTATTGCACATATTACTTTGGCATGCATGTTTCATGTAGTTTCACATGCACACCAAAGTGGGGGAAAATGTAAGGGATAAAAGTTCATACCCTACTCTTTTACTCCTTCATTTTACACTTATTTTAGGTATCTTCATAAATAAATTTCTGTAATGCTCAATTTGTCTTGTTTGGAGTGCAACCTAACCCTAACCTGAACCTATCACACTTAATAAATTTATCAATGCCATAGACATGACTAATTTGAATTCCTTAGGATCTCTAATATCTTGGACAAGGCCACACATGGAGTCTTATCTCTTTTCGATTGGACTTGGTTGCACTAACTATTTTAGAATTTGATAGTTGCCCCTTGGCCTACCACAACATCTCAAATTGAGCATCTAGGATCTTGAATTTAGAGAAAGTCCTAGGTCATTAGTCATTATTGAAAGATCATCATAGAATAGGAATCTTGTAAGACATAAAGCATCTACATCAAAATTATAACATCACATTAGCATTGACATTGTAGGCATTGCCTTATTTGTTTGAGATGTCTTCAATTTTGTATTAGGTTAGCAGAAGGGCTTGAGTTGTTATCAAGGAAGTGAACAAAGCTTCCATTTGCATAGAGTAAGTGTTAGTGTATTTTTCAAAACAACCCTTGTTTTAGATGCATGTGTCAAAGAGATTAGCAAAACACTAAACATCACATCAATAGAAGGCTAGGATTATGAAGGAAATGCAACCCTAGATTAGACAATGAGTGTAGATTAGTCCTACAGTAGTCCAAATTCACAATGCAAATTTATCATATACTTGACAATGCATATTCATTATCTTATTACTAAATCCTAATTGTGGATCACAATGAACAACAAAAAAATATTTATCACCAACAATACAGATGTAAACAGAGTTAAGCACTTTTTATCCATCTATCATTGTCTTAACCTTATTAATTTAAATCCAATTGTTATTATTATTATGTTTGAATAACTTAACCAATAAATTTTTAATTCATTGCAAGGTGACCTCCAACAATCATTAATAAATGACATGTTTCTATGCGATTAGCAACGTACCTATCCATAAGTGCAGTGCAGAGATTTATCTATTTCTTTTTCAAACAAATGAGATATAAAATCACTTCGATAATTCTTTTTTCCCAAATCATCTGGTCTGCAGTTTTCATTAAATCATCTGGTCTGTAGTTCTCATTAAATCATCTGCTCTGTATTTTTTCGTTTCATTTGCAGTCCCAACAGCTAATTGAACAAATGGTCAGAAGATCTCTGTAAAGACAAAACAATATTTTCATCTCTGTCCTCTTAAAATCATTTCTGTAAAGACAAAACAATATTTTCTTGTTATGACAACATTAATGAGAACATAAAAAGTGCAGGGCACAGGACTGGCAAAAACGTTATACAATTACTATATTAAATATATATATGACATACGGAGAAACTATGCAGCTGTTCTCATAAATATGATAGAAACAATATAAATCCTCCACATGGGTTCAGCTGCAACAGCTACAAAGTGGAGTAAAATACGAGGTAGTTACTGCCTGCTGAAACATCACTGGGGTTATTAAGTATGGCAGTGTGTTTCCGTATCATAATGTAGTTCAACTGTAAGACAGGCTATGGCTATTTATTAATTTAGCAGAATGCAGTGGCTTTATGTATCACTTAATTTGGTTGTCAATGCCAGAGAGACTGTATTATATATTTAAAATAGTGTCTGCCATGCCTCAGGGTTTTGGTTCAATGTCAGGCAGCTGGCTTACAAGTAGTTAGTTGGGTCACAGGGCCCAGACAAATTGGTGAAATCCAAATAACCATGGTGCCCGTATATATATGTACAAGTGAATTCTTTTCCAATCATTTGTAAGTATGTTGTAGTTAATATTTCGGTTATTTACAGTGGAACCTGAGTCTTCACCTAAACAGCCTGCCCCACAAACTTGCTTAGATAATTCAATGAACTTACATCATATAAGATATCTGATGCAAAATCTGGCATAGGGGAGAGGATCCTAGTTGAGCACCCTAACTTCACGCCTTTCAAAATTATACGTAGTAATTTTGAATCACTCCAAAATTTATACAGCAGCTTACTTGGCAAGGCCCTTGCTTATAACTAAGGCTTCAGGTCCACATCCTCAAATATGATGCCACATCAGTATGCTTTTTGTTGAGGTGTCAAAAAATACTTTAAAAAAAGGGTAGACCAATAATTGTGCATTGAGTCATGTTTTGTGTTAGGAAATAAGGTTTACATTTAATAAATTAGTTTTAGATTAGTGTTTAGTTTAGGCGGTTTTACAAGGGAAAAATAAGGCTTTATAAGCCATTGTATGGAATGTAAAATAAACAACGAAAGATTATAATGAAATTCCAATTATTTCTGTTATCATTTACAATGTGAATTGTTAAATTGTTTTTCAGTTTTATTACTCTACCAATTTCAACAGTTTTGTTGTTACCTATCATATGATTTGTTACTTTTTAGAACTAAAGAACACATTTCATTCAATTATAAGTACTTATAGTCAACACTAACAATCTTGAAGTCACAACTACTAGTACTAAGCTTTTAAAAATATTAGGCCTTAAATCCACAAATACTATCACAACTATTGGAATATGCTCAACTATTAAGTCCTCTCCTAAATATATACTTCCCAAATTTATCAAGTACAACTTTGAACTACTCTTCCTTATTAGAAGAGTTATTGAAAGATGACTTTACAAAAGAAGACATGATTTTTTTCCACACAGCAGCAACAACAGAGATATGGTTCTCTTCTCAACAGCAGCAACAACAGAGATTTCGATTCATATATAATGAACGAGAGAGTCATGTCTTAATAACTCTGGTAATAAGGAAGATCAGTTGTACTTGACTTAAATTTGGGAAGTATATATATATAGCAGATTTTGCATCAGAGATCTTGTATGATGTAAGTTGGTTGGATTATGGAATTAATTTTGTGGGATGGTTGTTTAGTTGAAGACTTTGGGTTCCACAGTAAGTCATTGATATATTGATTACAACATATTCACAAGTTTAGGAAGACTATTTTTAGTCTTATTATATAAATTGATTGGGAAGGAATCCACTCATAAACAAATCTTCCATGTTAAAAAAAATCTATAAAATTGTGTCTTCCTCAATTATAATCTTGGTTGAATACTTATGCCATTGGCTGATTAATAGTGTAAAGAAATATAATTGTAATAGTGAAATTAGCTTTTCTATTTAGTTTTGTGTTTACTTTGATGAGAATGTTTTAATGTAATAACATATAGACAAGTGACATATTTTTGTGCTAAGTTTGACTCATGGTCTATTCCTATCCATCTTCATTTTACCTCCATTGCACTTATTCCCATGTGTCTGCTATCTGTTCATCCCTATTTCATTTGGACATTTGCACTTGCTTAGTACATTCATCCTTGGCCTCAAGATCATCACTTTATCCCCATGGTTCGTTTCCACATTACTCAAGACGTGCGAGGATGACCCTACAATCCAAATTATCAAATTTACATTTCAACTTTCTTGCCCCTTTCTACTAGCCATTATGAGTTTACTTGGCACACATTTGTGCCACATGTTGATATGTTATGGTATTTAAAGACATTCAATGTGCACTTAATTTCACATGAGGAGAATTGATGATCATTACATGCTAATTAGAGCACACTTCAATTCTAAATGGGAATAAAGAATTAGATCTACATCATCATCATATAGGCCATTTGCATATGTTGTCTTCGATATTGCTCATTGTTGTTAATCTAACTTGCCAAGGGGTTTAACCTAGGAGACCATATTCACTTATTGAGTCAGCAAGCTTGTCAATGGTGTCTTTAGACACCACATTGACAGATTTAGATATCCAGAGGTGAAGGCAAGTAGATTTTAAGTGCACATTCTATCAATTCATTCCCACATGTCATATGAAGTTTGTGGTAGTTGGGTTCGAATGACCATGTAGGATTTAGAATCAACCTTCATCATTTTTTGCACTAGTACATATCCTGAGGCAATCATCAAACTGAGGCTATTAATTTGCTAGAACTGGCAAATCAATTTATCACATCATCAAAATTATTTCTCCGTCATTGTTTCAAAGCTACATACACCTAATTCTCTCATTGAATTTTCACACATTTATTGTAATTATCTATGCTAGTTGTGATTAATCTAGGTTAGTTTGTGCCTAATTGACTACATTATTTAATTAACCTAGATTATTTATATAATATTATTTATTGCAATAAATGTGTGAAAATTTATTGAGAGGGTTAGGTGTTCTTAGCTTTGAAATTGATAATGGAGGAATGATGCTGATGATGTGTTGGATTGATTTTCCATCTCCAGAAAATTAATGGCTTTGGTTTGATGACTATCTTAATATTTATACTCACATACAAAATGATGAAGATCAATTTTGTACTCTATCAAATTGATCTCAAATTCAGTGAACTTGATTTGATGCATGGGATTGATATGTGTTGCATGGGAATGAACTGAGAAAATGTACACATGAAAAATTCCTTGCCTTCACCTCCAGATATTATAATCTATCAAGGTGGTGAGAAGCTTGCAAACTTAATAGCTGAATGGGTTCTTGTAAAGACCACTCCATTTAACCAAAATAAAATAATATTATTCAAATAAAATAATGCCGAAAAGGGAACAAACTAAATTTATTGCAAAAAACAATATATTATGAAACAAATTTCTCTCATCTCAATATATATATTCAAATAAAAGAATATTACAGAGGCTACTCGACATTAGCTTAGAGTACAAAAATGACTATGCTCTTTACAACATTATACAACAATAAGTTACACCATACAATATCACCAATGAACTTGGTGGATAGAGAGCATCATCGAGGTGATTTACCGCCCAGCTACAAGGCTTACGCCTCCTCGGTCTTACTTCAAAATAGGAGCAGCCCAACCCTTTGTGAGGGGTCTAGCAAACTAAAGTTGACATGCGTGAAGGAATCTGGTGCAATATGATATGTCTAACATTTAACAATAGAAAAAGAATTGCAAATGAACACATATCATAATATGGTAGAGAGTAATTAAGTCAAACCAATACAAATACTTAATTTGATTTAGGGTCATCCCACAATAACGAGTTACACTTTTTGGCCAAACTTGACATTGAAATTAACATTTTGACCTAAATTTTCACTTTCTGACACCTATAGTTGCTAAACTGTTAGGAATTTGAAGATGATGCGAACCAGTGATTTGTGAGATTTTGTTTGTAGATTCTAAATATATATATTTTTAAAAAATTTGGAGTTAAATTGTAAATTTTTTTGCGTCTCCTTTGATAACTAGTTTTTAATAGTAAATGATATTTTTTTAAAGTGATGTGTATTCTGTAGCACATAACTTTTTTTCTACAAAGGATAAAATTATGATTCTTTTGAATTTAGATTGGTAACACGGATATATAGGGCATGCATTTGGTTTTATAATGTTTTGTTGAATATATTTTTTAAATTAAGTTTTGAAGTCAAACCAATTATAATTTAGACATCTAGACGTATTCCGTAAAACATAACATTTTCTCTATGTATCGAAATTCAATTTTTTTTGTTGAAACAAGGACGTCAATACCTAGGGCATAGATAATTTTTAGAATTTTTTTCACTAATTTACTAATTTTCCATGTGTGTAGAATAGAGAACTTGATGTTCGGTGAAAAACCTACATTCACAAGAAATAAAAAATAAATATAATAATCAAATTAAATATATTTAAAATTATACTTTTTGGGAAGCTTATAATAAGGACTACATACTTACAAAATATAAATTTTAAATGAATTCATTTGATCCTCCAAAAGGTAAATCAAAAGTAGTTTTTTATTAGCATTTTGATAGGTGTAGAGGAGACTCCATTATAGGTATGGTTTAAAACTAGCAGGGTTCTATCCAAGGGGGTTTGATCAAAACCTCTTCAATTAAAATCCTTTAAATGGAACCTTTCAAGGCTTAAATCATTATATTTTCTAAAAATATGTGATTTCAACAAAAATCAGGATGTCCCAGAAAGTGTAACCCATTATTGTGGCAGCACCCTTTATAAAAGCTTTGTCAAAAGCATCTTTTACACCGTTGACGATAGATAGGCTAGAGGAACACAGACCTACCCTTCTCTATAACCCCATATTCAACACCTGTCCATGCTCTTTCTCTAGCTCAACAAATAGAAAAAGTAAAGTAGAAGATGCATCATGCAATACAATCCAACTGCACTTCATTTAATGATGCAATCAAAGACAATTACTCATAATAGAGGGTTTGATATTGGCTAGAAAGATCATTGTTTGGTCAAGTTTGCTGGAATTAAATCCCAATTTTTTGGGCTGATCCTAACTTGGACAACCAAGGTATGATTTTGGGTTTTTCTTTAAATTCTTGTCAAATTTGTTAATTAATTATGTTTTTTGTTTCTTGTGTTTCATTGATGTTGTAAAATCTGTAGTTGTATGTATTTTTGTTGTATTGTGGCATACATGATTTTTAGGGGGTTTGGGTGTGCAAAAGGAGCTGATCTTGCCTAAGGGCTAAGAACCTCCTTTGTGTGGAGTTGATAAGGGCATGGAGCCTCACTTGGGGAGTCTTAAAAAAATATAATGGAGTTGTGGTGTGGATTGTGACTGTATGTTGAAGGGTTGTAAATGGAAGGGTTGTGTTGAAGTTGGGTGGTTGTGGCTGTATGCTAAAGGGTTGTGAATGGAAGGGTTGTGTTGGAATTGGGTGGTTGTGGCTATATAAAGAAGGATATATTTAAAAAAAAAAATGGTGGTGTTGTGGTGATGGATGTTGTGGTTGTGTGGTGTTGGGAGTTGTATTGAAGGGTTGTGTTTGAGGAGTTTCTGTGAAAGAAGTTAAAAAAACATGTGTTATGTGAAGAAAGAATGTTGTGCCCCAAGAGAGAAGGGAATCCCCCTTTTCCCCCTTTGCAAGAATCCGTAAACAGGTGTAAAGCACGAATGCCATCACAAAAGTTACTGAAGTAAATAATCCACTTAATTACATCATACTCAAGTAAAAAGATAGATTTCATAAACATGAATCAATAAAAGTCATCAAATCTTACAAATCACGTGCTTAATCTAGGTGTTAGCACTATAAAAGAATATACAATATCCATTGGCTTTCATGCCATAAATCATCCAATGATAATTACAAGGTACAA
This sequence comes from Cunninghamia lanceolata, assembly GCA_027924645.1. NCBI lineage: Eukaryota > Viridiplantae > Streptophyta > Pinopsida > Cupressales > Cupressaceae > Cunninghamia > Cunninghamia lanceolata. The sequence continues at coordinate 324,541 of BSBN01000609.1, forward strand.
TAATCATGTACAATATAATAATAATAAATCAATCAAACTCTTCAGCCGCCACAAATCCACATGGTCTTCCATTAGTCGAGAGACGACAACATGGCTCATGCGCTTTTCTACCCAACCATGAAGTAATTACACTTCCACAGATCCCTTCATAACATGAAGGAAACCCAACCCTGCATGAAACGTCTATCAACCTGGAAACAACTAGCAGGAGGGAACACCCAATGCAACTTGAAGTCTAAATGCAAATCTAAATGATGATGTACAAATGTCTCACAATAGGATGTGGCAGAGATATATATAAATAAAGTTTTGCTAGACAAATATTCATCTATTTCAATGAATCCCCAGCTTGGCCAAGCATATAAAATAGTTTAAGGTCAAACCTTGAAAAGAAGAAAACCTATCTCTGATATTCCACATTCGGCATCCTAGCCCAAAAAGTGACCCCAAACACACATAAGAGATAATCTAGTTTCCTTTCAAAACAATTAGCAACCCATGTTCGCCTAAAATCTATTTCTAATCCCTTTCTTTTACATAACTCACAAAACACACTTTCAAGCAAGTAATAAATAGGAACATCATTTATTCATTTAAACACAAATATATATAGAATTTATAAACTGGTTATATTTCCTAACCCATATTTCATTCTTTTCAATAGTTTGAAGAAAACTTATGTCAGCTACTTTCTACCTATAAGTTGGTTATAATTCAAAATAATTAATTGTAACAAGGATTTAATAAGAGTGTATAAATATTGCTAGCAACACATTATTTAAATTCAAAGGAATAGGTAATAATCAGAAAATGCACTATCTCTGTTCCACGTATTAATCTAACTACTATAGGAAGTATTAAATCAAGCTATAGGAACTGAACATGTCTTCGGCGATAGGAAGAACAGAATGGCGATAGTGATAAAATAAAAGCTACAGGGTTCACTAAATTTGTGACGGAACCATCTAACTGTAATAAGAAGTTTATACTAATTGCTACACAATGTTTAGCTTGCTACAACAACGGTAATCAAGTTACATGAAGTAAGTCCACAATGACATAACAATTAATAGCTTCATGGCTTAAAATAAAACTGCAATAGTAAATAGCACAAATGGTGACAGGAAAGAAAAATAAGGCATAAACAAAGGCAGTGTTAGATCGGTTATGCTACAAGAAAAAAAATAAATCTACGCATAGATAATTATCTGCCGGCTATTGTTATAATGAGACCGTTTGGAAAAGAAGATAGGCCGACCATTAGCAAGGGCGTATCAAGCATGTCGTTTCTATAGCGTAAAAGTTGGTAAAAAGTCAAATAGGTTGACTATAATTTAGAAGGTTGATTAAAAGATAGTTTACACCAACAACAACTTCATAGTGAAATTAATAAATAACTCAGCCGTTAGCAAATAAAGAATTGGCTGACATACATCACAGCAAGGCTAAAGCTTAAACTGAGGCTGTTGAGAATATAACCACTGGCCAAAATACATGAACACGGTGAATACAAAGTCATACAGGTGGCTAATATTTATACGTAGACCTATTAAATATGAAGAGGATGATAAAAATTGTACAGGTCGCAACCATTATCATGTCGATTGGAAAATGACTTAGGCCATCAACCAAAATGAAGGGCCAATTTAACTCAGATCAAAAAGGCATAGAGGTGACAATCATTAAGAAAATACAGAGGGGTAAATATCAATCATAAGCTAACCAATAACAATGACTAAAGGAAAAACTCAAGTCGATGCCAAATAGAAAAGAAAACCGATTCCAAAAGCAAAATATAGGGGAAAGAAAAGCAAGCGACAAGAGAATAGTTCAAGGCATAATTGACGGTCATAAATAGGCTGACTAAGATATTACACAAACTAGAATCTTAATAGTATGTACAACCAATCTTTAAGAAAAATATAACTCAAGGAAAATACTTGATTTCCTTTGCTGGCTAAGTCGATCTGTACCCCCTGACGTCGATCTCTCCTTCACCTTTTGTTGCTGGTTGTAGACGTCCTCTCCTTCCTCACATTCCAAATAATGGTGATCTCTCTTTTCTTCTGATGCTGAAAAAAAACAATGCCCCTCTCCCTTTTCTGTTCTCTATTTTTAATTCCCTTCCACTTAGAATAATGGTGATTTTCCCTTCCTTTTTGTCCTCTATTTTTAATAAAAAATCCCCTCCTAAACTTGGCGTTTGTAAATTTAGATTTCCTTTGCCTTTGAAAACTCTAGTTCCTCTTATGTTTGCATGCCTTTTTGGCGTTCAAACAAGAATTTTTATTAAAATAAATAAACTTCTTATTACTGCTGCTCTGAATTTTGCATGACCGAAAGCTTTTTCTTTTATTATTTTATTTAGATATCTAATTATAATAGATATTATTAATATAATTTATTTATCTTTCATAAAACATATTTATTTTTAGTCTGACCAAGATATTGTTTTCAAACAATAATATATATTATATAAATAGGAAAACACTTTTATTATTATTTATATCTACATAATATCATATACACAACTCCACTAAATATGATTCGAAGGAACATAATATTTACATGACTAATTTATGCATTCGAAAAGACTTACTGTAACAACTAAAACCCATATTTATCTACTCATAAAACATCAATCACATTTATTGACTATATAAAAATGCATACTAGAGTCATTCAAAACTGCAATATGACATGAGACTATGTGAGTGTGTGCATGCATCAGGGTTATCCATCCTATCAGTTCTTGCTAGGTGGCTAGAACATCTCTACCTCAACCATGTTCTCGTCTTTGACATTTCTCCTGCACTCAATCGTACTTAGATTTTCATTAATATGTTAGTTTCCCCAAAATCATAAACGCAACAAATCAAAATGTACATCCATAATCGTACCAATAATATTCAATTATTAAATCGACTTCCAAAATCACACATAACATTACGATAATTACTATCACACACATGGAATCACTCATAGTAAAACAATCATAGTAAATGTCCAATTATCTAAATTAATAATATAGTCCATAAAACGAGATGTGACATCCTTCCCCACTAGAAAGAGGCATCATCTCGATGTCTTATTACACAAACTGACATAATAATGTATTAATCTACCACTAACAATGTATCCAAAGTATCTTGAAAGGAATAATAGTAACTCAAAGTATCATCATCTATGCATGAATAAGAAAACTATGCTAAATTCCCCAAATGAGGAAAAGATCTGTCAATCTCCTCCACATCCTCCCATGTGGCACTGTCCATAGAATATTGGTCCCACTAGACCTTGTACTACACAATATCCCTATTATGCAACTTAACATTGCACCTCTCCAAAATTTGAGTGGGCTCCACCAACACCACTCCTGGATCCTGAACCTGTAAAGCATGCCAATCAAGAATGTGCGGAGCATCAGGATGATAAGGCTTAAGTAAAGACACATGAAAAACATTATGGATTCTTGCAAGCACAGGCAGTAGAGCAAGTCTATAAGCTACATGATTGATCACTTCTAGGACATCAAATGGTCCTACAAATCAAGGAGCTAGTTTGGACGCTTTGCCAAACAAAATTGAACTCTTCTGAGGCTTGACCCTTAGGAAGACTTTGTCACCAACTGAGAACTACCTGAGTGTCCTATTTCTATCTACATAACTCTTTTGATGATCTAAAGCTTGCTTCAATTTATCTTTAATCAACCTCATCTGATCATCCATCTCCCTAAGCATGTGAGGACTAATTACAATTATGTCCTCCACCTTGTCCCAATTGATAGGTGTTCAACACCTATGCTCATAAAGAGATTTGAATGGTGCCATTCCCAATGATGCATGGTATGAATTGTTTTATGTGAACTCCACTAATGAAAGATACTCCCATTTATACTATTGATCCATACAATACATCTTGAGAAGGTCTTCTACAACCTAATTAACTCTTTTTGTTTGAACATCTGTTTGAGGATGATATGCCGAACTGAAATTTAACTTGGTGCCCAAAGCTGCATTTAGAGTCGTCCAAAATCTGGAAGTCATACGAGTGTCTCGATCCAAAATGATCACCTCTGGCACTCCATGTAATCGAATGATTTTCTTGAACAAACTTCTTAGCTAAAACCAATGAACCATCTGAAAGATTCCCTCGGATAAAATGTGCTACCTTTGTTAACTTGTCCACCACTACCAAGATGATGTCATGTTGATTCTTATACATGGGTAACCCCTGAATAAAATCCATACTTATCACTTGCCACTTATATTTAGGAACATTGTGTGGGTACAACAATCCTACTGGATGCACATGCTCAAATTTGACCCACTGGAACTCCAAACATCGAGCCACAAATTTTGTTACATCCTTCTTAAGTTTTGGCCAAAAGTATAAGGGTCTCAAACCTTCAATCATATTAGTTACTCTAGGGTACCCCAAATATGGTGTGTTGTGAATCTCCTCAAGCACTAACTTTCTCAACCCCCATGAGTTAGGAATATACATCCTTCCCTGATATCTTAAAAGTCCATCTAACTCTATCACATATCCATCAAATCGATAATCTAAGGGGTTTTCTTCTAAAGCTTGTTTTAATCTATCATAATGTTCATCCCCTTACAAGTTTTGAATTACTCTCTGCCTCAAATTGGATCTAGTGGTAACTATGGAAGCCAAATGTCTTCTCCTACTAAGAGCATCTGCTAGTCTATTCTCCTTCCCTTTTATATACTCTATCCCAAAGTCATACTCACTAAGGAATTCTAACCATCATCTCTGTTGTGCATTAAGGTTAGGTTAAGTAAAAATGTACTTGAGCCCTAAATGATATGTCTTTAACTCAAAGGGATTACCTAGATGATAATGCCTCCACATCTGAAGTGCGTGAACTATGGCTGCTAACTCAAGGTCATGCGGCACATATTTTAACTCATATTGTTTTAACTTCCTTGACTCATATGCAACCACTTGCTCATTTTGCATCAACACTCCTCCTACTCCTTCTCCTGAAGCATCAATTATAATTGTAAATGACCATTAAGATTTGGTATGGTCAAGATAGGAGCAGTTGTGAGCTTTTACTTTTAACACTTGGAAAGTTTTCTCACACCTTTCTATCCATTCAAACTTTTTACCTTTCTTTTGTAGTGAGGTAATTGGTTCTGCTATTGTTGAGAAACCTTCCACAAACTTTTTGTAATACCCTGTAAGTCCCATAAAAATTCTAATTTCTATCACACTCTAAGGTGTAGGCCATTCCATTATCTCCTTAATCTTCTCAGGGTCAATGACAATCCCTTCAGCTGAGATCACATGACTAAGATAATGCACCTTATCCTAATAGAATGTACACTTAGATAGCTTACCGTAAAGTTTTCGCTCTCTTAAGTGCTGTAAGAGTATCCTCAAATGCCTTTCGTGCTCTTCCACTGATTTAGAGTAAATCAATATATCATCAAGAAAGATCAATACAAAATCACCAAAGCAATCACTGAATATGTTATTCATCAAATTCATGAAGGCTGCTAGAGCATTAGTTAACCCAAATGGTACCACTATGAACTCGTAGTGGCCATAGCGAGTTCTGAAAGCTGTCTTTGAGATGTCCTCATCCTTAATCCAATTTAGTGGTAGTCGGATCTAAGGTCTATCTTTGAGAACACTGTGGCTCCCTTCATCTGATCAAAGAGTTCATCTATTATAGGGAGTGGGTCATTGTTCTTTATAGTAGCTTTGTTAAGCATCCTATAATCAATGCATAATCGCAAGGTACCATCCTTCTTCTTTACAAAGATGACTAGTGCACCCCAAGGTGACATGTTAGGTCTTATGAACCCTTGGCTCAACAACTCTTGGAATTGTACTTTAAGCTCATACAATTATGTAGTAGTCATCCTATAGGGTGCCTTAGATTGTGGCTCAGTCCCTGGTAGCAAATCAATTGAGAAGTCAAATTCTCTCTTTGGCAGTAACTCTGTCAACTCCACAAGAAATACATCTTGGAATTCTCTAAGGATTGGGTAGTCATTAAATGTTGTTTCCTCCTTGTCAAGATCTTTTACTTGGACAACATAAATGGCACACCCTTTCCTCTTGGCTTTCTTTAATTGCATAGCCAAGATTTGTCTAAGCTCTAAAGGTCTCTTAGATCCAATAATCTCCACCTAATTTCCTAGGTCATCCAAACATCTAACAACCTTATCTTCATAGTTTACTATTGACTTATGTTCAGCTAACCAGTTGATTACCAATATCACATCATAAGACCCTAAAGGTGCTACATACAGATTGACTTGTGTTTAAAAACTCAGAAGTTCTAACTCACTGCATGCTAGACATGAGTCTATTCTCTTTTCTACTCTATTGCCATATTGTACCATCCATGAGTTTTTCGTATCCCCAAGTCTAATAGATAACTTTGATAGTACTCTAGGATCAACAAAACATTCCATGGCACTAGTATCAATCAAAATAGAAACAGGTAGTCCATAGAGCTTAGCTTGAAACTGTATAGGTGCTAATTGAAAATCAACTTGCCAATTGTCCACTGCGACATGTATTTGGTGCTGAGGCACTCCTTGCTGGTTCTTGTTTCCTCTTCCTACTGATCTCTGAGGACATGTGTTAGTGTAATTCTCACCTCCACAAACATAACATCTACCACAAGGTGCTCTGGGTCCTTCTGACCTATCCTGCTAGTTGTTGTTGCGGTTATTGTTGTAGTTTCCTTTCTTGTTTCCACCATTCTTATCCTAAGAGTTATTCCCTCTCTTTAAGTTTCTGATCTGCCAAATGTTATTACCTTGATTTCTATTCTGATTATTATTTTGATTGTTGTTATAATTCTGGGACCTCTTGTTTGTAAACTTCACATCTCTCTGCTTACGGTAACAAGCTGCGTGTGGCAGCTTCTGCTCCTGCTTAATGACTTTCTCAAAAACTACATCCATAGTCAATGGATTGTGAATGTCTACCTCTGCTCCAATTTGGGGCCTTAAGCCTAATATAAACTTCCTAATTATAAATCTCTCATCCATCGGGTATTGCGGAACATACTTAAGTAAGTGAGAGAATCTTTCCCAATATTGGGTTACTGACATTCCTCCTTGTATCAAATTTTGAAACTCTATCATCTTCTTATTGAAGAAGAGTTGTGGTAACCACCTTTTCCTAAAGAGCTGTAGGGTTTCATGATGGGCGCAAGATTAGACACCCACTCTAGATAATCAATTAGCCTGATGAAGCCAACACCAAGAAGTTTCTTTAATTCTGCCTTTACCAGCAAGGTGATCTGTGGATGCATTTTTTAGAGTTTTTGCTTGATAGGTTTGGTATTTGGCAGTAGTTGCAGGTGATGTAGGACAAACTGTGAATCAAGGCCAGGCATATCAGCGTATGACCATGTGAAGTTGATTTGTCTTCTTGAGAAGAAATCTCTAAATTTGGGCTTTTCTTGTTTTGTAAGTGACTCGGCGAAATGGATAATCTTGGGTGCTTCTCCGGTGCCGAGGTTGGCTTCAACAGTTGTCTCTACTAGCAGTGGCGATTTTTCCTCTATGATGGGTAACACTTCCAACCCTCCATCCTCAGGCACCTTAGGGAGGTTTTCACCTTTGGATACGTCGTTTATTTTTATTTTTGCATGATCTAACGGTGCCTTTCAGTTTTCACCTAGAGACCTATTTTTTTCTTTTTTATTTTCACTTTTGCGACTAGAGGGTGGAGTGGATTCCCCGAAGTAAGTAGAACTATCCAAGTCCATGATGTACCCAACTTTATGGTCTCCAAGAGGTAAACCTTTACAAAGTCCCATGAACTCAGCTATTGCTTCGTCATTCTTGAATAAGTCTAAGTTAGGTGGATCTTGTTGGTCCTAGTCGATGAGCTCAGAATGGACTAGGGGTAAGCCATCATCAGTATTTAGGTAATTCATGGTTACAGGAGTCAGGATACAAATAGATGTGTTATTAGGGTCCCAAAAGATATTGATCCATACTACCCCTTTGGGGAGATTTGGTGAGGTGGATAGGGATGATTCAGGCTCAGATTCAGGTGGATCCTTTGATGTCTCAACTTCTTTGGAAGCACTTGTCTCCCCTCGGATAAGTAACTTAGTACATGGAGCCCTATCTCTTTGCATGGTATATACCAACCCTTCATTGTGTGGCCATCTTGTCCGCTGAAGAGGTTCAATTTGTTCATTTCCATTTGGTCCCAATCCACTATGCCCGTCATATCCTTGTTTCTTGAAGAACTCATATCCTTTACCATATTGTTCCACAGGCAATTTGATGTGTTCGACCTCTTGTTCCTCTTCTTCTTCTTTATAGAGCCAACTGGATATGTCTTCACTGACATCTTCTTTATTGAGTTCTCCCCACTTTGTGAATGTGGTGGGACCGGCTGAGAGGGTTTACTTTGGTGGAATAAGGTTGGGCTTTCCTTGTGACTTGGGTGATACAAGCAACTTTTTGATGCAATAGGACCTTTCTATTTTGTATTCACTGCATCCTCTGTCTTGGATTTGAACCTGGGAGTTGAGTGGTGGAATGAAAGTGGAGGTGGATTTGGATAATGTGGATGGGTCAACATAATTAGAGGAGGAGGCGAATGGTGAGATTCCTTGATTTACAAGCACCTGATGTTGGGGTACTTCTCTTAGGTGGCTGCAGTATTGAAAGGCATCAGGATCACCCAGGACGGTGACTTCTAAGCTGTTATAAGGAAACTTGATGCATTAGTGGTAGGTGGAAGGGACGACCTTCATGGAATGGATCCACGGTCGGCCCAGGATGATATTATATGGCAATTCGGGGTCCAAGACATGGAATATGGTATCTTGAATGGCTGGCCCAACTCTGACAGGTAAAATGATAACTCCCTTGGAGGAGCATTCAGCATCATTGTAGGCTTTGATAACAATCCTCTTGGTAGGATCAATACAAGCCTCAGAGTATCCCAGTATTAACACCAATTTCAAAGGACATATATTTAACCCTGCTCCACTGTCTACCAGGACTCGTCAGATTTTATGTTTATTAATGTAGACTTTGAGGTGTAACAGATCATTATGATTAGGATGGTGTGGGGGTATGTCTTGTTCCATGAAGGTGATGCTGCTGATAGTGGCTAAGTGTCCCACCATGGCCTAGAATTGGCTAACATTGAGATCAGTAGGAATGGAAGATTCTAGGAGTGCCTTATCCAGAATGGCTTTATGTTTGGGTGAAAGACGAAGCAACTCAAAGATGGATATCTGTGCTGGGGTCTTCTTCAGGTGATCTAGAAGGTTATATTGACCTTTGGCTTGTGGAGTGGATGTATTGGAGGTGTTGGTGGGGGTGTCTTGTAATGTAACTTTGGCTTTACGGGTGGTGACGACGCATTCGGGATGGACTTTTATGGTGATCATGGAGATATTGTTGTCAGACACCCAAATGCTATTAATGGTGTAATTATAGGCAACATTATTATAGCTGTTGTGTGGCTTGGTTCATGACAAAGAGGGCTATCTTGATCCATGATTTTGTAATGGGTTGGTGAAGATAGTATGATCAGTGTTGGAGGAACCAGTTGTTTCTTCTAACCCTACAATACCCTTGTTGATGAAGTCTTAAATGATATTTTTCAGTTTAAAGCAATTGGATGTCTTATGTCCTTTTCTTCGATGATACTCACAGAAGTCATTGTCATTCCATGAAGGAGGTTTGAAGGCCAGATCCTATTGTCAAATCTCCGGCAGTTGGATGAGGTTGTTTTGTAATAACTTCTGCAAGATTACTTCAGTTGGTTCCATCAAGGGCATATAGTTGCGTCTAGGGGCATTATTTCTAGGAGGTGGCCTCCTTTGGTTATTTTGAATCGTGTTTGTTGATTGCTGTTGAGGTTGTGTCTATTGTTGTAGTTGTTGTGGTTGTTGTTGTTGAACATATGGATGGTTATTTATTGCGGGGGGTGATTTAAGTGTGAGGACAGGTTTGGCTCTAAACACTTTAGCATCTACCAACCCATCATTGGTAACATTCTTGTTCCATGCCCAAGTCTTGTTCTTGTTGTAGGACATATTTTGGGTGTTTTGATTCTTGTTGAAGATCTTTATTGTGCCTTTAGTGATGAGAGACTTTTCAATGGCCACCCCCTTCTCAACTACTTCATTGAAAGAGGTGCAACAGTGGATTTGCAATTGAAGCATAAGCTCTTTATTTAAGTTTTCCATGAAGATGGGCACTAGCTGATTCTCAGGGATATAATAAGGGCATTTGCTTGCTAGGCCTCGCCACCTTTGAAAGAAAGAGATAAACATTTCTCCTTCTTCTTGTCTTGCTTGGCACAAGGTGGCTATGTTCACATCCATCTCTATGTTATAGGAAAAGTGTGAAATGAACTTGTCTATGAGTTCTGTCCATGTGCGTATCCCTATGGGGAGGTGTGCAAACCATTCGAGAGCTTGGCTTGTGAGACTCCTAGGGAAGAGCCTCATCAAGTAGGTGTGATCATAGGCGAGCTCTAGGCAAGCAATATGGAACTCGCGTACATGTTCAATGGGACTCCCCTTTCCCCTATATTTGTTGAAGTTTGGTGGGGTGAAATTTAGGGGGAAAGGAGGCATGTAAATGCTTTTGTCAAATGGATATGGGCATAAGTCTTCCATGGAATACAATTTCTTGGTCCCCAAGACTTACAAGTTTGTGAATTGTTGCTTTAGCTTATCCAACTCTTGGGTGAGGGTTTCGACAAGTGTATTGGCAGTGTTTGTGACTATGTCCAAGTAAGGATTCGTTGTGTTATAGGTTCCCATGTTACCAACAAGTGGAATGGTATTGACATTGTAGTGAGTGTGTAGTGGTGTCGTGTTTTGGTTTTGATTGTTGGTGGCGAAGGATATGTTAGGGTTAATATATCGATAATGGTATGGCATACTCGTGGTGTTTTGAGATGAGATATGAGGATCTGTTTGTTGGTTGGGATTAATGTAATTTGCATTGTGGGTGTTGGCTCCAAATGGATTTATGGGGTTCAAGTTGATGTAGGATATTCCCAAGCCTTGGCTAGTCGCATTATGTTGGTTGATGGGGTTGGTGTTGAGATTACCCATGTTGGTATTAGAGTTGGTTCCTGCATTCATGTTGAGATTACTCGTGTTGGTATTAGAGGTGCTTCCCAAGTTCGTGTTGAGGTTACCCGTGTTGGTATTAGAGTTGGTTCCCAAGTTCATGTTTGTGTTTGTTGTGGTGTTAACTCCTTGGGTTTGGTTTTGCGAGGTCACAATGTTTATCCTTTGTGTTTTTTTAACGTGACCTTGAGGATTTGCCAAGAAAACAAAAGGATTTGATGTGTGAGTTGTGACATTGGTGTTGTTTTCCTCAAAATGAGGGGGTATGTTTACCGTGACGGATTCATGTGAGGTTTGCCCTTGGGGTATGTTGACATGTTCTTTGATTTGGTTGGCATGGTAGTTGGAGGATGAGGCATAACTTTGGCATGTTGTGTTGGTGTTAGTGGATTTTGGTATGAGGGTGGTTATGTCAACGTCTTCGGGAAGTTTAGTTCCATTTTGTATAAGGCGCAAAAGGTAGCTTTGTGGGTTCGTGGCAATCATTTCATCTAGGATTCTCAATACTCTAGGGTCTTGTCTCACGGCTTCAAAGACTTTGGGTGTAACCCCGGGTTCGTCATCTTGCAAGAATAGATTGTCATAGGGGTTCCCCATGTTTTGGTTAGGTTGTTCATTAGGGTTGGTGCCAAACCTCATGGTTTCGATGTGAGAGTCTTGGGGATCTTCTAGGTTCTCTTCTCCCTTTATTTTATTTTGCAACAGTGTTTTAACCATAAAAGACCTAGATGGAGGGTAGGACAATGTAAACTTTCTAAGTAAATGAATGAGGGTGGTATTCTGAAGGTACTTTAAAAGGTTCCTAAAGATGGAAATGAAAATGACCTAGGTGTCTTTATGCAAATTGGGATGTATGTCCTAAAGTTATGTTTATGGGATGCAACTAATGGAAAGGTGCCTAAGACCAAAGTGTGGGGATATTGATTTTAATCTTCGCAAAGTCTAACTCCAATAGGATACTATTGTCTACTAATGACTTTCAAAGTGCAAATTGGGTTTGTCGAGACCTTAGATTTTTTGGTGCAAGAAGGGTGATTTATAGGGATCTTTGGAAAGTGGACCTTATACTTAGCTAAATGAGTATGAGGCCTGCGTTAGAATGGATTGAGTGAGAATAATGCCAAGGTCTCTTAGTCTAATTTTACACTTGTGAGGCAATCACACTTCGATGGTTTCTCCTTATGTTTCGACTTAGGAAGATTAATGTTTTTGAATTCCTATGGAACTCTAAGGCTCAAGTTCTATGGTTCTAAGATTTTCTATGGTAGAGGTGAGACCTAAAACCTAAGGCAATGAAGGTGGTATACAAGTGGATCCTAAGGGATGAGACCTATAGGTTTCCTAACATAGTTGCAATTGAACCAGATTAGGAGAAAAAGATTTTAGAGGTTTCCCTATGGCTCAAAAGTTTTTCTCAGGTGTATGTAGCACACTATTCTTCTTATGCATGTGACTTCTCAACTTATGCATTTCAGAAGCATGCAGATGCATTTCACTGTCAAGCGTATGCGATTCATTGTTGAGCTTATGTGGTTTATTGTTGACCGTATGCGGTTTACTATTGAGCAAATGCGTTGTAGTTTTTCTTATGCATTGCAAAATGTCACTTATGCAGTTGACTGTTCAGCGTATACGTTGTAGTTTTTGCCAGGCTGTAAAGGCAATGTTTTCCTAGATCTGTTTGATGGTTTTGTGAAAAATTAGAAAGCACATTAGTGGTAAAATACTCAGCAAACAGTGTTGTGGCTGTGTCTCTTGTTTGTTTGATGTTCTTGTGACAGTTTTTTTTTGAAAAAAAGACACTTGGAAGACAAGCACGATCCTAGGGCTAGTTAAGGACAGTATTTGTTGAATCCCCTAGCTGTGCTTATTCAAAGTGTGTAGCTCTAGGATCTTGGTAGCACTAGCTCCCCCTTATAGTGCACTCACTTCTCATGCATACCAAGATCCAGGTTTCCTAAGGCTCGTCCCCCCACCAAACCTTAGGATTGTCCCTGCTACCTCGACTAAGAACCATATGAATCGGGGTGGCTTCAAAGGTTACCCTTCTGTGTCAACAAATAGAAGGTTTTTGGACACTAAACAAGAAGGTTCTAGTAGAATATCCAGGGGACCAACACCTCACAAGCATCCAGCAAGCCACTTAAGGCTCTAACTAGCCCTACTAGGAGTTTAATAGACGCTATGGTACACCTCCTTTTGAGCTAGCACTGTATGGTGAGTGCTCACACTAGTTAGACTTGGCTTTCGCTTTATCCTCAACTTATATAGCGAGCCCGACGAAAGTCCTGCTTGGGGTCGCAAATGAGTTTTCCTTTCAGATGTGTCTCAAGAGCAAGCCCCTCTAAGGTTTAACAAAAGTGAAACAAACTAACATGCTTTTGATCCCTAGGTTCACACTAAGTTGCAAGGGGAGAGCATACACATATGAGTTTGCTTCACACTTGCATGGGGGTTCTTTTAATTTATCTTTTCTTAGGTGTGGTGTGATTTTATGTAAGTGAAGTGGAGGGCATGTACCTTTCCACTACTCTAACACAAACCACCAAACATAGCAAGCACAAATGCAATCCCTTTTTATCTTCTTAGATGAGTGTGAATGCAAGTCAATTTTAAGTCCCAATGAGTGTGAAAATGTAAAACAAATGTGGTTCATTTTTAACCCAATGAGTTATAATGGAAAGTTGTGTTCTTTTTAATTCATGAGTGTGAAAATGCAAGGGTTGTTTTGTTCTTTTTAATCAATATGAGTGAAGTTTATTTTAATCCTAAAATGAGTGTGTAAATGCAAACAAAAGATTGTGTTATTTTTAACCCCAATTGCAAAGTGTTTTGATCATCCACACATACACAAAAAATAAAGCCCTAAATGGCAAGTTTAGTTTGCAAATTAAAATGTTCCTTCCATGCTACAAGATGCAAACCTAGAAATTAGTAACAAAAAAACCTAAACAGAAACCAGAAACCACGGATTGAAACAAAATTTTTCAAAAAAAAGAACTTGTTTTTACTAGAGCACATGCATCACACAGAGAATGCATGCAATGCACTGATGCTCATATGCATCATAGTAATTGTCTTATGCAGTGCACTGTTATGCGTATGCGGGTATGAGCAGTGTATGCGTCACAGAACACATCAAATACATCATAGAACAGAGCAGATGCATCACACAATTCCCTACAAATGAAAATATTACTAGAAAACCTAACCAGTAAAATAAAATTATTTTTACATGGACTAAAACTAAACCCTAGGACTGTAAGGTATGTCCTTGAGTGCCAGCAAGATAGAAAACTTCCAGGCCTTAATAGGATTTACCCAGCTTGCAAAATGACTAAATAAAACCCTAGATGATAAGCTTTAAGCCCTTCTTTAAAAACTAAATACCCTTTTTAAGAAAACCCACTACTTAAAAATGAAACCCTAGCAGCTAACAAAAATAGAGAATCATTTAGACTAACAGACCCTGCAAAAACCAGTTAACAACCTGTAAAACAAACTAAGTTAGGGTTAGATAAACCAAAACAAAAAGTTTAAACCTTGAACTAGAACGTATGTGTTGCAGAATGATGGGTATGTGGTGCAAAATCCATCTTAAGTGTCACGCTGTACTTCGTATGTGTCACATGAAGAAGCGTATGCATTGTACTACTCAGCATATGCGTCGTACAAACCTGTAAACTCAGAAACCCCTAAATTTGTGTCATGTACGGACGTCAGGTTCACCAATGTAAGCAAGGAAAAATCTATCCTACAGTCCCAGAACATCAAAATAAAACCCTACTCAAGTAATGGAGACCTTAAACAACCTAGAAATGCAACTATGAAAGCATAAAACCCTAGAATGCCTAATGTATTTCCTCCATTACTACTAAGATAAGCTATGGAGAATGTACTCAGACTTGCAGACTAGCAACTAAGAAATGAGAGCTCAAGAGTAGACAAATGCACAAGTCAAATGCTCAAAAGTGGTGAAATGTCAATGGGAGAGGGTGGTTTTATAGAGGAGGAAGTTGGAATGGAGGGTGGAGATTTAGAGTTGACTTTGGAGGCAAATTGAGGGCTAGATGAGTTAGGGTTTCCTTGTCACTAGAGGATAAGGATGTATTTTTTATTGGGGAAAATATGAGGTGAGAGAAGTGATTATGTGTTTAATTTAAAAAGTAATAGATACTTATTTAATTATTTTGAGAGGGGTATGTGATGGGGTGATTTAATTAAATAAGAGGGATACTTATTTAATTAAAAGGGGAGCATTGGATAATTTAAATAAATAGAAATTTATTTAAATTAAATGGGACATGGTGATGAATGATTAAATAATATTTAAATTATTTAACCATAGAGGAAATAAAGAAGAAAGATAGCCTAGTTAACTAAATAGAATTTATTTAATTAAAAGGCCAACTGAAATAAATTAATTAAATAACTCAAAAATTATTTAATTAATAGAGGAATGCGAGGGGAAGGTGAATTATGTGCCAAAAAGATTGTTCATAGGCTCGGGACATTTTCAAGTGTCTACACAAGCAGGTATTTAAATAGGAACACCATTTATTCATTTAAATGTAAATATATATAGAATCTATAAACTAGTTATATTTCCTAACCCATATTTCATTCTTTTCAATATTTTGAAGAAAACTAACGTTAACTACTTTGTACATGTAAGTTGGTTTATAATTCAAAGCAATTAATTGTAACAAGGATTTAATAAGAGTGTATAATAATTGCCAGCAACACATTATTTAAAGTCAAAGACATAGGTAATATTAAGAAAATGTACTATCTTTGTTCCAAGTAATAATCTAATTGCTACAGGAAGTATTAAATCAAGCTACATGAACTGAACATGTCTTCGGCAAAAGGAAGAACAGAATGGTGACAGGGATAAAATAAAAGATACACGGTTCACTAAATTTGTGACAGAACAATCTAACTGCAATAAGAAGTTTATACTAATTATTACACAACATTTAGCTCGCTACAGGAACGGTAATCAAGTTACAGGAAGTAAGTCCACAGCGACATAACAATTAATAGCTTCAGGGTTTAAAATAAAACTGTAACAACAAATAACACAAACAACAATAGGAAAGAAAAATAAGGCATAAACAAATGTTGTGCAAGATAGGTTATGGCTACAAGAAAATAAATAAATCTATGCCCAAATAATTATCTGCCTGCTATTGTTATAATGAGACCATTTAGAAAACAAGACAAGCCAACCATTAGCAAGGGCAATATCAAGCTGGTTGTTTCTACAATGTAGAAGCTAGTAAAAAGTCAAATAGGTGGACTACTATTTAGAAGGTTGATTGAAAGATAGTTTAGGCCAACAACAACTTCATAGTGAAATTAATAAATAAATCATCTGTTAGCAAATAAAGAACTAGCCGAGATACATCACGGCAAGGCTAAAGTTTAAACTGAGGTCGTTGAGAATATAACCACTGGCCAAAATACATGAACACAGTGAATAAATAGTCATACAGGTTGATAATATTTATACGTAGACCTATTAAATATGAAGAGGATGAAGATAAAAATTGTACAGGTTGCAACCATTAACAGATTGATTGGAAAATGACTTAGGCCGTCAACCAAAATGAAGGGCTGATTTAACTCAGATCGAAAAAAGCATAGAGGCAACAGTCTTTAAGTAAATATAGTGGGGTAAATATCAGTCACAAGCTAACCAATAGAAGTGATCAAAGGAAAAACTCAAGCTGAAGCCAAATAGAAAAAAAATGGATTCCAAAAGCAAAATACAGGGGAAAGAAAAACAGGCGATAGGAGAATAATTTAAGGCACAAGAAACGGTCATAAACATGCCAACTAAGATATTACACAAACCAAAATCTTAATAGTATGTACAACCAATCTTTAAGAAACATATAACTCAAGGAAAATACTCGATTTCCTTTACTAGCTAAGTCAATCTCTACCCCTTGATGTCGATCTCTCCTTCACCTTTTGTCGTTGGTTGCAGATCTCCTCTCCTTCCTCACACTCCAAATAATGGTGATCTCTCTCTTTTTCTGATGCTAAAAAAACAACAATGGCCTCTCCCTTTTTTGTTCTCTATTTTTAATTCCCTTTCGCTTAGAATAATGGTGATTTTCCCTTCCTTTCTGACCGCTGTTTTTAATTAAAAATGCCCTCCTATTTCCTAAACTTGATGTTTGTAAATTTAGATTTCCTTTCCCTTTGAAAACTCTAGTTCCTCTTCCGTTTGCATGCCTTTTTGGCATTCCAACAAGACTTTTTATTAAAATAAATAAACTTCTTATTACTGTCGCTCTAAATTTTGCGTGACCGAAAGCTTTTTCTTTTATTATTTTATTTAGATATCTAATTATAATATATATTATTAATATAATTTATTTATCTTTAATAAAACATATTTATTTTTAGTCTAACCAAGATATTGTTTTCAAACAATAATATATATTATATAAATAGGAAAACACTTTTATTATTATTTATATTTACATAATATCATATACACAACTCCACTAAATATGATTTGAAGGAACATAATATTTATATGACTAATTTATGCATTTGAAAAGACTTATTGTAGCAACTAAAACACATATTTATCTACTCATAAAACATCAATCACATTTATTGACTATATAAAAATACATACTAAAGTCGTTCAAAAATGAAATATGACATGAGACTATGTGAGTGTGTGCGTGCATCAGGTTTATCCATCCTATCAATTCTTGCCAGGTGGCTAGAACATCTCTACCTCAGTCATGTTCTCATCTTTGACATTTCTCCTGCACTCAGTCGCACTTAGATTTTGATTAATAGGTTAGTTTCCCCAAAATCATAGACGAAGCAAATCAAAAGGTACATCCATAATTGTACCAATAATATTCAATTATTAAATCAACTTCCGAAATCACACATTTATAACATTACGATTACTTTCACACACGTGGAATCATAGTAAAATAATCATAGAAAATGTCCAATTATCTACATTGATAATATAGTCCATAAAATGAGATGTGACAATGGGTTCACTGTGTGTGATTCAACCTGTATCAATTTTTAATTTGTTTTCATTTATTTGATTGAGCATTTGGATATTGTTTCCCACTCAGGGGTGGACTTGAATTGTTATTCCTACGGCTGGGAGGAGAGCGGAGTTGGACTGCTCTATTTGGGTTTATGCAGGTTCTTAGATATGTTCTGGCAAAGTAATCTGTTTGTAAAAATTAGACTTCATGGATCCTCATTTGGTGATCACAATTTGATTAATTTAGTGTTCAGGAATGAATTTCTCTGGTTATTGTGGAGGAAATTTGGTGTTACAGTTGTAAATGTAAACCAATTCATTTATTTGAAAATTTTATAGTTACCTTGTTTCAAATAAAGGAATATTGAAATATATATATCTATATATATTGTTTTATTATTCTTTATACATAATATAGTTTTCATTCTGATGAAATTAGAAATACTAGCAACAATTTTTTATATTGAATTTATTCCTGTGTTAACAGTGATATTATTATTATTATTGGCAAAAAACAAAAATTAGTAATTGTCTTGTTATTTTAGGAGCGAACACAATGCATACAGTGTACAACATATGAAGATTTCAATGATCGATATGTATAGAAATCCATGGTTATGTATATAGTTTGTTAAGTGGAAGAGTGGTAGCCGTGACTACCATAACTACCACAACTTTGTTGTGGAAGCCATGGGAGCCACGGCTCCCTCACACTTGGGTGCCGGTTGTGGTTGGCTATGAAGCCACCATAGGCTACGACCCTTGATATCTGTTGTTACAATCCTTGTTGTGTATTGCATCTGTTACTTTGAATCTTCATTACCTTTAATGATTAGTTTGGTAATATATGAATGTATATTTATATATATATTATATGTAATACATACACACACACACACACATATATATTTATATTTAAAGATATATGTGGTTGTTACTAGATTCATATATGCAGCTGTTCAGTTATATTGTTAACTCATATATATTCATATGTTTAAAAGATAATGTGTATATATGTATAGTTATATTTATTCATATGCTCATATTTGATGAATTAGTATTATATGTCACAAATCAAATGAGCTTCTTGGGATTTACAATTCATGATAAGATTAACATATGTTGTATTTGATCAATGCGAGTGGATAAAATTATCCTAATAGATAAAATAGCATTTCCCTTTGAATTTTAAAAGAATTAATATTCTTTTTATTTAATTTACATCATTAATAGCTTGGTATATCTAACTTGTGCTGCTCTCTTTGATCAATTGTAGAAGGACAATTCTTTCTTAGTGTTTGAATCTTTCTATCAAGAGAAGTTTAGTGTGAGTTAGGTAAACTTTTTATACTATTGTTCATTAAGTATTTTTGATAAAAAAAATGAAAAATTTCCCTCTTTTTAGGCATTTATATCTTAACTTTTTAGTTTTTTTCGGGGTAGGCATGACAAAATTGGTGGGACTGAAGTCTTATTGGTTGAGTTTCCTCTTTGCGCTTGCTCCTTATTAGATTTTTGCAACATGTTGACAGAAGGATGTGAGGAATATTCCTCGCACTGATGTGATGGTGTGCTAAGTGGAAGGCGGGACCCGCTCCTGTCTTAGTAGGATAAAGTTAGTGCCTAGCACGTGAGCGCAAGAGTGGTGGTGTGGGTCCCTTTTGGGTCTATGCTGCTACGATAAGATGACACGTGGCATAACCATAGCTCCTTTGATTGGGAGGGCTTTCTTTCTTGGCACGTTCTAATTGGATGATGACTTTTCAATGAGCACAATGGATTTTTGTTTCATTTGAACATCTTGAGCCATCGATCTTATTCTGAGGTGTCCCAAATCGATGGTCAAAATTTAAATTCTGAATTACTGGCATAAACAACAAAACAACTATAGCACAATAAGCTCTATCTAGGTTTTGAGATTATTAGCTATGTTGATGATCTGGTGTTAGCTCAAGCCTGCACAATTGGAGAGAGCTGTTCAAAGTATAAAAGGTAGTGATTTGATAGACAATACACTTCTCCAATGGATCCAGATCTTTAGTTGGACTTTAGTAAATAGGCCAGATATTTGCTGTTTGCACAAGAGGTGTTTGTAATCAGGTTTTAGTAAGCTAACACTAGGTTGTGCCTCCATTTCCTGCTTTGGAGGACGCACTGTGATCTTCAAATATTTCTAGATATGGATTCATGCATGTGAAGTTTGCAAGCACCTGGAATGGAATTATGGAGGTTGTTAGAAAGTGGAAATGCTTGGGCAAAGGGCCTTCTTCCATCTCTGCTACAAATAGAAATGTTTTTATGGATTATTCACATTAGATTTCATCATGCATACTGTGCAGTGTGTTTCCTTTTCTACCTTACTACTTTTATCTTCTATTTCCTAAAGTAGTATGCCCCTGTACTCCTAGTTGAAGGTTTGCTCATTCCGAATTAAGGAAGGAATGAATGTTGATCAAGGGATGGGAGGATTTAGTAATAATGGGAGACTTTGGCTTTAGTAGCCTTGCTGCTTCCTCAAGACCACTGCTCAATAATGTCATTCTGGTGAGGAATATTGCAGGTTAGCTAGAGCCTCCAATTGAATTCAGCTACTTGGTTGAGGCAGACAAACTTGGTGAGATTACAGCAACCTCAGTCAAATTAGGGACCCACATGCTTAGGTAGAGAGGCATCATTTTGTTCTCTCCCCTTTCTTCTGTTAGGTGGCACATAGGAAGGATATTACATTCGAGTGGCCTAATTGGTGATGAAGAATTTGGACTCTATTGACAGAGTCAAAGAAGTCAGCACTTGAAGGATGGCAGCATCTGCAAGATCTCCCTCAAAAAAGTGGTCTTGATTTTCTTCTGGTTCAACTGTTGGTAGCTACCTCAACTATTTGAGGAGCCTTGACATTCAACAGCTGTAGATTGAATGATGGGAGTCATGTTGATAACCCGACATCCCATGTTCCAAGTTTGAATTTGAAATAAAAGGACGATATTTGTCTCAAATTGCCTAGGAATTTTTAGACCTCCTAGAACATTCTTGTAAACTAGAATATTGTTGTAAACTTCTTTAAGGAGCAGTATCAATCTCAGTTTATGTCATGGTAGGATTGGTCAAAGGAAGTTGTTTTAAGATTAGCCAATCTGAGAAGAGATGCGAGTCCCCAAGTCACAAATATTAAATGAAAATATTATACTAAGGAAACCCTGGATGACATAATTTGTTTCTTTATATAGGGCTCAAAAGGTCATAGTAAGAAGTGTGATAAAAAAAGGATTTTGAGCTTTGGATACAAGATATTCACACTTCGAGGATTCATTTTATGATATAGAGAATGTTCATTTTGTCAAGACTGCAGAACAAAATGTTGCCTGTAGATGAATAAATTTCTATATGACATTTTCAATTTAGATTTCAATATATGAATAACACTATATGTGTGTGTTTCTTGAAATTATCTCCTTGATTGTATGCATTTCTTTTGTGAACGAAGGAATCAAGGATTTTGTATTTCATCTATGCACACTTGTTGCATTGAATGTCTTATTTACTGCTTCTATTCAAGGAATGGATTAAAAATGCTTTAAGTAAGATATAGGGAGTGATGTATTACATTAGGGATTGTTGAAGAAGAGTTGCAAGAAATACTCATCCTTGGGTTTGTCATTTTAAGGCAGTGACACAAGTATACCCTCTAAATTTGAAGTTTTGATGTTAGAGAGGAAACATTTGCATGGTAGTATTTGACTCTGTTACCCTTGATAAAGCACCGATCTGGGAATTTGTTTTCTCAAAGGTCCAGAAAGAGCAAAAATTTAAATATATATCAATTAAAACACTATATTTTGTTGTGTTTCAGTTTAGGTTGGTTTAGTATATGTTCTCAAAGCTAACAATATAAAATCTCCAATAACATTGCCAATTTTAGGATAATATTACATGTCTTGGTGTAAATTTGTGAGAACATTTCTGCCTGATATAGTGAAGGATAAATATGTTAACTGTAAAATAAGGGATACCCCCTAGGTTTGGTGATCAGGATCATTTGTGTGGCAAGGGGAAGATAAAAAATTTCATAATTTTTTTGAAATTTTGAACTTTTGTAAATAGTTTTCACCTTCTAAGAGCTCTTTTTGAATTCCAAAGGCACTGTGACTCTTCATATTATATGTAAGCCTATATATTTCAAATTGAAATGAATAAAGATCAATTTTTTGAAGGCAATTCACAACTCTTAGCAAGTTTGCCTATTTGCACAAACTCATTTGTTCTTTGTTTTATTGCATTACAATACCACAGGCTCATCGTTAGGTATTGTCAAGATTAGTGGTATTAGAGCCAAGTTTCTCATCAATTTTTGGGCAAATGTTTGGTGTTTTGCATTTATTTTGAAGGATTGTTGGCATGTTTCTTGGGTTGGTGTAGACACCAAAAATTGGATTACTCTGCAAACCAATTTCCCGTACCTCTACACTAATCCACTCTCCCCATCTGCATATCCCTGGTGATCAATTAATTCACCTAATTAATCCATTTAATCTTACAACCCTATCCTATTAATTGAATGAATATTCCTAATATTTATTTAGTTGATTTATCCATTTCCCTAATCCTTGTTAATTAGATGAATAATGTTTATCTGATTAACCTAGGCTTAAGTTAATTAAGATAATACTTCATTAACCTTGCTTACCTCATCCTCCACAATCCTCCACTAAACTGAATTTAAAATTCAGTTGTCCCCCACAATCCTCCACTCATTGAATTTAAAATTCAGTTGTCCCCCACTATCCTCCACTCACTAAATTTAAAATTCAGTTATCCCCCATTATCCTCCAATCTTCCCAAAAATGAATTATTAATTCATCCACTATCCTCCACTCTTCCCAAAATAAGAATTATTAATTCATCCACTAGGAATAAAAGATTCACTTTTATTCCTAGCCCTTGATCTCATCAATTGAATCCTCACCCTCCATCCTCATCTCCAAAATTCTATAAATTGGACCCCTCTCTAAGCCATTAGAGAGACCTCTTCATGTATCAGACCTCTACCCAAATCACTTCACAATCTCCTCATCTCATCAAACCTCTGCCAAAATCACTCTATTCATTCCCCATCTCCATCCAAATTAGGCATCAAACCACTTGTCTCTCATCTTACATTGTGTTGAGCACTTGAGCAATCCACATCTTGCACCATTTGGGTAACATCTAAGGAGCTACATAGGCGCAAACTCCTTCCCTCCTGGATCCGTGAGTTCATTTATGAAGGTATAATCATGTATTTTTGCATTTGATTTGCATTATAATCTTCATTTTGATTTCATTGATTACATTGGCACGACCGGTCTTGGATCTAATCGTCATTTTGTGTAGGTTTTGTTATCAAAATCTTCGTTTTCTAACCCTCTTTGTAGCAAGTTTTGCAAGTTTTGGGACTAACCTGTTGCAGGTTGCATCTTGGACAAAAACTGACCTCACCGTCGCGATCAGGATGTCGATTCCATGAATTTTGACTATAAAGTTGGCTATATTATTTGAAATTATTTGAAATTTTTTTTAAGAGTACAGCCAGTACTGTACGGATCCGTACTGTATGGACTGACCGTACTAATCTGTACTGAGGGTTTGTGTTTGAAGTTACAGGCATTTTTGGAGTTGCAGGGTTAATGTGTTTGTTTGCAGGTTTTCGTTACACCCGACACCGCTTCACCTCCCCCGGTCGCAACCCCTTATACCTCCTGTCGCCACCAGTGGCGGCAACCTGCAACTATCGCCACCATCTACCTACGCCTGGTCGACACCTTCTAAATCCTGCCGCCTCCGTCAAGATCCCCTACTGCCCCTTCCAACACCAGTCGCCGCCCCCTCCACCCGGCTTCCTCAAAACCCCGCAGCCTACACTCCCGACCACCCTCCCCACCACTTCCCCACGGCCCCCTCTCCGTTTCCCCCCTGCGGCCACTCCTCTGATCTCTACTAACACCACATCGCCACCCTGCACCTGCATTTCCTGACCGCCTACTCCTCCCACCTCTCCACCACCTACATCTCCCAACTGCCACCCGGAGCTCCGCCATCATTATCTGACCCACCATCTGCCGACACCACTACAAACCCTAACCGCAGACTCCCTCCACCGCCACCATTTATCTCCTCTATCAGTGTTTTCAAATGACTCTGGCCTCTCATGCACCAAGTTGGGCTTTGGACATAGTTTAGGTCACATTTCTCACCGATCGTAGCACCCTAAGGGGGTAAGGGGGCTCATCCCCCCTTTCGTCTTTTAGTTTTCTTGTTTGATTCTAGCCTGCGGTCACATGCTAGACCGAGGGCAAAACAAGCCCAAACATAAACCTAAACACAAACCACTGGCAGGAGGAAAATAGCAGCATGTGACCAGCAAATTGCAAACTGTCAGCATTTTTATTAACTGCTAGGACCTCTTGTGCCTCCTATAATCCGAAGGAGGCTGTTTTTTTCAAATTTTTACAACTTTCACAAATGGAGGTGAAATTTTGCAAACGAATAGTCGTCGGAAAGAGGACTTCGCGAACTACGCAGTTGTGAGGAAATTTTTAGGAAACTGTACCTTTTTCCCACCTTTTTCATCAGTCAAAGTCAAACATGCTTAAAATCTTCAAATCATCATAACTTGTGCAAATTTGATCGGTTTTCAACAAAAAAGTTTTTCAAATCGCCTAAAATTTCCTAAATTTTCTATTCATGCAATTTGTTTTCCTATATTAGTTCTTTTTTCATCAAATTTTATCAGATTATCAATTTTCAGATACCAATCTCTTTGGCTAGTCTACTTGCTCTGTTTTCGTTCTTGTGACTTGCAGGTGATCATTTAGGGCTAGAACAACATCAGGTGCAGCATCTACATCAATTTGGATAGCAAGTTAATCAGGGGCATTCATTTCATCCTTTATCTCTCAATCTTGCTTACAAACACACTTTGGTTTGGGTTTCTGAAATGAACATTGGTTGATCATCACACATTGAAATCGGGCTTAAAATAAATCAGTGTCTTCACTCACATCTTGAAATTGGGATTTAAAAAGAACCATAGCTTGACTTGTCTTCATCACATTTTATTTTTCTAAGGGATAATTTACAAGTGAGAGTGTGAGTCAAGTGGGTGTGTATGCTCTCTCCTCGCACTGCAAAGTGACCTTGGAGATCAAACACACCTCATTTAATTCGCTTTTGTCAACCCCTTTCCTAGGAGGCCTACTAGGGGATTTCATCACCCCTAGGGACGACCTCATCCGAGGTTGAATTGAAAGACACCTTCCTTTGAAATCAGAATCCTGTCACTCTTGGCTAAGCCCTAAAGAACTTTCTACCTTTGGGAAGTGAAGGTGAAGGGTGGGTTACCCCCTTCTCCCAGTTGTGTGACAGGATTTCACTTTTAAATCATTAGTCAACCTCGTCTAAACATTGACCAAACCTCACTGGCCATACCCCATCAAACTAGGCATTAGGGCATGTTGATTTGTCTTACACATGTGCTTGTTTTCATCATCATTTTCTTCCAATTCAAAATTCAAAATTACTTGTGTCTTGTGTGAGTGATTCTTGTTTGTACATGTGATCATTTGCTAAACATTGACAAATCAAACTAAAACATCAAACACATAAGACAAGTCATTCATCACATTCAAATACAATCACACTCATCCTAATCACATCCAAGTCATCCATAATCAATCCTACTCACATCCTTGTCACTCTACATCATCAATCATCATCATTCTATCTAAATCATTATCCAAACAACATCATTCTAACCATTACACATCATCATTATCTCCATTTTTATCAAATCAACTTCAATCCCAATCATCCCTAAGCACATCCTAGTAACATCTCCATCATTCATCCTCATTCTATCAACATCCTCCTAACCATTATCCTAATCATCCCTAATCACTCCGTACCAAATCCTAACCATATCCAAGTCATCATCACATCACATCAACATTGATCCCAATCATTATCCAAATCCCCCAACATCATTATCAAACTCCAAATCCAAATCAACCCAATAAAAAATCAAGACCTTAATTGATCACCTAATCAAATCAACCCAATCAACCCTCTTGCTTAAGATCATTAGTCTATCAACAGCATAGAGGACCATTCATCAATACAAATCAAATCAAATCAAATCATCCTAAGGTCTTGACATTTTGATTCCCAACATCACAATCATCCATCATCCCCCATCATCCCATACTATCTCCCACAGAATGGATCTTTATGAATCAATACAACAAATACAAAGAATTAGAAAAGTCTATGCGAACATGGATCCTAATGCTAAGGAACAATTCAAAAATGACATTAAAGATATACCCTTAGCACACCTCATCATTGGAGAATCCCAAACCCCTCCCCCATCTTCATCATATCAACCCTCATCATATCAACCTTCAACATCTTACATATCCACACCATGGACCTCATACCAACCTCCATCATATCAACAAACACCCTACACATCATCCCCTTCCACATCATATCAATCGTCATTCTTTCAACCTTCATACCAACCTACCTCTTCCATATCCACACCATCAACCTCCCATCAACTTTCATCATATCAACTTCCATCATATCAACCTCAATCATCTTCATATCGACCTCCATCATCCTCATATCAACCTTCCACCTCATACCAACTTCCATCATATCAAACTTCATCATATCAACCTTTACCCTCATATCAATCTTCATCCCCTTACACATCCATGCCATCATACTTATCCAATCAACCAATCTCTCCAACTTATCCATCCCCCAAACTTTGTCATGCTAACTTTGATCAAGGGAACACCAATCTAGCACACCTTATCTCTGAAATCTAAAGCTCATATCAACAACCAAATCCCCCATCTCCTAATCCCCATCCTCCAATCCCCCCATCACAATATCCCTCCAACCTTATCAACCTTAATCCATCACCTTATGTATCTCCCAATCCACCAATCCCTATCACCCATCCACTATCTAATCCACCATCAAATCTTCTGAGGCCTACACTTTTTCATTTCCGTACATGTGACTATTTAGCTTACTGTTGTTGGTATTTTTATATTTATGGGACTGTTGTTCCTGGATTTTCAAACTATTAAGATCTTATTATGTTAAAGGAAAACTAATTCGGTGATGTTAGATAGAAAATTGTCATGTGATTTCATTATGTTTATAAGAACTGTGGTATGCTTTAGAAATACATGTATTAAATTTGCTTCGGCTATGATATCTCTATGTGTTATTGACTTTGAGTTTGAGTGTGCAGGTATTGCTAACGAAACCACATATACAGGAGATCATCTCATACCTATGTTGTATCCCTTGTGAGCTGATCTAGTTCCATGAGGAACTAAGATCAACCTCGTGTTTTGGAAAAATGTTGTAATGTTGTAATGTGTTAATGTTGCATGAGGTCAAGGGAATAAGGGCTATCTTCTAAATTACTTTTATTATGATAAGTGTTGTAAGAAATATTGTTTTAAATCTTGTTTAAACTTTATTTCTTTTTGACTCTCTTCTTATATTTTTACTTGACTCTGGGAGTCCTAACTAGGTTTAAATCAACCCTGGGTTATACCCTATGGGTTTAGGGACCTTTTTAACTAGGATAACCTTGGGATAACCTCCATATGGTCACTTCAACTTCAGGGTGAAGTTAAGTGACGAATTTGGGAGCATGGGGACAATGGGATGAGTGGAATCCACACTCAGACCCACTTCTAAGTCATGGAAAAACTCCATGATCCCCTAATAATAGAAAGCTTGTCTCCTTGTGCCTCTCTTTTGGTGGGGTTCCCCTTAAAGAGGGTGGTGTGTCACTCACTCTCTCTTATTTTAGTCTATTTATTGTATTTTTTTTCTACATGTGGGCTATAATGGGGGACCTCTTAAGTGGGGATATTTTTTAATTCCACTTGGGATAGTGGGGATATTTTATTAATTCCACTTGGGATAGTGGGGATATTTTATTATTCCACTTGGGATAGTGGAGATATTTTATTAATTCCACTTGGGATAGTGGGGTTATTTAAATATTACATCTTTTAAAAAATAAATTTTTAATTCATCCACTATGAATTTAAAATTCACAAATAATGTGAGCCCTTGATCTCAACTCTTGATCCTCACCTTCCATTCCCTTCTCTGAAAATCTATAAATGAGACCCTTCTCTAAGCAATTAAGGAATAGGAATTTTGCAGGGGACTTCATTTTTTTTGCAGGTGAACTTCATTCTTGCAGGAGAGGACTTCATTCTTGCATCTTCATCATGCCCAATTTCCTCTAGGAATTCTTCTTCTGGCATCCTCATAATGCCCAATTCTTTCTCTATTCTTCTCTTCATAGCCTCATAATGCCGAAATTATTCTAGCCATCCTATATCCTCCATACATTATCCCTTACTTGTGATAATAGAGAGATTATTTTTGGGGTTGAATCTTGGAGGAAAAAGAAGGAGATTTTAGAGAAGGAAGTAGAGAGCAGCTCTTCATCAGATTCTTCCATAATTGGGCTTTGGAAGGTTGGTGAACAAATTCTATCCTCTTGTGTGATCTAATGTTTGATATGCATGTTTATATCTTGGTTGTTGAAAGAGTCTTGCAATGTCTTCTTTGAGCTTTTCTATTTATTTTTAGGTTTTGTTTTGGGGTGTAGAGAGAGCTCCTTCCAATTGGAAGGCAATGCTCATCGTGTTTAAGGAGGGGAGGTGTGACCCTCCTTGGGTGTCATCCTGGTTCTGGTTACATGATATGCCTTGAGGGCAAATTGGTACTGCTTTTAGCCTTGAGGGCTTATTGGCTTTGAGAGCCTGTTTGGATATCCTTGGTTACTTGATTCACTGGAAGGCTTGAGGCCTTGTGGAAGATTATACTGTAGGCTTGAGGCTTTGTGATTATATTGGCTTGAGGCCTTGTGATAATTTGTGAAAGGATGGCACCTAGAGGTAGAGATTGTCTACTCCCCTACCCTCCTGAACTCACCTAAGCTGGTTCATTGTAATGTGAGTATACCATGGGTGTGTGTGTGTGTGTTATTTGATTTGTTGTTGTTATTCAATGTTGTGATGTGTTTAAATCTATTCTACCCTGGGTATGTGGATGGTCTCCCTAGCTCGGGGGTGACCCACTTGCGGGTCTACAGTAGGGAGGAGAGCAGCTTGTGTGGTGTTTCTTTCTTTGTGTGTTATGCAGGTATTCTTGGAGCTTATTGTGAAGCTTGGAGAAGATTATTGGATCTTAGAAAATTTTTTATTTTCCTTAAGTCTTAAGGAGAGCCTGATCTTTTAATAGCTCTTTCCTTGTCGATTTTTCCAAAAGGAGAAAATTATCTCCCTATTGTTGTATAAATTGTTATTTTGGAGTTGTGAGGAAATTCTCTCTTTTCTTGGGATGATAGTTGTAATTTTCTTGTTCATTAATTTTTACCATTTAGAATTAAGAAAAGGAAAAGAAAATTTGTTTTTAAAAGAATATTAAAATTATCTAGTTCTTTCTTCTTCTACTTGCAACGTTGTGAGTTAGTTGATGTTTTAATTGAGTTTGTAAAAGTGTTAAAAAAATATCCCCACCATGAAATAAATGAAATTTGGGTTGCAGTATTGCTTTTGAAATTACTGCCACCTTGAGGGTCTCTTCCTAGGATGGGAACCTTTTTACTTTTACTATGCTATTCACTATTCACTTTTACTATACACTTTTCACTATTTACTATTCACTATTCACTTGTACTATTCACTATTCACTTTTACTATTCACTATTCATTTGTACTATTCACTATTTACTTTTCACTATTCATTTGAAGGCAACTATATGTAGTTTAAAACATTTGACTTGAAATAGAAATCTTAAATCAAGGAAAGTGGGATTTATTTATGCATATTGTATAATACGAATGGAATAGATGCTTAAACTTAGAGTTGCAATTCGGAAATACAATGTTTATGTTTAAAAAAAACAAAATTAACTCATTGCTCTATTTTTTCATGAATTATTCTATACTTTCTTTATAGTTAAGAAACTTATTAATGAAATTGAGAGTTAAAGTGAACTGAATAAAGTGAAGTTAACCAATCCTGTGTAAGTGATCTGGTTTACCAAGAAATTAGGAATAATGTAAAGGATGTAGTGTTATTGTTGTTCGATAAAGAATGTGAGAAAAAATAATAGGATTAAAAAAAAAAGATCTTGCACAACAAGAAGGGAAATGAGATAGAAATACAATCAAAATTAAATTTCAGAGAAACGGTAAAATAAACATGATAGAAATACAATCAAAACTAAATTCCAAGAAAAGGTGGTGCAGGAGCACCTACCTGACAGCTGGCCTTCATGAGGCAGTTAGTAGTTTAGGTCTTGTTTGTGTTTCCAAGAAGGTCTGTTAGACCAATTGCATGTAATAAGGTCACGCTGATCATGATAAGATCATGCTGACCGGGCTTTTGCTATTTTTAGCTAGTTAGTTATAACAGCTGTCATGATGTATGTTCGGTGGGATCTCCCAGCCGCCTGGAGAGTTCCCAGCCGCTTGGAGTCGGGTCAGTAGTACTCGTAGGGAAATCTTTATAAGCATGAGATCGGTTGATATTGCATAGACAGAGAGATATCATCGATTGATAGTATTGTATTGCGCAGAGGAGGTTGAGTGTTCTGTGTGAGGAACATCATATTGTATTGCATCTTTGAAATCAATAAAGATCCTGTTCTGTTCTCCTGTTTGATCTCCTTGGTGTAATCGATCAGCTGGTTTGAGTGGTTTCATGGATGTACTGATCCATTCCACCGGTTGATCCGTCTGATCGGTGGAATGGTAATGTACAGTAGGGTAGGTAGTAGTTTGTTTTCTGTTCGCATGCAGGAGTGCAGGTTCGCCGTCAAGAGGTGTTGAAGACCCTAGCATGGGCATGTGCTAGGTCAAGTTGATAAGATAGAGTTGGAAGATCACCCTGAGTTGGATCGGGTCATCCCTGGAGGATCGGCGAAGTGAGATTTCGCTAAGTGAAGAAGTTCGTGAAGACGGCATCATCAGGATATCTTGGTGAGTATCCTGCAGTCATTTTGAGCATCGTCATCCGGATAAGTGAAGGTGAGCATGATGTTGTCGGTTGCATGAAGTGCAAGTGCGTCGGGGTGATCATCATCATCTGGAGGAGCCGAGGAGGAGTGCATCGGCATCAGGATCATCTATCGGGAGAACCCATCATCCGCGTATCGCGAGTAGATGCGGGAGAGAAAGTTCGTGTTTTTCGACTAAGTGTTGAAGAGGTCATCAGGATATTGGGTGACGTCATCGTCATCAGGATATGACATCATTGTCATCAGGATATTGAGATATCCCCTTGTGCGAGTTTATCCTGCCGTTGTTAAGGGGTTAAGTATCGGCATCGGCAGAAAGTGTGAAGCATCATCTGGAGGTTTCGAGAGAACCGGATAAAGTGGATCATGATGCTGTTGCTTGTGTCGTCGGCTAGCGGAGCATCGAAGGGAAGGTGCTGAAGGTGATCGTCATCAGGATCTTTGGGACAACCGGATATTGGTTATCCTGCTGACGAAGGAAGTGTGACATATCATGATGATGCCGATGGAGTTCGGCGCCCGATGAACAGTGCAACCGGAGGATGTTTGCGCCCGCTAAATATCATGATGATGTTAGAAGGAAGGCGGAGGAGGTGAACAGTAGTCAGCAAGAGGATGATTGTGATCGTCCGAAAGATGATGATGCTGACTGTGTAACGCGAAACATGATGATGCTGTTGGTGGTTTTAGGAAATATGATGATGATGGTGAAGATGATGATGATGAGGTTGGTCTGCAGACATCCATGCTATATGCGAAGGTTATAGTGTGGATGCCTCTGCATCATAGTGGTATTAGAGCTCAGCAAAAGGTCTGGGCTATTGTGTGTTGATTCTGTCACCGAAAGGGCAGAGATAGAGTTGATTGTGTTGTGTGTTGATTGAGAGGTTGACAAAATGCCTCCGAAAGGTAATGGTACTGCAAGGGAACTGCAGGAGATGAAGGAGAAACATGCTAGAGAGATGAGGAAGATGAAGGAGCTTGCTGAAGCACTTCAAGCCAGGCTGACAGCGCTGGAAAAGAATAAAAAGAGGGAAGTGGAAGACAGTGAGTCTAAAGAAGATGAAGATACTGTTGAAGAGTATGAAGAGGTAGCTGAAGATCTGGATGCTGAAGACCAGAGATTGGCAAAACTGTTAAAGGCAATGCAGAGTGAAAAACCTAAGGTAAAGGTTGATGTTTCCAAATATACTGGAAGCTTGAATGAAGATGAGTTGTTAGATTGGATTGCTGCACTGGATAATCACTTTGAATGTGAAGATGTTGCTGAGGATCAGAAGGTAAAGATTGCAAAGACCAAGTTAGGAGGTCATGCTTTGGTATGGTGGGATTATGTACAATCTGAGAGAAGGAAACAAGGGAAGTCTAAGATCACTTCTTGGGATAAGATGGTAGCAAGGATCAAGGGTAAATTCTTGCCAAGGGATTATGAAATCCAGATGTTTAAGAAGCTGCAATTTTTAAAGCAGAAAGACAGGGATGTGAAAGCATATACTGAGGAATTTTATCTGTTAAGTATGAGATCTGGTCATCATGAGAATGAGGTAGAAAAGGTGGCTAGGTACTTGGCTGGTTTGAGGTTTAACATACAGGATGAGTTAGTTTTAGCTAACCCTAAGAATGTGGAGGATTGTTATCAAATGGCAATCAGGATTGAAGAAAAGATGAATAGAGGACATGATAAGTCCATGAGAGGAAGAGGAAACAATAGGGGAAGAGGAGCAGCCCCTGCACAAAAGCAAACCAATGAGGGTCAAGAAGACACTGGTAAAGGACAAGGACAGTCTGATTTCGGAGGTGGATGGAAAGGTAATAGAGGAAGATTTGGAGGTGGTAGAGGTTCTACTACATTTTCAGGAAAGTGTTACACCTGTGGAGAGTTTGGTCATCCATCTTTCAAATGTCCAGAAAACAAAGGTTCATCATCCAAAAATGATAGAACTAGTGACAAGAGAGTACAACTGGTACAAGAAGAGAAAGTAGAAGAAAGTGCACAGAGTTCAAACAAAGGTCCTGAGAATTTTGGATATCCAGAGAGTGGAGAATCATTGATGTTAAGGAGAATTAGTTTGCAGGCATCAAAGGATATGATGCAAAGAAGAGCTCTTTTCAAGACCACATGCAAGAGCAAAGGTAAAGTATGTAAGGTTGTCATTGATACTGGTTCAACAGACAACATGGTATCTCAGGAGATGGTGGATAAACTGAAGTTGGAAAGGATTCCACATCCACACCCTTACAAGACATCTTGGGTGAGTGATAGGCAATCACTTTTTGTCTCTGAACAGGCATATGTGGATTTCCAGATTGGAGCATATCAGGATAGAATTTTGTGTGATATTTTGCCTATGGAATGTTGTCACCTACTGTTAGGTAGACCATGGCAATTTGACAGAAGGGTACTGTATGATGGGTATGCTAATACCTACACCATCAAGAAGGATGGGAAGATTATTAAGTTGATGCCATTGCAGGCAAAAGCTGCAGTACAGAAGGCAGCTCAAATCATTTTGATGGGAAAGAAGGAGTATGTGCAGATGCCTAGAGGAGCAGGCATAAAGGCAGTTCGGGACACTGCAGGGAGAGGA
This sequence comes from Cunninghamia lanceolata, assembly GCA_027924645.1. Classification (NCBI taxonomy): domain Eukaryota; kingdom Viridiplantae; phylum Streptophyta; class Pinopsida; order Cupressales; family Cupressaceae; genus Cunninghamia; species Cunninghamia lanceolata. Next base: position 358,389 of record BSBN01000609.1, read on the forward strand.
GTTGTTCCAGACAACAAGCTGAAGAAAGTTTCAGTTGTGACGGACAGGGGTCAGCAGCAGGTTCAGAAATAGGGGTGCAAACAGCAACCAGTTCAGGAGAATGACAAGGATGTTGTCATAGTTGGGACTATTGCTTGTCCTATACAGATTGAAAGAAAGATACAGGTGAACCCTACAGAAGCAGTTCAGAAAGAGGTTCTGATCAGGCAACCTGACAAACACAGGGTATGTGAGAAACAGGCCTACATCAACAGGCATGAGGATTTACTTGCCAGAAAGCAAGTCACAGTTCAGATGGCTTGGAGCAGCCAAGAGACAGCAGCAGATAAAGCTGGAGCAGGTCAGACTATTGACAAGGCAAGGTGTAAAGGTGGAGGAATTCCACATACTAAACTCATGGGACATGAGTTCTTTTCTTTTGGGGAGTATGGTGCAGGAGCACCTACCTGACAGCTGGCCTTCATGAGGCAGTTAGTAGTTTAGGTCTTGTTTGTGTTTCTAAGAAGGTCTGTTAGACCAATTGCATGTAATAAGGTCACGCTGATCATGATAAGATCATGCTGACCGGGCTTTTGCTATTTTTAGCTAGTTAGTTATAACAGCTATCATGATGTATGTTCGGTGGGATCTCCCAGCCGCCTGGAGAGTTCCCAGCCGCTTGGAGTCGGGTCAGTAGTACTCGTAGGGAAATCTTTATAAGCATGAGATCAGTTGATATTGCATAGACAGAGAGATATCATCGATTGATAGTATTGTATTGCGCAGAGGAGGTTGAGTGTTCTGTGTGAGGAACATCATATTGTATTGCATCTTTGAAATCAATAAAGATCCTGTTCTGTTCTCCTGTTTGATCTCCTTGGTGTAATCGATCAGCTGGTTTGAGTGGTTTCATGGATGTACTGATCCATTCCACCGGTTGATCCGTCTGATCGGTGGAATGGTAATGTACAGTAGGGTAGGTAGTAGTTTGTTTTCTGTTCGCATGCAGGAGTGTAGGTTCGCCGTCAAGAGGTGTTGAAGACCCTAGCATGGGCATGTGCTAGGTCAAGTTGATAAGATAGAGTTGGAAGATCACCCTGAGTTGGATCGGGTCATCCCTGGAGGATCGGCGAAGTGAGATTTCGCTAAGTGAAGAAGTTCGTGAAGACGGCATCATCAGGATATCTTGGTGAGTATCCTGCAGTCAGTTTGAGCATCGTCATCCGGATAAGTGAAGGTGAGCATGATGTTGTCGGTTGCATGAAGTGCAAGTGCGTCGGGGTGATCATCATCATCTGGAGGAGCCGAGGAGGAGTGCATCGGCATCAGGATCATCTATCGGGAGAACCCATCATCCGCGTATCGCGAGTAGATGCGGGAGAGAAAGTTCGTGTTTTTCGACTAAGTGTTGAAGAGGTCATCAGGATATTGGGTGACGTCATCGTCATCAGGATATGACATCATTGTCATCAGGATATTGAGATATCCCCTTGTGCGAGTTTATCCTGCCGTTGTTAAGGGGTTAAGTATCGGCATCGGCAGAAAGTGTGAAGCATCATCTGGAGGTTTCGAGAGAACCGGATAAAGTGGATCATGATGCTGTTGCTTGTGTCGTCGGCTAGCGGAGCATCGAAGGGAAGGTGCTGAAGGTGATCGTCATCAGGATCTTTGGGACAACTGGATATTGGTTATCCTGCTGACGAAGGAAGTGTGACATATCATGATGATGCCGATGGAGTTCGGCGCCCGATGAACAGTGCAACCGGAGGATGTTTGCGCCCGCTAAATATCATGATGATGTTAGAAGGAAGGCGGAGGAGGTGAACAGTAGTCAGCAAGAGGATGATTGTGATCGTCTGAAAGATGATGATGCTGACTGTGTAACGCGAAACATGATGATGCTGTTGGTGGTTTTAGGAAATATGATGATGATGGCGAAGATGATGATGATGAGGTTGGTCTGCAGACATCCATGCTATATGCGAAGGTTATAGTGTGGATGCCTCTGCATCAAAAGGAAGAGAGGGCAAATGAACAGATGATCGTGCTTTGTTGAAACATAATCTATCACCTAAAACAACTTTGTTTAAATATAATTCATGAGATTTACCTAAGTCAGGGAACCACGCGTTTCCTTGTCTAGGGTGTGCGCACATGTATTTGGTACGCCGCCATCAACTGTATTGCTTTCACCTTAAGTGTGCACCGCCAAGCATGCTTATGCATGCGAGGGGGTTTTCAGAGTAGTAAGGGAAAATTTTTGATAGTTTGTATCATGACCACATGGCGCATGTGGACATGACACGTGTGTAATGCGTGTTATAGCCACATGGAAAAAGTGGGCATGACATTTGGTATCAGAGCACATGTTTCAACATTGGGAGCTTTGGGGTTTGCATGTTGTTTAGACCGACATGGAGTGGGTTGAGCATGGTTTGACCCTTGTCCTACTACATGTAGCTGTGAGAGAGTGAGGTTGTGGTTTGTCGACTAACCTTCACCTTGGAGGAATACCCATCCTCTTGTTTTGTCATCATGATGGCCTTGTCACATGAATATCGAAGTCTTCCACTTGAGTTTTGTGGTGATTGTGATCCTCTTGGTTGATTGTCCTCTTGAGTCAGTTGGTCTAGGTGGTGAGGGTTGTGTTGGACTCTTCCTCGCCCTTGTGTATCTTGTGGGAATGTATGGCGAGGCTCCCAAGCGCGTGGCCCTGAGACCATCATTCTACCTGGTTCTTGGATCTTTGGTTACTTGGCACTAGTTATTGGTTACTTGGTTCTCTGATGAGACTATGACATCCCCCTAAACCTTTATGTGAGCCTTGTGAAGTTAATCCCTATAATATGGATAAATGAAAATTTGTGTTTAGATGTAAGAATTGTAATTGATGTATCTATATATGAGTTGATGTTCTATATAAATAGGTTGTACGATGTGTGAATTCCTTAGGCATGTGTGATAATGATTAATGAACATGAAATTCCTTATGTTGATTTCAATCAATACAGTGTGCTTTGTGAATAGGCTTATGCCTTTATAACATTTAGTATCATACTTTAAAATCTTATGAGTTTCTTTTATCCTCACCTCTTTGATGACTTCCAGGAGGAAGTACATTCTTAGGGGGGGAGTATGTGAGGCCTACACTTTTTCATTTCCGTACATGTGACTATTTAGCTTACTATTGTTGGTATTTTTATATTTATGGGACTGTTGTTCCTAGATTTTCAAGCTATTAAAATCTTATTATGTTAAAGGAAAACTAATTGGGTGATGTTAGATAGAAAATTGTCATGTGATTTCATTATGTTTATAAGAACTGTGGTATGCTTTAGAAATGCATGTATTAAATTTGCTTCGGCTATGATATCTCTGTGTTATTGATTTCAAGTTTGAGTGTGCAGGTATTGCTAACGAAACCACATATACAGGAGATCATCCCATACCTATGTTGTATCCCTTGTGAGCCGATCTAGTTCCATGAGGAACTAAGATCAACCTAGTGTTTTGGAAAAATGTTGTAATATTGTAATGTGTTAATGTTGCATGAGGTCAAGGGAATAAGGGCTATCTTCTGAATTACTTTTATTATGATAAGTGTTGTAAGAAATGTTGTTTTAAATCTTGTTTAAACTTTATTTTTTTTGACCCTCTTCTTATGTTTTTACTTGACTCTGGGAGTCTTAACTAGGTTTAAATCAACCCTAGGTTATACCCTATGGGTCTAGGGATCTTTTTAACTAGGATAACCTTGGGATAACCTCCATATGGTCACTTCAACTTCAGGGTGAAGTTAAGTGACGAATTTGGAAGCATGGGGACAATGGGATGAGTGGAATCCACACTCAGACCCACTTCCAAGTCATGGAGAAACTCCATGATCCCCTAATAATGGAGTGCTTGTCTCCTTGTGCCTCTCTTTTGGTGGGGTTCCCCTTAAAGAGGGTGGTGTGTCACCCACTCTCTCTTATTTTAGTCTATTTATTGTATTTTATTTCTACATGTGGGCTATAATGGGGGACCTCTTGAGTGGGAATATTTTTTAATTCCACTTGGGATAGTGGGGATATTTTATTAATTCCACTTGGGATAGTGGGGATATTTTTTAATTCCACTTGGGATAGTGGGGATATTTTATTAATTCCACTTGGGATAGTGGGGTTATTTAAATATTACATCTTTTAAAAAATAAATTTTTAATTCATCCACTATGAATTTAAAATTCACAAATAATGTGAGCCCTTGATCTCAACTCTTGATCCTCACCTTCCATTCCCTTCTCTGAAAATCTATAAATGAGACCCTTCTCTAAGCAATTAAGGAACAAGAATTTTATAGGGGACTTCATTATTTTTGCAGGTGAACTTCATTCTTGCAGGAGAGGATTTCATTCTTGCAGGGGGACTTCATTCTTGCATCTTCATCATGCCCAATTTCCTCTAGGAATTCTTCTTCTGGTATCCTCATAATGCCCAATTCTTTATCTATTCTTCTCTTCATAGCATCATAATGCTGAAATTATTTTAGCCATCCTATATCCTCCATACATTATCCCTTGCTTGTGATCATAGAGAGATTATTTTTGGGGTTGAATCTTGGAGGAAAAAGAAGGAGATTTTGGAAGTAGAGAGGAGCTCTTCATCAGATTCTTCCATAATTGGGTTTTGGAAGGTTGGTGAATAAATTCTATCCTTTTGTGTGATCTAATGTTTGATATGCATGTTTATATCTTGGTTGTTGAAAGAGTCTTGCAATGTCTTCTTTGAGCTTTTCTGTTTATTTTTGGGTTTTGTTTTGGGGTGTAGAGAGAGCTCCTTCCAATTGGAAGGCAATGCTCATCGTGTTTAGGGAGGGGAGGTGTGACCCTCCTCGGGTGTCATCCTGGTTCTGGTTACATGATATGCCTTGAGGGCAAATTGGTACTGTTTTTAGCCTTGAGGGCTTATTGGCTTTGAGAGCCTGTTTGGATATCCTTGGTTACTTGATTCATTGGAAGGCTTGAGGCCTTGTGGAAGATTATACTGTAGGCTTGAGGCCTTGTGATTATATTAGCTTGAGGCCTTGTGATAATTTGTGAAAGGATGGCACCTAGAGGTAGAGATTGTCTACTTCCCTACCCTCCTGAACTCACCTAAGCTGGTTCATTGTAATGTGAGTATACCATGGGTGTGTGTGTGTGTGTGTTATTTAATTTGTTGTTGTTATTTAATGTTGTGATGTGTTTAAATCTATTCTACCCTGGGTATGTGGATGGTCTCCCTAGCTTGGGGGTGACCCACTTGCGGGTCTACGGTAGGGAGGAGAGCAGCTTGTGTGGTGTTTCTTTCTTTGTGTGTTATGCAGGTATTCTTGGAGCTTATTGTGAAGCTTGGAGAAGATTATTAGATCTAGAAAATATTTTATTTTCCTTAAGTCTTAAGGAGAGCCTGATCTTTTAATAGCTCCTTCCTTGTCGATTTTTCCAAAAGGAGAAAATTATCTCCCTATTGTTGTATAAATTGTTATTTTAGAGTTGTGAGAAAATTCTCTCTTTTCTTGGGCTGATAGTTGTAATTTTCTTGTTCATTAAGTTTTACCATTTAGAATTAAGAAAAGGAAAAGAAAATTTGTTTTTAAAAGGATATTAAAATTATCTAGTTCCTTCTTCTTCTACTTGCAACGTTGTGAGTTAGTTGATATTTTAATTAAGTTTGTAAAAGTGTTAGAAAAATATCCCCACCATGAAATAAATGAAATTTGGGTTGCAGTATTGCTTTTGAAATTACTGCCACCTTGACGGTCTCTTCCTAGGATGGGAACCTTTTTACTTTTACTATGCTATTCACTATTCATTGTCACTATTCACTTTTACTATACACTTTTCATTATTTACTATTCACTATTCACTATTCACTATTCACTTTTACTATTCACTATTTACTTTGCACTATTCATTTGAAGGCAACTATATGTAGTTTAAAATATTTGACTTGAAATAGAAATCTTAAATCAAGGAAAGTGGGATTTATTTATGCATATTGTATAATACGAATGGAATAGATGCTTAAACTTAGAGTTGCAATTTAGAAATACAATGTTTATATTTAAAAAAAACAAAATTAACCTATTGCTCTATTTTTTCATTAATTATTCTATACTTTCTTTATAGTTAAGGAACTTATTAATGAAATTGAGAGTTAAAGTGAACTGAGTCAAGTGAAGTTAACCAATCCTGTGTAAGTGATCTGGTTTACCAAGAAATTAGGAATAATGTAAAGGATGTAGTGTTATTGTTGTTCGATAAAAAACGTGAAGAAAAATAATAGGATAAAAAAAAAAAGATCTTGCACAACGGGAAGGGAAATGAGATAGAAATACAATCAAAATTAAATTTTAGAGAAACGGTAAAATGAACATGATAGAAATACAATCAAAACTAAATTCCAAGAAAAGGAAGAGAGGGCAAATGAACAAATGATTGTGCTTTGTTGAAAAATGATCTATCACCTAAAACAACTTTATTCAAATATAATTCGTGAGATTTACCTAAGTTAGGGAACCATGCGTTTCCTTGTCTAGGGTGTGCGCACATCTATTTGGTACGCCGCCGTCAACTGTATTGCTTTTGCCTTAAGCGTGCACTGCCGAGCATGCTTATGCATGCGAGAGGGTCTTCAGAGTAGTAAGGGAAAATTTTTGATAGTTCATATCATGACCACATGGTGCATGTGGACATGACACGTGTGTAATGCGTGTTATAGCCGCATGGAAAAAGTGGGCATGACATCTTCCAAGTCCCAACACTATCACATCCAAAGAATCCTTGTGGGATTTCTTCCAAAGAACATCACCAAGTAAAGCAAAGGAATCCCCCACCCCTCCAACACCATCATCTAGTCCAATACCTATCCTTGAACCCATCCGCGAACCATCACAACCTAACCCCATCACCCACATATCCAATTCCAATCCTAATCCCACACCAACCACCATCATTATCCATCCATTATATTGCTCTTCAACCCATACACTCATGAAGGATGCCATCCATTGGCTATTAGTAAGGAATCAAACACCCTCATGCAATCCAACATCCATCAAATCTATTAAATACTCCCTTATCATAAGTCAAGAACCATCATGCAGCCATGTTCAAGAGCATATAAGCCAAACACCTATTGCATCCATCCAAGCACCCACCACACCTAGCCAAGTCACTCCCACTTCCATTCAAACACATGACCTATGTCATGAATCAAATCCAAAGCATGTTGAAACATCAACCCCTTCTCCTAATCAAGATCTAATCATCCCATCTAATCCCATTACCAATCCCCTACCATCTATTGATCACCTTATTCATCCCACATCAACCTCTACCACCCCTTTACCATCCCCCATGAATCCTTTACCTCCATCTACCAATCCCATCTAAATCCATCCTCCTATTCACTTGGAACAGGCAAAGGCTTAGGCCTTCATGAATAAGGCATCTTGGAGCCCATTCACACCACATTCCATCCATCCTCGCATGGCCTTGGCTATCCATCTCAAGGCAAACAACCTAAACATATTGGTACCATCCACCCACCTCCCAAAATCTATTCATCCAATCCCAAACATGGTGCATCTCATTGCACTTACCAAACATATGTCACCATCCCTCCTCCATCATCCTACCATTTGCAAAAGCATGTGACCATCTATCTCCCTCCATCAAATTTACCTCCACTACTTCCAACTCCAAAGATCCCTATCAAATCCACTCTACCTCCTATCCTACCAACACCAAACATCCCTATCCACAAATCCTCTTATCCTCCCATCCTCCCAACTCCTACTATCCCCATCCTCAAATCCCCTTATCCATTTATCCATAAATGCACTTTTTACCCCTCCACCCATACATCCCCTAAAATTCCCAATCAAGACCAACAAAAGCACACATCTTTCAAATATGAAGCTTCCCCAAATCCATGGGATTCAAAAGAAACAATTTGAATGCCTCAATGCATAAAGCACAAAAGCCTAAAGATGTTATCCCTTCCAAGCAAAATAAAAAATCCAAATGGCTATCAAAGCCCACACCATCACAAGAAAAAGCAAAAACAAAAATGGTGTGGGTCCCTAAGCAAAGATCAATCCAAAAAAATGAGGCATCTACATCCCAATCCACTCCAAACTCCCAAACATCTTGTTCCACATCTAAAAATCCTATAAATCCTAAGTCTATTTGGGTCCCTAAAACCCCAGATTGATCATACAAAAATCCCCCATCCTGATCCCCTTTACTCCCAACTCCACATCCAAAGTACAAGCTTCCAAATACATCACAGTGTGTGCAACCATTGGTCTTGGTTCCCCTTCATCACTTAACATTCCCACATACCCCCATCTCTCCATCTTTCGTTCACTATCCTATATATCTTCCCCATCACATTCCTATGGTCCATGCTTTTGCATAATCCATTATCCACCATCCATTCCTTCTTCTCCTCTCTTCCAACAATCCATACAATCATCATCCATAATGCTATCCAACATGGCACCATCTTCTCCTTGCTATGGAAACAGACGCTAGAGTCCCCATCCCATCAAATAAGTAAAAAAGTAAAAAAATAAAAAAATCAAGAAAATAGTAAAGAGAAAAATCCTTCCAAGGGTGAAAACCACTCCTCGTGGCGCCTTAGGCAAGTACCATGATGAAAACCCCTTGTGGGCATCATGAGTAATCCCTTCTCCATCCCTTTTGTATCCCTACACTTGGGGGCAAAACCGTATCCTTCATCCACATCCATAATATCCTTGCACATCTTATCCACTGTCTTATCTTTATCCTATCATATTCCTATCCACCATCCCCTATGTATCCTATCATTTCCCATCCATCATATCCATTATATCTTGTTTTAACCATTTCTCACCCTAGATCTTGATAAAGACAAGGGGCAACATATCAACAACATGCTTTGGAGGCCTCTTGGCATACTCCCTTTGTCAGTCTCTCCTCCATCCACCTACTGCAAAATCCATCCATTCAAACTTGAACCCATCATGCAAAATCCTAAGCATTGGGACATATGATTCCTTGCAATCTAGCCCTTGGAGAAAATCCTTATCCCCATCTCCCATCCATCTATCTTGCAATCCATCTATCATGAATCTCCTCTCTATCACCTTCCACTAACAATCCCTCCACCTACTTATCATGTCTCCCTACTAGATTCTCCATCCCCCATCCTACACCTTATCTACATTTATCTATCCATTTATCAAAGACTCCTATCCATTATCCATTCATTGCCAATCCCCCTATCCAACCCCATCACCTTCACCTCTAGACTTGGTGTTCCCTTGTCATTGGTATTTAGCACAAAGGTTATCCACACGAAATCCAAGGCAACCATCATAATAAATCATGCCCTTTCCAAAAAAATCAAAACATCAAAAAATAATCACAAAATCATAAAATCCAAAAACATCACAAAAAAAAAAAAAAAAACAAAACATCAAAAAACATCACAAAATCAAAAATCTAAAAACATCACAAATATAAAAAAATCCCAAAACAATAGAAAACACACAAAATTCCAAAAATAATCTATCCATCACACAAATAAAACTTGCTCCATCACACTCTCATCATCATCGCATTTATCATCATCCCACATCATCATCACATCTATCCTCAATAAGCTTACACTAGATCCAAGCATTGCATCACCTATCAAAGCATCATCCCTTATCAAAAATCATCAACTATCAAATCAGCATCAACCATAACTTGTCACCATCATATCTTGAGCCAATCTTACATCAACAAAACATGATCCAATCATCAATCGATTCTTGCCTTAGGATATGTCGTTCCTACGATAGGAACTATCCAATCATCACAACATCATCAAATCATCTATCAATCCCTGCCTTAGGATATATCTTTCCTACGATAGGCAGCATCTATCACATCATCATCCATTTTGGCAAAAGATACAATGGTTACTTGTTTGGTTTGTTGCTCTTTTGGTTTTTGATTTTTATCTTTTGTCCTATTCGCAGATCACATCAAAGCTACCTTGATCTTACTATATCATGGTATGTGGCAAAAACATCTAGAATGGGGCATAGTCTTGCTTTTGTATGCTGTGCTTATGGGTTGGTCTCATTACTCCAAGCTAGTGTTCATATCTTGTTGATCATAGGGTCGGTTCTAGCATATTGATCTCCTTATGCATCTAAGGTTCATCATACCTTTTGTGTACTAAGGGCTTATGCTATGAGTCCCCTTCCCTCATCTAGACAAGGTTGTACTACCTTGGGCATGCATGAGATCATCCCTTTGTCTGTGTGTCTCGTCCATGCAAACGTTGGATAAACATCATCACCTTGGTCTTCTATACCTTGGTGAACATATCCACTTTGCTATATCAAACCTAGGATTGCTCTAAATCAGTTTCAGCACAATGATCATCCACCAATCATCTCCGAACATCATCATCCTTTCATCCCACCACTTATCCTTTGACCACATCTACCAATCTATTCCATCCATTTCGAGAGCACAACCGTGTTCTCGCAACCTGCCTATCCTCTCGAGGGGGCATCACCCTTACCAATTATCCCCAAACCTTACCCTATTCTTCCAAACCAAAATCTTTTTTCTATCCAATCCATCTCTATGTTCTAACTTCTTTGAAATGATGTTACTTATCCGCAACACCATCTCAAAGAGGGGCAAATGTAGACACCAAAAATTGGATTGCTCTGCAAACCAATTTCCCGTACCTCTACACTAATCCACTCTCCCCATCTGCATATCCCTGGTGATCAATTAATTTACCTAATTAATCCATTTAATCTTACAACCCTATCTTATTAATTGAATGAATATTCCTAATATTTATTTAGTTGATTTATCCATTTCCCCAATTCCTATTAATTAGATAAATCATGCTTATCTGATTAACCTAGGCTTAAGTTAATTAAGATAATACTTAATTAACCTTGCTTACCTCATCCTCCACAATCCTCCACTAAACTGAATTTAAAATTCAGTTGTCCCCCACAATCCTCCACTCACTGAATTTAAAATTTAGTTGTCCCCCACTATCCTCCACTTACTAAATTTAAAATTCAGTTGTCCCCCATTATCCTCCACTCTTCCCAAAAATAAATTATTAATTCATCCACTATCCTCCACTCTTCCCAAAATGAGAATTATTAATTCATCCACTAGGAATAAAAGATTCACTTTTATTCCTAGACCTTGATCTCATCAATTGAATCCTCACCCTCCATCCTCATCTCCAAAATTCTATAAATTGGACCCCTCTCTAAGCCATTAGAGAGACCTCTTCATGCATCAAACCTCTACTCAAATCACTCCACAATCTCCTCATCAAATCAAATCTGTGCCAAAATCACTCTAATCATTCCCCATCTCCATCCAAATCAGGCATCAAACCACTTGTCTCTCATCTTACATTGTGTTGAGCACTTGAGCAATCCACATCTTGCATCATTTGGGTAACATCTGAGGAGCTACATAGGCGCAAACTCCTTCCCTCCTGGATCCATGAGTTCATTTATTAAGGTATAATCATGTTTTTTGCATTTGATTTACATTATAATCTTCATTTTGATTTCATTGATTATAGTTGGATTAGTGAGGGTTTTCTCATTACTGCGAGGGTTCTATATTTGTCTTCACCTTTAACAGTTTCCATGAATTTCTATTTGGATTTATTTATATTGTAGCATTTAAAATTGGCATTTTAGCAATCTCTGCATCATGGGCTTCAACAGTTTCAGATGTGGTTTCAATTAATTTATAGAGGCATCACCAATTTGGATCGGCTTTTGGCCCCAAGGTTGGCCTCTTCTAGATCCCTTCCACACCTCTATTCGTCATCTATTCCACAAAGGTTTGTGGTTTGAAAATATTTGGTTACAGTTTCAACACCACTCAAATCCATTGCACAAGGTTGAGGTGACCAGTAATGCTACCACCAAACCAGTCATGGTTGAAGTCTTCGTGTGTCTTAGCAATGCTTGGTCACCATTTAAATAACCTCAAATCAACCACCTTTCCTTTCTAAGAAAATTGTTCCTCAAGATCTTTCTCTACAACATGAATGGACAAACCAGTGACATATAAGTTGTTTTCAGTGTTGGTGACATCATCTTTTGAAGAATCTCTCCTTGCAGGACTACGAGAGTTTGATCGAGATCACTCATACAACAGTAGGAGGCATTCAGGTCAGAATGGTAGTTGCCAACGTTGGGCCAACTGCTTGTTTTTCAAGGCCTTATAGGTACAATAACAATATCAATATCAACTACTCATGCTATTCAAAATAGTGCTATGGTTTCTCATACTACAGTGGCAAGAAACATCACGGGTTCCAGTCTAGGCAGTTGTATCATTACCATTATGGAAAGCCTTTCATATCAATGGTAAGGGAGCATCTCTCTCAAACGCTTCTCCTGCATGTTGTACTGCTACCAAGCAAATTAAGCGACACAGATTAGAGAGATGGGATCCCATCTGGGCATTGAAAATAGATAAGAGGTAGCAAGGGTTCATCACCGTGCAGTATTATGACTTGAGACGTGCCAAAACAACCTTGTCTGAAATAGAGGAGCAACATTTGATGGAACAAACGAGACTACGAAAAACTTCCTCCATGCGTCGCTCCATAGCCTTGAGATCATGTATAGTACCACAGTGGATGCTACCACCACCACACCCCAAACAACCAAGAAATTGAGGTTGAAGGCCTTTATCAAGGTTGCTAATAGGTTCAATTCGAAGTAATAAGGGGGGAAAAGTTCATGGCATACATCTCTTCTTAGAGATACATCTCATCCACTGAGATTGCCAAACTATACGAACTCTCTCAATTGGAGTCTCCAGAGCATACATCTCATCCACTGAGATTGCTCTCTTCTTTGAGTCACACTCGATCAAAAATGTTAGAATGGGAGGATCATTCAGATCTTTTTAAGGCAATGGTTGAAGAAGATTTAACAAAGAAGCATGAGGAAATAATGAATCAGTTCTCTCATCTGCTACAACAAAATCAAGGCAATTGACAACCCAACATGACGGAGCACCGTTTGGTGGTCACACTCCTTTCAAGGTTTAGATAAATTTTGATATTCCAAATTTTGAAGGAAAAATAAATGTAGATGCTGTTGATGATTGGCTTTCAAAACTAGAAAGATATTTTTTTGTGAATCACTTCTCTAATGGTGAAAAAATAACCTTCGCTCTCCTCAAAGTTGAGCATCATGTAAAAAAATCATGGGAAAATAAACTATTGTTTAGAGAAAACCCTGATGGTATAGAGTTTGATGGAGAAAAAGAGGATGATCCCACTTGGGGAGAGTTTGTGGGACATTTCAAGGAAGAACATTATCCTAAAAATTCATACAAGAATAAGTATATGGAGTGGTAGACACTTTGTCAAAAGAAAGACCAATCTGTTTAGGATTACACTAATACATTCCATGCTCTTTCAACAAAGCTTGACATCATTGATACAAAAAAACATCAAATTTTGAAGTACCGCAGTGGGTTTCACCATTATATCCAAACAGAGATGGAATTTCTCAATATTGAGACCTTGGGAACTGCCTACAAATATGTAGTGAAGATTGAGAAAAAATTCAAACAAAAAGGAAAAAGGGATTATTTTTCAAATAATAAATCCAAGAATGAAGGTGACAACAAATTCATGGGAAAATAGATAGCTAAGGACCCCTCCTCACAAGCATCATCAACATACAACAATGGAAAGAAGATGCAGTGTGAATTCCATAGAAGTCCAGGACATAACACAAAGGACTGTCGAGCTGCCAAAACGTTGATGACAGAGTTACAACAAAAGGAACCTAAACCTAAACCATTGCCTACAGACTCTTTTAAGTAGAGAGATGGTGACCAAATAATTGAAGCTGACCCCTATGCCATAGTTGCCACCACTAGGATTTTGCCTTGTGAAGATGAGGAGTATTTATTCCACTCACAAATGTGGGTAAATGGCAAAGACCTCCATTTCATCGTTGACAGTGGAAGTCAAAAGAATCTGATCTCTGCTGAGACTGTTAAAAGGCTAAACTTACAGACCACACCTCATCCATAGCCATATCATGTGGGATGGGTAAGCAACAAAAAATGAGATATTAAGGTAAATAATCAATGTCACTTATCGTATTCTATCAAACCATTCAAAGATGAAGTCATATGTGATATGGCACCCTTGGATGTGTGTGATGTATTGTTGGGACACCCATATATGTACAAGCGTCATGGTGTATATGAGTTTAGACCTTGTAGTGTCATTATCAAACTAGGAAAAAATAAGTATCAGATACTTGAAGTAAGTCCTACACAACCAACATCTTTGATTACTGAAAAACAATGTGAACATCCAATTGCTCATACTAGAACATTTGTTCTGTTAATAGTTTGAACTAAGGACAAGAGGTCAGTTGTAGCCAATAACCATGACAAAATGGTCACCACTACCACTCAACAAAAACAAATGAATTAAAGTAGGACATCACTCTGGGATATGATGGATAACAAGCTAACAAAGTCTACTGCATTCCATCCACAAATGGATGGGCAAACTGAGCACAACTACAATCATGCCCTACATGGTTCCACAAAGCATAGCCCATTTGAAGTATGTCTTGGACATCAACGATTTGCTCCTATTAATGCTCCATCACCACATAAGGCAACCAAGTTTGTTGAAGCAATGCATCAAGCTTAGGAGATATTGTAGCACACAAGTCAAAAGTACAAGGAAAGGCATGATCAACATCGTGTACCTCATCAATTCCATGTTGGAGAAAAGATCACTAATGTCTTGGTCAAGACACTAAAGAAACAACATATTCCTATGTACTGTGTGGTTTAGGCAGATAAACTTCTTCAGTTGTTGCAGACCATAGGTGCAATGGGGCCCATTGCCTCTTAAGGGGGAAGCATTGATCAGGATCATTTGTGTGGCAAGAGGAAGATCAAAAACTTCATAATTTTTCAAAATTTTGAAATTTTGTAAATAGTTTTCACCTTCCAAGAGCTCTTTTTGAATTCCAAGGGTAATGTGACTCTTCATATTATATGTAAGCCTATATATTTCAAATTGAAATGAATAAAGATTAGTTTTTCAGAGGCAATTCACAACTCTTAGTGAGTTTGCCTATTTGTAGAAACTCATTTCTTCTTTGTTTTATTGCATTACAATACCACAGGCTTAGTGCTAGGTATAGTCTAGATCATTTGGTATAGCCTAAAGTGTAGGGGAGATAGGTGTAAACAATATCCCAATTTGTTGGCCAAGTCTCCCATTGAATTTGATCATAGGAATTGGCAAATCTTTAGAATTTGATGTGTGCAGATTTGGGAACCAATAAGTAGGATCTAGAAGCCATTTGGTGGATAGGAGGAATCCATCTAGTCTCTCTACAATGAGAAAGAAATTCCTATATCTGTTAGTCCAAGTGATTTTTTCATTCTTTGGTTGGCAATCGACTAATTCATTTTGAGAATTAAAACTACTAAAATCTTCTATAACCCAGAATAGAAGAATGATTCCACCTTTCTTTTTCTTAAGAGACACAATTGCATTAAAATCTACTGTTACAATTAGGTATTCATTCTTCAAGAGAGAAAAGACTAAGGTTAGATTGTTCCAAAGTTCTTTTTTACCCACTATAGAGTTAAGACCATATATATTGCACATCCAAAATTGACAATTATTATGAAGAATGTGTACCTTTGCCAGCATCTAGCTAATCTATTAAATGACAATCTTAGTTGATACTATTTCTTTAGTTCAAAGGATTTCCAAGCTCCCTGAAGCTCCATCAGCCTCAACCATATGAAATTTCCACTTATTCTAATTTGAAAAATAGTGAAACCATTTTGCCTAGAGAGTTTAGTCTCTTGAAGAAGGATAATATCCATTCCTTTTGACTCTAGATGACACTTTATCAAGCATCTTTTGTTAGGGGCATTAATGCCCCTAACATTCCAACTTAATAAATGTTATAAGGGTTGACCCCTAATAACTTTATGTTCTAACATATATGCTCTCCCATGACCTTTTAGGCATTAATAGTGGGCAACAAATACTTAGTTTCTAACTATCAGGTTTACAAATACTACTTAACTGATAACCTCATGAAATTATAAACATCCACCTATAATTAAGGCCAATATACATGCCATTAAACATTTTCTACTATTTTCATAACTCTAAAATGGCCATCCACCCATGAGGTATGTGCCTCTCTTGTGAGCATCGCTCTCCTTTCTTTTGGTACACATAATATCCTTGCTTTATAAATAAGACCTTCTAAGAGGTAAACTCAATCATAGACTCAAACTTGTCATGATTATTCTAAGTTTTTGACTTGCAAGCCTTGTTGAAATATTCATCATCAACATAATAATCAACATAGCAATAGTACCAACCATAAAGAGAATTCATGTTCTATAAAGCATATCTACCATTTTTGTTACCTCAGACTTATACTTGATGATGAGATGAAATTTTTGCAAGAATCCCATCTATTTTTAGTGGTGTGACTACAACTTTCTTTGATCTTGCAAATATTACAATGGTTGGTAATTTGTATTTGCAATTTGTTGGGTCCCAAAACAGCTAATCCCAATCCCTAGAACACTTACTCATCTCCGATGCCAAGGATGTTGTCAAGGAGGTGAAAGGAGGTTCATCAACAAGATGGATGTGATTAAGGGCCAACTAGTAGGAGTGGGTAGTCTCCTCTTCACTTTTGGTTCAACTAGACCACGAAGGGTATTTTGAGAGGTATCCCTAAGCATGGATTAACTATCATGTACGATATATACTTGGTAAAAAACAAGGGCAATGATACCCAAAGTGTTGTTATAAACCCCACAACTGTCATTGGTTTAAACAAAGCTCACTACCTTAAATAACCTCTCTTTTAGTTGAAAATAGCATCATTGCAGCAATGAAAGATGCAGGTGTGTATGCAAGTTCTAAAAAGATAAAGCACAACCATTTTTCAAAAGATATATCCTAACTTTCACACAGAATAGGGATGCATGCAAAACTATAACTACACTTTAATGTAGGTGATCATATGTTTCTCACACTGGTGCTTATCTAATGGGCTATTGAGTCTCACATTTATCAAAGGAAAACAATTGCAAAGAGGTGTATGACTACCTATTTGAAGATTCAAATGCATAGAAATTAATATCAAACCATGAAAATACTTATTAATCTAACACCATACATCATTTATCCATGTGTAACACTAAAATGACCATTTACAAAAGATTGAAATGAATTAAGAACTACCACATTCATTCAAATCAGAGGTTACAATCACACCATAAACTATGGAAAGAGAAAATCCTAACTACAATTAGAGGTTTTCCTGAAAGAACACTTACAACATTGGACAAAAACACATATTGATATCAAAATCCACATACACCTTTGACAAATGCTTCTTGAAGAACTAGAACTGATCACTAGTCAAAGCCCTAATTGCAACTGGATGTCTGACACTTGAAGAGAGAAATTTTCCCAAAAATGACTAACCCCTTGAAATGAGTTTCAATATTCTATTTATACCAATCAGATCCATGCCCTAATGTGCCACAAAAGTTTCCCACTCAAAAAATGTAGTTGGAGAATTCAAATCAAGCAATAATGATGATCTTGGGAGTTTTTGGCACATTTTTGCATGTTTCTGAGCATTGACAGGGGAAGGTCCAGGCTAGGAAAAGGTTTTGGCTTGGGATAGGATCACGAATTGGGAAAGTAGGTTGAATGGGAATCGGAGGATGGAAGGAAAAGAAAAAGTTCCAGCCTAGAACATTAGGAAACTGCGCAAGGGCAAGGTTTCAGGGAGTTGGGGAACTAGGGGTAAAAGGGATCAGGTCCAAAGGTTCCAAGGGGACCCAAATTCCCAAAGTGATGGGAAGAGGAAAGACGAGAGTAAGAAAGTGAGGGAACAAGGAACAAAGGGAAATGTTTTGAAGTACCAGAGGAATCCAAAAACCCACAACGTATACATGAAATATAACATTAAGATAGTTACATGAAGTATAAGTGACATTTACATATGGACATTTACTTTATCATACTTTAAGTTATATTTCATGTATATAGTTTCATGATGTTTGAGAGTGGTTTTGGATCTATAGGAGTTAAAATGCAGATTCTAGGATTTGGAGGATCTCAAAAATTTCAGACTTAAGTCAAATTTTAGGGGAGACAACACCAGATACACAAAATGAGATAAATACATAGGGACCTCTTAGGAAAATTTTGATGAGTCAGATGAGATTTTACAATTATGAGGATTGAAAATAGGAGTCCCAACACAACTATTTCTTATCCCATTAGGTAATGCTTCCATTTCTTTACCATTGAAACTAAGGCATATAACTCCTTATCATATGACTATAGCTCAAGATAGCCCCTTTAAAAATTTATGTGATAACATATGAGATTACCTCTTTGGAGAAATATTTCACCCATGGCATTGTCACTAACATGCATTTCTACTTTGAATGGTGTTGAATATCTAGAAATGATAAGATTGGAGCCATACTAATCCATTGTTTAAGCTCATAAAAATTCACTACTATTTACTATCGAATAAAATTTCATGTCATTTCCTATGATACTGTTGGCACCTAGAATTGCACCCTCCTTGGAGAGAGTCCAAGCATTCTAATGACACAATGGGAATGATCTCGAAGTGTGGGACCTTGCGAACTGAGATCAAACCTCCAGAGAAGGCTGCTTCCTTGTTCTAGGCCTAATGCTTAGAGGAATATATCTAAACCTAGTGCTAATGCTTGCAGGGGAAAAGGGTTAGAAAGAAATTGAAATGAAAGGGGTGATACACCAATTTGAATAAAAGAACCCTCACAGAACTGAGAAAATGCACAAAATGACTAGATACCACCAATAAACATACACAGATCAAGCTGATTTCAATAGAGGCAAGGAGCAAGAGATGATTAGAAGGAATTAAACATTCACAAACACATCATTCTTAGATCACACAGAGTCAAAATGGTGCAGGAGCACCTACCTGACAGCTGGCCTCCATGAGGCAGTTAGTTAGTTTAAGTCTTGTTAATGTTTCCAAGAAGGTCTTATAAGACCAATGCATGTAATAAGGTCATGTTGACCATACTTTACTATTTTTAGATAGTTTGTTAAGACAGCTGTTATGCTGTAGGTCCGGTTGGATCTCCCAGCCGCCTGGAGAGATTTCCCAGCCGCTTGGAGTCGGGTCACTAGTACTCGCAAGAGATCCTATTTATGCATGAGGATCGGTTGGTTTTAGATCATCGAGCTAGGTTGCACAGAGTGAGACAGAGAGAGAGACTGATCATTGTATTGCATCTTTTGAAATCAAATAAGAGATCCTGTTTGCGTTCATTTTCTGTTTGATCTCCACTGTGTGATCGACTTGCTGTTTTGGTGGTTTCATGGATTCGCTGATCCATTCCACCGGTTGATTCGTCAAATCGGTGGAATGGTCATGTACAGTAGGGTAGGATTTAGTTTGCTTTTTCTGTTTGTTCATGTGCATGTTTGCAGGATCGCAGTCGAGAGGTGTTGAGGACCCTAGCATGGGTATGTGCTAGGTCGTGCTGGTTGTTAGAGTCTGGAAGATCACCCTGAAAGTGGATCGGGTCATCCCAGGAGGTTCGGCGGATCAAAATTCGCTAAGGTTGGAAAATCCTTCGCAACGGCATCATCAGGATATTTCTGTGTATATCTTGCAGGTACTTCGGGCGTCATCCGAGTAAGTGGAGATGAGCATGATGCAGTCGATTGCATAAAGTGAATGTGTATTGGGGTGATCATCATCAGGTGTTGCTGAGGAGGAGCGTATCGGCATAAGGTAGAAGATCGGGTTGACAAAACCATCGCGGGCCGATAATGTTAAGTTTGGCCGACAGCAGGATATTGAAGGAACTGCATGTGACGTCATCGTCATCAGGATAAACGTCATCAGGATATCGGGGCAGCAGGATATTGAAGGAACTGCATGTGATGTCATCGTCATCAGGATAAACGTCATCAGGATATTAGAGCAGCAGGATATTGAAGGAGCTGCATATGACGTCATCGTCATCAGGATATCGGGGTGACGTAAGCATCGAAGGAAAGGTGCATGAGGTTGTCATCATCAGGATATATGGGAGGAACCAGATGTTCTTTATCCTGCTGATGAACATGATGTTGAACATCATGATGATGAAGAAAGAGGTTGGCGGTAAGGTGAATAGTGAACGTCAGGAGGATGTTTGCACTTGCCGAATATGATGATGTTGCCGATAGCCGGATATGATGATGCTGCTGACAGGCGAAAGGTCGAAGGTTTGTCTACAGGAGGATATCGGTCGGCAAGAGAAAATATGATGATGCTGACAGTGTTAGCAAGAAATATGATGATGACGATGGGTTGCGGACATCCATGTTGTATGTCAAGGTTTTAGTGTGGATGCCTCTGCATCATAGTGGTATCAGAGCTCAGCAAAAGGTCTGCGCTGTTGTGTGTTGATTCTGTCACTAAAAGGACAGAGGTAGAGAAGTGAGAGGTTGACAAAATGCCTTCGAAAGGTACGGGTACTGCAAGGGAATTACAGGAGATGAAGGAAAAACATGCCAGAGAGATGAGGAAGATGAAGGAGCTTGTTGAAGCACTTCAAGCCAGGCTTGTAGCCCTGGAAAAGAACAAAAAGAGGGAAGTGGAAGACAGTGAGTCTGAAGAAGATGAAGATGCTGTTGAAGAGTATGAAGAGGTAGCTGAAGATCTAGATGCTGAAGACCAGAAATTTGCAAAACTGTTAAAGGTAGTGCAGAGTGATAAACCTAAGGTAAAGGTTGATGTTTCCAAGTATAATGGAAGTTTGAATGAAGATGAGTTACTGGATTGGATTGCTGCACTTGATAATCACTTTGAATGTGAAGATGTTGCTGAGGATCAGAAGGTAAAGATTGCAAAGACCAAGTTAGGAGGTCATGCTTTGGTATGGTGGGATTATGTACAATCCAAGAGAAGGAAACAAGGGAAGTCAAAGATCACTTCATGGGATAAGATGGTAGCAAGGATCAAAGGTAAATTCTTGCCAAGGGATTATGAAATTCAGATGTTTAAGAAGCTGCAATTTTTAAGGCAGAAGGAAATGGATGTGAAGGCATATACGGAGGAGTTTTATAAATTGAGTATGAGATCTGGTCATCATGAGAATGAGGTAGAAAAGGTGGCTAGGTACTTGGCTGGTTTGAGATTGAACATACAGGATGAGTTAGTTTTAGCTAACCCTAAGAGTGTAGAGGATTGTTATCAAATGGCAATTAGGATTGAAGAAAAGATGAATAGGGGACAAGATAAGTCCATGAGAGGAAGAGGTAACAATATGAGGGGAAGAGGAGCAGCCCCTACAACAAGGCAAACCAATGAGGGTCAAGAAGACATTGGTAAAGGACAGGGATAGTCTGATTTCAGAGGTGGATGGAAAGGTAATAAAGGCAGATTTGGAAGTGGTAGAGGTTCTACTACATTTTCAGGAAAGTGTTACACCTGTGGTGAGTTTGGTCATCCATTTTTCAAATGTCTAGAAAGCAAAGGTTCATCATCCATAAATGATAGAACTAATGACAAGAGAGTACAACTTGTGCAAGAAGAGAAAGTAGAGCAAAGTGTGCAAAGTTCAAACACTTATCAAAGAGATAGGGAGCCTGACGGTTATGGATATCCTGAGGAGGGAGAAGCATTGATGCTAAGGAGAATTAGTTTGCAGGCATCAAAGGATATGATGCAAAGAAGAGCTCTTTTCAAGACCACATGCAAGAGCAAAGGTAAAGTGTGTAAGGTTGTCATTGATACTGGTTCAACAGACAACATGGTATCTCAGGAAATGGTGGATAAACTGAATTTGGAAAGGATTCCACACCAACACCCTTACAAGGCACCTACCTGACAGCTAGCCTCCATGAGGCAGTTAGTTAGTTTAAGTCTTGTTAATGTTTCCAAGAAGGTCTTATAAGACCAATGCATGTAATAAGGTCATGTTGACCATACTTTACTATTTTTAGATAGTTTGTTAAGACAGCTGTTATGCTGTAGGTCCGGTTGGATCTCCCAGCCGCCTGGAGAGATTTCCCAGCCGTTTGGAGTCGGGTCAGTAGTACTCGCAAGAGATCCTATTTATGCATGAGGATCAGTTGGTTTTAGATCATCGAGCTAGGTTGCACAGAGTGAGACAAAGAGAGAGACTGATCATTGTATTGCATCTTTTGAAATCAAATAAGAGATCCTGTTTGTGTTCATTTTCTGTTTGATCTCCACTGTGTGATCGACTTGCTGTTTTGGTGGTTTCATGGATTCGCTGATCCATTCCACCGGCTGATTCGTCGAATCGGTGGAATGGTCATGTACAGTAGGGTAGGATTTAGTTTGCTTTTTCTGTTTGTTCATGTGCATGTTTGCAGGATCACAGTCGAGAGGTGTTGAGGACCCTAGCATGGGTATGTGCTAGGTCGTGCTGGTTGTTAGAGTCTGGAAGATCACCTTGAAAGTGGATCAGGTCATCCCAGGAGGTTCGGCGGATCAAAATTCGCTAAGGTTGGAAAATCCTTCGCAACAGCATCATCAGGATATTTCTGTGTATATCCTGCAGGTACTTCAGGTGTCATCCGAGTAAGTGGAGATGAGCATGATGCAGTCGATTGCATAAAGTGAATGTGTATTGGGGTGATCATCATTAGGTGTTGCCGAGGAGGAGCGTATCGGCATAAGGTAGAAGATCAGGTTGACAAAACCATCGTGGGCCGATAATGTTAAGTTTGGCCGACAGCAGGATATTGAAGGAACTGCATGTGACGTCATCGTCATCAGGATAAACGTCATCAGGATATCGGGGCAGCAGGATATTGAAGGAACTGCATGTGACATCATCGTCATCAGGATAAACGTCATCAGGATATCGGAGCAGCAGGATATTGAAGGAGCTGCATATGATGTCATCGTCATCAGGATAATCATCATCAGGATATCAGGGTGATGTAAGCATCGAAGGAAAGGTGCATGAGGTTGTCATCATCAGGATATATGGGAGGAACCGGATGTTCTTTATCCTGCTGATGAACATGATGTTGAACATCATGATGATGAAGAAAGAGGTTGGCGGTAAGGTGAACAGTGAACGTCAGGAGGATGTTTGCGCTTGCCGAATATGATGATGCTGCCGATAGCCGAATATGATGATGCTACTGACAGGTGAAAGGTTGAAGGTTTGTCTGCAGGAGGATATCGGTCGGCAAGAGAAAATATGATGATGCTGACAGTGTTAGCAAGAAATATGATGATGATGATGGGTTGCAGACATCCATGTTGTATGTCAAGGTTTTAGTGTGGATGCCTCTGCATCATAGTGGTATCAGAGCTTAGCAAAAGGTCTGGGCTGTTGTGTGTTGATTCTGTCACTAAAAGGACAGAGGTAGAGAAGTGAGAGGTTGACAAAATGCCTCCGAAAGGTACGGGTACTGCAAGGGAATTGCAGGAGATGAAGGAAAAACATGCCAGAGAGATGAGGAAGATGAAGGAGCTTGCTGAAGCACTTCAAGCCAGGCTTGTAGCCCTGGAAAAGAACAAAAAGAGGGAAGTGGAAGACAGTGAGTCTGAAGAAGATGAAGATGCTGTTGAAGAGTATGAAGAGGTAGCTGAAGATCTGGATGCTGAAGACCAGAAATTTGTAAAACTGTTAAAGGCAGTGCAGAGTGATAAACCTAAGGTAAAGGTTGATGTTTCCAAGTATAATGGAAGTTTGAATGAAGATGAGTTACTGGATTGGATTGCTGCACTTGATAATCACTTTGAATGTGAAGATGTTGCTGAGGATCAGAAGGTAAAGATTGCAAAGACCAAGTTAGGAGGTCATGCTTTGGTATGGTGGGATTATGTACAATCCGAGAGAAGGAAACAAGGGAAGTCAAAGATCACTTCATGGGATAAGATGGTAGCAAGGATCAAAGGTAAATTCTTGCCAAGGGATTATGAAATTCAGATGTTTAAGAAGATGCAATTTTTAAGGCAGAAGGAAATGGATGTGAAGGCATATACTGAGGAGTTTTATAAATTGAGTATGAGATCTGGTCATCATGAGAATGAGGTAGAAAAGGTGGCTAGGTACTTGGCTGGTTTGAGATTGAACATACAGGATGAGTTAGTTTTAGCTAACCCTAAGAGTGTAGAGGATTGTTATCAAATGGCAATCAGGATTGAAGAAAAGATGAATAGGGGACAAGATAAGTCCATGAGAGGAAGAGGTAACAATATGAGGGGAAGAGGAGCAGCCCCTACAACAAGGCAAACCAATGAGGGTCAAGAAGACACTGGTAAAGGACAGGGACAGTCTAATTTCAGAGGTGGATGGAAAGGTAATAAAGGCAGATTTGGAAGTGGTAGAGGTTCTACTACATTTTCAGGAAAGTGTTACACCTGTGGTGAGTTTGGTCATCCATTTTTCAAATGTCCAGAAAGCAAAGGTTCATCATCCAAAAATGATAGAACTAATGACAAGAGAGTACAACTTGTGCAAGAAGAGAAAGTAGAGCAAAGTGTGCAAAGTTCAAACACTTATCAAAGAGATAGGGAGCCTGATAGTTATGGATATCCTGAGGAGGGAGAAGCATTGATGCTAAGGAGAATTAGTTTGCAGGCATCAAAGGATATGATGCAAAGAAGAGCTCTTTTCAAGACCACATGCAAGAGCAAAGGTAAAGTGTGTAAGGTTGTCATTGATACTGGTTCAACAGACAACATGGTATCTCAGGAAATGGTGGATAAACTGAATTTGGAAAGGATTCCACACCAACACCCTTACAAGGCATCTTGGGTGAGTGATAGTCAATCACTTTTTGTCTATGAACAGGCATATGTGGATTTTTAGATTGGAGCATATCATGATAGAGTTTTGTGTGACATTTTGCCCATGGAATG
Organism: Cunninghamia lanceolata; assembly: GCA_027924645.1. NCBI lineage: Eukaryota > Viridiplantae > Streptophyta > Pinopsida > Cupressales > Cupressaceae > Cunninghamia > Cunninghamia lanceolata. The sequence goes on from BSBN01000609.1 coordinate 383,400, forward strand.
TTGTCACCTACTGTTGGGTAGACCATGGCAATTTGATAGGAGGGTACTGTATGATGGGTATGCTAATACCTACACCATCAAGAAAGATGGGAAGACTATTATGTTGATGCCATTACAGGAAGCAGCTGCAGCACAGGGGGCAGCCAAAATCATTTTAGTGGGAAAGAAGGAATTTGTGGAGATGCCTATAGGAGCAGGCATAAAGGCAGTTGAGGACACTGCAGGGAAAGAAGTTGTTAAGGACAACAGGTTGAAGAAAGTTTTAGTTTTGACTGACAGAGGTCAGCAGCAGGTGCAGAAACAGGTTTGCAAACAACAACCAGTTAAGAGGAATGACAAGGATGTTGTCATAGTTGGGACTATTGTTTGTCCTATAAAGGTTGAAAGAAAGATAGAGTTGAACATTACAGAAGTTCAAGAGGCAGTTCAGACAGAGGTTCTGGTCAGACAACTTGACAAACACAAGGTATGTGTGAGAAAGGCCTACATTGACAGGCATGAGGATTTACTTGCAAGAAAGCAAGTTATAGTTCAGAAGTCTTGGAGCAGCCAAGAGCCAACAGAGGATAAAGCTGGAACAGGTCAGCATATTGCAAAGGCAAAGTGTAAAGGTGGAGGACTTCCACATCCTAACTCATGGGACATGAGTTCTTTTCTATTGGGGAGTATGGTGCAGGAGCACCTACCTGACAGCTGGCCTCCATGAGGCAGTTAGTTAGTTTAAGTCTTGTTAATGTTTCCAAGAAGGTCTTATAAGACCAATGCATGTAATAAGGTCATGTTGACCATACTTTACTATTTTTAGATAGTTTGTTAAGACAGCTGTTATGCTGTAGGTCCGGTTGGATCTCCCAGCCGCCTGGAGAGATTTCCCAGCCGCTTGGAGTCGGGTCAGTAGTACTCGCAAGAGATCCTATTTATGCATGAGGATCGGTTGGTTTTACATCATCGAGCTAGGTTGCACAGAGTGAGACAGAGAGAGAGACTGATCATTGTATTGCATCTTTTGAAATCAAATAAGAGATCCTGTTTGTGTTCATTTTCTATTTGATCTCCACTGTGTGATCGACTTGCTATTTTGGTGGTTTCATGGATTCGCTGATCCATTCCACCGGTTGATTTGTCGAATCGGTGGAATGGTCATGTACAGTAGGGTAGGATTTAGTTTGCTTTTTCTGTTTGTTCATGTGCATGTTTGCAGGATCGCAGTCGAGAGGTGTTGAGGACCCTAGCATGGGTATGTGCTAGGTCGTGCTGGTTGTTAGAGTCTAGAAGATCACCCTGAAAGTGGATCAGGTCATCCCAGGAGGTTTGGCAGATCGAAATTCGCTAAGGTTGGAAAATCCTTCGCAACGGCATCATCAGGATATTTCTGTGTATATCCTGCAGGTACTTCAGGCGTCATCCGAGTAAGTGGAGATGAGCATGATGCAGTCGATTGCATAAAGTGAATGTGTATTGGGGTGATCATCATCAGGTGTTGCCAAGGAGGAGCGTATCGGCATAAGGTAGAAGATCAGGTTGACAAAACCATCACAGGCTGATAATGTTAAGTTTGGCCGACAGCAGGATATTAAAGGAACTGCATGTGACGTCATCGTCATCAGGATAAACTTCATCAGGATATCAGGGCAGCATGATATTGAAGGAACTGCATGTAATGTCATCGTCATCAGGATAAACGTCATCAGGATATCGGAGCAGCAGGATATTGAAGGAGCTGCATATGACGTCATCGTCATCAGGATAATCGTCATCAGGATATCGGGGTGACGTAAGCATCGAAGGAAAGGTGCATGAGGTTGTCATCATCAGGATATATGGGAGGAACCGGATGTTCTTTATCCTGCTGATGAACATGATGTTGAACATCATGATGATGAAGAAAGAGGTTGGCGGTAAGGTGAACAGTGAACGTCAGGAGGATGTTTGCGCTTGCCGAATATGATGATGCTGCCGATAGCCGGATATGATGATGCTGCTGACAGGCGAAAGGTCGAAGGTTTGTCTGCAGGAGGATATCGGTCAGCAAGAGAAAATATGATGATGCTGACAGTGTTAGCAAGAAATATGATGATGATGATGGGTTGCGGACATCCATGTTGTATGTCAAGGTTTTAGTGTGGATGCCTCTGCATCACAAAATAGCATGAAGAGGTAAAATAACCAGCATGTATTTAATCAGAAAGGAAAGGTTACAGTAGATGAATGCTCTATTTGGAATCAGAAGCATATATTACTAAATCTTCCAACCTTTTTTACATCTCTTATCTATGCATATATAGCATTTTGCATTTGACCTAAGTCGGTTACAATGAACTGTCCCATGAGCTCTGTTAGAAAATATCATCGCTAGAAGGGACGTCCACCTGCAAGAAGTTATGGAATAAAATATTTGGAACAGGGCAAGTGGAAGATATTTTGGGCCTTGAATGTGAGTAGCTCAAACATCTATCTTCAATAATGAATACATAAAAATATCTGAAGCATGGCAGTTGAGAGATCAGATCTGTATTAATGGTGGATGGGACATATTGCCCCTTGACAAAGCTTTTACAACACTTTAAATCTCTGACCCTTTGAATTCTCTGTATTTTCATCGATTCTGTGTTTAAGGGATCTCTGCAAAACCTAATTTAGCTGCTAAGTGTCTTGTCGCCAAACACATGAAGATCTGCTAGCAAGACATAGAGGCCATACACATTGAAGAGTGAAGCCATTTGCCATGAATCCATCTGCAAAGCCTACCAACTGGAATAAATGCAATAATATCAGCCCCTGCATATGTCAAATCAGTCACTGAAATGTCTAGTCAATCAAGCCTGCAGATTTGCATCAAATTATGAAAGTGAAGATATCCTCCTCAAAGCCTGCTAGATGAAAGAGGAGGCAAAAATAAGCACATTTGCCTTTTGGAGCGTGCAAAAATTCCTCAGGATGAAGGAGATATGGGCGGTCAAAGTTATGGTCAACTGCATCTTGCATCTGTCTATCGTATTGCATCTACAATTGAATCGGCCTTTAAATTTTCCCTATTTGACCGAACTTGCATTTTTGGCTTCTAGGTCGGCGACTGTCAATTGTATGCATACAGACATACAAAAATGGATACACTGTTAAAAAAACCATGATGACATCAGCATCACATAGAACTTGGGCAAAGAACAGGCCTGGATGACATCATCATGCTATCAGGTCCTTCAAATCCTTCGATTTGACACTTATGTGATTTCTTCATTTTTTGTATTTTGTATATCAAATCACTTTGCATATGTCTTTGAATCTCCCTTTGTATATGCTTTTGTATGTGCAATTGTATATACAATACAATTGCCAACATACAAAAGTGGACCTTAACCTTTGTATCACCTTTTGTATATATGCCCTTGCCACGTGTCATCACTCCATTGGTCGCTAGGACCCACCATTGTATCCTCCTTATCAGACATCGGAAAGACCTCAAACTGAGCCATCGATACACATTGTCTCGCCGAAAATCCATTGTATGTGTCTTTGTACAATCCAATTGTATATAGGAGATACAATCACATGTACATACAACTGTGGAACTCAATGGATTATCAACCATATTGGAACTTTAGAATAGGTCTGGCCTTGTATCTTTGGCTTTTTGCATATTGGCGTATACATGCACTTCAACATACAACTGCGGACTCCACCATTGAGTTTGCCAAATTTAATTTCCCAGTCGGGTCCGCATTGTATATCCCTTTTGTATCTAACTTTTGTATATGCAATTGTATATAGGATTGTATATGGGATGATACAATTGCATATACATACAATAGGCGGACCCCAACATTTTTATGAAGCAAATTGAAATTAACATCGGGTCCGGCCTTGTATCTTACCTTCTTGTATGTTGCACCCTTTTGACCTTGTATATACAATATACAACTGTGGACCCCAAATGATTATCCGCCACATTCAATTCCCCAGTCACATCCGAATTGTATGTATTCCCTTGTATATTGCCCTTTGTATATCGCATATACAATGCAAAAATACAAACAAAGATGCATACAACCTCACTTGTACATACAAATGTTGCATCTGACCTTTGCATGTGACCTTGTATCTGCCCTTTGTATATGCCCTTTGTCTATGCACTTATAACTAGCGAATGTATATGCACTTGTACATACAAAGATACATACAAAGAGACTAAGCATGAAATTGAGAAATCCTTACGATGGAAGATACTTGAAGCTTAAGGATTTCTGGGTTTTCTGGGATTTTGGCAAGGATTCTCAAGGTGAGATTTTGGGATTTTTTTGGCAAGGATGAGCATGGGTAACTAAAGGATTTAAGATTTGTAGGGTCATTTTCTAAAGGATATTCAATGAATATACAAGGTGAACTATTTAACTTTGGATAGAGGAAAATAGGTCAACAGATACCATGTAATAGGGAAGCCACATATAAAAAATATTTCATGAACTTTTATAGGTATTGGGCTACTCCAATAAAACTCCTTATTTAGAACTTATATTGGGTTTTAGCTAGTTTAAAATTACTTCAACTTTAGAGGGGTCTATCCTCAACTCCCCATTGCCAACCACATGACCCAAATACATTAATGAGGTTTGTGAAAACTCATATTTATTTTCACTCAATTCCAATTGGTTCTCCTTAATAATTTCAAAATACATTCTTAAAATGTAAGACATATTCTTCATATGTTCTACTTGTAATAATAGAAATTGCATACCATACAACTTCTTTTATCATGTTTTAAACTCAATTTTGGTGGTCCCACTTTTATGTATTTTTACCCTTGTTCACACCTTATCTAGCCTATGTACATCTTTGTTTTAACCATTGTTTACACCTAATTTATTTTGTGTTTCTTACTTTATCCATATGTTCTCATGTGTCCCCTTTTCCATGTACTTTTCTCCCTTGTGTAAGACTTGTTTATATTTCTCATGTGATGTTTATCTTTTCCTACCTAACATTTAATTTTTGTGCATCCCCTTCCATGTGTTGTAAGAACTTCCTCTTGTTTCCCTTATTTATCACTCCTCATGAAACACAATGATTTAAAATCACTTCCATCCACTTTTCCTTGATCTCATTAGCCTTCCCTAGAGATTTGAGCTTCCTAGCATCAAAAGATATTTGTGCTATTTTCTATGCCCCTACTTAGTGAGAAAAGTAAAAAGCTCGTATTTTGCATAATTTTCCACAAAAATTTAATAAGAGTCTCATTAATGATCACCTACTCAATTTATTGCATTAAATTGCCCAAAAAATTCTAAAATCCTATAAATAAGGTTGCTCTCTTGATGTAAGAGCATCCAATGTGTAAGAGCAATCTTACATCCAAAAATGTTATAATTCATGTTTGTTTTGTTTTATGGGCTTCCTAATAATGTTATAGACTACTCTTAATACTCTTACTATAGAATACTATTCATACTATAGATGAATATTTTTGTTCCATATAGAGATCTCACTATGTGATGCAAATGCTAGGCTTGTGGACTCTAGCAAAGAGAAGCCCAAACCCACAATTATTGACGCACACACACCTATAGTGAGAGATAAAAATAATGAGTAGTGGGAAAATAATTATCTTTTTATTTATTTAGAAGGAAATATATTACAAATTACATGGGACCAAGTCCTGAATACACTCATGAGGCCCTTGGCTCCTCTATACATGGTCCCCATGTAAGTGGCCTTCCTTAAATTTTAGCATAGACTATGTGATCCACAAATCACAAAGGTCTAACCCTTTGGCTCTCCCTCCTAAAGCTTATACTTTTCACACCATATGTGATGACCTCCTAATCTATTTTTTATCATCTTTCTTGAATCCTTGGTTGTATTAGTTGGCATTCTAATTCCCATGGATCGAACCTTTTATTCTTCAAAGTCCTCTCACTTCAAAACCCTTCTCTTCTCACTTAAGAACCCATTTTATTTCTTCATCCTCTCACTTAAATATTTGTGATTGGGATTTTAAAATCCCATTTCTTTCCCATTTGACACCTAAAATGTCTTCATGTCAAGTCTTCTCCATGACCTATACTACCTGGCATGGTAGTCAATATTATCTTAGATACCATCCAATTTCTAACTCAATATCCCTTATGTAGAAAATATCTAAAAATCTCCTATCTCATATGTTAGCTTTGGGCCTGAGGCCACTAACAGTCCATGTATTTTCCACTTCACTTTCCTTCTTTCATATTGTGTGTTCTACTTGTCTCTACCCTCTATTCTAGGTCTCTAACTTCATGTGCATTATTTTCCATGTAATCATGTTATGCATCCTCATTCTTTACCACACTCTTTCATCTACCCTTATACATAGTTTGCCTCTTTTCCTTTGGTGCAGTCTTCCTTAGTGCTTTCTTTTACATATGCAAGGATTGCACATTTGCATGCTTGTCTGTGTGCCCTTCTTTTCTTAGCACCATTGGTCATCTCTACCCAATTTTCTTGTGGAATTATTTCCTTCTCCTTTCCATCCTACTAGATTTCCTCTATGTCACTTATAACACTATAGGAAGTATTACTCCCCAACTTTTGTATCTCTTTCTTTAACTACTACACATTTTTATGTGTGCATCATCTTCAGTTCATCTTAATTATTTTTACATACTCTCCTTTGAGTGCTTTTCATTTATTTAATTCTCCTTCTCCTTTTCCTTGGACCTAAGGCCCTTAGAAATACTCATCCCAGCTTTTCATTATAGCTTATTTTTATTTTCCCAAAGATGCCCTTGGATCAAACTCCTTGAGTGGAAAAATAAATGAGATTTTACTCATTTATTGAGGTAAGTGGTAGATTAACTTTTTCAACCACATTTCATATTGACCATGGACTCCCATCCTATCTAGTGCCTACATCAAAGCACTCCTACTCATCTTATCTTCTTCATCCTCTTCTCCTTAGATCTACTAAGGTCATACAAATCCTTCTATACCCCACTAGTTTATTTTCAATTCACTCTCTTTTGGACCTCTAACTCTTCTTCATTTCTTGTGTGGGTATTGTCCCACCTTCATCTAATTCATTCTCCCTAGGTGTGTTCTCCCTCAATGTTCCTATTGTGTTGTCTCACAACATGCCCTATTTTACGTTAGCAAAATAGGGACCCAATGTTTTTCTTGGCTTTGATTGCATGTTTTCCCTTTGGGTGGGATGGTAAAATGTCATGTCCTAATCCATGGTCAAAATCCAAGTCAAATTTGTCTCCCTGCAAAGGTCAACAATGGATAGAAAATCAAATTTTAAGCAACTTTGCCTTTTACATCATGTCAAAATTCCTTAGAATGAGCGAGTTATGCCCGGTCAAAGGGATATGGACATTACACCTCAAATATCTTGTCTATTTTTCAATATCCATATCCATGTCTATGGTCATGTCCAATCCTTATAATAACCCTTAAGAGTGCAAACTTTAGATTCAGACCTGAAGTAATCCTTAAATCATGTTGAATGAATAATCGCTTCACCTAGATGGATATAATCTTTGATTCAAATATCCATATCTGTGTCCCTTCAAGCCCATCAAATTTATCATGGCAAGTTGCGAAGATGTCAACCAAACAGGATATTTGTACATGGATATTATCAATTGCCAAAATATCCATATCCATACAAATATCCATATCCCTATGATGCCCGTCAAATTTATTCTTGTCAATGAACTTCAATGCATGGCTATTTCATACCCAGGTATTTTCAACTGGATACTAAGTTTTAAATATCCATGCCCGAATATCCATATCCATATCTTGTGTTATTAACGAAGCGGTGTCCCGCACATCCAAACCTTTGACTTCTCAAAGGGATATTTTCAACCAGATATCCTAAACTCGCCAAATATCCATACCCATGCAAATATCCTCATCTATATCTAGAGTAAAGATGTTACGCCACATGTCCTACTATTGAATTTTCAACGGGACATTCTGCATAAAGACATTTTGTAAGGGATATCTCATATATCTTGACTTTTGAAAGGTGAATTAGATCCCGTTGCTCACTCCTTCAGTCAATGATGTTTGACCAAGACCTTTTGCTAACGTCATATGGACATTCTGAACTAGACATTCAAATTTTAAATGTCCATATCCATATCCCTTTCCTACATTTAATGCCACACATAAAACCATTAGCCTTTGAAATTCAAAAGTGTGCCTTTTGACAACTGGTAGTTTCTCCTATGTCTGAATGGTGAAGACTTACCTAACCTTAGGAAAAGAAATTAATATGCCCTAATCAGAAGATTTTCTAAGGATAAAAGGTAAATTCATCTATTATTGTTAATTACCAAAGTATTTGAGCTAAAATTGCATAGAACCGAAATTGATTAAAGGTGAATTATAAGTGATTAAGGCAATTCTACAGTGACCAAGGAACAATTGTTACAAAGAAAGGAATGGTGAGCACAGTCAAAACAATATTCATATCTGCATTTGCACATTAAAGGTTAAGGTTACAATCACCAAGTATGAATATAACAAATCCCACTGTCATTTTCATAGTTACAATAATTTTTACATGGGCAGATGGTAAATTTCCTGTGATGAAGGTAAATCACTATGTGATTCCTATTTGTATATGGTTTAAAATGGGTTTTAGTTTACATAAAGAGATTTAAGGTAATCAACATGTTTAAACACATAAACCCTAGAAGCTTACTATGGATACTTGTATGCTGTAAGATGAAATGGCTCAAAAGTGGATAGATCTTCAAGACACAGAGTTCAAATAGGATTTGTTCCCCATCCCCAACGACATATGCACATAATTCAATCAGGCCTATGATAACATTGTGGAAATACGAATTTGGATGCCTTTAGGGAATAGATCTTGTCAGGTGATGGCCATCCTATACTGCAAAAGGTTGTTTCCATAGGAATGTTTAATGCAGCTGGTTTCCCATATGCATCGGATACACTAGAACTGGTTATAGAATGCTCTAGTAAGTATAATATGGCCAACAAGTGAGTAGAGAGCCAAGGGCAGGTATACTCTGACCTCTCCATGAGGAGAATTATAGAGGCATTCAAGCTGCCCATGGTACATAACATGTATGAGATTGACCTAGCCACATTGAAGCCTGAATACACTGGAAGCAGTGGTGACTATAGAAAGATAATCTTTGCATCATGGAGGGACCTCACCAACAAGGCTAAGGTTATGGTCAAGATGCCACAACACTCTAAAAATATGACTTTTATCCAGAGGTGCAGTATATGATGGTCTTGTTAAGTAGGATGGTAGGTAAGACAAATGCTGGAATGCTTGAGCCTTAGATATTTGGGTTGATATGACTGGTAAAGGATAAAAATGTGATATACAATTGGGCCAAACTTATTAGTGACTCTCTACATGAGGCCATGGTGGCATGGCAGAATAAGAAAAGGATGTTCTACATGACATCTTATGTAGTATATCCATGTGCTTTTAAATCACGCCCTACCAGGCTCAACACATTTGGGAGGCTAGGGCTTCAACCTATAGATCAAACGGTGTGGGAACATTACCCACAATTGGAAAGGAAATAATTAATTGAACAAGTTACAAGGTTGTAAATGACTGCTTTATCATGCACCTTGTTAGATTGATGGAGGGTGATAGGGCAAAAAGACTTTCCAAGGAAGCCCATGAGTTAATACAATGCAATGGGGCATGGTTCATCCAGTTCCCCACTTATACATATATTAGGATGGAGGGTTTTGAGGGAAATCCGTTCATGCTACCATGGTATCCCACTGACAAGATAGTGCTATTAGAGGTGACAAGGCAGATTATCCCATATTATGAAGCCTATCTAAGGAAGAACAAGAATGGGAATGTTAGATTTCCCATGGAAATCAACTGGTATGTCTATGGAACAATTGACAATGCTAAGAAGTTAGAAGTTGAGCTACATATGCTACATTTACAACTATTTCCTTTAACTAGATATTATGACCCATACCACAAGATGGAAAGGTGGGTAAATAAAAAGATATAGTGACACACCTAGAGGACTTCTAGGTTGATTGTATTGATGATGAAGAGGTGAATAAAAGAGGATACCAGTGGCTGACTCTTAACCAAGTCAGGACATTGGGCTGCTTACAAGTTCCCCCTCAATTGAAATCAGATGATGGAGCTGATATCATTGATCCTGAGTATGAAGAGAAGCATGTATATAAAGAAGCATTATCTCTTCCAGACTAGAGATTACCTGAAGAAACATCCATTGATATCATAATAATGAAGGTCATGACTATCACCAAGAGATGGATTGACATGAAGCTAGCTGAATTAAAGGCTAAGGGGGTAGCCATTACTTGGGATAAGAAAGGGAAAAGGAAATAAAGAGAATATTTGGAGTACAATGACTTTCTCATTCATAAGAGTCATGGAGGCAAAGCTTGCTAAGACAGGGTCCTCTGCACTAGGAGAGGAGTTGACATCCCAAGGAATTATTATGGATACTATGCCATCCCCTCCACAAGATCAACCTATACTAGTTATCTCCATCACTAGCACAATCATTGAGGCAAGAAGAGGAATGGATGTATTACAAGGGATAAATATCCCTAAGAAAAAGAGGGTTGGCACTACATTGATGAGGGGATCAACATCAAGACATATGGATGTCCATATAAAGGTTTCTATAAGACCTACTCTGATGGAAATATTATTTGCCCAAGGACATGTAGCTGGAGCCTCATTATCATTTCCTACCTCACTACCTACCATGTTGCAAACACATTTGGTAGATAAGATTAGAAGTTTTCCTGATCCTACAGTTATGGTTATAAAGGAACTGCAACATAATGTCCCTGTCCCTCAGATTATAGAGGTAAATCAAGAAATGACTGAGCAAGGTAAAGCAACAGAACAAGTAAGTTCTCAAGAACAACCATTGTCCTTAAGTCAAATCATTGATTTGACAGATGATGAGGTTACAAGGGATGTAACAAAAAGTCTAGTGGGCTCACCCTCCACACTTCTTGTACATGCACATCAAGAAATACTTCAAGAGGCAGAGGCAAAAGACCATCAGGAAAGAGATATCAAAGAGATAGATAATCTTGAGCTTGTGAAGTACCCTAAGATTGAAGACATTTAGGATACGGAGGGGGTAGGATCACCCCAAGGTCCCATCCAATATGAGCAGTTAGACATTTTGGTGGAAAAAATTAGTAGCCCAGAAGCCATTGACTTATCTTATCCTATAGAAGCAAGTACAAAAGTTGATGATATGACTCAGGATAGGCAAGAACAGAGGAAAACTATTCAAGGCATGAACATGAAGGACACATAGGATGGAGGACCTCAACAAATTGGGGATCATATTGAGGAGATGTCTGAGGAACATTTTGCTGAACAACAAATAGAAGCTCCTTAGAAATAACTTTCATAGGATGTGTGTCACATCTCAAATTTTGGAACTAATTATAGTTGCATTTAATTGAAATAATCTATGAACAATTAAGTATGTTAGATAGTTAATTTATTATTTGAATGTTTAATTGGATGAAAATGAAAAGGAAATAAATATTAATTTCATGTTAGAAATGCTTCGGCTATGCTTCGACTATTTGTTACTAACATATTAATGGAAATTTGAGTTTAGTTTTGACAGGTTGCCGAAGACAAGAGAGTGGTTGAGGGAAAGGGGATTAGCATCCTGGCAGGGTTAAGATGGAGGGATATCATACACACAGTTCATGTAGTGTCATATAGTTGCATATAATTTTATATTTAATAATTTAATAGTTAAGTTGCATTATATCTTATTGCATAGTTAGTTAATAATGAATTAATTAGTTTATTTAACTTATTGTTTTCTAATATTTTTAGTGTGTGTGTGTTTTCAAATAGAATAGTTGTTATTTTGTTTAAGTATTTAATTTCATAGATTATTAGAACAAGTTTTGCACAAATTCACTTTAGAAATCAAAAACTTAAATAATAAAAAATAAAAATAAAATAAAGAAATGAGAGGGCTGGAAGTTGCGAAATTAAAGAAGATGTTACAAATTATTTTTGGGAAACAACCAAAAGGTTCTATTAAAAAATCTCTCATTATCAGAAGAGAAATCAGTCTTATTCTTCTTCTAAATTTGGAATCAAATTAAAACTGGTGTATGAGCTTTTTGGGCAAAGGAGGAAGCTCTGTAGAAATTAGGAAATCCATTGCAATTAGGAGCTAATTTCCAGGTTCTTATTTAACCTTAGTTTGTCTTTGGCTATTTATGTTTCAAATATCTATAAATTATCATGACTCTAAAATTTTTATGATGATTGATAACTTTATTGCTTCATTGATATAATTTAATTCAGGGATTTCTTTTAAATCAAATTTCTATAAATGTTATATTGATGGGTGTAAGATCCTTAGTCCTTGAATAATTATACGGATATTCATACTTCTTGAAAATTTTAATCTGATTTCTCTCTTTGTTTCAATAAAAAAATATTTATTGATTGCCAGGCATTAGACTTGATTGGATTATCCTTTAATCATTTATTTAAAATTGTTCCCTAGTTTTGATCCTAATTATTATTTGGGTATGTGGTTTTTTCTGGTAGCTGTCATAGGATTTATGAACATGTGGGTATGATTGTAAGGTTATCATAATATCTTTTCAATAATATTCCGCCATTTGTGTTGTGTTTCTAAAATATTTTGGAGATAAACCTTTTGTCCAGCTTTGAGGATAGCAATAGTATCTATATTTGATCCCAACCAATAAGAAGTATAGTTGCTACATCCAGCCTGTGCGAATTGCCACCAACAAGCATGTTCGATTATTCAATATCATTCTCTTAGAGCATGCCTTATCAATCAATGCTTTTTCCTCAGATAGCATCATTTGGAAATAAACCACATTACCTAGTTTTTCTTACTCAAAATTTGCAAACTCAGTGCATTCTCTTTTTATGCAATTTTTAAACAGTTGTGGTGTCGCTTACTGCAGTTCATTTTTATTTATTATATTATATTTTCTCTTGGCCATCATTCACTTTTAAAACTATCCTGTCTATATACTTCAGTATTGTCTAGTATTAGAACATTTTTTTTAGCAATAACTTAGATCTGCGAATTGAGTTTTCTTAAGACGGGTATTACTTGATGAAAATCTAGAAGTCATCTGTAGGATCTGTTATTTTCGCAAGCTATCTATAGGTTGTTCTTTGGGTTAAGTTGAGGAGCTAAACTCAATCAAGGACCATCCTATTAATGAATGCTTGAATCAGGCTGCAGTCATTAACTTCTACTGAGAAGTCCTATCAGTTACTATTATATATATGTAACTGCTAATTTTTTTAAAATTCTACTTAACTGGTTTGTGACTCTTGATGCTATGCCAAATATATTTATCCAATATGTCTTTCTTCTGGCCTTAACAATATGTTTACCTTCAAAACTTTTCCCAATTTCAAAATTTCTTAATATAATAGACTATTTCGTTGTAACCAGTGCACATTAAATTCTAACCTGACATCTATATCTCCACTTTGTTTTTAATCTTGTTGATATAATTTAATTACCACCTACTTCTTAATGATCATGTCAAAAACTATTCTTTTCTGTAACAGATCATGTTTACAAATAATGCCTAAGTTCTCTAATTATCATATTTTATATTTCGTTAGTTTCAAACTGTTTCTTCAATTCTTAAATCGACGCTGTTTGTTTGGCTAAATTGGAATTGTATATCTAAGTCTTCATCATTAATAATAATCAATTGATAGTTTTCTAAAATCCTACCTTAGGTAATTACAATAAGCATGGTAAATTGGAATTCTTTTGTAAGTTTTCTTCTTTGGTTTTATTAGTATCACATTATCTTTGATTTATTGATATTTTGTTTAGGAATTGACGAAAGATAAAATCTAGTCTCCTTCTTAGTTTCACTTTATCTTTTATTTCATTTAATCTTAATAAAGTAATTGTTGTAAAAGAATTATCTGTTCCTCATTTACTTTGATTTTGTTCGTATAATAGTAACTTGTGTTCTTTTTATTTTCATTAATAATATAGAAAAATTGCCTTGTAAAAATTGAAATGAATGTATCTTGGTAAAGTATGAATTTTTGGGACAGGATGCCGAATGTGGGTATACAGAGACAATAGTTTTACTTTTTCTAAAACTATCATTTTTTTATTGCTTGGCCAAGCAACTATACCATTGAAATAGATGGATTTGTTTTAAAAGCCTAGAACTTTGTAGTCTCTGCCACATCCTGTTGCATGAGTTATGCCATTCTAGGATTATGATGCATACAGGCAATAGCCACTCATCGAGTGATTCCCTCTTTCTTACACCGTTCCAGGTTGCTAGGCTCCTTGTGTAGGGTTAGTGCTTTCTTCGTGATATGAAGAAACCTGAGGAAGTTCAGTACTTCATGGTTGGGTGGAAAAAACACCTCAACTACTCTCTTGGACTTGGTTTGCAGATGATCAGAGGATTGAGGCACTAAACTATTGATAATATATTTGTTATATTCTTTGTATGGCTTTCCAACCAAGTATTGAAAGTTGTATCAAAATTCTTGACAATCTTTTTCTTATGTAATTGATACATTGTAACACCAAGTTGGGTGTATGTAAACTGATTTGTAATCATTCTGGCTTATGGATCATTATTGTAGTCATAAAATTCTTGTAATAAAATGATATATTGATGGTTGATTATCTTCCTATATAATATGTTTTCTTTTCAAATATTATTTAAGTTTGTAATTTTTTTGCGTTCTTACATTTGGTATCAGAGCTAGGTTCAATGCTTGGACCTATGCCTAATGATACTTGAATGTTTGTTTTCCAGAGTAATCTAGATGGATACCAGATTCACTTATCAGTGTGGAAGTGGATCTAGGGGTGATCCATTTGAGAAGTTAGATCAAATTGTTGCCATGTTGAATCGGCAAGAAGCTAGAATGGATGGGTTAGAACAAGAAATGTGAGTGGGACAACAAAAGGAGAATATAGAAGAATATAGAGAGGAGGTTCATACTACAGAGACAGAGAGAAACTCTAATAAACAAGAGAAGGTGGCAGAAGAAATGGGAAAAGACATAAAGAAGGTTACACCACCAAAATTTGATGGGAATACTATTAGAGATGGAGCAAAAGCCTGGATAATAGAAATGGAGAAGTATTTTTCTCTACGGAATTTGTCAAGTGAAATGAAAGCTATTTGGTGGTGCAGGAGCACCCCTACAAGGCAGGACATAAGTTCATTGTTCGCATGTCAGGACATCAGTCTATTTTTAGTATGTTTGACTTCATGCTGTAATAAGGTCCATGGGACCAATGCGTATGTGTTTGATCCACCTAGGAGAATGTGTAGGTAGTTAGCGTTTGTTATCAGGTTGTCTGAGCTGTCTTCTCCCAGCCGCTGGGAATCGAGTTGGTAGTACTCGTAGGATATTGCTATATATAACTCAGATCAGTTAGGGTTTGAGAGGAGAGTAGTAGTTATGTTATGTTGTACTGGTGATTGAGTGAGATCCAGAGATCAGTCCAGACATTGTGAAACATTGTTGTTCGATAGTATTGTAGAAACAGGACATTTGTGTTTCATCTAAATAAGATCTCATCAATTGCATTATCTAGTTTATCACCTGTTTATGTTTTGATTTCTGTTCTGATTACAGGTTAATGGATTCTTTCAACCCTTCCACCGGTTGATTCTGTGAATCGGTGGAATGGTCATGCATGTTAGTTTAGGTTGTATTTTAGTTTTCTGTTTATGCATTTCATTGTGTGGGAGATCGATTGGTATCATGCTATGAATCAACCTAGCATCCTCATGTGCTAGGGTTTAGGAAGATAAACTGTTAAGTTTTGATCTGAAGGTGATCCGGCCTGATCATCATGTTTTCTTTGTAAAATTGTGCGGTTCTGTGAGTTTGCATGCAACTGACGGATATACAGGGGTCTGCATGTGCTTTTCCAGACGGAGTGAATCGTATCGTCATCTACGAATATATCGCTATCAGGATCAGGTTCTGAAGTTGGCAAAAATTGCATGTTTCAAGTACATCAGGATGATATAGGTTGGATATATACTCAATGTATATATCATCATCAAGATCACCTTTCGTGTGTATCCATCGTCCGCATATCGCTATCGCATGCAGAAGTGAAAGTTCACTTTTTAGCTAAGGACCGGAAAGGTCATCAGCAGGATATTGAAAAGGTCACCGGATATTCATTATCATGTTGCGGAGGATATAAGTGTCTTATATCCTGTTGACATCATCATCAGGTGCATTGACATCAGCATCAGGTGCAAGTGACGTCATCGTCATCAGGATATTGCGAATATCACCCTATGCAAGTTTATCCTGCTGTCGCTAAGTGTTTTGGCATCAACGTAAGTCATCGGCATAAAGTTTGGTTAACATCATCAGGATGTTTCAATATGACCTGATAAGTCATATCCTGATGCTGTTTGTTTAAAGAAGGTCGATATCAGGGTGACGTAAGCATCAAAGAAAAGGTGCATAAGGAATATCGTCATCAAGATATATGAGAGGAACCAGATATTTCATATCCTACTGACGAAGGGTGAAGATGATGCTAAACCTCATGATGCTGCCGATAGAGTTTGGCGCTAAGTGAATAGTGATCATCAGGAGGATAATTGTGTTCATCGAGTATCATGATGCTGCTGACAGGCGAAAGGCGAAAGGCGATAAGGAAGTGAACAGTAGTTAGCAGGAGGATATTTCATGCCTCTTCGAAATATGATGATGCTGTCTGTGTTAGCAAGAAATATGATGATGATGATAAGCCGATAGGTATTACATACTGCATGTCCAGGATTTTAACATGCTAGTGGATTAATGGCTTTTCCATCCTATTTGTAAGCTTCTGTTGCGTTTCCTCTGCATCATAGTGGTATCAGAGCAAAGGAAGGATCTTCTGGAAAAGATCAGGATATAGCAGGATGTCAGATGAAGAAGGAACATTTGAGATTCCGGCAAGGATGACCAACGTTGAGTTGGCAGTTCTGGTGAAGAAACAGATTGCAGAGAGCAAGGCCGTGAAGGCTCAGAATTAGGAATTGAAGGATGAGTTAGAGAAGTTGAGGAACAGAGTAGGTTCTGGTAGAGAAGAAGATAGGGAAGAAGAAGAGATCCCTAGTTGGAATGAGGAGGTCGTTCCTGCAGACCAGAGACCACTGTTGAACGCCCTCAAGGCCATGGAGAGGAGAACCATGGATGTGAAATTAGATTTGCCAGTGTTTACAGGAAAGATGGAACCTGATTCAGTGATGGAGTGGATAGACTCCTTGAACAATTTCTTTGAAACAGAGGAGATACCAGAACAACAGAGGGTGAAAATAGCCCAGTCAAAAATGAAAGAAGCTGCCTTGACATGGTGGAATTTCGTCCAAGATGATAGAGTACAGGAAGGAAAGCGTAGAGTCACTACATGGAAGAAAATGATGGCATTAGTAAAGGAAGCTTATGTCCCATTGGATTACAGTATCCAATTACACAAGAGGAAGCAAAACCTGAAGCAGAAGGAGCTAGATGTCAGCTCATATACAGAAGAATTCATGAAACTTTGTATGAAAACAAAGGTAAAGGAAAGTGAAGAAGAGAAGGTAGCCAGATACCTTAATGGATTGAGGTTCAACATTCAAGAAGATTTAAGTCTGCATAATCCAGATACAGTTCAGAAATGCTTTCAGTTGGAATTGAAAGTGGAAGAGAAGTTAAAGAGAAAACAAGAACAACACAATAGAGGAAGAGGAAGACAACAAAGGGGTGGAAAAGGTCCTTTTAGAGGTAGAGGACATGGACATGGATATCAAGGAGAATCCAGTCATGACAATAGTAAGGGAAACAATAGTCAGAACCAGGGGGAAAATTATAGTCAGCAAGGAAACTTCAGAGGTAGAAGACCTTTCAGAGGAAGATCCCAGGGCAGAGGATCCATCAGATGTTATAACTGTAACAAAGAAGGCCATATAGCCAGCAGATGTCCAGAAAAGGCCACAAGCTCAACAGGAGAAAGGAGAACAAATCTGATCCAAGAACCTGATAATCAAAGTATGACAAGCTCTAATGCTTTTTAGAGTGTGAATGCTCCTGATAATTATGGATACCCAGAAAGTGGAGAGTCTCTAATGATGAGAAGAACAGTGACTACCATGAAGGTACCTAACAAAGAATCCCCTCAAAGAAAGTCTCTTTTCAGGACTATTTGCAAAGCAGGAGGTAAGGCATGTAAAGTTTTGATTGATTCTGGTTCTACTGAAAATTTTGTGTCTGAAGAAATGGTGACAAAGCTTAAGCTTAGGAGATTGCCTCACCCATCCCCATACAAAGTCTCATGGCTTACCCAAGGTCAGCAGACAATTGTAGAAGAGCAGGCTTGGGTAGAATTTCAGATTGGAGCATATAAGGATAAGTTGTTGTTTGACATTACCACGATGGATGCTTGCAATCTTTTATTTGGTAGACCATGGCAGTATGATTTGAAGGCACAACATGATGGTGTTAGAAACACCTATACAATCACTAAAGATGGTAAGGTTATAAAGTTACTACCATTGACGGAGAAGGAGGAGAAATCTAAAGGAAAAGAGGTGAAGGTAATGCTGATGGAAGGTAAACAGTTCATGAAAGAAGTAGCAGCAGAAGGTGCAGTTGCATATGCCCTAATCCCATGTATGAGGGTGAATAAAGAACAGCAGGAAGAAGTCAAGGAAGAGAAGAAGCAAAGGTTCATAGACCCAGCTATCCAAGAGCTATTGGATAAGTACAAAGGTATCATCTCAGAGGGAATGCCAAGATCCCTACCACCTGTCAGGGATATTAGTCACCGCATAGACTTAATTCCAGGGTCAACACTTCCAAACAAAGCAGCCTATAAGCTAACTCCAGAACAGAATGCAGAAGTAGCCAGACAAATTGAAGAATTATTGGATTCAGGTCTGATTGGGAAAAGTTTAAGTCCATGTGCAGTACCAGCTGTACTAGCACCAAAGAAGGAAGGTACTTGGAGGCTTTGCACAGATTACTTGACTGTTTGGGAGGTGCTAAGTATTTTACAAAAATAGATTTGAAGAGTGGATATCATCAGATCAGGATTAGGCTAGGAGATGAATGGAAAACAGCATTCAAAACTAATGAAGGGTTATATGAGTGGAAGGTTATGCCTTTTGGTTTATCTAATGCACCTAGTACTTTTATGAGGTTGATGAATGAGGTTTTGAAAGAGTTCATTGGTAAGTTTGTCATAGTATATCTAGATGACATTCTAATTTTCAGCAACACAAAAGAAGAAGATCTCAGACACATAGATTTGGTTCTTAAGAGGTTACATGAAGAGCAGCTGATGATAAATTTAGACAAGTGTTTGTTCATGCAAGAGGAGATCACATATTTGGGTTTTGTCATTTCACAAGGAAAGTTACAAATGGATAAGGAGAAGGTAAGTGCCATATTGTCTTGGCCAACCCCAAAGACTATGAATGATGTCAGAAGTTTCCATGGGTTAGCAACCTTCTACAGGAAGTTTATAAGAGGGTTTAGTCATATTTGTGCACCCATGCTTGATACCATCAAAGGAGGACAGAAGTGCAGATTTGTTTGGACTCAAAGAGTAGATGATTCTTTTGAGACATTGAAGAAGAAGGTGGCACAGCAGCTAGTCCTTGCACTTCCAGACTTTAACAAAATCTTTCAGGTGGAATGTGATGCCAGTCACATGGCCATTGGAGCAGTACTCAGCCAAGAAGGTAGACCTATTGCATTTTTCAGTGAGAAGCTCAATGATGCTAAAAAGAGGTATTCCTCATATGATTTGGAAATGTATGCTTTAGTCCAGTCACTCAAGAAATGGAGGCATTACTTGATGCCAAAGGAATTCATAATATTCACAGATAACTAGGCTCTGAGTTTCATAAACAGCCAGGAAAAGCTGAACCACAGACACATGAAATGGGTAGAAACCTTACAAGCTTTTACTTTTACATTGAAGCATAAGAAAGGAGTCAAGAATAAAGTTGCAGATGCTTTGAGCAGGAGAGTTCTAACAGTCAACCAGATTCAGTTAGAAAGTGTTGGCATTGATTCACTAAAGACCATGTATGAGACTGATGAAGATTTTGGGGAGATATATCATGTATGTACTTCTTTTGGAGAGAAATATCATGCTGAATTCTCTGAATTTTTGATCTAGGATGGATTGTTGTTCAAAGGTGGACAGTTATGTATTCCAAGGTGTTCTATGAGGTTAAACATCATTAAGGAGAAACATTGTGAAGCTATGGCAGGTCATTTTGGTCTAGATAAGACTCTTGATCTTGTCCGAAGACATTACTTTTGGCCTAAGTTACAATCAGATGTCAGAAAGTTTGTAGAGACATGTGTGATATGTCAGAAAGCTAAAGGCAGGTCGACTAATGCAGGTTTATATCAGCCCTTACCCATTCCTTCTAGACCATGGGAAAGCATAAGTATGGATTTTGTCTTGGGTTTACCAAGGACAAGGAAAGGGTTTGACAGTGTTTTTGTTGTAGTGGATAGATTCAGCAAAATGGCACATTTCTTGCCATGCAAAACCACTGCTGATGCTTCATACATTGCAGATTTGTTTTTCAAGGAGATTGTCAGGATCCATGGATTGCCATTGAGCATAGTGTCAGATAGGGATGTGAAGTTTATTGGTCACTTCTGGAGAACTCTTTGGAAGAAACTTGGAACAAATTTGTCTTTTTCCTCTGCATATCATCCTCAAACGGATGGACAGACTGAAGTAGTGAACCGTTCCTTAGGAAATTTGCTTAGATGTTTGACAAAACAACATGGAGAAAAGTGGGATAATATTCTATCTCAAGCTGAATTTTCCTATAATGATACTGTCAATAGGAGCACAGTGAAATCACCTTTCCAGATAGTTTATGGTGTGCATCCACGACGAATTTTGGAATTGAGAGATCTACCTACAGTAGACCCTGTTAGTGCAGAAGGAGAAGCTTTTGCAGAAGCCATAAAAGAGGTTCATGATCAAGTCAAGACCCAACTGCAACAAACCACTTTGAAGTATAAGGAATATGCTGATAAAAAGAAGAAGGATGTACAGTTTGATGTTGGCGACTTGGTATGGGTTCATTTAAAGAAGGACAGACTTCCTAAGGGCAAATATACTAAACTTATGCAGAGAAAAGTTGGACCATGTCAGATTTTGCACAAGCATGGACAAAATGCTTATGAGATACAACTTCCCCCTGATCTTGGTTTGTCCCCTATATTCAATGTATGTGATTTAACTCCCTACAAGTCTAATCCAGATGCAGACCAGGAACTCCTCCAGGATACAGTCAATGATGACATTCCCAAGCATGATCCTCCACAGTTGCAGAAGGTTTTGGACACCCGGGTGGTCAAACAGACCCGGAACAAACAGTACTTGGAGTATCTAGTATCTTGGCAGGGAAAACCTAATTCTGAAGCAGTATGGATGACTGAAGAGTAGATCCAGAACCATGGTGTAGATCTCCATACTCTCATCTCAAGTGGACTTGAGATTTCTTCTTCTGGGGAGTATGGTGCAGGAGCACCCCTACAAGGCAGGACATAAGTTCATTGTTCGCATGTCAGGACATCAGTCTATTTTTAGTATGTTTGACTTCATGCTGTAATAAGGTCCATGGGACCAATGCGTATGTGTTTGATCCACCTAGGAGAATGTGCAGGTAGTTAGCGTTCGTTATTAGGTTGTCTGAGCTGTCTTCTCCCAGCCGCTGGGAATCGAGTTGGTAGTACTCGTAGGATATTGCTATATATAACTCAGATCAGTTAGGGTTTGAGAGGAGAGTAGTAGTTATGTTATGTTGTACTGGTGATTGAGTGAGATCCAGAGATCAGTCCAGACATTGTGAAACATTGTTGTTCGATAGTATTGTAGAAACAGGACATTTGTGTTTCATCTAAATAAGATCTCATCAATTGCATTATCTGGTTTATCACCTGTTTATGTTTTGATTTCTGTTCTGATTACAGGTAAATGGATTCTTTCAACCCTTCCACCGGTTGATTCTGTGAATCGGTGGAATGGTCATGCATGTTAGTTTAGGTTGTATTTTAGTTTTCTGTTTATGCATTTCATTGTGTGGGAGATCGATTGGTAGCATGCTATGAATCAACCTAGCATCCTCATGTGCTAGGGTTTAGGAAGATAAACTGTTAAGTTTTGATCTAAAGGTGATCCGGCCCGATCATCATGTTTTCTTTGTAAAATTGTGCGGTTCTGTGAGTTTGCATGCAGCTGACGGATATACAGGGGTCTGCATGTGCTTTTCCAGACGGAGTGAATCGTATCGTCATCTACGAATATATCGCTATCAGGATCAGGTTCTGAAGTTGGCAAAAATTGCATGTTTCAAGTACATCAGGATGATATAGGTTGGATATATACTTAGTGTATACATCATCGTCAAGATCACCTTTCGTGTGTATCCATCGTCCGCATATCACTATCGCATGCAGAAGTGAAAGTTCACTTTTTGGCTAAGGACCGGAAAGGTCATCATCAGGATATTGAAAAGGTCACCGGATATTCATTATCATGTTGCGGAGGATATAAGTGTCTTATATCCTGTTGACATCATCATCAGGTGCATTGACATCAGCATCGGGTGCAAGTGACGTCATCGTCATCAGGATATTGCGAATATCACCCTATGCAAGTTTATCCTGCTGTCGCTAAGTGTTTTGGCATCGGCGTAAGTCATCGGCATAAAGTTTGGTTAACATCATCAGGATGTTTTAATATGACCTGATAAGTCATATCCTGATGCTGTTTGTTTAAAGAAGGTCGATATCAGGGTGACGTAAGCATCGAAGAAAAGGTGCATAAGGAATATCGTCATCAAGATATATGAGAGGAACCGGATATTTCATATCCTACTGACGAAGGGTGAAGATGATGCTAAACCTCATGATGCTGCCGATAGAGTTTGGCGCTAAGTGAATAGTGATCATCAGGAGGATAATTGTGTTCGTCGAGTATCATGATGCTGCTGACAGGCGAAAGGCGAAAGGCGATAAGGAAGTGAACAGTAGTTAGCAGGAGGATATTTCATGCCTCTTCGAAATATGATGATGCTGTCTGTGTTAGCAAGAAATATGATGATGATGATAAGCCGATAGGTATTACATACTGCATGTCCAGGATTTTAACATGCTAGTGGATTAATGGCTTTTCCATCCTATTTGTAAGCTTCTGTTGCGTTTCCTCTGCATCATTTGGGGAACCTATGAACTCACCAGTGAGGCTGCCACTTGGTGGGATAATGAAAAAGCTGAAAAGAAGTTGTTGCTCGGTGAAGTAACATGGGAGTAGTTTTTGAATATTTTTAGAAAGAGATGGCTACCATAGTTATATTTTGATAAGAAGATGACCAAATTTCAAAATCTCACACAAGGTGGTATGACGGTCACACAATATTTGGAGAAATTTGCTCATTTGCTGAAATATGTGCCTTAGTACCAACAAGATGAAAGATTTAGAATCCGTAAGTTCATCATGGGACTTAGACCTCAAATTGGATCTGAAGTGGATATACATAATCCATCCACAATGGATGAAGCTTTTGAGAAGGCTATTAAGCAAGAAAAAAAATTATGGTAGGTAGCTAATTACAGGAGGAGCAGGGATGCAAAGTTTGGTAACAGGAAACCTCAAGGCCATAATAAAAAAAAAATCAAGGAGGTAACAACAACAGACAAATCAGGAATCTTAAGAGCGGAAATAATTTTCAGTAACATTAGAATAGAAATAAGAGGACAAATTACAATAACAATAAAGGAAGAGAAAGCTTTGATAGATCTAAAGCACCTTGAGGTGGCGCTACACTTGTGGTGGGGAACATTATGCTAGTGTATGTCCTCAAAGACATCAGAAGAATAGAAAGCAACACCACATCCATGCAGTAGTAGATAACCGATAGAAAAACTTTAAGGCGACTCCTATTCAATTATTGGGTAAACTTTTTGGATGCCCTATTTCAATTTTGATAGATATTGGTGCTACTGATTATTTTGTTGATCCAAGTGTTTTATCTAAGATACTAGTTAGACTTGGATTCATGGCTACCTCATGGAAAGTACAATATGGGAATCAGGTAGAGAGAACGGTAGAGTAATGTCTGGCATGCAGCGAGCTTGAACTTCCAAGTTTTGAAACTCAGGTCAGTTTGTATGTTGCACCTTTAGGATCATATGATGTGATTTTGGGTATGAACTGGCTTTCTGAGCATAAGTTTGTGGTAGATTGTGAAGAGAAAATAGTGAAATGTCTAGATGACCATGGTAACCGAGTTGAGATACATGGATTCAAAAGACCGTTGCAATTAAGGAAAATATCTGCTATGCAGCTAAAGAAGGCCAATAGAAAAGGGTGTGCTATTTATGCAGTTAAGGTTAGGGATCTGGATAGCTCTGAATCATTAGCCTACAACCATCCTATCTTGAGGGAGTTCAAAGATGTCTTCCCTGATGAACTGACTGAGTTACCTCCAAAATGAGAATTTGACTTCTCTATTGAATTGTTACCTGATACTGAGCCCATATCTAAGGCACCATATAGAATGAACACAACTAAGTCATATGAGCTAAAGGAACAACTACAAGAATTGCTTAAGCAAGGTTTCATTAGACCAAGTGTGTCTCCATGGGGAGCACCTGTAATTTTTGTTAAGAAGAAGAATGGTACTTTGAGATTATACATTGATTATAGGATGTTGAATAAGGCCACTATCAAGAATAAGTACCCACTTCCTAGAATTGATGAGTTGTTTGATCAAATGAAAGGGGCAAAGGTTTTTTCTAAAATAGATTTGAGGTTGGGATATCATTAGCTTAGAATAAAAGATGAACATATTTCAAAGACAACCTTCAGAACCAGATATGGACAGTATGAGTTCACAGTGTTACTATTTGGGTTAACTAATGCCCCTGTGGCTTTCATGAACTTAATGAATAGTGTTTTTTGAGATTGTTTAGATGATTTTGTTCTTATTTTCCTTGATTATATTATACTCCAAGTTAGAAAAAGAGCATGATCAACATTTGAGGATTGTATTGTAGTGATTGTGAGATCATAAACGCTATGGAAAAATGCCAAAATTTGCCTTCTATCAAACTAAGATTCATTATTTAGGCAATGTTATTTCAGCTGAGGGGATAGCAGTGGATCCCAAAAAGATAAAAGCAATTTTGGAATGGCCAACACCGCAAAATGTGTTAGAAGTTTAGAGTTTTATGGGGCTTGTAGGTTATTACAAAAAATTTGTGAAGGGATTCTCCACAATTGCAATGCCTATCACTACACTTTAGAGAAAAGGAAAGAAGTTTGAATGGAATAATAAATGTGAATAGGCATTTCAATTACTAAAGGAAAAACTTACTACTGCACCTATTCTAATTATACCTGATCCAAATGGACACTTTATAGTTATTATAGATGCATCAGGAGAAGGTGTAGGAGTAGTTCTTATGCAAGAAGGTCAGGTAGTGGCTTATGAGTCTCAGAAATTGAAACAAAATGAACTAAATTATGCTCCACATGATTTGGAGTTGGCTTCTATAGTGTACACACTTCAAATGTGGAGGCACTATTTGTTGGGAAAACCTTTCAAACTTAGGATAGACCATATGGGTTTGCAGTATATATTTACTCAGCCCAACTTGAATGCTCATCAGAGAAGATGGTTAGAGTTCTTGAGCAAATATGTTTTTGG
This sequence comes from Cunninghamia lanceolata, assembly GCA_027924645.1. Taxonomy (NCBI): domain Eukaryota; kingdom Viridiplantae; phylum Streptophyta; class Pinopsida; order Cupressales; family Cupressaceae; genus Cunninghamia; species Cunninghamia lanceolata. The sequence continues at coordinate 409,164 of BSBN01000609.1, forward strand.
CATTGAATATATAAAAGGAAAGGAAAATAGAGTCGTAGATGCTCTAAGTAGAAGAAGACATATTGCATCCATGATATTAGTCAGATCAACTTTCAGACAACAAGTAGTGTAGGCTTTGCCAGGTGATGAGTTTTATGATAGGGTGAAGCAAGCTCTAGATCAGGATCCTTTGGATCACAAATATGAGGGATATGTATTTGATTCGGATGGACTCTTGAGATATCAAGGATGTATGTATGTTCCAAATATAGCCAGACTGAGGGAACTGGTATTAGAAGAGTTTCATAATGCACCTTATTCTAGCCATCCTTGCATAACAAAGATGTTAGAAGGTATAAGACCATTGTATTTTTATCCTAGACTTAGGAAAGATGTTATTTCTTTTGTAGCTCGATGCCTAGAATGCCAACAAGTTAAGGCTGAGCATGTGCACCCGGCAGGGCTTCTTTACCCTCATATGGTACCAGAGTACAAATGGCAGGTTATCACTATGGATTTCATTCAAGGTTTGCCTATGACCAAGACTCAACATGATGTCATATTGGTAGTAGTTGATAAATTGACAAAGGTTGCCCATTTCATTCCTAGGAACCTTAAGGATGGCTCTTTGATTTTGGAAAAGAAATTTGTGCAGGAGATTTTCTGTTTGCATGGTGTACCTGAGACAATAATTTCAGATTGTGATACTCGGATGATCTCTAGATTTTGGACCACTTTGTATGCTTCTCTAGGGATAAAGATGAACTTTAGTTCTACTTATCATCCTTAGATGGACGGTCAAACTGAGAGGGTGAACTAGGTAGTGGAGGATCTTCTTAGAATGTACTATATGGATCAACAACATAAGTGGGAGGAATATTTACCTCTAGTTGAATTTGCTTATAGTAATTCCTTTCACGCTTCTTTGGGTATGGCACCTTTTGAGGCTTTGTATGGTCACAAGTGTCAGACACCTATCAGCTGGGATAGAGTGGAAGACAGGATTGTTGTAGGACCAGAAATGTTAAGAGAAATGGAAGATCAAATGAAGCTCATTAAAGAAAGGTTGAAACAAGCTTCTAATCGACAGAAAAGTTTTGCTAATAGAAACAAAACCTTCAGGCAGTTCTCAATTGGAGACAAGGTCTTTTTGAGGGTTCGCCCTTAGAAAAGTTCTATATCTTTTGGAAAGGGGTCAAAGCTTACCCCTGGATATGTTGGACCATTTGATGTATTGGAGGTTATTAATCCAGTTGCTTACAGGCTTGCTCTGCCACTCGTTCTATCCCAGATACATAATGTATTCCATGTTTCAGTACTTAAGCCATATCATCCAGATACATCTCATATTCTTGACTGGCATGTATTGCAGGTTCAGGATCTAGGGGTGGTGCTAGTGGAACCTACCAAGATTATGGAAATGCGCAATGTTAAGTTGCAAAACTATAATGTGGTGCAGTATAGGCTCCAGTGGGACCAATATTCGGTGGATGATGCCACCTGGGAGAATGCAGAGGACATTGATAGATTGTTTCCTCATTTGAAATTCTAGTTATTTACATTATGAATATGATGACATTTAATTTATTATGGATACTTGATGTAGATGTTCTGCTATAATACATCGAGACGATGTCTCTTCCAAGTGGGGAAGGATGTCACGTCTCAAATTTTGGCACTAATTATAGTTGCATTTAATTGAGATAATCTATGAACAATTAAGTATGTTAGATAGTTAATTTATTATTTGAATGTTTAATTTGATGAAAATGAAAAAGAAATGAATATTAATTTCATGTTAGAAATGCTTTGGCTATGCTTCAGCTATTTGTTACTAACATATTAATGGAAATTTGAGTTTAGTTTTGACAAGTTGTCGAAGACAAGAGAGTGGTTGAGGGAAAGGGGATTAGCATCGTGACAGGGTTAAGATGGAGGGATATCATACACATACTTCACGTATTGTCATATAGTTGCATATTTAATAATTTAATAGTTAAGTTGCATTATATCTTATTGCATAGTTAGTTAATAATAAATCAATTAGTTTATTTAACTTATTATTTTCTATTATTTTTAGTGTGTGTGTTTTCAAATAGAATAGTTGTGAATTTGTTTAAGTATTAAATTTCATAGATTATTAGTGTTGGAAACAATGCAGATAACTGAGAGGGGGGGAGGGGTGAATCGGTTATCTTATAACTTTTCTATTTTTTTTCTTTTCTTAACTTATCATTTAATGTTATACCAAAGCAAGGAAATCATAAGAGCTGAAAAGAAATTAACACATGACACAAGGATTTTTACGTGGAAACCCTGTTAAGGGAAAAACCATGGGGTGACTAACCCAAGATTGATTCTCTATTAAAAGAATAAAGAGTACAAATTTGACACTTGCCAATTAGGGCTCATTGCCCGAGCACACTGCTCACAAAAGGCCCACTACCTACAAGAGACTTACAGTCTACAAATGCTTACAAATGATACCAAGGTTTTTGAACTGATGAACAACATCTATGCATGCAGGATTTTAGTTCTGGTTAGGTACAACATACTGATCTGGCACATTTCATTCTTCCTCTGCTCAATATTACTTTCCTGTCACATTCTAGGCTTGAATTACTACCTTTGTACTTGCCTCTACTTTTCTTTGCACTTAACCCTACTTCCTATCAAAATCACACACTTACAAGCTTAAATCCATTGGGTATATATATCCGCATCAAGGATTTCCAACAACTTGTTAGTTGGCAACAAGAACACCTAAGATATTTGCAAGTTATTGATTTGCTGGTTGAATCCATGCTAGATTAGTGATGTGCATCAAAACATAGGTATAGAAGTCATTAATCATGTCAGCTAACAATGTATAATATCATAGATTGCTAGATCAACACCTTTTACACATCCAGATTGAAGTCTGATACTCTGCTGGTCAGTTCTTAATCTGTCTACTTTGCCTGACTGGAACCCAACACTCAGATGGTCATATCTTTTTCTTGCTTTATCACCAGAGGCTAAATCTCTAGAATACAATAGTCATGATACCCCTCTTGACTTGTCCAAGTCCACAACTTGCTGAGTTACACCATCTGAGAGATCCGGACCTGATTGTCAGACCTTGTTACATAATCTATTCTTGTTCACTAAACCAAAACAATCTTCAATTTGACTTCCGGTATAAGCATTTTATGCACTGCAGATGCATGGGATACACTTTGTTGCCATCAATGACAACACTTATGAAGCCACACAGTGTCTCTTGCCAACAATCTCCCCCTTTGGTATTGATGGCAACACTTAGTGAAAAATGTCTAAGTGTCGCAGTAACTCCCCCTTAGCTTGTGCTCTGTCTCTTGCATTGTTTTACCAGAGCTCCCCCTTTGCTGGATCCCACATTTTTCACTACTCTTCACTCCCCCTTTGACATCAATCGCATAGGGTGGAATCCGCATACCAAAATTTTGCAAAAAATATTCTATACATGGCCGTAAGTATATACAAACCATATGTTATACTTACATATACTTAAGTATATCCACAAAGGTTGTCTTTAACTGGATGATTTCTATGGCCCAACTCCTCTTCATTCTCTCCAAAATGGAGATGTGTCCACTTAACAAAAATGCATATGCTTCTACCCTCTTTAAGTCTATTGGATCACTGGTCTGGATTGTATCTTGTGCCTCTATCAAGGCATCATGCATTGGCTCTAACTTAGGGATGATTATCCCTCTGAGCTCACCCATTCTATCCATTATGTTCTTTTTCTCCTTAACCATTTCTTTAATTTCATTTAGTATAGAAATAGGTTGACATTCATGATTCACCAGAGAGGTAGTAAGGGGATCAAAATTCTAAGATAAACTTGACAGTTTTCCTTCTTGTTCTTTCACTTTCTTCTCAATGTCCTCTGTCACTTTGGGCCAAGTTAAAGAAAATTGGTAAATGTCCCCACCATCTTTAAGAGCATTTTCAAGGCTCTTTATGTCAATGCCCAAGGTTCTTCTATCATTAGTAATTAGCCCTTGTACTTTACTAAACCTCTTTCCCAAGAACTCCTTCCGGACCTTAGTTTCTACTGATTTCTCTAAGGATTCAAAATGAGTGTTAACAGAATTGACTAAGTTTTTTAGATTACCAGATGGAGAGGCAGAAGGATCCTTTTGGTAGGTTGGCATAATCTTCTCCAGCATCCCAGATGTAATCTCCAATAGCACACAATCCTCCATATGAGATTTTAGAAGTTTCTCTTTTGCTTTGGCCTGAGCAAAAGATGACACCTTCATTAGCTAAATCGGAGATAGAGAGTCAAAGTTTAGTGGCCCTTGACTTGGCTTAGGTTCATCTAGCTCCATTATTTCTTTGTCCAGGAAATTTTGTACTATCTCTGTAGTGTCACTTGCAGACTCTACTTCCTTCCTTTTGGGGACATCCAGACTGACTTGCTTATTGATCTTTGTTTCTTCTACCTATCCTTCCTTTTCTGAAGCAGAGGAGTCTAATGCCTAAGATGATTCTTCATCATTTTTCTTTAATCCTTCAACATCCATGTTAGAAAATGTTTCTTCTTTCTATCCTTCCTCTTCTAGAATAGAGGAATCTAATGCCTGAGATGATTCTTCATCATTTTTCTTTAATCCTTCAACATCCATTTTAGAAGGCTCTTCATCTATTTCCTCTATAATGGGAAGATTGAATCTCTTCAAGGCATTCCAGAGGATTTTTTTTGTTTTATTGGCTATTTGTTCAATCTCACCAATCATGAGTTTGTTCATTCTAGATTTACTCTAGAAGTCATCTTTACACTCCTTGAAAATCATGTCCATTTGTTTTAGAGTGATAGAGGGGTAAAGTTGTATCATTATTTGCTCCTAGATCTCTAAGTCTTTAGCCTTTGCATTCACTTTTCTTTATTCCAATACTTCTTCTAGGCTTTTTGGAATTAATGAAATTATTTCAATGAATGCTTTGTTATAGATATTCAAATACCTTACAGTAGCTTCCTCCATGATTCTCTTGTCAGCATCATAGAACTCAGTCACCGGTTGCAGGTTCCCATCCACAGTAACTGCCTTGATGATGTCATCAATGGAAAGAGTGGGCTTTTCAACAAATTCCTCTACCTTCTCTTTCTCATTTTTGCTAGCAGAGAACTTCTTGGATGTTCTCTTCTTCTTCATTTTCTTGATTTCCTCATTTGATTCTATTTCTTCATCATCCTTATGGCTTGTATATGTCCTTGTGGCTTTGGTCTTCATCCTCTTTTCTTCTTTTCTCGATGAATTGACTTCCGGTTTGGTAGACTTTGAGATTTTAGAGGCGACATGAGTATAGCTCGTGGAGGATCTAGTCTGAGAGGAGGTTTGCACAAGAACACTTTCTTTCTTTGCTTCTTATCTTTCTTTCTCTGCCTTCTCCATTTTCTCTCTGTTAGCATCTATAGCCTCCTTTGATATGCCAAATCTTTTGGCAATTTCTTCAACTTCCTTTCTTATTTTTCTCTTCATCTCTGGCTGTCTTAATTCAACATGTATCTTTATGCTTAGCGCTTCAAAGGTGCCAAACCTTTCTGCTTCAATGTCCTTAGGTTGGCTCAACAGGTGTTGAATGTGTAGCTCCAAGATTTTTCCATCGACCTCATAACCCATAGGCATTATCCATACAGTTCTTGGCTCAACTGTCTCCATTATGCATTGATCAGTGTCAACCATGAAATAGACTGTATCTTTGTATTTATCAACTATTGTTTATGGTTTTCTTTCTCTAGCATGCATCATGCTTTGGAAATTCTTAAAGTAACCCTAGAGGGCAGTGTTTTGGGCTTGAGCATCACCAAGTCCATACATGTAATCTTCGATCTAAATTGCAATGGGTTTATCATTTTTCCAGACCCAACCATTTGATCCAGGCAACTCATTCATATAATAGAAAAATAGACACAGTATTAGACTACCATATTTAAAGGAGTTTTTCTTGCAAGTTCTCCATTACCTGATTTAGTAGAAGTTCACACAGATCATAATCTGCATCTTCCCTTAACATCTGATATGAAACATAGATTGTTGTACCAGACATAGAATTCTCCTTGCTCGAGTGGTAGATTTTGTAGCCAATTATCATTGAGGCAAACTTGACATTTGGATCCGTGATGTCATCTATAATCATTTCTCTTTTGTCAAATTTTGATCTAGTGGCTTCAGTTACCATTTGATTCTTCATAGATTTAAGTGTGGGTACCCCACCAAATGAATGTAGTCTGGTTACTACCTTGATGGCATCTTTAGTTATCTTGAATGGCCTCATTAGCCACATGAAATTATCATGCATCCTACTTAGAACATACTGGACCCAATCGTCTTCTGCAAAGCATGGAAAATGTATGCAATGTCTGAAGTGTTTGTCCCGGATGGTCTTGAATTTAGGTTTGAGTTCAAAATTCTCATCTATTAACTGTTTGTGATAAATGTTGATCAACTTGCATGGATATAATCCCTAACATCTTCTACATCCAAGACTCCATGCGGAATACTAGAAAATACACCCAAGGGATCAACTTCTAGAGATTTGTAAGCATGTTTCTTGAATTTTGGTCTTGACCTATCAGAAATATTGACAAGCATTGGAGTAGCCATTTTCGCAAGAGATCTAGAGAGAGTTTTGAGAAGGGAAGTACCTTTTCACGCTTTAGGGTTTGGAGTAGAAACTAAAGCGATTCTCTGGTTGAATTTGATCTTCAGTTGAACTTGAGTGAATTGTAGGATCTTCTTCACAAAGCTCTTCTTTTCTTCTTCGCGAGTGCAAGTGTGTAAATAATGAGTGAAAGAACCCTTTTATCCTTTCGTAAACCCTAATTTCCTTTTGTAATAAATGCACAAGTTTTTAAGTTATCTGGTTACCCTACTTCTCAAATAAGATTTTCTTGGATTGTCTTGTAGATCTTCAAATCATTGTTTATGAGGGTTGACAACATATCTTCATCTTTTTCAAACATGCCATGGGTCTGCAGATTAAAATATTTCAATTCTGGATCATACCAAATTTGTTTGTGAAATTCTTCTTTACTAGATAGCTGTCGATACATGACTCCTCATAACTAGCTCAAATCTACATGCAGATTTGTCAAATTTTGACTAGATGACCTTCAAGTGAGTCTCCTCAAACCCTTTAAATTGCAACCTCTTATTTGGACTCAAAGTGCTGAATTTAGGCACTCACTGGTTGGCTGGGGGAAAGGGATCTTTTGTGTAGCTCCCCCTAAGCTAGAGCTTGCTTTTTAGTTTCTAGAAGGAATATCAGCACCGGATTCCAGTGTGAATCCATCCCCAATTATCATTGTACTCCTTTTTACCCAAATATTACTCATCTCCTTTTGAACTTCATCTGCATTTACTTTACCTTTGCCTTTATCTTGTTTCTGATCATGTTCCATCGGACCTTTTCTATCCTAATTTCTGCTTCTACAGAATTTGGCAATATGACCGGATCTATTGCAATTGTAACACACAACATTTCTTTACTTATTTGAATGATATCCTTTTGATCTACACTCAGCCATATGTCCAATTCTATTGCATACAAAGCATTTACTATTGAAAGATTTGTTTATTTGCATATTTCTGCATTCATGAGATTTGTGACCATACCTTTTGCAACTAAAACATTGACCGAAGAAGGATGGATTGAATTGATTCATTCTATTTCTGCACTAGATTGCTTTGTGACTGAACTTGTTGCAATTGAAGAAGTATCCATTGAAGGATGGATATATTTGAGCATTTGGTTGCCTTATAAGAGGTCTTCTAGGCTTGTTTCTTTGATTTCCTGATCCAGAGTTCTTCTGACTAGATCCAGAGCTTTCACCTTTCTCATATCCAAAGCCACACTTATCATCTACTCTCTTTTGGCTTTCAAGAAGAACTTCAAGTTGGGCTGAGCTTATCTTGAACTTTTCTTTGTATGCATTTGTAGTTTGAAGATAGTTTTTAAGAGTGTCTATCTGATTCTCAAGTTGTTCTTCATTGTCTCTAGCTTCTTCAAGGTCAGATTCAAGATGCCTGATTATTCTATCCATTTTGTGGTAGTCTTCTATTTTCTCCTTGAGGGATTGTTTTAGATTATCTTCAATCTTTCTCTTTTCTTCAATTTCTTGGGTGAATCTCATAACCCCTGATTCCATTTCATGCCTTACCATAATGACTTCTTTTGACAACTTTTCACATAGCTTATTTTTTTCATTCAGATCTTCATCAGTATCATTGACTTCACTCTAATTGGCTAATTTTTGGAGTAGTTCCTTTCTCTTTTTCACAGAAATACTAAGTTTTTCTTTTAGCTCATTTATGAAATCATCAACTTGTTTGAGTCTTTCTCTCAAATTATTGACTTCAAAGTGGGATTGTTCAAGATCATCTAGGGTAGACTGAAGTTGTTCCTTCATACCATATGAATCCATTGAGATTCCCAGATCTACCTCAAGCTGTTAGGCTTTGTTCAGAGGAACATAGCTCTGATACCAATTGTTGGAAACAATACAGATAACTAAGAGGGGGGGTGAATCAGTTATCTTATAACTTTTCTATTTTTCTTTTCATTTCTTAACTTATCATTTAATGTTATACCAAAGCAAGGCAATCATAAGAGCTGAAAAGAAATTAACACATAACATAAGGATTCTTACATGGAAACCCTGTTAAGGGAAAGACCACGGGGTGACTAACCCAAGATTGTATTCTCTGTTAAAAGAATAAAGAGTATAAATTTGGTACTTGCCAATTAGGGCTCACTGCTCGAGCACCTGCTCACAAAAGGCCCACTGCCTACAAGAGACTTATAGTCTACAAATGCTTACAAATGATACCAAGGTTTTTGAACTGATGAACGACATCTATGCATGTAGGATTTTGGTTCCGGTTAGGTATAGTATACTGATCTAGCACATTTCATTCTTCCTCTGCTCAATATTACTTTCTTGTCACATTCTAGGCTTGAATTACTACCTTTATACTTGCCTCTGTGATGCAGAGGCATCCACACTATAACCTTTGCATATAGCATGGATGTCTGCAGACCAACCTCATCATCATCACCTTCGCCATCATCATCATATTCCCTAAAACCACCAACAGCATCATCATATTTCGCGTTACACAGTCAGCATCATCATATTTCGGACGATCACCATCATCCTCCTGCCGACTACTGTTCACCTCCTCCGCTAGTCGCCTATCATCATCATGATATTCAGCGAGCGCAAACATCCTCCGGTTGCACTGTTCATCGGGCTCCAAACACTATCGGCATCATGATATGCGACACTTCCTTCGTCAGCAGGATAACCAATATCCGGTTGCCCCAAAGATCCTGATGACGATCACTTTCAGCACCTTCCCTTCGATGCTCCGCTAGCCGACGACATAAACAACAGCATCATGATCTACTTTATCCGGCTCCCTCGAAACCTCCTGATGATGCTTCACAGTTTCTGCCGATGCCGATACTTAACCACGTAACAACGGCAGGATAAACTCGCACAGGGGGATATCTCAATATCCTGATGACGATGACGTCATATCCTGATGACGATGACGTCACCCAATATCCTGATGACCTCTTCAACACTTAGTCAAAAAAACCCTGAACTTTCACTCCCGCATCTACTCGCGATACGCGGATGTTGGCACTCTCGATATGATGATCCTGATGCCGATACGCTCCTCCTCGGCTCTCCTGATGATGATCACCCCGATGAACTTGCACTTCATGCACTCGAAAGCATCATGCTCTTCTCCACTTATCCGGATGATGATATCCGAACTGTCTGTAGGATATTTGCAGAAATATCCTGATGATGCCGTTTTAGCGAACTTCTTCACTTAGCGAAATTTCACTTCGCCGATCCTCCAGGGATGACCCGATCCAACCTCAGGGTGATCTTCCAACTCGAACTTATCAGCTTGACCTAGCACATGCCCATGCTAGGGTCTTCAACATCTGTCGACCGCGATCCTGCACACCTGCATGCGAACAAACAAACTACAACCTACCCTACTGTACATTACCATTCCACCGATCAGATGAGTCAACCGGTGGAATGGATCAGTATATCCATGAAAACCTCTCAAACCAGCAAATCGATTACACAAAGGAATCCAACCAGAGCAAGAACACAAACAGGATCTCTTTATTGATTTCACAAGATGCAGTTACAATGATCAGTCTCTCTCTCTCTCTGTCTCACTCACGCAAAGTCTGATCGATGATATCTGTCCGTATATGCAATATCAAACGATCTCATGCTTAAATAGATTATCCTACGAGTACTACTGACCCGACTCCAAGCGGCTGGGAACTCTCCAAGCGGCTGGGAGATCCAACTGATCATACATCATGACAGCTGTTATAACCAACTAACTAAAAATAGCAAAAGCCTGGTCAGCATGATCTTATCATGATCAGCGTGACCTTATTACATGCAATTGGTCTTAACAGACCTTCTTGGAAACATAAACCAGACCTAAACTACTAACTGCCTCATGAAGGCCAGCTGTCAGGTAGGTGCCTCTACACCATACTCCCCAAAAGAAAAGAACTCATGTCCCATGAGTTTAGTATGTGGAAGTCCTCCACCTCTACACTTTGCCTTGTCAATAGTCTGACCTGCTCCAGCTTTGTCTGCTGCTGTCTCTTGGCTGCTCCAAGTCTTCTGAACTGTAACTTGCTTTCTGGCAAGTAAATCATCATGCCTGTTGATGTAGGCCTTTTTCTCACATACCCTGTGTTTGTCAGGTTGCCTGATCAGAACCTCTGTCTGAACTACCTCTTGAACTTCTGAAATGTTCAACTTCATCTTCCTGTCAATCTTTATAGGACAAGCAATAGTCCCAACTATGACAACATCCTTGTCATTCTTCTGAACTGGTGGCTGTTTGCACCCCTGTTTCTGAACCTGCTGCTGACCTCTGTCAGTCACAACTGAAACGTTCTTCAGCTTGTTGTCTGTAACAACTCCTTTCCCTGCAGTATCCTGAACTGCCTTTATGCCTGCTCCTATAGGCATCTGCACAAATTCCTTCTTTCCCATTAAAATGATTTGAGCTGCCTTCTGTACTGCAGCTTTTGCCTGCAATGGCATCAACTTAATAATCTTCCCATCCTTGTTGATGGTGTAGGTATTAGCATACCCATCATACAGTACTCTTCTGTCAAATTGCCATGGTCTACCCAACAGTAGGTGACAACATTCCATAGGCAATATGTCACACAAAATTCTATCATGATATGGCCCAATCTGGAAATCCACATATGCCTGTTCAGAGACAAAAAGTGATTGACTATCACTCACCCAAGATGTCTTGTAAGGGTGTGGATGTGGAATCCTTTCCAGCTTCCGTTTATCCACCATCTCCTGAGATACCATGTTGTCTGTTGAACCAGTGTCAATGACAACCTTACATACCTTACCTTTGCTCTTGCATGTGGTCTTGAAAAGAGCTCTTCTTTGCATCATATCCTTTGATGCCTGCAAACTAATTCTCCTTAACATCAATGATTCTCCACTCTCTGGATATCCAACATTAGCAGGATCTCTGTTTGAACTCTGTGCACTTTCTTCCCCTTTTTCTTCCTGTACCAATTGTACTCTCTTGTCACTTGTTCTATCATTTCTGGATGATGAACCTTTGTTTTCTGGACATTTGAAGGATGGATGACCAAACTCTCCACAGGTGTAACACTTTCCTGAAAATGTAGTAGAACCTCTACCACCTCCAAATCTTCCTCTATTACCTTTCCATCCACCTCTGAAATCAGACTGTCCCTGTCCTTTACCAGTGTCTTCTTGACCCTCATTGGTTTGCTTTTGTGCAGGGGCTGCTCCTCTTCCCCTATTGTTTCCTCTTCCTCTCATGGACTTATCATGCCCTCTATTCATCTTTTCTTCAATCCTGATTGCCATTTGATAGCAATCCTCCACATTCTTAGGGTTAGCTAACACTAACTCATCCTGTATGTTAAACCTCAAACCAGCCAAGTACCTAGCCACCTTTTCTACCTCATTCTCATGATGACCAGATCTCATACTTAACAGATAAAATTCCTCAGTGTATGCTTTCACATCCCTGTCTTTCTGCTTTAAAAATTGCAGCTTCTTAAACATCTGGATTTCATAATCCCTTGGCAAGAATTTCCCCTTTATCCTTGCTACCATCTTATCCCATGAAGTGATCTTTGACTTCCCTTGTTTTCTTCTCTCAGATTGTACATAATCCCACCATACCAAAGCATGACCTCCTAACTTGGTCTTTGCAATCTTTACCTTCTGATCCTCAGCAACATCTTCACATTCAAAGTGATTATCAAGTGCAGCAATCCAATCTAACAACTCATCTTCATTCAAGCTTCCAGTATATTTGGAAACATCAACCTTTACCTTAGGTTTTTCACTCTGCACTGCCTTTAACAGTTTTGCAAATTTCTAGTCTTCAGCATCCAGATCTTCAGCTACCTCTTCATACTCTTCAACAGTATTTTCCTCTTCTTCAGACTCACTGTCTTCCACTTCCCTCTTTTTGTTCTTTTCCAGGGCTGTCAGCCTGGCTTGAAGTGCTTCAGCAAGCTCTTTCATCTTCCTCATCTCTCTAGCATGTTTCTCCTTCATTTCCTGCAGTTCCCTTGTAGTACCATTACCTTTAGGAGGCATTTTGTCAACCTCTCAACACAACACACAACACACAATTCAACTCTACCTCTGCCCTTTCGGTGACAGAATCAACACACAACAGCCCAGACCTTTTGCTGAGCTCTGATACCACTATGATGCAGAGGCATCCACACTATAACCTTCGCATATAGCATGGATGTCTGCAGACCAACCTCATCATCATCACCTTCGCCATCATCATCATATTCCCTAAAACCACCAATAGCATCATCATATTTCGCGTTGCACAGTCAGCATCATCATATTTCGGACGATCACCATCATCCTCCTGCCGACTACTGTTCACCTCCTCCACCAGTCGCCTATCATCATCATGATATTCAGCGGGCGCAAACATCCTCCGGTTGCACTGTTCATCGGGCTCCAAACACTATCGGCATCATGATATGCGACACTTCCTTCGTCAGCAGGATAACCAATATCCGGTTGCCCCAAAGATCCTGATGACGATCACTTTCAGCACCTTCCCTTCGATGCTCCGCTAGCCGACGACATAAACAACAGCATCATGATCTGCTTTATCCGGCTCCCTCGAAACCTCCTGATGATGCTTCACAGTTTCTGCCGATGCCGATACTTAACCACGTAACAACGGCAGGATAAACTCGCACAGGGGGATATCTCAATATCCTGATGACGATGACGTCATATCCTGATGATGATGACGTCACACAATATCCTGATGACCTCTTCAACACTTAGTCAAAAAAACCCCGAACTTTCACTCCCGCATCTACTCGCGATACGCGGATGTTGGCACTCTCGATATGATGATCCTGATGCCAATACGCTCCTCCTCGGCTCTCCTGATGATGATCACCCCGATGAACTTGCACTTCATGCACTCGAAAGCATCATGCTCTTCTCCACTTATCCGGATGACGATATCCGAACTGTCTACAGGATATTTGCAGAAATATCCTGATGATGCCGTTTTAGCGAACTTCTTCACTTAGCGAAATTTCACTTCGCCGATCCTCCAGGGATGACCCGATCCAACCTCAGGGTGATCTTCCAACTCGAACTTATCAGCTTGACCTAGCACATGCCCATGCTAGGGTCTTCAACATCTGTCGACCGCGATCCTGCACACCTGCATGCGAACAAACAAACTACAACCTACCCTACTGTACATTACCATTCCACCGATCAGATGAGTCAACCGGTGGAATGGATCAGTATATCCATGAAAACCTCTCAAACCAGCAAATCGATTACACAAAGGAATCCAACCAAAGCAAGAACACAAACAGGATCTCTTTATTGATTTCACAAGATGCAGTTACAATGATCAGTCTCTCTCTCTCTCTCTCTGTCTCACTCACGCAAAGTCTGATCGATGATATCTGTCCGTATATGCAATATCAAACGATCTCATGCTTAAATAGATTATCCTACGAGTACTACTGACCCGACTCCAAGCGGCTGGGAACTCTCCAAGCGGCTGGGAGATCCAACCGATCATACATCATGACAGCTGTTATAACCAACTAACTAAAAATAGCAAAAGCCTGGTCAGCATGATCTTATCATGATCAGCGTGACCTTATTACATGCAATTGGTCTTAACAGACCTTCTTGGAAACATAAACCAGACCTAAACTACTAACTGCCTCATGAAGGCCAGCTGTCAGGTAGGTGCCTCTGCACCACTCTGCTTTTATTCGCACTTAACCATACTTCCTATCAAAATCACACACTTACAAGCTTGAATCCATTGGGTATATATATCCGCATCAAGGATTTCCAACAACTTCTTAGTCGACAACAAGAACACCTAAGATATTTGCAAGTTATTGATCTGTCAGCTGAATCCATGCTAGATTAGTGATGCGCGTCAACACATAGGCATAGAAGTCATTAATCATGTTGGCTAACAATGTATAATATCACAGATTGCTTGATCAGTACCTTTTACACATCCAGATTGAAGTCTGATACTCTACTAGTTAGTTCTTCCTCTGTCTGCTCTGCCTGACTGGAACCCAACACTTAGATGGTCATATCTTTTTCTTGCTTTATCACCAGAGGCTAAATCTCTGGAATACAATAGTCATGATACCCCTCTTGACTTGTCCAAGTCTGCAGCTTCCCGAGTTACACCATCTGAGAGATCTAGACCTGATTGTTGGACTTTGTTACATACTCTATTCTTGTTCACCAGACCAAGACAATCTTCATCTAACTTCCGGTATAAGCATATTATGCACTGTGGATGTATGGGATAGACTTTGTTGCCATCAATGACAACACTTATGAAGCCACACAGTGTCTCTTGCCAACAATTAGAACAAGTTTTGCACAAATTCACTTTAGAAATAAAAAACTTAAATAATAAAAAATAAAAATAAAATAAAGAAATGAGAGGGCTGGAAGTTGAGAAATTAAAGAAGATGTTACAAATTCTTTTCAGGAAACAACCAAAAGGTTCTATTAAAAACTCTCTCATTCACAGAAGAGAAATCAATCTTATTCTTCTTTTGAATTTGGAATCAAATTAAAACTGGTGTATGAGCATTTTGGACAAAGGAGGAAGCTCTGTAGAAATCAGGAAATCCATTACAATTAGGAGCTAATTTCTAGGTTCTTATTTAACCTTAGTTTGTCTTTGGCTATTTATGTTTCAAATATCTGTAAATTATCATGATTCTAAAAATTTTATGATGATTGATAACTTTATTGCTTCATTGATACAATTTAATTCAGGTATTTCTTTTAAATCAAATTTCTATAAATGTTATATTGATGGGTGTAAGATCCTCAGTCCTTGAATAATTATACAGATATTCCTACTTCTTGAAAATTTTAATCTGATTGCTCTCTTTGTTTCAATAAAAACACATTTATTGATTACCAGGTGTTAGACTTGATCAGATTATTTGATAATCATTTATCTAAAATTGTTCCCTAGTTTTTATCCCAATTATTATTTGGGTATGTGGCTTTTTCTGGTAGCTGTCATAGGGTTTATGAACATGTGGGTATGATTGTAAGGTTATCATAATAGCTTTTCAATAATATTCGACCATTTGTGTTGTGTTTCTAAAATATTTTGTAGATAAACCTTCTGTCCAGCTTTGAGGATAGAATAGTATCTATTTTTGATCCCAACCAATAAGAAGTATAGCTGCTACATCCAGCCTGTGCGAATTACCACCAACAAGCATGTTCGATTATTCAATCTCATTCTCTTGGAGCATGCCTTATCAATCAATGTTTTTTCCTCAGATAGCATCATTTGGAAATAAACCACATTACCTAGTTTTTCTTACTCAAAATTCGCAAACTCAGTGCATTCTCTTTTTATGCAATTTTTAAGCGATTAATGCAAGTTGTGAACCTACTGTGGTGTTGCTTACTAGAGTTCATTTTTATTTATTATATTATATCTTCTCTTGGCCATCATTCTCTTTTAAAATTGTCCTGTCTATATACTTCGGTACCGTCTAGTATTAGAACATTTTTTTAGCAATAACTTAGATCTACAAATTGAGTTTTCTTAAGGCAAGTATTACTTGATGAAAATCTACAAGTCATCTATAGGATTTTCTATTTTTGCAAGCTATATATATAGGCTGTTCTTTGGGTTAAGTTGAGGACCTAAAATCAATCAAGGACCATCCTATCAATGAATGCTTGAATCAGGCTGCAGTCATTAACTTCTGCTGAGAAGTCCTATTAGTTGCTATTATATATATAACTGCTAATTTTTTAAAAATTCTACTTAACTGGTTTGTGACTCTTGACGCTATGCCAGATATATTTATCCAATATGTCTTTCTTCTGGCATTAACAATATGTTTACCTTCGAAACTTTGCCCAATTTCAAAATGTCTTAATATAATAAACTATTTCGTTGTAACCAGTGCTCATTAAATTTTGACTTGACATCTATATCTCCACTTTTTTTTAATCTTGTTGATATAATTTAATTACCACATACTTCTTAATGATCATGTCAAAAACTGTTTCTTTTCCATAACTGATCATGTTTACAAATAACGCCTAAGTTCTATAATTATCATCCTTTATATTTCGTCAGTTTCAAACTATTTCTTCAATTCTTAAATCGACGCTATTTGTTTGGCTAAATTGGAATTGTATATCTAACTCTACATCATTAATAATCATCAATTGATAGTTTTCTAAAATCCTACCTTAGGTAATTACAATAAGCATGGTAAATTGGAATTCTTTTGTAAGTTTTCTTCTTTGGTTTTATTAGTATCACATTATCTTTGATTTATTGATATTTTGTTTAGGAATTGACAAAAGATAAAATCTAGTCTCCTTCTTAGTTTCACTTTATCTTTTAGTTCATTTAATATTAATAAAGTAATTGTTGTAAAAGAATTATCTGTTCCTCATTTACTTTGATTTTGTTCATATAATAGTAACTTGTGTTCTTTTTATTTTCATTAATAAGATAGAAAAACTGCCTTGTAAAAATTGAAATGAATGTATCTTGGTAAAGTACAAATTTTCAGGACAGGATGCCAAATGTGGGTATACAAAGACAATAGTTTTACTTTTTCTAAAACTATCATTTTTTATTACTTGGCCAAGCAACTGTACCATTGAAATAGATGGATTTGTTTTAAAATCCTAGAACTTTGTAGTCTTTGCCACATCTTGTTGCATGAGTTATGTCATTCTAGGATTAGGATGCATACAAGAAACAACCATGCATTGAGTGATTCCCTCATGCTTACACCGTTCTAGGTTGCTAGGCTTCTTGTGCAGGGTTGGTGCTTTCTTCGTGATATGAAGAAACCCAGGGAAGTTCAGTACTTTGTGGTTGGGTGGAAAAAACACCTCAACCACTCTCTTGGACTTGGTTTGCAGATGATCAAAGGATCAAGGCAACTAAACTATTAATAATATATTTGTTATATTCTTTGTATAGCTTTACTGCCAAGTATTGAAAGTTGTATCAAAATTCTTGACAATCTTTTTCTTATGTAATTAGATGCATTGTAGCACCAAGTTGGGTGTATGTAAACTGATTTGTAATCATTTTGGCTTATGGATAGTTATTGTATTCATAAAATTCTTGTTATAAAATGATATATTGATGGTTGATTATCTTCCTCTATAATATGTTTTCTTTTCAAATATTATTTAAGTTTGTAATTTTTCCGCGTCCTTACTGTTGGAATTAGTCTAGACAACTGAGAGGGGGGGTGAATCAATTGTCACACAATTTAAACTTTTCTGCCTTTAATCTTCTTTTACAACTTACAGTCATATAAACATTAAAGCATGAATCAATAACGCATGAGCAGAATCATAAATAACACAATTGACACCAAAATTTTTAGCGTGGAAACCCAGTTAAGGGAAAAACCACGGTGGGGGATAACCTACAAAATTAATACCCTATTAAAATTATTTTTACAAATGAGAATGCACATGCATTTGGGCTCACTACTCAAATAGATGCTCACTGCCTACAAATGATTACAAGAGAATAACAGAGATTTTGAATTGATGAGAAGCATCTACTAATGCATGATTTTAGTTCTGGTTAAGCACAAAACACTGATCTTATACATTTCATCCTCACTCTGCCCTGTTTACTGCTCTGCCTTCATCTGAATCTTAGATCTCTGCTCTTTTTTCCTTTACTCCATGTTAATAGCACACACACCTCTAAAATCATCCAAATCCATCAGGTATATATATCCGCATCCTGATCTTTAATTACTTTTCAGTTAGCTTCAAGAACACTTGGAACTTTATTAAATACTCTACTCTGTCGGCTAGATCCATGCATAACTTGAGATGTGGACCAAAACTTGCACTTTGAAATCATTAGTTAGGTCGGCTATTATCACTAATCAACACAACTTGTCCAACCAACAACTTCCATACATCTGGAACCAAGATCAATTACAATGTCAGCCTATTCTTCTTCTGTCTGATCTGTCAAACTGTTAACCCGATACTCAGATGCTAATAACTATTGACTCCTCCATCACTGGAGGACAAAATTCTAGATTTAGATTTTCCTGACAATGCTTATGACTCCCTTAGATCCATATAAAACTTTGATCTACTCCTGAGGAGATCCGGACCAAGATACTAGACCCTGTCACACACTTTGTTCTTGACTTCTCGGACTTAGACAGATCTTCAATCTAATTTATGGTCTGGGAAAATTATGTAATGTGGATGTGTAGAGAGACTTGGTTGCCATCAATGACAACACTTATCATTCCTAATAGTGTCTCTTGCCAACAATCTCCCCCTTTGGCATTGATGGCAACACTTAGTGAAAAATGACTAAGTGTTGGAATAACTCCCCCTTTGCTTGTGCTCCATACTATTGTTCACAGTACTTTCCGATGCTCCCCCTTTGCTGGATTCCTCATTTTTCACTACTCTTCACTCCCCCTTTGACATCAATGGCAAAGGGTTGGATCTGCAATCACTAATGATACAAAAAGTCTATATATATAACCACATATGTACAAATAGTCCATATGTTATATTTACATATATTTAAGGATATCTGCAAAAGTACTTTTTAATTGTACAAATTCAGTGGCCCAAATTCTCTTCATACCATCCAAAATTGAAATGTTTCCTTTCAACAAAAATGCATATGCTTCTAATTTCCTTTGATCTGTTCAGGCAGGACTTTGAGCCTCTGATAAGCTTCTTTATTTCATTTGTTAGACTAATTGCTTGACATTCTTTGCTCACCGGAGATACTGTTAAAGGATCAAAACTTTGAGATAGGTCTAGCAGCTTTTTCTCCAACTCCTCTATCTTTTTCTTAATATCCTTTACTATTTTGGGCCAGGATAAGCAAAACTTATATATATCACCACCATCCTTAAGAGCATTTTCAATACTCTTTATACCAATGTTGAGTGTTTTTCTATCATTATCTATAAGGCCTTTTAGTTCACTAAACCTCTTATGCAAAAATGCTTTTCAGATCTTTACTTCAGTTGACTTCTCAAAGGACTCAAAATTTGTATTTATAGAATGCACAAGATTTTTCAAATTACCAAAAGGAGAATCAGATGTATTCTTCTGATATGTGGGCATGATCTTCTCCAGTACTCCAGATACTAGGCTTATCACCTCATTGTCTTCTATGTGAGACTTCAGTAATTTCTCCCTTGCCTTGGCTTGTGTGAATGATGATATCTTCAACATTTGATCCAGAGAGAGAGTGTCATAATTAATTGCTCCTTGTATCAGTTCCAACTCATCTAACTCTAGCATCTCCTTGCTAAGAAAACTCTACACTACATTCACAATGTATCTTTCCACACTTGCTATTTCAGTTTCCTTCCCTTGTGCTTGGTCAAACATAGCAACCGGACTATCTTGCTTTGGTACATTAGCACCATCCCCTTCTGCTAGTTCTTCTTTTCCCTTTGTCTCTTCCTCTTCCTTCTCTTTCTCCTTTTCTTCTTCCTTCTCTTTGTCCTTTCTGGAGTTATCAGTAGTAGGAGGATCTGGAGGATCATTGCCAGCATTTGCTTCTTCTATAAATACTTCCTCTTCTTCCTTTTGCACTCCCTCTTCCAGAACAGAGAAGTCTAGAGTTTCATTCAATTGCTTTTTTCCCTTTGATCCTTCAACATCCATGTCTGAGGACTCAATCTCTACATTTACCTCCTCTGCAATAGGAAGATTATGTTTTTTCAAAGCACTCTAGAGAATCTCTTTGGTTTCCTTTGCAATCTTGTCTGTCTCCCCAAGTATAAGCTTATTCATTTGATTTTTACTTTGGAATGTATCCTTGGCTTCTTTGAATATCAAATTCATTTGCTTCAGAGTAATTTGAGGGCATAATTGTATTAATATTTGTTTTCAGATCTCAAGATCCTTGCTTATTGCATTATCTTTTCTCAGTTCCAAAAATTTTTCAAGGCTTTTTGGTATCAATGAACATATCTCAATAAGAGCCTTGTTGTAGATATTCAAATATCTTACCGTTGCTTCCTCAAGTACTCTTTTGTCAGCATCACTATAGTCATCATAGAATTATGTCATTGGATCCAAGTTTCCATCCACAGTAACTAATTTAATGATGTCTTCTATTGAAAGGGTAGGCTTTTCTACATATTCCTCTATCTTTTGCCTCTTGCTTTCCCTTTTTCTTTTGGAGGACATCTCCTTGGATATCTTGGCCACTTTTGTGCCTATGGCTTTTAGTTCTTTGATCTCAGTGTCTGAATCTGTATCTTCTTCTTCTTCTTCTTCTCTTGTGCTTTCACAGGTCTGGGATGCTTTTGTTTTCTTCCTTTTCTCCCTTTTTCTGGATGATTTTTCTTCTGGTTCTGTAGTCTTAGGAGGAACAGAGGTAGCAACAGAGCTCCTAGTAGACCTTGAGGTGGAAGAGAGTTCAACCGGAGCACTTCCTTGTTTCTTATCTTATTTCTCTTTCTCAACCTTTTCAGTTCTTTCCCTAAATTGCCTCATAGCCTCTTTACTTGGGCCGAAATTTTCATCCAACTGCTCAACTTGTTTTCTTACTCTCCTAATGGTTTCAGGTTCTCTGAGCTCAGTATACAGTTTTAAACTTAACTCCTCATATGTTCCAAATCTTTCAACTGTTGTGTCTTTAGGCTTGCTTAGAAGATGTTGAGCATACATATTCAAGATTTTTCCATCTACTTCATACCCCATGGGCATGATCCAAATAGTTTTGGGTTCCACTGCTTCCATTAGGCACTAATCAGTGTCAACCATAAAGCACATTTCATTTTTGTACTTCCCAACAATTGATTTAGGTATCCTTTCTCTTAAATGCATCATATTCTAAAAATTCTTGAAGTAACCCCATATTACAATTTTTTGTGCTTTGAAGTCACCAATGTTGTGAAGATGATCTCTGATCTGAATGGCAACTGGTTCATCATTAGTCCAGTGAACACCCTTTACTCAAGTACTTCATTCATATAGTAGAAAAACAAGTATAGAACCAATGTACCATATTTAAAGGTGTTTTTCTTATCTCTTTTGATTTTGTTCAAGTTTTCAATTAGCTGGTTCTATAATAGCTCACAAAGGTCATAATCTACATTCTCCTTTAAAATTTGATATGCTACATATATGGTAGTTCCAGAGACAGAATTCTCCCTGCTGGAGTGGTATATCTTGTAGCCAATCACCATGGAAGGAAACTTCACATCTGGTTCTATAATGTCATTTATAGTCATAGCCCTCCTATCAAATTTTGCACTGGTTACATCAGTAACAATTTGGTTTTTCATAGTTTTTAACATGGGTAATCCACCGGTTGAGTTTAACCCAGTCACAATTCTGATAACATCCTTGGTAATCTTGAATGGTTTTAACAGCCAAATGAATTCATCATGCATCAGACTCAAAACATACCGAACCCACTCATCTTCATCAAATGTTGGAAACCCCATAATCTGAATAAAATGTTTATCATGTAGTGCCTTATACTCAAGTTTAAGCTCATGATTTTCATCCCTGAGATGATTCTCAAACAAGTCTACATACCTTAAATCTCCAAACTCATCTATGTTTCCATGAATATAAACACTAATATCTTCAACATGTAGCACACCATACGGAACACTCGAAAAAGCACCTAACGGGTCGACTTCTATTGATTTGTGAGGATGCTTTTTAAATTTGGGTTGAGGCCTTTCAATAATGTCAACAACATGAGGAGTAGCCATCTCAATAGATTTTAGATTCAAAGCTTTACAGAGAATTATCTTTTTCTTCTGCGGGGTTAGGGTTGATCAATTGCCGGTTGAATTTGCTCTTTGTGCTTCAATCTTTGGATTTACATCTCGGATGCTTTTCTTCTTGTTTCCTCAGAATGCAAAGTGATTCAAATGCATGACCAAGTGACCTTTTATCCTTTGCAAAACCTAATTTGGCATTGTAATAAATGTGTTGCCCTAACTTTGTCCAGTTAGTCTATTTTGACAGTTCTTCATGAATCACTCTGCAAGTTTTCATATCAACATCTTTTCTTCCAGAAATCCTTCCAAAGGTTGTAAACCAATTCAAAATATCCTCTTTTATTGTGCCAAATTTAGGAACCCACTTACTGACTGTTGGAATTTGATGTTCAATGCAGCTCCCCCTGAGCCAGAGCTCCTGACTTAATTCCCGGAGGAACTATCAACACCGGATTCTGATGCGGACCCATCACAATTATTTATTGTATCTTTCTTTACCCAAGTCTTGTTCATTTCTCTCCATATCTCATTCACATAAATTTTTCTTTTGCCTTTGTCTTGTCTTTGCTCATCCAGTTTTCTGTTTACCGGACCTCTTCTTCCATTGTTCCTACTTCTACAGAATCTTGCATTATGACTAGATTTATTGCAATTAAAGCACACAACATTTCCTTGCTTATGAACTTGATTTCCTCTTGATCTACACTGATTAGCCATGTGTCCAAACCCATTGCAAGCAAAATAGTAACCATTGAAAGAATTGCCAATTCCTCTATTGTTATCATTATTCATTATCATACTTTTGCATTCATTTGATCTATGACCATACCTCTTACACTTGAAGCATTGACCGGAGAAGGATGGACCCTTTTGATTTACTCTGCTTCTACACTGAGTAGCTCTATGACCAAATTTATTGCAATTGAAACAATTTCCATTGAATGATGGATATCTTTGAGCATTAGGCTGTCTTACCAGAGGTTTTCTAGTTCTATTTCTCCCATTCCTTGGTTGAAGATTTCTTTGTCTAGATCTGAAGCTTTCACCTTTTTCATATCCAAGATCATGCTTGTCATCATCCTTTTTTTGTCCTTTAATTAGTGCTTCAAGTTTAGCTGAGCTTATCTTGAACTTCTCCTTATACTCATTTGCAATTTCTAGACCATGTATGAGAGTGATAATTTGTCTCTCAAGTTCTCTCTCATTGTTTCTACTTTCTTGTAGATTAGATTCTAGGAGACTAGCTATTCCATCCAATTTGCATCATTCTTCAACTCTCTCTTTCAGATTTTGATTCATCTCTTCTTCAACTTTCTTCCTATCTTCAATTTCCTTGGTTAGTCTCATCATCCCAGATTCCATCTCATGTTTTAGGACAATAACTTCTTTAGCTAATGTTGGTGCCTGCTTAATCAATCATGTTTTAGGGTCATCAAGGTCTGGGGGGTCATATTTCTAACACTAGGTCATCTTATGAAGATCCCCTGATATTGAGAATGTGACGATGATGTTACTAGGTTTTTCATCGGAGTAACTTTCTATGTCAGGCAGACATTTTTGAGGTTTACCGATGCCGTGTGTTTGGCTGATGAGGTTGGGCATCAGGGTGACTTCTTGCATCGGCGAGGCTGGGAGATCTTCATCCGGTGCCTTGTGTTTGGCCAATGAGGACCTTCATCGGAGTGACATTGCTTATCGGGTGAACTGGCGATAGGTCTGCCGATGGTTGGTGTCTGACTGATGAATTATGGTTTGAGGCTTTTCAAGGATTTAGCTATCGGCGAGAGTGGTGTGGTCGGTGAAGGAGCTTTTTGTCGCTCTGATGGTTGATGTCTGGCCGATAGAGTTGTTCGTCGGTGAAATGATGCGTATGGGTAGGAAGATTTTTGAGTTTGCCGATGGTTTAAGGTTTCGCTGAAGACTTGGAAATGGGTGTAGCTATCGGTGTGACATGAGATGTTGACAAGAGGACTTTCATTTGTTCTGATAGTATGGGTCGCACCGACAGAGGCGGGAGTTACACTGATGGACTGCTAGCGGTTGGCTCACGGGTCATGCAGGGTAAAATGTGTGACAGTATGTTTACATGTAGCATGATATATAAAGTGCTAAAGGGGTCTCCGCGGGGTGCATGTGGGATAAATGGTCCCTGCATAATTTGAAATATCAGGGTGATGTATTTTGGTGGGAAAGTTTCAAAGGCACACCACTGAGGATCTGCGGGTAGCTAAGCAATAATGGTGACATCTGTAGGATTTGGGTCGACGGTGGGCAGGTCAACCATCATTTTTAAAGAGGAAAGTCCTTGAGTGGTGGCCCAGATCTCGATTTTACTTGCTTCTCCTTCTCTTCCTCTCTGCAGCATTGATTATTTGGGTGCCATTTCTCACACGATGTATCTGGCAAAATTTTGATTTGCCCTATAATTAATTTTGCTGAGTACACTCTCTTGCTATAAAATGCAAACTGTGTCACTCTTTTTGGTTGTTGAAGACCTGGGCATTTTTGTGTAAATAATGAAGAATAGGGCATGATCCTGGGCTATTTTATCTCATTCTGGAGTTTATGAGTTGCATCATGAATGTATTTTGCATGTATGTTTAGTTTCATGTTGATATAGATAAAAAATGCTCTTATGCATGTGTTTTTCTGTCTGTCTCCTTTGTTGCATGCTTTCCTTCTTTGAATCTGGTTACTAAGGGTTTCATAGATTCTCGGATACAAGGTTTTGTATCACATGCTTGATCTCTAACTTCCATTCAAGGAGTGGATTAAATTGTTTTAGGTTAAGCATGGAGAAGGTTGTTTGTTAGCAGGGATATCTGTAAGTAGAGGCAGTTGAATACCCATTCTTAGGTGATGTTTGTAAGGCAAACATCAGATCCAACCCCTTGAAACCTGAATGCTAGTTGCAAACCATCTGTTGTATATGTCTAGTTGACTCTATTGCCCTGAGATAGGCACTGGTCTGCACCTGGGTTAGTATTTATGACCCAAAATCCCTTGTCTTGCATCCAAATCATCATATCCACCTTTTCATAACTTCCAACCTATTAGTGTAGGAGTAGGATTAGGAACCCCCTGCATACTCTCATCCTTAACCAGACAAATATGTCCAAGAATGTTGCCAACCTTGTGATCTATCATGCAGATCTTGGCCCACACATGAGAGTATCCTGCCTGTTGCTGTCAAGCTAAATCATTCTGTCATTGAGCTAGTCAAGGCCACATCTTTAGCAAATAGGGACACCCCCCTTAGTGCAGAAGAACTAGAAGTGAAGGAGAGGAGCTCACGCAACCTCCTATATTAGTTGGCTGAATATGCCTGTGCATTAGAATTGGCAAACCCTGATGCTGATTCAGAAGAAATACCAACAAAATGGTGACTCTACTAGGGATGAATAGAAAAAGTGATATCTTGTAGCCTCTGGTGAAGTTTTGCCCTGCTCTGCTGGTGGAATGAACCTGGAAATGTATCTTTCAAGCTATTAATAATTTTGTCCTCTCTGGAGAGGTGGCGACTCTGCAAATGATTTAAATGCACATGAAAGGTAGATGTATGTTATGTGACAAGAGATGTTCATATTTCTGCATCTGGGTGAGAAAAGGTACCTGGCTCTTTCCCCTTTATATTTATTGTTTTACTGCATGAGTTAGATGCCAGGGGAAGTCTTAGGTCTTAGGCAGACAAAGGATGTCTAAGACTAATATTGTTATGAATCTAAATATGTATTCACCCATACTTAGTCAAAAGGGGGATGATATGTTGATTGAAAGAATAGAGGAGATAAGAAATAGGTTGATGTTCTTAGAGGCTAGGTAGACCCAGTTAAATAGTAGTAACCTTGTTGTGTCTGCCAGTCAGAATGATAACCCTCTTGTAAGCTCTTTTGATCCTTTGTATGACCAATTAGATTTGTCATGGGTTGATTATCAAGTTGAAAGTATGCCTGCTAAAATTTACAGTCAGATGCCTAGATTTAGTGGTCACAGTGTCTATGATGGGAGTGCACATATCCAAAATTTTCATGAGTTCATGGATACACATTCATTTAGAGATGAGGATATGTGGATGAGGTTTTTTGTTAGATCCTTTGATTCAAAAGCTAAAGATTGGTATTTGAGCTTTCCAAAGAGATCCTTTGCCTGTTGGGATAAACTTGTTGACTGTTTCAAAGAAGAATTTGCAAGAAAACTGGTTGATCTTGTTGCAAGATTAATGGAAATCAGAAAACAAGATAAAGAGCCATGTATTGATTTCAGTCATAGATTTGCACTAGCCCTTTCACAAATCCCAGAAGTTTTTAGACCTGATACTTCAGTCTATGTTGGCATATTCTTTGAAGCTTTTGAGGAGGGCTCTAGTGCAATACTAAGGTATTTCAAGGTGACAAGTATGCAGATGGCATACAAGTTTTTAGAAAATATGGAAGAGATGAGAAATGAGCACCTACAGAAATCCCTGTCCCCAGGTTTGGGTGTGAATAATGGTTGTGAGGCTGAAAATGACCAAGTGATCATGGCATCATGTGAAGATGAGAAGATAGATGTTGAGGATGCCAAGGAAAGGATCAATGAAGACTCCCATTGCAATGTTGGGGCATCTGGCCATGAAAGTAATGATGGGGTTGGGACATTAATGAACACCTGTTTGAATGGGTTTGTGGAGATAATTGTGAGTATTGTACTCAAGATAGAGAAGATATAAGCAAACAGAGTAGCAATTCCATGTTTGAATCACTGCCTTATACTCAGACACATGGAGATGATGAAGAGCAATCAAAGATTGAAATAAGTGCTAATGCAGAGCAGGATTGTTCTTTATTTGATGATTGTTTTGCTTATGACACATAGGCCAATACTCCTCCACAAAGGGAACCCATTGGTGATGAAGATGCATGTTTTGCTACCCATGAACCACTGGCATACCATGATGAGGCTGAGACACCTGGATCACCCATTTATGACACATGTGGTGATGAGGATTTGTCTGAGTATGGTGAAGATTTGAGCCCTGCTATTGATTTGGATTCTATTTTTCATCCTGATGAAAGAGAGGCCAACATATATCATGAGGCCTATTGTATAGAGGTGCCAAAGCCTGATCTTTTCCAGCTTGGTGTACCGAATGATTGTGTACATGATGTGCACAATTATGAATTTGAAAGCTTTTCTTTTGATAGGCCAGCTAATGAAATGAGCTCTGATTTTCCTAGCTGTGTGGTGGACTTTGATTATTTTCAGTTTTCAGTCCAGCTAGGAGATCATTTTGCAATACATAATGCTGATACAAATGATAACATGTGTTATATTTCATTTGAATATGCATTGTTTGGAAAATATGACACCCACATATCACATGATGCTGAAGGTTGTTTGCACAGGGGTGATAGTGACAAGCCAAATCAGAAGGTTGAGTATGCAAATGACCAAGCTTGCTTGTGGGCAGATCATGGCAGCATCTTCAGGCTTAATCCAGTGTATGCAAATGAAAACAAGGTATTTGACAAGGGGAGATATAGGTTTTTCTTTTCCTGGTGGCCTTAGGCCATCAGATGTGTTTGGTGATGCAGGTTGGTGCAGTTCATGACTCTATGCCCAATGGATAGGGGACTGGTCTGCATCCCAGAGTTCTGAAGTTCTTGCCATGCCTGCAAGAGGCATGCGTCCCCAATCGGAGCCACTGTTGGTGCCTGCTTAATCAATCATGTTTCAGGGTCATCGAGGTCCAGGGGGTCATATTTCTAACACTAGGTCATCTTATGAAAATCCCCTGATATTGAGAATGTGATGATGATGTTACTAGGTTTTTCATCGGAGTAACTTTCTATGTCGGGCAGACATTTTTGAGGTTTGCCGATGCCATGTGTTTGGCTGATGAGGTTGGGCATCAGGGTGACTTCTTGCATCGGCGAGGCTGGGAGATCTTCATCCGATGCCTTATTTTGGCTGATGAGGACCTTCATCGGAGTGACATTCCTTATCGGGTGAACTGGCGATAGGTCCGCCGATGGTTGGTGTCTGACCGATGGATTGTGGTTTGAGGCTTTTTAAGGATTTAGCTATCGGCGAGAGTGGTGTGGTTGGCAAAGGAGCTTTTTGTCGCTCTGATGGTTGATGTCTGGCCGACGGAGTTGTTCGTCGGTGAAATGATGCGTATCGGTA
This sequence comes from Cunninghamia lanceolata, assembly GCA_027924645.1. Lineage (NCBI taxonomy): Eukaryota > Viridiplantae > Streptophyta > Pinopsida > Cupressales > Cupressaceae > Cunninghamia > Cunninghamia lanceolata. The sequence goes on from BSBN01000609.1 coordinate 437,718, forward strand.
GGAAGATTTTTGAGTTTGCCAATGGTTTAAGGTCTCGCTGAAGACTTGGAAATGGGTGTAGCTATCGGTGTGACATGAGATGTCAGCAAGAGGACTTTCATTTGTTCTGATAGTGTGGGTCACACCGATGGAGGTGAGAGTTACACCAATGGACCGCTAGCGGTTGGCTCATAGGTCACACAGGGTAAAATTTGTGACAGTATGTTTACATGCAGCATGATATATAAAGTGCTAAAGGGGTCTCCGTGGGGTGCATGTGGGATAAATGGTCCCTGCATAATTTGAAATATCAGGGTGATGTATTTTGGTGGGAAAGTTTCAAAGGCACGCCACTGAGGATCTGCGGGTAGCTGAGCAATAATGGTGACATCTGCAAGATTTGGGTCGACGGTGGACAGGTCAACCATCATTTTTAAAGAGGAAAGTCCTTGAGTGGCAGCCTAGATCCTGATTTTACCTGCTTCTCCTTCTCTTCCTCTCTGCAACATTGATTATTTGGGCGCCATTTCTCACGTGATGTATCTAGCGAAATTTTGATTTGCCCTGTAATTAATTTTGCTGAGTACACTCTCTTGCTATAAAATGCAAACTGTGTCACTATTTTTGGTTGTTGAAGACCTAGGCATTTTTGTGTAAATAATGAAGAACAGGGCATGATCTTGGGCTGTTTTATCTCATTTTGGAGTTTATGAGTTGCATCATGAATGTATTTTGCATGTATGTTTAGTTTCATGTTGATATAGATGAAAAATGCTCTTATGCATGTGTTTATCTGTCTGTCTCCTTTGTTAAATGCTTTCCTTCTTTGAATCTAGTTGCTAAGGGTTTCATAGATTCTCGGATACAGGGTTCTGTATCACATGCCTAATCTCTAACTTCCATTCAAGGAGTGGATTAAATTGTTTTAGGTTAAGCATGGAGAAGGTTGTTTGTTAGCAGGGATATCTGTAAGTAGAGGCAGCTGAATACCCATTCTTGGGTGATGTTTGTAAGGCAAACATTAGATCCAACCCCTTGAAACCTGAATGCTAGTTGCAAACCATCTGTTGTATATGTCTAGTTGACTCTATTGCCCTGAGATAGGCACTGGTCTGCACCCGGGTTAGTAGTTATGACCCAAAATCCCTTGTCTTGCATCCAAATCATCATATCCACCTTTTCATAACTTCCAACCTATTAGTGTAGGAGTAGGATTAGGAACCCCTTGCATACTCTCATCCTTAACCAGATAAATATGTCCAAGAATGTTGCCAACCTTGTGATCTATCATGCAGATCTTGGCCCACACATGAGAGTATTCTGCTTGTTGCTATCAAGCTAAATCATTCTGTCATTGAGCTAGTCAAGGCCACATCTTTATCAAATAGGGACACCCCCCTTGGTGTGGTAGAACTAGAAGTGAAGGGGAGGAGCTCACGCAACCTCCTGTATTAGTTGGCTGAATATGCCTGTGCATTAGAATTGGCAAACCCTGATGCTGATTTAGAAGAAATACCAACAGCTAACTTTTCACATTCCTTTGTCTTCTCTTTTAGGGACTTGTCTTCATAATGATTTCCCAGTTGAAGAAGTTGCTCCTTTCCTTTTACATTGGATTTGCTCAAATTTTCTTTTAAAATCTCAATGAAGTCTTCAGCCTTTTTGAGCTTAACTTGCAGCTCTTTGGCTTTTGCTCTGGACTGCTTAAGATCTTCTAGGGTGAGATTAAGTTTCCCTTGAAGGTTATATTCATCCATTTTACTGCCTTCCTGATGCAAGAGCATCTGGAAGTCTAATGCAGAAGCATTCTGAAGAATTTAGAATCATTGAGAAAATTGACTGAAACTTGAGTATGCAGAGAAAGTGACCTTGGAGAATTCTAGATTTTGTATGAGAGGCTGTAGATCTAGAATTAGCATCTAGACATAGGAAATTACAACATATCAAGAATTCATATCATTTGGCTTTGATTCCAGAAAGTTATCATTGTTTGAAGATTGACTATTTTGACAGAACAAAGCTGACTATGTTTAGTGAAGTTTAATCAGCTTACGGATCAAATCTATGACTTGCAGAGAAAGAAGGAGCATTGTTCAATGAAGTTTAGGACCTGACCAACCTTTAGTGAGATCTGCACAAAGTTCTATGCATTTTTGGAGCAGTGCCTTATGTTTAGGCCTGACCTATTTTATGTACACGTTACATAAGCTAGCCGTTACAATTAGGCTAACCTGGTGGTGATTTGAAAGCTTGCAGATGATATAAATGAGAGATAAAGGATTGTTTCTAGATAGGGGATTGATAGCATGGAGAATGAAAACAAGATCTTAAGTTGTTTTGATCTGGTTGAGCAACAAAACAGAGTAGAGAGTAGAGAAGGAAGCATAATGAGTTGCAAAGCAGAGAATTGAGATTTAGAAGAAAGGAATCATGAAAGAGTATTGTTGTATGAATCTTTTGTAGTCCCTAGGCTGTGGCCTAGCACCTATAAATCCCTTGAGGCATGTGTATTGTGTTTTGAAATTAATTATATATGAAGGATGAGATTTGAAGGCTGGGTTTTTCCCTGTTAGGGTTTTCCTAGGATAAATCTGATGTTATGTGTTCATGAATCTGTTTATCTTTCTATTGTTAAACTATAAGCTTCCATTGCATATCTGTATGTCCATGGAGTTAATTGTTTAAGGCTAGAAGGTTGGACAGTCCCTAACCAGACCCTTCTACCTTGACTGCATTAAGTGGTATCAGAGCTAGTTTTGAATCTATTAGAAGTGGTGAATCCGATGAAGTGTTGTACGAAACCCTAGAAGTAATGAGCGTCATTGCTAAAGAAGATCAAGGAAAGGAATATTTGGTAAGATTTTCAAATTCAGTTATTTATCTAGTTTGTTTCAGATGGGGAAGATTGGAAGAAGGATGAAGAAAGAAAATGAAACCCTAATGTGCGAAAGAGATATATTGGAAGAAGAATTGCGCGAGATCAAGAAATGTAATTCAGAATTATTAGAGAAGATGAAAGATCTTAGAGGAAACAAGTTTGAATTCCTTGAAGAAGAATTGAAAGATGTAAGAAGAAGAAATGAAGACCTAGAGGTAGAGTTGAAACTGTTTGAAGATGTTGAAAAGAAATTTGTAGAATTGGAAGAAGGATTCAAGTTGTTTGGAAAGGTGGAAGAAAGGAGTAGAGATCTAAAAGAAAGTTTAGAAGAATTGAAGAAAGAAAATAGTTTGTAGAAGAATGAAATATCAGATTTGAAAGAACAAGTTAATCAGTTAGAGCAATCACTTGTAGCATGTAGAAAAGATAATGAAAATTTAAGATCTAAGCCTGTATTGTGTGATGTTTCTTGTGATACTAATGACTTGTGTGATATAGTAGAAGTTTCTTTAGAAAGTGATGATGAAGATGATAGTGTGACTAAACCTAGAGTGGTTGGTGATGGTATTGGTTTCAAAATCATGCAAAGAATGGGATATGAAGGACAAGGATTGGGAAAGTAGCAGCAAGGAATTATAGAACGTATTGAACCAGTGATCAGATCAAGAAGTGAAGGGATTGGATATGACAGAGCTCAGGAGGTTATGGCAAACTTTAAATCAAATAAAAGAAGAAAATGTATGTTTTGTTCACATTGTAATAGGTATGGACATGAAAAGGAATCTTGTTGGGATATAAACCCTTTTAAGTTATGTGGATTGAGGAGCCATTCTGAAAAGTTGTGTTGGAATAAGTTAAAGAGAAGAAAGCCTATGACAAGTTGTATATAGAAGAACTATGGGTGGATTGATGGACAGGAATGGAGAAATATTACTGGTATGTTCAGAGGAAGATATAGACTGAAGTGTTCATATGTTGGATTAGGATGCGAAGAAAGAAGACCCTATATGGAGAAAAACAAGGAAAGAAATTCAAACTACAAAGGGAGAAGTGATAGGAGTCATACTTCTTATCATAGTGTAGGATACCAGAAGAATGAAAGAGGATTTGTAAGAAAAAAACCCATTTTCAAGTTTGGAGGAGAAAAGAATCAAGCAAGGAAAGTCATCAAGAACTTGTAACTAAAGAAGATAATAAAAGAGGAGCAATAAGTAATTCAGAGATAGTTTGTGTAGAGCTTGAAAGGTCTGTTGATACAGAAATGATTTGTACAGAAGAAGAAGAGCTGATTGAATCACTAGGTTTGATAGAGGAACCAGAAGAAAGTGATGCAGAGATAGTTTATGTAGAAGAGGAAGGAGAACCTTTTGAATAATTGAGTTTAATAGAGAAATTGGAAGAAGGAGAAGCATTGGTCTTAAGAAGATTTGTGTTATAGAATTGAAAAAGAAAAGTAAGAGAGAGTTTGTGTAAAATCATCTGATAAAGCAGTGCAAGATAAAGTTCTGTGAACAAATGTGAAGCATAGCAGAGAAGATCTTGTGGCAAAGAAAGAGGGAATGACAAGATGTGGATAAAGAAATAGAGAAAAGTATTAAAGTAGTATATGCAGAGCATAAAATCTAAGATTCTAAGGTGTGTGAGAGAAATTGTATCTGAGATCAGGATTGAAAAGTGTTGTAGAGAATCTCAAGAAGCGTATTGGTTGGATTAGGAAGTAACTTGATTGTTCCAGAGGATGCATGAATAAATTTGATAGACATTGATCTTGAGGCAACTTGTGGAGAAGACTTACTTAGATCACCGATCATTAAGGTAGTGCAAGGCTTGCAGGTAGACTGTTGAACCTAGACCATGATAGGATGATGAACTTGAGGTAGTTTTGCAGGGTGGACTTGAACAGATTGCCGACCTTGAGGTAGTTGCAAGTACCTAAAAAAAGATCATCGAACCTTGAATCTAACTTAATAAAAACCTAAGTGAAGGGGCTCAATTCTCAAATAACCCCAAGGGTCCAATGCAGGAGCATCCAGAAGTCTGATGCAGAAGCATATGGAAGAATTTAGAATCATTGAGATAGTTGACAAAAACTTGAGTATGTAGAGAAAGTGACCTTGGAGAATTCTAGATTTTGAGTATGAGAGGTTGTAGATCTAGAATTAGCATCTAGACATAGGAAATTACAACATATCAAGAATTCAGATCGTTTGGCTTTGATTCTGGAAAGTTATCATTGTTTGAAGATTGACTGTTCTAGTAGAACATAGCTAACTGTGTTCAGTGAAGTTTAATTAGGTTGCAGATCAAATCCATGACTTACAAAGAAAAAAGGAGCATTGTTTGATGAAGTTTAGGACTTGGCTGACCTTTTGTGAGATTTACACAAAGTTCTATGCATTTTTGGAGCAGTGCCTTATGTTTAGGCCTGACCTATTTTATGTACATGTTAGATAAGCTAGCCGTTGCAATTAGGCTGACCTAGTGATGATTTCAAAGCTTGTAGATGATATAAATGACAGATAAAGGATTGTTTCTAAACAGGTGATTAATAGTACAAAGAATGAAAACAAGATCTTAAGTTGTTTTGATCCAGTTGAGCAGCAGAACAAAGTAGAGAGCAGAGAAGGAAGCAGAATGAGTTGTAGAGCAGAGAATTGAGATGTAGAAGAAAGGAATCCTGAAAGAGTATTGTTGTATGAATCTTTTGCAGTCCTTGGGCTATGGCCTAGCACTTGTAAAGCCCTTAAGGCATGTGTATTGTGTTTTAAAATTAATTATATATGAAGGATGAGCTTTGAAAGCTAGGTTTTTCCCTGTTAGGGTTTTCCTAGGATAAATCTGATGTTATGTGTTCATGAATCTGTTTATCTTTTTGTTGTTAAACTATAAGATTCTGTTGCATATCTGTATGTCCATGGAGTTAATTTTTTAAGGCTACAAGGTTGGACAGTCCCTAAATGGACCCTTCTACCTTGACTGCATTAAGAGACAATTGATAGAAGCTTGAGTATGCAGAGAAAGTGACCTTGGAGAATTCCAGATTTTGCGTATGAGAGGTTGCAGATCTAGACTTAGCATCTAGACATAGGAAATTACAACATATCAAGAATTCAAATCATTTGGATTTGATTCTAGAAAGTTATCGTTGTTTGAAGATTGACTGTTCTAGTAGAACATAGCCGACTGTGTTCAGTGAAGTTTAATCAGCTTACGGATCAAATCCATGACTTGCAGAGCAAAAAGGAGTATTGTTTGATGAAGTTTAGGACCTGGTTGACCTTCAGTGAGATCTACACAAAGTTCTATGCATTTTTGGAGCAGTGCCTTATGTTTAGGCCCGACCTATTTTATGTACACGTTACATAAGCTAGTCGTTGTAAGTAGGCTGACCTGGTGATGATTTGAAAGCTTGCAGATGATATAAATGAGAGATAAAGGATTGTTTCTAGATAGGTGATTAATAGTACAAAGAATGAAAACAAGATCTTAAGTTGTTTTGATTCGGTTGAGTAGTAGAACAGAGTAGAGAGCAGAGAAGGAAGCAGAATGAGTTGCAGAGCAGAGAATTGAGATGTAGAAGAAATGAATCATGAAAGAGTATTGTTGTATGAATCTTTTGTAGTCCTTGGGCTGTGGCCTAGCACCTGTAAATCCCTTGAGGCATGTGTATTGTGTTTTGAAATTAATTATATATGAAGGATGAGCTTTGAAGGCTAGGTTTTTCCCTATTAGGGTTTTCCTAGGATAAATCTGATGTTATGTGTTCATGAATCTGTTTATCTTTCTGTTGTTAAACTATAAGCTTTTGTTGCATATCTGTATGTCCATGGAGTTAATTGTTTAAGGCTACAAGGTTGGACAGTCCCTAACTAGACCCTTCTACCTTGACTGCATTACTTCCCAGATCTTCTTTAAGTTGTTAAACTTTTTCAAAGGAACCTTGCTATGTTACCAATTGTTGAAATTAATCCAGACAACTAAGAGGGGGGAGGGTGAATCAGTTGTCACACAATTTAAAATTTTCTGCCTTTAATATTCTTTTACAACTTACAATCAAATAAACATTAAAGCATGAATCAATAACACATGAGCAGAAGCATAAATAACACACTTGACACCAAGATTTTTAGCGTGGAAACCCAGTTAAGGGAAAAACCATGGTGGGGGTTAACCCATAAAATTAATACCCTATTAAAAGTATTTTTACAAATGAGAATGCACATGCATTTGGGTTCATTGCCAAGAGCTCACTGCTCAAATAGAGGCTCACTGCCTACAAATGATTACAAGAGAATTACAAAAATTTTGAACTGATGAGAACCATCTACTAATGTATGATTTCAATTCTGGTTAAGCACAAAACACTGATCTTACACATTTCATTCTCACTCTGCCCTGTTTACTGCTCTGCCTTCATTTGAATTGTAGATCTCTGCTCTTTTTGTCTTTACTCCATATTCACAGCACACACACCTCCAAAATCATCCAAATCCATTGGCTATATATATCCGCATCCTGATCTTTAATTACTTTTCAGTCAGCTTCAAGAACACTTGGAACTTTATTGAATACTCTGCTCTGTCAGCTAGATCCATGCATAACTTGAGACATGGACCAAAATTTGCACTCTAAAATCATTATTCAAGTTAGCTACTATCACTGATCAACACAACCTGTCCAACCAACAACTTCCATACATTTGGAACCAAGATCAATTACAATGTCGACCTGTTATTCTTTTGTCTGTTCTATCAAACTGTTAACCTGATACTCAGATGCTAATAACTATTGAATCCTCCATCACTAGAGGACAAAATTCTGGATTTAGATTTTCCTAACAATGCTTATGACTCCCTCAGATCCACAACAAACTTTGATCTACTCTTGAGGAGATCTGGACCAAGATACCGGACCCTGTCACACACTTTGTTCTTGACTTCCAGGACTTAGACAGATCTTCAATCTAATTTCTGGTGTGGGCAAATTATGTAATGTGGATGTGTAGAGAGACTTGCTTGCCATAAATGACAACACTTATCATGCCTAGTAGTGTCACTTTCCAACACTTACAATGTGTAAGGCATGAGTGTACAACATGAGGTAGGGGATCTTAAGGATCAACAACAACAAGAGCACCAAAAGGAAGAGATGCCTCAATAGGAGGAGGTTCACCAATAGGAGTCCTTGGACATTTCTCACTAGGAAGAACATCTCCAAGAAGTTTCCCATGAAAAATATGTACTTGCATAACAAGAGGAAGGGGGTTAGGACAAATGTGATGATGCAGTATATAACAATTCTCGCATTGAGTAGTTAGATTAGGAGGGATCGATATAGGACGTGGCAACATGACTTTCATCTGAAAGGCAACCTCCCATTGAGGCCATGCCTTTTGATTTTAAGTCATTATTTCTATTGAAGATGCAAAGCCAAGGGAAAAGGCTAGGGCTGTATCCGAAATAAGGCGTGACACTACAAATGGGTGAAGAACAACACAATTGGCTTTGGCCACCATTGATAAGGCCAAGGGAGAGATAGTTGCCAATGAATATTAGGTAACCACTATTGGTTTAGGGCATGGCATAGTGGAACAAGATGTAGAAGAACTTAAAGGGAGCACAGAGGTAGTGGTTGTCCGCATTCATAAGATGAAGATGAAAATAAGGAGTTAAAGGGACATACCACCCAACTCTAGTCATTCATTAAGGGATTGATCACCCTAGGCGCTCAAATAATGGAGGAACTGGCTACATTAACTTTGGTAAGTTAGGATGAGATAAGTGGATTGGATGATACAAAGCATCAGGCATAAGTTATACAGAAATGGTTTGCCACATTCATGTTAGCAGATAATGAAATGATCATGACATCATTGTCCAATTGGGACACTTTGGCTCTCATCCGGATCAGGACCAATAAATTGAAAAGGGAATGTGCTGTGAGGTTTGATCAAAATGATCAAGACCTCAATAAACTAATAAGTGCCAGGAAGCTAAAAGATAAGGTGTTGTTGAGGCACCACATTTTGACCCTACAGACATTGGATAAGATATCCACATGAATAAAAGAGCTGAAATTTGAAGCAGATATCCTCAAAGGGTGTAGGGTCAAAGCAACAGACATAAGATCGAAGGCTCATGATCTACTAATGGATGAGGTAGAGATTCTGGAGGAGCTGCTGGGAAACCAAGTGAGCGAGAAGGAAACCTATGATGAGTGTTACCTAAATTTCACTATAGCTCATTCAGGTAGAGCTTTGATTCAAAGTTTAAAAGGTACATTTCATCTAATCCTTCATAAATTACATTCAAGTGCATAAATGAAATAATTCAAAAGATTATGTTTATTAAATTATTGCATTTATCCAAGTGCATGTAACATAAGAAAAATTTATACAAATCTTTTCTAAAGATAAATAATCTTTATTAAATGTAAAATGTACATTATCTCACACAAGCCATGGGATTAACTTTTCTTATTCAATGAAATTGAAGAACAATCTATACATGAATAAGTAAATGTAAATAAATGTGCATGTAGGGTTAGAGGCTAGTCATTTCCTGAGAATGACTAGTTTCTGGTTTTGGTGTGTTGTCCTGTTGCCCCGAGTTGTCTTTGTCCTTCCTGGTTTTATGTTGCTCCTAGTTCCTGCATCTAGCAAAAGAGTGATGTTAGAGCAATGCTCTAAGCAATGAATGGTCCCAAACCATACATGAATAAGATACCTATGCATGAATAAACTAATCCTCAAATGCATTAAATAGGAAATGTATACCTTGGATGTCCTAGAGAACATTCAAGTCATCAAACACATCCAAAATATGCATTTATTTTCTAACAAGTTTGCTTCATGTGCAGATACAGGTCTAATTATGTTTCTGTGTGATTCATCAGATTACATAATGAGTGGAGAAAATGTGGCTCCTATTGTGTGGTTACACAACATGCCCCATTTTGCCTTAGCAAAATAGGGACCCAACTATTCTTTTGCTTCTGCTTGCTTGTTTTCTTGCTTTGGGCGGTTTGGTAAAATTCAGTCATGTATGCCATCTTTACTAAGGTATGTACATCACAAGGAGGTTAGTTGTCCAAGTTAGCATTTTCTATCATAAACCTCATAGTTGGAAATAATACAAAATTCTAAATAGGTTTGCCTTTTGGATCACCCTGATATTGTTTAAGGGTAGAAAGTTATGTTGAGTCAAAGTTTAGTCAACCCTGATATTTCATGGGGGGGTCATATTTCCTTATATCAGTGATCTTACAAAATAACACCCATTTGTGAAAATCATCCTGCGCAAATATGACGTTGACATCACTCATTTCCAACAAATAGAAGAGATCACCATGATGATGATGTAATCATTGCACCCGACCCACGGAGGGTCATATTTCATAATATCTGTCATATTTCTCAATATGACGATGATGTCATCATAACCCAATAATAAAGAGGATAGGATGGCATGATGTCATTATGGTCTACTCCCAAGGGAGTCATATTTTTTATTATCCCTTATCTTTAATTTTATGACCTGATCTTGCTTCATAGTCAAAGGTTGACCATATCACCCGATCTTTAGTAAATGATTATCCCACGCACAAGGGAGTGCATCATATTTTCCATTAGGGCTCATATTTTTGAATATCCATGATCTTTCAAAGATCACCCTCTGGCATTAAATGCACACCCAAATGGTAGGTGGCATCCTTTCAATTTCAAATACAAATCAGACACTTGGTGGCATCTACCAGTTTCATGCAAATTATCAACAGATTCAAGTAAAACAAAGCATATGCCCTAATTTGTCATATTGATTAGTTTAAAAGTAAAATTTAGGGATTATTTACATTTACCCTTGCGATAATTAAGATTTACAGTGCTCTGAAAGTCAATACCTTACAGTCACCTACCGGCGAAACATCACACTCGGCGGAACAAAACGAAATAGTTGATACTGCATATCTGCATTTTCTCTTTTACCAGTCATATAACAAGAGGGAAAAGTGAATATCAGGTAGGTAAATGAAAACCCTCTTTCTTGTTGTTTTCAGCAAATCATCAGGTAAAGCATGTTTTAATAGGTTAATCTACATGATGATGATGCATGAAGTAAATTGCAATGTTGAATGCTAGTTATGAAATGCATTATATCTTTGAACTTCCCCATTCATAGATCATAGGGTAAGAAATGGATATTTTTATCGCAAGATCTAATTGCCGAGGTCAGGAAGAACAGATCCAACTCTAATTTCTTGAAACCTATATTTATATAACCCGAGGGAGTAGGATTCAGATATGGTCAGATAGATGATACACATCAAGGGCAAACATAATTGGATGCATGGACAAGGAGATTAGATGATGATACTGATAACCCTATACTGGATAGGATATTCATGATTGGTATGTGGCATGCAACCAGATTCCCATATGTAATGGAGGCCATTGAGTTAGTAGTGGAGTGTGCCAAAAATTATAACACTGAGAGTAGAAGAGTGGAAAAACATGGTAGAGTATATGCCAATTTCTCAACCAAGGGAATTGCTGCCACTTTTGGTTTGCCTATGGGGAATAAGGTGGTCAGTGTGAACTTGGGTAAATTAGAGAAAGAGTAGAATAATAATAAGAAAGAGGCTAGGAAAGTCATGTACCAATGGAGGGCCAAGAGCAGTACATACATAGCCTCTGCCAAGTTGCATGTTTACTTATATAAGTTGGATTTTGATGAGGAGTATAAATACATGATTGCCTTATTAAGTAGGATGACCAGAAAGCAACATGCTGGCAACTTTGAAAATTGGATGTATGGAATCATCCAAATGGTCCTATATTCAGACACCAAGCCTTTATGGGCTAAGATCATCAATGACAGCTTGGATGAGGGCATGAGAAAGTTAGGTGGCAAGGCTTGTATATTCCACATGACCTCTTATGTCGTGTATGCATGTGCTTTTCATGGGACATTTAATGCCTTGCAAATAGTGGGCAAGGTTGGAAATAGCACCGATGATGTAAACATTTGGGATCACTATTCCCAATTATAGAGGAAAGCATACCTCCAAGACTACAAACTGGTAAATGACTCCTTTTCAATGCATTTAGTCAGAACTATGAAGTAGGACAGAACTAAGAGATTGAGCATGGAGGTCAAGCCATTATCTACAAACATGGGGCTTGGTTTATCCAATTCCCCATCTTCTCATACATAAGAATAGAAGGATTTGAGGGTCAATCCCTCGTGTTACCAAGATACCCCACAGATAGGGTCATTTTGATGGAATTGTTAGACAAGTGTCTACTTCAGTTGAAGCTCACATAGAGAAGAAGAAGATTCCTTCCATGTTGTTCCCAGTGTACATAGGCTGGTATATATGCCCAAATAGTCAGAGCATCAAGCATGCTATTGGAAGGTTAAAGCTCATGCACCTACAGCCATTTTCGATAACAAGGTCATATGACCCATTTGGTAGAATGCAGAAGTTATTGGGGAAACAAATACACCAAAAAACATTTGGAAGATTATTGGACTGATTGTGATGATGATGTAGAGGTTAGGAGAAGAAATTATCAAAGGCTCACCCTCAACCAGATCTAGACCTTTGACTGCATTTTAGTTCCTGCACAGTTACATGATGATGATGGAAAGATAATGTCCAATGAATATGAGGACAAAAAGGTGTATACTGACACCATCTCCGCCCCTGATCTAACATTGCTAGAAGAGAACTCATTGGATCAAATAATGAAAGGGGTCCTCCAACTGACACAGAGTTGGGTAACTGATGAGGTCACCAAATTGAAGAAGAGGGGTATGGCCCTTACTGTTGACAATAAAAAGAAAAGACAAGAGCTCTCAGAAGAAGAATATGATGATTTTCTCATTGAAAAGAGGAAATCTAATGGAGAAAGACTACTTGATGAGGGGCAATAGCCACCACACAAAGGTAAGAAGGCTGATCCTGAGCCGCAAGGTGTAGTTATCAAAAGGCTTCCATCAAAAGGTGATGGGGCATCAACACCTGCACCTGCCTCCACATCACAACATTCCCCTGTTAAGTAGAAAAGCAAGAAGGTAGTGAAGTTTGTTCCTGAAGATATAGAGAAACAAGTGGAGAATGAGCCTATACAAGAAAATCCCTTGCAGGAAGAACAAGTGGATATGGGACCTAAGGATGATGACTTGCTGATAACAAGGAAGAAAAGAAAGGAGGTGTTGCAAACACCATCAAACAAAGGACAACAATGAGGGGAAATGTTAGCACTGACCCTATCATATTAAGGGGTACTGGTGGTTTAACATTTATGAGGGAGCTACAACACAAAGTCCCCATTCTTGAAATAATTCAATTTAAAACTAAGAAAACAAAAGAACAGACAAAAGAGATACATATGGCTAGTAAAGAGTCATCCTTTCCTTTGGATGATACTGTTGAATTATCTGATGACGAGGTAGTTCAGGATGTGGCCGCTTAGCACATGGAGACATTGGTTGCCAATACTAAGATGACCCCTCATGGGACCCCAATGGCTCAAAAGGTGACTAGCCAGGAAAGGGATGAAAAGGATGAAACAAAATAGGATAACCCTGAAGAGGTAGCCCAACAAATAGGGCTGGCCAATTTAGTAGAGTAGGTCACTAGTCTTGCAGCGATAGACCTAACCTACCAGGGTGATATCATTATGAAAGAAGGTAGTGATTCACCTCTAGAACCTAAAAAGGTTAAAAATGATGTGACACCCAATCAAGGTGAAGATCAAGATACTGAACCCATAGGAAAAAGATAATTAGAAGCACAGCTTCAGAGTGGGGGTGATCAGGAGATGCCTGACAAGAGTGTTGGTCAGGATCAGGGTGTTCCATCACCACATACTGGAGGAGGTGATCAAGGTAATAATCCAGCATCAAAAGATAAATCAGCTGAGAAAGAAGTAAACTTGGGAGAAGCTAATGCATCAAAGGATGAAGAACAGAGTTTGGCACCAGGTGTAGATCAGCACAAAGAAATAGCAAAAGTGACTGAAGGCAATTCTAGTGATTCCCAAAACCCAAATATACAGTCTTTTCAAGAGACCAAGGTGCCACGTAATGAGTAGAAGGAAATGGCTCAAGAAACTCATGAGGAGAATTTACAAGAGGAGGTGCAAGATCAAGGAATGCATACCTTAAAAAATCCTTTACCTTAGAAAGAAGTCCCTCAATAGGAAGTACCTCAAGAAGATCCCCCACAAAGGGCAGAACATAATGTAGAGTCACAAGATACCCAAAATGAAAGGGGTGATCCTCAAAATCCCAAAGGTGATGTACCTTATTGGTTGTAACAAGAGGTAAATTTGCAACAAGTTAAGGAAGTATAGGACTTTGATGTTTCTGCATTGTTTGCTGGAAGTATGATTAAACTGAGAAGGAAGGCAAGGATGACATCTACAATAAGAAGAGACCCTACTACAGGTAAGAGAACAGGCCAGGTTGCCTTACCAATAGTTGAGAAAGAGAAAGGTAAGATAGCCCTTGATGAATTTCAAATAACAAATGTTGATCTAGGCTTTGAAAATGAAGACCAGGAGGGCCAGGAAGGAAAGGATATTATTGATTCTTTAACCCAAAGGGTGAAAAAGGAAAAGGAGAAGAATAAGAGACATAAAGAGCACATTGCTAATTACATTCTTTTATAAAAGGGTTAATTAACCTTGATCATGTACCAGCTGATCCAGCTACCCCACTAACCATTATATCTCAAGAGGAGGTTACCAGATTAAATTTGATGAAGCATAAAGCACAATTGATGGACAAATGGTTCATGTCTTCTATTTTTGAAGCTGAGGAAGTGGTGAAGACTTCCCTAGATAGGTTGAATTCTTAAAGCACTTTGAGAAGAAAGGTGGATAAGCTATAGAATGAAGTAGGTAGGAGGTCCTTTAAACTAGAGAAGCACCTAGATGCTTTGGGGGAGATGAAAATAATTGATATATAGATACTTATCAAGAACAACATACTAGATAATAACACCTCCCAGCTGCTAAGTATATGGTATGAAGACACTAGATTTGAATGTAATATTCTGAAGAGATGCAGTGGCAAACTCAAAGACATAAGTGTCAACCTGCATAGTGTAATGGCAAAGGAAGTAGAAACCCTGGAGACCCTAGAGGGGAAGGTAGAAGGGAAGATAGAAAATTAGGATACTAATTTTTCTATTCAGGCTTTCCATGACAACTTTAAACAAGCTGCAGAGGATCCCCTGCACCATTTGACAGAAGAGGTGATAAAAAAGGTCATGAGGATGAAGGTCATGGCAGAGACATATAATGAAACATTAAATAGTAGGAAAAGTAAGATGGATGCCCTTCAAGAAAAATTTCATTCCCATAGGCATGCAGTGATAAAAGCCAAAGTCCAGGATGATGGTGAAATTGAGAGAATAGTATAGTTGTATAAAGTCATTAGGACAACTATAAGAGTTCACATAGGAGATGATCTACATTGGAATGATAGTGATAATGAAGAGGATGATGATGTAGAAAATGATGGAGAAGATGAAAGTGAAGAAGAAGAGAATGAAGAGTAAAGAGAGATGCATGATGATCAGATCATATGCATTATCAACATGGAAGATGCTTGAATCCAACAGAGGTTTGCTAGTTGGCAACTCGTTCCACGTATAAAGATGTTGAATAAGTCAATGAAGGATGTTGACTGTTGATCTGAATAGAAAAATCTTGACCGTTGGTCATTTGTAACCGCCTCCTCACCTTATTCTATAAAAGGGGATGAAGTGCACTCTTTAATGTATTAAAAACTTAATTAAAATTTGATTGCTGAAGCATTTAAGACTGATTTCAAGGCTTTTGCGAATGTACATGTCTTTTGAATACTTAATGAAAGAGAAGTTGATTTGATTACAAATTATTGTAAATCTTGAGTAAAAAGTGAATGAGATCTGGATATATGCATTGATTAGTTATGTCCCTTAGAGTGCTTGTCAGTCTACATATGTTGTTTTCATTCCTTGTTCCTTTGAAGTTAGCATCAACCATATCTAGCTGTGGAACATCCTAGTGAAATTATGGTTTGATTTCTTCTCTTCATGACTGTATCTGGAATGTATGTGACTCAATAGATAAAGGTTCACCATATTCAGAAGTATTTCTTTTAATTTTCTTAAATTTCATTTCAAATCACCCTCATAATTGCAAATAACAGACAATTTAAAGTAAATGAACATGAAATATGCCTATATCTCATAAATAATTGAACATACAGAGCATATTTTAAGTGAAAGCATGTCGAAATGGCAAATATCATGCAAATACAGATGTAAATCAATGATATACATGTGAATATTAATTTGTACACACATTATTTGAATAAACATACAGTGCATAAGTATATACAAGTTTATGGAGCATAGTAGAAATAACTTTGTTTGTGGAGTGAATTTACAGTACATAGGTGCATAATCAATCATACAAGAAATGATTTACCATACATACAGTGTAAGACCTTTGAAATGGGAAATAGCATGTCACATAAACCTCTGAGTAACATCAGACGATCATGACCTAATCAACAGAGACTTGGAGTCATCAATTTGTTCCAAATTGATTGTACTTTTCAAGATAATAAAGGTTATGCAAATTTTTATGCATGTTGTTATGACTAATCATCATCATCAACAACTCCCACAAGGGTTGAGCCCAACTTATAGTCATTATAGAGTATTTCATGTGTATTCATTAGATGCAAGGATGACAGAGTGCATAATGAGAGTCAATGTCATGCAGAGTACAGACTGTGTGAAAAGAGGAGAAATCACTGTCTTTGGAAGAGTCACAAAGTATGAAATGGAATAGTCTCACTTGATAGTAACTATCACAACATTCAAGTTAAGAGTAGGGAATAGTCAAGGAATTGCCATGAAAGGAGCATTGAATAGAGCAATCACAAATACTGAGATAGATCAGTTCTAAAATAGGGGCAAAGTAGTCATTACTATTAAGATAGTCCTCAGTATTATCAAGCTATGAAGAGCTAAGAGACATAAATATCATCATGTATAATTAGGTTTAGACCTCAACATAGTAAACATCTTTTGGTGAAAAGGAGCTTGACAACTGAAAGGAATAGAGATCTCAGGCAGAAGAGGTAAAGAGATAGTATGTAGGTGGTCTGCATATCATATAGAATGGTTCCTTGTGAGAATCATATGGACAAAGTACTTGAATCCCTGTACTTTAAGTATTGATAAAACCTTATGTGATTCTTAAAAGGCCTCTTTCCATTTTGGAATGAACACAATGATGATTTTATAGGCCCATCATGAGATCATAAGATTAGGTGCCCATTCACCGAACAAGAGGTTGCATGACAATTTATATACAAGACACTCAAAGAAGTAGAGACTGAGTATTATAGTGAAAGATGAAGTAGCCTTCACCAAGAGAATTTATGCTCATGATTAATAGTATACAGGAGTCTTTGGATACAGTGGTTTAAGACTCTTAGTATGAGAAGGAGATAATCAAGGAACCTTTGCAGAGATGAAAGCAAATGTCAACAAAGATGGTTAGCATGGAGGTCTACATTGTCAAAGACATGAGGTCTTATATGCCAAATAAGGAGGTTTGTCTTTTAATCATTGACATTTTTGAAAGGCTATGAGATAACTGCTAGGGGTATGTTGTATACTAAGAAGGACTATCAAGGTTTTAATAAGGACTATGCATGAGGTACTGTCAAATGAAACAAGAGTCCTATTAGAGTGCAATAAAATTGTATTATCATTATAAACTTTGTTGAACTCTAGCAGACAAGGTACACATTAACAAGTATGCATAGATATCAAACAAAGATCATAGAACAATCAAGAAAAGGTAGAGTTTGAGTGGGCAATAATCGTGGATGATGACTGTCATAGCAGAGATAATAAAAGATATGCATTTATTTTTGAAATCCTATTGTTTGATGTGAATGGAGAGAAAAGAAGATAGGCTAATGAAGGTTTGCAATACAGAGAGTTCATCAATTCAAGAATAGTCATAGCTATGAAAGACAACAATGAGATAATATGTTTAGAACAACAGTCTCTGTCAAGAAGGATAGTCCTAAGAACAGACTTCATCAACGAACAATCAAAGGAATGAGAAGAAAAGATTAGTATTATCAGCCTTCACTCAAGTAGTGAGCAGTAGCAAACTAAGTTTGGGTAACAACAAACTAATCAATCAAGAGTAGCATTTGGATGATACCACAGTCATTAAGAACATGGAGAGGAAGGTAAATCTTCACAAAGATCTAGTCATTCCTGGATAGTACATTAGAAGCATAAATGAATAGAGAAACCACAATTTACATGACCTTTCTGAGCAAGAGGTTTATAAAGTAAGATACAGTTGACATCATTTCTCAACTGGAATAGAATGACGGTTTTCATGAAACCTTGAACCTGCATATTAAAGATTAAGGGAACAACAAATTGCTATACCTATACCTAAATTATGCTCAGTGAAAAATGCCATATACAAAATGGAGTATGAGCAGAGAAAGCTTTCCAGTTTGTAAGGAAGGTTATAATGCAAAATGTATGTTACCTTTATAAATTCCATACTCATGAAAGCTGCAACAAAGAGAGAGTTTTCATCAATTTTTGCATAGTGCAATTGAATTTGTATATAGGTATCTCTCTATAGAAGTGAAAAGTTACAAGGATCCATTGAGAGAGGGTTTACATTGCCATTTATATCACTATTGAAGCATTTGAAACAAGGTTTTTTTACAGTGCTTTAGTATTCTCAGAAGATCATGCTAGAAGTGAGTAGTTAGTCAAAACTATGAAGACCCATAATAATAAAACCAAAGCAAATATATGAAGCAACTACAGGAGGTCTGAAAATGAATAGAAGGAGGTGAAATACATTGAGGGTTTGTTCTTTAGAACCCTTGTTTTTCATTAAAAAATGCCTTATTTTACAATAAAAAAACCACAGTAAGACCTATCTTTTTCCTGTAGCCATTCATTGAGGGAAAAAAATAGTCATTTATGTATGTATTGAAGTCCTCCATCATGGCCACGATAGAAAAATAGAGATATCCATCATATACAATGATGAAAAGTAACATAAACCATGGAAATTTGCATTTTTGTTCCAGAAAAATGAGATTATCAGACTCACCTTTAGCTATAGGAGCATTTCATGGAAGAATACAGTCAAAATGCCTTGAAACCATCTACAGAAAGCTCTTGGTAAAACCCTCATGGCGGCTCAAAAATGGCAGAGCAAGATTTCAATATTGTAAAGTGCAAAATAAACTTCAAAAGGTTGCTTTTGTCTTAGAGTTTCATAACCCTAAAGACCTGATAGTCTTTCTTTTTGCATTTTCTATTTTTTATATCTTTTAAGAAATAGCCCATGGTAAAAACATTAAGAATGTAATGCCTAGGTAAATGCCATGAGGTGGTCATAAAACTTGTTAAGACTTTGTTAAGTCTTTTTCTCCCTTTTTACTAGGGTGAGCACTTCGGTGCCTTTTTTCTTTGTATTTATTTCTTCTTTGCAAACATAATGTGATGTAAAACAATAAGCTTAAGTGATGACATTATGAATCATTTAAGACTTATTGTTGTCTTTTAATGCAAAGGAGAGTAAAGGAGATTGCCTTGGAGAGGAGGGAAGGATTGACTTAGTCCTGATGACAATTAGTAGTTGAGTTGATTGGTAGAGGGTATCTAGGAGTGTTTTATTTCTCTTAGAGTCCTTTTAGACTTGTTTTCATGACTCATTATGGTTGATTAGGTTATCATAGACTTTTTCCTTCATTGTGGGCTCATGTGGAGGAGATATAGGCCGTAGATTTTAGGCTTTTTGTGGGCATCTGACCCCAGTTTGTTTCAGATTCCTTGTATTGTGGAACCACTTGGATAGTGGGGGATATAGTCACTTTTGTGACTCTTTTGTATTCAGTTCTTACATGCAGATTTGAGAGACTTGTGATTTTTATCCTTGCTCAAATTTTGCCAGTTTGTAATTCATTTTATCATTTTGGGACATGTATACCAGTGGATACCTTGGAAACCAATAAAGATAAGTTATTTACCTTCCCAATTTTCTTCTTCATTGTGTGCATTCAAATTGATTGATGCAATTACTTGTGAGATTATCTATTTCCTTGTAGTTCTGTCTCATTTCTAGCATCTTTTACAGAAGAATATGCAATTTACAGGTCATAGGTTGTGTTGAAAATGCAAACATTTTTAGTTGTGAAAAATATTTTTTCCTTCTAGGAGTAAAGCATACAAACCTTCTTATGAAATATTTATGTAAAAACATATAATTTTGGGCCATGTATGTCAAGTTACAATGTTGATCAAACCAAGTGTATGCAAGCTGTGTTTGCAGGTTCTAGTTAGTTTTGGTGTATCACCTTAGTCATAGGTTTTATTTTTGTGCAATCTCCTCTTTACCCTTTTCCTTGTCAAAGCAGTAGGATAGTAAGTATTTTAGGTGATAACCATAGGAAGCTAGCCTTCTCTGAAGGTTGACCTCTGCTTTTAAAGTTATCCACAACTTTAGAGGTTTTCCCATGTTTCAATAGATTGTTAAACCTTATGTTTAATAGGGTGCAAATCTCATTGATAACAATGACCAAGTCTTCATGGAGACATTTAAGGCTTGTTTTGATCCTATGGTGAAAGATCTTGTTCAACATTTTTCAGAGGTTACCATAGATGAAGTAATGGAAGTGTTTGTGAAGGTGAAGGTGTATAAGCACAAACTTAAGAACATGATGAATAAGTGGGTGACCCTTACTGATCAATTCTAAGTGCAGGAGTATGTCAAACTCAAAGCACAACAATTTGATCAAACAAAAATGGATACAACCATCAAAACCTATGATATTTTTGCAAAGTTAGATTCTGGAGGTATATTGATTGGTGAAGATTCATCAGAAGCAGAGGAATAGAATATTCTTGAGGATGCCAAAGTGAGGATATCATGGAATATTCCATTTTTTCTAGTTGTCCTCCACCAATGATTGCCTAATGGCAATCACGTGCCTTGTTTCTTGACCGTCGATTATTTTGGGAGATATCCTAACCATTGGATCATTGTAACTAGTCTCAGGTCCTTATTCTATAAAAGGGCCTAGATCATCTTGTATTGAGAGATTGAAATGTTGAAACTTTGAGCACTAAGTTTGTAATTGTGTAACTCTTTGATCTCTTCTCAAGATTCTTTCTCAGATCAATGTATATGTGTATATTCTTTACATAAATAATGAAAATGAAGTGGCAGATTACAATCTAATCGTATATCTTGATTAGTCTTCTGTTGATTTTTGGCTTGTAATGGTGAATTGTTGTGTTCATCTTTGAAGTGTATTCAACTTATTACATGTTGTCATCAATTTACCTTTAAAGATTTGTACCGATCACACGTAATTGTAGATTTCCTAGTGAAGTATGGTTTGGTTTTTCTTCATTTCATGACTATGTCAGAGTATACATGTGGATCATTGGTAAAATTTAACTAGTTTAGGATCTTAATTCTTTAGCTCAATCTTTAACTTCTTCAATTCGTAAAATACACTAGATAGATGCAAATATTGACATATCTTAAGCAATACATACTAAATTAATGCAAATAATGGTAAATATCATGTAGATAATCATAAATATCAATGAATTATAGGTTTTAAAGAATATCTTTAGATAAATTCATGAAGTAAATGCAAAGATTAGTTTAAA
Source organism: Cunninghamia lanceolata (assembly GCA_027924645.1). NCBI lineage: Eukaryota > Viridiplantae > Streptophyta > Pinopsida > Cupressales > Cupressaceae > Cunninghamia > Cunninghamia lanceolata. The sequence continues at coordinate 459,322 of BSBN01000609.1, forward strand.
CAGAGAATATAGTTCTAGAAGAACTAATTAAAGTTACAAAATCTTAGAATAACTGATCATAGTTGAGATAGTTTCAGAAGAATTGATTAAAGTCATGTTCAATTTATCCTTATATGCTTAAATATCAACTAGATATTGTAGGATTTGATACAATTGTCAAGGATATATGCAGATCAGGTATAGTGTATAGGACATTTGTGAAATTTGACAGGATATAAGAAGGAACATAATCAAAGAAGTGTAAGTCCTTGAAATGGAACAATATATCACAACGAACCTTGAGGAACTGTTAGAAGGTCAAGACTTGAACAACGGAGCCTTGGGATCATAAATTCACTCCTAATTTATCGTATCTTTCAAGGTGAGTAAAGGTTTGTTGTGATAGCTTATATTCTTATGCATGTGACTAAAAAACACATCAACATTTACTTTTCTCTTGACATCTTCCTTATTGTTGCACTTTATTTTAGTCTCTTCTAGTGGTGGTACTACAATATATTAGTAGTTATATCAACACCTTTCTTTATGTGGTTTTCCTTTTATGCATCAGACTACCTCATATTACTTCTATCATTACATTCTATCTAGTTTCCTCTAGTTCTACTCCATCTCTTCCTTTTTTCTTTATTTCCTTCTAATTTCATAGTCCTTACTTGTGCCCTCTTCTTCTTATCATCTCACTTAGTAATCTTCTACATATCTTCTCTATCTCAATTGAAACATACCTTCACAATCTCCCTGTAGTCTTCTTTTTACTTCTCAACATCAAGTCAATCTTCATTGCTAGCTACTTTTCCATCCAAATCTTTTGGGTATCTACATGCTTCTACCTCTACATGATCCTCCTCAAGAATATCATGTGCCTCACCCTTAACACTAGTGAGGACCTCCTCCACACCCTAGATCACCTTACCTCAAGCACTTAGTTCATACTATTGAATAATGTGCACTATCGCCTAATATCCATCATTTGTGGGGACTTCCTCCTCCTCTAAGGGTTGTGGCCCCTCATTCACTATTCATTTTCTTGTGTAATTACTATCTATTGTATACCCTTGGCTACATTTCACTCTTGTATCTAAAGTTTCTAGTGCCTCTCACCCTTCTTCCTCATGCAATGTCTTAGCACCTATGTGATCTATGCTCATAGTCCATGCAAGTACTACCTTTACTTTTTCCCATCCCTTCAACATCATTTTTCTATTACCATACCTTTGGGTTTTCAATTCTTGCAACCAATTTAGGTATGATTTTCAATCCACCACCTCATATAAGAGTTCAATGACCATATAGTCCCACTCCCACACCCTTATCATTCATTTTCACTATCTCCACTTCTAGAGATAATTCCATTCTTTTTATACACTACCACATAGCCTCCTTTTTTGTGAGATCTACCTTCTATAGGTATTTGATCTCTTCCTACCTAAAAACATGCTCCATCTCCATTAGCTTTGTTGGATCCTCCCTTCTTGTGTGCATGGGTGTTCCTATGTTTTCTTCCTTCTTTCTACCTTACTCTCTACCCATCTTAGTTCAATGTATAATATGCCCCTCATTTAACTCCTTGCATCTTCTACCCAACATTTCTCCACATTGAAAGATGCACCCTAGTTGCCTTCCATTCAACTACTTTGTCTTTTTTCTACTTGAATACCTCTTATTTAGTGCTTGTACTAAACTTCCCTCAAGTTTGGTGATTTCATTGACACCCTCCCTATAGTCTTTCACTATATGGATCCTCCTTTCAGATCCTAACCTAAATATAAATCATACCCTTCTTGAGTAACCTTACCACTAATCCCTACTTTTACCTTCTTAGGTTTTCTACTCTACAACCTACCTTGTAGGTGACTTAAATACTTGAAACCTCCCTAGGTACCCACTACTGCAGTCTCCTTTTGTAATATTATGTAGGTAATATCATAAAGTTGACATCTTCTAGAGATCAAACCAATATCTAATACAATTTACTATAGATTCCAAGCTCAATGATCCTAGAAAATGGAATCCAAAGCTTATAGCCGTAGAAACACACCCACACAAACATTGTAAGAGATGGAAAAACATGGAGAAGTGGGAAAACAAATAGCTTTTTATTGATTCAAAAGGAAATAGATTACAAAATGTATGGGGACTAATCTCTTGATACACTCATGATCCTTTTGACTCTTCTATACACTGTCCATGCATAGGTGGCTTTATGCATATTTTAGCACTCACTATGTGATCCAATGATCACAAAAATATAACCATATGTGATGGCCCCCTAACCTATCTTTTATACTCTTGCTTAACTCATTAGCGATAACAACCAACCTTATAATTCCTAGGGATTTAACCTTTCTTTCTTCATAACCCTTTGACTTTGGGACCCTTCTCTCCTCTCTATTCTAAACCCCCTTTCCTCAACCTCTTAGGTTAAATATTCATGCTTAGGATTTCAAAATCTTGTTTTCTACCACTTTGGCACCTAACATTACTTTTCCATCAAGTCTTCTCCATTAATTTTAGTACCTAGCATGGTAGTCAATATTTCCCTAGATGCTATCCATTTCTTAACATAAGATCCCCTTACATATCAGATCTTGAGAGCCTCCCTTTGTTGGCGTACGAAAGACACTGAGAGGGGGGAGGGGGATGAATCAGTTTCTTATGAACCAGCTTGTTTTTGGCAACAATTAAAAAAACTTTTACCAACTATGAACTTCAATCTTTGTATAATGAAAACAAGACATTCATTTATGAACTATAGTGTATTATCAGATCAACTTGTGAAGATGAAGGAACAAGACAACTAAATTGTGATGAACAGTTTATCATGACAAACAATAGAAGTAGTTTTATTACTTCATTGGACATAGATGAGTATCAAAATTATTATACATTTGTACTGACTCAAGATGAGCATCATGTCAATAATATGCAATAGTTAAATCATGAAACAATGAACATAAACTCATGAACAGAACAAGTAACCATAACACAGAGATTTGACAAGTGGAAAACCCCCTAGGGATGAAAAACCACTCCACAAAATGCCTCACTGGCTTAATCAAAATGTGCTTCACTAGCAAATCTAGATGCCTCACTAGCTATTTGTGCCTCACTAGCTATTTGTGTATCATTGGCATATTTGTGCCTCACTGGTTGTTTGTGCCTCACTAGCATGTTTCAATCAATACAATGAATAATATAGTTTAATACAGAGGGTTACTCTATTTCTCTATAATCTAATCCTCAATATTTTGGTATAACCTTAATGATCATGTAAGATACACACACATCAATCTCCTCTTAGATGTTTTTCATCTTGTGCCCTTTTATACTTTATCACTGCCCTTTTGTTTCTTTCAATAACCAACTTGTATGAGAAGATGAACCATTTGAAGTAGATTTGAACTGAATCAATAACTGTCAAGAAAGAGTGGTCAAACTAACCCACTTTGAGAATAGAAAGACCTTCGAGTGTCATTACCATACCACAGATGGTAAGTATCACATTTCACCTTTTCAACAAATGTTTATAGTTTTGTAACCACCAACTAAATGGGTAAAGACAAAACCTCTTTTTAAAGAATTTATCAGCAGAACCCTCAAAAACAAGTTTGCATGTAGTTTATTACTCAAAAGCAACTAAACAATAAATAGAGAGAGGCTCAAGATCAACTCTTTATCTCAACTGAACCACAAATTACCTCTTATCAACTATAGATTAAGATTTTTAAAAAGAATGAACAAATAAGGAACAAAATCACCTGATGGGCCAATACACAAAACCATCTTGCTGTTGTTTGAAATCAAGAAAGTAGTCAACAATGAACTAGCTCAGTCCTCTATTGAACAGCATAGTCAAATCTCCCAGATACCCTTCAACCACATGGAGATACCCACTTAAAACTACATAACTTTCCATGATTACCATTGAACTTTCAAACCCTAGCTCGGAACTATATTTCCCAAAGTTAAACTTTGCAAAATGAATGACAAAAACTTCCTTTTTGCTCGAAACATCATAGCCACCGAGAGTCTAGGTTTTCCCTAGAATGGACCGATCACCAAGAGTTATTCATATCACCTTTTTACCTATCACAAATGCTAAGACCTGCCTAGTAGGTGAAGCTCATAACAAACCTAATACATTGAGTCTTTTTAAGAGTGGGTTTTAATATATTCACAAGGAAATGCATGTTGACAACTTACAAGAGTGTGGCTTTCGAATAAGGTAAGCCAATATTGACAATAAAAACAAATATCCCCCTTGTGAACAAATCAAATGATAGTAAAATATCTTTAATAACCCTTAGTCATCCTAATGCAATGAACATATGATGACCTTTGTATCCTTTATGATCCTTTACACATGTAATGCACTTAAATACATTATCACATTTGCCTTGGTAAAGTATCAACTGATACTCAAGAATCAAAAGTGAATCTGTGCAATACCAAACTGACTGAGCTTATACCAACTAGGATACAACCATTAGGAGAACATAGTATGTAACTATGTCAACAATATACCACATGAAATATACCAACCAACTATACATGAAATGAAAGTGATCAAGAGCACCTGATATATATACCAACCAACTATTACCATGAGCATCAACTATGAAAATACCATATCAAATGTCAATTGTATATCACATATCAAATGTCAACTGTTACAAGAATCATAACATTGAAATGTAACATGATGTCATATACCACATTTCACAGGAAATAAATCATCAGGAGATTATGAGCACATCAAATATGAACAACTATGAATAAAAGATCATCAACTATCATAGAGCATGTAAGAGCATACCAATATATACTAAGAGCGCCAATTGTCATCTGTAACATGATATCATATGTGTATCAATATAATTGTCAAGAGCATATGCCATCTGCTATATCATGAAATGCAAGTCATCAAGGTCACCATGAGCCAACTGACTGTTACCTGAACATTGTATCATCTTACCAAACCAATCATGGTCAAGGCTTTGTAAGAACAACTCCACAGAATCTGAATATTGATCATCAATGCAGCCATATTACCACTATCATACCAAGTATGCAAAACCAAATGCCAACATAAGAGTCATCAATGACATTACCATGAGCCAAACCCAAGCAATGAGGAGTGTCAACATGAAACATATCAACTTTACCAATGGAACTCAATCTATAGGAAGACAGAGTAGGATCTCAACTATTACAACATACCAAATTAGCTCTACCAACCAATATAACCATCATGATGCAACTGTCAATGTATCACCAACACAAACCTAAGAGTTTGTGTATTTGACATCAAGGACAACAACTAGGAGAACAACACCCTTCTCATATGTAAACTTTAGGCTTGAGGTCACTAATAGTCCATGCATCAACTACTTCATGCTCTCCTTCTTTCATGTCATGCATTCTTTTCATCTTCACTATCTATACTAGGTCTCTAACTTCATGAATGTTATCTACCATGCACTCATGCTATGCATCCTTCTTCTTTGTTGAACACTCTTTTTTCTTCCCTTGTTTAGACTCCCTTCTATGCAATCTATCTCTTTTCCTCTAGTACATTATTTCTTGGCACTTTCTTTGAACCGTGTTTAAGGCTTGCACATTTCCACACTTATCTGCATGACCTTCTATCCTTAGAACCTTTGGGAATCTATGCATGATTTTATTATGGCCTTCTTTATTTCTCCTTGTCACCCTATCAAATTCACTCAGCATCACTTCCAACACTATGGGAAGTATTGATCCCCATCTTCCTTATCTATTTCCTCAACTATTTTGTGTTCTATCTACATCAAACTTTCAACTCCTAGTTGTTGCACACATTTTCTTCTTTGAGTTTACTCATGTGTTCCCCATCCTTTGCCTTGACCCCAAGGCCTCCAAACATAGTCACCCAAATTTCTAGCTATAGTAGGGTTTGTTTTTCCCCAGGATGCCCCTACATCACAGTGTAGCACTACATATTGATCTTAGAGATTCCAAATTGATATCAGATTTGCATTATGTTTTTTTTTCATTAATGCAATTTGATTTCTCAAATTAATTATTGGTCAATGATATGACTTGTTGAATTTCTTATCGAATAAAACCTAATTGAGTCATGCAACAAATATACAAGCTTTGTGCTAACATTTGAATACACATCCAAGAGTATTGGTCGCAAGGAGGTTAGTTAATAGAATTACCTTGATTTTTATTACAAATATATCTTAACACATTCATCCTAATTGGGTCCTTCTACATGTTTCATTATGCATTGAGCATTGTACAACCTTGTTGGTTGGTACATAACATCCTATTCACTTGAACTCTCTTTAAAACCACCAAGAAATCTACATTTAAAGGCAATTAAATAGTAGCCAGTGGTAGACAATTTACCCTAGCTCAACAAAGTGAGATCAATAGAAAATTCAAGAGTATTGAATTGTATATTAGCTCAAAGATGATAATTCACAAGTTGATTATGCATGTGATTTGTTAAAGGACGAGGCCTTAATTTATAATCTCTTACAGAAAGCCTTTGAATGTAATTCTAATTATGAATCAATAATATGACATTTTTTGTCTATTTACTATGTCATTGTGTTTCCACTATGAGTGTTTGTGTGTTAGGTTTCATGGTTGGACAATCCTTAATTAGACCCTCCAATCACTAATGCATCAATTAGTATTAGAACATGGTTTTAAATCTTGAGAGAATACATTAGTTGGTATGAGTATATGATTTTGAATCCTACAAGAGAAAAGTGATTAAATAAGTACATCAGTTGGTATATTGCAATATTGTATATCCAGTAGAAGGTATTAAGGGAGTTTTTCTTGTAAATAGATCACCAAGATTGAGGTAGATTCATATGAAGCTTGTAATAGATCACCAAATATGAGGTATTTTTCAAGGAAGTTTGTAAAAATATCACCAAAATTGAGGTAGTATGTATTAGATCTAAAGTCAAGATGCCTCCACAAAGAGTGGTTGAGGCCAAGGTATTAATATTGCTAGAAAAATAGAAGAAATGTTTGAAATGATGAGGAATGTGTATATGTAATTGTATATTATTAAAGAAGATAAAAGAAGAGGTCATAACCCTAGATATAATAGAAGTGATGATAAAGAAAATTAAAGAAGAATTGTGCTAAAGAATGAAATAGTTGCATTTGAAACAAGTTGTGGAAGAACAAGAAGAAGACATAAATTAGGTAACGATGTTGAAATCTAATTTTCAAATTGTAAAGAGACCAAGAGTTGATATTCCTAGTTATTATAGTAGTTTAAATTTTAAGGAATTAATTTATTGGATAAATAATATAGAAGAATGTTTTGAGTATGAGAAAGTTGTAGATTTTAAGAGCTTTATTTGATAAGACTATATTGAAAGGAAATGAAACAATTTGGCGGTGAGAAATAAAATTGGAAAGAAATGGGAGAGCTAAGGAAAAGATAAAGAAATGGGATAAGATGATTTTAAATTTATACCTATAGATTATCAATTGGAATTATTGAAAAGATTACAATATTCGAGACTAGAAGAAAATAATGCAAAAGAATATAATAAAAAAATTTATAGAATGACAATTAGAGTTGAACATAGTGAAGTTGATTAGGAGAAACAAAAAGATAAATTAATGGATTGAGAGGAGCTATCCAAGAAGAATTTAGTATGGTAATATTGTATAAAGTTGTAGAAGAATACTATTTACATTGAAGGAAGAAGAAAAAATGAAAAAAATTGAGATAAGGTATAATAGATAGAGGCAAAGAGGAGGAAGATTCCATCTACCAAAAGACTTCAAGGTAGTGGTAGAAGACCATATAATGAGGATATTAAAGTAAGAACAAGTAACAGTTCATATGATAATGAAAGAATGAGTGGATATTAGAGAATTAGAGGAACATATAGAAAAGGCAATGGAAGACCATTTAGAGGAACTTGTTTAAGATGTGGAATAGAAGGGCATGGGGCAATCGAATGTTCCCAAATTCAAGGAAACAATGGAAAAATAAATAAAGGAAGTGCTAGAGTTTCCATGTAGATGAGAAATCAATGCATCACAAAGACAAGTTGATGAGATCGAAAGAGGTAAGTCATTGATAATTTAATGATTTTTTTAAAAACTTGATGGTATAAATAGAGATGAACTAGTGTACAAGAGAAATTTGTTTAGATTAGTATGTATACTAAAGGTAAGTGCTACAAAGTTATGATTGATAGTGGTAGCATATACAATCTAGTGCCAAATGAAATGGTTGATAAATTGAAGTCAAAAGGTTAGATAATCCTAGTCCATGTAGAATATATTGGTTATAGAAAGAACATAAATTGTTCATTATGTTGATACCTAACTTGAAAATGCAAAAAATATTTGTCTTTGTCCCCTTTGTCCACTTACCCTATTTGTAACCCACCATTTATAACTAATCTAAGAAATTTTAAGTGGGTCTCCCCTTGTTCAAAATTTTCCTAAGTGTTTCTCCTAGTCATCCCTCATATCTTGTTGTGTGTTGAAGTTGCAAAAATCTAAGAAAGTTTCAAGTATGTGAAGTTTCAAGTCATTTTATAATGTTTTTATAGAGTTGTATACTTTATGGGTACTATTAGACATCTTCCTTTCCTTTCATATCTAGTCCTCACTTCCTTTCCTACATGAAAGTTCTATGAAACTTTACTAGGTCCTTCATTTCTTCCATTTCCATAGTTTCTCCAACTTTACAGAATCCTGACAAGGTACTAGACTTCCACCTTTCATTTCCAACATACAGTCCTCACTTCCTTTCTTGCATAAAATTCTAACAAACCTTATCGCTTGGTCATTTATATTTTCATTCCACCCATTTCCTCCATTTTGTGAAAGCACGCTAGACTACCAGACTTCACATTTCAAGTTTCGATATCCAGTTCTCCCATCCCCTTCTACATTCCCACATTTATCTTATTCAATGTTTCCTCTCACCATTTCCTTTACTTCATGTTTTGTAGAACTCCAATAGACTTTAGGATATCTTCCCTTCACCTCACATCCTATCTTGATGTCCAATTCCACAACTTTTTGTTGCAATTCTCTCCCCTTTCCTCCCATCCTATCTCCTTGTCCCATATTTTCCTCTTGTTCATTTCCTTCCATTTATGGAACTTCCTAAGGTTGAAAGATTTCTTCTTGGACATTTCCACTTCTAATTCCTCCTTCCTTTCTTACATTCCTCACAATTCCTTTTGTGGGATATCGATGGACTCACATAATTATTCCATTCGATGCTTCCACTTCCTACCTCTAGTCTCACATGATTTTCCCACACCTTCATATATTTTGTCCCCTCATATTTGTAAACTTTCCTTTGAATTATGGATATCTTCCCTTCACCTCTATCCTATCTTGATGTCCAATTCTATAACCAAATCCCACATTTCTCACATCATCAAATCATTCATTTTCTTCCTTTGTGAAAACCTGATGGACTTCTAGATTTACTTCACACATTTCCCTTGCTTCCAAATATATAGATATCTAGTTCTTCCCCACATTCATACATTCACTCCAATGTCTAGTTCTCATGTACAAACCTACATCAAATTCCCACAAATTTTTAAAACTTCTCTAATACTCTCTAGAATGCTTCAACAACTTCCTAGGTCACCTTTAATGACCTGATTTGACCCCTGTAACTACTTAAATTTCATTTTCCCACCCAAACACTATTGGCAAGAGACATTGCTAGGCATGATATTTGTTGTCATTGATGGAAACCAAGTCTCTCTACACAACCACATTACATAATTTGCCTAGACCAGAAATTAGATTAAAGATCTGTCTAAGTCTGGGAAGTCAAGAACAAAGTGTGTGACAAGGTCTGGTATCTTGGTCCGGATCTCCTCGGGAGTAGATGAGAGTTTGCTGTAGATCTGAGGGATTCATAAGCATTATCAAGAATATCTAAATCTAGAATTTTGACCTCCGGTGATGGAGGAGTCAATAGTTATGAGCATCTAAATATTGGGTTAACAGTTTGACAAAACAAACAGAAGAAGAATAGGCCGACAATGTAATTGAGCTTGGTTCTAGATGGATGTAAGTTGTTGGTTGGACAAGTTGTGTTGATCAGTGATAGTAGCTGAGCTGACTAATGATTTGTGAGTGCAAGTTTTGCTTCACGTCTCAAGTTATGCATGGATCTAGCTAGCAGAGAAGAGTATTCAATAAAGTTCCAAGTATTCTTGAAGCCGAGTGAAAAGTAATTATAGATCAAGATGCAAATATATATAGCCAATGGATTTGGATGATTTTGGTGTGTGTGTGCTATGAATATGGAGTAAAGGGAAAAGAGCAGAGATCTAAGATTCAGATGAAGGCAGAATAGTAAACAGGGCAAAGTAAAGATAAAATATGTAAGATCAGTGTTTTGTGCTTAACTGGAACTGAAATCATGCATTAGTAGATGCTTCTCATCAGTTCAAAATCTCTATTATTCTCTTGTAATCATTTGTAGGCAGTGAGCCTCTATTTGAGTAGTGAGCTCTGGGCACTGAGCCCAAATGCATGTGCATTCTCATTTGTAAAAATACTTTTAACAGGGTATTAATTCTATGGGTTAACCCCCACCATGGTTTTTCCCTTAACCGGGTTTCCACGCTAAAAATCTTGGTGTCAAGTGTGTTATTTATGCTTCTGCTCATGTGTTATTGATTCATGCTTTAATGTTTGTTTGATTGTAAGTTGTAAAAGAAGATTAAAGGTAGAAAAGTTTAAATTGTGTGACAACTGATTCACCCCCCCTCTCAGTTGTCCAGACTAAATCCAACAATTGGTATCAGAGCAAGGTTCCTTTGAGAAGCCTAACAGTTTAAGGAAAGATCTTGGAAGGAGTTTTAATGGGTTCACTCAAAGATCAACTTCAGTTGGCCCTAGAAGATCTTGTTCGGTCAAAAGCAGAAATTAGTAATCTAAGAGGTGAACTTAAAGATGCTGATGATACCATTGAAATGTTAAAGGATAAATTAAAGAAATCTATGGAAAGGAAAAAGGAGCTACTTCTACAGTTATCCAGTTTAACTGAAGAAAATGGCATGAATGAAGCTTTGAAAGAAAACACAAGAGAATGTGAGAAGCTATAAAAAGAAGTTGCTATTCTGAAAATTGAGATGGAATCTGGGGCAATAAGGCTAACCAAAGAAATTGAGCAAAGGAAGAAGATTGAGGAAGGCTTGTGTGATCTATGAAGTCAAAATGAAAGCCAAAAACATAAATCAACTGCAAAAACAAATGATATACCTTCACATGTGACCCACAAATCCAAGATAGGGTGGAAGGAGTTGCACCCAATCTCCTTATATTTACCCAAGTAGATGAATGTGGATTGCTCTTTGAGATTCAACACAATAGGATGAGGGATTTGGATTTAGATGGAGATTGAGATAGGGATGAGGAATGATTTTGGCATTATGATGGTATGATGAGAAGATTTGAGAGAAATTTGGGCATGATAAGGATGCAAGAAGAAGTTGCAAAATGGCTTGGGTGAGGGTTTCATTTATAGATTTTTGAAAAGGGGATGGAGGTTGAGGATCAAAAGTTGAGATCAAGGGCTAGAAATGATTGAGAGTTAGGGTTAGGATTGAAGTCATAGCCTTGTGACAAATGTCACAAGAGGAGTGGATGAGAGAGATCAATGGTTGAGGTTTAGTCAATGGGATTGGAGGGCTCTCATTATTTGTGAATTAAAAATTTACATGGGGAAAGGTGTTGAGGATAAAAATGAATTAAAAATTCATTTTTGGGAAGAGTGGATATGACAAGTGAATTAAAAATTCACTTTTATGTGGAGATGTGAAGGTTGAAGGACACATGTACACTTACATGTGTAAGAGGGTGATAAATGAGTTGTAAGGGAGATTTGACCCTTTGAATAAAAAATTGATTTTTATTCAAAGGTGTGTGGGAGGATGGGCTAAGTAAGGTTAATTAAGTGTTTAGCTTAATTAATTTAGGTCTAGAGGATATGTAAACTAGGGTAGCTAATTAAATAATTGATATTTAATTAATTAGGATGGGGATAGGTTGATTAATAGGGTAGATTAATTAGATAAACATGATTTATCTAATTAATAGGGATTAGAGAGATGGACAAATTAGCTAAATAAATATTAGGAATATTTATTTAATCAATGAGGATATAGTTATAAGGTATAGTGATAAATTAAGTGAATTAATTGATCACAAAGGATAGATGGTAGATGGTTAGAGATAAATTAATTAAATAAAATGAATATATTTAATTAATAGGAGGGATAATTGTTGGTGTAGAGATATGGGAAATTGGTTTTGTGAAGAAAGTCAATTTTAGGTGTCTACATTTGCCCCTCTTTGAAATGGTGTTGTGGCTAAGTAACATTATTTTAAAGAATTTAAAATATAGAGTTGGACTGGATAGAAAAGGTTTTGGCTTAGAAGAATAGGGTAAAGTTTAGGGATAATTGGTAAGGGTGATGCCCCCTCGAGAGGATAGGCAGGTTGCAAGAACACGGTTGTGCTCTTGAAATGGATGGAACAGATTGGTAGAAGTGGTTGGAGGATAAGGGGTGAGATGAAAGAATGATGATGGATTGATGATTAGATGATAGATGGATTGGGAAATGAATGATCATTGTGTTGAACATGATTTAGAGCAATCCTAGGTTTGATATAGCAAAGTGGATATTTTCACTGAGGTATAGAAGACCGGGGTGATGATGCGTATCCAACATTTACATGGACTAGACACGTAGACAAAGGGATGATCCCATGCATGCCCAAGATAGTACAACCTTGTTGAGATGAGGGAAGGGGACTCATAGCATAAGTCCTTAGTACACAAAAGATATGATGAACATTAGATGCACAAGGAGATCAATATGCTAGAACCGACCCTATGATCCACAAGATATGAATACTAGCTTGGAGTAATGAGACCAATGTTAGATCTAGGGCACACAACTGAGAGGGGGGGTGAATTAGTGGTACAAAAACTTGCTTCTACTTCAAACACTTGATTCTTCTTTGTTAGTTAATAGCATATCAGTTAACCATTCATGAAAGCATAATGCATAAACATAGAAGCAGATAAACATCAACACATTGGATACCAAGATTTTGACGTGGAAAACCTGGTTAAGGGAAAAACCATGGGGTGATTAACTCAAGGATTATTCTCTATTAGAAGAATAAGAAAAATGAATGGCACATGCCAATTAGGGCTCACTGCCCAAGGACACTGCTCACAAGGAGGCACACTGCCTACAAGAGACACACTGTCTACAAAGTGATAAGAATCACAAACTTGAACTGGAGATTGACATCTTTACCATGTCTAGATCAGTTCCATTTAAGCCCGAGATACTTCTGCTCTGCCGTTCACTCTTTCGCTATACCACACTCATCCACTCCACACACCCTTTGAAATGAACTCACAAATGTTTATTTATACAAGGTATCGACTTAGGAACAATCATCTAAGTCAGCAATCATCCACAAGAACATTTGCAAGTCGGCAATCATCCATAAGAACATTTGCAAGATGAATAACTCATCCGGTCGGCCAGTCTAAACAAGAATATCTTCATCCGGAAGAATATCTTCAATTCCAGGCTTTAACACTGATGCGGACCGACAACACAACCTCAACATGATCCAAGAACCTTCACAAGCTTGCCTGAGTGACCAGGTACATCCGCACTTCCTCTACTTACTGGAATCTCTTCTCCTCTTCATCCAGAACTTCAAGAACACAATTTGTCGCAACTGTCAAACTGAAACAGGTTCTTCTGGACCTCCAAACTTTGTATAAACTGAGATGACACATCACAAGGACATCCCAAACACTCCTTCCAATCCGTAGAGTCTGACAATGCACCTCCGGATCTCACCGGACCTTTTTGTAACACTCTGTCCCTCCGGAGCATCTCCCGGAACCGGTTCTACTTGACCAATCACAACTTTTTCATATCTTCATGTGGACCTCTAAAATCTTAACTGGATCATATCAAGACTCATATCTACAAACTCTTTAATCCGCATCCTTTGATCCTCAACCTTTTGAGTACATTTGTCTTCTTCTCATCACTATTCTTCACTGTTCTTGATTGAGATTAATTTTCTCAATATCCTCAGTACACAGGTCATCCAATCTTTCTTACCAATGCAATATGAGTATGTTGACATCAATGACAATGCTGGTTAACCTCATACTTGCAACAATTTCCCCCTTTGTCATTGATGGCAACATATGTTGTGAAAAACCATCAAGACAAGAACTTCTCTTTTTTGTCACAGCTCCCCCTATCAGCAACAACTCTTCACATGTCTTCTCTTCCTTTACTGCTCCCCCTTTGATCGTCAACCACTTGTTTTTCACATGTCTTCTCTCCCCCTTTGACATCAATGGCAAAGGGGTCATACTTGCACTTGTAACATATCAGAATCATACCAGCTACTCCCCCTTAGTAGCAGCTCCCCATCATCAATTCGGATCACAAGATATGACTATGATATCCACCAGACTGATGCACATCAGTGCATCTTAGTTCATCACCGGAGGGGCCATGACCCCTAACTTCTCCCTGAGATACTCAAAAGAGTCTTTGGGAAGAGGTTTAGTAAAAATATCTGCAAGCTGATCCTTGGAGGGCACATAGTCCAATCTGACTTCACCCTTGTTCACTTGTTCTCTCAAAAAGTGAAATTTGATAGATATGTGCTTGGTCTTAGAATGCAATACTGGATTCTTGGAAATATTTATTGCACTTGAATTATCACAGAAAATTATGATAGGCTCCTCATATTCTACTTTCATGTCTCTTAACATCTGCTTCATCCACAAGATTTGAGTGCAACTGCCTACTGTTGCAATATATTCTACTTCAGTTGTAGACAGAGATATTGCCTCTTGTTTTTGGCTTAGCCAAGAAACCAATCTTTTTCCCAAGAAGAATGCTCCACCACTGGTGCTCTTCCGGTCATCCACATCTCCTACCCAATCTGCATCTGTTTATGCATGAAGAGAGAAATCTTGATCTCTAGGATACCATAGGCCATACTCAACTGTCCCCTTTAGATATCTAAAAATCCTCTTGATTGCCATAACATGAGATTCTCTAGGGTCAGCCTGAAATCTTGCCACAAGACCAACAACCTACATTATATCTGGTCTGGTCTGATTGAGATACAATAATCCTCCAATCATTGATCTGTACTTGGTCTGATCTATCTTAGGAGAGTCATCATCTTTGCTCAGCTTACATCTAGTTGCCATAGGAGTGTTCATTGGCTTTGAATCTTCCATTCCAAATTTCCTCAACAATTCTTTCGCATATTTGGTCTGAGAGATAAAGATACCTTTCTTTGTCTGAGTAATTTTCAGACCCAAGAAGAAATTCATTTCACCAAGCATTGACATTTCAAACTCACTTTTCATTTGATTTGCAAAGGTTTTACACAAACTATCTCTTCCTCTAAAAATGATATCATCAACAAATACTTCAACAATCAAGATGTTTTCATTATCTATTTGGAAATATAGATTACTGTCAGCAGTACCTTTGTTGAAACCAATCTACACAAGATGCTTATCCAACCTTTCATACCATGCTCTTGGGGCTTGCTTCAATCCATACAGTGCTTTCTTCAACTTGCAGACCATATGATCATGATCAGACAATTGAAATCCATCTGGTTGTTCAATGTATACTTCTTCCAAATCACCATTTAGGAAGGTAGACTTGACATCCATCTGATCTACCTTGAAGTCTTTGAAGGCAGCATATGTAAGAAATAATCTGACTGCTTCAATTCTTGCTACCAGAGCAAAGGTTTCTTCAAAATCAATTCCTTCTATTTGAGAGTAGCCTTTACAGACCAATCTAGCTTTGTTTCTAATTACTTCACCAACCTCATTTAGTTTGTTCCGGAAGAGCCATTTGGTTCCAATCACATTCTTATTTCTAGGTCTAGGAACAAGATCCCAAGTGTGATTTTTCTCAATTTGCATCAACTCTTCCTCCATTGCTTTGGTCCAGTTTTCATCATTGCAAGCTTCATTTATTGTCTTAGGTTCAATCTTTGAAATCAGACAGTATTCATTTGAATTTTGAGCAATTCTCCTCCTTGTTTGTACCCCTTTGCTTTTGTCACCTATGATCTGATCTTCAGAGTGATTTAGAGTTACATACCTTGGAACTTTGGGAGTCTCTTGCACTGCTATTTCTTGATCAGGTTCATTCAGACAAACCTCTTCTTCCTGATTTACTGGATCAATCTGAATCTGACTTTCAGGAAGGGATTGAGTTCCTTGAACTAGAACACCATCCTGATCATCTTCATCATATTCATAAAACCTTGAGGGCTTCTCAATTCCTTCATCAACCTTCACATTTGTACTTTCTATCATCTTTCTCAGTCTCTTATTGTAACATCAGTATGCTTTGCTTTGAGTGGAGTAACCCAAGAAAATTCCTTCATCACTTCTAGCATCAAACTTTCCTAGATCTTCATCGCTTTTGATGTAACACTTGCTACCAAATACTCTGAAATATCTCATAGTAGGATTTATACCAAACCAAAGTTCATAAGGAGTCTTACCGGTATTGCTTCTGCTTTGAACTCGGTTGAGAGTGTAGACTACAGTGCTTACAGCTTCTCTCCAAAACATCTGAGGAACATTTGCTTCCATCATCATTGTCCTGGAAGCTTCCTGGATGGTCCGTTTCTTTCTCTCAACTACTCCATTCTGCTATGGAGTCCTAGGAGCAGACAACTATCTCTTTATGCCATGCTTCTCACAAAAGTCTATGAATTCACCGGATGTGAATTCACCACCTCTATCAGACCTTAGACACTTCAGTTTCAATCCAGTTTGATTCTCTACCATAGCCTTGAAGATTTTGAACTTCTCAAAGGCTTCTGATTTCTCTTTCAGAAAGGTAACCCACATCATCCAGGAATGATCATCAATCAGGAACATGAAATATCTATCACCTTGCATACTCTTAATTCTTGTCAGACCACATAGATCAGTATGAACTAATTCCAATAATCTGGTAGAGGACTGATCTTTGCTTTTGAAGGAGACTCTGCTCTGTTTACCTAGCTGACATTCTTTGCACAAACTATTTGTAGGTTTCACCAATTTTGGAAGATCTCTTACAGCCTGAATATTGCTTATCTTGATGATGTTATCAAAATTTATATGGCACATCCTTCTATGCCATAACCAACTCTGATCAACTTGAACAAACAGACAACTTTTATTTGAACCAACTAGATGGAAGATATTACCTTTTGTTTGAGTACTGGATGCAATCTCAGTTCTGGAGCTTTCAAAGATCCTGCATCTTCCATTTTTGAACCGGAGATCATAACCTTTGTCTACTAACTATCCAACACTGAGAAGATTGTGTTTCAATCCTTCAACATATAGTACATTACCAGTTTTGCTCTTTCCATCAAAAGAAATAGTTCCCCTACCTCTGATTCTACCTGCAGAATTGTCACCAAACTTTACCATTCCTCCTTCATACCTTTCCAAATCTAAGAACTTGTTCTTGTCACCTATCATGTGGTGAGAGCATCCACTGTCAATAACACAATCATCCTTTTCTTCAACTTGGGCAGCCAAAGCTCTTCCTACAACCTTATGATTGATAGATTTAGAGGATATTGGTTCTTCTTCCTTGATGGCAATAAACACCCATTCATTTCTGGATTTGTCTCCTATCTCTGATTCATCATCTGTTACTCCTTCATTATCAGCTTCTTCATGAACATAATAATAGTTCTTTTGGAACCTTTGTCTATTAGAGTTTGACCTTGCAGATCTTTCCAGACATCTTGAAGCAAAATGACCAATCTTATTGCAGTTGAAGCACTTAAAAGATAACTTTTCTTCATACTTATCAGATCCTCTTGGCAATCTCTTTGCAATGAGGGCTTCAAGATGAGTTGTTTCTACTTCTTCCTCTTCCATGTCTTTCCTTGCTTGATCATACCATGAC
The DNA here is from genome assembly GCA_027924645.1 of Cunninghamia lanceolata. Classification (NCBI taxonomy): domain Eukaryota; kingdom Viridiplantae; phylum Streptophyta; class Pinopsida; order Cupressales; family Cupressaceae; genus Cunninghamia; species Cunninghamia lanceolata. The sequence goes on from BSBN01000609.1 coordinate 477,354, forward strand.
AGCTTCCTTGAAGAGTTTTCTCTCGGATCAAATCTTTCTTTGCCTTTCACATAGGCACTGGCTTTGAATGCAGATTCAGTCTTGGGGGGATCATCTCCAAACTCGGTCATTTCAAATGCAGCTAGTTTGCCAGCCAATTGTTCTCTTGTGATAGTTGCATGGGCTCTGAATTCATCAATGGCAGCAACCTTGATCTTATAGGCAGCAGGAAGGGATTTGAGAATTTTGCAAACAATCTCATTTTCATCCAGAACTCCACCAGCATTCCTGATTCCACACACCAGCTCATTTACTCTTGGCATAAAAGTAGTGATATTTTCATCATCTCTCATCTTCAATCTTTCAAATTTTCCTTTGAGACTTTTCAACCTTGCACTCTTAAGAAACTCATCTCCTTCATGCAGAAGTTCCAGTTTAACCCAGATCTCATATGCAGTTGGTAGGTCAATAACATTTGAGAGTTCTGAGTCAGTCAATGTGCTTAGAAAAGCCTCTTTGGTCCGCAGATTGTTTTCAGCATCTGTGATTTCATTTAGAGTTGTCGGACCACCCTGTGGAGGAACATATGCTTTTGTGACCATGGACAAGTATGCTTTTCCCATACACTCCAAGTGACATTTCGTGCAGCCTTTCTAGAGAGAAGTTTGTTCCATCAAACTTTGGACTATCCTTCTTGTATGACATCCTGGATCTCCTCAAGTGGTTAAGCTCCTTTCAGAGGAACTCGGCTCTGATACCAATTGTTAGATCTAGGGCACACAACTAAGAGGGGGGGTGAATTAGTTGTACAAAAACTTGCTTCTACTTCAAACACTTGATTCTTCTTTGTTAGTTAATAGCATATCAGTTAACCATTCATGAAAGCATAATGCATAAACACAGAAGCAGATAAACATCAACACATTGGACACTAAGATTTTGATGTGGAAAACCCGGTTAAGGGAAAAATCACGGGGTGATTAACCTAAGGATTATTCTCTATTAGAAGAATAAGAAAAATGAATGGCACATGCCAATTAGGGCTCACTGCCTGAGCACACTGCTCACAAGGAGGCACACTGCCTACAAGAGACACACTGTCTACAAAGTGATAAGAATCACAAACTTGAACTGGAGATTGACATCTTTACCATGTCTAGATCAGTTCCATTTAAGCCTGAGATACTTCTGCTCTACCCTTCACTCTTTCACTATACCACACTCATCCACTCCACACACCCTTTGAAATGAACTCACAAACCTTTATTTATACAAGGCATCGACTTAGGAAGAATTATCTAAGTCGGCAATCATCCACAAGAACATTCGTAAGTCGGTAATCATCCATAAGAACATTCGTAAGATGAATAACTCATCCAGTCGGCCAGTTTGAACAAGAATATCTTCATCTGGAAGAATATCTTCAATTCTAGGCTCTATCACTGATGCAGACTGACAACACAACCTCAACATGATCCAAGAACCTTCACAAGCTTGCCTGAGTGACCAGGTACATCCGCACTTCCTCTACTTACTAGAATCTCTTCTCCTCTTCATCTGGAACTTCAAGAACACAGTCTGTCGCAACTGTCAAACTGAAACAGGTTCTTTCAGACCTCCAAACTTTGTACAAACTAAGATGACACATCACAAGGACATCCCGAACACTCCTTCCAATCTACAGAGTCTGACAATGCACCTCCAGATCTCACCGGACCTTTTTGTAACACTCTATCCCTCTGAAGCATCTCCCGGAACCGGTTCTACTTGACCAATCACAACTTTTTCATATCTTCATGCAAACCTCTAAAATCTTAATTGGATCATCTCAAGACTCATATCTACAAACCCTTTAATCCACATCCTCTGATCCTTAACCTTTTGAGTACATTTGTCTTCTTCTCATCACTGTTCTTCACTGTTCCTGATTGAGATTAATTTTCTCAATATCCTCAGTACACAGCTCATCCAATCCTTCTTACCAATGTAATATGAGTATGTTGACATCAATGACAACACTTGTTAACCTCATACTTACAACAACCAACTCACAAGCACAACATACAAAGCAAGACTATGCCCCATTCTAGATGTTTTCTCCACATACCATGATATGTTGAGATCAAGGTAGCTTTGGTATGATCTTCGAATAGGACAAAAGATAAAAATAAAAAACCAAAAGAGCAACAAACCAAACAAATAGCCATTGTATCTCTTGCCAAGATGGATGATGATAGGATAGATTCTGCCTATCGTAGGAATGATATATCCTAAGGTAGGAATCAATGGATGATTGGATCATGCTTAGTTGATGTTGTTGGATTGGTGCAAGATATGATGGTTACAAGTTGTGGTCGATGCTGATTTGATAGATGATAAGTTTTGTTAAGGGATGACACTTTGATAGGTAATGCGATGCTTGGGATATTGTGTAAGCTCAGGGGATAGGGACCATCCAAGTGGGTTGGATGGGTGCATCTTCTATACCTGAGTACTAGAAACTTCCTGTGTATTCTAGACTGCCTACATACCCTTGTCTATGGGATCAAGGCACATTAAGATGTGGGTGGTGATGATATGTAGTTCTAGTTTGTGATGATGACGTGGGATGATTGAGGATACATATGATGATGATGAGATGTTGATGGAACGATGTTGATTTTGGGATGGATATTTTTGGGATTTTATGGATTTTTTGATTTTTTTTTTGATTTTTGTGATTTTTGAAAGGGAATGGTTTACTATGAGATGCTTGTATTGGATTTCATTTGGATAGCCTAAGTGCTAGATACCAATTGACAATGGAACACCAAGTCTAGAGGTGAAGGTGATTGGGTTGGGTTGGGGGATTGACGATGAAAGGAAAATGGATAGGAGATTTTGATAAATGGATAGATACATGCGGATAAGGGATAGGATGGGGGATAAAGGATCAGGTAGGGATACATGATATGTAGATGGAGGGATTGTTAGTGGAAGGTGATAGAGAGGAGATTGATGATAGATGGATTGGAAGATAGAGATAGGGATGTAAGATAGATGGATGAGAGATGGGGATAAGGATTTACTCCAAGGGCTATGTTGCAAGGAATCATATGCCCCAATGCTTAGGATTTTGCATGATGGGTTTGCGTTTGAGTGGATGGGCTTTGTAGTAGATGGATGGAGGATATGCTTGGAAAGGGAGTGTGTCAAGAGGTGTCCAAAGCAAGTTGTTGATATTTTGCCCCTTGTCTTTATCAAGATCTAACCTGAGGAAGATATAGCGGATAGGATGGATGGGAAATGGTAGGATAAATAAGGGATGGTGGATAGGAATATGATAGGATAAGGATACATGGATAGGATATGCAAAAGGATGTGGATGATTTTTCCCCTAAGTGTAGGGTACAAAATGGATGTAGAAGGGATTACACATGACATCCACAAGGGGTTTTCATCATGGTACTTGCCCAAGGTGCCACAAGGAGTGGTTTTCACCATTTGGATGGATTTTTTTCTCTTTACTATTTTCTTTATTTTTTGATTTTTTTTCTTTTTTGATGGAATGGGGACTCTAGCATTTGTTTCCTTAGAAAGGAGAAGATGGTCCCATGTTGGATAGCATTATGGCTGATGATTGCATGGATGTCAGTGGATAGTTGGTTATGATGTGGATTATGCAATAGCATGGACCATAGGAATGTGATGGGGAAGATATGTAGGATAGTGGATGAAAGATGGAGAAATGGGGGTATGTGGGAATGTCAAGTGGTGGAGGGGAACCAATACCAATGGTTGCACACACCATGATGTATTTGGAAGCTTGTACTTTGGATGTGGAGTTGGGAGTAATGGGGATCGGGATGGGAGATTTTTGGATGGTCGATTTGGGGTTTTAGGTACCCAAATGGACTTAGGAATTATCAGATTTTTAGATAGGGAGCGGGATGTTTGGGATTGTAGGGTAGATTGGGATGTGGATGCTTCAATAGAGTTTGGTGCTTTTTGTTTAGGGACCCACATCATTTTTGTTTTTTCTTTTTCTTGTGATGGTGTGGTCTTTGATAGCCTTTTGGATTTTTGATTTTGCTTGGAAGGGATAAAATATCTAGGCTTTTGTGCTTTATGAGTCAAGGCATTCAAATTTTTGAATCCCATGGATTAGGGGGAAGCTTCATGTTTGAAAGATGTGTGCTTTTGTTGGTCTTGATTGGGAAATTTAGGGGGTTTATGGGTGGAGGAGTAAAAAGTGGATTTATGGATAAATGAATGAGGGGATTTGAGGGTAGGGATTTTTGGGAGGATGGGAGGATAAGAGGATTTGTGGATAGGGATGTTTGGAGTTGGTAGGATAGGAGGTAAAGTGGATTTAATAGGAATATTTGGAGTTGGAAGTAGTGGGGGTAAATTTGATGGAGGAAAATGGATGGTCACATGCTTTTGCAAGTGATATGATGATGGAGGGATGGCGACATATGCTTTGGGGGTGCAATGAGATGCACCATGTTTGGGATTGGATGAATGGATTTTGGAAGGTGTGTGGGTGGTACCAACATGTTTAGATTATTTTTCTTGGGGTGTAAAGACAAGGCCATGCGAGGATGGATGGAATGTGGTGTGGATGGGCTCTAAAATGACTTGTTCATGAAGGCCTAAGCCTTTGCCTTGATAGTTCATATGTTGGAGCATGCGACATGCAATGGGATGTTTGGTGCTTTGGAAATAAGACATGAGTCCATTATTTGTTAGAGAAGGATAGATGGTGGATGGAAGTTGATCACCTCCTATGAGGGAGTCACCATGGATGAAGGTGCTTTATCCAAGTGAATAGGAGGATGGATTTGGGATGAGATTGGTAGATGGAGGTAAAGGATTCATGGGGGATGGTAAAGGGATGGTAGAAGATGGTGTGAGATCAATAAGTTGATCAATAGATGGGAGGGGATCGGGGATGGGATTATATGGGATGGTTGGATCTGGATTAGGAGAAGGGGATGATGTTTCAACATGCTTTGGATTTGATTCTTAACATAGCTAGTGTGCTTGGATAGAAGTGGGAGTGACTTTGATAGATGTGGCGGGTGCTTGGATAGATGTGATAAGTGTTTGGATGGATGTGATAAGTTCTTGACTTATGGGTTCTTGAACATGGCTGCATGATGGTTCTTGAGTTATGATAGGAGATTGTTCAAGAGGTTTGGTGGGTGTTGGATTTCATGAGGGTGTTTGATTCCTTGCTAATATCCAATGGATGGTATCCTTCATGAGTGTATGGGTTGAAGAACAATGTAATGGATGGATAATGATGGTGGATGGTGTAGGATTAGGATTGGGATTGGATAGGTGGGTGATAGGATTAGGTAATTATGGTTCTTGGATGGGTTCAAGGATAGGTGTGGGATTATATGGTGGTGTTGGAGGGGTGGGGGAGGTGAAGGACTCTATAGCTTTGCTTTCATTTTTTGATGTTCTTTGGAGGAAATCCCAAAAGGATTCTTTGGATGTCGTGGTCTTAGGATTTGGGAGATTTGATGGTGGATTAGAAGGTGTATGTGTGATAGGGGTTGGCGGATTGGGAGATACATAAGGTGATGAATTAAGGTTGATAAGGTTGGAGGGATATTGTGATGGGAGGATGGGAGGATGGGGATTAGGGGATGGGGGATTTGCATGGAGGAATGGTTGTTGATATAAGCTTTGGATTTCAGATATAAGGTGCACTAGATTGATGTTCCCTTGATCAAAGTTACCATGACAAAGGTTAGGGGATGGATAAGTTGGAGGTATTGATTGATTGGATAAGTATGATGGCATGGATGTGTAAGGGGATGGAGATTGATATGAGGGTAAAGGTTGATATGATGAAGGTTGATATGAGGTCGATGGTGTGGGCATATAGGATGAAGTTTGGTATGATGAAGGTTCATAAAATGAAAATTGATGTGATGTGGATGGGGATGATATGTAGGGTGTTTGTTGATATGATGAAGTTTGGGTAGGGGATTGGGATTCTCCAATGATGAGGTGTGCTAAGGGTATATCTCTAATGTCATTTTTGAATTTTTCCTTAGCATTAGGATCCATGTTCTCATAGATTTTTCTAAGTCTTTGTAATTGTTACATTGCTACATAAGGATCCATTTTGTTGGAGAGATGTGGGATGATGGAGAATAATAGATGATTGTGATGTTGGGGATCAAATTTCAAGACCTTAGGATGATTTGATTTGATTTGATTTGTTTTGATGGATGGTTCTCTATGCTTAAGATAGACTAATGATCTTAAGAAAGAGGGTTAATTGGGTTGATTCGATTAGGTGATCAATTAGGGTCTTGATTTTTGATTGGGTTTATTCAGATTTGGGGTTTGATAATGATGTTGGGGGATTTGGATAATGATTGGGATCGATGTTTATTTTGGATTGGATTTGGGCTATGGTTTGGAAGATTATGGATTGATGTTGGTTGGATTTTGGATTTGATTTGGATGAGATGGGATTAGAATGATGTTGATGAATTGGATTAAGGATGATGAGGGTGATTAGGATAAGATTGAATTGAATAGTTTGGATGATGATATGGATAAGATAGGTGGTTAGGATGATTAGGATAGATGGGTGATTAGATTAAGGTGAAGTGGATAAGAATGATTAGGATGATGAAGATAGATTATGACTAGAGAGGAAGTAGATTATGATGAATTTTGATTAATCTCAAATAAAGGGATTGGATAAGCTCAATTGATGGGATTCTTGGCAAGCATGCAAACACTTCACAGAAGAGAATATAATGGCCAAAGGTTTGATTAATGAAAATGTGATAATCAAGCACATAAAACCTAAGGGGAAGCAAGGACAATACTTGTGGAACAAGTAGAGGGATTTGGGCCACTAAAACAAAGGTTCGTAGTGGGGGAACATCCGGGGGATCGGCACCTTACGAGCATCCGATAAACCACTTAAGGATTTGACTAGCTCTACTAGGGGACTACTGCCTTTCAATCTAGCATCGAATGGTAAGCGCTCATACTGATTTAGACTTGTCTTTTGCCTTATCCTTTTTTGTATAGCAGACCAGATGAAAGTACCACTTGGGGTCACCAATGAGTTCTCCGAATGGATGTGTCTTAAGGGTAGGCCCACATCCTAAAAATAAAAATAGAATAGAACCATTTCTCTTCACCCAAGATCCTTTTGAAGGCAAGGGGAGAGGATACTTTGATTCTACCCTATGGGATAACATAGACGTGCAAGTGCACAAGACATGGCAAACAAAAGCTAATGTTCGTTTTAAGCCCAAATAAAAAAATGTACCTAAAGTTGTTTGTTGCAAGCAATGATTAATTTTAGTTGCACCAAAATCAAATGTTCTTTTCACTAAGGCACACAAAGATTCTTTTTAGTTGCACCAAGATAAAGTGTTTGATTGTAGATTGTTTGCAAGCAAGACTGATTTTATGCACCAAATTTGGGTGTTTTCTAAGCTAAGCACACAAAGATTCTTTTTAGGTGCACCAAGATAAAGTGTTCTCTATGCTAAGAAATCCCTGCAAAAGATGTTAGTAGCTTCCAGGTTTTGCCCTAGGATGATTTGAAATATCCTACAGAAAAGGGTCCCAACCCTGCACAGATCCCTAAGCTAGTATAGAATAAATAGTGCCAATCTAGAGGCAAGATAGCGCTAATATACAAGATAGCACTAATACAAAAGATAGCACCAATACAGAGGCAAGATAGTGCCAATATGCAAGATAGCGCCAATACAGACAAAATATAGCACCAATATACAATATAGAGCTAATACAGATACAGGATAGCACCAATACAGAGGCAAGATAGCACTAAACTGTGTTTTTGCGTTAGTTTAACTTTTGTAGTGAGAAAGATAGCATTGAACTGGGTGAGTTTAGCACCAAAATGACGTAGAGATGGTCAAGGGTCTGATTTTAGGAAAAAAATGACATAGTCTCCCCCTATCCCTGCATAAAATCTTGCAAAACAGAGAGCAAAAGACACAAAAGATGTTGAAAAGGAAAAAAAACACAAAAATATGTGAGTCCAAATGATTGAACAATGCCGTGGTAAGAAGGTGCCACCATAGTCTGGAAATAGCACCAAAATGTAGGTAAAATGGCACTATTGCGCAGAAAGATAGCACTAATCTAGAAAAAACACATCTTAACAACAAAAAAACCTCACAAAATTATTAGATTGAGACCTTGTGGGTCCCACTGGGCATGCCATTGTGATCTATGAAGTCAAAATGAAAACCAAAAACATAAATCAAGTTCAAAAACAAATGGTATACCTTCACATGTGACCCACAAATCTAAGATAGGGTGGAAGGAGTTGCACCCAATCTCCTTATATTTACCCAAGTAGATGAATGTGGATTGCTCTTTGAGATTCAACACAATAGGATGATGGATTTGGATTTAGATGGAGATTGAGATGGGGATGAGGAATGATTTTAGAATTTTGATGGTATGATGAGAATATTTAAGAGAAATTTGGGCATGATAAGGATGCAAGAAGAAGTTGTTGTAAAATGGCTTGGGTGAGGGTTTCATTTATAGATTTTTGAAAAGGGGATGGAGGGTGAGGATCAAAAGTTGAGATCAAGGGCTAGAAATGATTGAGAGTTAGGGTTAGGATTGAAGTCATAGCCTTATAACAGGTGTCACAAGAGGAGTGGGTGAGAGAGATCAATGGTTGAGGTTTAGTCAATGGGATTGGAGGGCTCTCATTATTTGTGAATTAAAAATTCACATGGGGAAAGGTGTTGAGGATAAAAATGAATTAAAAATTCATTTTTGGGAAGAGTGGATATGACAAGTGAATTAAAAATTCAACTCATGGGGGAGTGTGAATTAAAAATTCACTTTTATGTGGAGATGTGAAGGTTGAAGGACACATGTACACTTACATGTGTAAGAGGGTGATAAATGAGTTGTAAGGGAGATTTGACCCTTTGAATAAAAAATTGATTTTTATTCAAAGGTGTGTGGGAGGATGGGCTAAGTAAGGTTAATTAAGTGTTTAGCTTAATTAATTTAGGTCTAGAGGATATGTAAACTAGGGTAGCTAATTAAATAATTGATATTTAATTAATTAGGATGGGGATAGGTTGATTAATAGGGTAGATTAATTAGATAAAAATGATTTATCTAATTAATAGGGATTAGGGAGATGGACAAATTAGCTAAATAAATATTAGAAATATTTATTTAATCAATGAGTATATAGTTATAAGGTATAGTGATAAATTAAGTGAATTAATTGATCACAAAGGATAGATGATAGATGGTTAGAGTTAAATTAATTAAATAAAATGAATATATTTAATTAATAGGAGGGATAATTGTTGGTGTAGAGATACGGGAAATTGGTTTTGTGAAGCAAGTCAATTTTAGGTGTCTACAACTTGAATCAAACTCTAAAAGAAAGAACTAATAAATGCTATAGATTAGATAGTATAGCTGGCCGCCTAAAGTATGATCTACAAGAAAGCATAGACAATGAAAGAAATCTTGAAAGACAAATTGTTATTCTCAAACATGACCTAGAAGTTGCAAATGAATACAAGGAGAAGTTCAAGATAAGTTCAGCCAAACTTGAAGCAATACTTGAGGGTCAGAAAAAGGTTGTTGACAAGCATGGTCTTAGATATCAGAAGGGTGAAAGTTCTGAATCTGGACAAAGAAACTTTTAACCAAGAAATGAGAGAAATAGACCTAGAAGACCTCTGGTAAGACAACCTAATGCTCAAAGGTATCCATCTTTCAATGGAAATTATTTCAAGTGCAATAAATTTGGTCATAGAGCCACTCAATGCAGAAGTAAAGTAAGTCAAAATAATCCATCCTTCACTGGACAATGCTTCAATTGCAAGAGGTATGGTCATAAATCCAATGAATGCAAAAGTATGATAATTAGTAACTCATCAAATAGAGGAAGTAGAAATTCTTTCAATGGAAAATGCTTTGCATGCAATAGATTTGGACATATGGCCATTTAGTACAGATCAAGAGGAAATCAATCAAATGGGCAAAGAAATGTTGTGTGCTTTAATTGTAACTGATCTGGTCATTTTGCAAGATTCTGTAGAAGTAGGATTAATGAAAGAAGAGGTCCAGTAAATAGAAAACTAGATGAGTGGAGACAAGATAAAGGAAAAAAAAAATTGATGAGAATGAGATCCAGAATTAAATGAACAAGACATGGGTCAAGAAAATAATTGTGAACCATAGTAATGGGTCTGCATCAGAATCTGGTGCTGATAATTCCTCTAGAAATTGAATTAGAAGCTTTGGCTCAGGGGGAGCTGCATTGAAAATCAAATCCCCCAGCCAGTAAGTGGGTTCCTGAATCTGGCACAGTGAGAAAAGAGATCTTGGATTGTTTCAAATCATTTGGTAGGATTTCTGAAAGAAAAGAGGTGGATATGGCAGATTTTGGAGTAATTCATGAGAAACTATTCAACAAACAGACTAACTGAATGTATTAGGGCAAAGCATTTATTACAAAGACAAATTAGGCACTACGGAGCATAAAAAGGTCATTCATTCCTCATTTGGATCACTTTTCATTAGAAGTGTAGACACCTAAAATTGACTTGCTTTGCAAACCAATTTATCCCTCCTGTTAATTGAATAAATTCAATTAATCCCTAACCATATGTCTATCCCTTGTGATCAATTAATTCATTTAATTTATCACTAGACCTTACAACACTATCCTCATCTATTAAATAAATATTTCTAATATTTATTTGGCTATTTTGTCCATCTCCCTAATCCCTATTAATTAGATAAAATCATTCTTATTTAATTAAACTAGCCTACTAATTGACCTACCCTACCCTACCCTAGCCTACCTCATCCTAACCCTAGGATTAATTAAACAAAACCTATGTTAATTAATCCTAACCTCTCATTTGGGTGGTCAAACCTAGTTTAACACCCTTCCCCACATCCTCCAAATAAAAAATTGAAACATATCACACATCACATTTACTTCTCTTACAAACCCCTTACCACCCCCATACCTCATTTATCACCTCTTATCCCCAAATGAATTTTTAATTCATTTGCCATTCCCCATATGAATCTTTAATTCATAAATATTCCTTCACACCCATGCTCATTTAATCACCCCTTTCCCCAAAATGAATAAAAGATTTACTTTTATTCCTAGCCCTTGATCTCATCTTTTGATCCTCACCCTCCATCCTCATTTCCAAAACTCTATAAATAAGACCCCTCTCTAAGCCATTAGGGGGGACTTGATATTGCATCCAACCTCTTCCAAAATCACTCCACAATCTCCTCATCATACCATCATAATTCCAAAATTATCCCTCATCCCCATCTCAATGTCCATCTAAGTCTAAATCCTTCATCTACATTGTGTTGAGCATTTGAGCAATCCACATACATTCTAGTCTTGGGTAAAATCTGAGGAGCTATCGGGTGCAACTCCTTCCCTCTCTTGGATTTGTGAGTCAAAAGGAAGGTATAATCATTTGTTTTTGCATTTGATTCATATTTATATTTCATTTTTTTCTCATAAATCACATTGGCACGCCTAGTGGGACCTTAGTAAAGAAAATAGTAAAGAGAAAAATCTATCCAATGGTGAAAACCACTCCTTGTGGTGCCTTAGGCAAGTACAATGATGAAAACCCCTTGTGGTTGTCATGCGTAATCCCTTCTCCATCCATTTTGTATCCCTACACTTAGGGGCAAAACCGTATCCATCATCCATATCCATAACATCCTTTTGCATAACCTATCCATGTATCCTTATCCTATCATATTCCTATCCACTACCCTCTATTTATCCTATCATTTCCCATCCATCCTATCCATTATATCTTTCTTTTACCATCTCCTACCTTAGATCTTGATAAAGACAAGGGGCAAAATATCAAAAACAACATGCTTTGGAGACCTCTTGGCATACTCCCTTTGTAAGTATATCCTCCATCCATCTACTGCAAAGTCCATCCATTCAAACATGAACCCACCATGCAAAATTCTAAGCATTGGGGCATATGATTCCTTGCAACCTAGCCCTTGGAGAAAATCCTAAAACCCCCCATCCATCTATCATGTATCCCTACCTAATTCTTCATCCCCCATCCTATCCCTTATCTGCATGTCTCTATATATCTACCACAAATCTCCTATCCATTATCCTTTCATTGCCAATCCCCCTATCCAACCACATCACCTTCACCTCTAGACTTGGTGTTCCCCTGTCATTGGTATCTAGCGTAAAGGTTATCCACATGAAATCCAATGCAACCATCATAATAAATCATGTCCTTTCCAAAAATCAAAAAATCCAAAAACATCACAAAATCAAAAAATCCAAAAACATCACAAAATCAAAATCAAAAAATCCAAAAACATCACAAAATCAAAAAATCAAAAAACATCACAAAATCAAAAAATACAAAAATAATAGAAAACACAAAAAATCCCCAAAAAATAAATATCCATCACAAAATCAACACTGCTCCATCAACATCTCATCATCTTCCAACATCCTCAAAATCACCCAAATCATCCAACACATCATCATCCCACATCATCATCACAAATTAGAACTACATATCATAATCACCTGCATCTTAATGTGCCTTGATCCCATGGATACAGGGTATGTAGGCAATTTGGAATACGCAGAAAGTTTCTAGTACTCAGGTCCATAAGATGTACCCATCCAACTCACTGAGCTTACACTAGATCCAAGCACCACATCACCTATCAAAGCATCATCTCTTAACAAAAGTCATCAACTATCAAATCAGCATCAACCACAACTTGTCACCATCATATCTTGAGCCAATCTTACAACATCAACAAAGCATGATCCAATCATCCATCGATTCTTGCCTTAGGATATATCGTTCCTACGATAGGCAGAATCTATCCTATCATCATCCATCTTGGCAATAGATACAATGGCTACTTGTTTGGTTCGTTTGTCTTTTCATTTTTGATTTTTATCTTTTGTCCTATTCGAAGATCACATCAAAGCTACCTTGATCTCACTATATCATGGTATGTGGTGAAAACATCTAGAATGGGGCATAGTCTTGCTTTTGTATGTTGTGCCTATGGGTTGGTTTCATTACTCCAAGCTAGTATTCATATATTGTTGATCATAGGGTCGGTTCTAGCATATTGATCCCCTTATGCATCTAAGGTTCATTATACCTTTTGTGTACTAAGGACTTATGCTATGAGTCCCCTTCCCTCATCAGGACAAGGTTGTACTATCTTGGGCATGCATGGGATCATCCCTTTGTTTGTGTGTATAGTCCATGCAAATGTTGGATACACATCATCACCCTGGTCTTCTATACCTTGGTGAACATATCCACTTTGCTATATCAAACCTAGGATTGCTCTAAATTATTTTCAGCACAATGATCATCCACCAATCAATCTCCCACCATCATCATCCTTTCATCTCACCACTTATCCTCCAACCACTTCAACCAATCTCTTCCATCCATTTCAAGAGCACAACCATGTTCTTGCAACCCGCCTATCCTCTCGAGGGGGCATCACCCTTACCAATTATCCCCAAACCTTACCCTATTCTAAGCCAAAATCTTTTTTCTATCCAATCCAACTCTATGTTTTACTTCTTTGAAATGATGTTACTTAGCCACAACACCATCTCAGAGAGGGGAAAATGTAGACACCTAAAATTGACTTTCTCTGCAAACCAATTTATCCCTCCTGTTAATTGAATAAATTCAATTAATCCCTAACCATCTATCTATCCCTTGTGATCAATTAATTCATTTAATTTATCACTAGACCTTACAACACTATCCTCATCTATTAAATAAATATTTCTAATATTTATTTGGCTATTTTGTCCATCTCCCTAATCCCTATTAATTAGATAAAATCATTCTTATCTAATTAATCTAGCCTACTAATTGACCTACCCTACCCTACCCTACCCTACCTCATCCTAGCCCTAGGATTAATTAAACAAAATCTATGTTAATTAATCCTAACCTCTCATTTGGGTGGTCAAACCTAGTTTAACACCCTTCCCTACATCCTCCAAATAAAAAATTGAAACATATCACACATCACATTTACTTCTCTTACAAACCCCTTACCACCCCCATACCTCATTTATCACCTTTTATCCACAAATGAATTTTTAATTCATTTGTCATTCCCCATATGAATCTTTAATTCATAAATATTCCTTCACACCCATGCTCATTTAATCACCCCTTTCCCCAAAATGAATTAAAGATTTACTTTTATTCCTAACCCTTGATCTCATCTTTTGATCCTCACCCTCCATCCTCATTTCCAAAACTCTATAAATAAGACCCCTCTCTAAGCCATTAGGGGGGACTTGATATTGCATCCAACCCCTGCCAAAATCACTCCACAATCTCCTCATCATACCATCATAATGCCAAAATTACCCCTCATCCCCATCTCAATGTCCATCTAAGTCTAAATCCTTCATCTACATTGTGTTGAGCATTTGAGCAATCCACATACATTCTAGTCTTGGGTAAAATCTGAGGAGCTATCGAGTGCAACTCCTTCCCTCTCTTGGATTTGTGAGTCAAAAGGAAGGTATAATCATTTGTTTTTGCATTTGATTCATATTTAAATTTCATTTTGTTCTCATAAATCACACATACCTTGCAAAAAGACAACTGATGCAGTGCATGTGGGTGATCTATTTTTCAAAGAGATTATGAGATTGCATGGATTACCTAGGAGTATAGTTTTAGACAGAGATACAAAGTTTGTTGGATACTTTTGGAGAACACTTTGGAAGAAGATGAAGATAGATTTGAAGTTTAGTTCATCTTTTCATCCACAAATAGTGTTGGGACAGGAAAATTTAAAATTTTCTTATATATTCCTACCCACCCATGTCTGACCAAATCAGAAAACATTACGCCCAAAATCATAATAATAACTGGTATATTCCATAAAAATCACATGACTTTCATCACAAATGGGTGTCTCATCCCTCAAACTGTAATATAATGAAGGGCCTCAGTTTCTTAATTTCGGTAAGACCTCACTTTTGTTATGCCGATCCATGCTATATGAGCCAGACTAAAATGAGTATCGGCATGAGAATAATGATCGGGGAGAAGATTTCAGGAATCACCGATGATAAAAGTAACATCGATGACCTTTCATCAGGGAGAGAATTTTTAGTCACGCTGAGTTGATCAATAACAAGACTATCGGCATGAGAAAACACTATCGGGGAAAACTCCAAAACCTCCCCTGACAATATAGATCACACCGATGAAGGAGTTTGGTATGACTCTTGCCGAGCTACCCATGGAACTAGTGAAACTAATGATCATCAGGGAGAGATACACATCAGGGAGAGAAGTTAAATTATCTCCAACTTTGTAATGTCTTAGTGATAAAGCGCCATTATTTCGGCTTAGGTCACACCAATATCTAGGAAGGATAAGAACCGTCGGCAAAAGTGAACAAGTCAGAACAAATCTTGCAAGTCTTGCCGAAACAATACTCACAACGATGTCTGTGACATATTGTGAAGATCACTCTGATGAAGAATGTAAAGGAAGATATTGGGGAAATGATCATGATCGAATAGTTGGGAATAAGTCATTCCGATGTCATATCTTATCCTGACAATAACAATGGCCACGCTCATCGGTAAGACTCCCACCGACATCCATATCAAAGACACTTAAGATATTGGAGTAAAGTGTTATTCCCATGGTGATAAAGTAAGTGAGGCTGATGATAGCCATGCCCATTTATATATCCGGTAGACCTCGAAATATCTTGGCAATGTAGACTTATATACAAAAGATGACATCAAGGAGATAGATGAAGGGTCACAGCGATTGATCCATAAGCAAATGTTCATGCCATAAGAAGATATTAAATCACCCTGACATTACAAAAATCATACTGATGAAGGGAGTTATGACGATGTGACATCTCACAATGATCACGAAAATTAAAAAATTGGAACAATTAATTGCAAATAAGGAAGAGATCCTTTGAAATACCATTTGAAATCACTGCAATTAAGTTCGAAAGAATTGTCTGAAAGGAGCACGCAAGTGGAGACTTGGAGGAGAAAACAAGGGAATTCAATCTTCACCTTCGACAACAGGTACATGTATACAAACCTCTGTGCAGTAGCCTGTAATTTGAATTTGCTATCCATGATGAAAATGGAGACTCTAGTGAAAGGAAAGGGCAGAAAACAACAGGGTGAGACTAGTAAACCTAAAAAAGAAAAAAATTGACAAAAGCCCTGATGAGAAAATAAAAGATAGGAAAGTAAATCAAGACATAATTGACCAATTGCCTAGATCAACTCCCAAAGCCCGAAGGTCTGCACAACTTAGGGCATAAGTAGAGAAATTAGAAGACAAATGTAAATATCTTGGAAACGTGTGGACCCCAATAAGAGGTTACAAATTGTTCAAATTCCACTTACAACAAAAGATTCAGGAATTTCCCAGTGTCTAACCCATGGCACTTGAATTTGGGAAAATTGGTCGTTCTTGATGTGTTTCTAAATGCAGAACTCCTCCAACTCCTGACTAAGTAGTATAATCCAAGCCTCAAGGCCATATGCAACCCACAAGGGGAGACGATTATACATTTGTCTAAGAATGCCATTTGTGAAGTATTTAACTTAGATGATTTGTGTATTGTTCCCATAGTGTATGAGGATTTGGACAAAGAATATTGGAGGATGGATAACACCTATAATGGATGGAGGTTACCTATTCACAGACCTAGGGTAGAAGGAGAAATAGTGCCCCTTAATGATAATGATGGACCTCCATTCCATGTGTCATTGTTTGAACCATACATACAATACACATATTATTCTATGGGCCAGGTCCTAGGATAAGAGGTTCCTGACTTCATGACAATTCCTTTAATGGTGATAGCCATAGACATACAATGTCACAATGCCAGGCAGTTTGACTATGCTGCCTATCTGTTTGGAAGAACTGATTTTGGTTTGAATGCAATCAAGAACAACGCCCCATCAATCTCTTTTGAACACTACTCACTCCTCATGCACATGGTGCTTTATTATGGCTAGGAAATAGGATTATGGCAAAATGAATTCAAAGTTGTTTAAATGGATCAGAAGGGACAAAAGTCACCTATACAAATGTGGACGAGGATATGGGACAGCAGGTATGCCCATTCAAGTTATATTCATTTTGAAGAATACCGTGTGAAAGTGTTGTATAGATATTTTAGTCATCCTTGTGAATATTCACTCTCAAATGAAATAAAGAGGTTTCTCAGACCTAAAGATTTTGGTGGTCCTCCTACTATTACCCACAACTGGGGAGACTGGTATTGTTTTGAGGATGCTACCATGATTAGAGTTTATGGTTTTGAAGACACCCCTTTTATATTGCCTAAGACAGTTCCTGACAGAATTGCCTACTTAGAGATAGTCAAGCAAATGAACTACTCTAATATGATGCATTTGAGCTCCTATGACAAGCAATCCTTCATGTCTAGTACTCTATGCTTTGGAGACTTTACTGTGGTATCAAAAGAGGGTTATGGTCTCATTATGGATAAACTAATGCATTACAATATGAGATGTGTAGAAACAAGAAAAGGATTTGATCCTGAGGGTTTCATTGATCTTGCTAGGAGAAAACAAAACCTTAGTGGATATACACATGTCCCATATCCCCATGATGACATTGTTAGGAATATGGAAGAAACTGAAGTTGAATTAGTGGTTGAGAAATATAATAGGGACTTAGATGAGAAGAGGAGACAACTTGCAGAGATAGAGTTGTTGTCCTCTAATGATGAAGGACCTATAGAAGAAGAAGAGCCACATCAATAGACAAACAGAATGTGCAAACAAAAAAATGCAACACTATCAGTCTCCTGGTACAGAACATGATGAGGAGGGGTCTGCTGATGAGGATCCAAGACAAGGAGGATATGATTCTTTTATTTTTGATGATCAATTTATTCATTCTATGGAATTTAAATCATTTTTGTATAAATGTAAGGGTAAAGAGATCAGGGAATCAGTTGATAATGTCACAGCTAACAATGAAAGACAATTAGTTGATATGTTAAAAACAATTGTGGACAGTGAACTGTAAGCTATGACTCCTAGTAAAGGTAGACAGCTGCTCAAAGAAGCAGGCATCATGATATTCCCTAGTCTTGATTTAAATTCGTCTTTGGTATTTGATAGTTTTTTGCATAATACAGATGACAAATATAAGGTCACTCCTAAGGGTGTCACAGAAGTGTATATGGGCACCAAATATAACAATAATGAAAATTCACTAATGATATGGGCCTTGTACCCTCCCCATAAGAAGACGGCCATTATAGACACTGAAAAGGCTTTTGGGCATGTCATGACTTTGAAGGTAGGGGAAACTGACCCTTTGATCACTGTAGACATTGGCATTAACATTGCAAAGTTGAATAAAGTACAAGCTCAGATGCTGATCAAAGAATGAGATGCATATAAATTGAGCTATGAGATATTAACAAAGGAAAATGATTATTTGAAAGACACTATTAAGAACACCTTTGGAGGGTCAGTGAAAAGATTAACTCAGGGAGAAAGTTTGCAAAGTGCCCAATCACCATCTATTGATCAGATAGCTCAAATCTAGATTGACACACTTGCAACAGTGCTCCAGAATAGGCATGCCAACATGATGCATTGGATGAACCAATTTTGGGATATTTATTCTAAAAATTATAATGTGATCCAAGAACATGAGAGGCTTCACAATAGGCTATAGGAGAAAATCCATGAGACATAGAGTAAAGATGTTTTTGACACTGCAGGTACTTCCAATGCAAAAGATTTGATTGAGCGGCACCAGAAATATTATGACCAGCTTAAGAATGATGCTAAAGAGTATATTAAGGCTTCAAAAGTAGGAGTACCCATGTTATTAAGGAATGATAAAGAACTGAAGAGAAAACATGAATGGAGTGAAGACTGTCAAAAGATATTGCATGAAGCCTTAGGATCTCTCAAGGACAAAGACTTTGCATCTAGGGAAGCCTGCAAGCATCTGGAGAAGATGGTAATGATGGATGTGATCACAAGAAATGCTATTGAATTTATTGATACACACCATAGCTAGGAGTATTTGGATCACATTGTTCAGATATACTTGTGGTTGAACAGAGCTTAAAGAATTGTTATCTTTATTATTGTTATGTTAATCATGTTGATTCCCAAAAGACATTTTGAAGAGTTACGTCTCTTCATAAGTATTTCTATATAAGTTGAACATATGATGCTGAATTATCATCAGCAATAGGATATAAAACATGAAGTTTACAATGTTTTAAAGGACCATGTTGCAAGCATATTATTGAAGAAGTAAATTGAAGTTCTCTGATTTTGTGGTTTTATTTTGGCATCAATTATTTGTTAAAGTTATTCAATTACATGGTTGTCTCTAGTTCAGTATTTCCTCGTTATTCAAATTAATATATCAAGTATATATTTAATTTGTCAATGCACATTTGTTGTATTTGTGTGATTAGATTAATTGGTTTCCATTAGAGGAATTAAAATCCTTCTGATCAATCACAATAACCTAGAAGTGTTAGTTTGGATTACTAAGAAGAACCATATAATTAGGATTGCCATTCTGTCTCCAAGTTGATACTATATGTTGTTCTTGTATATTTCATTCAATTGGTTCCTTCAAGAAAGGATTAAACTTCCTTTTGGTGACTAATAAGAAATCTGATTTTATCTATTGGATTATTAAGGAGAGTCTATCAGTCATTTACCTGCACATTTATACAAGTTATAAACTAAAGTATTTTTCCAAACAGTTAGAGTTACTACCCACTATAAGCCACTAGTCTTAGTCTTCCATTTGACTCTGTTTACCCAAAAAGGCACTGGTCTTATTTCAATTCATCATTTAAAACCCCTTTATTAGTTAAGCACAGTCATAAAATTCACCTTGATATTGCTTATACAATTTATACCAATCATCCATCAGATATTAGATATAGAATTAGTTAGCAAGCTTTCATCTATTCTACACCATTTGCCATTGTAGGTAGATCCATTTACTTAGTCAAAATATTTACACTCAATCTTCTTTACTTTTCAAGGTTCACCTGCCTAGGTTTAGCAGGACCTAAAGTGTAGGGAGTCATCAAACCCTAAAGGTTGATTCCATCACGTTAGTTCAAAAACATTGCAAATCTAAGCATAGAGCATGGCATCCTCTTAGGATTAGCAACCTGCATTTTTGAGACCTAACAGATAGATGGATAGACAGAGGTAATGAATAGGAGTTTTAGAAACTTGTTGAGATGTTTGGTTGGAGAGAAGATAGGAAGTTGGGATTTGATTCTTTCACAAGTAGAATTTGCATATAATAATTTAGTCAACAGAAGTACCGGAAGAACACCTTTTGAGATTGTTAATGGAGTGAACCCTAGAGGAGTGGCCGAATTGAGAGATATCAGCATGAAAGAAAAGAGAAGTGCAGAAGTAGAAGAATTTGCAGATCATATGAACATAATGCATAACCAAGTGAAGAAGCATTTGGAGAACATGAACAGTAAGTACAAAGAGAAGGTAGATGAGAAGAAAAGACACAAGAATTTGAAGTTGGAGAGGAAGTAATGGTCTATTTGAGAAAAGAAAGATTTCCAGGTGGGATATATAACAAGTTGAAGATGAAGAAGTTTGGACCTTGTAAGATACTCAAGAAATTTTATCCAGGAAATGCATATGAAGTGGAATTACTGGAGACATTAGGTATTTCACCTATTTTCAACATTGCAGACCTTTACCAATATCATGAAGTAGAGTTCAGTGACAGCATGGAAGAAGACTTGAAGAAACAGTTACCACAACAAGAACTAGAACAAATTGAAGGCATTTTGGATGGCAGAGTTGGATGCAACACTAGAGGAAGACAATACAAAGAATATATTGTGAAGTGGAAAGGGAGACTAGAAGAAGATTCATCATGGATTTCTCAGGCTAAGGTGGACCATCTTGGTTCTCCCCTAGCCCCAGCAAAGTGAGGGACTCACTTTTTCAATAACCCTGGATGTTTGATCTAGGAGCATCCCTGGTTCAAGAGTAATCTTGCATCAACCAAAAACATTTGCATTTGCATTTTAGTCTATTTGCAGTTCAGTTCTTTCATTTCCTAGTTCAGTCAGAAGCATCTCAGCTTGTGGTCTAGTTTTAGCATTTCACACCTTGCGGATCTAGACTTAGCATCTTAATTCATTCATCTACATCATATCAAGAATTTAGAACATTTCAATCAGTTATCAGAAAGTTATTGCTAGTAGAAGATCCTTTGTTTTCTTAGTGCATAGTTCTCTGACAGTCATGACTAATCAGCTAAAGGAGAAGGATTGGGAGCATTGGCTGATTTGTAGATCCTTGTGATTCATTCTACATTGTTCCTTGATTCATGGCTGACCTTCCTCATAGGTCTGCACTTTATTGTATCCGTTTGAGAAGGATTTTCAAGCTGATAGGTCTGACCTATCCAAGGACACACGTTGCACCTCTTCATCAGGATTCTGGATCTCTTGTGGTCGATGTGGAGGAATCCATTGGCCTGGAAATGATATATATTGATGTAATAGATCCTTAGGAAAGTAGTAATGGATTGATAGATTGATCATAGTTTAGGTTTTGTGCGAAAGAGCTTCAAAGCTTTATCTTACGCATGTATGTAATCAGGCTTGTGAGCCCTAGTTGTAAGTTTGTTTATTGTTGACTACATTGTATTTGAATTCTTTGATATACTGAATGATTGAATCTGCATTTGTTCTATATTTTTGTGTTGTTTCCATTGGTGTTTACTCTGGCTGCACGGTCCGGACAGTTCATTCTGTGAACCCTCTCACCGTGACTACACCACATTCATTCTCATAGGGTATGTAGTCCATCTTCCCCTTGTCTTTATAAAAATTACATATATTTAAACGGATTCTTGTTCTGTTACTTGTTTTCATCAATTCGTCATCTTTGGAGCTGGTATGTTGGCCAATATTTTTGTTAGATGTATCATATGATGATTGATCATTGCCCTCTAGGCTGGAATTCAGTGATCAAGTAAACTTTAAACTAAAAACTTTATCCTGCAAGTATCCATTAAGAAAAAAATTAGTTATTTAAATAATATAAAATAATATTTAAACGAAGTATACATGTTATTTATATCAAATTGGAAAATTCCTTACCACAATTCCTATTGGATTTGAATCAATTGTAAGAGGCATACTACCGACTGGAAGCTCATCATATATGTAATGTCTCTATACAATCTCTCATTTGAATTGTTTCTTTCCATGACATACTGAACATCCACAAACAACAATTTTCTTAAAGTATTCATCCCATGTACTATAGTCATGACCAACCTCTTGTTTAGTACAATCATTTGTTGTGTTTACAGGATCCATTGTCATATCCTCTTCCACCCACTGTTGTCTATGTGATTTAATAGTTTTAGGTCCACATCCACGTACATATCTTTTTCTTTTGCTAGTTGAACACTTAGGCTCTGCATTTGCTCCAATCTCCATCTAAAATAATCAACAACATGCATTAATTTATGTCAAGATTGGATAATACATTATAAATTTCAATAATACTGTGAAAAAAAATGGACGTATCACAAAATGCCATTAAATCATTTTTTCCTAAGTTAAGTCAAAATTTGAGTACCTAATGTCCTGCTTCATCCGTTGTGTCCTCATTTGATATGACACGATCTATTGCCATGGCCTCGTCTAGCCCCTATAATACACAACATAGTAAATAATGTTTAGTACACCAATTATATCATTTCATCGAATATGCTATCCAACACAAAACCTCACTTTAGTCATATATGTGACATATTCATATCATGTTTTGGCCATCCTAATTTTCAAACTTTTCCCTTGATCATAGAATCACATTTAATCACCATTCTTGTGCATTTTCAACCATTAAGTTTGACCTTAGAGGCCTCATGGACAAAAAAATGACTTTATCTCCTCTATGTTGTAGCATTTGTGAATTCATAAAAACCTTCCTCCTTTGGTTGAGGTTGCTTTCTCTTGTTACCTCTATTGTATCTGCAGATTCTGTTGTCATATCTATTTCCACCCACTTTCCTCTTTGTGATTTAGTAGTTCTACGCCATCCACGTCCTCTCTCCATGGCCTCCTTTAGATCCTGTAATACACAACAATGACAATAGTCACATAACAGTTGTGCACCAAGAGGTTAAAAGGAACCAATCAAGATAACCACACATGAACAACAAATGTGCCCTGATAGATTATATAAATTTCCTATATGTTTGCATTTATCCTCTAACCTTTCTACATTAGCCCTCAATTGTGCAGACCTCCTAGTTGTTATATGCAAATGATTTGTATCCTTGCATTCCCATTAGCAAATATAGTGAACTAATTTGAATCCTTGTATAACCAATTTATAGGTACAGTGAATTGATTTGAGTTTTTGCATTCACAAATAAAAAATCATAGCGAGATGGTTTGAATCCTTGAGTACTCAATTACCAAACACGGTGAAATGATGCAGGTCTTTGCATACCTACTTAGCTATTATAGTGAAATGTGTATGAATATTTGAAGATCCATTCACCATACATGGTGACTGTTTAGACATAGGACTTCAAAGTCCATGCACTGAACAGAGGAAAATACTACATCAGTTTTCAATGTCTGATGACATGTTTAAAGACATCTCTTCCTTTAACAACATTTGAAAAGAGAAGAAGCAAGTGACCTAATTTGTGAAAGAATGGTGATCACTTTCACTAGTAAGCTCATTATTCTTGCATTGGCACAATTTGATAGATTTCTTCTCATTTGTAAAATTGTAAGAAAAAGGTTTTCATTATAGTATGAGCAAATTACAAGCATCCACATCATCCACTCCTAGGTCTAAAATTGTCCAATAGTTGTTATATGCAAATGATTTGTATCCTTACATTCCCATTAGCAAATACAGTGAACTAATTTGAATCCTTGTATAACCAATTTGTAGGTACAGTGAATTGATTTGAGTTTTTGCATTCACAATTCAAAAATCACAGTGAGATGGTTTGAATCCTTGAGTACTCAATTACCAAACATAGTGAAACAATGCAGGTTTTTGCATACCCACTTAGCTATTATAGTGAAATGTATATGAATATTTGAAGATCCATTCACCATACATGGTGACTGTTTAGACATAGGACTTTGAAGTCCATGCACTGAACAGAGGAAAATACTACATCAGTTTTCAATTCCTGATGACATGTTTAAAGATATCTCTTCCTTTAACAACACTTGAAAAGGGAAGAAGTAGGTGACCTAATTTGTGAAAGAATGGTGATCACTTTCACTGGTAAGCTCATTATTCTTGCATTGGCATAATTTGATAGATTTCTTCTCATTTGTAAAATTGTAAGAAAAAGGTTTTCATTATAGTATGAGCAAATTGCAAGCATCCACATCATCCAAATTACAAGTATCATCATCATCATCAAATCATTTGTATCTTTTTTCAATCACTTTGGAGACAGTACAACTTATAAACATGAAAATTAACACAATAGTTGAACACTGAAAAAAGGTTACCATTTAAGTACAGTCTTCTCCATAATACTGCTTCATAATATATATATTAATTGCAAATTTTTTGGAACATGAAAGTGGATGAGTGGGATGGGTGCAATCTATCTTCTTACTAAGTCCCCTAAAATGCTTTAGAAAGAACTACTACCCTCCTTTTTTCTCTCGGGTGTTGGTCTCTCTTATATGCGAGAGGCAACAAGCTACATACCCATTACAAAAAGACACAACTTTTGATAACTAATTATAACTAAAAAGAAAAACATTTCATTAAATGGATGCACTGATCCGTTAATCTTTGAATAGAGGCCCGTGACCATCTACGGCCTATGCAAAGCTTCTATTTTCTGATATGATGCCCATCATACTGTTAGTTGATCTCCTCCATCTAATGACTATCTTGTCATATGTAGCACGTTCATGGTTCGATTGATAAAAAGATTTATTGCAGAGAGATGATGGATGTAGTCCTGTTCTGCATAAGTATTCACATTGATAATCACTTCCTTCATATCATACTCCATTCGCATCATTTTTTCCAACTGCTTATGAGTATTTTTCAAGACTATCTCTTCATCATTGATCTCCTATAATGCATTAGTCAGAACCATGGCCAATTCTTCCTTCCAATCATCACATTTTTTGGAGATTCCCAAAATTATCATGAAGTGGTGGAGCAAGATTAAAATAATCAAGCTCTTCTTTGAGCTTGTCATGATATTCATCATGTGACTATATCAAATCATTATATACCTATAATGTTCATCCCACAAGATCCCTTTGCCCAAAAGGTCTTCTTTCTTTTCAGTCATCCTCCCCTATAATCTTTTATTTTCTATCATTGTTGAGCATGTCAGCTTAAATAATTTCCAATAGGTATCAGTACAGCTCATCATTTTATTGAATCTTTCCCTAATTAATTCAGATGCTATATCATATTTGATAGTTTTTACTTCCTTCTCCAACTCTTTACATTTCCCTTGGGATTTTAGATGGCAATTTTTCCAATAAGACATATCAATAAGTGCATCCAAAACTTTCTTATCTTTCTCAAGGTCTAGAGGATAGAATTGTGATATAGAAGAAGAAGAGGATCTTTCCTTTTGATATAACAAGTCCTTCTTTAGTCTATCATTTTCTTTAAGCAATTTTTCAACTTGTGCCTTATTGAACTTTGCCACATTAATGTTGAGTTCTATTGTTTCCATGGGGTCAGTATCCCCTACCCTTTTGACTAAGAGATGACCGAACATTTGATTTGAATTATTAGCAATTGCTGGTCTCTTATCCTATGGGTAAAGTGACCAAATGAGTAGAGTGGCTTCATCTGCATTATACCCTGATCTTGATCCCGTGTATATCTTATCAATGGCTTCTTCAGTCAAATTCATTGTTTTGTCTTCTCTCTTCTTGAAGCTATCAAACACAATTGTTGAACTCATATCCCACCCTGACAAGAGCAATACTTTGGCTTCTTGAAGCAAATCCCTTCCTCTTTCAGGAGTGATGGACTCCAACTCTTTATCAACTTCCCTTTTTAATTCATCCAAAGTAGTAACCTCTTGTTTAGAAGTGACATCTTGCATTTTTTCCCTCACCTTTTTTCCTTTGTACTCATAGAGAAATGACTTAAATTTGGGAGTTTTAATAAAATCATCATCAGAAATAAATTTCTATGCAACCAAGATTCTAATGTCATCAGATAATTCATTTGATGCCTCAAACTTTACATCATTCAATTCAAGAGGATGCTCATATTGTGCTATTTCAGGAGCATTTATTGGCTTCATTTGTTCACTTTCTTCATCACTTTCCCCTTCTTCACTTATGTCAGTATCTACAGAAAAACATACTTCAGGGGTAGGCTATGAGGCTTCGTAGCCCAGAGGCTCTAAGTCTTCAACTTGTGTTCCTGAATAGATTGTATAAGCTATATCAAAATAAACTAGGGGAACATCTTTTATGATTTCATCTGCATGAGCAATCAATTGTTCAATCCTTGCTAGTGGATCCTGTATTTCACAAAACATTTTTGAATAAGATTGGACATGTTTTCTTTTCCATTCATCAACAAGAATCACTTTGTTGAATGTACCCATTCTGTTGATAGTAGAGGCCTCATCAAGGTTTCTAATCACATCTTCCTCTAAAAATATATCTTCACATCCTGAGAGCCCTTGTGAATACTTTACTTCATGAATAAAACCCTCTGAATCAAAATTTTGTCTTTCATTACCTAAGGGAAGATTGAACTATCCCAATTTAGTATAAATTTCTTCATACCATTTATTTGTGACCAGTATGAAATCTCCAAAACATAGAGTGCTGGGCATGATTGACTATTTTTATGCTTCTTGAGGTTTATGGCATCAGATTTTGCTATTTGCCTCACAATCTCTAGATAGGCAATCTGATCAGGAACTATTCGTGGAAACAAATGTGGGGTGCCCTCAAATCCATAAACTTTAATCATTGTGCAGTCATGGAAAGCATACCAATCTCCCCAGTTATGATCCACTTTGCTTTTAGGGTCATTTTATTTGGGTCTTAGAAATCTCTGCATCCTTGGGGATAGGTTATAATCTCAAGGATATCCTAGTAACTCCATTAAAAGTTTTACAAAAAACTCTTCAAAGTAGAGGTAGTGAGATCTACCAAATTGGCTATCCCATAATGAAGTCCACATCTGTACAGGTTTAGGATCCTCATTATCAAAAGAATCCCTTATCCTCAGTTCACTGCTCCAAAATCCTCTATCATGTCTCTCATACAAAAGCAAATGCATTAATAAGGAATATTGTTTGAAGTTGATGCTATCATTGTTTTTTTTTATTTTTTCCAACCCTTGATTTAGGGCATTAGAGACAAAGCTATCATAGTAAAAAGGCCTGGCCCACTTAGTCTATACATCTATGGCTAAAACCATTGGTGCAATTGACATTAGAGGTGGGACCTCTAATCCCAAGACTTTACCAGCTGCATAATAGGTGTATCAAAAATACTCTTCAAACAAATCTTCATGAAATGGAGGATTCTCATTACTAGAGAATTTCCTTAATTGTCCTTCTTCGTCCTTTGGCCTATGCAAGGCCAACTTCCACTTGTTATAGCTAGTATCCATATGACAATACTCTAGCAATAGATCTTTGATTGTGAATGGTAAATCAAAACTACACTCTAATTGAAATACATTGGAAATGAGATCTTTTGAAATAACTAGTAAATTATCACCGCTATGTGTTCGAATAGTTCTCATTTTTAGATCATATTTACTAGCAAGGGCTTTCATTAATTCCACATTGAGAAACACCTCTGGCACAACTAATCTCCCTAGGTTCAGCCTCCATGGGTTACAGACTAGTAAAAACCTATATTATTTTCTGTAGTGGTATAAGAAAAGTTCATACCCTCGTAGTGGAGTCCATACATCTCCCAAGTCCTTGTGATTGTCCAACAATTGATCATGTGAGGAGTTCATCTGTACACTTCTTTTTGGTCTTGGTCCCGACCCAGGACACTGATCTATCAAGTCTTGGTTTAATGGTCTCTTTTTCATTTTCTGTTTCTTATTTTTAGGTTTTTCTATACTATCTCCCATTGCTTGAATTCAAACCTTTAAGAGATAGAATTTCTTAGCTAGGATTAGTGTACTTACTGAAAGGAAGCTAGGTGTGCAGAAATCACTTCCTACACTAATCTAATGAGGAGAGGGCTATGCAAATTCAAATTTATCCTAACTATTACAGCAATGTTAAACCATTAACATGAGATATTGCAGCAATACATAAGAACCAAAAAGTAGACAGAAGAAGAGAGACAAAGATTTACGGTGGGAAAAACCCTTATTGGGTGAAAAACCCCACACTTAGAAACCTGCATAATGTATTAAAAAATCTGAAAGTTGTTTACAATACACTTGCAATGCAAGCTTCAATGGTCTTTGACACTCATTTCTAGAGTCAATCTAGCAGCATAACAATACTTGTAAACCTATAATACAGACTTCATCTCCAAGCACCTGTTTATATAGGAAATACAAGGCAATATTGGACCTTTCTTGGAATGGGCATCCAACATGGCTTCATAGACCAAAACTCATGCCCAATGACACTTGGTCAACATTGTAGAATGTGCCTGACACTTGTCCATAGCTCCCATTCCAAAGAGGTCACCTATTTTCAAAATGGGCTATGATAGATGCTCTTACAACACTTATGACCATCATAGAATCTGTCATAGTGGTTACAACTTACAGCCGTAAGAGAATTTGTCATACACATGCTATAAATAGCATATTCTCTTACAACATGTCATATTCCACCTTGGGGCACCCAAATATGCCTTATTCAAAGATGCTTCATGACACATGTCATCACTTGTGTTATAACCTTCTATTTCTAACTCTTACATGTCATAGATTTGTCATAGGAATCTGTCATAACCATTTCGGTCAAACATTCCCTTACACAACATGGAAGATGCTGACACATGGAAAAATGCTCCTACCACAAAGTGGGATGCCTATCTCCTCATGTGAGGACAAAATTACAAGTTGTCATATTCCATGTAGGATTGACACATCACCGTGCCACATCCCACAATATGACAATATGGAATTTACAAATATTTACAACATAGGCAATTAAATAATAAATGCAAACATTACAAATGTAAGGAATTACCAAGGTTGAGACACCTTAATTCCCAACATTCTCCCACTTTTCAAACACCTTGTAAGAGCCAATAGGAAAATAGGATTTAACTACTATAGGTTGAGAGGCCCATAGACTCCGAATACCATCTAAACTTCTCTGTGCTCACTTGTTTCGTCAATGCATCTGCAACATTCCTCAAAGTATCTACCTTCTCCAAATTTAGCTTTCCATCCTCAACCATGTCTCACACAAAGTGAAACTGAACATCAATATGCTTTGTTCTAGCATGGAAAGTTGGATTCTTCGCAAGGCAAATTACACTCTAATTGTCACAACTGATCGTGATTTGACCTGTATCAACACCAATATTCGAACACAATCTCTTAAGCCAAATGGCTTCCTTACAAGCATGAGTTTCTACCATATACTCAGCTTTTGTCATGGACAAAGCAACAACAGGTTGTCGGTTACTCATCCAACTCATAGCACCACCAAATAGTGTAAACACATAAGCACTGGTGGATCTCCTGCTGTTAATGTCACCTGCCCAATCTGAATCCACAAATCCATGAATATCAACAGAATGCAGAGGTCCTAAAACATTACCATGATAGAAAATGGAATACTCGGAAGTACCCCTCAAATATCTGAACACTCGTTTAACTACATCCCAATGAACCCGTCCAGGATTAGCTATAAATAGACTAAGGACTCCCATTGCTTGGGCAATGCTTGGTCTTGTGCAAACCATAGCATACATCAAACTGCCAATAGCACTAGCATAAGGTACTCTACTCATGTCCTCCACCTCACTAGGAGATTTTGGACAATCCTCAATATACAACTTTGTCCCCAAAGAAATGGGAACACACAATGGTCTACAATCTGCCATGCTGAATCTATCCAACACAGTCTTCACATACTTACTCTGGCTTAACCAAAGTTTTCTATTTGTTTTGGTCTCTTTTGATTTCCATTCCTAGAATGTATCTGGCTGCCCCTAAATCTTTCATTTCAAACTAAGCTGACAACTGAGATTTAAAATCAGAAATCATATTCTTACCCTTCGCAATGAGCAACATATCATCAACATACAGTGCAACAATGAGAATACGATCACCATCAAACTTATAATACACATAGTGATCCGATTTCAATCTCACAAATCCAATTGACAACACAAAGGCATCAAACTTCAAATACCATCTCCTAGGGGATTGCTTCAAACCATACAAAGATTTTTTAAGTTTGCAAACCAAATTTTCTTACCTTTCACCATGTAATGCTCTGGCTGTGACATGTAGATTTCCTCCTCCAAGTCACCATGAAGGAAAGCTATCTTCACATGCATTTGTTCTACCTCCAAGTCATAAGCTACTGCAAGAGACAATAGGAATCAAATGGATGTCAAATTTGCAATGGGAGAGAAGATCTCACCATAATCTATA
Organism: Cunninghamia lanceolata; assembly: GCA_027924645.1. Taxonomy (NCBI): domain Eukaryota; kingdom Viridiplantae; phylum Streptophyta; class Pinopsida; order Cupressales; family Cupressaceae; genus Cunninghamia; species Cunninghamia lanceolata. The sequence continues at coordinate 508,090 of BSBN01000609.1, forward strand.
CCCTCCACTTGTGAATACCCCTTTGCAACCAATCTGGCCTTATACTTCTCAACACTGCCATCTGCACCAATTTTCTTCTTGGACACCCATTTGCATCCAATGGGTTTTCATCCAGGAGGCGAAGGTACCAAGTCCCAAGTTTGATTCTTTTCCAAAGAAGCCATTTCTTCCTCCATGGCCTCCTTCCAGGAACCTACATCTTTCATATCCAAAGCCTCTGACACAGTTCTAGGTTCATCACTGTTAGTGATTAAAGAATAAGCACAACTAGAATCAAGCAATGTAAAACCAAACCTTTCAGGTTGCTTTCTTATCCATGTAGACCTCCTCAAGAGCTGAGGTTAAGGTTTAGCTTCTTCATCTGAGCTTTTAGAGCTACCAAAGTTCTCCTCATCATTAGGTCCAACATTGTCTTTCTGTTCAGTCTTCTCAAGGGTAGCAGGAAACTAAACAACATCCTCTTTCTTTACTATTTCTTCTGGCTACAAAATAGTGGAAGAAGGTGTAAGCTCTCTAAAGATGATACTTCTGCTATACAACACTTTTTCAGCCATGGGGTCCCAAATCTTGTATCCTTTCACACCGACACCATAGCTAATGAAGATACACTTAACAGCCTTGTTCTCCAACTTTGACCACTTCTCCCTAGGCACATGTGCATATGCCTCACAACAAAAAACATGAAGATGCCTTATTGAAGGCATTCTACCAGACCACACCTCCATGGGTGTCTTTCTAACAAGAGCTGATGTAGGAGATCTATTTACCAAATAGCAAGTAGTGGCAATAGCTTCAGCCCAAAACTTTTGTTCTAGGCCAGCTCCACTAAGCATACTCCTAGCCTTCTCCATCAGTGTCCTATTCATCCTCTCTGCAACTCCATTTTGCTGCGGGGTGTATGGAGTTGTCTTATGTCTTTCAATCCCAAGTTCCTTGCAATACTTATCGAATTCTGTAGAATAGAACTCACCACCATTGTCAGTTCTCAAACATTTAATCTTTTTACCAGTCTGATTTTCAGCAAAGGCTTTAAACTCCTTAAACTTGCTATAGACTTCAGATTTACTTTTGAGAAAATAAATCCATTTCCTTCTATTGTAATCATCTATAAAAGATACAAAATATACCAATTTTGATAACGAAGAAACATTAACAAGACCAAACACATCAGAATGAATAAGGTCCAACAAACCAGAAGACTTATGAGAACTCGAGTAAAACTGAACATGGTTTTGTTTTCCATAAATGTAATGTTCACAAAAGTTGAACTCAAGATTACAATCATCTAACCCCTCAATGAGCTTCATATTTTTTAGGGTACGCAGACCCTTCTCACCAATGTGGCCAAATCTCTTATGCCATAACATTATCTTTTCAGCAAGAAGTTTAACTTCCAATGCACGATTACAACCATCAAGACTAGAAACAATAGATTTCTTCACTGCTCGTTCAGATGGTGGGGATGAAGTAACTGCTTCCCTCTTCCTTGAGTCAGAAGATCTATTGCATTGTGAAATGCATGCCTCCAGCTAAAATAGAGTACCTCTCCTAGTACCCTTAGCAAGCACCATAGCTCCTCTAGTCATCTTGCATCCTTCTTTTGAAAAGACAACCTGCACACCTACATCATTCAACATACTTATAGAAAGTAGGTTCCATTCTAAGCCTGGGATGTGCATAACCCTAGAGATCCCCTTCACTCAACCATCAGGGAATCGGATAGAGACTCTTCCATGACCAACAATCTTCAGATGAGAGTCGTCACCCAGATACACCTTTCCACCATCGAACTCCTCATATTTAGTGAACTAGTCTCAATGCGAGGTCATGTGGAATGATGTACTAGAGTTGATTAGCCACACATCATCAGATGCATGGGTTGCCAAGGTTGTGATGAAAGCATCACTGTCATCTTGTGACTTGTCAGAATCTAAATTAGGAGTTTTCTTCCTCTTCTTCTTCTTCTCCTCTTTACATTCCTTTCAGAAATGCCCAGTTTTACCATAGTTCCAACAAAGAACCTTGGTCTTTCCAGGAGATTTGGATCTCCCATGGGATTTAGATCTACCCTTCTTAGCTTTCTTGTCCTTCTTCTTCCCTTTCTCTTTGGGTCTTCCATGAACTGCAAGGGCTTCTTTAGCTGCCTTAGAAGACTTTCTCTGCATCTCTTTAGACAATAGTGAAGAAACCACTTCTTCCATTTTGAATGTGGATGTGGTGCTTCCAATTTCCATGACAAGACGATCCCATGAGTTCTACAGATAACAAAGCAGGGTCATACACCAATCCTCCTCCACCTTTACACCAATGGATGTCAATTGTGCAACTAGCATGTTAAAAGCATTCATATGTTCAACAACGGATCCTCCGTCCTCCATTCAAAGGGAATACAACTTCTTTCTCAGGAAAAGTTTATTGACTAGGGATTTGGCTTGATACACATCCCCCAACTTTTTCCAAAGTAGTTTTGCAGTAGTCTCTTCATGGACATTTTACAACACAGAATCAGAAAGACTAAGTCTTATGAGACCCTTAGCCTTCTTATCCTTGAGATCCCACTCATCTTGTGACATTGTAGCTGGTTTAGTTCCATTAACACTTTCCCAAAGGTCTCGGTCAACAAGCATGTCTTCCATCTTGAGCTTCCATAGCTCAAAATTATTGCCATTGAACTTCTCCACTTCAAATCTTCCGAATGTGCCTGCCATCTCCTTGCTGCAATAAGATACAGAATGCTCTACACAAACTCCCACTCAACCTAAGATTAGCTCAAAAAACCCCTACCCAACAACTAGGACCAAAGGTGATTAAGCTCTGATACCAACTAAAAGGAAGCTAGGTGTGAGGAAATCGCTTCCTACACTAATCTAATGAGGAGAGGGCTATGCAAATTCAAATTTATCCTAACTATTACAGCAATGTTAAGCCATTAACATGAGATATTGCAGCAATACACAAGAACCAAAAAGTAGACAGAAGAAGAGAGACAAAGATTTATGGTGGGGAAAAACCTTATCGGGTGAAAAACCCCACACTCAGAAACCTGCACAATGTATTAACAAATTTGAAAGTTGTTTACAATACACTTGCACTACAAGCTTCAATGGTCTTTGACACTCATGTCTAGAGTCAATCTGGCAGTATAATAGTACCTATAAACCTATAATACAAACTTCATCTCCAAGCACATGTTTATATAGGAAATACAAGGCAATATTGGACCTTTCTTGGAATGGGCGTCCAACATGGCTTCATGGACCAAAACCCATGCCCAAGGACACTTGGTCAACATTGTAGAATGTGCCTAACACTTGTCCACAACTCTCATTCCAAAGAGGTCACCTATTTCCAAAATGGGCTATGACAGATACTCTTACGCCACTTACGACCGTCATAGAATCTGTCATGGCGGTTACAACTTACAGCTGTAAGAGAATCTGTCATACACATGCTATAAATAGTATATTCTCTTACAACATGTCATATTCCACCTTGGGGAGCCCAAATATTCCTTATTCAAAGATGCTTCATGACACATGTCATCACTTGTCTTATAACCTTCTATTTCTGAATCTTACATGTCATAGATTCATCATAGGAATCCGTCATAACCATTTTGGTCAAACATTCCCTTACACAACATGGAAGATGCCGACACATGGCAAAATGCCCCTACCACAAAGTGGGATGCCTATCTCCTCATGTGAGGACAAAATTACAAGTTGTCATATTCCATGTAGGGTTGACACATCACCATGCCACATCCCACAATATGACAATATGGAATTTACAAATATTTACAACATAGGCAATTAAATAATAAATGCAAACATTACAAATGTAAGGAATTACCAAGGTTGAGACACCTTAATTCCCAACACTTACTTGAATTTCACTTTCCCACTAGTTTTTCTTCACTTTACTGTGTGAGAGAGATTCAGTCCCCTTCTCCTTCAGCCCCTTCTGCAATTTGTTCAAGTTTTACAGGAGCTATGTGGTGTAGGAGCTCCCAGTTTAGTCATTTTTTTGGCTATTTCCTAGTTTGTCATCATGTTATTCTATTTCCTCTAAGGCTTTGAAAGCCATTCTCATGTTTTGTAATAAGGACTTAGTTCATTTTGATTGACTAGTCCACTATAGTGGTAATAAGGCCTATTTTCAAGGTTTTTCCCTTTTGAAACATAGAGTTTCTTATGCAAAGGCAACTTCCAACGTTTCACTGCCCTTGGTGGGTAGTTGTATGGTCGAAAGAGAAGTGGAAAGGTTTCTAAAACCTTCTATAAAAAAAATATTGTATGACATGCCAAAATAGAATGAAAAGAGAGGAGTTTTAGAAGGAAAAAATAGTTTTTTCTGCTTTTTTGTGAAGACAGTCGTACAGTACGGCCTAGTATGGACAATTCAAGAACCGAGGTTTGGGAAATATGTTAGGGTTTTGAGATACCTTCCATTTGCATATATTTAGAGCCTTTGAAACATTTTTTGCTGTTTGTTTCAATCCATTTTGTGCAAACTGGTTTAAACCCTCCATAGCTAGGGTTTTGGGGACAAAATGGACCATTTTTCCTCTATCCTTTGAAAGTTATCATCCATTTTAGGTAGGATGGAGGAAGGTAGATTAGAGTTTATGTTTTTTGTTGTTTGGTAGGTTACACTCCTCTCCCAAAGGCATTTGGCATGATACTATCTAGTCTAGACAGTGACTAGTTAGCATGCAATGGATGGACAATATTAAAAACCAAGTATTTGATCATATGGTTGATGAATTCGGTGTTTGTAGGTGATGACAGTCCTGTGTAGGTACTTATGTGCTCCTGAGCAAGTGAAGTTGGCACACTTTCTTCATTGAGCCTTCAAATTAGGCCTATTTCCTAAAAAGAACAGTTTGTTGTTATTGTAACCTGTGACAGAGTACGGCTTTGTAACTTGGAGGGTAGGTGTAAGTCCATAGTGGGTATTGGAATGTGTAAAGTGTCCTAATTGCCCTTTGGAGGTTTGAGGAGATATCCTTGTGTTAGTCGTTCTCAAGGACTACAAGGAAATAGTCTCCTTTTAGGCACTGTCATAGGATAGTCATATGGTAACTTGCTATCCATTGTCCTGTAGAGTACAAAATTTAGTTATTGGGTCAGAGGCCTCATGTTGGTCATGTCCTTAATAAGTATATGTTGGGTATAGTGTGAAGATCTTGTGGTAGAGGTATTAGTAGGTTGATTTCTGTCCTAGAAGGTGTTTGTGTTGTTGATTGGGTTGAGTAGAGACTCCCCAAAAGAGGGTTGAGTAGTCTTATGGTGGAAACTAGGGTGTGGTCCTAGACTAGGTCAGCCTCTTGTATAGCCTTGTGTAGGCTTGTGTCACATAACCGTTGAAATCCTTTTGGATGAAACATTGGAGTCTAAGTTCATTGTGTGAATTTTATTAACTACTACCTATACCTCTGCATCATATTGGTATTAGAGCCAATATCTTATTGGAAGCAGTGTATGTCAGACAAGGAGATTGAAACAAAGGCTAGTACAATGCCTCCCAAGACAATGAGTCAAGAAGCCATCAAGAAGTTGGTGGAAGAGATTGTTGAAGCAAGATTGCAAGAAGCAAGATTACAAGAAGAAAAGAAGTCTAAGGGCAAGAACAAAGAAGAGGGAAGTTCTTTTGACACAAATGAAGAAGTAGAGGTAGAAGAGAGTTCTCAGGAGTAGGACATGTCTGCAGATCAGAAAGCTTTCTTGAATGCACTTAGGGGTGCTCATGGAGATAGTGGTGATCCCAAGATGGATGTGCCTACCTTTCATGGCAAGTTAGATGGAGATGCTCTCACCAATTGGATAGAAGCTATGTGCAACTTCTTTGATTACAAGGAGTTCAATGACAGCAAAAAGGTTAAGTTTTCCAAGACAAGGCTAAGAGGTTCTACACTTGTGTGGTGGAACTACATACAAAGTGAGAGGGAGAAGATTGGGAAGAGTCCCATCACTAAATGGAGTAGAATGGTGGCTATGCTCAAAAGCAAGTTCATGCCACCTGACTATGAGATTCAAATCATTAGGAGATTCTAGAATTTGAGACAAAAAGACATGGATGTGGTTGTCTACACACAAGAATTTCATAGACTAAGTATGAGGGCAAATCATAATGAAGATGAAAAAGGGATGGTGGCTAGGTATCTAAATGGTCTGAAATACAATCTACAAGATGAGATTAGTTTAGTGATACCAAAAATAGTGGATGACTGCTTCTTATTGGCCTCCAGAGCAGAGGAAAAGTTGAGAAGGAAGGGTGAACAAAGTACTAGAGGAAGAGGTGGCAGAAACCAAACATGAAGAGGCAGTTTTGGCCATGGACAGTTCCACAAAACTAAAAATAATAGTCAGCAAGAAACATAATCAGAAATAGAGAATAGAGAAGGCTTCAGAGGTTGGAGAAGTCCTAATGGTAGGGGCAGAAATGGTGGAGGAGGTAGAGGACCAGGAGTCTTCACTGGAAAGAGAAATCAGTTGGTAAAGGATGATGATTGTGAGAGTGTAAATTCACCAATGGGAAGTGCTGCACCTGTTCTAGAAGGAGAAAGTATGATGATTAAGAGGTCTATGTTGAAAATACCATTAAAACAAGAGCCCCCTCAGAGAAAGAATCTTTTTAGAACCCAAGGCATAGCCTATGGGAAGCTTTGCAAAATCATAGTAGATTCAGGATCTACTGAGAATGTGGTATCCACTGAGATGGTTGAGAAGTGTAAGTTGAAGAGGTTGCCTCATATCAATCCTCACAAGATCTCTTGGTTGAACAAGAACCAAAGTTTCATGGTGGAAGAACAAACTTGGGTTGAATTTGCAATTGGTGACTACAAGGACAAAGTGCTATGTGAAATCGTCCCTATGGATGCATGTCATCTACTTCTTGGCCGCCCATGGCAATATGATGTCAAAGCACAGCATGATGGTGAGAAGAATACTTATGTCATCTCCAAGAATGGAAGACCATTCAAGATGGATCCTATGTTGGAGCAGCTCGAGGGGAAGAAAAATGATAGCAGTGTCATGGTGGTAAATGGAAAAGAGTTTTTAAACCTCTTGAAGGAGAAGGATACCCAGGGGTATGCCTTGGTCATGAAGCCCAAGAGTGGATCAGATCAGCAAGAACAAAAATAGGAGGAGATTTTATTTGAAGTGCAGCAACTTCTAGACAAGTATCAAGATCTTGTGGTAGAGGAAGTTCCTAACTCCTTACCACCCATGAGGGACATAAGTCATCAAATTGACTTAATACCTGGTGCTACATTGCCTAATAAGGCTGCCTATAAGCTGACACCACATCAAAATGAAGAAGTGGCAAGGCAAATTCAAGATCTCTTGGAGAAAGGGCTGATTAGGAAGAGTCTAAGTCCTTGTACAGTCCCAAGTGTACTTGCTCCTAAGAAGGATGGAAAGTGGAGGCTATGCACGGATTCCAAGGCCATCAACAAGATCACCATAAGATACAGATTCCTAATGCCAAGGATTGAAGATCTTCTGGATTATCTTGGAGGATCATGCTATTGCTCAAAGATTGATTTGAAATCTAGTTATCATCAAATCTGGATTAGACAGGGAGATGAATGGAAGACTGCTTTCAAGACTAATGGGGGTCTTTATGAATGGCTTGTTATGCCATTTGGTCTTAACAATGCTCCAAGTACATTATGCGCCTGATGAATGAGGTATTAGTTGAATTCATTGGTAAATTTGTTATTGTTTATCTTGATGACATACTAATCTTCAGTAGGACAAGAGAAGACCATGTGAAGCATGTTGGTCAGGTGTTGGAGAAGCTACATGAGCACAAGTTGATGATCAACTTAGACAAATGTGAGTTCATGAAAATTGAACTTCTATACCTTGGATTTGTCATTTGAAATGGCTGTTTGAAGATGGATCCCTCTAAGGTTGAGGCTATTCTCAGTTGGCCTACCCCAAAAATAGTGGGAGATGTGAGAAGTTTCCATGGATTGGCAACTTTCTATAGGAAGTTTATCAGAGGTTTCAGTCACATTAGTGGTCCCATCCTCAACACCATCAAGGGTGGAGTCAAATGTAGATTCCAATGGACAAAGGACGCTGATGATAGTTTTGAGTTGTTGAAAACAAAGGTGGCTGAGTTGCCTACCTTAGTACTCCCTAATTTTGATAAGGTGTTTGTTGGTGAGTGTGATGCAAGTCAGTAAGCTATTGGTGTTGTTTTCAGCCAAGAAGGACATCCGGTGGCATTCTTTTCAGAAAATTTGAATGAAGCCAAGCAAAGGTATTCTACCTATGACTTAGAACTCTATGCAATGATGCAAGCTCTTAAGAAATGGAGACATTATTTTCTGCCCAAAGAATTTATTGTGTTTACTGATAATCATGCTTTAAGCTTTCTAAACAGTCAAGAAAAATTGAACCATATACATGTTAAATGGATGGAACAACTGCAAGTTTATACCTTCACAATTAAGCACAAAAGAGGTGTTTCTAACAAGGTGGCTGATGCATTAAGTAGGAGGCTGCTTATTGTTCATGAAATTCAGTTAGTAAACATGGGATTGATTGTTTAAAGGAGTTGTATAAAGAATATTCAGATTTCAAAGAGGCTTATGATGTTTGTGTGAACTTGGCTAACACATTCCATGGAGAGTATGCAGATTTTGTTTTGCAGGAAGGCCTCTTGTTTAAAGGCAATTTGTTGTGTATACCTAAGTGTTCCATGAGGAACAACATCATCAAGGAGAAGTGTAATGGTTCTTTAGGAGGACATTTTGTCTTAGACAAGACACTAGAACAAGTCACAAGGTTCTATTTTTGGCGAAAGGTGCAATCAGATGTGAGGAAATATGTAGCTAGTTGTGCAATCTGTCAAAGAGCCAAGGGTGTGTCTTTAAATGCATGTCTATACCAGCCCCTTCCCATTCCCAACAGACCTTGGGAAATTATCAGCATGGATTTTGTGCTTGGGTTACCTAGGACAGCTAGAGGGGTGGATAGTGTGTTTGTTATTGTTGATAGGTTCAGCAAGATGGCTCATTTTGTGCCATGTAAATGCACAAGTGATGCATCTCATGTTGCAGGTCTATTTTTCAGAGAGATAGTAAGAATTCATGGTTTACCATTGTCCATCGTAACCAACAGAGATTCTAAGTTTGTAGGTCACTTCTGGAGGACCTTGTGGAGAAAGTTGGGCACACAGTTATCCTTTTCATCAGCCCACCATCCACAAACTGATGGTTAGACTGAGGTGGTTAATAGATCACTTGGAAACCTTCTAAGATGCCTTACAAAGAAGCATGGTTTGGCATGGGACTTGGTTATCAGTCAGGCTGAATATGCCTACAATGATTCAAGGAATAGAAGCACTGGTAAAAGTCCTTTCGAGGTAGTTTACGGTTTTCACCCAAGGGGACCACTTGAACTGAAGGATCTCCAAAAGGGTCAGCCAACTAAACTCCTGATGAAGAAGATTGGGCCATTCCAAATTGTGCACAAGTTTGATCCAAATGCATATGAGATTGAGTTACCATCTGGCCTTGGTATCTCTCTAATTTTCAATGTTTGTGATCTTTTTCCTTTTAGATCTCCATTGCTTGGTGAAAGTGGATCATATGTGGTGACTGAAGATGCTGATTGGATCAAGGATTTGCCTCCAAGCAAACCTTTACAGTTGGAGTGCATTCTAGATTCCAAACTTGTCAAGAAGACTAGGAGAGGTGTCTATAAAGACTACTTGGTGAAATGGAAGGATCTTCCTAATTCAAAGGCCACCTGGATGACTGAAGCAGAAATCTTGAAGCATGGCATGACACTTCAACATTTGGCAACTCAAGGGACTTGAGTTCTTCCTACAGGGGGAGTATGGTGCAGGAGCTCCCAGTTTAGTCATTTTTTTGGCTATTTCCTAGTTTGTCATCATGTTATTCTATTTCCTCTAAGGCTTTGAAAGCCATTCTCATGTTTTGTAATAAGGACTTAGTTTATTTTGATTGACTAGTCCACTATAGTGGTAATAAGGCCTATTTTCAAGGTTTTTCCCTTTTGAAACATAGAGTTTCTTATGCAAAGGCAAATTCCAACATTTCACTACCCTTGGTGGGCAATTGTATGGTTGAAAGAGAAGTGGAAAGGTTACTAAAACCTTCTATAAACAAAATATTGTATGACATGCCAAAATAGAATGAAAAGAGAGGAGTTTTAGAAGGAAAAAATATTTTTTTCTTCTTTTTTGTGAAGACAGTCATACAGTACGGCCTGGTACGGATAGTTCAGGAATTGAGGTTTGGGAAATATGTTAAGGTTTTGAGATACCTTCCATTTTCATATATTTAGATCCTTTGAAATGTTTTTTGCTGTTTGTTTCAATCCATTTTGTGCAAACTGGTTTAAACCCTCCATAGCTAGGGTTTTGGGGACAAAATGAACCATTTTTCCTCTATCCTCTGAACGTTATCATCCATTTTAGGTAGGATGGAGGAAGGTAGATTAGAGTTTATGTTTTTTGTTGTTTGGCAGGTTATACTCCTCTCCCAAAGGCATTTGGCATGATACTATCTAGTCTAGACAGTGACTAGTTAGCATGCAATGGATGGACAGTATTGAAAATGCACAAAACAACCAAGTATTTGATCATATGGTTGATGAATTCAGTGTTTGCAGGTGATGACAGTCCTATGTAGGTACTTATGTGCTCTTGAACAAGTGAAGTTGGCACACTTCCTTCATTGAGCCTTCAAATTAGGCCTATTTCCTAAAAAGAACAGTTTGTTGTTATTGTAACCTGTGACAGAGTATGGCTTTGTAACTTGGAGGGTAGGTGTAAGTCCATAGTGGGTATTGGAATGTGTAAAGTGTCCTAATTTCCCTTTGGATGTTTGAAGAGATATCCTTGTGTTAGTTGTTCTCAAGGACTACAAGGAAATAGTCTCCTTTTAGGCATTATCATAGGACAGTCATATGGTAACTTGTTGTCCACTGTCCTATAGAGTACAGAATTTAGTTATTGGGTCAGAGGCCTCATGTTGTTCATGTCCTTGATAAGTATATGCTGGGTATAGTGTGAAGATCCTATGGTAGAGGTATTAGTAGGTTGATTGCTATCCTAGAAGGTGTTTGTGTTGTTGATTGGGTTGAGTAGAGACTCCCCAAAAGAGGGTTGAGTAGTCTTATGGTGGACACCAGCATGTGGTCCTAGACTAGGTCAACCTCTTGTATAGCCTTGTGTAGGCTTGTGTCAAATAACCTTTGAAATCCTTTTGGAGGAAACATTGGAGTCTAAGTTCATTGTGTGAATTTTATTAAATACTACCTATACCTCTACATCACTATGTGATCAAACTGTGGTGCAACTCACTTTTATTCCTGGTTCATAAATGCACATTTCATTTCTATCATGTCATAAGAGAAGGTCATTTATTTTGAATATCTGAATGATGCCTTAGGACGTCACAATAATTATTATTGCTGCATCGTTGAGATTGTTATTTATGTTTCACCAATGTTAGCTTCCTTCATCGATGAACTCTTTGTGTCGGTGTTTCGGTGGGATGCCAAGGTAATGTTACCCCGCTATACCTTAGCTTGGATGATATTGCACCTTTGGTTAACTTATGGTCATATTAGGTTATCGGGGGAACAGAAACATTTGTTCCGTCGATGTTTATGAGTCACAACGATGTGCTAGCTTTTGTTGATTTTATCTGTCTATCGGTGAGGGACTCTCAAGAGTTTGGCTGATAGGATATTGTTAGCCCAATATGGCTACGAGTTATATTTATAGGACTATCAGTGGGAGTATGATGGGAACTCCAATGATGAGGGCTAAAAATATTGCACCTTTGGTTAACTTATGGTCATATCAGGTTATTAGGGGAATAGAAACATTTGTTCCACTGATGTTTATGAGTCACAACGATGTGCTAGCTTTTGTTGATTTTATTAGTCTATCGGTGAGGGAATCTCAAGAGTTAGGCCAATAGGATATTGTTAGCCCAATATGGCTACAAGTTATGTTTATAGGACTATCGGTGGGAGTATGATGGGAACTCAAACGATGAGGGCATGTTCAGCTGACTATGTCTAATTTTGGACAACCCACAGTTATATCAGGTCATTGGGGGAATATGAATATCTATCCTACCGATGACTATGTGTTGCAACAATGAGATCATTGTAGTTGGCTATATTTGTCTATCAGGGTAAGGACTTCAAAGGTTAGCCTGACAGGTTATTTTTAGACAGATAATGTTGTAAATTATTTTTCATAGGGTTGTCAGTGGAGTTATAAATAGGGTTCCAATGATGAAGTGTTGCTAGGCTGATACACTTAGGAAAAGATATTATGAGGATTTGTTCATAAATGTAATTGTTCTAATAGGATTTTGTCACACATGTTTTAGCAATAGGAGTTAATATGGATCTTGTCACACAAATTTTCATAAATTATTTTAATCACAAAATTATAATGTGGACAATTTCCATGGTATATAGAGGATAAGTGTGAAGAGGTTGGTGAGAGTTGTAAATTATTTTTTGGTTCTAACAAGTTCAATCCCTTTTCAATCAAAATTGTTCATATAATGTTCGTTCGCGCAGCCATTAATGTCCATCACTGGAAATGAATGTAATAGATTTTTTGAATTTCAAAATGTCAGATTGCATCAGTGGGACTCTCCTAGTTTTAGGTCGATCTGTGTGCTTCATTTGGTGTTATCTTTGTTTATATATTCATAACTGATTTCCAAGACTCACTGAATGTCTTTTTGATACATAGTGTCCCTTTAGTTCTCTTATTCAGTCAGGAAGACATTTAGTAATCTCACTGATATTGCATAGGTGCCTTTTGTCTTACTTAACATTTTGGGGAGAAAAATATTAAGTTTACTCGATATTAGGGTAATCTAAATTATTAGAAATCCTTTTAGTTGTCACCGAATGTCATTCCAACGAATATTAGTCATTTCTATTATTATCAGGCTGACATAAGGGATTAGCATTTAAGGTTTAGCGATAAGGGATTAGGGTTTAGGGTTGAGGGATTAGGGTTTAAGGTATAGTGTTTAGGGATAGGGTTTAGGGTTTAAGGTTTAAGGGTTGAGGCTTTAGGCTTTAGGGATAGCATTTAGGGTTAAGGGATTAGGGTTTAGGGTGGAGGGATTAGGGTTTAAGGATGCGTTATGTTGCATTGAAAGGTTATAGTCCCACTAGAGAATGATGTCCTTACACATGGACCATGTCGAGTGCCCTCATCGATGTTGGTAAGGGATACATGGAAGGCAGATGGATTAGGAAGATACTATATGTTAAAACCCTAATCTCTCGACCCTAAACCCTAAACCTTTCCCTAAACCCTAATCCCTCAACCCTCAATCCTAATCCCTCAACCCTCAACCCTAATCCCTCATCCCTAAACCCTAAACACTATCCCTATTCCTAAACCCTAAAACCTTGACACCATACCTTAAACCCTAATCCCTTATCCCTAAACCCTCAACCCTATCCCTCAACCCTTAAACATTAAACCCTAAAACCTATCCCTAAAACCTCAACCCTCAACACTATATCTTAAACCCTAATCCCTTAACCCTCAGCCCTAAAGCCTCAACCCTTAATCCTTAAACCTTCAACACTAAATCCTATCCCTAATCCTTATACCCTTGACACTCTACTTTAATGCTAATCCCTTGACCCTCAACCCTATCCCTAAACCCTCAACCCTCAACCCTCAATGTCAAACCCTAATCCGTCAACCCTAAAGCCTAATCCTTCAACCCAAATCCCTCGACCCTAAACCCTAAACCTTAATCCCTCGACCCTCAACCCTCAACCTTAATACCTCAACCCTCAAACCTAATCCCTCATCCCTAAACCCTCAACCCTCAACACTTTACCTTAAACCCTAATCCCTTATCCCCAAACCCTAAACCCTATCCCTCAACCCTTATCTCCTACACCTTAAACCTTAAAAGCTATCCCTAAAACCTCAACTCTCGACACTATATCTTAAACCCTAATCCCTTAATCCTCAGCTCTAAAGCCTCAACTCTCAATCCTTAAACCTTCAACCCTAAACCCTATCCCTAATCCCTATACCCTCAACACTCTACTTTAACCCTAATCCCTTGACCCTCAATCCTATCCCTAAACCTTCAACCCTCAACCCTCAATATCAAACCCTAATCTGTCAACCTTAAACCTTAATACCTCAACCCTAAACCCTATCCCTAAACCCTAAGCACTATACCTTAAACCCTAATATCTTGACCCTAAACCCTAAACCCTATCCCTAAATGCTAATCCCTTGACCCTCAACCCTCAACCCTAATCCCTCAATCCTCAATCCTAATCCCTCATCCCTAAACCATAAACACTATCCCTATTCCTAAACCCTAATCCTTTATCCATAAACCCTAAACCCTATCCCTCAACCCTTAACCCTTAAACATTAAACCCTAAAACCTATCCCTAAAACCTCGACCCTCGACACTATATCTTAAATCCTAATCCCTTAACCCTTATCCCTAAAGCCTCAATGCTCAATCCTTAAACATTGAACCTTAAACCCTATCCCTAATCCCTATACTCTCGACACTCTACTTTAACCCTAATCCATCAACCCTCAACCCTATCCCTAAACCCTCAACCCTCGACATCAAACCCTAATCTGTCAACCCTAAACCTTAATCCCTCAACCCTAAACCCTATCCCTAAACCCTAAGAACTATACCTTAAACCCTAATCTCTCAACCCTAAACCCTAAACCCTAAATCCTAATCCCTCGACCCTCAACCCTCAACCCTAATCCCTCAACCCTAATCTCTCATCCCTAAACCCTAAATGCTATCCCTATTCCTAAACCCTCAACCCTCGACACTATACCTTAAACCCTAATCCATTATCCCTAAACCCTATCCCTCAACCCTTAACCCTTAAACTTTAAACACTAAAACCTATCCCTAAAACCTCAACCCTTGACACTATATCTTGAACCCTAATACCTTAACCCTCAGCCTAAAGCCTCAACCCTCAATCCTTAAACCTTCAACCCTAAACCCTATCAGTAATCCCTATACCCTCGACACTCTACTTTAACCCTAATCCCTTGACCATCAACCCTATCCCTAAACCCTAAACCCTCAACCCTCAACTCTCAACATTCAACCCTAATCATTCAACCCTAAACCCTAATCCCTCAACCCTAAACCCTATCCCTAAACCCTCAACCCTCAACACTATACCTTAAACCCTAATCCCTATCCCTCAACTGTACTCTTAACCCTTAAAACTTAAACCCTAAAACCTATACCTACACCCTCATCACTCGACACTATATCTTAAACCCTAATCCCTTAACCCTCATCCCTAAAGCCTCAACCCTCAATCCTAAAACCTTCAACCCTAAACCCTATCCCAAATCCCTCTACCCTTGACACTCTACTTTAATCCTAATCCCTTGACCATCAACCCCATCCCTAAACCCTCAACCCTCAACCCTCAACTCTATACATTAAACTATATTCCGTCAACCCTAAACCCTAATCCCTCAACCCTAAACTCTAATCCCTCAACCCTAAACCCTCAACCCTCAACACTATACCTTAAACCCTAATCCCTAAACCCTAAACCTTAATCTCTCAACCCTAAATCCATTAGAGAATGATGTCCTCATACATGGACCATGTGAAGTGCCCTCATTGATGTTGGTAAGGGATACATGGAAGGCAAATAGATTAGGCAGATAGTGGATTATGATGTGGATTCTAGAGGGGAGAAAAGTGGATTATGTTCTGGATTATGTAGGCAAAATAGTGGATTATGATGTGGATTATGTCAGACTTATGCCAAAGCATGGACCATAGGGATGGTATGTGGAGGGTATGTAGGATAGTGGATGAATGATGGTAGATTTATTGCAGAATAGAAGGGAACCATGACCAATGGTTGCACACATCATGATAAACATTGAAGATTGTGATGTAGAGGTGGTAGGGTGCAATGGAGATGTTTTCTTAGGAGATGGATGATGAAGGGCTTTATGGACCCACATAGACTTAGGAATTTTATTACTTTTATTTTGCTTGTGGGATGGAATGTTTTGACACTTTTGAGCAGAATGGGAATTTGAGATGGGAGTAGATGGTTGGGATTTTTTAGAGGTAGATGCCTCATTTAACTTGATTTTGTGTTGCTTAGGTACCCATACCATTTTGGTTTTGGGCTTTGCTTGTGGAGGTATGGGCTTGGATAACTTTTTGGATTGATTTTTCTTTGACTCTTTATTTTTATGTCCTGAGGCATAAGGACCCTTACGATGTTTGGCTTTATTAGTAGAGGCATCTATTTTTGCATTTCTTGATCCCTTGGGGATGGTGGAATGAGTGGAATCTTTAAGTTTAGCTTTAAGATTAGGGTTGAGGGTTAATGGATTAGGGTTTAAGGTATAGTGTTGAGGGTTGAGGGTTTAGGGTTTAGGGTTTAGGGTTGATGGTTTAAGGTTTAGGGTTTAGGGATTAGGGTTTAGAGTTGAGGGATTAGGGTTTAAGGCATAGTATTGTTTAGGGTTGAGGGTTTAGGGATAAGGTTTAGGATTTAAGGTTCAAGTGTTGAGGGTTGAGACTTTAGGGATAGGGTTTACGGTTTAGTGATAAGGGATTAGGGTTTAGTGTTGAGGGATTAGGGTTTAAGGTATAGTGTTGAGGGTTGAGGGTTTAGGGTTTAGTGTTGAGGGATTAGAGTTTAGGGATCTTTACTCTTGAATCTTTACTCTTGTTCTTTGCATGCCAGTCCATCAATTGTGCAAGTGACTTGCAACGAAACATTCATTGAAGTCTAGGTATAATTGGCATGTTGGCATGAGGAACATTTTGGTTTGGCACAACTAGGATCTAAATTAGGTGTACTTCACACTAGTTTTGGCATCCCAAAGAGATTACATTTAGGGTTGAAAGTTAGCACTAAAGTCAGTGTTAGAGATGTCAACTTTAGCATTGACTAATGAATCCAAAAAAAAATTTAAAATTTGTGCCTGTGTTAAAACATACCACACAAGAAAAACCACAAATAAGTTAATATATTTAAGCCCACAACACAATGTACTCTGCCTCTATTTTAGGTTTCCTACTAAGAATTGTAGGCTGTGAAGTGATGACTTTATTAGGTCAAAAACGGAAGTTACTGAAAAGTTTCTACAATGGATCTGTGAATTTGTATTTTATTTATTTTTGGTTCTAGACATCCAAAAGATAAAAAATTGCTTTAGCTAGCTACTAAATTTGGGGTTTCTAGCTACCTCAGCCATTTAATCAAGCTTGTTCATCTATCTTTTAGCAAGTAAGTTCCAATTGCTGAGCAATTAACTGTTGACCTAGGTTTTTATCGATTTTGATATAATTTTGAGCTCAAAGGAAGTTTTTCTAAGATGTTGTACTCACACTTTAGGGTAAATTTGAGTAGTAATGTTGTTGATTATCCTTGCTTGTAGTATAACTTGCATTTACCATTTTTTGGAAGGCCTATCAAATAAGGTCTCTTTCTACATCATACCCAAAATACGAGCTGTTAGGATTTATTTTTGGCTATATATTTGTTTTTGTCTACGATTGGTCAAGCACGATGTTAATTCATACCTGGCTACGATTGCCTCCATAGACTAGATGAAAATAATTTTCCCTAGGTCACCTCAAAATGTCAAGCAATAGAGGGAAGGGAGCAAACTCTGGCCACAATTAGGTAATTCACTGTCAATTTATAGATTTGTAAATGTTTCCATTGTTTCTTTGATTTTTAGTATTTAGTTTTTTTTTTCTAAATTTAAAAGAAGAAATTTATTTTATATATATATAGGGACATGAGATTGACAAAGATAAAGAGGCATTGGCTTCCATATTGGGGGTAGAGGTAGTGAACAAATTGGATGGTGTTGACTTGACAATGCTTGCCAGATACATAGAAAAATGATCTAGTAAAGCCCCTAAAACATTGCAACCAAATCAATAGTGTCAAAGGGAATCAATTGATTCCCCAACTAGTCATGGATCAAGCAAAAGATCCAAAAGGAAATCAATAACAGTAACCTCTAAGAATGTGGAACAGGGAGTAGAGGCTTCCAATGTCCTAGCCACTCCTAGGACACAAACTTCTTCGACCACCACGCCATTTTTTGCATCTTGCATTGGTAGCTATGATACCAAGATAGAATATGATGTGGTTTCAGGGGAAGTCTGAATGACAGATGCTAGAAAAATGTTTGTGAATAGGTTGAAGGAATCATTCTTTCAATGGTTCAAAGACCATCTACATTTGCCATTCTCAAAGATACCCATGCACCTGCAAAAAGCAGTTATCCATGACATGGAGACTGAATTTGGAACAGGTTGGTCTGTAAAGAAAGTAAAGCTATGAATGTCTCAAAACTGCAAGAGATTTTGGTGCAACCAAACAAAGAAGATAAAAAATCCCTCCCGAGCTAAGGGTAAAAAAAAGGCTAATTTATGTAAGTCTAAAAGTATGGAAAGAGCTTGTAAAATCATATGAGAAGTCCAATGCACGGAGGAAGTTTGGTGAGGAGAGTACACAAGGATTTGAATTTTCTCATAAGATTTTATCAAATTTATTAAATTATTTTAAAATTTTATTTGTGCATAATCAAATTGAATTAGTATATGTTTCAAGACAAGGCCTCCAAGGATAGGCTTGATAAACTTCATGCCACTCATCACAGTGGCCAGAAAGGTTTACAGGCCTTAATCTATACATTTGTAAGTATATTTAATATGTTAAATGATATTTTTTTTATTTCCTAGGAAAAAGTAAATGATTGTATATTAATTAGTTTAACTAGTCCATGTGCCATGTTTTGAGAGGAGGAGAAATATGGCTAGCAACCAACACAATTTGAAAAGGAAATGTTACAAAGCAAAAAGTGGACCAATTTTGTAATCTGGATGGAGAACGAGGTATCATAGTTGACTTTCAATAACTTAGTTGGATATTGTTGTGTTAATATGTCAATTTGCATTTCTTGTGTTGAGTTTCAATAATCTTTGAAGAGGTCATAGAGTGATACTTGAGACAAATAGTTACAATTGTACTCTATTTGTTGTGTTTGGTTTCTATTGGTCTTCTTGTCTTTTTGACTCAAGTGGATTGTTATTCATAGGTTGCTTGTCATTTTTTGTTGATCAT
The DNA here is from genome assembly GCA_027924645.1 of Cunninghamia lanceolata. Classification (NCBI taxonomy): domain Eukaryota; kingdom Viridiplantae; phylum Streptophyta; class Pinopsida; order Cupressales; family Cupressaceae; genus Cunninghamia; species Cunninghamia lanceolata. The sequence goes on from BSBN01000609.1 coordinate 527,271, forward strand.
GTGGATGTAGTTATCATTGAGTTTTTAGGCGGTCTCCTAATTGAATAGACCAAAGGGTTTATCTCAACTCTTTGTTTCCTATCCTTTTATTATAAGACTTAAAGGGAGGTATGCATTACAGTTATGTTGTTGGTTATATTTCAAACCTTTGAAATATAATAGTGGACATTTAAATTTTAATATGCACATTTTTTTTGTTGAGAAGGAGCCATCATTGGCAGTAGGCATTAACTCTCCTCTACCATAACAGCTTTGGGAAGTACTAGTCTTTAATGTGTTTGGTTTTGGGGTATGTGAGGGAGAAAAGGAAGGAGTGGGGAACCATTTTGGGGGGGAATTCTTCTTTTTGCCTTGGGTTCAAGGAAGGAAGGTTGATGGTTGGACTGTACATGATTTAGAGGAAGGGAGACTTTGGGTGTGCTCATCATGTTGGCTGAGTGTCTTGCTGTTTGGGTTGGAGACTAAGAATCAAATCGCCAACTGGTCTTCTTCAACTAAGCTAACCTTTCTTTGAAGTAAAGCTCCTTGTCATCCATTCTTGTAAAATTACACTGACCATTTTGGTGAAATATTTCCTTTAACTTGTGTAACTGTATGTGGTCTTGTGAAAGCCTATGCTAAAGGGTTTGGATGAGGAAACTATTGTTAACTATGAGAGTTCACACTTAAGATCATGGGACTTATGAACTATGGCAAACTGTTGGTTATTGTGTTTTGGATTTCTATCATGAAGGAAGTTACATTAATTTGGTCATAGTTTGAGGTGAAGTTTCAAACCATGGCTAGCATTGCTAGAATGTTATCATTGCAACATACCATGAGTCTTGAGGAAACCTGGCTTGGTTCATGGTTATCTTTTTTGACATGGTTGTAAACCCTAATGGTGTTGGTATTTCAACTATAAATGTCCACTCTCTCAATTGTGGATGCGAGGTCTTCTTGGGATTAATAATTCTACTCCTAGGTGGGGTTTTGGGATGGTTTTGGATCCTTGGTTCAGGTCAACTTGGCCCCCAACACTCCCTCCAAGGTTATGAGGTTTGTATTACTGAATCCACAATGGAATACAATGTTGAAACAACACTACATGATTGTATTTGATTACCAGTTGACTCTTGGAAAGAATGGGTTTTGTCAATTGCATACAGTTGTGTAACATTGCAATAGTTGTATTGTACTTGTAACTAGAACAGTCTATTATGAAGGCATTCATTTGATGAGAATGACCTTTGAGTTCATTGTAATGACTTGCACTAACTTAGAAATGTGATTTCAAACTAGTATTTATTAAATTGGAGACTATTTGTGAACAAATTTATCTTAGTATGGACTTCCCTGTGTTTGAATGACTGAGCACTACCCATGGAATAGTAGATATTATGTACTTGTGATCACTGCATCATTTGGATAGAGGACTCATAAATGGAATATAGGATGTTATGTTTCATTGTCCATAAAATCCTAAGGGTTGATTAAGTTATTGTGCATGGATGTAAATGGAAACTTTAAGCTCTCTGAAGGCTTGCTTATTGTTTGCAAAGTAGCATTAATTTCTTATTTTAACTGTGGAAACATCTTGTGGACACGAGTATGGTGTTGACTAAGGAATTATCTTGTAAACACTAGAAAGGTCTATGCATGTTAATCATAGACTGTAACCCTACATTTGGAAGGAAATTGTTACTGTAGATGTGATATATACTGTACAGTGGTATTTGGTCTATGGCATGACATCTTTAGTAGGAGGTACCTTCAGATTTTTGTAACATCATGTCTGGGCTAAGGTACCGTAAAGTTAAGTGTGCATTATATGGTGTTATTGTATCAGAGGTTGCTGTATGCAAATTTATAGTGATATAAGGAGACTCGACTCTCGTCATTTCATTACACAAAGTGAGTGACAAAACAACTACCTAGTTTAAAATTGGCCCTTCTTTAAGCAACATTTATAGCAATGAGACTTAGGATTCTTGAAAATGAGAAGCATCCTTCTCCCCATACAACCTGCTAACTAGGGCCACTATGTTTTTTTACTAAACCCTTGAGGCTGATGGAAGGGTACCATTTAGTGTTCCTAGAAGTTAATTGTCTAACTCCTCGTCTTGAGCCAATTTCCTTGTATGATGAACTGGATGATTGGGATGACCATCTTGAAGATGTAATTGAAGACTTTTGTTCTTGTGTAGTGTTGCAAATGTACACTCCATGGGGACAAAACTTCTAGATCTTAGTGTTAATCATGATATAGGCACAATTTTTTTAATTGTTGGTCATGTAAATGTGAGTTTTCAGCGACCACAAGTGTACTCTTAAGGACATGTAAGAGAATTTAATCAATTGCTACTTAAAACTCTAATGTTTCTATCTAATGCAGGTTATTAGATTAATAGTGAAAAAGAACATACATTGACCACGCAATTTGTGGCACTTAAGGTTATGTAATAGAATTTATAGTTGATAGTTAAATTGTATAACAAAATTTTTTATGATCTTTAGTAACGTTTATTAGAATTGTTGCATGTTTTACATCATTGCAATGACATATTAGATGTAACTTTCTTGAAATTTTATTATGGTATGTGCACTTTGATATGATGTAATATGATTATGGTTTCGTTTCATATGTTGGAATATTAGATATATAATAGAAAAATAAATTATTACATGAAATAAATAATAAATTTTCATTTTAAATGTATTTTTTTTGCAGAACACAGGTCTTCTGGAAGATGAAGATGATCCTGATGATATAGATCTAGATTATATTGGTTCTGGTATAGATCACATGGCAGAGGATGATGATGATGCAGATACAGAAGACAACGAGGCCAATGACGATGATGATGATCATGATGATGATGATCACGATGGTGATGATGATGATGATGATGAAGCAGTTGTTGGTAGTAGCTAGTGCATTCATGATCATATAGACTGCATCATGGATCATTGATGATATATCGTTATGATGCCTCTTTTCATGGTTACTATCATATGTATCATTTTCACATGTATCAATTTGACTTATATCATTTGGACATGTATCATCTTGACTTGTATCATTTTGAGTTAAATAATTTATCATTTTTACTTATATCATTTTGACATGTATCATTTTGACTTATGTCGACTGTTGGACATGTATCATTTTAACATGTTATTGATCTACTGGTATATTTGACTTTCACTTATTTTAGTTATATATGATTATGATCTTATCAGTATTGACTTGTCAATTTATATATATTGAAAGTGGTTGATGATTTTTGGATGGATATTTATTACGTATGATGATTTTAATTTACTGCTCAGAATGGATGTTGTAAAATTCAATTAAATTATAGATATTTGACTCACTTGTTATAATTATAGATGATGATCATGTTAGAATAATTATCTTGTTATTTTATAATAATTATCTTGATTTTTTATATAATTATCTTGTTAAATTGGAAGTAAAACCCAAAGCAACAAAGGAGGTCATAATGGAAGCAAAACTTGGCGTCAATTAGGAAGCCAAAAAAGAAGCTATTTTAGACGCCATACAAGAAGCAAAATACAAAGCACAACTGAGAGAAAAACTAGAAGCAAAAATGGGAGTAGACATGGAAGCAAAATTGGAAGCTAAATTGGGTGCCAAATCTGGTGCTAAATTGGAAGCAAAACTAGAAGCAAAATTGGAAACAAACCTGGAAGCAAATCTAGAAGGAAAAATACAAGAAAAACCTGAAGCAAACCTAGAAGCAAAATTAGAAGCAAGATTGGAAGCAAAACTGGAAGTAAACTTGGAAGTAACACAAGAAGCCAAACCAGAAGCAAAACTGTAAGCCAAATCCAGTGCTAAATTGGAAGCAAATCTAGAAGCAAAATTAGAAGCAAAAACTAGAAGAAAAGATTGAAGCAAAACTAAAAGCAAAACTGGAAGCAAACTTGGAAGCAATACAAGAAGCAAAACCAGAAGCAAAATTGAAAGCCAAATCCAGTGCTAAAATGGAAGCAAATTTGGAAGCAAAATTAGAAGTAAAATGGGAAGCAAAATTGGAAGCAAAAATTGAAGCAAAACCAGAAGCAATCGTGGAAGCAAAACTAGAAGGAAAACTGGAAGCAACACAAGAAGCAAAACCAGAAGCAAAATCGGAAGCCAAATTGGAAGCCAATTTGGAAGCCAATTTGGGTGCCAAATCTGGTGCTAAATTGGAAGCAAATCTAGAAGCAAAATCAGAAGCAACAATGGAAGCAAAAATGGAAGCAAAACAAGAAGCGAACCTGGAAGCAAAACTAGAAGCAAAATTGGAAACCAAATTGAGTGTCAAATCTGGCACTAAAGTCGGTGCCAAATCCTACTATTGCTTTCCGGCACTAGAGTTAGCGCTAAAGTCGGCACTAAAGTCAGTGCTAAAGTCAGTGTTAAATCTGGCACCGAAGTAAGCATGCAAACTTGTGTCAGGTTTTACACTAGAAAAAGTGTTCAATTCCTGAGCTCAATTGCACTAAATTCCAGTGCTATTTTAGGTGCTAATTGCCTATTCTGTTGTAGTGTAATCACATTCGTCATACAATTAGGATCAATAAGGACCCCTCTTGAAGGATTTCCACTTATACATGCAATGATATAAAGAGGTCACTCAATGTATCAAATTATTCTATCATGTGGTGCAAATGTTATTTCAAGTTTAGGAGTCTTCCTCTTCCTATAAACTCGGGGAGGAACCATAGCATTATTGTTGTGATCAGAAGCCATGTATATGAGATTGTTTCACACCAAAGCACTTGTTTGAGGAAATCAAGTTTTTAAAGATAAAAAACACATGAATTTCACAACAAACCAAGTATGATGGAAATAGAGCTATACAACAAGGCAAGATGAATAATTTAAAATGGTGCTTAAGGAAGTTCAAGGAAAGTGTGTAAATCTTTTAATGTTGAAATACATACTATATAATTGCAAAATTTTGAACTTTGAATGCAAGGACACACAATGAAGAAACACTATGATTCAAAATCAGATTTGAATGAGTGTTTAAGGGAGCAGAAAAACTTGAAATAAGACTTTGACTACCAACCCTAGCTTTTGCAAAACTAGGTTATATGAAAAATGCAAATTTTCAACAAAACCCTAACAAATGAGATATGCAAATGCAAGGTGTGAGATTATGAAATGATTAATTGTTATAATTCGTCTCAGATTTGATGTAAAAATCAGATTCTAAAATGCTTCCAATAATATGCAATGAAAATAATGTAAAACTATGCCTTTATGCAAGCCTAGAATGCTTATTTTTTTCAAAAATTTTAAATGTATGCAATATTTTTCGATGAAGAATGATATATATGATATGAATTAATGCAAGATCTGATTTCAACACTCAACAAGATACAAATTCTTTAAAACACAGGTTCACCAAAATGTTATTCTAGGTTAGAAAGAGAGATGAGATGCAAAACATGTGAATACACTAGATCAAACCCTCCTTTCACTACAACATTCAAGGACAAAACTAAGCTAAGTCACTACAAGATGGAAGAAGACTTAGCTTCTAATTTTGTGCTCTTGTTTGCAGAGGAAAGATGTGATTCAACCAAGCCTTTTATCAAACCCTAGGCTTATCAATGCACTAAACCCTAGAATTTTGATAATCAACTTATAATAGAGAAACAGGAACAACAAGTCAAGATCTAAAAGCACTAGGAAGATCAGTAAGATGTCCAAACCTATCCCTCAAAAACTAGAATGTTGGAAGAGTCTGGGGCTAGCATGCGAGTCTAGAAAGTCCTAATCTCTAGAAGCTCTGAACTACAAAAATGTCACAAATGATGCTTTGATTATAATTTTAGGGTTTGTTTATGCTACTGGACATTGGGGCTTATCCCCTAGTTTGCTATAGTGAAATTCCTGAACTCTTTTTTTGGATCTTGAATCTTTATCCTTCAAACAACTTCCCTATGCCTTCACTTCTACAACTTCCATACCTATAACTTGCACACAAGAAGAAAGGGGTTTGGGGGTTGTGGTGTTTATGGATTTGCCTCATTCAAATCTTGGTCAGTATTCAAGCTTTCCCAACACCGCTGTTAATAAGAGAGTGTTCCCTTAGAGGACATAGGCTAAAGATAATCCAAATTATGATGAAATGATTCAAACACAATGATAATGTCAACTTGGCGATGAAGTCCCTAGGAGGATGAAGATTCTTCAACTCATAAGGATGTTGATGATGATTCCAAATATGTAATAAACACAATGCTAACACAAGTCTACCACAAACACAATGAATACCTTGAATTCACCTTTGCACAATGTCATAAATTTGTTATCATCAACTTGCCTATCATCTACCTATTTACAAAGGAATTCAAACACTTGTTTATTTATACTTATCCGTTAAACTTTCACAAATTAATTGAAAGAGATGACAAGGGAGGACCCATTTAAAAGTCCTATGTCGACATGCATTTAATTTACCCTGACCAATCAAGGTGGACTTAGGCATGAGTGCCTAAGTCTCAAGGGGCCTTTTTGGTCAGGACTTAGATATAAAATGGACCCCTAGTCCCCATTTGTCATGGGTTTCAAGGGATTTCTCATCGGGATGAATAATTTGCTCATAGAGTGTAAACACAAGGACCTAGGAGCTAAACTAGGAGGTAAAAAGGCATGTGTCCACTTTTTACTCCATAACAAGCCTATGTAACACAGTCTATAAAATCTTCTCCAAAATTCTTGTCTTCAGACTTCAACCCATGTTGGACAGGTTGATCAACAACAATTAGAAAGGATTTGTCCTAGACAAGAAAATTCTTGACATGGCCATATCTACTCATGAGTTTATTCACTCTATGGATAGGAACAATATGCCTAGAATGGTTTTCAAATTGGACATCTCTAAGGCATATGATAGGGTTGATTGGGAATTTCTTTTCAAAGTTTTGGAGAAAGTTGGCTTCCAGGATAAAGCTCTGCATCTTATTAAAGCCAGTGTCACCACTGTTAAGTATTTTGTCCTGGTGAATGGAATTCCATGAGGATTCTTTAATGCAAGGAGAGGGCTTAGGAAAGGGGACCCTTTATCCCCATACCTATTCCTCCTTATGGATGAAGTTATGAGCATAAGTATTATGCATCTATTGAGAAATAATGAGATCAGAGGCATTAAACCAACTTCATCAATAGACCTTAATGCTATCCAATAGTTTGTGGATGACACTATCCTTTTTGGGGCAGCCTTGGTGGTTGAGGTCCAGAGATGGAAGAAAGTACTAAACAAATATGTCATTGTTTTAGGTCAGTGTATTAATTATGAAAAAAGTTAGATCTATTTCTTTAATACTAGGATGGACATGTAGCAGAAAGTTATGGGGATCTTGGGATGTTCGAGTGCTGAGCTGTTAGGTACCTACCTTGGCCTTCTTTTAGCTGTCAAAGAGATCTCTCCCATTTACTGGAACTCCACCCTGGAATGGATTCAAAAGAATCTATTTGGGTGGAAAGATAAGCTTCTGATCCAAGAAAGTAAATATCAACTTCTGAAGGCTTCCCTTTAGGGAATTCCCATCTAATTCCTATCTCTATTTAAAATCCCTAAATATATTGTAGAGAAATTTGAAAGAATCCAAAGAAATCTATTATGGATAGGGGTGGAAGAGAAAAAGATGATTAATTTAATCATCTAGGATAAAGTGTGTCACCCCAAATTGTAAGGGGGTCTTGGGCTAAGGAAAATCCATTAGACCAATAAAGCCCTGTTGGCTAAAATAGGATGGAATTTTCTGAGTAACAACAAGGACTGGTGTAATATTATGAGGGCTAAATACATGTCTAATGATACTCCCTATGGTTTCCTTAATGCCTCTGGTATCCCCAAGGGATCAGTCATATGGAATAATGTCTTGAAAAATAGAGCACTTTTACAGAAGGGTATAAAGTGGAAATTGGAGGATGGAAGAATCATAAAATTTTGGGAAGATAGTTGGCTAAAGGACTATTATCTCAATTGTATTTAGAGCTTCCAAAGGCTTGCTGATTGGGCTACCAATTTCTTTGGGCCTGGCTATTGACTACATTCTGCCAAGGGGTGGGGGCTGGAAATAGATGTCAGATTACTGTCAAGGGCAAATGGATCTAGTGCTAGTTACTAATGATTTGCAACAAAACCTCCAAAGATGTAGAATTCCTATCTTCCCTTCCAAGGATAAACTTTTGTGGGCTAAAGATAAGGTGGGATCATTCCTTGTTAAGTCTTCTTACAACTTGCTTTCAGAATTCACTAAGGACTCTAGCTTTTAGGGTAAGATCTGGAATCACAATCTTATCCCTAAGGTAAACCACTTCTGGTGGTTAGTGATACATAGTAGGATTCTAACTATGGACAATCTGAAGATCAGAGGATTCTAAATTCCTAATAGATGTTCTCTTTTTATGAAGGAGGAGAAAATATCTCACTTGCTGCTACATTGTGAATTCTCTTGGGAGGTTTGGGGTTTGGCTCTACAGAACCTCGACATCTCCTGGAGTATGAACCAAGATCTTCCCTTCTTTGTTAAGTGATAGTTCACTCCTTTTTCTCACCCTATTTGCAAAGAACTCTAGGTTTAGATTCCCCCTATTTTGGCATGGGGTCTATGGTAGGAATGCAACAACAGGTTGTTCAAGGATAAAGCTAAATCTAGAAAAACAAGTCTTTCCTCTAAAATTTTGGTAGAAAATGTCTCTAACAACACTCTGAAAGATGTAGAGTGCCACCCCAATAAGACTGAAACCAATATTATTGATAAGTGGAGTATCCCACTTCACATTTGTAGGGTGGACAATTCCAAGAAGATAGATTACAAAAACACTAAGTTGGTTCCCCCTATTGAAGGATGGATGAAGCTCAATTTCGATGGAGCTACTAAAGGGAACCCAAGACTAGCTAGTAGAGGTGGGGTCCTAAGATCAGCTAATGGGGATGTTTTGGCTACTTATGTTGGGGGATTGGGAGACAATTCTAACAATGTAGTTGAGGCTATGACACTCCTATGGGGGTTAACATGGCCTTATTCCTTGGAGTTAAAAATCTTTGAATTGAAGGAGACTCAAAGCTAATCCTTAATGTTGTTCAAGAGAAAGCCAAAGTTAGTTGGCATATTGTTGATATTAGACAAGACATTAGACAACTCCTACTAGGGTTTGATGTTGTTGATTTTAGCCATACCTACAGAGAAGGTAATCATATAGTGGATACTATGGCTAATATGGGAATAAATTTATTCCCCCAAAAGTGGTAGAGGAATTCTAACAACCTCCCCAGAAACATAAGAGAGTGCCTTTGTTTGGAGGCTCAAACTTGATTTTCGATGATGGTGTTCAAAAGGCTTCCTCAGTATAGAGAATAAATTTAGATATATATTCTTATGTCATGCAATATGATACAAATGGAATTCATGGTGGTGTAGAGGGGAGTTAGTACCATGAGTGGCAGGATGATATTGGATATCCTATTGAAGAGAGAGGAGTGCCACATCACCTGGAGCCAGATCAACAAGTTCACGTGGCTATCACTAAGGTGGACCATGGGGCCAATTCAAAATTTGGTAGCACACATCCCCAATGACATCCCACACAATTCTCATAATTATAGTAATACTAATTCGAAAGGGGGAGACATTGGTAAGGATATGATGAGTATTAAGTGCAACCATGAGAGTAAATTTAATAAATGGACTCACACTTGCAAAGCTAGAAAGATCTCCATCAACATTCATGACTTCTAGTTGTGTCTGATTTTACAGTGTATCCTTCTTCTGGGGGTTTTGAATAGAATGTCCATGGGGGTGACAAGGTACGAACTGAGCCTACCTCATGCACTAAATTTAACGCCGATAATATGCTATGGAGCATATGCTACGAAGGTGGCTTCACTCCATTCCTAGAGTGTCTCAATGGCTATGACGATAGTCTCTCAGTGTAATTTGTCATGACATGGGATGACTCAAGGATTGTTCAGGTGGGAGGGGTCTAATTCGAGGTCAGTGAAGACACTATTGCTCAAGCCATGAGCTTAATCTATGATGAGAAACATCTAAAGAAGCAGACCAAGGTGCAAGACTAGGAAAGTATCAACTAGTTTTTTAAAGAGGGAGAGAAACCCGTTCAGCTATAGGGTGGATTTGAACATGACAACCTAATTCCCCCTGGGATAAGGTATGTTTCCTCATAACAAATTAGAAAGTCTAGAGGGCCATTTCAGATGCTTTTATCACTACCATTTTGCCCTCTTAAATCACTTCCGTCATAAATTGCTCATCAATTTCCCATTTTACTTGCTAACTTCTCTTGATTTTTCCATGAAAATGGCAAAAATTGCCCATGCTAATAACCTTAGTGTCATTGTTGTGCCCTTACATCAAGGCCTAATCTTTCACCTATATCATTTTCACCTTGCTTTGTGTCCCCCCAAGCCTATTAGAGCTTTCTTGGTTGAAGAGGTTCAGGATGACCAATCTGATGAGAATGTCCCACTGATAGTCAAGTATGGTGGTATCCCTTCTAAGGATAAGGCTAGAAAATCCCCTGTTAAGAGTGCTCCTGCCCCTCTTGGGTCCCCTCGAACCCTAAGGGCATTGCTACCAAGACTTTGGCCCCCTGGTCCCATAAGAAGAAAATTATTAAAGCCTCCCTGGGTACCAAGAAAAAGGCTTCCTCCCTAGTGGGCCCATTTGTTTTATCCTCCCTTGTAGGTGGTGTGACTACCGGGTCCCTTGGCCAATCCCAAAAGGTGGTGACCAAGGGCCTTTGCGACCTCAAGAACAACCCCACTCATTCTGGTGAGAGAAATTGGGAGAGGAACAAGAGTGGGCTGCATGTGACTAAGAAGTTAGCTAGGAAGAAAGTTAAGAGCATGACTACTGGAGAAGAGGTTAAGGAGCTCTCCCCTAATGATAGTCATAGGGTTGTCAATCAGACAAAGGGTGAAGAGGATGTATTGAAGGGGAAATATAAATTGGTAAAGGAAGACTAGTGGTGGTACTCTTGCTAGAAGGCCTAGCATTTGCCGCTCTAGCACGTTGGTTGGTGTTAAAACCCTGGTGGTGAAATTGTTGACTACTCATCTACCTCAAACCCTGAAGAGGAGATTGAAATCAAGGAGGTGAAGCTTACCCTAGAGAAACCTAATTTGCAGGAGGGAGCTAGTCTTTTTGAGGAGATGAATAACTCTTTTTATGATACCCAGAAGGAGGATGTTGAAACTAATTCTGAACATAATTTTATGGATTCTCCAATCAAAGAGGTGGCTAGTCAGGACAAATGTGAAAGTTGCAGTCTGATTAAAGGGGAAATGGTAGAGCTGAAAGATAGAATGGCCTCACTCGAAGACAAGATGAGGGTAATGGCTACTTTGTGTTCTAAAGTTACTCACCGAGTGACTACTTCACTGGCGGTCCTGCAAGACATTCAAGGTGGCAAACATGGTGATGAGAAGACCTCTGTGAGAAAAAATGAATTACTTGGGTTCCTTATGGAGGACTGGAACATGCTCCTCAAATAGTTTATGCTTTTGTTTTTCTATTAGTTTTTGGTTATGGTATTGTATAAACTTTAGTATGTTAATTAGTTGTTAGTGTGCTTCTGTTTAGCTGTTGGTGGCCTATTGGCCTATTTTGATGCCCTTGTGGCATTTTGTTTAAAGGATCTGCACCCTTATTTGTATCTTACCATAATAAAAAATAATAGAGAGATTTTTTAGATCAAATCAATCAAGTTTCAAATGAAACAAGTCACTTTTATACAAGGATACAGAAAAGAGTAATTTGAATTAAAGAGCCAAAATAAAGTGCCAAAAAACAAATTTGAGTTTAGGGTCAGCCTAACCAACGCTAAAGCCAATTTGTAGAATTAAATTGCCTCCCTAAAACACTGGAGGGACTAGGGCGCTTGGGTGCCCTAGGCCCTTTGGGCAATTTAAGGCTCAAGCCCTCACTTAATGTGGGGTTAACTCCAAATCTCAATTTATTTCTTGGGTTATAACGAAACTTTAATCGAAATCATGACATTTTCTATAAATGGGGCCAAAACATGGATTTAAGGTGGACCTAAAAATGGACTAGGCTTGGGATCACTAAAGGGAGGAGCTAAACATAGTGAAATTGTGCCTACACATGTTGAAAAGCACAAGACAACTGAGAGAGGGGGGTGAATCAGTTGTAACCAAAACTTCAAAACCATTAACACATCAACCACTTAACCACTGTTATTGTATTTTAACCATGAAGGCATGCAATTAGAAACTTAAGCACATTCACACATGAGACACATGAGACACCAGATTTTTACGTGGAAAATCCAATAAGGGAAAAACCATGGTGAGTGTTAGCTCACAATATAATATGTAATAACTATTGATAACTGAGAGGGGGGGTGAATCAGTTATCTTAATTATTTTAGCTTTTTGAACTTTCTTAATAATTAGTGCAGCATCAATTCAAACAAGCAAACATAACCATGAAATAGAGATACACATGACACAATATTTTTGACGTGGAAACCCTGTTAAGGGAGAAAACCATGGGGTGATTAACCCAAGATTGTATTCTCTATTAGAAGAATGGAAGTACAAAATGGCACTTGCCAATTAGGGCTCACTACCCGAGCACACTGCTCACAAGAGGCAGACTGCCTACAAGAGACACACTGTCTACAATTTATAAAGAGTGTAATACAATACTTGAACTGATAAGGAGCATCAACATATGTTGGAGTTTAGTTCCGGTTAGGCTTTGTATACTGATCTGCTGCACTTCATCTTTCCTCTTCTTTTATGCTACTCTTCTTTCACATACTGGATCTTCCTTTTTGCTTTTATTCCACTCTACTACTTTTCTTCACACATCACTTGCAACCACAACACATCTCATAACTAAATCCATCTTGTATATATATCCACACAAGTGATTTCATCACCTTTCTAGTCGACACCCGGAATAGTCAATATTTTCCATAAACTCTGGTCTGTCGGCTGAATCCTTGCTTACCAAGTAATGTGGATCAAGGATATACTTGTGGAAATCATTAATCATGTTAGCCAAACATAATTTATACCTTCATAACCTTTACCAACATCAGTAACACATCCAAAATAATGTCTGATGTTCTGTCAGTCAGTTCTTCCTCTGTCACACTGCCAATCAGGAACCTGATACTCAAGTATTCATATCTTTTTCTTCATCTATCATCGGAGGCTAAATCCTTGGAATATATCACTCAAGGTAGTCCTCTTAACTTCCCCAAATCTGCACTTCACCAAGATACTTCCTCTAAGAGATCCGGACTTGACTGTCAGACCTCGCCACATGCTCTATTCTTGTTTACCGGACCACAACATTCTTCACTCTAACTTCTGATATAGACATACAATGTCCTACGGATGTGTGGGATGAACTTTGTTGCTATCAATGACAACAATCATGAATCCATATAGTGTCTCTTGCCAACAATCTCCCCCTTTGGCATGGATGGCAACACTTAGTGAAAAATGACTAAGTGTTTACACTATGCTCCCCCTTGGCTGATGCTCTATTTTTATATACATTTTTTGGAGCTCCCCCTTAGTTGGATTCCTCATTTTTCACTGCTCCTCACTCCCCCTTTGACATCAATGGCAAAGGGTAGGGTCTGTATACCAAAATTTTCAAAATCTTGTCTACATAAGTATATACATGTGGAATACTTACATATACTGAACTATGTCTGCAAAAGTTGTTTTCAATTGAATGAATTCTATAGCCCAACTTTGCTTCATTCTGTCCAAAATTGATATATGACCGCTCAATAGAAATGCAAATGCATCTGCCCTTTGTAGATCTATTGGATCATTTGTCCAGGCTGTGATTTGGGCTTCTTTTATGGCCTCATGCATGGCCTCTAACTTAGGGACAATTATTCCTCGGAGCTCACCCAATCTGCTTATTCTATTTTTCTTTTCCTTCTCGAGCTTCTTGATTTCATTCAAGACTGCAATAGTTTGACATTCTTGATTTATTATGGAGGATGAGAGAGGATCAAAATTCTTTGATAGATTTGTCAGTTTGTCCTCCTATTCTTTTACTTTCTTTTCAATGTCCAATGTTGCTTTGGACCATGATAAACAAAATTTGTATATTTCTCTACCATCTTTAAGAGCATTTTCTAAGCTCTTTATCCCAATATTCATATTTCTCCTATCATTACTTATCAACCCTTGTACCTCTAATAATCTTTTTGTAAGAAATTCCTTTCAGACCTTATCTTCTCCTGACTTCTCTAGGGAATCAAAATGTGTGCTAACACTATTGACTAGAGTTTTGAGATTACCGGATGAGGAGGCTGTGGGATCCTTCTAAAATGATGGCATAATCTTTTCTAGTACTCCAGAAGTAGCTTCTATCAACTCACAGTCTTCCATGTGAGACTTCAAGAGTTTTTCTTTAGCCTTTGCATGCAAATGAAGCTATCTTCATTGTCTATACCAGAGAAAGAGAATCAAAATTAAATGGTCCTTGTAGAAGCTCTGATTCATCAATCTCCATTGTTTCTTTGTTCAAGAATTCTTGAACAGTTTTTGCAGTGTCTCTTGCCGGAGACAGATTTTTCTTTTCTTCTGCATTCTTAGAGTTGTCTCTTGGAGCTTTCTCTCCTACATTCTTATCACTAGCAGTTGTGGTCTTCTCTATTGAAGTTTTCTCTCCTTTGCAGCCTTGGTATTGTCACCTTCTTTTTCCTTCACCTCTGGTTCTTTCTCCTGTATTCTTTCTTCTTCTTTAGATCTGGAGACTGTAGGGGAATCCGGAGGAGAAATGTTAGTCTATTCAAGGCCCACCTCTTCTGTCATTTTCTCAGTAGATTCTTCTGCAACACTTGTAGTCAAGGGATCAGTACCCAAGTCCTCTATAATTGGAATGTTGAATCTTTTGAATGCATTCTAGAGGATCTCTTCTGTCTCTTTTGCAACTTTGTCAATCTCTCTGAGCATAAGTTCATTCATCCTTGCTTTGCTCCTGAACTCATCCTTACAATCTTTGAATACCATATTCATTGTCTTGGGATCAATTGAAGGATATAGTTGAATTGCTATCTATTCCCAGATTTCTAGGTCTTTAGCTTGGGCATTGTTCTTTCTTATTTCTAGTTCCTTCTCCAAGCTTTTGGGGATCAGAGATATAATTTCAATAAATGCTTTGTTGTAGATATTTAAGTACCTAACTGTGGCATCTTGCAATATCTTCTGATTTGCTTCACCATAATCATCATAAAACTCAATCATTAGCTGAAGATTTCCATCCACTGTAACTGATTTGATTATGTCATCAATATGAAGAGTGGGTTTTTCAACATATTCCTATGTCTTTTCTTCTTCCTTTTGTCCAGTAGAGGGTTCACCAGATGTTTTCTTCTATTTCTTCACTTTCCTGATTTCTTCATCAGATTCAGTCTCCTCTTTATCCCTTTGACTAGCATAAGCCCTTGTGGCTTTTGTCTTTGTTCTTTTCTCTCCTTTTCTGGATAATTTTGCTTCTGGTTTTGATGGTCTTGAGCTTTTGGTAGTGGTAGGTGCAGATCTCTTTGATGATCTGGTCCGGGTGGAGGATTTTATCAGAATACTTTCCTCACTTTTCTTTTGTACCTTTTTCTTCTCTTCCTCAGCCCTTTCCATCTTTTCCCTATTGGCATCAAGTGCCTCCTTTGATATGCCAAAGCTTTTTGCAACATCTTCAACTTCTTTTCTTACCTTCCTCTTGATCTCTGGTTGTTTGAGTTCCACATGAATCTTTACACTCAACTCCTCAAAGGTTCCAAACCTTTCTGCCTTTGGATCCTTTGGCTGACTTAGCATGTGTTGAACATGCAGCTCCACAATTTGTTCATCAACTTCATACCCCATGGGCATGATCCATACAGTTCTTGGTTCTACTACCTCCATTAGGCACTGTTCTAAAAATTCTTGAAATATCCCCACAGGGCTGTATTTCTTGCTTTAGCATCCCCAAACCCATGCAAATAGTCTCTGATTTGGATGGCAACTGGTCTGTCATTCTGCCATACCCAGCCATTAGATCTGGGAAGCTCATTCATGTAATAAAAGAATAGGCAAAGTATCAAGCCACCATACTTGAAGGAGTTCTTCTTATCCTTCTTAATCTTTTGCAAATTTTCCAAAAGTTGGCTTAGAAGAAGTTCACACAGATCATAGTCAGCATTTTCTTTTAGCATTTGATAGGCTGTGTAAACTGTAGTTCCCGGTACTGAATTTTCCCTACTGGAGTGATAAATCTTGTAACCAATTATCATGGATGCAAATTTGACATCTGGTTTAGTGATGTCTTCAATTGTCATAGCTCTCTTGTCAAATTTTGATCTAGTTGCATCACTTACTATTTGATTCTTGACAAATTTGAGAATAGGAATTCCACCAGATGAGTGTAGACCGGTTACTGCCCTAATTGCATCTTTGGTGATCTTAAATGGTTTATTTAACCATAAGAAATTGTCATGCACTCTACTCAACACATACCGAACCCATTCATCTTCTTCAAAATAGGGGAAATGAATGCACTGTGCAAAATGCTTATCCTGGATGGCTTTATACTGAGGTTTAATCTCAAAAGAATCATCTATTAGTTGTTTGTGATAGATATCCACTAACTTTGATTCCCCAAATTCTTCAATATTCATGTGTATGTAAACCCTAATATCTTCTATGTGCAAAATACCATGTAGAACACTAGAGAAGGCTCCTAGGGGATCTACCTCCAAGGATTTGTATGGATGTTTCTTAAATTTGGGGTGAGGTCTATCAGAAATCTTTACTATATTCAGAGTAGCCATCATCAAAGAATCTTATTGAGGGTAATCAAGAATGAAGAATACCCTTTACGTTGTTTAGAGCACACGATGAAATCCTGATTGAGCTGTATGAGGAATCATCTTGATCTTTGGGAGAAGTTGTTGCAGAGCTCCTTTTCTCTCTTCTTCACATGTGAGTGTACAAATGATGAGTGAATGAACTCTTTTATTTCTGAGAAGCCCTAATTTTCATTCAGCAATAAATGCGTAACCTAATTCATTCCTGTTTGCCTTGTTTGTCTTATTCGGAGACAAAACCTTTCCAGATCACTGTGATAAATTTCAAAGTTATTCTAGGAGAGTAGTGATAATCTATCTTCCTTTCATTAGTCATTTGATCTATTTACAGATCAAGACACCATAGTTTGAATCATACCAGACCGAACTTGTAAGGAATCTATTTTTACCGGAAGACTATTTTACCGGATCAATTCTAGAAGGATTAGATTCTTCAAATCTTCTTGCGGATCTCTCAAATCTTTACCATACCCCTTTTAGATGTTTCTTGTATGAGCCTTTTTAATCCGCAGCTCTCCTTGTGCCAGTTTCGGCACCAATTGACTGGCTAGGGGAACAAGGTTTTCTTTGTGTCTCCCCCTGAACCAGAGCTCACTTTTTAATTTCTGGAAGGAATATCAGCATCAGAGTCTGGTGCGGATCCATC
The DNA here is from genome assembly GCA_027924645.1 of Cunninghamia lanceolata. NCBI lineage: Eukaryota > Viridiplantae > Streptophyta > Pinopsida > Cupressales > Cupressaceae > Cunninghamia > Cunninghamia lanceolata. Next base: position 544,790 of record BSBN01000609.1, read on the forward strand.
CTCTACATTCTCTATATTTTTCTTCACCCAAATCTTGTTCATCTCACTTTGAACTTCATCCGCATCCACTTTTTGTTTTCCCTTATCTTAATTCTAATTATGATATGCTGGACCTCTTTTGTCCTAATTCTTGTTTCTACAGAATTTTGCAATATGACCGGATCTATTGCAAATTTGGCAAACAACATTTCTTTGCATATTTGATTGATATCTTCTTGATCTACATTGATTAGCCATATGACCTATTCTATTGCATGCAAGCATCTACCATTGAATGATTTGTTCATTTGCATATTTCTGCATTCATGAGATTTGTTACCATACCTTTTGCAGTTAAAACACTATCCAGAGAAGGATGAGTTAGTCTGATTTATTTTCTTTCTGCACTGATTAGCTTTATGACCAAAGTTATTACAGTATCCATTGAAGGATGGATATCTTTGAGCATTAGGCTGCCTTACCGGAGGTCTTCTAGGCCCGTTCCTTGGATTTTTTGATCCAAAATTCTTCTGACCGGATCTGGAGCTTTCTCCTTTCTCATATCCCAAACCACACTTGTCATCTATCCTCTTTTGACTTCCAAGAAGAACTTCAAGTTGAGCAGAACTTATCTTGAATTTCTCTTTATATTCATTTGCTGTTTGAAGATCCCTTTTGAGAGAGACAATTTGATCCTCAAGTTTTTCTTTATTATCTTTAGCATCTTCAAGATCAGATTCAAGATGTTTGATAATTCTATCCATCTTGTGGCAAGCTTCTAATTTCTCCTTGAGAGATTGTCTTAGATTATCTTCAATTTTTCTTTTCTCTTCAACTTCTTGGGTAAACTTCATAACTCCTAATTCCATTTCATGTCTTACCATAATGATTTCTTTTGATAACTTTTCACATAACTTGGTTTTCTCCTTCAGATCTTCATTTGCATCATTCGCTTCACCTTGACTTGCCAATTGCTGAAGTAGCTCCTTTCTCTTTTTCATAGAGAGACTTAATTTGTCTTTTAGTTCTCTCATGAAATCATCAGCCTGTTTGAGTCTTTCCTTTAATTCATTGACTTCAGAGTTTGACTGCTCAAGATCATCAAGGGCAGTCTTGAGTTGCTTCCTTAAACCATATGCATCCATTTGGATTCCTAGATCTTCCTCAAGATGTTAGACTCTATTTAGGGGGAACTTAGCTCTGATACCAATTGTTGATAACTCAGAGGGGGGGTGAATCAGTTATCTTAATTATTTAAGCTTTCTGAACTTTCTTAATAATTAGTGTAGCATCAATTCAAACAAGCAAACATAACCATGAAATAGAGATACACATGACACAATATTTTTGATGTGGAAACCCTGTTAAGGGAGAAAACCACGGGATGATTAACCCAAGATTGTATTCTTTGTTAGAAGAATGGAAGTACAAAATGGCACTTGCCAATTAGGGCTCACTGCCCAAGCACATTGCTCACAAGAGGCACACTGCCTACAAGAGACACACTGTCTACAATTTATAAAGAGTGTAAAACAATACTTGAACTGATAAGGAGCATCAACATATGCTAGAGTTCAGTTCCGGTTAGGCTCTATATACTGATCTGCTGCACTTCATCTTTCCTCTTCTTTTATGATGCTCTTCTTTCACATACTGGATCTTCCTTTTTGCTTTTATTTAGCTCTACTGCTTTTCTTCACACATCACTTGCAACCACAACACATCTCATAACTAAATCCATCTTGTATATATATCCGCACAAGTGATTTCATCACCTTTCTAGTCGGCACCCAGAATAGTCAATATTTTCCATAAACTCTGATTTGTCGGCTGAATCCTTGCTTACCAAGTAATGCGGATCAAGGATATACTTGTGGAAATCATTAATCATGTCAGCCAAACATAATTTATGCCTTCATAACCTTTACCAACATTAGTAACACATCCAGAATAATGTCTGATGTTCTGCCAGTCAGTTCTTCCTCTGTCACACTACCAATCAGGAACTTGATACTCAAGTATTCATATCTTTTTCTTCATCTATCACTGGAGGCTAAATCCTTGGAATCTATCACTCAAGGTAGTCCTCCTGATTTCCCCAAATCCACACTTCACCAAGATACTTCCTCTGAGAGATCCAGACCTGACTGTCGGACCTCGCCACATGCTCTATTCTTGTTTACCGGACCACAACATTCTTCACTTTGACTTCCGGTATAGACATACCATGTCCTACGAATGTGTGGGATGAACTTTGTTGCCATCAATGACAACAATCATGAATCCATATAGTGTCTCTTGCCAACAATAACAATACTAAAAATTAGAGGTTCACTGCCTTAGGGCTCACTACCCAGAATGCTCACTACAAAAGAAGAGGCTCATTGCCAATGGGGTGGCTCACTGCCAGTGGGTGGCTCACTACCAGTGTTAGTGAATTGAGATAGTAGAATCTACTCCATGCCAGGGTTTAGTTCCATTGAAGCGCACTAATTCTTCTTCCTTTTTTTGCCTTCTTCACTTACAGTTATATTCACATTTTTGCACATCTACTACTAATTCACAATTTTATTACATGTTTTTATACAATTCATCAATCTTGGAATTAACATCAATGTCTTCATTGCAATCATCAACCATTGGAACAATCTCCAAGGTCAGCAAACATACATACATTAAGATAGGTCTGGACCTAAACAGATTTGAGAGAGAAAAGAATGAATGCGGACCATGTCATGCCTTAGCTGGGACTTAATTGTAATCTTCCACACAACAAAACACTTCCACAATCTTCAAGGTATAATCGCAAGTAGTGAGAACAACCAAGTCAGCCAAGACTGGAGTTAATACTAAGACTTTTAGGAACACACTTCATGCATGATCTGGATTATAGTTTGTAGACCAATCAAAAGGTAGGAACATGATCTAGAGACATCCACACATACATTACAATCACCAAGAACATCTACACAACCTCTAAACACTTTATCCATAAGATTCTTCAAACTGGAGCACTTGAACATTACTATCAGCTACTGTCATAAAGGAAAGATCGCTTGCGGAGAATCAAATCATGAACCATTTGAACTAAAGGCACATAACATCATTACAAACTTAATTCTAGAACCATAGAGTATGAAACTTAAATGCAGAGAAATGTGGAGCATAATACATTCTCCCTGTCACCATTAAATACACAGAATTTTTTTTTTTACTCTGGTAAACAAAACTCACTCAAATCTTCATATCGGAGGCTCAAACTTGAAACATAGCAACTATAAACATCCCTTCTCATAACTTCCATATCATAGAGAAATATATTCAATATATAGAATATGCAGAGCAAAATACTACATTGTACTTCTGCAAGCTAGGAAACTCTGCAACACACTGTTTCTACTAGGAGAGCAAATTTTCTCAAAAGTGCTTGGAAATTCAATATAAGGAGCACTTTCTCATTATCTTCAACACTTATATAAGTCAATACAAAGCATCTATCTCAACACAAGCAAGCATCAAAACAAGAGCATAGTTGACACCAATGACAACACAGATATGTTGACATCAATGACAACACCGATAAGCACATACTTGCAACAACACAACTAGTGTAAACAATTTATGACGTAACAATTAATTAATAATGTCTGGTTAATTTTAAGATAAGAATGATGAAGTATTATATGTTGTTTTGATAAAAGTAACCGGGAAGGGCCCAAACCCATGTACAAAAGCCAAAAAGGCAAACCGATCAAGTTTTAAAAGAAGTAAAACATATTAACAACAACAAAAACAACAAAAATAGAGAAAGAGCTAGCTGAGCCAGCCAGAATCAAAAGGACCAACAACAGACCAGTAAAAAAATTACTAATTTGCCAAATTCTTTAGGCCACTGATCGCCTGCCACTCTCTGTTTAGGATTTTTAGTTTGTCCTCGAATGTGTTCTCCTCCATATCATTGTCATGTTCCTCTTGAATCTCAATGTTGATCTGCTTACCTTTAATACTTTTTCTTTTATCCCTCATTCTATTGGTCGAGCCCATATTGGTCTGGTTCTAAATATTGCCTTGAGCAGAGACCCCTATTTCGGATTCTCTCATAGCCCTTCATTTTTCCATCTCGTCCTGGAAAACATACAACATAGTGGCTGAATTTTTCATAGTTTCTCTACTGAATACCACAATCTAAGCCATGTTTTTGTTGATTTTCTCCTAGTTGGCCTTTATTTTGTCAATTTCTTTCTCCATGCCCTTCCACTTCTGAAACTTTCTAGCCAGATTCTGAATTTCAACACACAACTCGTCATCATTATCCTTAGGCTAGTCCATCATCTCTAGCTATGTTATCACCTCAAGATGTTGAATTTTGTGCTTTGCATGATGCATTTGCGCCAGTTGCCACTTTAGGACCTAGTTTTTCTAGGTCTAGGGCCTGATATAAAGTGGCAACTTTCTCAACCAAATGTTTACAAGAATTGCATTCATTCTTCAGTCCCCCTTGAAAGACAGGCAGACTGGTAGTATGGGAGGTAACTTGGACTTTCTTTGAAGGGGGAACTTGGCCCTTAAGCTTCATACTTTGACTCTCATCAGTATCAGTAATCTTCCTCTTACCAATCTTTTGGTTCAGTTCATCCACACCAGGGGTATCCTCTCTGATTATGTCTTTACCTTTCTTCTTCTTGAGCTAGGTAAGGGAATCAATCTTAGCTGCACCCTTCCCTTTAATCTGTTCTCCCTTGGCATGGGAGTTTTCTCTATTTCTTAGAATGGGTCTGCTAGGGGTTTCACCAAATTCATTCCCTAAACTGATCTTAGTGTCATTCAATTCAACAACATCAGTGACTTTCCTCTTACCAATCTTCTGAGTCAAATCTTCCACATAGGTTACCTCTTTGACAATCTCTTTCCCTTTACTCTTGCCAGCTTGAGCATGGGAGTCAAACTTAGCTAATCCCTTCCCTTTGTTCTAAACTCCCTTGGCAGGGAGGTGCTTGTTGGCTTGCTATTTGGGTTTGCTAGGGGTTTCACTAGTTTCCTTCCCTAAGAAGATCATAGAATCATTAGACACCTTATGGGCCTTTTTGCTCAACTAGGTCTAAGAAGCAGAGGCTTCATGAGCTTTGGCAGGCTTGGAAACATCCTCTCTGGGTAGGTTTTCAACATGAATAACTTGCCTACTTCCAATGTGTTTTCTCCTAGAATCCTTAGGAAGTTTCTCCACCAATTGAGGATTAGAGATTCTAGGTTTGAAAGCTAAAGTCAGGGTTAGGGAGAGATGAAATTTATAGATAGTGTAGATTAAACTTTGATGCAAGGGAAAGGTTTTCTCTCCCAACAACACTTTCTGAATAGAGTCTTCTAAAGATGAGAAAAGCCAGAAACGGAAATTTATTTTCAAATCATGCCAAAAGTGATTGAGAAGGGGGAAAAGGTAAGCATGGAATCTCTTAAACCTACCTTCTAATGTGACATACCTCATTGGGACTTTTGCCACCCTCTTCCAAACACATGGAAGATCCTTGTGATTGAACCCATTTTGAAGTCTGCTAACATTCTCGCCATATTGAAGGAATTTCTTCATGTCCTCTTGATAATTTCCTTTAACCTTTTTTGGGAGTCTGGTACCTTCCATACACAAGCATGTCACCTCCACTATAAGCTCCTCTATTACCTTGAAGGAAATCCCTCTTACATAAACAACCCCTGCCATCTTGAAGTATTATATGTTGTTATTTTGATGTATGTATGTCATTTGTATACTATAACATTTTCTAATTTGGATAACCTTTATGATGGTTATCCTCTCCTTGATTTCTAGGAATTTCTATGAGGTTGTGGTAGTTATTACTCCTTTTGACGGAATTTCATATTATTCATTGAATGACCATGGGTATTGGAGACTTTGGAAGGCATTTTCATCAGACCATTCACTACAATATATTTTATGTCTAGCTAGCATTAGTCGCTTGGGTAGAGTTGTTTCATTTCCTAGGGTGGCTTTTAGACATTTCAATGTTTGAATATAGATAAGTATGTGGAGAACTATGATGAAAAGAAGGCAAGGGTATTATAGAAGATTTATTGAACATCAAGAAGACTATGGAAATATGATAAGAAGGCTATACATAATGGTACAAAGAATACCTACACTATGATGGATGGTGAGAAACATACTTTGAATCTCCTAAGAGAAAGGGAAAAACAAGAGTGTAAAAACACCAAAATTTGTTTGGTGAGTAGTAGAAAGTTCTTAGATGGTTTGAGACATGACAAGTTATGTTTTTATTGATTCCTAGAGTATGTGGTAGTGTAAGTAAAAGAGAGAAGCAACAAATACAAAATTTTAGAGTTGTTGACAAAGTATAGTGATATAATATTAGACGATATGCTAGATGGAATACCACTAGTGAAGAGAATCAGTCATCATATGGATTTATTCCAAGAGCAATTTTTCCAAATAAAATTGCACATGGAATGATGTCAATAGAAAATGAAGAGTTGAACACACAAGTACAAGAACTTTTTAAGGGTTTAATTAGAGAAAGTTTGAGTTAATATATTGTACATGTGCTAATGGCACTAAAGAAATAAGGTGAGTGGATACTATGTATGGGTTCAAGAATAATAAATAAGATCACAATTAAGTATAGATTTCCATTGCCAAGGATGGATGTTTTGATGGACTATTTGAGTGGATCAAAATACTTCACCAAGATAGATTTAAAGAGTGGTTATCACTAGATTAGAATTAGAGAAGGAAATGAATGGAAAAAAATGTTCAAGATGAAGAAGGGATTGTATGAGTGGTTATGTTGTGATGTTCACAACACGCCCCATTTTACTCCTTAGCAAAATCAGGACCCCTGCTGTGGCTTTTTGCTTTTTGCTTGTGTGTGCCGTTTTACCTGGTGGTAAAGGGAAAAGTGAGTAAAAATTGCAAACTTTGTTGAAAATGGAGAAGAAATGCATTTCAGTACCAGTGCATAGTATGGTTGGATTCCTTGTCAAAAATGAGCTAGGGTTGCTTTTTGAACCATGTTAAAATTCGCCATATTTTGCAAGTTATGAGCATTTTGGTAAAATGTACAAGGGAAGGGTTTGTTGTTTGCACATACAAGTCTCTTTGTATATTGGGTTGCATATACAAGGCCCTTTGTATGTGAGTTCGCTTGTATACAAAGACCTTTGTATATTGCTTTCCATATACAAAGTCATTTGTATATGCAAAGGTCATTTTATACTTGGTCGCATGAGTAGTCGGGTTCATATACAAAGTCAATTGTATGTCTTTTTGCCTTGTATGCATTTGTTAATGTTATATGCATACATACAAGATGGACCTGAGGTGGTTTTAGGTTGAAATGAATAAATGTTTAAATCTGTTGCATGTATCTCACATTTGTATGTTTGGCAGTTCATAACATACAATGCATTTATACAAGGGCCGGAACTGAAAAATTATTAAGCAATGTTAATTCGTTGTATATTTCGGGCTTGTATATTTAAACATACATTTGATACATACATTTGCAATGTGCAGGCCGCAGACCCGAAGGATTATGAAAAGGAGTTAAACTGTTGTATGTTTTTACATACAAATGAAATATACAAGTCAAGGTACATGCAACGTTCATATGCATCGGGCGGACCCGAAGAGAAAATTAAAAGGGGTTAAGTCCTTGTATATTTCGTGCTTTGTATGTTTTGACATACAAAGCTGATTTGCAATGACTTATACAAGTGGCGGACCTGAAAAGGTTATCAGAATTAGTTAAATCGTTGTATAACTCCGCAATGTATATTACGAAATATACATTGCGTTATATACAAGCAATGGAACCCAAATGTTATAGATTAAAGTAAAATGCTTGTATGTTCCCCATAATGTATATTCCGTAATATACATTGCATTTTATGCATTTCCAATGTGCAGGCTGCGGACACAAAGGCATCGTTAAAAAGAGTTAAATGGTTGTATATTTGGCGCTTGTATGTTTTTACATACAAGTGAAACATACAAGTTAAAGGATACAAGGCTCATTATATACAAGTGCCGGACCCAAAAAGTCTATTAAAACAGCTTAAGTCCTTGTATGTTTTTAGGTTTGTATATTGGCAAGATACAAGTGTTTTATACATCGGCTGGACCCAGAACATTTAGAAATTTGAATTAAGTCTTTGTATGTTTCAACTTGTATGTATGTTTCGATATACATACATTCCGAAACATACAAAACGGAGGTACATTGCGGACTCGAAAGAGAAGTTAAAAAGCTGAAAATGCTTGTATGATTAAGCATTTGTATGTTTCTAATATACAAACCGATATGCAAAGCTAAACATACAAGCCAGAATCCAAAAGAATTTGAAATCTGATTTATATGATGTATCACGTTCAGGTTGTATATCGAGAGATGTATTGTGTAATATGCATTGCAGATTCAAGGGGTTATAAACTATCGTTTATAACGGAAATAGGTCCGAAGGTAACATACAAGTGTGTTTGTATGTATTGAGCCCGATATACAAGGAAAACATGCATTCGCCATATACAAGGATTCGAACAGGTGAAAAGGTGGGAAAGCTAAGCGATGGAAATTTGAAGCCGATTTAAGGCCCGATGCATGTTTTTGGTCAACGATGGTTGACCCGACTGGTTTTAACACTGTATAGGCATTTTTGATGCCCGTTTTCCATGGTTTTTGAGCCCGATGGCTGTGTTTATGCATTTGGAGCCTATTTTAATATAAATGTTCATTTTTCCTGCTAATTTATTAAACGATGATACTAGTTCCTTTTTGTTTATTGCAGATTGCTGGAGTAGCTGGGAAGATGCAGAGTTGCCAACATAGTGACAGCACGCAGGTGAATGCAAAGGCAGGGTTTTAAATGACAATGATGTCCCAGGTAGTAGGCCAGATCCTGAGAAGCCAAACACACCAGAGGAAGGCGACGAAGCTTTCAATGCGAAGGAGTTTGCGGGTGGAAACATTATTGAAGGAGCGGCACCCTGTCTGGGTATGCTACTCGAATTCTTGGCGGGATTCATTTCTCACCGTTGGATGCTGCATTTCAAGATGCTGACCGTTGATCTCCTAGGGTTTTTGGGCGCTAGATTGGGGAAAAATTAGAGATATATATATTGAGCCCCTGTACTATACAAAAAGGGGAGGAGGTCAATCATACAAAAAATTAGACCTATAATAGTTTTAGGAAGAGATCGGATTACTGAGACTAATGAGGACTGGATTGTTGAAATAATCAAGGTCCCTTCCTCAGATCATTGTAAATGTACATGTTTTATGAACATACTGTATGGAGATGAAGTTTCAGACTATACCCTGATTGTAAACCTTAAGTAGTCTTCAAGTTGATTTCTGGATATGTACTGGTGAATGTTGTGTTCTATAGAAGTGCTTTCATTTCATTGCATGTTGTTGTCAACTTTTCCCCTAAAGATTTGTACTGAATCATGTGGATTTATGGACTATCCTGGTGAAGTATGATTTTAGTTTTCTTCTCTCCATTGTTGTATGGGAACTTGTATGTGGATCAATGATCTCAGTCAAGTAATTTTAGGAATCTCACTCTCTAACCCTTTTTCTCATTTTAATTTCATTGAAATCACTTTCATAACTGCACATCATGATAAATTAGAAGTAGAATAGAAAAATACGCTGACATCCCAAAGACAACTGAATATCATTAGCATATTTTGAGCTAAATGCATGTAGTATTGAAAATGTCATGTAGAGAATCACAAATAAGGGTAGAACTCATGCAAATATCAACTTAGAAACATCATTTGGAGATATATGTTGTGTAGAGTAACTTCCTTGTATAGCATAGTTGCAGAAACAGAATCTACTAATCTACGTAAGACCCCAAAATGGAAAACAACAACACACATCAACCACATAGTAACATCAGCAGATTATGAACTAATCGACGGGGACTTGGGATCATGAATTCTTGGAATTCATCGTATCTTTCAGGATAAACAAGGGTTGTTGTGTGACTTTTGTTTTGTGTGCTTGGTTGTGACTAACATCATAAACCAATCAACAGGAAACTGGCACTAGAAGGAGGGCCATTGTCAAAGGAAATAGTAGATTCCTACATACATTGCTTAAACATCCCGACGGTTTGAATTCTGGCCATAAACTCACCATTTTGTCTTAAAAACTTGAGAAATCCTATCTTTCAGGCCAAATACCAGGTCCAGATCTAGTGGACTCTTTGAAGAATTGCCTATCAGGGGATTTAGACCTAGGACTGTGGACATTCATCACACTCCTGATTCTAGTGCGATAGAAGCCTCACTAGTGCGTGCTCCTGAAAACCCCTATTGGCTTTCAAATACCCACAGGACCACCTATCACACCTTAGGCCCAGCCTCAGCCTGTCGTACCCCAGATCCAACCTCCACCGGTTGCGATGTCATTTTTCACAGCAGAGTCACCGCTGGCCTTCAATGCATATCATGCTTTGCCTAAAAATCCAAATAAAATTTGTCCTAGGTACCATCCATATCAAGATGCTGATGATCATGTCAGGACCTTCAAGGAAGCTTGCTGTAGGGCTAGAATTGAGTATGAGGATGTGGTATGCAGATTGTTTCCATTCTCCTTAGAGGAAGAGGCCTATAACTGGTATACCAATCTAGGTCGGGGCTTAGTCCATTCATGGGATGCCTTAGAGAAATCTTTCAAGGATAGGTTCAAGGTGCCTATAGATCCTTCAATGAACTATCATCTATTTGCCACCATCAAGAGGTGGGAAGGAGAACCCATTGCAAACTTCAACACTAGATTCTAGAAGATGCTGTCTAAACTGGTTGCTCCCTACGTTGTAGCAGATGAGGCTGCTAGGAGTATTTATTATTTATCTTTAGATCCCTTGATCTCCATGTTTATCAGAAGGACACAGCCTAGTGTAACAACTTTAGCACAGGCTTTTGAGGAAGCTATCAAAGTTAGTCAGCAATTGGCTCCTACTCCCACACCAAATATTGCTTTCCCTACACTTCCTGGTTATCTTACATATCCTGTCCACCAACAGACCAATGGAGCCATGATGCCTTCAGCTGTGATGCTATTCCCTTTGAAAATACCACCACTCAGTGTCATGTCCCCACCAAGTGGGAGTAACCAGATGTTACCATATCAAACACAAGTGCCTCAGGGTGTAGAACAATCCAACAATAACAATGGGTCTTCCTTTTTCAAGCCCCAGACAGAGAATGTGATGGCCAAGGTTCAGGAAGAGAAGGAAGAAATCAAAGAAATATCAGCCCAATTAAGAAAACTTACTACTGAGGTCACTCATCTAAGAAATCAGAATTTCTACTCTCAACCTAATCAAAACAGAGGTTATGCCAATGACAAACCTAATTATCCTGATAGGGGGTACAACAACAATTACAATAACAATAATGGCAAAAATAATCCTCCTAGACAGCCTAGAGTGTGGAACACCAGGCCTAACAATGGTTCCTTGCCATCACCCTTAGACAATCAGCCTCCTGGTGAACCTAGGCAAACCACCAGAGTAAACCTTGCAGAGGCAGTACTTACAAATTGGTGTAGAATACATAACACCAACGCTCATGCAGAGTTGGACTGTCCTCAATTCAGGATTGCTGCTAGCATATTCCAAGTTGAAGTGGCCAGTACCTCAAGTAACCCACCTTATGCAGAGGGAAATGAAATTTTCCCCTATGAGTATGATTCTTCCCTAGTACTAGAAAGCTTCATGCATTGTCCTTATCAGCAGACAATATCATCACATCAGGATTACACTTCAACATGTGAGGAATCAGCCATGGCTTTTGAGTCTAACTATGTTTTCCCCTTTGAGGATGAGAATGAGCCATCAATTAAGCATGAGGAAGTCAATGCTTATCAATAGCAACCTTAGGGTAGGCATAACTACAACTTAAGGAATAACTCAAACAAATCTGCTGATCCTTTGACTACCTCATTGCCTCCAAACAATTTCAATACTCCACCTGATCCCAAGGCAAGTAATAACCCTGGACTCCCCAAGGTTGATGCTCAATATCTGACACCGCATAACATAACATCAAAAGCTGCAAATCCACTTCCTGAATCTGACAAATTGGTTACATATCTAGTAGATGAAATGAAAAAAATAAAGATCAGCCTGCCAATGTCAGAGTTGCTTAAAACCCCTACTATCAAGAATGCTTTCATGAAATCATTGGATGGTTTTGCTCAAAAGGAAGATAGCCATACCCTGGGCCAATTTAGAAATAAAGATCATGCTACCAAGGACATTAATGTCAAACCTAAAACCTCGGCTATTATTCAAGCTGCAGATACCTCCCACATGACCCTATACAAGACAAGAGTGAGTCACCTCCCTTCCTCCTTACCACAAGGATGTTTGGTAAAAATTTGTACAACTGCTTAGTAGACTTAGGAGCATCTACCAATGTAATGCCCCTATCCATATGCAATTCTTTAGGGTTACATCATGCTAAATCATTGAAGAAGGTAACACAATTGGACAAAATAGAAGTAAGTGTGGTAGGAGAACTGACCCACATTCACATGCAGCTAGCATCAGATCCCAGAATCCAGCACTATATTGATATTCAGGTAGTAGATATACCTGATACATATGGAATGTTACTTAGCAGACTAGTCAAAAACCCTCAACGGATATATGTCAACTGATTTTAGCCATATGTGGCTACCTTGGAAGGGTATACCAAATCAGATAAAGATCAAAGCTAAACCTCACATGAGACACATGATCACCGAATATAACCGAACCAATGAAATCATGTATGTGGATGTGGAACCTGGAGTTTACTCCATCAGACCTCAAACCGCCAGCATAGAAGAATTCCTGATGCTTGACATACATGATCATAATGGTGACCTTTGGAGTGATGAAATAAATTCAGAGCCTGATTGTAATCTTGGAAATAAAACAGAACTGGATCATTTCAAGAAATTTGAGATGCATTTGTTTAGACAGGTGAAACAATGTCAATTATCAAGTGTGCATGTTCATGATATTCTGATTGATAGATGGTGTAGGTTGCATGATGAGGCTCATTCTGAAAAAACTTGTGATGCCTATTTAGACATGTTGGAGTTGGAACAAGCATATGGCGAAGCATCTTCACCCGCGGTGAGTTCCACGGATAATGATAGTGATACTGATTTATGTTTGTCTCCTGCAGGAATAGGAGGATGCACACAGAAGGATGAAGGTTCTATCCAGATGACAGAAGAGATACTGGTATGCAACGGGGGTAATGATAAGAACAAGAAGAAAATCACCCCTGGGAGTGATTGTTTAGTGGAGTCAGATTACAAGTTATCTGACGAAGATAGTGGCAGCAATTTGTCCAAGTTTGAGGAGTTTCTGTCAAAAGAAATCCAAAAGATGATGCAACAGCATAGGCCTCCCCAGGATGCCTTGATTGAGAAGCGGTGCAGGTTGCATGAGGCATCTCACTCGGAGACATCTTGCTCATTGTGCCTGCATATCTTGAGAAGGCATATGCTACTTGGTCTAGAGAATGTCCCTCTTGGTGATAAGAGGAAAGAAGAAGTATTAGTTCCCCATAAAGCTGATGAGGTGGTGTCTGAGAAAACTAGGACACCAAAGCTAAAATGGATATCCAGTGGTGCGACTGCTAGAGCCAAAAGAAAGAAGGAAGCACCAGACAAGCTTTTAGCTGAGGATGAGCCATGGATCCTCAGATTTGATGGATCCAAGTCAAAACAAAGAGCTAGAGTAGGAATAGACCTCATTGACCCATCTGGAAAATCCTATTTGGTAGCATACAGATTGCAGTTCTCATGTACAAATAATGTGACAGAATATGAAGCTCTAATTCATGGGATACTGTTCGCTCTTAGGAAGAAGGTGAAAATTATGCATGTCTATGGGGACTCAGAATTAGTTGTCAGATAGGTAAGAGGTATATACTCTTGCAATTACAAGAGGCTGTCCAATTACAAACACAAGGTGTGGGACTTAATGGAAGAGTTTGATGCATTCAATATCACCCATGTACCCAGAGAGCAAAACCACAGAGTAGATGCTTTGGCCCAAGCTACCAGTACTCTAGAGCCACTGTCCATATCGGGTTTAAAGAGATTCTTAGTTGAATTAGTATCAGTGCCTTCAGTACCTGATAATGTAACTAATCTCCACGTATTTGAAGATGATCAGCATATATTGGATTTTATTTCCAATAGAGATGTTTTTGAGGCATAGATCATTGATGAAAAGAATCTAGAAGATCATGTCTGGGAGGAAGAAGAAATCCTGGAGCTGCCAAGTAACAAAATCCCTAGGGGAATGATAGAGCTGGAGAGAGCATTTGATTTGGACAGCATGCTGAAACAAAGGGATCTTCAAAAGGCAGATGAGGGACAGTATTCACAAGTCAACCTTGGGCAAGGTGATAGAAGAAGAAATGTTCTGATTGGGAAGGTCTATACAAAAGAAGAGTTGAAAGGGATAACTCAGGCCCTTAAAGATTACATCCATGTCATTTCCTGGACGTATGATGAATTGAAAACTTTTGACACATTAGTCATCACTCATACGATACCTATGAAGTCAGACGCCAAGCCTTTTCGGCAAAAACAAAGACCCGTCAACGCTTTATTGGAGCCAATCATTTTCGAAGAAGTTAAAAGACTGCTCTATGCTAGGATCATATTTCCTGTGAGACACTCCACGTGGGTGGCAAACCTAGTCCCAGTGAGAAAGAAGAACGGTGACATCAGACTGTGCGTGGACTTCAGGAACTTGAATCGAGCTTCTGAAAAGGATAATTATCCTTTGCCTTCTCTAGATGAAGTCCTGCAGATTGTGAATGGCACCAAGATGATGTCCTTCTTGGACAGTTTCTCTGGATACAACTAGGTGATGGTGGACATAATTGATAGATTGAAAACTGCATTTACCACGAAATGGGGGATCTTCTCCTACAGGCACATGCCGTTTGGATTGATAAACGCTGGAGCCATATTTCAGTGAGCAATGGACATAGCCTTTAGAGGCTTGATTGGTAAGTGCATAGTAATATACATGAATGACTTAATAGTGTTCTCCAAAGATAGAGCAGACCATGTAGAGGACCTGAGAAAGGTGTTGAAGAAGTGCGAGCAGTATGGGATATCCTTGAATCCTAAGAAGTGCATATTTGGGATGACCATAGGGAAATTGCTAGGCCACTTGATAACTGAAGATGGGATCATCATTAATCCTAATAGAATAAAATCCATCATGAAGATACAACTACCTGGAAGCAAGATGGAGCTCAAATCTTACTTTGGTAAGATTAATTTTGTTAGGAAATTTATCACTAGCTTTGCAGAGATAGTCAGGCCCTTGAATGCCATGCT
Source organism: Cunninghamia lanceolata (assembly GCA_027924645.1). NCBI lineage: Eukaryota > Viridiplantae > Streptophyta > Pinopsida > Cupressales > Cupressaceae > Cunninghamia > Cunninghamia lanceolata. The sequence goes on from BSBN01000609.1 coordinate 560,173, forward strand.
CAAGAAGGACGCTAAAATTAAATGGACCCCAAAAGCTAGAGCAGCTTTTAAAGACATTAAAAAGGACATATCAAATTCTCCAGTCCTGATCAGTCCAGATTACACCAAGGACTTCTACATCTACTCATTTGCTTCAGAACATACCTCTGCAGCAGTACTGACACAGAAAAATGAAGAAAAGGAAGAAAAGCCTATAGCCTTCATGAGCTACCCTTTCAAAGACACAGAGCTTAGGTATATGGATGTTGAAAGACAGGCGCTTACTTTGGTTTGAGCAGTCAAGAAGTTCAGGCACTACATCCTCAGAAGTAAGGTGATTGTTGTTGTACCTGATGTAGCAGTGAAAATGTTGCTAATGCAAAGTGAACCAGGTGAGAAAAGGGCTAAATGGATCATTGACCTCCAGGAGTACGATATGGACATTACCCCTATGAGGCTGGTAAGAGGACATGCATTAAGCTAGATGATATTAGAGGTTGATCCCAATATCCTGAGCCAGCAGTACGTCATAAATGCAAAAGATGACGGAGAATGGTACTCAGACATTAGGCACATCCTGACCACTGGGAGATGTCCCTCAAGATTGCAGGCCTCACAGAGGAGAGCCCTGAAGATAAGGTCACTAAAATTTATGTTAAAAGGAGGAGTCCTTTTCAAGAAAAACTATGAGGGGATATATCTAAGATGCCTAGAAAGATCAGAAGTAGATAAGGTGCTAACAGAATTACATGATAAATTTGGGACTGCACATGGGTCGTCCTTAGCCATCACTCATGCTATCCTCAAGGCAGGGTATTATTGGCCCACAATTTTCAAAGATACAATTGAACACATCAAATGCTGTCATATGTGTCAGGTTGTTGCCAATAGAGAGAAATATGTTGCTCAACCTTTGCAGCCAGTGATAGAGATGCGCCCCTTTGCTCAATGGGGAATGGACTTCATAGGACCTGTAGACACCTAAAATTGGATTTCTCTGCAAACCAATTTCTCGTACCTCTACACTAATCCACTCTCCCCATCTACATATCCCTGGTGATCAATTAATTCACCTAATTAATCCATTTAACCTTACAACCCTATCATATCAATTAAATGAATATTGCTAATATTTATTTAGATGATTTATCTATTTCCCTAATCCCTGTTAATTAGATAAATCATGTTTATCTGATTAACCTAGGCTTAAGTTAATTAAGATAAACACTTAATTAACCCTGCTTACCTCATCATCCACTCACTGAATTTAAAATTCAGTTGTCCCCCACTATCCTCCACTCACTAAATTTAAAATTTAGTTGTCCCCCATTATCCTCCACTCACTGAATTTAAAATTCAGTTGTCTCCCACTATCCTCCACTCATCCCAAAAATGAATTATTTATTCATCCACTATCCTCCACTCTTCCCAAAATGTGAATTATTAATTCATCCACTAGGAATAAAAGATTCACTTTTATTCCTAGTCCTTGATCTCATCAAATGAATCCTCACCCTCCATCCTCATCTCCAAAATTCTATAAATTGGACCCCTCTCTAAGCCATTTGGAGAGACCACTTCATGCATCAGAACTCTGCCAAAATCACTCCACAAATCTCCTCATCCTACCATCCTAATGTCAAAATTATCCCTCATCTCCATCTAGTCTATCAATCCATCATCTAATCTCATTCACATTGTGTTGACGGTCTTGAGCAATCCACATCTACACACTAATCACGGGAAAAATCTGAGGAGCTCTAATCAGGTGCATCTCCTTCCTGCATGGATTCATGAGTCATTATGGAGGTATAATCATTATGTTTTGCATTTGATTAGTTTTAATCTTCATTTTGATTTCACTGATTACATTTGGCACGCCCGGTCTCGAATCTGATCATCATTTTTTGAAGGTTTTATTGAAGAATCTTCATTTTCTAACTCTTGTTTTGGGAAGTTTTGCAAAATTTGGAGATTAAGTGTTGCAGGTTGCATCTTAGGCAAAAACAAACTACATTTTTGTGCTTAGGATGCTGTTTCTATGAATTTTGACAGTAAACTTGCCTAGGTTCGGTGAAATTTTTTTTTGAAAAATTTGAAAATTTTTTAGGGTACAGTTTGTACCATACAGAACCATACCCTGCCATACTGAGTCTGGGTTCTACACTGTGTGGAAGTTGAGTTTCTAGTTTTGTAGGTTTACTATTTACCCTTATATCTCTCATCCTCCGCCGCGGCCACCTCTCCGTTTCCCCCCCGTGCCACCCCCTGTTTTACCCGCCTACCTCTGCATGCAAACCCTTATATCTCCCACGTAGCCCCCACCTCCTCCTCCCTGCTTCCAACACCTCCCCCTGCGCTTCACTCCTGCAGTATCCCCACTACCCCCAACCCTTTGCCCCTCCCTGCGACTTGTCCTCAGCCCCCCCGCAGCCTGCATCTACCTGTCCTCCACCGCCGCTCACCACTCAACCCCTAGTCGGCCGCTCCAAACACCCAGTCACCACTAACACCAACAACCACCGCTCCCTTCCACCCAGTCACCACCCAACCCTCAATCGACACCCTACCCTAACTCCCGTCACCGCCGCCGCCTGAGCCTCCGCCTCCTCACCACCTGCTGCCCACAACTCCATCCTCCTGCACCACCCCGAGCCCCATCTCCGCCGTCGGCTATAAAACCCTCAATCACCTTCAATCACCTGCGCGACCATTGGAATTCCCTGTCACCCCTAGCCCTTAGTGGCTAGCCCTTAGGCTCTTAGGAGCTTTAACACTCAGTCATCCTCATAATTGTCCGCTAGGTTTTCTTTAGCATTGGGCCTTACTTTATTTTTTTTATTTTTTTTCATTCGGTTGACCCTTGGTCATATTGGGGATCAAGGGCCTCGCCTAGAGAAAACCACCAATCTAAACCCTAACTGTCAGTCTCCACTGACCACTACATGTGATCAAAACACTTAATAGATAACGGTTTATTATGACAGTCAGGGTTATCTTTTGAATTTACATGCCCTAGGAGGGGCATTTTTTTTCATTTTATCATAACTTGGTCATACAGAGGCGAAATTGAGCAAATGAACACTCATCGGAAAGAGGACTCTAAGCACTTTGTAGTTGTGAGGATTTTATCAGGTGATGATACCTTTTTCCTACCTTTGTCATTAGTCAAAGTCAAACAAGCTTAAAATCTTCAAATCATCATAACTTGTGCAAATTTGATCGTTTTTCAGCGAAATTTTTTTTCAAATCACATAGAATTTCCTGAATTTTTTGTTCATGCAATCTATTTTTTTGTATCAGCTTGTCTATATTAGATTTTTATCAAATTATCAATTTTTGCATCACAATCTCTTTGGCTAGTCTACTTGCTCTGTTGTCATTTTTGTGACTTGCAAGTGATCATTCGAGGCTGGAACAATAGCAGGAGCAGCATCTACATCAATTTGGACAGCAATTTTATCAGGTGCATCTATTTTCATCGTTTATCTCTCAATCATTACTTGCAAACACACTTCGGTTTGGGCATAAAACAAACATTGTTTGATCATCACACATTGAAATTGGGCATAAAATCAACCAGTGTCTTCAATCACATCTTCAAATTGGGCTAAAAAGAACCATTGATTGACATGTTTTTCATCACATTTCAATTTCTAAGGGTCAATTAATCAATTGCGAGTGTGAATCAAGTGGGTGTGTGTATGCTCTCTCCTCGCACCGCAAGGTGATCTTGGAGATCAAAAACACCTCACTTGATTCGCTTTTGTTTACCCTATCCTAGGAGGCCTGCTAGGGGATTTCATCACCCCTAGGGATGACCTCATCCGAGGCTGAATCGAAAGACACCCTCTTTGAAATCAGAATCCTGTCACTCTTGGCTAAGCCCCAAAGAACTTTCCACCTTTGGAAAGTGAAGGTGAAGGGTGGGTTACCCCCTTCTCCCAGCTGTGTGGCAAGATTTCGCTTTCAAATTCCTAGTCAACCTTGTGTAAACATTGCCCAACCCTAATTGGCCATACCTTCCATCAAACTAGACAATAGGGCATGTTGATTTATTTTGCAAGAGTGCTGGTCTAATCATTATCACATTCTTCAAAATTCAAAATTCAAATTTGCTTGTGTCTTGTGTGAGTGATTCTTGTTTGTACATGTGATCATTTGCTAAACATTGCCAAATCAAACTAAACATCAAACACATAAGACATGTCATTCACCTTCATCCTAATCAACTTCATCCAAACAATCCACATCATCATCGAATCATAACCAAACACTTGCCAAAAAGGACTTAAGATTTAATGACTTGTGTGACATCATGTTAACCTTAGAGGACCTCCAAAAGCTCCTTCATATGCTTCACCACATGCATGCAAGCCAATCCCCTTTAGAGCAGTGAACCTTTCAAAGCATTCAAGAATTGATTCAAACATGTTGAACAAGCCAATCCTCACACATACAATACCTCTTGGCCACTTGCAAAGTCCAACGACCATCCTATCTAGCATCTATCCCATCATATCTATTTACACATCAAACCAATTCTGCATCAACTTATCCCACTTCATATCAACCAAATTCATCCACATGTCATATCAACCCTTTATCAACTTATCACAACCCTTATCTATATCAATCCATATCACAACAATCATTATCCTATGCAACCCATCCATCATCATCACATCAACAACAAATCATATCACAACAAGAAGTCCAAACACCATCCCAACCTCAACAAATTCCACAACAACCTTACATCTCATCATCTTCCACTTCATACCAACCTAATTCATCCACCTATCATGTCAATGCCACATCAACAAATCAACCTTCACCCCAACATTATCCAATTTCTCATTCTAACATTCCAACATACCACCAAGCCCATCCACGAGGTAACCAAGTGTCATCACAACAAGAGCATGTAAGCCAAAATCTACCATGGAAATAAGATCAAATGCCCTCAACTTCATACCAACCCCAAAACCTTTTGTCTACATATCCTACCATTACACCTAGCTACCAAGACTATCAATGGCCTCCCCAACCAGCACTAGTGAGCCCAAATCCACCTTTGCAACAAGAAGCACATGCAAGTCCAAGTGGTCCCTTGTACATAAATCAAATGAGTCCAAGTTATCCTACGCAAGATCTAATAACCTTTGACAAGGGAGATACCAATCTAGAGTGGCCTCCACCATCTAGTCCAACACCTATCCTTGAACCCATCCATGAACCATCACAACCTAATCCCATCACCCACATATCCAATTCTAATCCTAATCCCACACCAACCACCATCATTATCCATCCATTATATTGCCCTTTAACCCATACACTCATGAAGGATGCCATCCATTGGCTATTAGCAAGGAATCAAACACCCTCATACAATCCATCAACCACCAAATCTCTTGAACAATCCCCTATCATAAGTCAAGAACCATCATGCAGCCATGTTCAAGAGCCCATAAGTCAAGCACCTATCACATCAATCCAAGCACCCATCACATCTATCCAAGTCACTTCCACTTCCATGCAAGCACACGAGCTATGTCATGAAACAAATCCAAAGCATGTCAAAACATCAACCCCTTCTCCTAATCAAGATCTAATCATCCCATCTAATAAGATCCCCAATCCCCTACCATCCATTGATCAACTTATGGATCTCACACCTTCTTCTACCACCCCTTTACCATCCCCCATGAATCCTTTACCTCCACCTACCAATCCCATCCCAAATCCATCCCCTTATCCACTTGGAAAAAGCACCTTCATCCGTGGTAAACCCCTTGTAGGATGTGAACAACTTCCATCCACCCCCTATCTATCTCCAACAAATAATGGACTCGCGTTTTGTTTCCAAAGCAACAAACATCCCATTGCATGTCACATGCTCCAACGTATGAACTATCAAGGCAAAGGCTTAGGCCTTCATGAACAAGGCATCTTGGAGCCCATTCACACCACATTCCATCCATCCTCGCATGGTCTTGGCTATCCATCTCAAGGCAAACAACCTAAACATGTTGGTACCACCCACCCACCTCCCAAAATCCATTCATCCAATCCCAAACATGGTGCATCTCATCGCACTCCCACAACATATGTCGCCATCCCTCCTCCATCATCCTACCATTTGCAAAAGCATGTGACCATCCATCTTCCCCCATCAAATTTACCTCCACTACTTCCAATTCCAAAGATCCCTATCAAATCCACTCTACCTCCTATCCTACCAACTCCCAACATCCCTATCCACAAATCCACTTTACCTCCTATCCTACCAACTCCTAATATCCCTATCCTCAAATCACTTCACCCATCTATCCAACAATCTACTTTTTACCCCTCCATCCATAAAACCATTAAAATTCCCAATCAAGACCAACAAAAGCACACATCTTTCAAACATGAAGCTTCCCCCAAATCCATGGGATTCAAAAATTTGAATGCCTCAACTCATAAAGCACAAAAGCCTAAGGATATTATCCCTTCCAATAAAAATGAAACATCAAAAAGGCTATCCAATCCCACATCATCACAAGAAAAAGCAAAAACAAAAATGGTGTGGGTCCCTAAGCAAAGATCAATCAAAAAAAATGAGGCATCTACATCCCAATCCACTCCAAACTCCCAAACATCTTGCTCCCTATCTAAAAATCCCCCAAAGTCTAAGTCTATTTGGGTCCCTAAAACCCCAAATCGACCATCCAAATATCCTCCATCCCAATTCCCATTACTCCCAACTCCACATCCCAAGTACAAGCTTCCAAATACATCACGATGTGTGCAACCACTGGTCTTGGTTCCCCTCCATCACTTGCAATTCCCACATACCTCCATCTCTCCATCTTTCATTCACTATCCTACATATCTTCCACGTCACATCCCTATGGTCCATGCTTTTGCATAATCCACATCATAATCTGCATTGTCCACATCATAATCCACATACTCCACACCATAATCCATTATCCATAATCCATTCCATCTTCTCCTATCTACCAACATCCACGCAATCATCATCCATAATGCTATCCAACATGGGACCATCTTCTCCTTGCTATGGAAACAGACGCTAGAGTCCCCATTCCATCAAAACAAGCAAACAAATCAAAAAATCAAGAAAATAGTAAAGAAAAAAAAACCGTCCAATGGTGAAAACCACTCCTTGTGGCGCCTTGGGCAAGTACCATGATGAAAACCCCTTGTGGGCGTCATGCGTAATCCCTTCTCCATCCATTTTATATCCCTACACTTGGGGGCAAAACCATATCCTTCATCCACATCCATAATATCCTTGCACATCTTATCCACTATCTTATCTTTATCCTATCATATTCCTATCCACCATCCCCTATGTATCCTATCATTTCCCATCCATCATATCCATTATATCTTGTTTCAACCATCTCTCACCCTAGATCTTGATAAAGACAAGGGGCAACATATCAACAACATGCTTTGGAGACCTCTTGGCATACTCCCTTTGTCAGTATATCCTGCATCCACCTACTACAAAATCCATCCATTCCAACATGAACCCATCATGCCAAATCCTACGCATTGGGGCATATGATTCCTTGCAACCTAGCCCTTGGAGAAAATCCTTATCCCCATATCATACATACCTATCCTATCCCTCATCCCAATCTTCCATCTATCTAACATGCATCCCTATCACTTGTCCATTCATCTATCAAATCTCCTATCCATTATCCTTTCATCGCCAACCCCCCTATCCCACCCCATCACCTTCACCTCTAGACTTGGTGTTCCCTTGTCATTGGTATTTAGCACAAAGGCTATCCAAATGGAATCCAATGACACCATCATAATAAACCATTCCTTTTCACAAAATTAAAAAATCCAAAAACATCACAAAAAAATCAAAAAACTCCAAAAAAAATCACAAAATCAAAAAATCCAAAAACATCACAAATATCAAAAAATCCCAAAACAATAGAAAACACACAAAATTCCAAAAATAATCTATTCATCACAAAAATCAAACTTGCTCCATCACACTCTCATCATCATCGCATTTATCATCATCCCGCATCATCATCACATCTATCCTCAATAAGCTTACACTAGATCCAAGCATCGCATCACCTATCAAAGCATCGTCCCTTAATCAAAATAATCAACTATCAAATCAGCATCAACCATAACTTGTCACCATCATATCTTGAGCCAATCTTACATCAACAAAACATGATCCAATCATCAATCTATTCTTGCCTTGGATATGTCATTCCTACGATAGGCAAAATCTATCCAATCATCACAACATCATCAAATCATCTATCAATCCCTGCCTTAGGATATATCTTTCCTACGATAGGCAGCATCTATCACATCATCATCCATTTTGGCAAAAGATACAATGGTTACTTGTTTGGTTCGTTGGTCTTTTGGTTTTTGATTTTTATCTTTGGTCCTATTCGAAGATCACATCAAAGCTACCTTGATCTTATTATATCATGGTATGTGGCGAAAACATCTAGAATGGGGGCATGGTCTTGCTTTTGTATGCTGTGCTTGTGGGTTGGTCTCATTACTCCAAGCTAGTATTCATATCTTGATTGATCATAGGGTCGGTTCTAGCATATTGATCTCCTTATGCTATGAGTCCCCTCCCCTCATCTAGACAAGGTTGTACTATCTTGGGCATGCATGGGATCATCCCTTTGTCTGCATGTCTAGTCCATGCAAATGTTGGATAAACATCATCACCCTAGTCTTCTATACCTTGGTGAACATACCCACTTTGCTATATCAAACCTAGGATTGCTCAAATTCAGTTTCAACACAATGATCATCCACCAATCATATTCGAACATCATCATCCTTTCATCCCACTACTTACCCTCTGACCAGTTCAACCAATAAGTCCATCCATTTCAAGAGCACAACCATGTTCTCGCAACCCGCCTATCCTCTCAAGGGAGCATCACCCTTACCAAATATCCCCAAACCAAACCCTATTCTTCCAAACCAAAATCGTTTTTCTATCCAATCCATCTCTATGTTCTAACTTCTTTGAAATGATGTTACTTAGCCGCAACACCATCTCAAAGAGGGGCAAATGTAGACACCTAAAATTGGATTGCTCTGCAAACCAATTTCTCGTACCTCTACACTAATCCACTCTCCCCATCTGCATATCCCTGGTGATCAATTAATTCACCTAATTAATCCATTTAACCTTACAACCCTATCCTATCAATTAAATGAATATTGCTAATATTTATTTAGATGATTTATCTATTTCCCTAATCCCTGTTAATTAGATAAATCCTGTTTATCTGATTAACCTAGGCTTAAGTTAATTAAGATAAACACTTAATTAACCCTGCTTACCTCATCATCCACTCACTGAATTTAAAATTCAGTTGTCCCCCACTATCCTCCACTCACTAAATTTAAAATTCAGTTGTCCCCCACTATCCTCCACTCACTAAATTTAAAATTCAGTTGTCTCCCACTATCCTTCACTCATCCCAAAAATGAATTATTTATTCATCCACTATCCTCCACTCTTCCCAAAATGTGAATTATTAATTCATCCACTAGGAATAAAAGATTCACTTTTATTCCTAGCCCTTGATCTCATCAAATGAATCCTCACCCTCCATCCTCATCTCCAAAATTCTATAAATTGGACCCCTCTCTAAGCCATTTGGAGAGACCACTTCATGCATCAGAACTCTGCCAAAATCACTCCACAAATCTCCTCATCCTACCATCCTAATGTCAAAATTATCCCGCATCTCCATCTAGTCTATCAATCCATCATCTAATCTCATTCACATTGTGTTGATGGTCTTGAGCAATCCACATCTACACACTAATCACGGGAAAAATATGAGGAGCTCTAATCGGGTGCATCTCCTTCCCGCATGGATTCGTGAGTCATTATGGAGGTATAATCATTTTGTTTTGCATTTGATTAGTTTTAATCTTCATTTTGATTTCACTAATTATAGGACCCATCAATCCTCCCTCATCCTTAGGCCACATGTATGTTTTAACTATTACTGATTACTGTACCAGGTGGACTGAGGCTGTCAGCAGTAGGACATGCAATGCTAAAGATGTTATTAGGTTTTTGGAAACCAATATAGTGACCAGGTATGGAGTTCCATATGCTTTAGTATGTGATAATGGGCCTACTTTTGCTTCAATTAAATTGTCAAGTTGGGCTTTCGATCATGGGGTCATTTTAAAATTCTCCTCAAATTACTACCCCCAAGGAAATGGACTAGCAGAATCCACAAACAAGAACCTATTGAACATCATAAAAAAGCTGATAGATAAGAACCCGAGGGAATGGAACACTCTATTGAAATATGCCTTATGGGTAGATAGAACCAGGAATAAAGCTGCATTAGGAAATTCACCTTTTCACTTAGTATATGGGGTGGATCCCATCCTCCCTGTCAACTTAAAGATTCCTACGCTGCAGTTTGCACAAGAGTACCTAGGCATAGATAATAAACAGGAAGTTAGATTGCTACAACTAATGCACCTAGAAGAAAAAAGAAGTGTAGCAATTAACTAATTTGCTAAACATCAGGCTGTTGTCAAGTGCTGGTTTGACAAAAGGGCTAGAATCAAGGCTTTCAGGATCTCAGATCTGGTCTTGATGTGGGACAAAGCACATGAAAGGAAGGGTGATCATGGTAAATTTGACAAACTCTGGATAGACCCCTTTCAAATTTCTAAAATTCTAGGAGACAGCACCTACAGGCTCAAGTCCTTAATAGGTGAGGAGGTTCCATTACCAGTTAATGGACAGTTCCTCAAACACTATTTTCAGGCCTGAGGATTGCATCATGACAGTCATGTGTATCATAGTGTACTTTCTTTGTATAGTTGTTTGTATAGTGGCTTTGTTTTGCTTGTTTTGTTTTGGTTGCTTTGTTTCCTCAGCAAGGATCTTTCTTTTGATTTAGAGTATAAAGGGGTAGATTAACAACCACTAAAAACAATGGAAAATTGAGATCATTAAGGTTAATTATTTGAAATCTATGCATAACTTGTTGTGACTGTCATGAATGTAGAAAGTTGTTTAACTTGTGAAATTTTGTATTCAATAAGAATGGGTTGAGTATTCAAAGAAAGTTTCTCACAATGATGCACCTAAAATCCTTGGGTTTGTTGAACTTACCAGTGTAGATATTAGGTGAAAAATCAGAGGTCACCCTTGCTACCATTACAATTCTCAGCTTAATTTCAGCAAGTGAACACTCCTTGCATCATGAAGTTACAAATGCAATATCTTATGAAGTCTCTATCAAAATACAAAAAAAAATATATAAATAAATAAAATGGATTATACGGAAAATCTAGATTAAGCCATCTAAGTAACTCTACCGGGGCTATAGACGCTCGCTAGAAGTGGGGCTCTACTTAGGAGAATTGTAACGATAACCTTGCCGGGGCTATGGACGCTCGTTGGCAGCAAGGCTCTATCCAGTTGGCTATGAGGGAATATTCTCACCTACGTAGTCTAATATCAGTCACTAGTTTGTTCAACTGATCTTCAAGATGAGGCTTATTAACCACGTGCACCCACTTAAATTGAAATGAAAATTCATGCACCTTATTGAATATATTGAGTCTCAAGTTGGATAATAATTTGTAGAAAAGATAGTTGGAAGTTATGAATTTATTTCATTCAATTTTCTTTAATGGGTTGAATTTGATTGTTTTGTTTGGTTGCTAGTTGTTGTGATGTTCACAACATGCCTCATTTTACTCCTTAGCAAAATGAGGACCCCTGCTGTGGCTTTTTGCTTTTTGCTTGTGTGTGCTGTTTTACCTGGTGGTAAAGGGAAAAGTGAGTAAAAATTGCAAACTTTGTTGAAAATGGAGAAGAAATGCATTTCAGTACCAGTGCATAGTATGGTTGGATTCCTTGTCAAAAATGAGCTAGGGTTGCTTTTTGAACCATGTTAAAATTCGCCATAGTTTGCAAGTTATGAGCATTTTGGTAAAATATACAAGGGAAGGGTTTGCTGTTTGCACATACAAGTCTCTTTGTATATCAGGTTGCATATACAAGGCCCTTTGTATGCGAGTTCACTTGTATACAAAGACCTTTGTATATTGCTTTCTATATACAAAGTCATTTGTATATGCAAAGGTCATTTTATACTTGGTCGCATGAGTAGTTGGGTTCATATACAAAGTCAATTGTATGTCTTTTTGCCTTGTATGCATTTGTTAATGTTATATGCATACATACAAGATGGACCCAAGGTGGTTTTAGGTTGAAATGAATAAATGTTTAAATCCGTTGCATGTATCTCACGTTTGTATGTTTGGCAGTTCGTAACATACAATGCATTTATACAAGGGCCAGAACTGAAAAGTTATTAAGCAATGTTAATTCATTGTATATTTCGGGCTTGTATATTTAAACATACATTTGATATATACATTTGCAATGTGCAGGCCACGAACCCAAAGGATTATGAAAAGGAGTTAAATTGTTGTATGTTTTTCGCTTGTATGTTTTTACACACAAACGAAATATGCAAGTCAAGGTACATGCAACGTTCATATGCATCAGGCGGACCCAAAGAGAAAATTAAAAGGGGTTAAGTCCTTGTATATTTCGTGCTTTGTATGTTTCGACATACAAAGCTGATATGCAATGACTTATACAAGTGGCGGACCTGAAAAGGTTATTAGAATTAATTAAATCATTGTATAACTCCACAATGTATATTACGAAATATACATTGCGTTATATACAAGCAATGGAACCCAAATGTTATAGATTAAAGTAAAATGCTTGTATGTTCCCCGCAATGTATATTCCGTAACATACATTGCATTTTATGCATTTCCAATGTGCAGGCCGCGGACCCAAAGGCATCGTTAAAAAGAGTTAAATGGTTATATATTTGGCACTTGTATGTTTTTACATACAAGCGAAACATACAAGTTAAAGGATACAAGGCTCGTTGTATACAAGCGCCGGACCCGAAAAGTCTATTAAAACAACTTAAGTCCTTGTATGTTTTTGGGTTTGTATATTGGCAAGATACAAGTGTTTTATACATCGGCCGGACCCAGACCATTTATAAATTTGAATTAAGTCTTTGTATGTTTCAGCTTGTATGTATGTTTCGATATATATACATTCCGAAACATACAAAACGGAGGTACATTGCGGACTTGAAAGAGAAGTTAAAAAGCTAAAAATGCTTGTATGATTAAGCATTTGTATGTTTCTAATATACAAACCGATATGCAAAGCTAAACATACAAGCTAGAATCCAAAAGAATTTGAAATCCAATTTATACGATGTATCACGTCCAGGTTGTATATCGAGAGATGTATTGTGTATTATGCATTGCAGATTCCAGGGGTTATAAACTACTGTTTATAACGGCGATAGGTCCAAAGGTAACATACAAGTGTGTTTGTATGTATTGAGCCTGATATAGAAGGAAAACATGCATTCGCCATATACAAGGATTTGAACAGGCGAAAAGGCAGGAAAGCTAAGCGATGGAAATTTGAAGCCGATTTAAGGCCCGATGCATGTTTTTGGTCAACGATGGTTGACCCGACTGGTTTTAATGTTGTATAGGCATTTTTGAGCCTGATGGCTATGTTTGTGCATTTGGAGCCTGTTTTAATATAAATGTTCATTTTTCCTGCTGATTTATTAAACGATGATACTAGTTCCTACTTGTTTATTGCAGATTGCTGGAGTAGCTGGGAAGATGCAGAGTTGCCAACAAAGTGACGGTGTGCAGGTGAATGCAAAGGTGGGGTTTTAGATGACGATGACGTCCCAGGCGGCAGGCTAGATCCCGAGAAGCCAAACACACCAGAGGAAGGCAACGAAGCTTTCAATGCGAAGAAGTTTGCGGGTGGACATTATTGAAGGAGTGGCGCCCTGTCTGGGTATGCTGCTTGAATTCTTGGCGGGATTCATTTCTCACCGTTGGATGCTGCATTTCAAGATGCTGACCATTGATCTCCTAGGGTTTTTGGGCGCCAGATTGAGGAAAAATTAGAGATATATATATTGAGCCCCTGTACTGTACAAAAAGGGGAGGAGGTCAATCATACAAAAAATCAGACTTGTAATAGTTTTAGGAAGAGATCGGATTACTGAGACTAGTGAGGACTAGATTGTTGAAATAATCAAGGTCCCTTCCTTAGATCATTGTAAATGTACCTATTTTATGAACATACTGTATGGAGATGAAGTTTCAGACTATACCCTGATTGTAAACCTTAAGTAGTCTTCAAGTTGATTTATGGATATGTACTGGTGAATGCTGTGTTCTATAGAAGTGCTTTCATTTCATTGCATGTTGTTGTCAACTTTTCCCCTGAAGATTTGCATTGAATCATGCGGATTTGTGGACTGTCCTGGTGAAGTATGATTTTAGTTTTCTTCTCTCCATTGCTGTATGGGAACATGTATGTGGATCAATGATCTCAGTCAAGTAATTTTAGGAATCTCACTCTCTAACCCTTTTTCTCATTTTAATTTCATTGAAATCACTTTCATAACTGCACATCGTGATAGATCAGAAGCAGAATAGAAAAATACGCTGATATCCCGAAGACAACTGAATATCATTAGCATATTTTGAGCTAAATGCATGTAGTATTGAAAATTTCATGCATAGAATCACAAATAAGGGTAGAACTCATGCAAATATCAACTTAGACACATCATTTGGAGATATATGTTGTGTAGAGTAACTTCCCTATATAGCATAGTTGCAGAAATAGAATCTACTAATCTACGTAAGGCCCCAAAATGGAAAACAACAATACACATCAACCACATAGTAACATCAGTAGATTATGAACTAATCGACGGGGACTTGGGATCATGAATTCTTGGAATTCATTGTATCTTTCAGGATAAACAAGGGTTGTTGTGTGACTTTTGTTTCGTGTGCTTGGTTGTGACTGACATCACAAACCAATCAACAGGTTGGATATGCTCTTTGGTTACTCCTAAAGTTGAAATAGGTAATGACTAATTTAAATATTTTAAATATAGATTTTTCAAAACGTCTTTAAATATCAACCTTTGTAACTAGAATTTAAAAATAGGTAACATGACTAGTTTAGATATTTTAAAGATAGAATTTTGTAAATATCTAAGAAAAATTATCTTATTTTATTCCTTATAATTAATTATTTAATTATTTTTTTAATTTTGTATGACAAATTTGTAAGAGTAATTATATATTTGTTTATATTTTTGGATTATTTCAAATATTATATAATTCTATTAGAAAGATGAAGAAGATCATTTTTGGTTAGGAATTATTTATTGAAATGGTTCGCTAAAGGAAGGATTAGGGGCCTCTTAATTTTCTTATAATTCTTGGGTTATAAGTGGCACCAACAAACCCTAATTAGGGGGTTGGTGTAAAACATAATTTTCCTCCATGCCATCTTATATGTGGGAGAGCTACCCAAATAAATCAATGGTCTTTTTATATGATGGAGTCCAACCCCTCCATTAACAAGGAGGAAGCAAGAAGCAACTCCAACTATGTGAGTGACTTCTCCATCTGGGAGCAGGTAGCAACATCCCCTAGGACAAATTATGTAGAGGGATTTTCTTTATTGTACATGACACTCCCAAAGTGATTGAGTAGGTTCTGGGGGTGTTGGAACTCCATGACCACTATTTCATATTATGTTTGGATCCAAAAGTAATTAGAGGTGAGAATGTGCACTTTCTCATTAAGAAAAAATGACAAATCAATAACCTCTTCATTAAGAAATAACATATTTCTAGATTTCTAGAGCTAAAACATAATAAAATCTCTAAAAGGGTTTCAACTTTTAACCATGTAGGTTGACCAAGGTGTCAAATCCCTAATCAAAGCAATTCCCTAAGAAAAAGGTCTAGGATGAAAGGGTGAGAAAATGTTATGAAACATGTCGAAGCTATTTGGGTCTGAGGGCAAGTCTAGAAATGATTCTTGAAGGTCTCAAGTTTATTACAAGCTAGATATCTTGGAGGAGTAATGTCAACATGTGAAAATCTTTCTCTAATGGAGAGCCCTTGATAAATTGGATATCAAAGAAAGTGAGTGATTTTAGACTCCATTGTAAACTATTAAATATATGTAAGCTGACAAAACTATGTTTGGAGGGAGGAATTGAGTCCTTAGCAATGGCTGGACTTGTCGAAAGTTGAAGAGAAAGGACTAAAAACCTTGTAAAGCAATCTCAACTTATAATTCCTAAAAGCATAAGCTAGTTGAAGACCTAAGTTGTGAAACATAACATTGAGAATTAAAACCTTAATACATAAAGCAGAAGTTAAGTCAACATTCAAGAGTTGATATTCTTACTCAACACCAATCAAATAATCCAATCTTTAAACTGAGAACAAATCTCTAATAATATGGATACACCACTTAAAAAATCCAATCTTTAAACTGAGAACAAAAATCTCTAATAATATGATACATTTACAGAAGAGCTGAAAATTTTTTTTAGACCTCACATTTTCACCAGAAATAAACTCAAATTGCTGTTAGGCTATTGTCTTTTTACTTGGCCGTTTGTCTGCTGTAACTATTCTAACAACTGTTTCATGGTTCTTATATTTTGCTTAATCCAGTTTGAAAAAACAATTCAAAATCTTAACAATATAAGACCACCCAAAATTATGGTCATTAAAAGAGAGACCCATGTCGAATATTATAATAATATTAATAACAAGATAAAGTTTATATTTTATTGCAGACAGAAGTTGATTTGATATAACCATGTTTACCGATCCAGACCCTACACAGAATGTATTGAAGTGAAGAGAAAATGAAACATTTTGTCTTATGTCCTTGGAATTGAGAAGGGTATATTATTGAACAGATGATATCAGATTATGGTGTTGTTTATGCTTGTCAGAGATTTCCTTTTCACAGGCTCTCCTTTTCATGCACCCCCGTCATCAAATCTTAACATCCAGAGTTTAAGAGAATATTGATGTCCACTACTTGGTCAATATCAAAAGCTATGAAAGAATCTGAATGATGAGAGGAATTTTAAAGAGAAGAATATCACCATCGTGATCATGGAAAACATTGGGAGACATTGATGCACCAGCAGTCCAATGGCTGCATTGCCTTCCCAATGTATGCATCATAAAAGTAACGTACTCTGCAGACAAACTAAGAAAAAAAAAGTTTCTTGTTCATATTGAAGCAAATGTTATAGTTAGTACTTGTATAAAATATATCTAGATTCTTCCTAGTTTAATTTTATAATCTCTATGCTTGCATGCCTTTAGTGCATTTGTTTGTTTACATCAAAATGTAAACATCACTTTTTCTCCAAATCTAAGATTCCCTTTATGATTGCCATACAAAACGACAGCCACATAGCAGCTTTTGCATAGTACAGACTTGATTCCATGTACTAATCTAATATCTCTAAGGTGGTCCAGTAATAATTTATTGTTTTCTTGGTTCTTCCTTTACAATTGAAAGGTGGTCCAAAGATGACAAAACACCTCACCGTGCCAGTGAAAAGGAATAATGATAAACTAAAATATTTTGGGTTGTGAAGATCCCCATGTGCAAGAGAAAATAAAAATCTCACAAACATGATATGTGCCATTCTCAAATCAGCTATGCACAACAATGATTGAAAACTAAGTGTGGTATTATACATATTTTTGTT
This sequence comes from Cunninghamia lanceolata, assembly GCA_027924645.1. Taxonomy (NCBI): domain Eukaryota; kingdom Viridiplantae; phylum Streptophyta; class Pinopsida; order Cupressales; family Cupressaceae; genus Cunninghamia; species Cunninghamia lanceolata. The sequence continues at coordinate 577,859 of BSBN01000609.1, forward strand.
GTGAAGAAAGGCCCCCATGTTGGACTTTAACCCATCATCTAGCTTAGAAAGGCACTCCAAGTTGAATATGCAAGGTTCCATTAGGTGAAAGAAAGTCAACATCAAACTATTATCACCCAATAAAGCATTGTAGTTGGGGAGCCTTTGAATGTTACAGTAAAACTTGTCTAAATAAAGAAATATATAAACTTGAGTTAAAAATGGAGCTAGTGAAGTTTAAGTCATCATACAATAGAGTGTGGTTAATCCTAGATCAACACTCTAGCATGTTTGGGTGCTTGTTGGGTGTCCACTAAAGTGTATATTTCCAACAAATAATTTATTCTTTGTTGGGTGTCCACTAAATAATAGAAGAACCTGAGTTAATTAGTGCATATTTTCAAGAAACAATTTATTTAACAAAATAAACATTGATTGAGTGAACATTTAATTTAATGATTATAATTTATTGTTAACATATGAATTTCTTTCAGGATTTTATTTTAAATTTTAGTAATACTTACTTTGTTTAGGAAGAGAGGTCTACTATAGTTACAAAATAATAAAGTGGTTTTGAATTTAGCAGATGGATGTATCAGAAAATTGAGAGAGCAAGTCAAGAAATTCATAGAAAAACATAAGGAGGTCAGTGAACAATTGAGGCTAGCAAATGAATCTATGAATGGTCTGAAAGCGCAATTTGAAGAAAAGGCAAGAATTGAGGAATATCTGAATTCAATGGTGAATGGAAAATCTAAAGAATGCATAAGGCTTGAACAAGAAGTTGTGAAACTAAAATTAGATCTGGAGAAGGCAAAAAGTTACGAAGAAAAATTTAAGATAAGTTCTGCAAGGCTTGATGAGATAATTGCAAGTTAGAAAGATCCAAATGACAAAGAAGGATTAGGGTTTGAAAAAGGTGAAAGTTCAAAATCAGGTGAAGCATCAAAAGCTGAAAATAAGAAGAAGAATGACAAGTAGATTTGGAATCAGGAGAAAGGAGCTAGAAGACCATTGGTTAGACAACCTAATGCTCAAAGGTAACCATCTTTCAATGGTTATTGTCTTTCTTGCAATAAATTTGGACATAAGGCTACACAATGTAGGAGCAGAAGGAATCAAAATGTTCCATCTTTCTCTGGTAAATGTTTTACATGCAAGAAGGTTGGTCATAAAGCTAATGAGTATAGAAGTCAAAGGATGAATGACTATAACAATGGTAGAATGACTCAATCCTTCAATGGCTACTGTTATACATGCAACAAATTTTGGCACAAAGCTAACTAATCCAAATCCAGAATGAATGGAAAGAATACTAGTCAGAGGAATGTTGTGTGCTACAATTGCAATAAGCCTGGACACATTTCAAAATTCTACAAAAGTAGAAATGCTCAACAGGACATGTGCAACTACTCTAAGTGCAATGAAGCAAGATTCTCTCAAAGGTATTGTTAAGGGAAAATTGGATTCAAAAGAATAATCAATAATATCAAATATCAAGATACCCAAAACTCAATGAAATGATGAACAAAAGAGATTCAAATAAACAATGAACAACAACAAAGCAAACCTCCTTAATTCGAAGCTTCCATTGATTGCCTATCACAATCGATCTTGCATGTATGAAATAGGGCCCTCAAAGAGTGCACTTCCTTGCTATGCTTCAAGAATGTCAATTGAGAATGGCTATGATAGTATCGCCATGAAGATGAGCTTCACAACGATGGTAGTAGTGCATAGTAACGAATGTGATCACAAGCAATGAAGGAATTGGTGCCAAAGGCATGCTGTAATTCCTACAGAGTAACAATACTTAAAGCTTGGATGAATAGAATGGAAGAAGAAGGTTTAATTTATAGACTTGGGAAAGAAGAGATCAACAGTATAGAAGAATTGAGAAGATCAACGATTGAGAATAGATGAGGAACGTGCAATGAATAAGAAGAAGACACGTGTCTTACTTTCTTTTGCATGAGAGGATTTGCTAAGAATAGAAGAATGAGTTAAAGCATTTAAAAAAATATAATAATTAGTTAAGTGTTTTAAAACAAGAAGGGATTTGCATGAGAATAAGAAGATATTTTTCTTTATTAAATATTAGGAATATTTAATTGCATGTGCACAAAGTTTGAATTATATTTAAAGATAACTCAATTTAGAAGAAAAAGCAACTTAACTAAATAATTGATTTATTTAAACCTAGAAAAGATATTATTGGAAGAAACAATTAAATAATTGGAATTATTTAATTTAGAAGATAAGAAAGCAAATTAAATAAATAAATTTATTTAATTGTTGTGCATGATTTGGAAGAATAAATAAAATGTTTGATTGCATTTTATTTTTTAGAGATTGAGAGGATTTAAATAAATTTGATTTGATTTATTCAAATTTGGAAGAATGAATTGATTTAATTAAATAATTAAGAATTATTTAATTGTTTGGAAGAATTTAATTAAATAAAAGATTTTATTTAATTTTGACTTTAGAAGAGGTAATTAAATATTTCGTAATTAATTAACTTAGAAGAATGTGAATCATGTCATTTTTAGGCATATACATTTTGCCCCTCTTTGATGTAATGCAGTTTAAGGCGTTGCTTCAAAGAAATTGATAGTCTGACAATGATACATGCCCCAGTTTGCCCCTAGTACAGGTTATGATGATAGGATGCCCCCTCGGGAGATTGGACAAGAAGAAGGCAGAAGACGAGAGACGGACAATCTCATGAAGAAAAAGGATGAAGAAAGAGCTGAATGAGATGCTCTGCAAGATAGAATGATAACACACACAAGCAAGTAAGCAAATATGCACAAATGATACAAGAACAAACAAGGTATTGCCCCTATCGAGTGGTAAACCAATGATATACTGATAACGATATACGACAGTGTTGTCATGGTGGGGAACGATAGATCCCTAGAGCAACACGATAGGATAGTGTCTAGTTTCAAGAAATGAAGCATGTCATGTAAGACGCGTGTGTTGGTCTGATTTCGACAATGTTACATCCTGTATAAGAAAATTGATTGACTAACTGATCGACTTGGTTTACGACTGGACAAGGATCAAGACCACTGTTTATGATTGGATCGTTTGACAAGATTGACTTGACTTGATTGGTATGTATTAAGTATGGACTTGCATGTGGATCATTGCTCAGACTGACTGGATTAGGAAGAATGGACCACAATGATAGATAGAAAGTTGATTGATAGAAGAATGACTCGACAGAAGAAATCAAAAGCTTTTGTTTGTAAACATTGATTGTCTGCATAGAATTTTTATTGCATGGGATAGTATGCAAAATGTAAATGGATATGGATACGGATATGAGATGCAATTGGATGTATAATGGATGCGAATGGTGTGTGCTTTTGACATCTTGATAGTGCAAGTATTTTTGAAGTGCTTATTTCATCATTGGGCACTTTTTTTTTGGTACTTTTTCCGAATGTTGTAAGTTAATACAAGCATCTAGGTATAATTGAACAAAGATGACCTGAGTATTGCTTACATGGATTTTTCTTTAGAAAAGTAATACAAGCATCTAGGTATAATTGAACTGAGATGACCTATGTATTTCTTGTGTATCAACAAACAAGGATTGCCCCCTTTCATGTTAGACCTTAGATATCCTCGATGATCTTTTGCCAATCATGTCTTTAGACAAGGTGTCACATTACTAAAGTTTAATCCACAAACAACAAACAAAGAAAATAATCATGCCCCCATCATAGCATCTCTAGCTTTTGGCATCCTCGAGTAGCATAGAAAGACATGATAGAAAAATCAAGACTATAATTTAACCATGTTTCCAACCATAAAACATATTTGCATTTAGATGTGTTTGTTCCTTGCCATAATTTGGGTAAAATCATTTAGAAGGCCTTAGGTGTTTGTTTGCTTTGCTTTGGATAGGTTAATGTCATGCATCAGGATTTTTGCTTGAAAAGAGCGGGTTTTGCTTGCACTTGCTTGCCTAGTGAGAAGATTCCACAACCTTTATTGGTGAGACGGACCCTAAGGGAATGACCTAGTGCCTCAGCGGTTCATTGCTAAATGGCCTTGCCTATGTGACAACACAGAGGCAACGTAGTTCAGGGTAAACCCTAACGGACCTAAGACCTAGGCGGTAGAAAGTGGATGGTTGGGATTCTTGAGAGGTAGATGCCTCATGTAACTTGAGGGCTTTTTGCTTAGGTACCCAAGCCATTTTTCTTTTAGATAGTACCTGTGAAGGTATGGGTTTGGGTGTATGCAACTTTTGTGTAGCTTTTGGAGTAATCATTTGTTGGATGCGGACCCACACCTTTTTTAGTTTGGCATTATAGGTGTGTGGGTGTATATAGCTCTTGAGAAGGATGTTTCTTCAATTCTTGGCTTTTGTATCCTAGGTCATGAGGACTCTTAGGATTTTTGATTTGATAGGTAGAGGTATCCAAATGTTTGTCATTGAAATCTTTTGGGATGGTGGAAATAGAGTTGGTGGAAGCTCTTTGTTTAGACAACATGTGCATCTGCTGGTCATGATTTGGATTATTAGAAGATTCATAGATGGATGAATAAGGTGTTGGAAGAAGTGGTGGTAAAATGTATGGAGCGATATTAGGAGTTAGAAGTAGCAGAGGTAGATTGGATGGTGGAAGGTGTATGGTCACATGCTTTTAATGATTATAGGATGATGGAGGTGGAATGGCAACATATGTTTTGAGGATATGATAGGGTTTGCAATGGAAAGTGTTAGACCTAGGAGTGGAGGAACTACCAATATCTTGAGATTGTTCACCTTGGGGTGTGTATCCAAGGCCATATGAAGGAGGAGGAACATTTACATGGACAGGCTCCAAAATACCTTGTTCGTGAAGGCCTAAGCCTTTACCTTGATAGTTCATATGTTGGAGTATACGGTGGACAATAGGATTATGTGTAGGTGGAACACTAGACACAAGTTCCTTATTAGATGAAGAAAGTGAGATAGAGGATAATGGTGGCTGGGGTTCTAAGGAAGAACATTCATGAATGAGGGCGGTAAGACCAAGGATATATGGTGGGGGATTTGTAGCATGGTTGATAATGGATGACGGAGGATTATTACCGGTTTGATCTTCTACGCTTGCTTGGGAGGCAAGTGTCTCATCAAGGGAAGTGGAAGTTGATAGATCTTGGATAGGACTAGATGGGGTTATAAGCTCAGGACCATGGAATGCATAAAGTGGGCTAAGAGGATCATCATGGTCTTCTTGATCATAGATAGGCTCGTGATCATAGATGGGATTTTGATCATAGATAGGATTTAGCATGATGGAATTAAGGTGCTCTTATATAGGTTCGTCATCAACGATAATATCTTGATCACCGAAAGGATAGAGGTTATGGAGAGGTTGGAATTGGATCCCTTGCTCATGTGTCGGATCAAGTTGCTCATGGATAGCTTCTTCATCAAAGGTAGTGTCTTGATCATAAAAGAGATATAGGTTATGAATGGTTTTAAATTCTTACTCATGTATAGGTATAGGATCATCAAAAAAATAAAGGTTGTGTAAGGGTTGGATGGGAGTGCTTTGATCTTGATTTAGATAAGGGGTTGATGTTTCCACATGTTCTAAAGTGTGATCTTGACATAACTCTTGGTGCTCTTGAATGGAAGTGGAGGTAGAGGTCTCTTGGATAGAATCTTGGTCAACAATACAGAGGTATGACAGACCTTGACTTTGGGTCATGGTAGGAGGTTCTTCAATTAGCTCAAGGGGTTGCAGGTGACATGACAAGGTTAGAGTAATGGACATGCTTGAAGGTTCTTTGATAAGGTCAAGGAATGGAATTTGGGGACATGGTTGACTCTCTACTAGTAGCCCTTGGATCACATCATTGGTAGGTGATTGAGTACAGGAGTGAGGTAATGGATGAGTGGATTTGGAGTTCCCCATGGTAGGATTAGTATGCTTTGGGCCACGTGCTCTAGGAGATGGTGAAGGAAGACTAGTAGATGGAGTGGTATATATTTTCTGACTTGAGGTGGTGCTTGCCTTGTCACCAGTACCATGAAGACAAGAAAAGAATGTATGCTTTTGGGGCGAGGTGTAGCTAGTACTGGCCTATTCAGCCTATAAGATTGTCATTTCTTGTGGTATCACTTGGAGTTCTTGGGCAATTGCTATATGATCTTGGGGTGAGATATCGAAGTTTAATTGTTCTTGCAGGTATTGGAGTTCTTGAGCAATTACTTCTAATTGGTACGTCATCTCTACAGAAACTGACACAAGACTGGAATGGGTACCTAGAAAACCTGAAATTTTTCTCTGAAAAGATGTGGAAATTTTCACTGTCACACATGCATCAAAACAGATGCACTGCAGGATGGAACAAATGCATAGAATCAGTAAATGCACCATATCAGAGGTTAGATGCGCTAGAACAAAGACTATATGCATCGAAATAACAGATGCGCAGTATCAGAGGGTAAATGCGCCATAAAAGAGTCTGTATGCGCTGAAAGGATGTATGCACTAGAATAGATAGTAAATGTGTTAGATCAGAGACTGTATGCACAGAAAGAATGTATGCAGCATAACAAATAGTATATGTGTGTTAGAATGTGTTAGATGTGCTATTTCCTCCTGTGTACGGCTTTCTAAAACACAAAAACTCAATTTTTAGGTTAAATTTGGGGCTAGGCCCCACGGTGGGCGCCAAAAATGTTAAGGGAAAATTGGATTCAAAAGAATAATCGATAATATCAAATATCATGATACCCAAAACTCAATGAAATGGTGAACAAAAGATATTCAAATAAACAATGAACAACAACAAAGCAAACCTCCTTAATTCGAAGCTTCCATTGATTGCCTATCACAATTGATCTTGCATGTATGAAATAGGGCCCTCAGAGAGTGCACTTCCTTACTATGCTTCAAGAATGTCAATTGAGAATGGCTATGATAGTATCGCCATGAAGATGAGCTTCACAACGATGGTAGTAGTGCGTAGTAACGAATGTGATCACAAGCAATGAAGGAATTGGTGCCAAAGGCGTGCTATAATTCCTGCAGAGTAACAATACTTAAAGCTTGGATGAATAGAATGGGAGAAGAAGGTTCAATTTATAGACTTGGGAAAGAAGAGATCAATGGTATAGAAGACTTGAGAAGATCAACGATTGAGAATAGATGAGGAATGTGCAACAAATAAGAAGAAGACATGTGTCTTGCTTTCTTTTGCATGAGAGGATTTGCTAAGAATAGAAGAATGAGTTAAAGCATTTAAAAGAATATAATAATTAGTTAAGTGTTTTAAAACAAGAAGAAGGGATTTGCATGAGAATAAGAAGATATTTTGCTTTATTAAATATTAGGAATATTTAATTGCATGTGCACAAAGCTTGAATTATATTTAAAGATAACTCAATTTAGAAGAAAAAGCAACTTAACTAAATAATTGATTTATTTAAATTTAGAAAAGATATTATTGGAATAAATAATTAAATAATTGGAATTATTTAATTTAGAAGATAATAAAGCAAAATAAATAAATAAATTTATTTAATTGTTGTGCATGATTTGGAAGAATAAATAAAATGTTTGATTGTATTTTATTTTTAGAGATTGAGAGGATTTAAATAAATTTGATTTGATTTATTCAAATTAGGAAGAATGAATTGATTTAATTAAATAATTAAGAATTATTTAATTGTTTGGAAGAATTTAATTGATTTTATTTAATTTTGACTTTAGAAGAGGTAATTAAATATTTTGATATTTAATTAACTTAGAAGAATGTGAATCGTGTCATTTTTAGGCGTATACAGGTATAAGAAACCCATTGATATTGATTCACAAAAGATGGAAATGAATAATATTTGGATAAAGAAGGAAGTAATAGAAGTTAATGGTGAACCTGTACTAGCACCCGGTGCAAATATCTCCTTTGGAAACTAAGTTGGGAGCTTTGGCTCAAGGGGAGCTTTAATGGAAATCTTTCAACCCCTACCAAAGAGAAGATGTTGATGCTTCAACATGAGGATATGTGTTGTAAAATACTATTTTTGATCTAATGGAGACAGTTCTAGTAGAAAATCTTTTGATGCTCATGTTTCAGGATGATGGTTGTGAGATTAGAAAAAGCTCCAGAAAAGTGATTGCTGCTAGAAAGAGGACCGGTGGAAATGTTTAGCATCTCAAAGGTGGTGATAGTTATTTCTTTATGACTCAGATTAGTGAGCGTTGGCTATGGCATAGGAGATTGTGTCACACCAATTTTGATATCCTGGTAAGGATAAGTTTAGTTCAAGTTGTGAGAGATCTACCAAAGATTGAAAAACCTATTACTGTTGTTTGTAAGGAATGTCAGTTTGGAAAGAAAACAAGAAGAACCTTCAAAAGCAAGGATCAATCATCTATCGGACTATTGGAATTGATACATATAGATCTGTGTGGTCCTACTAGAGTAAAGAGTTTTCAAGGTGACATGTATTTTATGTTATTCATTGATGATTGTTCTAGAATGACATGGGTTACTTTTCTTAAAGAAAAATAAGAATCCCTAGATAAGTTTAAAGCCTTTAAAGTAATGATTGAAAATGAAATGGATATGAAGATCAAATGTTTGAGGTCTGATAGAGGTGGAGAATTTACTTCTAAAGAGTTTAACATGTTTTGTGAGAATTATGGGATAAAGAGGCATTTATCTGCCCCTAGGACTCCTTAGCATAATGGAGTGGTTGAAAGAAAGAACATGATTGTTCAAGAAGCTGCAAGGACAATGATAAAAGATGCAAACCTACTAGAAGCCTATTGGAGAGAATCAATTTAGACTACTATCGACATACAGAACAAAGTATAAGTAAGAGAAAATGACACAAAGACTCCCTATGAGCTATGGTATGGAAGGATTGCTACTGTTAAACATTTCAAAGTTTTTGGAAGTAAATGTTATATTAGAAGATATGAAGAACTAGGAAAGTTTGATGCAAGGTGTGATGAAGGTATTTTCCTTGGGTATTCTAATAGAAGCAAAGCTTATTAGTGCTACAACAAAAGGATGAGATAAATTATTGAAAGTGCTAATGTTAAGGTTGATGAAGACATACAAAAGATTTTAGAGGTTAATGGATATGAATCAAATGAGTCTTCTTGCAGAGAAGAAGAAGAAACCAAAGAAAAAGAAGTATAGGTTGAAGAACAAGAAACTCTGGAAAAAGAAGTACAAGTTGAAGAACAAGAAGCTCCAGAAAGAATCCCTAAAACTCCCAAGTATGTGCAAAGGCATCACTATAAAGATCAGATCATTGGTGACTAGAGCAAAGGTATATTGACAAGAAGGAAAGTTGCTAAAGAACAGGTAAATCTATGTTTAATTTCTAAAGTTGAACCTAAAACAGTCGTTGAGGCATGCAAGGATGAGTATTGGATCAAGGCGATGGAAGAAGAACTAATGCAAATTAAGAAGAATTAGACTTGGGAACTTGTCCCAAGACAAAAGAACAAAAATGTGATTGGAACTAAGTGGGTATTCCAAAACAAATTAAATGAGAATGATGAAGTGGTAAGGAACAAGGAAAGACTTGAGTGTAAAGGCTACTCACAAGTGGAAGGAAAAGACTATGAGGAAACTTATGCTCCGGTGGAAAGAATGGAGGCCATTAGGATGTTTCTGGATTTTGTAGCATATAAGGATTTCAAAGTGTATCAAATGGATGTGAAGTCTGCTTTTTTGAATGGTGAATTGGAAGAGGAAGTGTACATAGATCAACCAGATGGATTTCAGTTATCAGATAAACCTAATATGGTCTGTAGGTTGAAGAAGGCACTATATGGATTGAAGCAAGCCCCCATAGCTTGGTATGCAAGGTTGTACAAGTACTTGTTATAGAAAGGATTCAATAAAGGCTCTGCAGATAGCAATTTGTACATCGAAGTAAGTGGAGATCAAATTCTGCGTGGAAGTATATGTAGATGATATAATCTTTGGTGGAAATGAAGGTATGTGTAAGAGTTTTATAGATGAGATGTAGAGACAATTTGAAATGTCAATGTGTGGGGAAATGAACTTCTTCCTTGGGTTATAAATTAATCAGACAGATAAAGGTATTTTTATTTCTCGGTCAAAGTATGTAAAATAGTTGTTAAAAAAGTTTAGAATGGAAGACTCTAATCCAGTTTGTACTCCTATGGTTACTGGTTGTATGTTGAGCAAGAATGATGAATCTCCTAAGGCTGATCAAAGAAAGTATAGATCAATTATTGGAAGATTACTTTATCTGACTACTACTAGACCAAATATTATGCATGCAGTTTGTCTTGTGGCTAGATTTCAAGAAGATCCTAGAGAGTCAGATGTTATGGTAGTGAAGAGGATATTCAAATATTTAAAGGGCACTCTGGATCATGGCTTGTGGTATCTCAAAGATACCGACTTTAATCTAAATGCTTATACAAATGCAAGTTGAGCTGGTTGTGTAGATGACAAGAAAAGTACAAGTGGTGGTGCATTCTTTCTTGGATGCAGGTTGGTGTCTTGGCTAAGTAAGAAACAAGATTCAATGTCTTTATCTACTACAGAGGTAGAGTATATTTCTGCAACATCATGTTGCACACAGGTGTTACGGATCATGAGGCATACCTTGAAGGATATCAAAGTTCTGTATGATGAGCCAATTTCTATTTTCTGTGATATTACAAGTGCCATTAACATTTCAAAGAATCTAGTAATGCATTCAAGGACAAATCACATTTCAATTAGGTATCACTTTTTGAGAGAGAACATTGCAAAGAATGAGGTAAAGCTTGAGTATGTGCCTACAAAGGATTAGGTTGCTGACATATCCACTAAGGCTCTTCCTAAGGATACATTTGAGTATCTCTAGTAGAAGTTAGGGATTATTACCCCTCGTTCTTTGAACTAGATGCATAAGGAAATGCATCAGTTCAATGTGCTTCAATATTCATTCTTTTCTAGACTAATGTTGGAAGCTACCTCTCAGGGGGAGTAGGTAGTGGCTTTGATGATTGTTGTAGACAAGGGAAGTAAGAGTTGGTGTGTACTCCTAAGGGAGAGTATTCAGAGTAGTAGTGAGCAGTGCAAGTATGTGCAGTATCTTAAAAATGGAAAGAGTTGGAAATGTTGTGTCACCCTTTGCCATTGATGTGAAAGGGAGAGAGAGTTCATGTGAAAAACTAAGGGGGAAGGGAGAATGTAAAAAAAAAGAGTTAGTAATAAGAGAGAAAGTAAGATGTGTAAAAGAAAGGGGGAGAGTAAGAAAGTAAAGAAGATTAGTGCAGAGTTGTGTGAGAGTAAGAAAGTAAAGAAAATTGGTGCAGAGTTGTGTCTTGATGGTTTTTCACCTTATGTGTTGCAATCAATGACAAAGGGGGAGATTGTTGCAAGTATGTGCTAATCGGTGTTGTCATTGATGTCAACAAGCTTGTTTTGTCATTGGTGTCAACTGTGTCTTCTGATGAGGTTATTGTTGTTTGATTAAGTAGTCTTGTTAAAAGTGATTTGGTTGCTTTGTAGAGGTGCTAAAGATGTTGAGGATATGTTTCTGCTATTGGGTTTCTAAGTGCTTTTGAGAAAATTTTATTAATATTGGAAACAGTATGTTGAAGAAGTGTTCTAGCTTACAGAGTGCCATTCAAGTTTTTGCTTTGCATTTATTTTGTGTTGGAGATTTGAGTGTGCGGTTTGGATATGTTTTTTATAATTGTTTGAAGATGCTAAATATATAATTTGGTGCTCCGGATCGTTGTACAATGAAAGTTGTGTTCACTAGTTTGAGAACAGTGTTTGATAGTGTTTACAGTGTGTCTAGGAGAAAGTGTTTTGCTCCACATTTCTCCACAGAGCAGTTTTAGGTGTTGTAGTTTTGGATGTGTACTTATAAGGTCCTTATATATCTTCTATCCAAAAGGTTTGTGATTTGATGCTCTGGAAAGTGATTTCTTATGTAGCAGAGTTCGACAGTGTTGTGTGTAAGCAGATTGTGAACTTTTCTAGGTGAAAGTTATTGTGGTTGAATTTGTTGGTTTTCATGTGACTTCAAGATGTTTGTGGATGTTTCTAGATTCAGTTAAAGCCTTGTGTAAGATTCACGAGGTGTGTTTACCTTTGAGGAAGCGTGTGCATAAAAGTCCATAGTGTTAACTCAAGTTTGGCCGACTTGGTTCATGGTTGTTTGCACTAATTTCGGTTATGCTTTGTTGATTGAGGAAATGTGGAATAACATGTAAGAGGGAGTTTAGGTCTATGCTAAGATGTGGTGTGGTCTAAATTCATTCCTTTCCTCTGCAGGAATGTTTAGGTCCAAACCTAATTTGAATTTTATGAGTTATGACATGTTGGTGACCTTGGAGAATGTTTTCATGATTAATGATGGTATAAATAAGTGTCAAGGATTCATGGATGGATGCATGCATGAAGGATATGATGTTTGTGACGTGAATTTGATCAGTGTAGTGAGAGCTTTCATGTGTCAGGCTATTGGATGCAGTGAGTAGAAGGTGTCTACTATTTTCAATGTTGTTGCGAAGATATTGTTTGTGTTGTGGTGAATATTGATCTTAATTGGAACTGAACTCCATGGATAGGTTAGATGCAATTATATCAGTTCAAATCCTGGTAGTGAGACACTCTTCACTTCTCTCTTTCTTTCTTAGTGGGTAGTGAGTCCACTTGGATAGTGAGTCCACATGTAGTGAGCATTCTATCTTTTGGGCAGTGAGCCCTTTGGCAGTGAGCCTCTTTGTAATTCAGTATTGATACTTCTTCATAATATATTGTGAGCTAATCCTCACTATGGTTTTTCCCTTTTTGGGTTTTCCATGCAAAAATCTTGGTGTTCATGTATTATGGATTGTGGTTGTATGTCTTATGCTTAATCTACTTTACTGTTGTTGCAATTGGTAAATGGATTGAATACTTATAGCTACATTATTTTGGTCCACATTTGTCAGATGTTGAAGATCTTATTTTATAGATTTGATAAGTTGTTATGGATCATTAGAGGCACATAAATCCAGAAGTTCATCCTCTTATGTTTTCTGGAATGAAGGTTACATGTAGAAGAAGTTTGATATGTCAAAGTTTAGTCTTAACCAGTGCAGAGTATATGATTGTTTTGGTCTGCATGTTTATGGTATGACACATTTCTTTTTGTAATTCTAAAGTGTTGTTGGCATATGCCTAGATATTATCAATCTAAAGTTTCAGAGTATGAAGTCTTCCAGAATGATAGATAAGTTTGTCAAAATATTGCTGCATGGATAAACAATGTTTGACTATGACAAAGATCAAGTTCCAGTACTCTGCATTTCACCACATGGAAACATTTTTTTGTGAAAATCTGGGGATGTGATTTCAAATGTCTAAAGATTGTTTGTTCCAAATTTGAGATGATTTGGAGCTACAAATATAGATTTGTGGTTTGACAGTTGGTTCATATTGTTTTTACTTTGCCAGTGAGGCCGACCCAATTGTTGATATGAGTAAAGAAGATATAAAAGAAGGTAAATGTGTTTTGTGGAGTTAAGTAGGATCTATTTTAGGTCCACCCTGACCTATTTGAAATTGTTTCATAGTTTGATTCTTGGTGTGAAGCATGTGCATGAAGATTTGGCACCGACTGCTTGCAAGTTTGATAGTGTGACCGTTACACTCAATTAGGCTAACCTAATTGGTGTTGTGGATGTTGTGGATATTATTGTAAGGTGTGCACACTTGGTCTCCTTGTGTTGTGTAACACAGTGCTTGGGTTCATGACAAGGCTTAACTGCCCCCTATGGATTCATTATCTCTGGCGATTGTATCGGGCATTAATAGGTCGATCTTTTAGTGCAATGACAACCGTCTTTCCAATAATTGGTATCAGATCCTGGGTCACAGGTTCAAACCCTTCACTTGTGCGGGGGGGGGGGGGGGGGGTGGTTGCAAGGTGTCTGCCCTTGGTCTCCTTGTGTTGTGCAGCGTAGCGCTTGGGTTCGTGACAAGGCTTAACCACCTCTCGTGGATTCATTATCTCTGGTAGTTGTATCAGGCATTAATAGGTTGATCTTTTGGTGCAATGAAAACTATCTTTCCAATAGTACAAAATGTGTACCATGCTCTTTATCAATGCTAGTATAAAAGTGATATTCTTTTTTAATGACTCATTGTAGATATGTACTCTCAACACCATCCAAATCTAATTGTGCATGTCGATAACACACATGCACCATAATAGTGACTTGCTCCAAATAATATTATTGTGTTTGAATCTCCTTTTGATGGGTAAAAGAGTAATTTTCTACAAATTCCACTACTAATAAAATTGTTCTAAGTGGGAAAGTATCTCTCAACAACTAACATGTTTTTCTTGCCACTTAGTAAAAAATGCATGATGTATGTATGGTTGTATCAATTTATGAAAATTTTCCATAAATGTTCCAATAGGTACTTCCTCTTCTATGCAATCTAACCTTGTGGATTCTTTCCCAAATTTTGTTTCAAACTTTATTACTTGTAACTCTTGCAATTTACCATCTTCATCATGTCAATATATTCATTTCTCAAAGGCATTTTAGCCAAATTTCTACATGTTTCACAAAGTCCTTTTATGGATTTCATTGGACCATCTACATCATCATCAAATTTATTACGTAAGATGGATGCTATGAACTAACTAAACCATTTAGGAGGTACATTTTCAACACCATCATGTTCTTCTCTAATCTTTAGAAACACCTGATAGTAAAGATCAAATTCAATATGATAATGACAACAAGTTTCAAAAACTTTGTTTACCTTCACATACCATGGCCTTAACATTTCAAACATTGTTTGCCCAATCTTTATATGAGGATTTGCATCACAAAATGTCACATACATCTCATGTTGTTTTATGTCTAGCTAATTTTTTGTATGCAATTCATAGTCATTTGGCTTGATCCTATGTTTGAGAATATCTCTACTATTTGATGAAGGATGGGTATAATCATTCCAAAAATTTGAGATCAACTTCCTAACACCAGCTTCATTCTTATCAGAATGAGGAGCCCTACACATCATTTCCCAATTTCTTTCTATAGTACTATCATCCAAAACCTTTCTCCTTTTCACATATCTTGATAGTGTCTTTCTACTTAAGCCAATTTCACTTGAAAGTGAAGAGATCTGACATTTTCTTGGCATTTGTGGACTTACTATAGATGTCAACATCACTCTTCTTGAAATGCTCTTATCAACTACTCGAGACTTTTTTCCAATGAAAGTCAAACCTTTTGTAACATTTTGAACAATGTCTTTTTCTAGGTGTCTTCTCCTCTTTTTTGTTAAATCTACACCCAACAATTTTAATGGATCTTTTAGCTTGTCACAAGGAAGCATGATTGATAATAGTTGGGCTTGACCAAGTGTATAACAATGATTTAAATGCTGATCAAGTATTTCCTTTGAAGTTCTATTCAATGCCCTCTTAGTGACATGAGCAGGTTGTTCAACATAAATTTTAATTTCTCTACATCCATTTCAAGTAAATGGTCTATATTTCTATAAGAAACTTTTCTCTTAACCTATTTAATTAGATTATGAATATGCATATCTATAGAAGGAAGTGATCCTGACCCCTCTCCAACATCAAAGAATATTTGGGCCTCCTCCCTGACATCAATTGTGTGTGGTTGGACCTCCTCCCTGATATCAACTATGCATGGTCGGGCCTCCTCCCTGACATCAACTATGTGTGGTCAGGCCTCCTCTACTTTAGTATCTAAATTAGATTCTACTTCTACTCCAGTTTCTCTATGTTGAACCCCTACACATATCATATAAAAGAAAGAAGATTTTAGAATATATTTAAAGGATGGATATATAAACTCATTTTCTAAAAACTAGATGTAAATTTTTAACATTTTAATATTTTATCATTCTCTAGATATCATATAATATTAAATATAAAAGATGAAAGATGAATGTACCTGCATGTAGTCTAATCTAATTCTAGTATATTAAAATTAAATCTAATTTCTAGTGTACGTGATCTCTAGGTGTATACGCCTAAAAATGACACGACTCTGTCCAAATAAATATTCTTAATATTTATTCCATTCTAATTCTTCTATCAATAAATAAATAAACAAATTTATTTATTTGATTCATATTCCTCTGAGTTAATTAAATATCAAAATATTTAATTACCTCTTCTAAAATCAAAATTAAATAAAAACCTTTATTTAATTTAAAATTCCTCCAAACAATTAAATAATTCTTAATTATTTAATTAAAGTCAAATTCATTCTTCCAAATTTGAATAAATCAAATCAAATTTATTTAAATCCTCTTAATCTCCAAAAAATCAAATATTTTATTTATTCTTCCAAATCATGCACAACAATTAAATAAATCTATTTATTTAATTAGCTTTATTATCTTCTAATTCTTCAAATATCTTCCAAATCTTCTAAAAATAAGTCTTCTTCTTCATGCACACAAAATTAAATAATTTATTATTTAATTTCTCTCAAATCATGCAAAAGCAAATCTCAAGTTGAGTTATCTATCTCAATCAACCTTTTTTTATCAATATCTCTTAAATTAGAAAAAAACTTTCTAATTTATGAAAAGCATGTCTTATATTTAGAAAAGAAAGTAGCTAACTCAAATAAAATATCTTTTGGGTGACACTTGTCTTCTTCTTATTCGCGCACGTTTCCTCAACCATTCTCAATCGTTGATCTTCTCATTTCTTCTCAATTGTTTATCTCTTCTCTTCTAAGTCTATAAATTGAACCCTCTTCTTCCATTTCATTCATCCAAGATTTTAGTATTGTTACTCTGCAGGAATTACAGCGTGCCTTTGGCACCAATTCCTTCATTGCTTGTGATCACAGTCGTTACTACACACTACTATCGTTGTTGTGAAGCTCATCTTCATTACAAAGCATTATCATAGCCATTCTCCATTGACAGTTTTGGAATAGCAAGGAAGTGCACTCTCTGAGGGCCTTATTCATACATGCAAGATCGATTGAGATAAGCAATCAATGGAAGGTATGAATTATTGAGGTTTGCAAAGGTTTTTCATCTTTGTTTGTTTGATCTTGATTATTTCCCTTTTTGTTGAGTTTTGGGTATTATTGATATACTATATTGATTATTCATGTTTACTCCAATTTTCCCTTAACATTTTTGGCGCCCACTGTGGGGCCTAGCCCTGATTTTATTTAACCCAAAAACTAAGTTTTTGTGTTTTAGAAAGCCGTACATAAGAGGAAACTGCACATCTGACACATCCTAACACGTATCTGCTATCTATTTTGGTGCATACAGACTCTGTTCCGGTGCATCTATCCTCTAATACGGTGCATCTGTCAGTTAGGTGCATATATACTATTTTCCTGCACTTTTGACCTCTGTCTTAGAGTATATGTACTGCAGCACTTCTGAGCTCTATTTTTGTGCATTCAAGCTTTGAAGCTGCACATCTGATCTAGGCAGTGATTTTTAGGGTTTCCTTGAAGTTTTTGTTAACTAACGTCTCTTTGTAGGAACACTCTTGATCTGTTTGTAGGCTAGGTACTTGTTTAGAATCATATGGTTGCACTTGTTAACTCACACTTCAATTTATAATGGGAAAGTAAATAGATGCTCATGCAAATCTCACATAGTCTTAACTAGGAAGGTGGTTATTGAATCATTGATATCTTGCATATCATTGAATCATTGCTATATTGTTATCCTTCAAAGTTAAGAACTCATTGCTATCTTGGTAAAACTGGACCATTGCTATCTTGTTATCACTTCAAAGTTAACAAATCACTATTATCTAGGTAAAATTAAACACATCATTGTTATCTAGGTAAAATTGAACCATTGCTATCTTGTTATCACTTCAAAGTTAACAAATTTTGTGCTTGTCCAAGTAGATAGCTCATCTAGTTTTTTTCATTTTAACTAGGGGAAAAGAACCACTATCTTCTATGTTTTGGGAATGATACCAGGCCTATGCTCTCCCCTATCTTGGGTGACCAAAATGCCAGACATATCATTTTCGCATGTGTTTTTCCTTTAGAGGGGCCTACTCTTGGATACTGTTCATCCAAGTAGGAACGACCCTAAGTGGTAACTGTGATATGTGAAATCATAATGAAGATAATAACTAATCTAATGCATAAATACATGATTATACCTTCATGAAGACCTTACAAATCCATGCGGGAAGGAGCTTGCACCTAATAGAGCTCCTCAAATGTTTCCCTTGATTAGAATGACTAAATGTGGATTGCTCAAGTGCTCACAACATAATGTAGATGAGATTAGATGATGGATTGGATGGGATTGAGACTAGATTTTGACATAGGTTTGATAGGATTAGGAGATTTGTGGAGAGATTTGGGCAGAGTTCTGATGCATGAAGTGGTCTCCCTAAATGGCTTAGAGAAGGTCCAATTTATAGAATTTCTGAAAATAGAATGGAGGGTGAGGATTAACAGATGAGATCAATGGCTAGGAATAAAAGTGAATCTTTAATTCATAATGGGTGAATTAAAAATCTTTTATTTGAAAATAGTGGATTATGACAATTGAATTAAATATTCAATTGTTGGGAAGAGTGGGGAACATTTGAATTAAAAATTCAATTGTTGGGAAGAGTGGGGAACATTTGAATTTTAAATTCAATTTAGTGGATGAGTGGGAGACAAGGTTAATTAAGTGTTATCTTAATTAACTTAAGCCTAGGTTAATCAGATAAATAGGATTTATCTAATTAACAGTGATTAGGGAAATGGATAAATCATCTAAATGAATATTAGGAATATTCATTTAATTGATAGGATAGGGTTGTAAGGTTAAATGGATCAATTAGGTGAATTAATTGATCACCAAGGATATGCAGATTGGGGGAGTAGATGAGTGTAGAGGTACGGAAAATTGGTTTGCAGAGCAGTCCAATTTTAGGTGTCTACATTTTGCCCCTCTTTGAGATGATGTTGTGGCTAAGCAACATCATTCAAAGAAGTTAAAACATAGAGATGGATTGGATAGAAAAAAGATTTTGGTTTGGAAGAATAAGGCTTGGGGATGATTGGTAAGGGTGATGCCCCCTCGAGAGGATAGGCAGGTTGTGAGAACACCGTTGTGCTCTCGAAATGGATGAGATAGATTGGTTAAACGGGTCAGAGGATAAGTGGTGGGATGAAAGGTTGATGATGTTGGGATATGATTGGTGGATGATCATTGTGCTAAAATTGAATTTGAGCAATCCTAGGTTTGATATAGCAAATTGGATATGTTCACCAAGGTATAGAAGACCAGGGTGATGATGTTTATCCAACATTTGCATGGACTAGACACGCAGACAAAGGGATGATCCCATGCATGCCCAAGAGAGTACAACCTTGTCTTGACGAGGGAAGGGGACTCATAGCATAAGCTCTTAGTACAAAAAAGGTATGATGAACCTTAGATGCATAAGGAGATCAATATGCTAGAACTGACCCTATGATCAATCAAGATATGAATACTAGCTTGGAGTAATGAGACCAACCCACAAGCACAGCATACAAAAGCAAGACCATGCCCCATTCTAGATGTTTTGCCACATACCATGATATAGTAAGATCAAGCTAGCTTTGATGTGATCTTCGAATAGGACAAAAGATAAAAATCAAAAACCAAAAGACCAACGAACCAAACAAGTAACCATTGTATCTTTTGCCAAAATAGATAATGATGTGATAGATTCTGCCTATCGTAGGAAAGATATATCCTAAGGCAGAGATCAATTGATGATTGGATAGATTCTGCCTATCGTAGGAAAGATATATCCTAAGGCAGAGATCAATTGATGATTGGATAGATTCTACCTATCGTAGGAACGACATATCCTAAGGCAAGAGTCGATTGATGATTGGATCATGTTTTGGTGGTGTAAGATTTGGCTCAAGATATGATGGTGACAAGTTATGGTTGATGCTGATTTGATAGTGGATGATTTTGATTCTGGACAATGCTTTGATAGGTGATGTGATGCTTGGTCTAGTGTAAGCTTATGGATGATAGATGTGATGATGATATGGGATGATGATAAATGTGATGATGATGAGAGTGTGATGGAGCAAGTTTTATTTGTGTGGTGGATAGATTATTTTTGGAATTTTGTGTGTTTTCTATTGTTTTGGGATTTTTTGATATTTGTGATGTTTTTGGATTTTTGATTTTTTGATGTGTTTTTTGATGTTTTTTTGATTTTTGATTTTTTAGACAAGGAATGGTTTATTATGATGGTGTCTTGGATTTCGTGTGGATAGCCTTTGTGCTAAATACCAATGACAAGGGAACACCAAGTCTAGAGGTGAAAGTACATAAGAAATGGATGAATGATATGGAATGCAAGATAAAAAGATGACACACACAAGCAAGTCAGCAAGTATGCATGAATGATGCAGGCACAAACAAGGTATTGCCCCTGTCAAGCGGTAAACCTATGATATAGATTGATGATGTCTGGTTTCAAGAATGAAGTATGTCGTATAAGACTCCGGGTCTGGTTTCAACAATGCGACATCCTGTCTAAGACATATGATAACGATATATGACAGTGTTGTCATGGCTAGGAATGATGTATCCCTAGAGCAACATGAAGGATAGTTATGACTGATTGATATGGTTTACGACCGGACAAGGATCAAGACCACTGATTGTGATCAGATCATTTGACAAGATTGACTTGACTTGATTGGCATGGATTAAGGATAGACTTGCAATTGGATATGGTATGGATATGGATATGGATATGAGGCGCACTTGGATATGATCTCCAAGGACTATGTCACATAAGTGTAACATGCCCCATTGTAGGTAGAGTACGTAGGATTGTTCATGACAATGTTTATGACGAGAGGAGGATGAAAGGATAATGAAGGATTTGCATGTTTTGGAGGGATAAGGTATGTCAAGAGCCATCTAGAACATTTGTCAACATTGTGCCCCCAATCTTTATCAAGACCAAATAATAGAGGAAATGAAGTTTGGATGGATGGATGAGACATGATAGGCATGCAACAGATAGAGGATAGGATAGGAAATGGTATGAAAGGAAACTGGTAGGAGAAGAGTGATATGCCAATGAGACAAGGTGCCCCCAAGTGTAGGTGACATAGAAGATCAACTTACACATGACGCCTGTTTGCCAGGTTTTCATCATGGTACTTATCCAATGTGCCTGTTTGCCTGGTTTTCACCATTGGATGAAGGGATTTTTCTTTACTGTTTTCTTTTTTCCTTTCCTTCTTTTTTTTTTATTGAGATTGGATAAGGTGGATATGGAAAGACATTAGCATATAGTTCCTTGAAAGGGGATAGTCCCGCTAGATAGATACTGTTGAATGGACCATGTCTAGTGCTCTCACAGATGTTGGTAGGGGATCGTATGAAAGTGATATGGCATAGGTAGATAGTGGATTATGATGCAGAACATGGAGGGAAGGCTTATGCAACAGCATGGACCGTAGGCATAGGATGAGGAAGATGTGTAGGATAATGGATGTAAGATGGGGAGATGTAGTTATGTGGAGGTGTTGTGAAGTGGAAAGGAACCATGACCAACAGCTACACACACCGTGATAAACATTGAAGCTTTTGATGAGATGGTGGTGTAGGAAGCAATGGAGATGTTTGCTTAGGAGATGGTTGATGAAGTGATTTAGGAACCCACATAGATTTAGTATTTTTAGTGCTTTTATTTTTCTTGTGGGATTTTTGAAGGGAATGGAAGTTTTGGATGGAAGTAGGCTTTTGGATGGATATAGGTGGTCGGGATTCCTGAGATGTGGATGAGGATGCCTCATTTGACTTGCTAGCTATTTTCTTAGGAACCCAAACCATTTTTCTTTTGGGATTTGCATTTGGAGGTAAGGGTTTAGATGGCTGTTTAGATGAACTTTGCTTTGATTTTGATTCTTTATGTCCTAAGGCCTGAGGACCATTAGGATTTTTGGTAGGATTTTTAGCTTTATGGATAAAGGCATCAAACTTTTTGCTTTTGAATCCCATGGGGTGGGTGGAGTGGATGGAATGATTGGAAGCTGTATGCTTAAATGATGTGTGCTTTTGTTGGCCATGTTTAGGGATGTAAGGATACTTATGAATGAGAGGTATGGTAGGTGTCAGAAGCAACGGTGGCAAGGTGGATGGAAAGACTTTGGGAGTTGGAAGGTGTATGAACACATGCTTTTGACATTTATAGGATGATGGAGGTGGAATGGCGACATAAGTTTTGGGGATATGATAGGGTTTGTGATGGAAAGTGGTAGACTTAGGAGGAGTGGAGGAAGTACCAACATCTTGAGTTTTGTGCACCTTGTGGTATGTATCCAAGGCCGTATGAAGGTGGAGGAACGTTGACATGGATAGGTTCCAAAATACCTTGTTCATGAAGGCCTAAGCCTTTACCTTGATAGTTCATACGCTGGAGTATACGGTGGATAGCGGGATTATGTGTAGGTGGAACACTAGACACAAGTTCGTTATTGGATGGAGAAGGTGAGATAGTGGATAATGGTTGTTGGTGTTCTAAGAAAGAACATTCATGCATGAAGGTAGTAAGACCAAGGATATATGGTGGAGGCTTTGTAGGATGGTCAATAATGGATGGTGAAGGAGAATCATTAGGATCACGATTAGCATTGTGTTCACTAAGATCCAAGTTATTTGTTTGATCTTTTATGCTTACTTGGGGGACAAGTGTCTCATCATGACAAGTGGGTGTTGTGGGATCATGGCTAGAGGAAGAGATCTCTTTGCTTTGAAGGAAGGCCATGAAACAGGGTGAATGCTGAAGTAGGTCAACAAGACTTTCATTGGATAAAGCATGTAGGTCTTGGGTGTCTTGTTCATGGATAGTTGTAGGGGTATGAATAGGATCAAGTGGCTCATGGATAGATTCATCATTATGGCTATCATCTTGATCATGGAAAAGATACATATTATGGATAGGTTGAAATTGGATAGCGTGCTCGTGAAGGGTTATTGGGGGATGGATAGGATCAAGTTGTGCATGGATAGATTCATCATTATGGCTATCATCTTGATCATGGAAAAGATACATATTATGGATGGGTTGCATAAAAGTGATTTGATATTGACTTAGACTAGGGCTTAATGTTTCCCCATGCTTAGGATTAAACTCTTGACATACCTCTTGGGTTGCTTGAATGGAAGTGGAAGGCTCTTGGGTGGGCTCATGGTCAACAACATGAGGGTGTGATGGACCTTGACTCTGGTGCATGGTAGAAGGCTCGTTGAGAAGCTTAAGGGGTTGCAGATGACATGAAGGTGTTATAGGCATTGACAAGGCATTGGAAAAATCTTTGGTAAGGTCAAGGACCAGACTTTGGGGACATGGTTGACTCTCAGCTAATAGTCCTTGGATCACATCCTTCGTAGGTGTATGGGTAGATGAATGAGGTGATGGATGAGTGGATTTTGGAATTCTCCATAGCTTTTCATATGTTGCATATCTTTCCCAAAAATCATCTGAGAATGTTTTGTTTGTCAGTTTAGACGGTGGGGAACTTGAGGTCGGTCTTGGTGTAGAACTGGTATGTTTTAGAATAGGTGTCTTAGAATATGGTGAAGGAGGACTAGTAGATGGGGTGATATATGATTTCCCTCTTGAAGTGGTGGTTGCCTTGTCAAAAGTATCATTAAGATGGGAAAAGAAGGTATGGTTTTGGGGCAAGGCATAGCTAGTACTGGCCTGTTCAGCTTGCAAGCTTGTCAATTCTTGTCGTAAGGCATTTATTTGTTGAAGAATTGCTATACAATCTTGGGGCGAGGGACCTAAGTTTATTTGCATTTGTAGAGATTGAAGTTTTTGATCAAGATATTCTAATTTGTTTGCCATTGACACAAGACTAGAAAAGCTTACTAGTTTGGATGTGCAAAAACAAATGCATCAAACTAGAGTGCAAATGCGTCACAAGTCGAGACAAGTGTGCTTGGAAGGATGAGTTGAATGAATTGTCTTATGTGTTTGGTGTTTAACTTGATTTTGGCAATATTTAGCAAATGATCACATGTATAAACAAGAAGCACTCACACAAGACACAAGCAACCTTGAATTTTGAATTGGAAGAATATGATAATGATTAAACAAGCACACTTGCAAAGCAAATCAACTTGCCCTAATGCCTAGTTTGATGTAAGGTATGGCTAGTTAGGTTTGGTCAATGTTTTGACGAGGTTGACTAGGAATTTGAAAATAAAATCTTACCACATAGCTGGGAGAAGGGGGTAACCCACCCTTCACCTTCACTTCCCAAAGGTAGAAAGTTCTTTGGGGCTTAGCCAAGAGTGACAGGATTCTGATTTCAAAGAGGGGGTCTTTTGATTCATCGTCAAATGAGGTCATCCCTAGGGGTGATGAAATCCCCTAGCAGGCCTCCTAGGATAGGGATTGACAAAAGCGAATCAAGTGAGGTGTTTTTGATCTCCAAGATCACCTTGTGGTGCGAGGAGAGAGCATACACACACCCACTTGATTCATACTCGTAGTTGATTAATTGCCCCTTAGAAATTGAAATGTGATGAAAAACATATCAAACAATTATTCTTTTTAACCCAATTTCAAAGTGTGATTGAAGACACTGGTTGATTTTATGCCTAATTTCAATGTGTGATGATCAAACAATGTTTGTTTTATGCCCAAACCAAAGTGTGTTTGCAAGCAATGATTAAGAGATATAGGATGAAAATGGATGCAACTAATTAAATTTCTATCCAAATTGATGTGTTTGTTGCTCCTGATGTTTGTCCCGTCCCAAATGATCACCTGCAAGTCACGAAACTGAAAACAGAGCAAGTAGACTAGCCAAGGAGATTGTGATGTGAAAATTGAGAAACTGATAAAATCTGATAAAAACTAGACTGATATAGAGAAAATAAGTGCATAAATAGATTCTTTAGGAGATTCTATGTGATTTGAAAAAAATTTTTGTGAAAATTTGATCAAAAATGCAAAAGATATGATGATTTGAAGTTTAAATGCAAGTTTGACTTTGACTGTGAAAAAAAGTGGGAAAAATGTACCATCACTTGATGAAAACCTCACAACTATGAGGTTCTCAGAGTCCTCTTTCCGATGACTATTCATTTACAAAAATCTGCCTTCGTATGCGAAAGTTGTGCCAGTTTGAAAAAAATAGCCTCCTTCGGTATGTAGGAGGCACTAGAGGTTGGCTTGACTATTTGTTGCAAACTGTTAGCGGTTTAATGAAAACCAGTCACATGGCAATGTTTAATTTAGGTGGTTAATGTAGCAGTTAGGGTTTGCAAATATGACCAGGGGTTTTACTTATTTTTTTAAAAAAAGAGACAAGAGAGGGGCCTTTCCCCTATCCCCTATGCCTCGCGGTCACTGCTGTGACCAAGTCTAAAGATTGTCAGTAGAGGGTGTAAAGTAGTTTAGGGTTGTAGGTTTTAGGGCATGGCCAGCGGCAGTGGTCAAAGGGAGTGGTGCTGGGGATAGGGAGGTCGGCAGGGGAGGCGAGGAAGGGTTGAGGGAAGGGATCTCGGGCGGCGTGGGGGTGGTAAGGTGGAGGATTGCATAGGAGGCAGGAAGCGAGTTCTACAGGGGGCGGTGTGGGGAATGGAGTGGGTGGGGTGTTGCGGGGGAGGCCGAGCAGGGGAGGTGGTGCGGGCAGCTGGGAGAAGAAATGATTGCGACCGGCGAGGAGTGTAGGCAGCGGAGGACGGTGGTCGGGCGGTGTCACAGGGAGTAGTGTGGGGGTCGCAGGGAGGCTATGGGGGGGTGGATCAGCAGTGAAGGGTGTGGTGACTGGGCATGGGTTGGTGGTGACCGGCGGTAGGGGAGGGTCAACTTGGTGGTTTGAAGCGGTGGCTGGGTGTTAGAAAACCTGCAAACTAAAACATTAACCCTGCAAAGGAAAAACTTGACCCTGCAAACAAACAATGGTCGAAACAAAGAATGCATCGATTAGCTCAGCTGGGGTACAGTCGTACTATACAGGTCCGTACGGTACAGATCCGTATAGTATGACTGTATCCTAAAAAAATTTCAAATTTTTTCAAAAAAATTTCTCAGAACCTAGGGGTGTTTACTCAAAATTCACAGAAACAAAGTCCTGAGCACAAAAATGGAGTCTATTTTTGCCCAGGATGAAACCTACAACAGCTTATCACCAAAAATTGCAAAAACTGTTAGAAAAAGAAGATTTTGACAACAAAACCTTCTCAAATTGACGATTGGATTCAATAGCGGGCATGCCAAATGTGATATGTGAAATCAGAATAAAGATAATAACTAATCTAATGCATAAATACACAATTATACCTTCATGAAGACCTCACAGATCCATGCGGGAAGGAGCTTGCACCCAATAGAGCTCCTCAGATGTTCCCCTTGATTAGAATGACTAAATGTGGATTGCTCAAGTGCTCACAACACAATGTAGATGAGATTAGATGATGGATTGGATGGGATTGAGACCAGATTTTGACAGAGGTTTGATAGGATTAGGAGATTTGTGGATAGCTTTGGGCAGAGTTCTAATGCATGAAGTGGTCTCCCTAAATGGCTTAGAGAAGGTCCAATTTATAGAATTTCTGAAAATAGAATGGAGGGTGAGGATTAACAGATGAGATCAATGGCTAGGAATAAAAGTGAATCTTTAATTCATAATGGGTGAATTAAAAATCTTTTATTTGAAAATAGTGGATTATGACAATTGAATTAAATATTCAATTGTTGGGAAGAGTGGGGAACATTTGAATTAAAAATTTAATTGTTGGTAAGAGTGGAGGATAATGGGGAACATTTGAATTAAAAATTCAATTGTTAGGAAGAGTGGGGAACATTTGAATTTTAAATTCAGTTTAGTGGATGAGTGGGAGACAAGGTTAATTAAGTGTTATCTTAATTAACTTAAGCCTAGGTTAATCAGATAAATAGGATTTATCTAATTAATAGTGATTAGGGAAATAGATAAATCATCTAAATGAATATTAGGAATATTCATTTAATTGATAGGATAGGGTTGTAAGGTTAAATGGATCAATTAGGTGAATTAATTGATCACCAGGGATATGCAGATTGGGGGAGTAGATGAGTGCAGAGGTACAGAAAATTGGTTTGTAGAGCAGTCCAATTTTAGGTGTCTATAGTAACAGGCTAGATGCCAAGCCCTACCAATCCACTATAAATAAATTGTGTTTGGAGCAAAAGCTTCAAACA
This sequence comes from Cunninghamia lanceolata, assembly GCA_027924645.1. Lineage (NCBI taxonomy): Eukaryota > Viridiplantae > Streptophyta > Pinopsida > Cupressales > Cupressaceae > Cunninghamia > Cunninghamia lanceolata. Next base: position 605,061 of record BSBN01000609.1, read on the forward strand.
ATGAGTACAATTGTGTTATACTGATAGCTAACCTCCCCCAAAATCCTCTAAGGCGCAACCCTTGCAGGCTGGGAAACTCCATAACAGAGAGTAGTGTTGCTGCATGTATAACCACTCGAACGGTTGCCTTTATTAAACACCTTCGTCTTAGTGGCCAAAAACCCCTATAATCCAGTGTAGGGAAGGGCGATTATTACCTCCCAAAGATGCTTCACTAGAGATAGTGAGAATTTAGTTTTATACTGTCCTTTGAAACTTAGGATTTTACTTGCTTTCTTTTAGTCCAAAAAGAGTCAAAAAAATCACAAAAAAATAAAAAACCATAAAAACATTCTTTGTGTTTGCTGTGTCTTCTTGCCATAATTTTAGAAAATCAGATCAAAAAGACCTTCTTGCAGCCAAAGATATCAAAAACATCAGAAAAATTGCCAAAAATTTGCAAAAACACTAAAAAAAACCAGAGCGGTGCATTCATCCTTTTTTTCTGTGCATTTGTACTGACTTGGTGCACATATGTACTGACTTCCTACACATCTATAACCTATTAGTGTGCATTTTCTTTTTACCATTACTGTGCATTTACAATGACTTGTTGCGCATTTGTCCTCTATTTCTGCGCTTCTGTCCCTGTGCATGCATGACAGTGAGTACTTCCAAACCTTTTGAGAGAAACTTTTCAACATTTCTGAGTACCCATTTTAGTCTTGTGTTAGTTTTTAAAGAGATGACAACTGAATTAGAAGAACTTGCTCAAGAACTTTAAGCCATACAACAACAATTTGCAATCTTACAAGCTAAACAAACCAGTACTAGCTACACCTCACCCCAAAAGTATACATCATTTTCTTGTCTCCATGATACTCTTGACAAGGCAAGCACCACCTCAAGATGGAAAACATATACCACTCCATCTACTAGTCCTCCTTCACTATCTCCTAGAACACATGGCCTAAAGCATACTAATCCTACCATGGAGAACTCCAAATCCACTCATCCATTACCTCACTCCTCTACCCCTACACCTACCATTGATGTGATCCAAGGGCTGCTAGTAGAGAGTCAACCATGTCCCCAAATTTTGGTCCTTGACCTTATCAAAGAGTCTTCAACCATGTCAAATCCTACAACCCCTTCATGTAACTTACAACCCCTTGATCATATTGAAGAATCTCCTACCATGTACCAAAGTCAAGATTTGTCACACCTTCATGTTGTTGACCAAGAGCCTATCCAACAGTCTTCTACCTCAACTTCAATTCAAACAACCCAAGAGTTATGTCAAGAGCACACTGTAGACACCTAAAAATGTCTTCTACCATCAAACTGACTCCCGACAACCCTAAACGCACCAATTTCCCTTCTAACCAATTAATTAAATTTTTATTTAATTAATTACCCCTTTCATTTTCTAAATTCAAACCATTTTATCCCCAAAATTGAATTATTTTCATTAATTCAATAGTCCAAACCTTAGCCAATTAATTTAATAAATATGCAATATTTATTTAATCAATTTCCCCTTTTCCACTAAATCTAATTAATTAGTTAAAACCATGTTAACTAATTAATTCAGCCTATAATTAACCTATCCCTACCCTAGACAATTAAATAGCTATTATTTAATTGCCTACCCTAGCCTACCTCATCCTAGCCCTAGGATTAATTAAATAAAACCTATGTTTAATTAATCCTAACCCCTTCATTTGGGTGGTCAAACCTTGTTTAACACCCTTCCCCACATCCTCCAAATAAAAAATTGAATTAAATCCACATAAGTCAATTTTTTATTTAAAATCATCCCACATCACATTTATTTCTCCATACAAACCCATACTCATTTATTTTCTCTCTTCCCCAAATGAATTTTTAATTCTTTTACATTCCCCCATATGAATCTTTAATTCCAAACGAATCCTTCACCCCCATGCTCATTAAATAACCCCTTTTCCCAAAATGAATAAAAGAATCACTTTTATTCCTAGCCCTCCATTCATTTAAGATTCAATCTAGGCCCTCCACATCACTTTTATCCTCCACCATTGATCTTCCAAATCAATCTCCACCATTGGATCAAAATCCCTTCCAAAAGTCTATAAATAGAACCTCTCACAATCCATTTTCATCATCCAAGTTTATGCAAAGTTACCATGTCAAAATCACTCTTGAGCTAGAATAGTGAGTTGCAAACTAGAGTAGCATTTCACATTCAAATCCATTGTCTAGGGATTATCTTTGTCTAGGAGCTTATTTTGGGTGCAAAGGCTCCTTCCTCCCTTGATGGGATTGGGTTTGCATGTAAGGTATAACTTTGTGTTTATTGCATTTTGTTTAGTATTTCTACCTTATTTGCATATCTAATCTACATTGGCATGCCCAGTGGGAGTTTGATATAGAATACACTGAGAGAAAGGCCATCAAAGGGCAAGTTATAGTAGATCAGTTGGCTGAAGCACCTATTCTGGTAGAACATCCTACAATAGCGGAGTTTCTTGATGAAGCTATCTTGACAATCACACCAGCCACAGACACATGGAAGATGTATTTTGATGGATCATATACTCACAGAGGCTCAGGGGTAGGCATCCTATTTGTTACACCTCAAGGTGACACAATTCCTAAATCCTTCAAGATCACATTTTCATGCACCAACAATGTAGCGGAGTATGAGACCCTTATCACAGGTCTCTGAATGGCCATCCAATGGAAAATTGAAAAGCTAATTGTGTATGGCAACTCGCAACTGGTCATTAGGCAAGTCAATAATGAATACAAAACCAAGGATGACAAGCTCCTTCCCTCTAAGAAGATGGTTGATGATTTCAAAGACTACTTCGAAGACATCCATTTCGAGCAAATCCCAAGACTCAATAACAAAGCAGCAGATGCCATGGCAACTATCCAATCTCTAGTAGATATGAAGAAGGATAGCAAGAAATGTGAGTTCCTGATCGAAGAACTCCCCATCCCAGCATACGATGTTCCTCAATCCAAACTAGTGTGCGAAGTCATTGGTCCCTTATCCCCATGGTATCAAGAAACATACTTGTACCTCCACGACAACATCCTCCCCCCTAATCTATCCACCTCACAAAGAAAATTGTTCATCCATTGAGCCTCTCATTTCATCCTTGTAGGGACACCCTATACAAAAGGAGTCTTGATGACACGCTTCTATGATGTTTAGACTCTAGGGAAGCTGAAGTAGCCTTGGAAGAGGTACACGCAGGCATCTGTGGGGCACATTCAAGTGGACCCACTCTTTCTAAAAAGATCCTTAGGATTGGATATTATTAGCCAACAATGGAACAAGATTCCTATAGGTTTATCAAGAAATGCCTCCCATGTCATCAACATGGTGATCTCATCCACTCACCAACACAAGAGTTGCAACCAATCACAACATCGTGGCCTTTCTCACAGTGGGGACTCGGCTTCGTAGGGAAAATACATCCTCCATCATCTAATGGCCATAAGTTCATTATCATTGCTACCGAATACTTCACAAAGTGGGTGGAAGCAATACCACTCACCTTCACCACAGGTATCCAAATCTCAAAATTCATCCTCCACTACATCATCTGCCGATATGGTATCCCCCATTCCATCATCACCGACAATGGAAAACCCTTCAAAAACCAAGAAGTTTGCACCTTGTGCGAAAAATTTGACATCAAACACCATTTCTCCACACCGTATTACCCTCAAGGAAACGGTCAAGTAGAGGCTTCTAATAAAACCATCCTCCACATTCTCAAGAAGATAGTCAATGAAGCTGGCCATGACTGGCACCTCCAACTCAACCCCACCCTTTGGACCTACCGCACAAGCATCCGTACTCCAACAGGAGCCACTCCATTCTCACTAGTATTCAGATCTAAATCCATTTTACCTATAGAAGTCGAGCTCCCATCTCTTCGAGTGTCCTTGCAAAACATCATCTCTGATGAAGAATACAGAGTCGCAAGGTTGTATCAACTAGAACTACTGGATGAGAAATGCTTGAATATGTTGAACCACCTACAGGCATATCAGAACCGCCTCCGAAGAAGCTACAACAAGAGGATCAGAACCTGAAAATTTGAAGTAGGTGACCTTGTCCTTATGGAAAATTAGAAGAACCTGCAAGAACATCCTAAGCAAGGAAAGTTTGAACCCAATTGGCTAGGACCTTATGTCGTCACGACCGATTATGGGTTAGGAGCATATCAGCTTGCAACACCTGAGGGCCAGCCTCTAGATGAGCTGATGAACATCCTACATCTCAAGAAATTCTATGCATAACACATCTGGTACCCCAAGTCAAAAAAAAATTTAAAAAAATTAAAAAATCAAAAACACCAAAAAATTAGAAAATCAAGAAAAATCATAGTGCAATAAAAACTTCCAATGGTGAAAATCACTTCGATGATGCCTCGGCTAAGTACCATGGTGAAAACCTATTTCAGGTGCCATGCATAGTGGCTGGTTCTACCATCTAATAAGTCCTCTGCCCATCGCACCACTCCATATCTCATGCATCCCATGGCTTGGAATTCTGAAACATCAAGTCGTATCGAACAACCCATCCTATCCCGTCCCAAGGCCATCTCATGGAATGAGGATCCTTGTAAGTTCCCTTTGTACATACAAAATCCAAAAATCTAAAAATAGTCGCAAAATCAAAAAATCCAAAAATAATACAAAAATCCAAAAATCCAAAAAATAGTAGAAAAACACAAAAAATTCCAAAACAATCACCCCATACATCGATCTCACTACAAATCACAATCATCAACACATACATCAAATCCCCACCATCACAAACATCCCAAACTATTCCCACATCATCAAGTCATGCCAGAACTACATATTCATTTCACCCGCATCTTAAAAGTACCTTGATCCCGTGGACACAGGGTATGTAGGTAGTCTGGAATATGAAGGATGTTTCCAGTACTCAAGTATACAAGATGCACCCATCCAACCCATTTCGATGGTCCCCATTCACTAAGCTTTCTGGATCTAATAAATGAAACACATGCTATGTATACACTCCAAACAGGTCCCCCAATGCAAAAATTATCAATCAACATACCAACCATAATCCTACACATGGCCAGACTGTTCTTTTGCCCATCTTCAAAAAATTCTCCAATCAACACCAACTAATCTGCGTCCTAGGATATATCTTTCCTACAATGGACAAAAAACTATCATTCTATCATCACATCTCTTGGCAAGAGCACACAAAGGCTATTTGTATCTCTTCGTTGGTCTTTTTGATTATTGATTTTTATCTTTTTGTCTCACTCTAAGTCATCTCCAAAGCTACCTTGATCTCATTATATCATGGTAAGTAGTGGATAGCACCTAGAGTAGACATAGTCATTGTTTCTATATGCTGTGCTTGTGGGTTGGTTTCATTACTCCAAGAATAGTATTCATATCTTGAAGTCTGGGTTGGTTCTAGCAGGATGTGTCCCATTTACATATATAGGCATCAAAACCATATATGTATTATTCGCACTCATCTCTATGAGTCCCCTTCCCAGGCTAGGCAAGATTATACTACCTTGGGCATGCATGAAATCAACCTATTGTTTGTAGGTCTAGTCCATGCAATCTTAGTATATACATCATCACCTAGGTCATTTCATACCTTTGTGAACTGTATCCTACATTGCTACAGTAAACTAAGAAATGCTCTTAATTCATCTTTTGCAACTATTGTTACTAGCTCAAAATCATCATCCTAATCACTCATTCAATATTATCATCTGGGCCTAGATTTCATAATCACCTACACTATCCATCCCCATCTAAAATTCCCCCAACTAACTCCCACCTAGCACACCCTGAACCAAAGAAAATCCCCCCTCAATGATGTGGTGTCTTGTGACCTAAACAATCCTCTCGTCCTCCCACCACCATTCTCTAGATGCTCCCAATCCTTTCTGTACCCCATCAAAACACCCCTATCATTTCTCCACCTAATCCCCTCTCCCACAGCCTCACCACTCAGGTTCAAACAAAGAACACCATGTGTATTAGGACCTAATCATCCCACCTATCACCTAGCATGCATCCCGTGTATTGCCTCGCTACCTATCATAATCAATTAATTTCATATCACTTAGGTCCACTTTAATCCATTTAAGTTGCATACAATTAGGCTCATTTAATCCACTTAAGTAGCATATCAATTAGGCTCATTTTAATCCATTTAAGTTGCATGTCATTCAGGTTCATTTTTGTTACCCTTCTATTTACCCTTATTCGATTTTTCATAATCCTTTCTCGAGCAAACATTGATGTACCATTTTCCTTTATTGGTCAATATATTCCCTCCTCAAGTCATCCTATTGTTATTAAAAATTAACCCGCCTGTCATCTTATGTGTGAAATTACTAAAGATTTGAACCATTTTCAACGGTTCAAGAGTTCAAACAGTTCAAGAGTTCAAACGGTTCGAGAGTTCAAGGTTCGCTAGTCAATGCTCTTGAAAAGGTCACTCACCTTTGGTCTCTCATGTAACATGATTTGTAAAATTGAGCCTTATGAATGAACCCCTGTACCTTTTCTTGGTTCAAAAGTTCATCATATGGATTGTGATGCTAGTGGAATATTCACAAAAGGAATATATGGAGCATATAGAGACAAAGTTTACAAGCTTCCTTTTTCTAAGCCTTCTCAGTCAGACATACTGCTGTGGTGATTCCTAGTCTCCTCCAATTTCTGAATGTTATTAAAGCCTCTTCTTTGGGCGTATTCACTGACATTGATGATATTAGAAGGAACGCCATGATTGCAGACTATATGCAAGATAAATATAATAAAATAGTTTTAGGAACTCTCGTATAATCAAAGGATATGCTCAAAATGGAGGTGTTGAAAAGACTTTTGAAACTTTCAAACAGATGTAGTTTGGAAATGTAAAGTTGAGCTCCAACATCATCGTCAACGACATGATAAGAGCTTTTCATTCAATTATGGATGTCTGTCATAGCATAGTAAAATGGCAGTTTTTGTCAGAAAGTATGGTTTGAAATGCTCTGGTGGCATGTATGTGAAATGTAAAAGCATGGAGAAGACCATGATCTATTTGACAAGATGCTTCAAAGGATATGCTAATACCCAACTTTTATCTCATTCCTAGTCATTCAAGACTTGGATTAGACATCCGCAGACTTCAAATTTTGCAAGGAGAAAATAAACGCAGAAGCTACAGAAAGGGTATTTCACATTGTGCAGCCCCAATAAAGTATTATCATTGATTTGGGAGAACAAAAACATGGTTTCAATGATCCAGATGTTGGGTGATCTCACCTCCACACAACAATGGAGAAAAAATCCTATTTTCTCTTTGTTGTTAATGTAGTTGATAACTTAAGGGATAAACCCATCTCTCATTCCACGGTGATAAAACCTTGTTGATAACTGAGAGGGGGGGTGAATCAGTTATCCTAATTATTTCTTCTTTTTGAACTTTCTTATTAATCAATGCAGCATTAATTCAAACAAGCAAACATTACCATGAAATGGAAAAACACGACATAGTATTTTTGACATGGAAACCCTGTTAAGGGAGAAAACCATGGGGTGATTAACCCAAAGATTATTCTCTGTTAGAAGAATAAGGAAATACAAAAATGGCACTAGCCAATTAGGGCTCACTACCCGAGCACACTGCTCACAAAGGAGGCACACTACCTACAAGGAGACACACTGTCTACAAAAGAATGTTATACAATACTTGAACTGATTGGAAGCATCCACATATGCTGGAATTCAGTTCTGGTTAGGCTCAATACACTGATCTGCTGCACTTCATCTTTCCTCTTCTCTTATGCTGCTTTCTTTTCACATACCGGACCTTCCTTACTGCTTTTGCTCTGCTTTGCTTTTATTCGCATATCACATATCACCACGACACATCTCACAACTAAATCCATTGTGTATATATATCTGCACAAGTAATTTCATCACCTTTCTAGTTGGCACCTGGAACAGTCAATCTTCTCACAAACTCTGTTCTGTCAGCTGAATCCTTCCACATCAAGTAATGCGGATCAAGTATATACTTGTAGAAATCATTAATCATGTCGGCCAAACATGATTCATGCCTTCATAACCTTTAACACCATCAGTAACACATCTAGAAAGTAGTCTGATGTTCTATCAGTCAGTTCTTCCTCTGTTCACACTATCACTCAGGAATCCAATACTCAACTATTCATATCTTTTTCCTTGTCCATCATCGAAGGCTAAATCCTTTGAATCTATTACTCAAGGTAGTCCTCTTGACTTTTCCAAATCTGCACTTCACCAAGATACTTCCTCTAAGAGATCTGGACCTGTCTGTCGGACCTTGCCACAAGCTATGTTCTTATTTTCCGGACCTCAACAATCTTCATTCTGACTTCCGGTAGAGACACACCATGTCCTGCGGATGTGTGGGATGAACTTTGTTGCCATCAATGACAACAATCATGAATCCATATAGTGTCTCTTGCCAACAATCTCCCCCTTTGGCATTGATGGCAACACTTAGTGAAAAATGACTAAGTGTTTACACTATGCTCCCCCTTGGTTGATGCTCTATCTTTATATACATTTTCTGGAGCTCCCCCTTAGTTGGATTCCTCATTTTTCACTGCTCCTCACTCCCCCTTTGACATCAATGGCAAAGGGTACGGTCCGCATACCAAAATTTTCAAAAATTTAACTATATTTAGCCACATAAGTATATATATACAAGTTGTACTTACATATACTTAAGTATGTCTGAAAAAGTGTTCTTCAACTGTACAACTTCTGTTGCCCAACTCTGCTTCATCCTATCCAAAATTGAGATATGCCCACTCAACAGGAATGCAAATGCATTTGCCCTTTTTAGATATGTCAGATCATTTGTCTAGGCTGTGATTTGAGCTTCACTTATGGCCTCATGCATGGCCTCTAACTTAGGGATAATTACCCCCCTGAGCTCACTTAACCTGCTTATTCTATTTTTCCTTTCCTTCTCCAATTTCTTGATTTCACTCAAGACTGCGATAGTCTGACATTCTTGATTTGTTATAGAGGATGAAAGAGGATCAAAACTTTGAGATAAGCTTAGTAGTTTTTCCTCTTGCTCTTTTATTTTCTTCTCAATCTCCACTGTTACCTTGGACCAGGAGATACAAAATTTGTATATTTCACCGCCATCCTTAAGAGAATTTTCTAAGCTCTTTATCCCAATGTTCATGTTTCTCCTATCATTAATGATCAAACCCTGTACCTCAGAGAACCTTTTATCCAAAACTCCTTCCGGACCTTTTCTTCAGCTGATTTTTCTAGAGAATCAAAATGTGTACTAACACTGCTGACTAAGGTTTTGAGATTACCAGAAGAGGAGGCTATGGGATCTTTTTGAACCGATGGCATAATCTTTTCAAGCACTCCGGAAGCAGCTTCTATCAACTCACAGTCTTCCATATGAGACTTTAGGAGTTTTTCATTAGCCTTAACATTTGCAAATGAAGCTATCTTCATTGTCTGTACCGGAGAAAGAGAATCAAAATTGAATGGACCTTGTAGAAGCTCCGGTTCATCAATCTCCATTGTTTCTTTGTTCAGGAATTCTTGGACAGTTTGTGCAGTGTCTCTTGCTGGAGACAGATGTTTCTTCTCTTCTGCAGTCTTGGAGCTGTCCTTAAGAGTTTTCTCTCCTTCACCACTAGCAGTTGTGGTTTTCTCTGCTGAAGTCTTCTCTCCTTCTACAACCTTAGCACTATCATCTTCTTTTTCCTTCACCTCTGCTTCTTTCTCCTATAATTTTTCTTCTCCTTTAGATCTGGAGATTGTAGGGGAAACCAGAGGAGAAATGTTAGTCTGGTTAGGGCCCACCTCTTCTGCCATTTTCTCAGGAGTTTCTTCTGCAACTTTTGTGGTGGAGGGATTAGTACCCAAGTCCTCTATGATAGGAAGATTAAATCTTTTGAAGGTTTTCTGGAGAATCTCTTCAGTGTCCTTGGCTACCTTGTTGGTCTCACCAAGCATAAGCTGATTCATCCTTGCTTTGCTCCTGAATTCATCCTTATAGTCTTTAAATACCATGTTCATTGTCTTGGGATCAATTGAAGGATATAGTTGAATAGCTATCTATTCCTGGATCTCAAGGTCTTTTGCCATGGCATTGGTCTTTCTCATTTCCAACTCCTTCTCTAGACTCTTAGGAATTAGAGCGATAATTTCAATAAAAGCTTTATTGTAAATGTTCAAAAACTTAACTGTGGCTTCCTCCAGAATCTTTTTATTTGCTTCATTATAATCATCATAGAATTCTGTTAAGGGTTGTAGGTTGCCATCCACAGTGACTGCTTTTACTATATCATCTAAGGAGAGAGTAGGTTTTTCAACAAATTCCTCTTCCTTCTCTTCTTCTCCTTGACCGGATGATTTCTTCTTCTTCTTTAGTTTCTTGATCTCCTCATCTGATTTGGTTTCCTCTTCATCCTTTTGACTTGCATAAGCCCTTGTGGCTTTTGTTTTTGATCTTTTCTCTCTTTTACTGGATGCCTGGACTTCCGGTTTTGAGCTTTTGGCTGTGATAGGTGCAGATCTTTTTGATGATTTGGTCTGGGTGGAGGTTTCTACTAGAGCACTTTCCTTGCTTTTCTTTTCTACCTCTTTCTTCTCTTCCTCAACTCTTTCCATCCTTTTCTTGTGGGCATCAAGTGCCTCCTTTGAGATGCCAAGGCCTTGAGCAATCTTTTCTACTTCTTTTCTCACCTTCCTTTTGATCTCTGGTTCTCTGAGTTCAACATGGATTTTTATACTCGGCTCCTCAAAGGTTCCAAACCTTTTTGCTTTTGGATCTTTAGGTTGGCTTAGCATGTGTTGAACATGCAGCTCGACAATCTGTTCATCAAATTCATACCCCATGGGCATGATCCAGACTATCCTTGGTTCTATTGCCTCCATTAGGCACTGATCTGTCTCTACCATAAAGCATACTGTGTCTTTGTATTTTTCAACAAGAGACTGAGGAATTCTTTCTCTTGCTTGCATCATGCTCTGAAAGTTCTTGAAGTATCCCCACAGAGCTGTATTTCTTACCTTAGCATCTCCAAGTTCATGCAAGTAATCTCTAATCTAGATAGCTACTGGTTTGTCATTTTCCCATACCCATCCATTTGATCTGGGAAGCTCATTCATGAAGTAGAAGAACAAACATAGTATCAGTCCTCCATATTTAAAGGAGTTCTTTTTGTCCTTCTTGATCTTCTGTATGTTTTCCATTAATTGGCTCAAGAGGAGTTCATAGAGATCATAATCTGCATTCTTTCTCAGCATCTCATAGGCTGTGTATACTGCAGTTCCAGATACTGAATTCTCCCTACTGGAATGATATATCTTGTATCCTATTATCATAGATGCATACTTGATATCCGGGTCAGTAATATCTTCAATGGTCATTGCCCTCTTATCAAATTTTGATCTGGTGGCCTCTGTGACAATGTTGTTTTTGACAGATTTGAGGACAGGAATTCCTCCGGAGGAATGTAAACCAGTTACTGCCTTAATTGCTTCCTTGGTGATCTTGTAAGGTCTATTCAGCCATAGGAAGTTATCATGCACCCTACTTAAAACGTACCAGACCCATTCATCTTCTTCAAAGCAAGGGAAATGAATGAACTGATCAATATGCTTTTCTTGGATGCCCTTATATTTTGGTTTAAGCTCAAAAGCATCATCTATCAATTATTTGTGATAGATGTCTCTTAGTTTGAATTCCCCAAACTCTTCAATATTGGCATGTATGTAAACCCTAATGTCTTCTGTGTGTAAAATGCCATGCGGTACACTAGAGAATGCTCCTAGGGGATCTACCTCCAAAGATTTGTATGGATGTTTCTTAAATGTAGGGCGAGGTCTATCAGAAATCTTTACAATATTCAGGGTACCCATTATCAAGAGATTTGCAGTGAGATATTTGAAAACGGAAAATACCTTTTGCGCCTACCAGTTTCACGGAGTTGGTTGGATTGATCTCTGGAAGTAATGACTTTTGCAAGTGATCCTCGATGAACTTGAGGAATTTTGTTGCAGAGCTCCACTTTTTGTTTCTTCTTGAGTGCAGAATGAGCGAATGATTAATGAAAAACCCTTATATTGCTCTGCAAGCGCTAATATCAGATTGCAATAAATGCTCAACCTACATTATTCTGGTTTGCCTTATTCAGGTGATTTGAAGAACTGGATCAACCCTGATCTTTAAACGTCTTGCGGATCTTCCAAATCTTAACCACTGTTTGTTTGAATATATCCCTTATGACTCCTTCAATCCGTAACTCTTCTTGTGCCAGTTCCAGCACCAATTGACTGGCTGGGGGAACAAGGTTTTCTTTGTGTCTCCCCCTGAGCCAGAGCTCACTTTTCAGTTTTCAGAAGGAATATCAGCACCAGAGTCTAGTGCGGATCCAACCTCTACATTCTTAGTACTTTTCTTCACCTAAATCTTGCTCATCTCATTTTTAACTTCATCCACATTCATTTTTTGTTTACCCTTGTCTTGATTCTGATTATATACCAAACCTCTTTTGTCCTGATTCTTGCTTCTACAGACTTTTGCATTATGACCAGACCTATTACAGATTTGGCAAACAACATTTCTTTGCATATTTGACTGATATCCTCTTGATTTGCATTGATTAGCCATATGACCTACTCTATTGCATGCAAAGCATCTACCATTGAATGATTTGTTCATTTGCATATATCTACATTCATGAGACTTGTGACCATACCTTTTGCAATTAAAACACTGTCCAGAGAAGGATGAATTAGTCTGATTTATTCTCTTTCTACACTGATTAGCTTTGTGACCAAAGTGATTGCAGCTGTGGCAGTATCCATTGAAGAATGGATATCTTTGAGCATTGGGCTATCTTACCGGAGGTCTTCTAGGCCTGTTCCTTGGATTTTCTGATCCATAATTCTTCTGACCAGATCCAAAGCTTTCTCCTTTCTCATATCCCAAACCACATTTGTCATCTACCTTCTTTTGACTTCCAAGAAGAACTTCAAGTTGAGCAGAACTAATCTTGAATTTCTCTTTATACTCATTTGTTGTTTGAAGATCTCTTTTTAGAGAGACAATTTGATCTTTAAGTTTTTCTTCATTATCTTTAGCATCTTCAAGATCAGATTCAAGATGTTTGATAATTCTATCCATCTGGTGGCAATCTTCTGATTTCTCCTTGAGAGATTGTCTTAGATTATCTTCAGTTTTTCTTTTCTCTTCAACTTCTTGGGTAAACTTTATAACTCCTGATTCCATTTCATGTCTTACCATAATGATTTCTTTTGATAACTTTTCACATAACTTGGTTTTCTCAGTCAGCTCTTCATTTGCATTATTTTCTTCACCTTGTCTTGCCAATTGCTGAAGCAGCTCCTTTCTCTTTTTCATAGAGAGACTTAATTTATCTTTTAGTTCTCTCATGAAATCATCAGCCTGTTTGAGTCTTTCCTTTAATTCATTGACTTCAGAGTTTGATTGTTCGAGATCATCAAGGGCAGTCTTGAGTTGCTCTCTTAAACCATATGCATCCATTTGAACTCCCAGATCTTCCTCAAGCTATTAGGCTCTGTTAGGAGGAACTTAGCTCTGATACCAATTGTTGATAACTGAGAGGGGGGGTGAATCAGTTATCCTAATTATTTCTTCTTTTTAAACTTTCTTATTAATCAATGCAGCATTAATTCAAACAAGCAAACATTACCATGAAATGGAAAAACACATGACATAGTATTTTTGACATGGAAACCCTATTAAGGGAGAAAACCATGGGGTGATTAACCCAAAGATTATTCTCTATTAGAAGAATAAGGAAATACAAAAATAGCACTAGCCAATTAGGGCTCACTACTCGAGCACACTGCTCACAAAGGGGCACACTGCCTACAAGGAGACACACTGTCTACAAAAGAATGTTATACAATACTTGAACTGATTGGAAGCATCCACATATGCTGGAGTTCAGTTCCGGTTAGGCTTAGTACACTGATCTATTGCACTTCATCTTTCCTCTTCTCTTATGCTGCCTTCCTTTCACATACCAGACCTTCCTTACTGCTTCTGCTCTGCTATGCTTTTATTCACATATCACATATCACCACAAAACATCTCACAACTAAATCCATCGTGTATATATATATCTGCACAAGTAATTTCATCACCTTTCTAGTTGGCACCTGGAACAGTCAATCTTCTGACAAACTCTGTTCTATCGGCTGAATCCTTGCACATCAAGTAATGCGGATCAAGTATATACTTGTAGAAATCATTAATCATGTCGGCCAAACATGATTCATGCCTTCATAACCTTTAACACCATCAGCAACACATCCAGAAAGTAGTCTGATGTTCTGTCAGTTAGTTCTTCCTCTGTTCACACTGTCACTCAAGAATCCGATACTCAACTATTCATATCTTTTCCCTTGTCCATCACCGGAGGCTAAATCCTTGGAATCTATTACTCAAGGTAGTCCTCTTGACTTTCCCAAATCTGCACTTCACCAAGATACTTCCTTTGAGAGATCTAGACCTGTTTGTCAGACCTTGCCACAAGCTCTGTTCTTGTTTACCGGACCTCAACAATCTTCATTCTGACTTCCGGTAGAGACATACCATGTCCTGCGGATGTGTGGGATGAAATTTGTTGACATCAATGACAACAATAATGAATCCATATAGTGTCTCTTGCCAACAAACCTTACTACCTGGAATAATGATGTTACCATTGCCGGCCTCTTCTGTCTCACGGCTTAGAGAACCATGAACTCCTACTGCTTGACATAATGTTTCAAAGAAATCCAGTCTGGGAGAATGCGATGATTATAAGATATTCATAATATGGATTTTTCTTTAAAAACTTTCAAGACACTGCTAATGGAAAACCAGACATCATGGCCTTTGCTAGTATCCTCTCTTCCTATGGAGTGATGGGAGTCATTAAGGAAAGGTGTAGTATGAAATGGATTCGTCGGATTGTCTGTAGAAACCTTCGAAGCAAGATTCTGCATTCTTTACCGGCGTCCCCGCATGTTAGAAATGGATCTATGGAATAGTCTTTAAAACATCTCAAGAAAACATCTCTAGCAGTAATAAGAGTTGTCTCCAAAGTGCTCAAATGGACACATAGCCTATTCCAGATGATGTGGGCTATTAAACAATAAATGCCACTCATGCGCTAAGACTATTTGAAAGATTCCTTGCTTGGCCATAAAGAAATGATTGAATTTGTTAAAGTGAACTACAAAGATGTTTGGAATAAATGTATAGGGACAAGGCCAGTACAGTTTTGAAGAGATAGTCAATGAACTTTCATTTCAGTAGTGGACCAAACAAATGTAGGAGACCTTGAATTCAAGGAAGTCGGGAGATGCTTCTTTTCAAGGGAAGGATTTTATGACTGCAATTGATTGTTGTGCTTAGTTCATTATCTTATCTCTTAAGTGATATGGCACAAGAAGCTCTTGGTGATACAATGCAAGCTCAGTCAATATTAATACCCTGAAAGAGAGTAGAAATTTGATTGATGAAGAAAACATTAGCTGGGGTCTTCGGAGAATAAGGAAAATGTTTCTCATCTGAGATCCATTGAAGAACAAATCAATTCTAATGAAACTCAAGGAGTGAATGTTCCAGAAAGAAATATTACTTATGGTAAAAAGTGTAGATGTGTAAGAGTGGGGACCACATCAAAATTGAACCATAAGAGAAACAAAATAACTATAGAAGATACAAGATGTTTTCTAAAAGGAATACAAAAAGCCATCGAGAAACGGTTATGAAAAGAGGAGAAATCAAAGGTCAATTAAAAGAGGCAGTTGCCGTATAAAGAAAGGGGGATTTCATGATAACTGAAAGGGAAAGAAGTAGTTAGAAAATCCAAGAGGCTCTCAGAAAACTGAAAAAGATATGTTTTGCAGTCTTGAGCAGGGCGAGAGGGAACAGGTGAAGTAGTGGGAGTAAAATTTTTCTTTTCAACTATAGTTTGTTGTACAGGAGGATGAGTTTGTGAACTTATTTTGTATTGGGAGAAATAAGGAAGATGTTTATGAATCTGTGAGTTCATTTATGATTTCTTTAGATTGCAAATCCCTGAGTGAGTCTGTAATCATTTTCCAATATAGTTTCTGTGATAATGAATTGTGGGGATTTTTATTTTTGAATCTTTGAATTCATGATAAAATCACCTCTTGAAAATGTTTTACTATTCGTCTTCTCTTGTTTACTGATTGAAGTTATAGGATAGGTGAACTGTGAGTCATTTAACCTGCATTTCCTTCATTTTAGTTTTAATCTTTCACATATACTTTCATGGTTGTGTGTATATGTTAGTAAGCCTTTCCTACTTTCTGATCAAAAGCATATCCTGCATTTTTATTCATTGTATATCTTAGGAGGGAGCTGTACCTCTAAAATTCAGAGGAAGGTTGCCAATTTAACGATAAATTTTCCAACTGTTGGTGCTATTTGTCCTACTTGGGTATTCGAGTCATTTTTCTGTAGTTGTTTGCGAAGGACAAATCAGTTAACCAACAGATTTTTGGCGACTCTACTGGGGACTTGAAAAGATTGGTGTTGTATCCTTATTCTCCAAGAAATTGAAGACACCTCATTGAAAGAAGAGGTTGGTGACTCTGTTTTATATGAAGATCTCAGAAAATGGTTAGATTCCAGACAAGCCAAAGAAATCAGTTTAAAACCAGAAAAAGATCTATGCCAACGATTGAAGAGATATTATCTGAAAATGATGAAATACTTCATTTATTATGGAATAATCTCAAAGCTAACATCTCTGAAGCAGAGAAGAGGAAGTTGCATCCATCCAAAGATTACAAATCTGCATCACTGCTCAGAAGTTTGCATGACAGGTTCTTTTCTCTCCAAGATTTTAAACAAAGGATTAATGAAGATAAAGTTTCTTATAATTTTTCTGTTCTTAGTGAACAAGACTGTGTGCAAACATCAGTTGAGCCCAGAAATTTGTCCATACAATGGGATCACAATCAGCAACAAAGAAAATATTTAAGCCAGGATGAAAGTAAAAGACCTAAATTTTTTTCAATATACATACAAAGGAGTGAAATAGAACAATCATCTACTCTTGCTGAAGAGAATAATGAAGAAGTTCTATCAGAAGAGCCCAATATCACTATCATTCCAAATTGGTGCCTGGAGGGATCGAATGATGACTTTTTATGTGGAGTTTTGAATGAAGATGGTCACATTACGGAAATTGAAATGGATGCATCCAAAGATGTCTCCAACAATATGAAAGAAGGTATGAGTGATTCTATATTTTCTCCTAAATCAGAAATATTTAATTTTGACATGGATGAAAAAGACCAAATAATAGAAAGTGTTTCATATGAAGCTGAGAAAGAGTTCTTAAATTCAAACATGGAAGTCTTTGTTTTTGACAATGCTGATTTAACATTGGAAGAGATGAAACAATCAAATCTTCACACTTCTCTTGAATACTTAGCATTTGAATTTCTTTATGAAGAAGATAGAAAGTCACAAGAAGAGGTAGGAGACATTGCACAAGCTCATATGGTCTCATTTCAATTTCCTATTAACTATGATGCTGATTCGATAAACGAGACGTATGCATGCAAAAATGGGGCTAGAAATTTTGATAATGTGATGATCAAGCCCAGCGAAGGTATGGACAAATTGCATTCTCGATCTGTTTGCGCTCTCAGTGATGATTTTATTTGTACAAATAATGAAGAAGTTGTTTTTAGATTTGATCCCATGATTGTAGAATATGAGATTCAGAAAACATAATCAGTAGTGAACTGCCCAGAGCTTAATTCAGATTTTTAGCCTCATCCATTTATAGTTTTCCATGAGACACATACAACTGATGATAGTTCTTCCAGTGGTTCAATTGTTTGTTTTCAGGCTTGGAATATCGATTTACATGTTGCAGAGAGAGGTAATCATATACAGGAAAGTGTTGGGGCAGCTAGAGAATGTTCTATATCTTATGGTGTTTGTGTGGGTTGTCCAATCTGGGGACTGATTTCTACATGTTTGCAAAATCAGATGCATTCTGACATTACACATGAGACCAATGTTCAAATAGATGCTGGTAGTTATGTACTAGACAATGCTGACATGAGTCATCTTATTGCAGAAATATATGATGAAGAGTGGCTTTTGAGTATCAAGTCACATCTAGAGGGACTTTATGTGAAGTTATTCTCGTCATGATGGTCGTTAGATGGCCATTGGTGGTGCATGTACTTCTAATTCACCCATCATTATTCTACATAGGTTGTTATTTCTCCCGGCCCGTCAATGGATTTGCTTGATGACTCTGAAGTCTCTGGAGGTAGGGTCTTCATGACCTTGTACATATCAGGAGTTTTGGTGTGCTGATAGTGTAGTTGTTTCATTTTATTGTCTTGTTCTATTTTTGGCCTTGCTTAAGTCTCCAGTTTTTTCCCCTTGACTCTATTGGTCCAATGGATAAGGCATTGGTCTTGGCTTGAGATTCTGGATTCCTTGATTCGTCCTATTGCAGTCCTCATCCCCAGTCAGAGCCAATGTTACCCTTCTATTTACCCTTATTCAATTTTTCATAATCCTTTCTCGAGCAAACATTGATGTACCATTTTCCTTTATTGGTCAATATATTCCCTCCTCAAGTCATCCCGTTGTTATTAAAAATTTACCCACCTGTCATCTTATGTGTGAAATTACTAAAGATTTGAACCATTTTCAACGGTTCAAGAGTTCAAACAGTTCAAGAGTTCAAACGGTTCGAGAGTTCAAGGTTCGCTGGTCAATGCTCTTGAAAAGGCCACTCACCTTTGGTCTCTCATGTAACATGATTTGTAAAATTGAGCCTTACGAATGAACCCCTATACCTTTTCTTGGTTCAAAAATTCATCATATGGATTGCTATGCTAGTGGAATATTCACAAAAGGAATATACGGAGAATATAGAGACAAAGTTTACAAGCTTCCTTTTTCTAAGCCTTCTCAGTCAGACATACTGCTGTGGTGATTCCTAGTCTCCTCCAATTTCTGAATGTTATTAAAGCCTCTTCTTTGGGCGTATTCACTGACATTGATGATATTAGAAGGAATGCCATGATTGTAGACTATATGCAAGATAAATATAATAAAACAGCTTTAGGAACTCTCGTATAATCAAAGGATATGCTCAAAATGGAGTTGTTGAAAAGACTTTTGAAACTTTCAAATAGATGCAGTTTGGAAATGTAAAGTTGAGCTCCAACATCATCGTCAACGACATGATAAGATCTTTTTATTCAGTTATGGATGTCCATCATAGCACAGTAAAATGGCAGTTTTTGTCAGAAAGTATGGTTTGAAATGCTCTGGTGGCATGTATGTAAAATGAAGAAGCATGGAGAAGACCATGATCTGTTTGACAAGATGCTTCAAAGGATATGCTAATACCCAACTTTTATCTCATTCCTAGTCATTCAAGACTTGGATTAGACGTCCACAGACTTCAAATTTTGCAAGGAGAAAATAAACGCAGAAGCTACAGATAGGGTATTTCACATTGTGCAGCCCCAATAAAGTATTATCCTTAATTTGGGAGAACAAAAACATGGTTTCAATGATCCAGATGTTGGGCGATCTCACCTCCACACAACAATGGAGAACAAATCCTATTTTCTCTTTGTTGTTAATGTAGTTGATAACTTAAGGGATAAACCCATCTCTCATTCCACGGTGATAAAACCTCACTACCTGGAGTAATGATGTTACCATTGCCGGCCTCTTCTATCTCATGGCTTAGAGAACCATGAACTCCTACTACTTGACATAATGTTTCAAAGAAATCCGGTCTGGGAGAATGCGATGATTATAAGATATTCACAATATGGATTTTTCTTTAAAAACTTTCAAGACACTGCTAATGCAAAACCAGACATCATGGCCTTTGCCAGTATCCTCTCTTCCTATGGAGTGATGGGAGTCATTAAGGAAAGGTGTAGTATGAAATGGATTCGTCGGATTATCTGTAGAAACCTTCAAAGCAAGATTCTGCATTCTTTACCGGCTTCCCCGTGTGTTAGAAATGGATCTATGGAATAGTCTTTAAAACATCTCAAGAAAACATCTCTAGCAGTAATAAGAGTTGTCTCCAAAGTGCTCAAATGGACACATAGCCTATTCCAGATGATGTGGGCTATTAAACAATAAATGCCACTCATGCGTTAAGACTATTTGAAAGATTCATTGCTTGGCCATAAAGAAATGATTGAATTTGTTAAAGTGAACTACAAAGATGTTTGGAATAAATGTATAGGGACAAGGCCAGTACAGTTTTGAAGAGATAGTCAATGAACTTTCATTTCAGTAGTGGACCAAACAAATGTAGGAGACCTTGAATTCAAGGAAGTCGGGAGATGCTTCTTTTCAAGGGAAGGATTTTATGACTGCAATTGATTGTTGTGCTTAGTTCATTATCTTATCTCTTAAGTGATATGGCACAAGAAGCTCTTGGCGATACAATGCAAGCTCAGTCAATATTAATACCTTGAAAAAGAGTAGAAATTTGATTGATGAAGAAAACATTAGCTGGGGTCTTCGGAGAATAAGGAAAATGTTTCTCATCTAAGATACATTGAAGAACAAATCAATTCTAACGAAACTCAAGGAGTGAATGTTCTAGAAAGAAATATTACTTATGGTAAAAAGTATAGATGTGTAAGAGTGGGGGCCACATCAAAATTGAACCATAAGAGAAACAAAATAACTATAGAAGATACAAGATGTTTTCTAAAAGGAATACAAAAAGCCATCGAGAAACGGTTATGAAAAGAGGAGAAATCAAAGGTCAATTAAAAGAGGCAGTTTCCATAGAAAGAAAGGGGGATTTCATGATAACCGAAAGGGAAAGAAGTAGTTACAAAATCCAAGAGGCTCTCGGAAAACTGAAAAAGATATGTTTTGCAGTCTTGAGCAGGGCGAGAGGGAATAGGTGAAGTAGTGGGAGTAAAATTTCTCTTTTCAGCTACAGTTTGTTGTACAGGAGGATGAGTTTTTGAACTCATTTTGTATTGGGAGAAATAAGGAAGATGTTTATGAATCTATGAGTTCATTTATGATTTCTTTAGATTGCAAATCCCTGAGTGAGTCTGTAATCATTTTCCAATATAGTTTCTGTGATAATGAATTGTGGGGATTTTTATTTTTGAATCTTTGAATTCATGATAAAATCACCTCTTGAAAATGTTTTGCTATTCGTCTTCTCTTGTTTACTGATTGAAGTTATAGGATAGGTGAACTGTGAGTCATTTAACCTGCATTTCCTTCATTTTAGTTTTAATCTTTCACATATACTTTCATGGTTGTGTATATGTTAGTAAGCCTTTCCTGCTTTTTGGTCAAAAGCATATCCCACATTTTTATTCATTGTATATCTTAGGAGGGAGTTGTACCTCTAAAATTTAGAGGAAGGTTGTCAATTTAACGACAACTTTTCCAACTATTGGTGCTATTTGTCCTACTTAGGTATTCGAGTCATTTTTCTATAGTTGTTTGTGAAGGACAAATCAGTTAACCAACAATTTTAAAATCCTTTTGCATATCATTTAGGTGCATTTAAATCCATTTAAATTGCATGTCATTTCAATTCATTGCATATCAATTAGGTTCATTTATCCATTTAAGTTGCATATCAATTAGGTTCATCCATTTTATTTGCATATCACTTAGGTCCATTTTAATCCATTTAAGTTTGCATAATAATTAAGTTCATTCTAGAATCATTTAGTTGCACATTATACATCACATTGAACGTCACTCATTAACATTTAGTTATATTACATCATCACAAATCATCATCATTGAAACTACATTTAAATCATCTAGCGACATATGCATATTTTCATACATAAACATACATTTCCATAAAAAATGTTTCTGAAACATTCATTTACATTAGACATCATATAATCCATAAGATCACAAACACCATTCATGTATCACAACAAACCCATCATAAATGCATCCATAAAATCAAAAATATCATTGCATAAACATAACACATCCATAGCATATAAAATCCATAAAGAGATACTGCATCCATCACATAAGGCATCATCATAATAAAGCATCATAATCATAAGCATCATAAACCATCAAAAAGCATTGCATCATATATAATCACTGCAAAAAATGTACATCACTCATGTTTACAAAAAATAAAGTGTCCTGATACAAAATGCCTCCAAGGGCTAACATGATATGATTATCACATAGAGGATCCTCTCTCTGAAGGAGTGGGAGACTCTGACCCTGGTCGAGGCTGTGAGCCTGTCAGTGGCTATGGTTGTGCCTGCACCTGTGGAACCTATTGGGGCACGTATGAGGGAGGAGGCATCATCTGCTGAATTGACTGAATAGATATCAATCTATGTGATCTCGATGCCCCTGATTTGTTGACCTGGCTATAGCTCGGAGCTCGTTGCTCTGCTGGCACAGCCACATAATACAGGCCCCTATAGTACTCCATCCACCTACTACTCTCTGCCAACTCCCCCTGAACCTGGCTCAACTGTCCCTGTAGCTAATATAACTGTGACTGCGCTTGGACAATTGTGTCTGCATCACTGCCAACATCGGGGCAAGTCCACCTCCTGAAGCCTGTAGGCTACCCAATGAAGTCTCTACCTGTTGGGCCTTGACGAGTGCTACATCTCTCTCCCCTGTCAGAGTGACTATGTCACCCCGAGCCTGTGCTAACTCTGCCTCATGGCTCTCCAATACCTCCTGCAGGCTCACCACTTGTGCTCTCAAGGTCTCCATCTCCTCCTCCTCATCCCTTCACCTCTGACGAGGGGTAAGCCTCTCACCCTCAGCCTCTCTAGCTATCCTCGAGGGACCTGCTTGCTACCCTACTACTATGCTACTTGTGGTGGGGGTAGATCACCCCTATCTACCCTCAGCTGTCCCCCATGCCACCGAGGTCCTCTAGGCTATCACCCTAACCCAACCTGCACCTGCTCAATAGGAACCTATTGCACAGGTACCTGCTACCCCACTTGCCCCTGTCCTGCTGCCACTGCCGCCAGCACATCTATCGACTGGCCATCCCTGCCAACCAACCTCTCCTCTCCATCATCTCCGATCTCCATAAGGACATCCTCAATAATCTCCTCTCCCTCCCCCAAACAATCATCCCCATCAGAGTCGTCTCCATCACCATCTGAATCACCCCCCTTGAACCTGCTACCTCCCCCGCTAGATCCATCAATTGAGTAGGTTGATGCATATGCCACCATATATCATATGCAGCTGTAGTCCCTGCATCTCTAACGATGCTCCTCCAATCCCACCGCACTGGCCATAAAGCCACAAAATTAGCTAGGACGACCTGTGGCTGTATGGTCGCATCTCGAGGTGTCCGTGTGAATATCACCATTTGCTATGGAGTGTCCTGTACCAAACAAACTATTGCATGACCCGTGAGGGTAGATACATATCTATAGTATGGCCTCCTCAACCCATAAGGTACTGCTATTGAAATGCAAAAGGGAGATGAATGTCATCATCTAGCCACGGCTCTACATCGATATATGGTCTCAAGGTCACACTAATAACATCATCTAGCATCCTTCGCCAATACCGTACCTGCCCAGTATATGTGTATTCTGCATCCTGATATAAAAACACAAAAGCATCAAATGGCTGCTAATAATACCCACATGTCGGCCTGGTAATTGGTATGTGCTCCCAAATCCATACATGAAGTAGAGTGACTCCGGTTGACAACGCTCTATCATGCAGGTAGGTGACTGTATGCATCTCATGGTATAACTACCCCAACATCGCTGGTCCCCAGGCATAGACAGTCTCATGTCCCACCATCCCCTCTATCATCCCGCCCCAGCCAACTGGAAAACCCTTGCCTCACCTATCAGGCATCACGACCCCTCAAATTAAAGCACATAGGAATAAGGCAAAGGGATCTGCACCTACAACCAGTGTCCCCTCATAGTCCATCTCTCTCCCGTCCATAGAGAGCACAATGTGGTCTGCTCCAAACACTCTGATCAGGGCATTCCACCCCATCCTTGTGTCATATCGAACCCACCGACCTCAAATAAGTAGCTTGAGGATGCGATAGACATCCTTAAGTGTAATGGTCATCTCACCAGTCGGCAACAAAAAGTTGCATGTCTCAGAGTGATACCACTCCACAACCACTGTCATCAGAGCTCTATGAGCTCACAGAACTAGCATCGACGACACCGTCAGAAGCCCCAATCTCACCAGCCGCGCCCGTGTAGCATCATCAAAATCATCAAATAATGTCATCACAGAG
This sequence comes from Cunninghamia lanceolata, assembly GCA_027924645.1. Lineage (NCBI taxonomy): Eukaryota > Viridiplantae > Streptophyta > Pinopsida > Cupressales > Cupressaceae > Cunninghamia > Cunninghamia lanceolata. Next base: position 629,420 of record BSBN01000609.1, read on the forward strand.
GGAACTCGTCACTCTTGTGACTGCAATATAAATCGCTGTGTATCCTGCATATGCAACATTATGGTTAGATGTCAACCTATCTATTTCTAAACCAACCTTTTTCTTCTAAATGTTTAAAAAGCCAGCATCATGTGGCATGAAAATAGACAACTTCTTGTGCCATTTTTACAATGGCACTAAAATTTCCTCTAAATAGCGCTAATATAGAAAACCGTGCCACTGCGTAGACCTCTTTGCGCTAATCCAAACCATAGCACCACTGTGCGCTATACATGGTGCCATTTTGCCCAATGACATCACTATACCTTTTGGTGTTAATTCACACAATAGAGCCAATAAACCAACAAGCACCAATTCAGTAAATAGAACTAATTCACAGAATAGCACTAAAATGCAACATAGCCCTATTCCCTAGGATGGTGCTATTCCAGAGAATAGTGCCACTTTCACCCCAATTTGGCGCTAAAATGCCAAATTCTATTCTTCTGCAAATTGTGCTAATCCAGAGGATAGCGCTAAAAAACCTACCTAATGGCGACAAACCACCCTACCCTACCCTGGCGGATAGCACCAATCCAGGGGATGGCGCTAGTCCACCTTGCCATTGGCGCTACGTGCTCCAACCCCAAATCCCAAACCCCAAAAATGCACGTAAAATGAAAAAATTACAAAGACAGGGTTAGACCCTACCGGGGGTCTAGCGTCTGGTGCCCGGCCAAACTCTCAGAACTACTTAGAGATATGTTGAAGTCATGGGAATTGGGGGTTGCGGTCAGCCATCTTTCCTTCAGCCTTTCTTCTCCAAAGTTAAAAGTGTACAAATGTGGCACTCTAAGGGCCCACTTTGCCTAATATAGTGGGCCATGTCATACTTCCACCCCCTCCTTTTCCCTCCAGGGTGTAGATCTCAGCCTTTTTTCTCTATTTTTCTTCATGTCATCCTCTTTTCCCATCACCTATCCAACTTTCACTCCCGTCGCATCCTTTTTGAGAACTCGCCCAGAAAATTTTTATTTTCCCACTGACCTCTCGAGGGGGCATCCCTTATCCATCTTATTCCTTCTTAGCAGCTGGGGCATATTTTTCTTCGACCTGACACCACTTCCCTCCTAGGTCCGGATGCTATGTCAAAGAGGGGCAAATGTAGACATCTAAAAATGACTTCTACCATCAAACTGACTCCCGACAACCCTAAACGCACCAATTTCCCTTCTAACCAATTAATTAAATTTTTATTTAATTAATTACCTCTTTCATTTTCTAAATTCACACCATTTTATCCCCAAAATTGAATTAATTTCATTAATTTAATAGTCCAAACCTTAGCCAATTAATTTAATAAATATGTAATATTTATTTAATCAATTTCCCCTTTTCCACTAAATCTAATTAATTAGTTAAAACCATGTTAACTAATTAATTCAGCCTATAATTAACATATCCCTACCCTAGACAATTAAATAGCTATTATTTAATTGCCTACCCTAGCCTACCTCATCCTAGCCCTAGGATTAATTAAATAAAACCTATGTTTAATTAATCTTAACCCCTTCATTTGGGTGGTCAAACCTTGTTTAACACCCTTCCCCACATCCTCCAGATAAAAAATTGAATTAAATCTACATAAGTCAATTTTTTATTTAAAAACATCCCACATCACATTTATTTCTCCTTACAAACCCATACTCATTTATTTCCTCTCTTCCCCAAATGAATTTTTAATTCTTTTACATTCCCCCATATGAATCTTTAATTCCAAAATAATCCTTCACCCCCATGCTCATTAAATAACCCCTTTTCCCAAAATGAATAAAAGAATCACTTTTATTCCTAGCCCTCCATTCATTCAAGATTCAATCTAGGCCCTCCACATCACTTTTATCCTCCACCATTGATCTTCCAAATCAATCTCCACCATTGGATCAAAATCCCTTCCAAAAGTCTATAAATAGAACCTCTCACAATCCATTTTCATCATCCAAGTTTATGCAAAGTTACCATGTCAAAATCACTCTTGAGCTAGAATAGTGAGTTGCAAACTAGAGTAGCATTTCACATTCAAATCCATTATCTAGGGATTATCTTTGTCTAGGAGCTTGTTTGGGGTGCAAAGGCTCCTTCCTCCCTTGATGGGATTGGGTTTGCATGTAAGGCATAAATTTGTGTTTATTGCATTTTGTTTAGTATTTCTACCTTATTTGCATATCTAATCTACACACACTTTAGAACATATGGAAACATTCAAGCTTTGTCTAAATCAAGATCAAAGCACACCCATCTGGCCTGTGCATAACCTTTATCTTTTCGATGATCCTATACCTATGCATGAGCAAGAAATCCAATCTCAATCCATTCGTGACCTATATCTTTCCCATGATCAAGATACTACCTTTGATGAAGAAGCTATCCATGAGCAACTTGATCCTATACAGGAGCCAGAAATCCAATGTCAACCTCTCCATAACCTCTATACTTTCTGTGATCAAGATATTATTGTTGATGAAGAACATATACAAGAGCACTTTAATCCCATCACTCTAAGTTCTATCTATGATCAAGATCCCACCTACGATCAAGAGTCTATCTATGATCAAGCAGACCATGATGATCCTCTTAGCCCACTTTATGCATTCCATGGTCCCAAGCTTATAACCCCATCTAGTCCCATCCAAGATCCAACAACTTCCTCTTCCTTTGATGAGACAGTTGCCTCCCAAGCAAGTGCAGAAGATCGAAACAATAATACTCCTCTGCCATCCATTATCGACCATGCTGCACATCCCCCACCATATATCCTTGGTCTTACTGCTTTCATTCATGAGTGTTCCTACTTAGAACACCAGCAACCATTATCCTCTATCTCACCTTCTCCACCCAATAAATAACTTGTGTCTAGTGTTCCACCAACACATAATCCTACTATCCACTGCTACTTCAAACTCCTAATATCCCTCCATACATTTTACCACCACTTCTTCCAACACCTTATTCACCCATCTATGAATCTTCTAACAATCCCAATCATGGCCAACAGATGCACATGTTGTCTATGTTAAGGGAAAATTAGATTCAAATGAATAATCAATATAATAATATCAATGATACTCAAAACTCAATGAAATATAGAAACAAAGAGATTCAATCAAACAATGAACAATACAAAGAAAACCTCTTTTAATTCTCAGCTTCCATTGATCATCTATCATAAATAATCTTGTCTATGAATATGGCCCTCAAAAGGTGCACTTCCTTGCTATGATTCCAAGATGTTCAAATGAAGGAATTGGTGCCAAAGGTGAGATGTAATTCTTGCAGAGTAACAATACTTAAAGCTTTGATGAATGAAATGGAGGAATAGGGTTCAATTTATAGACTTGTGAAAGAGATGATCAACGGTATAGAAAGAATGAGAAGATCAACAATATAGAATAGTTGAGGAACATGCGCAAATAAGAAGAAGACATGTGTCACACAAAAGATGTTTTATTTGAGCTAACTACTTTCTTTTATAAAGATATGAATTGCTTTTCATAAATTAGAATGCTTTTTTCTAATTTAAGAGATATTGATAAAAACAAGGTTGATTGAGTCAGTTAACTCAACTTGAGATTTGCTTTTGCATGATTTGAGAAAAATTAAATAATAAATTATTTAATTTTGTGTGCATGAAGAATAAGACTTATTCTTAGAAGATTTGGAAGATGTTTGAAGAATTAGAAGATAAGAAAGCAAAATAAATAAATAAATTTATTTAATTGTTGTGCATGATTTGGAAGAATAAATAAAATATTTGATTATATTTTAATTTTTGGAGATTGAGAGAATTTTAAATAAATTTGATTGATTTATTCAAATTTGGAAGAAGAATTGACTTAATTAAATAATTAAGAATTATTTAATTATTTGGAAGAATTCAAATTAAATAAAGGATTGTATTTAATTTTAACTTTAGAAGAGGTAATTAAATATTTTGATATTTAATTAACTTAGATGAATATGAATCAAATAAATAAATTTGTTTATTTATTTATTGATAGAGGAATTAGAATGAAATAAATATTAAGAATATTTATTTAGATCGAGTCATGTCATTTTTAGGCGTATACATTTTTCCCCTCTTTGATGCAATGCAGTTTACGATGTTGCTTCAAAGAATAGATTCTTTGATAATGATACATGCCCCAGTTTTCCCTTGGTATAGGTTATGATGACAGGAGGATGCCCCCTTGGGAGATTGGATGGGAAGAGGGCAGAAGGACGTGAGATGGACAATCTCACGAAGAAGAAGGTACAAAAAATAGGTTAGGTTTGAAGAAAAACTGACTGATATGTGATGCAAGATAAAATGATAACACACACAAGAAAGTAAGCAAGTATGCACAAATGATACAAGAACAAGAAAGGTATTGCCCCTATCAAGCAGTAAACCAATGATATACTGATAACGATATACGACAGTGGTGTAGGAGCACCTATCCCAAGGTGGCCTCCATGAGGCATTTGAATCATGTTTTATTTAGAAAATCATGTTTTGGGTTGTAATAAGGTCTATTTGACCAATGCATGTAATTTCAGTTTGTATCTAGGTTCATTTTGTAAGTCCCAAGGGACTTAGGTCACATTTGTCAAACTGTTAGTAGTAAGACGGTTGGTCTCCCAATTGCTTGGAGACGGTTAGTTTCCTCCCAGCCGCTTGGAATCGTTCTCCCAGTCGCTTGGAATAGGGTTGGCGTTCCTCTGGCGAGTTTATAAAGCCAGGGAGATGAACATAATCAAGGATAATATGATATTGTAATTGAATGCAATTGTGCGAATGTAATCGAGCATTGTGAAGAAGAAATCGAACCATTTCTATGTCATCAATTTGTTTCCTGTTCTCTATAATTACAAATTGTTCAGCTATAGATTTCCTTTATGTATTTCTGTTGTTGAGAAATGTCGATGTGAAGCATTCCACTGGTGAGATTTCTGTCGAAATCAGTGGAATGGCTTTGTTGTACAATATGTTTTTTTGTTTCCTATTTTGTTTCATCGTTTTACGGCACAGAAGATCTAGACAGCGCGAGATGCACAGTAGATCACCTAGCATCTCCATGTGCTAGGGTTTGGACTGAAGGAGTTGGAGTTATTTTCGGTGAGACAGAGGCCATCAGAAAAGTATTCCTCGCTCAAAGCGACGAGGACAGTCTGGCCAAAGGAAGGTTCAAGCTATTGAAGGGGAGTCATGGCCTAAGGTTTAGATCAGGGTGATCAGATTATCAGTGGTTCTAGAGAAAGTCTGACCAATAGGGAAGGATACACCGAAGGTAGATGCCATTGGGTAGAGGTGTGACATCGACAGAAGAGTTGGAAGCATTCAGCGAAGACAAGAGTCTCACCGAATGTATATTATGAATGCATATCACAAAAGCATGTTGAGAATGTACGTGGAGAATGTATCTTTTGTCAGATACAAATGGTGACCGGTCGTAACGATGAATCAGGATATTGCCACCGGTAATAGCAAGTCACACCAAGCATATACTAAGTTGGTATACAGTACATCAGCCAAGGTTCATAAGTGTTCGCCAATGATCTAAGTCATGCTGATAACAAAAGGAGAAGGGTAGATCACTGAGACACAAGTCAGACTCTCACCGATCAATTTTTGATCAGTTGTGTGCTTCTACTAAGCACTCCCCATCATATTGGTATCAAAGCTAGCAAAAGGTCTAGGCAGTTGTGTATTTGATTTCTATCACTGAGAAGGCAAATGAAGAGTTGTTCATGCCATCTAGCTATGAGGAGGAACAAGATTCCTATAGTGTGTGGGTAGGCGATGATGAGGTCTTTCAAGACCATTCACCAATAGAGATTTGGCTGGAAGAAGGTGTAGAGTGAAGCCACTGCGCAAGAGAGTGGTAGTGCATCTACAGGATCTACTTTTGGATGAGAGGAATGGGTATGTGAAGTAGCGTGTAGGATGGATAGCTGATTGAGCATTGTGTTGTAGTCGAATTGAGGATTTGCAAAAGTGTTGGCATTGTCTGTGAATGTTTATGTCAGATAGAGAGAGTGAAGGAGAGGCTAGCAATATGCCTCCAAAGGGGATGACCACCGAAGTGGTCAAGAAATTTAAAGAGATGGAAGAGATGATCAAAACTAGAGTCAACGAAGCACTCCAAGTAGAATTGAAGGCAATGAAGATAGGAAAAAGGATAGAGGAAGATTCAGATGGAGAAGAAGAGAAAGAGGATGAAGAAGAGGAACAAGAAGAGGCAAAGATACTGGCTAGACAAAAACAATTCTTGGAAGCCATCAAGGTAATTGGCAAGGACTCTTCAGAGGCTTGGATAGACATTCCCATGTTTAGTGGAAAGATGAATGCCGATGAAGTTATGGAGTGGATTGAGGCTCTAAACAACTATTTTGAGTACAAAGAAGTTCCTGAAAGTAAGAAAGTTAAGTTTGCAAAAACTAAACTCAAAGGTGCTGCCCTTACATGGTGGAATTACACCCAAGGAGAAAGGGAAATAATGGGAAAAGTATGATATCTTTGTGGAGCAGAATGCTGGAGAAGATCAAGTCCCAGTTCCTTCCATCTGACTATGAGGTGTAGATTTACAGGAAAATGTAGAATCTTAAACAAAAAGATATGGATGTGGCTACTTACACCGAGGAGTTTCACAAGTACACTCTTCATTGTGGGTACATGGAGGATGAAAAAGCCAAGGCAACAAGGTATTTAAATGGTCTAAGGATCAATATTCAAGATGAGATAAGTTTATTTACACCTGAAATTATGGAAAAATGCTTTCAAGTAGCATTAAGAGCTGAAAAGAAGCTAAAGAGGAAAGGTGAGCAGCAGAGTAGAGGAAGAGGTGATAGAAAATTTAGAGGTAGTTTTGGAGGCAGAAGTCCTAACTAGAGGCCTAGTGGTGAGTCTAGCCAAGAAGAGCAAATTGGAGACTCAAGTAGTAGAGGAGGCTATAGAGGAAGAAGGCCTAGTGGAAGAGATGGGACAAATGGATCAGATAGGGGATCCAAGTTCTCCAATATGAGATGCTATAATTGTAATTTGATAGGGCATCCAACTTATAAGTGTCTAGAGAAGGCCTCAACTTCTCATGGTAATGAGAGAAGAACCACATTGAGTCAAGAGGATGCAGGAAGTGTGACATCTCTTGAAGTGAATTTGACATCAAAAGTGGGAGAAAATATGATGATCAAGAGGACATTGCTCAAATCACCAATGAAGACTGAACCATCACAAAGGAGAGCTCTTTTCAGGATCAATTGCAAAAGCAAAGGTAAAATATGCAAGGTAGTCATAGATTCTGGTTCAACAGATAACATGGTGTCTAGGGAAATGGTGGATAAATTGAACATAGAAAGGATTCCTCATCAAACTCCTTACAGAGCATCTTGGGTAAGTGATAGCCAATCACTTTTGGTAGATGAATAGGCATATGTTGGTTTTTAGATTGGAGAATATAGGGAGAGCATTTTATGTGACATTTTGCCCATGGAGTGTTGTCACCTACTTTTAGGTAGGCCATGACAATTTGATAGGCAGGCATTATATGATGGATATGCTAACACATACACCATCAAGAAGGATGGAAAGACTTTTTTGATGACACCATTGTAGGAGGATGTTGAAGCAAAGAAGGCAACCAAGATCATTTTGGTGGGTAAGAAAGAGTTTGTGAAGATCAATGAAGAAGAGACAAGGCAAGTTGAGGATACCTCAAGGAGTGGGGTTGCAAAAGATCACAGTTTGAAGGTGATTTCAGTTTTGAATAATGGAGATTAGATGGTGATGTTTGAAATGGATCAGAAGAAGGTCAAAGAGAAGTTTTGCGAGCAACCTCAAGTTGATTGGAAAGAAAGAGATGCTATCATTGTAGGAACCATTGTTTGTCCTCTAGAGCCCACAAGAGTTGAAAGATCATCATATTCTACCATAGCAGCAGTACAAGTAGCATCAAACAAGGTTTTGAATGAAGGTGTTCAGGCAGAGATGACAGTTAGGAAGAATGGCGAGCAAAGTATGGGTTTGGTTGCAAACACTCACTTATGGCAAGGTGTGGATAGAGCCTACAATGCTAGGCATGAGTTTTTGATTCCATGGAAGCAAGTTGCAGTCCAGAGATCATGGGGAAGGCATGATGCAGCAAAGGATACAGGGGGTACAAGACACAGACTCAACTCATGGGACATGAGTTCTTTTCTAGGTGGGGTGTATGGTGCAGGAGCACCTATCCCAAGGTGGCCTCCATGAGGCATTTGAATCATGTTTTGTTTAGAAAATCATGTTTTGGGTTGTAATAAGGTCTATTTGACCAATGCATGTAATTTTAGTTTGTATCTAGGTTCATTTTGTAAGTCCCAAGGGACTTAGGTCATGTTTGTCAAATTGTTAGTAGTAAGACGGTTGGTCTCCCAGCCGCTTGGAATCGTTCTCCCAGCTGATTGGAATAGGGTTGGCATTCCTCTAGTGAGTTTATAAAGGAAGGGAGATGAACATAATCAAGGATGATATGATATTGTAATTAAATGCAATTGTGCGAATGTAATCGAGCATTGTGAAGAAGAAATCAAACCATTTCTGTGTCATCAATTTGTTTCCCATTCTCTGTAATTACAAATCATTTAGCTATAGATTTCCTTTCTATATTTCTATTGTTGAGAAATGTCGATGTGAAGCATTCCACGAAATCAGTGGAATGGCTTCATTGTACAATGTGTTTTTTTGTTTCCTGTTTTGTTTCATCATTTTGTGGCGCAGAGGATCTGGATAGCGTGAGATGCACAGTAGATCGCTTAGCATCTCCATGTGCTAGGGTTTGGATTGAATGAGTTGGAGTTGTTGTCAGTGAGACAGAGGCCATCGAAAAAGCATTCCTCACTCAAAGTGATGAGGACAGTCTGGCCGAAGGAAGGTTCAAGTTGTTGAATGGGAGTCACAGCCTAAGGTTCAGATTGGGGTGATCAGATTATCGACAGTTCCAGAGAAAGTTTGATTGATAGGGAAGGATATACCAAAGGTAGATGCCATTGGGCAAAGGTGTGACATCGGCAGAAGAGTTGGAAGCACTCAGGGAAGGCAAGAGTCTCACCAAATGTATATTGCTAATGCATATCGCAAAAGCACGTTGAGAATGCATCTTTCATCAGCTACAAATGGTGACCAGTCGTAACGGTGAATTAGGATATTTCCACTGGTAATAGCAAGTCACGCCAAGCATATACTAAGTTGGTATATCGGTACATCAGCCAAGGTTCATAAGTGTTCACTGATGATCTAAGTCATGCCGATAAAAAAAGAAGGGCAGATCGCTGAGACATGAGTCAGACTCACACCGATTGATTTTTTATCAGTTGTGTGCTTCCACTGAGCGCTCCCCATCAGACAATGTTGTCATGGTGGGGAATGATAGATTCCTAGAGCAACACGAAGGGTAGTTTTTGGATTTAGGAAATGAAAACATGTCATGTAAGATGCGTGTGTTGGTCTAATTTCAACAATGCAACATCCTATATAAGACAATTGATAGATTATAATTGATCAAGTTGGTTTACGACCAGACAAGGATCAAGACCATTGATTGTGATTGGATCATTTGACAAGATTGACTTGACTTGATTGGTATGGATTAAGGATGGACATGCATTTGGATCACTACTCAGATTGATTGGATAAGGATGAAAGATATGACCATAGATAGAAATTTGACTGATAGAAGAATGACTCAACAGAAGGACTCACAAGCTTTTGTTTGTATTGATACTTTGCATTTTGGATCTTTTATTGCATGGGATATGGATGCTTTGGAAATTTTATTGCATGGGATATGGATGCTTGTGGATGTTTTGTGGATGTGAGTGGTTTTTTGACATCTTGATGGTGCAAGTATTTTGAAGTGCTTGTTTCATCATTGGGCTTTTTTTTTTTGGTACTTTTTCTGAATGTTGTAAGTTAATACAAGCATCTAGGTATAATTGAACCAAGATGACCTAAGTATTGCTTACATGGATTTTGATTTAGCAAGTTAATACAATCATCGAGGTATAATTGAACGAAGATGACCTGAGTATTTCTTACATTTCAACAGACAAGGATTGCCCCTTTTCATGTTAGACCTTTGATGTCCTCGATGATCTTTTGCCAATCATGTCTTTAGACAAGGATTCACATTACTAAAGTTTAATCCACAAACAACAAACAAAGAAAATAATTATGCCCCCATCATAGCATCTCTAGCTTTTGGCATCCTTGAGTAGCATAGAAAGACATGATAACAAAAATAAGATGTTGTAACCTAACCTAATCACAACCATAAAAACATTCTTTGTGTTTGTTGTGTCTTCTTGCCATAATTTTAGAAAATCAGATCAAAAAGACCTTCTTGCAACCAAAGATACCAAAAACATTAGAAAATTGCCAAAACATTTGCAAAAACACTGAAAAACCAGATCGGCGCATTCATCCTCTTTTTCTACACATTTGTACTAACTTGCTGCACATTTGTGCTGACTTATTACACTGTTAACACCTATTGCTGCACATTTGAAGTTTACTAGTATTGTGCTTCTATACCAACTTTTCGCGCATTTACTAGTTTGTGCGGTGCATCTGTCCACCACATAATCCAACATATGAACTATCAAGGTAAAGGCTTAGGCCTTCATGAACAAGGTATTTTGGAGCCCGTCCATGTCAATGTTCCTCCTCATTCATACAGCCTCAGATACATACCCCAAGGTGAAGAATCTCAATATGTTGGCACTTCCTCCACTCCTCCAAAGTCCATGACTTTCCATCACAAACCCTATCATAGACCCAAAACATATGTCACCATTCCACCTCCATCATCCTATAATTGTCAAAATCATGTGACCATACACCTTCCACCATCCAATCTACCTCCGCTACTTCCAACTCCTAATATCCCTCCATGCATTTTACCACCACTTCTTCCAGCACCTTATCCATCCATCTATGAATCTTCTAACAATCCCAATCAGGGCCAATAAATGCACATGTTGTCTAAGCAAAGAACGTCCTCCAACTCCACTTCCACCATCTCAAGAGATGCCAAAAATGTTAAGGGAAAATTGGATTCAAATGAATAATCAATATAATAATATCAATGATACCCAAAACTCAATGAAATATAGAAACAAAGAGATTCAATCAAACAATGAACAATACAAAGAAAACCTCTTTTAATCCTTAGCTTCCATTGATCGCCTATCACAAATGATCTTGTCTATGAATATGGCCCTCAGAAGGTGTACTTCCTTGCTATGATTCCAAGATGTTCAAATGGGAATGGCTATGATAGTTTCGCCATGAAGATGAGCTTCACAACAATGATAGTAGTGTGTAGTAATGAGTTGATCGCAAGCAATAAAGGATTTGGTGCCAAAGGCACATTGTAATTCCTACAGAGTAACAATACTTAAAGCTTGGATGAATGAAATGGAGGAATAAAGTTTAATTTATAGACTTGTGAAAGAGAAGATCAACGGTATAGAAAGAATGAGAAGATCAATAGTATAGAAAGAATGAGAAGATCAACAGTATAGAATGGTTGAGAAACGTGCGCAAATAAGAAGAAGACATGTGTCACACAAAAGTTGTTTTATTTGAGTTAACTACTTTCTTTTATAAAGATATGAGTTGCTTTTTTCTAATTTAAGAGATACTGATAAAAACAAGGTTGATTGAGTCAGCTAACTCAACTTGAGATTTGCTTTTGCATGATTTGAGAGAAATTAAATAATAAATTATTTAATTTTGTGTGCATGAAGAAGAAGACTTATTCTTAGAAGATTTGGAAGATATTTGAAGAATTAGAAGATAAGAAAGCAAATTAAATAAATAAATTTATTTATTTGTTGTGCATGATTTGGAAGAATAAATAAAATATTTGATTATATTTTAATTTTTGGAGATTGAGAGGATTTTAAATAAATTTGATTGATTTATTCAAATTTGGAAGAAGAATTGACTTAATTAAATAATTAAGAATTATTTAATTGTTTGGAAGAATTCAAATTAAATAAAGGATTTTATTTAATTTTGACTTTAGAAGAGGTAATTAAATATTTTGATATTTAATTAACTTAGATGAATATGAATTAAATGAATAAATTTGTTTAGTTATTAATTGATAGAGGAATTAGAATGAAATAAATATTAAGAATATTTATTTAGACCGAGTCATGTCATTTTTAGGTGTATATAGTCTAAACAAAGGGCTTCCTCCAACCCCACTTCCACCATCCCACGGGAATTCAACATTAAAAATCTAGATGCCTCTACCTATAAAGTCAAAAATCTTAAGATTTCTCATGACCTAGGATACAAAAGCCAAGAATCGAAGAAACATCCTTCTTAAGAACTGCATACACCTACACACATATATGCCAAATTGAAAAAGGTGTGGGTCCGCATCCAACAAATGATTACCTCCAAAGTTGCACCAAAGATGCATACACCCCAACCCATACCTTCATGGGTACTATCTAAAAACAAAATGGCTTGGGTACCTAAGCAAAAAGCCCTCAAGTTACATGAGACATCTACCTCTCAAGAATCTCAACCATCCACTTTCTCCCTTTCCATCTAAAAGTCTCAAATTCTTCCATCCCACATGACAAGTAAAAATAAAAAAATACTTAGTCTATGTGGATCCCTACATTCCTAAGTCATTCATCCACAAGAAAAAGTCTCTGTTGCTTCCTACACTACTTTCCCATCACCAGTTTCAATGTTTATCACAGTATGTGCAACTGTTGGTCATGATTCCCTTCCATCTCATAAATTTTTCCATATAGCTCCTACATATCTTCCCCATCCTACTCCCATGGTCCATGATTTTGCATAAGCTTTCCATCCGTATTCTGCATCATAGTCCACTATCACACCTTCCACAATCCACTGTCTACCTTCTCCATCTCACTGTCATGTAGTCTCCTATCAACATCTATGAGAACACTTGACATAGTCCATGTGACAGCATCCATCTAGTGGGACACTATCACCTTTCAGGGAACTAGATACCTGAGTCTCTCCCTTCTGCATCCACCTTCTCCTATCCAAAAAAAAAGAGAAAAAAGTAAAGAAAAATCTTTTCGTCCAACAGTGAAAATCTGGCAAATAGGCACCTTGGATAAGTACCATGATGAAAACTTGGCAAACAAGCATCATATGTAAGTTGATCTTCTATGTCACCTACACTTGGGGGCACTGTCTCATCAGCATATCACTCTTCTCCTATCAGTTTCCTTCCGTACTCTATTTCTTATCCTATCCTACCTATACTGTCCAATCTTTCCATCCTAATCTTCCCTTCCTCTGTTTGTTTGATCTTGATAATGATTGGGGGCACAATGTTCATAAATGTTTTAGGTGTCTCTTGACATACCTTATCCCTCCAAAACCATGCAAATTCTTCATTATCCTCTCATCATCCTTCGTCACAAGCGTTGTCATGAAAAATCCTAAGTATTCTACCTACAATGGGGCATGTTATTCTTATGCGACATAATCCTTGGAGATCACATCCTTGTTTCCTTCTATCCACTATTTTGGTGCAGGAGCACCTACCTGACAGCTGGCCTTCATGAGGCAGTTAGTAGTTTAGGTCTTGTTTGTGTTTCCAAGAAGGTCTGTTAGACCAATTGCATGTAATAAGGTCAAGCTGATCATGATAAGATCATGCTGACCAGGCTTTTGCTATTTTTAGCTAGTTAGTTATAACAGCTGTCATGATGTATGTTCGGTGGGATCTCCCAGCCGCCTGGAGAGTTCCCAGCCGCTTGGAGTTGGGTCAGTAGTACTCGAAAGCAAGTCTATTTAAGCATGAGATCGGTTGATTGTAGAGATCATCGATCGGCAGTCTAGTGTTGCATCAAGCAGAGGAATTGAGTGTTCTGTGTGGGGAACATCATATTTGTATTGCATCTTTGAATCAATAAAGATCCTGTTTCATTTTCTGTTTGGTCTCCTTTGTGCAATTGATCTGCTGGTTTGAGTGGTTTCATGGATTCACTGATCCATTCCACCGGTTGACTCATCTGATTGGTGGAATGGTAATGTACAGTAGGGTAGGCTGTAGATTGTTTTCCGTTTGCATGCAGGTGTGCAGGATCGCGGTCGACAGATGTTGAGAAGCCTAGCATCTTCATGTGCTAGGTCGAGCTGAGTGAGTTGGAAGATCACCCTAAGTTGGATTGGGTCATCCCTGGAGGATCGGCGAAGTGAAATTTTGCTAAGTGCAGAAACTGGTCAAGACGGCATCATCAGGATATCTAGGTGAATATCCTGCAGTCGGGTTTGGACATTGTCATCCGGATAAATGAAGGAGAGCATGATGTTGTCGGTTGCATGAAGTGCAAGTGCGTCGGGGTGATCATCATCATCGGGAGGAGCCGAGGAGGACTGCATCGGCATCAGGTAGAAGATCGGGTCATGAAACTGTTGGAGTTTTCATGCTGCGAGTGCATCAGGATGTTTTAAGCCGGACATAGACTAAGTGCATGTATCGGCATCAGGATCATCATATCGGAGTGCCAAACATCCGCATATCGCGAGTAGATGCGGGAGAGAAAGTTCGTGGTTTTTCGACTAAGTGTTGAAAAGGTCATCAGGATATTGGGTGACGTCATCGTCATCAGGATATGACGTCATCATCATCAGGATATTGAGATATCCCCCTATGCATATTGATCCTGTCGTCGCTAAGGGTTTGGGCATCAGCGAAGGCTCTCAGCAGAAGGTTGTGAAACATCATCAGGAGGTGTATCGGCGTAGGCAGAAAGTTGTTAAGCATCATCAGGATGTTCCAAGACAACCGGATAAATCGTATCATGATGCTGTTGTGAGTATAGACGGCTATCGGGACATACAAGGGAAGCAGTTGAAGGAGATCGTCATCAGGATATTAGAAGCTACTGGATATTTGGATATCCTGCTGACGAAGGTAGTGTCGGAGATCATGATGAGGACGATGGAGTTCGGTGCCCGATGAACAGTGCAACCGGAGGATGTGTGCGCCCGCTGAACATCATGATGATGATGTTAGAAGGAAAGCGGAGGTGAACAGTAGTCGGCAGGCGGATGCTGGTGATCGTCCGAAATATGATGATGCTGACTGTGTAACGAGAAGCATGATGATGCTGTTGGTGGTTTTAGGGAATATGATGATGATGGCGAAGATGATGATGATGAGGTTGGTCTGCAGACATTCATGCTATAGGCAAATGTTATAGTGTGGGTGACTCTGCATCATAGTGGTATCAGAGCTCAGCAAAAGGTCTGGGCTATTGTGTGTTGATTCTGTCATCGAAAGGGCAGAGGTAGAGTTGAGTTGTGTGTTGTGTGTTGATTGAGAGGTTGACAAAATGCCTCCTAAAGGTAGTGGTACTGCAAGGGAATTGCAGGAACTGAAGGAGAAACATGCTAGAGAGATGAGGAAGATGAAGGAGCTTGCTGAAGCACTTCAAGCCAGGCTGACAGCCCTTGGAAAGAACAAAAAGAGGGAAGTGGAAGACAGCGAGTCTGAAGAAGATGCAGATACTGTTGAGGAGTATGAAGAGGTAGCTGAAGATCTGGATTTTGAAGACCAGAGATTGGCAAAACTGTTAAAGGCAGTGCAGAGTGAAAAACCTAAGGTGAAGGTTGATGTTACCAAGTATACTGGAAGCTTGAATGAAGATGAGTTGTTGGATTGGATTGCTGCACTGGATAATCACTTTGAATGTGAAGATGTTGCTGAGGATCAGAAGGTAAAGATTGCAAAGACCAAGTTAGGAGGTCATGCTTTGGTTTGGTGGGATTATGTACAATCTGAGAGAAGGAAACAAGGGAAGTCTAAGATCACTTCTTGGGATAAGATGGTAGCAAGGATAAAGGGTAAATTCTTGCCAAGGGATTATGAAATCCAGATGTTTAAGAAGCTGCAATTTTTAAAACAGAAAGACAGGGATGTGAAAGCATATACTGAGGAATTTTATCTGTTGAGTATGAGATCTGGTCATCATGAGAATGAGGTAGAAAAGGTGGCTAGGTACTTGGCTGGTTTGAGGTTTAACATACAGGATGAGTTAGTTTTAGCTAACCCTAAGAATGTGGAGGATTGTTATCAAATGGCAATCAGGATTGAAGAAAAGCTGAATAGAGGACATGATAAGTCCATGAGAGGAAGAGGAAACAATAGGGGAAGAGGAGCAGCCCCTGCACAAAAGCAAAACAATGAGGGTCAAGAAGACACTGGTAAAGGACAGGGACAGTCTGATTTCAGAGGTGGATGGAAAGGTAATAGAGGAAGATTTGGAGGTGGTAGAGGTTCTACTACATTTTCAGGAAAGTGTTACACCTGTGGAGAGTTTGGTCATCCATCTTTCAAATGTCCAGAAAACAAAGGTTCATCATCCAGAAATGATAGAACAAGTGACAAGAGAGTACAACTTGTACAAGAAGAGAAAGAAGAAAGTGCACAGAATTCAAACAAAGGTCCTGAGAATTATGGATATCCAGAGAGTGGAGAATCATTGATGTTAAGGAGAATTAGTTTGCAGGCATCAAAGGCTATGATGCAAAGAAGAGCTCTTTTCAAGACCACATGCAAGAGTAAAGGTAAGGTATGTAAAGTTGTCATAGATACTGGTTCAACAGACAACATGGTATCTCAGGAGATGGTGGATAAACTGAAGTTGGAAAGGATTCCACACCCACACCCTTACAAGACATCTTGGGTGAGTGCTAGACATTCATTTTTTGTCTCTGAACAGGCATATGTGGATTTCCAGATTGGGCCATATCAGGATAGGATTTTGTGTGATATTTTGCCTATGGAATGTTGTCACCTACTGTTAGGTAGACCATGGCAATTTGACAGAAGAGTACTGTATGATGGGTATGCTAATACCTACACCATCAAGAAGGATGGGAAGACTATTAAGTTGATGCCATTGCAGGCAAAAGCTGCAGTACAGAAGGCAGCTCAAATCATTTTAATGGGAAAGAAGGAATTTGTGCAGATGCCTAGAGGAGCAGGCATAAAAGCAGATAAGGATACTGCAGGGAAAGGAGTTGTTTCAGACAACAAGCTGAAGAACGTTTCAGTTGTGACTGACAGAGGTCAGCAGCAGGTGTAGAAACAGGGGTGCAAACAACAACCAGTTCAGAAGCATGACAAGGATGTTGTCATAGTTGGGACTATTGTTTGTCCTATAAAGATTGAAGGAAAGATACAGTTGAACACCACAGAGGCAGTTCAGACAGAGGTTCTGGTCAGGCAACCTGACAAACACAGGGAATGTGAGACAAAGGCCTACATTGACAGGCATGAGGATTTACTTGCCAGAAAGCAAGTCACAGTTCCAAAGGCTTGGAGCAGCCAAGAGTCAGCAGCAGATAAAGCTGGAGCAGGTCCGAAGACTGACAAGGCAAAGGGTATAGGTGGAGGACTTCCACCTACTAAACTCATGGGACATGAGTTCTTTTCTGTTGGGGAGTATGGTGCAGGAGCACCTACCTGACAGCTGGCCTTCATGAGGCAGTTAGTAGTTTAGGTCTTGTTTGTGTTTCCAAGAAGGTCTGTTAGACCAATTGCATGTAATAAGGTCAAGCTGATCATGATAAGATCATGCTGACCAGGCTTTTGCTATTTTTAGCTAGTTAGTTATAACAGCTGTCATGATGTATGTTCGGTGGGATCTCCCAGCCGCCTGGAGAGTTCCCAGCCGCTTGGAGTCGGGTCAGTAGTACTCGAAAGCAAGTCTATTTAAGCATGAGATCGGTTGATTGTAGAGATCATCGATCGGCAGTCTAGTGTTGCATCAAGCAGAGGAATTGAGTGTTCTGTGTGGGGAACATCATATTTGTATTGCATCTTTGAATCAATAAAGATCCTGTTTCATTTTCTGTTTGGTCTCCTTTGTGCAATTGATCTGCTGGTTTGAGTGGTTTCATGGATTCACTGATCCATTCCACCAGTTGACTCATCTGATCAGTGGAATGGTAATGTACAGTAGGGTAGGCTGTAGATTGTTTTCCGTTTGCATGCAGGTGTGCAGGATCGCGGTCGACAGATGTTGAGAAGCCTAGCATCTTCATGTGCTAGGTCGAGCTGAGTGAGTTGGAAGATCACCCTGAGTTGGATCGGGTCATCCCTGGAGGATCGGCGAAGTGAAATTTTGCTAAGTGCAGAAACTGGTCAAGACGGCATCATCAGGATATCTAGGTGAATATCCTGCAGTCGGGTTTGGACATCGTCATCCGGATAAATGAAGGAGAGCATGATGTTGTCGGTTGCATGAAGTGCAAGTGCGTCGGGGTGATCATCATCATCGAGAGGAGCCGAGGAGGACTGCATCGGCATCAGGTAGAAGATCAGGTCATGAAACTGTTGGAGTTTTCATGCTGCGAGTGCATCAGGATGTTTTAAGCCGGACATAGACTAAGTGCATGTATCGGCATCAGGATCATCATATCGGAGTGCCAAACATCCGCATATCGCGAGTAGATGCGGGAGAGAAAGTTCGTGGTTTTTCGACTAAGTGTTGAAAAGGTCATCAGGATATTGGGTGACGTCATCGTCATCAGGATATGACGTCATCGTCATTAGGATATTGAGATATCCCCCTATGCATATTGATCCTGTCGTCGCTAAGGGTTTGGGCATCGGCAAAGGCTCTCGGCAGAAGGTTGTGAAACATCATCAGGAGGTGTATCGGCGTAGGCAGAAAGTTGTTAAGCATCATCAGGATGTTCCAAGACAACCGGATAAATCGTATCATGATGCTGTTGTGAGTATAGACGGCTATCGGGACATACAAGGGAAGCAGTTGAAGGAGATCGTCATCAGGATATTAGAAGCTACCGGATATTTGGATATCCTGCTGACGAAGGTAGTGTCGGAGATCATGATGAGGACGATGGAGTTCGGTGCCCGATGAACAGTGCAACCGGAGGATGTGTGCGCCCGTTGAACATCATGATGATGATGTTAGAAGGAAAGTGGAGGTGAACAGTAGTCGGCAGGCGGATGCTGGTGATCGTCCGAAATATGATGATGCTGACTGTGTAACGAGAAGCATGATGATGCTGTTGATGGTTTTAGGGAATATGATGATGATGGCGAAGATGATGATGATGAGGTTGGTCTGCAGACATTCATGCTATAGGCAAATGTTATAGTGTGGGTGACTCTGCATCATATTTCCCATCCTCATACCTACCTGTTCCATTCTTTATCACCCATACATCTACCTATCCATGGTGTTTCCTTGTCATCAGTATCATCTGATCCATATCCATTCCATATCTATTTCATATCATGTCTCGTATGATCCATATCTGATCCATATCTATTCCATATCATGTCTCATCATCAATCCTGAACTACGTTGCCTCTGCATCGTCACGTAGGCAAGGCCATTATCAATGCACCCCCGAGGCTTCCCTTCCATCTCATATCTTGTCGTCTATCCTCTAGTCAATCCATGGTCTAGGTCCCTGAACTACATTGCCTCTGCGTTGTCATGTAGGCAAGGCCATTTAGCAATGAGCCCCCGAGGCACTAGGTTAGTCCCTTAGGGTCCATCTCACCAATGAGGATTGTGGAACATTTCACCAGGCAAGCAGGCACAAGTGCAACCCACTTTCAAGAAAAAATTTTGACCCAAGACTTCAACCTATCCAAGGCAAAGGAAGCAACTACCTAAAGCACTCTATATGATTTTACCTAAATTATGGCAAGAAAAACACATCTAAATGCAAGAATGTTTTGTTTTTGTGATTATGTTAACTTACAGAGTCTTGATTTTTGTTATCATGTCTTTCTATGCTACTTAAGGATGCCAAAAGCTAGAGATGCTATGATGGGGGCATGATTATTTTCTTTGTTTGTTGTTTTTGGATTAAACTTTAGTAATGTGATGCCTTGTCTAAAGACATGATTGGCAAAAGATCATTGAGGACATCAAAGGTCCAATATGAACAACGGCAATCCTTGTCTATTGACATGCAAGAAATACTCAGGTCATCTTGGTTCAATTATACCTAGATGCCTGTATTAACTTGCTAAATCAAAATCCATGTAAGCAATACTCAGGTCATCTCGGTTCAATTATACCTAGATGCTTGTATTAACTTACAACATTTGGAAAAAGTACCAAAAAATTTGCCCAATGATGAAACAAGCACTTCAAAATACTTGCAATATTAAGATGGCATATATCCACATCCATAATACATCCAATTGCGTTTCGCATCCATATCCATAAATAAAGATCCTATGCAAAGTATCAATGTTTACAAAAGCTTGTGAGTGCTTCTATCAAGTCTTTCTTCTATCGATCATATTTCTATCTATCATTCTTGTCCAGTCAATCTGAGCAATGATCCACATGCAAGTCCATCCTTAATCCATACCAATCAAGTCAAGTCAATCTTGTCAAATGTTCCAATCACAAATAGTGGTCTTGATTCTTGTTTGGTCATAAACCAACTCAATCAGTTATAATCAATCAATTGTCTTATACAGGATGTCACATTGTCAAAATCAGACCAATACACGCGTCTTACATGACATGTTTCATTTCCTGAAACTAGACATTGTCCTTCATGTTGATCTAGGGATCTATCGTTCCCCACCATGACAACATGCCTGCTGTGTTGGTCTAGGGATATATCGTTCCTCGCCATGACAACACTATCGTATATCGTTATCATTATATCGTTACTTTACCACTTGATAGGGGCAATACCTTGTTTGTTCTTGTATCATTTGTGCATAATTGCTTACTTGCTTGTGTGTGTTATCATTTTATCTTGCATCATGTATCATTCACATCTTTCTTCATCCTAACCTATTTTTCACCTTCTTCATCGTGAGATTGTTCATCTCACGCCTTCTGCCTTCTTCCCCCATCCAATCTCCTGAGAGGGCATTCTAACATCATAACCTATACTAGGGGAAAATTGGGGCATGTATCATTATCAGAAATTTATTCTTTGAAACAACGTCATAAACTGCATTGCATCAAAGAGGGACAAAATGTATACGCCTAAAAATGACACAACTCTATCCAAATAAATATTCTTAATATTTATTCCATTCTAATTCTTCTATCAATAAATAAATAAACAAATTTATTTATTTGATTCATATTCCTCTAAGTTAATTAAATATCGAAATATTTAATTACCTCTTCTAAAGTCAAACTTAAATAAAAACCTTTATTTAATTTAAAATTCTTCCAAACAATTAAATAATTCATAATTATTTAATTAAAGTCAAATTCATTCTTCCAAATTTGAATAAATCAAATCAAATTTATTTAAATCCTCTCAATCTCCAAAAAATCAAATATTTTATTTATTCTTCCAAATCATGCACAACAATTAAATAAATCTATTTATTTAATTAGCTTGCTTATCTTCTAATTCTTCAAATATCTTCCAAATCTTCTAAAAATAAGTCTTCTTCTTCATGCACACAAAATTAAATAATTTAATATTTAATTTCTCTCAAATCATGCAAAAGCAAATCTCAAGTTGAGTTATCTATCTTAATCAACCTTGTTTTTATCAATATCTCTTAAATTAGAAAAAAGCTTTCTAATTTATGAAAAGCATGTCTTATCATTAGAAAAGAAAGTAGTTAACTCAAATAAAACAGCTTTTGGGTGACACTTGTGTTCTTCCTATTCGCGCACATTTCCTCAACCATTCTCAACCGTTGATCTCTTCTCTTCTGAGTCTATAAATTGAACCCTCTTCTTCCATTTCATTCATCCAAGCTTTTAGTAATGTTACTCTGTATGAATTACAGTGTGCCTTTGGCACCAATTCCTTCATTGCTTGCGATCACACTTGTTACTACACACTACAATCGTTGTTGTGAAGCTCATCTTCATTACAAAGCATTATCATAGCCATTCTCCATTGACAATCTTAGAATAGCAAGGAAGTGCACTCTTTGAGGGCCTTATTCATACATGCAAGATCGATTGAGATAGGCAATAAATGGAAGCTATGAAGTATTGAGGTTTGCGAAGGTTTTTCATCTTTGTTTGTTTGATCTTGATTATTTCCATTTTCATTGAGTTTTGGGTATTATTGATATACTATATTGATTATTCATGTTTACTCCAATTTTCCCTTAACACTAGGATTAAATTATAGAACTATGAACTACAAACATCTAGAGAACAAGTTAGAAATCATTGTATGCACACAATTTTTATTTACAATTAAACTTCGAGAAAATTGAAGGAGTTTTGTCACAAAATAAGTAACAAGATTTTCTAGAGATATAAAGTACACAAGTTTAGCATCAAATTCAACTAAGATTTCAATTCAATTTTCACAACCTTAATGAGGCTTATGAATAAAGTGCTACACACTCATGTTTTAAGAGTATGTGATAGGTCTTTAATACTTGGATGAAAATTATCAAATCTAAGGCTAAAAATATTTGAGGAAATTGTTGAACACTTATGATGCCGGAGCATCCTAGTTGTAGAGCAATATTGCATCAACCAAAAACATTTGTTTTCTTTTCTTTTCTTTCATTCCAATTGCAATTTAGTGATTTACAGTTCAGAAGTTTCTACCGTATTTTACTACATCTTCATATCAGAGCTCACGGAGCAGGATTTAGATTCTATGTCATGTCAGATACATCATACTAAGATTTCAAGAGATTTGGATTCATCTACAGAAAGTTATCGCTATCAGAAGTTCATTGGCTTCCACAGAATTGAGCATTCATTCGACATGAGAACAAAAGGTTTGTGAAGCACTTCTGTGACTTGTGGAGCCAAATGGAACATATCAAAAGGAAAATAAGGACCATATAGACCTTTCTTGAGGTCCACACCAAGTTTCGTTCATTTGCAGAACAATACCCTGAGTTGTAGGCTGACCTACATGTTCTCTACACATTTCATCATTCATTGGAGTTTGTAACCTCTTGAGGCCGATGCGAAAGATTCTATGAGCTTGAAGATTATATATATACATTTATCACTTAGATGCATTATGAAATCATTTGAGATTTAGAAGTTAGTAATTTAGATGATATGATAAGATATATATTTGAATTCTTTCCAGAAGGCACTTCAATGCCATATCTTTCATTTATGTTGTAACCCGAAAGCATGGTTGTGAGCCATTTGATTGTAGCCTACATGTTGCTGGCATATAAGCATTATGATTATTTGATATATTGAGCATTTGAATCTTCCATTACATTTTGTTATTATGTTGTTTCCATTGTTTTTACTCTCGCTGCATGGTTGGACAATCCCTTCTTAAGATCCTCCATCCATGATTGTACCAAGTTGTATCAGAGAGAAGTTTGTGAATCCTTTGGGAGTGAAGGCATTCCAGAAGATCTTGTGGTGAACAGATCACTGAACTAAAGGAATCTACTTGTGTTTTTCAATAGAGCACCGATTGTGACGTAGTTGGTACCTTGTAGTCAAATCACTAAATTGAGGCAGTTGCACCAGATCCTAAGAAGAGATCCTACCAAGGAGGATGCCTACTATGGCCAATGTTGCTGGAAGAATGGAAGAAATGATAGAGATGATGAGGATAATGAAAGTTAGATTTGATGTTGTAGAAGAAGATAGAAGAAGATGACTAAACCCTAGACATGAAGATGAAAGTGATGATGATGAATTTCAAGCTGCTGACCAAAATGAAGAAGCCCTAGAAGAAGAAGAATTTGATTAGGTAAAGATGTTGAAAGCTATTTCTAAGATAGGTAAGAGACCTAGAGTTGAAGTATCAAACTATACTGGAAATTTGAATCTTGAGGAATTGATTGACTAGATAAATGACTTGGAGGAATACTTTGAATATGAGGAAATTGAAGACCCAGAGAGAGTAAGATTTGTGAAAACTAAATTGAAAGGACATTCTCCTATTTGGTGGAATGAAGTTGAACTGGATAGAAATAGGAGAGGAAAAGAGAAGATCATCAAATGGGATAGGATGGTGATAAAGTTGAAGAATCAGTTCATACCTGTTAACTATGAGTTGGAATTGTTGAAGAGATTGCAAAACCTAAGGCAAAAGGAGAAATATGTGGAGTACACTAAAGAATTTCATAAGATGACATAAGGATTAGACATAGTGAAGTGAGCAAGGAGAAAGTGGCAAGGTACATAAATGGATTGAGGATGAATATTCAAGAAGAATTAAATTTGGTGAGGATGACAACAATAGAAGAAGCATATCAATTTGCATTGAAAGTTGAAGACAAGTTGAATAAGAGGCATGAGTAAAGACAGAGAGGTAGAGGAGGTAAATTTCAAAGAGGCATAACACATTCTAGAGGAGAAATACCTTATGCATAGAAAAATAAGGAGAGTAGCCCATACTAGAAGGAAGAAAAGGACAATAATTCATACTATAGAGGGAGAGATGATAGGAATTCTTACCACAATAGCAGAGAGAATCATAATTCTTACCTCAATGAAGGATACCAGAGAGATGAAAGAGGATTTAACGAAAGATCATTTAGAGGAACATGTTTTAAGTGTGGAGGCGAAGGACACAAATCATTTTAATGTCATCAAGGAAGTACTAGCAAAAGAATAGAGAATAGTGCAAGAGCAGCGTATGCAAAGGAAGAACCTATTGGATCACCTAGTTCAGTTGGAAAACCAGAAAAAAGGAGAGTAATTAGTCATGAGGAGAGCATTATTCCAAGCAGAGACAACTGAGGAACCACCGCAAAGGAAAAGTTTGTTCTAGAAAAGATGCAAATTATGAGGTAAATGTTGTAAAGTGATCATTGATAGTGGAAGTATAGATAATATGGTTTCAAAAGAGAGGGTGACAAAGATGAACCTAGAGAGATTGAAACATCCAACACCCTACAAGATAGCATGGATTCAAGATGAGCACAAGGTATTGGTGTGTGGACAATGTTTGGTGAAATTTCATATAGGATCTTATGTTGATGAAGTATTGTGTCATATTATGCCAATGGATGTATGTCATATATTGTTGGGGAGACCATGACAATATGATAGAAAGGCAATACATGATGGGAGGAAGAATACTTATACTATAACATCAAATGGGAAGAAACATATCTTGATACCTTTGGAAGATGAACCTAAGAGTGAAGTATGTGGGAATGATAGAATTTGTTTAGTAGATGGAAGGAAATTTTTGGATAGATTAAAACATGAGAATATGTGTTTATCTTTGATTCCAAAGAAGTGGGGAACCCTCAATGTAGAAAATACCACAACAAAAGAAGAAGAACCATTGCTAGAGGAGATAACTGAGCTGTTGACAGAGTACCAAGATATCACATCAGATAATGTGCTTGAAGGATTGCCACCAATCCAAAGTATCAATCATCATATGGACCTTTTACTAGGAGCAAGTTTGCCTAATAAAGTGACACACCGAATGACACCAGTAGAAAATGTGAAGCTAAATACACAAATACATGAGCTATTGAGAAAAGGATTGATCAGAGAAAGTTTAAGCCCATGTATGGTACTTGCAGTGTTAGCACCGAAGAAACATGGAGAATGGAGGATGTGTATAGACTCTAAAGAAATCAACAAGATCACAATTAAGTATAGATTCCCATTGCAAAGGATGGATGACATCATGGACTATTTGAGTGGAGAAAAATATTTCACAAAGATAGACTTGAAGAGTGGATACCATTAGATCAAGATCAGAGAAGGAGATGAGTGGAAGACTACATTAAAGACAAATGAGGGATTGTATGAGTGGTTAGTGACACCTTTTGGATTAACTAATGCACCAAGTACTTTCATGAGGTTGATGAATGAGGTTTTGCATAAATTCTTGGGTAAGTTTGTTATTGTGTACTTGGATGATATTTTGATTTTCAGTAAGACAAAGGAGGAATATTTGTGGCATATTAGACAAGTATTGCAGAGATTGAGAGAAGAGAAATTGTTGATAAACATCAAGAAATGTAGTTTCATGAAGGAAGAATTGGTATATTTGGGATTTACGATTTTTGCAAAAGGATTGAAGATGGACCCTAAGAAAGTTAGAGTAATTCTTGAGTGGCCAACACCTATGAACATTGGAGAGGTAAGATCATTTCATGAATTAGCAAGTTTCTATTGGAAGTTCATTAGAAATCTCAGTACTGTATGCACAACAATGATAGAGACAATGTGAGGTGACATAAAGGATTTCAAGTGGACATCAGGAGAAAATAAGAATTTTGAATTGTTGAAGAAAAAGCTGACAGAGCAACCAGTGTTAGCATTACCAGATTTTAAAAAAGTATTTCAAGTTGATTGTGATGCCAATGGAAATGCATTAGGAGTAGTGTTAATTGAAGAAGGGAGACTAGTAGCATATTTCAGTGAGAAGTTGAATGATGCAAGGAGAAGATATTTAGTTTATGATTAGGAGTTCTATGCCATAATTCAAGCCTTGAAGAAGTGGATACATTACTTGTTGCCAAAGGAATTTGTGTTGTACACTGATCATCAAGATTTGCAGTATTTTAATAGTCAAGGAAAGTTGAATTAGAGACACATGAGATGGGTATAATACATGCAGAGTTACACATTTGTATTGAAGCATAGGAGTGGGAAGTCAAACAAAGTTGTAGATGCATTGAGCAGAAGAAGGAACCTATTGACATAGATGAGGGTAGAAGTACTAGGTTTTAAAGAACTTAAGCATATGTATGAAGATTATCTTGATTTTGTAGAAGCATGGAAAGCATGTAAAGAACATGTTGTGATAGATAGAAGTAAGTGGTTAGATTATTTCATTCAGGAGGATATGTTGTTCAAAGGAAATCAGTTGTGTATACCTAGGAGTTCAATGAGAGATAGTTTGATAAAGGAAAAACATAGTGGTGGATTAGTGGGACATTTTGGGATTGACAAGATAGTAGCTTTGGTAAGTGAACATTACTTTTGGCCTTCGATATATAAGGATGTAATAAAGTTTGTTTAGAGTTGCAGAGTTTGTCAAGTTACAAAAGGAACTAGTTAGAATACTAGATTATACAAAACCTTGACAGTACCAGAGGGACCTTAAGAAGATGTAAGCATGAATTTCATATTGGGTTTTCAAAGAACATAGAGGGGATATGATTTTATATTTGTAGTAGTGGACAGATTTTCAAAGATGACAAATTTCATTCATTGTAAGAAGACAAGTGATGTTGTACATGTTGCTGACCTATTTTTCAAGGAGATTGTGAGATTGCATGGATTACCTAAGAGTATAGTTTTAGATAGGGATACAAGATTCATTAGATATTTTTGGAGGACATTGAAGAAGATGAAGATAGACCTAAAATTTAGTTTAGCATTTCACCCATAAATAGATAGACAAACAAAAGTAGTAAATAGGAGTTTGGGTAACTTGTTGAGGTGTTTGGTAGGAGATAAAGCAGGAAATTAGGATCTAATTCTACCACAAGCAGAGTTTGCATACAATAATTCTATAAGCAGAAGTACAAGGAAGACATGATTTGAAGTTGTGATAGGAGTAAAACCTAGAGGAGTTGTAGAGTTGAGAGACATCAGTATGGAGAACAAGAGAAGTGCAGAGGTAGAAGAATTTGTAGGATACATGGAGACAATACATAATCAAGTTAGGAAACATTTGGAGGAGATGAATTGTAAGTATAAGGAGCAAGAAGATGAGAGGAGGATACATAAAGAATTTTTAGTTGGAGATGAATGGTATATCTATGAAAGGAGGGATTTCCAGTGGGGACATACAAAAAGACAAAGATGAAGAAGTTTGGACCATGTAAGATTCTCACTAGAGACATTTAGTATATCACCTATATTCAACATTGTAGATCTATACCAGCATCATGAGGGAGAATCAAGTGATAGTCTTGAAGATGGATTGAAGGATCAGTTACCACAACACCGACTAGAGCAAATAGAGTAGATTTTGGATAGCAGAGTTGGATGTAGAACCAGAGGCAAAAAGTACAAAGAGTATTTGGTTAAGTGGAAAGGAAGACTGGAAGAAGATTCATCATGGATTTCTTAGGCTAAGGTAGACCACCTTGGTTTTCCTCTACTCCTGGAAAAGTGAGGGACTCACTTTTTAACAACCTTGGGTGTTTGATGTAGGAGCATCCTAAGTTGCAGAGCAATCTTGCATCAACCAAAAACATTTGTTTTGTTTTGTTTTCTTTCATTCCAGTTGCAGTTTAGTGATTTGCATTTCAGAATTTTCTATCATATTTTACTGCATCTTCATATCAAATCTTGTGGAGCAGAATTTAACTTCTATGCCATGTCAGCTACATCATACTAAGATTTTAGGAGATTTAGATTTTTTTATAGAAATTTAGCACTATCATAAGTTCATAAACTTCCATAGGACTAAGCATTCATTTAGTTAGCATGAGGATAGAAGGTCTATGGAGCACTTCCATGACTTGCGGAGCCAAATGGAACATATCACAAGGAAAATAAGGACCATATAGACCTTCCTCGAGGTATGCACCAAGTTTCATTCATTTTTGGAATAATACCATGAGTCATAGGTTGACCTACATGTTATCTACATGTTTCATCATTCATTGGAGTTTGTAACCTCTTGAGGCCGACACGAAGGATTCTATGAGCTTGAGAATTATATATATATATATATATATATATATCACTTAGATGCATTAGGAAATCAATTGAGAGTTAGAATTTAGTAATTTAGGTGATATGATAAGATAGATAGTTGAATTCTTTTTCGAAGGCACTTGAATGCCATATCTTTCATTTCTATTGTAACCCAGAAAGGAGGCCTATGAGCCCTTTGATTGTAGCCCGCATATAAGCATTATGATTATCTGATATATTGAGCATTTGAATCTTCCATTACTTTCTGTTATTGTGTTGTTTTTTTGTGTTTACTCTCACTGCATGGTTAGACAGTCCCTTTTTAAGACCCTCCATCCATGATTGCACCAACTTAGAGAAGGTATCAAATTTTTAGCTAAAAATACCTTGGATAATCTAAATTTTCATGGATATTTCATTTAATGAAAAATGAAGTCCAATGTTTTTAGTGCTTTCTCTTCCCGTTTCTTCAGGTTGAACCATTTTAGTGGCTTTTTATACATACTAATAGATATTTAATTTTCTTATATACATAGGTTGACATGGATGTGATGAAAGAAGTAGGAAAATTATTTTACGAGATAATTTGATATACATCAGATATTGACTACACAAAATTTGAGATTTATGTGCTTTCATCCAACTGACCTAAAAATTTGGAAGCACTATTTGTTGAGCTTAAATCTAGACCATTTAACAAGATGCCACAAATGAACTTTGTGAATGATAATTCAAAATGCAAAATACTAAAGGATTGTGAAATATTTTAACTTAGTATCATCTTATGGTTGAAATATTTGTGCATAAATATTAACAGATCAACATAGATAGTCAATCATAGTGATAAGGTAGTTCACATAAGGTGAAGTATCATGCTCAACATGTTCCATATATATATGAATCATATCATTTATAATAATGGTCAAGGATGTGAAGGATGTATAATTAAAACAAATGACACATTATCCTCACATTTACCAAGTAAAATTTGTAAAAGATTCCCACGTTGTTCTTCATCCTTGGGTATGTTTAAGTCATTTGTTTGTTCAATAGAGGGTGTAAAAGAATAAATTCCACAATCATTCTAAGATATATCTAAACAAAACATTAGAGGATCCACAAGTGGATCTTGTGGATCTCTATCAAAAATTCATATATAATCATGATGCATAGAAATTTCCATGTGATCCACTAAGGAAATGTTGGGAACATCATTGATGAAGAGATTGTTAGCATGATGTTATGTAGTGTTGTCAAGAAACAACAATTGTAAGTTTGTGCAGAGCAGCTTGGATGAGAATCTTGCAAGAGGTTTTGAACCTCTTCCATTCAGGTTCATCTATCTCTTCCTAGAAGATAATTGTGCAAAGAGATCAGATCCGATAAGGAACTTGTTGAGAAATTTAGCTAAGTGTTAGTTTATTGCATTTAGTGTATAGAGTTCCATTTTTCTAGTCTGTGTTGTTCTTCTATTGAAGATCATGTCTTGCTTCTAGAATTTTGTCCACTGATGACCTCTGGTGTGAAAGTTGTGATTAGCAGAAGTTTGCATGATAGACTTCAGTCATATCTGATACAGAGCATGTGAGTAATTTGGTCTGCATTTCTCTAGTATAGATTATTTTTGTATGTGGTTGTAAGTTGTTGTAAACACATGGTTGATGATTGTAAATATGAAGTTTCAAGTTTTGTAGTCCTTCGGAATGAAAGTTAGAGTTGTTTGTGTATCAGACTCTGAATAGATAGTGCATTGACAGTGTCAGAGGTGATTTGAATTACTCTGCATTTCACCACAGGAAACCATTTTGTTATGTAGATTTGAGAACAAGTTTATGAATATATAAAGAGTATATATTCTAGGTTTGAGGCAATTTGGAGTTCTGGATACTGATTTGTAGTTTGACAATTAATTCATATTATTGCTACTTTGCCAGTTGAGCCGGCCTAATGGGTGAAAAGGTGTACGGAAGATAATTATGATTTGTGGATCTTATTGAGAGCTATTTTAGGTCCATACTGACCTATTTCAATTTGTTTCTAAGTTTGGATCTTGGTGGGAAGCGTGTACATAAATATTTGAGGCCGACAAGCTACTTCTTGTTGTTTTGACCGTTATACTAAATGAGGCCGACCTAATTAATAATGTGTATGAAGCAGATATATAAAGAGGTTTTATTTTTTATGGTTTGTATATAGTATAATATGTATGTGATCTGAATGATGTGACAAGTACCTACAAATGCAAATTGAGGAAATACAGAGCAGGACAATGTGACATTTTAGATCAGCAAGGGAAGTTTTGTTTATGTGACTTGAGCTTCATTTGAACTGTATTCCATGCATATGTAGATGCAATTGTAACAGTTCAAATTCTGGCAATGAGCCACTCTTCCTTACCTCTATTTTTCTTAGTGGATAGTGAGTCTACTTGCAGTGAGCATTCTCTCTTTTGGATAGTGAGCCTTCTGTAATTCGATATTGATGCTACTTCATAATATATTATGAGCTAATCCTCACCGTGGTTTTTCCCTTTTTGGGTTTTCCACATAAAAATCCTAGTGTTTATGTGCTATGGATTGTCATTGTATGTTTTATGCTTAATCTTCTTTACTATTATTGAATTTGGAAAATGGATTGAATACTTAATATGTGAATGGTTTAAAGGAATACTGATTCACCCCCCTCTCAGTATTCTGGGTGTTTAATAGGAAAGGCGATTAGAATGTGTAAAAACCAAATTGTCATGAGATAAAGATTCATAATCGTCAAATCATGAGAAGATAAAGAATAATTAATATGCTTTTATCTCACTAAACATGTCTTCAAAAGAACATGAGTCATTTGAAAGAGAAGGACTAGCAACTTCATGAGAAGGTTAAACATGTACTATTATCACTAGGATTCTCAAGGAAAGATAAAGCAAGGGAAGCACAAGTAGGAGAATCCTTAAATGAATAAGGACATCTAGCACAAGAGATATGTTTAGTAGGGGTAGAATGTCAATAAGAATCAATGTATTGACCATGAGAAGGTATCACTATGACCACACTATCTTCATGTGCACTAGGGCTAGAAAAATAAACAATGAAAGAATGTGGGAAGTGATGTAGAGCTGCCATGGGAAAGCCTTCAATCGACCAGTGAAATGCTCATAAATCACATTCACAATCTACATACAACACTTGACTCATTACCACCAGTTTACTACAATGTTTTGCATACCGGTTTACCACCATGGCCAGTCATAAGATGTATCGAGTGCTTGTATTCCCACCAATGTACATTAAAATGTACATTCTTCAACATGCAAGACTTAATCTCTTATCGCCGGTGAATTTGATGCCCTTACCTATTTCTGTCGGTCACTATTTATATCTGTAGAAAATGTATATTCTGATATACATACAACTTGAAACATGCATTCGCCGAATATACCTTCAGAATATGGCTTCGCCAAAGTCAAACGTTGACTTTCCTTGTATCAACCTGATGTACATTCACAATGTACATTCAAAACATACAATCTGCCACATGCATCTGTGGGATACTCATAACCATGCAACTGCGGTATACACATGGATTGAACCTGATATACATTTGTGATATACACAGAGATTGTATATCAACACTTTACAACATACCAACCCGATGTGTGATTGTTGGATACACACAAATTGGTACTTGGATGCGATAGCGATATACACATGAACTGTCTACGACAAACAAAAGTAGTATATATAGGAAATGTATATCTGAATATGTTTTACCCTTATATCTTCAAAACATGCATTTTCAACATGTTTTCACACTCGATATGCCTTGCGATATATGCATAGACTGTATATCCCACATACAAATGTGATATACTCACAATTTGTATACCCTGTGGAACTTTGCCGATTTGATCCGTTGAAACCCTTACGATTTCACAGATCTATTTCTCTTGCAAATATGCAATCCTCTGCACTTTGTCAACCTAGCACATGCCCATGCTAGGACTCTTCAATGCATGACACAAGCGATCCAACAAACTTGAACACGGATAAACAAGAAACAAAACAAAACAAAACCTAAACTAATATATACAACCATTCAACCAATTCGAAGAATCTAACTAGTGGAATGGGTTATGAATCCATTTCAATCCTAATTAGAAAATTGATTGCACAGTGAATTCAAAATGCCAGAAAATAACACAAACATGATCTTCTTATTACTTTCAAAAATGCATACAAATATCTGATTTCACAGTTTCACAACTATTGCTCTATCTAACATCTGTTCTATATCTTCACTTCTATATCTCAAATCAATCTGATCTAGGCTATTTAACTACTTGCCAACAGTAGTACTGACTTGATTCCTAGTGGTTGGGGGACAATTCCAAGTGGCTGGGAGAGATAACTAACTAACAAACTCAACAACCTTGTAAATGCACTCGATAGGTGTCCCTTGGGACTTACAAACAGAAACAACTGAATTCAAACTACAAAGATAATTGGTCAAACAGACCTTATTACATTCAAATGCATAAAACATACTATATTAAGACCTAGTCTTCTTTTTGAAGGGCTGCTCTTGCACCATACTCCCTGAGAGAAGAAATCTCAAGTCCACTTGAGATGAGAGTTTGTAGGTCTGCACCATGCTTGTTGATCTATTCTTCAGTCATCCAAACTACCTCTGTATCGGGTTTTCCTTGCCAATCCACCAAGTATTCCATATACTCTTTGTTCCTTGTCTTTGTTACTCTGGAGTCTAAAATCTTCTACAGTTTTGGTGGGGTATGTGTAGGAATATTATCTGATGTTCCCTGTAATGTGTCTTGGTTTATATCTGGAGTATGCTTGTATGGAGTTAAATCACATACATTGAAGATAGGTGACAATCCAAGATCAGAAGGAAGTTGGATCTCATAGACATTCTTTCCACATTTCTCCAAAATCTGACATGGTCCAATCTTCCTCTGCATGAGTTTGGTATATTTACCTTTTGGAAGTCTTTCCTTCTTCAAATTAACCCACACCAAATCTCCAACATCAAACTATACATCTCTCTTCTTCTTGTCAGCATATTCTTTATGCTTCAATGTAGTTTGCTGGAGTTGAGTCTTGACTTGATCATGCACCTCTTTGATTGCTGCTGCAAAAGCTTCTCCATGTGCACTAATAGACTCTCCTATAGGTAAATCTCTTAAGTCCAAAATACCTCTTAGATGAATACCATTCACCACCTAGAAAGGTGATTTCCCTATACTTCTATTGACAATGTCATTATAGGAAAATTCATCTTGTGATAGGATGTTATCCCACTTCTCTCCATGCTGCCTTGTCAAACACCTTAGCAAATTTCCCAATGAATGGTTAACTACTTCAGTCTGTCCATCTGTTTGCGGATGATAAGCTAATGAGAAGGACAAATTGGTTCCAAACTTCTTCCAAAGAGTCCTCCAAAAATGGCCAATGAATTTCACATCTCTATCTGACACTATGCTCAGTGGCAATCCATGAATCCTCACTATCTCCTTGAAAAATAGGTCTGCAACATATGAAGCATCACAAGTAGTTTTGCATGGCAAGAAATGTGCCATTTTACTAAATCTGTCTACTACCACAAAAACACTGTCATATCCCTTCCTTGTTCTAGGTAAACCTAACACAAAATCCATGCTTATGCTCTCCCATGGCCTAGAAGGAATGGGTAGTGGTTGATACAAACCTACATTAGTGGATCTCTCTTTTGCTTTCTGACATATCACACATGCTTCCACAAATTTCCTCACATCTGACTGCAACTTTGGCCAAAAGTAATGCCTCTTCACAAGATCCAAAGTCTTATCCAGACCAAAATGTCCCGCCATGGCTCCATAATGCTTCTCCTTAATGATGTTCAGCCTCATAGAACATCGTGGGATACACAACTGCCCTCCTTTGAATAGTAATCCATCTTGTATCAGAAATTTAGAATACTCAACATGATATTTATCTCCAAAAGAAGTACACACGTTGTAAATCTCTCCAAAGTCTTCATCAGCATCATACATAGTCTTTAAGGAATCAATTCCAACACTTTCCAGTTGAATCTGATTTAGGGTGAGAGCCCTCCTGTTCAAAGCATCTTCTACCTTATTCTTGACCCATTTCTTGTGCTTGAGTGTGAAAGTGAAAGCTTGCAAAGTTTCCACCCACTTCATGTGTTTATGGTTCAAATTCTCTTGGCTGTTTATGAAACTAAGGGTCTGATTATTGGTAAACACTATGAATTCCTTTGGCATCAAGTAATGCCTCCACTTCTTGAGTGACTGGACTAGAGTATACATCTCCAAATCATAGGATGAATATCTTTTCTTAGCATCATTTAATTTCTCACTGAAAAATGCAATAGGCCTACCTTCTTGACTGAGTACTACGCCAATTGCCATGTGACTTGCATCACATTCAACCTAAAAAATCTTGCTAAAATTAGGAAGTGTAAGGACTGGCTACTGTGCCACTTTCTTCTTCAATGTTTCAAATGAATCATCTGCCTCCTTTGTCCAAGTAAATATGCACTTCTGTCCTCCTTTTATGGTGTCAAGCATGGGTGCATAGACATGACTAAACCCTCTTATAAAATTCCTATAGAAGGTTGCTAACCCATGGAAACTTCTGACATCATTCATGGTTCGAGGAGTTGGCCAAGACAATATGGCACTTACCTTCTCTTGATCCATTTGCAGTTTCCCATGTGAGATGACAAAACCCAAGTAGATGATCTCCTCCTACATAAACAAACACTTCTCCAAGTTTATCATTAGTTGTTCTTCATGTAACCTTTTGAGAACTAGGTCTACATGTTTGAGGTGTTCTTCCCTTGTATTACTGAAAATCAGAATGTCATCTAGATATACTATGACAAATTTACCTAGAAATTCTCTCAAGACCTCATTCATCAACCTCATAAATGTACTAGGAGCATTGGATAAACCAAAAGGCATGACCTTCCACTCATACAACCCTTCATTGGTTTTAAATGCCATTTTCCATTCATCCCCTGGCCTAATCCTGATTTGATGATAGCCACTTTTCAAATCTATTTTTGTGAAATATTTGGCACCTCCTAAAAAATCAAGCAAATGCTCTATCCTAGGTATGGGGAACCTATACCTGATTGTGATCTTGTTAATAGCCCTTGAATCAGTGCAAAGCCTCCAAGTGCCTTCTTTCTTTGGTACTAGTACAGCTAGTACTACACATGGACTTAAACTCTTGCCAATTAGGCCTGTGTCCAACAATTCCTCAATCTATCTTGCTACTTCTGCATTCTATTCTAGGGTAAGCTTGTATGCTACTTTGTTTGGAAGTGTAGATCCTGGGATTAGATCTATGCAGTGACTGATGTCCCTTATAGGTGGTAGGGATCTTGGCATTCCATCAAAGATGATGCCTTTGTACTTGTCCAATAATTCTTGGATAGTTGGATCTATGAACCTTTGCTTCTTCTCTCCCTTGACTTCTTGCTGTTGTTCCTTATTCACCTTTAGGCATGGAATTAGAGCATATGCAACTGCTCCTTCTTCTACTATTTCTGTCATAAACTGTTTGCCTTCTACTAGCATTACCTTGACTTTTTTTCCTTTTGATTCCACCTCCTTCTCCATCCATGGTAGTAACTCTATCACCTGACCATCCTTGGTGATTGAATATGTGTTTCTAACTCCATCATGTTGTGCTCTCAAGTCATATTGCCATGGTCTTCAAAATAGGAGATTGCAAGCATCCATCTGAGCTATGTCAAACAATAATCTGTCCTTGTATGGTCCAATTTGAAACTCCAACCAATCCTACTCTTCCACAATTGTTTGCTAACCTTGAGTGAGCCATGAAATCTTGGATGGGCAAGGATGTGGTAGTCTCCTAAGCTTAAGCTTTTCTACCATTTCAATAGACACAAAATTTTCAGTAGATCCAGAGTCAATCAGAACTCTACATACCTTTCCTCCTGCCTTGCAAGTAGTTTTGAAAAGAGACTTTCTTTGTGGGGGTTCTCTATCAGGCACCTTCATGGTGGTCATTGCTCTCCTAATAATAAAAAATTCTCCTTTCTCAGGATACCCATAAG
Source organism: Cunninghamia lanceolata (assembly GCA_027924645.1). Classification (NCBI taxonomy): domain Eukaryota; kingdom Viridiplantae; phylum Streptophyta; class Pinopsida; order Cupressales; family Cupressaceae; genus Cunninghamia; species Cunninghamia lanceolata. The sequence continues at coordinate 666,140 of BSBN01000609.1, forward strand.
CATTAGGAGCATTCACACTTTGATAAGTGTTTGAGCTTGTCGCACTTTGACAATCAGATTCTTGGATCAGATTTGTCCTTCTTTCTCCCCCTGAACTTGTTGCTTTCTCTGGACATCTACTGGCTATATGGCCTTCCTGATTACAATTGTAACATCTAATAGCTCCTCTACCCTAAGATCTCCCTCTAAATGGTAGTCTTCTACCCCTAAAATTTCCTTTTTGATCATAACTTCCCTTTTGAGTTTGACTGTTGTCTCCTTTGCTGCTCTCTTGATTGGTTTCACCTTGGTGTCCAAATCTATTTCCCCTACCTCTGAATGGACTTCTTCCCCCTCTTTGCTATCTTCCTCTTCCTCTATTGTTCTACTCTTGTCTTCTCTTTAGTTTCTCTTCCACCTTGAGTGCTAATTGGTAACACTTCTGAACTATATCTAGATTATGTAGATTTAGGTCTTCTTGGATGGCAAATCTCAACCCATTGAGATACCTAGCTACCTTCTCTTCCTCATTCTCCTTCACCTTTGTCTTGAGACATAGTTTCATGAACTCTTCAGTGTATACACTGACATCTAACTCCTTCTGCTTTAGATTTTGTCTCCTCTTATGTAATTGGATGTTGTAATCCAATGGAACATAGGCTTCCTTCACTAAAGCCATCATCTTCTTCCATGTAGCAACTCTGTTCTTTCCTTCTTTCACCCTGTCATCTTAGATGAAATTCCACTAGGTTAGTGCAACTCCTTTCATTTTGGATTGAGCTATCTTCACTCTTTGGTGGTCTAGTATTTCCTCTGTTTCAAAGAAACTATTCAAGGAGTCTATCCACTCCATCACTGAATCAAGTTCCATTTTTCTTGCAAACACTGGCAGGTCTATTTTCATATCCATGGTCCTTCACTCCATGGATTTGAGGGCATTAAGTAAGGGTCTCTGGTCTACAGGAACCTCTATCTCTTCCTGCCTAGGGATCTCCTCTTCATCCCTATCTTCTTGTTCACCAGAATATTCTTTTCCCTTTCCTACTTTGTCCCTCAACTTCTCCAACTCATCTTTCAATTCCTGATTCTGAGCTCTAACTGCTTTGCTCTCTACCAATTGCTTCTTTACTAAGACTACCAACTTAGCATTGGTTATCCTTGCTGGGTACTCTTCTAACCCTTCTCCTTCAGATATCTTGTCACCTTCTTCTTCTTCCCAAAAGATACTCCTTCGGCTCTGATACCACTATGATGTAGAGCTGCCACGGGAAAGCCTTCAATTGACTAATAAAATGCTCATAAATCGCATTCACAATCTACATACAACACTTGACTCATTACCACCGGTTTGCTACAGTGTTTTACATACCAGTTTACCACCATGGCCAGTCATAACATGTATCATGTGCTTGTATTCCCGCTAATGTACATTCTTCAACATGCAAGACTTAATCTCTTATCGCCACTGAGTTTGATGCCCTTACCTATTTCTGCCGGTCACTATTTGTATCTACAGAAAATGTATATTCTGATATACATACAACTTGAAACATGCATTCGCTGAATATACCTTTAGAATATGCCTTCGCTGAAGTCAAACATTGACTTTACTTGTATCAACCCGATGTACATTCACAATGTACATTCAAAACATAAAATCTGCCACATGCATCTGTGGGATCCTCACAACCGTGCAACTGCAGTATACACAGGGATTGAACTCGATATACATTTGTGATATACATAGAGATTGTATATCAACACTTTACAACATACCAACCTGATGTGTGATTGTCAGATACACACAAACTGGTACTCAGATGTGATAGCGATATACACATGAACTGTCTGCGACAAACAAAAGCAGTATATACAGGAAATGTATATCTGAATATGTTTTACCCTTATATCTTCAAAACATGCATTTTCAACATGTTTTCACACCTGATATGCCTTGCAATATATGCATAGACTATATATCCTGCATACAAATGTGATATACTCACAATTTGTATATCCTGTAGAACTTTGCCGATTTGATCCGTTGAAACCCTTGCGATTTCATAGATCTATTTCTCCTACAAATATGTAATCCTCTGTACTTTGTCAACCTAGCACATGCCCATGCTAGGACTCTTCAATGCATGACGTAAGAGATCCAACAAACTTGAACACGGATAAACAAGAATCAAAACAAAACAAAACCTAAACTGATATCTACAACCATTCCACCGATTCGAAAAATCTAATTGGTGGAATGGGTTACAAATCTATTTCGATCCTAATTAGAAAATTGATTGCATAGTGAATTCAAAATGCCATAAAATAACACAAACAAGATCTTATTACTTTCAAAAATGCATACAGATATCTAATTTCACAGTTTCGCAACTACTGCTCTATCTAACATCTGTTCTATATCTTCACTTCTATATCTCAAATTGATCTGATCTAGGCTATTTAACTACTTGCCAATAGTAGTACTAACTTGATTCCCAGTTGCTGGGGGACAATTTGCAGTGGCTAGGAGAGATAACTAACTAACAAACTCAAGAACCTTGTAAATGCACTCGACAGGTGTCCCTTGGGACTTACAAATAGAAACAACTGAATTCAAACTACAAAGATAATTGGTCAGACAAACCTTATTACATTCAAATGCATAAAACATACTATATTAAGACCTAGTCTTCTTTTTGAAGGGGTGCTCCTGCACCAGGAAGATCATAAAAATAAGTTACAAAAAATACGATGAATCAAGCCATTTCAAATATTTAACACTCAAAGTAAAGATCCCTAAATGTATCAATTGTATATATAGAAATGAAGTAGTAGCTATGTTGATATCATAGACAACAAAATAAGTATCCTCATGTAAAGTGTGGTGACATAAGAAGTCATCTTGGTAAGGTAAGGAAGGGGGAAAGAAATCCATGATAAGATAATGCCAATCAATTTTAGCTTTGAGAATTACAAAAAATAGTGGTACATATCAAATCTGAAAATGAAACTATAAGGAGAAATTCAAGGGTGAGTTGGGTGAGAAAAAACAATTTAGAATAAGTTAAGAACAAACCCTAGAAGTAAAGATGTAGCAATGGAGTAATAATAAATATAAACACAAACACAAAAAAGAATTGAAGAGAAATTAGAGAGTGAAAATATAAAGCCTTGATGAATGTATAAAGCCTCAAGAAAAACCCTAGGGTGGTGGAAGATCAAATCCAGGTTCACCAAAATTGTAAAGGAAAACTACTTTTGCTATATGTAAATCTAGGCTTAGAACTAAGCTCATACAAATGAAGCACAATTAACCTAGATTAATTAAATGATAGCTAGGATTGGAAATTCTATAATAAATGTTATTTTAGAAAATTAAATATGAATGGATATGAAACTTATCTATAAGAACTTTGATGAAGAACTAAGCTCAATGCCACATAGAAATCAACAATTAGATTATAGAAAATAAGATGACCTTGATATGCTCACTACCTGGAACTTTAGAAAACCTAAAAATTATTTTTGGTTGATTTTGTATCTATGGATCAATTTTGTATGGTATAAATCTACTACGTAATCTATACATCTTATTTACTTCAAAATGTGTACTTTTTCTACCTAGTTTTCTCCAAACCCTTTTTTATTTGTGCTTAAGGATGGATAGTATTTTAAAGTACCTTATGGAAAGTTAGATAACAAGGGACAAGTTCTCCAATGTTGATTCCCTTAATTGGATTGGCTACACAATTGTCACCAAGGTTGGTAAACAATAAGTAGGCAGCCAAATGATCTAGATGATAACTTTGATGTGAGTATGATGTAGGGGCATCCACGTAACCCCCCATTTTGGTGCTATTTACTTATCATTTATGTTTTCTCTAATTTTGGTGTGTCCTTAGCTATCTCCATCAGTCAATATATTCCTCTTCCTACTTGACGGTGATGTAGCTGATCTAAATTAGCAAATGTATCTGTGGTGACTGAGACATTAATAGCTAAAGGTGACTATTGTAGAACTGGCAGTGTGGAGATTTAATTTTTAGGCATTTCTTTTGGTGTTGTGGCAACTACCAATTGAAGCACTTCTCTATTTGGAGGATGGTCATCGAAGGAGTTAGTGGCAGTTGCTCACATCCCATATTCTCTTACTAGGGAGATCATGAAATGGTCAGAAGGTGGGAAATGTTAGGGCGGTGTAAGGCATAGAGGACGCAACCTCTAGGAGAATAGAGAAAAGAGTGTATGTAGAGGGATACTTTTATCTTTTTCTCCTTTTACGTAGCGTAGGCATGATGGTTATGGGGCTTAAATATTGTCATCGCTCCATTCTTTAAAGAGTGGTATTGTCATTTCAAGACATTTTAGGGAGCTGTATTTGCTATGACAAAACATTAGTGGTCTGAACCGATAGTTCCTTGGTTTGTGTAGCAAAAGCACATTGTGTGTGTTGTTTGGTCTTAGACTATTGAAGATTGAAGGTTACAAGGAGAACCCAGTGGTTGAGAGGCCATGAAGGCCATCAAAAGTTTGTAATTTTGTAGTTGTTTTTTAGAAACTTAATAAAATATGTATGTTGTTGTTCTCTATGGCATTAGAATTGTATGATGTTTGTTTTCTAATTGCATCAGAGTATTGACTCTGTTTAATACTCAAATTTAGACATTCCTAGGAACGTTCCACTTAATGCTAAAGATGCTTGATTGATAATTAGATGTTCCTAGACATGATTTAAATGCCAAGACATAAAAAATTATATCACAAATGTGCACATCAAGTAGGATTGAAATGGATAGTGGAAGGAGTAGGAATAAAAATTTATTGAATGCACAAGACAACTGAGAGGGGGGGTGAATCAGTTGTAGCTTAAAATTTCAAAACCCTCGCATATATTTAGATTCGTATAGATTTAATTAACCCTTAGATTGTTATGATGATCAAGCATGAAAGCAAATAATAAAAACTAAATCAAACCAACATCAAACACAAGAGAACACCAGATTTACATGGAAAACCCAAGAAGGGAAAAACCACAGTGATGATTAGCTCACAATATAAAGTAGTATCAACACTGAATTACACAAGGCTCACTACCAAAGGGCTCACTGTCCAAAGAGAAAGAGTCAATAGAAGAAGTGGTTCACTGCTAAGATTTGAAATGTTATAGTTGCATCTGACATATGCATGGAGTACAGTTCCAATGAAGCTCAAAATACACAACCAATATTCACCACAACACCAACATCACCTTCATAGCAACATTGAAGAATAGTAGACACCTTCTGCTCACTGCATCGAGTAATCTAACACATGAAGTCTTGTACTGCACCACACATTCAACCACTCTATTACTCACATCACATCCATTACATGTACACATAATCATGATCCCTTGATACTCATTTATATTGTCATCAACCTTGAGAACATTCTCCAAGGTTGGCAAATCACCTTAACCCAAAGAATTCAAATTAGGTCTAGACCTAAACATTCTTGCGGTGGAAAGGAATGAAGGTGGACCAAAACACATCTTAGTTTGGACCTAAATGCATCTAAGGATGCTACTCCACACTTTCACAATCACCAAAGTAGCTCCTCAATTAGTGTAAACACCCAAGGTCAGCTAAACATGTGTTAACACAATGAACTTTTAAGTACATGCTTCCTCACACCCAGAAACAACTTGTGAACCACATGCAAGGCTTCACCACAATCTAGAGTATTCCTCAAACATCCTAAAACATTTTGAAATCCAACAAATTCCTTTGCAACAACTTTCACCTGCCGCACAACCTTATCCCATTTATCTAGTATGCTTAACTGTCTCTATCACACACTGTATCTTTAGAAATTGACTTCCAGAGCACCAAACCATGAACAAATTTAATAGAAGAAAGATATAATCCTTATAAGCATAATTCCAAAATCACAAGACCTGAAACCACTTTGTGGAGAAATGTGGAGCAAAGACATTTCTCCCAAACACCTCTGCATAACCCAGAAACATAGTCCACACGCTGGTGAATACAACTTCATCTGTACAATGAACTAGAATACCAAATTTAGAATATAACAAGTTTTAACATCTCTTAACCACATATCTAAACCACAAATATAGATCTTCAACATAGAGGAAATGTGAAGCAAAACTAGAATGCTACTATGTAATCCAAAATGCCACTTCAACAAACTATTTTCTTTATTAATCAAATTTTCTCAAAAGCACTTGGAAACCAACCAACAAAAACATATTCCTAACATCTTTAGAACCTCTTCAAAGCAACCACATCATCTTCAGCAAAGAAACTCAACCAAATAGCTCATGTATCTTTGCAACAATCTCATCTCAAAGATAGTATCCACTCAACACTAACTGCTCATACTCTTGTACCAAAAGAAACTCACACAAATGACATAGTTGAAACCAATGACAACACAAGCTTGTTGACATCATTGAAAACACTGATTACACATAATTGCAACAAAATTTAAATTTATAAATTATAATTTTGGATCAAATCTAAATTGTGTAAGATCACTCCCACACATTGTAGAAATGACCCAAGATAAGGAATGCAGAATCTTGAGGTAGGGATCGAGTGCATCAAAATGTCGATTGATGATAAGACACATGTGAGGGAATAGGTGCAAAGAGAGCATGGATAATGTAAAATGTATGAGAATGCATAAAAGAGAGTAAATGAAAGTGGATTTAAGAATAAGGAATACAACCAAACTTAACACAAGAGTGTGCTATATATTGCTATGTAATTGTACATGAAGACAATCACTCAAAATGGGACCAAAACTAAATGGGAATTGACAATGTGACGTATTGTAATTATCCAACTTATCATTTCTTATTCAGGTTTATGTACCGCTAAGGTGGATGGGAACTTTGGGGACACTAAACCATATAGATAATTAGTAGTATTACATTAATTAGACCTGATGACATCTAATTATTTTTAACATCAAGTACTCGAGGTGAGATGTTATTAAGGGTTGATTAATTGGAAACTAAGACTATATCAACCACTTCAAATCCAAACACTATCACATGTGAAAATATACTGAGATTTTGTAGGTGATTTACCTAGATGGAAAAAAAATGTTCATGGATATCTCTTTGTGGTGGTTGCTAGGTTTAGAAATTTAGATGAATGTCTAGAACATGATGGAATCTAATTTATATTATTATTAAATCTAAAATTAGATACTATTCTCAAACCCTAGATTTGAGGAAGTATTCCAAAAAGTGATACAAACTCTAAAGAGAAACTAGGGAATCTAGTGAATTTAACTCAGACAATTTAGATGAATGTAGAACAAGTACAAATCTACTATGTAGTTTAAAATTAAATCTAAAACTATAAACTATATTGAAAACTATATTTTTGAATCTAATTCTAGACTATTGAAAACTATTTAGAACATGTAGGAATCTAATATTTTTGAAACATTTTTATACATACCTTGTTTTTTTTAAAATATCTTTACATCCTTCTTGAGATAATTTTTCTTCCTTTTCTATAGAATATGATCGCATACCTTTATTTTGCCTTGTTCTTTTATTTCCCATTTCCTCCTTAAAAATAGTTGAGTCAGAAACTCCTTCACCAAATTATTTGTTTTCTAAAAACTTCCAAAATCAAAAAATTTGAATAAATTAGGACATATGTGTTTTTACTTTTATTAAACATTCGATTATTTATATATATATATATTTTACTTAAATTTTTTTATATTATAGTTGACTTCATGACCTTCAAAGGTGTTTTGTTATGATTTTTTTTATTATTTTTTGATCTATGACCTTTGTTCAAAGGTAGACAGTTAAGATTTTTTTTTTAAGTGGCCTAACTAACCTTTGAACAAACCTATACCTTTGTGTGAAGGTCTATTTGAACAAAGGTACCTTTGTGCGAAGGTCTCTTCAAACAAAGGTGCTTCCTTCATGTGAAGGTACCTTTGTTGGAAGAGACCTTCATACAAAGGTCCTTGGATGGTCTCTCCCACTCTAGGCCTCAATATTTCCTCAGAATTTTTTATTTCTAAACCTTGGGTCAGACCTCCAAATGGAATGAACTTGGCTAGACAATTTGTAGAATTGTAGCCCTCGAAGTGAGCTTTCCAATAAGTATACTTTTGAATATATTTAATTTGATTGTTATATTTATTTTCTATTTTTTACTGAACATAGGTTTTTCACCGAATATCAAGCTCTTTGTTGTACACATATATGGAAAATTAGAAAAATTGTGAAATTTATTTTGAAAAATATCTATGCAGTAGCTATTGATGTCCTTGTTTCAACAAAAAAAAGTGAATTTGGATACATACAAAAAAAGTTACGCTATATGGTATAAACCTATGTCTAGATTATAATAAGCTCACTTCACAAATTAATAAAAAAAATATATGCATAAAAAAATTATAAAAATTATCCTTGCATTAGATATTGGTGTTATGAATCTATATTTCAAAATTTAGAATTTTATCTTTTCTATAAAATAAGTTATACTATATGGTAGAAACATCACTTTTTGAAAATACTGTTAACTATAAAAAAACAAGTTATTAAAAGTTACATAAAAAAATCACAAATTATTTTTTAAAATTTTAAAAAATATATATTTAGAATCTACACACAAAATATGAAAAACCACTAGTTCACATCATCTTCAAATTCTTAATGGTTTAGTTGCTATAGGTGTTGGAAAGTGAAAATTTGATTAAAAATGTTGATTTCAATATCCTACTTTGGCCAAAAAGTGGGACACAGTATTGTGGGATCACCCTTTGTGGCACTTAGAGTACTTAATAAGATTGCTAGGGGAGAAATATTTATGGCAAATTCATGGTCTATGTAATATGAAAACCAAGCTAAGGAAAGAGTAGAGCAATGCTTGTTTGAAGCTGAGCTAAAACTTCCCACCTTATCCACTAAAGTGAACATTTATGTGGCACTCTTATGATCTTACAATGTTATCTTAGGGATGAATTGGCTCTAGTGCCATAGAGAAAGAATAGATTATTTTGAAAAAAAAGTTGAGTGTTTAGATGATTTGGGAAACCATGTTTGAATCCAAGGGGTTAAATGGGAATTCAAGCTAAGGTAGTTTCAACTATGCAACTTAAGAGAGGAAGAAGAAAGGGGTGAAAAATGTATGGCATTAGTTTGGATGAATTAAAAGAAATCAATGGACCTATGTGGCAATATTATCCTTTTCTTCAAGATTTTTGGGATGCTTTTCCTAAAGAGATACCTAGACTACCTCATTGAAGGGAATTTGATTTTTTAATCAACATAATTACATGATAGGATCCTCAGTCCAAGGCTCCATATACAATGGCCATAACAAAGCTCATGGAGCTAAAAGTTTAGTTACAGGAATTACTTTCTAAAGGATTAATCCAACCCAGTGTGTCTCCTTGGGTGCACTAGTAATTTTTTTTCAAAAAGAAGGATGAAACCTTGCACCTATTTATAGATTATTGGATACTTAATAAGGCAATGATAAAAAATAGATACCCCTTGCTACACATTAATGGCCTCTTTGATCAAATGCATGGTGTGGCTATTTTCTCCAAGATTGACCTGAGAGTAGGGTATCATCAGTTGACCATAAAGAAGGAATATATTCCTAAGATTGCCTTCATGATGCATCCTACCTTGGGATTCTTACTAGATAGACAATGCTAGCAACATACCCACACACCATTCACCAGCATAGCTAATTTCAATGTTTTACTTGTTCTTGTGCAACTACAAGAATAAGAAATCAATTCAAGATAAACAAAATCAATAGGAAATGGAAGTATTTAGATGTTTTCCAACTTCAATCAATTTGAATTCATAGCATATCATAATTTAGATGTACAAATTGAGCCAAAGCCAAATTACATAATTTAAACTTCTACAAATTCTTCCCTTGCAGTGCAATTCAAACAAAATGTACAATGATTGTTCCCCTTCAGCTCCTCTCTGCTACTATAGTTCACAAATCCTCTATTTATTTGGCCTATTTGACCCCTTCACTAATCGCATACACTCATCTTATGTTCCTTTTTCTATTCATATGTTGTTCACCAATGTCTAATAGCTTGGTTGATTGCTTTTCCTCTGCAAATTTTGTCCAACACTCTTCCAAATTGCCCTTCTTCTCTGTTGTACCCTTCTAGATTATGTTTTCCCCTATTTCTAAAGCTAATCACCCCCTCTTTTCCAATTCATTTCTCTCATCTATTGATGTAGGAGAATCCCAAGTTGCAAAGCAATCTTGCATCAACCAAAAATATTTGCATTCTTTCTTTTCTTTCATTTTTAGTTCAGTTCAACCATTTGCAACTTTTCAACTTTTTGTACAGTATTTTGCTACATCTTCATATCAAAGCTCACAGAGTAGAACTTAGCATCTATATATCATCATCTACAACATATTCAGATTTCAGGAGATTTGGATTTGTTTCCTAAGAGTTATTGCTATTAGACGATCATCAGTCTTCTCAGAACAGAGCATCTAGACAGTCAGTTGAAAAAGAAGGTTTGCGGAGCACTTCTGTGACCTGTGGAGCCTAATGGAACATCATACATGGCACATAAGGATTAGATATACCTTCCTTGAGGTCCACACCTAGTTTCATTCATTTGTAGAGCAATACCATATGTTGTAGGTCAACCTACTTGTTTCTACACATTACATCTTTCATTAAAGGTTGTAACCTCTTGTGGCTGACATGGAGGATTCTTTGAGCTTGGAGATGATATATATAGATCTCTTAAATGCATTAGGAAGTTAGTTCTTGGTTAGTAGTTTTAGAATATGAGTTAGAGTTGAATTTTCTTCCTAGAAGGCACTTTAATGCCCTATCTTGCATATTTGTTGTAACCTAAAAAGTAGGCCTGTGAGCTCTTTGATTGTAGCCTGCATATTACTGGATTATGAACATTGTAGTTATGAATATATGAATATTCTATTACATTCTATGTTTGTGTTGTTTCCATTGTCTTTACTCTAGCTGCATGGTTTGGATAGTTCATTCTATGAACCCTCCTACCATGACTGCAACAAGTGGTATCAGAGCCAAGTTTTGAATCCTTTAGGAAGTGAAGGCATTCCGTGAGATCTTGTGGTGAGTAGATTATCGATCTGAGGTAGTCTACTTGTGTTTGTCAATAGCACTGATTGTGAGGCAGTTGCAGCCCTATAGTCAGATTGTTGAATTGAGGCAGTTACACCAGATCCTAGGAAGAGATGCCACAAGGAAGGATGCTTGCTATGGCCAATATTGCTAGAAGAATGGAAGAAATGATAGAGATGATGAGAACAATGAAAGTGTGATTGGATGCTATAGAAGAAGATAGAAGAAGAGGACTAAACCCTAGACATGATGTTGAAAGTGATGATGAAAATTTTCAATTTGCTGACCAAAATGAAGAAGCCCTAGAAGAAGAAGAAACAGATTAGGTGAAGATGTTGAAATCTATTTCTAAGATTGGAAATAGAACTAGAGTGGAAGTATCAAACTATACTAGAAATTTGAATCTAGAGGAATTGATTGACTGGATAAATGAGTTGGAGGAATACTTTGAATATGAAGAAATTGAAGATCCGAAGAGAGTAAGATTTGCAAAAACTAAGTTGAAAGGACATGCTGCTATTTGGTGGAAAGAAGTTCAATTGGATAGGAATAGGAGAGGAAAAGAAAAGATCATAAAATGGGATAGAATGGTGACAAAGTTGAAGCAGTTCATACCTGCTGACTATGAGTTGGAATTGTTGAAGAGATTGTAAAACTTGAGACAAAAGGAGAAATCTATGAAGGGGTATATAGAATAATTTCATAAGATGATCATAAGGACTAGACATAGGGAAGCAAGCAAGGATAAAGTGGTATGATATATAAATGGATTGAGGATGAACAGTCAAGAAGAACTAAGTCTAGTAAGGATGACATCAATAGAGGAAGCATATCAGTTTGCATTGAAAGTTGAAGACAAGTTGAATAAGAAGCATGAGCAAAGATAGAGAGCTAGAGGAGGTAAATTTGAAAGAGGTAGAACATATTCCAAAGGAGAAAGACCTTATGTGGAGAAAAATAAAGAAAGTAGTCCATACAAGAAGGAAGATAGAGACAACAATTCATACCAAAGAGATGATAGTAATTTCTACCGCAATAATAGAGGGAATCATAATTCTTACTACAATGAAGGATATATGAGAGACGAAAGAGGGTTTGGTAAGAGGTTATTCAGAGGAACTTGCTTTAAGTGTGGAGGTGAAGGATACAGAGAATTTAAATGTCATCAAGGAAGTATAAGCAAAAGAACAAAGAATAGTGCAAGAGCATCTTATGCGGAGGAAGAACCTATTGGATCACCTAGTTCTGTTGGAAATCCAAAGAAAGGAGAATCATTAGTCATGAGAAGAGTATTATTTCAAGTAGAGACAACTAAGGTGTTGAATACAAGGAATACTGAGAGGGGGGTGAATCAGTATTCCACAAAACCACTTCTTAACATGTTCATTAATCCAATTACCAAAATTAATAATATGAAAGCAAAATAAACATGAGAACAACAACCATAAAGGTGTAACACATAGACACCAAGATTTTTACATGGAAAACCCAAAAATGGAAAAACCATGGTGAGTGTTAGGTCACAATATATTATGATAACAATACTGGATTATATAAGGCTCACTGCCATGGGGCTCACTACCCAAATAAATGCTCACTGTAGGTGGACTCACTATCCAAGCTGACACACTATCCACAAAGAAAGAAGGGTAGAAGAGAGAAGGAAATTGGCTCACTACCAGTGGTGAACTAGTACAAATGCATCTACCACATGTTGGAGTACAGTTCCAATGAAAGCTCAATACACAGATTCAAAGGTCTTCATTATTTCTACCCTCTTTTTCTGCTCTCCTACATATACTCTGTTTTATGCCCTTATTGTCCTTTTCTTCTCTACAAACTCCCTTAAATCATGCACACATTGAATTCACACTTATCTCTTCATATTCACTCAAGGACATCTTTTTTGCAACTACATTTCATGTTTTTATACAATTCATCAACCTTGGAATGTACATCAAGGTTGGCATTACATTCTTCAGCCATTAGAATAATCTCCAAGGTCGGCATTACAAACATACATAGAAAGGCTGATCTTAAAGGTCATCCACTTCAATATTTAATGGTAAATTCTAGCCAATGAAAAATTTTCCTATATTTAACACTTTTTGTTGGGAATGAAATAGAAAAATGCTATTGGCTGTTTGACCTGTTCAACTCTAGAAGTGGATGACATTTACATAAAGCGTACATAGAAATAGGTCTGGACCTAAACAAAATTTGCTAAGGTAAAGACATATGTGGATCATGTTAACCCTTAATTGGGACTCAAGTGTAATCTCCCATGTCACGAAATACTTCCACAATCTTCGATGTATCTCCGCAAGTAGTGAAATCAACCAAGTCGGCCAAGACTGATGTTATCATTAAGTCTTCTAAGATTAGTCTTCATACACAATCCAAATTTCTCTTTGCGGACCAATCCAAAGGTGGAAACATGATTAGGAGACATCCACAAACACATTGTAATCACCAAGAACAACTACACAATCTCTAACCACTCTGCCAAGAAGATTCTTTAAACTGGAGCACATAAACAACATTGTCAACTACTGTCATAAAGAAAAGATTGCTTGCGGACCACCAAATCATGAACCATTGGAGATGAAGGCACTTATCATAATTAGAAATTTGAATCTAGGACTATAGACTAAAATACTTAAATGCAAAGGAATGTGGAGCATAAACATTCTCCATGTCACCGCCAAATATACAGAAAAAGTAGTTTTCACTCTGGTGAACATAACTCACTCAAATCTTCATACTGGAGGCTCAAACTTGGAACATAGCATCTTTAAACATGTCTCTAACTAACTTCCAATCCATAGACAAAGATATTCATTCTACAAGAAATGTAGAGCAATCTACAGGACTATTTTGCTGTATCAAGAATGGTTATTATCTTCAATACTTAACTCATTACAAGAAAGCATCAAAACAAGAGCACAATTGACACTAATGACAACACTGATATGTTGACATCAATGACAACACCGGTTATGTATATACTTGCAATAATCTCCCCTTTTGTCATCGATGGCAGGCAACATATGATGTGAAAAACTATAAAGACCATCAAGACAAGATACTCCCCCTTTCTTTTTATACATCTGCACTCTTTCTCCTCTTGAATTTTTCACATGATTTCTCTCCCCCTTTGACATTAATGGCAAAGGGTACATACTTGCATTCTACTACTCTGATCAAATCATCAATAATGTAACACTTACTGCTCTTTCTTAGGAACACATATTAGAAACACTTGCTACTCCCCTTGAGAGGGAGCTCTCAAAACATCAATCTAGATCAAAGAATGAAGCTTTGGACATCACTAGACTGATGCATTCTTATGCATCTTAGTTTAGAGAAGGAGAGGTAATAACCCCTAATTTTTGTCTGAGATACTCAAAGGTATCCTTAGGTAGAGGCTTAGTGAAAATATCTACAATCTCATCCTTTGTGGACACATATTCCATCTTCATTCTTTGTCACCTTTTCTCTCAAAAAATGATACCTTATTGATATATGCTTTGTTCTTGAGTGCATCATTGGATTCTTTGAAATGTTTATGGCACTTGTACTATCACAAAAGATTGCAATTGGATCTTCATACACAAATCTTATGCCCTTCAAAGTTTGCTTCATCCATAACACTTGAGTGCAACAACATGCTACTGCAATAAATTGTGCTTCTGCAATAGACAAGGAGATTGGATCTTGCTTCTTTCTCAGCCATGAAATCAACCTATTTCCCAGGAAGAAAGCACCTCCACTTGTACTTTTTCTATCATCAACATCTTTGGCCCAATCTACATTTGTATAAGAATTGAGAGTGAAATCATTATCCTTTGGATGCCATAATCCATGATCTGATGTGCTTTTCAAATACCTCAAGATTCTCTTAATTGGCATCACATGTGACTCTCTAGGATCTTATTGAAATCTTGCCACAAGACATGTTGCATGCATTATATCAGGTCTAGTTTGAGTTAGATAAAGTAATCCTCCAATCATAGATCTATACCTTTTCTAATCAATCTTAGTTAATTCATCATTTTTACTCAACTTGCAGCTAGTCACCATGGGAGTGCATACTAGTTTGGAGTCCTCCATGTAAAGCCTGCCCCTATCAAATAGGTATGTACCTTGTCATTTATAAAGTTCTAGATTAGATGATAAAATGAATTGATTATTTTATGATATAATTGGGTGATGGACATGTACTTAGTTAGATCATGCCTTCTCATTGGCCATTATATGTTCTTCGACTATGGTCTCGATTGTTGGATTTGATGTGTTGTGCGTACCCTGTGAAGTGTTTGTGTTAATTGCATGTTCCTTATGGTCTTGATTTTTCTTTCATCTTATTGGGTTTCCTTGAGTTTGGTTGTGGTGTGCTTGCAAATAACCTACTTGCTTTTGATGCGAAGTGGATTTAGTTTAATGACTCTTGTGGGTTGATCCCTTGCATATTAATGAGGATGTTATGAATGATTCAATTTCCTTGTGAGTTGAAAGTTGGTTTAAAGTCTCCTTCACTTCCTTGGATTTTAAATTTTCTTGGGTTGGAGTGCTTGCTATTAACCTTCATGATTTCTGACAAGGGATTGAATTAATTGACGACTTTCATGGGTTGGTACCTTGCATTATAATGTTACGTTGTGACTTTTTCATAATGCTTTCTTTAGTGTGTCGTATTTATTCCTTGTGCTTTTCATGTGAAGGTAGTGGGGAATCCATTGCATGTAGAGGTACTATTTTTAATACAAATTTATAATATTCTATATTTTATATTTATTTTATTATGTAACTTGACTAATAATTCTATCATGTACTGATATGTATTTTCTTTATATATATATATATATATTGAGGTCTAACACCACAAGGGGTATGTCAACAATATTTCTACCAAGTTCCATCCAGTGCACACATAAATTTCTATTATATCACTACGTATTAGTAGTTAGTTATGTTCACAACACTATCGAATTTATGTTAACACAATTCTATGTTGTATAGGTGGGTGTTGGGTAGTTGATAATTGAGTTGAATCTCTTATATGTTCCAACTCTTATGTTTGATGATGTGGTCACGTAATTGTAGTGATGTTTATTCCTCACTCGTTTGGAAGAGGTCTAATTGAGAGGGTGAAGTACATCATTCTTATTTGATTTAATCTTAGATTATTTCGAAAAGTAAGAGTTGTTAAATGTTGATTGATAGATTGGATACTTTGAGTTGAGGTGAACCAATGGCATGGTTCACATTACTTATCTCTA
Source organism: Cunninghamia lanceolata (assembly GCA_027924645.1). NCBI lineage: Eukaryota > Viridiplantae > Streptophyta > Pinopsida > Cupressales > Cupressaceae > Cunninghamia > Cunninghamia lanceolata. The sequence goes on from BSBN01000609.1 coordinate 682,546, forward strand.
CTTAGGGGACTACTATGGTAGATTAGGTGCTATTGTAGTTACATGTTGCAAAAACTAGTTATGTATAAGGTAGATATATTCGCATGTGGTAGGAATTAGCTTCTTGTATTTGCATTGATAGACGTGGTCTTGAGTTCATGAATTTTAATGGAGTGACTTGCATCCACCCAACTCTTATTGTAAGAGAGTTATAATTTAAACTGGAACATTTGTAGCATGATTGAAAACCTTGTTCTCATGCCTTGGATAGTTGAATTTTCTCCTAGGGGAGAATAATGAATTTTGGTTATAAAAGCACAATCAAATTATTGAGATTCATTAAATTTTTCCTTGTGAGAATTCATTTCTTTTCTCAACTATGATTCATGTAGATTTGTGCTATTAATCTTGCCCTAGTATTGTGAGATGGGGGGGATGTAAACTAGAAAAAAATAAATAAATGGGGATTGGCACAGTATACAAGTTCCACCATTTCACTAATGCAAGCAAGATTTGAAATTAGAACGAGTGCTAGAAATTTGATATGTAAAAGGATTGTATAACATATAGGATGAGAGCGTGCCTTGCCTTGGAGGGTGTTGGGAAATGGGCAATTTTTTTTTATTTTACTTACTCTCTGCCCTTCGCTTTTAGAGGTGGCAGCCACTGATGCTCCAACGGGTTTTCAGGGGTAAAGTCCATAGATTTTTCTAGCAGACAAAAAATGGGACATGGCAGACATAATGAAGGTAGGTAGCACCCAAAACGTGGAAGTGCAGGCCAAGTCGTGGGGGCCCGTGTTCAAAGGTAGGGCCATCAGTATTGTCAGAGGGGGAAGGAAAAAGTGGGAAGATGGGAGGAGCTGAGGGAGAGTGCGAAGAAAAAACAAAGGAGACACCCTCAGAGGAATCGACCCAAACCCATGGAGGAAGCCTCGTGTCCGTGTTGAAAGGTATTTGCACCAGATCTATTTTTATGCAATTTCGTTATGTACAGAAAGAGCTACAAAATTTCACAAAAAAACAAAGAAACAAAGGTTCCACGGCTCTTCCTCTATTTCCCCTCTCTGGAAACTGATGGGAGATAATTTTACGGTTTTGTCGAACTGCCCTTTGTTTAGGATTTACTAGAAGTTGCTCGTTGTTTTTGTAGCACTTTAGCTAGATATTCAGTACACTGGGAAGGTATTACTGCCTCTGAATAAACCAAACACTTGTGAAAAGGAGTTTGGCCAACAGGAACAATCGATGAGTTTAGAAAATTTCCCGGTGCAGACAACTCTGAGCAGGGCCTAAATTAGACAGTTGTAAAGCTGTGTTTAGACATTTTCATTGTAAAATACAACTAAAATATTTTAAAAAGACTGTCTCATTTGAAAGGAGACTCCAACCTAAATTAGACAGTTGTAAAGTTGTGTTTAGAGATTTTCGTTGTAAAATACAACAGAAATCTTTTAAAAAGACTGTCCCATTTGAAAGGAGACTCTGACTTAAAATAGACAGTTGTAAAGTTGTGCTTAGACATTTTCATTGTAAAATACAACTGAAATCTTTTAAAAAGACTGTCCCATTTGAAAGGAGACTCTGACTTAAATTAGATAGCTGTATAGCTGTGTTTAGATGGTTTTGTTGTAAAATACAATTTTTCTTTTTTAAAAGACTCAATCATATGAAGGGAGAGATTTTGGGTAGACAATTTAGCTATAGAATACGACTAAAATTCTTTTTACAAGACTCCATATGAAGGGAGAGATTTTGGTTAGACAATTTAGCTGTAGAATATGACTGAAATTCTTTTTACAAGACTCTACCATATGAAGGGAGAGATTTTGGGGCATTACATAATTCTCAATGAGTATCAACCCACCACAACCATAATGGGAAATAGAAATCTTCAATTAAATGACCTCCAACATTCTTCTAAACTAGTTTTCAAAAATACAAATGAAATTAACATAATCATTCTCTCAATGGGAATCTTTCTTTATAAATAAGAGCATACATTGATACGAAAGGATGTTTAATATATATATTTGGTTTTCTTATAATTTACTTACATTATAATATGTCAAAGTATTTTAAAGGCACTACTGAATAAATAACAGTCTTTAGAAAAATGCTTGTTCGTCAAGGTTGACTATCAAATTTAACAGTAGTTCCAGATCTTGAAGTTAAATATATGTTTATGACAATATTCTGTTGCAATGTGAGGCTGGATACAGTTGCTTTTATCTGAGGTATCTTGGTTGATATCATGTTCTCATGTCTGTTGTTTGATGTCTTATTATGTTGCTGTCATGTTTTGTCATACTACATTGTGCACACTGGTTCTCGTCATTGAATTGTTTGGACTTCTTGAGTCTACGAGTAGGTCTCCAGTAGATGGGGTGGATGGGGGTTTCTGCTATTGGATGGGGTAATTAGTTAAAAGATAAGAATAGAAATTTATCCTATATTCTAAAATATTAGATTATTTTGTGTATATAATTATTAAAAGAATTTGCTTTTCTTATTATAAAGATCATGAATTTATATTGCTTATAGCAATTATGAGTATAGAGAAAGAAATTATCTTGTTTATTTTATTACGATTTTATCTTGGATTTGTAAATAAAAGTATAATATTCGTATTAGTTTATTAACTCTTGAAAAGAAAAAAAGAAAAAATTGAGATGTTAATTATGCTTGGGCTTGTACAAAAGTTTATAATTGTTGTGTTAATGTGTGATTTTGACGGGATGGCATAATCTTGAGATAACATATTTTTCTTTAGCAAGGGAGATTTAAGATTGTTTAAATAGATAGTCAAATTGAGTCAACAAGCTATATATGATTAAATAGGAAGTAATGTAGAGTAAGTAATAGATCAAAAGTAGATTATAATCTTGTAACTTTTTGCTTAGGTTTGTTGGATAAGTTAGGACATTTCATTCTTATGAAATATGCATATATCAATCTACCAATGCTCAATTGGGTTCTACCCTTCTCCTAGACTAGGGTTGGGATAGTTTTGAAACTTGTTGGTTATATTCTTCCCTTATTAATTATGGTGATTAATAGAATTGTCCATAGTGTTTTAAACTTCCCTATTCTTTAATTTAGAGAAATGTGATAAAGTGTAGAAGTAAATATCTCATTTGAATCAACCAAATTAATATCCTTAGGATAGTAGTTAGTAATTATCAGTGGTAGCTTTATCTTATTGCAAACCTTAATTGAGAAGGTATCTCTTTACTTGTTAAGTAAGATATTTGATTTGATTATTTTTGATCTTATATGTAATTGATTGAGGTTGAAGTCTTTACCTTATTTTGGATTGTAAAGGTTTTCGGTTATGAAGTTGTCTAGATGCACAATAAGAGTGATTAATGAGTCTTCACACTTTGTTGACAAGGATAACTAATTATTATCATTATTGTTCAAAACCATTTTGTGGTTGTAAGATCATGTCCCGAACTACGATGTCTCTGCACTATGCATACATAGGCAAGGCCAATATGAGCCCCCAAGACACTAGGTCGGCCCCTTAGGGCCTTAGGCTTGCCATCGATGTAATTAAAACTTGAATTATGTAATTAATAAGGACTAATGTTTTATTAGATGTGCAGTTGAGATCTGTTGACATGCAGGATACGGGAGCTAAGGAGGCAATAGATGACTATCTGGTAGTACAGGTAACTGTGTATAAATGTGTATAAATTTAATTGAAAAGTGGTAGCTTACATTTCATATTTAATGAGTATTGATATACACCGTTTTGTAATATGAAATTTACTAAGTGTAATCTTGTAAATTGTTTCTATTATTTTGTTGATTCTATTATGGTTATTCACTATGATGTTTGGGGTAGACATTACTACTTGTGCGTGAGTGTATCCATCTTGTGCATTCAGATTTAGAACAAACAACGATTGTTAGATCATGTATTGTAATCATATTTTGATTGAGTTATGAATGTTGTTGGTTATGGCTTAAATTTTGTAATGCAATCATGTTATCCCTAGAGATGTAGTTAACTTGTTGTATCAGACTATGTTAAATTAGTTAACTCTGTTTAAAAAAACAAAATCTCTACCTTTGTATTGTGTTAGTTGACTTCTCCTTTGGGTTACATGCTGGGGCATTACACTCTATCCCAAACTTCTTCAACAACTCTTTCACATCCTTAGACTAAGAGATGAAGATTACTTTATCTGATTGAGTAATTTGCAAACCTAGAAAGAAATTCATTTCACCTTGAACATAGACATCTCAAATTTATTTTGCATTTCTCCTGCAAACTTCATGCACATATTTTCATTTCCTCTAAAGATAATTTCATCAACAAAGACTACAACAATCAGGATTTGATTATCATTGATTTTGAAATAGAGATTGTTGTTAGCAGTGCCTTTATTGAATCCTAATTGCAACAAATACTTGTCTAACCTTGCATACCAAGCTCTAGGGGATTGCTTCAGTCCATATAATGCCTTCTTCAATCTGTACACCATATCATCTTGGTTTGATAACTGAAATCCTTCCAGTTGCTCAATGTAAACTTCCTCTTCCAACTCACCATTTAAGAATGCAGATTTCACATCCATCTAATACATTTTGAAATCTTTGTGAGTTGCAAATGCCAAAAATATTCTGATTTCTTCAATCCTAGCCACTGGAGAAAAAGTCTCTTCAAAATCTATTCCTTCAATTTGAGAATATCCTTTGCACACAAGCCTTGAATTGCTTTGTTTCTTACAACTCCATTTTCATTTAGCTTGTTCCTGAAAATCAATTAGGATTGCTCCATAATGCTCTGCATTTAAACTTTTTCTACTAGGATTTCTTCCAAAAGATCTATCATATAAGGTTGTTCATCATGATTTCATGCCAGATCCCAACACTGACTATCTGGCTAGGGGATTTAGATTTTAATACAACTCCCCCTAAGCCAGAGTTCCCAATTTACTTCCCAGAGGAAGTATCTGTACCAGAGACTGGCGCAAATCCATCCCTGACATCATTAACATCCCTCTTAATCCAGACCATGCTCATTTCCTTCTTGATTTCTACTGGATCAATCTTCTTCTTACCTTTATCTTCTCTCTGCTATGTTTTCCTCTTCTCTGTAGGGTAGTATCTTCTCATTCTTGGATCTGCAGAATCTTGCAACATGTCCAAACTTATTACAATTGTAGCATACGACATTCCTTTGTCCTTGATTCCTTCTATTGATTGGGTTCATTCTTGACCTGTATTGATTAGTCATATGCCCAAATCTATTGCATGCAAAGCACTTTCCATTGAAGGATTGAGTATTCCTTGCATTGTTAAAACCATTTCTTACCATACTTCTACATTCATTTGATTTATGATCAATTTTCTTGCAATTGAAATATTGACTAGAGAATGATGGAGTATTTTGATTCATTCTACTCCTACACTGAGTAGCCTTGTGACCAAACTTATTGCAATTAAAACAATAGCTATTGAAAGATGGGTACCTTTGAGCATTAGGCTTCCTGACCGGAGGTCTTCTGGGTCTTCTTCTCTGATTCCTAAACTGGTTACCTTTATTTTCCTCATCTCAAGGTTTTTTTGACTTGATTTACAACTTTCTCCTTTTTCAAATCCCAAGCCTTTCTTGTCATCTGAACTCTTCTGACTTTCAATCAACTCTTCAAGTTTTACAGAGCTTATTTTGAATTTTTCTTTATAGCTATTAGCTGGTTCTAGATCATATTTCAGAAGTAAAACATCTTTAGCCAATTTTTCACATTCCTCAGACTTATCCTTTACAACTTTATTTAGATGCTTTTCAATCTCCCCTTTCTCTTCAATTTCCAATGTTAAATTGTTTAGGGTTTCATTTGCTTCATTCATTTTTTCACTTATCTCCTTGCTCTTTACTTTGAACTTCTTGGCTTGCTCCCTTAGCTTTGGAATGCATTCATTAGCTTCTTGAATATTTGCCTTCAGATCCTCGACTTCTGCTTCAGACTTTTCAAGATCTTCAAGAGTAGCTTCCAATTCATTATTGCTCTCATATGTGCAGTTTCCAATTTTGATACTACCTGGATGAATGGATTCCATGAGTTCAGTTCCCAAGATCTTCATTAAGCTGTTAAACATTTTTCAAGGAACCTTGCTTTGATACCAATTGTTGAATACAAGGAACACTAAGAGGGGGGTGAATCAGTATTCCACAAAACCACTTCTTAACATATTCATTAATCCAATTACCAAAATTAATAATATGAAAGTAGAATAAACATGAGAATAGTAACCATAAAGACATAACACATAGACATCAATATTTTTATGTGGAAAAACCAAAAAGTGAAAAACCATAGTGAGTGTTAGCTCACAATATATTATGATAACAATACCAGATTACATAAGACTAATTGCCATGTGGCTCACTACCCAAAGAAATACTCACTGCAGGTGGACTCACTATCCACAAAGAAAGAAGGGTAGAAGAGAGAAGGAAATTGGCTCACTGCCAATGATGAACTGTTACAAATGCATCTACCACATGTTGGAGTAGAGTTCCATTGAAATATCAATACATAGATTCAAAGGTCTTCATTATTTCTACCCTGCTTTTCTGCTCTGCTACAGATACTCTATTTTCTGCTCTACAAAATCCCTTAAATCATGCACACATTGAATTCACACTTATCTCTTCATATTCTCTCAAGGACATCTTTTTCACAACTACAGTACATGTTTTTATACATTTCCTCAACCTTGGAATGTACATCAAGGTTGGCATTACATTCTTCAACCATTGGAACAATCTCCAAGGTTGGCAGTACAAACATATATAGAAATAGGTCTGGACCTAAACAAAATTTGCCAAGGTAAAGATGTATGCAGATCATGTTAAGCCTTAGCTAGGACTCAAGTGCAATCTTCCACTCCATGACACACTTCCACAATCTTTGATGTATCTCCGTAAGTAGTGAAATCAACCAAGTTAGCCAAGACTGGTGTTATCATTAAGTCATCTAAGAACAGTCTTCATCCACGATCCAAATTTCTCTTTGCGGACCAATCCAAAGGTGGGTACGTGATCAAGAGACATCCACAAGCACATTGTAATCACTAAACAATCACACAATCTCTAACCACTCTACCAAGAAGATTCTTCAAACTAGAGCACATAAGCAACACTGTCAGCTACTATCATAAAGAAAAGATCACTTACAGACCACCAAATCATGAACCATTGGAGATGAAGGCACTTATCATCATTAAAAAATTGATTCTAGATGATGTAGGAGTTTCCCTAGTTCAAGAGCAATCTTGCATCAACCAAAAAAATTTGCATTTCAGTTTGTTTCTTTTCATTTTCTAGTTCAGTTCAGGTAGTTTAGTCAGAAGCATATTCTGTATTTTTGGTCTAGTAGCATTTTCAAATCTTATGGAGCTAGATTTGGCATCTACATTCATTCATCTACATCATATCTAGAATTCAGAGATCCGCACTTCAATACCAGAAAGATAGCTCTATCAGAAGTTTGACAATTCTTAGAATAGAGCATCTCGATAATCACAGACAATCATTTGAAGGAGAAACTTACGGAAGCATTTCCCGCTCTTGGAGCCTAATGACACATCATTCAATGATCTTTGGTTCATGACCAACCTTCCCAGGAGATTTGCATATCATTCCATTCATTTTCCAAAAGTATTCTATGCATTTAGGTCCGACCTATCTGTGTACACATGTTACATCTCTTCTTTGGAATTTGTGATCTTCCTTGGCCAACATAGAGGAATCTATTGATCCAGACTTGATATATATTGATGTAATAGATTCTTAGGAAAGCCGTTGATATATTTCTCATGATTTAGAAGATTGATAGTTTGGATTTTATGCGAAGGAACTTCAAAGATTTATCTTGTGCATATATGTAATCAGATCTGTGAGCCCTAATTGTAAGCCTGCATGTTGCCGGCCGATCTCTATTTGAATTCTATGATATATTGAATGAATAAATCTGCATTTGTTCTATTTCTTTGAGTTGTTTCCATTGTGTTTACCCTTGCTACATGGTTTGGATAGTTCATTCTATGAACCCTCCTATAGTGATTGCACCAAGTGGTATTAGAGTGAAAGTTCAAATCTTTGGGAGTGGATTGATTGAAATTAGTGAGGAATTCCATAAGATCTTACTATGGACAAATCACCGAATTGAGGCAGGTTACTTGTGTTGCAACCAATTTCCAATTGTGAGGCAGTTGTCATCTTGTAGCCCGATTGCCAAACCTAAGGTAGTTTATATTTGATCCTAGGAAGAATGCCGCTGAGGAGAGTTGCTGCTGTTGGAACAATGGCTAGTAGAATAGATGAGATGATGGAGATAATAAAAACAATGCAAATACATTTAGATGCTATTGAAGAAGATAGGCGAAGAGGATTGACATCGAGACCTAATCTTGAAAGCGATGAGGAAGAATAATTTCAATCTGTTGAACAAATTGGTGAAACCCTAGGAGGTGATGAAGAAAAAGAATCAGATCAAGTGAAGATGTTGTGAACTATTTCAAATATTGGAAAGAGACCTAGAGTTGATGTGTTGAACTACACTGGTAATTTAAACCCTGAAGAATTGATTGACTAGATAAATGACATGGAAGAATACTTTGAATATGAGGAAATTGAAGATTCAAAGAAGGTGAAATTTGCAAAGACAAAGTTGAAAGGACATGCTGCTATATGGTGGAAAGAAGTTCACTTAGAAAGAAATAGAAGAGGAAATGAAAAGATTACAAAATGGGATTGGATGGTGACAAAACTAAAGAATCAATTTATACCTACTGACTATGAGTTGGAGTTGTTGAAAAGATTGCAGAACCTGAGACAAAAGGAGAAATCTGTGAAGGTATTTACTGAAGAATTCCATAAAATAATCATAAGGATAGGACATAGTGAATCAAGAAAGGAGAAAGTGGCTAGATACATCAATGGACTGAGATTGAACATTCAAGAGGAACTAAGCTTGGTGAGGATGACATCTTTGGAGGAAGCATATCAGTTTTCCCTAAAGGTTGAAGAGAAGATAAATAAAAGACATGATCAAAGATAGAGAGGTAGAGGAGGTAAATTCAAAAGAGGTAGAACATTTTTTAGAGGAGATAGATCATTTCTAGAGTAGAAAAAATTTGACAGCCCATTTAAGAAGGATGACAAAGATACTATTGTTTACTGGAGGAATGACAAAAAATTTCATCCCAGAGGCAACTATAATTCATACAAGAATGAAGGATACAAAAGAGAAGGAAGAGGATTAGATAAGAGAACATTCAGAGGTACTTGTTTCAAGTGTGGAGGTGAAGGACATAAAGCATTTGAGTGTAATTAGGGTAGTACAAGTAAGAGGACAAAAAATAGTGGAAGAGTAGCCTATGTTGAAGAAGAACCTATTGAATTAGATGACCCTAGTTATGTTGATAAACCAGAGAAAGGAGAATCATTGGTAATGAGGAGAGCACTATTTCAAACAGAGATAAATGAGGAACCACCACAGAGGAAAAGCTTGTTCAGAACTAGATACAAATTTGAAGGTAAGTGTGGTAAAGTTGTAATTGATAGTGGTAGTTTAGATAACCTAATTTTAGAGGAGATGGTGAGTAAGCTGAAGTTGGAAATATTGAAACACCCTAAGCCATATCAGATAGCATGGATTTAGAATGATCATAAGGTACTAGTGAGTGAACAATGTTTGGTAAAATTTTATATTGGATATTATCATGATGAAGTCTTGTGTGATATTATGCCTATGGATGTATGTCATATCTTGTTGAGTAGACCTTGGCAGTATGATAGAAAAGATATACATGATGGGAGAAAGAATACATATACTATAACAGCAAATGGAAAGAGAATTACCTTGATTCCTTTGGAGGATGATCCTAAATATGTGGTATGTGGGAATGCTAGAATCTGTTTAGTAGATGGAAGGAAATTTTTGGATGATTTGAGACATGAGAATATGTGTTATGCTTTGATTCCTAAGAAGCTTGAAACATTGAAGAAACAAGAATCACAACTGGAGGAGATAAGAGAGTTGCTGATAGAGTATGAAGACATCATATCAGATAATGTACCTGATGGATTACCACCTATAAGGAGTATCAATCATCACATGGATCTTATACCAGGAGTAAGTTTGCCTAATAAAGAAGCACATCGGATGACACCGGTAGAGAATGAAGAATTGAATAGACATATACAAGAGTTGTTGAGGAAAGGTTTGATCAGAGAAAGCTTGAGTCCTTGTGTAGTGCCTACAGTGCTTGCACCTAAGAAAGATGGAGAATGGAGAATGTGTACTGATTCTAGAGCAATAAACAAGATCACAGTTAAGTATAGATTTTCTTTACCTAGGATGGATGATATCATGGACTGTTTGAGTGGAGCAAAATATTTCACAAAGATAGACTTGAAGAGTGGATACATCATATAGAATCAGAGAAGGAGATGAATGGAATACTACTTTTAAAACAAATGAAGGATTATATGAGTGGTTAGTGATGCCTTTTAGATTGACAAATGCACCAAGTACTCTCATGAGATTGATGAATGAAGTCTTGAAGAAATTCTTGGGTAAGTTTGTGATTATATACTTAGATGACATTCTAATTTTTAGTAGACAAGTTTTACAGAGATTGAGAGATGAGAAATTGCTGCTAAATATCAAGAAGTGTAGTTTCATGAAGGAAGAGTTAGTATATTTGGGATTTGTGATTTATGTCAAAGGATTGAAGATGGACCCTTAGAAAGTGAAAGCAATTGTTGAATGGCCTACACCAGAGAGCATTGGAGAAGTTAGATCATTTCATGGATTGACTAGTTTTTACCAGAAGTTCATAAAAAATTTTAGTTCAGTTTGTAACCCTGTGAGAGAGATAATGAGAGGTGACATAAAGGATTTCAAGTGGACATCTGGAGTAGATAAAATTTTTGAAATATTGAAGCAAAAGGTGACAGAGCAACCTATTTTGGCATTACCAGAGTTCAATAGGTTATTTCAAGTTGATTGTGATGCTAGTGGGAATGCAATTGGAGCAATATTATGTTAAGAAGTTAAACCTGTAGAATATTTTAGTGAAAATTTGAATGATGCAAGGAGAAGATATTTAGTTTATAATCAAGAGTTTTATGCCATAATTCAAGCCTTGAAGAAGTGGAGACCTTACTTATTGCCTAAGGAGTTTGTGTTGTATACAGATCATGAAGCTTTGCAATATTTGAACAATCAAGGTAAGTTGAATTAGAGACATATGAGGTGGGTAGAGTTCATGCAGGGTTATACTTTTGTGTTGAAGTAGAGGAGTGGAATATCAAACAAAGTTGTCGATGCCTTTAGTAGAAGAAGAAACTTGTTGATAGAAATGAGAGTTGAAGTGTTGGGTTTTGATGAATTGAAGAACATGTATGAAGGAGACACTAATTTTGTAGAACCTTGGAAAGCATGTAAGGAACCTATTGTGACAGATAGGAGCAAGTGGTTGGACTATTTCATTCAAGAAGATATGTTGTTCAAAGGAAACTAGTTGTGCATACCTAGAAGTTCAATGAGAGACAATCTAATCAAGGAGAAGCATAGTGGTGGATTGGTAGGACATTTTGGCATTGATAAGAGAGTGACTTTGGTGAGTGAAAACTACTTTTGGCCTCAGATACATAAGGATGTTTGGAAATTTGTGTAGAGTTGTAGAGTTTGTCAAGTTGCAAAAGGGAGGAGTCAGAACATTGGATTGTATAAACCTTTGACAATACCGGAGAGACCTTGGGAAGACATAAGCATGGATTTTGTGATGGCATTGCCTAAGACATAGAGAGGACATGATTCAATATTTGTAGTGGTTGATAGATTTTTGAAGATGGCTTATTTCATACCTTGTAAGAAGACAACTGATGTAGTGCATGTAGCTGACCTATTTTTCAAGGAGATTGTGAGATTGCATGGATTACCTAAGAGTATAGTTTTAAATAGAGACACAAAGTTTGTTGGATACTTTTGGAAGATAATTTGGAAGAAGATGAAGACAAATTTGAAGTTCAGGTCTATTTTTCATCCACAGACCGATGGACAGATAGAAGTAGTGAATACAAGTTTGGGAAACTTGTTGAGATGTTTGGTTAGAGAGAAAGTCATAAGTTGGGATTTCATTTTTCACAAGCAGAGTTTGCATACAATAATTTAGTGAATAGGAGTACCAGAAGAACACCTTTTGAGATTGTGACCAGAGTAAACCCTATAGGAGTAGGAGAATTAAGAGATATCAGTATGGAAGAAAAGAGGAGTACAAAAGCAGAAGAATTTGCAAATCACATGAAGACAATGCATAATCAGGTGAAGAAGCATTTGGAGAATATGAATAGTAAGTATAAAGAGAAGGCTGATGAGAGGAGAAGACATAAGGAATTTGAAGTTGGAGATGAAGTGATGGTGTACTTAAGAAAAGAGAGATTTCCAGTTGGGGCATATAACAAGTTGAAGATGAAGAAGTTGGGACCTTGTAAGATACTCATGAAATTTGATTTAGGGAATGCATATGAAGTAGAGTTACCGAAGACATTGGGTATATGACCTATTTTCAACATTACAGACCTATATCAGTATCATGAAATATAGTTTAGTGATAGCATGGAAGAAGACTTGAAGAAGCAGTTGCTTTGTGCTTGGTGCAGTCACGGTAGGAGGGTTCATAGAATGAACTATCTGGATCGTGCAACAAGAGTAAACACAATGGAAACAACTCAAAGAGATAGAACAAATGCAAATTTAGTCATTCAGTATATCATAGAATTCAAATAGAGATCGGTCAGCAACATGCAGACTTACAATTAGGGCTCACAGGCCTGATTACATACATGCGCAAGATAAAGCTTTGAAGCTCCTTCACATAAAATCTAAACTATCAATCTTATAAATCATGAGAACTATATCAACTACTTTCCTAAGGATCTATTACATCAATATATATCAATTCTAGATCAATAGATTCCTCCGCGTCGGCCAAGGAAGATCACAAATTCTAAAGAAGAGATGTAACATGTGTACACAGATAGGTCAAACCTAAATGCATAGAACACTTCTAGAAAATGAATGGAATGATGTGAGGATCTCCTAGGAAGGTCATCCATGAACCAAAGATCATTGAATGATGTGTCATTAGGATCCAAGATTAGGAAATGCTTCCACAAGTTTCTCCTTCAGCTGATTGTCTGTGATTATTAGGAAGCTCTGTTCTGAGAACAGTCAAACTTCTGATAGCGATATCTTTCCGGTATTGAAGTGTGGATCTATGAATTTTGGATATGATGTAGATGAATAAATGTAGATGCCAAATCTAGCTCCACAAGATCTAAAAATGTTACTGGACCAAAAATATAGAATCTACTTTTGACAGAACTACCTGAACTACTGTAAAATAAAAAGAAACAAATTGAACTACAAACAAACTGAAATGCAAATATTTTTTGTTGATGAAAGATTGCTCTTGAACCAGGGATCCTCCTACATCACTAGAACTATAGACTGAAATACTTAAATACGGATGAATGTGGAGCATAATACATTCTCCTTGTCACCACCAAATATATAGAAAAAGTAGTTTTCACTCTGGTGAACATAACTCACTCAAATCTTCATACCGGAGGCTCAATTTTGGAACATAGCATCTTGAGACATGTCTCTAACTAGCTTCCAATCTACAGACAAAGATATTCATTCTACAAGAAATGCAGAGCAATCTACTGGACTGTTCTACTGTATCAGGAATGCTTATTATATTCAACACTTAACTCATTACAACTAAGCATCAAAGCAAGAGCACAGTTGACACCAATGACAACACTGATATGCTGACATCAATGACAACACCAGTTAGGCACATACTTGCAACATGAGTAACCACTACAGAGGAAAAGTTTGTTTCAGACCAGATGCAAATCATGAGGCAAATGTTGTAAAGTGATCATTGATAGTGGTAGTACAGATAATTTGGTTTTAGAGGAGATGGTGACTAAGCTAAACCTAGAGAGATTAAAACACCCTAAGCCCTACAAGATAACATGGACTAAGGATGAACACAAGGTACTAGTGAGTGAACAATGTTTGGTGAAATTTCATATAAGATCTTATAATGATGAAGTATTGTGTGATATTATGCTAATGGATGTGTGTCATACATTGTTGGGAAGACCATGGCAGTATGATGGAAAGGCTATACATGATGGGAGAAAGAACACTTATACTATAACATCAAATGGGAAGAAACATATCTTGATACCTTTGGAAGATGAGCCTAAGAGTGAAGTATGTGGGAATGCTAGAATCTATTTTGTTGATGGAAGAAAATTTATGGATGGATTGAGACATGAGAATATGTGTTTTTCTTTGATTCCTAAGAAGTGTGGAGACCTAAGTGTAGAAAACATTGCAGTAAAAGAAGAACCACCACCAGAAGAGATAACTGAATTGTTGACAGAGGATGAAGATATCATATCAGATAATGTACCTGAAGGATTGCCACCAATCCAGAGTATCAATCATCATATGGAACTTATTCTTGGAGCTAGTTTTTCTAACAAAGTAGCACATCAAATTACACCAGCAAAGAATGCAGAGCTGAATAGATAGATAAAGGAATTATTGAGGAAAGGATTGATCAGAGAAAGTTTAAGCCCATGTACGGTACCTGTAGTACTAGCACCAAAGAAAGATGTAGAATGGAGGATGTGTATAGACTCTAGAGCAATCGATAAGATCATAGTTAAGTATAGATTTCTATTTCCAAGGATGGATGACATCATGGGTTGTTTGAGTAGAGCAAAGTATTTCACAAAGATAGATTTGAAGAGTGGATACCATCTGATCATGATCAGAGAAGGAGATGAGTGGAAGACTGCATTTAAGACAAATGAAGGATTGTATGAATGGTTATTGATGCCTTTTGGATTGACTAATGTATCGAGTACTTTCATGAGATTGATGAATGAGGTTTTGAAGAAATTCTTGGGTAAGTTTGTTATTGTATACTTGGATGATATTTTGATTTTTAGTAAGACAAAAGAAGAACATTTGTGACATATTAGACAAGTATTGTAGAGGTTGAGAGAAGATAAATCATTGATAAACATCAATAAATGTAGTTTCATGAAGGAAGAATAGGTGTACTTGGGATTTGTGATTTTCGTAAAAGGATTAAAGATGGACCCTGAGAAAGTTAGAGAAATTATTGAGTGGCCATCACCTATGAACATTGGAGAGGTAAGATCATTCCATGGATTAGCAAGTTTCTACCAGAAGTTCATAAAAATTTTCAATTCAGTATGCACACCAATGAAAGAGACAATGAGAGGTGATAGGAAGGACTTTAAGTGGACATCAGGAGAAGATAAGAGTATTGAATTGTTAAAGCAAAAAGTAATAAAGCAACTAGTGTTAGCATTACCAGATTTTAACAAAGTATTTCAACTAGATTGTGATGTCAGTGGAAATACAATAGAAGTAGTATTAAGCCAAGAAGGGAGACTAGTAGCATATTTCAGTGAGAAGTTGAATGATGCAAGGAGAAGATATTTAGTTTATGATCAAGAATTCTATGCCATAATTCAAGATTTGAAGAAGTGGAGACATTACTTGTTGCCTAAGGAATTTGTGTTGTACACTTATCATCAAGCTTTGCAATATTTGAATAGTCAAGGAAAGTTGAGTCAGAGATATATGAGATGGGTAAGTTCATGCAGAGTTACACATTTGTATTGAAGCATAGTAGTGGGAAGTCAAACAAAGTTGCAGATGCATTGAGTAGAAGAAGGAATTTGCTGACAAAGATGAGAGTAGAAGTATTAGGATTTGAAGAACTGAAGTACATGAATGAAAAGATCTTGATTTTGTAGAACCATGGAAAGCATGTAAGGAACCTGTTGTGATAGATAGAAGTAAGTGGTTAGATTAATTCATTCAGGAAGACATGTTGTTCAAAGGAAATTAGTTGTGTATACCTAGGACTTCAATGAGAGATAACTTGATCAAGGAGAAACATAGCGGTGGATTGGCAGGACATTTTGGGATTGATAAGATAGTAGCTTTGGTAAGTGAACACTACTTTTGGCCTCAGATATATAAGGATGTAAGGAAGTTTGTGCAAAGTTGCAAAAGGGAGTAGTTAGAATACTAGATTGTACAAATATTTGACAGTACCGAAGAGACCTTGGGAAGACATAAGCATGGATTTCATATTAGGTTTGTAAAGAACACAGAAGGGATATGATTCTATATTTATAGTGGTGGATACATTTTCAAAGATGTCACATTTCATTCCGTGTAAGAAGATAAATGATGTAGTGCATGTTGCTGACCTATTTTTCAAGGAGATTGTGAGATTGCATGGATTACCTAAGAGTATGGTTTCAGATAGGGATACAAGATTCATTGGATACTTTTGGAGGACATTGTGGAAGAAGATGAAGATACACCTAAAGTTCAGTTCAACATTTCATCCACAGATAGATGGACAAAAAAAAGAGGTAAATAGGAGTTTGGGAAAGTTGTTGAGATGTTTAGTAGGAGACAAGGCAGGAATTGGGATCTAATTCTACCGCAAGTAGAGTTTACATACAATAATTTAGTGAATAGGAGTACAGGGAAGACACCATTTGAAGTTGTGACAGGAGTAAAACCTAGAGAAGTTGCAGAGTTGAGAGACATCAGTATGGAAAATAAGAGAAGTGTAGAAGCAGAGGAATTTGTAGGATACATGGAGACACTACATAATCAGGTTAGAAAGCATTTGGAGAAGATGAATAGTAAGTATAAGTAGCAAGCAGATGAGAAGAGGAGACAACAAATTTTGAGTTGGAGATGAAGTAATGGTATATCTGAGAAAAGAGAGATTTCTAATAGGGACATACAATAAGCTGAAGATGAAGAAGTTTCAACCTTGTAGGGTAGTTAAGAAGTTTGATTCAGGAAATGCATATGAAGTAGAGCTACCAAAGGCATTTGGTATATCACCTATATTCAACATTGTAGACCTATATCAATATCATGAGGGAGAATCAAGTGACTGTAATGGACAAGGATTAAAGGATCAGTTACCACACCAACAACTGGAGCAGATAGAGGACATCTTGGATAGTAGAGTTGGATGCAGTACCAGAGGCAAATAGTATAAAGAATATTTGGTAAAGTGGAAGGGAAGACCAGAAGAAGATTCATCATGGATTTCTCAAGTTGAGGTAGATTGCCTTGGTTTTCCTCTAGCCCCAGAAAAGTGAGGAACTCACTTTTTCAACAACCTTGGTTGTCTAATGCAAGAGCATCCTAGGTTGTAGAGCAATCTTGCATCAACCAAAAATATTTGCATTCTTTCTTTTCTTTCATTTTCAGTTTAGTTCAGTCATTTGCAGTTTTAGTATTTTGTACTACATTTTTTTGTATCTTTGTATCAGAGCTCGCAGAGTAGGACTTAGCATCTACATATCATCATCTACATCATATTCAAATTTTAGGAGATTTGGATTTGTTTCCTGAGAGTTATCGCTATCAGAAGATCATCAATCTTCTCAGAACAAAGCATCCAGACAGTCAGTTGAAGGAGAAGGTTTGTGGAGCACTTCCGTGACCTGCAAAGCCTAATGGAACATCATACGTAATACATAAGGATTAGATAGAACTTCCTTGAGGTCAGTTTCATTCATTTGGGAAGCAATACCATATGTTGTAGGCTGACCTACTTGTTTATACATGTTACATCTTTCATTGAAGTTTGTAGCCTCTTGTGGCCAACGCAGAAGATTCTTTGAGTTTGGAGATGATATATATAGATCTCTTAGATGCATTAGGAAGTTAGTTCTTGGTTAGTAGTTTTAGAATGTGATTCAGAGTTTAATTTTCTTCTTGGAAGACACTTCAATGCCCTATCTTGCATATCTATTGTAACCCAGAAAGCAGGTCTGTGACACCTTTGATTGTAGCCCATATATTGTCAGCATATGAACATTGTAGTTCTAAATATATGTGTAGACACCCAAAATTGACCCTTCGATCATTTTTCAATTTGTCAACCATTACATATGTCGATTTTGTCTAGCACACTTGTATCAATTATTGATTTTCTTCTAAATCATCCATTCCTATCATTAGTTAAATAAATTATATTTATTTAATTAATTTCATCTATTTTCATTATCTTTATTCTTCTATTTCCTATCTATAATTAAATAATCTTTAATTATTTAATTATCCCAATATTCTTCTAAAATTAAATAAATTTTCTAAATTTATTTAATTTGCCCTTTTTAAATAAATAAAATTAATATTTTATTTATTTATCCTCTCATCATGCATATAAGTTAAATAAATTTATTTATTTAATTTATATTTATTCTTCCAATATCCTAAATTTAGCCTTTTCCTCTATCATTTAAAAATAAATTAAATGAATTTATTTATCTAATTTATTTTTATCTTATCATTTTCCCTCTTTTATCACTTTCTTCTATGTGTACAAGTTAGCCTTGTCCATAGTTTGTCAAAAATTAAATACAAAAAATGATTTAATTGGTGCAAAAATCAATTATCCTTGTCATCTAACTCTTAAAATAGAAAATCATCCTATTTTAAGAAAATCAATCTTATCTCCACCAACAAAGCCAACTAAATCAATTAATATAAGCTATCCCTTTGGACACATGTCTTGTACACAATCATCCATACCTCTTGAATAATCTTAATCGTTCATGTAGCCACCTTTTCTCCACTATTGATCAGTCTTACTTGAGAGCTATATATACACCCTCTCATTCCATTTTATTAATCCCACACAATCTCTATAGCATCCATATTATCATCTCATGCATATCACATCCATTGAGCATCCATTAAGCATTTTGAGCATATCATCTATCATCATGGCAGCTTTGGCAACTATGGTTGTTCACTTTTGAGAAGCAATCCACATTCAACCAAGGAATCAATACAATCTAGGTGACATTGTTCTTTAATTTGCTTTCATTTTATGTCATTGAGATAGATTTCTTGAAGGTGGTAGGATTGGGTTTTGATTATAATGCTTGATCTTATTAACCTAATTTTTCCTGCTCACACATTCTAGCACACCGGGTGAGACTCACGTCCTTGAGTGATTTTTCTTTGAAAAGTCATTTTTTGAAGTCTAGGTATGGAATAGCGCAATTGATCGGTAGAAAATCGCATTCAGTCTATGGAAAATCAACTTTGTACTGCCCTGTGTCACTCACAGTCAGCAGAAAATCACCTTTGAATAGTCATTCGTTGCCTTTGGTCTGTAGCAAATCACCTTTGATCCATAGGGAGTTGCCTCTGGTCGATTAAGGTTTTATTGACACATTTGTTTTTGCAAGGTTTTCTCTTATTTTGATTGTTTGATTTGGGTGCAAGCTAGTTTATTTGCTAACCCTAGTTGTCTTTTTTCAATCCTCAAGCTACTTTATTTGGGGTTTGATTTATCTTTGACCTAATCGTATCATATCATTGGATATTTTGTGTTTTGGTTGCAAGGTATAGATTTGATTCAATTTATCCATCTTTCTGGGTTACCAGGGCATATTATATCCATTTTATGATCATTTGTTTAACCTATTTTGTGAATTTTTTAGATTTTAGACATCCGAGTGCCTTTGAACAACATAAAATTGCCTTTGCATAGTATCTGATTGCTTTTGAACTACCTAACATCACATCTAAACAATAGAAAATTGCCTTTGGTATAAATACAGTCACTTTTGGTTTTCTGTTAATCACCTTTGAACCTTGTTTTGTCACTTTTGGTCTGCATAGTTGTAACCTTGATTTCTTTGAACCTAACATCTATTTTTTCAGCCTCTTACCATTTGTTGAAGAAAGGTGGATCTAAAACTACTAACACATTTGTTGCAGGATTGATCAATTAGAGATTTACATCATTTTCACTAATCTAGGAACATTTCGTTTGGTGCTTAAAAAGAACATGTTTGCTTTGTTTCCTTTGCTTGCTTGATTTTCTTGTTTGTCTTACTTACTGTACATATCTTGTGTTAGTTAGATCCCTAAGCTAATAACAAAAGTATCCTCTCCCCTTACTTATCAAATGGATCTTGGGTGTAAGAGAACTTATTATCTTTAGAGAGGCCTACCTTGGTGGGAAAAGAGGTACTCACCCCAAGGGAACAACCTCAAGTGGTACTTTCATTAGGTCCACTATATAAAAAAGGATAAGGTGAAAGCCAAGTCTAACCGATATTAGTTCTTACCATACAGTGCTAGTTTGAAAGGAGGCGTACCTTGCGTATATGAGACTCCTAGTAGAACTAGTTAGAGCTTTAAGTAGCTTGTTGGACACTCATAATGTGCCAGTCCCCTGAATCATCACTAGAAACCACTTGTTGTAGAGATCAAAATCCCTTTTAATTGCTGGTGCAGGAGGTCAGACCTCCGAAGCCACCCTATATGTACTATTCATTATAGAGATAGAAAATCCCTCGATTCATAAGATCTTTGGATCTTCAGGGTAAGAGATTTGGTGAGCCTGTGCCTTGGTGGGGGAGCCAGTGTCACCAATATCTCTAGTTGTCCACTTTGTCTTAGTAGATGGAGAAATCCAAGTAGGAGCTCATCAAGTAGTATCCACTTTCCAACCTAGGTTGTACATGCTTACAAGTGTTTTCAAATTTGTTGAGACCCGTGAACAACTTTGGGCTAATCTAGGCCCTCATTTAGACTTTACTCTAATTTTGTATGAGATTCATCTAAAACATCAGCCATTATGTCTTTGTTGTGTGTTCTCTTGCCAATTATCCCTAAAAAATAAGACACTGTCATAGGAACTCACCTTTGCACAGTCCACAACCACCTTTGCATCACATCCAGTCACCTTTGAATGATAGAAACTCACCTTTGGTCATCTTAAATTACCTCTGAGCATCATATAAAACACCTTTGAGCTATCCTGTGCTGCCTTTGCAACATATCAGATCACCTTTGAGCTACAGAAAATCATCTTTAATCAACAAAATTTTGCCTTTGAGTTATCCTGAGTCGCCTTTGAGCTATCCTGACTCACCTTTGGTTGACACAATTTTGCCTTTGGCTATCAATAGACTATCAACATTTATCCAGTCTAAAATCTCATTTACAGCTAGTCCATAGCCTTGCCATCAGTTTTCAAACAATACACTGATCATCTACAGCCAACATTCATCTTATTCAGCCTGATCATATTATATTTTGGACTT
The DNA here is from genome assembly GCA_027924645.1 of Cunninghamia lanceolata. Lineage (NCBI taxonomy): Eukaryota > Viridiplantae > Streptophyta > Pinopsida > Cupressales > Cupressaceae > Cunninghamia > Cunninghamia lanceolata. Next base: position 703,783 of record BSBN01000609.1, read on the forward strand.
TTTGAGCCCTTGTATCCTCTTGAGATTCTAAACTAGTCATCGATATCAATCAATCAAATCAACATCATCCTTTGGCTTTGGTCACTATCCAACATTTTATCACATCACAACAATCTTTTCTAGCTTAAGAGAGTGGTTCCTTTTGAGTTGGGCTATATCACCATCATCAATCAATCTTGTCTACCCTTGAGTTCATGAGTCTATCTCTTAGGAGATAATCTTATCCAATCAATCATTCCAAACCAACCAATCAATCAATCCAATCAATCAACAATCTAATCAATCAATCAATCCAATCAATTGATCAAGCCAACCATCAATCAATCAATCAAACTAATCAATCAAATCATTTGATCAATTCAAGAGTCTCAACTTTGTCACACAAGTCCAAAAATTTCATCCATCATCAACCAATGCCTCAAACTAGGAGTCGATATAAGGTAGCTATGTAGGCTAACCTAAGAGAATTTCAATCTAAGCCTCTCAAAGATGCTTCAAAGTACATGACTAGAATGCCTCAAGATATGTTTGTACCCAAAGGCTATACTGTCAGACCATCATCATCAACTCAAGTGCCAGAATATCATTTTTCTCAATCTACCTATGAGGACTCTCAAGATGAATTGGAAGAGCTACAAGGCGTCGAAGCTTTATAAAACACCAATAGGCTTATAAACTCTGATCCTGAAAGATTTCTCTTACAATTAGTTCAAAGAGGAGCCAAATTGTGAAGTGACTTTGACATATCCAAAATCCTTAAACAAGATCCAATCAATAATGTTGTTGTTGCTAAGGAATTCCATAAGGCTATTACTACCATGTCTACCACATCCACAATATCTGTACACAACATCCAAACACCACCTTTGACCAATCAATCCACCCTTCCATTCCACGCAACGAACCAACCCAATGTTCCTACATCAATATAACCTTTGTTAACACCATCTTACATGATCAATTCGCATGTGTCGCAAGCACCTCAAGTCTCGAACCAAAGTGTGCCACATGTTACTCCATCTCATGTCTCACATCCCACTCCATCTTCTTCCATCCATGTAACTCCTCCACATATGTCGCAAGCATCTCAAGTCTCTAACCAAAGTTTGTCACATGTTGCTGCATCTCATGTATTGTATCCCATGGTATCTTCTTCCATGACCATAACTTCTCCACAAGTAATGCAAGCACCTCATGTTACTAATCCAAGTGTGTCATATGTTGAACCATCCCAACCATCTAATGTGTCTTCCCATACATCGAATGTGCGATCTAATCCTAACACATCATTTATCGACCAACCTTTTGGATCACAAGCACATTCTAACATATCATATGTTGATCAACTCCTTTCACTTGGACCACAACCAACCAATCAACACATATCCTATGCTAATCCACCTCTCATACCCCAGCTCCATCAACCTCCAATCAACACATATCCTATGCTAATCCACCTCTTATATCCAAAGCTCCATTGACCACTAACCAACACATATCCTATGCCAATCCACCTCTCATATCACAAGCTCCATCAACCTCCAACCATCACATATCCTATTCAAATCCACTCGTCATATCTCAAGTTCCCCCAACTTCCAACCAACATATGTCTTACACCAATCCCTCATTTTGTTCACATGTGATACAAACCCCAAACATTAACCCCTTACCAAATACTTACACATTCCCATCATTTGATAACCAAGGCCAAAACACATATCCCCCTCCATATAATACATCACAATAATATCCTTTGAATCAAAATCTGATGTATCAGATACCTCATCCCAGCCATCAAAATCCTATGCAACAACAACAACCACCTACATTGGATATGGAGTAGCGATTAAATCAATTACAACAATAAGTCACAGTTATGAGAATGGGCTAAACAAAGAAGACATTTTTCTTTGAATATGTATGCCCATATCCTTTTGATAAGTCACTTCAAATGATACCTTTTCCTCCACATGTTGAGAAACCACAATTTGAGAAATATGAAGGAAAAGGTGATCCAAATAACCATCTTAGAGAATTTTATGTGGCTTACCTTGATGTTGCATAAATGACACATATCTTTTGTCTATTTGCTCATAGTATTGGGGGACAAACTATGGAATGGTTTTCTCATCTACCTTTGGGCATCAAGACATTCAAAGAATTGGCAGGAAAATTTACATCACACTTTTCTTTCAATATAGAAAATGAGATATCCATGAATTATCTTGTCAACAACAAACAATGAAATGGGGAAACCTTCTCATCTTTCATCCAACGATGACAAAATATGGCTAGTAAGATTAGACTGTAGATGCATGAGAAACAACAAGTTGACATCTTTGTCCAAAATCTCTATCTCAAACTATCATTTAAATTGCAACTCCAAAGTGCCACTACCTTTGATGAACTCATATCCAAGGCTACAAACATTGAAAAAGATTTAATCGCCAAAGTTATAATCAAGATCTTCAAGGAAACCAAAGACAATGCACAATCTTCAAATGATAAATCCTACTTTTAGAACAAGAACAAAAATGTTGTCAATGATGGCATTGTTGATGCAAAGAATGTCCAAATCATGAAAGCTCTCATCCATATCCAAGCAACATCTAAGAGCACACCCTTTGTTCCAAGAAACCAAGCTACAAAAAATCCATCACCTAGACACCAATTTACTCCTTTAGGAGAGCCTATTGAATCTGTCCTCAAAAGCCTACTACAAGCTAGCAAGATCACATTACCTGAAGATAGACCAAATGAAGAATCACAACTTAATCCTAACTGTTATAAAGATAATGAATACTATGAGTATCATAGAGTGAAAGGACATAACACTGCTGGTTGTATGAAATTGAAACATTTGATCCAGAATCTTCTAGATCAAGGAGAAATCACTGTTGATCCACCAAAACAGATGACAAATTATGACCTTGATGCTTTTAAGAATTTGTTTGCAAGAGACATTGTGTGGCTTCATGAGTGTTGTCATTGATGGCAACAAAGTCTATCCCACACATCCGCATCACATAGTATGCCTATACCGGAAGTCAAATTGAAGAGTGTTTTGGTCCGATGAGCAAGAACAGAGCATGCAGCAAGGTCCAACAATTAGGTCCGGATCTCTCAAATGGTGTAACTCAGTAATTTGTGGACTTGGACAATTCAAGAGGAGTGTCATGACTACTATATTCTAGAGATTGAGCCTCCGGTGAGAAAACATGGAAGAGATATGAACATCTGAGTGTTGGGTTCCAGATAGGCAGAGAAGACTAAGGAAGAACTAACCGGTAGAGTATCAGACTTCAATCTGGATGAGTAATTGATGTTGATCAAGCTATTTGAGGAATCACACAATATTGGCTGACATGATTGATGACTTTAATGTCTATGATTTTGATATGCATCACATATCCAGCATGGATTCAGCTGACAGATAAGTATTTTGTAAATATCTTAAGTATTCCAGTTGCCAACTAGAAAGTTGTTAAAATACTTGGTGTGGATATATATACTAGATGGATTTTGGTATGAAGGTGTGTGTGATGAAATATTGTGTGCGAAGAAAGGCAGAGATAAGTGTGGAAGCAACAATACAAGTCTGGTATGTGACAAAGCAACAACACTAGAGCAGAGGAAGAATGAAGTGCATTAGATTAGTATATTTAGCCTAACCAGAACTAAACTTTAGCATTTGTGGATGCCTATCATTAGTTCAAACACCTAGTTACCTTCTATAAACTTTGTAGAAAGTGAGTCTCTTGTAGGCAGTGTGCCTCTTGTGAGCAGTATGCTCAGACAGTGAGCCCTAATTGGCAAGTGCCATTTTGTACTTCTTATTCTATTAATAGAGAATACAATCTTGGGTTAGTCACCTTGTGGTTTTTCCCTTAACAGGGTTTTCCATGTAAAAATCTTTGTGTCATGTGTGTTGATTTTATTTCTGCTCTCATAATTATGTATGCTTATATATTTTGATGTTGCACTAATTGTTAAAGGTGAAAAGAAAGTTAAGATATTTGAGATAACTGATTCACCCCCCCTCTCAGTTATCTGCCTTGTTTCCAACAATTAGTATCAGAGCCAAGTTCCTCTAAACAGAGCCTAACAGCTTGAGGAAGATCTAGGAATCTCAATGGATATGTATGGTATGAAGGAACAACTTCAGTTTGCCCTAGATGATCTTGAGCAATCTCACTCTAAAGTCAATAACTTGAGAGAAAGACTCAAACAAGCTGATGATTTCATAAATGAGCTAAAAGAAAAATTGAGTATCTCTATGAAAAAGAGAAAGGAACTACTTCAAAAATTAGCAAGTCAGAGTGAAGCCAATGATACTAATGAAGATCTAAATGAAAAAACCTAGCTATGTGAGAAGCTATCAAAAGAGGTCATTATGGTAAGACATGAGATGGAATCAGGGGTTATGAGATTCACCCAAGAAATTGAAGATAATCTAAAACAATCTCTCAAGGAGAAGACAGAGGACTACCACAAAATGGATAGAATAATCAGGCATCTTGAATCTGATCTTGAAGAAGCTAGAGCTAATGAAGAATAACTTGAGAATCAGCTAGACACTCTTAAACAAGACCTTCAAACAACAAATGAATACAAAGAGAAATTCAAGATAAGCTTAGCTCAACTTGAAGTTCTTCTTGAAAGCCAAAAGAGGGTAGATGACAAGCGTGGCTTGGGATATGAGAAAGTGAAAGCTCTGGATTTAGTCAGAAGAACTTTGGATCAAGAAATCAAAGAAATGGGCCTAGAAGACCTTCGGTAAGGCAACCAAATGCTCAAAGATATCCATCCTTCAATGGATACCGTTACAATTGCAACAACTTTGGTCATAAAGCAACTTAGTGTAGAAGAAGAATGAATCAAACTAATTCATCCTTCTCCGGATAGTGTTTCAACTACAAAAGGTATGGTCACAAATCTCATGAATGTAGAAATATACAAATAAAAAATTCATTCAATGGTAGATGCTTTGCATGCAATAGAATGGGACATATGGTAAATCAATGCAGATCAAGAGGATATCAGTCAAATATGCAAAGAAATGTTGTTTGTTAGAATTGCAATAGATCCAGTCATTTTGCCAAACTCTGCAAAAGTAAAAATTAGGATAAAAAGGGTCAGGTACATCATAATCAAAATCAAGACAAGGGAAAAGGCAAAGTAAATGCAGATGAAGTTCAAAGGGAGATGAGAAAGATTTGGGTGAAAAAGAGTACAGAAAATGTTGGGGATGGATCCGCATTAGAATTTGGTGCTGATATTCCTTCTAGAAATTGAACAGGTGAGCTCTAGCCCAGGGGGTCACAAAGAAAAATAAATTTGCCCAGCCAGTCAATTGGTGCCTAAATTTGGCACATGAAATGTTGTGGATTAAAGGGTTCTCAAAAAATTATCTAAATAACCCTCGGTGAAAATATGAATGATCTGCATGAAGCTTTGCAAGAGTTTAATCATCCAAGATTGATCCGGTCTGACAGCCATCCGGTAAAAGTAGGATTTTTATAAACAGATCCGGTGTGATTCAAAGTTGAGATATGTTGATCTACGGATTCATGGCATAATTGGAGGAAAGAAGATACATTGTCAATTTTCACTAAAAATGATTCTAAGTACATCTCAGTGATTTGGAAAGATCTCTCTCAAAACAAGGCAACTGGATGACTTAAGTTTTGCATTTATTACAAAAAGAAATTAGGGTTTGTGCAGAAATAAAAGGGTTCTTTTACTTATCATTTGCACATTTGCATTCGAGAAGAAGAAAAGAAGAGCTCTGCATCAAGTTTTTACAACTCTCAAAGATCAACCACAGAATTTGATTCAATCAGCGATTTGTTTTGACTCTTTTTCTTGAACCCTGAAGCGTAAAAAGGTACTTCCATTTTGAATATCTCTCTCTAAATCTTTTGCGGAAATGGCTACTCCAATGGTTGTTAAGATCACTGATAGGCTACACCCAAAGTTCAAGAAATACCCCTACAAATCCCTAGAAGTTGATCCCTTAGGCATTTTTTCTAGCATTCTACATGGGGTTCTGCACGTAGAAGATGTTAGGGTTTATATCCTTGCCAATATTGAGGAATTTGGAGAATCTAAGTTGATGGACATCTACCATAAACAATTAATAGATGAAAGTTTTGAACTCAAACCTCAATACAAGGCCCTTCAGGATAAGCGCTTTGGACATTACATCCACTTTCCCTGTTTTGGAGAAGATGAATGGGTCTGATATGTTGTTAGCAGAATACATGACAATTTCTTATGGTTGATGAAGCCCTTCAAGATAACAAAAGATGCCATTAGGGCAGTAACTAGACTACTCTCATCTAGTGGGTTGCCTGCACTCAAATCTGTCAAGAACTAGATAGTAAGTGAAGCTACTAGATCTAAGTTTGAGAAAAGAGCAATGACAATAGAAGACATCACAGATCCAGATATCAAATTTGCCTCTATGATAATTGGTTATAAAATCTATCATTCCAACAGGGAGAATTATGTGTCTGAAACTGCAATATATACAGTATATCAAATGTTAAGAGAAAATGCTGATTATGATCTATGAGATCTTCTTCTAAACCAACTGTTAGAAAACTTGCAGAAGATCAAGAAGGACAAGAAGAACTCATTCAAGTATGGTTGTTTGATACTATGTCTATTCTTTTACTATATGAATGAGCTACCCAAATCAAGTGGTTGGGTATGGCAAAATGATAGACCGGTTGCCATACAAATCAGAGACTATATGTATGGGCTTGGTGATGCTAAGGCTCAAAGCATAGCTCTCTGGGGATACTTTAGAAACTTCCAAAGTATGATGCAGGCCAGAGAAAGAATCCCTCAATCCATAGTTGAAAAATACAAGGATATAGTGTGTTTTATGGTAGACACTGATCAATGCCTAATGGAGGCAGTTGAGTCTAGAACAGTTTGGATTATGCCAATGGGATATGAGGTTGATGAGAAAATCTTGGAGCTCATGTCCAACACTTGCTGAGTCAGCCTAAGGACCCTAAGGCTGAAAGGTTTGGAATCTTTCAAGAATTAAGTGTAAAGATACATGTTGAACTGAGACAACTAGAAATGAAAAGGAAAGTTAGAAGGGAAGTAGACGAAATTGCCAAAAGATATGGCATATCCAAAGAGGCAGTTGATGCAAATAGAGAGAAATTAGAAAGAGCTGAGAAAGAGAAATAAGAAGTAAAAACAAAAAGTGTTCCAGTGCAAGCCTCCTCCCAGACTAGATCCTCCAAGATCTTTGCACCTACCACCTCTAAGAGCTCAAGAGCCTCAAAACTAGAAGCCAAGACATCCGGAAAGGGAGAAAAGAGAACGAAAACCAAGGCCACAAGGTCCTACATAAGCCAAAAGGATGATGAAGAAACAAAGACTGATGAGGAAGTTAAGAAAATGAAGAAGAAGAAGAAAACATCCAAGGAATCCTCTACCGGCAAAAACAAAGAAGAGGCAGAAGAATTTGTTGAAAAGCCCACTCTTTCTAGTGATGATATCATCAAGGCAGTCACTGTGGATGGAAATCTGCAAGCAATAATAGAATTTTATGATGATTATAGTGATACTGACAAAAGGATCTTGGAAGAAGCTATAGTCAGGTACCTGAATATTTATAATAAAGCATTTATTGAAATCATTTCATTAATTCCCAAGAGTCTAGAGAAGGTGCTTGAACTTAGAAAGGAGAATGCTAAGGCAAAGGACTTAGAGATTTGAGAACAGATTGCTATTCAACTCTACCCTTCCATTACTCCAAAGCAAAGGAACATGATATTTAAAGACTACAAGGATGAATTCTAGAGCAAAGCAAGAATGAACAAACTAATGTTTGGAGAGACTGATCAGGTAGTAAGAGAAATAGAAGACATCCTCCAAAATGCCTTCAAAAGATTCAATCTTCCTATTATAGAGGAGATAGATGAAGAACCCTCTACCATGGATGTCAAAGGATTAAATGCATCAAAAGAAGAATCTACTAAGATAAATGTAGAAGGGCCAAAAGAGATAGATGAGGAGAAATCTAAGGACTTGGATTCCTCTATTTTGGAAGATGAAGTTCATGAAGAAGTTAACATCTCTCCTCCGAATCCCACTGCAAATTCAAGAACTGAAGGAGAAGGAAGAAAAGAGGAGAAAGTGAGTCAAGAAGAGGAGAAAAAGGGAAGAAAAGAAGAACAAACAAAGAAGATCTCTTATGATAGCTTTGAGATTCCAAAGGAAAAGAAGCCTCAGTCTCCAGCAAGAGACACTGCAGAGGCAATGAAGAATTTCTTGACCAAAGAGATGATGGAGATCGATGAACTGGATCTTGTTGTGTGGTTACACAACATGCCCCTAAACATGACAATGACATCATCATCATTTTACCTCTCGCAGTATATTTCTTGAGCATGATCCTACTTATATATCATGACGATGATGTCATGATGCCTTGCCGATACACTGAGCGAATATCAGGATGACATCATCCCGATATTTTGAAAGAGAGACATGTAAGTTTGTCCAATCATCATCATCTTTGAAACATCACCCAATATATCGAGATATCCTCCTGATGTGCTAAACATAACCAAAGGGTGTGTTCGTCACCTGATCTTGTCAACGATAGTTTTTCCTCTCAAGGAGGATGATCATATTAAACTCAGGACGATATTTGCAAACATCCTCCTATCATTTGAATATCATCCTGTCTTGCAAATATCACCCCACTCCTGTTTCCGCCATTGTCATTTAATGCGCGCAGACATGGTAGGTAGTTCCCACCGATCACAAGACCTGATGAAACAGCTGGCGAAATCCTGACTTTCCTTGCAAAAATTAATGAATAATATCCAATCTATCAGGGTTTGCCCTAAATCCACCCTAAGTGTATGGTTAAAAAGGTGAATTCACCGTCATTTCATTTTTACCTTGCAATAAATTTATTTTTACAGAGCACCAGCTTCCATATCCTCATATAGATGATAGTTGCACGAATTGAGCTCATAGACAGAAGGGAGTGTGTGATCATCAGCAGAATTAAGAGCATTGTCAGAAGTCCACTGGTATAAAAGGAAATTTGCATATCCAGGTAAGTAAATGAAACCCTCATCCTATTGTTTCTATAGTAGTCAGGTATGGGTGGTTAATCTGAAGTTCTGGTTTATGCATCCATATGATTAAGTAATGTTGAACAGATACAGTAGGCATGACGATTAGTAAAGTTAATTGTAATATGCATGCATGTGTATACCCATTGTAAGACAGGATTTTGTTAATTACAGGCACCCATGGCTGACAAGAGGTTAGTTAGGTGTCAAGCAGAATTTGATAAGCCTATGTTCTCCTCCCAGAGGGGCGTCCTATTTAAATATGGTGCAATTACAGATACCCATTAGGGGAGTATTAATTTGGAAGCATGGTCAGCCAGGTTGAATGATGAGAATAACAAGAGTCCTATGCTGGATGCAGTTTTCATATCCAGGATGTGGAATGCCGCTAGTTTTCCATACTCCATGGAATCTCTGGAACTGGTTATTGAGTGTGCCAGGAACTACAATCCAAAGACTAGGTAGGTGATGAAGCATGGGAGGATATATGCTGACCTATCCATCAAGGGTCTTTCTAAGACATTTGGATTGCCATTGGGCAGCAAGGTTAAAAGTGTGGACCTAAAGAAGTCAGAGAAAGAATATGAAAACAACAAGAAACAAGCTAGGAAGAATATGTATCAATGGAGGGCTGAAAATAGTACATATCCTGCAGCAGCCAAACTTCCTGTGCATCTATTCAAATATGATTTTGCTGATGAATATCAATACATGATTGCACTACTGAACAGAGTAATAGGCCAGCCTGATGCTGGTAGTTTTAGAGACTGGATGTATGGTATAATAATGATGTGTTTGTATTTAGATATCAAGCCACTGTGGGGCCAGCTAATAAGTGATACTCTGCATGAGCAGCTGATGAACCTAGGAGGTTCAAATTGTGCTTTTTATATGACATCATACATTGTTTACTCTTGTGCTTATAAAGGCACATTTGATGCACTAGTTACAGATGGAAAGCTTACAGGCACAGTCAATGCTATGCACATTTGGGATCATCATCCCCAGCTGTAAAGAGCCAATTACCTCCAAGACTACAAACTGGTCAATGATGCATTCTCTATGCATCTGGTGAGGACCATGGAGGAAGACAGAACAAAGAGATTGAGCATGGAGGCTCAAGAAATAATTTATAGGCATGGAGCCTGGTATATTCAGTTTGCCACATTTTCCTACATAAGGATTGAGGGTTTTGAAGGACCTCCCCTCATGCTGCCAAGGTATCCCACTAATGCAGTGATACTGATGGAGTTCATAAGGCAGAGCTCCACAATGATAAAAACATACAAAGATGAAAAGAAGTTGCCACCAATCTTGTTTCCAGTCACCATTGGCTGGTACATGTGTCCTGATTCAGAGAACATAAAGAAGGTGATGGTCACCTTGAACAAAATGAAGTTGCATCCTTTTCCATTAATAAGACCATATGATCCTTATGGTAGGATGCAGAAAATAATAGGAAAGCCTATTCATCAGAGGCACCTAGAAGACTTCTAGGCTGACATTGAAGATGAAGCAGAAGCAAGAAGAAGAAGATATCAAAGGCTAACTTTGAATCAAATCAGAGCCTTTGATTGCATCCCCATTCCCCAACAATTAAAGAAAGATGATGGCAGGATAGTTGCAGATGAATATGAGCAGAAGAAAATATATAATGATACCATCTCTGCACCTGACCTCACCATATAGGAGGATATATCCTTGGACCCCTTCATTGCCAGGACCATACAACTAACCCAAGCCTGGGTTGATGAACAGATAGGGGCATTGAAGAAGAAGGGTGTTGCCATTACAGTGGACAACAAGAAGAAGGGGCAGGATATTCTCGATGGGGAGTATGATGACTTCCTGAATGAGAAGAGAAAGTCTAAGGGGGATAGACTCCCTTCACCACAACAATAGAGCAAAAGACCCCCAAGGGGCAAGAAAGTAGATAAAGAACCCAAAGGGGTTATTATTGAAAGGGCAGCATTTGTAGCTGAGGAGGCAATAGCATCAGGATCAGGATCTGGATCAGGATCAACATCCCCTCCAAGGACGAGGAAAGGAAAGTCCAAGAAGAGTAAGACAGCAGAGGCTGGAATTACTGAGACCCTAGAAGAGGGTCAATCCTCAAGAAAACATGATGAAGAAGATATCCTCATGGAGGGAGAGCCTGAAGAAGAAGAGGCTCCTTTGATAATAAAAAGAAAAAGAAGAGCTCCACAGGTGGTGGTGTCTACCCCACCTAAGAAACAAAGAACCTCCATGAGAGGTGAAATAAGGCAACCCCATACATTGTTACAAGGGGCAGGTAGTGAAGTAGATAAGGAACTTCAGCATAATGTTCCACTTCCTACTATAGTCAAGTTTAAGACTGAGCTCGCAGAAGAGCAGATGAAAGAAACCTCCCAGACACAAGCAGAAGGTCACGTCTTGCTAGACGAGACAATAAATTTGTCTGATGATGAAGTTGTGTAGGAGGTGGCTTCACAGAAGATGGAAACCCTTGCTGCAGGCACGCACATGACCCCTCACAAGACTCCACTAGTTCAAACTATACTAGAGGAGATGAAGCAAGTGGAAACCGAGACAGAAAAGAGCCCAGAGCAGATATCCCAAGAAATGGGGCTAGATACACTAATTGCAGAGGTGACAAATCTTGCAGTGATAGACATAACAGAGAAATAGGATGTAAATCCTGAACATCCAACAGGATCACTTGACAAAGGGCAACCTGTAGAAGAAGTGAAGATGGCAGAACCAGAGGGCCATGCTTCAGAAATAAGCCAACCAAGCACACAAGATGCAACAGTAGAACCTGCTGTAGTAGAGGTTCAGGAAAGGAAAGCTGATGAGAAAGATGTGGTAGAAGATCCTGCTGCCAAGGTTCAAGAAATAAGTAGCACAGGTGCAGAACAAACTGTGATTACAAAACCAGCACCAGCACTTAAGGAGACTTCTTAATTATCCACAACTGAGAATGTTCCTCAGCAGGAGGAAAAGCCAAAGGAAGATGAGGTAATGATAGAAAAGGATCATGATCATCATGATCAGCATATAGATACATCACAAGATCCTCCACCTCAGGAAGATGCTCCTCTGGAGAAAGAAGTTCTTCAACAGGAGGATGTGCCATAGGATCAATGTCAAAGTGAACATCATGAAGAAAAATTAAGGAAATCACCTTCTCCATCACATCTGCTAACAGAAATAGGAGACACAGGTGAACATCATGATGATGCAGAGAAACATGATCAGGTACCTCCATGGTTGGAGAAAGAGGTAAGTGCAGAAGAAGAATTTGAAATTCAAGAATTTGATGTCTCCACCTTATTCTTTAAGAATATAATAAAACCTAAGAGGAAGGCCAAAATGACTTTGGCCATCAAAAGGGATCCAACAACTGGGAGAAGGACCGCACAGATTGCAGTACCTACTGTGGAGAAAGAAAAAGGTAAAATTACCTTAGATGAGTTCCAAATCAGCACAGTGGACTTAGGATTTGCCAATGAAGACCAAGAGGGTCAAGAGGGCAAGGATATTATTGATTCTTTAATTCAGAAGGTGAAAAGAGAGAAGGAGAAAAATAAGCAACACAAAGAGCACATTGCTCAGTTGCATGCCTACATAGGAAGGCTGACCAATACCGAAGATACTTCAACTGAACATGCAGTCCCATTGACTGCTATTTCTCAATAGGAGGTGAATAAATTAGACCTCATGAAACATGAGGCATCTGTACTAAGGAGATGGATGTCATCCACATTGGGTGATGCAGAGGAAGTGGTAAAGGCCTCTTTGAAGAGGTGGAACACTCTCAGTGACTCCAGGACCAAGGTAGACAAATTTCAGATGTAGACAGGAAAAAGGTCTTACAAAGTGGAAAAAGTATTAGATATCCTGGGAGAAATAAGCAGGATAAATCCTCAGCTGCTCATCAATAAATAGGTACTAAACAGTAATACTACCTTGTTGGTTGACATATGGTATAAGGACATTCAATTTGAATGTGGAGTACTCAGAAGATGCAATAATAAACTGAGAGATATCAGCATGAAGTTGCATGATTTAATGTCTGTTGAGGCAGAAATATTAGAAACACTGGAAGGGAAAGTGGAAGGGAAAGTTGAAAATCAAGATGAAGAGTTTGCCATAAAAGCTTTACACAGCAACTTCCAATCAGTAGCTAATGATCCACTTGTTCACTTGACAGAAGAAGTCATAGACAAAATAATGAGAATCAAAGTCAAGATGGAAAATTACAATGAGATGCTACAAGACAGGAAAGACAAACTGGATAGCAGTAGACACAAATATGAGGCACACAAGCATGCCATCATCAAAGTAAAAACTCAGGATGGCAGAGAAATAGATAAAATTGTGCAGTTATATGAACAGATCCAGAGCAGCATATAGCCTCATATGTGAAGTCATCATCATCAGGATGATGAAAGTTTGGGAAGCGATGCACATGATGATGATGTAGCATAAGGTAAATATCAGCATCAGATGCTTAGTGGAAATAAGTTTCTTAGATAGTTGCCAGCTGGCAACTTGTGCCATTTTGTAAGGTTGACATAGTTAAAGCGAAATCTTAACCATAGATATTCATAGACAAATCAAGATCGTTGATCTTTTGTAATGGATTCCTCACCTTGTTCTATAAAAGGTGCAGGAATGCTTCATTTTGAACATTCGAAACTTAATTGAAATTTGTCTGCTGAAATATTTAGGGCTCATTTCAAAGCTTTTTGTATACATTTATATCTTTGCATACTTAGTGAATGAGAAGACTGTTTTGGTTACAATTCATAGTAAATCTTGAGTAATCAGTGTGTGAATTCTGGATTTATGTGGTGATTTGCTACGTCCTTTGGAGTGCATGTCTACTTACATACATTGTTTTCATACAATTCCTTTGAAGTTAGCACCTAATGTATCTAGCTATGGAATGTCCTGGTGAACATATGGTTTGGTTTTCTTCTCATGACTATATCTGATATACATGTGGTTCAATAGTTGAAGATTCATCTTTCATTTGAAGCATTTCTTTCAATTTCTTTAAATTTTAGAACATTTCACTATCATAATTACAAATAACTGAACATCTAAAGCAAACAATACAAATATGTGGACATCTCATAGATAAGTAGAAATATTTAGCATATTTGAAGCTAAAGCATGCATTACTAATAAATATCATGCAAATATTTGAGTATAATTGTATCATTGAATCAAATAACTGTGTAAAGTGACCTCTCTATGAAGAATCTTTGCAGAAATAGCGTCATGATGGTGAACTTTATGCAAGGCCCCAAAATGGAAACAGCAACACACATCAACCTTTGAGTAACGTCAGAAGATTAAGACCTAATCACCAAAGACTTGGGATCATGAATTCTCTGAATTCATCGTATCTTTCAAGATGAATAAAGGTTAATGTGTACTTTTATTCTATGCTTGTTTGTGACTAACATCATGACCAACAGATCTATTCCAAGGACCACTAAATTTTGATTCTCTCTCTCTGGTCCAGACAATGAAAATAGCATCTTTTGTCCAAGCTAAAGCAAAAGAAAAGCTTCTAAAATCTCACATGGAAGACTGTGAGCTGATAGAGATTACTTTTGGGACACTGGAGAAGATTATGCCATCCTTCCAAAAGGATCCTTTGGCTTCTCCATCTAGTAATTTGAAATATGTGGTTAACTCTGTTAGCACCCATTTTGATTCCTTAGAGAAATCGGCAGAAGAGAAAGTCTAAAAAGAGTTTTTGGGAAAAAGATTCACTAAAGTACAGGGACTCATAGCTAATGATAGGAGGACCCTAGATATTGGGATAAAGAGCTTAGAAAATGCTCTTAAAGATGGTGGGGACATGTACAAATTTTGTCTATCCTGGTCTAAGGTGATAAAGGATATTGAAAAGAAGGTGAAAGAATAAGAAGGTAAAGTATCAAGTTTATCTCAAAATTTTGATCCCCTCACCACATCCATAATGAATCAAGAATGCCAGGCTATTACCATTATAAATGAAATTAAGAGGCTGGACAAGGAGAAGAAGAATATAATAAGTAGGATGAGTGAACTTAGAGGGATAATCATCCCTAGGTTAGAGGCAATGCATGAGGCCTTAAATGATGCTTAGACCACAGCCCAGACCAGTGATCTGGTAGACTTAAGAAGGGCAGAAGCTTATGCATTTATGTTGAGTGGTCACATCTCAATTTTGGACAGGATGGATCAGACCTAGGCAACAAAATTTGTACAGTTGAAGACCACTTTTGTGGATATACTCAAGCATATGTAAGTATAACATGTATATATACTTATGCGGCTATGTATAGATTGATTTTTTCAAATTTTGGTGTGCGGATTCCACCCTTTGCCATTGATGTCAAAGGGGGAGTGAGGAGTAGTGAAAAATGTGGAATCCAGCTAAGGTGGAGCTCCAGTAAAACAATGCACAAGACAGAGCATCGGCCAAGGGGAAGTTTGCTGCGACACTTAGTCATTTTTCAATAAGCATTGCCATTAATGCCAAAGAGGGAGATTGTTCGCAAGAGACACTGTGTGGCTTCATGAGTGTTGTCATTAATGGCAAAAAAGTTTATCACACACATCTGCAGGACATAGAATGCCTATACAGAAAGTCAGATTGAAGAGTGTTTTGGTCCGGTGAGCAAGAACAAAGCATGCAACAAGGTCTGAAAATTAGGTCTGGATCTCTTAGATGGTGTAACTCAGCAAGTTGTGGACTTGGACAAGTCAAGAGGAGTGTCATGACTACTATATTCCAGAGATTGAGCCTCTGATGAGAAAACATGGAAAAGATATGAACATCTGAGTGTTGGGTTCTAGACAGGCAGAGCAAACTAAGGAAGAACTAATCGATAGAGTATCAGACTTCAATCTAGATGAGTAATTGATGTTGATCAAGCTATTTGAGGAATCATACAATATTGTCTGACATGATTGATGACTTCAATGTCTATGATTTTGATACACATCACATATCAAGCATGGATTCAACTGACAGATTAGTATTTTGTAAATATCTTGAGTATTCTGGTTGCTGACTAGAAAGTTGTTAAAATCCTTGGTGTGGATATATATACCAGATGGATTTAGGTATGAAGGTGTGTGTGATGAAATATTGTGTGTGAAGAAAGGCAGAGATAAGTGTAGAAGCAGCAAT
The DNA here is from genome assembly GCA_027924645.1 of Cunninghamia lanceolata. Lineage (NCBI taxonomy): Eukaryota > Viridiplantae > Streptophyta > Pinopsida > Cupressales > Cupressaceae > Cunninghamia > Cunninghamia lanceolata. The sequence continues at coordinate 720,082 of BSBN01000609.1, forward strand.
ACAAGTCCGGTATGTGACAAAGCAGCAGCACTAGAGTAGAGGAAGAATGAAGTGCATTAGATCAGTATATTGAGCCTAACTGGAACTAAACTTCAACATGTGTGGATGCCTCTCATCAATTCAAACACCTAGTTACCTTCTATAAACTTTGTAGACAGTGAGTCTCTTGTAGGCAGTGTGCCTCTTGTGAGCAGTATGCTTGGGCAGTAAGCCTTAATTGGCAAGTACCATTTTGTACTTCTTATTCTTTTAACAGAGAATACAATCTTGGGTTAGTCACCCTGTGGTTTTTCCCTTAATAGGGTTTTCCATGTAAAAGCCTTGTGTTATGTGTGTTGATTTTATTTCTGCTCTCATAATTATGTATGCTTATATATTTTGATGCTGCCCTAACTGTTAAAGGTGAAAAGAAAGTTAAGATATTTGAGATAATTGATTCACCCCCTCTCTCAGTTATTTGCCTTATTTCCAACAAAATCCACTTCCACCACACGATAAAGCAAGTGCTTCTTATACAGGGAAGAATGTCCATTATACCTATGAGTCATCTACCATTGGCCGTATTGAACAAAATCACATATCTACCATTACCATAAGAGGAAAATAAACCATTACCATAATAGGAAAAGAACTTGATTGTGTCGTTACCACCTATGGAGGTTGTGTTACTATCCAAGGAGTACTAGCTACCGTCCGCCCAAATTCTGGATACAATATCCTTGACCATCTAGGTAAGACTCCTACTCATATTTCCATCTTGGAATTGTTGCATATATCACTTGCCCATAAAGCTATATTAGATAAAGCCTTACAAGAGTCATTGGTACCCAATGATATTAATACTACACAATTCCAATCCATGGTAGCAAGTATTGCATCACCTTATTTCTTGACCTTCTCTGACAAAGACCTTTCATCATCTGATCCATCCCATAACGATGCTCTCCATATTGAAGTCTACATAAACCAGCACCAAGTCAAACAAATACTAATAGATGGTGGAGATGGGTTAAACATATGTTCTCTAAAACTTATAAAATAACTGGTATATTTTGAGGATCGCATTGACACTACCAAGAACATAACTATCAAAGCATATAATGATTTAGAGAGAGAATCTAAAGGAATTATCTTTCCACCTATCTGGGTTGGTCTTGTTACTACTGATACCCATTGTCAAGTCCTAGACATTGAATTGCCTTACAACATTATCCTTTTCTGTCCTTGGATACATGCCATAAAAGCAATTCCATCCGCATACCATCAATGTCTGAAATTTCCCTATAATGGTGTTGAAATCACAATCCTTGCTGATCCTAATCCATTTGAGTTTTGTTGAACTTTCCAAGCTAAATACCAAAATCCTAATCACATACCTATCAATGCTGAAGTATATCCATCTACATCCTATGTTGATCCATCTAATTTGAATAAGCCTTCATCTAGTAAATCCATCCCAAATATTGATGTCAAATACAAAGAAAAAGGACTTGGTGAATATGCTCTACAAGAATCTTGTTGTATAGGAGCCTTTCCCTTATCACCTAAATCCTATGGTCAACCATTAGTATCCAAAGTTTCCCCACCCAAGGCTACTATCATAGTTCCTCCAACTGTGTTCATCAAATAATGAATGCTAGAAGATGAAGATATTGATGACATCAACTCTTGGCTCTTTTTTGATGAAAATGATCAACTTACTTTAGAAGTGGAATGCTATAACAATCAATTTTGAATCATCAATAACATGGGTTACAAAGGACAAGGAGGTCTAGGACCGTACAGACAAAGACTTGTTGAACCTATCATTATCACCAAGAAGTTTAATAAGAAAGCTTTAGGGTATGGTAAAGAGGTTCCACCTTCCTCGGACATCAAGTATATTCTCGATGAGGTAGCCAAGGCTTTTCCTGTAGAAGAGACTTCTAATCAGGATGCCATCGATGATTCATATATTCACATAACCGAACTATTCCAAGACCAATCCATTTTTATGATATCATCCACCTCTTTTACCTCTCAACCTAAATCATCTGATCTTCAACTCGTATATCCTAACCTCATCAATTGGGACCAACAGGGGCACCTATTCTAGACACATTTGAGAATAATGAAGCCTTAGCAAAGTTCATGGGCTTAAGAAATGACATACCATTGGGAGATCATAAAGTGGGCTTCATGATGGATCTTTCGTAGTTAGCATACTTTGGTGGAAGTATCAAATCCTTCAGTCGCAAAATTGAAATAAATAAAATAAAAAAAGAAAGGTCACTAGGTGAAAACTGAAAGGCACCTCTTGACCATGAAAAAGTAAAAATAAAGGATGTATCTGAGGGTGAAAACCTCTTTGAGGCACCTGAGGATGGAGTATTTGACCTTCCTTTGACAACTGTATATCAAGAATAGTCACCCTTGCTGGTCAAAAAATCTCAAGAGATCAATCTAGGCACAACACATAATCCAAAGATCACATTTCTAGCATCATCACTATCAGATTAGGAAAAAATAGATTTCACCGCCTTCTTCATGAAAATATCAATCAACTTTGCATGCACTTATGTAGACATGCAGGGGTTAGATCCCTCACTTGTGGTACATCATCTAGCAGTATCTCCAAATGCAAAACCTGTCAAAGAAAAGCTACAGAAAATGCATCCTCAAATAGCACTCTTGGTCAAAGTAGAAATTTAGAAACTGTTGAATGCTAAGTTCATAAGGCCTATTGATTATCCTAAATGGGTTTCAAATCTAGTACCAGTTTTCAAACCGAATGGAGGCATTCACTGCTGCACCAATTTTAGAGACCTCAACAAAGCCTGTCCTAAAGATGATTTTCCACTACCAAGCATAGATATCATTGTTGATCTTACTGTTGCAAGTATGAGGTTAGCCAGTGTTGTCATTGATGTCAACATACTCATATTGCATTGACAAGAAGAATTGAATGAGTTGTGTGCTGAGGATATTGAGAAAACTAGTCTCAATAAGGAATAGTGAAGAACAGTGATGAAAAGAAGGCAAAAGTACTCAATAGGTTGCGAATCAGAGGATGTGGATTAAAGGGTTTGTAGATATGAGTCTTGAGATGATCCAATTAAGTTTTTAGAGATCCACATGAAGATTTGAAGAAGTTGTAATTGATCAAGTAGAACCGGTCCGAGAGGTGCTCTGGAGTGACAAAACGCTACAAAGAGGTCCGGTGAGATCTGGAAGTGCATTATCCTATCTTGCGGATTGGATGGAGTGTTTGGGATGTCCTTGTGATGTGTCATCTCAATTTTCTCATGATTTGGAGGTCCAGAAGCACATGTTTCAGTATGACAGTGGCGGTAGACTATGTTCTTGAAGTTCCGGATGAGGAAGAGAAGAGATTCTAGTGAGCAGAGGAAGTGCGGATGTTCCTGGTCATTCAGGCAAGCTTGTGAAGGTTCTTGGATCATGTTGAGGTTGTGTTGTTGATCCGTATTGGTGGTAGAGCCTAGAATTGAAGATATTCATCTGGATGAAGTTCTTGTTCAGACTAGCCGACCGGATGAGTTGTTCATCCTGCAAATGTTCTTGTGGTGGCCGACCGGATGTGTTATTCATCTTGTGAATGTTCTTATGGTTGAGTGCTGACTTAGATGATCATTCCTAAGTCAATGTCTTGTATAAATAAAGGTTTGAGAATTCATTTCATGGTGTGGTGTGAAGCGGATGAGTGTGGCATAGCGAAAGAGTGAAAGGCAGAGCAGGTGTGACTTGGGCTTAAATGGAACTGATCCAGACATGGTAAAGATGTCATTCTCCAGTTCAAGGTTGTGATCCTTATGATCTTGTAGACAGTGTGTCTCTTTGTAGGTAGTGTGCCTCCTTGTGAGTAGTGTGCTCAGGCAGTGAGCCCTAATTGGCATGTGCCATTCATTTTTCTTGTTCTTCTAATAGAGAATAATTCTTGGGTTAATCACCCTGTGGTTTTTCCCTTAACTGGGTTTTTCACGTCAAAAATCTTGGTGTCAAATGTGTTGATGTTTATCTTCTCTAGTGTTTATGCTTTGTGCTTTCATGAATGATTAATTGATATGTTGTTAACTAATAAGAAGAATCAAATATTTGAAGTAGAAGCAAAGTTTTTGTACAACTAATTCACCCCCCCTCTCAGTTGTGTGCCCTAGATCTAACAATTGGTATCAGAGCCAAGTTCCTCTGAAAGGAGCTTAACCGCTTGAGGAGATCCAAGATGTCATCATAAAAGAAGGATAGTCTGAAGTTCGATGGAACTAACTTCACTCTCTAGAAAGGTCGCATGAAATGTCACTTGGAGTGTATGGGAAAAGCATACTTGACCATGGTCTCAAAACCATATGTGCGTTCACAGGGTGGTCTGGCAACTTTGAATGAAATCACAGATGCTGAAAACAATCTGCGGACCAAAGAAGCTCTTCTAAGCACATTGAATGACTCAGATCTTTCAAATGTCATTGACCTACCAACTGCATATGAGATCTGGACTAAACTAGAACTTTTGTATGAAGGAGATGAGTTTGTCAAGAGTGCAAGGTTGCAAAGTCTAAAAGGGAAATTTGAAAGATTGAAGATGAGAGATGATGAAAATATCACTACCTTTATGCCAAGAGTGAATGAGCTGGTGTGTGGAATCAGAAATGCTGGTGGAGTTCTGGATGAAAATGAAATTGTTTGTAAAATTCTCAGATCCCTTCCTATTGTCTACAAAATCAAGGTTGCTGCCATTGATGAATTCAGAGCCCATACAACTGTCACAAGAGAGCAATTGGCTAGCAAACTGGCTGCATTTGAAATGACTAAGTTTGGAGATGATCCCCCCAAGACTGAATCTACATTCAAAGCCAGTGCCTATGTGAAAGGCAAACAAAGATTTGATCCGGGAGAGAACTCTTCAAGGAAGCTGTCATGGTATGATCAAGCAAGGAAAGACATGGAAGAGGAAGAAGCAGAAACAACTCAACTTGAAGCCCTCATTGCAAAGAGATTGCCAAGAAGATCCAGTAAGTATGAAGGAAAACTACCCTTCAAGTGCTTCAACTGCAACAAGATTGGTCATTTTGCTTCAAGATGTCCGGAAAGATCTGCAAGGTCAAATACTAACAGACCAAGGTTTCAAAATAACTACTATTATGTTCATGAAGAAGATGATAATGAAGGAGTAACAGATGATGAATCAAAAATAGGAAGCAAATCCGGAAATGAATGGGTGTTTATTGCCATCAAGGAAGAAGATTCAATATCCTCTAAATCTATCAATCATAAGGTTGTAGAAAAAACTTTGGCTGCCCAAATTGAAGAAAAGGATGATTGGGTTATTGACAGTGGATGCTCTCACCATATGACTGGTGACAAGAACAAGTTCTTAGATTTGGAAAAGTATGAAGGAGGAATGGTAAATTTTGGTGACAATTCTGCTGGCAGAATCAGAGGTAGGGGAACTATTTCTTTTGATGGAAAGAGCAAAACCGGTAATGTACTATATGTTGAAGGATTGAAGCACAATCTTCTCAGTGTTGGTCAGTTAGTGGACAAAGGCTATGATCTCTGGTTCAAGAATGGAAGATGCAAAATCTTTACAAGCTCCGGAACTAAAATTGCATCCGGTACTCAAACAAAAGGTAATATCTTCCATCTAGTTGGTTCTAATAAAAGTTGTCTGTTTGTTCAAGTTGATCAGAGTTGGTTATGGCATAGAAGGATGTGCCATGTGAATTTTGATAACATCATCAAGATAAGCAAAATTCAGGCTATAAGAGATCTTCCTAAATTGGTGAAACCTACAAATAGTTTGTGGAAAGAATGTCAGCTAGGTAAACAGAGCAGAGTCTCTTTCAAAAGCAAGGATCAGTTCACTACCAGATTGTTGGAATTAGTTCATACTAATCTCTGTGGTCTGACAAGAATCAAGAGTATGCAAGGTGATAGATATTTCATGTTGCTAATTGATGACCATTCCCAGATGATGTGGGTTACCTTCCTAAAAGAGAAATCAGAAGCCCTTGAGAAGTTCAAAATCTTCAAAGCTATGGTAGAGAATCAAACTGGATTGAAATTGAAATGTCTAAGGTCTGATAGAGGTGGTGAATTCACATCTGGTGAATTCATAGATTTTTGTGAGAAGCATGGTATAAAGAGACAGCTGTCTGCTCCTAGGACTCCACAGCAGAATGGAGTAGTTGAGAGGAAGAACCGGACCATCTAGGAAGCAGCCAGGACAATGATGATGGAAACAAATATTCCTCAGATATTTTGGAGAGAAGCTGTCAGCACTGCAGTCTATACTCTTAACTGAGTTCAAATCAAAAACAATACCGGCAAGACTCCTTATGAACTTTGGTTTGGTATAACTCCCACTGTGAGATATTTCAGAGTATTTGGTAGCAAGTGTTACATCAAAAGAGATGAAGATTTAGGAAAGTTTGATGCTAGAAGTGATGAAGGAATTTTCTTGGGTTACTCCACTCAAAGCAAAGCATACTGGTGTTACAATAAGAGATTGAGAAACATGATAGAGAGTACAAATGTGAAGGTTGATGAAGGAATTGAGAAGCCCTCAAGATTCTATGAATGTGATGAAGATGATCAGAATGATCCTCTGGTGCAAGGAGCTCCATCCTCCTCTAAAATTCAGATCCAGACTGATCCGTTACATCAAGAAGAAGAAGTTTGTCTAAATGACCCTGATCAAGAATTAGTAGTGCAAGAAACTCCCAAAGTTCCAAGGTATGTAACTCTAAATCACTCTAAAGATCAGATCATAGGTGACAAAAGTAAAGGGGTACAAACAAGGAGAAGAATTGCTGAAGATTCAAATGAATACTGTCTGATTTCAAAGATTGAACCTAAGACAGTTAATGAAGCTTGCAATGATGAAAATTGGACCAAAGCAATGGAGGAAGAGTTGATGCAAATTGAGAAAAATCATACTTGGGATCTTGTTCCCAGACCTAGAGACAAGAATGTGATTGGAACCAAATGGGTCTTTCAGAACAAACTGAATGAAGTTGGTGAAGTAATCAGAAACAAAGCTAGATTGGTCTGCAAAGGCTACTCTCAAATAGAAGGAATTGATTTTGAAGAGACCTTTGCTCTGGTGGCAAGAATTGAAGGAATCAGATTATTTCTTGCATTTTCTACCTTCAAAGACTTCAAGGTATATCAGATGGATGTCAAGTCTGCTTTCATAAATAGTGACTTGGAAGAAGAAGTATACATTGAACAACCAGATGGATTTCAATTGTCTGATCATGATAATATGGTCTGCAAGTTGAAGAAAGCACTGTATGGTTTGAAGCAAGCCCCAAGAGCATGGTATGAAAGGTTGGATAGACATCTTGTGCAAATTGGTTTTAACAAAGGTACTGCTGATAGTAATCTCTATTTCCAAATAGATAAGGAAAACATCTTGATTATTGAAGTATTTGTTGATGATATCATCTTTGGAGGAAAAGACAGTATGTGTAAAACTTTTACAAATCAAATGAAAAGTGAGTTTGAAATGTCAATGCTTGGTGAAATGAATTTCTTCTTGGGTCTGCAAATTACTCAGACAAAGAAAGGCATCTTTATCTGTTAGACCAAATATGCAAAAGAATTATTGAGGAAATTTGGAATGGAAGATTCAAAGCCAATGAACACCCCTATGGCAACCGGATGTAAGTTGAGCAAAGATGATGACTCTCCTAAGACAGATCAGACCAAGTACAGATCAATGATTGGAGGACTATTGTATCTCATTCAGACTAGACCAGATATAATGCAGGCTGTTGGTCTTGTGGCAAGATTTCAGGTTGATCCCAGAGAATCTCATGTCATGGCAATCAAAAGAATTTTTAGGTACTTGAAAGGAACAGTTGAGTATGGTCTATGGTACCCTAGAGATTAGGATTTCTCTCTTCATGCATACACAGATGCAGATAGGGCAGGAGATGTGGATGATAGAAAGAGTACAAGTGAAGGAGCTTTCTTTTTGGGAAAAAGATTGGTTTCTTGGCTAAGCAAGAAACAAGAGGCAATATCTCTGTCTACAACTGAAGCAGAATACATTGCAGCAGCAGGTAGTTGCACTAAGATTTTATGGATGAAGCAGATGCTAAGAGACATTAAAGTTGAATATGAGGAGCCTATCACAATTTTCTGTGATAATTCAAGTGCAATTAATATTTCTAAGAACCTAGTACTACACTCTAAGACTAAGCACATATCTATCAAGTTTCACTTTCTGAGAGAACAAGTGAACAAGGAAGAAGTCAGATTGGAGTATGTACCCTCCAAGGATCAGATTGCAGATATCTTTACTAAACCTCTTCCCAAGGACTCTTTTGAGTATCTCCGGGAGAAGCTAGGGGTCATGGCCCCTCCGGTGATGAACTAGGATGCACTGATGTGCATCAGTCCGGTGGATATCATAGTCATATCTTGTGATCCGGATTGATGAAGGGGAGCTGCTACTAAGGGGCAACAGCTGGTATGATTTTGATGTGTTAGAATTTCAAGTATGAGCCCTTTTCCATTGATGTCAAAGGGGGAGAGAAGACATGTGAAAAACAAGTGGTTGATGATCAAAGGGGGAGCAGCAAAAGAAGAGAAGACATGTGAAGAGTTGTTGCTGATAGGGGAGCTGTGACAGAAAGGAGAAGATCTTGTCTTGATGGTTTTTCACATCATATGTTGCCATCAATGACAAAGGGGGAGATTGTTGCAAGTATGAGGTTAGCCAGCGTTGTCATTGATGTCAACATATTCATATTGCATTGACAAGAAGGATTGGATGAGCTGTGTGCTAAGAATATTGAGAAAACTAGTCTCAATAAGGAACAGTGAAGAACAGTGATGAAAAGAAGGCAAAAGTACTCAATAGGTTGCGAATTAGAGGATGCAGATTAAAGGGTTTGTAGATATGAGTCTTGATATGATCCAATTAAGTTTTCAGAGATCCACATGAAGATTTGAAGAAGTTGTAATTGATCAAGTAGAACTAGTCCCGGGAGGTGCTCTGAAGTGATAGAACGCTACAAAGAGGTCCAGTGAGATCCGGAAGTGCATTATCATATCTTGTGGATTGGATGGAGTGTTTGGGATGTCCTTGTGATGTGTCATCTCAATTTTCTCATGATTTGGAGGTCCAGAAGCACATGTTTTAGTATGACAGTGGCAGTAGACTGTGTTCTTGAAGTTTCGAATGAGGAAGAGAAGAGATTCCGGTGAGTAGAGGAAGTACGGATGTTCCTGGTCATTCAGGCAAGCTTGTGAAGGTTCTTGGATCATATTGAGGTTGTGTTGTTGATCCACATTGGTGGTAGAGCCCAGAATTGAAGATATTCTTCCAGATGAAGTTCTTGTTCAGACTAGCCAACCGGATGAGTTGTTCATCCTGCAAACGTTCTTGTGGTGGCTGACCGGATGTGTTATTCATCTTGCGAATGTTCTTATGGTTGAGTGCTGACTTAGATGATCATTCCTAAGTCAATGTCTTGTATAAATAAAGGTTTGAGAATTCATTTCATGGTGTGGTGTGAAGCGGATGAGTGTGGCATAGCGAAAGAGTGAAAGGCAGAGCAGGTGTGACTTGGGCTTAAATGGAACTGATCCAAACATGGTAAAGATGTCATTCTCTAGTTCAAGGTTGTGATCCTTATGATCTTGTAGACAGTGTGTCTCTTTGTAGGCAGTGTACCTCCTTGTGAGCAGTGTGCTCAGGCAGTGAGCCCTAATTGGCATGTGCCATTCATTTTTCTTATTCTTCTAACAGAGAATAATTCTTGGGTTAATCACCCCGTGGTTTTTCCCTTAACCGAGTTTTCTACATCAAAAATCTTGGTGTCAAATGTGTTGATGTTTATCTGCTCTAGTGTTTATGCTTTGTGCTTTCATGAATGATTAATTGATATGCTGTTAACTAACAAGAAGAATCAAATATTTGAAGTAGAAGCAAAGTTTTTGTACAACTGATTCACCCCCCCTCTTAGTTGTGTGCCCTAGATCTAACACTTACAACAGAATATGAAATGCTATCGTGAATGGACATATTATCTGGCTACAATCAAATTCAAATCACTCCTGAAGATCAACATAAAATAACTTTTACATGCCCATGGGGTACTTACTGCTAGCAAGTAATGCCTTTTGGTCTTAAGAATGTAGGAACTATATATCAATGAGCCATGACTGTTATCTTCCACAATATTTTTCACACCATAATGGAAGATTATGCTAATAATATCTTGGGCAAATCAAAAACTAGACAAGGTCATCTAAAAGTACTAGAACAAATCTTTGACAGATTGGAAAAGTATCAAGTGAGATTAAATCCTAAGAATTGTGTGTTCAGAGTGACTTCTGGAAAGTTATTGGGTTACATTGTATCTTGAAGAGGCATAGAAGTGGATCCAGATAAAGTAAAAGCTATAGTAAACATGCCTCAACCATCAAATTTGAAACAACTTCACAGTCTTCAAGGTAGATTACAATCAATTTGCAGGTTCATTTCACAACTAGCAGATAAATGTCATCATTTTCAACACTTGCTCTGAAAGGGAGAACCTTTTAAATGGGATGATAAGTGCCAACAAGATTTTGATCAAATAAAGAAATATCTAGCTACACCTCCTGTACTGGTACCTCTTGTGCTTGATTGACCATTGTTACTATACATTTCTTCAACAACAGTAGCTCTAGGTGCCCTTTTAGCTCAACATGATGACTCAGGGAAAGAATAGACTATCTACTATATTAGCAGAACTCTCATTGGCTATGAGCTTAATTATTCACCCATGGAAAAAGCATGTTTAGATGTAGTGTTTGCTTCCCAAAAGTTGTGGCACCATATGTTGAAGCAAAGAACAAAGTTCATATCTAAATTTGATCTACTCAAGTATCTTTTGTCCAAAGCAGTCCTCATAGGTAGATTAGCAAAATGGATAATGATTCTCAGCAAATTTGACATAGAATATGTTGATCAAAAATCCATAAAGGGACAAGTGATCATAGATCAACTAGCAGAATCACCAATGATAGATACTCATCCTATCCATCCAGAGTTTCCTAATGAAGAGTTATTGAATCTATATCCTTAAATAGTTTGGTAGCTATACTTTGATGGTTCATATACACAACATGGATATGGATCTAGAATATTATTCATCACCCCTCAAGGTGATTGTATACCTAAGTCATATAGGATTGCAGTCCCTTGTACCAATAACATTGCTAAATATGAACCCTTGATCACCAGATTATGCATGGTAGTACAATGGGATATCAAACAGCTACAAGTTTTTAGAGATTCTTAGCTGGTCATCAAACAAGTCTTGGATGAATATCAAATAAAAGATGAAAAACTTCTCCCATATAAGTTGATGGTAGATGAATTCAAGAAATATTTCTCCAAAATCACATTTGAGCAAATTCCTAGGATAAACAACAAAGTAACAGATGCTATGGTTACAATCGGTTCTCTCTTCTAGATATGTCCACTAACGAATAGAGATGTGAGTTTTTGGTTGAACAACTTTTGATTCCAGCTTTTGAAGTTCCACAATCTGAGCTTATATGTGAAATTTTTGGTCCCAATTCTCCTTGGTACAAGGATATATATGAGTATCTCCGTAATGATATCTTTTCATTTCAATTATCTGACACCCAACACAAAACATTCATCTATTGAGCCTCTCGTTATACTATTATTGGAGAAACTCTATACCGTAAGAGTCTTGATGGTATCCTTCTTAGGTGTCTTGACTCAGATGAAGCTAAAGTTGCCTTACGTGAGGTACACGAAGGTGTCTATGGTTCACATTCCACCGGCCCTAGCCTTACTAAGAAACTCTTGAGAGCTGGATACTATTGGCCAACTATGGAGCAAGATACACAACAATTTGCTAAGAGATGTCTACAATGTCAGCAACATGGGGATATGATACATGCTCCAACACATGAGCTACAACCTGTCACTACTCCTTGGCCTTTCTCACAGTGGGTACTCGACCTCGTAGGAAAGATTCATCCATCCTCATCCAATGGCCATAAATTTATCATTACCGCCACTGAGTATTTTACAAAGTGGGTTGAAGCTATACCAATGACCTATATCACCGGAAGTGAATATCCAAATTCATCCTCCATTACATCATTTGTTGATATGGAGTTACACAAGCCACCATTACCAATAATGGACACCCATTAAAAAACCAAGAAGTCTGTGATCTATGCACTAAATTCCATATCCAACATAGGTTTGTTGGAATTAGGGCTAACAACTAAGAGGGGGGATGAATCAGTTGTCATAAAACTTTAAAGCTTGATGCATTTAATTTCTTCTTTACAACTTCTTAATAGATTAAAGATATAATCATGAAAAGAAAGAATTAATAACTCATGAGCAGAAACACAAATAACACACTTGACACCAAGATTTTTAACGTGGAAATCTGATTAAGGGAAAAACTAATGGGGAGCACACAACGAGAAACGCAAATAGGTCACTATTTCCTTATAGTCAGCAAGACTAACAAATGAGCCGCCAATCCGTCACCGTCAGCCAGACAACCACTGTCAGATAGACTTTCCTAAGTCTCTCCATGACCAAACTCACACTGATAGCTCAACTAGATTTAACTTCAGTGAGACATCTTCTAACGGCCAAGTCTTTCATCCTTCTGTCGATGCCTGATGACGGTTAAGTTCTGCCTCATCTCAACTGTGATAGCTTCCACACTGGTTGGACATGACCTTATCGGCAAGACCCTTCCCGTCGGTGAAACTCTCAACTTCTCTCCCAATATGCCAATGGCATTTACCTTCTGTGAGACTTGCTCTGTCGGTGAACACTTGCAATCTTTGGCCGAAGCACCAATGAACCAACACCCTTAGTGAGACTTGCTCTGTTGGTGGGACTTACTTCAGAGCTGTCGATATGTTGTTCACTCCAATGTCACCTTTGACCTTCTCTCGTCAGCATGACAATTACTATCGGCCACACTAGGGTTTACTTCGCCAATGCGTTGATGCACAGTTTACCTTCTCCTCAACCCTAGCACATGGAGATGCTAGGTCAAGCTACTGTGCAACTCACATTGTCTGGATCCTCTGCACCGTCAAACAATGAAACAAAACAAAAAAACAAAAATGGATATTGTACAACGAAGCCATTCCACTGATTTTGATAGAAATCTTACCAGTGGAATGCTTCACATCGACATATTGCAACAACGGAAGCACAAAAAGAATGGAAATCTACAGCTATACAATTTACAGTTACAGGAAATGAAAAATAAAATTGATGGAACACAATCATTCTATTTCTCCTTAGCACAATACACAATTACATTTAGCTCCTCTGTAATCTGATTACCCATTCTCATTTGGTTCATTCCTTTGGGTTTATAAACTCACCCTGAGGAAAAACCAACCGATTCCAAGCGGTTGGGAGAAAAACCAATAGATTCCAAGCGGCTGGGATACCAACCATCTTGAGACTAAAAATTTGACAAATATGACCTAAGTCACTTGGGACTTACAAATAGAAATGAAAATGCATTGGTCAAATAGACCTTATTACAACACAAAACATGATTTTCTAGGTCCTCTTGCACCATACTCCCCAGGTGAAAGTTGTCTCAAGTCCTCTTAGAGACTAACTGTTGTAAATCACCATCCTTCTTTTTTATGTCTTCTTCCAGCATCCATGTGGCCTCTGAGTCTGGAAGTCCTTGCCATTTGATGAAGTGCTCAAAATAGGTCTAATTTCTTGTCTTCTTGGTTGTCCTGCTATCCAAGATGCACTCCATCTTCGGTGGTTCCTTAGGTGGTAAATACTGCACCCACTCTGCATTGTCTTGGACAGAATCTGTGGTACCTTCTCTTGTATCAAGACTCTTATATAATGTCAGATAGCAACATTGAATATAGGCGAAATAGCAATATCATCAAGGAGTTCAATTTTGTAAGCATTAGAACCATATTTCTCCAGAATCTGACAAGGTCCAATTTTTCTCATCATCAACTTGTTGTGTTTCCCTTTGGGCAGTCTGTTCTTGTTGAGATGAACCATGACCATTTCTCCTATTTTGTACTGCACATCCCTTCTTCTTTGATCCACTCTAGCCTTGATCTACTGACTATTTTGGTGTAGAGTATCTCTGACTTGTTGATGGATCTCTTTCATAGCCTCTACAAATGTATCAGCATGTCCACTCCTTTTTTCCAACCCTTGAACATCTCGCAATTCAAAAATTCCTCTAGGATGACTACCATAGATAACTTCAAAAGGACTTAGACTTGCACTTCTATTTGTGGAATCATTATAGGCATATTCTGCTTGTGGGAGTACCACATCCCAACTACTGCCATGTTCTTTTGTTAAGCATCTAAGGAGATTTCTTAATGACCTATTCACAACCTCAGTTTGTCCATCAATCTGAGGATGATAGGCTGAATTGAAAGACAAATTTGTTCCCAATCTTTTCCACAAGGTTCTCTAGAAATGTCCCATAAATTTGTTGTCTTTGTCAGATACAATATTCAAAGGTAACCCATGAATCCTGATGATTTCTTTAAAGAACAAACCTGCAATGTAAATAGCATCATTGGTGATTTTACAAGGAATAAAGTGAGCCATCTTGTTGAACCTATCTACCACAACAAACACACTGTCATAACCTATCCTTGTCTTGGGAAATCCCATCACAAAATCCATACTCAAACTTTCCCAAGGTCTATGTGGTATGGGAAAAGGTTGGTACAGTCCTGCATTGGTTGAGACTCCTTTTTCTCTTTGGCATACTATGCAACTTTCAACAAATTTTTTGATGTCAGAATGCATTATTGGCCAGAAATAAAATCTCCTTACCAGATCTAAAGTCTTATTTAACCCAAAATGTCCTCCTAAACCACCACTATGCTTTTCCTTCACAATATTATCCATCATTGAGCATTTAGGGATACATAAATGACATCCTTTGAACAATAGTCCATTCTGCAATGTAAAATCTAAAAACTCACTATGAAAAGTATTAGCAAATTCATTGCATACCTTGTAGATTTCTCTAAAATCCTGGTCTTCTTCATACAATTCCTTGAGTGACTCAACACCCATGCTTTTTAACTGCACTTCTTGGACTGTCAATACCCTCCTGCTGAGAGCATCTGCCACCTTGTTTATGACTCCTTTCTTATGCTTAATGGTGAAAGTGTATACTTGCAGACTTTCCACCCATTTCATATGTCTGTGGCTGAGTTTGTCCTACCCATTCATAAAATTGAGAGCATGGTTATCTGTATACACAATAAATTCTTTGGGAATTAGGTAATGTCTCCACTTTTTTAGAGCTTGTACCATAGCATACAACTCTAAGTCATAAGAGGAGTATTTCCTCTTAGCTTCATTTAACTAATCACTAAAGAAAGCCACTGGTCTCCCTTCTTGGCTCAACACTGCTCCATTGGCCAGTCCACTTGCATCACATTCAACTGTGAAAACCTTATTGAAATCAGGTAATACTAAGATAGGGAATTTAGCAACTTTCTATTTCAGACTCTCAAAGCTCCTATCTGCTTCTCTCATCCACACAAACTTCACCTTGCAACCACCCTTGATGGTCTCCAACATAAGTGCACAAACATCATTGTAATTCTTAATGAATTTCCTATAGAATGTGGCCAAACCATGGAAACTCCTTACCTCCCCTACTATCTTAGGTGTGGGCCAATTCAAAATAGCCTCCACCTTTGAAGGATCCATCTTTAGATCACCTTTGGAAATGACAAAACCCAAGTAGATCAAATCTTGTTGCATGAAATCACATTTGTCCAAGTTTATCAATAGCTTCAGGTCTTTCAGCCTCTTCAAGACTATCTCTATATGTTTCAAATGCTCCTCTTTACTTTTACTGAATATCAAAATGTCATCTAGGTATACTACCACAAACTTACCTATGAAATCTTGCAATACTTCATTCATTAGCCTCATGAAAGTGCTAGGAGCATTAGACAAACCAAAAGGCAATACAAGCCATTCATATAACCCTTCATTGGTTTTGAATGTTGTTTTCCATTCATCACCTTCCCTTATCCTTATCTGATGGTACCCACTCTTCAAGTCTATCTTAGAGAAATAGGTAGCACCCCCCAAATAGTCCATTAGGTCTTCAATTCTAGGAATAGGAAACCTGTATCTGATGGTTATCCTATTTATTGCCCTGGAATCAGTACACGGTCTCCATTTCCCATCTTTCTTTGGTGCCAAAATAGTGGGGACTGCACATGGACTTAAACTCTTCCTTATTAACCCCTTGTATAAAAGTTCTTGAACTTGCTTGGCTATCTCCTCATTCTGCTAAGGGGTCATCTTATAGGCTGCCTTATTGGGAAGTATAGCTCCTAGTATGAGATCAATTTGATGGCTGATATCTCTAATAGGTGGTAGTGAGTCTGGTATATTTGCTATAATTACTTCCTTATAACTCTCAAGTAGTTCTCTGACCTCCTTAGGCCCTATCTCATATTTTCTGTTTTCTTCTCCTTAGGTTTCACAATCAAAGAAAAACCTATTCCACCTGATTCTTCTAGTGTGTCAAGGAATTCCTTCTCTTCTATCAGCATTACACTAGACCCTACATGCTATGGATCCTCTTCTACCAATGATTGTATCCTATAAGTCACACCATCCTTTTGGAATGAGTAAGCATTCTTTTCTCCATCATGATGATCCTTTCTATCAAACAATGGGAAATACAAATAGGTCACTATTTCCTTACAGTTGGCAAGACTAACAAATGAGCCGCCAATCTGTCACTGTCAGCCAGACAACCACTATCAGAAAGACTTTCCTAAGTCTCTCTATGACCAAGCTCACACCGATAGCTCAACCGACTTTAACTTCGGTGAGACATCTTTTATCGACCAAGTTTTTCATCCTTCTGCCGATGCCCGATGATAGTTAAGTTCCACCTCATCTCAACCATGATGGCTTCCACACTGGTTGGACGTGACCTTATCGGCGAGACCCTTCCCGTCAGTGAAACTCTCAACTTCTCTCCTGATGCACTGATGGCATTTACCTTCAATGAGACTTGTTCTGTCGGAGAACACTTGCAATCTTCGGCTGATGAACCAACACCCTTGGCGAGACTTGCTCTGTCAGTGGGACTTGCTCTGGAGCTGCTGATACACAGTTCACTCTGATGTCACTTTTGACCTTCTCTCATCGGCATGACAATTACTATCGGCCACACTAGGGTTTACTTCACTGATACGCTGATGCACAGTTTACCCTTTCCCAAACCCTAGCACATGGAGATACTAGGTCAACCTATTGTGCAACTCACACTGTCTAGATCCTCTGCACCACCGAACAATGAAACAAAACAAAAAAACAAAAATAGATATTGTATAATGAAGCCATTCCACTGATTTCGACAGAAATCTTACCAGTGGAATGCTTCACATCGACATATTGCAACAACAGAAGCACAGAAAGAATGGAAATCTATAGATATACAATTTGCAGTTACAGGAAACAGAAAATTGAATTGATGGAACAGAATCATTCTATTTCTCCTTAGCACAATACACAATTACATTCAGCTCCTCTACGATCTGATTACCAATTCTCATTTGGTTCATTCCTCTAGGTTTATAAACTCGCCCTGAGGAAAAACTAACCGATTCCAAGCGGCTAGGATACCAATTGTCTTAAGACTAACAATTTGACAAATATGACCTAAGTCACTTGGGACTTACAAATAGAAATGAAAATGCATTGGTCAAATAGACCTTATTACAACAGAAAACATGATTTTCTAGGTGCTCCTGCACCAAAAACCACAGTGGGGGTTAACCCACAAGGATTATACTCTGTTAAAAGTATTACAAAAGGGGAAGGCACATGCCTTCAGGTTCACTGCCTAGAGCTCACTTCTCAAGAGAGGCTTACTGCCTACAAGAATGATTACAAAAGGATTACAGATTGTTTGAACTTATCAATAGCATTTGCCAATGCAAGAATTCAGTTCTAGTTAAGCACAAAATATTGATCTTACACACTTCATCTTTATTCTGCCTTGTTTACTGCTCTGCCATAATCTAGACCTCAAATCTCTTCTCTTTTGCACCTTAATCTACCTTTTCACACTTACTCCATCATCGTACACTACATGCATACCAATACACTCGAATCCATTTGCTATATATATCTGCCTCAAGAAATTCAATCACCTTTCTGTCGACCTTATGAAGAACTTGACAAACAGTACAAGTACTCTATTCTATCAGCTGAATCCATACATCAATATTGATGCGTACCACAAATAACACCTATAGATCACCATACATGTTGGCCACCAACATTATATGCCATACATAACTCATCAAAACATTTCTACTAGATATGCACAAGGATCTAACATAAGTCAACCTGTTCTTTACTAAACTATTCTTGTCATATTAGGACCTGGTGCTCAGATGCTCATAACTTTTAATCCCTTTGTCTCCGAAGGCTGAAATCTTGGAATTAGATTTTCCTAACACTCCTCTACACTCCCTATGATTTTCAACACACAATGATTAACTGGAGAGATCCGCTGACCAAAAGACTGAACTCTGCCATATACCCTATTCCTGTCTATCCGAACTAGATAAATCTTGGAACTGACTTTTGGTATGATTTGATACTGTACTATGGATGAGTGGAATGGACTTAGTTTCCATCAATGACAACACATGAGATGCCTTGCAGTGTCTCTTTCCAACAATCTCCCCCTTTGGCATTGATGGCAACACTTAGTGAAAAATGACTGTCATGAATGACTCCCCCTACTGTGTATACTTATATATTCTTCCACTGCTCCCCCTTTGATGGATTCTTCATTTTCTTTCATTTTTCACTGTCTCTCACTCCCCCTTGGATATTAATGCAAAGGGTGGGATCCACAAACCAAAATTTTCACAAGAAATTTGTATATCAGGCCGCATATGTACAAATAATCCATGCATTATATTTACATGAACTTAAGGATATCTGCAAAACTATTTTTCAACTGTACAAGTTCAGAGGCCCAACTACTTTTCATGCCATCCAAAATTGAGATGTGTTCATTTAGTGGGAATGCCTATGTTTCTACTTTCTTCAGATCTACTGGATCACTTGTCTGGACTGCAGCTTGAGCTTCTGATAAAGTAGTAAACATTGTTTCTAACTTGGGGGCAATCAATCTCTAGAGTTCACACATTCTATTCACAATATTGCTCTTTTCTTTTACAAGTTTCTTTATTTCATCAGTCAAGCTAATTACTTGACACTCTTGACTTATAGGAGAAGTTGTTAGAGGATCAAAATTTTGAGATAGATTCAACATTTTTTGTTCCTACTCCTTTATCTTTTTCTTAATATCCTTAACAACTTTGGGCCAAGATAGACAAAAATTTTGTACATCACTTCCGTCATTAAGAGAATTTTGAATACTTTTTATACTGATATCAAGTACCTTTCTATCATTCCCTATTAGGCCCTTTAGCTCACTAAATCTCTTATCCAAATATTCATTCCAGACTTTGATTTCTGTAGACTTCTAAAAAGACTCAAAGTGTGTACTTACAGAGTTTACAAGGCTCTTCAGATTTACAGAGGGAGAATCAGATGGATTCTTCTCGAAGGTTGGCATTATCTTCTATAATATACTAGATGCAAGGCCTAATAGCTCACTGTCCTCTATGTGAGATTTCAATATCTTTTCTCTTACCTTGGCATGTGTGAAAGAATCTATCTTCATCATTTGGACCGGAGAGAGAGTATCCAAGTTGATTGGTCCTTGAATCAGTTCTGGTTCATCAAACTCTAGTATCTCTTTGCTCAAGAAACTCTTCACTACATCTATAGTGTCTCTTGCCATACTTTTTGGACCACCTTCCTTTCTTTGAGTTTTCTCAGTATCAGGACTATTTTGTTTGGGTGCATCAATATTTACACCATCTTCTTCTACTTTATCTTCCTTACCTTTGACTTCTTCTTCTTTCTTTGCTTCATGTTTCTCTATGTTATCTATAGGGGAATCTTTCCTTTGTCCTCACCATCTGTAATTTGTTCTGGAGGATCTTGTGTAGCAGTAGTATTCTCAACATTGTCTTCATTACCGGATTGATCAAGAAGAGTTAGAGTATCTCTTGCATCATTAGTTTTATCCACCATCTTTGTATCTTCCTTGTTTATTTGCTCCACTTCCAGAACTGAGGAGTCATCAACCTTGGTTTGCTGCTCATCAGTTTTTATTTCTTCAATCTCTGGGATTGATGAATCAATCCCATCATCAGTCTCCTCTTTAACAAATGGAAGATTGTGTCTCTTCAATGCACTTAGAAGTATTTCTTGTGTTTCTTTAACTATTTTGTCTAATTCTCCAAGCATCAGTTTGTTCATTCTCTTCTTTCTCCTAAATTCATCCTTCACTTCTTTGAATATCATACTCATTTGAACTTGAGTGATCTGACTGCATAGTTTTATCAATATATGTTCTCTAAGCTCTATATCCTTGCTTTTTGCATTTTCTTTCCTCAACTCCAAAATGTCTGCAAGACTTTGAGGAATCTCAGAAGTTATTTCAGTCAGGGCCTTATTATAGATATTCAGATATCTAACAGTTGCTTCCTCTAACACCCTCTTATCTGTATCATTGTATTCATCATAGAATTCAGTCATGGGTTTCAAATTTCCATCCATAGTGATTGATTTTATTACATCTTCCATAGAAAGTGTGGGCTTCTCAACATATGTATCTATCTTCTACCTTTTGCTTTCCCTTTTACTTCTGAAGAGCTTCTCCTTAGTCACCTTGGTAGTTTTTGTTCCAGAGGCTTTCAACTCCTTTACCTCAGCATCTGAATCTGTTTCTTCTTCATCAACTTTTGTGCTCTTATAGGTTCTTGTGGCCTTTGTTTTTACTCTTTTCCCTTCTTTTCCTAATGATTTTCCTTTTGGTTTCTCAGGATTGGCAGGTTTTGGGGGAACAGGGGCAGCAACAGAGCTTCTATTAGTCCTTGATGTGGAGGAGGATCCTACCAGAGCACTTCCTTGTTTCTTATCCTTCTTCTCCTTCTCTGCCTTTTCAGTTCTTTCCATGAATTGCCTCACAGCTTCCTTTGTGAGACCTAGATTCTTGGCCAACTGCTCAACTTATTTTCTTACTTTTCTTTTGGTTTCAGGTTCTCTAAGATCAACGTGTAGTTTTAAACTTAGCTCCTCATATGTCCCAAATCTTTCAACTATTGTGTCTTTTGGCTTGCTCAGAAGGTGTTGAGCATACATATTCAAGATTTTTCCATCTACCTCATACCCCATGGGCATGATCCAAATAGTTATGGGTTCCACTGCTTCCATTAAGCACTGATCAGTGTCAACCATAAAACATCTTTCATTCTTGTATTTCTCAACAATCGATTTAGGGATTCTTTCCCTTGAATGCATCATACTTTGGAAATTCTTGAAGTATCCCTAGATTATAGTTTTATAAGCTTTATAGTCACCAATGTTGTGTAGATGATCTCTGATCTAAATAGCAACTGGCTCATCATTAGTTCAGTGTATACCCTTTACTCTAGGTACCTCATTCATAAAGTAGAAAAACAAACATAGAACCAATGTTCCATATTTAAAGGTGTTTTTCTTATCTTTCTTGATTTTGTTCAAGTTCTCAATTAATTGGTTTTGCAATAATTTGTACAAGTCATAATCTGCATTTTCTTTTAACATTTTGTATGTAGCATATATGGCCATTCTGGAGATAGAGTTCTCCCTGCTGGAGTGGTAAATCTTGTAGCCAATCACCACAGAGGCAAACTTAACATTCAGTTCTATAATATCATTGATGGTCATTGCTCTTTTGTCAAACTTGGTACCGGTTGCATTAGTTATAGTTTGGTTCTTCACAGATTTTAGCATGGGCAAGCCACCGGTTGAATTCAACCCAGTCACAATCCTGATAGCATCCTTTGTAATTTTAAACGGTTTCATCAACCACAAAAACTCATCATGTATTTAGCTTAAAACATACTGAACCCATTCATCTTCATCAAATGTTGGAAACCCCATAATATGAGTGAAATGTTTATCTTATAGCACCTTATACTCAGGTTTAAGATAGTGATTTTCATCCCTTCGATGATTCTCAAACAAATCTACATACCTTGAGTCCCCAAACTCATCTATGTTTGCATGAATATAGACCCTAATATCTTAAACATGCAACACACCATACGAAACACTTGAAAATGCACCTAATGGGTCAACTTCTACTGATTTGTGTGGATGCTTTTTAAATTTGGGTCGAGGCCTTTCAGTAATATCAACAACCAAAGGTGTAGCCATTGCAAAGATTAAAAGTTCAAATCTTCACAGATAAATACCTTTTCCATGAAATTAGGGTTGGCGAACAAATTCACCAGTCGTACTTCAAATCCTTGGAATCTCAGCTCAGACACTATTCTTCTTGCTCTCTTCAAATGTAAAGTGATTCAAATGAAGAGTGAATGGCCCTTTTAAGCTCTGCAAAACCTAATTTGCCTTTGTAATAAATGCTCTGCCCTAACACATCTGGTTACACTATTTCTGCATACAGTCGACCTTCAATTGCTTCGTAAATCATCATATCCACTTGTTTTCTTTCAGAAATCCTTTCAAATGACCTATAATAACCCAAATTATCCTATCTCATCATGCCAGATTTAGGCACCTACTTACTAGCTGGGGGAATTTGATTTTTAATGATTCTCCCACTGAGCTAGAGCTCCTAATTCAATTTCTAGAGGAACTGTCAGTACCGGATTCAGGTGTGGACCCATTACTAATGTCCATAACACTTTTCTTGACCCATGTCTTTATCATTTCATTCTGGATTTCATTCACATCAATTTTTCCCTTTCCTTTATCATGTCTCTACTCATCTAGTTTTCTATTTATCAGACCTCTTCTTTCATTCTTCCTACTTTTGTAGAATCTTGCAATATGACCAGATCTATTGCAATTAAAGCACACATCATTTCTTTGCTTATATACTTGATTTCCTCTTAATTTGCACTAATTAGCCATGTGTCTGAATCTATTGCAAGCAAAACAGTAGCCATTGAAAGAGTTGCCATTTCCTCTATTGTTAGAGTTATTCATTATCATACTTCTGCATTCATTTGATCTATGACCATACCTCTTACACTTGAAGCATTGATCAGAGAAGGATGGACCATTTTGATTTACTCTACTTCTACACTGAGTAGCTCTATGGCCAAATTTATTGCAATTGAAACAATTGCCATTGAAGGATGGATATCTTTGACCATTAGGCTATCTTACCAGAGGTCTTCTAGGTTTGTTTCTCTCATTCCTTGGTTGAAAATTTCTTTTTCCAAATCCGGAGCTTTCACCTTTTTCATATCCAAGACCATCCTTGTCATCAGCCTTTTTCTGACTTTCAAGCAGTGCTTCAAGTTTAGCTGAGCTTATCTTGAAGTTCTCCTTGTATTCATTTGCAAATTCTAGGTCATGTCTGAGAATGACAATTTGCCTCTCAAGTTCTCTCTCATTATCTCTACTTTCTTGTAGATTAGACTCTAAGAGGCCAGCTATTCCATCCAATCTGTAGCATTCTTCAATTCTTTCTTTTAGATTTTGATTCAGGTCTTCTTTAGCTTTCTTCCTATCTTTAATTTCCTTGGTTAGCCTCATCACCCCGGATTTCATCTCATGTTTTAGGACAACAACTTCTTTAGCTAACTTTTCACATTCCTTTGTCTTCTCCTTCAGGGCCTTATCCTTGTTGTTGTCTTCATAATGATTTCCCAGTTGAAGAGGTTACTCCTTCCTCTTTTCATTAGATTTTCTCAATTTTTCTTTTAAAGTCTCAATGAATCCTTCAACATTTTTAAGGTTCTCTTGTAGCTCTTTGAATTCTGCTCTAGACTAATCAAGATCTTCTAAAGCGAGGTTAAGTTGTCCTTGGAGGTTGTATTCATCCATTTTACTACCTTCCCAGATCTTCCTCAAGCTGTTAAACTTTTTCAAAGGAACCTTTCTCTGATACCAATTACTGGAATTAGGGCTGACAACTGAGAGGGGGGTTAATTAGTTGTCATAAAACTTTAAAGCTTGTGGCATTTAATTTCTTCTTTACAACTTCTTAATAGATTAAAGATATAATCATGAAAAGAAAGAATCAATAACTCATGAGCAGAAACACAAATAACACACTTGACACCAAGATTTTTAATGTGGAAACCTAGTTAAGGGAAAAACCATGGTGGGGGTTAACCCACAAGAATTATACTCTATTAAAATTATTACAAAAGGGGAAGGCACATGCCTTTGGGCTCACTACCTAGAGCTCACTGCTCAAGAGAGGCTCACTGCCTACAAGAATGATTACAAAAGGATTACATATTGTTTGAACTAATGAATAACATTTGCCAATGTAAGAATTTAGTTATGGTTAAGCACATAATACTGATCTTACACACTTCATCTTTATTCTACCCTATTTACTACTCTGCCATAATCCGAACCTCAAATCTCTTCTCTTTTGCACCTTAATTTGCCTTTTCGCACTTACTCCATCATCGCACACTACACACATACCAATACACTCGAATCCATCAACTATATATATCCACCTCAAGAAATTCAATCACCTTCCTGTCGACCTTATGAAGAACTTGACAAACAGTACAAGTACTCTATTTTGTTGGCTGAATCCATACATCAATATTGATGCATACCAAAAATAACACCTATAGATCACCATACATGTCAGCCACTAACATTATATACCATACACAACTCACCAAAACATTTCTACTAGATCTGCACAAGGATCTAACACAAGTTAGCTTGTTCTTTACTGAACTATTCTTGTCATATTAGGACTCAGTGCTCAGATGCTCATAACTTTTAATCCCTTTGTCTCTGGAGGCTGAAATCTTGGATTTAGATTTCCTTGACACTCCTCTACACTTCCTTAGATTCACAACACATAATGATTAACTTGAGAGATCCACGGATCAAAACACTGAACTCTGCCATATACCATGTTCCTATCTAGCCAAACTAGATAAATCTTGGAACTAACTTCTAGTATGATCTGATACTATACTGCAGATGAGTGGAATGGACTTAGTTTCCATCAATGACAACACATGACATGCCTTGTAGTGTCTCTTTCCAACAAGGTTTTCCACACCTTATTATCCCCAAAGTAATGGCCAAGCCAAAGCTTCTAATAAAACCATCATCAAAATTATTAAGAAGATAGTTAATGAAGTTGGTCGTGATTGGCATCTACAACTTAATCTACCCTTGTTGGCTTATCGAACAAGTGTCATAACCCCTATTGGCGCTACACCCTATACTCTTGTGTATGGCACCAAAGTTGTCTTACCTATTGAGGTCAAGATCCCATCATTGAGAGTTTCATTATAGCATATCATTTTTTATGAGGAGTATAGAATATCTAGATTGAATGATCTAGAGCTACTAGATGAAAAAGGCGTCACTGTACTCAATCACCTTCAAGTCTATCAAAACCATCTTCATCGTAGTTATAACAAAAAGATCAAGGAAAGAAGGTTCCAGGTAGGTGACCTTGTCCTTAAAGAGAATCAAAGAAATCAACAGGATCATGAAAAGAAAGGCAAATTTGAACCAAACTGGCTAGGACCTTTTGTGATCACAATAGTTTATGGATCAGGAGCTTATACTCTCTCAATACCTGAAGGCATTCCTTTGGATGAACCTATCAATAGTGTTCATCTTAAGAAATTTTATGCTTGATCCTCAGAACATTCCCCCCAAAAAAATAGTAAAGATAAATAATTCGTCCTCTGGTGAAAGCTTGGTAAACAGGTGCCTTGGATAAGTACCATAGTGAAAACTTGGCAAGGAGGTACTATGTGTAGAACCAGCTCCTACCCTCTATTAAGTTTTGTTTATCATACCATCCTACCACTATCTCATAATAAACTCCATCCATTCGATCCATAATAAGCGCCATCCATCCCAAAATAAACTCCATCTATCCCATCCATAAATAAACTCCACCCATCTCACAATAAACCTTCCCATCCATAATAAAACCACTTCATTTTTCATCTCCATACTTTAGTTGGAGTTGAAGTGTCATTCCTTTCCCCATCTGTCTAGAGCTAGGTCACCTAATCCATCACCTTCCATAATATTTCTTTCCACACTGGGGGCAATTGCTTGCACTTAGTTTTTGTAATGGATATTTAAAGCATCACTATTAAAACATCCTATCAACATCTCTTAACATCAAACAATCAACCATTCCCACCAATCCATAATCTGGTGAGTCCATCTACCTTCATCATTACCATCAAAACATTATAAGAACTACATCTTATCTCTATCGTTAAGTGCCTTGATCTCGTGGATACAAGGTATGTAGGCAGTCTAGAATATGAAGGAAGTATCCAGACTCAGGCATAGGTGATACACCTCTTCTATCTTTCATCCTTCACCCAACCTTTCTTCCATTATCATCTTCATCCATCTCATATCCTTCAATCATCTATCTCCCACATCATAAATAAACACCTAGAACTACATATCATCATTTTCATCATCATCGTATTGTGCTTTGATCCCATGGACACAAGGTATGTAGGCAGTCTAGAATACGAAGGAAGCATCTAGTACGCAAGCACAGATGATTCATCCTTCCATCTTCCATCTCACTTTGACTAACTCAAGTAGAAAGAAAACTATGCATGTCTCGATAGCTCAAGCGCATATCAAATCAGAAGTAAACGAAGACATTTTTCCGCATGCCTTTAGCCAACATTTGCTATAGTAATCCAACATCTCAGCCTTCAACAGGATATATCTTTCCTCACAATAAGCTTCTATCTAATCTATCCATGAGCACTCTCTTTTTGCAAGAGAACATGATGGATGTGTCATTGTTTTCTTTTGATTTATCTTTTGTCTCTTTCTAATACCTAGTCAAACTGCCTTGATTTCTCATATCTTGGAATATTATGATGAAGTATGGATTCAGACATGGTCATTTTCTTTCATATGCTATGTTTGTGGGATGATCTCATTCTCCTACTATGCCTAATGGTATCTTGTACATGTTGGGATTAGCATCTTGCATATCAATATCTTTTGCATCTGAGGATCTAAAAGCCTTTTATGTAATAAGACTATTCTATGCTAAGACTATTTCTCATACATATAACCAACAAGGTTTCATTATATTTAGTGGAAATAAGTTCACACCATTTTCTTCCAGAGTCAAAGTCCATCTTGGAACAACTAATATTCATATCTTGTGTATGTTGGATCAACATCTTGACCTCATACGATAGACAAGATTGTATTATGTTGAATGCATTGGACACATTGTCACCCTGGTCTTTATAACTTGGTGCATAATATCTATATGTGATATCAAACATAAGGATTGAAATCTCTAAGTTTGTGTGCAACCATTTTCAAAAAGCTGCATCTATTATCCATTATCCATCCATTTATCCCACAATAAAATTCATAGCTCTCACAAGGATTGATCAATAAAATTTCACCTACTTTCTTCTTGATCATCACCATCTCTATTTCATTATCTTCATCCTACAAAACAAGTGTGTTATACATACATCACCCTATATCATTATCCCACCCAAACTCTAATTCTTCTCTTCCATCCCTAGTTTATCCCACCCAAACCCTAATTCTTCATGTCAATCTAGTTTATCCTTGTTTTGTCATCTAATCGCGAGTCAACCTAGTTTTTTCCTGCTAGCCTAGTTTTCCTCTCGAGGGGGCATCACTCATGAGTTTCACTGGGGCATAGCTTGTTTATCTTATGTATCAATCACATCTTCTTTGAAACAACGTCCTAAAGTACATTCTCTCAAAGAGGGGCAAAATGTAGACACTCAAAATTGACCCTTCGATCATTTGTCGATTTGTCACATTATTCACCATTGCATATGTCGATTTTGTTTAGCACACTTGTATCAGTTATCGATTTTCTTCTAAATCATCCATTCCTATCATTAATTAAATAAATTATATTTATTTAATTACTTTCATCTATTTTCATTATCTTTATTCTTCTATTTCCTGTGATAGGTGAAAGTCAGGTGTGGAAGATCAGACATAGTCATGAAACCCTAACCCTACCATCATCAAGGAATCTAATCTAAATGAAGCCAAAAGAACAATGCAATGCAAGCATAACATCACCTAGACCGTGCGATTCCTTGTTTGAGAGAGAAATGTGGACTGCTTCTTCAACAATGAGCAATCACAAAGCTGAAAGCTGCCATTGATGGATGATAAAAGCTCAAATGCTCGAATGCTCAAGATGATAATGGAGTTGCTATATGATTGCTGGATTGCTAGATACTATATGAATTCTGGATTGCTAGATTTCTGGATGTCTCATATGGAATGAGAGGCTGTTTATATAGGACTCAACCAAGATCAATCAATGGTGGAGATTCAAAGGCTATGTGAATGGCTAAGATTGAAAGTTACTAAATTTAGGTCCAATTAGTTGTACATGTGAAGGATTTTAAATGAAAGTTGTCTTACAACACATGATAAATGGGAAATGGACAAGTGTTGAAATGTGATAAATGATAAAGGCTTAATTCAAATAAAGTATTTGAATTAGTGGGATATGAGTTGGAAATTAATTAAATAAATAAAATTTATTTAATTAATATGATAAATGCATAAAATGAGATAAGACATGATGTGGAATTAATTAAATAAATACAATTTATTTAATTAATTGGCTAAGTGAATGTGAATGGGATTTTAATTAAATAAATAAAATTTATTTAATTAATTGGATAATGGATTAGGGATGTAACAAGGTGTCGCTAGACATGGACAAATTTGGGACAATTTTGGGTGTCTACATTTTGCCCCTCTTTGATACAATGTTCGATAGAACGTTGTGTCAAAGAAGATGTGAGATATGTTCGATAAACAAGTTATGCCCCAGTGTAACTGGCAGGTGATGCCCCCTCGAGAGGTAAGCCAGGCGAACCAGGAAAGACTGGGTTGGCGCTCGATAGAAGAAAAGGCAGAAAAGAGGGCAGATGCGAAGAAAATAGGCTGTGGTATAGAAGAATTAGGGTTTGGAGAAGGGCTATAAGTAGGGGCTGCAAGGGCAAATAGGCTCATTTGTGCTCATTTGTGCTTAGAAACCTAGAGAAATCCAGAGCTCCTGAGAGTGAGAGTGGCAAAGCTAGCGGGATGGTGATTCCACGCAGAGATCATCGTGCGGAGCGAGTGAGGACACATGGACGACCAGAGGGAGCAGGCGCACCGGTATGTCTCAAAACTTTTCCCAAAAGCGTGCATTTAATAGCCTAGAAGCGTAATTAATTCACACACGTCACCAAAAGCGACTAGTTTAGGACCTGGCACATATAGGTCGCTTATGTAGGAGTAGAGGTCGCTTAGAGTAATAGAGGTCGCTTATGGGCGCGGGTAGGTCGCTTAGGAAAAAAGTGGTCGCATCCTGTCGGCGGGAAAATAGCAGCGGAAATGCGCGTGTAGATGAAAACGAGTCGCTTATGAGCAGATAGTAGTCGCATAGGGTAGTTGAGCTCGCATAGGACTAGAAATAGATCGCATATGGTAGATAGCGCGCATATAGGGCGAAAATGGTCGCTTAGTGTGAGTTGGCTCGCTTATGATGAGAAAATAAGCGCATATAGGAAAAAGGCTCGCTTTTGGAGTAAAAAGACTCGCATGTGGGATATGGCTCGCAGGTAAAGTAAGGA
This sequence comes from Cunninghamia lanceolata, assembly GCA_027924645.1. Taxonomy (NCBI): domain Eukaryota; kingdom Viridiplantae; phylum Streptophyta; class Pinopsida; order Cupressales; family Cupressaceae; genus Cunninghamia; species Cunninghamia lanceolata. The sequence continues at coordinate 749,884 of BSBN01000609.1, forward strand.
TGAACGCATATGGTAATAGTGGTCGCATGTAGGAAAACAGTGAGCGCATGTGCAAAAGAGCTCGCATGTAGGCAAAACAGAGGCGCATATGGTGAAAGGGGTCGCTAATGAGCAGAAAGAGGTCGCTTGTGGTAAAGTGAACCGCATATGATAAGTGTAGGAGAAAATAGCAGATAGATAGGCAGATTTGGATATGAATGATTAACGGAATGGACTGACAAGCGTAAATGGATGATGCAGGATGTACTACCACCATTGCTATCACAGGAGCCCCATCCGAGAGATTTGCGGCTAGTGAGACAGTTGGATGCAGAGGAGCTACTGGTGTTAGAGATCCTGGGCTTAGAGCATGTGTCACGATTAGAGCCAGTGCAGGCACATCGAGGACTGATGACTGCGATGGTGGAGCGATGGATGAGCGAGCACAGTTCATTCTTGTTACCGACAGGAGAGGCGACCATCACCTTAGAGGATGTGTTCCAGATTTTGAGGATTCCGATAGATGGGGATCGGGTAGATTATGATCTGGAGATGGGCCCAGCTGCATTCAGGAGATTGTTTGGGACACCAGACATCGGAGCAGAGGGTTCGGAGATACCGATGGGGAGGATGGAGGAGCTCTGTGACAGGTTGCAGCGAGTGGTAGTGGCTATCATTAGATGGCTAGTGGGTGATAGGAGAGCGAGAGGGTTTCCTGTAGGATGGGGGACAGTGATGGAGGGCATGTTCTCCTATGGCACGAGATATGCATGGGCAGAGTGCGTGTTGGGACAGCTCTATCATTATCTACACGATTGTGCATATATGTTCGGAGCCAGTATGTCAGCAGGAGTGACAGTGTTGCACGTATGGGCTTATGAGCACATTCCAGTGACGAGACCAGAGGGATGGGTGGCTAGAGCAGTAGGAGAGCCATTTGCACGGATGTATAGAGGAGCCTTGACGTATCGACAGTGCCGAGGGGTGGTATACTGGCGACGGAGGTTGGATGAGATAGACAGGTTTGTATGGAGGCCATGGCTAGGATGTGAGCAGTGGGAGGAGGAGGATGCCGAGCTTGCTTATGCGAGACAGGCGAGGTACATTTTTGGACGCGGCTTGTACATTATAGAGCGCTATTTGCCAGAGAGAGCCCTGAGACAGTTTGGAGAGGGACAGGCAGTACCTGTAGGGGATGCCATTTTTGGGAGGACGAGGCAGGAGGTGTTCGATTGGGGTCCAGAGGTTGTGGTGGACACAGCCTTGGCAGAGAGAGATGGATTGCAGCCAGTAGCATGGCAGTGGAGACAGGGTCCGGCAGAGCCAGGTACATTGCCAGAGTATGATGCATACTGGGCGACAGCTAGGCCGACTCGGTTGACACGAGATGGAGAGATTGGGGAGATTGGGATGGAGAGACCAGTTCGGAGGCGACGACGACGGGCTCCACCAGCACAGGTAGTAGTGCCAGCTGCACCAGGGATACAGATGCCAGGGCAGGTGCCAGGTCAGCCAGCTATATTAGCACAGCCACAGGCACAGATCGGAGCAGGGGATGATGTGGGCATTCAGCAGCTGCGGAGACGGATCAGAGAGGAGAGGAGATGGAGGCAGTGAGCACAGATGAGGCTGAGGAGGGTGGAGATGGATAGGCATCAGGCCGTGATCAGTCTGAGGCATGCTAGAGCACAGGCACAGGCTTATCAGACGCAGCTACAGTTGGGAGCTCAGAGAGGAGATGGACAGGAGGATGGTGCGCTCGCGAGAGTTACAGGAGAGAGGGATACAGCTAGGCAGCATGAGCAGATGATGAGGCTTGAGCGAGATACTGCAGTACAGCAGGAGCAGGCTATGAGAGCAAAGAGAGATGGTCTGCGAGCTGAGAGAGATAGTCTACGAGCTGAGAGAGATAGGGCAGTACAGTAGCTGCAGGTTATGACTAGTGAGCGGGATAGAGCAGTGACTGCCTTGGGGACTGATGGAGCTACTATGTACTTAGCCACACAGTTGACAGCAGTACAGGCCGAGCTTCGGAGAGTGCAGGGTGAGGCTGAGTATTATAGAGGCTTATATTATGGAGCTGTGCCGGCAGAGCAGAGACAGCCTAGCTTCAGGAGCAGGTCAGGGGCTTCGAGCTCGCGGAGGTCAGGTGGATCTCGGTCAGTAGCTTCAGTGATGGGGCCACCGAGAGATGGAGGACCAGGTACAGGACCTATTGGTGGTGGTGGTCAGGGTGAGGGAGCTGGCAGTAGTCGCTAGGGCACACCTTGTTGACATTGTATCATGATGAGGCCTAGAGCCATTGTTGTACATTCATTCTTTTCAGGGCTCAGCTTGTATTGTAGACACTTGTATTTTGACACACATGTATATATATATATATATAGCAGTTTTGGCGATCTATATGATGTTATAATGGTTGTGATGTTGATATTATGATGGCTATGCATGTTATGTGTATGGATTATATATGGATTATGGATGGATATTTATGTAAATGGTAATGGATAGAAAATATTTGAAAATGTAAAGGGTAATGACATGAATAGATGTATGCATATAGGTAGATGGTAAAGAAAAAGATATGTAATGGACTTATGTATGGCTAACACTTGTTTTGCAGGAACGGGAATATGGACAAAGGATGATGGAGATGATTGATCTTGGCTGAGGATGACGGAACGAATGGATAGATAAAATGGATAAGATAAGATGATGATGGGCAGCTTTCAAGTAATTGCTCAAAATGAAAAGAAATGCAGTCCTTATATTTGATATAGCATATGGATGTTATGCACCAGGGTATAAGAGACCAAGGTGTCGAGGTATCCAATGCACAACTAACATGTTACAATCTTGTCTGAACGCATGTGGTCAAGATGGTGAGCCAACATACACAAGATATGAATAACAGCTAGTGTTGGACTTTGACGCTACAAACAATGGTTTGAGCTTATCTCCACTACACATAATGATAGCTTGCTGGTTATATGTATGGAGTTAGTCTTAACATAGAATAGTCTCTAATGCATAAGAGACTGTTTAGCTTCTCAGATGCTAGAGATATTGATATGTAAGATGCTAATCCCAACACGTACAAGATACCAAGACGCATAGGAAGAGAATAAGATCATCCCGCAAACACGGCATACGAAAGCTATATGACCATGCCCCAGTCCTTACTTCATCGCAACATACCAAGATATAAATAGATCAAGGCAGTCTTGACTAGGTACAGAAAAGGGACAAAAGATAAATCAAAAGATAAAACAAAAGATACTGTCATCACGTTCTCTTGCCAAATTTGGGTGCTCGTGGATAGATTAAGCTGGCGCCTTGTTAAGAGGAAAGCTACATCCTGTTGAAGGCTAAAGTTGTTGATAAATGGCTATAGCAAATGTTGGCTTAAGGCATTCGGACAAATAGCTTCTGGCTTACCTATGATTGGTTAAAGTGCTTGAGCTTGTAATATACACATGGATTGCTTCCTGTTTGAGCTGATCAAAGAGGAGAAGATGGATGATGAATGAAGATGAAGAAGATGGGGGGATCATCGGTGCTTGAGTACTGGAAACTTCCTTCGTATTCCAGACTGCCTACATACCCTGTATCCACGGGATCAAAGCACATTTACGATGAAGATGAGACATGATGAATATGTAGTTCTGGGTTTTATTGATGATGTAAGTGATGAAAGATAGAAGAATATGAGCTGAAAGATTGAAGAATGTTTAGAATGACAGATGACTGATGAAAGGGGCTATCATCTTAGCCTGAATCAGAGTGCTTCCTTCGCATCTCAGATTGCCTACATACCCTGTATCCACGGGATCAAGGCGTCAACGATAGAGCTGGATGTAGTTCTTATTGATGTGGCTAATCGATTGGATGTTTGATCAAGCGATGTTTGTTGCGATTGTTGGATGAGTGTGGATGAATTGGGAAGGTATGAGTCCTGGTTGCAAGTCGTTAGGTCATAGTTGTCGGTGGACATGTGCCATGGCTGAAGTTGATAAGGTGTGCTGTGTTGAAATCTGAGTTGGTTGATGTGTTATGAGCTAGAGATAACAGGATCCACTTCCAAATAAGACTCAACAAATGCCCCCAGTGTGGGATGAAGTTTATTATGCAGAAGCGACAATGCAGAAAAGATGTGGCCAAGATGCTAAGGTGCCAAAAGATATAGATATCACGACAATGTCTCACATATGATAACTAGCATTGGCAAAGGATGAAGAGGAAAGGCTATGTGTGAGATTGCGATAGGGCTTATGAAAATAGCTTATACAAGACGCAGTGGGAAAAATGATCAAACGAACCAAACAAATGAGGGAAGCTGGTCACTACACATAGCGCCTGTTTGCCAGGTTTTCACTATGGTACTTATCCAAGGCGCCTGTTTACCAGGTTTTCACCAGAGGACGGATTATTTATCTTATGTTTGTTTTTGTTTTTTGTTTTTTTTTTTTTTTTTGACATATTGTGATTTTTTTTTTGTTTTTGGTGTTTTTGTGGGATAGCTGAGATTCATGGATAAAACTTCTTGAGATGAACGCTGTTGACGGGTTCATCCAAGGGAATGCCTTCAGGTGTTGACAAAGTGTATGCACCAGATCCATAAACTGCTGTGATAATGAAAGGACCAAGCCAATTTGGTTCAAACTTGCCCTGTTTCTCTCGATGTTGTTGATTCCTTTGGTTTTCTTTAAGGACAAGGTCGCCAACCTGAAATCTGCGTTCTCTGATCTTTTTGTTATAGCTGCGGCGTAGCCGGTTTTGATAGACTTGAAGATGGTTCAATGCTGTAAGGCGGCGTTCATCTAAGAGCTCAAGATCATGGAGTCGGGAGACTCGATATTCTTCATCTGAAACAGTATGTTGCAAGGATATGCGCAAAGAGGGGATCTCAACCTCGATAGGCAAAATAGCTTCAGTGCCATAGACTAGAGCATAGGGTGTGGCGCCAGTAGGAGTTCTGACACTTGTTCTATATGCCCATAAAGCAGGATGCAGTTGTAGATGCCAATCTCGACCAGTTTCGTTAACAGTCTTTTTAAGGATCTTGATGATTGTCTTATTAGAGGCTTCAGCTTGACCATTGCTCTGAGGATAATAAGGCGTAGAGAACCTATGTTGAATATGAAACTTATTGCAAAGATCTCTAACCTCTTGGTTCTTAAAAGGCCGGCCATTATCTGTGACAATAGCTTGAGGAACTCCATAACGGCAGATGATGTAATGTAGGATGAATTTAGCTATTTGTTTACCTGTGATGTAGGTCATTGGTATGGCTTCTACCCACTTTGTGAAATACTCAGTGGCAGTGATAATAAACTTATGACCATTTGATGAAGTAGGATGGATTTTACCCACAAGATCAAGTCCCCATTGCGAAAAAGGCCATGGAGTGACAATAGGCTGAAGCTCATGTGCTGGTGCACGTATTAGATCTCCATGTTTCTGACATTGTAGACATCGCTTTGCAAATTGTTGGGCATCTTTTTCCATAGTTGGCCAATAGTATCCTGCTCGCAGAAGTTTCTTAACAAGGCCAGGGCCAGCGGAATGCGAACCGCAGACACCTTCATGTACTTCACGTAAGGCCGTTTTTGCTTCCTCAGAATCAAGACATATAAGAAGGATACCATCAAGACTCCGGCGATAAAGGGTGTCTCCTAAGATAGTGTAACGAGAGGCTCGACGGATAAAAGTTTTACGTTGGGTGTTGGATAGTTGAAGAGGCAAGGTGTGATTACGGAGATACTCGTATATATCTTTGTACCACGACGAGTTGGGACCAACAATCTCACATATGAGCTCAGACTGTGGAACTTCAAATGCGGGGATCAAAAGCTGTTCGACCAAGAATTCACATTTATGGGTGTTAGATGGCATGTCTAAAAGAGACCCAATCATAGCCATGGCATCAGCTGCTCTGTTTTGTAGTCTTGGAATTTGCTCAAAGGTAATGTCCTCGAAATATTGCTTGAAATCATCCACCATTAGTTTGTATGGAAGAAGCTTCTCATCTTTTGTTTGATATTCATCTAAGACCTGTTTGATAACTAGCTGAGAATCACCAAAGACTCGTAACTGTTTGATAGCCCATTGTACTGCCATGCGCAAACCTGTGATTAAAGCTTCATACTCTGCTATGTTATTGGTACAGGGGAATGCTATTCTGTATGATTTAGGTATGCAGTCTCCTTGGGGAGTGACAAACAAGATACCTGCTCCAGATCCGTGTTGAGTGTATGATCCATCAAAGTATAGCTGCCATCGTGCTGGAGAGCTGAAAGTAAACAATCCTTCATCAGGGAATTCGGGATATATTGGCTGAATGTCTGTGATAGGTGCTGCAGCTAATTGATCAGCAATGACTTGTCCTTTGATAGCTTTACGGTTCACATATTGTATGTCAAATTCACTCAAGATCATAACCCATTTTGCTAATCTCCCTGTGAGAAGTGCTTTTGAAAGGAGATACTTGAGGGGATCCACATTAGAGATGAGCTTTGTTGTTTGGTTCAACATATAATGTCGCAACTTTTGGGAAGCAAACACTAATGCTAAACAAGCTTTTTCCATGAATGAGTAATTAAGTTCATATCCCACAAGAGTTCTGCTAATGTAATAGATGGCTTGTTCTTTTCCTGAATCATCATGTTGAGCTAGAAGTGCACCTAATGCTGCGGTTGTTGATGATATATAAAGCAGTAATGGACGATCAAGTACAGGAGGTATTAACACAGGAGGTGTTGCCAAGTATTCCTTTATCTTATCAAAAGCCTGTTGACACTTTTCATCCCACTTAAAAGGTTCACCCTTGCGAAGAAGATGCTGAAAAGGATGACATTTATCTGCGAGTTGTGAGATAAATCTGCGGATAGATTGTAGCCTACCCTGTAAACTGCGGAGCTGTTTGAGATTCGTTGGTGGAGGCATTTCTATGATAGCTTTTACCTTAGCTGGGTCCACTTCTATGCCTCGTCGAGACACAATATATCCCAATAGTTTTCCTGATGTTACACCAAATACACACTTCTTTGGATTTAGTCTGACTTGGTATTTCTCTAATCGATCAAAAATTTGTGCCAATACTGGTAGATGTCCTTCCCTTGTCTTAGATTTTCCCAGGATGTCATCAACATAGTCTTCCATGATAGTATGAAAAAGGTCATGAAAAATAACTGTCATGGCTCGTTGATAGGTAGCTCCAGCGTTTTTGAGACCAAAAGGCATTACAACCCAGCAATATGTGCCCCATGGACAAATAAAAGACGTTTTATCTTGATCTTCCTCTGCTATTCTGATTTGATTATAACCAGAAAATCCATCCATCAAAGATAGCATTTCATGTCCTGCTGTAAGATCAACAATGTTGTCTATGCTTGGTAATGGAAAATCGTCTTTAGGACATGCTTTGTTAAGATCTCTAAAGTCCGTGCAGCAGCGAACTCGTCCATCTGGTTTTGCTACAGGTACCAAGTTTGAAACCCATTCTGGATAATCAATAGGCTTTATGAACTTTGCTTCTAATAGTTTCTGAATTTCTGCTTTAACCAATAAGGCAACTTGTGGATGCATTTTGCGCAATTTTTGTTTGACAGGCTTTGCATCAGGGAATACTGCTAAATGATGTACTACAAGTGAAGGATCTAGTCCTGGCATGTCTGCATAAGTCCATGCAAAATTTATAGCTCGTCTCAGGAAAAATGCTGTGAAGTTCTTTCGTTCTTGCTCTGATAGTGATGCTGCCAAAAAGGTGATCTTCGGATTTTGTTCTGTTCCCAAGTTCATGTCTTGTGATTTTTCAACTAGCACAGTTGATTTCTCATGGTAATCAGCGGTGACAGGAAGATCAAATCCCTCATCCTTAGGTGCCTCAGAGAGGTTTTCACCTTCGGATACATCCTTTATTTTTACTTTTTCATGGTCAAGAGGCGCCTTGCGGTTTTCACCTAGTGACCTATTTTGTTGAATTTTGTTTATTTCACTTTTGCGACTGAAGGATTTGATACTTCCGCCAAAATATGCTAGTTTAGGTAATTCCATCATGAAACCTGCTTTGTGACCACCCAATGGGATACCTTGTCTCAAACCCATGAATTCTGCAATGGCTTCGTCATTTTCAAATGTATCTAATATCGGTGCCCCCTGTTCGTCCCAATCGATGAGGTCAGGATATACGAGTGAGAGACTAATGGAGGGATCGTGATGGCTAGAAGAGATTGCGGAAAACATGAAGATGGAATGTTCTTGAAAGAGGTCGGTGATATGAAGGGAGGAGTCGTCGATGGTATCCGAGTTAGAAGTCTCTCCTACCGAAGAAGATCCAACGTCAATATCGGAAATACACTTAATGTCTTTGGATCGCGGTACCTCCGGTTGGTAACCAAGGCCTTGCTTATTAAACTTCTTAGACACAATAAGGGGCTCAATAGGTCCTTGTTCCTGTGATCCCAAGCCGCCATGTCCTTTATAGCCCATGTTCTTGATGATACGAAACCCGTTGTTGTATCGCTCTACTTCAAGTTGGACTTGGTCATTTTCATCAAAGAATATCCAAGAGTCTATGTCCTCAATGTCTTCGTCATCCAAGAAACCACCTTTAATGAATACGGTGGGGGGAGCTTTGATAACAGCGGAGGATGAAATGGGCTTAGATATAGAAAGCTTACCGTGGGATTTAGGAGATAACGGAAGGGTGCCAACGCAACAGGATTCCTGCAATTTGTACTCACCAGGGCCATGTTCGGTATATTTGATATGGAGGTTGGAAGCGGCTTTGCTAGATGAGGGCTTGAGGAGATCGGATGGGTCGACATAGGAGGATGATGGATATGCCTCGGTGTTGAGAGGGATACGGTTTGGACTCTGATATTTAGCTTGAAAAGCACGGCAAAACTCAAATGGATTAGGATCAGCTTGAATGGTAACTTCCACACCCTTATGCGGAAATTTAAGGCATTGGTGATATGTAGATGGAACTGCTTTAAGGGTATGGATCCAAGGGCGACCGAGGATGATGTTGTAAGGCAGATCAATATCAAGGACTTGACAGCGAGTTTCTGTAATGACCGGTCTAACTTGAATAGGCAATAAGATGATCCCTTCAGTATCTCTTTCAGCGTCATCATATGCTCTGATAGTTATAACCTTGGAGGTGTCAACATTTTTCTCAGAATATCCCAATTGTTTGATAAGTTTCAAAGAACATATATTTAGACCAGCTCCCCCATCTATCAAGACTCGTTTGATACGGCGTTGGTTAACAAGTACTTCAATATGGAGGGCCTCATTGTGTGACGGATGCATGGAGGGTTGAAGATCTTTGTCAGAAAAGGTTAAATGACAAGGGGCTGCAATGCTAGCGACCATGGATTGAAATTGTGTGATATTAATATTATTAGGCACCGAAGATTCTTGTAAGGCCTTATCAAGGATAGCTTTATGTGCGGGGGATAGGCGGAGCAGCTCAAGGATAGATATGTGTGCGGGGGTTTTGCCAAGGTGATCCAAGAGGTTATAGTCAGAGAGAGGTCGAGGAGGATGAGGAGGTGCTCCTTGAACGGTAACTCGACCTCTTCGCGTGGTTACGGCACAATCAGGTGCTCCTTGGATGGTAATGGTAGAAATGCGAGCATGGTCAATGCGGCCAATGGTAGATGATGCATAGCTATAGGGAATAGCATTTCCAGCTTGAAGGTTATTTGTCTGATCATGAGATGGCAGTGGATTCTTGAAAGTCTCTAGATCATAGTTTGATGTGGATTGTTGCGCAGGTTGAGGTGTTGAAGGTGTGACGTTGATTAGACCTTGATCAATGCAGTCTTGGATAACATGTTTTAAGCGCATACAACCATTTGTTTTATGTCCTTTAACTCGATGATAATCACAATACTCATTCTCTTTGTACCAAGGAGCTCGAAAGAGTGGTTCGCCATTTGGTGGTGCATCGGGTAGAATAACATCTCCAGCTTGAAGCAGCTTTCGAAGAATAACTTCCATGGGTTCCACTAATGGTGTAAATTGTCGGCGTGGATTAGAAGTTTGGCGTTGGTTTCTTCGTTGTGGAAAAGACTGTCTTGGTGGAGAGGCTGCTTGAATGTTGATAGGAGCTCTCATAGTTTGAATATTCTTTGTATCAACAATACCGTCATTGACAACATTCTTGTTCTTGTTCCAAAAGCGGGACTTATCATTGGAATTTTGGGGAGAATCTTTGTTATCACGAAAGATCTTGATAGTTCCTTTGGCAATTAAGGCTCGTTCAATAATAACTCCTTTGGAAACTAGTTCGTCAAAGGTGCTAGCACTTTGCAATTGTAATTGGAATGACAGCTCAGGATGAAGATTTTGAACAAAGATGTCAAGCTGTTGTTTCTCAGGGATTTCCCATGATAATTTGCTAGCCATATTACGCCATCGTTGGGTAAATGAGGAAAAGGTTTCACCATTGCGTTGTTTGTTGTTGATAATGTCATTCATGTTTACCTCATGTTCAATATTGAAGGCAAAATGTGATCGAAACTTGGTTGCCAATTCGGAAAAAGTCTTAATTCCTGGAGGTAGATGGGAAAACCATTCGAGAGCTTGTCCTGCTAAGCTTCGAGGAAATAGTCTCAAAAGATATGTATCATCATAGGCAACATCGAGACATGCCACGAAAAAGGCTCGAAGATGGTCATCCGGATTTCCTTTCCCTTTGTACTTATCAAATTGTGGGATTTCAAAGTGTGGTGGAAAAGGTATCATATTAAGTGACTTGTCAAATGGATAAGCGCATATGTTTTCGAGAGAGAAGGGTTTCTTGCCTTGTCCTACCCTTTCATCGATCATCTGTTGGATATCGGCTGAGGATAACTGCTGTTGTTGCAAAGGGGGTGGAGTGTGATATGAAACATATTGTGGTTGCGGTTGTGGTATATGTGGAGTTGTGACAGTTTGTTGTGGTTGTGGGATGTATGAAGCTGTAACGGTTTGTTGGGGTTGTGTGCCCACAATGTATGTCAAAGGAGTGGTATGTGACATGTATGTGTTAGAGGATTGCTGTCCTTGAGACACAAGTGGTAAGTGGGTGTGCATTACATGAGAAGTGGATGTGGGATTGATAGTAGCAGATGGTTGGGAAGTTGGAATTGAATGGTAAGTGACGGAGGGATTGGTAGATACAACAGAAGGGTGAACATTGGGATTGGTATTTTGGACAATATGAGGATTGGTATATGTCATGTGTTGGGTGATATTAGAGAAGCCTTGGGTAGCATAAGATGGATTGATAGTGTGTGAAGGATTGGAAGAAGAGGACAGCATGGATGTAAGTTGATCAACATAAGCGATCTGATTGTTTGGATTGGCTTGAGAAATGAGGGGATCACTCATGTCAATAAGGCTAACATTGGGATTATAGGATAACATGAAGGAATTAGCAGTTGGTGTATGAGATGTGGTAGATCGCAATGGTTGTGAAGCATGGAGGACATGTGTTGTTGGAATGGTTTGAGAGGTATGCACACCATAAGATATGGGAATTGCTTGTGATGCTCGAAGTGTTTGTGCTTGCGTTACATGGACAGCTTGTGTGACGTGAGGCATGGAAACAGTCATGGTAGAAGGAGAGATATGTTGAGGGACATGAAAAGGTGGGATGTTGAGATTTTGTGACATGAGAGGAAGCACATTGGTGGGCACTATCAATGGTTCTAAGGTATGCTCTGATCGTGGTAACTCAAATGAAGCAACAAGAGGCAATGAGGATGGTGTTTGCGAGGTAATAGGAGATGATGTGACTATAGTAGATGGTTTATTCGCAACAACAGCAGTAGTGTTGGGATCGTGCTCTCTAATAGTGGATATATCAAAGTCTTTAGGTAGTTTAGCACCCATGCGAGCAAGTTGGAGAAAACAGCGATCAGGCTCAGATATCATGAGCTTCTCAACTTGGTCCCATAGATAGGTATCTTGAAATTCTGATGAGTCGTCTTGAGATTGTTCTTCGAAAGTTTCCAAGGATGGTGGAGGATGCATTTGTTGTGAAGATGATTCGCCCCTAGTGTACCCTTGAGGTATAAACATATGAGAAGGCATACCAGTTGTGAATTGAGTTGCGTCCTTAAGAGGTGTTGTGAATTGTTTCATCTCAGCTTGCAATTTGGCATCCATTTCAGCTTTCAATTTGGCTTCTACTTCAGCTCGATATTGACTCCTAGTTTGAGGCATGATGTTGATGATGAAGTTGAGCTTGTCAAAGTTTTAAGACCCAAAAGATGATAGTTGGCTGATTGGTTGTTGTTTTGGTTTTTGCTAGTTTGGCTAAGTTGCTTGGTTAATTTGGTTTGGCTGAGTTGTTGTTGGTTGTCCCTAGAGGTAGCTTAATCACTCAAGGGAAAGATTGTTGATGTTTGTTGGAGCTAAAGCTAAAAAGAGATTGTTTGCTGAAGCTAAAGCTGAAGGTTATTTGTCGATCGAAATGATTGGATTGATGTCTGATTTGCTGGTTGGGATCTCAAAAAGATGGAAAAGTTCATGAGTTGTGATTGATTGATAAGCTCAAAATAGGAGACAAAGTCCAGGTGTTTGCTGTTGATCAAAGGTAAGTCTGAAAGCTGATGTTTGAGGTTCAAGCAAGCTGGTCCTGAGGCTAGTTTAGCTGATGCACTGAGATTTGCAAGAATTTTAGCTACAGGCGACTGATGATAGCTCAAAGGCGACTCAGAGGATGCTAAAGGCGATTATTGATAGCTCAAATGCGACCTGGTTTAGTTTCGACAGGAAAATGCCAGTGCTAACCAGAAGCGAATGCTATGCCAGAGGCGATGACTGTTGGTTCAAAGGCGATTACTGTTGGTTCAGAGGCGACTCAGATATCCCTAAAGGCGACAGTCTGTTGTTCATAGGCGAGCTTGTTCTGAAATCAGGTGAATAACTGTGGATTAAAAGCGACTTGGCTCAAACAATATGCGACTGGTAATGAATCAGATGCGACTTGGTTCAGACAGTAGGCGATCAGCTGTGGTTCAGAAGCGATTCTGTTCAGGAAAAAGGCGATCAACTACGGTTTAAAAGCGACTCTGTTTAAGCAGTATGCGGGCAGTTGTTATTTAAAAGTGATGTAGTTCAGGCAGAATGCGAGTCACTACAGTTCAGAAGCGATGTCGATGGTCTGTGCGAGCAGCTTAGGTTCAAAAGCGACTGTGTTTGTGTACCGGTGGTCTGATTTTTGCAATTTTTTCAGCAAGAAAACAATGATAACAGTCACTCACACTCACAACAAGCACAAACTGATACAACCTAGGCTAGGATAGGACAATATCTGTTGAATCCCCTAGCTGCGCCTATTCAAAGCGGGTAGCTCCAGGATCTTGATAGCACCGGCTCCTCCTTACATTTGCACACACTTCTCACGCATACCAAGATCCGGGATTCTTATAAGGCTTGACCCTCTCCAAACCTTTAGATTGTCCCTGCTACCTCGGCTAAGAACCGCATGAATCGGGGCCGCTTCAAGGGTTTTGCCCTCTGCGTCAACAGATAGAAGGTTTTTGGCTACTACACAAAGTTGCTAATAAGGGCATCCGTTCGGGTGGCTATAGATGCGGCAGCGCTACTCTCCGTTATGGAGTCTCCCAGCCTCCAAGGGTTGCGCCTTGGAGGGTTTTGGGGGAGGTTGGCTGTCGGTATAACACAACTGCACCCGTTGTTTGTGGCTTTCGACACAAACACTTTTCTTATATAGCGGTTCGGAAGGACTTGGCTTTAGCCCGTTACCGCTTGGGTCGTATCCCTTCTCACACCGCGAAGGCAGGCCCTCTAAAGATAATGACAAGTTCTCATGCACCCAAGATCCATTTGATAGGCAAGGGGAGAGGATACTTTTGTCATTAAATTTGGGTTACAATCAGGCACATGCAAGCAATCAAAAAGATAAATCAAGCACGGAGCAAACAGTAATTCATTTTAAGCACCAAGCCCAAATATGCCTAATTTAGTGAAAAAAACCACAAATCTTGGACCGATCGAACCTGCAACAGATATGTCAGTAGTTTGATAACCTCCTTTCTTGGACAGATCGATAAGATGCTGCGCAAATACCCAGTTAATAGCCAAAAATCAAACTGGAACTGAAACAGGCTTGAAAACAACAGAGCTTTACCAGATGCGACCCACTGTTGATCAAACGCGACCTCTATTATGTCATAGGTGAAAGACTGCAGATCAGATGCGACGCGCAAAAACACAGTATGCGACGCCTGTTAGCTCATAAGCGATGCATATTTTGCAAAAGCGATCGGTTGAGGGCTGGATGCGACCTGTTTCTGCAAAACACGGCCGATAAACAAAAACCCTAGCCTAGCAGGCGAATAATATTAGTCCATAAGCGACACAAATATATTCAAAAGCGGCGTCTGTCGTCTCATATGCGATCGCAATATACCGGAAGCGACCTGTTGGAAGTCGAAAGCGACCTGTCTCTGCAAAACAAAAATCAAAACCCTAACCTGCACAGGCGAATATTATCAGCTCATAAGCATATCATATCAGTATAATGGCGTGCACCGTTAGGTCAAAAGCGATGCGGATTTGTTCAAAGGTGACCCCTGTTAGATTAAAAGCGATCTGATTATGCGCAAAAGCGGCGGCTGTTAGATCAAAAGCGGCGAATACAGTGAACACAGTCCCAGGCGATCATTTTAATGATAAAAGCGATGCGTTTTACCTGAGGCGACGACTGTTAGGTCAAAGGTGATCCAGAGAGGTATATGCGGCCTGCTCCAGCTCAGAAGCGACGCAGAAATCTCGAAGCGGCGGATTTTCCTTTAAAAGCGACTGAAATTTTCTGCGAGCACCTGCAAAATCTGATCTTCAAGGAAACAACTCCAAAAAATGAAGTTAATCAGGGACGTGAGTCCCACCGGGCGTGCCAAAATGTGATAGGTGAAAGTCAGGTGTGGAAGATCAGACATAGTCATGAAACCCTAACCCTACCATCATCAAGGAATCTAATCTAAATGAAGCCAAAAGAACAATGCAATGCAAGCATAACATCACCTAGACCGTGCGATTCCTTGTTTGAGAGAGAAATGTGGACTGCTTCTTCAACAATGAGCAATCACAAAGCTGAAAGCTGCCATTGATGGATGATAAAAGCTCAAATGCTCGAATGCTCAAGATGATAATGGAGTTGCTATATGATTGCTGGATTGCTAGATACTATATGAATTCTGGATTGCTAGATTTCTGGATGTCTCATATGGAATGAGAGGCTGTTTATATAGGACTCAACTAAGATCAATCAACGGTGGAGATTCAAAGGCTATGTGAATGGCTAAGATTGAAAGTTACTAAATTTAGGTCCAATTAGTTGTACATGTGAAGGATTTTAAATGAAAGTTGTCTTACAACACATGATAAATGGGAAATGGACAAGTGTTGAAATGTGATAAATGATAAAGGCTTAATTCAAATAAAGTATTTGAATTAGTGGGATATGAGTTGGAAATTAATTAAATAAATAAAATTTATTTAATTAATATGATAAATGCATAAAATGAGATAAGACATGATGTGGAATTAATTAAATAAATACAATTTATTTAATTAATTGGCTAAGTGAATGTGAATGGGATTTTAATTAAATAAATAAAATTTATTTAATTAATTGGATAATGGATTAGGGATGTAACAAGGTGTCGCTAGACATGGACAAATTTGGGACAATTTTGGGTGTCTACATTTCCTATCTATAATTAAATAATCTTTAATTATTTAATTATCCCACTATTCTTTTAAAATTAAATAAATTTTCTAATCAATTAAATAAACAATCAATATGAATCTTCCATTATTCTATGTTTGTGTTGTTTGTGTTGTGTTTACTCTAGCTACATGGTTTGGCCAGTTCATTTTGTGAACCCTCCTGCCATGACTAAATCATCTATTTTACTATTTTTGTGGTCTCTCTATTTGGATACTGACCCTCCTCAATAAACTTCTTTGCATTATATATGTGTTTCTTTTTTATTTCAAAAGCATATAATGATATATGAGGCATCACCTCCATGGGGAATGAAATTAGAACAATTTTATTTAAAACCAAACTTTGTCAACCTCTCTTTGTAGTCAACGGTGCCCACACACCCTCAACATTGATCTGAAATAACTTCATATGAAGAATATAACTCCACACCTCTACTAAGGTGACATAACATGACCAAAATGGACTTATCAATTATGTGTGCCTTGGTGTGATCAGTAAAAAAGAAAGTTGTTAAAATCACAAAGATGCTACCATGGAATAGCCACGCACTCTTCAAAGGCAACAAGAAACATGTTTTAATTAAATTTACTCATTGGATTTCTCAAACCAAGCCATGACTAGAAAGAGCTGATGAAGACCTCACAATTAAACATCATGGTTTTGATTTCATGAGTTTACAAACTACCCCAACACTAGAGGATTAAACTACGACTTGCACTCCATCCAACTCAATTCATCACCAACATGCTCAGTCTGCACACCACCATTCCTCTATAACATTTTGACAAATAGATAGCAACAATGAATCTGAATCAAAAATGATAATGAAATAGTGTAAAAGATGATCACCATCAACCTCGACAACTACCAACATCCTAAAATCACAATTGACACAACCAAACATGGTGAAAACAAAAGTAATATTGAAAATATTTTTTGTGCAATGTGGGATTGCACATTCACCCAGATGATCCTACATCAGACATGTCAGGTAATAAAAATTCTTCATGACTATGGAACTCATGAGGATTTTGGTAATTCTAGGACTGAAATCCCAAACTTTGCCAAATCTGCAGTGCTGACGCATGAAGCTTCATCAATTGCTCAGTTCTTCCAATAGACTAAATATTCCCAATATTCTTTCCCTCTTGTCCTTTTGGCTACATGGGAATTAATTACTTTGTCAACTTCCTCAAGTTTCTTTTCAGGAAACTATTGAATCTATTCACATGCATCCTATAAATTTGAATGTGTATTCCCATGTCCACTTGTCTCTTCTTCATAGAATTTATACAAATCAGCAACATTAAGTATTGGTGAAATATCTATACCTGTTGGAAGCTCAATTTCATATGCATTTGATGAAAACTTCCACAAAATTTTACATGGCCTTATTTTCTTCCACTTCAGCTTGTTATAAGTTCTTTGTGGGAGCCTCTCCTTCCTCAAGTGTGCCATCACCAACTCACCAATCTAAAATTCCTGCTCCCTCTGATGCATATCAGCATACTCCTTATATTTGATGACACTCTTCTCCAAATTCTCCTTCAGTTCCTTGTGCAAATCATGGATATATTCTGCAAAGTCTTCCACTATAACCCTCTTTCTACCCAACTATGCACTATTTCTTTGGTGCAGTCACGATTGGAGGGTTCACAAAATGAACTATCCAGTCCATGCAACAAGAGTAAAAACAATGGAAACAAATCAAATATGAAATGCAAAGAATGATTCAAATGCTTAATACATCATAGAGTTAAAATACTTATCTTCCGGCAACATGCAGGCTACAAAACAAGGGCTCATAGGCTTGATTCCAGTTACAACAGATATTACAAGATATGGCAATGAAGCATCTTTTAGAAAAAAATATCTATTCTAATCTATCTAATTCTCTACCTATATATATATATCATTTCCAGACTCAAGAGATCCTCTGCGTCGGCCAAGGAAGGTTACAAACTCCAATGAAAGAGATGTAACATGTAGAAACAAATAGGTCAGCCTTAAACAATTGGTACTCCTTTGCAAATGATGGAAACTTGATGCGGATCTCAAGGGTGGTTGGCTAGGTCCCAAACTATCCTGAATAATGTTTCATTTAGTTCCACAAGTCACAGAAGTGCTCTAGAAAACTTCTCCTTCAGTTGATTGTTTGTATGCTCTGCTCTATGAAAACATGTGATCTTCTGATAGCAATAACTTTAAGCAGACAAGTCCAAATGACCTAAATTTTGGATATGATGTAGATGATGATGACTAGGTACTAAGTCCTGCTCCACAAGTTCTGAAATGACAATGCAGAAAAATGTGGAACAAAATACTAAAACTGCTACTGACTGAACTAAACTAGAAAATTAAAGAAAACAAAAGAATGTAAATATTTTTGGTTGATGCAAGATTGCTATGCAACCTGGGATGCTCCTGCATCAAACACTCGGGGTTGTTGAAAAAAAGTGAGTCCCTCACTTTACTGGGGCTAGAGGAAAACTAAGATGGCCCACCTCAGCCTGAGAAATCCAAGTTAAGTCTTCTTCTGGTCTGCCTTTCCACTTAACTAAATATTCTTTATATTTCTTGCCTCTGGTGTTGCATCTAACTCTGTTGTCCAAAATGTCTCCTATCTGCTCCAGTTGTTGCTGGGGTAACTGCTTCTTCAAATCTTCTTCAATGTTGTCACTAGTTCCTCCTTCATGATATTGATGTAGGTCTATAATGTTGAATATAGGTGATATACCCAATGTCCCCGATAGCTCCACTTCATATGCATTTCCTGAATCAAATTTCTTGAGTATCTTACATGGTCCAAACTTATCCATCTTCAACTTGTTATATGTTCCTACTGGAAATCTCTCTTTTCTCAGATATACCATCACTTCATCTCCAACTACAAATTCTTTGTGTCTTCTCTTCTCATCTACTTGTTCCTTGTACTTACTATTCATCTCTTCCAAATGTTTCTTAACTTGATTATGTACTATCTCCATGTACCCTACAAATTCTTCTATCTTTGTACTTCTCTTGTTCTCCATACTGATGTCTCTCAACTCTGCTACTCCTCTAGGGTTTACTCTGGTTACAATCTCAAAAGGTGTCTTTATGGTATTCCTATTCACTAAATTATTGTTTGTAAACTCTACTTTTGATAGAATTAGATCCCAACTTCCTGCCTTCTCTCCTAACAAACATCTCAACAAGTTTCCCAAACTCTTGTTTACAACTTCTATTTGTCCATCTATCTGTGGATGAAATGTTGAATAGAACTTCAAGTCTATCTTCATCTTCTTCCAAAGTGTTCTCCAAAAATAGCTAATGAATCTTGTATCTTTGTTTGAAACTATGCTCTTAGGTAATCCATGCAACCTCACAATCTCCTTGAAAAATAGGTCAACAACATGCACTGCGTCCTTTATCTTCTTACAAGGTATGAAATGTGTCATCTTTGAAAATCTATCCACCACTATAAATATACAATCATGTCCTCTCTGTGTCTTTGGCAATTCCAATATGAAATCCATGCTTATGTCTTCCCAAGGTCTTTCTGGTATGGTCAAAGATTTGTACAATCCAGTATTCAGACTACTTCCCTTTGCAACTTGACATATCATATGACTCTGCACAAACTCCTTAAATCCTTATATAGCTAAGGCCAAAAGTAATGTTCACTTACCAAAGCTACTATTTTAACAATTCCAAAATGTCCTGCCAAGCCACCATTATGTTTCTCCTTTATCAAATTATCTCTCATTGCACTCCTAGGTATACATAACTTATTTCCTTTGAACAACATATCCTCCTGAATGAAATAATTAAACCACTTACTTATATCTATCACAACAGGTTCCTTACATGTTTGCCATGGTTCTACAAAATCAAGGTCATCTTCATACATGTGCTTCAATTCTTCAAAACCCAATACTTCAATTCTCATCTCTGTCAGCAAATTTCTTCTTCTACTCAACACATCTACAACTTTGACTTCCCACTCCTATGTTTTAGTACTAATGTATAACTCTGCATGAACTCTACCCATCTCATATGTCTCTGATTCAACTTTGCTTGACTGTTCAGATATTGCAAAAGCTTGATGATCTATATACAACACAAACTTGTTAGGCAACAAATAATGTCTCCACTTCTTCAAGGCTTGAATTATGGCATAGAATTCCTTATCATAAACTGAATATCTTCTCCTTGCATCATTCAAATTCTCACTAAAATATGCTACTGGTCTACCTTTATGACTTAATACTACTCCTATTGCATTTCCACTTGCATCATAATCTACTTGAAATACTTTGTTGAAATCTGGTAATGCTAACACTAGTTGTTCTGTCACTTTTTGCTTCAACAATTCAAAACTTTTATCTGCTCCTGATGTCCACTTAAAGTCCTTTCTGTCACCTCTCATTATCTCTGTCATAGGTGTGCATATTGAACTAAAATTTCTAATGAACTTCTAGTAGAAACTAGCTAATCCATGAAATGATCTGACTTCTCCAATGCTCTTAGGTGTTGGCCACTCAATAATTGCTCTAAGTTTCTCAGGATCCATCTTCAATCCTTTCATAGAAATCACAAATCCCAAATATACCAATTCTTCCTTAATGAAACTACATTTCTTGATGTTTATCAGCAATTTCTCTTCTCTCAATCTCTGTAATACTTGTCTAAGGTGCGATAAATGTTCTTTCTTTGTCTTACTGAAAATTAGAATATCATCCAAGTATACAATAAAAAACATACCCAAGAATTTCTTTAAGACTTCATTCATCAATCTCATGAAAGTACTCGGTGTATTAGTCAATCCAAAAGGCATTACCAACCACCCATACAATCCCTTATTTGTCTTAAAAGTAGTTTTCCACTCATCTCCTTCTTTGATTTTGATCTAATGGCATCCACTCTTCAAATCTATCTTGGTAAAATATTTTACTCCACTTAAACAGTCCATAATGTTATCCATCCTAGGCAACAAAAATCTATACTTAACTCTGATCTTGTTGATTGCTCTAGAGTCTATACACATTCTCCATTCTCCATATTTCTTTGGTGCTAGCACTGTAGGTACTACACAAGGGCCCAAACTTTCTCTGATCAATCCTTTCTTCAACAATTCTTGTATCTACCTATTCAATTCTGCATTTTCTGTTAGTGTCATCCAGTGTGATACTTTGTTAGGCAAACTAGCTCTAAGTATAAGATCCATATGATGACCGATACTTCTGATTGGTGGCAATCCTTCAAGTACATTATCTGATATAATGTCTTCATACTTTGTCAATAATTCAATTATATCCTCTAGCTATGATTCTTTAGTCTCTGTACTTAGGGTTCCAAGTTTCTTAGGAATCAAAGCATAACACATATTCTCATTTCTCAAACCATCTCGAAATTTCCTTCCATCTACCAAACAAATTCTAGAATTTCCACATACTTCACTCTTAGGTTCATCCTCTAAAGGTATCATGGTGATTTTCTTTCCATTAAATACTACAATGTAGGTATTCTTTCTCCCATCATGTATAGCTTTTCTATCAAACTACCATGGTCTACCCAATAATATATGACACACATCCATCGGCATAATATCACACAATACTTCATCATGATAAGATCCAATATGAAATTTCACCAAACATTGTTCACTCACCAGTACCTTGTGTTCATCCCGAATCCATGCTATCTGATAGGGCTTAGGGTGTTTTAGTCTCTCCAAGTCTAGCTTAGTCACCATCTCCTCTGAAACTAAATTATCGGTACTACCACTATCAATGATTACCTTAAAACATTTACCTCCTGATTTACATATGGTCTAGAATAAACTTTTCCTCTTCGGTGGTTCCTCAGTTATCTCTGCTTGAAATAGTGATCTCCTAATGACAAGTGATTCTCCTTTCTTTGGTTTACCAACTGAATTAGGTGATCCAATAGGTTCCTCTTCCACATAAGCTGCTCTTCCACTGTTCTTTGTCTTCTTGCTTGTACTTCCCTGATGACATTCAAAAGCTCTATGTCCTTCACCTCCACATTTAAAACAAGTTCCTCTAAATGTTCTCTTATCAAATCCCCTTTCATCTCTTCTGTATCCTTCACTCCAGTAAGAATTATGATGTCCTCTGTGGTAGATAGTTCTCTCATCCCTCCGATATGAATTGTTATCTTTGTCTTCCTTCTCTCATCCCTGTAGTAGATAGTTCTCTCATCGTGTTTGTTCTGCTTCACATATGATCTTTATCCTCTAAAATATGTTCTACCTCTTTGATATTTACCTCCTCTACCTCTCTATCTCTGCTCATGCTTTTAGTTCAACTTGTCTTCAACTTTCAGGGCAAATTGATATGCTTCTTCTAGTGTTGTCATCCTTACCAGACTTATTCTTGAATGTTCAATCTCAGTCCATTGATGTATCTTACCACTTTCTCTTTTCTTGCTTCACTATGTCTTGTCCTTATGATTATCTTATGAAATTATTCAGTATACTCCTTCACAGATTTCTCCTTTTGTCTCAGGTTCTGCAATCTCTTCAATAGTTCCAACTCATAGTCAATAGGTATAAAATGATTCTTCAACTTTGTCACCATTCTATCCCATTTTATGATCTTTTCTTTTCCTCTTTTGTTTCTATCCAACTAAACTTCTTTCCACTAAATAGCAGCATGTCCTTTCACCTTAGTCTTTGCAAATCTCACCTTCTCCAGATATTCAATTTCTTCATATTCAAAGTATTCCTCCAAGTCATTTATCCAATCAATCTATTCCTCCATATTCAAATTTCTAGTGTAATTCAATACTTCCACTCTAGGTCTTTTTCTAATCTTTGAAATAGCTCTCAACATCATCACTTGATCTTATTATTCTTCTTCTTCTAGGGTTTCTTCATTTTGATCAGCTAATTGAAATTGTTCATCATCACTTTCAACATTAGGTCAAGGTATCAATCCTCTTCTTCAATCTTCTTCAACAACATCCAATCAAACTTTCATTGTTTTCATCATCTCCATTATTTCGTCCATTCTTCCAGCCATAGTGCCTACAACAAGTATTCTCCTCTGCGGCATCTCTTCCTAGGATCAAGTGTAATTGCCTCAAATTTGGTGATCAGGCTACAAGGTGACAACTGCCTCACAATCAATGATCGATTGACAACATAGGTAGACTACCTTAGGTTCGGCGATCTATTCAAAGAAAGATCTTATGGAATGCCTTCACAACTTTGCTCTTAGAGGATTCAAAACGTCGCTCTAATACCACTTGGTGTAGTCATGGTCAAAGGGTTCATAGAATGAACTATCTAGGTCATGTAGCAAGAATAAACACAATGGAAACAACTCAAATATGAAATGCAAAGAATGATTCAAATGCTCAATACATCATAGAGTCAAAATTATTATCTACCAGCAACATGCAAGCTACAAAGCAAGGGCTCACAGGCCTGATTCTAGTTACAATAGATATTGCAAGATATGGCAATGAAGTGCCTTCTAGAATAAAATATCTATTCTAATATATCGAATTCACTAGCTAACTTTCTAATACATCCTAGAGATCTATATATATCATTTCTAGACTCAAGAGATCCTCCATGTCGGCCAAGGAAGGTTACAAACTCCAATGAAAGAGATGTAATGTGTAGAAACAAATAGGTTGTGTTGTGTGGTTACACAACACGTCCCATTTTGCGTCTGCAAAAGAGGGACCCACTTTTGTTTGGCTTGTTTGTCCTTTGATTTCGAGTGGCATGGTAAAATAATCAATATGAAATGCATGATAGGATGTCATCTTGTGCATATCTAGACCTTAGGATAGAGGTCAAATTTGCTTTTTGAAGCACCCTAAAATTAGTTACAACCAAACGTGTTGTCTAGATATTTGTAGTTCATGGCATCTAGATCTTAACTTAATATCTTGGCACATATTAGTATCTAGACGTCAAATTTAAAAGACTTGGTGAGATAAACATCAAATGTTGGGATATCAGTTAACATCCTGATCTTAAGTTAATATCCCGACACCCGGTAGTATCCAGACATCAAATTTAATAGCCTTATCTAGTTACACGTCATATGCAAGATATTAACTTGTATCATGACCTTAACTTAGTGTTCTGACCTCTATTAATATCCTTGTCCTGATGACATCACATCATCTTGGTTTTACAGAGAATCCTGAACATGATGATATCATCCAAATTAAAGTGCATGGATATTATTGTTGTAATATCTGGACCTTATTTTCACATCCTGATCCAGATGACATCATGTCATCTCCACTTAATGAAGAAAGATAAACTTGCTTACATCATCAGGATATTATATATTATCTGAATCTTAAATTAGTATTTGGATCTTTTTAAAATCCTTGTCTTGATGACATCATCCTATCTTGATACGATGTAAACGACACCTGTGCTGACGTCATCATGACATTAAGACATGGGGATACTTCACATTCTTAATATCTCATATCTTATCCTAGTATCCCATCCTAATGACATCACCTTATTATACCACGATGAGAGACTTTTTTTACTATTGACGTCATTTGGACCCTACGACCTGATGGATATTACACTTATAATATCTTGACCTTAACCTGATGATAATTCCTTGGTCAATAGAGGTTGACTGAATGCATGATGACATCATCCAGATGTTTATATCTTAATATCCACATGGATATTCTTCAGCAAGATATCCACTTCTTTTTACCTGCACTTGTCTACATTTAATGTAGTGCGATGGGCTATTGGTATTTAAATTTGAACGTGTGCCAACAGACACCTATGATAATCCTATGTAATCTTGCTAATTTTGACTGTCATAGTGCATTGAGACCATTAATAAGCCCTAATTGTTTAAGGTAAAAGGGGATTTCTTTCAGCATAATTGACACAATTGCATTCTGAGAGCCCTAATTTCCATTGTTAAGAGCTGATTGCAAACCAGAGCTGAGCTAAGAGAACAAAATTATAGAAGAATTCCTCATATAGAGATTCTATCCAGATATCACCGCACTCATAATAGGTTAAGGAAGCATATACAGGTATGTATAACACCCTATCCCTTTAGTTATGTTCATAAGACTATATCATAATTAGTTAAATAAATGGTAAATGGTACATAATGAAAATTATTATACGTTATGCATATCATAAGTTCAATTTGTAAGATTGGGGCATATTACCATTTTAGAGCATGTAAATCAGTAGTGTGCTAACCCTAGATAAACAAGTATGTGCTGTCATTTGAGACTGGAATATTCAAATTACAAGACAAAATGTTGCATCCATGCATGGACAAACGAGATGCAGACTTCAAGCCAGTTATGTTTCCTAGAACACGTAGCGTATATAACAAGTTGGGATTCTCTAAGAATATTCATTGTGGGAACACAAACATCAAAGCATTTAGAGCTCTAATTGATGCCATAGAAGATGATGTTGTATTAAATAATATAGTGGCATCTGGTTTGTTTCATGCTGTTGGTTTTCCCTACTCTGCAGAGGCTTTTGACCTTTTAGTAGAATTTGCATTGCATTATGATATTAACATGAGGAAAATAGAAAAATAGGAGAGGCTCTACATAGATTTATCTATGGATGGTATCACCAAGGTGTTCCATTTGCTTATTTCTTAGCATAAGTATGTGCCTGACTTAGATGTACTGGCCAAAGATTTTGAGGCCAACAATAAGAATTGCAGAAAGATTATATATTAGGGATGGAGAAGCCCAGATAACATAGCCAAGGTACTTGCCAAAATGGCACAACACTTATACAAATTTGATTTTAATGAGGAAGTACAATATATAATGTTTATGCTTAGCCAGATGAATGGATTGGTGATTTGTGGAACCTTTGAACCCTGGATGTTCAGGTTAATAAGGATGCTTGTTGAATATGAGGAAGATCGAGCAAAGGACCAATGGGCCAAGGTTATCAGTGATACTATACCTGAATAGATGGTCAAGTGGAAAGAAGGCAAGGGGATGATCTTTAGGATTACATCTTACTTGGTATATGGCTATGCAACAAAAGGCACATTTAATGGCCTACAAATTGTAGGAAAGATTGGGAGGTTGCCCAATGAGAAAAATCCATGGGAGCACTATCCCCAACTGGAGAGAAGACTTTCAGTGCAACATTACAAAATGATTAACGATGCTTTCCTAATGCACTTAGTCCACCTCATGGAAGGGGACATGACCAAATTATTTTTAGTTGGTTCCACAAAAGATATCATTGGATATAGCTCTTGGTTCATCTAGGCCAAAACCTACTCATACATCTGGATGCAAGGTTTCAGTGGGAAACAGTATATGTTACCAAGGTACCCTACAAACAAGGTGGTACTAATGGAAATGTGGAGGCAACAACAGCCTACATTTGAAATGTCAAAGGTAAAAGAGGGAAAGCCATATAGGAAATTTCCTATTGATGTAAATTGGTTCGTAGTAGGATCCATAGAGAATGCAAGAAAGGTAGAGGCAGAGTTGAAAGCTTTGAACTTAAAATTGTTTCCTGTAGCCAAAG
Source organism: Cunninghamia lanceolata (assembly GCA_027924645.1). Taxonomy (NCBI): domain Eukaryota; kingdom Viridiplantae; phylum Streptophyta; class Pinopsida; order Cupressales; family Cupressaceae; genus Cunninghamia; species Cunninghamia lanceolata. Next base: position 776,157 of record BSBN01000609.1, read on the forward strand.
ACTATGATCCTTACCATAGGATTGAACAAATGTTTAATAAGAATTATAAGCATAGTGTCCACCTTGAGGACAACTAGGCGGACTACGACGATGAACTTGAAGTAAGAAGAAGAGAATATCGGAGACTAACACTAGATCAAATGAGAACAATAGGACAACCTAAAGTATCTCCGCAAATCAAAGAAGATGATGATAATCTCATGGATCCAGAATATGAAGAGCAAAAGATATATAATGACACCATTTCTACCCCAGACCTAACACAGAAAGAGGAAACTTCAATTGATACCCTCACTACCAAATTTATGGCTAGAACAAAGAATTGGGTTGCCCAAAGGGTCAATGAGCTTAGAGGAAAAGGTGTGGCAATCACAAGTGACAAAAAGGTGAAGAGAAAGGAGAGATAAGAATAGGGATACAATGATTTCCTTGTACATAAAAGATAGATCATAGGGACAAAATTGCTTGAGCCTAGCTCGTCTGAAATAGTAGAGGTTACTTCTAAAGGAGTATCCCTAGTGTACCAACCATTGTCACCCCCTACAGGACCAGTGCTTAAAGCTATCCCAATATATGCACCCCAAATATCCATAACCCAAGGGGAGACTTCAAAAGATTAGGAGATAATTCTAGTTGGGACTGTTGCAGAGGGAGGAGATGATGATGAAGAAGATCAAGTGTTAATTGGGACACTTAAAGGAAGAGAAACGATGATGTGCTATAGGGGGTCAAGGTGCCCAGGTAGAGTAGATATCAATGTCCTCACATGAGAGGGGCCATTACACTACCACCAGTACTATCAGGATCAGGTGATCCATTTGTAAGTATAGTTAAAGAATTACAGCATGACGTGCCTGTGGAGACAATAGTTAAAGTAAAGAGTGAGATGGCACAGGAAGCTAAGAGCCAAGCTCAAGGAGAAGAAACCACAAGGGCCCTTCCATTAAGTCAAACAATTGAATTAACTGAGGACAAAGTGGTAAAGGATATTACAAATCACCCTATTGGACTCATGATGCAACATATAGAAGCTGTAGATAAAGCTGAAGCAATAGTAGAATCAAATGATGAAAGAGTAAGAAGAGAGGAGTCCCCTTAAGTAGAGGTGCATATGGGACCTCTAAACACCCTGATTGAAGAGGTGACTAACCCGACCATAGTCAACTTGACCTATGTGCCTGAGAAGGGATGCACCGAGGAAGAGGATATTAAAGATAGCCAAACATTGCAAGAAAACATCCAGGTGGAAGTGAATGCTGGAAACAAAGGATCTCATTCAGATGAAGCTCACTCAGATATCCCTAAAGATAAGAGTGCATAGGAACAAATGGCACAATAGGATATTTTGATTGATAAACCTGAATAGGAGAAGGTATCTGTATCACTTGCCACTGAAGGGGATAAGATGGGTAAGCAAGAACAAAGGCATGACCATGATGATTGTAATGTCAAAAAATGTCCCCTTAGGGGATTTTCCCTCTGTTGATAACTGAGAGGGGGGGGGTGAATCAGTTATCCTAATTATTTCCCTTATTGAACTTTCTTATTAATTGATATAGCATTGAATCAAACACAAAAACATTACCATGAAATAAGAAACACATGACACAGTATTTTTGACATGGAAACCCTGTTAAGGGAGAAAACCACGAGGTGATTAACCCAAAATTATTCTCTGTTAGAAGAATAGGAAATTACAAAATGGCACTTGCCAATTAGGGCTCACTGCCCGAGCACACTGCTCACAAGAGGCCCACTGCCTACAAGAAGACACACTGTCTACAAAGTGATAAGAATCACAGTCTTGAACTGATCGGAGGCATCTGCATATGCTGGAGTTCAGTTTCGGTTAGGCTCAGTACACTGATCTGCTGCACTTCATCTTTTCTCTGTTCTTTATTCTGCTATCCTTTCACATACCGGATCTGTCTTGGTACTTCTGCTCTGTTCTGCACTTCTTCGCATATATCTTGACATAGTCACACCCTTCACAACTAAATCCATCCTCTATATATATCCGCACAAGTAATTTCATCACCTTTCTAGTCGGCATCCGGAACAGTCTAGTTTCTTACAAACTCTGTTCTGTCGGCTGAATCCTTGCTCACCAAGCAATGCGGATCAAGCATATACTTGTAGATATCATTAATCATGTCGGCCAAACATGATTCATGCCTTCACAACCTTTATCATCAACAGTAACACATCCGGAAAGTAGTCTGATACTCTGTCAGTCAGTTCTTCCTCTGTTTTCACTGTCTCTCAGGAATCCGGTACTCAACTATTCATATCTTTTTCCTTGTCCATCACCGGAGGCTAAATCCTTGGAATATACCACTCAAGGTAGTCCTCTTGACTTCCCCAAATCCGCACTGCACCAAGACACTTCCTCTGAGAGATCCGGACCAATCTGTCGGACCTTGCCTCATGCTCTGTTCTTGTTCACCGGACCACAACAATCTTTATTCTGACTTCCGGTAGAGACACATCATGACTTGCGGATATGTGGGATGACCTTTGTTGCCATCAATGACAACAACCATGAATCCATATAGTGTATCTTGCCAACAATCTCCCCCTTTGGCATTGATGGCAACACTTAGTGAAAAATGACTAAGTGTTTACACTATGCTCCCCCTTGGCTGATGCTCTATCTTTATATACAATTTCTGGAACTCCCCCTTAGTTGGATTCCTCATTTTTCACTACTCCTCACTCCCCCTTTGACATCAATGGCAAAGGGTAGGGTCCGCACACCAAAATTTTCTATACATAGCTGCATATTTACATACTCACATATACTGAAGAATGTCTGCAAAGGATGTCTGCAATTGGATCATTTCTGTAGCCCAACTTTGCTTCATTCTATCCAAAATTGAAATGTGACCACTCAACAAAAATGCAAAAGCTTCTGCCCGCTTGAGATCTGTCGGATCATTTGTTTGGGCGGTGGTCTAAGCATCACTGATGGCCTCATGCATAGTTTCCAACTTAGGGATTATAATCCTTCTAAGTTCTCCCATCCGGTTAGTGATATTCTTCCTTTCCTTCTCAAGATTCTTTATTTCATTCAAGACTGCAATAGTCTGACATTCTTGATTTATTATGGAGGAAGAGAGAGGATCAAAACTTTGAGATAAGCTTTGTAGCTTGTCCTGTTCCTCTTTTATTTTCTTATCAATTGCTGCTGTTGCCTTTGACCAGGATATACAAAATTTGTAAATGTCACTGCCATCCTTAAGAGCATTCTCTAAGCTCTTTATTCCAATACTCACAATCTTCCTATCTTTAGAGATTAATTCTAATACTTCTGAAAATCTGTATCCAAAAATTCCTTCCGGACCTTTTCTTCAGCAGATTTTTCTAGAGATTCAAAATGTGTACTAACACTACTGACTAAGGTTTTGAGATTACCGGAAGAGGAGGCTGTGGGATCCTTTTGAAAGGATGGCATGATCTTTTCTAGCACTCCAGATGCTACCTCCATAAGCTCACAATCTTCCATGTGAGATTTCAGCAGCTTCTCTTTGACTTTCTCATTTGCAAATGAGGTTATTTTCATTGTTTGCACCGGTGACAAAGAGTCAAAATCTAATGGTCCTTTTAGCAGGTCCGGTTCATCAATTTCTATAGTGGCTTTGCTCAAAAATTGTTGAACAGTTTGTGCAGTGTCTCTTGCCGGAGACAGATGTTTCTTTTCTTCTGCAGTCTTGGAACTGTCAACCTCTTTATCTTTCACCCCTGCTTCCTTCTCCTGTAATTTCTCTTCTTCTTTGGATCCGGAGACTGTAGGGGAAACCAGAGGAGAGATGTTTGTCTGTTCAGGGCCCACTTCTTCCAGAACAGATGATTCCAAATCCGCAGCTGTTTCTGCACCTAAGTCCTCTACAACAGGAAGATTGAACCTTTTGAAGGCCTTCCAGAGGATCTCTTCTATCTCTTGAGCCACTTTGTCAGTCTCACCAAGCATGAGTTGATTCATCCTGGCTTTACTTCTGAACTCATCTTTGCAGTCTTTGAAGATTATGTTCATTGTCTTGGGATCAATTTGAGGATATAGCTGAATAGCTATCTGCTCCCGGATCTCAAGATCTTTTGCATGAGCATTATTCTTTCTTATTTCTAATTCCTTTTCTAGGCTTTTAGGAATAAGAGATATGATTTCAATGAAAGCCTTATTGTATATGTTCAGATATTTGACTGTGGCTTCCTGCAGAATCTTTTGGTCAGCCTCACTGTAGTCATCATAAAATTCAGTCATTGGTTGAAGGTTTCCATCCACCGTGACCGACTTGATTACACTCTCTAGAGATAGAGTGGGCTTTTCAACAGATACCTCTGCCATTTCATCCTTGTCTTGGCCTGTGGAGGGTTTACCGGATCCTTTCTTCTTCTGCTTCTTTATTTCTTTTACTCCCTCATCTGACTCTGTTTCCTCTTCATCCTTTTGGCTTTCATAAGCCCTTGTGGCTTTTGTCTTGGATCTTTTACCGGATGCCTGGACTTCCAGTTTTGAACTTTTGGTTGTGGGAGCTGCAGATCTTTTTGATGATCTGGTCCGGGTGGGAGTTTCAACCAGAACACTTTCTTTACTTTTCTCTTCTTCCTCAGCCTTCCTCCTCTTTTCCTGGCTGGCATCAAGTGCCTCTTTTGAGATGCCTAGGCCTTGAGCAATATGCTCAACTTCTTTTCTTACCTTCCTCTTTATCTCTGGTTCCCTGAGTTCTACATGTATCTTTACACTCAGTTCCTCAAAGGTTCCAAACCTTTCTGCCTTAGGATCTTTGGGCTGGCTTAGCATGTGTTGAACATGCAGCTCTACTATCTGTTCATCCACTTCATACCCCATGGGCATGATCCAAACAGTCCTTGGCTCCACTGCCTCCATTAAACACTGATCTGTTTCTACCATGAAGCATACTGTGTCTTTGTACTTTTCAACAAGGGATTGGGGTATTCTTTCTCTTGCATGCATCATGCTTTGGAAGTTCTTGAAGTAACCCCATAGAGCTATATTTCTTGCTTTAGCATCCCCAAGTCCATGCAAATAGTCTCTGATTTGGATGGCAACCGGTCTGTCATTCTGCCATATCCATCCACTGGATCCGGGAAGCTCATTCATGTAGTAAAAGAAGAGACAAAGGATCAGATTGCCATACTTGAAGGAGTTTTTCTTGTCCTTCTTGATCTTCTACAGATTTTCAAAGAGTTGGTTCACAAGAAGCTCACACAAGTCATAGTCTGCATTCTCCTTTAACATTTGATAAGCTGTGTAGATTGCAGTTCCCGGTACTGAATTTTCCCTACTGGAATGATAGATTTTGTAACCAATTATCATAGCTGCAAATTTGACATCCGGTTCAGTGATGTCATCAACTGTCATAGCTCTCTTGTCAAACTTGGATCCGGTTGCATCACTAACTGTCTGATTTTTGACAGACTTGAGAACAGGTAATCCACCGGATGAGTGCAGACCGGTTACAGTCCTAATTGCATCTTTGGTGATCTTGAAGGGCTGGTTCAACCATAGGAAGTTGTCATGTACTCTACTTAGTACATACCAGACCCATTCATCTTCTTCAAAACAGGGGAAATGAATGCACTGTGCAAAGTGTTTGTCCCGGATGGCTTTGTACTGAGGTTTGATCTCAAAGGAGTCATCTATCAATTGTTTGTGATAGATATCCATCAGCTTTGATTCTCCAAAGTCTTCAAGATTCGCATGGATGTAAACCCTAATATCTTCCGTATGCAATACACCATGAGGAACACTAGAGAAGGCTCCTAGTGGATCTACCTCCAATGATTTGTAAGGATGTTTCTTGAATGTGGGGCGAGGTCTATCAGAGATCTTAACTATATTTGGAGTAGCCATTCTTCAAAGATTTGTAGTGAGATAATGAAAAACGGAGAATACCTTATGCGCCTTCGGTTTGCACGGAGTGGTGGGATTGATTTCTTTATGCAATGACTTCGGCAGGAGATCTTTGGTGTGCTTGATGAATCTTGTTGCAGAGCTCCACTTTTCACTTCTTCTTGAGTGCAGAATGAGCAAATGATTTTTGAGAAATCCCTTATATTGCTCCGCAAACCCTAATATCTGTTTGCAATAAATGCTCCACCTATATTATTCCGGTTTGCCTTGTCCGGATAGCTTGGAGTATCCTGGATCAGTCCTGATCTGTGAACATCATCCAGATCTTTCAATCATGAATAAATCAAGGTGACACATTACAAGAGCATCCCAAACACTCTGTCCAATCCACAGAATAAGATAGTGCACTTCCGGATCTCTCCGGACCCTTTTGTAATCCTCTGTCATACCGGAGCATCTCCCGGAACAGGTCTTACTTGATCGATCACAGCTTCTTCATAACTCCATGCGGACCTCTGAAATCTTATTTGGATCGTCTCAAGACTTATATCTTTAAACCTTTTTACTCCGCATCTTGTGCCACATCAGGCACCACTTGATTGGCTGGGGGAACAGGATTTTCTTTGAGTCTCCCCCTGAGCCAGAGCTAACTTTTTAATTTCTGGAAGAAATATCAGCACCAGAGTCTGGTGCGGATCCAACCTCTACATTCTCTGAACTTTTCTTCACCCAAATCTTGCTCATCTGATTCCTAACTTCATCCGCATTCATCTTTCATTTACCCTTGTCTTGATTCTGATTATACACTGGACCTCTTTTGTCCTGATTCTTGCTTCTGCAGACTTTAGCATTATGACCGGACCTATTACAGATTTGGCAAATAACATTTCTTTGCATAATTGACTGATATCCTCTTGATCTGCATTGATTAGCCATATGACCTACTCTATTGCATGTAAAGCATCTACCTTTGAATGATTTGTTTACTTGCATATTTCTGCATTCATGGGATTTGTGTCCATACCTTTTGCAGTTGAAGCACTGTCCGGAGAAGGATGAATTAATCTGATTCATTCTCTTCCTGCACTGATTAGCTTTGTGACCAAAGTGGTTGCAGCTGTGGCAGTATCCATTGAAAGATGAATATCTTTGAGCATTGGGCTGTCTTACCGGAGGTCTTCTAGGCCTGTTTCTTGGATTTTCTGATGTAAAATTCTTTTGACCGGATCCGGAGCTTTCTCCTTTCTCATATCCCAAACCATACTTGTCATCTGTCCTTTTTTGACTTCCAAGAAGAACTTCAAGTTGAGCAGAACTTATCTTGAATTTTTCTTTATATTCATTTGCTGTTTGAAGGTCTCTTTTGAGAGAGGCAATTTGATCCTCAAGTTTTTCTTCATTTTCTTTGGCATCTTCAAGATCAGATTCAAGATGTCTGACAATCCTGTCCATCTGGTGGCATTCTTCTGATTTTTCTTTAAGCGATTGTTTTAGATTGTCTTCAGCCTTTCTTTTTTCTTCAATCTCTTGAGTAAACTTTATAGTTCCTGATTCCATTTCATGTCTTAACATAATGACTTCTTTTGATAACTTTTCACATAACTTGGTTTGCTCAGTCAATTATTCATTTGTATTGCTTTCTTCACTTTGTCTTGCCAACTGTTGGAGCAGCTCCTTTCTCTTTTTCATAGAGAGACTTAATTTGTCTTTTAATTCTCTCATGAATTCATCAGCCTGTTTGAGTCTTTCCTTTAATTCATTGACTTCAGAATTTGACTGTTCAAGATCCTCAAGGGTAGTCTTGAGTTGCTCCCTTAAACCATATGCATCCATTTGAACTCCCAGATCTTCCTCAAGCTGTTAGGTTCTATTAGGAGGAACTTAGCTCTGATACCAATTGTTGATAACTGAGAGGGGGGGTGAATCAGTTATCCTAATTATTTCCCTTATTGAACTTTCTTATTAATTGATGTAGCATTGAATCAAACACAAAAACATTACCATGAAATAAGAAACACATGACACAGTATTTTTGACGTGGAAACCCTGTTAAGGGAGAAAACCACGGGGTGATTAACCCAAAATTATTCTCTGTTAGAAGAATAGGAAATTACAAAATGGCACTTGCCAATTAGGGCTCACTGCCCGAGCACACTGCTCACAAGAGGCCCACTGCCTACAAGAAGACACACTGTCTACAAAGTGATAAGAATCACAGTCTTGAACTGATTGGAGGCATCTGCATATGCTGGAGTTCAGTTCCGGTTAGGCTCAGTACACTGATCTGCTGCACTTCATCTTTTCTCTGTTCTTTATTCTGCTATCCTTTCACATACCGGATCTGTCTTGGTACTTCTGCTCTGTTCTGCACTTCTTCGCATATATCTTGACATAGTCACACCCTTCACAACTAAATCCATCCTCTATATATATCCGCACAAGTAATTTCATTACCTTTCTAGTCGGCATCCGGAACAGTCTAGTTTCTTACAAACTCTGTTCTATCGGCTGAATCCTTGCTCACCAAGCAATGCGGATCAAGCATATACTTGTAGATATCATTAATCATGTCAGCCAAACATGATTCATGCCTTCACAACCTTTATCATCAACAGTAACACATCCGGAAAGTAGTCTGATACTCTGTCAGTCAGTTCTTCCTCTGTTTTCACTGTCTCTCAGGAATCCGATACTCAACTATTCATATCTTTTTCCTTGTCCATCACCGGAGGCTAAATCCTTGGAATATACCACTCAAGGTAGTCCTCTTGACTTCCCCAAATCCACACTGCACCAAGACACTTCCTCTGAGAGATCCGGACCAATCTGTCGGACCTTGCCACATGCTCTGTTCTTGTTCACCGGACCACAACAATCTTTATTCTGACTTCCGGTAGAGACACATCATGACTTGCGGATATGTGGGATGACCTTTGTTGCCATCAATGACAACAACCATGAATCCATATAGTGTCTCTTGCCAACACCCTCTTTAGGTTTAGCTCCCTGGTCTTTTGCGTGCATTTAGGACATCTTACTTCATAATTTGGCATCCCAATGGAATGAACCCTAGGTAACATGACAAATGGGACCTAAGAGGACCCCTTGAGCTTAACCCTACCCAAAATGAGGGGGGAGGACATGGGTGCCCATCCCCTAGTCCTACCCTATTTTTGGGTAGTCCTAATTTTTGGGCATCAGTTTATGACTATTATTTGGGTCCTATGCCGACACGATAAGTTTGAATTATGAAAATCTTGGTGAGAGTGTTTGTAGTTGCATATAAAAGCATGTTTAGGAATTCATTTGTAAACTATAGCATTATTAGATGATCATTGTGAACTTTAGGCATTCTCAAGGTGATTCAAGGTTTTCATTGTGTTGCAAGAGTAGATTTGTGTGGTTTATGTGTTTGTTTTTGCAGATTTGAGCATCCATTTCATCATGGAATGAAGAGCATCTTTCTCCATGAGATCTTCACTACAAGGTGACACTATATTGTGTTTTTATTATCATTTCCTTTAGTTTTTGCCTCTACCTCACAAGGGTATGCACTCTTTATTTGACAATGGTGTTCAAAGACTTAAATGTCCTCTAAGGTTTGATTGAGGCAAACCTCTAAACACCACAACTCCCTCCCAAAGTTTTGTGATTGCAGGTTATAGGTGTCACATCTAGAAAAAGTAGAGTTGTAGGAAGGATCATAAGACATCAAGGATTTAGGATTTGAAGAGAAGTAGGACATTGGAGCCTTTTTGGGACTTGGGCGCTCGCTCGTGTCCTCCATAGTTGAATTTATGGAAACAGAAGTTACAATGCAGATTAGTGTCAGAAGAAGGTTAGGATCTCACAAAGAAACTGGTACCTTGGACTTGGGTGCTCACTCTTGTGTCCCTAACTTTTTCACCTTGAAACCCTAAAAATAGGTACTCTATGATTTGATATTTTACATCTCTCTGCAAGAGCTTTTTCCGTTATTCATCAGTTTATTGCCGTATTTGTATAATTAGGATTTTAATGGTCAATTAAGCATAAGAGAAGGAAAATTGATAATTAAACACCCTAATCCAAGCTTCCCTACATCTCATAGTGACCTAGGGTATGATAGTGCCCAGCTACTCAACCCTAGATCCTTGAATGTATAGGGTGAAAGGAGGATTCAAACATCTAAACACTAAAAACTAAACAATCCCAATTTTACCCTAAACATTTTGGTGAACCCATGTTTTTGGACTTAAATTGCAGCTTCTTGAGTGTGTTTCTTCAGATTTGGATTGATTTCATTTATTCATATGGTCTTTCATCTTATTGCATTGAGAAAATTACAAAAAAATTGAAAAAATTGCAAAAATTTGAAAACCCTAGCTTGCATTTTCATGTAAATCACTAAATTGCATCAATTCTTTCTAAATTTCCCTAATTCATGATTTATGCATCATATCTAATATAAAATATAGAAAAACACAAAAATTCAATAATTTGCATTGCATTTTCATCATTAATTTGCTAGGCTTTTGTAGAAATTTTGACAATTTTTAATTAAACCTAGTAATTCCAAAATCTAGGGTTAGTAGGCAAAATCTTCTTTCAAAATTTTCTACTAATTTTAGAGATTCATTCAAATTAAAATTTGTCTGTAGTCTTACATTTAAGAGTAAATTTGCATTTAGATTTCAAATATTTGCAATTTTGCATAGAAAATTTTCAACAAAAACTAGCAATTTTCATGCATTTTCATTAGATTTGCATTGGAATTTTGCATATTAAAGCTTAGAAATCATTTTCAGATCTGAGAGTATCTAATTTTCATCATAAATTAGACTTCAAAACATTCACATAGCATTTTTTGTTAAGATCTCAAACCTAGGGCTTCAAAAACAACGATTTTCACTAAATGTGGCCTTATCGACTCTATAAACTTGCACCATAGGCGTGTTGTGAAAGATATTTTTACATTAATTGGCTGTTATTAGGGTAATAACTTTCTTCACCTCCTAAATATCTTCACAAAATGATGCAGAGGAAAAGAAAACAGCTTCATACTAGGCAAAGTTCATTACAAAGTGTTTCAAACCCACAATCTTATCATAAACCAAGGCATCTACATAGCACATCTTTGCTTTTCAACTTCTCAGGTCTAAATCTGACTTCCAAAGGCCTTCTCCTATCTTAGGAATGTCAATTCAACAGAAATAAACATTTACCAGGGACTTTTTCGTCATGCATGCAACTATCTCCTTCATGGACTGTCATAACACCTTGTAGCCCTATTTTGAAGGACAGTCACTCATAACTTTTACCATAAGACTCTTCTTAGAACTATGATGGACGTTTTGAGTACCCATTAAGGTGTTCTCAAACATATCAAGAAATCACTATAGCTTACTTTGGAAGGAACTATCCAAAAATGGGCTGCAACAGTGCCAATTAGGCCTATTAGACTTTACCCTACCAAGGGCTTATTGAATGTGGGTATACCACGACTCCCCACACCTTGCATGTGTTTGGAACACTTCACACAAGGTTTGCACATGCTTGCTAATTCATCAAAAGTCCATTCCATCTGACATTTTATGAAAACCTAGTTTACAACTCCAAGATTGTCCTCTACCAGTCAACAATAGAGCAGAACAGTCCTAGATCCTTATCAAATTCGATCTAAATCTTGTCCATCTAGACTAAACACTGATCACAAGAAGGATATAGTTTTTTTCACAACATTTCATGCATGCAAGGACTCCTCATCTCATAAAATATCAAATAATCCTTCATTAAACTGTTGACTGTTACCCTAGAACAGGGTTTTAACTGTTTTTGACAGTTTTCACCAAAAATGCAAAATCTAACTCAAAACAACATAAAATTGAATGAGACCAACTTCATATGGAAGGTGGTTGAAGGATCTAACACTTATAAATAGTTAGACATCCATGCATGCCCGTACAGTGCCATACAACACCAGAAAACAACAAATTTCTAAAGGAATGTGCAGGAAACAATGGTTTTCTTTATTAAACTTCCACTCCTTCAATCACCCACAAATTTACAAAGGTATACAAGGCCTTTTTAAAGGCATTACAATTTGTCTCTTCAATTTCTCACTGTCTTGGAATGAACCAAGAGCCACAAGACTCTTCACCTTCCAAGTTTGCATCATTTTTGCATTTTTACATAACAACATTTAACAATACTTACAAATATAGTAGCATGACCACCTAAACTGACCAAATGACATTACAAATGGTCTATTAGACCTTATCATAACATGAGATCCACTATGCTAAATCAAAAACCTAAGATTATTTCATGGAGGCATGTACTTGCTAGGGTGCTCCTGCACCACAAAACCCTTTTAACGGGCTCTTGTATTGAAAAATTCGGTAAAAAACTACATATTTTGGCTATTTTTGCCCTAGGGTTTGGCCTAGTTTGCACTCTAAGTGTTTTGTGCCAAATTTTATAGATTACGGTGACTGATATCATTGATTTTATTTTCTACACCTCCTAAAATTCATTACAACACCCCATTTTCTAGGTCTTGGAGTTGAAAAACTATGAAAAATTGCATATTTTGCTATATTTTCACTAAGGTTTGACCTTAAGTGGCACTAAAAGCATGTTGTGTTGGATATTTTAACATTAAGTGGCTATTATTACTGATTTAATTTTCTTTCCATCATCACTTTCCTCACAACACCCTTTGTTATGCTATTTTGCATTAAGTTTGGTGAAAAAAGTGTCTATTTCGACATATTTTCACTATAGTTTGACTTGGCATTATCTTGGATTTGCATCAAGAGTATGTTGAGAAGGATCATATTGCTATTTTGGAATGATATCAGACATATAATTTTCTTTCCTTGATCAAAATCCTTACAACACCCTTTGTTTGATTCATTTGCATTGAAAAAAGTACAAAAATCAAGCATCTAGGTCACTTTTTTGCATATAGTTTTGCAATTGTCTTTTGCATATTTTTGGAAAACTTTAAAATCTGATTTGAGCATAAAAACATGGCCTCTAATCACAACAACAATAATAGGTTCCCTCCTAGACCTTACATGAAAATAAAGGCTCCTGAACTTGAAATTGTGTTTACACCTCATGGTAGAACAATTGGAGATTTCGATGGACCTCTTTACATCACTATGAAAATAATGGGAAACCCTGTGGATGGAACTCTTATTGATCCTAATTGCATGACTAATGTTACCACTAAGGAGTTCCTCTTTTCACATCAACTAATGCGAGGTTCTTATGACCCCTCGAACATGATGATTAAGACACATAAGGGAACCCTTATCAAGCCTTTGGGTAAGATATCATTGTTGGTAACTGTATTTGAGAAACATATCGAACAATGGTTTGATGTTACCCCCACTTTTGATACCTTTGAAATCAAACTTGGAATCCCTTGGTTAAAGGCTATGAAAGTTGTCCCTTCAACTATCTATAAATGTGTAAAATTTCCTTTAAATGGACAAGTGCATGTCCTACCTCGAAATACATACAAGCCTTAAAGTACACAACAACATTTTACATTGGATTACTTTTGCAACAAAACTAACAACAAACCAGAATTACGAATAGACTTTACATTTTTTATCTATAGAAACTACAAAGCAAAACTATTACATCCAGTACCGAGTCCTTCTATACAAGAAATGACAAAAGATAAACAACCGGCATGTGAAGAGAACTTTAGACCAAAAGGACAAGGTCCCTATGCTGAGGTTCCTCCCTTGAAATCCTTACAAGGATCGAGAGGTCATTGTCAACAACAAAATGTTCCACCATGACAAATGAGGTTTGATCCTGGTGCTTCATCTTCTAAATTGCAAAAGCCTATGAAAGAGGATAGCCCTATCTTAGAAGAGATAAGTGGCAAAAGAAAATGAAATAGAAAAGCAAGAGAAATAAGAAAAAGAAGACAAGCTTATGCTATAAACCTTGCCTCTCAACAAGAAAACATTGATCCCAACATTCAACCAAACAATAATGATCCTAACGATGAACAACATGATGAACAAGACATGAATTTGGCTATGGTACCTTATGTCCCACTTTCCTCCAACATTAGGGAGTGGGAAGATGACGATGATGATTTGCTTATAGACAACCTCTAGCCCGGAAGGGGCCCTACAGGTAAGTATCTCTAACCCTTTATTTCTCTCATGATGTGCTTCCCCCGTGATGTGTTATGTGTTGTTTAGGCCTCCTAGGATGAGCCCTGATTCTCTCATAAGGTCCAAGATACCAGAAGACTGCCTCTATTGTGACCTTCTATTTGTATCATCATTTTCTAAATTGCTCTCTCTCTGATTTCATCACTGTGTGTTGTGTCTTACGGACATAGCATTGTGGTTGGTGACTTGGGGGCACCCTCCTACGTGACTGTCCCTAAGACACTTGTTTCTCCTCTCTTATTTAGTGTTTCTATCTAGTGGGCAGATGACGACAAACATTTATACTAATGCGGACCTAGTGTCCCTTTCGAGAGCAATCAAAAAATGGACTTAGTTCCTAATATGATGATGGGGTTGTATATCTTATCTGATGCTTGGCTAGTGGAAGCACTCATGCTTTCTGTGTAGTGAATTTCATGATGTTTCTATTGCATTTACAAACCTTAACAATATTGCTGCTCTATGCACCTTTACTTGCCTTTGAATCTAGCCTTGGTGGTACTCAATTCAGAGAGCTTCATGATATAGCCCCATGGTTATCCTTGAACTCCGAATTCATAGTATAACCTTGGCTCTTTGTGTGGTTAATGATATGCATCAATGTTGTTGTTTATCATGATTTTGTAGACACTAACATGTTTCTTGCAGGGATGTGTTTGTCAGAACATTTGGCGATCGTAAAGGACATGTCACCTCCAGGGGGCACGGGCTTTACAAAAGTTTGTGTTCCCTTGTGTTTTTTATTCCTACCTTAACGTCTTTGATATCGATACTTGATATCAACCACCTTAATTTAGGGGCATATATGGTAAGATGTCTATTATAGATGTTAGCAATGTGTTTATCCTCAGATGCAAAGACCTGCATGATGAGTGCATCACGCATCCTAAGTTTGTTTGCAATCAATCAATCAATCATGTAAGCCTTCTGCAGAGGCAGGATATCATGTATATCCTTTTTATCTTAAGCCCTCTACTGAGGTGGGGATAATGTATTTCTTGGAGCAGATTGCATCATCCTGTCACTTTCAAAAGTCCTTTGCGGAGGCGGGGAGTGGTTCTATGACTAAATCAACCCTTAAGCGTGTTTTTGGCGATTGTTGTGGCAAAGCCCAATCATCAGCATGTGCCTATAATGTGCTTGAGATGGTGATGAGCCTAGAAATAGGGAACACACCATCGCTTGTCTACCATGTTTTCTCCATGTCTTCAAGTGTGTGTGTGTTTGGCATGCTTGCTTTGTGTGGTGTGTTTGTTGCCCCATATGCAATATAAATACCAGTGCCTTAGGTTGTGCTTCCTACATTTTGGGAGGTTTTGTGTGTCTTACGTGTGTGTTGCCCCATATATACAAAGACCTGCGTGATGAGTGCATCATGTATTATGGTAGGTTTGTTTACTTTCCAATACTTGCATCTGCATTTCATATATATTAGAAAAAGAAAAAGAAAATAAACCATGCCTATCTTCCATGCATTAATGTGTCTTCTATGCATTGATTGTCTTCTATGTGTTCTATGTGACTGTAACTGTCTTCTCCATTTTTTGCATGCCTATTACTATTTTCCATGTGATTGGCATGTCTTCTCCGTGTTTGATGTGTTTACTATGTTTGTGACCTTAGTTTACTGCATGTATTGACCTTGCATTTATACATGCATTAAAGTGGGGGCTAAATGTAACATCAAAAAATGTCCCCTTGGGGGCTTTTCCCTCTTTAGGTTTAGCTCTTGGGTCTTTTGCATGCATTTAGGACATCTTACTTCATAATTTGGCATCTCAATGGAATGAGCCCTAGGTAACATGACAAATGGGACCTAGAAGGACCCCTTTAGCTTAACCCTATCCAAAATAGGGGGTGGAGGACATGGGCACCCACACCCTAGTCCTGGCCTATTTTGGGGCAGCCCCATTGGATGTCAGTTTATGACTATTATTTGGGTCTTATGCCCACACGGTAAGTTTGAATTACAAAAATCTTGGCGGGAGTGTTTGTAGTTGCATATAAAAGCATGTTTAGTTTGTAAACTAGAGCATTATTAGATGATCATTATGAACTTTAGGTATTCTTAAGGTGATTCAAGGCTTTCATTGTGTTGCAAGAGCATATTTGTGTGGTTTATGTGTTTGTGTTTGTAGATTTGAGCATCGATTTCATCATGGAATGAAGAGCATCTTCCTCCATGAGATCTTCACTACAAGGTGACATTATATTGTGTTTTTATCATCATTTCCTTTAGTTTTGCCTCTACCTCACAAGGGCATGCACTCTTTATCTATCAACAGTGTTCAGAGACTTAAATGTCCTCTAAGGTTTGACTGAGGCAAGCCTCTAAAGACCACAACCCCCTCCCAAAGTTTTGTGATTGTAGGTTATATTTGTCGCATCTAGAAAAACTGAAGTTACAGGAAGGATCAACAGACATCAAGGATTCAAGATTTGAAGAGAAGCAGGACACCAAATCTTTTTTAGGACTTGGGTGCTTGCTCCTGTGTCCTCCGTAGTTGAATTTTAGGAAATAGAAGTTACAGTGTAGATCAGTGTCGGAAGAAGGTCAGGATCTTGCAAAGAAACTGGTACCTTGGACTTGGGTGCCTGCTCCTGTGTCCTTGACTCTTCTGCCTCAGAACCCCAAAAATAGGTACTCTGTGATTTGATATTTTACATCTCTCTGCAAGAGATTTTTTTGTTATTCATCAATTTATTGTCGTATTTGCATAATTAGGGTTTTAATGGTCAATTAAGCATAAGAGAAGGAAAATTGATAATTAAACGCCCTAATCCAAGCTTCCCTACATCTCATAGTGAGCTAGGGTATGATAGTGCCTGGCCACTCGACCCTAGATCCTTGAATGTATAGGGTGAAAGGAGGATTCAAACATCTAAACACTAAAAACTAAATAATCCCAATTTTACCCTAAACAATGATCAATAGAATAAAGGCCAGGAGCCTGAAAATGATAAAATTCCATAGGAACAGGATGGTGGACAAGGTGATCAACCTCCTCCAGATCAAAGGTAGGAAGAACAAATGCTTGAAAAATAAAATTTGAATGCCAGGACAGGACAACAGGAGAACGTGCAAGAGCTTGGTGATGATCAGGAGAAGGACCAAGATAAAGGGACACAAGATGCTCAAATTAAACAACCAGATAAGGGAGGATCACAATCGGAGGCATTGTTCTTGATTTCATCAGAAATAGGCCAAACAAAAGACCATCAGGTACCTTTTGATTTTAAGTCTCTATTCACTCTTGATTCCTCTAAATCTAAATGGAGAGCTAGGACAGTCTCCACCATAAAAGAGATCCAAAGACAGGAAAGAACACAACTCAAGTTGTTGTTCCTATAGTGGATAAGGCCAAAGGAGAGATTAGGCCAAAAGAATTTTAGGTGACACAATATGACCTAGGTCATGTCACCACAGAACAAGAAATCCAAGAACACATTGAGAGCACAGAGGCAGTAGTGGCCAAAATAAGAAAGCTTAAATCCAGAAAGAAGGAACTTAAAGAGTAAAATGCTTAGTTGCAACAGTCTATACATGGATTGGTGAAGCTGGATAGGTTGGCATCCACCCTACAAGCTATAGAGAAGCCAGTTGCACTTACATTAATAAGTGAAGAGGAAATAGCTAACCTGGACATGCAAAAGCACCAAGCTAATATTATGGACAAATGGTTCATAAGGTTCATGGCATCTGGGGAAAAACTAATAAAGACTTCCAAGTTTAACTAGGACACATTGTCCAATCTAAAAAATGACATTGATTCTTTAAAGAGTGAATTCACTTAGAGAATATAGAAGTGTAACTATGCAATGGTAAGGCTCAAAAGAGCTAAGGAGATGATAGATGGAGAGTTGTTGAAAAATAAAATTGTTACCAGTGTAACTCTACCACTCATGGACACTTGGGTGACCAAGATGAAGTATGAATCAAAGGTATTGAAGGCTAGCATGATTAAAGTAAGAGATACTCAAACCAAGATCCATGATTTATTATCTGAAGAAATGAAGATGTTGGAAGAATTGCTAGAAGATGTAGTAACAGAGGAAGCAGTCCCAGAAACGGAAGAGGCTATCCAAATATTCAAAGAAAAATTTAAGGAAGTGACAGAAGATCCCTTAGATCTCTTTACTGAGGACATTATGGATGTGATGTCTATGTTGAATGTAAAAGTAAAGACATATTACAAAGTGTTGACGAGGATTGTTAGTCATAACAACATGCATAAAAATTTGTACATCAAACATTTATTATCTTGTAAAGTATGATCAACTTAGGATAAGTTGATGACTCCAAGTCTCTGTTGATCAGGTCATGATCGTTTGACGTTACATAGAGGTTGATGTGACATGTTGTTTTACATTTCAAGGGGTCTTACATTTGTCTTGATGATCAATATTGTTCTGTTTCCTATAAATTTACTCCACAGAGAGGTTATTTCTACTCTATTTCCAAAGATAGTTGATGTATTTGCAAGTTTGATCAATTCTTCTAATTATTGATCATCATGAACCTGTTCTTTCTTCTACATAGTATATTTACTCAAATGATGTGTCTGTAAGTGGATATTTGCATGTATCTCTTGGATATTTGTGTGAATTTGCTTGATATTTGTCAACTTAACATGCTTTTACTCTCAATATGCTATGTATTTCCAATTATCTATGGGATATCGGCACATTTCATGTTATTTACTTTTAATTCTTTGTTATTTGCAATTATGATGATGAATTGTTATGAAATTGAAAGAAATTTAAAATAATGCTTTGAAGTTTAGTGAATCTTTAGCCATTGAACCACATACATACAAGATACATTCATGAGGAGAAGAAATCAAACCATATGTCACCAGGATGTACCACAGCTAGATATGGATGATGCTAACTTCAAAGGATAAGGAATGAAAACAACACATGCAGACTGACAAGCACTCCAAGGGATGCAGCTGATCAATGCATGTATCAAGATTTCAAACACAGATTACTCAAGATTTATGATGATTTGTAATCAAATTGTCTTCTCCTTCATTCAGTATACATGACATGTACATTTACAACAACTTTGAAATGAGTCTTGATATTTCAACAATCAAATTTCAATTAAGTTTTGAATATTCAAAATATGACACCCCTACACCTTTTATAGAATAAGGTGAGGGAGCAGTTACAAATGACCTATAGTCAGAATTTGTCAATTAAGATCAATGGTAGATAATCATAGTTTGACTCATTCAACCCTTCTTTGTGGCATAGGTTGCAAGCTGGCAACCATCTGGATGACTCATTACCTTATGAATACCTTATGAATATGTCTTCTTGTGATGCATTTTCATTTATTCCTTGGGTTCCTCCTCTTTATCTTCTTCTTCTTCATCATGATCATCATCTTCATTACTTTCTATATCGCTGTCACCCTAATGAACATCATCATGTATATGGACCTTCATTGCCATCCTGATATTCTCATAGGCCTATACTATTTTATCTACCTCCCCGCCATCTTGGGTTTTGGCTTTTGTTATGGCATACTTATGAGACTGGAATTTAGCTTTGATCATGTCCAAATTACCCTTTCTGTTGTTCAAAGTCTCATTATAAGTCTCCACGTTGACCTTTATCCTCATGATCTTGTTCATCACCTCTTCTATCAGGTGGGTGAGGGGGTCATCAGCTACTAGCTAGAAATTATCATACAGAGCTTTGATAGAAAAGTCTACGTCTTGATTTTCTATCTTCCCCTCTAGTGGTGTTCACCTAGGGTTAGGGTTCTGAATTTGAGTCTGCAGGTTCCTGTGTTTATTCCTTCAAACCCTTAGTGCCTGGGTATAAATTGTTCCTCAACCTACATGCAGTGTTTTGCTGCTTGTTCCTATCGCACGTGAGCAAAATGCTAGGTTTTGTATGTGCAAGTGGTCACGTATGTTAGCGGACTTGTGAAATCTCAGTCGTCTTTTAGAAATGGTAAAAAATTGAGTTATATGCATTTTTAATGCATATCGGGTTGCATATACAAGAGGGGAATCTTTCACAGATTCCCAGGAATATTTGCTGCTTTAATATAAGGTCTACTTGTATATCGAGCATGTATGTGCAAACATACAACGACTATATACAAGGGAAAGAGTGCAAAATTAAATGTATGTTTGACATACATTGGAGAGATACAAGTGGGAATCTATTACAGATCCTAGGAATATTCCTAGTTTGTATATTGGCTACATTCAAAGGGCCTTGTATATTCGGTAATATACAATGCAGAAAATATACAATTGGTGGGGCCCGCAAGTATATACAAACGAGTTTATATATTTTACATACAAGCGAGATATGCAAGGTGGATGTGACTAAAGGAATTAATAGCATTTTGAAATATTTTGAGATCCACTTTGTATGTTTGGGATTGTATATTCCATATATACAATCGAATGTACAAGGTAAGGCATGCAAACAAGTCAGCGGCGGTCAACATCAGAAACGGGGCCCACCAGTTGTATGTGCATTCGCTTGAATGATTGCACATACAAGCCAATATACAAAGGAGGATATACAACCTAGACATGGAGGAGGTATCAATTGCAGTGAATGAAGTTTGAAGTCCGTGGATTGTATAAGAGTGCTTGTATATGCCGATATACAAGCCGATGTGCAATGAAGGAGATACAAGCCGGACCCAAATAAGTTTCCAATCTGCTCTATAACACTTTGGGGTCCACCTTGTATGTTGATCAGTTGTATATGCATTTGCTTCTACATATACAAGGGTGAAAAGGGCAAAATGAAGAAGCAAAAAGTTAGCGATAGAAGTGTGAAGTGCCTACGTGGCACGTTTTTACTAGTTGGTGACTTCCCAGGGGATTTTGAGCCACGGATTTCAGCGATGGAAGCATGATCGACGGATGTTTTTCAATTTCACAGTAGCGAAGGGTTTCTTTGTATGTGGTCACGTTTTTGAGTGGGAAAACTTCTGATCCATCTATTGCTACATTTCTGAAGGCCATAGGTAGCTAGGCATTAATGGCGGGCTTGCAAGGGCACGATGGATGGAATGATAGGCCAAGTACACAGTCTTGGAGTAAAAATCCAAACTGTGTTACTCATTTGTGTTCTTGAAAACTAGACAACTTCTTGGTACTGTAATCAGATACAATCTCATTGGTGGCTCTATTCTGGGTATTTTGTGAGTTTATGAATTGTATGTTGAATGTCTTATATACAGAATTCATCAGTTTCATGTTGATTTAAATGAGTAATGCTTCATAGCATGTATTTGGTTATTTGTCTCTGAATTGAATGTGTGCTTCTTTTGAATCTAAACAGCTAAGGGGTGTGAGCGATTCTAGGATATGGGTTTCCTATGTTGAATGCTTAGTCTTTTACTTCTACTCAAGGAGTAGATTAAATGTTTTGGGTTAAGTATTGGGAAGGATACATTGCAGTAAGGATATTTGTAAGTAGAAATAACTAAATACTTTATTTTGGGTATTGTCTATAAGGCAGACATTGCATAATCCCCTTGAAATCTAATTGTTGTTTCAGGTCTGTGATAAACATTCACATATATATATCTATTGACTCTGAGCCCTGGATAGGCACCGATTTGGTCTTGTATTTTAGTTGCAACCCAAAGTCTCAATTTTGCATCCAAACATAAAATCAAACTCAAAGTCCATATACAAACCTTTTAGGACATCAGAAGTAGTTTTAGGACCAGACTCCTCTATCTCACAACTGAATATAGGCCCAAAGCTAGCCCCTTTGTACTTATCTCACAGTTTTGGTCTGCATAAAGGAGGATTTATCTGCTTTGTGTTAGCATCCCAGCTAACTTGTAGATGCATTTCATGGATGTTGAATAGGGAATACCCCCCTTGGTTCTGCAAAGCCTAAAGAAGAAGAGGAGATATTTATAGAGTCTATCTCCTATATACTATTGGCCCCTGGCCCAGAAATCCTATTGATCAATGATGGCTACCTTGTAGGGATAACTAGGAATAAGCATCCAGTCTAGGAAAATTACCAACACCCTCTACTTTCCCTTTTAATGCTTCAAGGATTTTTGCTTCATGTGCCATCATACTATGTAGCTTTATACTGATATCCCTGAGCTTGCCACTGCATTTTTTTTAGGATATCACATTTGAACCTGATATCTTCATACCACACATGTATCAGCAGGGTAGTGTTGATTGTTTATTAGGATTTGAGGATCAATCCTCTTCATCTCGCTCAAAGCAGTTAGGTCCTTTTCCAATTGGAATGACTGTCTCCCTATTTCATTTTGCATTTTATCTACTTTTCTCTTCAAACTGCTTAAAGAATTCCACCTCTGTAAAGAGGTTCTCAAAACTTCCTCAACTCCTATGAGGGCTGACAGCATCCACTTCTCCATAATAATGGCTTCATGCTTCATGAGGTCCAACTTGGTGACCTCTTCCTGGGATATAACAGTTAATGGGACTGCTGGATCCACTGGTGTACTATCAGGGTTAATTAACCCCTTTATATATGAATGCAGTTGAGTAATGTGCTCTTTATGTTGTTTATTTTTCTCTTTTTCCTTCTTTTTTCTTTGGGTCAAAGAATCAATGATGTCCTTCCCTTCCTGACCCTCTTGGTCTTCATTGGCAAAACCCAAATCAATAGTTGTGATTTAGAACTCTTCAAGGGTGATCTTGCCCTTCTCTTTCTCTATAGTGGGAAGTGCTACTTGGGCAGTCCTTCTACCTATAGCAGGATCTCTTCTAATAGCCGATGTCAATTTGGCTTTCCTCTTGGGCTTCATTATTGTCTCTATAAATAAGGTACAAATATCAAATTCTTGAATTTCAAGACCTGGTTCCATACCTATTTCTTTCTCTAGCCATTGAGGCACTTCATCTCTGGATCCTTGATGTCCTTTGTCATCATCATGTCTGCCATGTTCTCCAATATCTACCTCTATTCTGGGTGGAGAAGGTGACTTCCTAGTTTCTTCATCATGGAATTCCTCATGAGGGAGATCTTTCTGCATCTCTTCTTGCTCAGGGGCTTCCTTTTGTGGGGGAGGATCCTGTGGAATGTCCACATGATGATCCTGCACTTGATCTTGCACTCCTTTCAGAGTCTCATTAACTTTGGTATTTTCCTCATCTTGAGGCATATTAACATTTGTGGTTGATGTTTGAGTGTTTGGCCTTGGTGCATCACCTTGATCTTGGGTCACATTTTGTTCCATACCTGATGCACCGATGTCTTGTGTCTTAAGGTCCTCATGACCTAATTTATCCTTTTCTCCCATATCTCCTTGAGTCTGGGTGGCATCATCACCTGATGTATCTTTATCACCCTCACCCTTTTGTTGGAATTCCACTATATTTGGCTCAGCGAGTATCTCATACTGTTACTGGCCCTATCCAGAGCATTGCTCTCTTCTTCTACTTGCTTGGCCACGTCAACTTTCTCTGTTACATCAGGTGCACCTACTTTGTCTTTGGGGCTCACATCCTCCCTATATGCCAAATCTATAACTGTAGGGCTAGTCACCTGATTGATTAATTTGTCAAGCCCGATTTGTTGGGCTACCCTCTCTGGACTACTTTCTTTTTCTCCTTGAGCTGTTTGCTTTACCTCTTCCAATA
Organism: Cunninghamia lanceolata; assembly: GCA_027924645.1. Lineage (NCBI taxonomy): Eukaryota > Viridiplantae > Streptophyta > Pinopsida > Cupressales > Cupressaceae > Cunninghamia > Cunninghamia lanceolata. The sequence goes on from BSBN01000609.1 coordinate 799,841, forward strand.
CTGCCATCTGTGCTAATGGGGTCCCATGTGGAGTCATACGGGTACTGGAGGTGAGAGTCTCCATTCTCTGAGAGGATACATTATGCACTACTTCATCATCTGATAGGTCAATGATGTCTTCCAAGGAGAAAGGACCACCCTGACCTGCTTTGGAAGTCTCTTTTGTCTATTCTTCCGCCCTCTCAGTCTTAAACTTGATTATGGTGGGAAGAATCACATCATGTTGCATCTCCTTCCTAAATACTTCACCACTAGCTCCTCTTAATACAATAGGGTGAGTCCTGATATCACCCCACATGGATGTTCTTTGCTTTTTAGGGGGGGATGGAAGCGGCACCATCCTCTTCTTCCTACTAACCATCATTGGGTCATCACCTGCAAGATGTTTATTTACTTGCTCTTCTTCAAATGGGATATCCTCTTCTACTTCATGCTATAAGGTTTGGCCTTCCTCCCATACTTCTGTTATTTCTACAGCTAGCCTCAGGATCCTCTTTGTTTTATGTTTGTCCATCAAAGGTGGTGCAGATGAGGTCGATGCCTATCCTGATGTTGATGCACCTATAGCTGGTATGGCAATTCTTTCAATTATCACCCCTTTAGGCTCATCTTCAATTTTCTTTCCTCTAGGGGGGCCTTTCCTCTATTTTTGGGTGGGTAACCTCTCTCCATTGGACTTCCTTTTCTCATTGAGGAAGTCATCATACTCCTCATCAATTAGTTCCTATCTTTTCTTCTTGGCATCAACAGTAAGGGCTACACCCCTTTTCTTCAATTTGTTTATCTATTCATCTACCCAAGCTTGGGTTAACTACAGCACCCCACTTGTAAACTGATCTAAGGAAATGTCCTCTAGCTGTGTTAGATCAGGGGATGAGATGGTGTCATTGTACACCTTCTTGTCTTCATATTCATTTGACATCATTTTTCCATCATCCTTCTTCAGTTCTATTGGCAATGGGATGCAATCATATGTCCTTATCTAGTTCAAGGTGAGCCTCTGGTATTTTCTTCTCCTCACCTCAGCTTCATCCTCACAATCTGTCCAAAAATCTTCTAGATGCTTTTGATGAAAAGTCTTTCCTATTATTTTCTGCATCCTACCATATGGGTCATAAGATCTAGCTAATGGAAATGGCTGCAGATACATCAGTTTCAGACAACCCATGGCATGCTCTATGCTCTGTGAATTTGAGCACATCTACCAGCCCATAGACACTAGAAATAGTATTGGAGGTATCTTCTTTTGTGCTTTTTATGCCTCCACTCTAGTAGACACTTGTCTAAGAAACTCCATCAAGACCACCCCATCAGTAGGGTACCTTGGTAGCATAAGGGGTTGTTCTTCAAATCCTTCTATTCTTATATATGAAAATGTGGCATACTGGATGAACCAGACCCCATGTCTGTAAACAACTTTTTGAGACTCTATGCTCGGTCTCTTGGTTCTGTCTTCCTCCATGGTTCTAACTAGATGCATAGAGAATACATCATTCACCAATTTGTAATCTAGGAGGTAGTTCTTTCTTTGTAGCTGAGGATAATGATCCCGTATGTGGGCATCATCTACATCACCACCAGCCTTACCCACTATAGTCAATGCATCAAAGGTTCCCTTGTAAGCACATGAGTACACAACATATGAGGTCATATGGAATGAGCATTCCTGACCTCCCAGGTTCCTCATCTCTTCATCCAATACATCATTGATGACCTTGGCCCATAATGGCTTGCTATCTGTATAAAGGACCATCTAGATGATTCCAAACATCCAATTCTTAAAATTTCTAGCATGAGGCATACCTATCATCCTGCTGAGCAGGGAAATCATGTACTGGTACTCATCATCAAAATTGAACTTATACAAGTGTACAGGCAATTTAGCTGAGGCAGTGTAGGTGCTGCTCTTAGACCTCCACTAGTACATCCTCTTCCTTGCATTCTTCTTATTGTTATTATACTTTGTCTCCAGTTTATGTAGATCTACACTAACCACCTTCTTTCCAACTGGTAGATTGAAATTAGAGGTGATGCCCTCAATTGAAAAGTCAGCATAAACTCTTCCATGCTTCTCCACCCATCTAGTCTGAGGGTTATAGTTCCTGGCACACTCTACTACCAGCTCTAGGGTTTCCATGGCATATGGGAATCTGGCTACATGCCACATTCCTAAAACATATATTGCATCCAGAAGGGTATTGTCCTTATCATGATCTATTCTAGCTGACCATACTGCGAGGTCTATATCTCCCTGGTGAGTGTCACCAATGATGCCATACTTGAATTGTACCCCCTCAGGCTGAACAAACATGGGCTTAAGAAATTCTGCATCTGACCTATTATGTCTAAGATCTGCCATGGAATCCTACAATAAACATGCCTTGTCTTACCATAAGATATCTATATGCATTCATACAACATTATATATCTCTACGGCATCATGCATATTCTATTTATCATCTTCACTACATCACGATATGTACATATACAAATTCAAACCTCAAGAAAGAACATACTGCCTGAACATGTAGATAATGACAATAGGAGGGTTTTCAATTACTTACCTGATAGTGCTTTCCTCCTGGGTTAGATGGGTGACTACGGAAAAGGGGTTGCAACTTCTGATGATCACCCGTTCAGCTTTGCTGGAAGATCTGGTCCATTCACAGGTAGCGCGTATGAGGGTTTGACTTCTCTGCTCTATAATTTCTTGTTTTTTCACAAGGTAAATGAAAATAACCTTGGAAAGTTACCTTTAAACACATCTATAGGGCAAATTAGTGTAAAACTACGTTGGGATGGCTTAATTTGTCGATCTTCTGCAAAGAATCCATGGATGATGCCAAGTGTTTGAATTGTATTCGCAATTGACGGGAATCCATCTACCGCATTTATGTCCATTTAATGTTAGGAAATAGGGGGTGATCTTCAAAAGATTAGGTGATATTCAAAATATAACCCCCTCTGTATAAAATGACCTTCCGCCTTTGAGCGGCAAAATTAGTGCAAAAGAAACGGGTGATGTGGTCAACATTGACCATATGTAAATCAGGTCATGAATTTAAGATCAGGGGATGTTCAAAATATGACCCAGCAAATCAAATGACCCCCCTTTGGAAAGAATCAGGATGACATCACCATGTTGGTGACCTTGTTTAAGCATTGTGTTTTAATGACGTCATCATCATGTTATTAAATACAGTGGGCATCGGATATATACCTCCACGGGGTAAAATGGAATGATGACTTCATCCCCAGGGTGATATTCTTTGTTCATTGGGTTTGGATGATGTCAACATCATATTGGCATAGGGTGATATTTATGACAAGGGTGATATTCATAAGATGATGGATATTAAAAATATGACCCCCCGCAACATATGTGAAGTTGTTTGACAAGTAAATAACAGCCACTACATAAAATTAACGTCCAGACTTCACGAACCAAGTGATTATCAGGTGATAAAATTATATCAGGGTGATCTTATATAATGTGACTGATGTTTGAAATATAACCCCCCTCCTCAGAATATCAGGTTTGACCAAAACTTTGACTTAACATAAGTTTCTCCCCTTAGAGAATTTTGAGGTGATCCAAAAGGCAAACTTGCATTGAATTTCATGCACTTTCCAACTATGAGGTTAATAATGTGAAATACTGACTTTGGTAACTGACCTCATCATGGTAGCCCATCTACCCTCTTGCAGGGTTACCTGCATGACTTAATTTTACCAGACCGCCCAAAGCAGAAAACAAGCGAAAGCATCAAAAAAGTTGGGTCCCTATTTTGTCAAGTCAAAATGGGGCATGTTGTGTAACCACAACAACTTTCCACTAAAGAACATAACTAAATTCCAATGATTCAAGTGATGTGATCACATTCTAACATAGTATTTTAACTTTTTCTAAGTATAAGTATATAATCTTTCTGAATGATAAGATTTTCATCATGGCAACAATGCTAACAAGGGATCAGGTGTGTGCATATGATTAATTATCCTCATCTTGAAAGTAAGTTGAAAACATGAGTAACTGATGTTAAGCTACATAGTTTGGGTGCATCCCTCATAGCCAACCTGGATAGAGCCTTGCTACCAGCAGGTGTCCATAGCCCCGACAAGGTTATCTATACAATCCCCCTAAGTAGAGCCCCACTGCCAGCATGCATCTATAGCCCCGGTAGAGTTACTTAGATGGCCTAATTTTTTTCTTTTTGGATTTTCAATATTTATTCCTCTTATTCATATGATATCATCATGTAAGCTTAACGTGCAAGGCATGGTCACTTGCTGATTTAGGTTGGAGATTGCATTGGTAGCAAGGGAGTCCCTTTAGATTTTTCACTTAACACCTATACTTATGTGTTCCACAAACCTAAGGCTATTAGGTGAGTCATTGTGAAAAAATCACTTTGGTCAAGAAAAGGCACCCTGATGAAAGATATCACAAACCTGATCACCAACACTTCCCAAAATGAGTCATAGCCTATATAGGAATTTGTTCTTATCACTTGAATCTTAACAATTTGGTTACTTTCTTAGGGTGATGAGATACATCATCTTGACTAACCAAAACATAACTCAACAAGCAAACAAACAAAACAAAACCAAAATTGTACAAGTAACTATATAAATATGCACACTATGATACACATAACTTACATGACACTATTTTAGGCTTGAAAATAATGTTTGAGAAACTACCCATTAATTGGTAATGGAACATCCTCATCGGTCAAGGTCTTAAGCCTATAGGTGTTGTCTCCTAAAATTTTTGAAACTTGAAAGCGACCTATCCAAAGTTTATCAAATTTACCATGATCACCTTTTCTTTCATGTGTTTTGTCCCACATAAGGACAAAATCTAAGATTCTAAAAGCCTTAACTCTGGCTCTTTTGTCAAACCAGCGCTTGACAACAGCCTAATGTTTAGCAAATTGGTCAATTGCTTTATTCTTTTTTTCTTCTAGGTGCATCAACTGAAGCAACCTGACTTCTTGTTTGTTATCTATGCCTAGATACTCTTGTGCAAACTACAGTGTGGGGATCTTTAGGTTAACAGGGAGGATGGGATCCACCCCATATACTAGGTGAAAAGGAGAATTTCCTAATGCAGCCTTCATCCTGGTTCTGTCTACCTACAAGGCATACTTTAATAGGGTGTTCCACTCCCTTAGGTTCTTTTCTATCAATTTCTTTATGATGTTCAACAAATTCTTGTTTGTGGATTCTGCTAATCCATTCCCTTGGGGATAATAATTTGAGGAAAATTTCAAGATAATTCCATGGTCAAAAGCCCAACTTGATAATCTTATTGAAGCAAAGGCAGACCCATTATCACATACTAAAGCATATGGAACTCCATACTTGGTTACTATATTGCTTTCCAAAAACTTGATTACATCCTCAGCATTACATGTCTTATTGCTGACAGCTTCAGTCCACCTGGTACAATGATCAGTGATAGTTAAAACATACATGTGACCTGAAGATGATGGAGGGTTGATAGGTCCTATGAAATCCATCCCCCATTGAGCAAATGGGCGCATCTCCATCACTGGCTGCAAAGGCTGAGAGCATATCTTTCTCTATTTGCAGCAACTTGACACATATGATAACATTTGATGTGTTCAGCAATATCTTTAAAAATAGTGGGCTAGTAATACCCTGCCCTGAGGATAGCATGAATGGTAGCTAAAGATGATCCATGTGCAGTTCCAAACTTATCATGTAATTCTGCTAGCACCTTATCTGCTTCTTGCCTTTCTAGGTATCTAAGGTATATTCCCTCATATTTTCTCTTGAAAAGGACTCCTCCTTTTATCATGTATTTATGTGATCTTATTTTTAAGGCTCTCCTCTGTGAGGCCTACAATCTTGAAGGGCATCTTCCAGTAATCAAGATATGCTTGATGTCTGAATACCATTCTCCATCTTCCTTTGTCTTTATGACATACTACTGGCTCATGATGTTAGGATCAATTTCTGATATCATCTGACTTAATGCTTTTCCTCTCACTAATTTCATGGGTGTTATGTCCATATCATACTCTTGGAGGACAATAATCCATTTAGCTCTCTTCTCACCTAGTTCACTTTGCATTAGAAGCATCTTTACTACTATATCTGGTACTACAACAATCACTTTACTTATTAATATGTAATGTCTGAACTTCTTAACTACTCGAACCAGAGAAAGTGCTTGTCTTTCAACATCCATGTATCTGAGTTCTGCATCCCTAAAAGGACAACTCATGAAGGCTATAGGCTTTTCTTCTTTAGCCTCATTTCTCTGTGTTAGTACTATTGCAGATGTATGCTCTGAAACAAATGAATAAATGTATAAGTCCTTGGTATAATCTGGACTAATTAGAATAGGAGCATTAGAAATGGCTTTCTTGATATCCTCAAAAGCTTCTCTAGGCTCAGGTGTCCACTCAAATTTGGTATCCTTTTTGAGCATGACATTCAATGGCCTGACAATTTCTGCAAAGCCTGTAATAAACTTTCTAACAAAATTAATCTTACCAAAGTAAGATTTGAGCTCCTTATTACTTCCAAGAAGTTGTATCTTCATAATTGATTCTACTCTCTCAGGGACAATGATGATCCCATTTTCTGTTATCAGGTGACCTAATAACTTCGTTGTGGTTACCCCAAATAAGCATTTCTTAGGGTTTAGGGATATCCCGTAATGTTCACATTTCTTTAGTACCTTCTTGAGGTCTTCTACATGATTCCCTCTCTCTTTAGAGAAAATTATCAAGTCATCCATGTATATGACTATGCATTTACTAATCAGCCCTCTGAAGGCTATATCCATCGTTCACTGAAATGTGGCTCCAACATTTATCAATCCAAAAGGCATGCACCTGTAGGTGAATATTCCCCATTTTGTGGTGAATGGAGTCTTCAATCTATCTATCTTGTCGACCATCACCTGGTTGTAACCTGAAAAACCATCCAAGAATGACATCATCTTTGCACCATTTACAATCTACAAGACCTCATCTAGAGAAGGCAAAGGATAATTATCCTTTTCAAAAGCCCTATTTAAATTCCTGAAGTCTACACACAATCTGATGTCACCATTCTTCTTTCTTACTAGGACCAAGTTGGCCACCCATGTGGAATGTCTCACAATAAATATGATCCTGGCATTGAGCAATTTCTTAACTTCTTCAAAAATGATGGGCTTTAGCAATGCATTAACAGGTCTATGTTTCTGTCTGAAAGGCTTGACATCTGATTTCAAAGGTATAGTATGAGTGATGATTGATGTATCATAAGTTTTCAACTCATCATATGTCTAGGCGATGACATGGATATAATCTTTAAGTGCTTGGGTTATCCCTTCCAGTTCTTCTTCTGTACATATTTTTCCAATCAGGACATTCCTTTTTTCATCATCATGTCCAATGTTAACTTGTGAATACTCTCCTCCATCTGCTTTAGGGAGATCTTTTTGTTTCAGCATGTTGTCTAGATCAAATTCTCTTTCCAACTATATCATTCCTTTAGCAATCTTGTTACTGGGCAATTCTAGGATTTCTTCTTCTTCCTAGATATGATCTTCCACATTTCTTTCATCTATGATATGTGCATCAAAGACATCCCTATTGGATATGAAGTCTAAATATGTTGATCATCATCAAACACTTGAAGGTTAACTACATGATCTGGTATAGAAGGTACTGACACTAATTCCACTAAAAACCTTTTCAAACTAGATATGGACAACGGTTCTAAAGTGCTTGTGGATTGGGCCAAGGCATCTGCCCTATGATTTTGTTCTCTAGGTACATGGGTGATGTTGAATGCATCAAAATATTCTATTTGATCCCATACCCTATGTCTATAATTAGACAGCTTCTTGTAATTACAAGAATATATGCCTCTTACTTGTCTTACAACCAATTCTGAATCTCCATAGACATGCAGAATCTTTACTTTCTTTATGAGTGCAAACAATATCCCATGAATCAGAGCTTCATACTCTGTCACATTATTTGTGCATGGGAATTGCAATCTATATGCTGCTAAGTAGGATTTACCAGATGGATCAATAAGATCTATCCCTACTCCAGCCCCTTGTTTTGATTTAGATCCATCAAACCTGAGGATCCATGGCTTATCTTTAGTTAAAGGCTTATCTGGGCCTTCTCTTTTCTTTTTAGCTCTAGCAGCTGTACCATTTGATATCCATTTTAATTTTGGTGTTTCAATCTTCTCAAACTTCACCTTATCTGGCTGATGTGAAGCTGATATCTCTTCTTTCTCTTTACCATCAGGAGGAAAATCTTCTCGACTAAGCAACATCTGCCTTTTTAGAATATGCAGACATAATGAACAAGCACTTTTTCAATGTGGTGCTTCATGTAACCTATGCCATCCTTCAATCAGAACATCTTGTGGAGATCTTTTCTGTTGTATCATCTCTTGAATTTGCTTTGATAAAAATTCTTCAAACTTGGACAAATTACTGCCCCTATCTTCATCATATAGTTCATAATCTAACTCTACCAAACAATCACTTCCTTGGGTGATTTTCCTATTACTCTTAGTATTACTTTTGTTACATACTAGAATCTCTTCCATCTGAATAGGACCTTTATCATGATATGTGTTTTCTTCTATTCCTGCATATGACAGACAAAAATCAGTGTCACTATCACTATCTACAGAACTTACTACGGATGATGGTGAGGATGCCCCACTACATGCTCGTTCTAGTTCCATCATGTCTAAGCAAGCATCACAAGTCTTTTTAGAATGCACCTCATCATGTAACATGTTCCATCCTTCAATCAGAACATCATGAATAGGCATTTTTAAGAATTGACAATGTTGTACTTCTTTGGACAAGTGCATCTCAAAATTCTTGAAGTGATTTACCTCTGTCTCATTTTCTAGGTTACAATCAGACTCTAAAGTTATTTTATCATCCTGAAGATTATCATCATAAACATGAACATCATACATGAGGATCTCCTCTATCCTGATTATCTAGGGTCTGATGGAGTAAACTCTAGGTTCTACATCCACATACATGATCTCATTGGTTTTATTATATTCAGTGATCATATGTTTCATGCGAGGCTGAACATCTATCCTTATTTGATTAGGTATTCCTTTCCAAAGCAACCACATATGACTAAAATTAGTGGACATGTATCCATTAAGTGTTTTTGACCAATCTCTATTGAGTAGAATCCCATAGGTATCAGGTATATCAACTACCTGAATATCAATGTAGTATTGGATTCTTGGATCTGATGCTAACTGCATATGAATGTGAGTTAGTTCTCCTACTACACTCACCTTTGTTTTATCTAACTGTGTTACTTTCTTCAATGACTTAGCAGGATGCAACCCTAAAGCATTGCATATGGACAGGGGCATTACATTGGTGGATGCTCCTAAATCTACTAAGCAATTATGCAAATTCTTACTAAACATCCTTATGGTAAAGAGAAAAGGAGGTGACTCAGTCTTGTCTCTGTAAAGGGTCATGTGTGAAGTCTCTGTAGCTTGAACAGTAGCTGGAGCTTTGTGTTTAACATTAACATCCCTAACAGCATGATCCTTATTCCCTATCTGGCCTGAGGTATGATTATCTTCTTTTGGAACAAGATCATCTAAAGATTTCATGAAGGCTTTTTTGATAGTTGGGGTTTTGAGTAGTTCTGACAATGACAGGCTGATTTTGATCTTTTTCATTTCATCTACCAGGTATGTGACCAACTTATTAGACTCAGGAATCAAATTGCCAGCCTTTGGTGTTGTGTTTTGTGGTGCTAAGTACTGAGCATTAACTTTGGGAAATTTAGGATTATTGCTTGCCTTAGGATTAGGAGGAGTATTGAAATTATTTGGAGGCAAAGATGTAGTCAAAGGACCAGTAGGCTTGTTTGAGTTATTCCTTAGACTGTAATTATGCCTACCCTGATATTGCTATTGATAAGCATGTACCTCTTCATGTTCAAATGATGGCTCATTTTCATCTTCAAATGGAAAAACATAATTAGTCTCAAAAACCATGGCTGACTCCTCACTTGATAAGGTGTAATCCTAATGAGATGATGTTGTTTGCTGATAAGGATGATTAATGAAACTTTCTAGTACTAGGGTAGAATCATACCCAAAGGGGAAAATTTCATTTCCTTCAACACAAGGTGGATTACCTGAAGTATTGGACACTTCAGTTTGGAATATACAAGCAGCAATCCTAAACTGAGGACAATCCAGCTCTGCATGAGCATTGGTGTTATGTATCCTGCACCAGTTTGTAAGAGCTGCCTTTGCAAGGTTCACTCTAGTGGTATGCTTAGGTTCACTAGGAGGCTGATTATCTAGGGGTCACGATAGAGAACCATTGTTTGGCCTAGTGTTCCACACTCTAGGCTATCTAGGGGGATTATTGTTACCATTGTTGTTATTGTAATTGTTGTTGTATCCCCTATCAGGATAATTAGGTCTGTCATTGGCATATCCTCTATTCTAATTTGGTTGAGAATAGAAATTTTGACTCCTCAAATGAGTGATCTCAGTGGTGAGTTTCCTTAACTGTGTTGATATCTCTTTAATTTCTTCCTTCTCTTCCTAAACTTTGGCTACTACATTCTCTGTTTGCGGTTTAAAAAAGGAAGATCCATTGTTATTGTTTTTAGATTGTTCCACAACCTGAGGTACCTGTGTATGTCCTGGATATTGTAACATTTGACCATTTCCATTTGGACGTGGCATGATACTAAGCGGAGGTATCTACAAAGGACTTGGCATTACAGCTAGAGGTATCATACCTCCATTGGTTTGTTGTTGAGCAGGATATGTAGGATAAGCAGGGAGTGTTGGAAATGTAATATTAGGTGTTGGAGTAGGGATCAGCTACTGACTAACTTTGACAACCTCTTCAAAAGGTCCTATCAAGGTTGTGACACTAGGATGTGCTCTCCTGATAAACATAGAAGTCAAGGGATCTAAGGCTAAGTAATATATGCTCCTAGCAGCTTCATCTAGTACAGTATATGGAGCAACTAGCTTAGAGAGCATCTTTTGGAATCTTGCATTGAAATTAATAATAGGTTCTCCTTCAAGTCTCTTGATTGTGGCAAATAGATGATAATTCATTGAAGGATCTATAGGTATTTTGAATCTATCCTTAAAGGCTTTCTCCAAGGTAGCCCATGAATTGACTGAACCTTGAACAAGGCTGATATACCAGTTATATGCCTCTTCCCATAAGGAAAATGGAAATAACCTGCACACCACATCCTGATGTTCAATTCTAGCCCTACAACAAGCTTCCTTGAATGTTCTAATGTGATCATCAACATCCTGATATGGATGATATTTAGGACAAATCTTATCAAGATTTTTAGGCAAAGGATGATATGCAGTGAAAGTCAGAGGTGACTCTGCAGTAAAGAATGACATTATGACTAGTGGAGGTTGGACCTAAGGTGTGACAGGTGGTCCTATAGGTGTTTGCAACCTGATAGGAGTTATAGGAGCACATTCTGGTGAAGCTCCTGATGAAGCAGAACCTAGAGAATGATGAATATCTACTGTTCAAGGCCTAAATCCCCAGATAGGCAATTCTTCAAAGAGTCTGCTGGATCTAGACCTAGTATTCGGCCTAATTGCTAGGATTTCTTGAATTTAAGGAAATTTAGCTTGTTTACTATAAAAATTGGCTAAAACACCCTAGCAAAGGCTATATTTATTATCAGAATTTGAAATTGACTTGATATTTACATAATATTTGTAGAAATGATGCAAATACGAGGTGATATGAGACTTAGGGACACAAGCAACTGGATATCAGGTTTCTTAAGCAGATTACCTCCAAGATTTTAGCAAAAGACCTGAAATAGAGCTAACCTTTGAAAATTGACGATGATCGACCACAAAGATTGAAGTATTTATGGTCAATTTTGAAAACTTTGCAATGGACAAACATGCACAGACATAAAACAATGAATCTTTGCATATGACCTTAAATACAGAGCTGCATGAACATTACCTTTCTGTCTGCATCATCAAATTGGACAAATCTACTGATGTGGTTGCCCTCCTTCTAGTGCCAATTTATGTTGATTATGATTGTTAGTCATAACAACATGCATAAAAATTTGTACATCAAACATTTATTATCTTGTAAAGTACGATCAACTTAGGATAAGTTGATGACTCCAAGTCTCCATTGATCAGGTCATGATCATCTGACGTTACTCAGAGGTTGATGTGACATGTTGTTTTCCATTTCAAGGGGTCTTACATTTGTCTTGATGATCAGTATTGTTCTGTTTCCTGTAAATTTACTCCACAAAGAGGTTATTTCTACTCTATTTCTAAAGATAGCTAATGTATTGGCAAGTTTGATCAATTCTTCTGATTATTGATCATCATGAACCTATTCTTTCTTCTACACAGTATATTTACTCAAATGATGTGTTTGTAAGTGGATATTTGCATGTATCTCTTGGATATTTGTATGAATTTGCATGATATTTGTCAATTTAACATGCTTTTACTCTAAATATGCTATGTATTTCCAATTATCTACGGGATATCGACATATTTCATGTTATTTGCTTTTAATTCTTTGTTATTTGCAATTATGGTGATGAATTGTTATGAAATTGAAAGAAATTTAAAAGAATGCTTCTAAGTTTAGTGAATCTTTATCCATTGAACCACATACATACAAGATACATTCATGAGGAGAAGAAATCAAACCATATGTCACCAGGATGTTCCATAGCTAGATACGGATGATGCTAACTTCCAAGGATAAGGAATGAAAACAACACATGCAAACTAACAAGCACTCCAAAGGATGCAGCTGATCAATGCATGTATCAAGATTTCAAACACAAATTACTCAAGATTTATGATGATTTGTAATCAAATTGTCTTCTCTTTCATTCAGTATGCATGACATGTACATTTACAACAACTTTGAAATGAGTCATGATATTTCAGCAATCAAATTTCAATTAAGTTTCAAATATTCAAAATATGGTACCCCTGCACCTTTTATAGAATAAGGTGAGGGAGTGGTTACAAATGACCTACGATCAGGATTTGTCAATTAAGATCAACGGTAGATAATCATACACTCATTCAACCCTTCTTCATGGCATAGGTTGCCAGCTAGCAACCATCTAGATGACTCATTGCCTTATGAATACCTTATGCATATATCTTCTTGTGATGCATCTTCATTTATTTCTTGGGTTCCTCCTCTTTATCTTCTTCTTCATCATGATCATCATCTTCATTACTTTTTGTATCACTGTCACCTTGATGAACATCATCCTATATATGGACCTTCATTGTCGTCCTAATATTCTCATAGGCATGTACAATTATATCTACCTCCCCTCCATCTTGGGTTTTGGCTTTTGTTATGGCATGCTTATGAGACTAGAATTTAGATTTGATCACGTCCAGCTTACCCTTTCTGTTGTTCAAAGTCTCATTATAAGTCTCCACCCTGACCTTTATCCTCATGATCTTGTTCATCACCTCTTTTGTCAGGTGGGTGAGGGGGTCATCAGCTACTGGCTAGAAATTATCATACAGAGCTTTGATATTAAAGTTTACGTCTTGATTTTCTATCTTCCCCTCTACTTTCCCTTCTAATACTTCAAGGATCTCTGCTTCATGTGCCATCATACTGTGCAGCTTTATACTGATATCCCTGAGCTTCCACTGCATTTTTTTAGGATATCACATTCAAACCTGATATCTTCATACCATACATCTATCAGCAAGGAAGTGTTATTATTCAACACTTGATTGTTTATTAGGATTTGAGGATCAATCCTCTTCATATCACTCAAAGCAATTAGGTCCTTTTCCAATTGGAATGATCGTCTCCCTGTTTCATTTTACATTTTATCTACTTTTCTCTTCAAATTGTTTAAGAATTCCACCTCTGTAAAGAGGTTCTCAAAACTTCCTCAACTCTTGTGAGGGTTCATGGCATCCACTTCTCCATAATCATGGCTTCATGCTTCATGAGGTCCAACTTGGTGACCTCTTCCTTGGATATAACAGTCAATGGGACTCCCAGATCCACTGGTGTAATAACAAGGTTAATCAACCCCTTTATATATGAATGCAGCTGAGAAATGTGCTCTTTATGCTATTTATTTTTCTCTTTCTCCTTCTTTACCCTTTGGGTCAAAGAATCAATGATGTCCTTCCCTTCTTGACCCTCTTGGTCTTCATTGGCAAAACCCAAATCAATAGTTGTGATTTGGAACTTTTCAAGGGTGATCTTGCCCTTCTCTTTCTCTACAGTGGGAAGTGCTACATGGGTAGTCCTTCTGCATGTAGCAACATCTCTTCTAATAGCCAATGTCAATCTGGCTTTCCTCTTGGGCTTCATTATTGTCTTTGCAAATAAGGTAGAAACATCAAATTCTTGAATTTCAAGACCTGGTTCCATACCTATTTCTTTCTCTAGCCACTAAGGCACTTCATCTCCGGATCCTTGATGTCCTTTGTCATCATCATGTCTGCCATGTTCTCCAGTATATGTCTCTATTCTGGGTGGAGAAGGCAACTTCCTAGTTTCTTCCTCATGGAATTCCTCATGAGGGAGATCTTGTTGCATCTCTTCTTGCTGAGGGGCTTCCTTTTGTGGGGGAGGATACTGTGGAATGTCCACATGATGATCCTGCACTTGATCTTGCACTCCTTCTTTCAGAGTCTCATCCATCTTGGTATTTTCCTCATCTTGAGGCATATTAACATCCATGGCTGATGTCTGAGTGTTTGGCCTTGGTGCATCACCTTGATCTTGGGTCACATTTTGTTCCATACACGATGCACCGATGTCTTGTGTCTTAAGGTCCTCATGACCTGATTTATCCTTTTCTCCTGTATCTCCTTGAGTCTAAGTGGTATCATCACCTGATGTATCTTTATCACCCTCACCCTTTTGTTGGACTTCCACTATCTTTGGCTCAGCGGGTATCTCATGCTATTGCTGGCCCATATTTAGAGCATTACTCTCTTCTTCTACCTGCTTAGCCACTTCAACTTTCTCTGTTACATCAGGTGCACCTACTTTGTCTTTGGGGCTCACATCCTCCTTATATGTCAAATCTATAACTGTAGGGCTAGTCACCTGATCAACCAATTTGTCAAGCCCAATTTGTTGGGCTGCCCTCTCTGGGGTACCTTCTTTTTCTCCTTGAGCTATTTGCTTTACCTCTTCCAATACCGCCATCTGTGCTAATGGGGTCCCATGTGGAGTCATGCAGGTACTTGAGGTGAGAGTCTCCATTCTCTAAAAGGCTGCATTCTATACTACTTCATCATCTGATAGGTCAACAGTGTCTTTCGAGGAGAAAGGACCACCCTAACCTACTTTGGAAGTCTCTTTTATCTGTTCTTCCACCCTCTCAGTCTTAAACTTGATTATGGTGGGAAGAAGCACATCATGTTGCATCTCCTTCCTGAATACTTCACCACCAGCTCCTCTTAATACAATAGGGTTGGTCCTGATATCACCCCGAATGGATGTTCTTTCCTTTTTGGGGGCTAATGGCAGTGGCACCGCTCTCCTCTTCTTCCTGACCATCATCGGGTCATCACCTGCAGGCTCTTTATTTACTGGATCTTCTTCAAATGGGATATCCTCTTCTACTTCATGCTATGAGGTTTGGCCTTCCTCCCGTACTTCTGTGATTTCTATAGTTGGCCTCAAGATCATCTTTGTTTTAGGTTTGCCCATTAGAGGCGGTGCAGATGAGGTGGCTGCCTATCTTGATGTTGATGCACCTACAACTGGTATGGCAATTCTTTTAATTATCACCCCCGTAGGCTCATCTTCAGTTTTCTTTCCTCTAGGGGGACCTTTCCTCTATTTCTGGGTGGGTAACCTCTCTCCATTGGACTTCCTTTTCTCATTGAGGAAGTCATCATAGTCCTCATCAGTTAGTTCCTGCCTTTTACTCTTGGCATCAATAGTAAGGGCTACACTCCTTTTCTTCAATCTGTTTATCTATTCATCTACCCAAGCTTGGGTTAACTGCAGTACCCCACCTACAAATTGATCCAAGGAAATGTCCTCTGGCTGTGTTAGATCATGGGCTAAGATGGTGTCATTGTACACCTTCTTGTCTTCATATTCATTTGACATCATTTTTCCATCATCCTTCTTTAGTTGTGCTGGCACTGGGATGCAGTCATATGTCCTTATCTGGTTCAAGGTGAGCCTCTGGTATTTTCTTCTTCTCACCTCAGCTTCATCCTCACAATCTATCCAGAAATCTTCCAGATGCTTCTGATGAATAGGCTTTCCTATTATTTTCTACATCCTACCATAGGGGTCATAAGATCTAGCCAATGGAAATGGCTGTAGATACATCAGTTTCAGACCACCCATGGCATGCTCTATGCTTTATGAATCTGAGCACATATTCCAGCCCATAGACACTAGAAATAGTACTGGAGGTATCTTATTTTGTGTTTTTTATGCCTCCACTCTGGTAGACACTTGTCTAAGAAACTCCATCAGGACCACCCCATCAGTAGGGTACCTTGGTAGCATAAGGGGCTATTCTTCAAATCCTTCTATTCTTATATATGAAAATGTGGCATATTGGATGAACTAGGCCCCATGTCTGTAAACAAATTCCTAAGCCTCCATGCTTAGTCTCTTGTTTTTGTCTTCCTCCATGGTTCTAACTAGATGCATAGAGAATATATCATTCACCAACTTGTAATCTAGGAGGTAGTACTTTTTCTGTAGATAAGGATAATGATCCCATATGTGGGCATCATCTACATCACCAGTAGCCTTACCCACTATATTCAATGCATCAAAGGTTCCCTTCTAAGCACATGAGTACACAACATATGAGGTCATATGGAATGAGCATTCCTGACCTCCCAGGTTCCTCATCTCTTCATCCAATGCATCACTGATGACCTTGGCCCATACTGGCTTTTTATCTATATAAAGGACCATCTGGATGATTCCAAACATCCAATTCTTAAAAGTTCCAACATGAGGCATACCTGTCATCCTGCTGAGCAGGGAAATCATGTACTGGTACTCATCATCAAAATCAAACTTATACAAGTGTACGGGCAATTTAGTTGAGGCGGTGTAGGTGCTTCTCTTAGACCTCCACTCGTACATCCTCTTCCTTGCATTCTTCTTATTGTTATTATACTTTGTCTCTAGTTTATGTAGATCCACACTAACCACCTTCTTTCCAAATGGCTGATTGAAAGTAGAGGTGATACCCTTAATTGAAAAGTTGGCATAAACTCTTCCATGCTTCTCCACCCACCAGGTCTGAGGATTATAGTTCCTGGCACACTCTACTACCAGCTCTGGGGTTTCCATGGCATATGGGAATCCAGCTGCATGCCACATTCCTGAAACATATATTGCATCTAGAAGGGTATTGTCCTTATCATGATCTATTCTAGCTGACCATACTGCTAGGTCTGTATCTCCCTAGTGAGTGTCACCAATGACGCCATACTTGAATTGTACCCCCTCGAGCTGAACAAACATGGGCTTAAGAAATTCTGCATCAGACCTATTTTGTCTAAGATCTGCCATGGAATCCTACAATAAACATGCCTTGTCTTACCATACGATATCTATATGCATTCATACAACATTATATATCTCTACGACATCATGCATATTCTATTTATCATCTTCACTACATCACGATATGTACACTTATAGATTCAAACCTCAAGAAAGAACATACTACCTAAACATGCAGATAATGACAATAGGAGGGTTTTCAATTACTTACTTGATAGCACTTTTCTCCTGGGTTAGATGGGTGACTACGGAAAAGGGGCTGCAACTGCTGATGATCACCCGTTCCATTTTGCTGGAAGATCCGGTCTGTTCACAGGTAGCTTGTATGAGGGTTTGACTTCTCTGCTCTATAATTTCTTGTTTTTTTGTAAGGTAAATGAAAATAACCTTGGAAAGTTATCTTTAAACACATCCATAAGGCAAATTAGTGTAAAACTACGTTGGGATGGCTTAATCCGTCGATCTTCTGTAGAGAATCCATGGATGATGCCAAGTGTTTGAATTGTATTCACAATCGGCGGGAATCCATCTACCATATTTATGTCCAATTAATGTTAGGAAACAGGGGGGTGATCTTCAAAAGATCGGGTGATATTCAAAATATGACCCCCCCTCTTTATAAAATGACCTTCCACTTTTGAGTGGTAAAATTAGTGTAAAAGAAATGGGTGATGTGGTCAACATTGTGTTGCAAGTATGAGGTTATCCAGTGTTGTCATTGATGTCAACATACTCATATTGCATTGACAAGAAGGATTTGATGAGCTGTGTGCTGAGGATATTGAGAAAATTAGTTTCAGTCAGGAACAGTGAAGAACAGTGATGAGAAGAAGGTAAATGTACTGTATAGGATGAGAACCGGAGGATGCGGATTAAAGGGTTAGTAGATATGAGTCTTGAGATGCTACAGTTAAGATTTCAGAGGTCCGCATGAAGATCTGAAGGAGTTGTGGCTGCCGGTATAGAACCGGGTCCGGCAAGTATCCGAAGGTGACAGAGGATCACAAAAAGGTCCGGTGAGGTCTGGAATTGTATTATCCTAATCTGCGGATTGGAAGTAGTGTTTGGGATGTCCTTGTGATGTATCATCCTGATTTGTGTATGATTTGGAGGTCCGGAAGTACCTCTTGCATTATGACAGTGGCGACAGACTGTGTTCTTGAAGTTCCGGATGAGGAAGACAAGAGATCCCAGTAAGCAGAGGAAGTGCGGATGTATCCGGACATTCAGACAGGTTTGTGAAGGTTCTTGGATCATGTTTAGGTTTTGTTGTTGGTCCGCATTGATGGTAGAGCCCGGAATTGAAGTTATTCTTCCGGATGAAGTTCTTGCTTTGTGTAGCCGACCGGATGAGATGTTCATCCTGCGAATGTTCTTGTGATGGCCGACCGGATGTGTTATTCATCTTGCGGATACTCCTATGGTTGTTTGCCGACTTAGATGTTTGTTCCTAAGTCGATGTCTTGTATAAATAACGGGTTGTGAGTTCATTTCAGTGAGAAGAGTGAGGATGAGTATGGTATAGCGAAGAAACGTGCGAAAGGCAGAGCAGAGATTGTTGGGCTTAATTGGAACTGATCCGGACATGTTAGAGATGTCATTCTCCAGTTCAAGACTGTGATTTTCATCACTTTGTAGACAGTGTGTCTCCTTGTAGGCAGTGGGCCTCTTTGTGAGCAGTGTGCTCGGGCAGTGAGCCCTTATTGGCATGTGCCATTCATTTTTTTTTATTCTTCTAACAGAGAATAATTCTTGGGTTAATCACCCCGTGGTTTTTCCCTTAACCGGGTTTTCCACGTCAAAATCTTGGTGTTCAATGTGTTGATGCTTATCTGCTCTTGTGTTTATGCATTATGCTTCCATGGATGATTATTTGATATGCTGCTAACAACAGTAAGTTAAGTGTTTGACAAGAAGTTTTATACAACTGATTCACCCCCCCCTCTCAGTTGTATGCCCTAGATCCAACAATTGGTATCAGAGCCAAGTTCCTCTGACAAGAGCTTAACCGCTTGAGGAGATCCAGGATGTCGTCATACAAGAAGGATAGTCCGAAGTTCGATGGAACCAACTTCACTCTCTGGAAAGGTCGCATGAAGTGTCACTTGGAATGCATGGGAAAAGCATACCTGGGTATGATTTCAAAACCATATGTACCTCCACAAGGTGGTCCGACAACTCTGAATGAAATCACAGAAGCTGAAAACAATCTGCGGACCAAGGAAGCTCTTCTAAGCGCATTGAATGACTCAGATCTCTCGAATGTCATTGACCTACCTACTGGATATGAGATCCTAACTAAACTGGAACTTCTGTATGAAGGAGATGAGTTTGTCAAAAGTGCAAGATTGCAAAGTCTGAAAGGGAAATTTGAAAGATTGAAAATGAGAGATGATGAAAACATCACTACCTTTATGCCAAGAGTAAATGAGCTGGTATGTGGAATCAGAAATGCTGGTGGAACTTTAGATGAAAATGAGATTGTCTGCAAAATCCTTAGATCCCTTCCTGCTGCCTACAAAATCAAAGTTGCTGCCATTGATGAATTCAGAGCCCACACAACTGTCACAAGAGAACAACTGGCTGGCAAACTAGCTGCATTTGAAATGACCGAGTTTGGAGATGATCCTCCCAAGACTGAATCTGCTTTCAAAGCCAGTGCCTATGTGAAAGGTAAACAGAGATTTGATCCAGGTGAAAACTCATCAAAGAAAATGTCATGGTATGATCAAGCAAGAAGAGACATGGAAGAAGAAGAAGCAGAAACAGCTCAACTTGAAGCTCTCATTGCAAAGAGACTACCAAGAGGATCCGGTAAGTATGAAGGAAAACTACCCTTTAAGTGTTTCAACTGCAATAAGATTGGTCATTTTGCCTCAAGATGTCCAGAGAGATCTGCAAGATCTAATACTCACAGACAAAGGTTTCAAAAGAATTGCTATTATGTTCATGAAGAAGACGACAATGAAGGAGTAACAGATGATGAATCAGAACCAGGAAGCAAATCCGGAAATGAGTGGGTGTTTATAGCCATCAAAGAAGAAGATCCCTTGCTCTCTGAATCTGTCAATCACAAAGTTGTTGAAAAAGCCTTGGCTGCTCAAGTGGAAGAAAAGGATGATTGGGTTATTGACAGTGGATGTTCTCACCATATGACTGGTGACAAGAATAAGTTCTTAGACTTGGAAAGATATGAAGGAGGAATGGTAAAGTTTGGTGACAATTCTGCTGGCAGAATAAGAGGTAGGGGAACTATTTCCTTTGATGGTAAGAGCAAAACAGGAAATGTACTGTATGTTGAAGGATTGAAGCACAATCTTCTCAGTGTTGGTCAGTTAGTGGACAAAGGCTATGATCTCCGGTTCAAGAATGGAAAATGTAGAATCTTTACAAGCTCCGGAACTGAAATTGCATCCGGTACTCAGACAAGAGGTAACATCTTTCATCTGGTTGGTTCAAATAAAAGTTGTTTGTTTGTTCAAATTGATCAGAGTTGGTTATGGCATAGAAGAATGTGTCATGTAAATTTTGACAACATCATCAAAATAAGCAATACTCAGGCTGTGAGAGATCTTCCAAAGTTGGTAAAACCTACAAGTAGTGTGTGTAAAGAATGTCAGTTAGGCAAACAAAGCAGAGTCTCTTTTAAAAGCAAAGATCAGTCTTCTACCGGATTATTGGAATTAGTACATACTGATCTATGTGGTCCGACAAGAATCAAGAGTCTGCAAGGTGATAGATATTTCATGTTGTTAATTGATGATCATTCCCGGATGATGTGGGTTACCTTTCTAAAAGAAAAATCAGAAGCTTTTGAGAAGTTCAAAATCTTCAAAGCTATGGTGGAGAATCAAACCGGATTAAAACTAAAGTGTCTAAGGTCTGATAGAGGTGGTGAATTTACATCTGGTGAATTCATTGACTTTTGTGAGAAACAGGGTATAAGGAGACAGTTGTCTGCTCCTAAGACTCCACAGCAGAATGGAGTAGTTGAGAGAAAGAACCGGACCATCCAGGAAGCTGCTAGGACAATGATGTTGGAAGCAAATGTTCCTCAAATGTTTTGGAAAGAAGCTATCAGCACTGCAGTCTACACTCTCAATCGAGTTCAAATCAGAAACAACACCGGTAAGACCCCCTATGAACTCTGGTTTGGCATCATTCCTACTGTGAAATATTTCAGAGTATTTGGTAGCAAGTGTTATATTAAAAGAGATGAAGATCTAGGAAAGTTTGATGCTAGAAGTGATGAAGGAATTTTCTTGGGCTACTCCACTCAAAGCAAAGCATACCGGTGTTACAATAAGAGATTGAGGAAGATGATAGAAAGCACCAATGTAAAGGTTGATGAAGGAATTGAGAAGCCCTCAAGATTTTATGAGTTTGATGAAGATGACCAAGACAGTGTTCAAGGACCTCAATCCTCTCCGGTGAGACAGAGTCAGCCTGATCCGGTAAATCAAGAAGAAGAGTTAGATTTGAATGAGGCTGATCAAGAAACAGCAGTGCCGGATACTCCCAAAATTCCAAGGTATGTAAGACTGAATCACTCTAAAGATCAGATCATAGGTGACAGAAGCAAAGGTGTACAAACTAGAAGGAATATTGCTCAAGATCAGAATGAATGTTGTCTGATTTCAAAGATTGAACCTAAAACAATAAATGAAGCCTGCAATGATGAAAACTGGACCAAAGCAATGGAAGATGAACTGATGCAAATTGAGAAAAATCATACTTGGGATCTTGTTCCCAGACCTAGAGACAGGAATGTAATTGGAACCAAGTGGGTCTTCCGGAACAAACTAAATGAAGCTGGTGAAGTAATCAGAAACAAAGCTAGATTGGTCTGCAAAGGCTACTCTCAAATAGAAGGAATTGACTTTGAAGAGACTTTTGCTCCGGTAGCAAGAATTGAAGCAGTCAGATTACTTCTTGCATTTGCTGCCTTCAAAGACTTCAAGGTATATCAGATGGATGTCAAGTCTGCCTTCCTAAATGGTGATCTGGAAGAAGAAGTCTACATTGAACAATCGGATGGATTTCAATTGTCTGATAATAATGATATGGTCTGTAAGTTGAAGAAAGCTTTGTATGGATTGAAGCAAGCCCCAAGAGCATGGTATGAAAGGTTGGATAAGCATCTTGTGCAGATTGGATTCAACAAAGGTACTGCTGACAGCAACTTATATTTCAAAATTAATCATGAAAACATTCTGATTGTTGAAGTGTTTGTGGATGATATCATTTTTGGAGGAAGAGATAGTATGTGCAAAACCTTTGCAAATCAGATGAAAAGTGAGTTTGAAATGTCTATGCTTGGTGAAATGAATTTCTTCTTGGGTCTGCAAATTACTCAAACAAAAGAAGGGATCTTCATTTCTCAGACCAAATATGTGAAAGAATTGTTAAAGAAATTTGGTATGGAAGACTCAAAGCCTATGAACACTCCTATGGCAACCGGATGTAAGTTAAGCAAAGATGATGATTCTCCAAAGGCAGATCAGACAAAGTATAGATCAATGATTGGTGGATTGTTGTATCTCACTCAAACTAGACCAGATATAATGCAGGCTGTTGGTCTTGTGGCAAGATTCCAGGCTGATCCTAGAGAATCTCATGTTATGGCAATCAAAAGAATTTTTAGATACTTGAAAGGAACAGTTGAGTATGGTCTTTGGTATCCTAGAGATCCGGATTTCTCTCTTCATGCTTACACAGATGCAGATTGGGCAGGTGATGTGGATGACCGGAAGAGCACTAGTGGTGGAGCATTCTTTTTGGGGAAGAGATTGGTTTCTTGGCTAAGCAAGAAACAAGATGCAATATCTCTGTCTACAACTGAAGCAGAATACATTGCAGCAGCAGGTAGTTGCACTCAAATCCTATGGATGAAGCAGATGCTAAGAGACATCAAAGTTGAATATGAGGAGCCTATCACAATTTTCTGTGATAATTCAAGTGCAATTAACATTTCCAAGAATCCGGTATTGCATTCTAAGACTAAGCACATATCTATCAAATTTCACTTCTTGAGAGAACAAGTAAACAAGGAAGAAGTCAGATTGGAGTATGTTCCCTCCAAGGATCAGATTGCAGATATCTTTACAAAACCTCTTCCCAAGGACTCTTTTGAATATCTCCGGGAGAAGTTAGGGGTCATGGCCCCTCCGGTGATGAACTAAGATGCACTGATGTGCATCAGTCCGGTGGCTATCACAGTCATATCTTGTGATCCGGACTAATGGGGAGCTGCAACTAAGGGGGAGCAGCTAGTATGATTCTGATGCATGAGAATTGCAAGTATGAGCCCTTTGCCATTGATGTCAAAGGGGGAGAGAAGACATGTGAAAAACAAGTGGTTGATGATCAAAGGGGGAGCAGTAAAGGAAGAGAAGACATATGAAAAGTTGAAGTTTTTGTCTTAATGGTTTTTCACATCATATGTTGCCATCAATGACAAAGGGGGAGATTGTTGCAAGTATGAGGTTATCCAGTGTTGTCATTGATGTCAACATACTCATATTGCATTGACAAGAAGGATTTGATGAGCTGTGTGCTGAGGATATTGAGAAAATTAGTCTCAGTCAGGAACAGTGAAGAACAGTGATGAGAAGAAGGTAAATGTACTGTATAGGATGAGAACCGGAGGATGCGGATTAAAGGGTTAGTAGATATGAGTCTTGAGATGCTACAGTTAAGATTTCAGAGGTCCGCATGAAGATCTGAAGGAGTTGTGGCTGCCGGTATAGAACCGGGTCCGGCAAGTATCCGGAGGTGACAGAGGATCACAAAAAGGTCCGGTGAGGTCCGGAATTGTATTATCCTAATCTGCGGATTGGAAGTAGTGTTTGGGATGTCCTTGTGATGTATCATCCTGATTTGTGTATGATTTGGAGGTCCAGAAGTACCTCTTGCATTATGACAGTGGCGACAGACTGTGTTCTTGAAGTTCCGGATGAGGAAGACAAGAGATCCCAGTAAGCAGAGGAAGTGCGGATGTATCCAGACATTCAGACAGGTTTGTGAAGGTTCTTGGATCATGTTTAGGTTTTGTTGTTGGTCCGCATTGATGGTAGAGCCCGGAATTGAAGTTATTCTTCCGGATGAAGTTCTTGCTTTGTGTAGCTGACCGGATGAGATGTTCATCCTGTGAATGTTCTTGTGATGGCCGACCGGATGTGTTATTCATCTTGCGGATACTCCTATGGTTGTTTGCCGACTTAGATGTTTGTTCCTAAGTCGATGTCTTGTATAAATAACGGGTTGTGAGTTCATTTCAGTGAGAAGAGTGAGGATGAGTATGGTATAGCGAAGAAACGTGCGAAAGGCAGAGCAGAGATTGTTGGGCTTAATTGGAACTGATCCGGACATGTTAGAGATGTCATTCTCCAGTTCAAGACTGTGATTTTCATCACTTTGTAGACAGTGTGTCTCCTTGTAGGCAGTGGGCCTCTTTGTGAGCAGTGTGCTCGGGCAGTGAGCCCTTATTGGCATGTGCCATTCATTTTTTTTTATTCTTCTAACAGAGAATAATTCTTGGGTTAATCACCCCGTGGTTTTTCCCTTAACCGGGTTTTCCACGTCAAAATCTTGGTGTTCAATGTGTTGATGCTTATCTGCTCTTGTGTTTATGCATTATGCTTCCATGGATGATTATTTGATATGCTGCTAACAACAGTAAGTTAAGTGTTTGACAAGAAGTTTTATACAACTGATTCACCCCCCCCTCTCAGTTGTATGCCCTAGATCCAACACATTGACCATATGTAAATCAGGTCATGAATTTAATATCAGGGGATGTTCAAAATATGACCCCGCAAATAAAATGACCCCCCTTTGGAAAGAATAAGGATGACGTCACCATGTTGGTGACCTTGTTTAAGCATTGTGTTGTAATGACATCATCGTCATGTTATTAAATACGGTGGGCATCAGATATATACCTCCACGGGGTAAAATGGAATGATGACTTCATCCCCAGGGTGATATTCTTTGTTCGTTGGGTTTGGATGATGTCAACATCATATTGGCATAGGGTGCTATTTTGCGATGAGGGTGATATTCGTAAGATGACAGATATTAAAAATATGACCCCTCGCAACATATATGAAGTTGTTTGACAGGCAGATAACAACCACTACGTAAAATTGACGTCTGGACTTCACGGACCAAGTGATTATTAGGTGATAAACTTATATCAGGGTGATCTTATATAATGTGACTGATGTTTGAAATATAACCCCCCTCCTCAGAATATCAGGTTTGACCGAAACTTTGACTTAACACAACTTTCTTCCCTTAGAGAATTTTAGGGTGATCCCAAAGGCAAACCTGCATGCAATTTCATAATTTCCAACCA
Organism: Cunninghamia lanceolata; assembly: GCA_027924645.1. Taxonomy (NCBI): domain Eukaryota; kingdom Viridiplantae; phylum Streptophyta; class Pinopsida; order Cupressales; family Cupressaceae; genus Cunninghamia; species Cunninghamia lanceolata. The sequence continues at coordinate 825,793 of BSBN01000609.1, forward strand.
TGAGGTTAATAATGTGAAATATTGACTTTGGCAACTGATCTCATCATGGTGGCCCATCTACCCTCTTGCAGGGTTACCTGCATGACTTAATTTTACCAAACCGCCCAAAGTAGAAAATAACAAACCAAAGCAGCAAAAAAGTTGGGTCCCTATTTTGTCAAGTAAAAATGGGGTGTGTTGTGTAACCACACAACACAAAGAAGAAGATAGTAGGACATCTATGTGGGAACATTTGGAGGAAATAGATAAAAGTATTAAAGTATGCTAAGTTGAGAGCCATGACGATTAGCAAATTCCAAGTGGATATTTTTGTTCAAGCATATGATAATTATAAAAATTTAGACACAGGGAAGTCAGTGCATGAAGAAAGCACATCAGAATGAAGAGGATGTTGCAATAGATATCATTCAGGATGATTTGTCATTTTGTCACTTGCAGTCTGGTTGACTAAGTTAGTGGTCTTAGAATATTCTAGGTTGTTAGTTGTATCTTACCAGATAACTGCCAACTGGCAACTTGTGCCACGTATTTTGTATTTTGAGTTGGTCAATGCAATATGAACCTTTGATTTTAATAGATAAATTTTGATCATAGGAAATTTTGTATCTGATTGTTATCCTTGTCATATAAAAGGATGTAGAACTTTAGTTGTAGATATTTGAAACTTAATTGAGATTGGATTGTTGAATGTCATGACCAACTCTCAAAGTCAATTGTAAATATATACTCTTTTGCATACTTAATTAATATGAAGACCTATGATTACAAATAATCATAAACTTTGAGTAATATGTGGATGAATCCTAGACATGTTACTTTGATTTGTTGCATCCCTTAGAGTGCATCTTAGTCTGTGCATGTTGTCTTCATTCCTTTCCTTTGAATTTATCATCAATCATATCTAATTGTGGAATGACCTGGTGAAAATATGGTTTGATTTTTCTTCTCTTCATGATAGTATCAAGGATATATATGGATCAATGACTAAAGATTCAATTTATTTTAGTAAATTTAGAAAGCTTTAGTTCTATTTCTTTAAATTTCATTAGAATCACCATCATAACTGCAAATACATAGATAAATGGAAAGCAGAACACAAAATATGTGGATAGCTGTAAATATAGGAAGATCTCAAGCATATTTAGATAAAGTGCATACAAAATAGCAAATATTATGCAAAGAAACACAAATAATGATAATGACCATGGAAATACATACTTATAGGCACATCATTTGAATAAATTTACAGTGTAGAAGTGAAATTAAGCAAAGATTAGTTTAGTTTAAGTGAATAGAAGATAGTTTCAGAAGAACTAATCAAAATAATCATAAATCAACTTAACAAAAGTGATATGCAGAAGAATTGGTCAAACTTATCATAAATATCTACATGATTTGTTTAAATACAGTAGGATTTAACATTGTTCTTTAAGAATTTATAGAGAGCAGGTGAAATAGAGTAACATCTAGATATCTGGACAAAATTCTAAAGTAGAAATGTAAGGCCCCTAATGGAAAACATCAATTGACATCAAACTAACTGAGAGATTATTAGAAGGTCAAGACCTAACTAACAAAGCCTTGGAGTTATCAATTCATCCTGAATTGATCATACTTCTCAAGATGATAAAGGTTTGTTATGTGAATTCTTTATCTATGTTATTGTGACTAACATCATGATCAACATAAATTGGCGCTAGAAGAAGGGCCCGAGTAATTCAACTCAAGGATTTGTTGTTTGGACATCATTTCCCGCCTGAACAGGTGAAAGTATTTTTTAAAATTTCTTAAGAATATATTGAATCTTGAGTATATGTGCAAAGATTCCATCTACCTTTCATAATTTGAGGAATTTGTTTGCAAATATCTTAGTCTTGTGGTTAAATACTTCAACCTTTATAGTCAGCTGTCTAAAATTCACAGATCTGAGTCAATATTTACATAGTTTGAAAATATAATACTGGTATCTTGTCACTTTGGACACTTGATCATAAATATCTAGTTAAGGTAAGTAAACATATAGATCTTTGCAATGATCTAGTCAAAATATTCATATTCAATCATAAGTCATGAAGCTCTAGCTCACAAACCTAATACTAGGTTGAGATCTACCGGACCTTTGGAGGAATTGCCAATCCATGGACTTAGACCTCATATGACAAATATCCACCATAATCCTGGTCCTAGTTAATCTGTACCTCTGGTGATACCTATTATAACACCTCCATTATCTCTAGTAGTGCCTCTAATACCTCCAACACCTCTTGCAATGTCATTCTTTGTAGCGAAATCACCTTTGCTCTTTGCAGCATATCATCCTCTACCAAAGAATCCAAACAAAATCTGTTTGAAGTATCATCCTTACTAGGATGCAAAGGATCATATCCAAACATACAAGGAAGCCTATTTCAGGGCTCAAATTGAGTATGAGGATGTCGTGTGTAGATTATTTCCTTACTCTTTGGGAGAAAAGGCATATAGATGGTACATTAGTCTTTCTCAGTCCTCCATAACTACTTGGGATGCTTTGGAGAAAGCTTTCTTAGGGAGATTCAAAATATCAGTTGATCCAGCTATGACATACGACATGTTTTCTACAATAAAGAGGGCTAAGGGAGAGTTAATTTCCAACTTTAATGCTTGGTTCTAGAAAATCTATTCCAAGCTAGTTGCTCCCTATAATGTAGGTGATGAGGCAACAAGGTCAATATACTATTTAGCCTTAGATCCATTGACATCCATGTTCATTAGGAGGACACACCCTGCTATCACAACACTAGAAGGTGCTTTTGAAGAAACTATCAAAGTTTATCAGAAGCTAACACCTGGTTTTACTCTCAATCTAGGATATCCTGCATATCCTGGACAACAACAGGTTAATGGATCCTTGATACCTCTAACCATAATGCCTAGCCTATTGCAAGTACCTGATGCAGAGGTAGGAGGACCAAAACTATCCTCAATAACATTAACAAATAAAAGAACTAATCCAATTACTTTGGTCAAGTTTAAGAGAACATTAATACATTTTTTTCTCCAATTTTCATGAAGATCCAATGGTAGGAGAGAAAGTTATGACTCTTTTCCCAAAACTACAAACCCCAGGCAGCGTTCAGACCTGTCCTCACCAAAATTGCAATATCTCTCACAAAACTTAATGAAATTATACCAAACTAAAATAATTGTAAACTAGAAACACATATATTTTCATCCATCTATTATATGCATCAATGTGAGGCCATACCAAGTCGTACCATGCATATTTTCAGACTGTATTTTCAGAAAATTAAACTCTGCAGACTTACCCTCAATAAAAATGCCATAACTTATTCAAATCTTAATGAAATTTGATGAAACAAAAATAAATAGAAAGTAGACTCAATACTCTTTCCAAAAATTAATGGTTTGCTCTTGTATATGTCTATACAGAACCATACCAAATGCTGCAATGGGACTGTTGTAGGAAAAATCAGAAAATTACAGTCCATAAAACACTCATATCTTTCACAAAACTAAATAAAAATGCATGGGACAAGAAGAAAATGGAAGGTGGTTGAAGGATATAAAATTTTAAATCTATTAGACATCCATTCAATTCCATACAGGGCTGTACAATAGCAAAAGACAGTAAATTTCTGAAGGAAAATACAGGAAAACATTGTTTTTTCTCATTCCATGCTCAAATATTCAACCACCCACAAATTCTTCATGGTTACAAGGCATTTTAAAGGCATTAAAACATGTCTCTTTAGTTCATAACTAATTTGGAGCAAACCAAGAGCCAAATGACTCTTCACCTTCCAACTTTGCATCTTTTTTCCAATTTTACATTGACAACCTTTACATGGTTTGCAATATTTTGCATTTTTGAAACTCCTAATGACCTAAACACATAAAAATGACTTGATAAACCTCATTACAATGTGGAAGCATACAAATTTAATCAAGCTCAAAGATTTGTCCAAGGCAATATTAGTTTGCCAAGGTGCTCCTGCACCATACAACCAACCAACAAAATTTCCAAGTCCCTTGGAAATGTATCTGCAACAAAAGTCTCTTTCCTCTGTCTTTATCTTCAATATTCTCAGCTACAATCTTCCAATCTATAGAAATGGTGACCAAACAACCAAAAAAACAAACTACCATCTTCACAGAGCATCCTTAGGCTTCTTCTACACCCATCAATGGAGTACTCTTCAGGCTGCAACATTAAGTGCTTCTTCAGGTATCCATCTCTCTCACTGCTTCACAACAAACCAACTCACCAAACCATTCATCTCACCCAATAGCAGATCCTGGTAATGCATCTACCACTCTATCCTTAGTGGTTTCTCTATGCATCCTTCTCTAGCCAAATCTCTATTGGAAAATGGTCATGACAGACCTCATCTTGTCTGCTCACACACAATCTCAGAAAACATCCTTCTTGCAGCTAGATGGAACAAGCACCTGCAACCAAACAACTGAGCAACAAAAAATCCAAAAGGTGTAGATTGCCTCCCTCAGTGATCTATCTACACAATCAATATCTTCTCACTCTTCACCTGCCTTCTCAGTGACAAAAAAAAATACACACCACCCAAATCTTTCGCCATCTCTGATACCAACATGATGCAGAGGTAGGAGGACCAAAACTATCCTCAATAATATTAACAAATAAAAGAACTAATCCAATTGCTTTGGTCAGGTTTTAAGAGAACATTAATACATATTTTTTCTCTAATTTTCATGAAGATCCAATGGTAGGAGAGAAAGTTATGACTCTTTTCCCAAAACTACAAACCCTAGGCAGCGTTCAGACCTGCCCTCACCAAAATTGCAATATCTCTCACAAAACTTAATAAAATTATACCAAACAAAAATAATTGTAAACTAGAAACACATATATTTCCATACATCTATTATATGCATCAATGTGAGGCTGTACCAAGTTGTACCATGCATATTTTTAGACTATATTTTCAGAAAATTAAACTCTGCAGACCTACCCTCAATAAAAATGCCATAACTTATTCAAATCTTAATGAAATTTGATGCAACAAAAATAAATAGAAAGTAGACTCAATACTATTTCCAAAAATATATATTTTTCTCCTATATATGTCCATACAGAACCGTACCAAATGCTGTAATGGGACTGTTGTAGGAAAAATAAAAAAATTACAGTCCATAAAACACTCATATCTTTCACAAAACTAAATAAAAATGCATGGGACAAGAAGAAAATGGAAGGTGGTTGAAGGATATAACATTTTCAATCCATTAGACATCCATTCAATTCCATACAGGGCCATACAATAGCAAAAGATAGCAAATTTCTGAAGGAAAATACAGGAAAACATTATTTTTTCTCATTCCATGCTCAAATCTTCAACCACCCACAAATTCTTCATGGTTACAAGGCCTTTTAAAGGCATTAAAACATGTATCTTTAGTTAATAACTGATTTGGAGCAAACCAAGAGCCAAATGACTCTTCACCTTCCAACTTTGCATCTTTTTTCTAATTTTACATTGACAACCTTTACATGGTTTGCAATATTTTGCATTTTTGAAACTCCTAATGACCTAAACACATAAAAATGACTTGATAAACCTCATTACAATGTGGAAGCATACAAATTTAATCCAACTCAAAGATTTGTCCAGGGCAATATTAATTTGCCAAGGTGTTCCTGCACCAGTACCTCCACTCAGTATCATGCCCCCTCCAAATGGAAATGGTCAAGTTATACCTCATCCTGCACATGCATCTTAGGATGTTGTACAAAATAATAGTAATAGAAGTTCTTTCTTCAAGACTCAATAGGATAACGTAGTAGCTAAAGCCCAAGAGGAGAAAGATGACATTAATGAAATATCAACTCAGCTAAGAAATTGACCACTAAGGTCACTCACCTGAGGAATCAAAACTTATACTCAGTCAAATCTGAATAGGTCTGGATATCCTAATAAAGGATATAACAATGATAGGAAATTCAATAACAATAGTGGTAACAATGCTATCCCTAGCCTACCTAGAATGTGGAACACCTGACCTAACAATGGCTCATTGCCCTCACCACTAGATAATCAACCTCCTATAGAACCCAAACAGACTACTAGGGTGAACCTAGCAGAAGCTGCACTCACAAATTGGTGCAGAATGCACAATACCAACACACATGTTGAACTAGATTGCCCTTAGTTCAAAATAGTAGCCAATATATTCTAGGTTGAAGCATCAAATACTACAGGAGACCCACCTTTTCTTGAAGGCAATGAAATCATCCCCCTAGGATATGAGTCTATCCTTGTACTTGAAAGTACTAACAGTCATCAGCATCATCAGATGACTGGAGCACATGAAAATTATACTCTGCATGTCAGGAGGCTGCTTTAGCATTTGAGTTGAATTATGTGTTTCCTTTTAAGGATGAAAATGAACCTGAGCAGGAACATGAAGAGGATCATGCTTATCAACAACAATATCAAGGTAGACATAATTATAACCTTAGGAGTAATGCAGACTGGTACAGTCAAGGTAGGAGGGTCTAGTTAGGGACTGTCTAACTTCACAGCCTTAAACAATTAACTCCATGGACATACAGATATGCAATGGAATCTTATAATTTAACAACAAAAAGATAAAATACATTCATGAACACATAACATCAGATTTATCCTTGGAAAACCCAAATAGGGTAAAACCTAGCCTTCAAAGCTCATCCTCTATATATATATTTGATTTCAAAACACAATACACATGCCTCAAGGGCTTTACAAGTGCTAGGCTGTAGCCCAGGGATTACAAACAATTCATATAACAATTCTCTTTCATGATTTCTTTCTTCTACATCTCAATTCTCTACTCTACTACTCATTTTGCTTCCTTCTCTGCTTCCTACATTGTTCTACTACTCCACCAGATCAAATGACTTAAGATCTTGTTTTCATTCTTTGTGCTACTGATCACTACCTAGAAACAATCCTTTATCTCTTATTTATATCATCTGTAAGCTTTCAAATCATCACCAAGTCAGCCTAATTGCAACGCCTAGCTTATGTAACATGTACACTAAATAGGTCAGGCCTAAACATAAGGCACATCTTCACAAATGCATAGAACTTCACATGGACATCATTGAAGGTTGGCCAGGTCCTTAAACTTCATCAACCAATTCTTCTTTTCACTTTGCAAGTCACAAGAATGATCCTTAAGCCAATTCCACTTCACTAAACATAGTCGACTCTATTCTATCAAAACAGTCAATCTTATAACAGTGATAACTTTTTGGAATCAAGGCCAAATGATCTGAGTTATTGATATGTTGTAACTGACTATGTCTAGGTGCTAAGTCTAGATCCATGACCTCTCATACTCAAATACTAAAACTCTCCAAGGTCACTCTCTCTACAATCTGCAACTTCACTGTTAACTATTTCAATGTTCTGAATTCTTTTAGATCCTCTTGTATCAAACTCGTAGGGTTATTTGAAAAGTGAGCCTCATCACTTTGGTCTGAATTATGTCAGATTCAAGGTTCAGTGATCTATTTTTAGATACTTGCAACTGCCTCAAGTTCGGCGGTCTGTTCAAGTCCACCCTGCACAACTGCCTAAAATTCTTCTAAGGTCGGCATTCTACTTGCAAGCCTCGCATTGCCTCTATGATCGGTGATCTGAGCAAGTCTTCTCTGCAAGCTACCTCAACTTCTTCATCTTTGTTAAGGTATAGGTTCGGTAGTCTACCTGCAAGCCTTGCACTTCCCCAATGATCGGTGGTCTGAGCAAGTCTTCTCCACAAGTTGCCTCAAGATCAATGTCTGCTTTAATCAAATTCATTCATGCATCCTCTAGAACAATCAAGTTACTTTCTGATCCAATCAATACACTTCTTGAACTTCTCTGCAACACCTTCCAATCCTGATCTCAGATATAGTTTCTCTCAGAATCTTACATTTTCTTCTCTGCATATACTGCTTCAATACTTATCTCTGTTTCTTTATCCACATTTTCTTTACTTTGGTAAACAAACTTTCTCCTCCAATAGAATATCTTGTCATTCCCTCTTTTTCTACCACATGATCTCTGCTATGCTACACATTTGTTCACACAACTTTATCTTGCACTACTTTATCAGATGATTTTACACAAGCTCTCTCTCTTACTTTGCTTTCTCAATTCTATAACACAAATCTTCTTAAGACCAATGCTTCACCTTCTTCCAATTTCTCTATTAAATTCAATGATTCAAATAGTTCTCCTTCCTCTTCTACATAAACTATCTCTACATTACTTTCTTTTGGTTCCTCTATCAAATTTAGTGATTCAATCAACTCTTCTTCTCTGCACAAATCATTTATGTATCAACAGTCTTTTCATCCTCTCCACAAACTAACTCTGAATTAGCTACTGCTTCTCCTTCATTAGCTTTTTTGATAACAAGTTCTTGATGACATTCACTTCTTGATTATTTTCTTCTCCAAACTTGAAAATAGGTTCTTCTTCTTGCAAATCATTTTACATTCCTCTAGTATCTTTTACTGTGATAAGAATTATTACTCCTGTCACTTCTCCCTCTGTAGTTTGAATTACTATCCTTGTTCTACTCCACATAAGGTCTTCTTTCTTTGCATCATGATCCAACATATGAATACTTCGATCTATATCTTCCTCTGAACATACCAGTAACATGTCTCCATTCCTATCCATCAATCCACCCATAGTTCTTCTGTATACAACTTGTCATAGGCTTTCTTCTCTTTAACTTATTCCAACACAACTTTTCAGAATGGTTCCTCAATCTACATAACTTAAAAGGGTGTATATCCCAACAAGATTCCTCTTCATGTCCATGCCTATTACAATGTGAACAAAACATACATTTTCTACTTTGATTTGATTTAAAGTTTTCCATAACCCCCTTAGCTCTGTCATAGCCAATTCATTCACTTATTGATCTAATCACTGGTTCAATAGGTTTTATAATTCCTTGCTGCTAGTTATCCAATCCTTGTCCTTCATATCACATCCATTGCATGATTTTGAAACCAGTACCATCACTAACCACTCCAGGTTTAGTCACACTGTCATCTTCATCATTACTTTCTAAAGAAACTTATGCTACATCACACAAGTCATTAGTATCACAAGAAACATCAAACAATACAGGCTTAGATCTCAAATTTTCATTCTCTTTTCTACATGCTACAAGTGACTGCTCTAACTGATTAACTTGTTCTTTCAAATCTGATATTTCATTCTTCTGCAAACTATTTTCTTTCTTCAATTCTTCCAAACTTTCTTTTAGATCTCTGCTCCTTTCTTCCACCTTTCCAAACAACTTGAATCCTTCTTCCAATTCTGTAAATTTCTTTTCAACATCTTCAAACAATTTCAGCTCTGCCTCTAGGTCTTCATTTCTACTTCTTACATCTTTTAGTTCTTTTTCAAGGACGTTCAACTTGTCTACTCCTAGATCTTTCATCTTCAACAATTCTGCATTAAATTTCTAGATTTCGCACAATTCCTCTTCCAAAATATCATTTTCACACATTAGGGTTTCATTTTCTTTCTTCATCCTCTTTCCAATCTTCCCCATTGCAACAAATCAAATAAACCTGTAGACACCCTAAAATGACCGTGTCGTCGCATCACTTGCATTTCATCATTTCTTCCTAATCACCTGCATTTCAACATTAATTAAATAATCTAATTATTTAATTAATTTCATCAAATTCTTCTAAATCTCCTAAATTCAACATTAATTAAATAAATCCTCGTTATTTAATTAATTAAATCAAATTCCTCTATATTATTCCACAATTAAATAATGTTAATTATTTAATTTGATCATTATCCTCTTTCCAAAAATCAATTCCACATTAATTAAATATATCCAATTATTTAATTAATTCAACAAATTCCCTCTTATCTAAAATTAAATAATTCTTAATTATTTAATTAAATCAAATTTATTCTTCCAAAATCATGCACAACAATTAAATAAATTTATTTATTTAATTTGCTTTCAAAATCTTCTAAATTAAATAATTCTAATTATTTAATTACTTCTTCCAAAAATATCTTCTCTAAATTTAAATAAATCAATTATTTATTTAAGTTGCTTTTTCTTCTAATTTGAGTTATCTCTAAAATAACTCAAGCTTTCTTGCTCATCAATTAAATATTTCTATATTTAATAAAGCAAAATATCTTCTTTTCTCATGCAAATCTCTTCTTCTTGTTTTAAATCACTTAACTGATTGCTTTATTCTTTTAATTGATTTATCTCTTCAGTTAACTCATTCTTCTATTCTTGATAACTCCTCTTATGCAAAAGAAAGCAAGACACATGTCTTCTTCTCATTCGTTGCACATTCCTCAACTTATCTCCTCCATTGATTCTTCTGAATTATCTGGACCGTTGATCGATCTTTGATGAAACCTATATAAACCCCCCTCATCTCCTTCATTAGCTCTCTCTCTTCGATTTTATTCTCAGGCATACTTAACAGTTCTTTGAGCATACAATGATTCGATTGAGCACTCTTACGATCTTTTGACATTGATCTTCTTGAGCCACTTTACGATCTTTTAACATTGATCTTGGCGCAACCCTTACGATCTTTTGACATTGATCTTCTTGAGCCACTTTACGATATTTTAACATTGATCTTGGTGCAACCCTTACGATCTTTTGACATTGATCTCTTGAGCACACTACTTGCTTGTTGCAGCTATGGCTTCGCAACTTCATTGAGCAATCCACATTCAATCCAAAGGAAACAATACAGATTTCGGTAAAAGTCTTTATTCATCTTCGATTTGTGATTTATGGCTTTTACTTAGATTCGTTTCCTTTATGTTATTGGGTTCTTTGGTTTTATTTAGTTCAGATTTAATCCATTTTTCCATATACACATTCTGGCACGCCCGATGGGACCCACTAATCCCTTGGTTTCTTTGAGAAATTTGTTTTTTTTTTAAGACACAGTATGGCACGGTGCTTACGGCACTTCACAGCGCTTCTGGCAGTATATTACAGCACTTTTGAAGGAACAGTTCAGCGCCCTTGGCAGCACGGCCGCGCTTCTAGTAGCACAGAGAAGCGCTATAGGTAGCACAGAGAAGCGCTACTGGCGATGTTATTAGGCGCTTTTGGTTAAAATTAGGTTTTTTGACTTCATTCAGGTTTTGCAGTGATTTCTCATTTCAGATCTGTCATTTTGTCGGACAAGCTGTTATATTTGTCTTTCAGAACCTGATTTTTGATATCTCCTAAGCTGATTTATTTAGGAATATCCTTGTTTCTGGTGCTAATCTATTGGTCTGATCCATTTTTCTGAGTTTCCAGATTACACAACCCAGATCTATCAGATATCATCCTTCAGATAATAGGTCCACCATGAAAAGTTATCTTGATCTGGTTATTGTTAACAAAACTAATATTTTCTGTATCTGAGACAGAACAGCGCGTTTGGCCACATAGTATCGCGCTCTCGGTTACACAGTGAAGCGCTCCTGGATATTTTACAACACTTTTGTTATTATCGTTACACGTTTTTGGTATTTATCGCAGCGCTTTTGGAACGACAGTGAAGCGCTTCTGGTTATTGTTCAACGCTACTGGCTATATTATCTGATGCTTCTGGTCTGCATAACAGCGCTCCTGGAACACAGTAGGTCACTTCTGGTAAGGTTGTTCAGCGCTTTTGATCAAAGTTGATTTATTTTGCTAACTTGTGAATTTTTTTTGGTGGAACTAAACGGAATTGGTGCAGCTTCTTATTACTCACACAGAGCCAATAGGTGTTTTTAACATGTTTATGCAGGACGAGCATTGAAGACCCTTTTGTTTTACCTTACTAAGTCTTAGAAACACATTGCATGCTTAAAAGGAGTAATTGAACAAATCTTTTTTGCAAATCTAAGTCTTAGGAACATACTGATTTTCTTAAGGGACAATGGACATGTATGAGCAAACACCTCAATTTTCTAAAGGACAATGGACATGAATGCCAAACACTTCATTTCATAAGGGACAATTTACAACTACAATCATGTGTGTGCATAGCTTAGTTGCACCTTATTTTTCTTATAACGGGACAATTGAACCATTGTTTGACGTGCTTGATTTTACATTTTTTGTACTTCCTTTAGAACGGCCTGCTTTTGGATTGCGTTTCATCCAAAAGGGACGACCCTAAGCGGAGTTTTCCTTTGAACCACTATATAAAAGGGATAAGGCGAAAGCCAAGTCCTAACTGACGTCAGCCTTACCTTGTGATGCCAAACTGAAAAGAGGTGTACTAGCCCTTTGTGGAAACAATTTTCACATTGAGCGAAGTGTTTGAAACTCTTAGTAGGATTGGTTAAAGCTTTTAGTAGCTTGTTGCATTGCTCGTAAGGCGTTGGTCCCTCAAAGTCACTAAGAACCAATTTAGTTAGAGACTACCCGACCTACCTCCGAACATTGCGGTAATCATCAGTGCAAGGGAAATCGATTTAAACCCTTAAGATACTCACCATTGGCTCCCTTGAGAAGAGATAGTATTCCCTCAGACGTAAAGCTCTTGTGACCTACTTGAGCTTTCCAAGGGGAGGGCGAGATATCCCTACCTATCATCTCTCGCAAAGATACTAAATATCCGACACCTTTATGGAATGATATTTTTATCGACGGAGTATTAAGCTGTGAGCTGATCTACTGCAATGAAACCTTGTCTCTAGGGATAAAAAGTGCTTGTTATTGATTGCAACTGTATTTGACCTGTGAAAACATTGGGCTTGTTTGGAGCCTTGAACATACACTATCTATTGTGTCAGTCCTTGTGCCTTTTTTGACCACTTGTTTGCTGTGTTTTCTCTTTCCAAACCAATCCAATCAGAAACAGAAACATCTTGCCTTTGAAAAACATCAGACACTACTTCAGCGCCCCTGGTATTACAGAAGCTCACCTTTGGTAATACAGTAGATCACCTTTGGACAGCAGTAACCCGCCTCTAGCAAAACTCTACTTCAGCGCCCTTGGTATAACAGTAGCTCGCTTTTGGTCACTGTAGCTCGCCTTTGACATAGCAGTAACTCGCTATTGGTAGCTCATCCCGTCGCCTCTGGCCCACAGTAGCACGCTTTTGGTAGCACAGTCCTGCACCTCTGGTCAAACAGTATAGCGCTTTTGGTCTAGTACTTTGTGCATCAGAGTTTGTCCGTTTCTTCAAAGCATCTCACAGATTCCCAGCATTACATTGTGTCCTAGGCATATCCCATGGTCACCACTAGGCTACAGCAAACTATGAAGTCTAGGCAAGTTATCCCTAAGAAGGACAAGTCACCCCCTCGCACACCACAATCAGGTCGTCTCAATGTTACTCCCAAGGTGACTCCTAATACACCCGCGGCAAAACCAATCAGCTCTCCAAACATGCCGCACATAGAGGAACCAAGCAATCCTCATGAGGATAGAACCCCTTTGCTAAATGCACCGCAGTATACCACAGGCTTGCCTCCAGATTTTGTCCCACAAGGTTATGTCATAGATCAACCCCCATCTCAAGAAGAGCGACACTTTGAAATAGGTCAATCCTCTCAAGAAGATGGGCAAGATCTTGATGAATTTATACAAGATCCTAGAGCTATAGTTGCCTTTGATAAAATCCTTAGTGAGAACCAGGATCATTTCTTTCGCTTGCTTGCAAAGCAAGGTGCCAAGTTACCTCAAGATTTTGATGTGTCCACTCTCAAGGAGAGCACCAACACCCAAGAAGCCATACAAGTGGTGCAAAGCATGTCCACGGTAACTACGCCCTTACCTACTCAAGGTTCACAGTATAGGAATCCCCTTTTTCAAAATCCAACAGGGGAGAGACCCATATCACCACTGTTGACTCCTATGGAGATCTATCAAAACCAACAAGAAACTCTCCAACGTCAAGTAGAGTTAGCTAAGCAAGCCACCTTAGCTCGGTTGAATGTGCAACCGCCTCCTAAAGTGTCCACCCCAAGTGCAAGTGGAATCTTGGTTACCCCATCACGCGTAGGTTTCCCACCCAATTACAATCCGGGGAACACATATGTAGCCATGCAACAAGGGTCTCAACATATGCCACCTCCTATATCATCACACCTGCATGTCTCTCAACCAATTAGAGTCACGCAGCCCCAACCACAACATTCTTCTACTCTCATCCTCAAGCAACCCCAACCGTCGCAAATCACTTCTACCTATGTTCCTCCACCACAACATTCTTCTACTCTCATCTTCAATCAACCCCCACCGTCGCAAATCACTTCTACCTATGTTCCTCCTCCACAACGTTCATCCACGCTCAACTTCTTTCATACATTGCCTAGCCACTCTCAACATTCCCAACATCAGGTTTCCCAAAGCTATGTGCCACCTTCACAACCTAATCAAACGCACTTTAGCTTTCCTCCCCCCAATACATTTCTTCAACCATCGCAGAGCCAACATTCTTACCTAGCGCCACCTCCACCTCTGCCTAATCAAAACCCCCAATTCCAACCCAATCTGAACCAATCATACAATCCATACAATCCCAATCAATCTTACGACCCTTACAATACCAGTACGCATGGCTCACACTATAATCTTCCATATGGGCAACACCAACCACTTTTTGGACAACAGGAGACGTTACCAACCCCTCCCACGACTATGGAACTAAAGATTGCGGAGGTGCAACAACAGCTATCTGATCTTATGTTCGGCCACACCAAAAAGACCTTCTCCTTGGAGGAAGTGTGTCCTTATCCTTTTGATCGGTCGTTACCAATGATCCCTTTTCCTCAAAATTTCACTATTCCCAAGTTTGATAAGTACAAAGGAAAAGGTGACCCAAAAGACCATCTTAGGGAATTCTATCTTGCTTGCTTCGAGGTCTCTCACAACGACACATATCTTATGTGTCTTTTTCCTCGCAGTCTTGGAGGTCAAGCAATAGAATGGTTCTCACACTTACCGACGGGTATCAAGTCTTTCAACGAGCTAGCAGAGAAGTTTGCCACCCATTTTTCTTACAACGCAGAGCATGAGATTTCCATGACAGACTTATGCAACAATAAACAGAAGAATGGAGAAACTTTCATTTCTTTCCTTCAACGATGGAGACAAATGGCTAGTAAATTCCCTTTCAAGATTCCGGAGAAACAGCTTGTTAGCATATTTGTGCAGAACCTCAACCAAGAGTTAGGTTTCCATTTGCAAATTCTTAGTGCTACAACCTTCAATGAAATCACATACAAGGGTATCAACATAGAGAAGGCCCTCATTGCTAAGGGTGTGGTCAAAATCTTTAAGGAGACGAAAGATAGCAATTCGCATCAACAGTCGAATGATAAACCCAAATATTGGAACAAGAACAAAAACGTGGTCAATGATGGAGTGGTCGATGCTAAGCATGTCCAAATGTTGCAAACACCACTGCAACTCTCCAAACCAAGTCAAGCTCCACCTCAACAACAGCAGCAACAAAGGCAGCCTTATCCCAACCAACAGCAATGACAACAAGAGTGGCCTCAACAAGATTACCCTCCGCGACATCAATTTACTCCTTTGGGAGTGCCCATCGAATCGGTCTTACAGCAAGCTTTGCAGAAAAGGCTCATAACCTTACCTGATGCTCCTCCTTATGGAGAACCTATCTACAAAACTGCACGGTACAGAGACAATGAGTATTGTGAGTTCCATAGGAGCAAAGGTCATCGAACTGCATCTTGCATGAAGCTTAAGCACCTCATCCAAAACCTCATCGACGGTAATCAAATCACCTTTGAGAATGAATCACCAGCGCAACACACGAACAAGGATCTCGATATGTACAAGGAACCATTCCCTCATCATGGTCCACCTCCTCCTCAGGATAGAGGTAAAGGTATCAATCACGCTTCCACGTCCTTCGATTCCATTGTAGGTCGTTTTGAAGAGAGTCGAGTTTCTACCCTCACCATCAAAGGCAAATCTACAGATTGTGCTGTTACTACTCGTCGGGGTCATGTCACCATTCGTGCACCTACACCTAGGCTTCCGGTTCAGTCTGATTATAATCTTGTCGAACATCTAGGGAAAACACCAGCACAGATCTCCATTTTGGACCTTCTACGGTCATCACCTGCACATAGAGTGGTGCTAGAAAAAGCCCTCCAGGAGTCGTCCGTTCCTAACAACATAGCAGTCGCAGATTTCCAAGCTATAGTGGGTAATATTGCTTCGCCTTACAATGTGGTCTTCTCTGAGAAAGACCTTCCCTCCCATGATCCTTGTCACAACGATGCCCTCCATATTGAAGTGCTCATCCATAAGCGCAAAATCAAACGCATCCTCATAGATGGTGGTGCTGGTCTCAACATCTGTTCTTTAAAGTTACTAAAGCAATTGGGATACTCTGAGGATCACGTCAACACTGAGCATAGTATTACAATCAAGGGGTATGATGATGCAGAACACCGTTCAGAAGGTGTTATTCACTTGCCTATACAACTGGGCCCTGTCATGCTGGAAACTAGGTGTCAAGTCCTTGATATTGAGCTGCCTTACAACATTATTCTAGGCCGCCCATGGATCCATGCAATGAAAGCTGTTCCCTCCACGTACCATCAGTCCCTCAAGTTCCCATACAATGGTACGGAGATCACCATCCCAGGAGACCCTAATCCTTTTGAATTTTGCCGTGTCTTGCAAGGAAGCTATAAGAATTGCAACCAAGTGCCTAAAAATGACAAAGCCCTTGAATCCCCTCTCTATGTTGATCCTGAAACTCTCACACAAGCCTCTACCAGTGAGCCTACACCCCTCCCCAAAATCACAGCACGCGTCCGAGATATAGGCTTTGGCACTTATGATATCTCTGAATCTTGTTGTGTAGGGCGGATGCCTTTATCTCCAAAATCTTACGGCAAACCACCCATTGCCAAAGTTACCAAAAACGCAACTATTCCTCCCCCAACATTCCTAACCCAATTCCAACATGGACGGTTATTGGAAGAGGAAACTATTGAAGACATCTCTTCTTGGCTCTACAAGGAGAAAGAACCAGTCACGATACCAGTCAAGTAATATGGCAATGGCTTAAGGATAGTGAAAAACATGGGCTATAAAGGCCAAGGTGGCCTTGGGAAACAGAATCAAGGCACTATGGAGCCCATTGTGGTAACAAAGAAGCTAGACAAGAAAGGATTAGGATTTGGTAAGAAGGTACCACGCGCCTCGGACATCGAGTATATCCTCGACGAGGTAGCTGACAAGTTTCCTGCCGATTCGACATCTACAGAGGATATCCTCGATGACTCTTCCCTCCACATAACCAATCTATTCGCAGAATCCTCCATTTTTAAACTATCCTCCGTATCCTTAACTTCCACCACCAGTACCCAGAATGTCACGCTTGTCTACCCTGAACTTATCGATTGGGACCAACAAGGGGCCCCCGTTATAGATGTATTTCAGAATGATGAAGCTCTCGCTGAGTTCATGGGACTTCGGGAAGGTATCCCTCTTGGTGATCACAAGGCAGGTTTTGTAATGGAACTAGAGCCCACGGCTTATTTTGGTGAGAATGCCAAATCCTCCAGTCGCAAAAGTGCAAATAAAGAAAGATCTCTAGGTGAAAACCACACTGTGGCACCTCCTGATCATAAAATAGTAAAAATAAAGGACGTATCCAAAGGTGAAAACCCAACTGTGGCACCTGAGGATGGAGGATTTGACCTTCCCTTACCTTCTAAGTATCAAGAGAAATCAGCTCTACTAGTGGAAGATTCTACAGAGATCAACCTAGGTACAGAACAGAATCCAAAGACAACATTCCTAGCGGCATCATTATCTAACACAGAGCACAGAAATCTTAACAGCTTCTTCTTACAACGAACCATCAACTTTGCATGGACCTATGCAGATATGCCAGGGCTAGACCCTAAGCTGGTAGTTCATTATCTCACAGTTGATCCCAAGGTGAAACCAGTGAAACAGAAGTTGAGAAAAATGCACCCACAGATAACTCTCTTGGTGAAGGTGGAGGTACAAAAGCTATTAGACGCAAAGTTCATACGACCTATCGACTATTCAGATTGGGTCTCAGACATTGTACCTGTGTCTAAACCTAATGGGCACATCCGCATGTGTAATGATTTCAGAGATCTCAATAAGGCATGTCCTAAAGATGACTTTCCACTACCAAACATTGACATTATAGTGGACTTGACAGCAGGTCACGAGATGCTTTCTCTCATGGACGGATTCTCGGGTTATAATCAGATAAGGATAGCTGAAGAAGACCAACATAAAACAACCTTTACTTGTCCATGGGGCAATTATTGTTGGTGTGTCATGCCGTTTGGTCTGAAGAATGCAGGAGCAACCTATCAAAGAGCAATGACAGTGATCTTCCACGATCTCTTTCATCACATCATGGAAGACTATGTTGATGATATATTGGCTAAATCTTCTCGGGCGGATCACATATAGGTCCTAGGACAGATCTTCGACAGGCTTGAAAAATACCAAGTAAGACTTAATCCTAAGAAGTGTGTCTTCGGTGTCACATCAGGGAAGTTGTTGGGATACATTGTATCTCGTAGAGGCATCGAAGTAGATCCAGCAAAAGTAAAGGCTATAGTGGAGATGCCTCCACCAAAGAACCTTAAAGCATTAAGGAGCCTCCAAGGAAGGTTACAGTCCATCAGGTGTTTCATATCACAGCTAGCAGATAAATGTCAACCCTTTCAGCACTTGCTCCGAAAGGATGTCTCGTTTCGATGGGACAACAAGTGTCAGGCAGCGTTTGATCAACTTAAGGAGTATCTAGATACACCTCCTGTATTGGTTCCACCAGTGGCGGACAAACCCTTGATATTGTACATCTCCACTACAAACTTAGCCCTAGGGGCTCTACTAGCACAGAATGATGACACAGGAAAGGAGCATGCAATATATTACATCAGTAGAACCTTGGTGGGATATGAGCTCAATTATTCACCAATGGAAAGGGCTTGTTTAGCAGTAGTGTTCGCCTCCCAAAAGTTGTGACATTACATGCTGAACCAACACACAAATCTGATAGCTAAGATTGATCCCTTGAAGTATCTACTAGCAAAGGCAGCTCTCACAGGCAGACTAGCTAAGTGGGTCATGATCCTTAGCGAGTTCGACATTGAGTACACAGATCGTAAAGCAATCAAAGGACAAGCCCTCGCGGATCAACTAGCAGAGGCACCTATGAAAGATACACATCCTATGGTCGCAGACTTTCCTGATGAGAATCTCTTCACTCTTTCTAACTCCATAATGTGGAAGTTGTACTTTGACAGTTCTTACACACAGCATGGATCAGGAGCAGGCATCTTATTTGTTACACCTCAGAATGACTACATTCCAAAGTCATATCGGCTAGCATTCCCTTGCACCAACAACATAGCCGAGTATGAAGCACTCCTTATAGGTCTCAATACAGCAGTTCAATGGGATATCACAGAATTACAAGTATATGGAGACTCACAGCTAGTCATTCGCCAAGTCACAAATGAATACCAAATAAAGGATGAAAAGTTGGTCCCCTACAAACAACTAGTGGATGCCTACAAACCACATTTTTCTAGCATCACATTTGAGCAAATTCCAAGAGAGCATAATAAAGCTACAGATTCTATGGCTTCTGTAGGGTCACTGATTGACATGCCTGCAAATACACACAAGTGTGAATTCTTGATCGAGCAATTGTTGATACCAGCCGTCAATGTTCCTGTTACTGAAATCATCTGCGAACTTGTTGGTCCCAATTCCCCATGGTACGGAGATATCTATGAATACCTCAAGAACAATACCTTTCCCCCTGACCTATCATCCACCCAATGCAAAACCTTTATCCGTCGATCCTCTCGTTACATCATTCTGGGTGATACACTATATCGCCGAAGTCTCGATTGTATCCTCTTACGATGTCTTAACGCGGAAGAAGCCGAAGCTACCTTACGAGACATACACGAAGGTGTTTGTGGCGCACATTCTACCGGTCCTAATCTTGCTAAGAAGATACTCAGAACAGGTTATTATTGGCCTACAATAGAGCAAGATGCCGCACAGTTTGCTAAGAAGTGTCTACAATGTCAGCAGCATGGAGATTTGATTCACGCACCAGCTCATGAGTTACAACCTGTGACAACTCCATGGCCTTTTTCTCAATGGGGTCTCGACCTCGTAGGACAAGTCCACCCTTCCTCCTCCAATGGCCACAAGTTTATTATTACCGCCACTGAGTATTTCACGAAGTGGGTGGAAGCCATTCCTATGACCTATATCACCGGTAAACAAATAGCCAAGTTTATCCTAAACTACCTCATATGCCGGTATGGTATTCCCCAAGCCATTGTCACTGATAATGGGAGACCATTCAAGAACCAAGATGTCCGTGCTTTATGCATACAATACAATATCCAACATCGCTTTTCAACTCCCTACTATCCGCAGAGTAACGGCCAAGCTGAGGCTTCCAATAAAACCATTCTCAAAATCCTCAAGAAAACAGTCAATGAATCTGGTCGTGATTGGCACTTGCAACTTAATCCCGCCCTATGGGCCTACCGCACTAGTATCAGAACACCAACTGGTGCCACACCATATGCCTTGGTCTTTGGCTCTGAAGCCATCCTACCTATAGAGGTCGAGATCCCATCCCTCAGAGTATCCATGCAGGACCTGATCGGCGGAGATGAGTATCACACTTCCAGATTAGCTGAGCTTGAACTACTAGATGAGAGGCACCTTGCCGCACTTAATCATCTCCATGTCTATCAAAACCGCCTCCGGCGTAATTACAACAAAAAGATCAAAGAAAGACGGTTTCAAGTTGGTGATCTTGTACTTAAGGAGAATCAGAGAAATCAAGCAGATCGAGAGAAGAAGGGCAAGTTTGAGCCTAACTGGTTAGGTCCCTTCATTGTGACAGCAGCATATGGATCGGGAGCTTATACTTTAGCTACACCTGACGACATTTCGCTAGATGAGCCACTTAACAGTGTCCATCTCAAGAAGTTCTATGCCTGATCCTCAGAGTATTCCCACAAAAAATCAAATAAATCAAAAAAGTCAAAAAAAATCAAAAAAATATAAAAATCAAAAATACAAAAACATCCATCCTCTGGTGAAAACCTGGCAAACAGGTGCCTTGGATAAGTACCATAGTGAAAACCTGGCAAACAGGCACTATGCGTAGAGTCAGCATCCATCGTCTATCGAGTCCTGTCCACTCCTTGTCCAGTTCGCAACCTGCTTCATCCATCCATCCATAATAAAACCATTGACTTTGTTTGCATTTCCATCTCCCTACCTAGTATAGCTTGGAAATTTGTCAGTGTCCCTCATCGTCATCCCGCGTCTTGATCTGTGTCTACAGTTAACACTGTCTGATCCTAGGTCAAGTCTTTCTGTGTCTTCTTCGGCGGTCACCCCTATAGTTTCCTCTACTAGAATGGGGGCAACTCTTTCCTTAGCTTCTGTCTAGGATTGGTTCCTTGTTCATGGTTCGCAACGCATACTTCAATCTTTTCTCATTTCCACAAGTAACACCCTTTAACGGACACATCGCTCCTACGATAAGGCTGTTATCTTCTCAACACTCTTTCTACATCATCACATCTCCAACCAGAACTACATATCATCTTTTCAATCTTAAGGTACCTTGATCCCATGGATATGGGTATGTAGGTAGTCTGGAATATGAAGGAAGTTTCTAGTACTCAGGTACATAAGATCTCCCCCAACACTCTTTCTACATCATCACATCTCCAACCAGAACTACATATCATCATTTCAATCTTAAGGTACCTTGATCCCATGGATATGGGTATGTAGGCAGTCTGGAATACGAAGGAAGTTTCTAGTACTCAGGTACATAAGATCTCCCCCTTCCCTCTTGACCCATTCATCACTCTATCCAGAACTACTTATTTATCACATTCACCTTCCATCATCGTGTGCCTTGATCCCTTGGATATAGGGTATGTAGGCAGTCTGGAATACGAAGGATGTATCCAGTACTCAGGCACACACGATCCATCATTCTCCACCTGTTTCAATCCATTAGCACTGTCACCTTTCTAGTCTTCCATTTTTCAAAATCCATTCGCCTCGACTTGACTAACTCAAGCAACCAGCTAGCGCACCCTTTCGAAGCAAAAGTCCTTAACAAACTTGAAGCAAAGAGGCCTACTTCCAGAGTCATCTACTGTCCTGCATACCGATTGCCAACATCAGCTAAGTACTGCTTAACTAAGCCCTAGATCAACAAGCTTGTCTTCTACGAAGTGTTCCATTGTTGAGACCAACACACGCGTCTCCTGCAACATGTGGCATTTCCTGCAAGTGAGACATTGTCTTTTTAGGTAGATAGCCCCCTTTAACGGACACAGAGTTCCTACGATAAGGCTGTTATCTTTCCTATCCAATCTATCCTGAGCAAACCTCTTTGGCAAGAGAATATGTTGGCTGTATGTTTACTTTGTAAGTCAGTCAATTTGTGTTATGGTTTATCTTTTGTTCCTTTTCCAATACTTATTCAAAACTACCCTGGTTTATCTGTAATCTTGGTATGTTGCGAGGCAGTACGGATTGGGGGCATAGTCATTGCTTTCTGTGTACCGTGTTTGAGGAATGATCTTTAGTATCTTTCTTAGCATCATATCTATCTTATGTGTGTTACGACCTAGCATCTTACATATTAATATTTCTTCTTGCATTTACATGTATTGAAGTTTATTTTATGTTCAAGACTATGTCTTATTCACATGTTCCAACAAGGTTATATGCTGTCTAAAGAGATCTAAGTTCAAACCGCTTGCTTGCAGAGTCAACGTCCATGCGCTCGGATATTACTGCACCTTGGTCTTTTTATACCTTGGTGGCGAACTATCCACGTGCTATATCAAACTAAGGATTGCTCTTTATATACAAATGTGAAGCCATTGCAACAAGCTCATTCATCCATTCCCACACCCTTTATATCGTTTTCATTGCAGTAATCGATCAACAGTCTGCATCCTCCATCTCCTCTTGTTCTCTTCTTTGGTGCATATCTGCAAAACCCACATGTCAGATATCACTAGTCATCACATCTATAAGCATCATATAAGCAACATATGTCATCACATGAATCCATAATCATACATACATATCATCACATCCATGACATCAGATAATGCATACACAAAAGCATGAACGGCAGTGAATCGAACAGATCATCATATATATATATCATATAATGGTCATCATAATACCAAGTGTCTGTGTCTACATCAATAGTACAAATTATGTATACATCCAAATATACATCAATATAGTACATCAAGGCTAACAAGAGCCCTCAAAATATACATCAGAATGCACGTAGGCATCTGTCCAAAATAATACAATATGATACAATATACATGAGTATGCCCTAGTGAGTAGAGCTACCCTCCTGCTGTGGCCCCTGGCCTCCCCCTGTGCTCGGTGGAGGTCCCCCTGATGGTCCTCCTCCTCCCCCTGGCGGCAAAAGTGGCCCTCTGACCGAGGACGCTGACTGCCCTGTCCTCCGAGATCCGGATGCCCCAGATCTGCTCCTGTCTCTGTAGCTCGGTGCCTGCTGAGCTGCTGGCACCACCCCCACATACAGGCCCCTGTAGTACTCTGCCTCCCGGCCAGCTAATACCAACTCACCCTGCACTCGGACGAGCTCACTATATAGTGTCCTCTGGTTTGCGCCCAGTGCACGGCGTGCCTCCTCTCTCTCCCGCCTCACTCTAAAGAGTGTAGCCTTTGCTGTCAGCCGTAGCTGTACCTCTGCATCTCTCTCCCTCCTGGCCTGTGCTACTGCCTCGGTGTCGGCTGCTGGTGCGGCCGGTGGCTGCATCTGTGCCTGTGCCTGTGCATGCACCTGGGCCTGTAGCTGTCTGTAGGCCTGCACCTGTGCCTGTAACTGTGCCTGTACCTATGCCAGGGCTGTCTGTGCGGCTGTGGCTGCCTGTGTCTATACCTGGGCTGTGGCCTCTGCCTGTCTCGCCTCTACCCGCGCTGTATCCCTGTCTCTCCTCAGTCTAACCATCCGGAGCTCTAGTCGAGTCCTCTGGGCTATCTCCTCCTGCAGCAGTCGCTCGGCCCTCTGCAGATCAGTCTCTACGACTGGGCCCAATGCCTCTGCCATCTCAACATCCTCCTGCTGGCCGCCTGCCTGCTGTACACCTGCCTGCTGTCCGGCTGCCCTGGCCTGCCGCCTCATCCTGGCCTCTCTGCCAAGTACTAACACCTCTCCCACTGCTCCTACTGCACCTGGTGTAGTCAATCTCATCGGCCTGTGAGTCTGCCAGTACTGGTCATAGTCTGGTAGCGTCCCTGGGTCTGCCAGCCCAGAGTCCCAATCCCATCTCACGGGGATAAGTCCCCGCACCTCTGCTAATGCTGTCACCACCGGGATCACTGCGTCCTAGTCTCCTGTCTCTCTCCGCGTCCTGGCATGTGTGGCCTCCCCCACTGGTAGCCCCTGTGGTAGTCCAAACTGTCTTAGTACCCGCTCCGAAAGATATCTCTCTATCATATCTGTCCGTCTACCGAACAGATAGCGAGCCTGTCTGCAGTACATGAGCTGCTCGTGCTCATCCAGCCACTCCTCGCACAATAACCACGACCTCCAGATGAATATGTCCATCTCGTCGATCTGTCACCGCCAGTAGCTGACAGATCCCATCCTCCTTTGTGTCATCACCCCATCATATAGAAACGCATACGGCTCCCCTCGGTCTCGGTGGCGCTGTGCCATGGGCTGGATAACTGGAATGTGCTCCCACGCCCACACCTATAACAAGGTCACCCCTGCTGAGAGGCTCCTGCCTCTCCTGTATACGCAATAATGCATATCATGGTATAACTGTCCTAGGAAACAGGGTCCCCATGCATACTGTCGGCCATGTGTAAACATCCTGGATAACACTGTCCCCCAACCAACTGATAAGCCTCTGGATCTCCTATCTAGGCACAGGAAGCCACCGATCAACGATGCCACGATCCAACGGATCCTATCGCAGAGTCTCGAGACGTCTGCCCACCTGATCTCCCCATCATCTATCCATAGGTCGTCTGTGTAGAAGACCTCCTCCAAGCCTGCCTGGCCTCATGCCAGGTCGAAGTCCACTATCTCCCCATCTATCCAGATCCGCAGGATACGATATACATCCTCCAGTGTCACTGTAGCCTCCCCTGTCGGGAAGTGAAATGACGAGGTCTCGCTGTGATACCTCTCCACGACTGCGGTCACTAGGGTGAGATTCGCCCTAATGTGTGTCAAGTGTGCCACGTGCCATAGCCCTGCATGCTCTAAAAATGCATCCTCCTCCCACGTCAGCTATACAACCTCCTGCGCGATCGCGTGGTGTCACTCCCGCGACATCAACGGTGGTAGAATCCTCTACATCCATAAACATATCACTTGTCAGTTTCATAACCAAATCCCTCCAATCCTACCTACCCATGGGCTATGCTATGCAAACCCCTAGCTATCCCTTTTCCCCTTTTGTCCGCTAGGCTAGGTGTTTTTCTTCTACGCCCCCCCATTCTCCGCAATCCTAACTTTTCTATTTCTCCACCAGAGGCGCTATGTTTCTACAAAAGTGCTGTATTTCCATACCATTGGCGCTGTCCTGTCCCCCAACCGCGATCTGATTTCTACCCCAACTGCGCTTTATTTTTCAACTGCGCTTTATCCCATTCCGCATGCGCTATTCTGCACTACCAAGTGCGCTTCGATTTTTTCCACCACCCGCCTATTGCGCTATCCAGCTTCACCAGACGCGCTGTTCTGACTAGCCAAACGCGCTGCGGTATTTCCCACATGCGCTGCGGCGCTAACATATTTGACCAGATGCGACGCGATTTCTCCAACCGTGCTACCCGCGTCTACCAGCCACACTACAGCGCGCCAAAAGCGCGGCGCTCGACTACCACCCGCGCTGCAGAATACTATAGCGCTTTTGGCTCAAATTGCAAACCTCCCTAAACCTAGCCCTAATCTACCCCTAACCGACAAATTACAAGGGGGTTTTCGATCACCTACCACTGCCGGAGCTCCTGCTGGCCTCCCATAGGTCTGCACCAGCTCCACCCGATGTCTGTGCACAGGAATCGGCATCTCTCCCCGCTGGCTGCTCAACTCTCTCTCCACTAAGTTTAGAAACTCTTTTCTCTAAATTTGGAATCTCAATGGGTGCAAATGAGGATTGTGGTCCCCATGGGACCTATTTATAGTGTCCCCACCCTTCAGTTTTTCTTCCCCCCCCTTGTTTCTGCTTTTTCTTCCTACTGGTCGCGCACCTTTCTAGTCGAGCGTCAACACCTTTCCTCTGTCGCCTCCCTGTCTTCCCGCTCGAGGGGGCATACGCTGGGGCAACTCGATACACTGGGGCATAAAAATTGTATCACATCTTCGACAATTAATTTCTTTGACGCAATGCTGCAAGCTGCATCGCATCAAAGAGGGGCAAAATGTAGACACCCTAAAATGACCGTGTCGTCGCATCACTTGCATTTCGTCATTTCTTCCTAATCACCTGCATTTCAACATTAATTAAATAATCTAATTATTTAATTAATTTCATCAAATTCTTCTAAATCTCCTAAATTCAACATTAATTAAATAAATCCTCGTTATTTAATTAATTAAATCAAATTCCTCTATATTATTCCACAATTAAATAATGTTAATTATTTAATTTGATCATTATCCTCTTTCCAAAAATCAATTCCACATTAATTAAATATATCCAATTATTTAATTAATTCAACAAATTCCCTCTTATCTAAAATTAAATAATTCTTAATTATTTAATTAAATCAAATTTATTCTTCCAAAATCATGCACAACAATTAAATAAATTTATTTATTTAATTTGCTTTCAAAATCTTCTAAATTAAATAATTCTAATTATTTAATTACTTCTTCCAAAAATATCTTCTCTAAATTTAAATAAATCAATTATTTATTTAAGTTGCTTTTTCTTCTAATTTGAGTTATCTCTAAAATAACTCAAGCTTTCTTGCTCATCAATTAAATATTTCTATATTTAATAAAGCAAAATATCTTCTTTTCTCATGCAAATCTCTTCTTCTTGTTTTAAATCACTTAACTGATTGCTTTATTCTTTTAATTGATTTATCTCTTCAGTTAACTCATTCTTCTATTCTTGATAACTCCTCTCATGCAAAAGAAAGCAAGACACATGTCTTCTTCTCATTCGTTGCACATTCCTCAACTTATCTCCTCCATTGATTCTTCTGAATTATCTGGACCGTTGATCGATCTTTGATGAAACCTATATAAACCCCCCTCATCTCCTTCATTAGCTCTCTCTCTTCGATTTTATTCTCAGGCATACTTAACAGCGCTTTGAGCATACAATGATTCGATTGAGCACTCTTACGATCTTTTGACATTGATCTTCTTGAGCCACTTTACGATCTTTTAACATTGATCTTGGCGCAACCCTTACGATCTTTTGACATTGATCTTCTTGAGCCACTTTACGATCTTTTAACATTGATCTTGGCGCAACCCTTACGATCTTTTGACATTGATCTCTTGAGCACACTACTTGCTTGTTGCAGCTATGGCTTCGCAACTTCATTGAGCAATCCACATTCAATCCAAAGGAAACAATACAGATTTTGGTAAAAGTCTTTATTCATCTTTGATTTGTGATTTATGGCTTTTACTTAGATTCGTTTCCTTTATGTTATTGGTTTCTTTGGTTTTATTTAGTTTAGATTTAATCCATTTTTCCATATACACAAAACCACTTAATTTTGAAAATCTTATCCGAATCCTTGCCTTGATCTTTCTTACGTGATGATTTAAGTATACTCTAGAGTTTCACACTTCTTTCAACATTGTCTTCCTTCCCAACAGATTTGCAACCAGCCCAGTAGATTCAAAACCAACTCTGATACCACTTGGTGTAGTCAAGGTAGGAGGGCCCAGTTACGGACTGTCCAACCTTGCAGCATTAAACAATTAACTCCATAGACATACAGATATGCAACGGAAGCTTATAATTTAACAATAGAAAGACAAAACAAATTCATGAACACATAACATCATATTTATGCTGGGAAAACCCTAACATGGAAAAACCCAGCCTTCAAAGCTCATCCTTCATATATATTTGATTTCAAAACACAATACACATGCCTTGAGGGCTTTATAGGTGCTAGGCCATAGCCCAGGGATTACAAACAATTCATATAACAATTTTCTTTCGTGATTTCTTTCTTCTAAATCTCAATTCTCTGCTCTGCAACTCATTCTACTTCCTTCTCTGCTTCCTACACTATTCTGCTACTCCACCAGATCAAATGACCTAAGATCTTGTTTTCATTCTTCGTGCTACTAATCACTACCTAGAAACAATCCTTTATCTCTTATTTATATCATCCGCAAGCTTTCAAATCATTACCATGTCGGCCTAATTGCAACGCCTAGCTTATGTAACATGTACACTAAATAGGTCAAGCCTAAACATAAGGTACAGCTTCACAAATGCATAGAACTTCACACGGACCTCATTGAAGGTTGGCCAGGTCCTTAAACTTCATCAACCAATTCTTCTTTTCACTTTGGAAGTCACAAGAATGATCCGCAAGATGATTCCACTTCACTAAACACAGTCGGCTCTGTTCTATCAAAACAATCAATCTTCAAGCAGTGATAACTTTCAGAATCAAGGCCAAACAATTTGAGTTCTCTATATGTTGTAACTACCTATGTCTAGGTGCTATGTCTAGATCCGTAGCCTCTCATACTCAAATACCAGAACTCTCCAAGGTCGCTCTCTCTACAATCTACAACTTCACTGTCAACTATTTCATTATTCTAAATTCTTTTGGATGCTCCTGCATCACAAACAGACCAGCTGGTCCTTTGACCACATCTATTCCTCCTAATAATTTTAATACACCACCAGATCCAAAAGCTAGTAATAACCCTGGACCTTCTAAAGTGAATAATCAGTATTTAACACCACAGAATACAATATCAAAAGCTATCAGCTAGTTGTCTAAGTCAGATAAACTTGTCACATACCTGGTTGAAGAGATGAAAAATATAAAAATCAGCTTGTCATTGTCAGAATTGTTGAAGACCCCAGTCATCAAGAAAGCTTTCTTCAAATCCTTAGATGAACTAACACCTAAAGATGACAATCCAAGTCATAACCCTAGCCACATCATGACTAGAGATCATGTACCCAAAGACAACAGTGTCAAATCTAAAGTGCAAGCTACCATCCATGCTACTAAAACATCACAGATGACTCTATACAGAGATAGGTTAGAATCACCTCCATTTTTGCTCACATTGAGAATATTTGGAAATAATTTAGACAACTATCTCGTAGGTTCAGGTGCATCAACAAATGTGATGCCCTTGTCCATTTGCAATGCTTTAGGTTTGCATCCAGCCAAATCCCTCAAGTCACACAACTTGACAAAACAGAAGTGAGTGTAGTAGGAGAGTTAACTCATATCCACATGCATCTTGCATTAGACCCAAGGGTACAATATTACATTGGCATTCAGGTAGTAGACATACCTGATACTTATGGAATGCTTCTCAACAAGGACTAGTCTGAAACACTTAATGGTTATATGGCCACTAAGTTTAGTCACATGTGGTTACCATGGAAAGGAATTCCCAATTAGATAAGAATAGAAGCTGAACCTAGGATGAAATGCATGATAACTAAGTATAATAATACCAATGAGATATTGTACGTAAACATTGAGCCAGGGGTTTATGCAATAAGACCTCATACTATTAGAATTGAAGAAGTCTTGATGTGTAACATGCACATACATGAAAATAGTGATAAAGAGGAAAAGATTATCATTGAATATGATTACTGTTCAATTGATGAAGAGGAATTTGATCACTTCACTGAGTTTGAAAAGTATTTATCCATGGAAATACATAAATGTTAGTTACTAGGTACATCCATTGAGGATATCCTGATATCTGGATGGTACAGACTACATGATGATGCACACTTAGAAAAGGATTGTGAGACATGTTTGGATATGATCGAATTAGAGAGAGTGAACATGGAAGATAGATCATCATCAATTGAAATAAGTAAAACATCTGATATTAATGATACTGATTATTGTGTGTTTTCTTCAGATGCAGGGGAACATGACCAGGAGACACATCAAGATAATGTCTTGATGCTAGCTTTAGAAGAGACTTTGATATGTGAGAAGACACATCTCCATGAGCATAAAAATATTATCACCCTAGGATCTGATTGTCTCATCAAATCTGATTATGAGCTATCAGATGAAGACAAAGGGAGTCACCTAACTCAATTTGAGGATTTTTTGTCTTAGCAAGTTCAAAGACATATTCTACAAGGAGTTCCTTCACATCATGCATTGATTGAAGGATGGTGTAGGCTACATGAGGCACCACACTCAGAGATGGCTTGTGCCCTGTGTCTACATAGACTAAACAAAGAAGAGTAGAAATATTCAGATAATAGGATGCCTCAGATTAGGGATATTCATGAAAATGAAAGAAAAGAAGTTGCAACATCTCCAGATGATAGAGGGGACAGTATTAAAATGATGAAAAGTGAAGATACTCAGCATGAGGATATTCAGAAAAGAAAAAATAAACTAAAAGAAGATGTTCTATTATCTCTAGAACATACAGAAGTGGTAAAAAGAGAATCACAAAAGATGAAATGGATATCTTTAGGTGTAGTTGCAAGAGCTAAGAAGAAAAGAGAAGGTCCTGATAAGCCCTTAACTAAAGATAAGCCCTAGATTATGATATTTGATGGATCTAAATCAAAACAAGGAGTTGGTGTTGGTGTTCACTTGATAGATCCATAGGGAAAGTCATTTTAGAAGCATACTGATTGTAATTCCCATGTAGTAATAACATGGCTGAGTATGAAGCCTTGATTCATGAGTTGATGTTTTCTCTCATGAAACAAGTCAAAATTCTGCATTTCTATGGTGACTTAGAATTAGTAGTAAAACAAGTCAAGAATATATACGCATGTAATTACAAAAGGCTATCAAATTATAGACATGGGGTTTGGGATTTGATAGAAGACTTTGATGCTTTCAACATCATGCATGTTCCCAGAGAACAAAATCATAGAGTTGATGCACTGGCACAGGCTACCAGTATATTACAACCATTATCCATATCAGGGATTAAGCAGTTTTTAGTGGAATTGGTATTAATGCCTTCCATACCTGATAATGTCACTAATTTCCAAGTGTTTGACAATGACCAACATATCCTAGATTTGATTGCAAATAGGGATATATTTGAGGCATATATCTTGGATGAGAAGAACTTGGAAGATCATGTATGGGAAGAAGAAGAAATCATGGACTTACCAGGCAACAAAATTCCTAAAGGCATGATTGAACTTGAAAGAGCTTTTGACCTAGACAACATGATAAAACACAAATATCTCCCCAAAATGGATGGAGGAGAATATTCACTTGTCAACATAGAACAAGGTGAAGACACAAGAAATGTTCTGATCAGTAATGTTTGTTTTGAAGAAGAGAAAGAAGGAATAACTTAGGCATTGAAGGACTTTATCCGTGTCATTGCCTAGACATACGATGAACTGAAAACATATGATACATCCATTATCACTCATACTATCCCACTAAAGCTAGATGCCAAGCCATACAGGTAGAAGCATAGACCTATCAATGCATTACTAGAACCCTTTATATTTGAAGAAGTCAAGAAGCTTCTTGCTTCTTGGATCATATTCCCTATTAGGAACTCAACATGGGTATCCAATCTAGTTCCAGTCAGAAAAAAGAATGGAGACATACGTCTATGTGTGGACTTCAAGAATTTAAATAGAGCATCAAAAAAGGATAACTATCCTCTTCCTTCTCTTGATGAGGTTCTACAAATGGTAAATGGAGCACATATGATGTCATTCCTGGATGGTTTCTTAGGATACATTCAAGTAATGGTGGATAAGATAGACAGATTAAAGACACCATTCACCACCAAATGGGGTATATTTGCCTACAGGCGTCTGCCATTTGACTTGATCAATGCTGGAGCCACATTCCAACATGCAATGGACATAGCATTCAGGGGCCTAATTGGCTAGTGCATAGTCATATACATGGATGACCTAACGGTCTTCTCGAAGAAGAGAGGTGACCATATAGAAGACCTTAGAAAGGTACTTAAGAAATGTGAACAATATGGTATCTCCCTTAACCCAAAGAAGTGTATATTTGGAGTGACCATAGGTAAGTTGCTTGGTCACGTCATATCAAAAAATGGGATCACCATTCACCCTGCCAGGGTAGATTCTATAATGAAACTGCAACTTCTAGGGAGTAAAAAGGAACTAAAGTCTTACTTTGGTAAGATTAATTTTGTGAGGAAGTTCATTACAGGATTTGCAAAGATTGTAAGGCCACTCAATGCCATGCTCAAGAAAGATGCCAAAATTGAATGGACACCTGAAGCAAAGGCTACATTTGAGGATATCAAGAAGGCCATAGTAGATACACCTATCTTGATCAGCCCAGACTATACTAGAGATTTTTACATCTACTCATTTGCTTCAGAACATACCTACGTAGTAGTCCTGAGGAAGAGGAGTGAAGAAAAGGAAGAAAATCCCATCACCTTTATGAGTTCTCCATTTAGAGATGTTGAGCTCAGATATATGGATGTTGAAAGGGAAGCCCTTGCCTTTGTAAGAGTAGTGAAAAATTTAGACACTACATCTTGAGAAGCAAGGTAATTGCCATTGTACTGGATGCAGCCATTAATAAGCTCTTGATGCATTGCAAACCTGGAGAAAAGAGACCCAAGTGGATAATTGTGCTTTAAGAATATGGCATGGATATAACTCTAATGAAGCTGGTTAGGGGACAAGCCCTTAGCTAAATGATTTCTAAAATAGACCCAAACTTGATAAGCCAACAATATGCTGTAGATATGAAAGAACATGAGCAGTGGTACTCTGATATTAGAAACATCCTGATCACTGGGAGATGTCCTCCTAGGATGTAAGCTTCTTAGAGGAGAGCCTGAGGATTAAATCACAAAAGTATATGATAAAAGGATGAATCCTCTTCAAGAACAATTATGAAGGGATATACATTAGGTGCTTAGATAGACCATAAGCAGATAAAGTCCTCACTAAATTACATGATAGATTCGGCACAGCTCATGGATCCCACCTAGCCACCACTCATGCTATCCTGAGAGCAGGATATTATTGGCTACCCATTTTTAAAGACAACCAATCACATCAAATTCTATCACACTTGTCAAACTGCATCAAGTAAAGAAAGATATGCAGCACAACCTCTGTAACCTGTCATGGAGATGAACCCATTTGTAAAATGGGGCATGGACTTCATCGATCCCATGAATCCTCCATCCTCCTTAGGACACAGGTATGTATTGACAATTACAGATTATTGCACCAGATGGATTGAAGCCATCAGCAGCAAATCTTGTACCTCAGAGGATGTGATCAAATTCCTAGAAAGCAACATCATAACAAGGTATGGGGTTCCTCATGCTCTTGTTTGTGATAATGGACCACCTTTTGCATCTCTCAAATTGTCTAGTTGGGCATATGACCATGGGGTGATTTTGATGTTTTAATCTAACTATTATCCCAAAGGTAATGGCCTAGCAGAATCAATGAATAAGAATTTATTGAATATTATTAAAAACTCATTGAAAAGAATCCTAGAGAATGGAACACCCTACTTAAATATGCCTTGTGGATAGATTGAACCAGAATGAAGACTGCACTGGGAAATTCTCCCTATCATTTAGTTTATGGGGTGGATCCTATCCTCCCTATTAACCTAAAAATCCCTACCTTGCAATTTGCACAAGAGTGCCTAGGAATAGACAATAAATAACAAGTCAGGTTACTACAACTTATGCATTTAGAAGAGAAGTGAGATAGAGCGATAGACCAATTCGCAAAACATTAGGCTACTATCAAGCAGTGGTTTGATAAAAGAGACAGAGTGAAGGCCTTCAGAATCCTAGATTTAGTCCTATCATGGGACAAATCACATGAAAGGAAAGGTGACCATGGAAAATTTGACAAACTTTTGATAGATCCCTTTCAAATCTCAAAAATCCTAGGTGATAGCACCTATAGGCTTAAAACTTTAACAAGTGAGGATGCCCCATTGCCAGTAAATGGATAGTTCCTCAAACACTATTTCTAGGCTTAGATAGGTTATACCATGACATTGTACCACGTGTATATTTCTGTATAGTTGTTTGTATAGTTTTCTTTTGTGTGTTTCACTTTGCTTCTCTTGTTGGTGAGTCCTTATTTTGGTCAGGTAAGATAGTGCACCTTTTCACTTTAGAGAACTACTAAAATTGTTAGAATTCAAAAGATGAATACAATTTCATACATAGGTTGTAACTCATGTTAGAATAAGTACCTTTGATTAGGTCTGTGATATCCTATTCATTAGTAATAACCTTCTTTGTTCAAGGATATCCTCATTGAATACACCTAACAGCCTTGGGTTTGTTGAACATGCTAGTGTAGTTTTAAGTGAAAAATCTAAAGGTTTGCACTTGCTACCATTGCAATCCTCAACCTAAACATCAAGTGTCCACACCTTGCAAAAAGTGCTTACATGATCATATCTTATAAAAATTTGAAACAAAAAAAAAGAAAATAATATTGAATATCCAAAAGGATAATTAGGCCATCCAAGTAACTCTACTAGGACTATAGATGCCTAATTGGTAGTGGGGCTCTACTTGGGAGAATTGTAATGATAACCTTGCCAAGGCTATGGATGCCTACTGGCAGCATGGCTCTATCGAAGTTGGCTATGAAGGTTAAACCAAACTATGTAGCTTAACACTTGTCACTAGTGTTTTCAACTTATCTACAAGATGAAGAATATGAACGACATGCACACACTTGACTCCTTGCATATTGTTATATTGATGAACATGATATCATTCAGAAAGATTAGGATGCTTACATTTGATAAGAGTAGTAACATTATGTTTTAATTTGTCCTCATCTCTTGAATTGTTTTAATTATGGTTTATTCTTTGGCAGTAAGTTGTTGTGTGGTTACAGAACACACCCCATTTTTCCTCAGCAAAACAAGGACACACTTTTGCTTGGCTTGTTTATCCTTTGCTTTTGGGTGGTATGGTAAAATAATCAATATCAAATGCATGACAGGATGTCATCTTGTGTATATCCAGACCTTAGGATAGAGGTCAAATTTTCAAACTTTGAATTTCACATAATAGATCCTGCCAAATGAAAGAGCAAAAAAATTTAAGTAGGTTTTCTTTTTGAAGCACCCTAAAATTTGTTACAACCAGAAAGTTATGGTCAGTCAAAGTTCAATCAAATGGGTTGTCTAGATATTTGCAATTCATGCCATCTGGATCTTAACTTAATATCTTGGTGCATATTAGTATCCAGACATCAAATTTAAAAGATTTGGTGAGCTAAATGTCAACATTAGGATATCAGTTAGCATCCTAGTCTTAAGTTAATATCCCGGCATGTGGTAGTATCCTGACATCAATTTAAGAGCCTTATCTAGTTACGCATCATATGTAGGGTATTAATTTATATCTTGACCTTAACTTAGTATCCTGACCTCCATTAATATCCTTGTCCTGATGACGTCACGTCATCTTGGTTTTACACAGAATCTTGAACATGATGACATCATCCAGATTAAAGCAGATGGATATTATTGTTGTAATATCTGGACCTTATTTTCACATCCCAATCTAGATGATGTCATGTCATCTTGTCTTATTGAAGAATGATAAACTTGCTTAATCATCAGGATATTATATATTATCTAGATCTTAAATTAGTATTTGGATCTTTTTAAAATCCTTGTCCTAATGACAACATCCTATCTCAATGCAATATAAATGATACCTGTGCTGACATCATCATGACATTAAGCCATGGGGATACTTCATATTCTTAGTATCTCAGATCCTATCCTAGTATCTCATCCAGATGACATCACCTTATTATACCATGATGAGAGACTTTCTTCCTGTTGACGTCATCCAAACCCTATGACCTGATGGATGTTGCACTTATAATATCCTGACCTTAACCCGATGATAATTCCTTGGTCAACAGAGGTTGACCTGATGCATGATGACATCATCTGGAAGTTTATATTTGAATATCCACATGGATATTCCTTAGTAGGATATCCACTTCTTTTTACCCATGCTTGTCTACATTTAATGTAGTGTGATAGGTCGTTAGTATTTAAATTTGAATGCGTGCCAACATACACCTATGATAATCCTATGCAATCTTGCTAATTTTGACTATCATAATGCATTGAGACCATTAATAAGCCCTAATTGTTTAAGGTAAAAGAGGATTTCTTTTAGTATAATTGAC
Source organism: Cunninghamia lanceolata (assembly GCA_027924645.1). Classification (NCBI taxonomy): domain Eukaryota; kingdom Viridiplantae; phylum Streptophyta; class Pinopsida; order Cupressales; family Cupressaceae; genus Cunninghamia; species Cunninghamia lanceolata. Next base: position 862,270 of record BSBN01000609.1, read on the forward strand.
ACAATTGCATTCTAAGAGCCCTAATTTCTGCTATTGAGAGCTTATTGCAAACTAGAGCCAAGCTAAGAGAACAAAATTGCAAAAGAATTCATCATATAGAGCTTCTATTCAGACATCACCACACTCATAGTAGGTTAAGGAAGCATATACAGGTATGTATAACACACTATCCCTCTGGTTATGTTCATAAGACCGTATCATAATTAGTTAAAGAAATGGTAAACGATACACAGTAAAAATTATTATACGTTATGCATAGTATAAGTTCAATTCGTAAGACTGGGGCATATTACCATTCTAGATCATGTAAATTAGTAGTGTGCTAACCCTAGATAAACAAGTATGTGCTATTATTTGAGACTGGTATATTCAAATTGTAGGACAAAATGTCACATCCATGCATGGACAAGCGAGATGTAGAGTTCAAGCCAGTTATGTCTCACAGGACACACAACGTATATAACAAGTCAGGATTCTCTGAGGATACTCATTGTGGGAACACGGACATTGAAGCATATAGAGCTCAGATTGATGCTAGAGAAGATGATGTCATATTTAATAATATAGTGGCATCTGGTTTATTTCATGTTGTTGGTTTTCCCTACTCTATAGAGGCTTTCAACCTTTTGGCAGAAATTGCATTGCACTATGATATTAACATGAGGAAAATAGCGAAACAAGAGAGGTTCTATGTAGATTTATCTATGGATGGTATCACTGAGGTGTTGCATTTGTGTATTTCTTAGCATATATATGTGCCAGACTTAGATGTACTGGCCAAAATGGCATAACACTTATACAAATTTGATTTTAATGAAGAAGTACAATATATAATGTTTATGCTTAGCTGGATGAATGGATTGCTGAATTGTGGAACATTTGAACCCTGGATGTTCAAGTTAATAAGGATGGTTGTTGAATATGAAGAAGATCAAGCAAAGGTCCAATGGGTCAAGATTATCAGTGATACTCTTCATGAATAGATGGTCAAGTGGAAAGAAGGCAAGGGGATGATCTTCAGGATGACATCTTACTTGGTATATGCCTATGTAGCAAAAGGCACATTTAATGGCCTACAAATTGTAGGAAAGATTGGGAGGTTGCCCAATGAGAAAACTCCCTGGGGGTACTATCCCCAGCAAGAGAGATGATTTTTAGTGCAACATTACAAAATGGTTAATGATGTTTTCCTGATGCACTTAGTTCGCCTCATGGAAGGGGACAAGACCAAATGATTTTTAGTTGGTACCACAAAAGCTATCAATGGATATGGCTCTTAGTTCATCCAAGCTAAAACCTACTCATACATCCAGATGGAAGGTTTCAATGGGAAACCATATATGTTACCAAGGTACCCTACAGATAAGGTGGTACTAATGGAAATGATGAGGTAGTAGCTGCCTACATTTGAAATGTCAAAGGTAAAAGAGGGAAAGCCATATAGGAAATTTCCTATTGATGTAACTGGTTTGTAGTAGGAGCCATAGAGAATTCAAGAAAGGCAGTGGTAGAGTTGAAATATTTGAACTTAAAATTGTTTCCTCTAGCCAGAGACCATGATCCTTACCATATGATTCAACAAGGATTTAATAAGAAGTATAAGCATAGTGTCCACCTTGAGGACTACTGGGCAGACTGCAATAATAAACATTAAGTAAGAAGAAGAGAATATCAGAGACTAACACTGGATCAAATGAGAACAATAGGGCAGCCTAAAGTGCCTCCGTAAATCAGAGAAGATGAAGATAATCTCATGGATCCAGAACATGAAGATTAAAACATATATAATGACACCATTTCTACCCCAGACCTAACACGAAAACAGGAAACTTCAATTGATGCCCTCATTGCCAAAGTTATGGCCAAAACAAAGAACTAGGTTACCCAAAGGGTCAATGAGCTTAGAGGAAAAGGTGTGGCAATCAGAAGTGACAAAAAGGGGAAGAGAAAGAAGAGAGAAGAACATGGATATGATGATTTCCTTGTATATAAAAAATAGATCCTAGGGACAAAATTACTTGAGCCTAGCTTGTCTGAAACAGCAGAGGAGGTTACTTCTAAAGGAGTATCCCTAGTGTACCAACCATTCTCACCCCCTATAGGACTAGTGCTTAAAGCTACCCCAATATCTACACCCCAAATATCCATAACCCAAGGGGAGACTTCAAAAGATCAGGAGATAAGTCTAGTTGGGACTGTTGGAGAGGGAGGAGATGATGATGAAGAAGATCAAGTGCCAATTGGGACACTTAAAAGGAAGAGAAAAGATGATGTGCTATAGGGGGTCAAGGTGCCTAGGTAGAGTAGATATCAAAGTCCTCACATGAGAGGGGCCATTACACCACCAGCAGTAGTATCAGGATCAGGTGATCCATTTGTAAGTATAGTTAAATAATTATAGCATGACGTGCCTGTGGATACAATAGTTAAAGTAAAGAGTGAGATGGCACCTAAATCTAAGAGCTAAGCTCAAGGAGAAGAAACCACAAGGGCCCTTCCATTAAGTCAAACAATTGATTTAAATAAGGACGAAGTGATAAAGGATATTAAAAATCACCCTATTGGACTCATGATGCAACATATAGAAGCTGTAGATAAAGGTGAAGTAGCAGTAGAATAACATGATGAAAGAGTAATAAGAGAGGAGTCCCCTTAAGTAGTGGTGCATATGGGACCTCTAAACATCCTAATTGAAGAGGTGACTAACCTGACAATAGTTGACTTGACCTATGTGCCTGAGAAGGGAAGCACTGAGGAAGAGGCTATTAAAGATAGCCAAACATTGCAAGAAAACATCCAGTGGAAGTGAAGGCTAGCAACAAAGGAGCTCATTCAGATGAAGCTCACTCAGATATCCTTGAAGATAAGAGTGCACATGAACAAATGGAATAGTAGGATATTTTGATTGATAAACCTGAATAGGAGAAGGTATCTACATCACTTGCCACTAAAGGGAATAAGATGGGTACGTAGGAATAAAGGCATCACCATGATGATCAATAGAATAAAGGTTAGGAGCTTGAAAATGACAAAATTCCACAAGAACAGGATGGTGGACAAGGTGATCAGCCTCCTCCAGATCAAAGGTAGGAAGGACATGTGCTTGAAAAAGAAAATTTGAATGCCAGGACAAGACAATAGGAGAATGTGCAAGAATCTAGTAATGATCAAGAGAAGGACCAAGATAACTCAAATTGAACAACTAGATCAGGGAGGATCATAATTAGAGGCATTGTCCTTGATTTCGTTAGAAATAGTCCAAACAAAAGACCATCAGGTACCTTTTGATTTTATGTCTCTGTTCACTCTTAATTCCTCTAAAGCTAAACAGAGAGCTAGGACAGTCTCGACCATTAAAAGAGATCCAAAGACAGGAAAAAGGATAGCTCAAGTTGTTGTTCCTATAGTGGATAAGACCAAAGGAGAGATAAGGCCAAAAGAATTTTTAGGTGACACAATATGACCTAGGTCATGTCACCACAGAACAAGAAATCTAAGAACACATTGAGAGCATAGAGGCAGTAGTGGCCAAAATAAGAAAGCTTAAAGCCAGAAAGAAGGAACTTAAAGAGAAAAATGCTCAGTTGTAGCAGTTTATATAGGGATTGGTAAAGCCAAATAGCTTGGCATCCACCCTACAAGATACAAAGAAGCCAGTTGTACTTACATTAATAAGTGAAGAGGAAATACCTAACTTGGATGTGCAAAAGCACCAAGCTAATATTATGGACAAATGGTTCATATGGTTCATAAAACTAATAAAGACTTCCAAGTCTAATTGGGACACATTGTCCAATCTAAAAAATGACATTGATTCTTTAAAGAGTGAATTCAATCAGAGAATACAAAAGTGTAACTATGCAATGGTAAGGCTCAAAAGAGCCAAAGAAATGACAGGTCGAGAGTTGTTGAAAAATAAAATTGTTACCAATGTAACTCTACCACTCATGGACACCTGGGTGACTGAGATGAAGTATGAATTAGAGGTATTGAAGGCCAACATGATTAAATTAAGAGATACTCAAACCAGGATCCATGATTTATTATCTGAAGAAATGAATATATTGGAAGAATTGCTAGAAGATGCAGTAATAGAGGGAGCAGTCCCAAAAATGGAAGAGGCTATCCAAATATTCAAAGAAAAATTTAAGGAAGTGACAGAAGATCCCTTAGAGCTCTTTACTAAGGATCTTATGGATGAGATGTTTGTGTTGAATGTAAAAATAAAGACATATGGCAAAGAAGCAGATAGCAAGACATCTATGTGAGAACCTTTGGAGAAATAGATAAAAGCATTAATGTATGCTAAGTTGAGATCCATGATGATTAGTAAATTCCAAGTGGATACTTTTGTTCAAGCATATGATAATTATAAAATGTTAGACACAGGGATGTCAGTGCATGAATAAAGCACATCTAAATGAAGAGGATGTTGCAATAGATATCATTGAGGATGTTTTGTCATTTTGTCACTTGTAGTCTAGTTGACTAAGTCAATGGTCTTAGACTATTCTAGGTTCACAACTATATCTCACTAGATAATTACCAATTGGCAACTTGTGCCACATATTTTGTATTTTGACTTGGTCAATGCAATATGAACCATTGATTGTAATAGATAAATTTTGATTGTAGGATCTTTTGTATCTGATTCTCATCCTTGTCCTATAAAATGATTTAGAACTTCAGTTGTAGATATTCAAAACTTAATTGAGATTGGATTGTTGAATGACATGACCAACTCACAAAGTCAATTGTAAATATATACTCTTTTGCATACTTAATGAAGGTGAAGACCTGTGATTACAAATAATCGTAAACTTTGAGAAATCTGTGGATGAATTCTAGACATGTTACTTTGATTTGCTGTGTCCCTTGAGGTGCATCTCAGTCTGTGCATATTGTCTTCATTCCTTTCCTTTGAAGTTAGAATCAATCATATCTAGCTGTGGAATGACCTAGTGAAAATATGGTTTGATTTTCCTTCTCTTCATGATAGTATCAAGGATATATATTGATCAATGACTGAAGATTCAATTTATTTCAGTAATTTTATAAAGATTTAGTTCTATTTCTTTAAATTTCATTAGAATCACTATCATAACTGCAAATACACAGATAAATGGAAAGTAGAACATTAAATATGTTGATACCCATAAATATATGAAGATCTCAAGCATATTTAGACAAAGTGCATACAAAATAGAAAATATTATGCAAAGAAAAACAAATAATGATAAGGACCATGGAAATACATGCTTATAGGCACATCATTTGAATAAATTTACAGTGCATAAGTGAAATTAAGTAAAGATTAGTTCAGTATAAGTGAATAGAAGATAGTTTTAGAAGAACTAATTAAAATAATCATAAATCAACTTAACAAAAGTGATATGCAAAAGAATTGATCAAACTTATCATAAATATCTACATGATTTGGTTAAATAGAGTAGGATTTAACATCGTTCATTAAGAATTTATAGAGAGCAGGTGAAACAGAGTAACATCTAGATATCTGGACAAAAATCCAAAGTAGAAATGTAAGGCCCCTAATGGAAAACAACAATTCACATCAAACTAACTAAGAGATTATCAGAAGGTCAAGACCTAACTAACAGAGCCTTAGATTTATCAATTCATCCTGAATTGATCATACTTTTCAAGATGATAAAGGTTTGTTTTTTATTATATAAGGCAGCTAAAATAAGGGGCCGAACCCTTACAAAATAGTAAAAAGAAACCCCAGAGGCATCAGCACAAAAGAGCCTCAAAACAGTTACAGCATAACCCGCTTAACCAGCATAAACAACATAGACAGCAAAACCAGCCTAAAGACAATATATATGAAGTAGTAGAGTAGTAACAACATTAAAGAAACTAGAACTAAGGAGAAAGATTCTCCCATCTTTTAGCCATGGATTCAATAAATTCATCCAACTTTTTGGAGTTCTCATCTTTATCAATAGAAACAGTAGCCCCAAAATCTTGTAGCACAGAAAGATTAAGTAAAATAGCATGCCTGATCATAGTAGAAAAGGACTGCTCCAGCTTCTTAACACAGCCCCTCAGGATAGCAATGTCATTCCTATAACCAGCATCTGCCTCCATTTCATTAGCAGCTTCCTCCACAAACATTTTTCCCCCTTCGTTAGCATTATCCTTAGAATTGTCAACAACACCACCAGAAGCCGCCATCAGTTTATTCCAATTCTTACCATCAGCATCCTTGAAAATCTCTTGAACTTCCATAACCTTAGCCTCATCACCCTGAGTGGACTCATCAGACTCACTCTCAGAATAATCTATAAGTTTAACTTTGGGCGCAGGTTTGCCAGCAATCCTCCTCGACCGCCTAACCCCTGAGGAAAAGCCCTCCTTCGCATCCTTGGCAGATAAATTAGATTTACTGCCCTATCCCACAGGGGTATTGCAAAGATTTTTTGGGGTCCCCACAGCAACCCCCACATTATCCTCTTCCACCTCTCTTATTTTCCTCTTCTTGCACTTTGTACTAACTTTAGAGACATGAGTGGTGGTAGTGGTCACCATGGGAATCTCCTCGATAGTAGAAAATGAAACCCCTTTCATCTTAGGAGAAATAGGGGAAGGGCACGGCTCTTCAGAAATAGTAGTATCATCAAGGTTGGCAGACATTTCCCCACTATGAGTCTGGATAGGCTTAGGTGGCTCCAAGGCAAGGTGGAAATTGTATAAGCAGAGGATGAGACCCAGGTACAGGGGAATGGGTTTCTTGGAAGGTTTCTTGGCCAATTTAGCTCTAACCCTAAGAACCGAATGCTCAAGGGAAGAAAATAAATAAAATGGGAAAATAATATGAGCATTATGTCTAAAGTGATTTAAAAGAGGAAGATGATAATTGTAGAACCTAGTAAAATGCCCCTCCAGAGTGAAGTACTTCATAAGGAGGAAACACATCCCGTCCCATGGCTCAGGCAGCTTAGCTCGTTCAAATCCTCCCTGATAAGGAACAAGTTCTTCACCTTCCCCAAGGAATAACTTTTGGTTAGAATGGTCCACCACTTTAGCTTTCCTTTGCAGTTTGGTCCCCTAAGTCGACAGGCCAGAAGCCATAGCAATAAGATTCTTAGAAATCTCAAACCCAATTCCCCCCACAGTGACTCGACAGTTTTGCCAAGACCTAGAAAATTGTTCAGACATATTTTCATCATAACCATTAAGATGTTCCAAATAAGGATTGATACTACCTTCCTTGTAGTAGTAGTGCCAGACCACAACATTGTCTTTAAACTTACAACAGGAAACAGGCTCCATTCGAATCCTATCACCACCCATATTAGCCTTCTAGACAAAATTACAGAAACCCCAAAACTTCACAGAGTTAGTGTGCAGGGTAACATTAACTGCTTGACCAGGGATTATGATAGTAATAATAAATCTGCACTCCTTATCATTAATGAAATCCACCTTACGGAATTGACACCTACTCTTTCCATGCTCGAACATAATTTTTTGGCAATCGCTATAATTAGCAGATAAGCAACTCGCCTTACCAAAAGGGAGTAATAAGGTAGAAATGACCTTAAGCAAAAAAGTACAAAAAATCACGTACTTTAAGATACATGTCAGCATCTTCCAACAAAGCCAACAGAGAGAGATTTCTTTCCAAGTATAGTGACTCATCCTCAACACGTCACCTCCATTTGAATTAAGTCCCTTATTATTAAGGAGATTTGATTAACTTGGCGCCAACAAAACCAATTTGAAAATTGTTGGCCAAGGTCAGCAAAAGTGTCTGCAACCCCATTACCCTCTCTATATATATGAGAGATATCCACTCTGGGAATCCTCTGTAGAAGGATCTGGATATCCACAATAATATCTTTCAGTTTCCAACCACAAGTCAACACATTATTAACAGCATCGATAACCAGTTTGGAATCCCCCTGAACATACAATTGTCTAATACCAAGAGAAATAGCCAATTTCACCCCCATAGAAGAGTAGTGGCTTCAGCATAATTGTTGCTTTGAAAGCCTATCCCACCAGCATAAGCAGCAACCATCCACCCTTTGTAATCCCTTATAATCCCGCCACCACTAGCCTTGCCATCCCCCTTAGAAGCCCCATCAAAGTTTAGTTTGAGCCAATTGGGCCTCGGGGGAACCATCTAGTATTTAATCTCTGCAACTGTTTGGAACTATTATGAGCTAGAATTTGGTTTAGAATCTTCCTGTTGTGTGGTTACACAACGCGCCCCATTTTGACTTGGCAAAACAGGGACCCAACTTGTTGGCTTGGCTTGTGTTGGCGGTTTGGTAAAAGTAAGTCGTTTGCATCATCATGATTAACCAGGATGACGTAAGTCACCATTATGAGGTCAGTTTGTTAAAATTTGTATTTCTTTCCTGTGACCTCATAGTTTGAAAGAGTGTTAAAATTCATGTAGGTTTGCCTTTTACATCACCCTGATATTCCTCAGGATGTGAAAGTTATGAACAGTCAAAGTTTTGGTCAAACCTGATATTCGCAAGAGGAGGATCATATTTTATAACCTCAGTCATGTTGTTGAAGATCATCATCTTCTTTGAAACATCCCCTGATAAGTCATGCAACTAAAATATCCAGACGTCAACTTTAAGTGGTAGTAAATCTTCCGGTCAAGCGGTCTTTTGTATTGCAAGCGTCATGTTTTCGAATGTAACCCAATATTTCTTAATATCGTCCTGACGTGAAATATCACCCTTAGAAAATATCCTGATGATGTCATCCAAATCTAATAAATGAAGAAACAAACATGATGATGACATCATCATCACATTTACATTTCGACAGGATATTTTCTGAACATGATCATGTTCGTCTAATATGACGATGACGTCATGATACCTTTCTGATACAAAGAATGAATATCATGATGACGTCATCCTAATATTCCAAAAGAGAGACATGTAAGTTTGTCTCATCATCATCATATTTGAAACATCACCTGATACATTGAAATATCCTCCTGATGTACTAAACATAACCAAAAGAGTGTTTTTGTCACTCGAATCTTGTCGCGATAACAATTTCAATATGAGGGAGGAGGATGATATTTGAAACTCAACCCGATATTTGCGAATATCCTCCTGCCCTCATGATATCCTATCATATGGATATCCCCCTGCTCCTGTTGCCGCCATTATCATTAAATGCGTGTAGACATGGTAGGTGGTTCCCGCCGACCTCGGAACCCAATGAAACACCTGGCGAGATCCTGCGTTTTCACACGAATAATCAAGGAATACAATCTAATGTGTCAGAGTTGCCCTAAATTTACCCTAATTGTGAGGTTAAAAGGTAATTCAATCGTCATTTTCACATTTACCTTGCGATAAAATTGTTTTACAGAGCACCAGCTCCCATAGCCGCATACCAGCTACTGTTGCACAATTTGAGCTCACAGACAGAAAGAAAGAGGTGATCATCAGCTGAATTAAGAACGTCGTTGGCAATCTACGAGTATAAAAGAGAAATTTGCATAACCAGGTAAGTAAATGAAACCCTCATCATGTTATTATTGTTCAGGTATGATGATGTAAGTTTTGGTTTATGCATCCATATGATTAAGTAGTATTGAAAAGATACAGTAGGCATAGTGATTTTAATTGCAATATGCACACATGTGTATATCCGTTGTGAGATAGGATTTTGTTAACTGCAGGTACTCATGGCTAACAAGCGGTTTGTCAAGTGTCAAGAGGAATTCAGTAGGCCTATGTTCTCTTCTCAGAGGGGGGTCCTGTTCAAGTATGGAGCAATTACAGACACACATCAGGGAAGCACTAATCTAGAAGCCTGGTCAGCTAAGCTGAATGATGGGCATGACAAGAGTCCTATGCTAGATGCAGTGTTCATATCAGGGATGTGGAACGTTACTGGTTTCCCATATTCTATGGAATCTCTGGAGCTGGTTATAGAATGTGCCCAGAATTATAATCCTCAGACAAGGCAAGTGGTGAAGCATGGGAGGATATATGCAGACCTCTCCATCAAGGGTCTCTCCCAGACATTTGGATTACTGCTGGGCAGTAAAGTTAAGAGTGTGGACCTGAAGAAGGCAGAAAAAGAGTATGAGGCCAACAAGAAATCCGCCAGGAAGAACATGTATCAATGGCGGGCTGAGAACAGCACATATCCAGCAGCAGCCAAACTTCCTGTGCACATGTTCAAGTATGATTTCAGTGAGGAGTACCAATACATGATTGCACTCCTAAACAGGGTAATAGGCCAGCCTGATGCTGGTAGTTTCAGAGATTGGATGTATGGAATAATAATGATGTGTCTGTATTCAGACATCAAGCCACTATGGGGCCAAATAATAAGTGATGCTCTACATGAGCAGCTGATGAACCTAGGAGGTTCAAATTGTGCATTTTATATGACATCTTACATTGTTTATTCTTGTGCTTACAAAGGCACTTTTGATGCCTTAGTTACAGATGGAAAGCTCACAGGCACAAATGCTGCATATATCTGGGATCATCATCCCTAGCTGCAGAGAACCAACTGCCTCAAAGATTACAAACTGGTCAATGATGCATTCTCTATGCATCTGGTAAGGACCATGGAAGAAGACATAACAAAAAGATTGAGCATGGAGGCTCAAGAGGTAGTTTACAGGCATGGAGCCTAGTACATATAGTTTGCAACCTTTTCATACATAAGGGTTGAAGGTTTTGAGGGACATCCCCTGATGCTGCCGAGGTATCCTACTGATGCAGTAATATTAATGGAGTTTATCGGGCAGGGCGCCACAATGATAAAGATGTATAAGGATGCCAAGAAGCTGCCACCAATTTTGTTCCTAGTCAGCATAGGCTGCTACATGTGCCTTGATTCTGACAATATAAAGAAGGTGATGGTCACACTAAATAAAATGAATATGCAGCCTTTCCCACTAACTAGACCATATGATCCTTACAGCAGGATACAGAAGATACTAAGAAAGCCTATTCATCAGAGGCACCTAAAGGATTTTTGGGCTGACTGTGAAGATGAGGCAGAAGCCGGGAGAAGAAGGTATCAGAGGCTAACTCTGAACCAAATTAGAACTTTTGATTGCATCTCCCTTCCCCAATAATTGAAGAAGGATGATGGCAGGATAATGGCAGATGAGTATGAACAAAAGAAGATATACAATGACACCATCTCTACACCTGACCTCAGCATGCAGAGGACATATCCTTGGACCCATTCATTGCCAGGACCATACAACTGACTCAAGCTTGGGTTGATGGGCAGGTGGAGGCACTGAAAAAGAAAGGTGTTGCCATTACAGTGGACAACAAAAAGAAATGATAGGATATCCCTGGGGATGAGTATGATGACTTCCTAATTGAGAAGAGGAAGACCAAGGGAGATAGAATCCCTACACCACAGCAACAGAGCAAAAGACCCCCAAGGGGCAAGAAGGTGGATAAGGAACCCAAAGGGGTTATAATTGAAAGGGTAGTATTTGAAGCTGAGGAGGTAGCAGGATCAGGATCAGGATCAGAGTCAGCATCCCCTCCAAAGAAAGAAAAGCCCAAAAAGAGTAAGACAGCAGAGGCTGGAATCACTGAGACCCTAGAAGTGGGTCAATCCTCAAGGAAACATGATACAGAGGATATCCTCATGGAGGAGGAACCTGAAGAAGAAGGGGCTCCGTTAATAATAAAGAGCAAGAGGAGAGCTCCACAGGTGCTGGTATCCACCACACCTAAGAAACAAAGAACCTCCATGAGAGGTGGAATAACCCAACCCCCTACACTAGTACAAGGGGCAGGTAGTGAAGTGCCAAAGAAACTTCAACATAATGTTCCACTTCCTACCATAGTCAAGTTCAAAACTGAACTTGCAGAAGAATGAATGAAAGAAACCTCCTAGACACAAGCAGAAGAACATGTCTCGCTTGATGATGAAATAAATTTCTCTGATGATGAGGTGGTGCAGGATGTGGTTGCACAGAAGATGGAAACACTTGCTGCTGGTATAAGTATGACACCTCATAAGCCTCCACCAGTTTAAACTGTATTTGAGGAGATGAAGCAAGTGGAAGAAGAGAAAGAAAAGAGCCCAGAGCAGGTAGCTCAAGAAATAGGGCTGGAAGCATTAATCACAGAGGTGACAAGCCCTGTAGTGGTAGACCTAACAGAGAAACAGGATGCAAGTCCTGAACAGCTAGCAGGATCACCTGACAAAGGGGACTGAACAGAAGAGATAGAGATGGTAGAGTCAGAAGGCCATACTCTTGAATTGGGTCAACAAGATCCACATGATACATCAGCGGAACCTACTATAGTAGAGGTTCAAGAAATAAAGGCTGATGAAAAGAAGGAAGCACTAGAGGATACAGCTGCTAAGATAAAGGAGGTTGACAGTGCAGGCCCAGAACAAATAATGGCCGCAGAACAAATGCCAGCACCTCAGGCATAATCCCCAGTATCTAGTGCATTAGATGACAACAAGGGGAAGAAATAAAAATAGATGAAATAATGATGGAGAAAGATCATGATCTGCATGATCTACATACAGATACACCACACGGTTCCCCGCACCAAGAAGATGCTCCTCTGGAGAAAGAGATTCCTCAACAGGAGGATGTACCGTAGGATCAACAGCAAAGCGAGCATCAGGAAGAAGAAAAAGAAAAATCACCATCTCCACAACATCTGCTGATAGAAAAGGGAGATACGGGTGAACATCATCATGATACTAAAAAACATGATCAGGTGCCTCCATGGTTAGCAAAAGAAGTAAATATTGAGGAAGAACTTGAAATTCAAGAATTTGATGTCTCCACCTTGTTCTCCACGGATATAATGAAACCTAGGAGGAAGGCCAGAATGACATCGGCCATCAAGAGAGATCTGGCCACCGGGAGAAGGACCGCACAAATTGCCATACCCGCGGTGGAGAAAGAAAAAGGTAAAATTACTGTTGATGAATTTCAAATTAGCACAGTAGATTTGGGTTTTGCTAATGAGGACCAAGAAGGTCAAGAGGGCAAAGACATTATTGACTCTCTAATTCAAAAGGTGAAAAGAGAGAAGGAGAAGAATAAGCAACATAAAGAGCACATTGCTCAGTTGCATGCCTATATCAAAGGACTGACCAATCCTGATGATACCACAACTGAACATGCAGTCCCATTGACTGCCATTTCTCAGGAGGAGGTAAATAAATTAGACCTCATGAAGCATGAGGCATCTATAATAAGGAAATGGATGTCATCCGCATTGGATGATGCTGTAGAAATAATGAATGCCTCTTTGAAGAGGTGGAGCATTCTAAGTGACTCCAAGACCAAGGTGGATAAATTGCAAATGCAGACTGGGAAAAGGTCTTATAAATTGGAAAGGGTCTTGAGCCTTTTGAGAGAAATAAAGGGGATAAATCCTCAACTGCTTATCAATAAGCAGGTATTGAACAGTAATACCGCATTGTTGATAGATATCTGGTACAAGGACACTCAGTTCGAATGCGGAGTCCTCAAAAGATGCAATAATAAGCTGAGAGATATTAGCATGAGGCTACATGATTTAATGGCTGAAGAGGCAGTGATATTAGAAACATTGGAAGGCAAGGTGGAAGGTAAAATAGAAAATCAAGATGAAGAGTCTGCCATCAAAGCTATACACAGTAATTTCCAATTAGAGGCAGATGGTCCACCTGTCCACTTGACAGAAGAACTTATAGATAAAATAATGAGGATCAAGGTCCAGATGGAGAAATATAATGAAACACTACAGGATAGGAAAAATAAGCTGGATAACAGCAAAGACAAGTATGAAGCACATAAGCATGCCATCATCAAAGCAAAAACTCAAGATGGTGGAGGGATAGATCAAGTTGTGCATTCATATGAGCAGGTCCGCAGTAGTATGCAGCCTCATATGCAGCATCATCATCATCAGGATAGCGAAAGTTCAGGAAGCGACGCGCATGATGATGATCCACATGAATCGGCTGAGGAGCATGATGAAGATACATCATGAAGGGGATATAAGCATAAGTAGTCTAGATAGTTGCCAGCTGGCAACTTGTGCCATTTTGTAGAAGTTGACAAAGTCAAGAAAATCATGACCGTAGTTTTGTATTGATAAATCAAGATCGTAGATCTTTTGTAATGGCTTCCTCACCTTATTCTATAAAAGGTGGTGTGATGCCTTATTGTAAACATTCAAAACTTAATTGAAATCTGTCTGCTGAAACATTCAGAGCTCATTTCAAAGTTTTTGTATACATTTATATTTTTGCATGCTTAATGAATGAGAAGACTATGTCGATTACAATTCATAGTAAATCTTGAGTAATCAGTGTATGATTTCTAGATATATGTGGTGATTTGCTGCGTCCCTTGGAGTGCAAGTCTACTTACTTGTGTTGTCTTCATACAAATTCATTTGAAGTTAGCATCAACTATATCTAGCTGTGGAATGTCCTGGTGAAAATATGGTTTGGTTTTCTTCTCTTCGTGATAGTATCTAATATACATGTGGTCCAAAAGCTGAAGGTTCACTCTAATTAGAAGTATTTCTTTAATTTCTTTTAAATTTCAGTGTATTTCATCTCCATAATTGCAAATAATTGATGATCTTAAGCAAATAATACAGATATGCAGACATCTCGTAAATAATTGCAAATATTTAGCATATTTGAGTACAAAGCAAGCACAATCAAAAATATCATGCAAAGATTGAGGTATATCTACGTCTTTTCACCAAACAGCTGCATAATATGACTTCTCTGTAAAGAATTTCTGCAGGAGAATCATGATGATGATAAACTTTCACGTAAGGCCCCAAAATGGAAACAGCAACTCACATTAACCTCTGAGTAACTTCAGATGATTAAGACCTAATCACCAGAGACTTGGGATCATGAATTCTTTGAATTCATAGTATCTTTCAAGATGAATAAAGGTTAAGTGTGTACTTTTATTCTATGTTTGTTTGTGACTAACATCATGACCAACATAAATTGGCACTAGAAGGAGGGCCCATGATCTGGAAGACCATGCTCATCATCATTATTTTTAGGTTTGATGATGCAGAGAGTAAGATAACCTTGGATCATCTGTGAATTTCAAATATTACACAAATATTTATTGTAAAAGGCTTGTATATGCTCATTCTGTGTAAAGATTTCTAGATCTCACATAAATATTGCAAGGTTTACAGTAGATCATTCTAAATTCACTAATGACAGCCAAAGATACATAAATTTGTTCAAGCTTTAAATAATTTAAGCCTTAGACACTTGAGATCTCGTGCTATGGGTCAAAATACCTCAAATATCCTATCATATTTGTAGTATCTTTGCAAATATCTCGTAAATATCCAGTCTGATCAGCCAACTGACTGCAAATATCACCTCATCCGGTGAAATCTAGCCAATATTTGCAAAGTTTCAGCCAATTTGCCTCAAAATTGAGAAATCCTGGCTCACAGGATAAATACCAGGTCTAGACCTAGTGGAATTTTCAAAGAATTGCCTATTAGAGGTTTCAGACCTAGAACTATTGACATCCATCATACTCCAGGGTCTAGTGCATCAGAGGCTTCACCAAAGCCTCCTCTTGTAACTCCTGTTGATTTACAAATACCTTCTGGGATATCTGTGACACCTCCAGTTTAGCCTCAAGGTGTACCTTTAGTCCAACCTCAGCCAGCTGCACCACCACCTCAACCTCCTTTGGTTGCAATGTCTTTCTTTGCAGTAGAGTCACCTTTGACCTCTACTACATATCATGAGTTACCAAAGAATCTGGATAAACTTTGTCCAAAATATCATCCTTATCAAGATGCTGAAGATCATATCAGGACTTTTAAGGAAGCGTGTTGCAGAGCCAGAATAGAGCATCAAGATGTGGTGTGCAGATTATTTCCCTTCTCCTTGGGGGAAGAAGCTTATAATTGGTTCATCAGTCTTGGTCAGGGTTCTATTAATTCCTGGGCCTTATTGGAGAAAGCTTTTCTTGATAGATTTAAGGTTCCAGTCGATCCCTCAATAAACTATCACTTATTTGCCACTATCAAGAGATTTGAGAATGAGCCTATTGCCAATTTCAATGCTAGGTTTCAGAAAATGTTGTCTAGAGTGGTCACCCCTTATACTGTGTCTGATGAAGCTGCAAGAAGCATTTACTATTCTGCCTTGGATCCTTTGACTTCCATGTTCATAAGGAGGACACATCCCTAGATCACAACTTTAGCCTTAGCTTTTCAAGAAGCTATACAGGTAAATCAGCAATTAATACCTGCCCCTACTCCAAATATGGTATTTCCTACCTTGCCGGGCATGCACCCACAATATCTTACATCATATTCTACACAATATCCTATACAATATCCTAATGGAGCATTGATACCCCCAGTAATCATGCCTACACCTTTGCAAGTACCTCCACTGAGCATCATGCCCCCTCCTAATGGAAATGGCCAACTGCCACAATATCCCGCACAAGCTCAGACACCTCAAGGTACTGATCTATCCAATAGTAATCATGGATCCTCTTTCTTCAAGCCTCAGACTAAAAACGTGGTAGCTAAAGTTCAAGAAGAAAAGGAGGAGATTAAAGAAATTTCTGCTCAACTGAGAAAACTCACCAC
Organism: Cunninghamia lanceolata; assembly: GCA_027924645.1. Classification (NCBI taxonomy): domain Eukaryota; kingdom Viridiplantae; phylum Streptophyta; class Pinopsida; order Cupressales; family Cupressaceae; genus Cunninghamia; species Cunninghamia lanceolata. The sequence goes on from BSBN01000609.1 coordinate 878,886, forward strand.
AGAGGTGACACATTTGAGAAATTAGGGTTTCTATTCCCAGTCAAATCAGAATAGAAATTATTCCAATGATAGATCAAATTATCCTGATAGAGGATATAACACCAGTAATTTCAATAATGGTGGTGGAAATAACAATAATCCTTAGAGACAGCCCAAAATATGGAACTCTAGGCCAAATAATGGCTCATTACCATCACCCCTAGATAATCAACCTCCTGGTGAAGCCAAACAGACTACTAGAGTCAATCTTGCTGAAGCAGTCCTTACTAATTGGTGTAGGATCCACAATACAAATGCACATGCAGAGTTAGACTGTCCACAATTTAGAATTGCTGCTAGCATCTTTCAGACTGAAGTGTCTAATACTTCTGGAAATCCACCTCATGCAGAAGGAAATGAGATTGTTCCTTGTGGATATGACTCAGCTTTTGTGCTAGAAACCTACACTAATCAATCTCATCAGAGTCACAACCAGATATGTGAGGAATCTGCCTTAACTTTTGAAACAAATTATGTTTTCCCCTTTGAGGACGAAAATGAGCCTGCAAGAGAACATGAGGAAATACATGCATATCAGCAGCAATATCCTGGTAAGCATAATTATAACTTGAGGAGTAATGCCAACAGACCTGCTGGTCCATTGACATCATCCCTACCTCCAAATAATTTCAACACACCTCCTGATCCTAAAGCTAGCAATAACCCTGGGTTCCCCAAGGTAAATGCTCAGTACTTGTCACCTCAAAACACAGGATCAAAGATTACAAATACACCTCATGAATCCGACAAGTTAGTCACCTATCTAGCTGATGAAATGAAGAAAATTAAGATCAGCCTGTCCCTGTCTGAGTTATTGAAAACTCCTGCCATCAAAAGGGCATTCATGAAATCACTAGATGATCCTGCTCCTAAAGAGGATAGTCATCTTTCAAGTCAATCCAGTAGCAAAGATCATACTGCTAGGGATAATATTGTTAAGCCTAAAGTGTCAGCTATAGTCCAAGCTGTAGAAACCTCCCACATGACCTTGTATAGGGATAAGACTGAATCACCTCCATTCCTCCTAACCATAAGAATGTTTAGCAAGAACTTGCACAACTGTCTGGTTGATTCAAGAGCTTCCACTAATGTTATGCCCCTATCAATATGTAATGCCTTAGGACTACATCCTGCTAAATCCCTAAAGAAGGTGACATAGTTAGACAAAACAAAGGTAAGTGTAGTAGGAGAGTTAACTCATATCCACATGCAACTAGCATCTGATCCTAGGATCCAATATTACATTGATATTCAGGTAGTTGACATACCTGATACTTATGGGATGTTGCTTAGCTGAGACTAGTCCAAGATGCTCAATGGATATATGTCCACAGATTTCAGTCATATGTGGTTACCATGGAAGGGTATACCTAATCAGATCAGGATTGATGCCGAGCCGAGAATGAAACATATGATCACTGAGTACAACCGAACAAATGAGATCCTGTACGTAGATGTAGAACCTGTAGTTTACTGCATCAGGCCATAGACTGTCAAAATAGAAGAGATCTTGATGCTTGATCTTCATCATCATCATGATGATGATCATCAAGAGGATATCCCAGTTGAACAACATGATAATAATCCTGATAATGAGAATGAAATAGATCGCTTCAGAGATTTCAGGATGCATCTGTCTGACCAAGTAAGGCATTGTCAATTGTTAAATATACCTGCTAACGATATTTTGATTGATGGATGGTGCAGGTTACATGATGAAGCACACTCAGAAAAAACTTGTGAAGCATGTTTAGATAGATGATGCTGGAGCAGACATGTAGTGAGGCATCATCATCATGTTCTGAGGTAAATGCTACATCTGATGATGATGACGATGATACTAATCCTTATGTGTCCTCTGCAGGAACTAAAGAACTGACAGATCATGATGAAGATCATATCCTGGAAATATAAGAAGTCCTGGTTTCCGACCGGATGAATGATGAAATGAAAGAAAGGATCACCCCTGGTAGTGATTGCTTTATGGAACTAGATTATGAGTTGTTCGATGAAGACAAAGGTAGTGACCTGACTAAGTTTGAAAAATTTCTAGTGAAAGAAATAGAGAAGATGACACGATAGCATAAATCTCCCCATGAGGTTTTAATTAAAGGTTGGTGTAGGCTGCACGAGGCACCTCACTCAGAAACAACTTGTTCATTATGTTTACATATTTTGAAAAGGCATGCAGCTACAGATTCAGAAGATCATCCTCATGCTGAAATAAAAGAGAAAATAGAAAAACCGTCAGGCTCGCGAGAAAAAGGAAAGAAGAAACTTGAGGATGATGACATTCCTAAGTTAAAATGGATATCAGGCGGAGCAGCAGCCAGGGCTACAAAGAGAAAAGAAGGTTCAGCTAAATGTCCTGCTAAAGATAAACCTTGGATCCTAAGGTTTGATGGGTCCAAATCCAAGCAAGGTGCTGGGGTAGGAATTGATCTGATTGATCCAACTAGAAAATCCTATCTGGCAGCTTATAGATTACAGTTCCCCTGTACTAACAATGTAGCAGAGTATGAAGCTCTGATTCATGGAATGCTGTTTGCTCATAAGAAGAAAGTGAAGATCATGCATGTCTTCGGAGATTTAGAACTAGTGGTGAGACAAGTAAGAGGAATTTACTCATGTAACTATAGAACGCTGTCCAACTAAAGACATCGAGTGTGGGACCTGATTGAGGACTTTGATGCCTTTAATATCACTCATGTACCAAGAGAACAGAACCATAGGGTAGATGCACTTGCCCAAGCCACCAGTACATTGGAGCCACTGTCTATATCTGGTTTGAAAAGATTTTTAGTAGAACTGGTGTCAATACCTTCAGTACCTGATAATGTGACTAACCTCCAGGTGTTTGATGATGATCAGCACATTCTGGACTTCATCTCAAATAGGGACATATTTGAAGCTTAGATTATAGATGAGAATGGTATGGAGGATCATGTCTGGGAAGAAGATGAGATATTAGAATTACCTAGCAATAGGATTCCCAAGGGTATGATTGAGTTAGAAAGAGCCTTTGATTTGGATAATATGCTTAAACAGAAGGATCTACCTAAGGCAGATAGAGGTTAGTATTCACAAGTGAATATTGGACAGGATGAAAACAAGAAGAATGTATTGATAGGTAAGGTTTGTACAACAGAAGAGTTAGAAGGAATAACTCAGGCACTCAAGGACTACATACATGTAATAGCATGGACTTATGATGAGCTGAAGACATATGACACCTCTGTCATAACTCATACTATACCTCTCAAGCCAAATGCTAAACCTTTCAGACAGAAGCAAAGACCAGTCAATGCCTTGCTCGAACCAATAATTCTCGAAGAAGTCAAGAAATTGTTAAACGCCAGGATAATATTTCCTGTGAGGCACTCCACTTGGGTGGCAAATCTCATGCCGGTCAGAAAGAAGAATGGAGACATCAGGTTATGTGTAGATTTCAGGAACCTGAACAGAGCATCAGAAAAGGACAATTATCCTTTACCCTCATTGGATGAAGTTCTACAGATTGTAAATGGAGCTAAAATGATGTCCTTCCTGGATGGCTTTTCAGGATACAACCAAGTAATGGTTGATAAAATTGATAGATTGAAAACTGCCTTCACCACAAAGTGGGGGATATTTGCATATAGACGTATGCCATTCGGCCTCATAAATGCTGGAGCTACATTCCAACGAGCAATGGATATAGCCTTCAGATGCTTAATAGGAAAATGTATAGTCATTTACATGGATGACTTGACAGTATTCTCCAAGGAAAGGGGAATCATGTTGCTGATCTCAGAAGTGTACTGAAGAAATGTGAAGAGTATGGAATATCTTTGAATCCCAAGGAGTGCATATTTGGGGTGACAATAGGAAAGTTACTAGGCCACCTAATCACAGAAGATGGAATTATCATTGATCTTGACACGGTGGAATCTATCATGAAGTTACAACTTCCAGGGAGCAAAAAGGAACTCAAGTCTTACTTTGGTAAGATAAACTTTGTGAGGAAGTTCATCACCGGCTTTGCTGAGATTGTCGGGCCACTAAATGCCATGTTGAAAAAAGATGCACAAATTGAGTGGACACCAGAGGCCAAAGCTACATTTGAGGATATAAAGAAAGCAATTTCAGATGCTCCTGTCCTTATCAGTCTAGACTACACGAAAGATTTCTACATCTATTCATTTGCTTCAGAACATACCTTTGCAGCAGTGTTAACTCAAAGAAATGAAGTGAAAGAAGAGAAACCAATTGCTTTCATGAGCTGTCCTTTCAGGGATGCTGAATTGAGATATGTAGATGTTGAGAGACAGGCACTTGCATTAGTCAGAGCAGTAAAGAAATTCAGGCATTACATACTAAGAAGCAAGGTAATTACTGTAGTACCAGATGTAGCAGTGAAGATGCTACTGATGCAAAGTGAGCCTGGTGAGAAAAGAGTCAAATGGATTACTGTATTACAAGAGTATGATATGGAAATTACACCAATGAAGCTAGTAAGAGGACAAGCTTTGAGTCAGATGATATCTGAAATTGACCCAAACATCACTAGTCAGCAGTATGTGATCAATGAAAAAGACAATAGAGAATGGTATGTAGATATCAAGCACATCCTGATCACTGGAAAATGTCCATCAAGAATGCAGGCTTCATAGAGAAGGGCCTTAAAGATAAGATCCCAAAAGTATATGATGAAGAGAGGAACCCTATTCAAGAAGAATTATGAAGGAATATATCTGAGATGCTTAGAAAAGCCAGAAGCAAATAAGGTCCTGTCAGAATTACATGACAAGTTTGGAACGGCACATGGATCAGCATTAGCCACAACACATGCAATCCTCAAAGCAGGATATTACTGGCCTACAATTTTTAAAGACATAGCTAATCATGTTAAATGTTGTCATGTTTGCCAGGTTACTGCCAATAGAGAGAAATATGCTGCACAACCCTTGCAGCTAGTAATGGAAAATCACCCATTTACACAGTGGGGCATGGACTTCATAGGACCAATCAATCCTCCGTCCTCCTCAGGTCATAGGTATGTCTTAACAATTACTGACTATTGTACTAGATGGACTGAGGCTATTAGCAGCAAAACTTGCACTGCAGATGATGTCATTAAATTTCTGGAGAGCAACATTGTCACCAGGTATGGAACTCCTTATGCATTGGTAAGTGATAATGGTTCTGCCTTCATTTCCACCAAGTTATCAAGTTGGGCTTTTGATCATGGGATTATACTTAAGTTTTCATCCAACTATTATCCCCAAGGGAATGGATTAGTAGAATCCATCAATAAAAATTTGCTGAGTATCATAAGAAAATTAATAGAGAAAAACCCCAGGGAATGGAACTCATTTCTAAAGTATGCCTTATGGGTTGACAGAACTAGAATAAAAATTGCATTAGGAAACTCGTCCTTCCAGCTAGTATATGGGGTGGATCCCATCCTCCCTATAAACTTAAAAATTCCTACTTTGTAGTTTGCCCAAGAATACCTAGGCATAGACAATAAGCAAGAAGTCAGGTTGCTTCAGTTGATGCACTTGGAAGAAAAAAGGAGTCAAGCAATTGACCAATTTGCAAAACATCAGGCTGTTGTCAAGCGCTGGTTTGACAAGAGAGCCAGAGTTAAAGCTTTCAGGATATCTGATTTGGTCCTGATGTGGGATAAAGCCCATGAAAAAAAAGGTGACCATGGTAAGTTTGATAGATTATGGATAGGTCCCTTTCAAATTTCTGAGATACTAGGAGACAATACTTATAAGCTTAAGAACCTGACAAGTGAGGATGTCCCATTGCCAGTCAATGGACAGTTCCTCAAGCATTATTTCCAAGCCTAAATGACTTCATAACAGTCATATGTATCATATTGTATATTTGTATAATTGTTTGTACAGTTTGTTTGTTTTGCTTGTGTTGTTTTGTTGGTTGGGACCTTGTTCTGGTAAGTCAGGATGATGCACTTCATCACCCCAGGGAATAACTAAATTATTAAGATTCAAATGATGAGATCACATTTAGGCATAGGTTATGATTCATTCTAAGAAGTATTCATAATCAGGTTTGTGATATCTTTTCATCAGGGTGCCTTTTCTTGGTCAAAGTGAATCAATCACAATGAGACACCTAACAGCCTTGGGTTTGTTGAACACACAAGTATAGGTGTTAGGTGAAAAATCTAAAGGGACTCCCTTGCTACCAGTACAATCTCCAACCTAAAGCTGCAAGTGACTGTACCTTGTACAAATGAGCTGACATGATGATATCAGATACAAATGTTAAGAGAAAAAATTAGAAAAGAAATAAAGTTAGGCCATCTAAGTAACTCTACCGGGGCTATAGACACCTGCTGGCAGTGGGGCTCTACTTAGGGAGATTGTATAGATAACCTTGCCAAGGCTATAGACACCTACTGGCAGCAAGGCTCTATCCAGGTTGGCTTGAGGGATGATCTCCAACTATGTAGTTTAACACCAGTTACTTATGTTTTCAACTTACTTTCAAGATGAGGATAATTAATCATATGCACACACCTGATCCTTTGTTAGCATTGTTACCATGATGAAATTTTTATTATTCAGAAGATTATGAGGCCTATGCTTAGACAGAATTAGAATACTATAGAAGAATGTGATCACATCACTTGAATCATTAGAATTTGTTTGTTTTCTTTGGTGGCAAGTTGTTGTGTGGTTACACAACACGCCCCATTTTGACTTGGCAAAATAGGGACCCAACTTGTTGGCTTGGCTTGTGTTGGCAGTTTGGTAAAAGTAAGTCATTTGCATCATCATGATTAACCAAGATGAGGTAAGTCACCATTATGAGGTTAGTTTGTTAAAATTTGTATTTCTTTCCTGTGACCTCATAGTTTGAAAGAGTGTTAAAATTCATGCAGGTTTGCCTTTTACGTCACCCTGATATTCCTCAGGATGTGAAAGTTATGAATAGTCAAAGTTTTGGTCAAACCTGATATTCGCAAGAGGAGGATCATATTTTATAACCTCAGTCATGTTGTTGAAGATCATCATCTTTGAAACATCCCCCGATAAGTCATGTAGCTAAAATATCCAGACGTCAACTTTAAGTGGTAGTAAATCTTCCGGTCAAGCGGTCTTTCGTATTGCAAGCATCATGTTTTTGAATGTAACCTGATATTTCTTAATATCCTCCTGACGTGAAATATCACCCTTAGCAAATATCCTGATGACGTTATTCAAATTTGATAAATGAAGAAACAAACATGATGATGACATCATCATCACATTTACATTTCGACAGGATATTTTTTGAACATGATCATGTTCATCTAATATGACGATGACGTCATGATACCTTTCCGATACAAAGAACGAATATCATGATGATGTCATCCTGATATTCCAAAAGAGAGACATGTAAGTTTGTCTCGTCATCATCATATTTGAAACATCACCTGATACATTGAAATATCCTCCTGATGTACTAAACATAACCAAAAGAGTGCTTTTGTCACTCGAATCTTGTCGCGATAACAATTTCAATATGAGGGAGGAGGATGATATTTGAAACTCGACCTGATATTTGTGAATATCCTCCTGCCCTCATGATATCCTATCATATGGATATCCCCCCACTCCCGTTGCCGCCATTATCATTAAATGCGCGCAGACATGGTAGGTGGTTCCCGCCGACCCCGGAACCCAATGAAACACCTGGCGAGATCCTGTGTTTTCGCACGAATAATCAAGGAATACAATCTAATGTGTCAGAGTTGCCTTAAATTTACCCTAATTGTGAGGTTAAAAGGTAATTCAACTGTCATTTTCACATTTACCTTGCGATAAAATTATTTTATAGAGCACCAGCTCCCATATCCGCATACCAGCTACTGTTGCACGATTTGAGCTCACAGACAGAAAGAAAGAGGTGATCATCAGCTGAATTAAGAACGTCGTTGGCAATCTATGGGTATAAAAGAGAAATTTGCATAACCAGGTAATTAAATGAAACCCTCATCATGTTATTATTGTTTAGGTATGATGATGTAAGTTTTGGTTTATGCATCCATATGATTAAGTAGTATTGAAAAGATACAGTAGGCATAGTGATTTTAATTGCAATATGCACACATGTGTATATCCGTTGTGAGATAGGATTTTGTTAACTGCAGGTACTCATGGCTGACAAGCGGTTTGTCAAGTGTCAAGAGGAATTCAGTAGGCCTATGTTCTCTTCTCAGAGGGGGGTCCTATTCAAGTATGGAGCAATTACAGACACACATCAGGGAAGCACCAATCTGGAAGCCTAGTTAGCTAAGCTGAATGATGGGCTTGACAAGAGTCCTATGCTAGACGCAGTGTTCATATCAGGGATGTGGAACGCTGCTGGTTTCTCATATTCTATGGAATCTTTGGAGCTGGTTATAGAATGTGCCCAAAACTATAATCCTCAGACAAGGCAAGTGGTGAAGCATGGGAGGATATATGCAGACCTCTCCATCAAGGGTCTCTCCTAGACATTTGGATTACCGTTGGGCAGTAAAGTTAAGAGTGTGGACCTGAAGAAGGCAGAAAAAGAGTATGAGGCCAACAAGAAATCCGCCAGGAAGAACATGTATCAATGGCAGGCTGAGAACAACACATATACAGTAGCAGCCAAACTTCTTGTGCACATGTTCAAGTATGATTTCAGTGAGGAGTACCAATACATGATTGCACTCCTAAACAGGGTAACAAGCCAGCCTGATGCTGGTAGTTTCAGAGATTGGATGTACAGAATAATAATGATGTGTCTGTATTCAAACATCAAGCCACTATGGGGCCAAATAATAAGTGATGCTCTACATGAGCAGCTGATGAACCTAGGAGGTTCAAATTGTGCATTTTATATGACATCTTACATTGTTTATTCTTGTGCTTACAAAGGCACTTTTGATGCCTTAGTTATAGATAGAAAGCTCACAGGCACAAATGCTGCATATATCTGGGATCATCATCCCCAGCTGCAGAGAACCAACTACCTCAAAGATTACAAACTAGTCAATGATGCATTCTCTATGCATCTAGTAAGGACCATGGAAGAAGACAAAACAAAACGATTGAGCATGGAGGCTCAAGAGGTAGTTTACAGGCATGGAGCCTAGTACATATAGTTTGCAACCTTTTCATACATAAGGGTTGAAGGTTTTGAGGGACATCCCCTGATGCTGCCGAGGTATCCTACTGATGCAGTAATATTAATGGAGTTTATCCGGCAGGGCACCACAATGATAAAGATGTATAAGGACACCAAGAAGCTGACACCAATTTTGTTCCCAGTCAGCATAGGCTGCTACATGTGCTCTGATTCTGACAATATAAAGAAGGTGATGGTCACACTAAATAAAATGAATCTGCAGCCTTTCCCACTAACTAGACCATATGATCCTTACAGCAGGATATAGAAGATACTAGGAAAGCCTATTCATCAGAGGCACCTAGAGGATTTTTGGGCTGACTATGAAGATGAGGCAAAAGCTAGGAGAAGAAGGTATCAGAGGCTAACTCTGAACCAAATTAGAACTTTTGATTGCATCTCCCTTCCCCAACAATTGAAGAAGGATGATGGCAGGATAATGGCAGATGAGTATGAACAAAAGAAGATATACAATGACACCATCTCTGCACCTGACCTCACCATGCAGGAGGACATATCCTTGGACCCATTCATTGCCAGGACCATACAACTGACTCAAGCTTGGGTTGATGGGCAGGTGGAGGCACTGAAAAAGAAAGGTGTTGCCATTATAGTGGACAACGAAAAGAAGGGACAGGATATCCCTGGGGATGAGTATGATGACTTCCTAATTGAGAAGAGGAAGACCAAGGGAGATAGAATCCCTCCACCACAGCAACAGAGCAAAAGACCCCCAAGGGGCAAGAAGGTGGATAAGGAACCAAAAGGGGTTATAATTGAAAGGCCAGTATTTGAAGCTGAGGAGGTAGCAGGATCAGGATCAGGATCAGAGTCAGCATCCCCTCCAAAGAAAGAAAAGCCCAAAAAGAGTAAGACAACAGAGGCTGGAATCACTGAGACCCTAGAAGTGGGTCAATCCTCAAGGAAACATGATATAGAGGATATCCTCATGGAGGAAGAACCTGAAGAAGAAGAGGCTCCATTAATAATAAAGAGGAAGAGGAGAGCTCCACAGGTGCTGGTATCCACCACACCTAAGAAACAAAGAACCTCCATGAGAGGTGGATTAACCCAACCCCCTACACTAGTACAAGGGGCAGGTAGTGAAGTGCCAAAGGAACTTCAACATAATGTTCCACTTCCTACCATAGTCAAGTTCAAAACTGAACTTGTAGAAGAACGAATGAAAGAAACCTCCCAGACACAAGCAGAAGAACATGTCTCGCTTGATGAGACAATAAATTTCTCTGATGATGAGGTGGTGCAGGATGTGGCTGCACAGAAGATGGAAACACTTGCTGCTGGTATAAGTATGACACCTCATAAGCCTCCACCAGTTCAAACTGTATTTGAGGAGATGAAGCAAGTGGAAGAAGAGCAAGAAAAGAGCCCAGAGTAGGTAGCTCAAGAAATAGGGCTGGAAGCATTAATCACAGAGGTGACAAGCCCTGTAGTGGTAGACCTAACAGAGAAATAGGATGCAAGTCCTGAACAGCTAGCAGGATCACCTGACAAAGGGGACTGAACAGAAGAGATAGAGATGGTAGAGTCAGAAGGCCATACTCTTGAATTGGGTCAACAAGATCCACAAGATACAACAGCGGAACCTGCTATAGTAGAGGTTCAAGAAATAAAGGCTGATGAAAAGAAGGAAGCACTAGAGGATACAGCTGCTAAGACAAAGGAGGTTGACAGTGCAGGCCCAAAACAAATAATGGCCGCAGAACAAATGCTAGCACCTCAGTCAGAATCCCCAGTATCTAGTGCATTAGATGAACAACAAGGGGAAGAAATAAAAATAGATGAGGTAATGATGGAGAAAGATCATGATCAGCATGATCTACATACAGATACACCACACGGTTCCCCGCACCAAGAAGATGCTCCTCTGGAGAAAGAGATTCCTCAACAAGAGGATGTACCACAGGATCAACAGCAAAGCGAGCATCAGGAAGAAGAAAAAGAAAAATCACCATCTCCACAACATCTGCTAATAGAAAAGGGAGATATGGGTGAACATCATCATGATGCTAAAAAACATGATCAGGTGCCTCCATGGTTAGCAAAAGAAGTAAATATTGAGGAAGAACTTGAAATTCAAGAATTCGATGTCTCCACCTTGTTCTCCACGGATATAATGAAACCTAGGAGGAAGGCCAGAATGACATCAGCCATCAAGAGAGATCCGGCCACCAGGAGAAGGACCACACAAATTGCCATACCCGCGGTGGAGAAAGAAAAAGGTAAAATTACTGTTGATGAATTTCAAATTAGCACAGTAGATTTGGGTTTTGCTAATGAGGACCAAGAAGGTCAAGAGGGAAAAGACATTATTGACTCTCTGATTCAAAAGGTGAAAAGAGAGAAGGAGAAGAATAAGCAACATAAAGAGCACATTGCTCAGTTGCATTCCTATATCAAAGGACTGACCAATCCTGATGATACCACAACTGAACATGCAGTCCCATTGACTGCCATTTCTCAGGAGGAGGTAAATAAATTAGACCTCATGAAGCATGAGGCGTCTGTAACAAGGAAATGGATGTCATCCACATTGGATGATGCTGTAGAAATAATGAAAGCCTCTTTGAAGAGGTGGAGCATTCTAAGTGACTCCAAGACCAAGGTGGATAAATTGCAAATGCAGACTGGGAAAAGGTCTTATAAATTGGAAAGGGTCTTGAGCCTTTTGAGAGAAATAAAGGGGATAAATCCTAACTACTTATTAGTAAGCAGGTATTGAATAGTAATACCACATTATTGATAGATATCTAGTACAAGGACACTCAGTTCGAATGTGGAGTCCTCAAAAGTTGCAATAATAAGCTGAGAGATATCAGCATGAGGCTACATGATTTAATGGCTGAAGAGGTAGTGATATTAGAAACATTGGAAGGCAAGGTGGAAGGTAAAATAGAAAATCAAGATGAAGAGTCTACCATCAAAGCTGTACATAGTAATTTCCAATTAGAGGCAGATGGTCCACCTATCCACTTGACAGAACAACTTATAGATAAAATAATGAGGATCAAGGTCCAGATGGAGAAATATAATGAAACACTACAGGATAGGAAAAATAAGCTAGATAACAGCAGAGACAAGTATGAAGCACATAAGCATGCCATCATCAAAGCAAAAACTCAAGATGGTGGAGGGATAGATCAAGTTGTGCATTCATATGAGTAGGTCCGCAGTAGTATGCAGCCTCATATGCATCATCATCATCATCAGGATAGCGAAAGTTCAGGAAGCAATGCGCATGATGATGATCCACATGAATCAGCTGAGGAGCATGATGAAGATACATCATGAAAGGGATATAAGCATAAGTAGTCTAGATAGTTTCCAGCTGGCAACTTGTGCCATTTTGTAGAAGTTGACAAAGTCAAGAAAATCATGACCGTAGTTTTGTATTGATAAATCAAGATCGTAGATCTTTTGTAATGGCTTCCTCACCTTATTCTATAAAAGGTGGTGTGATGCCTTATTGTAAACATTTGAAACTTAATTGAAATCTGTCTGCTGAAACATTCAGAGCTCATTTCAAAGTTTTTGTATACATTTATATTTTTGCATGCTTAATGAATGAGAAGACTATGTTGATTACAATTCATAGTAAATCTTGAGTAATTAGTGTATGATTTCTAGATATATGTGGTGATTTGCTGCGTCCCTTGGAGTGCAAGTCTACTTACTTGTGTTGTCTTCATAGAAATTCCTTTGAAGTTAGCATCAACTATATCTAGCTGTGGAATATCCTGGTGAAAATATGGTTTGGTTTTCTTATCTTTGTGACAGTATCTAATATACATGTGGTTCAAAAGCTGAAGGTTCACTCTAATTAGAAGTATTTCTTTAATTTCTTTTAAATTTTAGTGTATTTCATCTCCATAATTGCAAATAATTGATTATCTGAAGCAAATAATACAGATATGCAGACATCTCATAAATAATTGCAAAGATTTAGCATATTTGAGTACAAAGCATGCACAATCGAAAATATCATGTAAAGATTGAGGTATATCTACATCTTTTCACCAAACAGCTGCATAATATGACTTCTCTATAAAGAATTTCTGCAGGAGAATCATGATGATGATAAACTTTCACGTAAGGCCCCAAAATGGAAACAGCAACTCACATTAACCTCTGAGTAACTTCAGATGATTAAGACCTAATCATCGGAGACTTGGGATCATGAATTCTTTGAATTCATAGTATCTTTCAAGATGAATAAAGGTTAAGTGTGTACTTTTATTCTATGTTTGTTTGTGACTAACATCATGACCAACACTTTCAAGTAGCCACAATTTGCTCCTCTTCGTGAGAAAGAGGGTTCTCCGCAAATTTGATGTGGGAATTAGTCACACTTTCCATGAGGATCTTAGTAAAGGAATGAAGAACCTGAGAAGTATCCCTAGCAACATCCCTAAATATTTGATTATTGCGTTCTTTCCATAAAGTCCAACCAAGACAGGGTAGAGTTTGGTTCCACATCTCAACAAGCCATGGATGAGAGAAGGTAGGACACCAATTGGCAATGACTTCCTTAATATCAGAATTACAAACCCACTGAATGCTAAAATTCCTTAAAATAATATTCTAGACTTCTCTGGCAAAATCATAGTGGATAATTAAATGAGTGATGGTTTCCTCCTTCTCTAAGCACAAAAAGCACCTATTGACCAAAGTAAATCCCCTCCTCTGTAAGTTATCTTGAGTTAGAATTTTGTTATGAACACCAGCCCACCAAAACATGTTGATTTTAGGTATAAGTTTATGATTCCAAACTTTCCTCCAAATCTCATTTTTATGCACCTCAGGAACCATCAGATGGTAAGTAGACTTAACAGAAAAATAGACTTTCTTATCCGGCCACCAATACAGCTCATCTTCCCTAGGGAAAAGAGGAATTCTGACCCTCTGCATCAAATGTTGAACAGACCACATCCTAGGAATGAGATCAGGATGATGAGTACAACAATCCAAAAGGTTTTTCCAGCTCCTAATCTCATTATTATTATACATATAATGGTAGACTTTATCCCCAAAAAACTGAATAGCAATGCCAGCAATAACTCCATAATCCCCTTGAGTAACAAGGGCCTTATCACTCATCCAAATATCTTTCCAAAAGTTAATATAATTTCCATTCCCCAGTTTCCATCTAAGCCCATGTTTGAGAAGACTTCTCGACTTCAGCATTTTGTTCCAGATAACAGATCCCTAGGGGATCCCTTCCTGTTGGAGAAAACTGAAGTGATCAGTTCCATGAAGATACTTGGCTTGCATAATGTCGCCCCAATCTTTATGGTTGTGGATCAAATTCTAGTTGATTTTGGAAAGGAGGGCTTTGTTCATATTCCTGATAGATCTGATGTTAAGAACACCATGAGATTTGGGAAGATAGACTTTCTCCCAACTAACCAAAGACATTCTCTATTTGTCTTCCACCCCCATCCATAAAAATTTTCTTTGAATCTGCTCTAATTTGTCATCAAAAAAACTAGGTATCTTAAAAAGGGATAGGAAGTAAGTAGGAATACCTTGTAAAGAAGCACATAGAAGTTGTAATTTGCCTGCACTACTAAGTAATTTCCCCTTCCAACCAACCAGCTTCTTCTGAGTTCTTTCCATGATTCCATTCCAAAATCCTTGAGACACCTCTTTGACCGTAAGAGGGAGGCCAAGATAAATAGCAGGAAGATGAGCTTCAGCACAACCAATAATATTAATATTTTTTCACTAGAGATCATTCGGAGTATTAAAAAAATACACATTGCTCTTTTGAAAGTTTATGCCTTGACCAAAAGCTTTGGCATAGTCATTTAAAATATTCTTTGAACTACGAGCTTCAACCATAGAAGAGATGCCAAAGAGGATGGTATCATCCACAAACTACTACACAGACATAGGAGGAAGGGAGGAAGCAGGTTTAATAGCCACAATTTCTTTAGAGGTAATCTTAGAGTGAACATATCTCCCAAGGGCCTCCACCATCATGATAAACAAGTAAGGTGAGAGAGGATCCCCTTGTCTGATTCCCTTGGAGGAAGAGAAAAAACCCCTAGGGACCCCATTGACCAGAACCAAGAATTTAGCAGTAGAAACAGCCTCACGAATGAGAAGAGAAATTTTATCATTAAAACCAAACTTTTTAATGACTTCAAACAAGAATTTCCATGAAACTCTATCATAGGCTTTGGAGATATCTAACTTAAGAGCCATGCTAGGAATTCTACTCTTGTCCATAGAATGAATAGTTTCATGAGTGGAGATCACAGCATCAAGAATTTGATGACCAGGGACAAAGCCCTTCTGAGAAGGGGAAATAATTTTATCCAAAAAAGGTTGAAATCTTAGGACAATCACTTTAGTACATAGCTTATAGATGGTATTACACAAGCTAATGGGTTTGAAATTAGAGAGATGAGTAGGCTTTG
This sequence comes from Cunninghamia lanceolata, assembly GCA_027924645.1. Classification (NCBI taxonomy): domain Eukaryota; kingdom Viridiplantae; phylum Streptophyta; class Pinopsida; order Cupressales; family Cupressaceae; genus Cunninghamia; species Cunninghamia lanceolata. The sequence continues at coordinate 894,524 of BSBN01000609.1, forward strand.
CCTTTTTAGGGACAAGGACAATAAAAGTATTATTAATCTACTTGAAAACTTTACCAGTTCTGAAAAAGTCTCTAACAACAGCAGTGAGATCAGCACCCACAATATCCTAATATTCCTAAAAGAATATTGGAGGAAAGCCATTAGGGCCAAGAGCTTTGAAAGGGCCCATAGAAAATACGACAGTGCGAACCTCCTCCTCAGAAATAGGTTTTGGCATTTCCAAGTTGTCTTCTTCAGTTATCAGACAGGGGATTTTATCAACGAACTGGTCCATAACCCTTCCATTCCCAGCATTGATAGCTTGGTCTCCAATCTCAGTATCCTCAGTGATAATATTACCATTTTCCAACCATAATTTTGATATGGAGTTAGCCTTCCTATGTTTCATGGCTGAGAGATGGAAAAAAGTTGTATTCCTATCTCCTTCTTTGAGCCACTAAACCCTGGACTTCTATTTCCAGAAAACCTCTTCTCTGCTCATAAGATTCTTCCAATTAGAAATCAGATCACACTCCTCCTGAATAATATTCTTTGGAACATCTCCTTGAGCCATTAGCTGTTGAAGTTCAGCTAATCTCCCAGAGATATTTTTCTTCTGAATAAACATATTGCCAAAACTATATCTGTTCCACCCACGAACTTCCTGTTTAATGTGAAGGAGCTTTTTGACCAACCTAAACATAGGAGTACCCTGAATGGGAATTTGCCACCATTGAGCCACAAGGTTTCTAAAATATTTATGTTTAATCCACATAGCTTCAAATTGGAAGGGGAAAGGACCACGTTTAAACTGATCCTTCCAATTAAAGAAAATAGGGAAATGATTAGACATGGTTCTAGGAAGAGCTTGCAGACTCATATTATGATGGTTATCCCAATTGCTAGAAATAAGAAATCTGTCCAATTTAACTTGAATCATTTGATCTCCTCTTCTTCTATTTGACCAGGTGAAGTTCTGATTCTGCAGCTCCACATCTAGCAACCCAAAAGAATTGATAAATTCTGCAAAGTCAAACATGCTATTAGAATAATCAAGAATCCCCCCAGATTTCTCAGAAGAATATAAGGGAGTATTAAAATCACTAGCCAACATCCTCAAAGCTCTAGTATTAGGGGCATAAATATTGATTAAGGACCAATTTAAAGAAGGTAAAGAGAAGTTAACAACTAGATAATGCTTACTAGAAACAACAAGCGAGCCCTAGAGTTTAGCATCGTTCCACATAGTGGCAATCCTGCCAGAGGCTCTCGTAGCTGGACTAATACAGAAACTAGCCTTGGGCCATATATAATCAGCTATCTTCTTAAAGCTCTCCTCATTCATCTTAACCTGTTGAAGTAACAAAATAGCTAACTTATTGTCCAGAACACAGTTTTTTACTTCAAATTGTTTGGTGGGACTATTGAAGCCCCTCAAGTTCCAAGATAGAATTCTCATTAAAAAGGTTTAAGAGATTGGATCTCCAGTGTTTTTTGCTTACCATTGGTAATCTACCTGGCCATCTCTCTTTGCCTTGTTTCTTTAAGGGTCGATCTTCCTTGTTTTGAGTCTGTACCAACATCCACAGACTTTTTAGCCCTACGGTTCTTTTTCTTAGGGGTAATCCAATCCTAATGGTCATTACCACTGCCACTTGGTCCTATATCAACTGTCAATGATAGAATAGCAATATGGTCTCCCTCTTCCATGGAATCAACCATGATTGCAAGAGGGGGATCCTTCTTAGAGGATGGTGGGGAGGTTACAACCCTATCATTTCCAATCATATCTGGGAGTTGGGCATTCTGGTCAACACCCATGGCCTCATCTCCTTCAACAAGAGCTTCCACCGATTGGGAGCATATCTCACCCTCCTTAATCTAATTATTTGGTTGTTCTAGGTACTGATAGTTATCTGTATCTGAAACTAATTTCTGACAAACTTTCTCCATATCCTTCTCAGTATATTCTTCTAGGATAGCATTTTCCTCATTACCCCCCATTCCCTGATCAACAGGGATAACTTCTTTGGATGAGTTCTCCTCAACCTCATTGTGAAGGTCAGCATTACCTCCCATTTGCTTCACCTTACAATGGGTCATTAAATGACCCTTCTTACAAATCTGACAAAAAGTAGTAGCATTCTCATAGAGAATCGGCTAGGTCCAGATCCCATATTTAGAGTTTAACTCTATGGACATGGGAAGGGTTTGGTGAATCTCCACATTAACACAAAAATGAGCATACACACAACGAGACTTAGTCCGAGTGGTATTATCCACTATCACATATTGCCCAAAGGTATTACCAATAGCAGAAAGTGTGAATGGGAAAATCGGGAATTGATCAATAATGATAAATATTAACCCAATACATCAATGAAATATGTGAGTAACAAGAATAAACAGATGAAAGCACAAAACTTACAAACTTGTTACCTTGCAGCTTCTATTGTTCGCCTATCTATCCTCGACCTTCATGAAGAAGATTGGCCCTCAGTGAGCTTGCTTCCTTGCTTGTTGACGGTGACAAGAATGGAATAGCTGTGATATTTTGTTGTGTTGAAGATGAGCTTCAAACACAGGGACAATGAATAGAGGATGTGGGATGGCTAGAATGATTTCTACATTAGGAGGGTATGAAGAAGGGAATTGAGAAGAATGTGGGCATTATGAGGATGCCAGAAGAAGATTTCCTAAAGGAAATTGGACATGATAAGGATGCCAGAAGAAGTCCCCTTGCTAATTGCTTAGAGAAGGGTCTTATTTATAGATTTTTTGAAAAGGCAATGGAGGGTGAGGATCAAAAGATGAGATCAATGGCTCTCATTTTTTGTGAATCTTTAATTCATAATGAATGAATTAAAAATTCTTTTTTGAGAAGCGTGGGTTATGACAATTGAATTAAGAATTCAATAGTGGAGGATAGTGGGGGACAATTGAATTAAGAATTCAATAGTGGATGATAGTGGGAAATAATTGAATTAAAGATTTATTTTTGGATTTTGGAGGATATTAGCTAATTAAATATTAAGAATATTTAATTATATGTGCAACATGGTGAGGTGGAAGGGATGAGGTGGATTGATGAGGTGGATTCAGGATTTGAGACATTAGAAGAATTTAGGGATTTTAATAAAATGATTTTATTTAATTGTAGGATAATGAACCAATCAAATAAACTTATAATATTTATTTAATTGACAGAAGAAAATATGAATTAAGATAAATATTAGAATATTTACTTAATTCAACCTGAGCCAATTTTAGGTGTCTACATTTTGCCCCTCTTTGAAGCAATGTGTTTTATCACGTTGTTTCGAAGAATAAAGTCTGATAATTATACATGCCCCAGTTTGCCCCTGGTACAGGTTATGATGATAGGATGCAACCTCGGGAGATTGGATGGGGAGAGGGCGGCAGGCGTGAGACGGACAATCTCATGATAAGATATGTTGACAGGAGATGAAATGGTTGAATGCAGAAGAAAGGGATGAATGATATGGAATGCAAGATAAAAATGATAACACACACAAGCAAGTAAGCAAGTATGCACAAATGATACAAGCACAAACAAGGTATTGCCCCTGTCGAGCGGTAAACCAATGATATGGATCGATGATGTCTAGTTTTAGGAATGAAATATGTCGTATAAGACTTTGGGTCTGGTTTCAACAATATAACATCCTATCTAAGACATTCGATACGATAGTGTTGTCATGGTGGGGAATGATGGATCCCTAGAGCAATATGAAGGATAGTGTCTATTTTCAGGAAATGAAGCATGTCGTATAAGACTCGTGTGTTGGTCTAGTTTCGACAATGCAACATCCTATCTAAGACAAGTGATTGATTGATTGATTGAGTTGGTTTACAACCGGACAAGGAGCAAGACCATTGATTGTGATTGGATTTTTTGACAAGATTGACGTGACTTGATTGGCACAGATTAAGGATAGACTTGCAATTGGATATGGTATGGATATGGATAGGGATATGAGATGCAATTTGATATGGTATGGATATGAGATGCAATTGGATACGATATGGATATGAGATGCAATTGGATACGATATGGATATGGATAAGGATATGAACTATAGTTGGATACGGTATGGATATGGATATGGATATTTGTCACCTTGATATAGCAAGTATTTTGAAGCACTTTCATCATTGGGCTTTATTATGTTGTAAGAAAATACAAGCATCTAGGTATAATTGAACCGAGATGACCTGAGTATTACTTACATGGATTTTGATTTAGCAAGTTAATACAAGCATCTAGCCAAAATTAAATCTAGATGACCTGAGTACTTCTTACATTTCAATAGACAAGGATTGCCCCTTTTCATGTTTAGACCTCGAAGTCCTCGATGATCTTTTGCCGATCACGTCATTAGACATAAGTCGTCACATTACTAAAGTTTAATCCACATGCAGCAGTCAAAGAAAAATTATGCCCCCATCATAGCATCTCTAGCTGTTGGCATGCTTGAGTAGCATAGGAAGACATAATTGACAAAAATTCAAGACCTTGTAAGTTAACCTATTGACAAAACATTCTTGCATTAGATGTGTCTTTTTGCCATAATTGAGATAGAATTGTTTTGAGTGTTTCGATATGGTGCTTTGCTTTGTTTTTATTTTGGACAGGTTGATGTTATGCGTCGAGAACTTTGTTCTAGGTAGCTTAATTTTTTGTTACATTTGTCTAGTGAAGGTATCGCAATCCTTTATTGGTATCCCCTTTCAAAACGGTGGCATTTAAGAATCCAAATCTGTAACTAGGTTGAGGAGTTGCCCCCAGTGTAGACAAGGATCGATTTTATTATGGGTGAGCTGACAACAAATATTTAGAGACGGACCCTAAGGGACTGACCTAGTGCCTTGGGGGCTCATTGCTAAATGGCCTTGCCTATGTGACGACACAGAGGCAACGTAGTTCGGGGTAAACCCTAGCGAACCTAAGACCTAGGCGAATGGTAAAGTGGTGTGGACTCAAATTGATAGAAGGACTAGATATGGGACAGTTGGGTCAGTGGAGAAGAGAGGAGTGAAGTGGAGCCTCGGGGGCGCATTGAGAATGGCCTTGCCTATGTGACGACGCAGAGGCAATGTAGTTCGATAAGAACCCTAATGGACCCAAGATATGGATCAGATGAGACATGATATGGAACATACATGGATCAGATATGGATCAAATAAGACACGATATGGATCAGATATTGAACAAAAAGAGACATGACATGGAATAGACATGGAACAAACAATACTGATGATAAGGAACCACCACGGATATGTAGATGGATGGAAGATAGAATGGGTAGGTAGAAGGAACCAAGGATGTGATCTCCAAGGACTATGTCGCATAAGAATAACGTGCCCCATTGTAAATAGAGTACTTAAGATTTTTCATAACAATACGAATGATGATAGGAGGATGAGAGGATAATGAAGGATTTGCATGGTGTGGAGGGATAAGGTATGCCAAGAGACATCTAAAACATTTGTCAACATTGTGCCCCCAATCTTTATCAAGACCAAAGAATAGGGGAAGGGAAGTTTGGATGGATGGACGGGATATGATAGGTATGTAATGGATAGAGGATAGGGTAGGAAAATGGTATGAAAGGAAAGTAGTAGGAGAAAAGTGATATGCTGATGAGACAAGGTGCCCCCAAGTGTGAGTGACATAGAAGATCAACTTTTACACATGACGCCTGTTTACCAGGTTTTCATCATGGTACTTATCCAAGGTGCCTGTTTACCTGGTTTTCACCATTGGATGAAAGGATTTTTCTTTATTGTTTTCTTTTTCTCTTTTTTTTTTGTTTTGAATATTTAGATTGGAGAAGGTGGGTATGGAAAGACTCAAGTATATGGTTCCTTGAAAGGTGATAGTCCTGCTAGATAAATGTTGTCACCTGGACAATGTCAAGTGTTCTCACAGATGTTGGTAGGGGATTGCATGAAAGTGAGATATGGGTATGTAGATAGCGGATTATGATGCAGAATATGGAGGGAAGGCTTATGCAACAGCATGGACCATAGGCATAGGATGAGGAAGATGTGTAGGATAATAGTGGAAGGAAAGGGAGATGGAGGTATATGAAAATGTTGTGGAATGGAAGGGAATCATGACCAACGATTGCACATACCGTGATAAACATTGAAGCTAGTGATGGGAAAGTAGTGTAGGAAGCAACAGAGACTTTTGCTTGTGGATGAATGACGTAGGCATGCAGGGTTCCACATAGGCTGAGTATTATCCTAATTTTTGTTCGTCATGTGAGATGGAAGAATTTGAGACTTTTGGATGGAATGGGAGAAAGTAGATGGTTGGAATGCTTGAGAGGTGGATGCCTCATGTAACTTTAGGGCTTTTTGCTTGGGTACCCAAACCTTTTTGTTTTTAGATAGTACTTGTGAAGGTAGGGGTTTGGGTGTATGCAGCTTTTGCGTAGCTTTTGGAAGAATCATTTGTTGCTTGGGCATCCACACCTTGTTCGGTTTGGCATTGAGGTGTATGGGTGTATGCAGCTTTTGATATGGATAATTCTTTGATTCTTGGCTTTTATATCCTAGGTCATGAGGACTCTTAGGATTGTTGGCTTTATAGGTAGAGGCAGCCACATATTTGTCATTGAAGCCCCGTGGGATGGTAGAAGTGAGGTTGGTGAAAGCTCCTTGTTTAGACCATATGTGTGTTTGTCGGCCATGATTGGGATATTTAGAGAATTTATAGATGGATGGATAAGGTGTTGGAAGAAGGGGTGGTAAAAGGCATGGAGGGGTGTTAGGAGTTGGAAGTAGCGGAGGTAGATTGGATGGTGGAAGGTGTATAGTCACATGCTTTTGACAATTGTAGGATGATGGAGGTGGAATTGCGACATGTTTTGGGGATATGATAGGGTTTGCGATGGAAAGTGGTAGACTTAGGAGGAGTGGAGGAAGTACCAACATCTTGAGTTTTCTCACCTTGGGGTAGGTATCCAAGGCCGTATGAGCATGGAGGAACTTTGACATGGTTTGGCTCCAAAATAACTTGTTCATAAAGGCCTAGGCCTTTACCTTGGTAGTTCATGTTTCGGAGTATGCGATGGATAATGGGACTAGGTGTGCTTTGGGAACTAGACTTTAGCTCTTTATTGGATGGAGAAGGTGAAGTGGATAAAGGTCCTTGTTGTCCTAAGGAGGAACACTCATGTATAAGGGTGGTAAGACAATAGGACATGATAGTGGATTTGAAGTGGAATCGATGGTGGATGTGGAAGGAGAATCATTAGGATCGTGATTAGCATTGTGTTCACTAAGATCCAAGTTATTTGTTTGATCTTTTATGCTTACTTGGGGGACAAGTGTGTCATCATGACAAGTGGATGTTTGCTCATTCTGGATAGGGCTTGATGACAGATGACTAGGAGTAATTTGGATATCTCGCTCATGGATGGATAGAGGATTATGGATAGCTTCTTCATCATAGATATTATCTTGATCATAAAGAAGGTAAATGTTATGGATGGGTTGAATTTGGATAGCTTGCTCATGAATGGTTGTTGGGAGATGGATAGGATCAAGTGGCTCATGGATAGATTCATCATTATGGCTATCATCTTGATCATGGAAAAGATACATATTATGGATGGTTTGCATAAAAGTGATTTGATCTTGAGTTGGACTAGGGCTTAATGTTTCCACATGCTTAGGATTAAACCTTTGACATACCTCTTGGGTTGCTTGAATGGAAGTGGAAGGTGCTTGGATGGGCTCGTGGTCAACAACATGAGGGTGTGACGGACCTTGACTCTGGTGCATGGTAGAAGGCTCTTTGAGAAGCTCAAGGGGTTGTGGATGACATGAAGGGGTTGTAGGATTTGACATGGTATTGGAAGAATCTTTGGTAAGGTCAAGGACCAGACTTTGGGGACATGGTTGACTTTCTGCTAGTAGTCCTTGGATCACATCCATCACAGGTGTATGGGTAGATGGATGATATAATGGATGAGCAATAATAGCGGATGATGTTGTAGGCTTAGGACTAGGATTAGGTTGGGGGCTAATTGGATTGGGTGGATTAGGATTTGGATTAGATGAAGGGATAATCTTACCACAATTTATGATGTTTTTGATCAATCTCTTAAGTTTGACACAATTGGTTGTTGTATGGCCCTTATATCTATGGTATGCATAATAATGGTTTTCATTATATCGAGGGGGTTTAAGGATTGGTTCAAAAGGGTCTATCGATGGTAGCTCAATCAAATTTGTTTGAACTAATTGTTGTACGATTATGTCCAAGGGATCCTGTGCTGGAGGATTGGTAGAACATGGGTATGGAGTTGATGAAGAGCTTGATGGGCTAGAAGATGGACTAGGGGTAGGATCACATGGTGGTCTTATGATAGGACTTGTTGGCTCATGTGTTGGCATGGGATTGGATGGTGAAGGCCACTCATAAGATGCACTGGCTAGATTGGTATCTCCCTTGTCAAAGGTAATTAAGTCTTTTTGTATTAGGCTAGCATGGTTTATATACAAAGGGCCACTTGGACTTGCATGTTCCTCTTGTTGTAAAGGTGGACGTAGGCTCACTTGTGCTTGTTGTGGAGGCAATTGATAGTCTTGGTGGTCGGGTAAAATGGTAGTATATTTAGACAAAAGATCTTGAGGTTGGTATGAAGTTGAGGGCATTTGATCTTGTTGCCACGGTGGATTTGGGCTTACATGTTGTTGTGATTTGGGGGGATATGTTGATGTGGCATTGAAATGATAGGTGGATGAAGTAGGTTGGTATGAAGTTGAAGATGATGACATGTAAGGTTGATGTGGAATTTGTTGAGGTTGAAATGGTGTTTGGATTTATTGTTTTGATATGATTTGTTGTTGTTAGAATTGTTGAATGTATTGATGTGATCATGATGGAGGGGTTGTATAGGGTAATGGTTGTTGAGATGGAGATTGATATAGAGAAGGGCTAACATTAGAGGAAATGGAATAAGTTGGTATAGAATTGGGTTGATGAGAGGATAGATATGATGGGATAGGTGCTAGATAGGATGGTCGTTGGACTTTACAAGTGGCCAAGAAGTGTTGGATTTCTTGCAAGAGGTATTGTATGTGTGAGGATTGGCTTGTTCAACCTATTTGAATCAATTCTTGAATGCTTTGAAAGGTTCGCTGCTCTAAAGGGGATTGGCTTGCATGCATGTGGTGAAGCATATGAAGGAGCTTTTGGAGGTCCTCTAAAGTTGACATGATGTCACACAAGTGGTTAAGTCTTAAATCTTTTTTGGCAAGTGCTTGGTTATGATTTGATGATGATGTGGATTGTTTGGATGAAGTTGATTAGGATGAAGGTGACTAGGATGAAAGTTTATATTGATTTGTTTATGTGTTTGGTGTTTATAGCTTGATTTGGCAATGTTCAAACAAATGATTATGCATATACACACATGAATCACTCACACAAGACACATAAGCAAGTTTTTGACTTTGAAAATGAAATGTGATGATTATTAAGCAAGCACTTGAAAACACATCACAAGCCTAATGTCTAGTCAAGTTGGTATGGCCAATTAGGGCTTAGACTAGATTGCATGAGGTTGACTAGGAATTTGAAAGTGAAATCTTGTCACACAGCCAGGAGAAGGGGTTAACCCACCCTTCACCTTCACTTCCCAAAGGTAGAAAGTTCTTTGGGGCTTAGCTAAGAGTGAAAAGATTTACAACTCCCAATGATGGTGTCTTTCGATTCAGCCTCGATTGAGGTCGTCCCTAGGGGTGATGAAATCCCCTAGCAGGCCTCCTAAGAAAGAGTAAACAAAAGCAAATCAAGTGAGGTGTTTTTGATCCCCAAGGTCACCGTGCGGTGCGAGGAGAGAGCATACACACGTACACTTGATTCACACTCGCACTTGTAAATTATCCCTTAGAAATTGAAATGTGAAGAAGGCACGTCAATCAATGGTTCTTTTTAGCCCAATTTGATATGTGATGAAGACAAATGTTCATTTTAGAGAACCCAAATTGAAGTGTGTTTGCAAACAAGATTATGAAGAAATGAGAGAGAGAATGAGTGCACCCAGATTAGTTTCACTATCCAAATTGATGTAGATGTTGATCCTGATGTTGTTCCAGCCTCGAATGATCACCTGCAAGTCACCAAATCGAAAATGAACCAGTAGACTAGCATAGGAGATTGTTATGCGAAAAGTCGATAATTTGATAAAATTTGATGAAGAATGAATTGAGATAGAAAAATGACTGCATAAACAGATTCTTTAGGAAATTTTATGCGGTTTTAAAAAAACATTTACGAAAATTTGATCAAAAACACAAAAGATATGGGCATTTGAAGTTTATGTGCATGTTTGACCTTTGACTGCGAAAAAAGTTGACAAAATGGTACAGTCACCTAATAAGATCACACTGTTGCAAAGTGTTCTGAATCCTCTTTTCGATGAGTGTTCATTTGCAAAATTTCAGCACCGTATGCGAAAGTTATAGAGAAAAATAAAATCGCCTATTTCGCGAAGTGGAAAGCACAAAACTTACAAACTTGTTACCCTACGGCTTCCATTGTTCGCCTATCTGTCCTCAACCTTGATGAAGAAGATTGGCCCTCAGTGAGCTTGCTTCCTTTTTTGTTGACGGTGACAAGAATGGAATGGCTGTGATATTTTGTTGTGTTGAAGATGAGCTTCAAACACAGGGACAATGAATAGAGGATGTGGGATGGCTAGAATGATTTCTGCATTAGGAGGGTATGAAGAAGGGAATTGAGAAGACTGTGGGCATTATGAGGATGCCAGAAGAAGATTTCCTAAAGGAAATTGGGCATGATAAGGATACCAGAAGAAGTCCCCCTGCTAATTGCTTAGAGAAGGGTCTTATTTATAGATTTTCTGAAAAGGCAATGGAGGGTGAGGATCAAAAGATGAGATCAATGGCTCTCATTTTTTGTGAATCTTTAATTCATAATGGATGAATTAAAATTTTTTTTTGAGAAAAGTGGGTTATGACAATTGAATTAAGAATTCAATAGTGGAGGATAGTGGGTTATGACAATTGAATTAAGAATTCAATAGTGGAGGATAGTGGGTTATGACAATTGAATTAAGAATTCAATAGTGGAGGATAGTGGGGACAATTGAATTAAGAATTCAATAGTGGATGATAGTGGGAAATAATTGAATTAAAGATTTATTTTTGGATTTTGGAGGATATTAGCTAATTAAATATTAGGAATATTTAATTATATGTGCAACATGGTGAGGTGGAAAGGATGAGGTGGAAAGATGAGGTGGATTGATGAGGTGGATTTTGTGAGGTGGATTTAGGATTTGAGACATTAGAAGAATTTAGGGATTTTAATAAAATGATTTTATTTAATTGTAGGATAATGAACCAATCAAATAAACTTATAATATTTATTTAATTGATAGAAGAAAATATGAATTAAGATAAATATTAGAATATTTACTTAATTCAACCTGAGCCAATTTTAAGTGTCTACAGAAAGTATCTTTTCATCCCAATATTCCAAGGGGAACCCCGATAGTCTCACCCAAACAGGGGCAGACCTGTTTAGATCCGTGCTGGGATCAAACCTAGGTTTCCAAGGGCACAATGCAAGTGAATGGGTGCCATAGAGCTAGGGTCCTCCTATGACAATAGCTAACATATCCTCCTTATTAAAAAACTTGAATAAAAACAACCCTCTTGCCATAGCAATGACCGACACACTGCCTATGATCCTCCACCGATTGGCCACCCACTTCCTTACCATCTCAATATTAGAACAGAGTGAAAATAACTTACTGCCTAGGGCAAGATCCATGGCCACCACTATTTCCTCAACCAAATCATCTGGAATATCCAAAGCCATTCCTTCCATCGAATCCTTTTGGACTGGAAGCCCCGATGCACCTTTAGGGGAAAAAATCTTCTTCCCTGTTAACACCCCTTTCCATCATTTGAAAGGATCCTCACCCACCAAGTTCTGGTTCCCAGAAGCACTGCCCGAGGCAGGAGCCTCCATCATCACAGAAAAGCAAGCAGAAACCCTAGAAACCCTAAAAAGCCATGGAACACATATCACTATCTATTTTCCCTCTTTTATGATAAAGGTTTGTTATGTGAATTCTTTATCTATGTTTTTGTGACTAACATCATGATCAAGAGGTCAACCTTAAACAACTGGAACTCCTCTATAAATGATGGAAACTTGATGTAGATTTCAAGTGATGTTAGATAGGTCCCAAACTATCTTGAATGATGTTTCATTTAGCTTTACAAGTCATAGAAGTGCTCAAGAAACCTTCTCCTTCAGCTGACTATTTGTATGCTCTACTCTATGAAAATAGGTGATCTTCTGATAGCGATAAATTTCAACAGACAAGTCTAAATGACTTGAATTTTGGATATGATGTAGATGGTGATGTCTAGGTGCTAAGTCTTGCTTTGCAAGATCTGAAATGACAATACAGCAAAATATGAAACAAAATGTTGAAACTGCTACTGACTAAACTGAATTGAACTAAATTGGAAAATGAAAGAAAACAAAAGAATGCAAATATTTTTCATTGATGCAAGATTGCTCTGCAACTTGGGATGCTCCTACATCACTCTTAATTCATCCATGCCCCTAGGGTTATACCCATATACAATTTGAAATGGACTCTTACCTGCACTTCGATTGATCAAGTTATTGTAGGCATATTCTTCTTATGCCAATGTCAAATCCCATTGATTTGGTTTGTCACCTATGAAACACCTCAACAAATTTCTCAAGCTTTTATTCACAACTTTAGTTTGACAATCAGTTTGTAGATGCTAGGCTGAACTAAACTCTAATTGTGTTCCAATTCCACAAAGTGCACCAAAACTCACAAACAAATTGTTGAACACACAAAGATATTGAGAGGGGGGGTGAATCTAAGCAATCTTCAAATTTAGCAACTTCAACTAATCTAGTGCAGATTAAACTTTAAGCATCACAATATTAACATAAGCATGAAAGATTAACACAATACACATCAACACATGACACCAGATATATTTGGAAAACCCAAGAAGGGAAAAACCATGGTGAGGATTAACTCACAATATATGAAGCTCAAGTTGTTAGTTTTGTTGAAATAGTAATCCAATGTAAAATGTTGTTGTGTACTTGAAGGCTTGTATGTATTTCAAGGTAGGACATGCACTTGTCCGTTCAAAGGAAATTTTACACATTTATAGATAGTTGAAGGGATAGCTTTCATATCCTTTAACCAAGGGATTCCAAGTTTGATTTCAAATGTATTGGAAGTGGGGGTAACATCAAACTATTGTTCGACATGTTTCTCAAATACAGTTACCAACAATGATATCTTACCCAAAGGCTTGATAAGGGTTCCCTTATGTGTCTTAATCATCATGTTCGAGGGGTCATAAGAACCTTGCATTAGTTGATGTGAAAAGAGGAACTCCTCAGTGGCAACATTAGCCATGTAATTAGGATCAATAAGAGTTCCATCCACAGGGTTTCCCATTATTTTCACAGTGATGTAAAGAGGTCCATCAGAGTCTCCAATTGTTCTACCTTGAGGTATAAACACAATTTCAGGTTTAGGATCCTTTCTTTTCATGTAAGGTCTAGGAGGGAACCTATTATTGTTGTTGTGATTAGAGGCCATGTTTTTATGCTCGAATCAGATTTCAAAGTTTTTCCAAAAGTATGCAAAAGACAATTGCAAAACTATATGCAAAAAAGTGACCTAGATGCTTGATTTTTGTACTTTTTTCAATGCAAATGAATGAAACAAAGGGTGTTTTAAGGATTTTGATCAAGGAAATCAATTTATATGTCTGATACCAGTCAAAAAATAGAAATATGATCCTTCTCAACATACTCTTGATGTAAATCCAAGATAATGCCAAGTCAAACTATAGTGAAAATATGTCAAAATAGACACTTTTTTCACCAAAACTTAATGAAAAAGAGCATAACAAAGGGTGTTGTGAGGAAAGTGATGATGGAAAGGAAATTATATCAGTAATAACAGCCACTTAATGTCAAAATATCCAACACAACATGCTTTTAGTGACACTTAAGATCAAACCTTAGTGAAAATATAGCAAAATATGCAATTTTTCATGATTTTTCAACTCCAAGACCTAGCAAAAGGGGTGTTGTAATGAATTTTAGGAGGTAAAGAAAATAAAATCAATGATATTAGTCACCTCAATCCATAAAATTTGTCACAACATGCTTAGAGTGCAAACTAGGCCAAACCCTAAGGCAAAAATAGCCAAAATATGTAGTTTTTTACCGAATTTTTCAATACAAGAGCCCATTAAAAGGGTGTTGTGAAGATTTTTAGGAGGGGCAAAAAATGATTACACTGATAAAATCTAATTAATGCAAAAATATCCTTCACAACATGCCTATGGTGCAAGTTTATAGAGTCGATAAGGCCAAATTTAGTGAAAATCATTGTTTTTGAAGCCCTAGGTTCAAGATCTTAACAAAAAATGCTATGTGAATGTTTTGAAGTCTAATTTATGATGAAAATGATTTCCAAGATTTAATATGCAATATGCCAATGCAAATCAAATGAAAATGGATTAAAATTGCTAGTTTTTGTTGAAATTTTCTATGTAAAATTGCAAATATTTGAACCTTTTGGCAGAATCTGCATTGCACTATGATATTAACACAAGGAAAATAGTGAAACAAGAGAGGCTCTATGTAGATTTATCTATGGATGGTATCACCAAGGTGTTTCATTTGCCTATTTCTCAACATATGTATGTACCAGACTTAGATGCACTGGCCAAAGAGTTTGAGGCCAATTATAAGAATTGCAAAAAGATTATATATCAGGGATGGAGAAGCCCAAATAACACAGCTAGGGCAACTACCAAAATGGCACAATGAATGGATTGGTGAATTGTGGAACCTTTGAACCCTGGATGTTCAGGTTAATAAGGATGGTTGTTGAATATGAAGAAGATCAAGCAAAAGTCCAATGGGCCAAGATTATCAGTGATACTATTCATGAATAGATGGTCAAATGGAAAGAAGGCAAGGGGATGATCTTCAAGATGACATCTTACTTGGTATATGCCTATGCAACAAAAGGCACATTTAATGGCCTACAAACTATAGGAAATATTGGGAGGTTGCCCAATGAGAAAACTCCCTGGGGGCACTATCCCCAGCTAGAGAGAAGACTTTTAGTGCAACATTACAAAATGGTTAATGATGCTTTCCTGATGCACTTGGTCCGCCTCATGGAAGGGGACAGGACCAAATGATTTTTAGTTTGTACCACAAAAGCTATCAGTGGATATGGCTCTTGGTTCATCTAGGCCAAAACCTAATCATACATCCGAATGGAAGGTTTCAGTGGGAAACCGTATATGTTACCAAGGTACCCTACAGACAAGGTGGTACTAATGGAAATGATGAGGCAACAACTGTCTACATTTGAAATGTCAAAGATAAAAGAGGGAAAGCCATATATGAAATTTCCTATTGATGTAAACTGGTACGTAGTACGAGCCATAGAGAATGCAAGAAAGGCAGTGTTGGAGTTGAAATATTTGAACTTAAAATTATTTCCTCTAGCCAAAGACCATGATCCTTACCATAGGATTCAACAAAGGTTTAATAAGAAGTATAAGCATAGTGTCCACCTTGAGGACTACTGGGCAGACTACATCAATGAACATTAAGTAAGAAGAAGAGAATATTAGAGACTAACACTAGATCAAATGAGAACAATAGGGCAGCCTAAAGTGCCTCCATAAATTAGAGAAGATGATGATAATCTCATGGATCCAAAATATGAAGAGCAAAAGATATATAATGACACCATTTCTACCCCAAACCTAACACAGAAAGAGGAAACTTCAATTGATGCCCTCACTACCAAAGTTATGGCCAAAATAAAGAACTAGGTTGCCCAAAGGGTCAATGAACTTAGAGGAAAAGGTGTGGCAATCAAAAGTGACATAAAGGGGAAGACAAAGGAGAGAGAAGAACATAGATGTGATGATTTCCTTGTACATAAAAGATAGATCCTAGGGACAAAATTGCTCGAGCCTAGCTCATCTGAAACAACAGAGGAGGTTACTTCTAAAGGAGTATCCCTAGTGTACCAACCATTGTCATCCCCTATAGGACCAGTGCTTAAAGCTATCCCAATATCTGTACCCCAAATATCTATAACCCAAGGGGAGACTTCAAATGATTAGGAGATAAGTCTAGTTGGGACTGCTGCAGAGGGAGGAGATGATGATGAAGAAGATCAAGTGCCAATTGTGACACTTAAAAGGAAGAGAAAACATGATGTGATATAGGGGGTCAAGGTGTCCAGGTAGAGTAGATATCAAAGTCCTCACATGAGAGGGGAAATTACACCACCAGTAGCAGTATCAGGATCAGGTGATCCATCTATAAGTATAGTTAAAGAATTATAGCATGACATGCCTTTGGAGACAATAGTTAAAGTAAAGAGTGAGATGGCACATGAATCTAAGAGCCAATTTCAAGGAGAAGAAACCACAAGGGCCCTTCCATTAAGTCAAACAATTGATTTAACTAAGGACAAAGTGATAAAGGATATTACAAATCACCCTATTGGACTCATGATGTAACATATAGAAGTTGTAGATAAAGGTGAAGCAATAGTAGAATAACATGATTAAAGAGTAATAAGAGAGGAGTCCCCTTAAGTAGAGGTGCATATGGGACCTCTAAACACCCTGATTGAAGAGGTGACTAACCTGGCCATAGTTGACTTGACCTATGTGCCTGAGAAGGGAAGCACTGAGGAAGGGGCTATTAAAGATAGCCAAACACTGCAAGAAAACATACAAGTGGAAGTGAATGCTAGAAACAAAGGAGCTCATTCAGATGAAGCTCACTCATATATCCCTAAAGACAAGAGTGCATAGGAACAAATGGCACAATAGGATATTTTGATTGATAAATCTGGATAGGAGAAGGTATCTTAATCACTTTCCACTAAAGGGAACAAGATGGGTAAGTAGGAATAAAGGCATCACCATGATGATCAAGAGAATAAAGGCTAGGAGTCTAAAAATGACAAAATTCCATAGGAACAAGATGGTGGACAAGGTGATTAGCCTCCTCCAAATCAAAGGTAGGAAGAACAAGTGCTTGAAAAAGAAAATTTGAATGCCAAGACAGGACAATAGGAGAATGTGCAAGAGCCTAGTGATGATTAGGAGAAGGACCAAGATAAAGGGACACACGATGCTCAAATTGAATAACCAAATCAGGGAGGATCACAATCAGAGGCATTGTCCCTGATTTCATCAGAAATAGGCCAAACAAAAGACCATCAGGTACCTTTTGATTTTATGTCTCTGTTCACTCTTGATTCCTCTAAAGCTAAATGGAGAGCTAGGATAGTCTCCACCATTAAAAGAGATCCAAAGACAGGAAAACAGATAGGTCAAGTTGTTGTTCCTATAGTGGATAAGGCCAAAAGAGAGATAAGGCCAAAAGAATTTTATGTGACACAATATGACCTAGGTCATGTCACCATAGAACAAGAAATCCAAGAACACATTGAGAGCATAGAGGCAGTAGTGGCCAAAATAAGAAAGCTTATTTCTATAAACAAGGAACTTAAAGAGACAGTTGCAACAGTTTATACAGAGATTGGTGAATCCAAATAGCTTGGCATCCACCCTACAAGCTACAGAGAAGCCAATTGCACTTACATTAATAAGTGAAGAGGAAATACCTAACCTAGATGTGCAAAAGCACCAAGCTAATATTATGGACAAATGGTTCATAAGGTTCATGGCATCTGGAGAAAAACTAATAAAGACTTCCAAGTCTAACTAGGACACATTGTCCAATCTAAAAAATGACATTGATTCTTTAAAGAGTGAATTCAATCAGAGAATACAAAAGTGTGACTATGCAATGGTAAGGCTCAAAAGAGCCAAAGAGCTGATAGATGGAGAGTTCTTGAAAAATAAAATTATTACCAATGTAACTTTGCCACTCATGGACACCTGTGTGACTAAGATGAAGTATGAATCAGAGGTATTGAAGGCTAGCATGATTAAAGTAAGAGATACTCAAACCAGGATCCATGATTTATTATCTGAAGAAATGAAGATATTGGAAGAATTGCTAGAAGATGTAGTAACAAAGTAAGTAGTCCCAAAAATGGAAGAGGCTATCCAAATATTCAAAAACAAATTGAAAGAAGTGACAGAAGATCCCTTAGAGCTCTTTACGAAGGATTTAATGGATGAGATGTTTGTGTTGAATGTAAAAGTAAAGACATATGGCAAAGAAGTAGATAGTAGGACATCTATGCTAACAGAGCCTTAGATTTATCAATTCATCCTAAATTGATCATACTTTTCAAGATGATAAAGGTTTGCTCAGGAGATGTTGAGCATACATGTCTAGAATTTCCTCATCCACTTCATAGCCCATTGGCATTATCCATATTGTTCTTGGTTCTACAGCTTCCATCAAACATTGATTTGTGTCTACCATAAAACATATTCCATTTTCATACTTTTCGACAACTGAACTAGGGATTCTTTCCCTTGCATGCATCAAGTTTTGGAAGTTTTTGAAGTAACCCTGGAGAGCAATCTTTTGAGTCTAGGCATTACCAAGACTATGTAGATGATCCCTAATTTTCCATGCCACTGGCCTGTCTGATGTCCATTATATACCCAAAACTCCTGGCACTTCATTCATGAAGTATAAGAATATACATATCACCAAGGAACCCTACTTGAAGGAATTTTTCTTGTCCTTTTTTATTTTGTTCAAGTTTTCTATTAGTTGGCTCTGTCGTAGGTCGTACAAGTCATAATCCACATTCTCCTTTATCATCTAATATGCGGCATAAATAGTTCTAGAAACTAAGTTCTCCCTGCTGGAGTGGTAAATCTTATACCTGACTACCATCGAAGCAAACTTGACATCCGGATCAATGATTTCATTGATAGTCATAGCTCTTATATCAAATTTTACTCCGGTTGCATCAGTTACTATTTAATTTTTCACAGCCTTAAGCATGGTTTGCCCACTAGTTACATCCAGTCCAGTCACAATTTGGATTACATCTTTTGTGATCTTGAATAGCTTCAATAACCACATAAACTCACCATGTATTCGACTCAGTACATACCTAACCCATTCGCTTTAATCAAAACATGGAAATTCAATAACTTGTATGAAGTGTTTGTTCTCTAGGGTTTTATATTCCATTTTTAATTGGTGATTGTCATTCTTGAAGAGGTTTTCAAATAGATCCAGTAGTTTTAGATTTCTAAATTCCTCTATATTGCAGTGAATGTAAGCCCTAATATCTTCAACATGTAAAACCCTGTACATTACTCTAGAAAATGCACCTAGATGCTCAACCTCTACAGATTTGAATAGATGATTTTTGAACTTGGGACAAGGCCTTTGAGTAACATCTACCACTAGAGGTGTAGCCATTTGCAAAAATTGATAACTCAAAAGATTTCGTAGAAAATAGAAAATACCTTGCTACGTAGATTAGGGTTTTTGCTTGGAAATCCTTTTCTCACTTCCAACTCTTAAGAATTCTTAGCTCTAAGCTTGTCCACTTCTTTCTTCTTGATTTATTTTGATGCAAAGTGTTTGAAATGAGAGTGAATGACCCTTTTAAGCTTTGCATTACCTAATTTGCCTTTGTAATAAATGCCTTGCCCTAGCGCATCCAGTTGCTCTATTTTATTAGATTTATCAATTCATCCTAAATTGATCATATTTTTCAAGATGATAAAGGTTTGTTATGTTAATTCTTTATCTATATTATTGTGACTTACATCATGATCAAGAGGTCAACCTTAAACAGCTGATACTCCTCTGCAAATAATGGAAACTTGATGCAGATTTGAAGTGAGGTCAGCTAGGTCCCAAACTATTTTGAATTATGTTTCATTTAGCTCTGGAAGTCATAGAAGTGCTCAAGAAACCTTCTCCTTCAGCTGACTATTTGTATGCTCTATTTTGTGAAAACAAGTGATCTTCTGATAGCGATAACTTTCAGCAGACAAGTCCAAATGACCTGAATTTTAGATATGATGTAGATGGTGATGTTTGGGTGCTAATTCTTTCTTTACCAGATCTAAAATGACAATGCAGCAAAATGTGGAACAAAATGCTAAAACTGCTACTAATTGAACTGAACTAAACTAAACTAGAAAATGAAAGAAAACAAAAGAATACAAATATTTTTGGTTGATGCAAGATTGCTCTATAACCTGGGATGCTCCTACATCACTCTTGATTCATCCATGCCCCTAGGGTTGTACCCATATACAATTTGAAATGGACTCTTACCCTCACTTTGATTGATTGAATTATTGTAGGTATATTCTACTTGTGCCAATGTCAAATCCCATTGATTTGGTTTGTCGCCTACCAAACACCTCAACAAATTTCTCAAGCTTCTATTCACAACTTCAGTTTGACCATCAGTTTGTAGATGCTAGGCTGAACTAAACTCTAATTGTGTTCCCATATTCTTCCACAAAGTGCACCAAAACTCACCAACAAATTGTTGAACACACAAAGATACTGAGAGGGGGGGTGAATTACTATCTAAACAATCTTCAATTTTAGCAACTTCAACTAATCCAGAGTAGATTAAACTTTAAGCATCACAATATTAACATAAGCATGAAAGATTAACACAATACACATCAACACATGACACCAGATATATTAAGAAAACCCAAGAAGGGAAAAACCATGGTGAGGATTAACTCACAATATATGAAGCTCAAATAACAACTTTGTTTTAGGGCTACAACCTAAGGAAGCTACAACTCCCTAAAGAACTTTGATTTAGGGTCACTTCCAAGGAAGCTACTACTCCCTGAAGAATTTTGATTTAGGTTCACTCCCAAGGAAGCTACTACTCCCTGAAAAAAATTGATTTAGGGTCACTACCAAGGAAGCTACTACTCCCCAAATTGAGAACACACTTACAAAAGATAACAGTATGACATTCTTTCTATTGTCTGAAAACTACCATTGAAGATCCACACCATTGATGATTGCAATTCTGCATCTTCACTTTTTTTTGATGATCAGATCATTTAGGCAATCTCTACACTTGATTATTGTCACAAATATCTCTTCAAGATGAATCAAGATAGCATCTACAACTTCTTCTCTTTCTCCTTTAGTTGCACATGAAAATGCATTCATTATGCTCCTTATCTTGATTGAGAACCTTATCAATCAACTTGCAATCACACCACTCCTCACTCAATTTGAATTACAATTTATACAAGATATTACATTGATTACATTTCTTGTCGGCCAGATATAACATGAAAAATGCTTTTACAATTTGGCAAGACAACACACAACATGAAACATGTAGAAGACCCACTAGCAGAAAACCTGTGCCTTGCAGACACCAACACTTGCTTGACTAGGTCCAAAACATCCTTCACAACTTCAAACCCCAATAAATTACATCCGCACACTCCGCTCATTTGAAAATAGGATGATTTAAGAAAAACAACACATGAACCTTGAAGCATAACGGCCACATCAACTTGAAAACCTTGTACAATACTAGAAACAAGAAAGATCTTCATGAAACTTTTATATATGAGTCTACAAGACTCATACAACATCCCCAAACAATCCTTTACCTCCGCACATCTTCAATCATGAACTCTGAGAACAATCTATCATTTGGAACACACTGCAACATGTTGTCATTTGAAAAACTAAGCTGTAAATCACAAAGAACCATGAAATTGCCCAAAAACATGTAATACACATCCATAAACATGTCCTCAAAATTGCAAGGGTAATCATTCATTTCTAGAGGAATGTGGAGCATTCCAACAGGCCTGCAACACTAGCTTACTTTGCCAAAAGACATGTCGGTGCTCTATCATGCATAACTTTCACAGAAGAAGGACAAATGATATGAAAACTTGGAATTATCACCTTCATTGCACCCTAAACATAGTTCTAGAACTGCATGACCATATGCAAAAATGCTTAGCATTCCATTGTCCTACATAGAACTCTATCACGCATAAGTTTCACAGCGGAAGAACAAATGATCTAAAAACTTAGAATTATCACCTTCATTGCACCTTGAACATAGTTCCAAAACCACATAGGCATATGTGTAAATGCGAAGGAATGCAAAGCATTCCATTGTTCTACACAAAACACCTTTATAGAGACAACACTGTCTTCAAACTATCAACAACAAGATACTCTTCTGGTAGTCCAATCATCATGGAACTTAAAATATACATGCTTTAGGCCATTAGTAACATCAACAACACATCTGATAATCTTTGTGCTTCTAATTCCCATATTAATATGAACTACATCTTCTCTCTTGTTGGATGGGACATGACATCCAACCATGAACTATATCTTCTTCTCTTGTTGGATGGGACATGACATCCAACCATAAACACCATCACACCACCATGATAATTAATGACACCCTAGTGACAGTGTTGACATCAATGGCAAACCTAGGAACCATATGTGTAACAATCTCCCCTTTTGACATCAAGGAAAAATTGCAACCATTGCCTGCTCATTAGAGACCACATACCTGTACATTCTTTCTTAGGCCATGACTTCATCTTGTAGAAAACAAACTCTCCATATCACTAGAAACCACTACCTGCTCCCCCTAAGAGGTAGCCACCATTAGTCTAGGAACAAGATATAACATGAACTCCCCCTAGACAGGTGCACCACTATGCATCTAGCAAGGAGGGGAAGTTACCCCTAACATCTGTTGGAGATCCTCAAAAGTATCTTTTACAAGAGCCTTTGTGAAAATATCTACTATCTAATCCTTTGTTGGAACATATTCCAACTTCACTTCTTGATCTTCAACCTTCTCTCTCAAAAAGTGATACCTAATTGTTATATGCTTGGTTCTAGAATGCATCACTAGATTCTTGGAAATTTTGATAGCACTTGTATTGTCACACAAGATAGGAATAGGCCCATCATACAATACCTTGATATCCTTTAGAGTTTACTTCATCCACAACACTTGTGTATAGAAGGATGTTGCTGCAATGTACTTTGCCTCTACAGTAGATAAGGATACTAAATCTTTCTTCTTGCTCTGCCATGAAACTAATCTACTTCCTAAAAAGAAAGCACCACCACTTGTACTTCTTCTATCATCAACACAACTAGCCTAATCAGCATCAGTGTAAGCACTTAAATCAAAGTCATTACCTCTTGGATACCATAGGCCATAGTTTGGAGTTCCACTCAAGTATCTAAATATCCTTTTCACTACCTTCTCATGTGTCTGCTTGGGATTAGCTTAATATCTAGAAACCACACATACTACATGCATAATATTAGGTCTAGAAGTAGTCAATTACATCAGTCCTCCAATCATAGATCTATAGACAGTTACATCCACCTCTAAAGAATCATCATATTTTCTCAAGTGACATCTAGTAACCATAGGAGTACTCACTAGTTTTGAATCCTCCATACAAAAATTCTTCAACAACTCTTTGACATACTTATCTTGAGAAATAAAGATACTACCATCTAGTTGAGTAATTTGAAGTCCAAGGAAGAAATACATTTCACCAATCATAAACATCTCAAACTCATTTTGTATCTCCTCTATAAACCTCTTACACATCATCATCTCCACCAAAGATGATGTCATCAACATATACTACAACTATCAATATCATGTCTCCTTCTTCCTTGATGTAAAGATTGCTATTTGTAGTATATTTCTTGAATCCTACTAAAGTAAGTACTTATCTAGCCTAGCATACCAAGCTCTAGGTGCTTGCTTAAGACCATACATAGCCTTCTTGAGTATCCACACCATGTCTGGATCTTCTGATATCTGGAAACCATCTAGTTGTTTAATATAAACCTCTTCCTCTAGATCGCCATTCAGAAATGTTGACTTAACATCCATCTGATATACCTTGAAGTTCTTATGAGCATCAAGAGCAAGGAACATTCTGATTGCCTCCATCCTTTCTACTAGAGCAAAAGTCTCCTCAAAATCAATACCTTCAACTTGTGTGTATCCTTTGCATACCAGTCTTTCCTTGTTCCTTACAACTTCACCTTCTTCATTCAGTTTTTTCCTAAACACCCATTTTGTTCCTATAACATTCTTATTTGCTGGTTTGGGAACCAATTCCCATGTCTGATTCGTCTCAATTTGATCCAATTCTTCTTCTATGGCTTTTGTCCATCCATCATCTTTGTTGTCATCAACAAAGTTTTTGGGTTCCACTTTTGATAACAAACAGAAGTTTACTTTCTCATGTGTCTTAGCAAGCCTTCTCCTTGTCTGTACACCTTCATCCTTATCTCCAATGATCTGATCCACTGAGTGGTTCTTTTAAACATGCTTTGCTGGAGTCTTAGGCATCTTCTTTGTTTCTTGTTCCTTTTCTTCTTTCACTTCTTCTTCTTCATATACAATGCATGGAAAGATACGAGACTTAGAGTCCTCTAATTCGTGTGAGATCTGATATAGGTCTTCATCTACCTTGACATTTATGGTTTCAATAATCTTTCCCAACCTCTTGTTGTAGCATCTATAAGCCTTACTTCTAGTTGAGTAGCCAAGAAAGATTCCTTCATCACTTCTTGAATCAAACTTTCCTAGGTCTTCTTCATCTCTTCTGATATAGCATTTTCTACCAAGGATCCTGAAGTATCTAGCTGTGGGAGGTCTTCCATACCATAACACATAAGGGATCTTAGTGTTGTTGACCCTCATTTGAACTCTATTAATTAGATAGATAGCAGTACGAACTACATCCTTCCATTACATATCAGGCAAATCTGCATCTTTCAACATTGCCCTGAACATCACTTGCACAGTCCTATTATTTCTTTCCACAACCCCATTTTGCTGAGGGGTCCTGGGGGATGACAAATGTCTCCTAATACCATTAGATTCACAAAAAAATTCAAATTCATTTGAAGTAAACTCACCTCCTCTATCGGACCTCAAACATTTGATCTTGGAATCTACTTCATTCTTAACCATAGCTTTGAACACTTTAAATTTATCAAGGGCATCTAATTTTTCCCTTAAGAAAGTAACCCAAGTCATTCTAGAATAATCATCAATAAGGAACATGAAATACTTCTCACCTTATTGACTCTTTATGCTTGTAGGGCCACATAGATTAGTGTGAATTAGCTCCAATGGCTTTGAAGAAGAATACTCCTTGCTTTTGGAGTTTGTCTTTGTCTTCTTTCCCATTTGACATTCCCTAAATACTACATTTGTAGGCTTGATTATCTTAGGCATATCTCTCATTGCATGAGTAGAACTAATATTTAACATATTATCAAAATTGTTGTCTCATTCTCTTGTGCCATAGCCAACATTCACTGGATTGGGCCTACAAACATGTGTTGGACTTAGCGCACACAACTTAGAGGGGGGGTGAATCAATTGTTCAAAACTTTCTTCAATTTAAACACTTAAGTCTTCTTAGTGATTAGGTGTATATTAATCATAAACCATAATGCATTCAAATCAAGAGCAGAAACATATCAACACATAAGACACCAAGATTTTGACGTGGAAAACCTGGTTAAGGGAAAAACCATGGGGTGATTAATCCAAGATTGTATTCTCTGTTAGAAGAATAGAAAGAACAAAATGGCACATGCCAATTAGGGCTCACTGCCCAAGCACACTACTCACAAGAGGCTCACTACCTACAAGAGACACACTATCTATAAAGAAATAAGTATCACATACATGAACTGGAGAATAGCATCTTCACCATGCTTGAATCAGTTCCATTAAGCTCAATACTTTTGCTCTGCCTTTCGCTCTCCTCTTCGCTACCACACTCTCATCTCCACACAAAAGATGAGTTCAAACTGACTTTGCAATCCCTTATTTATACAAGGCATCAACTTAGGAATGATCATCTAAGTCAGAAAACATTCATAAGATCATCCGACAGATGCATACCTCATTCGGTCAGCCTGTCTCAAGAAGAACACCATCATATAGAAGTTACTCTTCAATTGTGAGCTCCAACTTCAATGCGGACCACCAACATGAACTGGACACGATCCAAAGACTTCCACAAACTTTCCTGAATCACTAAGAACATCCACACTTCTTCTACTCACTGAAATCCTTCTCTCCTTCATCCGGAACCTCAAGAACATAGTCTATCATTACTGTCACAAAGGAATAGATGCTTGCGGACCTTCAAACCATGAACCAATGGAGTTGATACACCACAAAGACTTCCTCAACACTCCCTCAAATCTGTAGAACTGGAAACTTCATTTCCGGATCTCACCGGACCTTTCTTGTTACTCTTTGTCACCTCTGAACACCTACCAGAACCAGTTTTACTTGAGCAGCCACAACTTCTTCATATCTTCATGCCGACCTCTAAAATCTCTACTAGATCTCCTACAGACACTTATCTTCAAACCCTTTAATCTGCATCCTCTGATCATCATCCTATATTGGACTTTTGTCTTACAGTCATCACTGTTCTTCACTGTTCCTGATTGAGACTAATTTTCTCAATATCCTCAACTCACAGCTCATCCCAACCTTATCATTAATGCAATAGGAGTATGTTGACATCAATGATAATACCAGTTAGGCCCATACTTGCAACAATCTCCCCCTTTGTCATTGATGGCAACATATGATGTGAAAAACCATCAAGATAAGAAATTCTCCTTACTGTCACAACTCCCCCTATCAACAACAACCATTCACATGTCTTCTCTCCCTTTACTGCTCCCTCTTTGATTAGAAACCACTTGTTTTTCACATGTCTTCTCTCCCCCTTTGACATCAATGGCAAAGGGCACATACTTGAAATTCCAACACTTTAGAATCATACCCGCTGCTCCCCCTGAGTAACAGCTCCCATCAATCTGGATCAAAGATATGACTGTGATATCCACCAAACTGATGCACCTCAGTGTACCTTAGTTCATCACCAGAGGGGCAATAACCCCTAACTTCTCTCTAAGATACTCAAAAGAGTCCTTAGGTAGAGGTTTAGTAAAGATGTCTACAATCTAATCCTTGGAGGGTACAAACTCCAATCTGACTTCATTCTTGTTCACTTGCTCTCTCAAAAAGTGAAACTTGATGGATATGTGTTTAGTCTTTGAATGCAACACCAGATTCTTAGATATACTTATAGCACTTGAATTATCACAAAAGATTGTGATAGGTTCCTCATACTCCACTTTGATATCTCTTAGCATCTGCTTCATCCACAAAACTTGAGTGCAACTACCTACTGCTGCAATATATTCTGCTTCAGTTGTAGATATAGATATTGCCTCTTGTTTCTTGCTTATCCAAGAAACCAATCTCTTCCCCAAAAAGAATGCTCCACCACTGGTACTCTTCTAGTCATCCACATCTCCTGCCCAATCAGCATCTGTATATGCATGAAGAGAGAAATCATGATCTCTAGGATACCACAGACCATACTCAACTGTCCCTTTTAGATATCTGAAAATCCTCTTGATTTCCATGACATGGGATTCTCTAGGATCAGCCTGGAATCTAGCAATGAGACCAATAGCTTGCATAATATCTGGTCTAGTTTGAGTGAGATATAACAATCCTCCAATCATTGATCTGTACTTTGTCTGCTCTACCTTAGGAGAGTCATCATCTTTGCTCAACTTACATCTGGTTGCCATGGGAGTATTCATTGGCTTTGAGTCTTCCATCCCAAATTTTTTCAACAATTCTTTCACATATTTGGTTTGAGAAATGAAGATTCCTTTCTTTGTTTGAGTAATTTGCAGACCCAAGAAAAAAATCATTTCACCAAGCATAGACATCTCAAACTCACTTTTTATTTGATTTGCAAAAATCTTACACATACTATCTCTTCCTCCAAAGATGATATCATCAACAAATACTTCAACAATCAAGATGTTTTCATGATCAATTTTGAAATATAAGTTACTGTTAGCAGTACCTTTGTTGAAACCAATCTTCAAAAGATGATTATCCAATCTTTCATACCAGGCTCTTGGGGTTTGCTTTAATCCATAAAGTGCCTTCTTCAATTTGTAGACCATATCACCATGATCAGTAACTGAAATCCATCTGGTTTCTCTATATACACTTCTTCTTCCAAGTCACCATTTAGAAAGGCAGATTTGACATCCATCTGATATACTTTGAAATCCTTGAAGGTAGCAAAGGCAAGAAATAATCTGACTGCTTCAATTCTTGCCACCAGAGCAAAAGTTTCTTCAAAATCAAGTCCTTCTATTTGAGAGTAACCCTTGCAGACCAATCTGGCTTTATTTCTGATTACTTCACCAACTTCATTTAGTTTGTTCTGGAAGACCCATTTGGTTCTAATCACATTCTTGTTTCTAGGTCTGGGAACAAGATCCCAAGTGTGATTTTTCTCTATTTGCACCAACTCTTCCTCCATTGCTTTAGTCTAGTTTTCATCATTGCAAGCTTCATTCACTGTCTTAGGTTCAATCTTTGAAATCAAACAATACTCTTCTGAATCTTGAGCAATTCTCCTTCTTGTTAGTACTCCTTTTCTTTTATCACCTATGATCTGATCTTTAGAGTGGTTCAGTCTTACATACCTGGGAACTTTAGGAATTTCTTGCACTTCTGATTCTTGATCAGGCTCATTGAGACTCATTTCTTTTTCCTGGTTTACCGGATTAGCTTGAATTTGACTAACAGATGAGGCTTGGGCTCCTTGAGTTAGAACACCATTTTGATCATCTTCATCATATTCATAAAACCTTGAGGGTTTCTCAATTCCCTCATCAACCTTCACATTTGTACTTTCTATCATCTTTCTCAGTCTTTTGTTATAACACTAGTATGCTTTTCTTTGAGTAGAGTAACCCAAGAATATTCCTTCATCACTTCTAGCATCAAACTTTCCTAGATCTTCATCTCTTTTAATGTAACATTTGCTACCAAAAACTCTAAAATACCTTATAGTAGGAGTGATGCCAAACCAAAGTTCATAAGGAGTCTTACCAGTATTTCTTCTGATTTGAACTCGATTGAGAGTATAGACTGTAGTGCTGACAACTTCTCTCCGATAGATATGAGGAACATTAGCTTCCATCATCATGGTCCTAGAAGCTTCATGTATGGTCCGGTTCTCTCTTTCCACTACTCCATTCTGCTATGGAGTCCTAGGAGCAGACAACTGTCTCTTTATTCCATGTTTCTCACAGAACTCTATGAACTCACCATATGTGAATTCTTTGCCTCTATCAGACCTCAGACATTTCAACTTCAATCTGGTTTCATTCTCTACCATAGCCTTGAATATTTTGAATTTCTCAAAAGCTTCTGATTTCTCTTTCAGAAAAGTTACCCACATCATCTGGGAATAGTCATCAATTAGCAACATGAAGTATCTATCACCTTGAATACTCCTAGTTCTTCCTAGACCACAAAGATTAGTGTGAACTAAGTCCAATAATCCGGTAGAAGACAATTCCTTGCTTTTGAATGTGACTCTGCTCAGCTTACCCAACTGACATTCCTTGCACAAGTTGTTAGTAGGTTTCACCAATTTTGGAAGAACTCTTACAGCTTGAGTATTACTTATCTTGATGATATTATCAAAATTCACATGACACATCCTTCTATGCCATAACCAACTCTGATCAACTTGAACAAATAAGCAGCTTTTACCAGTACCAACCAAGTGGAAGATATTACCTTTAGTTTGAGTACCGGATGCAATCTTTGTTCTGAAACTTTCAAAGATTTTGCATTTTCCATCTTTGAATCGAAGATCATAGCCTTTGTCCACCAACTGTCCAACACTGAGAAGATTGTGCTTCAAACCTTAAACATATAGTACATTACCAATTTTATTTCTTCCATCAAAAGAAATAGTTCCTCTTCCTCTAATTCTACCAGTAGTATTATCACCAAACTTCACCACTCCTCCTTCATACCTTTCCAAATCTATGAACTTATTTTTGTCACCTGTCATATGGTGAGAGCAACCACTGTCAATGACCCAATCATCCTTTTCTTCAACTTGGGCAGCCAGGGCTCTTTCTACAACTTTATGATTGACAGATACAGAGGATATTGGTTCTTCTTCCTTGATGGAAATAAACACCCATTCATTTCTTGATTTGTTTCTAGTCTCTGATTCATCATCTATTACTCCTTCATTATCATCTTCTTCATGAACATAGTAACAATTCTTTTGGAACCTTGATCTGTTAGGATTTGGCTTTGAAAATCATTCCAAACATCTTGAGGCAAAATGACCAATCTTATTGTAGTTAAAACACTTAAAAGGCAATTTTCCTTCATACTTGCCAGATCCTCTTGGCAGTCTCTTTGCAATGAGGGCTTCAAGTTGAGCAGTTTCTACTTCTTCTTCCAGGTCTTTTCTTGCTTTTTCATACCATGACAGTTTTCTTGATGAGTTCTCTCCTGGATCAAACCTTTGTTTACCTTTCACAAGGGCACTGGCTTTGAATGTAGATTCAGTCTTGGGGGGATCATCTCCAAACTCAGTCATTTCAAATGCAACCAATTTGCTAGCCAATTGGTCTCTTGTGACAGTTGTATGGGCTCTAAATTCATCAATGGAAGCAACCTTGATTTTGTAAGAGGCAGGAAGGGATCTGAGAATTTTGCCAACAATCTCATTTTCATCCAAGACTCCACCAGCATTTCTAATTCCACAAACTAGCTCATTTACTCTTGGCATAAAAGTAGTAATATTTTCATCATCTCTCATCTTCAATTTTTCAAATTTCCCTTTTAGACTCTGTAACCTTGCACATTTAACATACTGGTCTCCTTCATGTAAAAGTTCTACTTTATTCCAAATCTCAAAGGTAGTTGGTAGGTCAATAACATTTGAGAGCTCTGAGTCAGATAATGCACTTAGAAGAGCCTCTTTGGTCCACAGATTGTTTTCAGCATCTGTGATTTCATTTAGGGTTGTTGGACCACCCTGTGGAGGTACATACTATTTTGTAACCATGGACCAGTACACCATTCCCATACACTGCAAGTGACATTTCATGCGACCTTGCCAAAGAGCATAGTTGGTTCCATCAAACTTCAGACTATCCTTCTTGTAAGATGACATCTTGGATCTCCTCAAGCGGTTAAGCTCCTTTTAGAGAAACTTACCTCTGATACCAATTGTTAGACTTAGGGCACACAACTGAGAGGGGGGGTGAATCAGTTGTTCAAAACTTTCTTCAATTTAAACACTTAAGTCCTCTTAGTGATTAGCTACATATTAATCATAAACCATAATGCATTCAAATCAAGAGAAGAAACATATCAACACATAAGACACCAAGATTTTGATGTGGAAAACCTAGTTAAGGGAAAAACCATGGGGTGATTAACCCAAGATTATATTCTCTGTTAGAAGAATAGAAAGAACAAAATGGCACATGCCAATTAGGACTCACTGCCTGAGCACACTGCTCACAAGAGGCTCACTACCTACAAGAGACACACTGTCTACAAAGAAATAAGTATCACATACATGAACTGGAGAATAGAATCTTCACCATGCTTGAATTAGTTCCATTAAGCTCAATACTTTTGCTCTACCTTTCACTCTCCGCTTCGCTACCACACTCTCATCTCCACACAAAAGACGAGTTCAAACTAACTTTGCAATCCCTTATTTATACAAGGTATCAACTTAGGAATGATCATCTAAGTTGGCAAACATTCATAAGATCATCCGACAAATGCATACCTCATCCGGTCGGCCTGTCTCAAGAAGAACACCATCATACAGAAGTTACTCTTCAATTGTGAGCTCCAACTTCAATACGGACCACCAACACGAATTGGACACGATCCAAAGACTTCCACAAACTTTCCTGAATCACCAAGAACATCCACACTTCTTCTGCTTACTGAAATCCTTCTCTCCTTCATTTGGAACCTCAAGAACACAGTCTGTCATTACTGTCACAAAGGAATAGATGCTTGCAGACCTTCAAACCATGAATCAATGGAGTTGATACACCACAAAGACTTCCTCAGCACTCCCTCAAATCTGCAGAACTGGAAACTTCATTTTCGGATCTCACCGGACCTTTCTTGTTACTCTTTGTCACCTCTGAACACCTATCGGAACCAGTTTTACTTGAGTGGCTACAACTTCTTCATATCTTCATACGGACCTCTGAAATCTCTACTGAATCTCCTACAGACACTTATCTTCAAACCCTTTAATCTGCATCCTCTGATCATCATCCTATATTGGACTTTTGCCTTACAGTCAACACTATTCTTCACTATTCTTGATTGAGACTAATTTTCTCAATATCCTCAGCTCACAGCTCATCCCAACCTTATCATTAATGTAACAGGAGTATGTTGACATCAATGAAAATACCAATTAGGCCCATACTTGCAACAACATGTTCTTCCATTTACCTCCTTCAGATGATAGATGTCACCATATGCCTTGATACCTTCTGCAACTAGTTTTCTGGACCCTGCCTTCCTGATTTCACAACCCTTGGCATGAAAGGTGAGATTGTACCCCTTGCTACACATCTGACTAACATTGAGAAGATTGTGTTTTATCCATTTGATATAGAGAACATCCTTAGTCTTGTTCTTCCTATGAATAGTTATAGCACCCTTTCCATAGATATGTGCTAACTCGTCACCACCAAACTTGACAGCACCACCATCCCACTTTTTGTTGGCAAGAGACACTACTTAGAATTGATAAGTGTTGTCATTAATGGAAACTAAGATTGTTCCACACATCCGTAGTGCAGTATCTGATCATACCGGAAGTCAGAATGATAATCTATCTAAGTCTGGGAGCCTAAAACATAGCATATAGCAGAGTCCAATATTTTGGTCAGCAGATCTCTCCAGTTAATCTTTATGTGTTGCAGATTTGAAGAAGTGTAGAGGGACACCAGGACAATTTAAATCCACGTTTTTAGCTTCTGGTGATAAAGGGATCAAAAGTTATGAGCATCTAAATACCGGGTCTTGTTATGACAGGATAGTTCAGTAAAGAACAAGCAGACTTATGATAAATCCTTGTGCAGACCTAATAGAAGTGTTTTGTTAAGCTGTGTATGAGATATAATGTTAGTGGCTGACATGTATAATGATATACATGTGTTATTTTTGATACACATCAATACTGGTGTATGGATCTAGCTGATAGAGTAGAACATTCTTAAAAGGTTCTAAGTGTTGTTGATTGTTGCCGACTGGCAAGTGATTGCAATTCATGATAAAGATATATATAGCCAATGATTATGGATATTGTGTGATATGTATTGTGAGGATTAAGAAAGTGTAAAAGGAGAAGAAATCTAATATTTGGATGAAGGTAGAATAGAGAAGAGCAGAATAAAGATGAAGTGTACAAAGTCAGTATTTGCACTTAACCAGAGTTGATCTTTAGCATTGGCAGATATATCTTACTAGTTCAAAATCTTTTTAAATCTCTTAAACTTTTTTGTATGTAATGAGCCTCCTAACTTGAGTAGTGAGCTTGGGGTAGTGAGCCCGAATGCATGTGCATTCCCATTTGTAAAAGACTTTTAACAGAGTATTAATTTTGTAGGTTAACCCCCACCGTGGTTTTTCCCTTAACTGGGTTTCCATGTCAAAATCTTCGTGTCAAGTGTGCTATTTATGTTTCTGCTTATGTGATACTGAAATATTTATTTCATTAATTTGTTTATAAGTTGATTAAAGAAATAAAAGGGTTAAATAAGTAAAAACTGATTCACCCCCCTCTTAGTTGTCTGGACCTAATCCAACAATTGGTATCAAAGGAAGGTTCCTTAGAGAAGCCTAATAGCTTAAGGAAAAGATCTTGGAAAAAGTTTTAAATGGGTTCATTAAGAGATCTTCAGTCAGCTCTAGAAGAGCTTGTTCAATCTAGAACAAAAATTAGTAATCTAAGAGGTGAACTTAAAGATGCTGATGACACCATTGAAATGTTAAAAGACAAATTAATGAAATCTCTGCAAAATAAAAAGGAACTACTTTTGCAGCTATCCAGTTTACCTGAAGAAAATGGCTTGAATGAAGATTTGAAAGAAAAAACAAAGGAATGTGAGAAGCTCTCAAAATAAGTTGATGTTCTGAAAATTGAAATGGAATCTGGGGTGATGAGGCAAACCAAAGAAAGTGAAGATAGAAATAAAATTGAAGAAGATCTAAAACAAAAACTAAAAGAAAGATCTAAAGAATGTTGCAAATTGGATAGAATAGCTAGCCATCTAGAGTATGATCTACAAGAAAGTAGAGACAATAAAAGAAAACTTGAAAGGCAAATAGTCATTCTCAAACATGACCTAGATATTGCAAATGAATATAAGGAGAAATTTAAGATAAGTTTAGCAAAACTTGAAGCACTACTTGAAGGACAGAAAAGGGCTGATGACAAGCATGGTCTTGGATATGAGAAAGGTGAAAGCTCTAAATCTAGATAGAGAAACTTTCAACCTAAGAATGGGAGAAACAGATCTAGAAAACCTCTGGTAAGACAGCCAAATGCTCAAAGATATCCACCATTCAATAGAAATTGTTTCAACTGCAACAAATTTGGTCATAGAGCTACTCAGTGCAGGAATAGAATAAATTAAAATGGTCCATCCTTCTCCGTTAAGTGTTTCAAGTGTAACAGGTATGGTCATAGATCAAATGAATGTAGAAGTATGACAATGAATAATCCCAATAATAGAAGAATTAGCAATTCTTGCAATGGTTACTACTTTGTTTGCAATGGGTTTAGACATATGGCTAATTAGTGTAGATCAAGAGAAAATTAGAAAAGAAATGTTGTATGATTTAACTGCAATAAATCTAGTCATATTGCAAGATTATACAGAAGTAAAGACAATGGAAGAAGAGGTCCGGTAAATAGAAAACTAGATGAACAAAGAGAAGACAAAGGCAAAGAAAAAATTGATATGAATGAAACTTAGGATGAATCAAACAAGATATGGGTTAGGAAAACCATTATGAACGTTATTAATAAATTTGTACTACAATCCGGTGTTGATAATTCCTTTGGGAATTAAGTTGGAAGTCTTGGCTTAGGGGGAGCAACATTACAAATTGAATTCCCCCAGCAAGTAAGTGCTTAGATCTAGCATAGTAAGAAAAGAGATCTTGGATTGTTTCAAACCACGTGGAAGGATTTTCGAAAGAAAAGAGATGTATATAGCAAATTATAGACTAATACATGAAAGACTACTCAAAAATAGAGCAACCAGATGCGCTAGGGCAGGGCATTTATTAGAAGGGCAAATTAGGTAATGCAAAGCTTAAAAGGGTCATTCACTCCTCATTTCAAACACTATGCATCAAAATAAATCAAGAAGAAAGAAGTGGACAAGCTTAGAGATGAGAATTCTTAAGAGTTGGAAGCGAGAAAAGGATTTCCAAGTAAAAACCCTAATTTGCGTAGCAAGGTATTTTCTATTTTTTGTGAAATCTTTTGAGTTCTCAATTTTTGCAAATGGCTACACCTCTAGTGGTAGATGTTACTCAAAGGCCTTGTCCCAAGTTCAAAAATCATCTATTCAAATTTGTAGAGGTTGAGCATCTAGGTGCATTTTCTAGAGTATTGTACGAGGTTTTACATGTCGAAGATATTAGGGCATACATTCACTGCAATATAGAGGAATTTGGAAATCTAAAACTACTGGATCTATTTGAAAACCTCTTCAAGAATGACAATCACCAATTAAAACTAGAATATAAAACCCTAGAGAACAAACACTTCATACAAGTTATTGAATTTCCATGTTTTGATTAAAGCGAATGGGTTAGGTATGTACTGAGTTGAATACATGGTGAGTTTATGTGGTTATTGAATCCATTCAAGATCACAAAAGATGTAATCTGAATTGTGACTGGACTGAATGCAACCAGTGGGCAACCCATGCTTAAGGCTGTGAAAAATCAAATAGTAACTTATGCAACCGGAGAAAAATTTGATATAAGAGCTATGACTATCAATGACATCATTGATCCGGATGTCAAGTTTTCTTCGATGGTAGTTGGGTATAAGATTTACCACTCCAATAGGGAGAACTTAGTTTCTGGAATAGCTATTTATGCCACATATTAGATGATAAAGGAGAATGTGGATTATGACTTATGCGACCTACTACAGAGCCAACTAATAGAAAACCTGAACAAAATAAAAAAGGACAAGAAAAATTCCTTCAAGTATGGTTCCTTGGTGATATGTATATTCTTATACTTCATGAATGAAGTGCCGGGAGTTCTGGGTATATAATGGACATCAGACAAGCCAGTGGCATGGAAAATTAGGGATCATCTACATAGTCTTGGTAATGTCCAGACTCAAAAGACTACTCTCTGGGGTTACTTCAAAAACTCGCAGAACTTGATGCATGCAAGGGAAATAATCCCTAGTTTAGTTGTTAAAAAGTATGAAAATGTGTTTTATGGTAGACACAAATCAATGTTTGATGGAAGCTGTAGAACCAAGAACAATATGGATAATGCCAATGGGCTATGAAATGGATGAGGCAATTCTAGACATGTATGCTCAACATCTCCTGAGCAAACCTAAAGACACCTCTGTTGAAAGGTTCGAAACATACAAGGAACTAAGCTTAAAGTTGCATGTGGAACTTAGACAACCAGAAACAAAAAGAAAGCTACACAAGCAAGTGGAGATGTATGCAAAAAGCATTGGGATTACAAAAGAAACGGTGAAAGAAAACAGACAAAGGATTGAAAAGTTAAAGAAGAGCACTGAGTAGGCAAAAAGTGAGCCTATAGTCCCCCTGAAAGCCCCAAGGAAGACAAGGAGTTCTACAACTCCCGCTGAACCTCTCAAGTCCTCTTCCACTAAGAAGCTGGAAGCCACTCCATCCGGTGAAGGAGGGAAAAGAAAGAAAACCAAGGCAACAAGAACCCACACGAGCACACAAGATGATGAGACACAAATAGATGAAGAAGTGAAAGAAATAAGATCAAACAAGGTCAAAACTTCAAAGACTTTTGAAGATCAACTGTCTGGAAGCATGAGGGCCAATAAAAAGCAAGTATCTGGTAAGGTTGCCATGACTATTGATGAAATTGTAAAAATAGTCACTGTTCATGGAAACTTAAAACCTATTAGAGTTTACTATGATAACCTTGATCAAGCAAATAAGAAAACTTTAGAAGATGCCATTATCATATATCTGAATAAATTCAATAGAGCCTTGTTGAAAATCTTACAAGAACTTCCTAAAAGTCTAAGGAAAGTAATGGAAATGAGGAAAGAAGCAACCAAGGAAAAAGATATAGAACTCAGAGAGTATGTTCTCTCCTCTTTGTGCCCTGTAATGACCAAAAAAGAAGTAGATAAAATCCTCAGGGAAGTCAAAGATAAATTTAGAAGCAAAGTCCAGATGAACAACTTAATGCTTGGTGAGACTGAAGAAATTGCAAAGGAAACAGAGGAAATTCTAAGAAAGGCTTTAGACAAAAATAAATACTACATTGTTTCAAAAAAACAAGTTGAAGAAGACAATCCTTCTGCTCTGAAACAAAAAGCTCCAGAGGAAGAAACTAATAATAGAATTAATGACCAAAGTATTACTCTAGACCCTCCGAAACTTGATTCATCAAATCTAAATATTGGAGAAGTTCAGAAAGAGGAACAAGTCAATCAAGAAGACATAGAAATGATAAATAGAATAATTGATGTAGTGATAACTCCTCCACCTGATCACTCTGGGAAGGAAGAGAATATTTCTACCACTTAGAGCCCTTTGGATCAAGTAGCAAGTGGTGAGCAAGCAAAAATGAGTCCCTCAGAAGAGAACATAGAGAAGAGTAATACAGAGAAAGAAGAGGAAAAAGGAAAGAAAGACAAAGCAAAAGAAGGTGGTGCAAATGTTGAAGCACCTAAAGCAGATGTAGAAAAATCTAATGATAAAAAATATGGTTTAGAAAATGTAACAAGAGACACTAGAAATGCAGTAAAATGCCCCCTTGAAAAGGAAGTAATTGAGCTTGATGAGCCTAAACTACTCCAAGGACTAATCAATCTAGATGCGCTCTCTCCATTTCAATTGATGAAAATAGCATCTTTCACCCAAGTAAAAGTTAGAGAAAAGATGATAAAATCCCATTTAGAGGAAAATGAACTACTGGAACTAGCAACTGAAGTTTTAGAGAAATTAATGCCAACTTATTAGAAGAATCAAAATAATTCCCCCTCCGGCCATTTGAAAAATCTTGTAAGTTTAGTAAACTCACATTTTGAGTCTTTTGAAAAGTCTGTAGAGGCAAAGGTTCAGAAAGAATTCTTGAATAAGAAATTCAGTCAAGTTAAAAATTTGATAAGGAGTGATAGATTGATACTAAGCATTAGCATAAAGAGCATTCATTATGCTCTATGTGATGGAAGAGATATATATAAGTTTTGCCTATCATGGACTGAAGTCAATAAGGACGTTGAGAAAAAGATAAAGGAATAAGAATAGAAAATATGAGTTCTATCTCAAAACTTTGATCCTCTAAATACCTCTCCTATAAGCTAGGAATGTCAAGTCATTAGCTTGACAGATGAAATAAAGGGACTTGAAAAAGAGAAATTAATACTATGAAAAGGATGTGTGAACTCCAGGGATTGATTGCCCCCAAGTTGGAAGCTATGTATAATGCCTTATCCGAATCCCAAAATACACTTCAGACAAGTGATCCTCTAGATCTGGCAAAGGCAGAAGCATATGTATTTCTACTGAGTGGGCACATCTCACTCTTATATGGAATGAAGAATACTTGGGCCTCTGAACTTTTGCAATTAAAAACTAGTTTTGTAGACATTCTCAAGTTCATGTAAGTAGAATTTGATGATTTATTGTACATATGCGGTAGTATTAACAAAACCTTTTTTGTTAGAATTTTGATTTACGGATCCCACCCTTTGCCATTGATGTCAAAGGGTGAGTGAAGGACAGTAAAAAATGAAGTATTCAGCAAAGGGGGAGCACCAGAATAAGTAAAGTACACGAATGTACAGACAAAGGGGGAGTTGCACAAAGACACTTAGTCATTTTTCACTAAGTGTTGCCATCAATGCCAAAGGCAGAGATTGTTGGCAAGAGACACTGCTTAGCATTGATAGGTGTTGTCATTGATGGCAACTAAGATTGTTCCACACATTTGCAGTGCAGTATCTGATCATACCAGGAGTCAGAATGATAATCTATCTAAGTCCGGGAGCTTGATACAGAGCATATAGTAGAGTCTAGTATTTTGGTCAGCAGATCTCTCCAGTTAATCTTTATGTGTTGTAGATCTAAAGAAGTGTAGAGGGACACCAAGGCAATCTAAATCCAATTTTTTAGCTTCCAGCGATAAAGAGATCAAAATTTATGAGCATCTAAATACTAGGTCTTGTTATGACAGGACAGTTCAGTAAAGAACAAGCAGACTTATGATAAATCCTTGTGCGGACCTAATAGAAGTGTTTTGTTAAGATGTGTATGAGATATAATGTTAGTGGCTGACATGTATAATGATCTACATGTGTTATTTTTGATACTCATCAATACTGGTGTATGGATCTAGCTGATAGTGTAGAACATTCTTAAAAGGTTCTAAGTGTTGTTGATTGTTGCCAACTGGCAAGTGATTGCAATTCATGATAAAGATATATATAGCCGATGATTATGGCTATTATGTGATATGTATTGTGAGGATTAAGAAAGTGTAAAAGGAGTATAAATCTAATATCCAGATGAAGGCATAATAGAGAATAGCATAATAAAGATGAAGTGTACAAAGTCAATATTTACACTTAACCAGAGCTGATCTCTAGCATTGGTAGATGCATCTTACCAATTCAAAATCTCTGTAAATCTCTTAAACTTTTTTGTAGGCAATGAGCCTCCTAACTTGAGCAGTGAGCTTGGGGCAGTGAGCCCGAATGCATGTGCATTCCCATTTGTAAAATACTTGTAATAGAGTATTAATTTTATGGGTTAACCCCCACCATGGTTTTTCCCTTAACCTGGTTTCCACGTCAAAATCTTGGTGTCAAGTGTGCTATTTATGTTTCTGCTTATGTGATGCTGAAATATTTATTTCATTTATTTGTTTATAAATTGATGAAAGAAAGAAAAGGGTTAAATAAGTACCAACTGATTCACCCCCCCTCTCAGTTGTTCCAACCTAATCCAACACTTTTCAAGGATGATAAACTTCTCCTTGTCACCAGTCATATGATTTGAGCATCCACTGTCAATTACCCAAGTCTTGGCTTCTTCTTTTACATGAAAGGCAGTCCATACAACCATTGATCTTTCATTGTTCTGGTCTATTTGCAAGGCATTAGTATTCTCACATTTTTCAACATCATCCTTTTTGTCACCAACACTCAAGGCCATGAAAAGTGTTTCATCATTTGAATCATCATGATCCTCATATTCTAAAGAATAATTGCTCTCTATGGAATACAGACTTCTTTTGAACTTATCTCTCTTGTAACTACCTCTTGATTCCTTAGAAGGACATTTAGAAGAAAAGTGACCAACCTTTCCATAATTAAAACATTTAAAGGGTAACTTACCTTTGTATTTCCTAGTGCCTTTATTCAGTCTTCTCACAAAATTTGCTTCAACTTCATCAGAGCTTTCATCCTCATCATCAACTTCTTCCTTTGTCTTCACATTATCTTTGAAGGCAGCTTCTTTCTTTGGAGCATCACTACCAAAATCCTATTTCAAAGGCAATTTAAGGGATTCAAATAGTTTGTCTATAGTGTATGTATCCAAGTCTACATTCTCCTCAATGGAAGATACCTTATGACTATAAGATTTGGGAAGAGATCTTAGAACCTTTTTCACAATCTCATCTTCTTTCACTTCTCCACCAAGACCTGTGATGTCATCAACCACTTCATTCACTCAAGGCATATATCTAGCAATGTCTTCATCCTCTGACATTTGTAGGTTCTCAAATTTGCTCTTGAAGATCTACATCTTGGCTTTCTTTACTTTCTTATCTCCTTCATAAATGAGTTCAAGTTTATCCAAAAATTCTTTAGCAGAACTGTAACTCATTACCTTTAAATCAACTAACCCACTCATGATAGCAAACTTTGCCTTGGCATTGTTATCATACTTCTTGACTTAATCTGCATCTGTAGGAATAGTACCAGGAACTTTGTAACCAGTCTTGATAGATTCCTAAACACCACACCTTAGAGAGTTGATATAGGCTTCCATTCTTAGCTTCCAAAAAGCATAATTTGTCCCATCAAACCTAGGCATCTTTCTTGATCCATTCTATTCCATCCTGGACCTTCCTCAAGTGGTTAAGCTTCCCTCAAAGGAACTTGGCTCTGATACCAATTGTTGAACACACCAAGATACTAAGAGGGGGGTAAATTAGTATCTAAACAATCTTCAATTTTAGCAACTTCAACTAATCCGGAGCAGATTAAACTTTAAGCATCACAATATTAACATAAGCATGAAAGATTAACACAATGCACATCAACACATGACACCAGATATATGTGGAAAACCCAATAGGGGAAAAACATGGTGAGGATTAACTCACAATATATGAAGCTCAAATAATAACTTTGTTTTAGGGCTACAATCCAAGGAAGCTACAACTCCCTGAAGAACTTTGATTTAAGGTCACTCCCAAGGAAGCTACTACTCCCCAAATTGAGAACACACTTACAAAAGATTACAGTATGATAGTCTTTCTATTGTCTAAAAACTGACATTGAAGATCCACACCTTTGATGATTGCAATTCTACCTCTTCACATTTTTTTCATGATCAAATCTATTGGGCACTCTCTACACTTGATTACTATCGCAAATATGTCTTCAAGATGAATCAAGATAGCATCTACAACTTTTGCTCTTTCTCCTTTAGTCGCACATCAAAATGCATTCATTCTACTCCTTATCTTGCTTGCAAACCTTATCAATCAACTTGCAATCACATCACTCCTCACTCAATTTGATTTAAACTTTATACAAGATACATTGATTACATTACTTGTCAGTCAGATATAACATGAAAAATGCATTTACAAGTTAGCTAGACAACACACAACATGAAACATGTAGAAGATATGTCCTAAGTAAAACCACATGTTACACCAATAAAATAACCATGCCTTGCAGACACCAACACTTGCTTAACCAGGTCCAAAACATCCTTCACGGCTTCAAACCCCAAGGAATTATATCTACACACTCCACTCATTTGAAAATGTTGAATGCACAAGACAACTAAGAGGGGGGTGAATCAGTTGTATCAAAAGTTTTCAAACCCTCATACACATAATCACATCCACATTAGTTCACTTAACCTCTTAATCTATTATGAAGTTTAAACATGAAAAGTAGATAACAAGAATGTAATCACGTGAACACCATGCACAAGAGAACACTAGATTTTTATGTGGAAAACCCTAAAAAGAAAAAACCATAGTGACGATTAGCTCACAATATAAAGTAGTAGCCATACCGAATTACAAGAGGCTCACTACCCAAAAGAAGGAATGCTCACTACAATAGGGTTCACTACCCAGAGGGTTAACCACCCAAAGGGATCACTACCCCAAGGAATCACTATCCAAAAGAAAGAAAGATAGAAGAGGTGGCTCACTACCATGAACTGATATGATAGCATCTACCAAATGCTTGAGTTAAGTTCTAATGAAGCACAACAAACATCACCTTCATAACCTTTCTGAAAATCATAGATAACTTATGCTCACTGCATTAGGTCATCTACCACATGAAAGTCCTTACTTCATTTGATTCAAATTCACAACACAAACACCTCAATCCTTGCACATGCTCACTTACACATGAATCCGTTACACTTATTTATATCAACATCAACCTTGAAATCAATCTCCAAGGTCGGCAACACAATCTTCAATCCTTGAAACATTCTCCAAGGTCGGCAGACACACAATATTTGAATTAGGTCTCGACCTAAACATTCCATGGCATAGAGGAATGAAGGAAAATCACTTTAAACCTTGGCTTAGACCTAAATCTATCCAAGCACGCTACACAACACTTACATAATCATCGAATCAACTCCACAATCAACACAAACATCCAAGGTCAGCCTAATAATGTAAACATAGAGAATTCTTCATCACACACTTTCATGATCACAATCATAGCTTGTGGACCATACACAAGACTTTAGGATCAT
This sequence comes from Cunninghamia lanceolata, assembly GCA_027924645.1. NCBI lineage: Eukaryota > Viridiplantae > Streptophyta > Pinopsida > Cupressales > Cupressaceae > Cunninghamia > Cunninghamia lanceolata. The sequence continues at coordinate 937,782 of BSBN01000609.1, forward strand.
CTGGAAACATCCATAACCAACTTGAAATCACCTAGGAGCCAACAAATCTAGCTATAACAAATCTCACTTTAAGATAGTTCATAGACTACTCACAACCAACACTGCTAATATCTGCTACTCAAAAAAACTACATTTCAAAGCACCAAATCACAAGTCCTTTGGATGGGACATAGATATGGACCTTATGAAAACTCATCCAGAACTGCAAGACCAAAAACCAAATTGTGGAGAAATCCAGAGCAAAATACTTTCTCCCTATCACACTACAAATACTGCCAAGCACAGTCTTTAAACTAGTGAACATAACTCTCAAACCACAGCATTCCAGAGCACCAAATTCTGGATTTAACATCTTCAACCACTTCTCTAAAATATATCCAAACCTCACCCTCCGGTCTTTAACATAGAAGAAATGTGGAGCAAAAACTCAGATAGTACCCTTAACACAACAACTTAATCAACCAACAACAATAACATCAAAAGATACAATTGACACCAATGACAACGCAAACATGTTGACATCAATGAAAACACTGATTAGCACATACTTGCAACAATCTCCCCCTTTGTCATTGATGGCAACATATGATATGAAAAACCATCATGACACAATTCTGCATCATACTTCTTTTATTGATTTGCACTCCCCCTTTCTTTTATACATCTTACTCTTTTTCTCTCCTTTTGTTTTTCACATGAACTCTCTCCCCCTTTGACATCAATGGCAAAGGGTGACACATCTCTCTCAAGATTTCTCCCCCTGATTATGATACTACAGATACTTACCCTATTCTCAACTGCTCTAAATACTCCTCCTTAGGAGTACACATCAACCTGTACCAACTCCTACTCCCCTGACTGCAAAAATTATCACATCTACTACCTACCCCCCTAAGAGGTAGCCTCCAACATTAGTCTAGAAAAAGAAAAAATCTTGAGTCACACTGGACTAATGTATCTCCTTATGTATGTAGTTTAAAGGAGGGGCAATAACCCCTAACTTCTCCTAGAGATACTCAGATGTATCCTTAGGAAGAGCTTGGTGAATATGTCAACAATCTGATCCTTTATAGTAACATACTCAAGTTTCACTTCATTCTCTACAACCTTCTCTCTGAGAAAGTGATACCTAATAGAAATATGCTTTGTCCTTGAATGCATCACTAAATTCTTTAAAATGTTAATAGCACTGGTATTATCACAGAATATAGGAATTGGATCATCATACTCAACTTTGATATCCTTCAAGGTTTGTCTCATCCATAGCACTTGTGTACAATAGGATGCTACTGTAATGTACTCTACTTCTATAGTAGATAAAGATACCAAATCTTGCTTCTTGCTTAGCCACGACACAATTTTGTCTCCAAGAAAGAATGCACCACCACTTGTACTTTTCTTGTCATCTACACATTGGGCCCAATCTGCATCTGTGTAGGTACTTAGGGTAAAGTCATTGTTCTTAGGATACCATAACCCATGATCCAGAGTGCCCTTCAAATACTTAAAAATCCTCTTCACTGCCATGACATGTGATTCTCTAGGGTCTTCTTGAAATCTTGCCACAAGATAGACTACATGCATGATATTTGGTCTAGTAGCAGTTAGGTATAGCAGTCCTCCAATCATTGATCTATATTTTCTCTAATCAGCCTTAGGGGATTCATCATTCTTACTTAGTTTGCAACCAGTTGTCATGGGGGTACAAATTGGTTTAGAATCTTCCATTCCAAACTTCTTCAATAGTTCCTTGACATACTTTGATTGTGAAATGAAAATGCCCTTATTTGTTTGATTGATTTGCAGCCCAAGAAAGAAATTCATCTCTCCACACATTGACATCTCAAATTATTTTTGCAATTTATTTCAAAGTCCTTACACATACTTTCATTTCCATAGAAGATTATGGCATCCACACATACCTCAAGAAATAGGATTTGATATTTGCTTACCTTGATGTATAGATTACTATTTGCAGACCCTTTACTGAATCCCCGCTGCAACAAATACCTATCTAACCTTGCATACCAAGCTTTGGGAGCTTCCTTTAGTCCATACAATGTATTCTTCAATCTACATATCATATCTAGTTTGTCTGACAAGTAAAATCCATCTAGTTTTTCTATGTAGACTTCTTCTTCCAACTCACCATTTAGAAAAGTAGACTTCACATCCATCTGATATACCTTGAAATCCTTGTGTTGCAAAAGCCAAAAAAAAGTTGAATAGCCTCCATTCTTTTCACTAGGGCAAAAGTCTCCTCATAGTTTATTCCTTCCACTTGTGAGTACCCCTTACACACAAGTCTTTCATTGTTCCTTACCACTTCTCCATTCTCATTCAATTTGTTGTTGAATACCCACTTAGTTCCAATCAAGTTCCCAAGTCTGATTCTTCTCAATCTGCATTAGTTCTTCTTCCATAACCTTGACCCAATACTCATCTTTGTTGGCAAGAGACACATTGTAGTTTCATGATTGTTGTCATTGATTGCAACAAAGTTCATCCCACACATCCGCAAGACATGGTGTGCCTATACCAGAAGTCAGATTGAAGAGTCTTGTGTTCCGGTAAGCAAGAACAGAGTATGTGGCAAGGTCTGACAGTCAGGTTCGGATCTCTCAGAAGAAGTATCTTTTGAAAGTACGGACTTGGGGAAGTCAAGAGGAGTACCTTGACTGATAGATTCCAAGAATTGAGCCTCCGGTGATGCAAGAGTAAAGAGATATAAGCATTCAAGTATTGGGGTCCAGTTTGGTAGAACAGATAAAGGAAGAATTGACAGGTAGAGCATCACAAGTTATTCCGGATGAGATGCTGATGGTGATAAAGATTCTTAAGGTATCATTCATGATTGGCCAACTTGTTAGATGACTTCTATAATTTTCTTTTAGATCTGCATCACTTGGTAAGCAAGGATTCAGTTGACAGACTAGAGTTTGGGAAATATTAACTATTCCGGAAGCTAACTAGAAAGAGGATGAAATCCCTTATGCAGATATATATATATATATATACCAGATGGATTTTGATGAAAAGGTGTGTGCGTGTTGTGTTAAGTGCAAAAAAAAGTAGAAGAGCAGAAAGAAAGCAGTACAGAAGGTCCAGTATGTGAAAGGACAGCTAAACAAAAGAAGAGGAAGGATGAAGTGCAGCAGATCAGTTTACTGAGCCTAATCAGAACTGAACTCCAGCATGTGTGGATGCTTCTCATCAGTTCAAGTATCTTATTATTCTTCTTACAACTTGTAGATAGTGAGTCTCTTGTGAGCAGTGTGCTCAGGCAGTGAGCCCTAATTGGCAAGTGCCATTTTGTAGTTCTATTCTTCTAATAGAGAATACAATCTTGGGTTAATCACCCCGTGGTTTTCTCCCCTAACAAGGTTTCTACGTCAAAAATATTGTGTCATGTGTATTTCCATTTCATGGTTATGTTTTCTTATTTGAATTTATGCTGCATTAATTATTAAGAAAGTTTAGAAAGATGAAATAATTGAGATAACTGATTCACCCCCCCTCTCAGTTATCAACAATTGGTATCAGAGCCAAGTTGCCCCAAACAGAGCCTAACAGCTTGAGGAAGATCTGGGAATTGAGATGGATGTGTATGGTATAAGGGAGCAACTTCAGTCTGCCCTAGATGATCTTGAGCAATCTAATTTTGAAGTCAATGTATTGAAGCAAAGACTCAAACAGGCTGATGATTTCATAAATGAACTAAAAGGGAAACTAAGTCTCTCTATGAAAAAGAGAAAGGAACTACTTCAGCAATTGGCAAGTCAAGGTGAAGCAAATGATACAAATGGAGATCTTAAGGAGAAAACCAAGTTATGTGAAAAATTGTCAATAGAAATCATCATGGTAAGACATGAAATGGAATCAGGAGTCATGAAATTTACCCAAGAAATTGAAGAGAAAAGAAAAAATGAAGATAATCTAAAACAATCTCTCAAGAAGAAATCAGAAGACTACCACAAGATGGATAGAATAATCAGACATCTTGAATCCGATCTTGAAGATGCTAAAGATAATGAAGAAAAACTAGAAGATCAAATTGTCTCTCTTAAAAGGGATCTTCAAACAGCAAATGAATACAAAGAGAAATTCAAGATAAGTTCTTCTTGAAAGCCAAAAGAGGGTAGATGACAAGCGTGGCTTGGGATATGAGAAAGGTGAGCTGGATTCAGTCAAAAGAAGTTTGAATTAGAAAATCCAAGAAATAGGCCTAGAAGACCTCTAGTGAAGCAACCTAATGCTCAAAGATATCCATCCTTCAATGGATACTGCCACAACTGCAACAACTTTGGTCACAAATCTAATCAGTGCAGAAGAAGAATAAATCAAACTAACACATCCTTCTCTGGACAGTGTTTTAACTGCAAAAGGTATGGTCACAAATCTCGTGAATGCAGAAATATGCAAATGAACAATTCTTTCAATAGTAGATGCTTTGCATGCAATAGAATGGGTCATATGGATAATTAATGTAGATCAAGAGGACATCAATCAAATATGCAAAGAAATGTTGTTTGCCACAATTGCAATAGATCCGGTCATATTGCAAAATTCTGTAGAAGCAAGAATCAGGACAAAAGAGGTCCGGTACATCATAATCAAAATCAAGACAAGGGAAAAGGAAAAGTGAATGCGGATGAAGTTAAAAGTGAGATGAATAAGATTTGGGTGAAGAGAAGTACAGAAAATGTAGGGGATGGATCCGCACCAGAATCTGGTGCTAATATTCCTTCTGGAAATTAAAAGGTGAGCTCTGGCTCAGGGGGAGACACAAAGAAAAATATTTTCCCCCAGCCAGTTAATTGGTGCCAGAACTAGTAAAAGGAGAGTTACGGATTAAAGGGTTCACAAAGGGACATCTAAATAAGCTTTGGTTAAAAGATGAAAGATCCACAAGAAATTTTGAACAAGTTGAAGACTAATCCAGTTCATCAATCATCCAGTGAGAAGTAGGTTTTTCACAATTAAATCTGACAAGATTTTAACTATGGAATCTTGATTTGTGGATAGATCAAATGTTTAAGGAAAGGAAGATAGATTATCACTATTCTCTAAGAATGACTCTAAGTGTATCTTAGTGATCTAGAAAAGATCTATCTTAGAATAAGATGAGCAAGGCAACCGGAATGAATTAGGTCACGCATTTATTGCAGTATGAAATTAGGGCTTTCCCAAAAATAAAAGAGTTCATTCATTCGTCATTTGCACATTTGCACTCAAGAAGAAAAGAAAAGGAGCTCTGCAACAAATTGTCTCAAACTTTCAAAGATCAACCATTGAAATTGATTCATCCAGCAAATTAATCCGGTTCATTCAGCGAACCCTAGAAGCGTAAAAGGTATTTCCATTGCTAAATATCTCTCTGTAAATCTTTTGAAAATGGCCACTCCGAATGTGGTGAAGATTTTTGATAGGCCACGCCCTCAGTTTAAGAAGCATCCATATAAATCTCTAGAAGTTGATCCCCTAGGCTCCTTTTCAAGCATTCCGCATGGAATTCTACATGTAGAAGATGTTAGGGCTTATATTCATGCGAATATTGAAGAATTTGGGGAATCTAAGCTGGTTGATATCTATCACAATCAGTTAATAGATGATTCTTTTGAGCTCAAACCTTAGTTCAAGGCCATTCGGAATAAGCATTTTGTACAGTGCATTCATTTCCCCTATTTTGAAGAAGATGAATGGGTACAGTATGTGTTGAGCAGAGTGTATGATAACTTTCTATGGTTGAATAGACCATTTAAGATCACCAAGGATGCAATTAGGGTAGTAACTGGTTTGCACTCATCTAGTGGGATACCTGTTCTTAAATCTATCAAGAATCAGATAGTGAGTGAAGCAACCGGATCAAAATTTGACAAGAGAGCTATGACAATTGAAGATATCACTGATCCAGATATCAAATTTGCATCCATGATAATTGGTTACAAGATTTATCACTCTACTAGGGAAAATTTAGTACTGGGAACTACAGTTTATACAGCTTATCAGATGCTAAGAGAAAATGATGAATATGATCTATGTGAACTTCTTCTAAGCCAACTATTAGAGAACCTACAAAAGATCAAAAAGGACAAGAAAAACTCATTCAGGTATGGTGGGCTGATATTATGTTTATTCTTCTACTTCATGAATGAGCTTCTTGGATCCAGTGGTTGGGTTTGGCAAAATGACAGACCTGTTGCAATCCAAATCAGAGACTACCTGCATGGGCTTGGGGATGCTAGGGCAAGAAATGCAGCTTTATGGGGATATTTCAAGAACTTTTAAAGTATAATGCAAGCTAGAGAAAGAATCCCTCAATCTCTAGTTGAGAAGTACAAAGATACAGTGTACTTTATGGTAGAAATTGATCAGTGCCTAATGGAGGCTATGGAACCAAGAATAGTGTGGATCATGCCAATGGGGTATGAAGTTGATGAGAAAATTGTAGAGCTGCATGTTCAACACATGCTAAGTCAGCCCAAGGATCCTAAGGCAAAAAGGTTTGGAACCTTTGAAGAATTAAGTATAAAAATCCATGTGGAACTTAGACAACCGGAGATGAAGAGTAAAGTGAGAAAAGAGGTAGAAGAATTTGCCAAGAGGCATGGAATCTCAAAAGAGGCACTTGATGCACATAGAGAAAAGATGGAAAGGGCAGAGAAAGAGAAGGAAGAAGTAGAAAAGGAAAGTGATCCGGTAGAAGCCCCCTCCCAGACCAAATCCTCTAAGAGGTCTGCACCTATAGCTGCTAAGACCTCAAAGGCATCAAAACTAGAAGCAAAATCATCTGGTAAAGAAGAGAAAAGAACCAAGACAAAGACCACAAGGTCTTATATCAGTCAGAAGGATGAAGAAGAGACAAAATCAGATGAGGAGGTAAGGAAAATGAGGAAAAAGAAGAAAGTATCTGGTGAACTCTCTATCGGTGAAGACAAGGAAAAAATGGCAGAAGAGTTTGTTGAAAGGCCCACTCTGTCCATTAATAATGTAGTCAAATTAGTCACTATGGATGGGAATTTGAAACTAATGACTAAATTTTATGACTACTATAGTGAGGCTGATCAGAAGATGCTACAAGAAGCCACAGTTAGGTACCTTAACATTTATAATAAAGCATTCATTGAGATTATATCTTTAATTCCAAAGAGCCTAGGGAAAGAACTAGAAATCAGAAAGAACAATGCCAAGGCCAAGGACCTTGAGATTAGGGAACAAATAGCTATTCAACTCTATCCCTCAATCATGCAAAAACAAATGAATATGATTTTCAAAGATTGCAAGGATGAGTTCCAGAGCAAATCTAGAATGAATCAGCTTATGCTTGGAGAAACTGGCAAAATAGCTAAAGAAACTGAAGAAATCCTATGGAATGCCTACAAAAGGTTCAACATTCCTATCATAGAGGACATAAGTGATGAGCCCTCTGCCATGGACGACAAGGAAGAAACTACTGAGACAGTAGTAGAAGAGGTAAAGGAGACAGGTGAAGAAAAAAGCAAGGACTTAGATTCCTCTGCTCCGGAAGAGGAAGTCCAAGGAGAAGTAAATCCAGACTCTCCGACAGTCTCCGGATCTAAAAAAGAAGAAAGTATAAAAGAAAAATATAGTCAAGAAGAACAAGGAAAGGAAAGAAAAGAAGAGTCAAGGACAGAAAAAGCTACAGATGACAATGGTAAGGCTACAGAAGGGGAGAAAATTCTATCTTTGGCAAGAGACACAACAGAAGCAATTAAGGATTTCTTGACCAAAAAGATGATGGAATTTGATGAACTAGAGTTACTTCAAGGTCCATTCAATTTTGATTCCCTCTCTCCAATGCAAACCATGAAGCTAGCTTCCTTCACTCAAGCAAAGGCAAAAGAAAAAATACTAAAGTCTCACATGGAAGACTGTGAACTCAAAGAAACTGCATCTGGTGTACTAGAAAAAATCATGCCATCCTTCCAAAAGGATCCTACAACATCCACATTTGGTAATCTAAAGTCCCTTGTAAATTTTGTTAGTACTCATTTTGATTCTTTAGAGAAAGTAGTAGAAGAGAAAGTATGGAAAGAGTTTTTGGATAAAAGATTCTTAGAGTTACAAGGACTTATAACCAATGATAAGAGAAATATGGATATTGGGATTAAGAGCTTAAAAAATGCTCTTAAAGATGGTAGAGATATCTATAAATTTTGTGTATCCTGGTCCAAAGTGACCAAGGATATTGAGAAGAAAGTAAAGGAACAAGAGGATAAATTATCAAGCCTCTCTCAGAATTTTGATCCTCTCACTGTATCCATAGTAAACCAGGAATGTCAAACTATTGTAGTCATGAATGAGATCAAGAAACTTGAAAAGGAGAGGAAGAACATAATAAGTCAGATGGGTGAGATTAGAGGGATGATTATCCTCAAATTAGAGGCCATGCATGAGGTCCTAACAGATGCCCAGACCACAGCCTGGACCAGTGATCCGAAAGATCTCAAGAGGGCAGAAGCTTTTGCATTCCTGTTCAGTGGTCACATCTCAATTTTGGATAGGATAAAGTAGAGTTGGGCGATAGAAGTTGTACACTTGAAGACAACTTTTGTAGACATATTACAATATATGTAAGTAAAACCTATTTATATACTTATGTGGCTAAGTATAGTTGAATTTTTGGGCAATTTTGGTGTACGGACCCTACCCTTTGCCATTGATGTCAAAGGGGGAGTGAGGAATAGTGAAAAATGTGGAATCCAGCTAAGGGGGAGCTCCAGTAAAGTGTACATTAGAAAAGAGCATCAACCAAGGGGGAGTATAGTATAACACTTAGTCATTTTTGACTAAGTGTTGCCATCAATGCCAAAGGGGGAGATTGTTGGCAAGAGACACATTGTAGCTTCATGATTGTTGTCATTGATGGCAACAAAGTTCATCCCACACATCTGTAGGACATGGTGTGCCTATACCGGAAGTCAGATTGAAGAGTGTTGTGTTCCGATTAGCAAGAACAGAGTATGTGGCAAGGTCTGACAGTCAGGTCCAGATCTCTCAGAAGAAGTATCTTTTGAAAGTACAGACTTGGGGAAGTTAAGAGGAGTACCTTGACTGATAGATTCTAGGAATTGAGCCTCCGGTGATGCAAGAGTAAAGAGATATAAGCATTCAAGTATTGGGGTCCGGTTTAGTAGAACAGACAAAGGAAGAACTGACAGGCAGAGCATCAGAAGTTATTCCAGATGAGATACTGATGGTGATAAAGATTCTTAAGGTATCATTCATGATTGGCCAACTTGTTAGATGACTTCTATAAGTTTCTTTTAGATCCGCATCACTTGGTAAGCAAGGATTCAGCCAACAGACTAGAGTTTGGGAAATATTGACTATTCTGGATGCCGACTAGAAAGAGGATGAAATCCCTTGTGCGGATATATATATACCGGATGGATTTTGATGAAAAGGTGTGTGCATGTTGTGTTAAGTGCAAAGAAAAGCAAAAGAGCAGAAAGAAATCAGTAACGAAGGTCTGGTATGTGAAAGGATAGCTGAACAAAAGAAGAGGAAGGATGAAATGCAGAAGATCAATTTACTAAGCCTAACCAGAACTAAACTCCAGCATGTGTGGATGCTTCTCATCAGTTCAAGTATCTTATTATTCTTCTTACAACTTGTAGATAGTGAGTCTCTTGTGAGCAGTGTGCTCAGGCAGTGAGCCCTAATTGGCAAGTGCCATTTTGTATTTCTATTCTTCTAACAGAGAATACAATCTTGGGTTAATCACCCCGTGGTTTTCTCCCCTAACAGGGTTTCCATGTCAAAAATATTGTGTCATGTGTATTTCCATTTCATGGTTATGTTTGCTTATTTGAATTGATGCTGCATTAAGTATTAAGAAAGTTTAGAAAGATGAAATAATTAAGATAACTGATTCACCCCCCCTCTCAGTTATCAACAATCTTTGCATGCCTCGACCACCGTTTTAGGTTCAACTTTAGAAATTAAACATAGATTTACCTATTCTTCAGCAGATTTCCTTCTTGTTAGTATACCTATGCTCTTATCACCAATGATCTGATCTTCAAAGTGATGTTTCTGCACAAACCTAGGGGTCTTAGGAATCTTTTGTAGAGCTTCTTCAACCTGCACTTTCTTTTCTTTATCTTTTTCTTCTTTACTTCTTGAAGGCTCATCTAATTCATATCCATTCACCTCTGAGTTCAACTATAAATCCTCAAACACCACTAATCAAGATGAGAACTGAAAACAACTAAGTTCTATCAACCTGAACTTCTGAACAAATTTTCTCGCACAACAGACTTCTTGTGGATGATAAGATCCTCTTGCAGCATTACCAACCAGTCTAATCTGCACAACTCTACCTTTATCCTTTGCAATCACAGTCTGTATCCTGACTTATACTTTTGTTTTAATAATTGACCTTAACCCTTCGTGCTGAGTATTGAAATACATAGGACAACTGAGAGGGGGGGAGTGAATAAGTTGTCACAAAAACTTAGATTCATATGAACATCAAACCATAAACAACTTAATTGCTTATAATCAGATTTAACCATGAAATCATGAAACCATAAACTTAATCGCAAACACACATCCAACATAGTAGACATCAGATTTTTTACGTGGAAAACCCTAAAAGGGAAAAACCACAGTGGGTGTTTACCCATAGAAATATATGAGTTATAACAATACCGAAAAATAGAGACTCACTGCTTACAGGGCTTACTGCCCAAATTGCTCACTACAAAGAATGGCTCACTACCAAAGGGTGCCTCACTACCAAAGGGGTCGTTCACTGCCAAGGGGTGGCTCACTGCCAAAACTAATTAAGTAGCATCTACTCCATGCCAGAATTCAGTTCCATTGAAGCACAATATAACTTATCTACTCTGTTCTTTCACACCTTCGTACTTATCTCTTCATATTCACACACACACACTTTTTCACTACTTTATTACATGCTTTTATACAATTCATCAACCTTGGAATGTACATCAAGGTCAACATTACATTCATCAACCATTGGAACAATCTCCAAGGTCAGCATTACAAAACATACATAGAAATAGGTCTAGACCTATTACAAAATTTAGCTAAGGAAAGATGTAGAGAAGTATGATGAACACTCCATGCCTTAGTTAGGACTCAAATGTAATCCTCCATGCCACAACACGCTTCTACAATCTTCAGTGCATCTCTGCAAATAGTGAAAACAACCAAGTTAGCCAAGACTGGAGTTAACACTAGGTTTTCTAAGAACATTCTTCTTTCACGATCCACACTTCTCTTTGTGGACCAATCCAAAGGTAGGAACATGATCAGGAGACATCCACAAGCACATTGTAATCACCAGGAACAACCACATGATCTCTAACCACTTTATCAAGAAGATTCTTCAAATCGAAGCACAAGAACAACATTGTCAGCTACTGTCATAAAGAAAGGATAGCTTGCAAACTACCAAATCACAAACCATTGGAGTTGAAGGCACTTAACATTATCTCAGATTTATCTCTAGAAACACATATCAAAATACTTCAATGCAGAGGAATGCAGAGCATAACACTTTCTCCATGTCTTTGCCAAACATACAGAAAAAGTTGTTTTCACTCTGGTGAACATAACTCACTCAATTCTTCATACCAGAGGCTCAAACTCAGAACATAGCTTCTTTAGATAGACTTCTAAATAAATTCCAATCTACAAACAAAGACATTCATTCTACATAAAATGTGGAGCATTCTTCTGGATTATTCTTCTATATGCAATACATTGTTTCCACTGCAACTTATTGTTTCTACCGGATAAGTTAATTTTCTCAATATCCTCAACATCAAGATTACTTACATAAGTAAATACAAAGCATCTTACTCATTACAAGAAAACAATAAGATAGGAGCATAGTTGACACCAATGACAACACCGATTAGGCACATACTTGCAACAATCTCCCCCTTTGTCATTGATGGCAACATATGATGTGAAAAATTGTAAAGACCATCAAGACATGATTCTCCCCCTTTCTCTTTACACATCTGCACTTCTTTTCTGCTTCAAAGTTTTTCACATGATTTCTCTCCTCCTTTGACATCAATGGCAAAGGGCACATACTTGCACTTTGCTGCTTTGAACAAATTTGAACTTCTACAACCAACTCTTTTGTCATCATTTAGCTACTCCCCCTGAGAGGTAGCTCTCAGAACATCAATCTAGATCAAAGAATGAATCTTTGGGCACCACTGGACCGATGCATTCCTTTGCATATTAGTTCAAAGCTCAAGGGGTAATGACCCCTAATTTTTCTCTGAGATACTCAAAAGTATCTTTAGGCAGAGGCTTAGTGAAAATATCTACAATCTGATCCTTTGTGGACACATATTCCAAATTAACTTCATTCTATATCACCTTTTCTCTCAAAAAGTGATATCTTATAGATATATGCTTTGTTCTTGAGCGCATCACTAGATTCTTGGAAATATTTATGGCACTTGTATTGTCACACAAGATTGCAATTGGATCTTCATAAACAACTCTTATATCCTTCAAAGTCTGCTTCATCCATAACACTTGAGTACAACAACATGTTTCTGCAGTATACTCTACTTCTGCAGTTGACAATGAGATTGAATTTTGTTTCTTACTCAGTCATGAAACCAATCTATTTCCCAAGAAGAAAGCACCTCCACTTGTACTTTTTCTGTCATCAACATCTCCTACCCAATCAACATCTATATAAGCACTAAGAGTAAAATCATTATCCTTTGGATACCATAAGTCATGATTCAGAGTGCCTTTTAAATACCTCAGTATTCTCTTTACTGCCATCACGTGTGATTCTCTTAGATCAACTTGAAATCTTGCAACAAGACAAATTGCATGTATAATAGCAGGTCTAGTTTGAGTTAGATAAAGTAATCCTCCAATCATGGATCTGTACTTTTTCTAATCAATCTTGGGTGATTCATCAGTTTTTCTCAATTTGTAGCCAGTCACCATGGGAGTACATACTAGTTTAGATTCCTCCATCCCAAACTTCTTTAACAAGTCTTTCACATACATAGACTGAGATATGAAGATTCCTTTATCTAATTGATTGATTTGTAGACCCAGAAAGAAATTCATCTCACTAAACATAGACATTTCAAACTCTTTCTATATTTCACCAGCAAATTTCATACGCATACCTTCATTTCCACCAAAGATGATATTATCAACAAAGACTTCAACAATCAAAATTTGATCACCATTAATCTTGAAATAAAGATTACTATCAGCAGTGCCTTTACTGAATCCTAACTGCAATAAGTACTTATCCAACCTTGCATACCATGCCCTAGGACTTTGCTTGAGTCCATATAATGTTTTCTTCAACCTGCATAGCATATCACCTTGATTTGATAGTTGGAATCCTTTCAGTTGCTCAATGTAGACTTTCTCTTCTAACTTCCCATTCAGGAATGTAGACTTTACATCCATCTGATACACTTTGAAATCTTTGTGAGTTGCAAATGCCAGAAACATCTTGATTGCTTCAATCTGAGCTACTGGAACAAAAGTCTCTTAAAAATCTATCGCTTCAATTTGAGAATATCCTTTGCACACAAGCCTTTCTTTATCCCTTACAACTTCTCCATTTTCATTCAGCTTATTCTTGAAGACCCATTTGGTTCCAATGATATTTTTGTTAGTAGGTCTAGGAACTAATTCCCAAGTTTCATTCTTCACTATCTACATTAGTTCTTCTTCCATTGCCTTAACCCAATTTTCATCATTGTAGGCTTCATTTATAGTTTTTGGTTCAACTGTAGAGAGTAGACAGTAATTCACTTGTTCTTCTATAGCTCTTTTCCTTGTCACCACTCCTTTCTCTTTGTCTCCAATAATTTGATCTTCAGAGTGATTGATTCTTACATACCTAGGGGTTTTAGCAATTTTTAGAGCCTTTTCTTCTTCACTTTGATTGTCTTCTTGTTCAACTTTTTCTTCACGAGTTCTATCAGTAGGATCATATGACTCATAGCCACTCTGAACTGATGTTTTTCCTTTTCCTTCATCCACTTTCACATTTGTACTCTCCACAATCTTCTTCAACCTTTTGTTGTAGCACCAGTAGGCCTTACTCTTGGTAGAGTATCCAAGGAAGATTCCTTCATCACATCTTGCATCAAATTTCCCTAGGTCTTCATCTCTTCTGATATAGCATTTTCTTCCAAAGACTTTGAAGTATCTTACTATTGGAATTCTTCCATACCATAATTCATAGGGGGTTTTAGTGCCATTACCTTTCACTTGAACTTTGTTTTGTATGTAGACAATAGTATGTATAGCTTCTTTCTAGAAGACTTCTAGTAGGCCTCCTTCCTTCATCATTGTTCAGGAAGCTTCTTGAACTATCCTGTTCTTCCTTTCCACAAATCCATTTTGTTGAGGAGTTCTAGGTGTAGACAATTGTCTTTTTATTCCTTCCTCTTCACATACAATGTTGAATTCATTTGATGTGAACTCACCTCCTCTATCAGACCTCAAGCATTTGATTTTTAGTTCTATTTAATTTTCAACCATTGCTTTGAAGGATTTGAACTTCTCTAGGGCTTTTGATTTGTCTCTTAGAAAAGTAACCCAAGTCATTCTAGAATAATCATCAATAACAAACATGAAGTACATGTCACCTTGTAGACTTCTTATCCTTGTAGGACCACATAGATCTGTATGAACTGTTGGAAACAAGGTAGATAATTGAGAGGGGGGGTGAATTAGTTATCTTAAATATTTAACTTTCTTTTCTTCTTTATCTATTAGTACAGCATCAAAACATATAAGCATACATAATCATGAGAGCAAAAAAGTAATTAACACACACAACACAAGGATTTTTACGTGGAAAACCCTGTTAAGGGAAAAACCACAAGATGACTAACCCAAGATTGTATTCTCTATTAAAAGAATAAGAAGTACAAAATGACACTTGCCAATTAGGGCTCACTGCCCGAGCACACTGCTCACAAGAGGCACACTACCTACAAGAGACTCACTATCTACAATATTTATGAAAGGTAACCAAGTGTTTGAACTGATGAGAGGCATCCACATATGCTAAGGTTCAGTTCCGGTTAGGCTCAATATACTTATTTACTGCACTTCATTCTTCCTCTACTGGTACTATTGTTCTGTCACATACTGGACTTGTATTGTTGCTTCCACACTCCTCTCTACTTTTCTTCGCACACACTTCACATACAACTACACTTCATACTGAAATCCATTTGGTATATATATCCACATCAAGGCTTTCAACATCTTCCCAGTTAGTAACCAGAATACTAAAGATATTTCCAAGACACTGATCTGTCAGCTGAATCCATCCTTAATATGTGATGCGTATCAAGAACATAGTCATAGAAGTCATCATTCATGTCGGCCAACCATGTATGATCTCTTAAATAGCTTGACTACCATCAACTTCTCATCTAGATTAAAGTCTGATGCTCTGCTGGTCAGTTCTTCCTCTGTCTACTCTGCCTATCAGGAACCCAACACTTAGATGCTCATATCTTTTCACTCTTTCATCAACAGAGGCTCAATCTCTAGAATGTAGTAGTCATGGTACTCCTCTTGACTTTCTCAAGTCTGCACTTTTCTAAGATACATCCTCTGAGAGATCTGGACCTAATTGTCAGACCTTGCTGCATGCTCTGTTCTTGTTCACCGGACCAAAACACTCTTCAATATAACTTCTAGTAAAGACATACTATGTGCTACAGATGTGTGGGATAAACTTTGTTTCCATCAATGACAACAATCATGAAGCCACATAGTGTCTCTTGCCAACAATCTCCCTCTTTGGCATTGATGGCAACACTTAGTGAAAAATAACTAAGTGTCATAGCACACTCCCCCTTGGTTGATGCTCTATCTTATGTGTGCTTTTACCAGAGCTTCCCCTTAGCTAGATTCTACATTTTTCACTAATCCTCACTCCCCCTTTGACATCAATGGAAAAGGGTGGAATCCGCAGACCAAAATTTGTAAAAATTAACCTATACATAGCTGCATAAGTATATATACAAGTTATACTTACATATACTTAAGTATATCCGCAAAAGTGGTCTTCAACTAGACAAACTCTGTTTCCCAACTCTACTTCATCCTGTCCAAAATTGAGATGTGACCACTCAACAAAAATACAAAAGATTCTGCCCTTTTTAAGTCTGCCAGATCACTAGTCCAAGATGTGGTCTGAGGATTAGTTAATGCCTCATGCATTGCCTCTAACTTAGGGATAATTATCCCTCTTAGCTCACTCGTCTTGCTTATTCTATTCTTCTTCTCCTTTTCAAGCCTCTTTATTTCATTATATAGTGGCAATAGCCTGGCACTCTTGATTCATTATGGATGAGGTTAGAGGATCAAATTTTTGAGATAAACTTGACAGTTTACCCTCTTGTTCTTCCACCTTCTTTGCTATGTCGTCTGTCACTGTGGACCAAGATAGACTAAATTTGTATAATTCTCTGCCATCTTTAAGAGCATTTTCTAGGCTCTTTATCCCAATATCCAGATTTCTCCTATCATTTTCTATGAGTCCTTGTACTTCAAAGAATCTCTTTCCCAAAAACTCTTTCCAGACTTTCTCTACTGCTGATTTCTCCAAAGAATCAAAATGTGTGCTAATAGGATTAACAAGACATTTTAGATTACTGGATGAAGAGGCCAAAAGATCCTTTTGGAAGGATGGCATGATTTTCTCTAGCACACTGGATGCAATCTCTATCATCTCATAGTCTTCCATGTGAGACTTCAGAATATTTTATTTTGCTTTAGCTTGAGCAAAAGATGCTACCTTCATTGTCTGGACCAGAGAGAGGGAGTCAAAATTGAGTGGTCCTTGAAATAATTTTGGTTCATCTATCTCTAACATTTCTTTGTTCAAGAAGCTCTTTAATGCCTCAGCAATGTCTCTTGCTGGAGACAGAATCTTCTTTCCTTTTCCCACCTCAGAATGGTCATCTTGGATCTTCTCTATTTGATCTTCTTCTCTTCCCTTTACCTCTTCTTCTTGACTAATTTTCTCTTCTTTTATTTCTTCTCCTTTAGTTCCAGAGTCTATTGGGGGATCTGGAAGAGAGATGTTTACTTCTTCATGGACTTCCTATTCCAGAACAGAGGAATCCAAGTCCTTATTCCTCTCCTCACCTATCTCCTTTGGCTCTTCTGCATTTTTCTCAGTAGGTTCATCATCGATGTCCTCTATAACAGGAAGATTGAATCTTGTAAATGCATTCTGGAGGATGTCTTCAGTCTCTTTTGCCACCTAATCAGTCTCTCCGAGCATAGGTTTGTTCATTCTTGCTTTGCTCCAGAACTCATCCTTGTAGTCCTTGAAGATCACGGTCATTTGTTTTGGAGTAATGGAAGGATAGAGCTGAATTGCAATCTGTTCCTGAATCTCCATATCCTTTTCCTTAGCATTGTCTTTTTTGAGTTCAAGTACCTTCTCTAAACTTTTGGGAATTAGAGAGATGATTTCAATGAATGCTTTATTATAAATGTTTAGGTACTTAACTGTAGCTTCTTCCAAGATCCTTTTGTCTATGTCACTATACTCATCATAGAATTCTGTCATTGGTTATAGATTCCCATCCATGGTGACTACCTTGATGACATCATCAATGGAGAGAGTAGGCCTTTCAATAAATTCTTCTACCTCTTCTTCTTTGTTTTTGCCGGCAGAGGATTCCTCGAAACTTTTCTTTTTCTTCTTCATTTTCTTTACCTCTTCATCAATCTCTGTTTCTTCATCATCCTTTTGGCTTATGTATGACCTTGTGGCCTTGGCTTTTGTTCTCTTTTCTCCCTTACCAGATGTCTTGGCTTCCATTTTTTAGTCTTTTGGGCTCTTAGAGGTGGCAGGTGCAGAGCTCTTGGAAGGTCTTGTCCGGGAGGAGGCTTGTACCGGAACACTTTCCTTTCCTGCTTCTTGTTTCTCTTTCTCATCTCTTTATATCTTTTCTCTATTTGCATCAACTACCTCTTTTGAAATGCCATATATTATGGTAACTTCCTCTACTTCCCTTCTCACTTTTCTTTTCATCTCTGGTTGTCTTAGTTCAACATGAATTTTTACACTCAATTCTTGAAAGGTTCCAAACCTTTCTACCTCAGGGTCCTTAGGTTGACTTAACAAGTGTTGGACATGTAGCTCTAGGATTTTCTCATCTAGCTCATAGCCCATTGGCATAATCCAGACTGTTATGGGCTCCATTGACTCCATTAGACATTTATCAATGTCTACCATGAAACACACTGTATCCTTATATTTTCAACTAAAGATTGGGGAATTCTTTCTCTGGCCTGCATCATACTTTGGAAGTTCTTGAAGTATCCCCAGAGTACTATACTTTGAGCCTTGGCATCATCAAGCCCATACATATAATCTCTAATTTGTATGGCAACCGATCTGTCATTTTTTCATACCCAGCCACTTGATCTAGGTAGCTCATTCATATAATAAAAGAATAAACACAGTATTAGCCCACCATACTTGAATGAGTTCTTCTTGTCCTTCTTGAGCTTTTGCAGGTTTTCTAGCAGTTGTCTTAGGAGAAGATCACAGAGATCATAGTCTGCATTTTCCCTTAGCATCTAATATGCAATATATATTGTAGTTTTGGACACTAAATTCTCCCTGCTGGAGTGATAGATTTAATAACCAATTATCATGGAGGTAAATTTGATATCCGGATCTGTGATATCTTCTATTGTCATTGCTCTTTTGTTAAACTTTGATCCGGTAGCCTCAGTTACTATTTGGTTCTTGACCGATTTAAGAGCAGGCAACCCACTAGATGAGTGCAAACTAGTTACTTCCCTAATTACATCCTTTGTTATTTTGAAGGGCTTCAACAACCACATGAAGTTGTCATGTATTCTGCTAAGAACATACCGGACCCATTCATCTTCTGCAAAATAGGGGAAGTGGATGCAATGTCCAAAATGCTTATCCCAGATGGCCTTGTATTAAGGTTTGAGTTAAAAGGATTCATCTATTAGTTATTTATGGTAGATATCCATCATCTTTGATTCCCCAAGTTCATCAATATTTGCATGGATGTATACCCTAACATCTTCTACGTGCAGAACCCCATGCAGAATGCTAGAAAAGGTGCCTAAGGGATCAACTTCTAGGGATTTGTAGGGGTGTTTCTTAAACTTTGGGCACAGCCTATTAGTGATCTTAACAACATTTGGAGTAGCCATCTTACAAAAGATTTAGAGAGAGACATCCAAGAATGGAAATACCTTTTTACACTTCTAGGGTTCACAAAATGAGCCGGGAAAGATCACTGGTTGAATCAGATTCAGTGGATGATCTTTGAGAGAGTTGAAATAATCTTATTGTAGAGCTCTTCCTTTCTTCTTTTCAAATGAAAATGTGCAAAAGATGTATAAAAGAATCCTTATATTTTTGTGCAAACCCTAATTTCATATTGCAATAAATGCACACCTTAAGTCATTCTAGTTTCCTTGTTCTGATCTTGTTTTGAGAGAGATCCTTCTGAATCACTGAGATGCACTTGGAAATATTCTTAGTGATAATTTACAATGTATCTCCCTTCCTCCAATCATTCCATTTATGCGCAAATCAAGATATTTCAATTTTGAATTATACCAGATCTAACTGTAAAAATCCTGCTTTTACCAGAAGGCCATCAAACCGAATCAATCTTGGATGATTAGACTCTTCAAATCTCCTTGCAGATCTTTCATATTTTTACCAAGGGTTATTTAGATATCTCTTTGAGAGATCTTCAATCTGCAACACTCCATGTGCCAATTTTAGGCACCAATTGACTGGCTGGGGGAAATTATTTTCCTTTCTGACTCCCCCTGAGCCAGAGCTCATCTATTTAGTTTTTGGAAGGACTATCAACACCAGATTCTGGTATGAATCCATCCCCAACATTTTATGTACTTCTCTTCACCCAAATCTTGTTCATCTCCCTTTGAATTTCATCCACATTCACTTTTCCTTTTCCTTTGTCTTGATTTTGATTATGATGTACCAGACCCTTTTTATCCTAATTCTTACTTCTACAAAATTTGGCAATATGACCGAATCTATTGCAGTTGTAGCAAATAACATTTCTTTTCATATTTGACTGATATCCTCTTGATCTACATTGATTAGCCATATGTCCCATTCTATTGCATGCAAAGCATCTACCATTGAATGAATTGTTTATTTACATATTTCTGCATTCATGAGATTTGTGACCATACCTTTTATAGTTGAAACACTATCTGGAGAAGGATGAATTAGTCTGATTCATTCTTCTTCTGCACTGAGTTTCTTTATGACCAAAGTTCTTGCAATTGTAGCAGTATCCATTGAAAGATGGATATCTTTGAGCATTTGGTTGCCTTACCGGAGGTCTTCTAGTCCTATTTCTTTGATTTCCAAATCCAGAGTTCTTCTGACCAGATTCAGAGCTTTCACCTTTCTCATAACCCAAGCCATGCTTGTCATCTACCCTCTTTTGGCTTTCAAGAAGAATGTCAAGTTGAGCAGAGCTAGTCTTGAATTTCTCTTTGTATTCATTTGTTGTTTGAAAATCCATTTTAAGAGTGTCTATCTGATTCTCAAGTTGTTCTTCATTATCTCTAGCTTCTTCAAGATCAGATTCCAGATGCCTGATTATTCTATCCATTTTTTGGTAGTCTTCTAACTTCTCCTTAAGAGATTGTTTTAGATTATCTTCAATTTTTATTTTCTCTTCAATCTCTTGGGTGAATGTCATAACCCCTGATTCCATTTCATGTCTTACCATAATGACCTCTTTTGATAGCTTCTCACATAGCTTGTTTTTCTCATTCAGATCTTCATTAGTATCATTGGCTTCATTTTGATTTGCTAATTGTTGAAGTAGTTCCTTTCTCTTTTTCACAGAGATACTCAGTTTTTCTTTTAGTTCATTTATGAAGTCATCAGCTTGTTTGAGGCTTTCTCTCAAGTTATTGACTTCAAAGTGAGATTGCTCAAAATCATCTAGGGTAGACTAAAGTTGTTCCCTCATACCATACATATCCATTGAGATTCCCAGATCTTCCTCAAGTTGTTAGGCTCTGTTTGGAGGAACTTGGCTCTGATACCAATTGTTGGAAACAAGGTAGATAACTAAAAGGAGGGTGAATCAGTTATCTTAAATATTTGACTTTCTTTTCTTCTTTATCAATTAGTGCAACATCAAAACATATAAGCATACATAATCATGAGAGCAAAAAATTAATCAACACACATAACACAAGGATTTTTACGTGGAAAACCGCATTAAGGGAAAAACCATGGGGTGACTAACCCAAGATTGTATTCTCTGTTAAAAGAATAAGAAGTACAAAATGGTACTTGCCAATTAGAGCTCACTACCTGAGCACACTGCTCATAAGAGGCACACTGCCTATAAGAGACTCACTATCTACAATGTTTATGAAAGGTAACCAAGTGTTTGAACTGATGAGAGGCATCCACATATGCTGAGGTTCAGTTCCAGTTAGGCTCAATATACTAATTTACTGCACTTCATTCTTCCTCTACTGGTGTTGTTGTTCTGTCACATACTAGACTTGTATTGCTGCTTCCACATTGCTCTCTACTTTTATTCACACACACTTCACATACAACTACACTTCATACTGAAATCCATTTGGTATATATATCCACATCAAGGATTTCAACATCTTCCCAGTCGGGAACCAAAATACTAAAGATATTCCCAAGACACTAATCTGTCGGTTGAATCTGTGCTTAATATGTGATGTGTATCAAGAACATAGTCATAGAAGTCATCATTCATGTCGGCCAACCATGTATGATCTCTTAAATAGCTTGACTACCATCAACTTCTCATCTGAATTAAAGTCTGATGCTTTGCTGGTCAGTTCTTCCTCTGTCTACTCTGCCTATCAGGAACCCAACACTTAGATGCTCATATCTTTTCACTCTTTCATCACCAGAGGCTCAATCTCTGAAATGTAGTAGTCATGGTACTCCTCTTAACTTTCCCAAGTCTGCACTTTTCTAAGATATATCTTCTGAGAGATCCAGACTTGATTGTCAGACCTTGCTACATGCTCTATTCTTGTTCACTGGACCAAAACACTCTTCAATCTAACTTTTGGTAAAGACATACTATGTGCTGCGGATGTGTGGGATAAACTTTGTTGCCATCAATGACAACAATCATGAAGCCACACAATGTCTCTTGCCAACATGAACTAGATCCAGCAAACTGGCAGAGAATTACTCTTTACTCTTGAAACTTGTTCTTGTCTGCTTCCTCAACTGACATTCCATGCAAATAGTATTGGAGGGTTTCACAAGTTTTGGTAGATCTCTTATAGTTTGTCCTAAACTTATCTTTACCAGATTATCAAAATTTATATGACACAACCTTCTATGCCACAACCAACTTTCATCTCCTTGGGCTAATAAACAATAATCATTATTTCCTCTTAATTGATAGATGTTACCTCTAGTCTTCTTACCAGTAGCAATCATAGTTCCAGAGCTTTCCATTATCTTGCATCCATTGTCTTAAATCATACCCTTTGTCACACATCTAACCAATACTCAAAAGTGTTGGAAACAATGCAGATAACTGAGAGGGGGGGTGAATCAATTATCTTATAACTTTTCTATTTTTACTTCCTTATCATTTAGTGTTATATCAAAACAAGGCAATCATAAGAAATGAAAAAGAAATTAACACATAACATAAGGATTTTTACGTGGAAACCCTGTTAAGGGAAAAACCACAGGGTGACTAAGCCAAGATTGTATTCTCTGTTAAAAGAATAAGAGTACAAATTTGGCACTTGCCAATTAGGGCTCACTGCCCGAGCACACTGCTCACAAGAGGTCCATTGCCTACAAGAGACTTGCAATCTACAAATGCTTACAGATGATACCAAGGTGTTTGAACTAGTGAACAATATCTATACATGCAGGAATTTAGTTCCAGTTAGGCACAGTATACTGATCTAGCACATTCCATTCTTCCTTTGCTTAATATTACTTTCCTATCACATTCTAGGCTTGAATTACTGTATTCGCACTTGTCTCTACTTTTCTTTACACTTAATCATTCATACTATCACTTTCTCACACTCACAAGCTTGAATCCATCGGTTATATATATCTGCATCAAGGATTTCCAACAACTTCTTAGTCGGCAACAAGAACACCTAAGATATTTGCAAGTTATTGATCTATCAGCTGAATCCATGCTTGATTAGTGATGCGTATCAAAAACATAGGCATAGAAGTCATTAATCATGTTGGCCAATGATGTATAATGCCACAAATTGCTTAATCAACACCCTTTGCACATCCAGATTAAGGTCTGATACTCTGCTACTCAGTTCTTCATCAGTCTGCTCTGCCTGACTGGAACCCAACACTCAAATGCTCATATCTTTTTCATGCTTTATCACCAGAGGCTAAATCTCTGGAATATAATAGTCATGATACCCCTCTTGACTTGTCCAAGTTCGTAACTTACTGAGTTACACCATCTGAGAGATCCGAACCTAATTGTTGGACCTTGTTACATACTCTGTTCTTGTTCACCAGACCAAAACAATCTTCAATCTGACTTTCGGTAGGCATATTCTGTATTGCAGATGTGTGGGATAGACTTTTTTCCATCAATGACAACACTTATGAAGCCACACAGTGTCTCTTGCCAACAATCTCCCCTTTGGCATTGATGGTAACACTTAGTGAAAAATGGCTAAGTGTCGTAGTAACTCCCCCTCTGCTTGAGCTCTATCTCTTGAACTATTTTACTAGAGCTCCCCCTTTGCTGGATTCCTTATTTTTCACTACTCTTCACTCCCCCTTTGACATCAATGGCAAAGGGTGGAATCCGCATACCAAAATTTTGCAAAAATTATTATATACATGGCCATATAAGTATATACAAATCATATGTTATACTTACATATACTTAAGTATATCCACAAAGGTTGTCTTCAACTGTATGATTTATCTGGCCCAACTCCTCTTCATTCTATCCAAAATGGAGATGTGTCCACTTAACAAAAATGCATATGCTTCTGCCCTCTTTAAGTTTGTTGGATCACTAATCCAGACTATATTTTGTGCCTCTGTCAAGGCATCATGCATTGCCTCTAACTTAGGGATGATTATCCCTCTAAGCTCACCCATTCTATCTATTATGTTCTTTTTCTCTTTAACTAGTTCTTTAATTTCATTTATTATAGTAATAGCTTGACATTCATGACTCACCAGAGAGGTAGTAAGGGGATCAAAATTTTGGGATAAACTTGATAGTTTTCCTTCTTGTTCTTTTACTTTCTTCTCAATGTCCTCTATCACTTTGGGCCAAGTTAAACAAAATTTGTATATATCCCCACCATCCTTAAGAGCATTTTCAAGGCTCTTTATGCCAGGCCTAAGGTTCTTCTATCATCAACAATTAGCCCTTGTACTTCACTAAACCTCTTTCCCAAGAACTCCTTCAGGACCTTAGTTTCTGCCGATTTCTCTAAGGATTCAAAATGAGTGTTAACAGAATTGACTAAGTTTTTTAGAGTACTGGATGGAGAGGTAGAAGGATCCTTTTGAGAGGTTGGCATAATCTTCTCCAGCATCCCAGATGCAATCTCCACCAACTCACAATCCTCCATGTGTGATTTTAGAAGTTTCTCTTTTGGTTTGGCCTAAGCAAAAGATGCTACTTTCATTATCTAAACCAGAGAGAGTCAAAGTTTAGTGGCCCTTGAATTAACTCAGGTTCATCCAGCTCCATTATTTCTTTGTCCAGGAAATTCTATATTGTCTTTGCAGTGTCTCTTGCCGACTCTACTTCCTTCCTTTTGGGGGCATTCAGACAAACTTGCTTATTGATATTTATTTCTTCTACCTATCTGATGCAGAGGTAAACGCAACGGGAGCTTACAAATGGGAAGGAGGAGTCATTAACACAACCAGCATGTTAAAATCCTATCGGCTTATCATCATCATCATATTTCTTGCTAACTCAGACAGCATCATCATATTTCGAACGAGCATGAAATATCCTCCTGCTAACTACTGTTCACTTCCTTATCGCCTTTCGCCTTTCGCCTGTCAGCAGCATCATCATATTCGGCTAGCGCAAACATCCTCATGATGTTCACTGTTCATCTTACCGCCAAACTCTATCTTCATCATCATGATGTTCAACATCATCTTCATCAATAGGATATAAAATATCTGGTTCCCTCCAAATATCCTGATGACGACAACTTCAAGCACCTTTCCTTTGATGCTTACGTCACCCCGATATCCGACTACTCAAACAACAGCATCATGATATGACTTATCCGGTCATATTGAAACATCCTGATGATGTTAACCAAACTTTATGCCGATGACTTACGCCGATGCCAAAACACTTAGCGACAGCAGGATAAACTTGCATAGGGTGATATTCGCAATATCCTGATGACGATGACGTCACATGCACCTGATGATGATGTCAATGCACCTGATGATGATGTCATCCGGATATAAGATCCTTATATCCTCCGCAGCATGATAATGAATATCCGGTGATCTTTTCAATATCCTGATGATGATCTTTCTGGTCCTTAACCAAAAAATGAACTTTCACTTCCGCATACGGTAGCGATATGCGGATGATGGATACACACAAAAGATGATCCTGACGATGATATATACACTGAGTATATATCTAACTTATATCATCCTGATGCACTTGAAACATACAGTCTTCGTCAGCTTCATAACCCGATCCGGATAGCGATATACTCACAGATGTTGATGCGATTCACTCCGTCTGGAAAAGCACATGCAGATTCCTGTATATCCGTCAGCTGCATGCAAACTCACAGAACCGCACAATTTCACAAAGAGAATATGATGATCGGGCTGGATCACCTTCAGATCAAAACTTAACAGTTTATCTTCCTAAATCCTAGCACATGAGGATGCTAGGTTGATTCATAGCATGCTACCAACTGATCTCTCAAACAATGAAATGCATAAACAGAAAACTAAAATGCAAACTAAACTATCATACATGACCATTCCACCGATTCACAGAATCAACCCGTGGAAGGGTTGAAAGAATCCATCAACCTATAATCAGAACAGAAATCAAAACATACACAGCTGATAAACCAGATAATGCAATTGATGAGATCTTATTTAGATGAAACACAAATGTCCTGTTTCTACAACAATGTTTCACAATGTCTGGACTGATCTCTGGAACTCACTCAATCACCAGTACAACATAACATAACTACTACTCTCTACTATTCTCTGTTCTCTATCATATCAAACCCTAACTGATCTGAGTTATTTATAGCAATATCCTACGAGTACTACCAACTCGGTTCCCAGCGGCTGGGAGCTTCCAAGAAGCTGGGAGAGGACAGCTCAGACAACCTGATCACGAACTCTAACTACCTGCACACTCTCCTAGGCTGATCTAATACATATGCATTGGTCCAATGGACCTTATTACATTATGAAGTCAAACATGCTAAAAATAGACTAATGTCCTGTCATGCGGACAATATCCTGTCTTGTAGGGGTGCTCCTGCACCATACTCCCTAGAAGAAGAAATCTCAAGTCCACTTGAGATGAGAGTATGAAGATCTGCACCATGTTTCTAGATCTGCTCTTCAGTCATCCATACTGCTTCAGAATTAGGTTTTCCCTTCCAAGATACTAGATACTCCAAGTACTGTTTGTTCCGGGTCTGTTTGACCACTCGGGTGTCCAAAACCTTCTGCAACTGTGGAGGATCATGCTTGGGAATGTTATCATGGACTGTATCCTATAGGAGTTCCTGATCTGCATCTGGATAAGACATGTATGGAGTTAAATCACATACATTGAATATAGGGGATAAACCAAGATCAGGTGAGAGTTGTATCTCATAAGCATTCTATCCATGCTTGTGCAAGATCTGACATGGTCCAACTTTTCGTTGCATAAGTTTAGTATATTTTCCCTTAGGAAGTCTATCCTTCTTCAAATGAACCCATACCAAATCTCCAACATCAAACTGAACATCCTTCTTCTTTTTATCAGCATATTCCTTATACTTCAAGGTGGTTTGCTGTAGTTGGGTCTTGACTTGATCATGAACCTCTTTGATGGCTTCTGCAAAAGCTTCTCCTTCTGCACTAACAGGGTCTACTGTAGGTAGATCTCTCAATTCCAAAATTCCTCTTGGATGCATACCATAAACTATCTGGAAAGGTGATTTCCCTGTGCTCCTATTGACAGTATCATTATAGGAAAATTCAGCTTGAGATAGAATATTATCCCACTTTTCTCCATGTTGTTTAGTCAAACATCTAAGCAAATTTCCTAAGGAACGGTTCACTACTTTAGTCTATCCATCCGTTTGAGGATGATATGCAGAGGAAAAAGACAAATTTGTTCCAAGTTTCCTCCAAAGAGTTCTCCAGAAGTGACCAATAAACTTCACATCCCTATCTGACACTATGCTCAATGGCAATCCATGGATCCTGACAATCTCCCTAAAAAACAAATCTGCAATGTATGAAGCATCAGCAGTGGTTTTACATGGCAAGAAATGTGCCATTTTGCTGAATCTATCCACTACAACAAAAACACTGTCAAACCCTTTCCTTGTCCTTGGTAAACCCAAGACAAAATCCATACTTATGCTTTCCCATGGTCTGGAAGGAATGGGTAAGGGCTGATATAAACCTGCATTAGTCGACCTGCCTTTAGCCTTTTGACATATCACACATGTCTCCACAAACTTTCTGACATCTGATTGTAACTTAGGCCAAAAGTAATGTCTTCGGACAAGATCAAGAGTCTTATCTAGACCAAAATGACCTACCATAGCTCCACAATGTTTCTCCTTAATGATGTTTAACCTCATAGAACACCTTGGAATACATAACTGTCCACCTTTGAACAACAATCCATCCTGAATCAAAAATTCAGAGAATTCAGCATGATATTTCTCTCCAAAAGAAGTACATACATGATATATCTCTCCAAAATCTTCATCAGTCTCATACATGGTCTTTAGTGAATCAATGCCAACACTTTCTAACTGAATCTGGTTGACTGTTAGAACTCTCCTGCTCAAAGCATCTGCAACTTTATTCTTGACTCCTTTCTTATGCTTCAATGTAAAAGTAAAAGCTTGTAAGGTTTCTACCCATTTCATGTGTCTGTGGTTCAGCTTTTCCTGGCTATTTATGAAACTCAGAGCCTGGTTATCTGTGAATACTATGAATTCCTTTGGCATCAAGTAATGCCTCCATTTCTTGAGTGACTGGACTAAAGCATACATTTCCAAATCATATGAGGAATACCTCTTTTTAGCATCATTGAGCTTCTCACTGAAAAATGCAATAGGTCTACCTTCTTGGCTGAGTACTGCTCCAATGGCCATGTGACTGGCATCACATTCCACCTGAAAGATTTTGTTAAAGTCTGGAAGTGCAAGGACTGGCTGCTGTGCCACCTTATTCTTCAATGTTTCAAAAGAATCATCTGCTATTTGAGTCCAAACAAATCTGCACTTCTGTCCTCCTTTGATGGTATCAAGCATGGGTGCACAAATATGACTAAACCCTCTTATAAACTTCCTGTAGAAGGTTGCTAACCCATGGAAACTTCTGACATCATTCATAGTCTTTGGGGTTGGCCAAGACAATATGGCACTTACCTTCTCCTTATCCATTTGTAACTTTCCTTGTGAAATGACAAAACCCAAATATGTGATCTCCTCTTGCATGAACAAACACTTATCTAAATTTATCATCAGCTGCTCTTCATCTAACCTCTTAAGAACCAAATCTATGTGTCTGAGATGTTCTTCTTTTGTGTTGCTGAAAATCAGAATGTCATCTAGATATACTATGACAAACTTACTAATGAACTCTTTCAAAACCTCATTCATCAACCTCATAAAAGTACTAGGTGCATTAGATAAACCAAAAGGCATAACCTTCCACTCATATAACCCTTCATTAGTTTTGAATGTTGTTTTCCATTCATCTCCTGGCCTAATCCTGATCTGATGATATCCACTCTTCAAATCTATTTTTGTAAAATACTTAGCACCTCCCAAACAGTCAAGTAAATCCTCTATCCTAGGGATTGGAAACCTATACCTGATTGTGATCTTGTTAATAGCTCTGGAATCTGTGCAAAGCCTCCAAGTACCTTCCTTCTTTGGTGCTGGTACAGCTGGTACTGCACATGGACTTAAACTTTTCCCAATCAGACCTGAATCCAATAATTCTTCAATTTGTCTGGCTACTTCTGCATTCTGTTCTGGAGTTAGCTTATAGGCTGCTTTGTTTGGAAGTGTTGACCCTGGAATTAAGTCTATGCAGTGACTGATTTCCCTGACAGGTGGTAGGGATCTTGGCATTCCCTCTGAGATGATACCTTTGTACTTATCCAATAGCTCTTGGATAGCTAGGTCTATGAACCTTTGCTTCTTCTCTTCCTTGACTTCTTGCTGCTGTTCTTTATTCACCCTCATACATGGGATTAGGGCATATGCAACTGCACCTTCTGCTGCTACTTCTTCCATGAACTGTTTACCTTCCATCAGCATTACCTTCACCTCTTTTCCTTTAGATTTCTCCTCCTTCTCTGTCAAGGGTAGTAACTTTATATCCTTACCATCTTTAGTGATTTTATAGATGTTTCTAACACCATCATGTTGTGCCTTCAAATCATACTGCCATGGTCTACCAAATAAAAGATTGCAAGCATCCATCGTGGTAATATCAAACAACAACTTATCCTTATATGCTCCAATTTGAAATTCTACCCAAGCCTGCTCTTCTACAATTGTCTGCTGACCTTGGGTAAGCCATGAGACTTTATATGGGGATGGGTGAGGCAATCTCCTAAGCTTAAGCTTTGTCACCATTTCTTCAGACACAAAATTTTCAATAGAACCAGAATCAATCAAAACTTTACATGCCTTACCTCATGCTTTACAAATAGTCCTGAAAAGAGACTTTCTTTGAGGGGATTCTTTGTCAGATACCTTCCTGGTAGTCATTGTTCTTCTCATCATTAGAGACTCCCCACTTTCTGGGCATCCATAATTATCAGGAGCATTCACACTCTGAAAAGAAGTAGAGCCTGTCATACTTTGATTATCAAGTTCTTGGATCAGATTCGTTCTCCTTTCTCCTGTTGAGCTTGTGGCCTTTTCTGGACATCTGCTAGCTATATGGCCTTCTTTGTTACAGTTATAACATCTGATGGATCCTCTGCCCTGGGATCTCCCTCTGAAAGGTCTTCTACCTCTGAAGTTTCCTTGCTGACTATAATTTTCCCCCTGGTTCTGGCTATTGTTTCCCTTACTATTGTCATGACTGGATTCTCCTTGATATCCATGTCCATGTCCTCTACCTCTAAAAGGACCTCTTCCACCCCTTTGTTGTCTTCCTCTTCCTCTATTGTGTTGTTCTTGTTTTCTCTTTAACTTCTCTTCCACTTTCAATGCCAACTGAAAGCATTTCTGAACTGTATCTGGATTATGCAGACTTAAATCTTCCTGAATGTTGAACCTCAATCCATTAAGGTATCTAGCTACCTTCTCTTCGTCACTTTCCTTTACCTTTGTTTTCATACAAAGTTTCATGAATTCTTCTGTATATGAGCTGACATCTAGCTCCTTCTGCTTCAGGTTTTGCTTCCTCTTGTGTAATTGGATACTGTAATCCAATGGGACATAAGCTTCCTTTACTAATGCCATCATCTTCTTCCATGTAGCGACTCTACGCTTTCCTTCCTGTACTCTATCATCTTGGATGAAATTCCACCATGTCAAGGCAGCTTCTTTCATTTTTGACTGGGCTATTTTCACCCTCTGTTGTTCTGGTATCTCCTCTGTTTCAAAGAAATTGTTCAAGGAGTCTATCCACTCCATCACTGAATCAGGTTCCATCTTTCCTGTAAACACTGGCAAATCCAGATTCACATCCATGGTTCTCCTCTCCATGGCCTTGAGGGTGTTCAACAGTGGTCTCTGGTCTGTAGGAATGACCTCCTCGCTCCAACTAGGGATTTCTTCTTCTTCCCTATCTTCTTCTCTACCAGAACCTACTCTGCTCCTCAACTTCGCTAACTCATCCTTCAATTCCTGATTCTGAGCCTTCACGGCCTTGCTCTCTGCAATTTGTTTCTTCACCAGAACTGCCAACTCAATGTTGGTCATCCTTGCCGGAATCTCAGATGTTCCTTCGTCACCTGACATCCTGCTATATCCTTATCTTTTCCAGAAGATCCTTCCTTTGCTCTGATACCACTATGATGCAGAGGTAAACGCAATGGGAGCTTACAAATGGGAAGGAGGAGTCATTAACACAACCAGCATGTTAAAATCCTATCAGCTTATCATCATCATCATATTTCTTGCTAACTCAGACAGCATCATCATATTTCGAACGAGCATGAAATATCCTCCTGCTAACTACTGTTCACTTCCTTATCACCTTTTGCCTTTCGCCTGTCAGCAGCATCATCATATTCGGCTAGCGCAAACATCCTCCTGATGTTCACTGTTCATCTTACCACCAAACTCTATCTTCATCATCATGATGTTCAACATCATCTTCATCAGCAGGATATAAAATATCCGGTTCCCTCCAAATATCCTGATGACGACAACTTCAAGCACCTTTCCTTTGATGCTTACGTCACCCCGATATCTGACTACTCAAACAACAGCATCATGATATGACTTATCCGGTCATATTGAAACATCCTGATGATGTTAACCAAACTTTATGCCGATGACTTACGCCGATGCCAAAACACTTAGCGACAGCAGGATAAACTTGCATAGGGTGATATTCGCAATATCCTGATGACGATGACGTCACATGCACCTGATGATGATGTCATCCAGATATAAGATCCTTATATCCTCCGCAGCATGATAATGAATATCCGGTGATCTTTTCAATATCCTGATGATGATCTTTCCGGTCCTTAGCCAAAAAATGAACTTTCACTTCCGCATATGGTAGCGATATGTGGATGATGGATACACACAAAAGATGATCCTGACAATGATATATACACTGAGTATATATCCAACTTATATCATCCTGATGCACTTGAAACATACAGTCTTCGTCAGCTTCATAACCCGATCCGGATAGCGATATACTCACAGATGTCGATGCGATTCACTCCGTCTGGAAAAGCACATACAGATTCCTATATATCCGTCAGCTGCATGCAAACTCACAGAACCGCACAATTTCACAAAGAGAATATGACGATCGGGCCGGATCACCTTCAGATCAAAACTTAACAGTTTATCTTCCTAAATCCTAGCACATGAGGATGCTAGGTTGATTCATAGCATGCTACCAACTGATCTCTCAAACAATGAAATGCATAAATAGAAAACTAAAATGCAAACTAAACTATCATACATGACCATTCCACCGATTCACAGAATCAACCGGTGGAAGGGTTGAAAGAATCCATCAACCTGTAATCAGAACAGAAATCAAAACATACACAGCTGATAAACCAGATAATGCAATTGATGAGATCTTATTTAGATGAAACACAAATGTCCTGTTTCTACAACAATGTTTCACAATGTCTGGACTGATCTCTGGAACTCACTCAATCACTAGTACAACATAACATAACTACTACTCTCTACTACTCTCTGTTCTCTATCATATCAAACCCTAACTGATCTGAGTTATTTATAGCAATATCCTACGAGTACTACCAACTCGGTTCCCAGCGGCTGGGAGCTTCCAAGCGGCTGGGAGAGGACAGCTCAGACAACCTGATCACGAACTCTAACTACCTGCACACTCTCCTAGGCTGATCTAATACATATGCATTGGTCCAATGGACCTTATTACATTATGAAGTCAAACATGCTAAAAATAGACTAATGTCCTGTCATGCGGACAATATCCTATCTTGTAGGGGTGCTCCTGCACCACTATCCTTCCTCTTTCAGAATAGAGGAGTCTAATGCTCAGATGACTCTTTATCATTTTTATTTAATCCTTCGACATCCTTTTTAGAAAATATTTCTTATTTCTATCCTTCCTCTTCTAGAACAGAGGAATCTAATGCCTTAGATGACTCTTCATCATTTTTCTTTAATCCTTCAACATCCATGTTAGAAGGCTCCTCATCTATTTCCTCTATAATGGGAATATTAAATCTCTTCAAGGCATTCTGGAGAATTTCTTTTGTTTCATTTTCTATTTGGTCAGTTTCTCCAACCATGAGTTTATTCATCTGGAACTTGCTTCGGAAATCATCTTTACAATCCTTAAAAACCATGTCCATTTGTTTTGGAGTGATAGAGGGACATAGCTATATCACTATCTACTCCCGGATCTCCAAGTCTTTTGCCTTTGTATTCTCTTTTCTTTGCTCCAATACATCTTCTAGGCTCTTTGGAAATAATGAAATTATTTCAATGAATGCTTTGTTATAGATATTCAAATACCTTACAATAGCTTCCTCTAGAATTTTCTCATCAGCATCATTGTATTCATCATAGAACTCTGTCTCCAGCTGCAGGTTCCCATCCACAGTAACTACCTTGATGATGTTATCAATAGAAAGAGTAGGCTTCTCAACATACTCTGCTAACTTCTACTCCACATCAACCTTGGGAGGTTTTACTTTTTCTTTCTTCAAATCTCTAATATCTACATCTGACTCAGTCTCATCATCATCCTTGAGACTCACATAAGCTCTTTTGGCCTTGGATTTCTTTCTCTTTTCTTTTGTAAATGAATGGGCTTCTAGATTTGTAGCTTTAGAGCTCCTAGAGGTAGAACTCCTGGTAGTTCTAGTCCAGGTGGAGGCTTCTACTGAAATCTGTTCTTTCTTTGCTTCCTCTTTTTCTTTCTTAATTTTCTCTATTCTTTCTCTATTTGCAATAACAACTTCTCTAGTGATGCCAAATTTCTCAGCCAGTTCTTCAACTTCTTTTCTCACCTTTCTTTTTATCTCAGGCCTTCTTGGTTAAACATGTAGTTTTATGTTTAATTCTTCAATGGTGCCAAACCTCTCTACTTTGGGGTCTTTGGGTTGACTCAGTAAATGTTGAATATGAGTTTCCAATATGTTTCCATAAACCTCATAGCCCATGGGCAATATCCATACTGTCCTTGGCTCAACTGCGTCTATTAGGCACTGATCAGTATCTACCATAAAGAAGACTATGTCTTTGTACTTCTCCACTATTGTTTTGGGAATTCTCTCTCTTGCTTGCATCATGCTCTAGAAGTTTTTTAAGTAACCCAAGAGAGTTGTCTTCCAGGTTTGAGTGTCACCAAGTTCATACAAGTAATCCCTGATCTGTATAGCAACCGGTTTGTCATTTTCCCATATCAGGCCTTTTGAGTCTGGTAACTCATTCATGAAGTATAAAAACAAGCATAATACCAAATCACCATATTTGAAAGAGTTCTTTTTATCTTTCTTGATCTATTGCAGTTTCTCCATCAACTGATTCAATAGGAGTTCACACAGGTCATAATCTACATTCTCTCTTAGCATCTGGTATGCAGTGTAGATGGTAGTACCAGATATAGAATTTTCTCTCCTTGAATGGTAAATCTTGTAACCAATCACAATTGAGGCAAACTTGACATCCGGATCAGTGATGTCATCAATGGTCATTGCCCTCTTATCAAAATTTGAACCTGTGGCTTTAGATATTGTTTGATTCTTCACAGACTTAAGAGTAGCCAACCCACTAATGGAGTGCAAACCATTTATAGCTTTGATAGCATCTTTGGTTATTTTGAAAGGCCTCATTAACCACATGAAGTTATCATGGATCCTACTTAAGATATACTGGACCCATTCGTCCTCTCTAAAAGATGGAAAATGTATGCAATGTGCAAAATTCTTATCTTTTAGGGTCTGGAACTCTGGTTTTAGATCAATGTTCTCACTACTTAATTGATTGTGGTATAGATTCATCAATTTCAGGTCTCCAAAGTCCTCATTGTTTGCATGTATATAAACCCTAATGTCTTCTACATGGAGAATGACATACGGGGTATGGGAAAACGCACCCAAAGGATCAATCTCAATAGATTTGTGAGGATGTTTCTTGAAAACTAGCCTTGGTCTCTCAGAAACATTTACAACCATATGAGTAACCATTCTAATCAACAAAGATTTGATAGATTTACAAAAGAAATACCTCTTCACACCTTAGGGTTTGGAGCGACTACCAGAGTAAATTGTAC
Source organism: Cunninghamia lanceolata (assembly GCA_027924645.1). Taxonomy (NCBI): domain Eukaryota; kingdom Viridiplantae; phylum Streptophyta; class Pinopsida; order Cupressales; family Cupressaceae; genus Cunninghamia; species Cunninghamia lanceolata. The sequence goes on from BSBN01000609.1 coordinate 973,084, forward strand.
TTGGATTCAATCTTCAACTGAGTTTGAGTGTTTTGTTGGATTTCTTCTCAGAGCTCTTCTCCCTTCTTCGTGAGTGCAAAGTGTTGCAAATGATGGATGAGAAACCTTTTAACCTTGCCCAAAAACCTAATTTCCCTTTGTAATAAATGCACAACTTAGGTCATCCGGTTACCCTGTACTGAGAGAGATTTTCTTGAATCACTGTATGGATCTTAAAATCATTGTCTATGAGGGTTGACAGCATATCTTCACCTTTTTCAAACATGTGATAGGTCCACAGATTAAAACATTTCAATTCAGGATCATATCGGATCTATCTATGAAATTTTGCTTTACCAAATAGCTGTCGGTACAGGATCTCCTCATAGCTTCCTCAAATCTGCATGCAGATTTATCAAATTTTGACTGGACAAATTTTAAATGAATCTCCTCAAACCCTTTAAACTGCAACCTCTTATTCTGAATCAATGTGCTGAATTTAGGCACTCACTAGCTAGCTGGGGGAAAAAGATCTATATAGCTCCCCCTGAGCCAGAGCTTACTTTTTAGTTTCCGGAAGGAATATCAGCACCGAATTCTAGTGTGGATCCATCTCCAATATTCATTATACTCTTCTTTACCCAAATCTTGCTCATCTACTTTTGAACTTCATCCACATTTAATTTACCTTTGTCTTTATCTTGTTTCTTATCATGATCCACTGAACCTTTTCTATTTTGACTCCTACTTCTGGAGAATCTGGCTATATGACCAGATCCATTGCAATTGTAACACACAACATTTCTTTGCTTATTTGAATGATATCCTCTTGATCTGCACTCATTAGCCTTATGTCCAATTATATTGCATACAAAGCATCTACCATTGAAAGAATTGTTCATTTACATATTTTTGCATTCATGAGATTTGTGACCATACCTCTTGCAACTGAAACATTGACCAGAGAAGGATGGATTGATTTGATTCATTTTGTTTCTGCACTGGATTGCTTTATGACCAAACTTGTTGCAAGTGAAGCATTATCCATTGAAGGAAGGATATCTTTGAGCATTTGGTTGTCTTACTAGAGGTCTTCTAGGCTTGTTTCTTTGATTTCCTAATCCAAAGTTCTTTTGACTGGATCTAGAGCTTTCACCTTTCTCATATCCCAAGCCACGCTTATCATCTACCCTCTTTTGACTTTCAAGAAGAACTTCAAGTTGGACAGAGCTTATCTTGAATTTTTCTTTGTATTCATTTGCAGATTGAAGATCTTGTTTAAGAGTGTCTATCTAGTTCTCAAGTTGTTCTTCATTATCTCTGGCTTCTTCAAGATTAGATTCAAGATGCCTGATTATTCTGTCCATTTTGTGGTAGTCCTCTGTTTTCTCCCTAAGGGATTGTTTTAGATTATCTTCAATCTTTCTCTTTTCTTCAATTTCTTGGGGGAATTTCATAACCCCTGATTCCATTTCATGCCATATCATAATGACTTCTTTTGATAGCTTCTCACATAGCTTATTTTTCTCATTCAGATCCTCATCAACATTATTGACCTCATTTTGATTTGCTAATTTCTAGAGTATTTCCTTTCTCTTTTTCATAGAATTACTAAGTTTTTCTTTCAGCTCATTTATGAAATCATTAGCTTGCTTGAGTCTTTCTCTTAAATTATTGACTTCAGAGTGGGATTGTTCAAGATCATCTAGGGCAGACTGAAGTTGTTCTTTCATACCATATCCATCCATTGAGATTCCTAGATCTTCCTCAAGCTGTTAGGCTTGTTCAGAGGAACTTAGCTCTGATACCAATTGTTGGAAACAATACAGATAACTGAGAGGCAGGGTGAATCAGTTATCTTATAACTTTTCTATTTTTACTTCCTTTTCTTATCTTATCATTTAGTGTTATATCAAAACAAGGAAATCATAAGAACTAAAAAATAAATTAATAGATAACACAAGGATTTTTACGTGGAAACCCTATTAAGGGAAAAACCATGGGGTGACTAACCCAAGATTGTATTCTCTATTAAAAGAATAAGAGTACAAATTTGGCACTTGCCAATTAGGGCTCACTGTCCGAGCACACTTCTCACAATAGGCCCACTAACTACAAGAGACTTATAGTCTACAAATGCTTACAGATAATATCAAGGAATTTGAACTGGTGAATAGCATTTATACATGTAGGAATTCAGTTCCAATTAGGCATAGTGTATTGATTTGGCACATTTCATTCTTCCTCTATTTAATATTACTTTCCTATCACATTCCAGGCTTGAATTACTACCTTCACACTTGTCTCTACTTTTCTTCGCACTTAATCATTCATACTATCACTTGTTCACACTCATAAGCTTGAATCCATCAGGTATATATATCTGCATCAAGGATTTCCAACAACGTCTTAGTCGGAAACAAGAACACTTGAGATATTTGCAAGTTATTGATCTGTAATCCATGCTTGATTAGTGATGCGTATCAAAAACATAGTCATAGAAGTCATTGATCATGTCAGCCAATGATGTATAATGCAACAAATTGCTTAATCAACACCTTTTGCACATCTGGATTGAGGTCTAATACTCTGTTGTTCAATTCTTCCTCAGTCTGCTTTGCCTGACTGGAACCCAACACTCAGATGCTCATATCTTTTTCATGCTTTATCATTGGAGGCTAAATCTCTAGAATACATTAGTCATGATACCCCTCTTGACTTGTCCAAGTCTGCAACTTACTGAGTTACACCATCTGAGAGATCCAGACCTGATTGTCAGACCTTGTTACATACTCTATTCTTGTTCACCAGACCAAAACAATCTTCAATCTGACTTCCAGTAGGCATATTATGTGCTGCGGATGTGTGGGACAGACTTTGTTTCCATTAATGACAACACTTATGAAGCCACACGGTGTCTCTTTCCAACAAAAAGATTATTCTTTAAACCCTTCACATAGAGAACATTGTCAGTGTTATGCTTTCCATCAAATGAAATAGATCCTTTTCCACAAATCTTACCAGTTGCATTGTCTCCAAACCTAACCAGTTCTCCATCATATTTTTCCAAACTTACAAACTTAATTTTGTCATCATTAATGTGATGTGAGCATCCACTATTGATGTAGGAGCATCCCTGGTTCAAGAACAATCTTGCATCAACCAAAAACATTTGCATTTCAGTTTGTTTGCAGTTCAATTTGTTTGTTTTCCAGTTTAGTTCAAGCAATTCAGTCAGAAGTAGTTTCTATATTTTGGTTCAGTTGCATTTTAGACTTTGCAGAGCTGGGATTAGCATCTACATTCATTCATCTACATCATATCTAGAATTTAGAGATCCGCACATCATAACCAGAAAGATATCTCTATCAGAAGATCGACTATTTCTCATAACAGAGCATCCTGATAATCACAGACAACTAGCTGAAAGAGAAACTTGTAGAAGCATTTCCTAATTTGTGAAGCCTAATGACACATCATTCAATAATCTTTGGTTTGTGTCTGACCTGCCCTAAAGATCTACACATCATTCCATTCATTTTCCGGAGGAGTTCTATACAATTAGGTCTGACCTATCTGTTTACACACATTACATCTCTTCATTGGAATTTGTAATCTTCCTTGGCTGATGCGAAGGAATCTTATGATCTGGACTTGATATATATTGATGTAATAGATCCTTAGGAAAGTAGTTCATAAGTTACTAAGTTCTAGATAGATAGATTATTCATTTTTCTAGCGAAGGAGCTTCAAAGCTTTATCTTGCACATGTATGTAATCAGGCCTGTGAGACCTAATTGTAAGCCCACATGTTACCGACCGATCTCTATTTGAATTCTATTATACACTGAATGACTGAATTTACATTTGTTCCATTTCTTTGAGTTATTTCCATTGTGTTTACTCTTGCTTCACGGTCCAGATAGTTCATTCTGTGAACCCTCCTACCATGACTACACCAACTATCAATAATCCATTCATCCTTATCTTTCTCAACCTGAACAACCAAAACACTTTCTTCCATTGGTTTTTCTTCCTTCACATAGCTAGCAGGATTAGTAGACATAGGTTCTTATTTAATAGAAATAAATAAGCATTCATTTGCACTAGTATTAACATCATTAGACTCATCATCTGTCACACTTTCATCATCAAAATCTCTAACATAGTAGCATTTCTTTGGAGCTCTAGGCCTGTTCTCAAATCTTTTTCTATTCCTTTCAATTCTTTTAGGACATCTAGAAGTATAATGACCTACTTTACAACATGAGAAACATTTGAAAGGTAATTTGCCTTAGAACTTACCAGAACCTCTTTGTAGTCTATCAACAAAGTTGGCTTCAATTTCATCAAGCTTATCATTAAGTTCTACCTTGTATTTTTCTACTCTAGAGATCTTTTCTAAAGTACTAGTTTTGCAAGTAGTTTCTACTTTTGGCAGAGCATCACCAAAGTCTCTCATTTCAAAAGCAGTAATCTTACCAAGCAACTAATCCTTATTAATCTTTTTCACAGTCATTATTTCTTCAATTGCAACTACCTTGTGTGCATAAGGTTTAGGTAATGACCTAAGAATTTTCATCACAACTTCAATTTCATCAATAGTTCCTCCCATACCTTTGAATCCAGTAATAAGTTCATCAACCTTTTGCATGAAGGATGTTATGTTTTCATCTTCTCCCATTTTAAGACCTTCATATTTGGCTTTCAGTCCTTGCAATTTGGCACTCTTTATAGAATTGTCTCCTTCATACAGATTACTTAGCTTATCCCAGACTTCTTTAGCATACTCATTATCCATGACCTTTATTAAATCAGAGTCAGTTAGTGCACTCAACAAAGCATCTCTATCTTTTATATTTACCTCATATTATTTGACTTCATCTTCAGTTGTCAGACCATTCTCCAGCATGGTATATTCAGTCTGTGTTGCTTGCCATACTTTATAACCAATACAAAGAAAATGGATTTTCATGTGAATCTTCCAAGTTGCATAATTCATCCCATCAAACTATGGAGATTCCTTCTTGTAAGACATCCTGGATCTACCTCAAGCTGATAAGCTTACCACTGAGGAACCTTGCTCTGATACCAATTGTTGAAAAACACATGACAACTGAGATGGGGGGTGAATCAGTTATCACAAAAACTTAGCTTCATATGAACATCAAACCATCAACAACTTATTTGCTTATAATCAGATTTAACCATGAAAGCATGAAACCATAAACTTAATCACAAACACACATCCAACACAGTAGACACCAAATTTTTTATGTGGAAAACCCTAAAAGGGAAAAACCATGATGGGTGTTAGCCCACAGAAATATGAGTTATAAAAATACTAAAAAAATAATGCTCACTACCTACAGGGCTCGCTGTCCAAATTGCTCACTGCAAAGAATGGCTCACTACCAAAGGGTGGCTCACTACCAAGGGGTGGTTCACTGCCAAAGGGGTGAACTAATTAAGTAGCATCTACTCCATGCCAGAATTTAGTTCCATTGAAGCACAATATAATTTCTCTACTCTACTCTTTCACACCTTCTCACTTATCTCTTCATATTCGTACACATACTTTTTCATTACTTTATTACATGCTTTTATACAATTCATCAACCTTGGAATGTACATCTAGGTTGACATTACATTCATCAACCATTGGAACAATCTCCAAGGTTAGTATTACAAAATGTACATAGAAATAGGTCTACACCTATTACAAAATTTAGCTAAGGAAAGATGTAGAGAAGTATGATGAACACTCCACGCCTTAGCTCGGACTCAAATGCAATACTCCATGCCACAACACGCTTCTACAATCTTCAATGCATCTCTGTAAATAGTGAAAAAAACCAAGTCAGCCAAGACTGGAGTTAACACTAAGTTTTCTAAGAACATTCTTCTTTGACAATCCACACTTCTCTTTGTGGACCAATCCAAAAGTAGGAACACAATTAGGAGACATCCACAAGCACATTGTAATCACTAGGAACAACCATACGATCTGTAACCAATCTATCAAGAAGATTCTTCAAACTGGAGCACAAGAACAACACTGTCAGCTACTATCATAAAGAAAGGATAGCTTACAGACTGCTAAATCATGAACCATTGGAGTTGAAGGCACTTAACATTATCTCAGACTTATCTCTAGAACCATAGATCAAAATACTTCAATGCAGAGGAATGCGGACCATAACACTTTCTCCTTTTCTTTGCCAAACATATAGAAAAAGTTGTTTCCACTCTAGTGAACATAACTCACTCAATTCTTCATACCGGAGGCTCAAACTCGGAACATAGATTCTTTAGATGGACTTCTAAATAAGTTCTTATCCACATACAAAGATATTCATTCTACAGAAAATGTGGAGCATTCTTTTAGACTATTCTTCTGTATGCAATACACTATTTCCACTGCAACTCATTGTTTCTACTAGAGAAGCTAATTTTCTCAATATCCTCAACATCACGATTACTTACATAAGTAAATACAAAGAATCTTACTCATTACAAGAAAACAACAAGATAGGAGCACAATCGACACCAATGACAACACAGATATGTTGACATTAATGACAACACCGATTAGGCACATACTTGCAACACTAAGACATCAGCATCATTCCTTTGGTGGGGGAGAAAAGATTTCCATTAAAGTTCCCCCTGAGCCAAAGCTCTTATCTTAGTTCGTGGAGGAAACATCTACACCAGATGCTAGTACAGGTTCACCATTAACCTCTATCACTTCCTTCTTTATTCAAATCTTACTCATCTCCTTAGTCTCTGTCAGATCAACTTTTGTATTGGTTTGTTCTGTTGATAACTGAGAGGGGGGGTGAATCAGTTATCCTAATTATTTCTTCTTTTGAACTTTCTTATTAATCAATGCAGCATTGAATCAAACAAACAAACATTACCATGAAATGAAAAACACATGACACAGTTTTTTTGACGTGGAAACCCTATTAAGGGAGAAAACCACGGGATGATTAACCCAAAGATTATTCTCTGTTAGAAGAATAAGGAATTACAAAATGGCACTTGCCAATTAGGGCTCACTGCCCGAGCACACTGCTCACAAAGAGGCCCACTGCCTACAAGGAGACACACTATCTACAAAGTGATAAGAATCACAGTCTTGAACTGATTGGAAGCATCTATATATGCTGGAGTTCAGTTCCGGTTAGGCTCAGTACACTGATCTGCTGCACTTCATCTTTCCTCTGTTCTTTATTCTGCTATCCTTTCACATACCGGATCTTTCTTCCTACTTCTGCTCTGTTCTGCACTTATTCACATACACCATCACACAAATACACCCTTCACAACTAAATCCATCCTCTATATATATCCGCACAAGTAATTTCATCACCTTTCTAGTCGGCATCCGGAACAGTCTAGTTTCTTACAAACTCTGTTCTGTCGGCTGAATCCTTGCTCACCAAGCAATGCGGATCAAGCATATACTTGTAGATATCATTAATCATGTCAGCCAAACATGATTCATGCCTTCACAACCTTTACCATCAACAGTAACACATCTGGAAAATAGTCTGATATTCTGTCAGTCAGTTCTTCCTCTGTTCTCACTGTCTCTCAGGAATCCGGTACTCAACTATTCATATCTTTTTCTTTGTTCATCACCGGAGGCTAAATCCTTGGAATATACTACTCAAGGTAGTCCTCTTGACTTCCCCAAATCCGCACTGCACTAAGACACTTCCTATGAGAGATCCGGACCAATCTGTCAGACCTTGCCACATGCTCTGTTCTTGTTCACCGGACCACAACAATCTTCATTCTTACTTCCGGTAGAGACACACCATAACTTGCGGATATGTGGGATGACCTTTGTTGCCATCAATGACAACAACCATGAATCCATATAGTGTCTCTTGCCAACAATCTCCCCCTTTGGCATTGATGGCAACACTTAGTGAAAAATGACTAAGTGTTTATACTACGCTCCCCCTTGGCTGATGCTCTATATACAATTTCCGGAACTCCCCCTTAGTTGGATTCCTCATTTTTCACTGCTCCTCACTCCCCCTTTGACATCAATGGCAAAGGGTAGGGTCCGCACACCAAAATTTTCAAAAATTTTCTATACATAGCCGCATATTTACATACTCACATATACTGAAGAATGTCTGCAAAAGATGTCTTCAGTTGGATCAGTTCTGTAGCCCAACTTTGCTTCATTCTATCCAAAATTGAAATGTGACCACTCAACAAAAATGCAAATGCATCTGCCCTTTTTAGATCTTTCAGATCACTTGTCTGGGCTGTGATTTGAGCTTCTGCTATGGCCTCATGCATGGCCTCTAGCTTAGGGACAATTAACCCCCTCAGCTCACTCAACCTGCTTATTCTATTTTTCCTTTCCTTCTCCAATTTCTTGATTTCACTCAAGACTGCAATAGTCTGACATTCTTGATTTGTTATAGAGGAAGAAAGAGGATCAAAACTTTGAGACAAGCTTAGTAGTGTGTCCTCTTGCGCTTTTATTTTCTTCTCAATGTCCACTGTTACCTTGGACCAGGAGATACAAAATTTGTATATTTCACCGCCATATTTAAGAGCATTTTCTAAGCTCTTTATCCCAATGTTCATGTTTCTCCTATCATTAATGATCAAACCCTGAACCTCGGAGAACCTTTTATCCAAAAACTCCTTCCGGACCTTTTCTTCAGCTGATTTTTCTAAAGATTCAAAATGTGTATTAACACTGCTGACTAAGGTTTTGAGATTACCGGAAGAGGAGGCTGCCGGATCTATTGGACCGATGGCATAATCTTCTCAAGCACTCCGGAAGCAGCCTCTATCAACTCACAGTCTTCCATATGAGACTTTAGGAGCTTTTCATTTGCCTTAGCATTTGCAAATGAGGCTATCTTCATTGTCTGCACCGGAGAGAGGGAATCAAAGTTGAATGGGCCTTGTAGTAGCTCCGGTTCATCGATCTCTATTATTTCTTTGCTCAAAAATTGTTGAACAGTTTGTGCAGTGTCTCTTGCTGGAGACAGATGTTTCTTTTCTTCTGCAGTCTTGGAACTGTCCTTTGGGATTTTCTCTCCTTCCACATTCTTACCACTATCAGTCATGGTCTTCTCTGATGGAGTCTTCTCTTTCTCTACACCCTTGGTACTGTCAACCTCTTTATCTTTCACCACTACTTCCTTCTCCTGTAATTTCTCTTCTTCTTTGGATCCAGAGACTGTAGGGGAAATCGGAGGAGAGATGCTAGCCTATTCATAGGCCACTTCTTCTGGAGCAGAGGGTTCCAAGTCCACAGCTGTTTCTGCACCTAAGTCCTCTACAACAAGAAGATTAAACCTTTTGAAGGCCTTCCGGAGGATCTCTTCTGTCTCTTTGGCCACCTTGTCAGTCTCACCAAGCATGAGTTGATTCATCCTGGCTTTACTTCTGAACTCATCTTTGCAGTCTTTGAATATTATGTTCATTGTCTTGGGATCAATTTGAGGATATAGCTGAATAGCTATCTGCTCCCGGATCTCAAGATCTTTTGCCTGAGCATTATTCTTTCTTAATTCTAATTCCTTTTCTAGGCTTTTAGGGATTTCAGAGATAATCTCAATAAAAGCTTTATTGTAGATGTTCAAGTACCTTATTATAGCTTCTTGCAGGATCTTTTGATCTGCCTCGTTGTAGTCATCATAAAATTCAGCCACCGGTTGAAGGTTCCCATCCATAGTGACTGATTTGACTACACTGTCTAGGGATAGAGTGGGCTTTTCAGCAAATTCTTCTGCCATTTCTTCCTTGTCTTGGCCTGTGGAAAGTTTCCCGGATCCTTTCTTCTTCTACTTCTTTATTTCTTTTACTCCCTCATCTGACTCAGTTTCCTCTTCATCCTTTTGGCTTTCATAAGCCCTTGTGGCTTTTGTCTTAGATCTTTTACCAGATGCCTGGACTTCTGGTTTTGAACTTTTGGTTGTGGGAGGTGCAGATCTTTTTGATGATCTGGTCCAGGTGGAAGTTTCAACCGGAACACTTTCTTTACTTTTTTTTTCTGCCTCTTTCTTTTCTTCCTCAGATTTTCTTCTCTTTTCCTGGCTGGCATCAAGTGCCTCTTTTGAGATGCCTAGGCCTTGAGCAATGTGCTCTACTTCTTTTCTCACCTTCCTCTTTATCTCAGGTTCCCTGAGTTCTACATGGATCTTTACACTCAGCTCCTCAAAGGTTCCAAACCTTTCTGCCTTTGGATCTTTGGGCTAACTTAGCATGTGTTGAACATGCAGCTCCACTATCTGTTCATCCACTTCATACCCCATGGGCATGATCCAGACAGTCCTTGGCTCCACTGCCTCCATTAGGCACTGATCAGTGTCCACCATAAAGCACACTGAGTCTTTGTATTTTTCAACAAGAGACTGGGGAATTCTTTCTCTTGCTTGCATCATGCTTTGGAAGTTTTTGAAGTATCCCCATAGGGCTGTATTTCTTGCTTTGGTATCCCCAAGCCCATGTAGATAGTCTCTTATTTGGACTGCAATAGGTTTGTCATTCTGCCATGCCCATCCACTTGATCCGGGCAGCTCATTCATGAAGTAGAAGAATAGACATAATATAAGAGTACATACTTAAAGGAATTCTTCTTGTCCTTCTTGATTTTCTGTATATTTTCCATTAATTGGCTTAAGAGTAGTTCGTAGAGATCATATTCTGCATTCTTCCTTAGCATTTCATAGGCAGTATATACTGCAGTTCCGGATACAGAATTCTCCCTGCTGGAGTGATAGATCTTGTATCCTATTATCATGGACGCATACTTGATATCCGGATTAGAAATATCTTCAATGGTCATTGCCCTCTTATCAAATTTTGATCCGGTGGCCTCAGTTATAATGTTATTTTTGACAGATTTGAGGATAGGTATCCCTCCGGAAGAGTATAGACCAGTTACTACTCTAATTGTCTCTTTTGTGATCTTGCAGGGTCTATCCAGCCATAGGAAGTTGTCATGCATCCTGCTCAGTACATACCGGACCCATTCATCTTCTTCAAAGTAGGAGAAATGAATGAATTGATCAAATTGTTTCTTCTGGATACCCTTATACTCTGGTTTAAGCTCAAAAGCATTGTCTATCAGTTGTTTGTGATAGAGATCTCTCAATTTGAATTCCCCAAATTCCTTAATGCTTTCATGTATGTAAACCCTAATGTCTTCTGTGTGTAGAACTCCGTGAGGAACACTGAAAAATGCTCCTAAGGGATCTACTTCCAATGACTTGTATGGATGTTTCTTAAATTCAGGTCGGGGCCTATCTGAGATTTTTACTATATTTGGAGTAGCCATTTCTTCAAAAGATTTGTAGCAAGATATCGAAAGTGGAAAATACCTTTTGCGTCTTCGGTTGCACGGAGTAGCTGGATTGATTTCTGTATGTAATGACTTCGGCAGGAGATCTTCGGTGTGCTTGATGAGTCTTGTTGCAGAGCTCCACTTTTCGCTTCTTCTTGAGTGCATAATGAGCAAATGATTTATGAGAAATCCCTTATATCATTTCGCAAACCCTAATATCTGTTTGCAATAAATGCTTCACCTATATTATTCTGGTTTGCCTTGTCCGGATAGCTTGGAGTATCCCGGATTAGTCCTGATCTATGAACATCATGCGGATCTTTCAATCATGGATAAATCGAGATGACACATTACAAGAACATCCCAAACATTCTGTCCAGTCCGCAGAGTAAAATAATGTACTTCCGGATCTCTCTGGACCCTTTTGTAGTCCTCTGTCATTCCGGAGCATCTCCCAGAACAGGTCTTTACTTGATCGATCACAACTTCTTTATATCTTCATGCGGACCTCTGAAATCTTGTCTGGATCATCTCAGGACTGGTATCTTCAAACCCTTTACTCCGCATCTTGTGTCACATCCAGCACCACTTGATTGGCTGGGGGAACAGGATTTTCTGAGTCTCCCCCTGAGCCAAAGCTCACTTTTTAATTTCTGGAAGAAATATCAGCACCAGAGTCTGGTGCGGATCCAACCTCTACATTCTCTGAACTTTTCTTCACCCAAATATTGTTCATCTGATTCCTAACTTCATCCACATTCATCTTTTGTTTACCCTTGTCTTGATTCTGATTGTATACCGGACCTCTTTTGTCCTAATTCTTGCTTCTGCAGACTTTTACACTATGACCGGACCTATTACAGATTTGGCAAATAACATTTCTTTGCATATTTGACTGATAACCTCTTGATCTGCATTGATTAGCCATATGACCTACTCTATTGCATGTAAAACATCTACCATTGAATGATTTGTTTACTTGCATATTTCTGCATTCATGAGACTTGTGTCCATACCTTTTGCAGTTAAAGCACTATCCGGAGAAGGATGGACTAGTTTGATTCATCCTTTTTCTGCACTGATTAGCTTTGTGACCAAAGTGATTGCAGCTGTGGCAGTATCCATTGAAAGATGGATATCTTTGAGCATTGGGCTGTCTTACCGGAGGTCTTCTAGGCCTATTCCTTGGATTTTCTGATCCAAAATTCTTTTGACCGGATCTAGAGCTTTCTCCTTTCTCATATCCCAAACCATACTTGTCATCTATCCTCTTTTGACTTCCAAGAAGTACTTCAAGTTGGGCAAAACTTATCTTGAATTTTTCTTTATATTCATTTGCTGTTTGAAGATCTCTTTTGAGAGAGACAATTTGATCCTCAAGTTTTTCTTCATTATCTTTGGCATCTTCAAGATCAGATTCAAGATGTCTGATAATCCTGTCCATCTGGTGGCATTCTTCTGATTTCTCTTTAAGAGATTGTCTTAGATTGTTTTCAACTTTTCTTTTTTCTTCAATCTCTTGAGTAAACTTTATAGTTCCTGATTCCATTTCATGTCTTAACATAATGACTTCTTTTGATAACTTTTCACATAACTTGGTTTTCTCAGTCAATTCTTCATCTGTATTGCTTTCTTCACTTTGTCTTGCCAATTGTTGGAGCAGCTCCTTTCTCTTTTTCATAGAGAGACTTAATTTGTCCTTAAATTCTCTCATGAATTCATCAGCCTGTTTGAGTCTTTCCTTTAATTCATTGACTTCAGAATTTGACTGTTCAAGATCCTCATGGGCAGTCTTGAGTTGCTCCCTTAAACCATATGCATCCATTTGAACTCCCAGATCTTCCTCAAGCTGTTAGGCTCTATTAGGAGGAACCTTGCTCTGATACCAATTGTTGATAACTGAGAGGGGGGGTGAATCAGTTATCCTAATTATTTCTTCTTTTGAACTTTCTTATTAATCAATGCAGCATTGAATCAAACAAACAAACATTACCATGAAATGAAAAACACATGACACAGTTTTTTTGACGTGGAAACCCTGTTAATGAGAAAACCACGGGGTGATTAACCCAAAGATTATTCTCTGTTAGAAGAATAAGGAATTACAAAATGGCACTTGCCAATTAGGGCTCACTGCCCGAGCACACTGCTCACAAAGAGGCCCACTGCCTACAAGGAGACACACTGTCTACAAAGTGATAAGAATCACAGTCTTGAACTGATTGGAAGCATTTATATATGCTGGAGTTCAGTTCCGGTTAGGCTCAGTACACTGATCTGCTGCACTTCATCTTTCCTCTGTTCTTTATTCTGCTATCCTTTCACATACCGGATCTTTCTTACTACTTCTGCTCTGTTCTGCACTTATTCGCATACACCATCACACAAATACACCCTTCACAACTAAATCCATCCTCTATATATATCCACACAAGTAATTTCATCACCTTTCTAGTCGGCATCCGGAACAGTCTAGTTTCTTACAAACTCTGTTCTGTCAGCTGAATCCTTGCTCACCAAGCAATGCGGATCAAGCATATACTTGTAGATATCATTAATCATGTCGGCCAAACATGATTCATGCCTTCACAACCTTTACCATCAACAGTAACACATCCGGAAAATAGTCTAATACTCTGTCAGTCAGTTCTTCCTCTGTTCTCACTGTCTCTCAGGAATCCGGTACTCAACTATTCATATCTTTTTCTTTGTTCATCACCGGAGGCTAAATCCTTGGAATATACTACTCAAGGTAGTCCTCTTGACTTCCCCAAATCCGCACTGCACCAAGACACTTCCTCTGAGAGATCCGGACCAATCTGTCAGACCTTGCCACATGCTCTGTTCTTGTTCACCGGACCACAACAATCTTCATTCTTACTTCCGGTAGAGACACACCATAACTTGCGGATATGTGGGATGACCTTTGTTGCCATCAATGACAACAACCATGAATCCATATAGTGTCTCTTGCCAACATGTTCTTCTCTACCGGATCATCCTTCTTCATGCTTTTCCTTTTGTAAAACTTAGAGGTGTGTCTAGATCTATTGCAATTGTAGCACACAATATCCTTTTGACGAGTATTTCTTTCATTCATTCTGGATCTGTATTGGTTAGCTTTGTGTCCAAATCTATTGCATGTAAAACAGTAGCCATTGAAAGATTTAACTATTCTATTCTTGTCATAGCCATTTCTTATTTAAATTTTGCACTTATTAGCCATATGTCCCATCTTATTGCATGCAAAACACCTAATAGAGTTCTGACTCACGTTACTTCTGCATATAGTAGCTTTATGACCAACTTTATTGCATGTAAAGCATTGACCAGAGAAGGATGGAACATTTTGATTCTTTTTGCTTCTACATTCTATTTCTTTGTGTCCATACTTTTTGCATAAATGACAAAAACCATTGAAAGATAAATACCTTTGAGCATTTGGTTGTCTGATCGGAGGTCTTTTAGCTTTATTCTTTTGATTCTAGATCTGCTTTCCATTGTCCCTCTGTATTGAAGTTTGATTTGATTTTGAACTTTCACATTTTTCAAACCCTAATCCATCTTTATCACTGAAGATTTTCTGACTTGTAATCATCTCATCAAGCCTTGCAAAACTTATCTTGAATTTTTCTTCATAACTCTTTGTCTTCTCCAAATCTGATTTCAGTTTCAGAACTTCTTGTTCAATCCTTATACATTCTTTAGATTTGCCTTTTACTATTGAGTTCAAACATTCCTTAGTTATTGCCTTTTCTTCAATTTACATTTTTAGACCATCCATGGATACATTTGCTAACCTAAATTGTTCACTGACTTCCTTATGTCTTTCTTTGAACTTCTTGACTTGGTCTCTCAATTTTCTGATACATCCATCTACTTCTTTGACACTCTCCTTCAGATCTTTGCTTTCTTCTTTAGTCCTTTCTAGATCTTCAAGAGCTACCTTGAGTTCTTCACGACTGACAAACATGCATTCATCTTCTGAATATTCATCAAACAAGGGAACATTCTTCTTGTGCACCATCCTAGATCTACCTCAAGATGTTAAGCTTTCTTCAAAGGAACCTCCCTCTGATACCAATTGTTAAATGCACAAGACAACTAAGATGGGGGGTGAATCAGTTGTATCAAAAAATTTCAAACCCTCATAAACACAATCACATCCACATTAGTTCACTTAACCTCTTAATCTGTTATGAAGATTAAACATGAAAAGTAGACAATAGAAATGTAATCACATCAACACCATGCACAAGAGAACACTAGATTTTTATGATGAAAACCCTAAAAGAGAAAAACCACATGGTGAGGATTAGTTCACAATATAAAGTAGTAGCAATACCAAATTATAACAGGCTCACTACCAAAGGGCTCACTACCAAAAAGAAAGAATGCTCGCTGTAATAGGGCTCACTACCTAGAGGGTTAACCACCCAAAGGGCTCACTAGCCCAAGGACTCACTAGCCAAAAGAAAGAAAGATAGAAGAGGTGGCTCACTACCATGAACTGATATGATAACATCTACCACATTCCTGAGTTAGTTCTAATGAAGCACAACAAACATCACCTTCGTAACCTTTCTAAAAATTGTAGATAACTTTTGTTCACTGCATTAGGTCATCTACCACATAAAATTCCTTGCTTCATTTGATTCAAATTCACAACACAAACACCTCAATCCTCGCACATGCTCAATTACACATGAATCCTTTATGCTTATTTATATCAACATCAACATTGAAATCAATCTCCAAGGTCAGCAACACAATATTCAATCCTTGAAACATTCTCCAAGGCTATCAGGCACACAATATTTGAATTAGGTCTAGACCTAAACATTCCATAGCATAGGGGAATGAAGGAAAATCAATTTAATCCTCAGCTCAGACCTAAATCTATCTAAGCATACTATGCAACACTTACATAATCATCGAATCAACTCCACAATTAATGCAAACATCCATGGTCAACCTAACAATGTAAACATAGATAATTCTTCATCACACATGTTCATGATCACAACCATAGCTTACAAACCACACACAAGGCTTTAGGATCATTTGGAAACTTCCATAACCAACCTAAAATCACCTAGGAGCCAACAAATCTCACTTGAAGATAGTTCGCAAACTGCTTGAACAACCAACACTGCCAAGCTCTGCTACTCAAGAAGACTACATTTCAGAGCACCAAATCACAAGTCCTTTGGATAGAACGTAGATATGGACCTTATGAACACTCATCTAGAACTGTAAGACTAAAAACCAAACTACAGAGAAATGTAGAGCAAAATACTTTCTCCCTATCACACTACAAATACTACTAGGCACAATCTTCAAACTGGTGAACATAACTCTTAAACCACAGCATTTTAGAGCACCAAATTCTAGATTTAACATCTTCAACCACTTCTTTAAAACATATCAAAACCTCATCCTCTGGTCTTTAACAAAAAATAAATGCAGAGAAAAAATTCAGACAATACGCTTAACACAACAACTTAATCAACCAACAACATCAAAAGATATAGTTGACACCAATGACAACACAAACATGTTGACAATAATGACAACATCAATTAGCACATACTTGCAACAAAAAATAGGATGGGTTTAAGAAAAACAACACATGAACCTTGAAGCATAATAGCCACTTCAACTTGAAAACCTTGTGTGGTATTGGAAACAAGAAATATCTTCATGAAACTTTTCTAGATGAGTCTACAGGACTCATACAACATCCCCAAACACTCCTTTACCTCCACACATCAAAGAATTTGTGCCGCACATCTTCAATCATGAACTCTAAGAACAATATATCATCTAGAACACATTGTAACATCATGTCATTTGAAAAACTGATCTATGGATCACCAAGAACCTTGAAACTGCTAGAAAGCATGTAATACACATCCATAAACATGTCCTCAAAACTGCAAGGGCAATCATTCATTTCTAGAGGAATGTAGAGCATTCCAATAGGCCTCCAACACTAGCTTACTCTACCAGAACACATGTCGATACTCTATCATGCATAACTTTCATAGTAGAATCACAAATTATGTAAAAACTTAAAATTATCACCTTCACTGCACCCTGAACACAGTTCTAGAACTGCAAGGCCATATGTGCAAATGTGAAGGAATGCAGAGCATTCCATTGTCCTACATAGAACTCTATCATGCATAACTTTCATAGTGGAAGGACAAATGATCTAAAAACTTGGAATTATCACCTTCACTACACCCTAAACACAATTCCAGAACCACATGGTCATATGTGTAAGTGAAAAGGAATGCAAAGCATTCCATTGTCCTACACATAACACCTTTATAGAGACAACACTGTCTTCAAACTGTCAACAAAAAAATACTCTTCTAGTAGTCCAATCATCATGGAACTTGGAACATACATGCTTTAGGCCATCAGTAACATCAACAACACATCTAATCATCTTTGTGCTTCTAATTCCCATATTAATATGAACTATATCTTCTCTCTTCTCTTGTTGGATGGGACATGACATCCAACCATGAACACCATCACACCACCATGATAATCAATGACACTCTAGTGATAGTGTTGACATCAATGACAACCCTAGGAACCATATGTGTAACACAAATTTGGAGTCCCAATTTGAAATAATACTCTTTGGCAAGCCATGCAATCTAACTACTTATTTGAAAAATAAAGTAGCTATGTGGGAAGCATTGTTACACTTTTGACATGAGATAAAATGAGTCATCTTAGAAAATATATCCACTACAACAAAAATAGAATCATTACCTCTTTATGTTCTTAGTGACCCCAAAACAAAATCCATGCTTATATTGTCCCACGGTATCTCCGGTATCGGCAATGGCTGGTATAGCCTTGTATTTTGCCTCACTCCTTTAGCATATTGACACACCCTACAACTTTACATCATCTTATTTACATTTGTACTGATCCCCAACCAATAATAACTCTCATTTAGTTGTGCCAAAGTTTTATCCACTAAAAAATTACCATGCAAACCTCCACTATGTTTTTCCCTTATCAAATTCTCACTCATTGAACCATGAGGTACACACAGTCTCTTCCCCTTGAACAACAAACCCTCTTGAATAAGATACTCTGACCATGGATTTCTATCCCTCTCCACGAGATTATTACACATTATCCATGCTTCTTTGAAATTAGAATCATCCTCATACAACTCCCACAAAGAGTCAAAACTAACAACATTTACTCTCATCTCATTCAACAACAAACACCTCCAACTTAATGCATCAGCCACTCTATTTGATTTCTCACTTCTATGTTTCAACAGAAATGAATAACTTTGAAGAAATTCAACCCACTTTACATGCTTTTTATTGAACTTACCTTGGTTTTTTATGAACTACAATGCATGATGGTTGGTGTACAAAACAAACTCCTTCAGTAGAAAGTAGTGTCACCACTTCTTAACTGCTTGTACAATGGCATAAAACTCTTGATCATACATAAAATATTTTATTTTTACTTCATTCAACTTCTCATTGAAATATGTTATTGGTCTGCCCTCTTGACTCAAGACTCCTCCAATCACTGTCCCACTTGCATCACAATCAACTTGGAACACTTTTTCAAAATCAAGGAGTGTTAACACGGGTTATTCCATCACTTTAGTCTTCAACAAGTTGAAACTTTGCTTTGTTGCTATTGTCCACACAAATTCCTTTCTATTAGCCTTCATAGTTTTTGTAATAGGAGCACAAATCCCATTGAAATTTTGGATGAACTTCCTATAGAAGCTTTCTAGTCCATGGAAGCTTCTTACTTCAAACATACTCTTTAGTGAAGGCCAATCTACAATTGCCTTTACTTTTTTTGGATCCATTTTCAGACCACTTCCAAAAACAACAAAACCCAAATACACAAGCTCCTCTTTCATGCTGCACTTTTTCACATTCACTAACAATTTCTCTTCCTTGAGTCTTTGCAAAACTACCGTAACATGTTGCAAATTCTCTTCTTTTGTTTTTCTAAAGACCAAAATATCATCCAAATACACAATGACAAGCTTACTAAGGTATGATTTCAGCACTTCGTTCATCAACCTCATGAAGGTACTTGGTGTATTTTTCAAACCGAATGGCATCACCATCCATTTGTACAATCCATCCTTCATTTTGAAGGTGATATTCCACTCATCTCCCTCTCTTATCCGGATTTGATGGTACCCACTCTTCAAGTCAATTTTGGTGAAGTACTTGGCTCCACTCAAACAATCCATCATATCATCCATTCATGGCAAGGGAAACTGGTACTTGATAGTTATCTTGTTTATGGCTCTTGAGTCCGTACACATCTACCATTCACCATTCTTCTTTGGTGTCAATACTACTGGAACAACACATGGACTGAAACTCTCCCTAATCAGCCCCTTATCTAGCAACTCTTGTACTTGCCTATTTATTTCTGCATTCTCCATAGGCATCATTCTATACAGTACTTTATTGGAAAAACTTGCATTGGGAATCAAATCCATACAATGGCTTATGCTCCTCATTGGTGGAAATCCATTAGGAAATTCCTTCATCATTATGTCATCATATTCTTCCAAAATTTTATGAACTTCCATTGGTATTTCTTCATTTTCTTTCATTGTACCAACTCCTGGAAGCTTTGGAATGATGGAAAAACATGTTCCTCTCCCTTCAAGTCTTTCAAAAATTGTTTACCAGAAACAAAAAAAACCATGGAGTTGTTCTCCACTTCTTCTTCACTATCTTTGATTGGGTTTAGAGTGTACTCCTTTCAATCTTTCCTGATTTGGTATGTGTTTATCCATCCATCATGAACAACTCTTCTATCAAATTGCCAAGGCCTTCCTAAAAGTAGATGGCATGCATCCATTGGCATCACATCACATATTATTTCATTCATATAGTTTCCAATTTAAAAACTCACAAGGCATTGCTCATGTACCATCAAACTATGATCCTTTTGCAACCATGAAACTTGGTATGGGCTGGGATGTTTCAATCTTATCAAATCCATCTTCTCCACCATCTCTTCGGATACAATGTTATCTATGCTACCACTGTCCACTATGACTTTGCAACACTTTCCACCTGCCTTCCGCCTTGTTCTAAACTAATTTCTTATTTGTATTGGTTTTGATTTCTCCTTTTTAGGATTTAACAAAACCCTTTGTATCATGAGAGACTCTCCATCTTTAGGCCCCTCTCCATAATTGGTGTAGCCACACTTTAACTTTCAACCTGTGCTACATGAACTCTTGCTTCCTTCCCTTTTCCATTATTTTGTTGTATTTGTGGGCATTCAAATGCCCCATGACCCATCTCTCCACATTGGAAGACCTCTTCCAAAATATCCTCTACCACGAGAATAATTTCCTCTTCCCTTGTTTTCTTGCATACCCGTGTGAGATGTACTTGCTTCATCTTGCTTTTTTTGGTAATCTCTACCACTGTTGTTTTGTCCTCTTCCTCTTGAAAATCTGCCTCTACCATAAGAATTATGCTATTGTTTTGTTGCAAGTTTCTCTTCCGCTTTCAAGGCATATTGGTATGCCTCTTCTAAACTAGTTACCTAAAGCATGATAATTTCATCATCAATTGAATTATGAAGACCAATTACATATCTTGATATTTTTTCTGCATCATCATCCACATGCCTTGCTTGGATGCTCAACCTACAAAACTCCTCGGTGTACTCTTGTACATTCTCCTTTCTTTGCTTCAAATTTTGTAGCCTATTGACCAAGTTGAATTGATAATCTGCAGGTAAAAATTTTTCCTTCAATTTTGTCACCATCATCTCCCATGTATTGATTCTATCTTTGCATCTTCACTATTTTTCAAGATGTACATGCTCCCACCACAAGGAAGTGTGTCCCTTCAACTTTGTGCTAGCATACTTCACCCTTTTTGGGTGCTCAATTGACTCCAAGTCAAAGTACTCCATTTCTAATATCTAGTCCACTAATTCTTCTAGATTTAGATTGCCATTGAAACTAAGGGGCCCAATTTAGGCTTGCTGCAAAGCCTAACCATTACTCTCAAAAATCTCCCTTCTGCCTCATCTCTATGATAATATTCCATATCAACTCTAATGCTTCTTCTTCAGCCTTATCATTGCTGACATCCACTACCGAGATTCCTCTTCACTACATCATTTCTATTGACTCTAACCTCACTCCTAACCTATCTTTGAGGCCTCTCATCATTTCCCTAAAGACCTTATGGTCAGCATTCCGTGGTCCTCTTTGTTCATTCCCTCTTTGTGTCATGTCGACAACCCTCTACAATTACGAGTCTCATTGTCCTCTTACACACCCACAACAAAATCCTTAGGGTTCTTCTTCCAACACAACACTCATTCTGATACCAATTGATGCAACCTATCTTGGGAGTCTCACCTGACAGACAATGCTAGCAGCATACCCACACACGATTCGCCAACAAAGCTAATTTCATTGTTTTACTTGTTCTTGTTGTTACATCCCTCCTTTTGGACTATTTTTACTTTTTACTTTTACTTGTTACATGGATAGAATAGACCTATGAACAAATGCTATGCACATGAGAATAAATGTTATAGTTAGAGATATTAACTCTTTGGAATAATGATTTTTGTATATATGACTAATTTGATGATTAGATTTACAATGTCTTTTATATTACAGGAAAAATTGGAAAGTTATTGTTATGATGTTATTCGACTGGGACACCGGTACACTGATCATGAATCGCATGTAACATTTTTGGATAGGAAACATGTAGAACCAACTCTTTGAGAAGCTAAGGGGAGAGAAAGTATCTTCAAGGAAGGAGAGTATAGACTCTAGATTACCAAAGGGTATTTTCCACTAGGTATGGATATTGGATCGATGACTCTAGTTGCCTTGAGGTAAGTTTTAATTTTGGTCAATTCAAGTTATTTTGATGGGGTCGTTGATGACTTCAGGAATAAGTCATTTCTTCTTCATGTCATTGTGAAGGATCAATGTCATTTTTATGAATGTCATTGTTGCAATGAATGTTGTCATTCAACGTCTACGTCGTAATATTTTGAGTTCACGTCATCGAACATGGATGATAGTTGGATATTATGTATGTATCATATTGCATGTCCTTGTTAAGTCTTTTCAATAACGATGAATGTTGTATCATTCCTATTAGTGTCATTATGGTTCAATGGGTTTAAATAATGAATTATGTCATTGGGATTATTTAATGCCCATGTCAATGACTATAGTCAACTCTTACTAATATATATAAATAAATATATATAGAGGGCGAGTTATAAAGTCATCATGTTTTATTATAATCAAGACTTCAGTCTATGTTAACTTTACATAGACTATCATTTTGATTATAATGTAAATAGGAAATTAGTTTTGCCACTTGTTGTCACCGCCATGATGGAATAACTATCAAAATCGTAGGCTATAGTAGAGCCTTATTGCTACACCATAATGCCTATCAAAAGGATAAAATCTCAAATGGTGATGAGAGCAAGAAGTAGTTATGGTACAAGAACGGTTATTTCTCACCTACGATTTAGCTCGATAAGAGGAGTAAGAAACAAGTTTTGAAACATTCGTTCACAACTAAGTATTTGGGAGCTTTGGAGTAAGATAATTGGATAGTACAAAGGTGGTGGGATCGGTTTGAACTGGAAATGGATTCAAGAAGAAAAAGGGATGTAGCAACTGGGTGCAAGCTACAGGTTTCTACTTTTAAAAACTTGCATCTCCATTTTAGTCACTATGATATTACTTTTAAATTGCTGCAAAACAAAAATAATGATTTATTCTAGTTGTATATGAATGAGAACTAATTTCTTGTGTATAGAAGAATGTGTATAGTCTTGTGGTTAATCAAAAACAATGTCTAGGCTGCCATAAACAAACTTCATCTTTATTTCTAATCAGCTCATGTGAAGGAAAGATAGCTTAGAAAGCTATTGAGAACATACTTCATTACTTTAATGTGCTTTACTTAAGCCTGAATACATGTTGAATGTTGACTCTCTGCAATTTGTGATATGTTGTACAAAATATCTCTTAAGTATCAATTATTGCGGCTTGATAGGTAATCGTTGAACTTTTAGAAATGGCTTAAGCTTAGTGAATAGAATAGCATAGTTTTGTTGAGCCAAATCGAATTCACCTAGTCATTTTTTGTGAGAACCTTTTCTTTAAACAATCAAACTATATACAAATATATATATATATATATATATATATATATATATATATATATATATATATATATATATATATATATATCTATGTTTATAAATCTAAACAAGAACCTGTTAAGGCTGATATGAATGTGTTTTTTACATACAGTGTAAGGCTGATTCTCTTTATGTTAGCATCTATTATCATAGGGCCAAATTGTAGACAATAGTGTGTCTAGTGTGCAAGGCTGAGACTTCTCAGTCTAAAAGAAGCTGCACCTAGAAGTTAAAAAGAGTCATTACATTAAGATCTTTCTTTCCTTATAATGTAAGATCTTTTGGTTATCGTTGTAAGGTTAATAAGAGTCGTTATGCCGAGCTTGCTTTTATTCTTGAGCTTTAAACATGTATTGGTTGCCTAGAACTATTCATTGCAAATCACAACCTTAAATAGACGACAATGATATATCTATTATTTTAATATTGGTGATAGCTAAGTCATATCACTTCAGTGCACATAATGATGGAACAATAGGCCGAATCATGATTATTGAGTGAAACCAATAGTTAGATATTAGAACCCATATTATATCGACCATAGGTCTTTTTAATTTTCTAAAACTATAATTCTTTTAAATGACCAAGTACTAATATTATTTGTACATAAAGGTTGACTTTAGATTCCTATAGGGTTGAATTAAAGACTTAATAGGGCAACTAGCCTAGTAGGTTCACTACTACCTCAACAAACAATATGTCAATTTAAATGAGAAACATAAAGGTCTGGAAAACTCACTAAATTAGGAAATAGTTGTTTAAGAAACTTAACTCTTGTGTAGGGTTACACAATCCTAGTTTATTTAACTTAAGACATAAGGAGATAACTATATCAACCTTACCACGTTAATTGAATGTCTTTCGTAATAAAAAATTGAATAATGTTGTTCAATGAATAAGATTTTGTGAGAATCATGACAACTCCTTAGTGTTGAGAAAACCTGATTGAAGAATAAACCCTATTAGACTAAGGGGGAAAGTTTCATTCTGAATTGAGTTACAAATCTTGATTTCATATCCTTTTCACCATGATGGCAAGGATACCTTAAGAACTCGTTATGGCTATTACAAAAACCTAGACTATTGATAACTATATTTAGGACCCATACTTCCAAGGAAAGGACTAATTAAGTCTTAAGAGTAATTCAGGAGACATGATAGACAACTCACATGTTTTAAGTTTGAAACAATTAACCAACTCAAGGGTATAGATATACCATGGGATGGGAAATTACAAGATCTTAATGTATGTTTTTATGAACTTATTTTAGTATCGAATGACTTAAAGTCAAAACCTAACCCAGTGTTGGGTATTTCTGTTAAGATTTATACCAAGTTGGGTATGTTGGTAGATTCGAGACTCAACCCCACATGATTATTATATTCAAGATTATTAATAAAGGTTTATTGACATATTTTTAAAGGATAAATATGCATATGAATTTGTATTCAGTCATAATGGAAAGTCGGTAGACTTAGTAGACCAGTTGGTCAATTGTATTTAAATTTATTTTATGATTTAAATCTTTTATGGTTAAAGGATTGAACTTAATCAAAGACCAGATTTGAGAAATGATAGCACTCCTTAAAATAGGAATGAGAGGAGTTAAACCTTGTATATTATACCTATTCTTGTCATGTGAATTTTGAATTTGAACAATGTCTAGAGGTCTAGGGAAGTCGAGAAGTATTTGTTTCCATGCTTTGATATTATCCTAAGAAAATAAGGCATTTCTATGCTTCTGGTTAGAGGAGCTAAACCTTAGAATTATAACTGGAAAGATTTAGAAATTTATGCTTGTATGTCAAATATGACATTGCCCTTGATCGACAGTATATGGTTGAGAAACCATGTAGTCAGACATTAAGAGTCTAGTAGTACTTATATAAGTCCTAAAGTGAATCTTGGATAAAAGTCAAAACTTAGTTAATTGTTCAAGGATGATACTATGAAGACAAATAATAAAGGGACAAGAGGTCATAGACCCTAGAGACTTCAAGTACGCAAAGATGGATTCATATTGCAAATATATTCTAGATTAAGGATTGATCTGAGTTAGATTGACCGGAATGAATTTACCATATAGACAAGTTTGTGTCTAGAATAACTAAATGAAGGGGTAAGGACCCTAGCTATGTTTATTTGATTTTATTTGTGAAAAGAGATAATTGCCTTGTCTATGATGCTTAACCTATGTAAGGTAACCATTTTAGCTATAATGAATTGACTTAAACTCCTTTAAGTATCAATAAGTCTTGGATCTCGGGTATTGCAGAGTTGCAATGAGAATCCTTGTATGGAAAGTTAATCTGTAAGGATTATAGAACCTAGACAATATTTGGAAACCTATTGAAGATAGAAAGACTAAGTTAGAATTGATAATCTATAGATATATAACATAGTTCACCATAACTATGATGACGTAACCTATTGGGATGATCATACTTAGCTAGAGGGTATCTAGGGTTGTATGATCAGTAGTGTTATGTAGGATACACCACTAGTACTTTGATGGAAAATATCATAGGACATCCTAGGTCTATACTCTTCGTGAAGGGTAGGGCCACTTCCAGGCAAGAAGGTGTGCAGGAGACCATCAGTCAATGGTTGGAGGTAAATCTCTTTGAAGATGATTTCTATCTCTTCAAGCAGAGGCTAGCTGAGGCTTGTGATATGCAGGTCGACAATCTGGATGCAGTGATCTTTGGTAGGTTTTTATTTTGAAAATTTCCTTTTGAATAATATATCATATTGTTAAACCATTGAAAATGAATAGACCCATTGTGTATCATAGTGCAATCATGTTTCATAATTAAGTTATTGATTAAACTTAAAATTTGAGAAAAAAATTTATCACCCTTTTACCTCTTCGAATTTACTTCATGGTAATTATTTGAATTTAGTGTTTTTGAAAACTGGATTTTAGAGTTATTTTTGTATACACCTGAAAATGACATGACTCTACTTAAATAAATATTTTAAATATTTATTTCATCTTCACATTCCTCTATCAATAAATAAATATATTTATTTATTTATTTTGATTCATCTCCTCTCATATTATTAAATAAATTACATTTATTTAATTAATTAAATTCATCTACATCAACTTCATTCTTCTAAATAATTAAATAATTTTAATTATTTAATTAAAATCTTTTATTCTTCCAAATTTAAATAAAATGCAATTTTATTTAAATAAAATCTTAAATCTCCACAAAATAAAATATATTTAATATTTTATTTATTCCTCCAAATTATCTACAAGTTAATAAATAAATTCATTTATTTAATTATGCTTTCTTATTTTCTAAAAATCTTCATATCTTCTAAAAATATATTCTTCTTGTCATACAAAAAGAAAAAGCTGAGTTACAAAAGCAAAAGTAGTTTTAAAGCATCTTTAAAGAAAACTTGCTCTTAAATTAGAAAAACCAATTCTAATTTAAGAAAAACAAAACTCATCCTCATCAACAAAGCAGTTAACTCAACATAACTTTTTTTTGAATGACACATGTCCTTCTATTGGTTGCACGTTCCTCAACTATCCTCCTCTGTTGATCTTCTCTTTTCTTCTCAACCATTGATCTTCCCTCACCCTTCTCTATAAATACAACCTTCTTCTTCTTCATTTCATATCATCCATCATTTGAGTGAACTTATGCTGTAGAAACACAAGCGCGCCTTTGGCACCCCATCTCACATAGCACTTCACTACCATCCACTCTTATTTGTATTTGAAGTTCATCTTCAAATACAAGCAAATATCATAGCCATTCTATCCTTGTCATCTTCAACAAGCAAGGGAGCATACACTTCTAAGGGCTTCACATTTATCAAGATCAAGAACAGAGAGGTGAATAATGGAAGACGCAAAGTAAAAGGTGTAAGTATCTTATTTGTTTTACTTTTTATATATCCTTTTATCTTCAGATTTCATTAGTGTATTGGGTTATGTTATTCATTTGATTAATCCTTATTTCCCCATCACATATTGGCACCCACCATGGGGCCCTTGCCCCTTTTTCTAATCCAAATCTGAGTTTTCTTGTAGACAAGTCCCATATAGTGTTGTACAGGTTGTTGACAGGTTCGTTCGGTGCATACACCCTTTGATTTGGTGCATTTGACTCCTGTTACGACACATTCATACTTTAGCACATGCACCTTCTGAAGTGATACATTTATCTCCTATTTTGACACATACAACATTTTGGCTCAAATATCCTCTAGACCGGCGCTTCTGCCCTCTGTTTTAGTGCCTGCGGTCATCCTGCACATACACACTCCATTTCAGCGCTTATATCCCTTGTTCCGGTGCTTCTGTACAACAGTGCATATACCTCTCTAGATGGTGCTTATACTCTATTTTACGGTGTATTTATTCATTTAACACATTTGCATCCTATTCTGGCACTTTTGACTCCTGTCTCAGCACATTTGTGTAATGCCGCATGCAATATCTATTTCTACGCATTCAGATTGCATTGTGGCGCTTCTATTTTACACTGTAGCTTTAGAATTTTCATCTGATTTTCTGTTTAAGCGAACATCTATTTTGCAGGATTAGTGGTTGGATTAGATCATTTAGCTGCTTTGTTTAGTTCATTTAGACTAACTAGGGGAAAAGTAAACAAGTGCATGCATGCAAATTCCACATAGCTTTTAACTAGGAAGAAAGTAACTGAACCATTATTATATCTGCATATTACTATCTTCTTTTGTTAGATTATTGCTATCTCAACAAACGGGAATGAACATTGCTATGTCTTAAACACTTCAAAGTTAATAACCGCGTGAGTGCACAAGTAGAATAGCCCATTTAGTTTTTCTAATTTTAACTAGGTTTGGATTAATTAGTGTATTCTGTGACTGTGAATGACAATAGGCTTATGCTCTCCCCTTAACTGGGTGACCAGAATGCCAAACTTGTCATTCCATTTGTTTAACCTTTAGAGGGGCATGCCCTTGGATGCACGCCTGTCCAAGTGGGAATGACCCTAAGTCGTAACAGGCTAAAGCCAAGCCCTACAAAGCCACTTAAAATAAATTGTGCTTGAGGTGAAAACCTCTTGCAATGAGTGCTGTCGTGTTACACCGATGGCCAATCTCCCCCAAAACCCTCTAAGGTGTAACCCTTAGAGGTTGGGAGACTCCATAACGAAGAGTAGTGCCACCGCATGTGTAACCACTCGAACGGTTGCCCTAACTATGAACCAATTATTTAGCAAGCCAAAAACCCCTATTTGTTGATGCAAAGGGTGGAGCCTTTGAAGCAGCCTCGATTCATGTGACTCTTAGTAGAGGTAGCAGGGACAATCCTAAGATTTGGTGGGGGTACAAGCCTAAAGAAACCCAGATCTGGTATGCGTGAGAAGTGAGTGCCGTGGAGGGGAGCTGATGCTACCAGATCCTAGAGCTACATGCTTTGAGTATGCACAGCTAGAGGATTCAATGAATATTGTTCTATCCAACCTAGGGTGTACTTGTTTTTGAGTCAAAATAGTCCAAAAAAACAAAAAAATAACAAAAGATAAAAATCATGAAAACTTCTATGTGTTTGCTATGTCTGTGCAATAATTGAAATTCAATTCTCAACAACACTGAGTTTTCAAACCAAAAAAAGAAAACCTTGAAAAACGTTCCAAAATTCTGTAGAAACTAGACAAAAAACCAGAATTGCGCATTTGATCCGACTTGTGGTGCATTTGCACTCTGTTCTGGCACATTTGTTTTTGCACATCCAAACCAGTAAGTTTTTCTGGTCTTGTGTCAATGGCAAACAAATTAGAATATATTGGTCAAAAACTCCAATATCTGCAATTGCAAATAAACTTAGGTCCCTCGCCCCAAGATTGTGTAGCAATTTCTCAACAAATCCATGTTCTACAACAAGAAATGGCAATCTTGCAAGCTGAACATGCCAGTACTAGCTATGTCTCATCCCAAAATCATACCTTCTGTTCCCGTCTTAATGATACTATTGATAAGGCAACCACCACCTCAAGGGGGAAATCATATACCACTCCTACTAGTCTTCCTTCGCTATCTTCTAAGACACATATTCCAAAACATACCAGTTCTACACAAAGACTGACCTCAAGTTCCCCACTGTCTAAACCGACAAACAAAACATTCTCGGATGATTTTTGGGAAAGATATGCAACACATGAAAAGCTATGGAGAATTCCAAAATCCACTCATCCATCACCTCATCCATGTACTCCTACACCTATGAAGGATGTGATCCAAGGACTATTTGCAGAGAGTCAACCATATCCC
Organism: Cunninghamia lanceolata; assembly: GCA_027924645.1. Classification (NCBI taxonomy): domain Eukaryota; kingdom Viridiplantae; phylum Streptophyta; class Pinopsida; order Cupressales; family Cupressaceae; genus Cunninghamia; species Cunninghamia lanceolata. The sequence goes on from BSBN01000609.1 coordinate 1,002,921, forward strand.
CAAAATCTAGTCCTTGACCTTACAAAAGACTCTTCCAATAACATGTCAAATCCTACAACCCCTTCATGTCATCCATAACACCTTGAGTTTATTGAAGAACCTCCTACCATGAACCAAAGTCAAGGTCCATCAAACATCCATATTGTCAATCAAGAAGCTATCCAAGATCTATCTGCTTCCATTCAAGAAGACCAAGAGCTATGTCAAGAGCACACCTTGGAGCATGTGGAAACATCCACCCCTAGTCTAAGTCAAGATCAAATCACTTTCATGCAACCTATCCATAATATGTGTCTTTTCTATGATCAATATGATATCCATAATAATGAACCTCTCCATGAGCCACTTGATCCTATCCATCTCCCAACACCTATACATGAGAAGGAAATCCAATTCCAACCCATCCATAACCTTTATCTTTTCTATGATCAAGATACTATCTTTGATGAAGAAGCTATCCATGAGCAACTTGATCCTATACATGAGAAGGAAATCCAATTCCAACCCATCCATAACCTTTATCTTTTCTATGATCAAGATACTATCTTTGATGAAGAAGCTATCCATGAGCAACTTGATCCTTTACATGAGAAGGAAATCCAATTCCAACCCGTCCATAATCTATACCTTCTCTATGATCAAGATATTCCCTATGAAAAAGATGTCCTTGAACAACTTGATCCCATACCCATCCATGAGTAAGAAACCTCTATTACTTCTATCCCTCTTCCATCTAATCCCATCCATGATCCAACAACTTCCACTTCCCTTGATGCAACACTTGCCTCCCAAGTGCACATGGATGATCAACCCAATAACTTGGACTCTACTAAACATAATGATAATGAAGAACCTAATGATTCCTTACCATCTGTTATTGACCAAGTTGCAAATCCCCCACCATATATCCTTGGTCTCACTACCTTCATCCATGAATGTTCTTCCTTAGAACACCAACAACCATTATCCTCTATCTCATCTTCTCCATCCAATTAAGAACTTGTGTCTAGTGTTCCACCTACACATAATCCTGTTGTCTGCCGCATACTCCAACATATGAACTATCAAGGTAAAGGCTTAGGCCTTCACAAACAAGGTATTTTGGAGCCCGTCCATGTCAATGTTCCTCCACCTTCATATGGCCTTGGATACATACCCCAAGGTGAACAATCTTGAGATGTTGGTACTTCCTCCACTCCTCCTAAGTCTACCACTTTCCATCGCAAACCCTATCATATCCCCAAAACATATGTCGCCATTCCACCTCCATCATCCTACAATTGTCAAAAGCATGTGACCATGCACCTTCCACCATCCAATCTACCTCCGCTACTTCCAAATCCTAACACCCCTCCATGCTTTTTACCACCACTTCTTCCAACACCTTATCCATCAATCTATAAATCCTCTAAATATCCCAATCATGGCCAATAAATACACATATTGTCTAAACAAGGAGCTTTCACCAACCTCACTTCCACTATCCCACGGGGATTCAATGACAAATATGTGGATGCCTCTACCTATAAAGTCAAAAATCCTAAGAGTCCTCATGACCTAGGATACAAAAGCCAAGAATCAAAGAAAAACCCATATTAGAAGTTGTATACACCCACACACCTCAAAGAAAAACTAAAAAAGGTGTGGGTCCCCAAGCATCAAGCAATTACCTTCGAAGCTACACACAAGCTACATACACCCAAACTCATACCTTCACAAGCAAAGTCTAAAAGAAAAATGGTTTGGGTACCTAAGAAAAAATCCCTCAAGTCAAATGAGGCATCCACCTCTCATGAATCCCAACCATCCACTTTCTCCTTTTCCATCAAAAAATCACATTACATCCAAAAGTATCAAATCCTTCCATCCCACATGACAAGAAAAAATCAGAAAAATATTAAGTCTATGTGGGTCCCTAAAGGCCTATATCATTCATCTACCAAGTAAAAATCTCCATTACATCCCACACCACCTGCCTATCATAAGCTTCAATGTTTATCACAGTATGTACAACCATTGGTCATGGTTCCCTTCCATTCCACAACATTTCCACATACCTCCATCTCCCCTTCCTTCAACTATTATCCTACATATCTTCCCCATCCTACTCCCATGGTCGATGCTTTTGCATAAGATTTCCAATCCATATGTCTACATCAATGTACACTATCGCACCTTCCATTATCCTATATATACCTTCTCCATATCTCACTTTCATGCAATCCCCTACCAACATCTATGAGAACACTTGACTTGGTCCATGTGATGACATCCATTGAGACTATCACTTTTTAAGGAAGTAGATGCTCAAGTCCTTATCCATATCCACCTTCTCCTATCTAAATATTCAAAAAAAAAAAATCAAAAAAGTAAAAAAAAAATCCTCTCATCCAACGGTAAAAATCTGGCAAACAGACGCCTTGGATAAGTACCATGATGAAAACCTGGCAAATACGCGTCATGTGTAAGTTGATCTTCTACGTCACCTACACTTGGGGGCACCTTGTCTCATCAGCATATCACCTTCCTCCTATTAGTTTCCTTCCGTACTATTTCCTATCCTATTTCTCTATCCATTACATACCTATACAGTCCAGTCCATCCATCCTACTCTTTCATTCCTCTATCTTTCTTTGGTCTTGATAAAGATTGGGGGTACAATGTTGACAAATGTTTTAGATGTCTCTTGACATACCTTAACCCTCCAAAACCACACAAATCCTTCATTATCCTCTCATCCTCCTCCTTTGTCTTAAGCATTGTCATGAAAAATCCTAAGTATTCTACCTACAATGGGGCATGTTTTCCTATGCGACATAGTCCTTGGAGATCACATCCTTGTTTCCTTCTACCTACCCTACCATTGATCCCCTATCGCCCATCCATCTACCTATCTATGGTGTTTCCCTTGTCATTAGTATCTAGCATTAAGGCTATCCAAAATTCTTATCTAGTATCCTGTCCACAGTGTCAGCCTAGCGTAGCCTCTGTCATCAATGTTATCTATTCCATATCTGATCCATAGCTATTCCATATCTGATCCATAACTGTTCCATATCTAATCCTTATTTGTTCCATATCATGTCTCATCTGATCCATATCTTAGGTCCATTAGGGTTCTCCCCGAACTACGTTGCCTCTACGTCATCACGTAGGCAAGACCATTGTCAATGCACCCCCAAGGCTTCGCTACCCATCCATTCCCTACATTATCACCTATCCCTCTACCCATCCATGTCTGCACCTTTCACCAGGCAAAGCACACACAGCAAAGCCTACTTCCAAACAAAAGTCTTGATGCAAAACATCAACCTGTCCTAAACAAAGTAGTGCACCATACCGAAACACCCAAGCTAATTTTATATCAATTATGGTAAAAAGACACATCTAATGCAAGAATGTTTTGTGAACAGGATAACTTACCAAGTCTTGGATTTTTGTCATTATGTCTTCCTATGCTACTCAAGGATGCCAAAAGCTAGAGATGCTATGATGGGGGCATAATCTTTTTCTTTGTCTTCTGTTTGTGGATCAAACTTTAGTAATGTGATGACTTTTGTCTAACGACATGATCAACAAAAGATCATCGAGGACTTCAGAGCTCTGAACATGAAAAAGGGTGATCCTTGTCTGTTGAAACGTAAGAAGTACTCAGGTCATCTAGATTCAAGTTTGACTAGATGCTTGTATCAACTTGCTATATCAAAATCTATGTAAGTAATACTTAGGTCATCTCAGTTTAATTATCCCTAGATGCTTGTATTTTCTTACAACATAATAAATCCCAATGATGAAATAAGCACTTCAAAATACTTGCTATATCAAGATGATAAATATCCATATCCATATCCATACCGTATCCAATTGCAGTTCATATCCATATCCATATCCATAATGTATCCAATTGCATCTCATATCTGTATCCATATCCAATTGCATTTCTCCATATCCCATCCAATAAAGATCCAAAATGTAGTGAATCAATGTTTACAAAAACTTGTAATTTCTTCTATCAAGTCATTCTTCTGTCGATCAAATTTTTATTTGTCTCCATGTCTCTCATCAACAGTTCTAGCTATCAATCCGAGCAGTGATCAAAATGCAAATTTATCCTTAATCCATACCAATCGTGTCAAGCCAATCTTGTCTAATTATCCAATCGCAATCAGTGGTCTTGATCCTAATCTTGTCGTAAACCATATCAATCAGTCGTAACTATCTTTTGTGTTGCTCTAGGGATATATCGTTCCCCGCCATGACAACACTATCATATATTGTTATCATATCCAATGTCTTAGATAGGATGTTGCATTGTTGAAACCAGACCCAGAGACTTATACATGTTTCATTCCTAAAACCAGACATCATCAATCTATATCCTTAGTTTATCGCTTGACAGGGGCAATACCTTGTTTGTTCTTGTGTCATTTGCGCATACTTGCTTGCTTGCTTGTGTGTGTCATCATTTTATCTTGCATCACATATCATTCACCAGCTTTTTTCTACATCCAACCATTTCTTCTCCTATTTCTCCTTTTCTTCATCGTGAGATTGGTCGTCTCACGCCTTTCTACCATCTCCCCGTCCAATCTCCCAAGGGGGCATCCTGTCGTTAAACTTGTACCAGAGGCAAACTGGGGCATGTATCATTGTTGAAAAATCTTATTCTTTGAAACAACGTGATAAAACACATTTCATCAAAGAGGGGCAAAATGTATACACCTAAAAATGACATGACTCTACTTAAATAAATATTTTAAATATTTATTTCATCTTCACATTCCTCTATCAATAAATAAATATATTTATTTATTTATTTTGATTCATCTCCTCTCATATTATTAAATAAATTACATTTATTTAATTAATTAAATTCATCTACATCAACTTCATTCTTCTAAATAATTAAATAATTTTAATTATTTAATTAAAATCTTTTATTCTTCCAAATTTAAATAAAATGCAGTTTTATCTAAATAAAATCTTAAATCTCCACAAAATAAAATATATTTAATATTTTATTTATTCCTCCAAATTATCTACAAGTAATTAAATAAATTCATTTATTTAATTATGCTTTCTTATCTTCTAAAAATCTTCATATCTTCTAAAAATATATTCTTCTTATCATACAAAAAGGAAAAGCTAAGTTACAAAAGCAAAAGCAGTTTTAAAGCATCTTTAAAGAAAACTTGCTCTTAAATTAGAAAAACCAATTCTAATTTAAGAAAAACAAAACTCATCCTCATCAACAAAGCAGTTAACTCAACATAACTTCTTTTTAAATGACACATGTCCTTCTTCTATTGGTTGCACGTTCCTCAACCATCTTCCTCTGTTGATCTTCTCTTTTCTTCTCAACCATTGATCTTCCCTCACCCTTCTCTATAAATACAACCCTCTTCTTCTTCATTTCATATCATCCATTGTTTGAGCAAACTTATGCTGTAGAAACACAAGCGTGCCTTTGGCACCCCATCTCACATAGCACTTCACTACCATCCACTCTTATTTGTATTTGAAGTTCATCTTCAAATACAAGCAAATATCATAGCCATCTATCCTTGTCATCTTCAACAAGCAAGGGAGCATACGCTTCTAAGGGCTTCACATTTATCAAGATCAAGAACAGATAGGTGAATAATGGAAGATGCAAGGTAAAAGGTGTAAGTATCTTATTTGTTTTACTTTTTATATATCATTTTATCTTCATATTTCATTAGTGTATTGGGTTATGTTATTCATTTGATTAATCCTTATTTCCCCATCACAATTTCAATTTTTGGATATTACATATGGTATCAGAGCGAACTGGGTTCAACACACGGACCTATGGGCTCATTATGAGAAAAATCGTTAACATCTAGTAGAATTACTAATATTTGAAAATTGGTTTAATGCTAGAACAACATAGGGAAAAACCATAGAAACTATCAGGAAGACTATTTTCCCAACACCTAACCAAGTTAGTGTTTAAGGAAGAACCTATTGAGGAATTAAAAACTCCAAGAACAAAATAATTCTACTAAGGAAAGATTTTGGAGACTTTGACTAGAAAGGTAAAACCTTGGTTAGTTATAAATCAGACTACGAGCTCGGGTAGAGCAGTGTCCTTATCAATTCAAGATTACTCTTATATATATATATTCTCAAGAACTTAAGGATGGGAAGATCTAGAAGTAATCAACAAGGTGTAGAAGCAACTGGGTGATGAAGATCCTAGAATTATATCATAGATTCAAAGATTAGATGGGTTCTAGTTTAACTCCTAGATGGATTGGAATGAGCCAAGTAAAAGAAAAGAGTCATTAAAGGACAAGTAGTAATATATTGGCATAAAATGTTGAGAAAAATAGTACAAGATTTGGAAATGTATCTGTTTTGCAAAATAACTCATAATAGAAGAAGCTTGTGTTCCAACTATAAACTCTATGTATTGCTATAATACAATCCTATAATCTGAGCAATGAATCATAGATACTCCAAGAAAAAAGAGTGAATATGATGTAACCTTTTTATTTGCAAATTTGTGAGCATGATGAAAGTCTTAAGAGGCTTATTTATTTGTCATGCTCTAATTCACTATAAGTTTTTGGAAAAACCAAGTTCAGTGTAGTAATCTACTCCCTTGTTAGTGACTTAGTCAGTCACACAGTGCATAATAAGTGATCCTCTAGATTTTGACACTTCTTTAGACTTTTGGTAAAATTCCTTTTAATATCTGCAAGGATTTACATATTTTCTAGTTTTCTTTATTTTGAAACGGTCTATCCACCTAATTTTGAAGATTTCTTATTTATGATCAGTTGGTCAAAATTTGATTTATTGTTGGAATGAGTTTGATTCCTTTGACTTATTACCAAAATTGAAATTGTTAATAATTTGATATTGATTTAAGTTATTGTGGTGGTTATACAATAACATTTTGGTTTTTCACTATGTTTTATGTAATGTTCATCACTATCACATCCTAGATGGGCCTCTGATGGATTGTGTAGGGGAGTAAATTGTAGAAAATGCACCTGGTATGTCCTTAATGTTATAGAAGCAAGACACTTTGTGTGGAAAGAAATATGTTTCAAACCCTTTTAGGGTTATAGATATATATATTTAAAATGTAAGCTATCGGAAGAAGGTCTTACATTGATATCATCTTTTGAATCCTATGTTATTGTATGTGGGCGAATGGGTAGTTTAGTAAGCCCTGATTAATAGTCTCTCCAAGTCAAGCAGGGTGGTGAACCATGACTACGTTCATTGTGAAACATATATTTACATTAAAAAAAAATAATGGCCATAGTGAGTAACTTTGCCACCACGTGCACTCATTAGTTCACAGTACTCCAGACATTTAGCTAACAAGAGTTGACATACTTTGTTGGAGGGTATCCATGGTAGTGCGACATAGTTAGTTAAGTGGGAGTACACACCAGAGCTCAGATGGCAACTAAGAGTGTTTCCAACACAACCTTTCATTGAAGGGTAGGACTGCTTCCGGATAGGAAGATGTAGGGAAAACGCTTCAGTCCGTGGTTGAGGCAAAAACAGTCGAGTGATACTTTTTCCTCTCATCAGTGGCATGCCAAGTCTTGGGAGATAGATGAACTAGATAAGGATTTTTGATCCTTTCTCCTTGTATCTTATGGTGGTACCATACTTGCATAATGTTATTAAACTTTGGCAAAAAATTTCTTGGTAAACTTGTGATTGAAGTGGACAGTTGCTACATGTGAAAAGAGTATCCACCTCCTATAGAGTTTGTTACAACAACTCCTATAATTCTGCTATCAAGATGATTCCAATTGCAACATTGGATAGAAGAAGATGCTAAATTCCTGTAAGCTGGGTAAGCTAAGAGATAGGATTAGCATTAGTCCAAAAATGTGTCAAAAATGGATAAACAAAACAAATCAATCGGGAAAGATTGGTGGAAGCTAATAATAGATAAAAATCTTAAGTAAATACCAACCATACACTAATATAATTCTTGGTTAGGGAAGAAGAGTTTCATAAGTATGGAATGTATCCTACATAAGTTTCTAGATATGAGAGACTCCTCAAAGCCCTCTAAGTTATTAATTTGGTTGATTACAAAATCATTTTATTTTTTCCAGAAGGTACATGCTCTTAAGATTGTATTTGAAAGGTATATAACAATGACCATTATATTCCTAGAATGTTATATAGGAACAGCCCCTAGGAGAGGTCATGAATGGGCTTATAAATGTTCGAGGATCACAATCTCTACTTGAAAAACAAAAGAAAGATTACTCATTGCAAGGTTTGGTGGGACAATGTGCAGAGTGTAATATGACCTAGAAAAATTTACTATGATTTAATAGAAAAGATTTTATCCATTGTTTACACTTTTGCAAGTTAAACAAAATATCTATCTTATCACATTTTTGGATGTACCAAATCATTAGGGAAGATGATTCTTTAGGGGAGAGATATGTTACATCCCTCCTTTTGGATTATTTTTACTTTTTACTTTTTACTTTTACTTGTTACATGGATAGAATAGACCTATGAACAAATGCTATGCACATGAGAATAAATGTTATAGTTAGAGATATTAACTCTTTGGAATAACAATTTTTGTAAATATGACTAATTTGATGATTAGATTTACAATGTATTTTATATTATGGGAAAAATTGAAAAGTTATTGTTATGATGTTATTCGACCGGGACATCGGTATACTGATCATGAATTGCATGTAAGAGTTTTGGATAGGAAATAGGTAGAACCAACTCTCTGAGAAGCAAAGGGGAGAGAAAGTGTCTTCAGGGAAGGAGAGTATAGACTCTAGATTACCAAAGGGTATTTGCCACTAGGTACAGATATTAGATCAAGGACTCTAGTTGCCTTGAGGTAAGCTTTAATTTTGGTCAATTCAAGTTACTTTGACGGGGTCGTCGATGACTTCAGGAATAAGTCATTTCTTCTTCATGTCATTGTGAAGGAACAACGTCATTTGTCTGAATGCCATTGTCACAACAAATGTTGTCATTCGATGCCTACGTTGTAATCTTTTGAGTTCACATCATCGAACATGGATGACAGTTGGATATTATGTATCTATCATATGGCACATCCTTGTTAAGTCTTTTTGATAACGATGAACATTGTATTGTTCCTATTAGTGTCATTATGGTTCAATGGGTTTAAATAATGAATTATGTCGTTGGGATTATTTAATGCCCATGTCAACAAATATAGTCCACTCTTACTAATATATATAAATATATATATATAGAGGGTGAGTTATAAAGTCATCATGTTTTATTATAATGAAGACTTCAGTCTATGTTAACTTTACATAGACTATCATTTTGATTATACCATAAATAGGAAATTGGTGTTGCCACTTGTTGTCACCACCACAATGGCATAACTACCAAAACCGTGGGCCATAGCAAAGCCTTATCTCTAAAACATAATGCCTATCAAAAGGATAAAACCTCGAATGGTTATGAGAGCAATAAGTAGTTATGGTGCAAGAACGGTTATTTCTCACCTACATTTTAGCTCGATAAGAGGAGTAAGAAACAAGTTTTGAAACATTCATTTGCAGCTGAGTATTGGGGAGCTTTGGAGTAAGAGAATTGGATAGCACAAAGGTGGTGGGATCAGTTCAAACTGGAAATGGATTCAAGAAGAAAAATGGATGTAGCAACCAGGTGCAAACTACAGGTTTCCACTTTTACAAACCTGCATCTCCATTTTAGTCACTATGATATTACTTTTAAAATGCTACAAAACAACAATAATGATTGATTCTAGTTGTATATGAATGAGAACTAATTTCTTTTGTGTATAGAAGAACATGTATAGTCTTGTGGTTAATCAAAAACAATGCCTAGGCCACCATAAACAAACTTCATCTTTATTTCTAAATCAACTCATGTGAAAGAAAGATATCTTAGAAAGCTATTGAGAACATACTTCATTACTTTACTGTGCTTTACTTAAGCCCGTATACATGTTGAATGATGACTCTCTCCAATTTGTGATATGCCATGCAAAATATCTCTTAAGTATCAATTATTGTGGCTTGATACGTAATCATTGAACTTTTAGAAATGGCTTAAGTTTAGTGAATAGAATAGCATAGTTTTGTTGAGCCAAATCATATTCACCTAGTCTTTTTTTGTGAGAACCTTTTCTTCAAACAATTGAACTATATACAAATGTAAATATCTGTGTTTATAAATCTAAACAACAACCTGTTAAGGCCGATATGAATGTGTTTTTCACATACAGTGTAAGGCTGATTCTCTTTATGTTAGCATCTATTATCATAGGGCCAAATTGCAGATAATAGTGTGTCCAGTGTGCAAGGCTGAGACTTCTCATTCTAAAAGAAGCTACACCTAGAAGTTAAAAAGAGTCATTGCATTAAGATCTTTCTTTCTTTATAATGTAATATCTTTTGGTTGTGGTTGTAAGGTTAATAAGAGTCTTTATGTCGAGCTTACTTTTATTCCTGAGCTTTAAACATGTATCGGTTGCTTGAAACTATTCATTGCAAGTCACAACCTTAAATAGCCAACAATGATATATCTGTTATTTTAATATTGGTGATAGCTAAGTCATATCACTTTAGTCCACATAATGATGAAACAATAGGCCGAATCATGATTATTGAGTGAAACCAATAGTTAGATATTAGAACCCATATTATATCAACCATAGGTCTTTTTAATTTTCTAAAACTATAATTCTTTAAAATTACCAAGTAATAATATTATTTGTACAAAAAGGTCAACTTTAGATTCATATAGGGTTGAATTAAAGACTTAACAGGACAGCTAGCCTAGTAGGTTCACTACTACCTCAACAGACAATATGTCAATTTATATGAGAAACATGAAAGGATTGGAAACCTCACTAAATTAGGAAATAGTTGTTTAAGAAACTTAATTCTTGTGTAGGGTTACACAATCCTAGATGATCTAACTTAAGACATAAGGAGATAACTATATCAACCTTACCACATTAATTGAATGTCTTTTGTAATAAAAAATTGAATAATGTTGTTCAATGAATAAGATTTTGTGAGAATCATGACAACTCCTTAATGTTGAGAAAACTCAATTGAAGAATAAACCCTATTAGACTAAGGGGGAAAGTTTCATTCCAAATTGAGCTACAAATCTTGATTTCATGTCTTTTTCACCATGATAGAAAGGATGCCTTAAGAACTTGTTATGGTTATTACAAAAACCTAGAGTGTTGATAACTATATTTAGGACCCATACTTCCAAGGAAAGGACTAATTAAGTCTTAAGAGTAATTCGGGGGACATGATTGACTACTCTCATGTTTTTAAGTTTGAAATGATTAACCAACTCAAGGGCATAGGTATAACATGGGATGGGAAATTATAAGATCTTAATGTATGTTTTTATGAACTTATTTTAGTATCGAATGAATTAAAGTCAAAACCTAACCTAGTGTTGGGTATTTTTGTTAAGATTTATACCAAGTTGGGTATGTTGGGAGATTCGAGACTCAACCCCACATGATTATTGTATTCAAGATTGTTGATAAAGGTTTATTGACATATTTTAAAAGGATAAATATGCATATGAATTCGTATTCAATCATAATGGAAAGCTGGTAGACTTAGTAGACCAGTTGGTCGATTGTATTTAATTTTATTTTATGATTTGAATCTTTTATGGCTAAAGGATTGAACTTAGTCAAAGACCATATTTAAGAAATGATAGCACTCCTTTAGATGGGAATGAGAGGAGTTAAACCTCATAAATTATACCTGTTTTTGTCATGTGAATTTTGAATTCAAACAATGCCAAGTGGTCTAGGGAAGTCAAGAAGTGTTTGTTTCCATGCTTTGATATTATCCTAAGAAAACAAGGCATTTCTATGCTTCTAGTTAGAAGAGCTAAACCTTATAATTATAACTAGAAAGATTTAGAAATTTATGCTTGTATGTCAAATATGACATTGCCCTTGGTCAACAATATATGGTTGAGAAACCATGGAGTTAGACATTAAGAGTCTAGTAGTACTTATATAAATCCTAAAGTGAATCTTGGATAAAAGTCAAAACTTAGTTAATTGTTCAAGGATGATAGTATGAAGATAGATAATAAAGGGACAAGAGGTCATAGACCCTAGAGACTTCAAGTATGCAAAGATGGATTCATATTGCAAATATATTCTAGATTAAGGATTGATTTGAGTTAGATTGACTAGAATGGATTTACCATATAGACAAGTTTGTGTCTAGAATAACTAAATGAAGAGGTAAGGACCCTAGCTATGTTTATTTGATCTTATTTGTGAAAAGAGATAATTGCCTTGTCTATGATGCTTAACCTATGTAAGGTAACCATTTTAGTTGTAATGAATCGACTTAAACCCATTTAAGTATCAATAAGTCTTGGATCTCAGGTATTACAAAGTTGCAATGAGAATCCTTGTATGGAAAGTTAATCTATAAGGATTATAGAACCTAGACAATATTTGGAAACCTCTTGAAGACAGAAAGACTAAGTTAGAATTGATAATCTATAGATGTATAACATAGTTCGCCATATCTGGGATGACGTAACCTATTGGGATGATCATACTTAGCTAGAGGGTATCTAGGGTTGTATGATCAATAGTGTTACGTAGGATACACCTCCAATACTTTGATGGCAAATATCAAAGGACATCCTAGGTCTATACTCTTCATGAAGGGTAGGGCCACTTCTAGACAGGAAGGTGTGCGGGAGACCATCGGTTTGTGGTTCGAGGTAAAGCTCTTCAAATATGTTTTCTCTCTCTTCAACTAGAGCCCAGCTAAGGCTTGTGATATGGAGGTCGACAATCGGGATGCAGTGATCTTTGGTAAGTTTTTATTTTGAAAATTTTCTTTTGAATAATATATCATATTGTTAAACCATTAAAAATGAATGAACCCATTGCATATCATAGTGTAATCATGTTTCTTAATTAAGTTATTAATTAAACTTAAAATTTGAGAAAAAAAATTATCACCCTTTTACCTCTTCGAATTTACTTCATGGTAATTATTTGAATTTAGTGTTTTTGAAAACTAAATTTTAGAGTTATTTTAATTTTTTGATATTACACTTGTGTAGCTACAGGAATACTAAATCATTTCAAGATAAACAAAATCAACATGAAATGGAATTATTTAGATGTTTTCCAACTTCAATCTATTTGAATTGGTAGCATACCATAGTTCAGATGTACAAATTGAGCTAAAGCCAGATTACACAATTTGAACTTCTACAAATTCTTCCGTTGCAATGTAATTTAAATAAAATGTATAGTGATTATGTCACAAATATATGCCTGATGTGTTGTCATTGATGTCAACATATCTTTCTGTTAGAAATAGTGAAGACAGTGCAGAGGAGTGATTAGTATTTCCAGTAAGGTGAAGATCAGAATAAATGGATTAAAGGGCTTGTATAGGGTTGTCTATTGTTGCTCCAGCTGAGATTTGAGAGGTCCACATGAAGATCTAGTGAAGTTATGACCCTCTGAGTAAAAAGGGTTTTTGCAGTTGTTCTGTAATGACAGAGTGACAAGAAGTTGGTCTGGATTGGTCTGGTATGAGCATATTGTGATCTACAGATCTAGAGTCATGTCTGGGATGTTGGTGTGTTCCCTCAACTTGAGTGGTTTGTGGTTTGGAGGTCCGAAAATAATATTTTTAGTATGACAATCATGGCAGTGTGTGTTCTTGAGGTTCAGTGTGAAGATACAAGTGATTCTGGTAATGCGAAGTGGTGTGACTGTTCCTGTTGACTTAATTGTGCTTGTGGTGGTCTCTAGATTGTGTGGCTTTTGTGTTGGTGGTCCACATTCACAAAGGAGCTTGTGATTGAAGTTTTCCTCTTGGTTGTTGTTGTTCTTCCCAGTCTTGGCCGATTGGATGTTCCTAGCATGTTGTGGATGATGTAAAGATCATTTTATGAAGCATGGCATGTTAATAGAGGAAGATTCAAGTCTTAGCTATGATTGGCTAATAGTGTAAAGATCTGTGTTAAGTTTGACCGACCTTGTTGATCATTCCAGGATGGATGAAGTGTATAAATACTTGTTGAAGAGTTGTAAAACATCATCCTTGTGCAAAACAGATCAAATTTAAATAAAGGATTAGAAGCAGAGTAGAGAAGAAAAGGAGTGAGAGCAGTATAGAGTGTGAAGTTGGTAAAGAAGAATTCAGGGCAAAGTAGAAGTTTTTGATCATTCACTGAAATTGAACTAGACATGAAGTAGATGCTATTTATCAGTTAATTCATTCTGTTCTAAAATATATTCTATAGGCAGTGAGCCTCCCTTTTGAACAGTGAGCTCTAGGCAGTGTGCTCGAAGGCATGTGCCTTCTATTTTTCTGAAGTACTTTTAATAGGGTACAAATCTTTGTGGGTTAACCCCCACCGTGGTTTTTCCCTTAACTAGGTTTCCACATCAAAATCTTGGTGTCAATTGTGTTGATTATGTGTCTTCTCTTATGTTGTTGATCTATGCTTTATTGTTTACATCATTAATTTGGTAGAAAGTTAATAAAGGAGGTTAAAAGAAGAAAAAGTTTATATTGTGTGACAACTGATTCAACCCCCCTCTTAGTTGTCTGATGTAATTCCAAAAATTGGTATCAGAGCCAGATCCTCTTATAAAATCCTGACCGCTTGAGGAGATCCAGGATGTCGACCTACAAGAAGGATAGTCTGATATTTGATGGAACAAATTATTTTGTTTGGAAGAATCTCATGGAGTGCCATTTACAATGCATGGGCGATGCCTATTGGGTGATAACCAGTGTTGAGTATAAACCTCTGGAGAAAGGTCCTTCAACTCTAGATCAAGTCAAAGATGCTGAAAAAAACCTTCAAGCTAAAGAAGCCTTGTTGAGTGCCCTGACTGATTCAGAAATGACAAATGTCTTTTGTCTAAAAATTGCTTATGAAATCTAGAAAAAAGTTGGAATTTTTGTTTGAAGGTGATAAATATGTCAAATGTGCCAAGCTACAAAGTCTGAGAGGAAAATTTGAAATTATGAGGATGAGCGAAGATGAAAACATCACAATCTACATGCAAAAGATAAATGAACTTGTGTGTGGCATCAGGTGTGCTGGTGGAACTTTGGAAGAATCAGAGATTGTATCAAAAGTACTCAGATCTTTACTTGATTCATACAAACATAAGGTAGTTGCTATAGAGGAGATCCAGACTGTCTCAGATGTTACAAGAGATCATCTAGTTGGCAAAAATTCAGCTTTTGAATTAAGTGAGTTTGGTGATTCTCTTCCCAAGTCTGAATCTGTATTTAAGGCCAGTGTATATGGAAAACAAAGATATGATCTGAGTGAAAGCTCTTCTGCAAGATCAAATAGATTAGTGAAGACAAGGAAGGATCTTAAAGATATTGAACTTGAAACTGCTGATCTTGAAGCTCTTCTCGCCAAAAGATTACCAAGAGGATCTGGTAAGTATGAAGGAAAATTGCCACTCAAATGTTTTACTTGTAATAAGATTGGTCATTTTGCCTCAAGATGTTCGGATAGGTTTTCAAATCCAAACCCTAACAGATATCAAAATCAGAACAAATGTTACTATGTCCAAGAAACTGGAGAAGAAGGATTCACAGATGATGAATCTGATCATGGAGGTTCCCCTGAAAATGATTGGGTGTCCATTGCCATCAAAGAAGAAGATCCGATGTCTACTAAATCTGCTAGCTATGCAAATATGGAAAGTGCCTTGGTTGCTCAAGTTATTGAGAAAGATGAATGGGTGATTGATAGTAGATGTTCTCATCATATGATTGGAGACAAGAGTAAGTTTGTGAATTTTAAAAATTATGAAGGTGGGCTTGTGAAATTAGGAGATAACTCAGCTAGTAGAATCAGTGGTAGAGGATCCATCTCTTTTGATGGTAAGAATAGCACCAATGATGTTCTGTATGTGGAAGGACTGAAACATAATCTTCTCAGTGTTGGACAGTTGGTTGATAAAGGTTATGATCTTCGATTCAAAGATAGAAAGTGTAGAATCTTGGAGAGTTTCAAAACTGAAATTGCATCTGGTACTCAAACTAGAGGTAACATATTTAATTTAAGTAGCTCTGGTAAAAATTGTTTGATTGCTCAGATAGATCAAAGTTGGTTATGGCATAGGAGGATGTGTCATGTGAATTTTGATAATATTATAGATCAGTATTTCAAGAATAAACTGTGTGCAAGTTTTTATCTCAATGTTTTAGATCAAACTCCATGATCCATCCTCAGAAGAAATAGCATGAAAAGAGAGCAATAGAAATGGTAATTTACAGACTAGGAGCTCTAAAATAGGAGGAGCACAGAAACCCAACAGTTGATAGAAAAAATACAATTAAGAATAAAACACAAAAAATAATAAGATACATTCAAACAACAAAAACCTTAAGACCTAAGAAGAACAAGGGAGATAAATATGAAAACATAATAAATTAAAGGAAGAAAATGAACAAATAAGAAAAGGAGTATGCAAGAGAGAAAAAAACAAAAGAGGGACAAAAAAGATTATAGAAAAAGGGATTAAAAAGATTGAAATAGTAACACAAAGTTAAAACACACAAGACAAGCTAAGGGATCCACAAGAACCCAACCAAAAAACTATAGAGGAAGAGATAAAAGTGTTGATTTAAGACAGACAACTAAGAGGGGGGAATAAGTTGTCAAAAAACTTTCTTTTCTTTAAACACTTAAATCCTTCTTGTAATTCAATAGCATAATAATAATAAATCAATCATGGAAGCACATTGCAATAACTCAAGAGCAGAAACACATTAACACATATGACACCAAGATTTTAACATGGAAAAACCACAGGGTGACTAACCCAAGATTGTATTATCTGTTAAAGAATAAGAAGAACAAAATTGCACATGCTAATTAGGGCTCATTGCCTGAGCACACTACTCACAAGAGGTCCACTGCCTACAGGAGACAAACTATCTACAGAATAAGAAATATTACATACTTCAACTGAATATTAGCATCTTCACCATACTTGAGTCAATTCCATTTAAGCTCAACACTTCTGCTCTACTTTTCACTCTTCTCCTCTCTACCACTTCCTCATCTTCACACGGATACTTTGAAATGACTTCACAACTATTATTTATACAAGACATCAACTTTGGGATAATCAGCAAGTCGGCACAATACATACTTTATTTTATTACAGAGCAAATACACAAATACAACTTGACTTATCACAAAATACTTCATGTGAATCACCACACTATCGGCCACACATATCTGGGACTTCAATCTTCTTTGAGGAACATGCCATGCTTCACAGAACATCTTCAAGATCATCCTCAAGATGTGTAAATCATCTGGTTAGCCATGATTAGGAAGAACATCATCACCCAGAAGTAAACCTTCAATTATAAGCTCAATCTTCAATGCGGACCACCAACATGAACTGGACACAATCTAGAGACCCCCACAAGCTTGCCTAAATCACCAAGAACATCCACACCACTTCTGCTTACTGAAATCATTCACATCTTCATCCAGAACCTTAAGAACACATTTTGTCATCACTGTCATATTAGAATAAATGCTTACAAACCTCCAGACCACGAACCAATTGAGTTGTCAATTCACATTGGCTTCCTAAACACTCCACCAAATCTGTAGAACATGATATTGCATTTTTGAATCTCACTAGACCTATTTGTGTCACTTTGCCACCTCTGAACATCTGCCAGAACCAGTTTTACTCATATGGCCATAACTTCTTCAAATCTTCATGCAAACCTCTCAAATATTGACTAGATCATCTTTAGATACATATCTACAAACCCTTTGAAGCACATTCTCTGATCTTCATCTTAGCTAGGATCTTTACTTCAAAGAGCTTCACTATCTTCACTATTCTTCTCTATTTCTGATGGGACTAATTTTCTCAATATCCTTAGCACACAGCTCATCCAATCCTTGACATCAATGCAATAGGAGTATGTTGACATCAATGACAACATGATTAGGCCCATACTTGCAAAAATCTCCCCTTTGTCATTGATGGCAACATATGATGTGAAAATTTATTTTAACTGTCAAGACAAGAACTTCTCCTCACTAACTGACATAGCTCCCCCTATCAACAGTAGTCATTCATATGTCTTCTCTTTCTTTACTGATCTCCCTTTGATCAGCAACCACTTTTGTTTTTCACATGTCTTCTCTCCCCCTTTGACATCAATGGCAAAGGGCACATACTTGAATCAATCAGAATCATATAGACTATTCCCCCTGAGTAGCAGCTTCCTATCATCAATCTGGATTACAAGATAGAACTGTGAGATCCACCAGACTGATGCACATCAGTGCACCTTAATTCTAAACTAGAGGGGTAATAACCCCTAACTTCTCCCTAAGATATTCAAAAGAGTCCTTAGGTAGAGGTTTAGTAAAGATGTCTGCAATCTAATCTTTAGAGGGCACAAACTCCAATCTAACTTCATACTTGTTCACTTTCTCTCTCAAAAAGTGAAACTTGATGGATATATGTTTTTTCTTTGAATGCAACACTAGATTTTTTGATATATTTATTACACTTGAGTTATCACAGAAGATTGTGATAGGTTCCTCATACTCCACTCTGATGTCTCTTAGCATTTGCTTCATCCACAATACTTGAGTGCAACTACCTACTGTTGCAATATATTTTTCTTCTGCAGTGGATAGAGATATTGCCTCTTGTTTCTTGCTCATCCAAGAAACCAATCTTCTCCCCAAAAAGAATGCACCACCACTGGTACTCTTCCAGTAATCCACATCTCTTACCCAATCTACATTTGCATATGCATGCAGAGAGAAATCATGATCCCTAGGATACCATAAACCATACTCAACTATTCCCTTTAGATATCTAAGAATTCTTTTGATTGCCATGACATGAGATTCTCTAGGATCAGCTTGGAATCTGGCAACAAGACCAACAACATTCATAATGTCAGGTCTAGTTTGAGTAAGATACAGTAGTCCAATAATCATTGACTTATACTTTTTCTGATCAGCCTTAGGCAATTCATCATCTTTGGTTAGTTTACATCTGGTTATCATGGGAGTATTCATTGGTTTTGAATCTTCCATTCCAAATTTCTTTAACAATTCTTTCACATATTTGGTCTGTGATATGAAGATTCCTTTCTTTGTTTGAGTGATTTGTAGACCCAAGAAGAAATTCATTTCTCCAAACACAGACATCTCAAATTCACTTTTCATTTGATTTGCAAAAGTCTTGCACATACTATCTCTTCCTCCAAAAATGATATCATCAACAAATACTTCAACAATCAAGATATTTTCATGATCAATTTTGAAGTACAAGTCACTGTCAGCAGTACCTTTGTTGAAACCAATCTTCAAAAGATGTTTATCTAGTCTTTCATACCAGGCTCTTGGGGCTTGTTTGAGTCCATACAATGCTTTCTTCAACTTGCAGACCATATCACCATGATCAGACAATTGAAATCCATCTAGTTGCTTAATGTATACTTCTTCTTCCAAGTCACCATTCAGGAAGGCAGACTTGACATCCATCTGATATACTTTGAAATCCTTGAAGGAAGCAAAGGCAAGAAATAATCTGACTACTTCAATTCTTGCCATCGGAGAAAAAGTTTCTTCAAAATCAACTCCTTCTACTTGAGAATAACCCTTGCAGACCAATCTAGATTTGTTTCTAGTTACTTCACCATCTTCATTCAGTTTATTCCAGAAGACCCATTTGGTCCCAATCACATTTTTGTTTCTAGGTCTGGGAACAAGATCCCAATTGTGATTTTTCCCAATCTGCATCAACTCTTCCTTCATTGCTTTAGTCCAGCTTTCATTATTGCATGCTTCATTTACTATTTTTGATTCAATCTTTGAGATCAGACAATACTTTTTTGAGTCTTGAGCAATCTTTCTTCTTGTTTGGACACCTTTGCTTTTATCACCTATGATCTAGTTTTCAGAATGATTCAGTCTTACATACCTAGGAGTTTTGGGAGTTTCTTGTACCTCTATTTCTTGGACAGGTTCATTCAAAATTATTTCTTCTTTCTGTATTTTAGGATTCTCTGGATCAGTCTAGTTCTAAATTTCAGAGGGGGCTTGAACTTCATGGACTAAAACATCATTCTGATCATCTTCTTCATATTCATAAAACCTTGAGGGTTTTTCAATGCCTTCATCAACCTTCACATTTGTACTTTCTATAATCTTTCTTAATCTCTTGTTGTAACACTGGTATGCTTTTCTTTGAGTAGAATAACCCAAGAATATTCCTTCATCACTTCTAGCATCAAATTTGCCAAGGTCTTCATCTCTTTTAACGTAACATTTACTACCAAAGACTCTGAAATACTTTATAGTGGGAGTGATGCCAAACTAGAGTTAATAAGGGGTCTTACCAGTATTGCTTCTAATTTGTACTCAATTAAGAGTGTAGACAGTAGTGCTTACAGATTCTCTCTAGTAGATCTAAGGAACATTTGCTTCCATCATCATGGTTCTATACGCTTCCTAGATGGTCTGGTTCTTTCTCTCCACTACATTCTACTGTGGAGTCCTTAGAGCAGATAGTTGTCTTTTTATCCCATGTTTCTCACAGAACTTTATGAATTCACTGGATGTGAATTCTCCACCTCTATTAGACCTAAGACACTTTATGTTTAACCCGGTTTCATTTTCTACCATAGCCTTGAATATTTTGAATTTCTCAAGAGCTTCAGATTTCTCTTTCAAAAAAGTCACCCACATCATCCGGGAATGATCATCAATTAGTAACATGAAATATCTATCACCTTGCAAACTCCTAATTCTTTCCAATCCACATAGATCAGTATGTACTAAGTCCAACAATTCAGTAGAAGATTGTTCCTTACTTTTGAATGTGACTCTGCTCTACTTACCCAACTGATATTCTTTGCACAAACTGTTAGTAGGTTTCACCAGTCTTGGAAGATCTCTTACAACCTGAGTGTTGCTTATATTGATGATATTATCAAAATTCACATGACACATTCTTCTATGCCACAACCAACTCTAATCAATTTTAACAAATAAATAACTTTTGCAAGTACCAACCAAGTGGAAGATGTTACCTTTTGTTTGAGTACCAAATGCAACCTCTGTTCCAGAACTTTCAAAGATCTTACATTTTCCATTTTTGAATCAGAGATCATAGCCTTTGTCCACCAACTACCAACACTAAGAAGATTGTGCTTCAGACCTTCAACATATAGTACATCATTGGTTTTGTTCTTTCCATCAAAAGAAATAGGTCCTCTATCTCTAATTCTGCCAGCAAAATTATCACCAAATTTTACAACTCCTCCTTCATATCTTTCCAGATCTATGAATTTATTTTTGTCACTAGTCATATGGTGGGAGCATCCACTGTCAATGACTCAATCATCCTTTTCTTCAACTTGGGCAGCCAGAGCTCTTTCTACCATTTTATGATTGACAGATTCAATGGGCATTGGATCTTCTTCCTTGATGGCAATAAACACCTAGTCACTTCCAGATTTGTTTCTTGTCTCTGATTCATCATCTATTACTCCTTCATCATCATCATGAACATAGTAACATTTCTTTTGAAGTCTTGATCTATTAGGATTAGTCCTTGAAAATCTTTCCGGACACCTTGAGGCAAAATGACCAATCTTGTTGTAGTTGAAACATTTGAAGGGCAATTTTCCTTCATACTTACTAGAACCTCTTGGCAGTATTTTTGCAATAACGGCTTCAAGTTGAGTAGCTTCTACTTCATCTTCTTCCAGATCTTTTCTTTCTTTTCCATACCATGATAGTTTCTTTGAGGAGTTCTCTCCTAGATCATACCTTTGTTTGCCTTTTACAGAGGTACTAGCTTTGAATGCAGATTCAGTCTTGGGGGTGCATCTCCAAACTTAGCCAATTCAAATGCAGCTAGTTTTCCAACCAATTGATCTCTTGTGATTTTCAATAAAGATCTGAATTCTTCAATAGCAGGAACCTTGTGTTTGTAAGAAGGAGGTAGGGAACTTAAAACTTTGGCAACAAGCTCATCTTCATCCAAGATTCCACTAGCACACCTAATGCCATAAACAAGCTCATTTACTTTTGGCATAAATGTAGTGATATTCTTATCTTCATTCATCTTCAGGTTTTCAAATTTTCCTTTCAAACTCTATATCTTGGAACATTTAACATATTTGTCTCCTTCATGTAGAAGTTCCAGTTTTTCCCAGATCTCATATGTAGTTTTTAAATCTATAACATTTGTTAGCTCTAAATTAGATAAGGCACTTAGTAAGGCATCTTTAGCTCGAAGATTATCTTTAGCATCTCTGATTTCATCTATAGTTGTTGAACCATTCTTTGGAGGAACATACTTCTTTGAAGTTAGGGTCCAATATTGCATTCCCATACATTGCAAGTGACATTCCATGCAGCTTTTCCAAAGAGTGTAATTAGTTCCATCAAACCTTGGACTATCCTTCTTGTAGGAAGACATCCTGGATCTCCTCAAGCAATTAAGCTCTTTTAGAGGAACTTAGCTCTGATACCAATTGTTGATTTAAGACAGACAACTAAGAGAGGGGGGAATCAGTTGTCCCAAAACTTTCTTTTCTTTAAACATTTAAATCCTTCTTGTAATTCAATAGCATAATAATAATAAATCAATCATGGAAGCACAATGCAATAATTCAAGAGTAGAAGCATATTAATACATATGACACCAATATTTTAACGTGGAAAAACTATGAGGTGACTAACCCAAGATTGTGTTCTATGTTAAAAGAATAAGAAGAACAAAATGGCACATGCCAATTAGGGCTCACTACCTGAGCACATTGCTCACAAGAGGCCCACTACCTACAGGAGACACACTATCTATAGAATAATAAATATTACATACTTGAATTGAAGATTAGCATCTTCACCATGCTTGAGTCAGTTCCATTTAAGTTCAACACTTTTGCTCTACTTTTTGCTCTTCTCCTCTCTACCACTTCCTCATCTTCACACAAATACTTTGAAATGACTTCACAACTCTTATTTATACAAGACATCAACTTTGGGATAATCATCAAAGTCGGCACAATACATACTTTATTTTATTACAGAGAAAATAGACAAATACAACTTGACTTATTACAAAAGACTTCATGCGAATCACCACACTGTTAGCCACACATATTTGGGACTACAATCTTCTTTGAGGAACACGCCATGCATCGCAAAACATCTTCAAGATCATTTGCAAGATGTGTACATTATCCAATCGGCCATGATTAGGAAGAACATGATCACCTGGAAGTAAACCTTCAATTACGAGCTCAATCTTCAATGCGGACCACCAACATGAACTGGAAACAATCTAGAGACCCCCACAAGCTTGCCTGAATCACCAAGAACATCCACACCACTTCCAATTATTGAAATCATTCACATCTTCATCTAAAACCTCTAGAACACATTCTGTCATCACTGTCATATTAGAATAAATGCTTGTGAACCTCTAGACCACGAACCAATTGAGTTGTCAATTCATATTGGCTTCCTAAACACTCCACCAAATTTGTAGAACATGATATTACATTTCTGAATCTCACCAGACCTATTTGTGTCACTGTCACCTCTAAACATCTGTCAGAACCAGTTTTACTAATATAGCCATAACTTCTCCAAATCTTCATACGGACCTCTCAAATATTATAGGATCATCTTTAGATACATATCTACAAACCCTTTGAAGCACATTCTCTGATCTTCATCTTAGCTGGGATCTTTAATTTAAAGAGCTTCATTGTCTTCACTGTTCTTCTCTATTTCTGATGGGACTAATTTTCTCAATATCCTCAGCACACAGCTCATCCAATCCTTGACATCAATGCAACATGAGTACATTGACATCAATGACAACAGGATTAGGCCCATACTTGCAACAAAAAGAACCCCAAAAATAACCACAAACCGGAGAACAAGAACCAATCACTAAAGGGAGAAAGAGTTGAAAAAGTCTTAAGAAGTCAACCGCAATAGGTACAAATCACCCTATTACCAAACACATGGAAAAAGCTAACAACAAGAACAAGGGGTAGATTAGAAAATATCCACAAGAAAACAACCACGAGCCAAAAACAAACTAACAAAGGAGCTAAATCAAACTAGAGACCTAGGACCAAAAGAAAGAAAAAAAGAAAAAAGCTAGAGAGAGAGGTAAAAAATAAATGTCTAGAAAAAAGAAGAAAGAAAAAAAAATTTAGAGACTATTTTTTTTAAACATATAACTATTAATCTATAAAGGATTAAAAGTAGAACCATGGAAATATGTATATATATAAATGTAAACACTATATAAAAATGTATACCCGAGAGATGATATAAAGAAAAAATTGAAATCTAGAGATAAATAAATATATGAATGTATGGAAATAGATCAATAATTATAAATATAAGAAAGTATGGAAAAAGATAACTATTTAACAATGGAAATAGATAAATATATATGCATAACAATTTAAGAAATATACCTATGTAGAATAAATAGATAAATATATATATGCATAGCTATTAAAGAATTATACATGAACAGATTATACACAAGATACAAAAAACTAGGAAAAGAAAATGGTAAAATTACATAAATATTTATAAGAATAAGAATAAGAAAATAATGAGATAAAAAATATGCATCGAAAGAAATAATTGACAATGTAGTTGAGAAATAAGAGAAAGGACCGAATAAAAATCTATGAAACTCTAATTAGAGAAAAAAGAAAAGAAAATTGATGAAAAAAAGAAACGACATAAGTAAACAGGCCAATGGAAGTAAAAATAGAATTAAAAAACTAAAAAGAAAATAGACATAAAAGAATAGAAACAAAAGACAAAGAAAAAACTAATAAGAGAATAGCATGTAAAGGTCCAACTAACAAGAGGACATGGGATAATAAAATGCAAAGTAAAAATGTAATACCTCAAGGAAGAAAAAAAGGCCTAAGTAAAATAAACCACAGACAAAGCAACCTGAGAAAAATATAAAAGAAAGAAGAAGAGAAGGCTAAGCTAAACTACCTAACTATGACCACAATGAGACTACCAGAAGAATAGAAAGATGGGAGCAAGACAAGGAGAAAAGAAGACAAGAGAGAGGCAGATCGAGATCCAAAAGAAAGGAAGAAGAAGGATCTGGAGAGGATGAAAATAACAACAAGACAGAGGGGAGGAGGAAAGGGGAGGAATACCTGGGTGGAGAACAATGGGGACCTAGTGTTGGTGCCTGCATGAATATTTAGGTTTCAAGCATTTAAATATGCAGGCACCTTCCATAAAATTCATAAAAATTCTATGTCTTTTGGCCTCTGCAGTAGAAAAAATTGCAAAAATCTATTGTATGCATGTCACTTTGTATATACAAGGGCGTTTGTATATACATGCGGGTCAAATGTGCAATCGGCGGGTCAAAAATTTCCATCAGCCTTTGAAAAAATGAGTTATATACATTTTTGAATGCATATCGGGCTTGGAAAGGTGCATGTACAAGGGGGAATCTTTCATAGATTCCTAGGATTATTCATTGCTTATATATCGGCTTTGCTTGTATATCGGCCTTGTATGTTTGAACATACATGCACAACATACAAAGGAAATGTACATTGAAAAATATACAGGGGAGCGCACATACATTTGCTATGGTGCGGCGGAGATGCATTCAGTGGGGCCTGCAGGTATATACAAATGAGTTTGTACATGTTCAACATGAAGGCACACAAATGCAAAGGCAAGCATATAAACCAGATTTCAAAGGGTTCTTCCAATCCAATTCATAAGAACGTGGAGTCCGCGCCTTGTATGTGTATTCGCATTGTATGTTTACACATACAAGCCGATATACAAAGGAAAATATACAATCTGGACCCGATTGAAAATCAAATGCAAAGAATAAGGTTTGGGGTCCATAACATGTATATTGGATGCTTGTATGTGCCGATATACATTGCAAAGATACAAAGGGTAAGATGCAAGCCAGATTTCAAGGCGGATGTAGTGTGTTTCATAATTTTTGAGGTCTGACTTGTATATAAAGTGATTGTATATGCTTTTGCATATACAATGGGTGAAAGGGCAAAATGCATGTTAGCGATGGAAAAGTCAAGGAGCAAAGGGGTGCCTACGTGGCACGTTATCACTGGCTAATGACTTTTCTGTAGGATTTTGAGCCATGGATGACAACAATGGAAGGAGGATCGACGGCTATCTTTCAAGTTCGCTATAGTGATGGATTTTCTTTGTATCTACAGGTTGTGTTTTAGGTGAGAAAACTCCTTATGGGCACATTGCTGCAATTTTCAAGAGGGGCTGTGGGTAGCTGAGCATTGATGGTAGGGTTGCAGTGGTATGGGTCGACAATGGACAGGCCAACTACCAGATTTGAGGAAAATCTTCAAGCGGTGGTGCAGATCCTGATTCCACCTGCTCTTTCCTCTATTTCTTTCAGCTGCATTGATTATTTTGAGCGCCAATCTGAAGATGCATTGCATCTGGCAAGATTTTGATCTGCCTTGTTATTAATTTGTTGAGTACATAGTTTTTTTATAAAATGCAAACTGTGTTACTTAGATGTGATTGTTGAAGACCTGGGCATTTTTGTGAAAATAATGAAAAATAGAGCATTTCTTGTCTGTTGTATCTCTGTGGAGTTTATGAGTTGCACTTGAATGTACATTGCAGACATTTTTTGTTTCAGTGTTGTTTTATATGAAAAATGCTTATTGCATGTGTCTAGTTGTCACTCTCCATTTGTTGCATGCATTTCTTCTTCTGAATTTGGTTGCTAAGGGTTCCTCAAATTCTAGAATACAGATCTATGTATTGCATGCTTGATCTTTAGACTTCCATTCAAGGAGTGGATTAAATTGTTTTAGTTTGAGTATGGAGGAGATTGTATGTCAACTAGGATATCTATAAGTAGAGACAATTAAATACCCATTCTTGGGTGATGTTTGTAAGCATCAATCTAACCCCTTGAAACTTAAATCCAAAATGCAATCCATTCTTGTGTATACGTCTAGTTGACTCCTTGCCCTAGGATAGGCACCGGTTTGTTCTTGTGAAGTAGTTATGATCCAAAACCCCTGTCTTGCATCCAAAGCATAAATTCAAATCCATTCATATTTCCAATCTGTTAGTTGTAGGATTAGGATTAGGAACCCCCTGCATGCTCTCATACCTAACCAGACAAATATGTCCAAGAATGTTGCCAACCTTGTGATTTATCACACAAATCTTGTTCCACACATGAGAGTATCATACCTGTCATTGTAAAGCTAAATCTTTATGTCATTGGGCGAGTAAAAAGTGTCAAACCTTTACTTATTAGGGATACCCCCTTGGTGCGGTAGAACTAGAAGTGAAGGGGAGGCAACTCACATAACCTCCTGTATTAGTTGGCTGAATCTGTCCATGCATTGGAACTAGCAAACCCTTTGCTGATTCAAAAGCAAACACCAACAGATGGCGACTCTGCTGGGGAATTGATGAAAAAAGAAGTGTTATATTTTATCCATCTGAGTCACCAATAGATGGTGACTCCGTTGGGGACTTAATGTCATATCCATGAAAGTTTGAGTCTAAAAAATTGAAGAATCAGACCTGGAAGTGTTTGTTGCAGCAACTTTGGAAAGTTATATGTGTGGCTCTATTGTGGGAGAACCTAGAAAGAAAAGAAATCAATTTTCAGCTTCAACCTATTTGAAGCTCATTCCTCTACCAAGGAGGTGGCGACTCTATTGAATGAACCTGTCAAAGGCTGCAACATATCCAGGTATATACATAAGTTTTAAAAGACTCCCTATTTGATGAAACAACACTGGTTAAAAGGGAAATATTGGTGACTAGATTCCATGCTTTTGTAAGAACCTAGTTTGTATTTCAAAAGGAGTATGCAATGTTGTTAAAAGACTCATATAGGGGACTTTAGGCAAGCTGAAATAGTAGTTGTATCTTAAAATCCTAAGGTCATTGTTGTAAAAGAAAATCTAAGTTGAAAAAAGGGTTGCAAAAACACATGAAAATGTATTCTCATCCCATGCACCCTTGTGAGGTGTCAAATGCAAAAATGTATAGTGATCAGTCCCAACCATGTAATAGAAAAAGTTTCAGTATTGACAGATATAAGCCCATCAATTTCAATGGCATTTGTGGCTACCCAAATGCTTTTCCATCTAAAATCAGAAAGTATTTGCCCAAATTCAATGGTGCAAAGGATGAATCAGCTAAGAGACACTTGCAGCAGTTTATAAATGTGATAGATGATTTTGAGATTGACCATGAAGATGTAGTTATGAGATTATTTTTTCAATCTCTAGATGAAGATGCAAGGGACTAGTTCTCCTACCTTCTAGCTTACTCTATCAGCTCTTGGCAAGAATTCAAGTCTGCATTTCTAGAACAATATGGTGAATTTTTTTTTGATTATGCAGTCATCAGTGATTTCATGTATATCCATATAGAAGAGGATGAGTTGATTCCAGCTTTTAACCTCGGATTTATGAAGGCCTTGAGAAGAATACTAGAATGTATGAGACCTAATGATGCATTGTGCCTTGTTGTCTATTTGGGAGCATTTGATAGGAAAATGAGCTATAGATTGAGAGATAAAGAGCCCACCACATTGCATCAGGCACATCAATTTGCAAAAGACATTGAAAATAATTGGAGGTATGGGATTCAAAAAGATTATTTCTCTAAAAAAAATTTCTGCCCTAAGGCCACCAATGTTGATGAGGGATATAGTTTAAATGTTGGAGATGAATGTCAAAGTACTCACACCCCTGTTGTCCCAGTTTTTACATCATTCCAAGTTGATGATGTTTCTGTTATAGAGGAGCATGTCCTAATTTGCCCAGCAAATGAAGTTGACAATAATAAATTTTCAAGTAATTTTTGCATGTCAGTCCTAAACAAAGAGCATTCATGTTTAAATGATCTAGTTATGCAAAGTTGTGATCATATGGATCAAGAGTCAATATCAGTTTCATCAGAAAGTATTAGAGGGCTAGAAAATGATGCAGATAGTTCAACTTTAGAGTGCATTGAAGTAATAGAAATTTTATATGTGGGGCAATCAGATGTTAAAGATGATATCCATGATTAGTTCATGGGTTAGGTTTGTTCTTCTTATGACTATGGATTTGTCAATGATGAAAAAGAAATGGATTGTCATGAAGAAGAAATAGTGAACTTTGCAATGAGTATGAATCCCCTTTATGATGAGCCTGTGGATGCATTTGACATTGTGAGTCATGACTTTTAGTGGTGCAGAATTAACCCTCTGTTTGAAAATGATGATACTAGTTTGCAAGCTATGGATAATGAATATTCAGCATCAAATGTGCCAGATATGTGCAGCAATGACTATGTGGATCAGGTTTTATTTTCAATGTCAATAAGTGATATAAATAACATTGAAAGTCTTATATATTCTAAATGTTTTTAGCTTTTGGATCAGCTAGATGAGTGCCTGGTAATGTGCACCAGCCAGGTAGATGAATATTGCCAAATGCAATATGAGGATATACTATTTGAAGATTATAACATACATATGTTGCCCAATCTTGAAACATATTCTACTATGTATGATTATATCCCTGATTGTAAGCTGCAGATTGACAGTGGCAAGTTTTCAAAAATGGTAAAGCGTGTAATTGAAAAGATCAACATGTGGGTAGATTATTTTGGTATTTTCATGTAGTTGGGGTTATTTAGTGGAATCAGGCATTTGATAGGAAAAGATTGTGGTTCTTCATTTTTGGCTGCCTGGGGCCACCAAAATAATGCTTGAAAATATAATTCGTGTACAGGTTGGTGCAATGTTCGACTCTGTTGCCTAATGGATAAGGCCCAATCTGCGAAACCAGAGATTCTAAGGTTCTCGCCATGCCTGCAAGAGGTATATGTCCCCAGACAGAGCTTGTGTTGGTTCCTGCATGAATATTTAGGTTTCAAGCATTTAAATATGCAGCACCTTCCATAAAATTCATAAAAATTCTGTCTTTTGGCCTCTACAGTAGAAAAAATTGCAAATATTTGTTGTATGCATGTCACTTTGTATATACAAGGGTGTTTGTATATACATGCGGGTCAAATGTGCAATTGGCAGGTTAGAAATTTCCATCATCCTTTGAAAAAATGAGTTATATGCATTTTTTAATGCATATCAGGCTTGGAATGGTGCATGTACAAGGGGGAATCTTTCGCAGATTCCCAGGGTTATTCGCTGCTTGTATATCGGCTCTGCTTGTATATCAGGCTTGTATGTTTGAACATACATGTGCAACATACAAAGGAAATGTACATTGAAAAATATACAGGGGAGCGCACATACATTTGCTACGGTGTGGCAGAGATGCATTCGGTGGGGCCCATAGGTATATACAAATGAGTTTGTCCATGTTCAACATGCAAGTGCACAAATGCAAAGTAAAGCATATAAACAAGATTTCAAAGGGTTCTTCCAATCCAATTCATAAGAACGTGGAGTCCACGCCTTGTATGTATATCCGCGTTGTATGTTTACACATACAAGCCGATATACAAAGGAAATTATACAATCTGGACCCGATTGAAAATCAAATGCAGAGAATAAGGTTTGGCGTTTGTAACATGTATATTAGATGCTTGTATGTGTCGATATACATTGCAAAGATACAAAGGTTAAGATGCAAGCCAGATTTCAAGGCGGATGCAGTGTGTTTCATAATTTTTGAGGTTCCGCTTGTATATAAAGTGATTGTATATGCTTTTGCATATACAATGGGTGAAAGGGAAAAATACATGTTAGCAATGGAAAAGTCAAGGAGCAAAGGGGTGCCTACGTGGCACGTTATCACTAGCTAATGACTTTTCTATAGGATTTTGAGTCGTGGATCACAGCGATGGAAGGAAGATCAACAGCTATCTTTCAAGTTTGTTGTAGCGATGGATTTTATTTGTATCTATAGGTCACGTTTTAGGCAAGAAAACTCCTTATGGGCATGCTACTGCAATTTTCAAGAGGGGCTATGGGTAGTTGAGCATTGATGGCAGGGTTGTAGTGGTATGGGTTAATGATGGACAGGCCAACTACCTGATTTGAGGAAAATCTTCAGGCGGTGGTGCATATCCCGATTCCACCTGCTCTTTCCTATGTTTCTTCTGGCTACACTGATTATTTTGAGCGCCAATCTAAAGATGTGTTGCATCTAGCAAGATTTTGATCTGCCTTGTTATTAATTTGCTAAGTACATAGTTTTTCTATAAAATGCAAACTGTGTTACCCATTTGTGGTTATTGAAGACTTGGGCATTTTTGTAAAAATAATGAAAAACAGAGCATTTCCTGTCTGTTGTATCTCTGTGGAGTTTATGAGTTGCACCTGAATGTACATTACAGACATTTTTAGTTTCAGTGTTGTTTTATATGAAAAATGCTTATTGCATGTGTCTAGCTGTCACTCTCCATTTGTTGCATGCATTTCTTCTTCTGAATTTGGTTGCTAAGGGTTCCTCAAATTCTAGAATACAGATCTATGTATTGCATGCTTGATCTTTAGACTTCCATTCAAGGAGTGGATTAAATTGTTTTAGGTTGAGTATGGAGATTGTATGTCAATTGGGATATTTGTAAGTAGAGACAGTTAAATACCCATTCTTATGTGATGTTTGTAAGGCAAACATCAATCTAACCCCTTGAAACTTGAAACCAAAATGCAATGCATTCTTGTGTATACGTCTAGTTGACTCCTTGCCCTGGGATAGGCACCAGTCTGTTCTTGTGAAGTAGTTATGATCCAAAACCCCTATCTTGCATCCAAAGCATAAATTCAAATCCATTCATATTTCCAACCTGTTAGTTGTAGGATTAGGATTAGGAACCCCCTGCATGCTCTCATACCTAACCAGACAAATATGTCCAAGAATGTTGCCAACCTTGTGATTTATCACACAAATCTTGTTCCACACATGAGAGTATTCTACCTGTCATTGTAAAGCTAAATCTTTATGTCATTGGGTGAGTCAAAAGTGTCAAATCTTTAGCTAATAGGGATACCCCCCTTGGTGTGGCAGAACTAGAAGTGAAGGGGAGGCAGCTCACACAACCTCCTGTATTAATTAGCTGAATTTACCCATGTATTGGAATTGGAAAACCCTCTGCTGATTTGGAAGCAAACACCAACACCTAGAAAGGAGGAGAGAGATGAGAAGGGGGAAGAAGCAAACAAGGATGCAAAAGACAACGAAGCGGGGGGAGAGAAGAGAGAGGAGGAAAAAGGCTAAGGTGGGAGAGGAGAACTGAGGAGGGAGAAGGATGACTAGAGAGAAGGGGCAGGAAAAGAGGAACAGGGGAAAGCAAGAAGGGCTCAAGAGGGTGGGAAAGAGCCGCTTCGAATGCAGGAAAGAAAGGGGTTCCAAGAGAAGCTTAAACTCCATCCATCATCGCGGTTGAGATTGACGGGGTGGTTACTAATCTCTATGGCCTCTTTGAGTTTCTTATTGAAGAAGTTGTCTTCTTTAGCCAGGATCTGAGTGTCATCTGGGCAGATGTGGTCTTTGGTTGAGGTTGAGTGCTCTGTAAGGGCAGATTTTTGGACCTGATCTTGCCTTATGTCCACACTATGTTCTTTGATTCTTGTGTTAAAAGAATGCCATGTCTCACCTATGTAGGGGGTTCCACAAGAACAAACGTTCTTGTAGACACCTGAGCTGAGGAAGAGGTCCATAGGGTCCTTGGGAGAGGGAACCTGATTCCTAAGAGTGGAGACAGGTTTAAAGGTACATTGGAGGTCCGTTTTAAGAAGGATCCTAGAAATTTTGTTGGAAAGGCCTTTAATGTAGGGAAGGGTTAGTATCCCTAGGCTTGGAGATAAGGCAGGACCTGGCTTGCTTAAAAGCTCTCAGGATATGCTTTCTCATGTAACCATTTAATTCAAAAACTTTGGTGAGGTGCGAAAGCTCTTGGTCTAGGTAATCTTTATCGCAAATGCGAAAGGCCCTGGTGGCTAAAGTTTTAAGGATACCAACCTTTTGGGCCAGGTGGTGATGGGAGGAAGAGTGGAATTAAAGGTCTGTGTGGGTAGATTTACAAAACACACGTCAACCCAAGGATCCATCAAGTTTTTTTATGAGAAGAATGTCCAGAAAGGGGAGATTATTGTAAGTTTCAAGCTCTTTGGTAAAGGAGATACTCTTAGCTATGTTGTTGAGATGAGAGTGGAATTATTCAAGTTTTTTAGGGCCATGCGGCCAACAGATGTTGTTGTCATCAACATAACATTTCCACCATTTTGGTTGGAGTGGAAAGGAGCTAAGGGCAATGTCTTCAAAATGTTCCATGTATAGGTTGACAACGATCGGAGAGAGGGGGGACCCCATGGCAACTCCATCCAACTGTTCATAGACAACTCCTTGGAAAGTGAAAAAGGTGGATCTAAGGATAAGTTCTACCAAGGAGGCAATCTCATCGTTGGTTTTACATCTAATTATTTCAATGGAGTTAGGAATGGGGACTTTGGTGAAAAGGGAGACAACATCAAAGCTAACAAGAAGGTCGCTGCTTTCCAAATTTTTGTCCTTGATGAATTCTATAAAATGGGTGGAGTTCTTGATGAAGGAGTTGGTCCTACCAACAAGGGGAGAAATGAGCTTGGCTAGGTGGACAGCAAGTTTGTATGTAGGAGAACCAATGGTGTCCACAATTGAGCACAAAGGGATGTTAGCTTTGTGGATTTTAGGCACCCCAAAATGCATGGGGTGGACTCTTTGGAGGACATAAGATGCTTCTTAGTGGTCTCATCGAAGGAAGAGAGGGAGATGGAAGTCTTGACTTTTTTTAGAATTTTGGAGATCAGGTTGAGGGGCAAGACCCTGTAGTTGTTGCTATCAGATAGAAGGTCAAGCACCTTAGACACATAGTCATGCTTTTTCATAACAACCGTAGCATTCCCCTTGTCTGCTTTGACAATGAAAAGGTTGTTATTGTTTAACAAACTCTTTAAGACATGAAATTTAGTTATGGGGATGTTGTACTTAGGTGGCTTAGCATGCCTTAGAGTAACTGCACAATCTTGACTGATTTCCTCGTCAATATCCACCAGAAGGGAACGAACTACGTTTTCAATCTTGATCATGAAATCAGCATAAGGAACCCAGTGAGGGGTTATGGCAAAGCCAAGACCTCATTTTAAAAAATTGAAAATGAGGGGGTCTAAGGGGACATTGGAGAGGTTGACCACTAATTTATTTTTCCAGTCAAGAATGGTATTGGGAGTCAGATGAGGACAACTAGCGAAGGGACAAGGATGAGGGGGAGAGATATTTCTAGGGATCCAAGTTGAGTGAGAGATCGAGAAAGAGGAGTGGTTGGCTAGAGGGGAAGCATGACCGCCAATAGAGGCTCGATGGTAGAGAATTGAGGTCAACGTGGGAGCCGAATCTGATGATGACAAGAGGGTGGGAGGAGGGTTAGGTGAGGGTAAATCAAATACAGTAATGCAAGAACTAGGGATGACAGCTTGAGGGTAGCTTGGACCGGAAAGAGGGATCAAATAATCATTAATGGAGAAAGAAGATTGTTGAGTAGTGGAAGGGGAGGAACACACACTTGGGAGACCATGGAGTGGATCGTTGAGGCTCGGGTGACTCTGGAGCATGGCAAGTTTGCAGTGGTGTGCAGGGTGAGTAATAGGGTGACTGTGGAGTCGAGATCGGTGAGGCTAAGCATCATCATCATAGCTTGAAAAGTGTTCTATAGCAGAACAACGTGGAGGGGACTGTTGGCGCATGGACCTGTCTAGAGAGTGGTAAGGTCAGTGCAGAGAGAAACTTGGGCAACTACTTGTTGTGAGTGAGTTTTGGGAACATGTGTTTGATCTATGTCGTCATAGTACAAAGAGCTTGTCTTCACTGCACCAGAGTGGACTAGAGAACAATGGTCTACCAAGAGCACCCTAGAGGAGACATTTTATGGAGGAGGATTGTAAGGAGTAATAGAGGGTGACAATGCGGGAAGTTGGTAGGGATGACAGTCCACCAAAGGCACGAAGATGACCAAAGGAGAGGGGCCCTCATTGGTGAGAGCTCAAACTGAGCACTGAACACTGGAAGCCTGAGGAGTAGAATTAGGGAGATGTGCTTCCTAGTGAATGCTGATCTCCAAAGAATTTATAGAGGTAACACACCATGGGTTATAAAGAGGCAAAGAACCCCATGGTTGTATGAGAGGGGATGAAAGTCCAGAAGAACGAGATGAAGGTGGGGTGTCTATTGGTATGGAGATAGCAACTGATGAGACATGAGAAACCTCAACTGCACTCTGGTTGAGTAAAGGACCCATGGACTGGATAGAGATGGAGGAAAGACCACCCAAGTCATGGTAGCATGGGGGTCGAAAAAGCCTATCACAATGAGTGAGTGCCAGAAATTTTTTCTTCTGTCTGTTTTCACATTTATCTTTTAGGCCCAATGCTCTCACATGAGATGAGGTGTCTATCAGAATCTAAAGGTCTGGATGCAAAGATGAAGCTAGTTCCAGGTGTAGGGTATACAACCTAGAGGATAGAAGATTGATAGAAATCCTGGTGGTTTTAATGACAGATCTGAGGAGAGAAAGACTGGCTCGGTGAAAAATATGCTTAGTGTGATGGCTCCAAAGGTGGTTGCAAATTTTCACAAACGAAGGAGTGACCTGTGCGTCTCTGCATCTTTTTAGAAAGGCCAAGTCTACAAATTTCTTTGAAAGCTTGATTCTTAGCTTCTTCATCTGCTGGGATTTGCAATATAATTCCCTTCTGTGAAGGGTATCGATAAGAGACACTAAATTTCCACAGTCCATAATGTTATAGATCAGTATTTCAGGAATAAACTATGTGCAAGTTTTTATCTCAACATTTCAGATCAAACTCCATGATCCATCCTTAGGAGAAATAATAGGAAAAGAGACCAATAGAAATGGTAATTTGCAGACTAGGACCTCTAAAATAGAAGGAGGAGCATGGAAACCCAACAATTGATAGAAAAGAGACAATTAAGAATAAAACAGAAAAAAGAATAAGATACATTCAAACAACAAAAACCTTAAGCCCTAAGAAGAACAAGGGAGATAAATATGAAAACATAATAAATTAAAGGAATAAAATGAAAAAATAAGAAAAGGAGTATGCAAGAGAGAAATATACAAAAGAGGGACAAAAAAGATAATAGAAAAAGTGAGTAAAAAGATTGAAATAGTAACACAAAGTTAAAACACACAAGACAAGCTAAGGGATCCACAAGAACCCAACCAAAAAACTAAAGAGGAAGAGATAAAAGAACCCCAAAAGTAACCACAAACTGGAGAACAAGAACCAATCACTAAAGGGAGAAAGAGTTGAAAAAGTCTTAAGAAGTCAACCGCAAGAGGAACAAATCACCCTATTACCAAACACATGGAAAAAGCTAACAACAAGAACAAGGGACAGATTAGAAAACATCCACAAGAAAACAACCATGAACCAAAACAAACTAACAAAGGAGCTAAATTAAACTAGAGACCTAGGACCAAAAGAAAGAAAAAAGAAAAAAATTAAAGAGAGAGGTAAAAAATAAATGTCTAGAAACAAGAAGAAAGCAAAAAAAAATTTAGAGACTAACCAATTTTAAACATATAACTATTAATGTATAAAGGATTAAAAGTAGAACCATAGAAATATGTATATATAAATGTAAACACTATATAAAAATGTATACTTGAGAGATGATATAAAGAAAGAATAGAAATCTAGAGATAAATAAATATATGAATGTATGGAAATAGATCAATAATTATAAATATAAGAAAGTATGGAAAAAGATAAATATTTAACAATGGAAATAGATAAATATATATGCATAACAATTTAAGAAATATACCTATGTGGAATAAATAGATAAATATATATATGAAAGTATGGAACTAGATCAATAAATGAGCATAAATGTATGAATGTATGAAAATAGATAAATATATATATGCATAGCTATTAAAGAATTATACATGAATAGATTATACACAAGATACAAAAATCTAGGAGAGGAAAATTGTAAAATTACATAAATATTTATAAGAATAAGAATAAGAAAATAATGAGATAAAAAATATGCATAGAAAGAAATAACTAACAATGCAGTTAGGAAATAAGAGAAAGGACCAAATAAAAATCTATCAAAATCTAATTAGAGAAAAAAGCAAAGAAAATTGATGAAAAAACAAACGACGTAAGCAAACAGGCCAATGGAAGTAAAAATAGAATTAAAAAACTAAAAAGAAAATAGACATAAAAGAATAGAAACAAAAGACAAAGAAAAAACTAATAAGAGAATAGCACGTTAAAAGGTCCAACTAACAAGAGGACGAGGGATAATAAAATGCAAAGTAAAAATGTAATACCTCAAGGAAGAAAAAAAGGCCTAAGTAAAATAAACCACAGACAAAGCAACCCGAGAAAAATATAAAAGCAAGAAGAAGAGAAAGCTAAGCTAAAATACCTAACTAAGACCACAATGAGACTATCAGAAGAATAGAAAGACGGAAGCAAGACAAGGAGAAAAGAAGACAAGAGAGAGGTAGATCAAGATCTAAAAGAAAGAAAGAAGGAGCCGAAGAGGAGGACAAGAACAATAAGACATAGGGGAGGAGGAAAGGGGAGGAATACCTGGGTGGAGAACAACAAGGACCTAGAAAGGAAGATAGAGACGGGAAGGGGGAAGAAGCAAACAAGGATGGAAGAGACAACGAAACGAGGGGAGAGAAGAGAGGGGAGGAAAAAGACTGAGGTGGGAGATGAGAACTGAGGAGGGAGAAGGATGACAAGAGAGAAGGGGTAGGAAAAAGTGGAACAGGGGAAAGCAAGAAGGGCTCAAGGGGGTGGGCGAGAGCCGCTTCGAATGCAGAAAAGCAAGGGGTTCCAAGAGAAGCTTAAACTCCATCCATCATTGCGATTGAGATTGACAGGGTGGTTACTGATCTCTATGGCCTATTTGAGTTTCCTCTTGAAGAAGTTTCCTTCTTTGGATAGGATCTGAGTGTCCTCTAGGTAGATGTGGTGTTTGATTGAGTTTGAGTGCTCTACAAGGGTAGATTTTTGGACCTGATCGTGCCTTATGTCCACACTATGTTCTTTGATTCTAGTGTTAAAAGAGCACCCTGTCTCACCTATGTAGGGGGTTCCACAAGAATAAATGATCTTGTAGACACCTGAGCTGAGGAAGAGGTCCATAGGGTCCTTAGGAGAGGGAACCTGATTCCTAAGAGAGGAGACGGGTTTAAAGGTACATTGGAGGCCCTTTTTAAGAAGGATCTTAGAAATTTTGTTGGAAAGGCCTTCGATGTAGGGAAGGGTGGCAATAGGGAGGGGAGAAGGGTTGGTATCCTTAGACTTGGAGCTAAAGCAGGACCTAGCTTGCTTAAAAGCTCTCAAGATATGCTTTCTCCTGTAACCATTTAATTCAAAAACTTTAGTGAGGTGTGAAAGCTCTTGGTCTAGGTAATCTTTATTGCAAATGTG
This sequence comes from Cunninghamia lanceolata, assembly GCA_027924645.1. NCBI lineage: Eukaryota > Viridiplantae > Streptophyta > Pinopsida > Cupressales > Cupressaceae > Cunninghamia > Cunninghamia lanceolata. Next base: position 1,041,508 of record BSBN01000609.1, read on the forward strand.
AAAGGACCTGGTGGCTAAAGTTTTAAGGATACCAACCTTTTGGGATGGGTGGTGATGGGGGGAAGAGTGGAGGTAAAGGCCCATTAATCTCAACCGTGACAATGGATAGAGTTTAAGCTTCTCTTGGAACCCCTTGCTTTCACTCATTCTAAGTGGCTCTACCCCACCCTCTTGAGCCCTTCTTGCTTTCCCCTGTTCCTCTTTTTCCTACCCCTTCCCTCTTCTCATCCTTCTCCCTCCTCAGTTCTCCTCTCCCACCTCAGCCTTTTTCCTCCCCTCTCTTCTCTCCCCCCACTTTATCATCTTTTGCATCCTTGTTTGCTTCTTCCCCCTTCTCGTCTCTCTCCTCCTTCTTAGGTCCTCGTTGTTCTCCACCTGGGTATTCCTCCCCTTTCCTCCTCCCCTCTATCTTGTTGTTCTTGTCCTCCTCTCTCGCTCCTTCATTTCTTTTGGATATCGATCTACCTCTCTCTTGTCTTCTTTTCTCCTTGTCTTGCTCCCGTCTTTCTATTCTTCCGGTAGTCTCATTGTGGTCGTAGTTAGGTATTTTAGCTTAGCCTTCTCTTCTTCTTGCTTTTATATTTTTCTTGGGTTGCTCTGTCTGTGGTTTATTTTACTTAGGCCTTTTTTTCTTCCTTGAGGTATTACATTTTTTCGTTGCATTTTCTTATCCCTCGTCCTCTTGTTAGTTGGACCTTTTTACGTACTATTCTCTTATTAGTATTTTCTTTGTCTTTTGTTTCTATTCTTTTATGTCTATTTTCTTTTTAGTTTTTTAATTCTATTTTTACTTCCATTGGCCTGTTTGCTTACGTCGTTTATTTTTTTCATCAATTTTCTTTGCATTTTTCTCTAATTAGAGTTTGATAGATTTTTATTCGGTCCTTTATCTTATTTCTTAATTGTATTGTTAGTTATTTATTTCTATGCATATTTTTTATCTCATTATTTTCTTATTCTTATTCTTATAAATATTTATGTAATTTTATGAATTTCCTCCCCTAGTTTTTTGTATCTTGTGTATAATCTATTCATGTATAATTCTTTAATAGATATGCATATATATATTTATCTATTTCCATACATTCATACATTTATGCTCATATATTGATCTAGTTCGATACTTTCATATATATATATATATATATATATATATATATATATTCATTCTACATAGGTATATTTCTTAAATTGTTATGCATATATATATATTTATCTTTGTCCATACTTTCTTATATTTCTAATTATTGATCTATTTCCATACATTCATATATTTCTTCATCTCTAAATTTCTATTTTTTCTTTATATCATCTCTCAGGTATACATTTTTATATAGTGTTTACATTTATATATATACATATTTCTATGGTTCTACTTTTAATCCTTTATACATTAATAGTTATATGTTTAAAGTTTTTTAGTCTCTAAATTTTTTTGTGCTTTCTTCTTTTTTCTAGACATTTATATTTTACCTCTCTCTCTAACTTTTTTCTTTTTTTTCTTTCTTTTGTTCCTAATTCTCTAGTTTGATTTAGCTCCTTTGTTAGTTTGTTTTTGGTTCATGGTTGTTTTCTTGTGGATGTTTTCTAACCTGTCCCTTGGTCTTGTTGTTAGCTTTTTCCATGTGTTTGGTAATAGGGTGATTTCTTCCTCTTGCGGTTGACTTCTTAAGACTTTTTCAACTCTTTCTCCCTTCAGTGATTGGTTCTTGTTCTCCAGTTTGTGGTTACTTTTGGGGTTCTTTTATCTCTTCCTCTTTAGTTTTTTGGTTGGGTTCTTGTGGATCCCTTAGCTTGTCTTGTGTGTTTTAACTTTGTGTTACTATTTCAATCTGTTTACTCCCTTTTTCTATTCTCTTTGTCCCTCTTTTGTTTACTTCTCTCTTGCATACACCTTTTCTTATTTTTTCATTTTCTTCTTTTAATTTATTATGTTTTCATAATTATCTCTCTTGTTCTTCTTAGGTCTTAAGGTTTTTGTTGTTTGAATGTATGTTATTATTTTTTGTGTTTTATTCTTAATTGTCTCTTTTCTATCAATTGTTGGGTTTCCATGCTCCTCCTTCTATTTTAGAGGTCCTAGTATACAAATTACCATTTCTATTGGTCTCTTTTCCTATTATTTCTCCTGAGGATGGATCATGGAGTTTGATCCAAAATGTTGAGATAAAAAGTTGCACACAGTTTATTCCTGAAATACTGATCTATAACATTATGGACTGTGGAAATTTGGTGTCTCTTATTGATACCCTTCACGGAAGGGAATTATATTGCAAATCCTAGCAGATGAAGAAGCTGAGAATCAAGCTTTCAAATAAATTTGTAGACTTGGCCTTTCTAAAAAGATGCAGAGACGCGCAGGTCACTCCTTCATTTGTCAAAATTTGCCACCACCTTTGGAGCCATCACACTAAGCACATTTTTCACCAAGCCGGTCTTTCCCTCCTCAGATTTGTCATTAAAATCACCAGGATTTCTATCACTCTTCTATCCTCTAGGTTGTATACCCTACACCTGGAACTGGCTTTAGCTTTGCGTCCAGACCTTTGGATTCTATTAGACACCTCATCTCATGCGAGAGCATTGGGCCTAAAAGCTGAATGTGAAAATAGACAGAAGAAAAAGTTTCTGGCGCTCACTCATCGTGATAGGATTTTTTGACCCCCGTACTACCATGACTTGGGTGGTCTTTCCTCCATCTCTATCCAATACATGGGTCCTTTACTCAACTAGAGTGTAGTTGAAGTTTCTCATGTCTCATCGGTTGCTATCTCCATGCCAACAGACACCCCACCCTTATCTCGTTCTTCTAGAATTTCATCCCCTCTCATACAACCATGTGGTTCTTTGCCTCTCTCCAACCCATGGTGTCTTACCTCTATAAATTCTTTGGAGACCAGCATTCACTAGGAAGCAGATCTCCCTGATTCTACTCCTCGGGCTTCCAGTGTTTAGGGCTCAGTTTGAGCTCCCACCAACAAGGACCCCTCTGCTTTGGTCATCTTTGTGCCTTTACCAGACTGTCATCCCTACCAACTTCCTGCATCCTCACCCTTTGTTACTCCTTGCTATCCTCCTCCATACAACATCTCCTCTAAGGCACTCTTGGTAGACCATTGTTCTCTGGTCCACTCCGGTGCAGTGAAGACAAGCTCTTTGTACCGTGATGACGTAGCTCAAACACATGTTCCCAAAACTCAGTCACAAAAAGTAGTTTGGACCAACTTTCTCTCTAGACCAGCCTTACCATGCTCCAGATAGGTCCATGCGCCAGTAGTCCCATCCACATTGTTCTTTCTATAGAACACTCTTCAAGTGGTGATGATGATGCTCAACCTCACCGATCTCAACTCCAGAGTCACCCTAGCACTCACTCTACACACCAGTGCAAACTCGCTATGCTCCAGAGTCACCCAAACCTCAATGGTCCACTCCACAGTCTCCCAGGTGCGTGTTCCTCCCCTTCCACTGTTCAACAATCTTCTTTCTCCATTAATGATGATTTGATCTATCTTTCTGGTCCAAGCTGCCCTCAAGCCGTCATCCCCAATTCTTCCATTACGTTCATTGGTTCACCCTCACCTAACACTCCTCCTGCCCTCTTGTCATCTCAGATTCTACTCCCACATTGACCTTGATTCTCTATCATCGAGCCTCTATTGGTGGTCGTGCTTCCCCTCCAGTCAACCACTCCTCTTTCTCGATCTCTCACTCAACCCAGATCTCTAGAAATATCTCTCCCCCTCATCCTTGTCCCTTCACTAGTTGTCCTCATCCAACTCCCAATATGATTCTTGACTTGGAAAATAAATTAGTGGTCAACCTCTCCAATGTCCCCTTAGACCCCCTCATTTTCAATTTTTTAAAATGAGGTCTTGGCTTTGCCATAACCCCTCACCGGGTTCCTTATGCTAATTTCATGATTGAGATTCAAAACGCAGTTCATTCCCTTCTGGTGGATATTGCTAAAGAAATCTGTCAAGACTATACAATTACACTAAGGCATGCTAAGCTGCCTAAGTGCAACATCCCCATAACCGAACTTTGTGTCTTTTAGAGTTTGTTGAATAATAAAAAGCTTGTCATTGTCAAAGAAAACAAGGGGAATGCTACTGTTGTTATGAAAAAGCATGAGTATGTGTCCAAGATGCTTGACCTTCTATCTGATAGCAACAACTACAGGGTCTTACCCCTCAACCCGATCTCCAAAATTCTAAAAAAAGTCAAGACTACCATCTCCCTCTCTTCCTTCGACGAGACCACTAAGAAGCATCTTATGCCCTCCAAAGAGTCCACCCCATGCATTTATGGGGTGCCTAAAATCCACAAAGATAACATCCCTTTCCTCCCAATTGTGGACACCATTGGTTCTCCTACATACAAACTTGCTGCCCACCTAGCCAAGCTCATTTCTCCCCTTGTTGGTAGGACCAACTCCTTCATCAAGAACTCCACCCATTTTGTAGAATTCATCAAGGACAAAAATTTAGAAAGCCTTGATGTTGTCTCCCTTTTCACCAAAGTCCCCATTCCTGACTCCATTGAAATAATTAGACATAAAACCAATGATGAGATTGCCTCCTTGGTAGAACTTTGCCATAGATCCACCTTTTTCACTTTCCAAGGAGTTGTCTATGAATAGTTGGATGGAGTTTCCATGGGGTCCCCCCTCTCTACCATCATTGCCAACCTGTACATGGAACATTTTGAAGACATTGCCCTTAGCTCCTTTCCACTCTAACCAAAATGGTGGAAACGCTATGTTGATGACACCAACAACTGTTGGCCGCATGACCCTTAAAAACTTGAATAATTCCACTCTCATCTCAACAACATAGCTAAGAGCATCTCCTTTACCAAAGAGCTTGAAACTGACAATAAGCTTCGTTTTCTTAACATTCTTCTCATCAAAAAACCAGACGGATCCTTGGGTCAACGTGTGTTTCATAAGTCTACCCACACGGACCTTTACCTCCACTCTTCCTCCCATCACCACCTAGCCCAAAAGGCTGGTATCCTTAAAACTTTAGCTACCAGGGCCTTTCACATTTGTAATAAAGATTATCTAGACCAAGAGCTTTCACACCTCACCAAAGTTTTTGAATTAAATGGTTACAGGAGAAAGCATATCTTGACAGCTTTTAAGCAAGCTAGGTCTTGCCTTAGCTCCAAGCCTAAGGATACCAACCCTTCTCCCCTCCCTATTGCCACCCTTCCCTACATCGAAGGCCTTTCCAACAAAATTTCTAAGATCCTTCTTAAAAAGGGCCTCTAATGTACCTTTAAACCCGTATCCACTCTTAGGAATCGAGTTCCCTCTCCCAAGGACCCTATGGACCTCTTCCTCAGCTCGGGGGTCTACAAGATCGTTTGTTCTTGTGGAACCCCCTACATAGGTGAGACAAGGTGATCTTTAACATCAAAATCAAAGAACATAGTGCGGACATATGGCACAATCGGGTCCAAAAATCTTCCCTTGCAGAGCACTTAACCTCAACCAAACACTACATTTGCCTAGAGGACACTCATATCCTAGCTAAAGAAGACAACTTCTTCAAGAGAAAACTCAAAGAGGCCATAGAGATCAGTAACCACCCTGTCAATCTCATCTGCAATGATGGATGGAGTTTAAGCTTCTCTTGGAACCCTTTGCTTTCTTGCATTTGAAGCAGCTCTTGCCCACCCTCTTGAGCCCTTCTTGCTTTCCCCTGTTCCTCTTTTTACTACCCCTTCTCTCTTTTCATCATTCTCCCTCCTTAGTTCTCCTCTCCCACCTCAACCTTTTTCCTCCCCTCTCTTCTCTCCCCCTGCTTCGTCATCTTTTGTATCCTTGTTTGCTTCTTCTCCCTTCTCATCTCTCTCCTCCTTTCTAGTTCCTCATTATTCTCCACCCAGGTATTCCTCCCCTTTCCTCCTCCCCTCTGTCTTGTTGTTCTTGTCCTCCTCTCCATCTCCTTCTTCTTCCTTTCTTTTGGATCTCGATCTGCCTCTCTCTTGTCTTCTTTTCTCCTTGTCTCACTCCCATCTTTGTATTCTTTCGGTAGTCTCATTGTGGTCGTAGTTAAGTAGTTTAGCTTAGCCTTCTCTTCTTCTTGCTTTTATATTTTTCTCAGGTTGCTCTGTCTGTGGTTTATTTTACTTAGGCCTTTTTTTCTTCCTTGAGGTATTACATTTTTTCTTTGCATTTTCTTATCCCCCGTCCTCTTGTTTGTTGGACCTTTTTACGTGCTATTCTCTTATTAGTTTTTTTTGTCTTTTGTTTCTATTCTTTTATGTCTATTTTATTTTTATTTTTTTAATTCTATTTTTACTTCCATTGGCCTGTTTTCTTACGTCGTTTGTTTTTTTCATCAATTTTCTTTGCTTTTTCCTCTAATTAGAGTTTAATAGATTTTTATTTGGTCCATTCTCTTATTTCTTAACTGCATTGTTAGTTATTTCTTTCTATGCATATTTTTTATCTCATTATTTTTTAATTCTTATTCTGATAAATATTTATGTAATTTTACCATTTTCCTCTCCTAGTTTTTTTTATCTTGTGTATAATCTATTCATGTATAATTCTTTAATAGCTATGCATATATATATTTATCTATTTCCATACATTCATACATTTATGCTCATATATTGATCTAGTTCCATACTTTCATAAATATATATTTATCTATTTATTCTACATAGATATATTTCTTAAATTGTTATGCATATATATTTATCTATTTCCATACATTCATATATTTATTTATCTCTAGATTTCTATTTTTTCTTTATATCATCTCTCAGGTATACTTTTTTATATAGTGTTTACATTTATATATATACATATTTCTATGGTTCTACTTTTAATCCTTTATACATTAATAGTTATATGTTTAAAAAATTTTAGTCTCTAAAATTTTTTTTGCTTTCTTCTTTTTCCTAGACATTTATTTTTTACCTCTCTCTAACTACTTTTCTTTTTTTCTTTCTTTTGTTCCTAGGTCTCTAGTTTGAATTAGCTCCTTTGTTAGTTTGTTTTTGGTTCTTGGTTGTTTGCTTGTGGATGTTTTCTAATTTGTCCCTTGTTCTTGTTGTTATCTTTTCCATGTGTTTGGTAATAGGGTGATTTGTTCCTCTTACATTGTTGACTTCTTAAGACTTTTTCAACTCTTTCTCCCTTCAGTGATTGGTTCTTGTTCTCTAGTTTGTGGTTACTTTTGGGGTTCTTTTATCTCTTCCTCTTTAGTTTTTTGGTTAGGTTCTTGTGGATCCCTTAGCTTGTCTTGTGTGTTTTAACTTTGTGTTACTATTTCAATCTTTTTACTCCCTTTTTCTATTATCTTTTTTGTCCCTCTTTTGTGTATTTCTCTCTTGCATACTCCTTTTCTTATTTTTTCATTTTCTCCCTTTAATTTATTATGTTTTCATATTTATCTCCGTTGTTCTTCTTAGGTCTTAAGGTTTTTGTTGTTTGAATGTATGTTATTATTTTTTGTGTTTTATTCTTAATTGTCTTTTTTCTATCAACTGTTGGGTTTCCATGCTCCTCCTTCTATTTTAGAGCTCCTAGTCTGCAAATTACCATTTATATTGCTCTATTTTCCTGCCTTTTCTCCTGAGGATGGATCATGGAGTTTGATCCAAAACATTGAGATAAAAAGTTGCACACAATTTATTCCTGAAATATTGGTCTATAACATTATGGACTATGGAAATTTGATGTCTCTTTTTGATAATATCGTCAAAATAAGTACTACTCAGGCTTTGAGAGATCTTCCAAAGCTTGTGAAGCCTAATAGCATGTGTAGAGAATGTCAATTGGGGAAATAAAGCAAAATTTCATTCAAAAGTAAGGAACAAGTTTCAAATGGATGATTGGAATAGTACATATTGATCTCTGTGGTCCTACTAGAATTAAGAGTGTGCAAGGAGATAGATGTTTCATGTTGCTGATAGATGACTACTCTAGGATGATGTGGGTAACTTTCCTAAAAGAAAAATTAGAAGCTCTTGAAAAATTTAAGGTGTTCAAAGTGATGGTGGAAAATGAAGTTGCTGAAAAATTGAAATGTCTGAGATCTGACAGAGGTGGAGAATTTACTTCCCATGAGTTTGATGCTTTCTAAAAAAAGCATGGCATAAAAAGATAGTTATCTACTCCTAGGACTCCCCAACAAAATGGAGTTGTGGAAAGAAAGAACTGAACCATTCAAGAAGCTGCCAGGACCATGATGATAGAAACAAATGTTCCTCAAGTTTATTGGAGAGGTGTAAGTACTACTATCTACACTCTTAACCGGGTGTAGATCAAATGCAATTTTGGTAAGACCCCTTATGAACTATGGTGTGGTCATCCTCCTACTGTGAGATATTTTAGAGTTTTTGGTAGTAAATGCTATATCAAAAGAGATGAGGATTTAGGCAAATTTGATACAAGAAGTGATGCGAGAATATTTTTTGGGATACTATACTCAAAGTAAGGCTTACTGGTGCTTTAACAAGAGGTTGAAAAAGATTGTTGAAAGGGCTAATGTTAGAGTTAATGAGAGCAAGGAAGGACATTCCAAGTTCTGCGGATATGATTTAGATGATTAAAATGATAGTCAAAGTCAAGGAAGGTTAGTTTAAACTCTGACTCAGATGCAAATTGATCTAGAAACTCCAGAGACTCAAGGAGTTAGTACATATGTTGAGGAACAAGCTCAAGAAACAGAAGCCCAAGCAATTCCCAAAACCCCCAGGTATGTAAGAATGAATCATCCTGAAGATTAAATCATAGGGGATAAAAATAAAGGTGTTCAAACTAGGAAAAGAGTTGCTGAAGATCAAGAAGAGATTTGTTTGATTTCAAGGATTGAACCTAAATCAGTTGGTGAAGCCTGCACTGATGAAAACTGGGTAAAAGCAATGGACGAAGAATTAATGCAAATTGAAAAGAACCACACTTGGGATCTTGTTCCTAGACCAGAGAACAAAAATGTAATTGGAGCCAAATGGGTCTTCCAGAATAAACTAAATGAAGATGGTGAAGTTGTAAGAAATAAAGCAAGGTTGGTATGCAAAGGCTATTCTCAAGTAGAAGGAATTGATTTTGAAGAAACTTTTGCTTTGGTGGCAAGAATAGAGGCAGTCAGATTGTTTCTTACATTTGCTGCTTTGGATGTCAAATCAGCATTCTTGAATGGAGATTTAGAGGAAGAAGTCTACATTGAGCAACTAGAAGGATTTTAGTTGTTTGATCAAGGTGACATGATTTGTAGACTGAGAAAAGCCTTGCATGGACTCAAGCAAGCTCCAAGAGCCTGGTATGCATGATTGGACAAATATTTGCTTAAGATAGGTTTTAGAAAAGGTACTGCTGATAGTAATCTTTACTTCAAGATAAATCATGAGGACATCTCAATTGTTGAGTCTTTGTTGATGATATAATTTTTGGTGGAAATGAATGTATGTGCAAAGCATTTGCTGACCAAATGAAAATTGAATTTGAAATGTCAATGTTTGGAGAGATAAATTTCTTCATAGGTCTACAAATTGTTCAGTCAGACAAAGATATTTTTATATCTTAGTCCAAGTATGTGAAAGAATTGCTAAAGAAGTTTGGAATGGAAGATTCAAAGCCAGTAGGTACACCTATGGTAACCAGATGCAAGTTAAGTAAAGATGATGATTCACCCAAGGCAAATCAGAAAAGGCATAGATCAATGATTGGAGGATTGCTCTATCTAACCCAGACCTGACCTGACATCATGAACGTCATTGGAATTGTTGCTAGATTTTAATCTGATCCAAAAGAATCCCACATTGTGGCAGTCAAAAGAATTTTTAGATATCTCAAGGGGACAATTGATTATGGATTGTGGTATCCAAAAGACAATGACTTTACTCTTCATGAATATATAGATGTTGATTGGGCAGGAGATGTGGGTGACAGAAAAAGTACTAGTGGTGGTGCCTTTTTCTTGGGAAGAAGATTAGTCTCTTGGATGAGCAAAAAGCAAGAGGCAATATCTCTGTCTACTATAGAAGAAAAATATATAGCAGCAACAAATAATTGTACTCAAGTTATGTGGATGAAGAAAATGTTAAAGGACATTAGAGTTGTGTTTGAGGAGCCAGTCACAATCTTTTGTTAAAATTCTAGTGCAATAAGTATCTCCAAGAACCCAGTGTTACATTCAAAAACAAAGCATATATCTATCAAGTTTCATTTGTTGAAAGAGAAGGTAAATGAGAATGAAGTCAAGTTGGAGTTTGTGTCATCTAAATATCAGATTGTAGATATCTTCACTAAGCCTCTTCCCAAGGATACCTTTGAATATCTATGAGAGAAGTTAGGGGTTATTACCCCTTCGAATCAGAACTAAGATGCACTAAGGTGCATCAGTCTGGTGGAATTCTCAATCATATCTTGAGATCTAGATTGATGTTGAGAAAATACTACTCTAAGGAGTAGTCAGTATGCAAACATTGGAGATCAGTTTGAAATAAAAAGGGGAAGAGATGATTGAAAATATGCACCCTTTTCCATTGATGTCAAGGGGGGAGAGAAGTCATGTGAAAAACTTGGAAGTAAGCAGTTGCTGGTGAAAGGGGGAGCAGTGAAGAAAGTGGTTGCAAGTATGATAGGAGAAAGGGGGAGAAGTTCTTGTCTTGATGGTTGAATCAATTTTTCACATCATATGTTACCATCAATGACAAAGGGAGAGTTTGTTGCAAATATGTGTCTGATGTATTGTCATTGATGTCAACATATCTTTCTGTTAGAAACAGTGAAGACAATGCAGAGGAGTGATTAGTATTTCCAGTAAGGTGAAGATTAGAGCATGCATATTAAAGGGCTTGTATAGGGTTGTCTATTGTTGGTCCAGCTGAGATTTGAGAGGTCCACATGAAGATCTGGTGAAGTTATGACCCTCTGAGTAAAACAAGTTTCTGCAGTTGTTCTGTAATGACAGAGTGACAAGAAGTTGGTCTAGATTGGTCCGGTATGAGCATATTGTGATCTACAAATCTAGAGGCATGTCTGGGATGTTGGTGTGTTCCCTCAACTCGAGTGGTTCATGGTTTGGAGGTCTGGAAACAATATTTTTAGTATGACAGTCATTGTAGTGTGTGTTCTTGAGGTTCAGTGTGAAGATGCAAGTGATTCTGGTGATATGAAGTGGTGTGACTATTCCTGTTGACTTAATTGTGCTTGTGGTAGTCTCTAGATCATGTGACTGTTGTGTTGGTGGTCACATTGACAAAGGAGCTTGTGATTGAAGTTTTCCTCTTGGTTGTTGTTGTTCTTCCCAGTCTTGGCTGACTGGATGTTCCTAGCGTGTTGTGGATGATCTAAAGATCATTTTATGAAGCATGGCATGTTAATAGAGGAAGATTCAAGTCTTAGCTATGATTGGCCATGTTGGTGCCTGCATGAGCAGTCAGTTTTCAAGCATATAAACATGCAGGCACCTTCCCAAAAAATCCAAAAAGTTCTAAGTCTTTGGGCCTCCTCAGCATGTTTTAACATTAGCATCATATTTTCTTTGGAGGAGGTCATCATCATCATGTTTCCAGACATCACCCTGATGTTGCTTACGAGGGTCATCATATTTTCTGTCAGCATGATCTTTCGCTGGGGTGATATTCTAACATCGGGTGATCTTGGTTAAGATCATCTTGATGATGTTGCTGTAAAGTTCTAAGTGTGACCCGATATTCATCGTGGTCATCATATTTTGAACGTCAGGATGATCTTAGTCAATATCATCCTGATGTTGTTGTATCACTTCATGTTCGTTGTTTTATCATCCTGATGATGCTGATGTCATTCTTACGTCAGGGTGATATCTATTTCTCTGCCTATCTGCATCATGATATTTCCGAAGGAGGGGGTGATATTTTCATATTTTAATATCACCCGGATGTATGTTTGTTCCAACATCATGATGATGCTGATATCAGGGAGATATCCGCCTGTCGGCTTCATGCATTATCCAGTGGGGGGTGATCATTTCAAATATCTGTCATATTCATATATCACCCCGATCTTATAGCAGAGCTACAGTGCAGCATGATATTTGTGCATCAGGATGATATTTCCAAATATCTGGTTATCTTTTGAATATCATCCTGATGCCGACATATGACGGTGACGTCATCAGGATTTTTCATCGGCCAGACTTTTGATATTGGTTAAGCAGGAGGATCTTCCTCCGATGGATCAGGTTGTGCCGATGAAGGCGATTATCATGCAGGTGATATTGCGATGATGATGCTGACATCAGGGTGATATTTCAAGCAACAGGATATCATGCTGTTGGAGGATGATGATGAAGGCTTATACTAGTGTCATCGGGAGCAAAAGCACCGACATCATATATGCTCGTGGCCTAGTATATAAAGTGTTGAAATGGTCACCGCGGGGTGCATGTGGGATAATTCGACCCTGCATATTTTCAAATATGATGACGATGTATCTTGGCAGGAAATGGTTGCGACGCACAGTTTTCTGCATTTCCCAAGGCCGCGGGTTGGTGCGCCATTAATGGCGATTGTTGCAGAGGTATGGGTGATGGTGTGGACGGATCTAGTACCCGATTGAAGATGTGGATCCCTAGGCGGCGGTGCAAGGCTCGAGATTTCTTCTTGTCTCCTCTCCCACCTGCTGCATTGAATGTTTGAGTGCCAATCTGATGATACTGTGTATCTGGCGGGTTTTTTTGGTCAACTATGTAATTAAGGCTGAGCACCTCCTTGCTGTATATAGCAGGTTGTGTTGCTCATTTGAAGGTTGTTGAAAACTGGACATTTTGGCTCTGTAATAAGATGCAACTAGTTTTGGTTGCTCTGTGCAGCAAAACTTGTGAGTTTATGTATCTCTTGTTGTATGTTTTGGCATGAATCCACTGATTTCATGGTTAATCTTATATGAATAATGCTATGTTTGCATGTGTTATGCTGATTCTGTCTCCAGTTTTGCATGTATCTTTCTTCCTGCAATAGGGATGCCATAAGTATCGATAGCTTAACACTCTGTATTGGGAGATATCTGTAAGGCAGGTATCATGTGTATCCCCCTAAAATCTAGTTTTAGCTATTCATGCTGATCATTCACAGGTGTATGTCTACCGACTCCAAGCCCTGGATAGGCACCAATCTAGCTCTGTGTTGAGGTTATACACTAGGTCCAGGTTTGCATCCAAACACCATTTCAAACCATCTCTCCCTTCCATCTGTTAGTTGTAGGATTAGGAGTAGGAAACCCTTGCATGCTCTCATCCCTAACCAGACATATATGTCCAAGAACGTTGCCCACCTTGTGATCTATCATACAGATCTTCGTCCATACATGAGAGTATTCTGCCTGTTGTTGTCAAGTTAGATCTTTCTATCTTTGAGCTAGTCAAGGTTACATCTTGAGTTATAGGGATACCCCCCTTGGTGCGGTAGAACCAGAAGTGAAGGGGAGGAGCTCACGCAACCTCCTGTATTAGTTGGCTGAATCTGCCTGTGCATTAGAAGTGGCAAACCCTAATGCTGATTCAGAAGAAAAACCAACCAAATGGTGACTCTGCTGGGGAGAAAATTGATGAAAAAATGTTATATCTTGTGGCCCATCTGAGTCACCAACAAAATGACGACTCTACTAGGGATGGACTGGTAAAAAAATGATATATTTGTGGCCCATCTGAGTCACCAACAAAATGGCGACTCCGCTGGGGATGTTGATGTAAAGTGATATCCTGCAGTCTCTGGTGAAGTTTTCCTCTACTGGTGGAATGAACTCAGAAACATATTTGTTGAGCTTTCAACTGCTGTAAAATTTTGTCCTCTCTGGAGAGGTGGCGACTCTGCAAAAGATCTAAATGCACATGAAAGATGGATGTATGTGATGTGACAAAAATGTGCTGTTCATATTTCAGCATCTGTATGAGAAAAGGTATCTTGTTCCTTCCCCTTTATATATTTACTGTTTTGCTGCATAGGTTAGATGCCAGGGGAGGTTACAGGTCTTAGGCAAACAAAGGATGTCTAAGAGTAAGATTTTTATGGATCCAAGTATGAATTATCCCATACTCAGTGGTGAAATGTTAGAGAAAAGAATAGAAGAGATAAGAAATAGGTTGATATTCTTAGAGGCTGAGCAGGCCCAGTTAAAAAGCAGTAACCCTGTTGTGTCTGCTAGTCAGAAGGCTAAACCTCTTCTCAGCCCTTTTGATCCTTTGTATGACCAACTAGATTTGTCATGGGTGGATTATAAAGTAGAAACTATGCCTGCTAGGATATATCGTCAGATGCCTAGATTTAGTGGTCACAGTGTGTGTGATGGGAATGCACATATCCAAAATTTTCACAGTTTCATGGGAAAACATTCATTTAGAGATGAGGATATGTGGATGAGGTTTTTTGTTAGGTCCTTTGATGCAAAAGCAAAAGACTGGTATTTGAGCTTTTCAAAAGGATCCTTTGCCTGTTGGGATGAGCTTGCTGACTGTTTCAAGGAAGAATTCGCAAGAGAACCTGCTGATCTTGTTGTAGAATTGATGAACATCAGAAAACAAGATGAAGAGCCATGTGTTGATTTCAGTCATAGGTTTGCAGTAGCCCTTTCACAGATCCCAGAAGTCTTCAGACCTGATATTTCAGCCTGTGTTGGCATATTCTTTGAAGCTTTTGAGGAGGGCTTTAGTGCAATACTGAGGGATTTCAAGGTGACAAGTATGCAGATGGCATACAGGTTCATAGAAAAGATAGAAAAAATTAGAAATGTACACCTGCTGAAACCCCTGTCCACAGGCCTTGGTGTGAATAATAGTTGTAAAGCTGCAAATGACCAAATAATTAGGGCATCATGTGAAGATAAAAAGATGAATGTTGAGGATGCCAGTGAAAGGACTAATGAGGATTCCCATTGCAATGATGAGGCATCTGACCATGAAAACAACAATGAGGTTGTGGACAACAATGAGCAATTTTTGGAATGGACCTGTGGAGACAATTGTGAGTATTGTACTCAAGACAGAGAAGATATAAGCAAACAGAGAAGCAGTCCTATGTGTGACCCATTGCCTTCTTTTCAAACACATGGAGATCATGAAGAGCAGTCAGGGATTAAAACAAGTGCTAGTTCAGAGCATGATTGTATTTCATTTGATGGCTGTTTTGCTTATGACACACAGGCTGATACTCCTCCACAAAAGGAATCCATTGGTGATGAAGATGCATGCTCTGCTGCCCATGAACAAATGGCATACTATGATGAAACTGATGCACCTGGGTCACCCATTTTTGACACATATGGTGATGAGGATCTATTTGAGTATGGTGAGGGTCTTGACATGGTTTTTGACTTGGATTCTATTTCTCATCATGATGAAAGAGGAACCGACATACATTAGGTAAGTGATTGTAAAAATGTGCCTGATTTGAAAGAGGTGCCGGAGCCTGATCTTTTCCAGCTTGGTGCTACTATTGGTTGTGTACATGATGTGCACAATTGTGAATTTGAAAGCTTTTCTTTTGATATGCCAGCATATACAATGAGCTCTGACTTTCCTAGTTGTGTGGTGGACTTCGAGTGCTTTCAATTTTCAATCCAGCTAGGAGATCATTTTTTAATGCATAATGCTGATACAAATGATAACATGTGTTATATTCCATTTGAGTATGCATTGCTTGATACATTCTACACCCACATGTCACATGATGCTGAAGGTTGTCTGCATAGGGGTGACAATAACAAGCCAAATCAAAGGGTTGAGTATGCAGATGACAAGATTTGTTTGTGGGTGGATCTCTGTAGTATCTCCAAGCTTGACCCAGTGCATGCAGATGAAAACAAGATATTTGACAAAGGGAGATACATGTTTTTCCTTTTCTTGGTGGCCTTAGGCCATCAAGTGTGTTTGGTGATGCAGGTTAGTGCAGTATTTGACTCTGTGCCCAATGGATAAGGGATTGGTCTGCATCCTAGAGATCTGGGGTTCTTGCTCTAGTCTTGCACTTGCACGTCCCCAGACAGAGCCACTGTTGGTGCCTGCATGAGCAGTCAGTTTTCAAGCATATAAACATGCAGGCACCTTCCCAAAAAATACAAAAAGTTCTAAGTCTTTGGTCCTCCTCAGCATGTTTTAACATCAGCATCATATTTTCTTTAGAGGAGGTCATCATCATCATGTTTCCAGACATCACCCTGATGTTGCTTACGAGGGTCATCATATTTTCTGTCAGCATGATCTTTCGCTGGGGTGATATTCTAACATCGGGTGATCTTGGTTAAGATCATCCTGATGATGTTGCTGTAAAGTTCTAAGTGTGACCCGATATTCATCGTGGTCATCATATTTTGAACGTCAGGATGATCTTAGTCAATATCATCCTGATGATGCTGACGTCATTCTTACATCAGGGTGATATCTATTTCTCTGCCTATCTGCATCATGATATTTCCGAAGGAGGGGGTGATATTTTCATATTTTAATATCACCCAGATGTATGTTTGTTCCAGCATCATGATGATGCTGATATCAGGGAGATATCCGCCTGTCGGCTTCATGCATTATCCAGTGGGGGGTGATCATTTCAAATATCTGTCATATTCATATATCACCCCGATCTTATAGCAGAGCTACAGTGCAGCATGATATTTGTGCATCAGGATGATATTTCCAAATATCCGGTTATCTTCCAAATATCATCCTGATGCCGACATATGACGGTGACGTCATCAGGATTTTTCATCAGCCAGACTTTTGATATTGGTTAAGCAGGAGGATCTTCCTCCGATGGATCAGGTTGTGCCGATGAAGGCGATTATCATGCAGGTGATATTGCGATGATGATGCTGACGTCAGGGTGATATTTCAAGCAACAGGATATCATGCTGTTGGAGGATGATGATGAAAGCTTATACTAGTGTCATCGGGAGCAAAAGCACCGACATCATATATGCTCGTGGCCTAGTATATAAAGTGTTGAAATGGTCACCGCAGGGTGCATGTGGGATAATTCGACCCTGCATATTTTCAAATATCATGACGATGTATCTTGGCGGGAAATGGTTGCGACGCACAGTTTTCTGCATTTCCCAAGGCCGCGGGTTGGTGCGCCATTAATGGCGATTGTTGCAGAGGTATGGGCGATGGTGTGGATGGATCTAGTACCTGATTGAAGATGTGGATCCCTAGGCGGCGGCGCAAGGCTCGAGATTTCTTCTTGTCTCCTCTCCCACCTGCTGCATTGAATGTTTGAGCGCCAATCTGATGATACTATGTATCTGGCAGGTTTTTTTGGTCAACTATGTAATTAAGGCTGAGCACCTCCTTGCTGTATATAGCAGGTTGTGTTGCTCATTTGAAGGTTGTTGAAAACTGGACATTTTGGCTCTGTAATAAGATACAACTAGTTTTGGTTGCTCTGTGCAGCAAAACTTGTGAGTTTATGTATCTCCTGTTGTACGTTTTGGCATGAATCCACTGATTTCATGGTTAATCTTATATGAATAATGCTATGTTTGCATGTGTTATGCTGATTCTGTCTCCAGTTTTGCATGTATCTTTCTTCCTGCAATAGGGATGCCATAAGTATCGATAGCTTAACACTCTGTATTGGGAGATATCTGTAAGGCAGGTATCATGTGTATCCCCCTGAAATCTAGTTTTAGCTATTCATGCTGATCATTCACAGGTGTATGTCTACCGACTCCAAGCCCTAGATAGGCACCAATCTAGCTCTGTGTTGAGGTTATACACCAGGTCCAGGTTTGCATCCAAACACCATTTCAAACCATCTCTCCCTTCCATCTGTTAGTTGTAGGATTAGGAGTAGGAAACCCTTGCATGCTCTCATCCCTAACCAGACATATATGTCCAAGAACGTTGCCCACCTTGTGATCTATCATACAGATCTTGGTCCATACATGAGAGTATTTTGCCTGTTGTTGTCAAGTTAGATCTTTCTATCTTTGAGCTAGTCAAGGTTACATCTTGAGTTATAGGGATACCCCCCTTGGTGCGGCAGAACCAGAAGTGAAGGGGAGGAGTTCACGCAACCTCCTGTATTAGTTGGCTGAATCTGCTTGTGCATTAGAAGTGGCAAACCCTAATGTTGATTCAGAAGAAAAACCAACAGGCCAACAGTGTAAAGATCTGTGTTAAGTTTGGCTAACCTTGTTGATCATTCCAAGATGGATGAAGTGTATAAATACTTGTTGAAGAGCTATAAAACATCATCCTTGTGTAAAATAGATCAAATTCGAATAAAGGATTAGAAGCAGAGTAGAGAAGGAAAGGAGCGAGAGGAGTATAGAGTGTGAAGTTGGTAAAGAAGAATTCAGGGCAAAGTAGAAGTTTTTGAGCATTCACTGAAACTGAACTAGGCATGAAGTAGATGCTATTTCTTAGTTAATTCATTCTATTCTAAAATATATTCTATAGGCAGTGAGCCTCCCTTTTGAGTAGTGAGCTCTAAGTAGTGTGCCCGAAGGCATGTGCCTTCTATTTTCTAAAGTACTTTTAACAGGGTACAAATCTTTGTGGGTTAACCGCCACCATGGTTTTTCCCTTAACTGGGTTTCCACGTCAAAATATTGGTGTCAAATGTGTTGATTATGTTTCTGCTCTTATGTTGTTGATCTATTCTTTATTATTTACATCATTAATCTGGTAGCAAGTTAGTAAGATGGTTAAAAGAAGAAAAAGTTCATATTGTGTGACAACTGATTCACCCCCCCTCTCAGTTGTCCAGTCTAATTCCAACAGATTGTTCCCCTTCAGCTCCTCTTTTCTATTCTAGTTCACAAATCCTCTATTTCATTGGCTTGGTTGACCCCTTCACTAATCGCATATGTTCATCTTATGTTCCTTTTTGTATTCATATGTTGTTCACCAACATCTGGCAGCTTGGTCAATTGCTTTTCCTCTACAAATTTTGTCCAACACTTCCAAATCACCCTTCTTCTCTGTCATACCCTTCTGGATTATGTTTTCCTCTATTTCTAAAGTTGATCACCCTCTCTTTTCCAATTCATTTCTTTCATCTATTTTACTATTCTGTGGTCTCTCTATCTAGCTGCTGACCCTCCTCAATCGACTTCTTTTGCATTAAATATGTGTGTCTTTTCATTTCAAAAGCATATAATAATATATGAGACATCACCTCCATGGGGAATGAAATTAGAACAATTTTAATTAAAACCAAACTTGATTTACCTCTCTTTGCAATCAACAGTGTCCACACACCCTCAACGTTGATCTAAAATAACTTCATATGAAGTGTAGAACTCCACGCCTCTACTAAGGTGACATAACATGACCAAAATGGACTTATCAATTATGTGTGCCTTGGTGTGATCAACAAAAATGAAAGATGTTAAAATCACAAAGATTATACCATGGAATAGCTTTGCACTCTTCAATTGCAACAAAAAACATATTTTAATTGAATTTACTCATTGGATCTCTTAAACCAAGCCATGACCAGCTAGAACTAATGAAGACCTCACAATTAAATATCATGGTTTTAATTTCATGAGTTTACAAACTACCCCAACATAGAGGATTAAACTACAATTCACACTCCATTGAACTCAATTCGTCACCAACATGCTTGGTCTCCACACCACCATTTCTCTGCAACATTTTGACAAACAAATAGAAAAAATGAATTTGAACTAAAAATGACAATGAAATAGTGTGATAGATGATCGCCATCAATCGTGACAACTGTGAACACCCCAAAATCACAACTGACACAACCAAACATGGAGAAAACAAAATTAATACTAAAAATATTTTTATGCAATGTGGGATTGCACATTCACCCAGATGCTCATGCATCACTTCAAGACAAGGTATGGTCATTATGAGTTCAAAGTATTACCTTTTAGATTAATGAATGCATAGGTAGCATTCATGAACTTGATGAATAGTGTTTTTTAGAGACTTCCTAGATAAATTTATGCTCTTTTCTAGGTGATATATTGATATACTTAAGAAATGAGGAAGAGCATTTGCATCATTTGAGGCTAGTAATATAGCATTTGAAAGAACATAAGTTGTATGGAAAATTGTCCAATTAGAAGGTGTAGTATTTAGGTCATGTTATCTCCACTGAGAGGATCTTTGTTGATCTAAAAAATATAAGGGCAATTGTGGAATGGCCTACACCAAAAAATGTTCATGAAGTGTGAAGTTTCATGGGCTTGGTAGGCTACTAGAGGAAGTTTGTGTTGCATTTATCAAGAATGGACAACCCCATAATGTCACTTCAAAGAAAGGATCAATAATTTGTATGGTTAGATAATTGTGAGGAATCTTTCCAAATTCTAAAGGAGAGATTAACTTCAGCTCCAATTCTCAAAGTTCCAGATCTTGAAGGTCATTTTTTGGTTGTCACATATGTGTTAAAAGAAAGGGTGGGTGGTGTACCTATGTAGATTGGTCAAGTTGTAGATTATGAGTTCAAAAAGCTTTTCCTAAATGAAACAAACTTTGCCTCATGTTTAGGTGTTAAAAGGGGGGAAATGTTTTGGTTTAGATTTCAAAGGAAAATCCTCCCTTCTCACCAAACATTCAAGGGCATATCAACTAAGTTGAATCTCCACTAAGTGAGAATAATCACCTATCAGGTTGGGCTGCCACTTGGAATGATACAGAAGTTTAGATGTATCAAACAATATCTCAATTTAATGCTCAATAACTCTTAAAACCCTAAATATGTAAAATAGTAAGAAAATCAATGAATTACGGCAAATCCTTTTAGGAAAAGGTCAAGGATAGAGATTGTTAACTCACTATCTTTCAAAATCCTGAATACAGAACAATCAAGGACACTAGCACTAGCACCCCTGTCCAAGGTACAATTTTGTCACAGAATTTGAATCTCCTTCTGACACTGCTCTGCACTGTATCTTCTATTTTTTCCCTGAAAAAGACGGAGGACACTGGCACTA
The DNA here is from genome assembly GCA_027924645.1 of Cunninghamia lanceolata. Lineage (NCBI taxonomy): Eukaryota > Viridiplantae > Streptophyta > Pinopsida > Cupressales > Cupressaceae > Cunninghamia > Cunninghamia lanceolata. Next base: position 1,062,425 of record BSBN01000609.1, read on the forward strand.
GTGCGCTTGCCTTGAAATGTTCACCTTTGTCCTCTTTCTTCCAAATCCTAAATCCTTGTTGCTTGCAACCTCCTTTCTGCAACTCCACTCTGTGAAACTCAGTACCTGTAACCTGCAATCACAAAGGAGTGTTGGAGGGGGTTGTGTTTAGAGGCTTGCCTCAGTCAAGCCCCAGAGAGACATTCAAGTCTTTTGAACACCGTTGTCAAATAAGAGTGCATATCCCTGTGGGATAGAGGAAAAATCCAAATGATAAATGATCAAAAACACAATAGTTATCACCTTGAAGTGTAGATCTCACATAAATGAAGGCTCTTCAATCACATGAGAAGATGATGTCAAATTTACAAACACAAACACAATAATAATGCTCTGCTCTGCAACAATGAATATCTTGAAATCACAAATATGCCTAAAGTTCGTAATCATCTTCTCTAGTTTACAAATGAAACCTAAACATGCTTATATATGCAACTACAAAGATTCCTTCTAAGAATTTTGTAATTCAAACTTGAGATGTTGGCATAGGACCTAAATAATGGTCATAAAACTAACATTTAAATTTAGGGCAGACCCAAAATAGGGCAGGACTAGGGCGCTAGCACCCAAGTCCACCCTCCCATTTTTGTTCAAGGATCATCCAAATAGCACCCCCTAGGTCCTATTTGCCATAAGACTTCAGGGTTTTCTCATCGGGATTCAAAATTATCATGCAAGATGCTCTAAATGCAATTTAAGGACCTGAGAGCTAAACCTTAAGAGGTAAAAGCCCCCAAGGGGACATTTTCTGACATAACACCTTGCATGATATATAATTTGCATTGATTGTGCACGCTTTACAAATTTGGAGGAATTTCTTGCTAGGCAAGCCATTTGAATTGAAAATGGATAATTTGGGACTCAAGTATATTTTCACTCAGCCCAATCTGAATGAATGCCAAAGGTGTTGGCCGGAGTTCTTATCAGATGATGAATTTTATATTAATTACAATAAGGGAAAGGAGAACCAAGTGGTTGATGCTCTTAGCTAAAGATGACACATTGCTATAATAGCTATGGTGTAAACAACCTTCTGAGAGAAAGTTCTAAAACATTCTCAAGGGGATGAATTTTATGAGAAAGTTAAGAAAGCTCTCTCTACAAATATGCAAGACTATTAGTATCATGGGTATTAGTTTGATCCTAGTTTGTTGTTGAGATACCAGAGCCAAATGTATGGTGCAGACTAGCTTGTGAGTCTTCTCAGATAACTGACACTAGCAACATGCTCACACACAATCATCTACAAAATCAATTCCATGGTTTATCTATTCATATGCAGCTATAGGAACACCAAGTTGTTCGCAATAACAAAATCACAGGAAAATAAAATGATTGAGGTTTTTCAATTTCAATTCAATTCAAATCACTAGCATACAAGTTAAAATGTTCATATAGAGCCCAAGCCTAATCATACAAATGGATTTTTATCAATTCCCTATTCAATACCTCATCAAATTTCTTGTCTTTCTAGCATACTTTCTAGGAAATAATGGCTCTATTTTATATCTGTATACCTCTCTTATCAATCCATTTCTTTTTGTGTTTCCTCTGCTATACTGGGTGCTTTCTATATGATCAACACCTCTTGAACTTACCTCTCTATTCCATCAAATTCTATTGTCTAATTTCTATGTCCAACCCCTTTGTTTTGGCCTCCCAAACTCCAATCAACTTGCCCTTCAAACCAGTCGCCCAAACTCCCATCGACCTCTCCTTCAAACTAGCCACCCCAATTTTCCAAGTGGACCTCTCCCTGGCATCAAACTGCTATCATTGATGGTTCAATTCACCTTTTTTACTCATTCCTAAGTAGACTGACCCTCTTTGGTTGTTTGAATTTTCTTTTTATATGATTTAAAACCAAAAAATCAATGAATAGTTGCCCCGTGCAAGTGAAGCAATGCTTGGGGTGAATTAAAAACTTGAGAATTTATTAATCATTCAATTTATAGCCAGCTAAATTGTTTCTCAAATGCATTCAAAGGTCTTTGACATGGAAAATAAAATCAAATAAGTGGAAACCACGATATGCCATGTGCCCAATTGTGGGTTTTATCCAATCGAAAGACACAGATGTATATTTCATAGAATTCAATATGATGATTGGTCTCCACATTGAGATACACTACACCTATGCTACAGTTGACACTTGAAACAGAAACAAAGAAGAATGTATTGAGTCGAGCCTCCTTCAACATCAATAAATTAGTCATTTGGGAGGCAATTTCTATTTTCATTCGCCAAGAATCAAATTAGTCTGGGATCCTTGTAAATTGCTTGGTGTCAACATCCCTTCCATGACAACTTGAAAGTAAACAACAACTAGTGCTTTATTTCCCTCGGAGGGTTTGCAACTCATCGCCATGATCAGCTGAGCCCATAGAACTGACAAATGATCAATGGAGACAAATGCCTAATGACACGGCCAAATATTCATGGCAATCAAAATTGAACTGAAATCCACCAATCTAAACTAGAAATCACACAAAAATGAATGTGACATAGACTTACCATCAACTGTGACAACACTGGCACACCTCAAAAACTTAACTAAAACAACAACTAAATGAAGAGCAAACAAAACTAAATTAGCCATTCTTTTTGGGTGATGCAGGATTGCATATATGCTTGGGTACTCCTGCATCAGACATGCCAGTAGGAGAAATGTTTCATGAGGTTGCATCTCATGAACATTTTTGGGATCTTGGAATGGTGATCCCATGCTCATTTTTATCCAAATTTCCTCTTCATCAATTAACTTATTCTTTTATCCACTAAACAAAACCTCTTTACCTCTTCCCTCTTTCACATTCCTTTGTTGCTTATGTTGTAACCTACACTCACCTCGGTGGTCACCTCCACTTGGCTCTTCCCAATGGCAAAAATCTATTTTAGACTTCTCATACAAACATGCATATTGTTCCAATGCTAAATTTTGTTTTCCTCTTAGACCCTCCTCACTTCTCTTACAACTATTTGGATGCCCCTTATTCTTCTTCTTTTCTTTGTGTAACTATTGGACCAACTCTTCACCACTTCCCTTAATCTCACTCTAAGTTCTCTTCTCATGAACTACTATTGGGTTGCTCCCAACCTTACTTTCCATTATCACAACTTGTTCATTTGCATGAAAACAAACCAATGAACTATCTCTCACTTGTTTCTCTTTGTCCTTCAATGGACTCAAATGATACTCCATTCCATCCTTTGTGATAGTATACATATTTTCCCAACCACCATACACATTATGTCTATCATATTGCCATGGTCTACTCAAAAGGACATGACAAGTGTCCATGGGCATCACATCACACAACACCTCATCAACATAATTACCAATCTGAAATTGAACTAAACATTGTTCACTTACCAGACTTTGATTATCCTTTTGCAACCAAGTGACTTGGTAAGGATTTGGGTGTCTTGTGTTTTTCAATTGCAGATTCTTTACCATCTCTTGTGAGACCAAATTATCGGTACTTCTACTGTCCACAACTACCTTATAGCACTTGTCACCTGATTTACACATTGTTTAGAATAAACTTCTCCTTTGTATTAGCTCCGGTTATTCATTTTATGGTTTCAAAAGAACTCTTTTCAACATCAATGCCTCTCCATGTTTGTGCTCTTCTACTTGCTTTGGAGAATTCAGACTCTCTTCATCATCTTGTGTTGCATCATTTTTTTCTACACTCTTCCTACTAATGTCTTGTTGTATTTGAGGGAATTCAAAGGCCCTATTTCCAATCTCTCCACATTGGAAACATTTGCCTCTAAATCCCCTTCCTCTATTTCTTTTGGAATAGCCTCTTCCCCTATTGTTTTGACTCAATTCCTCCTTACATGAAGTGTCATTTTCCTCCTCAAAAACTTGTTTTCCTTTACCATTACTTGCTGGTTCACTTTGCATGACAGACCTTCATCTGCCTCTTGTATTATCTTGGTGTCTTCACAATAATTGTTCTTCAGCCTTCAAGGCAAATTGATATGCCTCTTCCACCGTATGAACTTGCAACATAGCCAATTCATTTACATACCTTGAAACCTTTTCTGCATCATCCTCCACACGTCCAACCCAGATATTCAACTTCTGAAACTCCTCCATATAAGGTTGCACACTTAACTCTTTTCACTTCAAATTTTGCAATTTTCAAAATAAACTTACTTGGTAATCCTTTAGTAGAAATTGAGCTTTCATCTTTGCTATCGTTTGGTCTCAAGTTCTAATTTTATCCTTGCCTCTTCATTGTCTATCAATCTGCACGTGATCCCACCACAATGACGTGTGTCCCTTTAACTTTGTGCAATCAAATTCACTCTTTTTAGGTCTTCTATTGACTCATAGTCAAAATACTTCTCCATTTCTAATATCCAATCAATTAAATCTTTCAGATTCAAGCTTCCATTATAACTAGAGGTGTCCAATATTGTCTTTCTATTGATCTTCGCCATTGCTCTCAAAAATGTACCTTCTACTCCATCTTCATCATCCTCAAAATCAATTTTTGGTGCTTCAATCTCACCTTCATCATCACTGACATATACCACAGGTATCCCTCTTTGTTGTGCTACTTCCATCACATCCAATCTCGCTGTGATACCTCTTAACATCTCCATGACTATCGTATTACCATTATTGCATGGTCCATTTCATGGTCCTATTCACCCACATCCTCTTTGTGCCATGTCAATGGGCTCCCTACAATCATGGGTCTCCTCACCCTCACACTCACCCACAAAAATTTCTTCCAGGGTTCCTTCCCTCAACAAAACTACAACCGCTCTGATACGAAATGGTACATTCTAGTTTGGGAATCTTATCAAACAACCAACACTAGTGCCATGCCCACACACAATCATCTACAAATTCAATTCCATGGTTTATTTGTTCATATGCAGCTACAGGAACACCAAGTTGTCGACAATAACAAAATCACAAGAAAATAAAATGATTGAGGTTTTTCAATTTCAATTCAATTTAAATCACCAGCATAGAGGTTAAAATGTTCATATAGAGCCCAAGCCTAATCTTACAAATGGATTTTTATCAATTCCTTGTTTAATACCTCATCAAATTTCTTGTCTTTTTGCCATACTTTCTCAAAAATAATGGCTCTGTTTTATATCTGTATACCTCTATTATCAATCCATTTCTTTTTGTGTTTCCTCTTCTATGTTGGGTGCTTTCTATATGATCAACACCTCTCCAACTTACCTCTTTGTTCCATCAAATTCTGTTGTCTGATTGCTATGTTCAATCCCTAAGTTTTATCTGCCCAAAATCCAATCAACTTCCCCTTCAAACTGGTCATCCAAACTCCCATCAACCTCTCCTTCAAACTAGCAGCACCAAACTTCCAAGTAGACCTTTCTCTAGCATCAATCCACTATCATTTGACAGTTCAATTCACCTTTTTTACTCATTCCTAAGTAGACCGACCCTCTTTGGTTGTTTGAGTTTTCTTTTTATATGATTCAAAACCAAAAAACCAATGAATGTTTGCCCGTGTAAGTGAAGTGACGCCTGGGGTGAATTAAAAACTTGAGAATTTATTAATCTTTCAATTCATAGCTAGTGAAACTATTTCTCAAATGCATTCAAAGGTCTTTGACTTGGAAAATAAAATCAAATAAGTGGAAACCACAATATGCCATGCGCCCAATCATGGGTTTTATCCAATCGAAATCCACAGATGTATATTTCATAGAATTCAATATGATGACCGGTCTCCACATTGAGAAGCACTACACCTATGCTATAGTTGACTCTTGAAATAGAAACAAAGAAGAATATATTGAGTTGAGCCTCCTTCAACGTTAGGCAATCAGCCATTTGGGAGACAATTTCTGTTTTCATTCGCCAAGAATCAAATTACTTTAGGATCCTTGCAAATTTCTTGGTGTCAACATCCCTTTCACAACAACTTGGAAGTAAAAAACAACTAGTGCTATATTTCCCTCAGAAGGTTCACGACTCATCACCACAATCATCTGAGCCTATAGAACTGACAAATGATGAATGTCGACAAATGCTTGATGACATGGCTAAAATAGTCATGACAATCAAAATTGAACTAGAATCCACCAACGTGAACTAGAAATGACATAAAAATGAATGTGACACGGACTCACCACCAACTGTGACAACACCACCACACCTCAAAAACTTAACTAAAACAACAACTAAATGAAGAGAAAACAAAACTAAATTAACCATTCTTTGTGGGTGATGTAGGATTGCATATACACCCAGGTGCTCCTACATTAGACATGCTAGGTAGCATAAATGTTTCATGAGGTTGTAGCTCATGAACATTTTTGGGAGCTTGGAATGGTGATCCCATGCTCATTTTTTATCCAAATTTCCTCTTCATCAATCAGTTTCTTCTTTTGTCCACTGAACAAAACCTATTTACCTCTTTCCTCTTTCACATTCCTTCATTGCTTATGTTGCAACCTACACTCACCTCCATAGTCACCACCACTTGGCTCTTCCCAATGACAAAAATCTATTTCAGACTTCTCATACAAACATGCATATTCTTCCAATGCTAATTTTTTTTCCTCTTGGACCCCCCTCACTTATCTTACAACTATTTGGCTAACCCTTATTCTTCTTCTTTTCCTTGTGCAACTACTAAACCAACGCTTCACCACTTCCCTTGACCTAACTCTCAGTTCTCTTCTCATGAACTACTATTGGGATGCTCCCAACCTTACTTGCTATTGTGACAACTTTTTCATATGTGTGAAAACAAACCAATGAACTATCTCTCACTTGTTTCTCTTTTTCCTTCAATGGACTCAAATGATACTCCCTTGCATCTTTTGTGATGATATACATATTTGCCCAACCATCATACACAACATGTCTATCATATTGTTATGGTCACCCAAAAAGGACATGACACATGTCCATGGGCATCACATCACACAACACCTCATCAACATAATTACCAATCTAAAATTAAACCAAACATTGTTCAACTACCAGAATTTGATGATCCTTTTGCAACCAAGTAACTTGGTAAGGATTTGGATATCTTGTCTTTTTCAATTACAAATTCTCTACCATTTCTTATGAGACCAAATTACCAGTACTTCCACTATCCACAACTACCTTATACCACTTGCCACCTGATTTACACACCATTTAGAATAAACATTGCCTTTGTATTGGCTTCAGTTGTTCATTTTCTGGTTTCAAAATAACTCTTTCCAGCATCAATGCCTCTCCATGTTCGGGCTCTTTTAATTGCTTTGGAGAATTCACACTGTCTTCATTAGATTGTGTTGCATAGTTCTTTGTTGCACTCTTCCTACTAATGTCTTGTTGTATTTGAGGGAATTCAAAGGCCCTATTTCCAATCTCTCCACATATGGAACATGTGCCTCCAAATCCCCTTCATCTACCTCTTCTAGAATAGCCTCATCCCCTACTATTTTGACTTGCTTCCTCCTTGCGTGAAGTGTCATTTTCCTCCTCAAAAACTTGTTTTCCTTTACCATTACATGTTGGTTCACTTTGCATGATAGACCTTCCTCTTCCTCTTGTATTACCTTGGTGTCTTCCTGGTAATTTTTCTTCAGCCTTCAAGGCAAATCGATATGCCTCTTCCACTGTATGAACTTACAACATAGCCAAGTCATATTGAATATTATATCTCAATCCATTTATATACAATGAAACCTTTTCCACATCATCCTCCACATGTCCAATCTAGATATTCAACTTGTAAAGCTCCTCCATATAAGCTTCACACTTAACTCTTTTTGCTTCAAATTTTGTAATTTTTGTAATAAACTTACTTGGTAATCCTTCGACAGAAATTGAGATTTCATCTTTGCTATCATTCGGTCCCAATTGTTGATTTTATCCTTGCCTCTTCATTGTCCATCAATTTAAATGTGATCCTACCATAATGACGTGTGTCCCTTCAACTTCATGCAAGCAAATTTCACTCTTTTTGGGTCCTCTATCGACTCATAGTTGATATAGTTCTCTATTTTTTGATATCTAATCAATTAAATCTTTTAGATTCAAGCTTCCATTGTAACTAGAGGTGTCCAATCTCAGCTTGCTGCTGATCTTCACCATTGCTTTCAAAAATCTTCTTTCCACTCCATCTTCATCATCCTCAAAATCAATTTTTGGTGCTTCAATCTCACCTTCATCATCACTGACATCTACCATAGGTATCCCTCTTTGTTGCGCTACTTCCATCTCATCCAGTCTCACTTTCATACCTGTTAGCATCTCCATGACTATCGTATTATCCTTATTTTGTGGTCCATTCCATGGTCCTCTTTGCTCACGTCCTCTTTGTGCCATGTCAATAGGCTCCCTATAGTTGCAGGTCTCCTCACCCTCACACTCACCCACAAAAATTTCTTCCAGGGTTCTTTCCCTCAACACAACCACAAGATCTTTGATACCAAATGGTGCAGTCTAGTTTGGGAGTCTTATCAGACAACCAACACTAGCAGCATGCCCACACACAATCATCTACAAATTCAATTCCATGGTTTATCTATTCATATGCAGCTACAGGAACACCAAGTTGTTCACAATAACAAAATCACAGGAAAATAAAATGATTGAGGTTTTTCAGTTTCAACTCAATTCAAATCACCAGCATGTAGGTTAAAATATTCATATAGAGCCCAAGAACAATCATACAGATGGATTTTTATCAATTCCCTGTTAAATAATTCATCAAATTTTATTGTCTTTCTACCGTACTTTCCTGGAAATAATGGCTCTATTTTATATCTAGATATACCTCTCTTATCAATCCATTTCCTTTTATGTTTCCTCTGCTATGTTGGGGGCTTTCTATATGGTCAATGCCTCTCCAACTTACCTCTCTGTTCCATCAAATTCTATTGTCTGATTGTTGTGTTCAATCCATTTGTTTTGGCTGCCCAAACTCCAATCAACCTCCCCTTCAAACTGGTTGCCTAAACTCCCATTGACCTCTCCTTCAAACTAGCCACCCCAAACTTCCAAGTTGACCTCTCTCTAGCATCAATTCATTGTCATTGATGGTTCAATTCACCTTTTTTACTCATTCCTAAGCAAATCGACCCTCTTTGGTTGTTTGAATTTTCTTTTTATATGATTCAAAACCAAAAAATCAATGAATGATTGCCCCATGCAAGTGAAGAGACACCTGGGGTGAATTAAAAACTTGAGAATTTATTAATCTTTCAATTCGTAGCCAACTACAATTGTTTCTCAAATGCATTCAAAGGTCTTTGACTTAGAAAATAAAATCAAATAAGTGGAAAAAATAATATACCATGTGCCCAATCATGGGTTTTATCCAATCGAAAGCCACAAATGTATATTTCATAGAATTCAATATGATGATTGGTCTCCACATTGAGAAACACTACACCTATGCTATAGTTGACACTTGAAACAGAAACAAAGAAGAATGTATTGAGTTGAGCCTCCTTCAATGTCAGACAATCAACCATTTGGGAGATAATTTCCATTTTCACTTGCCAAGAATTAAATTACTTTGGGATCCTTGCAAATTACTTGGTGTCAACATCCCTTCCACAACAATTTGGAAGTAAACAACAACCAGTGCTCTATTTCCCATGGAAGGTTCGCAACTCATCACCATGATTAGTCGAGCCCATAGAACCAACAAATGATCAATGGTGACAAATATCCAATGACATGGCCAAAATAGTTGTGTCAATCGAAATTGAACTAAAATCCACCAACGTGAACTAGAAATGACACAAAAATGAATGTGACACGGACTCACCACCAACCAAGATAACACCACCACACCTCAAAAACACAACTAAAACAACAACTAAATGAAGAGTAAACAAAACTGAATTAACCATTCTTTTTGGGCGATGCAGTATTGCATATACACCTAGGTTCTCTTGCATCAATGTATGTTCCTAATTAGGGAGGTTTGAGGACATTTGTACTAAGAGAGATCCACTATGCACCTTACTCTAGTCACCCAAGACCAACTAAGTTAATGGTTGATCTAAAACCACTATACTTATGGAAGGGACTTAAAAAGGATGTGACCAACTTTCTGGCTACATGTTTAAAGTGTTAGTAGGTTAAGACTGAGCACATGAATCCTATAGGATTATTCTAGCCCTATGATTTTATAGAGTGGAAATGGTAGGTAATTAGCATGGATTTTTTCCAAGGACTTCCAATATCTAGAAACTACCATGATATGATCCTAATAGTGGTAGACAAGCTCACTGAGGTTTCTCACTTTTTTCCCAAAAAATTGATTGATGGTGCACTTGTCCTTGTAAGAATATTTGTTCAATAAATCTTCATTCTCCATGGAGTTATAGAAAAGATTATCTCAAATAAAGATGTGCAGATGACCTTGAATTTTTGGCAAACCTTATTTTTAGCACTAGGAACTTATTTGAACTTTAGTTTATTATCACCTAGAGACCAATGGTCAAACTAAAAGGGTGAACCAAGTATTGGAGGATTTACTGTGATTGTATTACATGGACCAGTAGTATAGGTGGGAGGAGTACCTACCATTAGTTGAGTTTTCCTATCCTATCACTTTTCTTTGAAAATGGCTCTGTTTGAAGCATTGTATGGAATAAAATGTAGAACACCCATAAATTGGGATAAACTATAAGATAGGGTGTGCATTGGAGTAGAGATGCTATCAACAATGGAGGAGCAAGTTAGATTGATAAGAAAGATATTGTCTAAAGCTAATGATAGGAAGAAAATTTATACAAACCTTAAGTAGAATGCAAGATAATTTGTTGTGGGAGACAAAGTTATTCTTAGAGTCAAACCACATAAGAGTTTAATTAAGTTTGGAAAATCAGATAAATTAGCACCCAAATAAGTAGGTCATTTTGAAGTACTAAAAGTCATTAACCTAGTTGCATATAGATTAGCATTGTCACCTACTCTTAGTGCATTGCATAATGTCTTTCATGTGTCCTATTTGAAAAAGTATGTTGCAGATTTTTCCCATGTCCTTGATTGGAACTCCTTATAGGTTCTCAACCTAGGAGTGGTAATAATATCACCTCTCATAATGCTTGAGGTTTGAAAGATCTACCTACATTATAGATAAGTGACTTAGTGCAAGGTCCATTGGGACAAATATTCAGAGGAAAGTGCCACATGGGAGGACTACAAAGATTTTTATAAGACTTATCCTCATTTTTTTGCATATTGAAATTAGACATTTTAATGTTTAAAAATAGACTTTATTTATTATGTTGATTGAGTCATTAGGACGATGACTTTTTCTAGTGGGGAAGGATGTCGCACCCCATTTTTGGTTATTTACTTGAAACCTATTAATATGAGTAATTAATATTTATTGTTGTATTTTGTATTGCACTATAATGGGACAAATATTACTTTGTTATCTTTATATAATATTGATGATATGGAAATTAATTTTATGTAGTTGATATTTACTCAAATTATGATTATGATTTATTCTACTGATGAACTAACTATTATTTGGATGGATACAAGGTGGATGTAGGATAGCGTTTTCCCCACCCATGCGGTGAGGGAGAGTATCATCCGACAAAGGATGATAGATGGTGACAAGTTGGAAGTTGAACCAAAATATCTGAGAGCCACACACACCTATGTGAGTTAGTAATGTGACTATATGTGATGATTGATAAACATCTAGAAGCAAGTTAGTTGTTAAATAAATTCATCATGATTTACTCTATTAGTTAATTTAATATTTAAAGAGTCAATTATTATTAATTTTATTATAGCATAATATAGCTATATGATATATATGGTGTAGATGCTCATAAGTGTAACATCATTATAATCAATTATATTGTAAATGTAATATTTTTTAATGAGCATGATCTTATTTTAAATTTATGAATGATAACGGTAATCATACGACATTATTATTATTCTATTTTAATCCCCCTGCATGTGGAAAGCATTGTCAAAAGGGAAAATATGGGTCATTAGGGCAAATAAATTATGGTGGAGGCTTAAAATAGCCAATGTAGTGTGGAGAAATAGAGGAGGAGGAGTGGCATTGAAACATTCATTCAATTTCCTTTTCTCTAGCTATGACTTATTCTAAAAGAAGAAACTCATTCTTTGCATGTCATAGCATTCTATAGTCTGAGCATTAGAAGAGATCGGTTCTGCTAAGCTACATTACTTTGGAGAGGAAATTGGTCAGTGTGAAGTCCAAGTAGATCATAGGAGAGTCTATAGGTATGAACACCTTAGTTGATCTATCTATGCCATGTTATTTCCATTGGATTCTATTTTATTAGATAATGTATGCAAAGTAGACTATATATGAAATTTGCATGTATCGATTTGGTTATCAAACTAGTGTGATATATATTCTTTGGCTATATCAAATTATTAATATTTATACTTTGGTATTACTTGTGTATGGATTATATATTGTGGACCCATGAGCTCACATTTTTTTTAGGTTGTAAGGCTACAAAAGGTTATTTATAAATATATTTGCTAAGTTGCAATGAGCTATGGTTAAAGTCCATGAAGGCCTATAGTTGTGTGTAATGTATATCATAGTAAGCCATGGATTGATGCTATAGAAGGACCATGCAGTCCTCAACCACAATTGTATGTTACCACTCTCCTATTGTTATCCTTCTTGATCAATCAATTTGCTCTCTATAGATGCCAGTGTTACCGTTAATTTAGACCTATTGGATCATCTAGGTGGTCATTGGGACCACTACTTAGTTGTTTTAAATAATACTAACTAGTAATAACTCTAGTGCTTGTGCATATCAGTTGTTACCACCTCAGAGGGAATTAAGAGCCTCAATTGGAGTCAATACATTTGTAGTTATAAAAATAATCATTGTTTTATATTAAAGAACCCTATTAGTAAGATCAAGACCCCAACTTGGGGTGAAATAATTTTGTGAAGTTGAGTATGAATCCCCTTATGTCTATGTTCAATGAAGAAATACCATCTTGGAATATATAGGATTGGTTGAGGCGAAGTGCAACGGCAATCATAAGTTATTATATGTTTGTGTATTAGAGAGTTATTCAAGTGTTGTAATGGTCATGCATGGGTAGTCCATAAACTAGTATGTGAAGGTCATAGGTCTTTTTTAAGTCTAGTCTCACTACCATGTTATGCAAACAAACTCCTTAAGTAATTCTTCTATTTTAATGCCCTTCTCATTTATGGTTAGTCAACCATGTAGTATGGAGGATCACTTAAGTTGATAAATGTATAATGCTACCTAACTATGGTATGGGAGATAGTTTTAGTGTAGAATTTTATCTGCTATGGGAAAGATGCATGTGATTATTTATAAGTCATTTTTATTGCATTGATCCATAAGAGTCATGAGGAACTTGATAATAGCATACAACTCCATATAAATTACATATGCCCATATTAGCATTATATTTATGGTTTTATAATGTATTAATAATTGCATTAATATTATTAAGTGGGTGTATTTCCATTGTTGTAAACTAAAGTTATTCTTGTATTATTGTTTCAAGGGTAGTGGTATATCAAGAAAATGGAAATTATAGTTATCATTATAATTAACCATCTCAGGGTGAGAGTATACAAAATGGAAACCAAGTTATTCCAATGCTTACAATATTGTATTCACTAAACTATCTCAAGGGTAGAGCACACTAAGAGATCTGGAACAATAGATATTGTGTCATTATTCATCTTATCAAACTCTTGAAGATGAGAACATCTCAGAGTAAGGAATACTAGGAGATTGGAACTTGATAGTTATATATAGATCTAAGACCATCTTTCATAGAAAAAGGCTAGTAGGACCATCTCAGAGTAGGGAATACTAGGAGATTAGTGTCCAAAGAATAATATACATTTAGCCTACACTTGCATTTTTTCAATCACTAGTCCTTAAGAGAGTCAAGAAAGAAATAGTAGTGCATGAATAGATAACCCACATTTATGTGACTAAATATTAAAATCTTTGGCCAAAGTAATGCAATAGCTATAAGCAATGTCAGTTCACTATATTTGTAGACTTAGTTATAAATCATGGTAGCTAGAGAGTATATAGGGATTGCTTGATTGGATACATGTGATGGACATTCACATTTACACTTCTTGGATTTGGTTAGTTCTAGATTCTCCCATCTATCACCCTCATCAAAGGGTTGAGCCTCTTCTAGTAGGAAGATGTGTGGGGGACTGCTAGGCCTGTGGTTGGAGGTAAATTTCTCAAATGATGCTCTTCCTCCTATAGCTAACAAGCCATGTTGATTGCACTTAGATGTGATGATTATGATTGAAAGTCAACAAATTTTGTAATGAAAATTCAAACATGTATAATTGATGTATTTGAGTGGATTAGAAGGACATTTGTCCTAATTTGAAATTGTATCTTATTATTCCTTCAATTGTAACTTGTATAATGATAGACTATGTAATGATGTGATGTTAGCATCTTTATTTGAAATGTGGATTCTATTTATGTTTATGAAAAAGGAAATTAAAATTTTGGTATTTATGTGTTATTTAATTTCTAGATTTTTTAGTTTGCTCTTGTTAATTTAGGTGGCTTGTTACATTATAGACATGAATTAAGAAATATTTGCACTAATCAATCTCCTCTCATAGCTGAAATCAAGCATAAAAGAAATTTTATTACAAGAAAAGGATGAGGCAAATAAGAAAGAAGAATTCTTAACTGAATTATAGGAAAAGAAAAAGTCTAAGGCCAAAGAAGATGAATAAGTAATTTTAAAGTACTTATGATAATTCATTTGGTAGTCAACCAAGATGTGGTCTATCTCACAAAATCAATGGGAAATTTGTTACTATGCATATATTATTGTAGTATCCAATAGCAAACTTAGCTTAAGGCATCATTTAGGAAAAGTAATATCACACACTCTCCCCACAAGGGAAACTAACCAATGTGTTAGTTAGTGATGACTTAGTTTGTGCATCTCAAAGAATAGAATCTTGTTGAACACAATAGGATACTGAGAGGGGGGGTGAATCAGTATCTAATCAAACTTCAAGTCCTCCGGAGAAAATTAAAACTTAAGCATTAGAGCATAAACATAAACATGAAAGATTAACACAATGCACATCAACACATAACACCAGATATATGTGGAATACCCAAGAAGGAAAAAACCATGGTGAGGATTAACTCACAATTTATAAATCTCAAAATTACAACTTTGTTTTAGGACTACAACCCAAGGAAGCTATTGTTGTGGTGCTCACAACATGCCCCATTTTACTTCTTAGCAAAATGAGGACCCCTACTGTAGCTAGCTTTTGTTGCTTTTGTGTGTGGGTCTGCTTGGTGGTAAGTGGAAAAGGGAACTGAAAGTTACAAACCTGATTGAAAATAATGAAAAAATCACATTGAGTACTAGTGCATAGTATGGGTGAATTCCTTGTCAAAAATGAATAGGGGTTGCTTTTTGAACCATTTTAAAATTCACAATATTTTGCAAGTTATAAGCATTTTTGGTAAATGTACAATCAGAGGGTTTGTGGTTTGTATATACAAAGTTGTTTGTATATACAAAATCATTTCATATGCAAATGTGTTTGTATATTGTGCTTTTGTGTTAGTCGCAAAAGGGGAGGTTATCTGGTTTTGTATGTTGTTATACTTGTATACATTTCTTGCTAAATGTTTTATCTTCATATACAAGTCAGGCCTGAAATGAGTTAAAGTTGAAATGAATAAGCGTTGAAATCCATTATGTATTTATCACTTTGTATATTTGGCAAATGGAAGACATACAAAGTTAATATACAAAGGATTATAGCGCGGAATTGAAAAGGTATTAAAGTTGACATAATCGTTGTATGTTTTGCACTTTGTATATGCATATGTTGGTTATATACATTGCGGTTTATATACAAAGTGGAATCGAGATAATCATGAAATAAGGTATAATGGATGTATATTTCAGGGTTTGTATGTAAGTTTTTTAAGACATACATGCCGATATCCATTGCACTTTGTACAAGCGCCGAAACTGAAATAATTATAAAATGGAGTTAAACTGTTGTATATTTCCACGCTTGTATGTATGTTTCGAAACATACATTGCTTTATATACATACAAGCCAGAACTCAAGGAAAATGAAATATGATGAATACAATGCATTACGTCCAATTTGTACATTAAGAGATGCATTGATTTATATACATTACAGACTTGAAGGTAAGTGCAGTATGATTTATATGAGGTTAAAGTCTGAAAAGTGATACGAAGGTTATATACATCGAGGAAAAACAATTTGAAAGGTGAGGTGGACCCATCAGTTGTATATTAGTTTTGTATGTTTATAATGCATATCCAATATACAAACTAATATATAGGGCCCGGATGTCAAAGAAATTAAATAACAGAAAACTCTTTGTATATTTGGGCGTTTGTATAATATACAATCCTGATATACAAAAGGTCAAATACATCGCAAAAGAGTACAAGGTAAGGAAATGTTTGTATAAGGTGTTTGTATGTGCACTTATACAACAGAATATACAAGCGAGATATACAAAACAAGAGATGCAAAGATGTATGGAAAAGCATGAAAAAGGGTAAAAATGTTAGTTAGTTCAATTGTATGCATAAAGTGATTGTATGTTTGAAGATACAACAAAGAGATACAATGAAAACATACAAAGGAAACATACAATGAAATATACAAAGAAAAGGTATGCATGTTGAATTTCACTAATGGTAAAAAGTTCAAAACTTAAACACTGAAAGAGAAAGCCAAAGGTTGTAGTGCATTAATTGTTGTAATGAATGCAAATTCAACACTCAAACAAAGTGAAATTTAACGAGGGTTAGGGCAATTTTAATGTTATTTCACTTTTGAATATATTGTGAAGAGTGAAAAAATTACAGAAAAGAGAACTGTTGCAGTGAATGAGTAGAATTTACCAGAGTGACAAAGTTACAGTTGCTAGATAAAGGTGAAAATGGTAAAAGTAAGTCAACAGGTAAACGATCATGAAAAACAGGTATTTATCCAAAACGTCGTTTAGTTTCAGTTGGTAAAATACTGTTAATTTTAGTAATTTCGTTGCAAAATGTAGGCATTGGTCAAGTTACTATTTTAATTGTTAATTAGCTGAGTAGAGCTTAATGAATTTAAAGGTTAAAATAGAAAAAAGGAAAAAAGGAATTAGGGTGAAATAGTAAAAACATAAATTCATGGTAAAAACCCTAGACTGAAAATTGAAATGAAAGTTAAAAGAAATATATTTCTACAGGATGGCTCCTAAACAGAAGAAAGATACAGGGGAAGAGGTGAAAAAAGAAAGGAAACCCTGGAAGGAGGTAGAGAAAGAGGAATTGCCCATTCATAGGGGTTATCCATCGCTTATTAGTACAAATGGAATGGGCACAAACACGAACATTAAAAATTATGATGCAGAAGATGTGCTCAAGAAAATCATTGTTGCTGATGCTTCTCCTGATATAAAACGTATTTGGCAAAGTGGATTTTACAGAGCTGCAAGTTTCCCACTGGCAATGGACACTAGGGATTTGTGTTTAGACTGTGTTACTTTATATGATCCGTCTACAAGAAAGGGCATGCTATATGACAGATTGATTGTTGATCTAACCACAGAAGGCATTACAAGGACATTTGGATTGGAGATTACTGAGAAGATGAGTGATATTGATATTGACCAATATAATGAGGACTTCCATACCAATGAAAGAGAATGCAAGAGTAAAATATTTCACAACTGGTACAACCCAGAAAGCAAACCCAAAGCTGTAGCACCAATACCAAAAAACCTGATGAGGATATACTTTAGAGAAGAGATTTATTTGATGATCACCATGCTGAATAGGTTGGTTGGAATGAGAGATGGCACTAAATGTGAACCATGGATGTTCACTATTATTGAATTCATAAGAACAGGAAAAAAGGAGCAAGGGTAGATCCATTGGGCCAAAGCAATAAGCACAACTATCTGGAGGTAGGCCATGTAGAGAAAACAAAAAATGTTTCCCTTTTATTTGTCTTCTTATGTATTATACTCATGTGCTGCAAAAATCAAACCCTATATTCATGGAATAGAAAGGGTAGGTACCTTAGGAAATGGTTTGAATCATACATTAGTGTATGAACACTACCCGGTCCTACAGGAGGAAAATGCCTTAAAGAATGTTTCTTTGGTTAATGATGTTTTTTACACTTACCTGGTAAGGATATTGAGAGAAGAGCTAGATAGGAGGTTATCTAAAGGTGTAGAGGATGCAATTGGATTGCACAGTTCTTGGTTTATATAGTTTGAGAATTTTACTTACATAAGGACTGAGGGCTTTGAAGGAAAACCATTTATGCTGCCTAGGTATCCTTCTGACAAGTTGATTGTGTTGGAGTTTTCAAGACAGAATTTGAATGTTTTTAGAATGTACAAAAAGAAGTTCAATAATAGAGGAAATGTGAAGCTACCTTGGGCTATTGGCAGATACTCTTGCTATAGTGAAGAGGTTGTAGGGTATTCTGAATAAGAACTAAAATACTATGGTTTTCAGGAGTTTGATTTAACAAGGAGATTTTATCCTTTCCATAGGATCCAGAACTTTGTAGATAAAAATTATAAACATCTGATACATGATGAAGATTTCTGGGCTGACTGCAAGAATGACAGGGAGGTAAGAAAAAGAGCTCACAAAAGATTAACTATTGAGCAGATGAAATCTATAGGTAATATATATGTGCCTCTAGAGGTTCAGGATGATGATAGATTGTTACATCACAGTTATGTAGTAGCAAGGTTGGCTCCTATTACAGAGCTTGATTGGTCAAAACCCTGGAATGCATCTCTGGATGTAGTGTCTGAGCCAATAATATTATTTTCAAAAACATGGCTGAAAGATAAAATTGAAGAGCTCAAAGCTGAAGGCAAAGAGGTCACCTACCCAAAGAAGGGGAGGAAAAGAAAAGCGGAACCTAGTGAAGACCTGCAATGTTTTTATAAAAAGAAGAGAAAAATTGTTGAGGCCAAAATTATAGAAAAAGATAAAAATGCTACTTTGATGGATCCATATGCTTTGGGGATAACAATAGCAGTAGAATCAGATACTTTTGTTGATGTAAAATCAATGAGTCATGAAATAAGTGCAGAAGAGGCACAAACTGCTAAAGAAACTACAGGACAGCCAATTAGAAGAGCAATTCCAATAAGTTTGTCTAAAGGTGAAACTTCTAAACCAGCTGGTGTAATCAAAGCACAAGAAGTAGGTGAAAAGATGGGTAACATATCTAGTGCCTCCACTTCACCTGAGCAAAGAAAAACATATGTTAAAGTAAAAGTAGAATTGGCTGAAGAGAGGCAACAAGAATAAAAAATTCACAAGGCTCAAACTGTGGAAACTGTGAATATTGAGAGTAGTGATAGGGAAGAAAGAAAAATGTATAAAGGCAAAGAAATTGACATAGAATAAGATTCCAGTGATTTTCTGAGTGAAGAAGAAGGACCAAGCAATCAAGCTGAAATAGGAATTGAGCATGGCATGGAACATGAAGAGGAAAAAGTATAAGAAGAAGTAGGATCAGTGGATCCATTTGGTACTTTGGTGCCACCTGAAATTATTAAGGACGTGCAGGACGAAGCACATAAAATTGAAGAATCTGAGAAAGAGGAGATACCTGAAGAAATGATTACAGAAACACATGCTTCAGCAAAAGAGGAAACAAAAGAAGACACCCCATGTATTGATGCTTTAAACATGTTGAATATGTATGGTGAGCCAGGTGAGGAAGATAACCTCAGAAAATGTACAGAATTTGTACAGGATTTAGGAGAGAGAGTAGATGAGATGATCAAGATACACAAGAGGATAACAGAAAGACTCCTATAACATGAATGTATAGAAATGCCAGTGTATAACTTAGAAAGGGCATTGACAAAGTTCAATGCCATATTTGCACCCTGCATAGGAAATCCCAATGCAAATCTCAGTAAGCAGATGATGGATACATTAATGGAAGAAAGTGTTAAAATAAAGAAATACAAGAAGAGAAGAGAGGGCTCAGAGAATAGAGAGAAGAAGTTAAAGGAAGGAGTTGTAATGCAGGAGTACATTTTGGTTAAAAGTCCAGGAGGGGACCGCACCTTTGTGCAAAATGTAATTAGAAATTTTAAGAAATACTTGAAAAGGTAAGAAGATAAGCAACAATAAAGGTTTGAAGAAGAAGCCAAATAAGGAACCTCAATGAGAGAAAGTCAACAAAGAAAAGGGGAATCTGATTTTGTGAAAGATTCCAAAGGCGTCCTTTGAGGGAAAGAAAAGATGCCAAATAGATATTTTGGTAGGTAGTTAGAAACAAAGATACACCGTTGATCAGAAATAGAAGGATCTCAACCATGGATTAAAGTAGTAGCCATAGCAATTTGAAAGTTCAAAATCTATATAAAGAACGTGGCTACTTGTATATTAGTTACATAGGGATTTATAGAAAATAGCTAGCAATTGTAATTGGTTTAGAAACTTTGAGTAGAAAGAGTATTTTAGTTTAGAGGAGGTTGCCTGTGTCTGCACTAAGGAATGCATGGAACATCCATCTTTATTATTGTATCTATAAAGCATTGTAAGTTTTTGTGAATTTGATTAATGAATCTAAGAGTTGTTCCTACATTGTAAATCATTTATGACTGTGTTTTGAATATAAGTGAATCTGGAAGTCTACGTCTATTTTCTGAGTGTCTTCTGGGTCTTCTTTATATTTGAAACAATTTCTCTTAAATCTCGCAATCTTGGATGCATATTCATGAAAATACTTAGAATATTCACATTTAATGATTTGGTTTGCTGATTTAATTGAATTTGTTGTAATCCTTACTATGTGCATAACAGAGCATTTAGATCTTGTAGCAAGTGATGTTGAATTTGAATTTTCTCTAACTTTTCCCAAACTTTGAAATAATTAGCTGAAACGCAGAAATCTAAACGAGATTGTCTAACATTTGAAAGAATTGAGATCAATTGAGTTGATATTTGGCAATCTTTATACATATTTGAAAGGAAAAGCATGTTTTAACATAAATCATTAAAAGCTTTGATATACAGTAACAGATTTGTGCAAAGAGATAGATAATTTGTTGATATTTGTTACAATTTGCATAAATAGAGTCCAGTAAATCAACAATCACCTTAAATCACATAAGGCCCCTGGCATATTATAGCTTCATAGTAACCTACTGAACTGTCCAACAGGTCAAGACCTGACCATACGGAAACTTGGGATTAAGTAATCTTAATTGATTTCTTCATATCTTTCAAGATAGTTAGGTTCATTTTATGAATTTTAACTTTTGTTATGAATGTGTAAAAACAATCATCAACAACTACTACTCCCTGAAAACTTTGATTTAGGGTCACTCCCAAGGAAGCTACAACTCCCTAAAGACTTTGTTTTAGGGTCACTCCTAAGGAAGCAACTACTCTCTAAATTGAGAACAAACTCAGAAAAGATTACAGTATGACAGTCCTTCTAATGCCTGAAAACTAACATTGAAATTCACACATTTGATGATTGTAATTTTGCTTCTTCTGATAGTTGAATCAAGTAGGCACACTCTTCACTTCTTTCATGTCACAAAAATGTATTCAAGATGAATCAGGATAGCTTATACAACTTCTGCTCTTTCTCCTTTAGTCACACATCATAATGCATTCATTCTACTCTTTTTCTTGCTTGTGAACCTTATCAAACACCTTGCAATCACACCTCACCTAAGTCAATTTGGTTTACAATTTATACATGATATTACATTGATTACATTTCTTTTCATCCAGAGACAACATGAAAAATACATTTACAAGTCGACCAGACTACACACAACATGAAACGTGTAGAGGACAAGTCCTAAACAAGACTACATGCTACACTGGCTGAAGACCCATGCCTTGTGGGCATCAACACTTTCTTAACCAGATCCAAAACAACATTCATAGAAACAAACATCAAGGAATTACATCCACACATTCTACTCATTTGAAAATAGGACGGCCTTAAGCAAAGACATGAAACTTGAAGCATAATGGCCACAACAACTTGAAAACCTTGTGTAGTACTAGAAACAAGAAAGATCTTCATGAAACTCTTCTAGATGAGTCTATAAGACTCATAGAACATCTCCAAACACTCTTTTACCTCCACACATCAAAGATTTAGTGCCACACATCTTTAACCATGAACACACTGCAACTTACTATCATTAACAAATTGAGCTTGCGAATCACCAAGAAACTTGAAATTGCAAGAAATCATGTAATGCAGATCTATAAACATGTCCATAAAACTGCAAAGGAAACCATTCACATCCAAAGGAATGTGGATTATTCCAACAAGCTTTCAACACCATCTTTCTCTACCAGAACACATGTCAATACTCTATCAGGCATAATTTTCACAGCGGAAGGACAAATGATCTAAAGCTTTGGAATTATCACCTTCAGTACACTTTGAACATAGTTCCAGAACTACATAGCCATAACTACAAATACAAAGGAATGCGGAGAGTTCCATTACCCTACTTAGAACACCTTCATAGAAACAACACTGTCTTCACATAGTCAACTACAAAACACCCTTCCGATAATCTAAACACCGTGAAAATTGGAACATACATGTTTTGACACTATATTAAGCTATCTTCCAATTCATAGAGGTGCAACATCAAAAGAATGACAATGCAGAGAAATCTCCAAGATAGTCTGCAGAGACAGTCATCATGTAGTAGAAACTATCACCAACTTCTAGAGGCCAAACCTTCTTTGTATCAACACATGCCTTCTTAGGAATAGTAGGAGAGATCATGCAATATGCTTCAGGCCACCATTAACATCTTCTCAACATCAGCAACACATCTAATCATCTTAGTGCTTTTTCCATATTAATGTTTCTTCTTGATTTTTCTAATTCCCATCTTAATATGTCTTCTTGATGCTTCTAATTTCCATCTTAATATAACTTCATACTCAACTCTGCATCGATCAAGGCATGACATCCAACCATGAACTCTAGTAACCACATTATAGTCAACATGACATCCAACCATGAACAATATCTTCTCTACTGGATAGGACATTGTTGGCAAGACACACTGTGTGGCTTCATGAGTGTTGTCATTGATGGTAACAAAGTCTATCCCACACATCCACAGCACATAGTATGCCTATACCGGAAGTCAGATTGAAGAGTATTTTGGTCTGGTGAACAAGAATAGAGCATGCAACAAGGTCCGACAATTAGGTCCAGATCTCTCAAATGGTGTAACTCAACAAGTAACAGACTTGGACAAGTCAAGAGGACTATCATGCCTACTATATTCTAGAGATTGAGTCTCCGGTGATAAAACATGGAAAAGATATGAGCATCTGAGTGTTGGGTTCTAGACAGGCAGAGCAGACTGAGGAAGAACTAACTGGCAGAATATCAAACTTTAATCCGGATGAGTAATTGATGTTGATCAAGCTATTTGAGGGATCATACATGGTTGGGTGACATGATTGATGACTTCTATGTCTATGTTTTGATACACTCACAAATCATGCATGAATTCAGTTGACAAAGCAGTAACTTGTAAATATCTTGAGTATTCTAGTTGCCAACTAGAAAGTTGTTGAAATCCTTGATGTGGATATATATACCAGATGAATTCTAGTATGTAGGAGTGTGTGTGTATAGATATGATAATATAAACTGCGAAGAAAGGCAAAGATAGGTGTGGAAGCAGCAATACAAGTCCGGTATGTGATAGAGTAGCAGCACTAGAGCAGAGGAAAAATGAAGTGCATCAGATCAGTATATTGTGCCTAACCGGAAATGAACTCTAGCATTTGTAGATGTCTCTCATCAATTCAAACACCTAGTTATCTTCTGTAAGTTCTGTAGATAGTGAGTCTCTTATAGGCAGTGTGCCTCTTGTGAGTAGTTTGCTCGGGCAGTAAGCCCTAATTGGCAAGTGCCATTTTGTACTTCTAATTCTTTTAATAGAGAATACAATCTTGGGTTAGTCACCCTGTGGTTTTTCCCTTAATAGGGTTTTCCACATAAAAATCCTTGTGTTATGTGTGTTAGTTTTATTTTTGCTCTCATGATTATATATGCTTATATGTTTTAATGCTGCACAAATTATAAAAGGAAAAAGAAAGGAAAGATATTAGAGATAACTGATTCACCCCCCCTCTCAGTTATCTACCTTGTTTCCAACAATTGGTATCTGAGCTAAGTTCCTCTAAACAAGAGACTAACAACTTGAGGAAGATCTAGGAATCTCAATGGATATGTATGGTATGAAGGAACAACTTCAGTTTGTCCTAGATGATCTTGAACAGTCCCACTCTGAATTCAATAACTTGAGAGAAAGACTCAAACAAGCTGATGATTTCATAAATGAGCTAAAAGAAAAATTAAGTATCTCTGTGAAAAAGAGAAAGGAACTACTTCAAAAATTAGCAAGTCAAAGTGAAGCCAATGATAGTAATGAAGATCTGGATGAGAAAAACAAGCTATGTGAGAAGCTATCAAAAGAGGTCATTATGGTAAGACATCAAATGGAATCGGGAGTTATGATATTCACCCAAGAAATTGAAGAGAAAAGGAAAATTGAAGATAATCTAAAACAATCCCTCAAGGAGAAGATAGAGGACTGCCACAAAATGGACAAAATAATCAGGCATCTTGAATCTGATGTTGAAGAAGCTAGAGATAATGAAGAACAACTTGAGAATCAGATAGACACTCTTAAACAAGATCTACAAACAACAAATGAATACAAAGAGAAATTCAAGATAAGCTCAGCTCAACTTGAAATTCTTCTTGAAAGCTAAAAGAGGGTAGATGACAAGTGTGGCCTGGGATATGAGAAAGGTGAAAGCTCTGGATCTAGTCAGAAGAACTTTGGATCAGAAAATCAAAGAAACGGGCCTAGAAGACCTCTAGTAAGGCAACCAAATGCTCAAAGATATCCATCCTTCAATGGATACTGCTTCAATTGCACCAACTTCGGTCATAAAGAAACTCAGTACAGAAGGAGAATTAATCAGACTAATCCATGCTTCTCCAGACAATGTTTCAACTGCAAAAGGTATGGTCACAAATCTCATGAATGTAGAAATATGCAATGGTAGATGTTTTGCATGTAATAGAATGGGACATATGGCTAATCAATGCAGATCAAGAGGATATCAGTCAAATATGCAAAGAAATGTTATTTGTTACAATTGCAATAGATCTGGTCATATTGCCAAATTCTACAAAAGTAAAAATTAGAATAAAAGGGGTCCGGTGCATCATAATCAAAAACAAGACAAGGGAAAAGGCAAAGTGAATGTGGATGAAGTTCAAAGGGAGATGAACAAGATTTGGGTAAAGAAGAGTATAGAAAATGTTGGGGATGGATCCGCACTAGAATCTGGTGCTAATATTCCTTATAGAAACTAAATAGATGAGCTCTAGCTCAGGGGGAGTCACAAAGAAAAATAAATTCCCCCAGATAGTCAATTGGTGCCTAAGTTTGGCACATGGAATGTCGTGGATTAAAGGGTTCTCAAAAAAATATCCAAATAACCCTTGGTAAAAATACGAAAGATCCGCATGGAGTTTTGTAAGAGTTTAATCATCCAAGATTGATCTAGTTTGACAGCCATCCAGTAAAGCAGGATTTTTATAGACAGATCCGGTATGATTCAAAATTGAAATATCTTGATCTGTAGATCCATGGTATGATTGAAGGAAATAAGATACATTGTCAATTATCACTAAAAATGATTCTAAGTGTAACACAATGATTCAAAAAGATCTCTCTCAAAACAAGGCAACCGGATAACTTAAGTTGTGCATTTATTGCAAAAGGAAATTAGGGTTTACGAAAGAATAAAAGGGTTCTTTCACTCATCATTTGTACATTTGCATTTGAGAAGAAGAAAAGAAGAGCTCTGCATCAAGTTTCTACAACTCTCTCAAAGATCAACTGCAAAATCTAATTCAACCAACAATTTGTTCTGGCTCTTATTTCGAACCCTAAAGCGTAAAAAGGTACTTCCATTCTAAATATTTGTCTTTGAATCTTTTGCAAAAATGGGTACTCCAATGGTTGTTAAGATCACTAATAGGCCGCGCCCAAAATTCAAGAAACACCCCTACAAATCCCTAGAAATTGATCCTTTATGCACTTTTTCTAGCATTCTGCATAGGGTATTGCATGTAGAAGATGTTAGGGTCTACATCCACACCAACATTGAGAAATTTGGTGAATCTAAGTTGATGGACATCTATCATAAACAGTTAATAGATGAAAGTTTTGAACTCAACCCTTAATACAAGGCCATCTGGGATAAGCACTTTGGGCATTTCATCTACTTTGCCCATTTTGCAGAAGATGATTGGGTTCGGTATGTCCTTAGTAGAATACATGACAATTTCATGTAGTTAATGAAGCCCTTCAAGATAACAAAAGATGCCATTAGGGCAGTAACTGGACTGCACTCATCCAGTGGGTTACCTGCACTCAAAATCTGTCAAGAACCAAACAGTTACTAAAGTTACTGGATCTAAGTTTGACAAGAGAGCAATGACCATAGGTGACATCACAGATCTAGATGTCAAATTTGCCTCAATGATAATTGGGTATAAGATATATCATTCTAGCAGGGAGAATTTTGTGTCTAGGACTGTAATATATACAGCATATTAGATGTTGAGGGAAAATGTAGACTATGACCTATGTGATCTTCTTCTAAACCAACTATTAGAAAACCTACAGAAGATCAAGAAGGATAAGAAGAACTCATTCAAGTATGGTTGTTCAATACTGTGTCTATTCGTCTACTACATGAATGAGCTACCCAGATTAAGTGGTTGGGTTTGGGAAAATGACAAACCAGTTGCAATACATATTAGGGACTATATGTATGGATTTGGTGATGCTAAAGCTCAAAGCATAGCACTCTAGGGTTACTTTAAGAACTTCCAAAGTATGATACAAGCCAGAGAGAGGATACCTCAATCCATAATAGAGAAATACAAGGATACAGTGTGTTTTATGGTAGTTATTGATCAATGCCTAATGGAGACAGTTGAGCCCAGAATAGTCTAGATAATGCCAACGGGATATGAGTTTGATGAGAAAATCTTGGAGTTGCATATTCAACACTTATTGAGCTAGCCTAAGGACCCTAAGGCAGAAAGGTTTAGAACCTTTCAAGAACTAAGTGTAAAAATACATGTTGAACTAAGACAACTAGAGATAAAGAGGAAAGTTAGAAGGGAAGTAGAGGAAATTGCCAAAAGATATGGCATATCAAAAGAGGCAATAGATGCAAATAGAGAGAAAATAGAAAGAGCTGAGAAAGAGAAACAAGAAGCAGAAAAAAGGAAGTGTTCCAGTACAAGCCTCCTCTTGGACTAGATCCTCAAAGAGCTCTGCACTTGAAACTCCTAAGAGCTCAAAAGCCACCAAACCAGAAGTCAAGACATCCAGAAAGGGAGAAAAGAGAATGAAAACAAAAGCCACAAGGTCTTACACAAGTCACAAGGATGATGAAGAAACAAAATCTGATGAGCAAATTAAGAAAATGAAGAAGAAGAAGAAAACATCTGGGGAATCCTCTACCGGTAAAAACAAAGAAGAAGAGGTAGAAGAATTTGTTGAAAAGCCCACTCTTTCCATTGATGATATCATCAAGGCAGTCACTATGGATGGGAACCTGCAACCAGTCATAGAATTCTATGATGAATATAGTGATACTGACAAGAGGATCTTGGAAGAAGCTACAGTCAGGTATCTGAATATTTATAATAAAGCATTCATTGAAATTATTTCATTAATTCCCAAAAGTCTAGAGAAAGTACTTGAACTTAGAAAAGAGGATGCAAAGGCAAAAGACTTGGAGATCCAAGAACATATTGCAATTCAGCGCTATCCCTCTATTACTCCAAAGCAAATGGACATGATCTTTAAGGACTGTAAGGATGAATTCTAGAGAAAAACAAGAATGAACAAACTTATGCTTGGAGAAACTAATCAAGTAGCAAGAGAAATAGAAGATATCCTCCAGAATGCCTTCAAAATATTCAATCTTCCTATTATAGAGGAAATAGAAGAAGAACCCTCTACCATGGATGTTGAAGGATTAAATGCATCCAATGAAGAATCTTCTGACAAAAATATAGAAGGGTCAAAATAGGTAGATGAAGAGAAGTCTAAGGACTTGGAGTCCTCTATTCTGGAAGAGGAAGTTCATGAAGTAGTTAACATCTCTCCTCTGGATCCCATTGTAGACATTCCAGATCTAGGAACTAAAGGAGAAGGAAGAAAAGAGGAGAAAGTGAGTCAAGAAGAGGAGGTAAAGGGAAGAGAAGAAGAATAAATAGAGAAGATCTCTGATGATAGTTCTAAGATCCCAAAAGAAAAGAAGACTCAGTCACCAGCAAGAGACACTACAGAGGCAGTAAAAAACTTCTTGAACAAAGAAATTATGGAGATAGATGAACCAAAACTATTCCAAGGACCACTAAATTTTGATTCCCTCTCTCCGATCCAAACAATGAAAATAGCATCTTTTGCCCAAGCTAAAGCAAAAGAAAAACTTCTGAAATCTCACATGGAAGACTATGATTTGTTAGAGATTGCATCCAGGATGCTGGAGAAGATCATGCCATCCTTTCAAAAGGATCCTTCAGCCTCTCCATCTGGTAACTTGAAATCTCTGGTAAACTCTATTAGCACTCATTTTGATTCTTTAGAGAAATCGGCAAAAGAAAAGGTCCAGAAAGAGTTTTGGGGAAAAAGATTCACTGAAGTATAGGGACTCATTACTATTGATAGGAGGACCCTAGATATTGGGATAAAGAACCTTGAAAATGCTCTTAAAGATGGTGGGGACATGTACAAATTTTTTCTATGTTGGCCCAAAGTGGCAAAGGATATTGAAAAGAAGGTGAAAGAGCAAGAAGGTAAACTATCAAGTTTATCTCAAAATTTTGATCCCCTCACTACATCCTTAATGAGTCAAGAATGCTAGGCCATTTTCATTATAAATGAAATAAAGAGGTTGGACAAAGAAAAGAAGAATATAATACACAGGATAAGTGAACTCAGAGGGATAATTATCCCTAAGTTAGAGGCAATGCATGAGGCCTCAACGGATGCTTAGACCACAGGTCAGACCAGTGATCCAGCAGATCTAAGAAGGGCAGAAGAATAAGTATTTTTATTGAGTGGTCACATCTCCATTTTGGACAGGATGAAGCAGAGCTGGGCCACAAAGTTTGTACAGTTGAAGGCCACTTTTGTGGATATACTTAAGTATATGTACTTGTATAACATGTATATATATTTATGCAGCTATGTATAGGTTAATTTTTGCAAATTTTGGTATGTGGATTCTGCCCTTTGCCATTGATGTCAAAGGGGGAGTGAGGAGTAGTGAAAAATGTGGAATCTAGCTAAGGGGGAGCTCTGGTAAAATAGTGCATAAGATAGAGCATCAGCCAAGGGGGAGTTTGTTGCGACACTTAGTCATTTTTCACTAAGTGTTGCCATCAATGCCAAAGGGGGAGATTGTTGGCAAGAGACACTATGTGGCTTCATGAGTGTTGTCATTGATGTCAACAAAGTCTATCCCACACGTCCATAGCACATAGTATGCCTATACCAAAAGTTAGATTGAAGAGTGTTTTGGTCTGGTGAACAAGAACAGAGCATGCAACAATGTCCGACAATCAGGTCCAGATCTCTCCGATGGTGTAACTCAACAAGTTATAGACTTGGACAAGTCAAGAGGAGTATCATGACTACTATATTATAGAGATTGAGTCTCTGATGATAAAACATGGAAAAGATATGAGCATCTGAGTGTTGGGTTCCAGATAGGCAGAGTAGACTGAGGAAGAACTGACCAGCAGATTATCAGACTTCAATCCGGATGAGTAATTGATGTTGATAAAGCTATTTGAGGGATCATACATGGTTGTCTGACATGATTTATGACTTCTTTGTCTATGTTTTGATACGCATCACAAATCATGCATGAATTCAGCCGACAGAGTAGTAACTTGTAAATATCTTGAGTATTCTGGTTGCCGACTAGAAAGTTGTTGAAATCCTTTATGCGGATATATATACCAGATGAATTCTAGTATGTAGGAGTGTGTGTGTATAGATATGATAATATAAAGTGCGAAGAAAGGCAGAGATAGGTGTGGAAGTAGCAATACAAGTCTGGTATGTGATAGAGTAGCAGAGGAAAAATGAAATGCATCAGATCAGTATATTGTGCCTAACCAGAACTAAACTCTAGCATTTGTAGATGCCTCTCATTAGTTCAAACACCTGGTTACCTTCTGTAAGTTCTGTAGACAGTGAGTCTCTTATAGGAAGTGTGCCTCTTATGAGCAGTGTGCTTGGGCAGTGAGCCCTAATTGGCAAGTGCCATTTTGTACTTCTTATTCTTTTAACAGAGAATACAATCTTGGGTTAGTCACCCTGTGGTTTTTCCCTTAACAGGGTTTTCCATGTTAAAATCATTGTGTTATGTCTGTTAGTTTTATTTCTGCTCTCATGATTATATATGCTTATATGTTTTGATGCTGCACAAATTATAAAAGGAAAAAGAAAGTAAAGATATTAGAGATAACTGATTCACCCCCCCTCTCAGTTATCTACCTTATTTCCAACAATGACATGACATCCAACCATGAACTATATCTTCTTTGTTTGATAGGACATGACATCCAACCATGAACACCATCACACATCCATGATAGTGTTGACATCAATGACAAGCTTAGGAACCATATGTGTAACAATCTCCACCTTTGGCATTGATGGCAAGACATACATGCACATTATACCACTTTGACATCAAGGACAAAGGGCAACTTCTTCACCCTTAGGGCATAACTTCTTCTTGAAAAAATAGACTCCCCCTATCATCAGCAACCACTACCTGCTCCCCTAAGAGGTAGCCACCATCAGTCCAAGAAAAAGATATAACATGAACAACTCCCCCTGGACAGATGCACCACTATGCATCTAGCAAGAAGGAGGGGCAATTACCCCTAACCTCTGCCAAAGATACTCAAATGTGTCCTTTGCAAGAGCCTTTTTTGAAAATATCTACAATTTGATCCTTTGTTGGAACATATTGCAGCTTTACTTCCTTTTCTGCAACCTTCTCTCTCAAAAAGTGATACTTGATTGCTATATGCTTGGTTATAGAGTGCATCACTAGATTCTTGGAAATACTGATAGCACTTGTATTGTCACACAAAATAGGAATAGGTTCATCATACAATACCTTGATATCCTTTAGGGTTTTCTTCATCCACAACACTTGTGTACAATAGGATGTTGCTACAATATACTCTCTCTACAGTTGATAAGGACACTTAATCTTTCTTCTTGCTTTACCATGAAACCAATCTACTTCTTAAAAAGAAAGCACCACCACTTGTACTTCTATCGTCAACATAATCAACCCAATCAACATCAATGTAGGAACTCAAAATAAAGTCATTACATTTTGGATACCATTGTTGAAATTAGGGCAAACAACTGAGAGGGGGGTGAATCATTTGTCACAAAACTTTATCTTTTGTTGCATTTAGTCTTCTTTATCACTTATAAACAGATTAATGATATCAACATGAAAGCATGAATCAACAACACAAGAGCAGATACATAATCAACACACATAACACCAAGATTTTTACGTGGAAACCCGGGTAAGGGAAAAACCATAGTGGGGGTTAACCCACAAGATTTATTCTCTATTAAAAGAATAGAAAATAGGAAGGCACTTTCCTTCAAGCACACTACCCAGAGCTCATTGCTCAGAGGAGGCTCACTACCTACAAGAACATTTACAATGTTAACACTGAAAGATTGAACTAAGAAATATCTTCTTCATGCAAGGTTTAGTTCCATTGAAGCGCACAATACCTCTGCTCTGCCCCCACTCACTTCCTCACTACATCCACATATTTACTACTTCCACACCTTTTTCATGACTTCACAAAACTTATTTATACATGTCATCGACTTTGGAATGAACATCAAAGTCGGCCAAACAATCATCTATCTGGAACATTCTCCAAAATAGGTATTACAAGAAATTATAATCACAAGACTTAAAATGTTGCATGTGAACCACTATACTATTGGCCAAACATAACTGGGACTTAAATCTTCCTTGAACATCATGCCACACTCCATAAAACTTCTCTTAGATCATCTGCAACATGCACCATGCATCCGGTCGGCCAAGGCTGGAAGGAACAACAACACCCAAGGAGAGATCTTCATCCACAAGCTCAATCCTTGATGCAAACCACCAACACAATAGGCACCTGATTCAGAGACCACCACAAGCACAATGAAATCAACAGGAACAACCATACCACCTCAAATCACCAGAAATACTTGCACCTTCATTCAGGAACTCAAGAATACTAACTATCATGACTATCACACTAGAAAGATTACTTACGGACCTCTAAACCATGAACCACTTGAGTTGAGGATACACACCGACATCCCAAAAACACTTCTAGATCCGCAGATCATAATATTCCAATGCGGATCAATCCAGACCAAATTTCTATCACCCTGTCACCTCTGAACAACTGCAAAACTTGATTCTACTTAGATGGCCATGACTTCACCAATTCTCCATGTGGACCTCTCAAATCTTGAATGGAGAAATGTCAGACAATCCTCTACAAACCCTTTAATCTACAGACTCTAATCTTCATCTTACTGGGAATGTGGAGCAATCTACTTCACTGAACTGCACTGTCTTCACTATCTCTGACAGAAAGATATGTAACTCACTTGTTTCTTTTGGAGAGGCTAATTTTCTCAATATCCTTAACATACAAGTCTTCTAAAAAATAAATAGAATAAGATATAGTTGACACTAATGGCAACAAGAATATGTTGACATCAATGACAATACTAATTAGACACGTATTTGTAACAATCTCCCCCTTTGTCATTGATGGCAACATATGATGTGAAAAATTGGTTCAACCATTAAGATAAGAACTTCTCCCCCTTTCTCTTATCACACCTGTAACCACTTTCTTCATTGATCCCCCTTTCACTAGAAACTACTCACTTCCATCCAAGTTTTTCACATGACTTATCTCCCCCTTTGACATCAATGGCAAAGGGCACATATTTGCAATCATCTCTCACCCTTTTATTTCTTAGACAAGACAAACTAAACTCAGAAAATGCTAACTACTTCCCCTGAGTAGCATCCCCTTAACACCAATCTGGATCACTAGATATGACTGTGAGTTCCACCGGATTGATGCACACTAGTGCACTTTAGTTTTGAATAGGAGGGGTAATCACCCCTAGCTTCTCTCTGAGATACTCAAAAATGTCCTTAGGTAGAGGCTTAATGAAGATATCCACAATCTAATCCTTTGAAGGAAAAAACTCCAATCTAACTTCATTCTCATTTACCTTCTCTCTCAAAAAGTGAAACTTGATGGATATGTGCTTTGTTTTTGAATGCAACACCGGATTCTTTGAAATGTTTATTGCACTTGAACTATCATAGAAGATTGTAATAGGCTCTTCAAACACAATTCTGATATCCTTCAACATTTGCTTCATCCACAAAACTTGAGTATAATTACTTGCTATTGCTATATACTCTACCTCTGCAGTAGATAGAGATATTGCCTCCTTTTTGCTCAACCAAGAAACCAATCTCTTTCCCAATAAAAATGCACCTCCACTAGTACTTTTCCTGTCATCCACATCTCCTATCCAATCAGCATCTATATATGCATGAAGAGTGAAATCATCACCCTTAGGATACCATAGGCCATAATCAAATGTTCCCTTTAGATATGTAAAAATTCTTTTGACTACTACAACATGAGATTCTCTAGGATCAGCTTGAAATCTAGCAACAAGGCCAACTGCATTCATAATATCAGGTTTGGTATGAGTAAACTAAAGAAATCCTCCAATCATTAATCTATACCTTTTCTGGTCTGCCTTAGGGGAATCATCATCTTTACTCAACTTGCATCCGGTTATCATAGGAGTACTCATTGGTTTTGAATCCTCCATTCCAAACTTTTTCAACAACTCCTTTACATACTTAGACTGAGATATGAAGATGCCCTTATCTAACTGAATGATTTGTAGACCCAAGAAGAAATTCATTTCACCAACCATGGACATCTCAAATTCACTTTGCATCTAATCAGAAATTTTTTTATGCATGCTCTTATTTCCACCAAAGATGATATCGTCAACAAATACCTCAATAATCAAGATGTGTTCATGATCAATCTTGAAATAAAGATTATTGTCAGTTGTGCCTTTACTAAAACCTAATTTTAGCAGATACTTATCTAGTCTTGCATACTAGGCTCTTGGGGCTTGTTTAAGTCCATATAATGCTTTCCTCAACCTATAGATCATATCTCCTTGTTCAGACAACTAGAATCCTTTAGGTTGTTCAATGTAGACTTCTTCCAAATCTCTATTTAGGAACACTAACTTGACATCCATCTGTTAAACTTTTAAATCTTTGTAAGAAGCAAAGGCAAGAAATAATTTGACTACTTCAATTCTTGCCATCGGAGAAAAAGTTTCCTCAAAATCAATTCCCTCTACCTGAGAATATCCTTTGCACACTAATCTTGCTTTATTTCTCACAACTTCACCATTTTCATTCAATTAATTCTGAAAGGCCCATTTAGTTCCAATTACATTTTTTTTTCAAGTCTAAGAACAAGATCCCAAGTATGGTTCTTTTCAATTTGCATTAATTCTTCTTCCATTGCTTTTACCCAACTTTCATTATTACAAGCTTTATTCACTGATTTTGGTTCAATCTTTGAAATCAAACAATACTCCTCTTGTTCTTTAGCAATCTTTCTTCTAGTTTGTACACCTTTATTTTTATTTCCTATGATCTGATCTTCAGAATGATCCAACCTTACATACCTGGGAGTTTTAGGAAATTCTTGAACTTCTGATTCTTGAACTTGTTCCTCAGGATTTGCACTAGTTTCTTGAGTCACTAGATTCTTCAAAGCAATCTGAATTTGAGTTTGAGGACTTTCATTTTGATCATCTGATTCATATCCACAAAACTTGGAAGGTCTCTCCTTGCTTTCATCAACCTTGACATTAGCACTTTCAATAATCTTTTTCAATCTCTTGTTAAAGCATCGGTATGCCTTGCTTTGGTTAGAATAGCCTAGAAATATTCCTTCAACACACCTTGCATCAAACTTGCCTAGATCTTCATCTCTTTTGATATAGCATTTACTACCAAAAACTCTGAAGTATTTCATAGTAGGAGCATTACCAAACCATAGTTCATAAGGAGTTTTACTAGTGTTACCTTTGATCTGCACCCGGTTAAGAGTGTAGACAATAGTACTCACAGCCTCTCTCTAATAGACATGTGGAACATTTTCTTCCATCATCATGGTTCTAGCAGCCTCTTGAATAATCCAGTTCTTCCTTTCCATAACTCCGTTTTATTGAGGAGTCCTAGGAGCAGATAATTGTCTTCTTATTCTATGCTTTTCATAAAATGTATTAAACTCACCGGAGGTAAACTCTCCACCTCTGTCAGATCTCAGACACTTTATCTTCACACCAATCTCATTCTCCACCCTAGCCTTGAACACCTTGAATCTATCAAGAGCCTTTGATTTCTCTCTCAAGAAAGTGACCCAGATCATTCGAGAGTAATCATCAATTAGCAACATAAAGTATCTATCTCCTTGCAAACTCCTAACTTTGGCAGGACCACACAAATTAGTGTGCATAAGTTCCAACAATCCACTTAAAAATTGTTCTTTAATTTTGAATGTAGTTCTACTATGTTTGCCCAACTAACATTTCTTACACATGCTATTAGCAGGTTTTACAAGCTTTGGAAGATCTCTCACAACCTAAGTAGTACTTATCTTGATAATACTATCAAATTTTACATGACACATTCTCCTATGCCATAACCAACTCTGATCAATCTGAGCAACCAAACAACTTTTACCAATACCACTTAAATGAAAGATATTACCTCTAGTCTATGTACTAGATGCAATCTCAGTTCTAGAGCTTTCCAAGATTCTACATTTTCCATCCTTGAATCGAAGATCATACCCTTTGTCAACCAACTATCCAACACTGAGAAGATTATGCTTCAACCCTTCTACATACAAAACATCATTAGTGTTATTCTTACCATCAAGAGAGATGGATCCTCTACCATGGATTCTACCAACTAAATTATCTCCAAACTTCATAATACCACCTTCATACCTTTCCATACTTACAAACTTACTCTTATCACTTGTCATATAATGAGAGCATCCATTGTCAATCACCCATTCATCCTTTTCTTCAACTTGAGCAGCCAAGGCACTTTCCACATTCACACAACTAGCAGATTTAGTAGGCAACGGATCTTCTTCTTTGATAGAAATGAACACCCATTCATTTCCAGAGGTACTTCCCTTATCAGATTCATCATCTGTAATTCCTTCATCAACAACTTCTTAGACATAGTAGCATTTCTTCTAAAACCTAGGTCTAATAGGGTTTGGCTTTGAAACCCTCTCCGGACATCTTGAAACAAAATGACCAATCTTATTGCAAGAAAAACATTTGAAAGACAACTTTCCTTCATACTTACTGGATCCTCTTGGTAACCTTTTGGAATAAAGGGCTTCAAGTTCTTCAAGTTCCATTTCATCTTCTTCAAGTTCCTTCCTTGCCTTCTCATAACTGGTTAATCTTCTTGAAGAGCTTTCACCTGAATCAAATCTTTGCTTCCAGGAAATACTGGCCTTAAAAGAAGATTCTAATTTAGGAAGGGAATCACCAAACTCACTCATTTGAAATGCTGAAAGCTTGCCAACCAACTGATCCCTTGTAACATTTGTCACATTCTTGATCTCCTCAATAGCAGCAACTCTATGCTTGTATGAAGCAAGTAAGGATCTGAGTACCTTGCCAACAATCTTTGATTCTTCCAATTTTCCACCCACACACTTGATATTGCACACAAGTTTATTCACCTTCTGCATGTAGGAAGTGATGTTTTCATCTTCACTCATCCTCAAACTTTTGTATCTACCTTTCAGGCTCTGTAACTTAGCACATTTGACATATGCATCACCTTCATATAGAGTTTCCAACTTCTTCCGAATTTTATGAGCAGTTTTCAATTCTAGGACATTTGTCATTTATGTATCAGTCAAGGCACTTAACAATGCTTCTTTAGCCTGAATGTTGTTTTTAGCATCTTTGAGTTCATCTAGATTTGAAGGACCTTTCTCTGGGGCTTATACTCATCCTTTGTTATCAACCAATAAGCATCACCCATGTATTACAAATTGCACTTCATGCGACTCTTCCAAAGAGAGTAATTTGTTCTATCAAATCTTGGAGTATCCTTCTTGTAAGTTGACATCCTAGATCTCAAGCGGTCAAGCTTCTTTTAGAGGAACTGGCTTTGATACCAATTGTTGGAATTAGGGCAGACAACTGAGAGGGGGGGTGAATTAGTTGTCACAAAACTTTATCTTTTGTTGTATTTAATCTTCTTTATCACTTATAAATAGATTAATGATATAACCATGAAAGCATGAATCAATAACACAAGAGCAGATACATAACACCAAGATTTTTACGTGGAAACCTAGTTAAGGGAATGCTACGCCCTTAATATTGGTGTACATAGGGTTATAAATAGTCAGCTTGTGGCTATATTAACTCCTAATTAAGTCATGTTATCATTATTATATTATTATTTAGTTAGATAGGTCAGACTAGGTGTTATATAAGGGTGTGTCTATTTATCCTAAGCATAATTAGGTATATATAGGAGGATGTGAGTCTTATTTCATCATCATACTGTGAAGTGTGTTCTCATTGGAGATATTTGGAGGTTGCCCCCTCGAAGTGGCCTGTTATTCTTAGTTATTATCAAGTATTTACAAAATATTTCATATCATCTTCTTCCATTGTGCAATTTATTTCATTACAAGTGGTATCAGAGCATGATCTTGGCACCATATAGGCAAGGTTTGTTCTCAATATTGGAGGCAATTTTGGGAAGAGCATAACTTTTAGATTTTAGAGAATTTTTAAAGATTTTTAAAGGGTTTTTTAAGACCATATTAAAGAAGCTACAGTCTAGATTTCAGGAGAATTGGAATAGAATTGAGTGAATTATTGTAGAATTACAATTTCTACACAATTTATTTGGGATCTACATATCTGTCACATCCTGCTGAGTTGGAGCCTAATTTTTATTAGGTTTTTGAAGACATAATAGAGGATCCTACAGTCCAAAAATTAGAGAAATTGAAGTAAAAATAAGCAAGTTATTGCAAAATTAGGGTTTCCAACAAATTCGCTCTCAAGGTTGTAAATCTACTAATTTTTTGGGATTTTTTCTAAGTAAGTGGTATCTTGGCCCTAGTAAGTTACAGTAAAAATTTCAAAGAATTTACATTTCATTTGTGTGATTTATTTCAAAAATATTGGTTTCCATCATGATGGGGCCTACAACAAGAGGCAAAAAGAATGTTGTCACACCAGGGAAATCCTCTGATAAGGATGTGGAAACAATAGAGGATAGTAATCCCAATGAGGAAATAAGTAAGTTCAAAGAAGAGTTTTCCTCAATTAAGAGGGATATGTGTGACCTAAGAGGAGATATATCAGATATACGAAGCATGTTAAGAGCCTATATGAATGAACCAAGAAAGGAGTTCTCAAGCAACCAAGGTGAAACCTTCAAGTCAGCTAATACTAACAAAAATTTGAATACTCCTATGGGATCTAGGAATTTGTTTCCAAAGGTGGATATGTGCAAGTTCGATGGCAAGGATCCTCTAACATGGATAAATCAAATGGAGATTTTTTTGAAGTACATCAAATCCCATATGGACAAAAGGTCACGATGGCTTCCCTATATCTAGAACCAGATCAATTCATTTGGTTTCATTAGCTTTGTACTCATCAGAGGAAAAAGGGTCTCACCGTCTCATGGAAAATTTTTACAGAAGAACTCCAAGCACAATATAGCAATAGTGTGACAGACAACTTCAGCCAGCTTGCTAAACTTCAACAAATAGGACTAGTTAAGGATTATATGACTAGAAATTCCAAAATTTATCCTTAAGAGTGGATACAATTATAGAGGAGAACTTGAATGATTTATTCTTGGGTGGTCTCAAGGATCATATTCAACATGAGGTACGCATGTTTAGTCCTATCTCGGTAAATGAGTCTTATATTTTGGGACACAGGGTAGAGGAGAAGTATTTGATTCCTAGGAAGCAAGGGGATAATGTGACAAGAGAGAAAAGATATTGAACACCTTCTCTTCCTCAACCTACTAGGTTGACTCCATAGCAAATTAAGGAGAAAAGAGCAAAAGGGTTGTGTTTCAATTGTGATAGAAAATACAGTCGAGGACATAAATGTAGTGAAAAGAAATTGTTCTATATTGAAGGTCCAAGTGAGGAAGAAGAGGAGGAACCCATATTAGAGGAGGATAGGGAGTCAAGTGATGAATCACATGATTCTCAACCATTCATTTCTTGTCATGCACTCTCAAGTTTTAGTGCACCACAAACTCCCAAGGTAGTGGGTTTCTTCTTAAAGAAGCATAAAGTAACAATATTGATTGACTGAGGTAGTACTCATAATTTCATCAACAAAAAGTTGGCAACTCATCTAAATTGTTTTATATATCCAGCCCCAGAGTTTCAGGTTTTGATTGCAGATGGTGGTATAGTTAGTTGTTTGAGGAAGTGTCATAGCATTAAATTATCCATGGGAGATTGTCAACTTGATACCCCAATGTATGTGATATCAATGGGTGCAACATATATTGTTTTGGAAGTACAATGGCTTACTACATTGGGAACAATTGAGATGAACTTCCAAGAACTATTCATGAGATTTCAATCAGAAAGAAAGGTAGTGCAGCTAAGGGGGTTGAAGGAAAAATCCCCACAGATGGTAAGCTCTCATCAAATCAAAAAGTTTCTTAAGAAAGGAGTGGATGGATTTGTGGCCCAGCTATGTTCATTAGAAGTCTCTCAATCTAATGCTCCTACTCATCCAGATTTACAAGCAATAATTGATCATCACTCAGTGGTTCTTGGAGATATGCCTAAAGGACTTCCTCTTAAGAGGGATCATGATCATGCCATACAACTAGTTCCAGGGAGACAACCACCAAACATTAGGCCTTATAGGTACCCACACATACAAAAAAGTGAGATAGAAAAAATTGTTGAGGAGATACTAGAGGTAGGAATTATCAAGCTTAGCCAAAGTGCTTAGTCCTCGCCTATGGTGATGGTGTGTAAGAAGGATGAAACTTGGCACATGTGTCCAGATTATAGAGTACTCAACATGTACACCATTAAAGATAAGTTTCCTATTCCAGTCATTGATGATTTGCTAGATGAATTGAATGGAGCTATGTATTTTACCAAGTTAGATCTTAGATCTGGTTATCACCAAATTCAGATTAAGGAGGAAGATATTTGTAAGACAACATTTCAAACTCATGAGGGTCATTATGAATTTTTGGTGATGCCATTTGGTCTTACCAATGCACCATCTACATTCCAAAGTTTGATGAATTCCATTTTTAAGAAGTTCTTGAGAAAGTTTGTGTTAGTGTTCTTTGATGATATATTGATTTATAGCAAGACTTGGGAAGAACATTTGTAGCATGTAGATCAAACATTACAATTACTTGAAGATCATTAACTCTACACTAAGCCATCTAAGTGTGGTCTTAAGGAGGTGGAGTATTTGGGACACATAGTTTCACATGGAGTAAAGGTGGACCCTAACAAAATTAAGGCTATCATGGAATGGCTTATTCCAAAAACCATTAAGAAACTAAGGGGTTTCTTTGGATTGACAGGGTACTATAGAAGATTTGTGAAGAATTATGGTCATATAGCAGCACCCCTCACCACTCTATTGAAGAAGGATTATTTTCATTGGAATGAGTACGCTAATGTAGCATTTGAGCAATTGAAAGAGGTTATGTGTACAACTCCAATGCTTGCCACTCCAGACTTCACCAAGGAATTCATTGTGGAATGTGATGCTTCTAGAAATGGGATATGAGCAATTCTCATGCAAGAAGGCCAACCAATTTCTTTTGAGAGTCATCAATTAAAGGGTAAGAATCAACTCAAACCTATTTATGAGAAGGAAATGCTAGCAATCCTTCATGCAGTTAAATAATAGAGGCCTTATCTAATGGGTCGATGCTTCAAGGTTAAGACAGATCATGATAGCCTAAAATATTTTTTGAAACAAAGATTATCCTTTGAAGAGCAACAAAAATGGGTCACTAAGATGTTGGGATATGAATTTGAGATTGTATATAAGAAAGGGAAGGAAAATATTGTGGCTGATGTACTTTCTAGGAAGGATGAGAAAGATGAAGCCTTATTGTGTGCCCTTTCAATATTACAAGCAAATTGGGTGGAAGAAGCCAAAGTAGAGTGGCAAAATGATGTTGCGACAAGTAATCTCATCCAACAATTAAAAAGTGATCCTAGTAGTTTACATAAGTTTTGTTTGAAGGGGGATATTCTTTGGTATAAAGAGTTCATGTATCTCTACAAGAATTCCACTCATAAACACAAGATTCTCATAGAGCTACATGAGTCCCTAGTTGGTGGTCATTCAGAATTTTTGAAGGCATATCATCAGGTCAAGCAAGAATTTTTTGGGGAAGGGCTAAAAGGTGATGTTCAAATTTTTTTGGCTGAATGTTTGGTTTGTCAAAGAAATAAGGGGCAGACAATTAAGACACTAGGTCTCTTGCAGCCCTTATCTATTCCTAGCCATCATTGGGAAGAGGTATCCATGGACTTCATCATAGGGCTTCCCAAATGTAAAGGTCATAATGTCATCATGGTAGTAGTTGATTGCCTCACTAAATATGCACATTTCATTGCATTATCACATCCTTTTACAGCAAGTGTAGTGGCAAAAGATTTTTTGGAGAATATCCAAAAGCTACATGGTACACCTAAGGTTATTGTTAGTGATCATGATCCTATATTTAATAGTTACTTTTGGAAAGATTATTCTCATGTTTGGGTACTCAATTGGCTCGTAGTTCTTCATACCATCCTCAATCAGATGGGAAAACTGAGGTTGTTAATAAGTGTTTGGAAGGATATCTACGTTGTTTCACTTCAGAGAAATAATCTCAATGGGTAGATTGGCTACCACTTGTAGAATGGTGGTATAACACTTCTTTTCATAGCTCATCAAAAATGTCTCCATTTTTGGCACTTTATGGATAGTATCCTCCTTCCATCACATCATCATTAAAGGTGTCACCAAGAGTTTAGGCAGTAGAGGACCACTTGCTTCATCAACAACAGGTACTTTCAGGACTCGAGGAGAATTTAGCTATGGCACAAAATCAAACGAAACAACAGGCGAACCAACATCATAGTGAAAGAAATTTTGAAGTTGGGGATTGGGTCTTCTTGAGATTGTAGCCTTGTAAACAAATCTCACTGAAGCAAAAAAAAAAGAATAATAAGTTGTCTCCAAGATATTATGGGCCATACCAAATCATGCAAAAGATTGGTAGTGTTGCCTACAAGCTAGAGTTGCCACCAACAATAAAGATACATTAAGTTTTTCATGTTTCTTGTTTGAAGAAGGTAATTGGGCATAATGTTCCTACTTAAATAGTACTACCAGAGCTCGATGAAGAAGGATGAATCATTTTGGAACTAGAGTACATTCTTCAAACATGCACAAAGAAGCTGAGGAATAGAACCCTCACTGAGTATCTCATCCAACGGAAGAATTTACTAGTTGAAGAGGCCACATGGGAGGACGAGGAGTTTATTCAAAAGAATCCACACTTGGTTAGCATTGAGGACAATGCTTCTTTGAAGAGGGGGGCATGCTATACCCTTAATATTGGTGTACATAGGGTTATAAATAGTTGGCTTGTGGCTATCTTAACTCCTAATTAAGTCATGTTATCATTATTATATTATTATTTAGTTCAATAGGTTGGACTAGGTGTTATATAGGGGTGTGTCTATTCATCCTAAGAATAATTAGGTATATATAGGAGGATGTGAGTCTTATTTCATCATCATATTGTGAAGTGTGTTCTCATTGGAGATATTTGGAGGTTGCCCCCTCAAAGTGGCCTACTATTCTTAGTTATTATCAAGTATTTGCAAAATATTTCATATCATCTTCTTCCATTGTGCAAGTTATTTCATTACAGGGAAAAACCATGGTGGGGGTTAACCCAAAAGATTTATTCTCTATTAAAAGAATAGAAAATAGGAAGGCACTTGCCTTCCGGTGCACTTCCCAGAGCTCACTACTCAGAGGAGGCTCACTGCCTACAAGAACATTTACAACGTTAACACTGAAAGATTGAACTAAGAAACAACATCTTCTTCATGCAAGGTTTAGTTCCATTGAAGTGCACAATACCTCTACTCTACCCCCACTCACTTCCTTGCTACATCCACATCTTCGCTACTTCCACACCTTTTCCACGACTTCACAACACTTATTTATACATGTCATCGACATTGGAATGAACATCAAAGTCAGCCAAACAATCATCTATCTGGAACATTCTCTAAAATAGGTATTACAAGCAATTACAATCACAAGATTTAAAATACTACATGCAAACCACTGCACTATCGGCCAAACATAACTAGGACTCAAATCTTCCTTGAACATCATGCCATGCTCCATAAAACTTCTCTTAGATCATCTGCAACACACACCATGCATCCAGTCAGCTAAGACTAGAAAGAACAGCAACACCCAAGGAGAGATCTTCATCCACGAGCTTAATCCTCGATGCAGACCACCAACACAATAGGTACCCAATTCAAAGACCACCACAAGCACAATGAAATCAACAGGAATAACCGCACCACCTCAAATCACCAGAAACACTTGCACCTTCATCCAGGAACTCAAGAACACTAACTATCATGACTGTCACACTAGAAAGATTACTTGCAGACCT
Organism: Cunninghamia lanceolata; assembly: GCA_027924645.1. Taxonomy (NCBI): domain Eukaryota; kingdom Viridiplantae; phylum Streptophyta; class Pinopsida; order Cupressales; family Cupressaceae; genus Cunninghamia; species Cunninghamia lanceolata. Next base: position 1,106,577 of record BSBN01000609.1, read on the forward strand.
CCAAACCACAAACCACTTGAGTTGAGGATACACACCAACATCCCAAACACATCTCTAGATCTGTAGATCATAATATTCCAATGCGGATCAATCCAGACCAAATTTTTGTCACTCTATCACCTCTGAACAACTACAAAACTCAATTTTTCTCAGATGGCCATAACTTCACCAACTCTCCATGCGGACCTCTCAAATCTTAACTGGAGCAACTTCAGACAATCCTCTACAAACCCTTTAATCCATAGACTCTGATCTTCATCTTACTGGGAATGCAGAGCAATCTAGTTCATTGAACTACATTGTCTTCACTATCTCTGACAGAGAGATATGTAACTCACTTGTTTCTTCCAAAGAGGCTAATTTTCTCAATATCCTCAACATACAAGTCTTCTAAACAAGCAATAGAATAAGATACAATTGACACTAATGACAACAAGAATATGTTGACATCAATGACAACACCGATTAGACACATATTTGCAACAACCATAAGCCATAATCTAAAGTTCCCTTCAAGTATCTAAATATTCTTTTCACTACCTTCTCATGTGTTTTATTGGGATTATCTTGATATCTAGAAACCACACATATTACATGCATAATATTAGGTCTAGAAGTAGTCAAGTATAATAATCCTCCAATCATAGATCTATAGGTAGTCTGATCCACCTCCAAAGACTCATCATCCTTGCTCAAGTGACATCTAGTGACCATGGGAGTAATCATTAGTTTTGAATCCTCCATACCAAATTTATTCAACAACTCTTTGATATACTTAGCTTGAGAAATAAAGATACCACCATCTAGCTGAGTAATTTGAATTCCAAGGAAGAAAGATATCTCACCAATCATAGACATCTCAAACTCTTTTTGTATCTCCTTTGCAAACGTTTTGCACATATCATCATCTCCACCAAATATGATGTAATCAACATATACCGCAACTATCAATATCATATCTCCTTCTTCCTTGATGTAAAGATTGCTATTTGTAGTACCTTTCTTGAAGCCTTGCTGAAGTAAGTACTTATGCAACCTAGCATACCAAGATCTAGGTGCTTTCTTGAGACCATACAAAGCCTTTTTAAGTTTGCACACGATGTCTGAATCTTCTGATATCTAAAAACCATCTGGTTTTTCAATGTTAACCTCTTCCTCTAGATCACCATTCAAAATTGTTGACTTAATATCCATCTGATATACCTTGGAGTTCTTATGAGTAGAAAGGGAAAGAAACATTCTGATTGCCTCCATCCTGGATGTTAGAGCAAAAGTATCCTCAAAGTCAATGCCTTCAACTTGAGAGTAGCCCTTACATACCAGCCTTGCTTTGTTACTTACAACTTCACCTTCTTCATTCATGTCATTCCAGAACACCCACTTTGTTCCTATGACATTCTTGTTAGTTGGTCTAGGAACCAATTCCCATGTTTGATTCTTCTCTATTTGATCCAATTCTTCTTCCATTGCTTTTATCCATCCATCATCTTTGCTAGTATTAGAAAAGGTTTTGGGTTCTACTTTTGATAACAAGCACAAGTTTACTTTCTCATGTGTCTTAGAAAACTGTCTCCTTATCTGCACACCTTTATTCTTATCTCCAATGATCTAATCTATGGAAAGGTTCTTCTGAACATACTTTGCTAGAGTCTTAGGCACTTTCTCTGGTTCTTGTTTTTTTTCTTCTTTCTCTTCTTCTTCTTCATATTCAATGCATGGAAGATATCACATCCTAATTCCTATGATTCTTGTGAGATATGATACAGATCTTCATCTACTTTAACATTTGTGCTTTCAATCTTCTTTCCCAACCTCTTGTTGTAGCATCTATAGGCCTTGCTTCTAGTTGAGTAACCAAGAAAGATTCCTTCATCACTTCTTGTAGCAAACTTTCCTAGGTCTTCTTCATCTCTTCTAATATAGCATTTACTGCCAAAGATCCTAAAGTATCTGATAATGGGAGGTCTTCCATACCATAGCTCATAAGGGGTCTGAGTACTATTGACCCTGAGTTACACCCTGTTAATTAGATAGATAGTAATGTGAACTACTTTCTGTTGAACACCCAAGGTACTGAGAGGGGGGTGAATCAGTACTTTATTAAACCTCTTACTTATTAAATTATAATCCATTTACCGCATGCAATAAAAAATTAAATTAAACATAGAAGAAACAACCACAATCCATCACATATGAACGCTAGGATTTTTATGTGGAAAACCCAAAACTGGGAAAAACCACGGTGAGTGTTATCTCACAATATATTATGTAGGAACAATACCAAATTACAATAGAGGCTTACTACCTTAGGGCTCACTGCCCAGGGCTTACTGCCCAAAAGAAGTGCTCATTGCAAGAACTCTCACTACCTAGAAAGAATGAAGTAAGGAAATGGCTCACTACCAAAATGAACTGCTCTAATTGTATCTACATATGCATGATTGTAGCACCAATGAAGATCAAAAATACTGTCTCAAAACTATTCATCTTTGACTTCTATGTTTCACTATTCTGCTTCTACATGAGAATGAGATCTCTCTTCTTCTACTTTTGTTGCCCTCAAAATCTCATTCAACTTTACTTGTCACACACACACTCTTACAATTGCATATCATCATCCAAGTATCAAAATTGATCACATATATATCGACATACTAAGTGTTGTGATAGTTGTCACTGATGTCAAAGGAGAAGTTGCATGTCAGATGTTTTCAATGATGTGGATCATGTGGGAAGGTTTATGCTTCATCATGCAGAGTGACATATGTGGGAAGGTTTATGCTTCATCATGCAGAGTGACATGCAGGGTGATATACTTTCATGATTTCATTAGTCCACTTGCCACTTGCTTATTGTTATATGGTTCATGTTCATCATGTTAGAAGAAGGGATGTTGGTGAATTGGTCATCTATGGACACTATGGACATCATGCTTCAAAGTGTTGTCACAAAGATTTATGATTGGCTCTTGGTCTTCATAGCATCACATCTTAATGTTGACATCTGTAGTGTTGTGGAAATGATTAGAGTGCATTGTTGTCAAAGTGGTATGATGTTTGATGTTAATACCACAATGGATTTGGTACAAGTTGGCTGTCAGGAGAATATGTTCTATTCTTGGTGTGGTTCAAGACAATATGGAGTTTGGTTCATAAGAGTGATTCTTGGTGTTTATTCATGTCTTCATTAGTCCTAATCAGGATGCCTTCTATATGCTTTCATCATACCATATGTCTTCATCATACACTATTCATGCTTCATGATGTTTTTCTTAAGAATCAACAAATTCTCCTTGACAAGATGTAAATATTTATACGATTCATGTTTTTGGATCAGGAGAGCATGTACAGGTTACAAAGACCTAAAACCCTAAATAGTCTAAACCCTAAACCATATCATAGGTCCTAATTCTAACCGTCTTTATAAAAAAGCACTTTATGTTTTATTTTGTAAGTGACTTATTATAAGAAGTCACATCACTTAAAGAACTATTTGAAGGGGTGCTTTAGTCATATTGGTGACTGACCCATTTTTGAGGAAACCAACAACTAAAGGTTGTCAAATTCTAATGGGCGCCTAAAAAGAAATCAAGGGCACAAATTAAAAGTGTGAATGAGCGTGAAAAAGAAAATCGAAGGGTAAGATTTAAACCTTCTTTAGAATACAAATGGACATGATACTATGTTAAATTTGATGGGCACATTTGTTAAGGCAATTTCTAACTATTTTTGATAGGTTCTTACCAGATTGAATGGCCAAGAAAATTGATAAAAGGAACCATGAGTTAAATTTTCAAGGGTTGGTTGGTGTTCTATGTTCCAAGGTGTAATATCTTCATGACTATTTGAATAATGACTGTACTCTGATGATTGTAGAGAGTTTTTGGGTGTGGTGACATAGAGGGTGTAGAGACATAAATGATATTGTGAAACTATATATAAATGGAGTTAGTTTTTATGTTTATGTGTATGTAGATTTTATCTATAGAACATACTTATTTGTTTATGCGTATGGGCCCATATAAAGAAGTTCTTTTGTGTGGGATTGATGTCTAGATGAGTTGAATATCATATAGAGAAGTTCAAAAGACAAGAAATAAAGTGTGGTCTATTTTGCAGAGAGGGTAAAGAGAGCAGATGACTTTCAATGTCATTAAGTAGTGAGAGGAGGTCTATTGATAAGTCTTGTGAGATGTCCAGAATGAAGACTATTTTATATATATCTTTGAATGATGATTTTTTTATGTGAGCAGTATGAGCAGAGATATTGATATATTTCCTTATGTTGAAGGTAAATCTGACAAACAGGATATATGATGGCAGAACATGGTGACTTGTGCAAAGTATGGTAAGGTTCATGAACTCCTTATTGTTGTGATGACACCTTATATATTTCTTGAGTACTTTGAATTTGAAAGGAAAGTGGTGGTTTCATCAGATTATTGTGATTAGAAGTTCATCTTCATTGTAATGTTCATTTAAGTTGAAAGTTGTGGGAGATATGGATTGTATTGTAAAAGGGAAAACCCCTGAAATAGTTTTTCTTCTATTATTGGAAACTGGTCATTAAGACCAAGGAGATTTTGCTAGTGAGGAACCTGATAGCCAATGAGGCACATTTTACTAGTAAGGTATTTGTACTTGCCAGTGAGGTAATTTGTATAGCCAGTGAGGCACATTTTACCAATGAGGTATTTGTACTTGCCAGTGAGGCATTTTGTGTAGCCAGCGAGGCATGTTTTTTATTAAGCCAGTGAGGCATTTTCTTAGTGGTTTTTCATCCCTATGAGGGTTTTCCACTCATGAAAAACATGTGTTATGGTCCATGTTGTTTATCTTTATGTGTGTGCCCTAATGTTTTTTCTTTGAGGTCTTGATCATAATATTTATAATCATACTTGTGCATATGTATTTGGTAAATCTTTGAAGTCTCTCTCATTCTCTATCCTATGAGTTAAAAGGTGCAAAAGGTTTAAAAAGTTTATAGACCACTGATTCACCCCCCTCTCTTAGTGGTCCTGTACTCCAACAAGTGGTATCAGAGCATAGGTTCCCTATAGAAGTCTAATAGGCTTGGGTAGGTCCTGATAGTGGAGTACCCTGGGAAAGTATAAAAGAAATAGAGAAAAGAAAGATGCCAAGGAAAAGGTTGTACAACAAACCCCAGTCAAGTCTAGTAATGTATTGTTGCATGATTCACCCCTAATAATTGATACAAAGTGTGATAAAGAAAATGATTTTTTTGTTGAGATTAATGACATAGAAATAGACCTCTTTTTGGATGAAGATGGACAGAAGTTTGATGAAGATGATTGTGAAGTTGATATAGAAGGTCTTGTGTGCCCTAGATGTGATCAAGCAACTTAGAAAGGAGAATAAGAAATTAGAAGACCAACTTCAACAAGAAAAAGATTCCAAAGACAAGGTATGTTTAGATTTTGAATAAGTTTCTTTAGAGTTTAAAGAGGCAAGAAATCAGATTGTAGACTTAAAGAGTCATGTTGATGAATTTGACAAATTGATTATTAGTCTAAAGACTAAAATTGAGGAAGCCAAAAGAATAATAGATGTAACAAAATATGACCTTGAGGTGAAAAGAATTGAATGCCTGAAATTAGAGGTAGAAATTGTTAATCTAAGAAAAGATTATGAAGGTTTCAAGGTTCTATCCAAGATATATCAAGAGTTTGAAGAAAGTACAAAAAAGTTGCATGAAATGTTAGGCAAAAAAAAACACCATAAGGACACCACAGGCTTAGGATATGAGGAAGGACAGACCTCTAAGGCAAGAAAGACACCTAAAAAGAAGATAGACTTGAGTTTTCATGCTACTGCTTCTGAAGACAAGAAGAAGATAGAAGATCAAGTCTTTGATAGAAGGAGAAGAAGAGAAGACATCAAGAAACACCGTTCAATGAGGTACAACTATTCTTCGTTTCATGGTTATTTCTATTCCTGTCAGATTTATGGTCATAGAGCTAGAGATTGTAAAACTCATTCAAGAAATCATTTTGGATGGAATAGGGACAAAAATTCTCTGAGAGGAACCTCCTGCAACAAAATAATGAAAATGCATGAAATAACAGAAATAGCAGAACACAGAAGGAATTTATTGATCGCAGGCCACTTCGAGGGGGAAACCTCCTTTGAGCAAGGTCAATACAATAAACTCGTGGATGCCTTCATTGGCCTCAACACATACTTATATACTAAGTCTAATCTAATAACTATTACTCCCCATGAATGTGGGATAATACAATATACTCATGGGATGACTTACAAAGCATATGTGTCCAATAGAAATATACTAACAAAGTAAAGAGAAGGGTTAAACATGGGTTCCTCACATCCCCTCCCTCTTAGAAAATATTTGTCCTCAAAGCTTAAGATGTGGAAATTATTGTTGAATCTGAAGGAGTGGTTCCTATGTAGCATCCTCTGGTTGCATTCCATGCCACTAAATTAATACCTCTGTGATGGATCAAGAGCGAAGCTGACGAGTGCGCCTGTTGAGGATGGCTTCCAGCTCTAAAATGATGGATCCTTCATTATCCAATTCTAGTAAAATAGTTTGTGCTCTGATGTTGGTGCCAAGAACTTTCTTTAGACAAGAGACATGAAATACTGGATGAATGCGGGAAGGAGGAAGCTCCAATTTATAAGCAACTGACCCAATCTTCTGAAGAACCTTATATGGCCCATAGAACTTTAGAGCCAGCTTATGACGCCCTTTGAGTTCAGGGAGGATTTCTTGTATGGATGTAGATGAAGAAAAACCATATCACCTACTTGAAAAGTGCACTCATAATGGTGTTGATCAGCTTGTTGTTTCATTTGATTTCTTTCCATGTGAAGACTATCCTACAAAATACGAAGAATCTGATCTTGGGTTCAGAGAACCATGTCAACTGCCTGAACTAGTGAACCGCTGGGGGTGTATGGAAGGAGCACTGGTGGTGCCTGACCATATACTGCTTCATATGGAGTCATTTTAGATGCAGTGTGGTAGGAGGTATTGTACCACCATTCAGCGAGAGGGAGCCACTTTGCCCATTGATGCTATTGTTCTGAGGTGAAGCAATGAAGATAAGTTTCCAAACATTTGTTGATAACTTTAGTCTAACCATCTGTTTGTGGGTGATACCCTAAACTCATCTTCAGTTTGGTGCCAATGTGGTGAAATAGTTCTGTCCAAAAATGACTGGTGAAAGTTGCATCACAATTTGAGACAATGGAAGAAGGGATTCCATGAAGACAGAAGATCTGGTCCATGAAAATCTATACGACTGAGGAGGCGTTATAGGGATGGAGGAGGGCACAAAAATGACTATATTTGGAGAGGTGATCAACCACAACCAAGATCACCATCTTCCCTCCAGATTTAGGGAGCCCTTCAATGAAATCCATAGAAATATCTGTCCAAATCCATGTAGGGATGGGCAAGGGTTCGAGCAATCTAGGAAGGAGTGTTGTTTCACCCTTGTTGCACTGGAAGGTATCACATTCAGCCACCATCTGTTGAATTACCCTTTTCATTCCTTTCCAAAAGAAGTTACGTCATGCCCGCTCATAAGTTTTGAGGAACCCAGAGTGCCCTACCAATGGAGAAGCATGGAGTTCATAGAAGACAACCTGTTGAAGATCTATGCTGTGCAGAAGCACTAGATGACCCTTGTATCTCAGAGAAGCACTATCCCAAGAGTAATGTAGTACAGCAGAAGGGTTATTGGCCAACTATTGGATGATTTGAGATAATGAAGAGTCATTGACATATCCCTGCTAGACATATTCCAACCAATTTGGAACAAACATAGAAATAGCTGAAAGAGAAGCTTGGTCATCAAATGTACGAGAAAGTGTGAGAAAGAGCATCCGCCACAATATTATCCTTACCCTTCTTGTAAGTGATCTCATAGTCATAACCCATGAGTTTGCTAACCCATTTCTGTTGTGCTGGGGAGGACACCCATTGTTCTAGGAAATATTTCAGACTCTGATGATCAGTCTTGATGCAGAGATGATTCCCTAATAGGTATTACCACCACTTCTATACTGCATGCAAAATAGCCATCATTTCCTTCTCATATGTAGAGAGTACTAAATTCTTACCTGAAAGGGCTTTGCTGGTGAATGCAATGGGATGTTCATCTTGAAGGAGAATAGCACCAAGTCCATTACCATAAGCATCACTCTCAATAGTGAAGGTCTTGGAAAAATCTGGCATAGCTAGAACAGGTGTAGTACACATAGCTTGTTTCAGTTTGTCAAATGCACACTCAGTAGCATGTGTCCATGTAAAACCATCCTTTTTCAACAGAGTTGTTAATGGAGCTGCAATATTCCCGTAATCCTTGACAAACTTGCAGTAGTAGCCAGTCAATCCCAAAAAACCATGGAGGCTCTGGAGTGTCTGAGGATGCGGCTAATTTTTCATGGCATCTATTTTGGCAAGATCCACATGAACCCCTTGGACTGAAACAATATGCCTGAGATACTCTACTTCCTCCTGCCAAAAAACATATTTGGACTATTTTGCACAGAGATGATGATCAGAGAGAAGTTGCAGTACAAGATCTAGATGTTGGAGATGCTCAGCCCATGTTTTACTATAGATGAGGATATCATCAAAGAAGACCAGAATGAATTTCCGCAAGTAGGGCCGGAATATTTTATTCATCAATGCTTGGAATGTGGAAGGAGCATTAGTGAGGCCAAAGGGCATGACCAAAAACTCATAGTGGCCATCATGCATGCAGAAAGACATTTTAGGGATATCATCCTCATGAACCCAAATTTGGTGATACCCAGAATGAAGATCCAACTTGGAGAAAAAAAGAGCGCCATGAAGCTCATCAAGAAGCTCATCAACAATAGGAATCAGAAACTTATCCTTGATTATGATGTGATTAAGTGCTCGGAAGTCAATGCAGAGGCACCATGACCCATCTTTTTTCTAGACAAGAAGAACTGGTGAAGAAAAGGAACTGGTACTAGGGCGAATAATACCTTGCTTCAGTAAGTCCCGAACGAGCATCTTAATCTCTGTCTTTTGCTGAAATAGGTAGCGATAGGGCCTGATGTTGGGAGGAATGCTTCCAGGAAGGAACTAAATATGATGGTCCTTTGGTCGTGAAGGTGGCAATCCCATTGGTTTAGCAAAGACACATGCATATCTATCTAAAATTTGTTGTAGATCCAAAGGAGTAGTGGAGATCGCTAATGGTTGCATCTGAATGGAATGGAGCTGAGCGATGACACCATGTGAATTCTTCTTAAGGAGCTTTTCCATCCGATGTGAACTGATGATGCTGAGAGACCTTGGTTGTAATCCCTTTAATGTGTGTTTTTGCCCATTGTCTAAAAACTACATCCAAAGTTCAACAAAATCCCATAAGATGGGTGCAAGCGTGCGTAACCATTGAGTGACCAAAACCACATCACATCCACCTAAGGGCAAGGCAAACATGTTAGAACATAGGTTATAATCTCCAATAGAGATACATACATTGCAAGACTTCCCATTTGTAAGGTAAGGTGCCCCCATTGGCAATCATGACTTCAAAGCTAGAGCAAGGATGGACAAAATAATCAGCCTGTTTGGCAATCTGAGGGTCAATGAAGTTAAGAGTGCTACCAAAATCAATGAGTATTGTAAGAGGGAGCTTCTTGAAGTAACCCTTGACCTACATGGTTTGTAGGGTGGTGACTCCTATTAAAGCATGGAGAGATATCTCTGGGTAGTCATCCTAAGAAGGAGGGTCAATAGGTGGCTGCTGAATGTCGACCTAATCATCTACTAGATCCTGAGCATCTTCATAAACTTCAGTTACAAGCGAAGAATCCACATCCAAGAGATAGAGATTTTGCTCAACACATCTATGTCCCCAAGTGAATTTCTCATCACAATTATAACAAAGCCCTATTTCTCTACATGCCTGCATCTCTGCTTCAGACAAATACTTGATAGGAGTTGTTCTAGGAGCTGGCATGATTTGAGGTCTTTGGGAAACCATATTTCTGAATGGAACAAAAGTGGATTTGGAGCATTGTTGAGCTATGATCTTGTCATCTGCCAACTTAGCCAACCCTAGGGCTTCCATCATTCTGTTGGGCAGAACATTTTAACCTCAGATCGGATTGCATCCTTCAGACCACTGACAAAACAACTCCTGAAGAATTCATCAGACAATCCCTCTATGTGATTGGCTAGTTTCTCAAATTCTGTCTAATATTCTCTCACAGTGCCAGTTTGGCAAAGTTTAGTGAGTGCTCATGTGAAGTCATCAAAAGCACTAGGGCCAAATTGTTGCAAAATGAGTTTGCAAAAATCTATCCATTTTGGCTCTTCATGAGTCTTGATGTACCAATGGAACCATTAAAGGGCTTCATGTTCCAAATGAAAGGATGCAAGTGGGACTTTGTTGACATCAAACGTATTATGTAAACTGAAATATTGTTCTGCCTGGTATATCCATCCAGTTGGATCGTCACCATTGAAGCGAGGAAAATCAAGCTTCAGCCCATGAAAATTGCTGGAAGAAGAGAACCCAGTGTCTGCAGAAGACTCTAGCTACCATCTATTGTCCATGGTTGAATACTGAAGATTGAGGCCAAGAATTTTTTCATCTAGATCTTGGAGTTTGGTCTTGAGGGCTGCAAGTTCATCCTCCATGTTTTTTGCTCCTGTGCAGGTGACAATCATAACCAGGATTTTTTATTTTTATTTTTATTTTATTTATTTATTTATTCTAGAAACAATCTACAATGGCTTTGGGCAGATGCAATCTGTGATTTATCAACTAGCAATAGATATGGACCCTAGGTATGTTCAGCTTCCTAAAGGTTCAGGGGATTCACTCGGCTACCAATGTTGTCTAACGGCTTGCATATTGGGGTAGTACCCCTCACTCCATGGCTCAGGTAAAACTGATAATCGCTTTGCCACAAACGACAGCTCTTGGTTTACCTCATGGATGGGAACTAGTCAATCAGGTAGGGGCCGTTACCCTTTTCACTGGCAAGTCCTCTCAATGGGCTAGCTTCTTCGGGGTTCCTGTGGTACTCCTCACAATGAGTTTTAGGGCTATGCCCAGGCACTTCCCATAGTCAAGCGGATAGGGATTATTCCCTGATCCAAACCTGCAATTGAAATGAACAATACATATGTAAAGAAAAAAGAACTACTGCAATAATCACAGCGCCTGGAGGCCACTGCGAAAAAAATTCAGCAAAAATTCCACCCAGGAAGCCCAAGAAAGCGCTCTGATACCAGATGAAAGGAATCTCCTGCAACAAAATAATTAAAATGCATGATATAATAGAAATAGCAGAACACAGAAGGAATTTATTGATCGCAAGCCACTTCGAGGGGGCAACCTCCTTTGAGCAAGCTCAATACAATAAACTCATGGATGCCTTCATTGGCCTCAACACATACTTATATACTAAGTCTAATCTAACAACTATTACTCCCCATGAATGTGGGATAATACAATATACTCACAGGACGACTTATAAAGCATATGCATCCAACAACAATATACTAACAAAGTAAAGAGAAGGGTTAAACATGGGTTCCTAACATTCTCATAGCTTGTCAAATCAGGGTTATAATGATGTTTGTTATAACTATAATAATGTTGGTCACCTAGCAAGAAATTGTTGGATGTGTGAAAGACATGATCATGTAAGGAATGTCAATAAAAGTTCTCACAGAATGTTTAGAAGAAACTATCTTTCCTTTGATCAAGACTACAATATTTTATGTTATAGATGCAATATGTTTGGGTACAATGCACAGTGGTGTAGAAAAAGGTTGATGAACCATCTAGAGACTACATGTTCAAATAAAAGCAAGAGAATATCTTGAGCAAGGAAAATAAACATCCTAGGTCAGTTTGGAGAAGGAAACAAGTGAAAGAGAAGGTTGAACATAATCTTGTGCATGATACACAAGAAACATTAATAATAGCTTAAAAGAGGCAAGATGGGTTTAGGGGGAGTCACCCAATGTTTTATTTCTTACCCCCAAGGAGTTTCAAGAGGTGATGGAACAAGATCTTACAAATATGTAAGTAGGATGGTTTGTCATTGATGTAAGATGACATGTCATTGAAGAGCCTTTCACTCTTAATCATGTCTTCAGGATGTGTCTTATGTTGCTTCAAGATAGCTTTACTTGCTTATACCATAACAAAATCTCAAGTTTTCTTCATGCTCATCTTCTTCATAGTATGGTGATGTTGATTGCTTTGATTTTTGGGACAAGATGGTGGTTGAATTGCAAAATTTCCCTCATGATATTTGTAGTCATCAGTCTATGGTGATAGGTGTAGTGCAATAGTGGTTGTACTCTAAAAAAATTGTATTTAAAAGGGTTTGATCTTTTATCAAATATTACAGTTGCATGTGCTCTGATAAGACATGGATAAAATTTTTAGAAGATCAAACATGACACATGGAAGTTTTGTTCTTGAAAGTATTACTATATTCTTTTGAATAGTGACAATGCTTTGAAAATATGAAGAATTCATTATACCTAAGGAGATAGAGAAGAAAGATTGTGTTCCTCTTTCAAGTCATGATGCAATGAAATAGTGTGTTTCAACCTCTGTTTGACAGTAGCAATTCACAGTGTGGCTTAAGTTTGATACAAAGTCAGTATGTGGGTAAAAATGATAGTGGCTTTAATGATGCTTAGGAACAGTTAGTTTATACTATGACTTGCTATGATGTTGATGCTCATGAATATCAACTTTTTACTTGAGAGTATTGATAAACAAGTGAAGATCATTTACTGTCGTGAAACAGGGTATAGTATCTATCAAGGTATTGATAGTTGTATGCATGATGTATCTTAGGTGCAACTATGTGTATGTAATGACTAGAGTGTGTAGAATGGAGTATCTTGGGTGTTTGACAGGATGTTATGCATGCTTTATTTGACATTGACAAGTAAAGAAATTGTTGACAGTGGTTTGTTGGTTTGTATGATCTACAACAGGCAGAATGTTTTTTATTAAATAATAGTGGAACTATGTGTAATGCTTTATATTGTTTCATGGTGCAATGACTTGTGATGATCTCTTCTTGATAATAGCTAGAACACAGTGTTTTTGCAAGACATTGAAATGAACTCAGTATAAACAGTGAAATCATAGTGGTGTAACAGTATTTTTTTGTGTATGGCTGTGTTTTCTTGTGTTTCAAAGTGCAGCATGGACAATGATCATTCTTCTTTACAGTGACTTTCTCAGTGATTTGTTCTTACATGACAATGCTATCTTGATGAGTTGTTAGAGGATCACAGTTTTAGGGGGAGTAATGTCAAGTGCACCAATTGTAGTTGCTGAGTGATATCATAGTAACCAAGTATGGTATAGAATGGTTTGCATTATGGCATGGTGTTGGTGTTGATGTCAACTAGTGGATCAAGTGGAGATTCAATTGATGGAGGTTGAAGACATTTGAGGCATGCATGTTGTGACAAGATCAATTGAATGCCAATTGAGGAAATAGACCATTTTAAGAATTGAAGAATATATTTGCTTCAAGGAATCACAATTTTACTATCTTGCAACAGTCAGTATGCAAATGAGTCCATTGTTTGCATATTAGGGTTTGTCAACCTAAAATCCTAAGGTCTTAAGAACCTATTTTATTCTAAGAAAAAAATACTTTTTTGTTTACAGCAGTGACAGGAACTCAAGTGCATTGATCAAGAGCAGAGTATCATTCCAATGAATCTAATGTATGGACCATGGATAGTAGGGAAGACATTGATATTGCAGGGTATGATAGACAAGGGGGCTTTGGTGCAGATTGTGTTAAGTTCCTCACACCCTTTGTCAGTTGATGTCAAAGGGGGAGAGAGCAAATGTGGAGTGGTTGTTTTTTTTTCATCAATGACAAAGGGGGAGATTGTTGTGATAGTTGTCACTGATGTCAATGGAGAAGTTGCATGTCAGATGTTTCAATGATGTGGATCATGTGGGAAGGTTTATACTTCATCATGCAAAGTGACATGCAGGGTGACATACTTTCATGCTTTCATCAGTCCACTTGCCACTTGCTTATTGTTATATGGTTCATGTTCATCTTGTTAGAAGAAGGGATGTTGGTGAATTGGTCATCTATGGGTACTATGGACATCATGCTTCAAAGTGTTATCACAGAGATTTATGATTGGCTCTTGATCTTCATAGCATCATATCTTAATGTTGACATCTGCAGTGTTGTGGAAATGATTAGAGTACATTGTTGTCAAATTGTTATGATGTTTGATGTTAATACCACAATAGATTTGGTGCAAGTTGGATGTTAGGAGAATATGTTCTATTCTTGGTGTGGTTTAGGAGAATATGGAGTTTGGTTCAGAAGAGTGATCTTCTTGGTGTTTATTCATGTCTTCATTAGTCCTAATCAAGATGCCTTCTATATGCTTTCATCATACCATGTGTCTTCATCATACCCTGTTCATGCTTCATGATGTTTTTCTTAAGAATCAACATATTCTCCTTGACAAGATGTAAATGTTTATACCAATCATGTTTTTGGATCAGGAGAGCATGTGTAGGTTACAAAGACCTAAAACCCTAAATAGTCTAAACCCTAAACCATATCATAGGTCCTAATTTTAACCATCTCTATAAAAAAAGCACTTTATGTTTTATTTTGTAAGTGACTTATTATAAGAACTCACATCACTTAAAGAACCATTTGAAGGGGTGCTTTAGTCATATTGGTGACCGGCCCATTTTTGAGGAAATCGACAACTAAAGGTTGTCACATTTTGATGGGTGCCTAAAAAGAATTCAAGGGCACAGATTAAAAGTGTGAATGGGCATGAAAAAGAAAATCGAAGGGTAAGATTTAAACCTTCTTCAGAATACAAAGGAACACGATACTATGTTAAATTTGATAGGCAAGTTTGTTAAGGTAATTTCTAATTATTTTTTACAGGTTCTTACCAGATTGAATGGCCAGGAAAATTGATAAAGGGAACTGTGAGTTAAATTTTCAAGGGTTGGTTGTTGTTCTATGTTCCGGGGTATAATATCTTCAAGACTATTTGAATAATGACCATACTATGATGATCGTAGAGAGTTTTTGGGTGTGGCAACATACAGGGTGCATAGACTTAAATGATATTGTGAAACTATATATAAATGGAGTAAGTTTTTGTGTTTATGTGTATGTAGATTTTATCTGTAGAAAATACTTATTTGTGTATGCATATAGGCCTATATAAAGAAGTTATTTTGGTTGGATTGATGTTTAGAAGAGTTGAATATCATACAAAGAAGTGAAAAACAAGAAACAAAGTGTGGTCTATTTTGCAGAGAGGGTAAAGAGAGTAGATGACTTTCAATGTCATTAAGTAGTGAGAGGGGGTTTATTGATGATTCTTGTGAGATGTTCAGAATGAAGACTATTTTATGTATATCTTTGAATGATGAAGTTTTTATGTGAGCAGTATGAGCAAACATATTGATATATTTCCTTACGTTGTAAATCTGACAAACAGGATATATGATGGCAAAACATGGTGACTTGTGTGAAGTATGGTAAGGTTCATGAACTCCTTGTTGTTGTGATGACACCTTATATATTTCTCGAGTACTTTGAATTTGATAGGAAAGTGGTGGTTTCATGAGATTATTGGGATTAGAAGTTCATCTTCATTGTAATGTTCATTTAAGTTGAAAGTTGTGGGAGATATGGATTGTATTGTAACAGGGCAAACCCCTAAAATAGTTTTTCTTCTATTATTAGAAACTGGTCATTAAGACCAAGGAGATTTTTCTAGTGAGGTACCTAATAGCCAATGAGGCACATTTTACCAGTAAGGTATGTGTACTTGCCAGTGAGGTACATTTTACCAATAAGGTATTTGTACTTGCCAGTGAGGCATTTTGTATATCCAGTGAGGCATTTTGTATAGTCAGTGAGGTACATTTTACCAATGAGGTATTTGTACTTGCTAGTGAGGCATTTTGTGTAGCCAGTGAGGCATGTTTTTTATTAATCTAGTGAGGCATGTTTTTGATTAATCTAGTGAGGCATTTTTCAAGTAGTTTTTCATCCCTATGAGGGTTTTCCACTCATGAAAAACATGTATTATGGTCCATGTTTATCA
The DNA here is from genome assembly GCA_027924645.1 of Cunninghamia lanceolata. Lineage (NCBI taxonomy): Eukaryota > Viridiplantae > Streptophyta > Pinopsida > Cupressales > Cupressaceae > Cunninghamia > Cunninghamia lanceolata. The sequence continues at coordinate 1,122,714 of BSBN01000609.1, forward strand.
TTATGTGTGTGCCCTAATGTTTTGTCTTTGAGGTCTTGATCATAATGTTTATAATCATACTTGTGCATATGTATTTGGTAAATCTTTGAAGTATCTCTCATTCTCTATCCTATGAGTTAAAAGGTGCAAAAGGTTTTAAAAGTTTATACACCACTGATTCACCCCCCCTCTCAGTGGTCTTGTACTCCAACACTAAGATGTAGCATGTAGTCATAACTTGTCAACCAAAATCATTTACCAAAATACACAGCAGATCAAAACAACACTTGAATTATGTTCACATATATTATCTCCATCCATATAATCACTTATAATAAGATTCCAAACAACAAAACTTACCGCACACACATCATACTATCATGTTAGCCTTAATCATAGACTGTCACTGGTTCAGTTCAACTGTCTGACTACATCTTCCATTGCAGACCCAAATACTTGCTCAAAATCATATCAGAGACTCTTCACATATCATATATCATACCTTCAGAACTACAAAGAGAAATATTCTTTTGCAGTAGAATGCAGACCACAAGAACACATGCTCTATCACAGTCAAGTTTTATCAAGCCAAGTAGCGATACTTAGGCACCATAACTATCCTTCCGGTGAAACTCAAAACTTCCAACTCTAGATTTAGATACCTCATACACAAGTTTACAACACCTCACAACCACATAACAAAATTTGTAATAGCGAAGGAATGCATACCAATTCAGTTGAGTGTTCTGTTCTAATTTCCTTTATTCTTTGCACTGCTGGACTTAGAATTTTTGAAGATAGACTTCCGATACTCATCAAGAACTAAAATCTTGGACAAATGATCATTTGAGACTGTGAACAACATACCTGACCTGTATGATATGATCTTCTATTGTGGACCAATACCAACTCAAACACTGTGTCCTTGTCGTTGCTTCAATATACTGCCAACACTTAGCCATAATGGCTAAGTCTTCTTCTCCCGACCAAAAACACTATTCTAATCTTGTTCCTTTGCTTGTTGTCATCAATGACAACTATTGGCAAAAAAGTCAGCATCCCCCTTCAGGATTTTGACATGGCTTAACCGCCTCCTATTGGTCCTTATCTCGAATGGTGTAGGTTTCCTAACAGGGGTGCCTTTTGGGAGAAACAACCAGTTCAACACCCTACAAATGGTATCAGAGTAGGGTCATGGGTTCAAATCCCCTCATGTAACACTAAGGGGGGATTGTTGGTAAAAAAGTTAATGTCCCCCTTCAGGATTTGTGGCATGGCTTAACCATCTCCCACTATTCCTTATCTGGGATGGTAGTGATTTCCTGATAGGTGTGCCTTTTGGGAGAAATGGCCAGCTCAACACCTTACAACATCTTTAGATATCATGCACAAGTTGCCAAAAATCTCCTCCTTTGGCATTGATGGTAACACTCAATGTGAAAAACTATTACAACTCCCCCTTTCTCTTTATAAACTGCTCCCATGTCTTAATGCTTTATTGTTTTTCAAAAAAAATTCACATGCTTCATTTCTTCTCCCCCTTTGACATCAATGGCAAAGGTGTATGATACAAAGATATGTACAAGTTGCCAAAATTTCAAAACTATTTTTCTACTTTACCGCATATATACAAGTGGTATCAAAAATGCTTACTATTGTTCCGAGAGAACATCTTTATAGATTATTTTTAGTTGCATCATTTCTTCATCCCAGCTGGTCTTGACATAACTCAAAATTAGTATGTGCCCATTAATTTGGGACACCAAATCTTCTGCTTTCTTCATTGTATCAGGGGCATCAGTGTTTTGCCTTGTCTTGTCTGTTGTTGCTATTAACTTAGTTAGGGATGCAATTTTGAAACTTGCTACCTCTCGGAGCTAACTCATTCTATGCTTTATGATATCCTTCTGGGTCCACAACTTATGTATATTAGAATGAATGGTTTCCACTTGTGCCCTTTGATTGCGAATAGCATCTTTTGTTGAGTCATAAGTTTTGGATATCTTCATTATTTGAGCTTCCCATCTATCTATTTTATCTTTTATATCCTTAGTCTTAACCGGCCATGTAAGACAAAATTGATACAATTCATTGGCTTCTTTAAGGGATAACTATGCATATTCTATACTTTTATCTAACAAAATTTTGTCTTGAGAAGCTTTATCTTTTAGTTCAATTAATCTCTATCTATTTCAGCTCTTACCTTTTTGTTAGTAGCTTGCTCAAAAGATTCAAAATGGGAATTCATGGACTCCATAAGCCTTTTCATTTGTGATGTGGGAGAGAGTGTTCTATCTCTTTGAACTTTGGGCATAATATTCTCAAAAATGTTAATTGCTTCACCAAGTAGCTCATTGTCTTCCATGTGAGACTTTATTATTTCTTCTTGGGCAGTTGCTTGGAACATTGTACCCAACTTCAATTTATGCCTGCCAAGTTTATTTGACCTTGCAGAAGTTCAAATGTGTTTTCTATTTGTGCTTCCTTCTATTTTAACAAAAAATTCCTTAATGAGTCAGCAGTTTCTCTTTTTATTTCTTCTTGAGACATTTCAGTATCTTGACTTTCTAGAGGAGGTTCTTGAATGTGCTCTTGTTCATCTCTTTCTAATTCTGGAGCATGGATGTCTATCATTTGTTCATTTTCCTCTTCTTTCTATTCTTCTTGTTCCTGAGATGCCTTTTCACCAAATGTCATCTTTGCTTCTTCAGACTTCTTCTCTTCTTCAGTTTCTTTCATTTCTTTATTTTGTTCAGAGTTTATCGGAGGAACTATTCCACTTTGTTTTGTATTCACTTCCTCTTCACTCCTTGTGCTCACCAAAGGAATAATTGTACCCTTCTATATGATCTATTCCACATTTATCTCACTAGTATTTTGTTCCTCTTCATTAGTGTCAACAATAATTGAAATTTGTAGCTCATGTAACACCTTTAGTGTTATCTCCTATGTTTCCTTAACTAGTTTCACCAGACATTAGAGCATTGACTCTCTTCATGGTTCTAAATTCTTCACTTATCCTTTTGGTAACTTTGACCTTTCTTCTCTTGTGATGTCTGGGCACAATTTTAATAAGACATATTCCTTTATTTCAGCATCTTTGGCCATGAACCCCTCTTTTGTTGCTAACATTATGCTTGCCAAACTATCTAGTAGCTCATCTATAACTTCAATCAATGTCTTGCAAAACATATCTAAGTATCTGACAACTGTTGTTTCAATAATTACCTTGTTTGCATTAGATCTTTCATCATACATTTCAGCTATGGGTTTTAAATTTCCATGCTGGGAAAATGCACTGACTAAGGTTTCTAGGGAAAGAGTTGCTTCATTTTCAGTCTTTTCATCTTCCTTCCTCTTCTTGGTTTTTTCTAAGGGCTTCTTCTTCTTACCATAGTTGGTTTCCTCTATTCTTGCATGTTTTTCTTCAATCTCCTCATCTGTCTCTATTTCCTCTTCTTCTTCTCCTTCACCCAGGCTCACATACACTCTTTGTGTTGCCTTTGTTTTCTTTCTTTTCTTCTTCTCTACAGTTTTCTTTACCGGTACTTGTTTTTCAGGCTTAGTCTTTTCTTTCTCAGCCTTTTTCTTAGGTGTCTCATTCTCAACACTTGCAGCCTTTTTTTTTGCAACAAAGGGTCCATAACTCTTTGAAATAGCTACAGAGGTGGATACTCTTGTCCTTCTTGTAGGGCCAGATGCAAGCTTTTCTTTTTCAACTTTCTCCTCTTCCTTCTTCTCTGAGGATTTTGATGTTTGCCCTTCCAGAGCACTTGTAGCCCTTGATGTCTCTTCCTTTTCTCTTGATTTACTTATTTTCTCATCTGTAAACCCATGGCTCTTGGCAAGTTCCTCTACATACTTCTTGACCTTTCTTTGGGTCTCTAGTTGACTTTGATCTACATGAACTTTGAGAGATAGTTCTTGTTGTGTGGTTACACAACATGCCCCATTTTGACTTGACAAAATAAGGACCCAACTTTGTTGGCTTGCTCCTTTGCTTTTGTGTTATGGGCGGTAATGGTAAAACAGCATCAGTCAATATGTATGTGCTTAATGTCAGGTATATTTTTGATCTTGAAGTCTGAACCAAAATTCCAAAGTCTGAATCTTTCCTCAAGAAGCCTGCCATGTGAAAGAGTATAAAATTTCATGCAGGTTTACCTTTTGGATCACCCTGATATTCCTTAGGGAATGAAAGTTATGACAAGTCAAAGTCCTGGTCAAACTTGATATTCCTGGGGGGGTCATATTCCAAACATCAGTCACCTTGTGTAATATCACCCTGATATTACAAATATCACCTTGATATTATAAGATCACCCTGATGCCAGTTTATCACCCGATAATCATTTGGTACGAAGCCCCGGACGTCAATCTTATGTGATAATGGTATTTACCCATCAGACAGCTTCATATATTTTGTGAGGGTCATATTTCAAATATCACCCGATCTTTCGAATATCACCCGACCTTTTGAATATCACCTGATCTTTCAAATATCACCCTGCCATAGAATATCACCCCAGTGCCGATATGATGATGACATCATCCAACCCTGATGAATAGAGAAAATCACCCTGACGGTGACTTCATCATCCTTTTTACCTTGCAGAGGTATTTTTCCAACGATCGCCCTTTTAAATAACATGATGATGATGTCAGCTTATCCCATTCCACAAAGGACCCAATATGACGGCGACATCATCAATCGGCTTGAACTCTGAAGGTCATCTAATTTCTAACATCCGTCATCTTTTCTAATATGACTGATCTTTCATAACATGACGGTGATGTCATTTTGACTCGATATATAAAAAGCTTGACATGACCATGACATCATCTTATTCGAAGGGTGATATTCCTCAATATTAGGGTCATATTTCTTAACATCACCTGATTTCCTTTAGTATGACCATGACGTCAGCCTTTCACATTTTAACGAAGCCCATCCATGATGATGACATCATCATCATATCCTGATCTATGAAAAGAGTCATGTTAGTTAATATCCCTCATATTAACTAATGTGCATACCCGGACCCGATAGTTTTAGTCAATGGAATTTAGTGAACAAAAGCACATGTATTGCATATGCATGATCTTATGCATGCGATAACTGAAAATGTAAGGCTTGCATATCATATGAAGGGTCACATTACCCTTGGAATACAAAAAAGGCTACCGGAAGGTGAAACTATTTGCAAGAATTCAAAGAAACTCAAAAAAAATTAGGAAATTTTTTACCTTCCCCTTGGCAGGGTCATAACTCCTAGCTATTTTCTCAGAATTTATATTTTTTTGGACTCATTGGAAAGATAAACTAGTTATCTAGTTTGAGTTGCCCAGTTACTTAGGCTTAATGCTAAGTTACCATTGAGCCCTAATTTCATTCCAAAGTCCTCCGAAAATGCAATTTACCAAGATGTAGAAAATACCAAAAATCATATTTTCGATATTTTTATCAAAAATCACTCAAATGACCATGGACTTGATTAGACATTGAAGCCATTTTAGGGCCTGATAGCATGTTTTCCAGTCAACGATAGCCACCCAGACCCTCTTGACCACCTATGGACATTTAATTATGCAAATTTTCACAGATGCTCAATATTCATAACCCGATATATAGGTTTGCACATTCAGCCTATTTTAATGTAATTTTTATCTTCCTGCTGGCTATTAAATGAAGCCGATGCTTATTTCTTGTCTGTTTATTGCAGGACGGTGGAGCTATTTGAGGCTAAGATCAGGATGGATGAAAATTACAAAGTTGCATGCAGAGGTAACATGAACCCGAGCTGAGGAGGATATTGTCAAATATGCTATTTGTTAGCTGGAGGATGGACTAGGTCAAAGATGCTGGAATATTCTATGCCAACTATGTAGCTGCCAACTGGCAGGCACATGCTATTCATCTGGACTGTTGATCTTAATAGATAAATCCTGACCGTAGGTCATTTGTAACCGTTCCCTCACCTTATTCTATAAAAGGTGTAGGGATGTGATAATTTGGGCATTCAGAAGCTTAATTGAAATTTGACTGTTGAAATATCAGGGCCTATTTCAAAGCTATTGTAAGCATACATATCATTGCATACTTAATGAAAGAGAAGACCATTTGATTACAAATCATCATAAATCTTGAGTAATCAGTGTTTGAATTCTTGATACATGCTTTGATTTGTTGCGTCCCTTGGAGTGCTTATCAGTTTGTATGTGTTGTCTTCATTCCTTTTCCTTTGAAGTTAGCATCATCTGTATCTAGCTGTGGAACATCCTAGTGAAAATATGGTTTGATTTCTTCTCCTCATGACTGTATCTGGTATGTATGTGGTTCAATAGCTAAGATTCACCAAATTTAAAGTATTCTTTTAATTTTCTTTGAATTTCAGAATAATTCACCATCATAATTGCAAATAACAAATAATCAGAAGCAAATAACATGAAATATGCTGACATCTTGTAGATAACTGAATATCATTAACATATTTGAGCTAAGTGCATGTAGTATTGAAAATATCATGCAAATAATTGCAAGTAATGATAGAAATCATGCAAATATCAACCTGTAGGCACATTATTTGAGTGAATTCATAGTGCAGAGGTAGAATTGTTGGAGATTTATGCAGAGCAGATATAAAGAGCAGTGAGGAACTTTGCAGAAGCAATTGAATTATGTAAGACCCCTGAATGATTAATAGAAACACACATCAATCACTAAGTAATAGCAGTAGATTATGAACTAATCAATGGAGACTTGGAATCATGAATTCTTTGAGTTCATCATATCTTTCAAGATGAGTAAAGGTTGTCATGTAACTTTTATTCTATTTTTGTGTATGACTAACCTCATCATCAACATAAATTGGTGCTAGAAGGAGGGCCTGAACAAAGAATCTGTGAATTTCTGCAAATGTTGCATAAATATTTCGTCATTTGAGCTTAATGTCTACAAATATCTCTTATCTGAGAGGTTTTGGTTGCATCCTTGCAAGGATCTAGCTCAATGCTTCAAAGATTCGTTGAATTTTCTGAGCTTTCAAAGTTTTAGTCTGAGATATGATAGATCTCATTAAAATTTCAAAATCCTAAAAAAAAATTAAAAATAGAGTCTCATTTTGATGGATACATATGAGGACAATTGTCAGGTTAACATTCCTTTATTTCAGGAAACTTTGAATAGGCAGCTGTATCCTCAAAGTTTATCTAACTTTGGTTTATCCAGTTGTTGCAAGATACACCAGACTGTAGAACACAGTGAAATTAATTATCTAACTTTTCTTATAAGGTTGGATCTATATTTGAAAGGAATAATATTCTTTATAGATGTGTTCAGGGCTAAAGCCTGGCAGGAAAATGAAGAAATTCTGGAGCAACAAGCAGATGTAGCACTAGAAGTTATTAGTTGTCCAGACACTAAAGTGGACCGCTTTAAAGATTTTGAATTATACTTGTCTAGAAATATACAGTGTAGTCAAATATTAGGTTTATCCACTGATGATGTCTTGATTGAAAGTTGGTACAGATTACATGACGAAGAGCATTCAGAAAGGGATTGTGATGCTTGCTTGGTCATGTTGGAGAAGACTCAAATTCTGGAACAACAAAGAGAAGCAACACCCCTAATGATGAGTTGTTTAGAAAATACAATAGCTAAATCAGTTATAGAAGGTAAATAAGACGAAACATCTTTCCTTGAGTCATTCTATGGTGAGATTGATAGGAGTTCTCTACTTTATGGTAAAGGTGAGGCAGAGTGCAGGTATGAATCTTTTGAAAATTGTGGAGAAGAAACCACTTGTCAGGATAAAGTCTTTGATTCTAATCCTAATACTTTCGATAAGGATAATGAAACATCTTTCCTTTAGTTATTCTATGGTAAAAAGGAATGGAGACATGTGGAAGAATTTAAATGCATTACTACTGATGAAGTTCCCATGATAGCAACTAATGGAGTCATAGAAAAGAAACTAAATCCTGATTTCATAGCTGACTCCTTTAAATTGAATGATCAAATGCAAGAATGTTGCAGGTCAATGGAACCAGATACCTTACTGGATGGAAAATGTGAGTTATTTGATGAACAACTCATGAAAGTTGAAGATGCAAAAATCTTTGGAATTGTTGTGCATAATCAGATGCCAATCTAATGTCACTTTGAAAATGAAATAGCAGAGTATTCCTATCAATTGGGAGTTGTTTCACCTTTACAGTTAAATGATTTAGGAATGATAAATTTATGTATATTAGGTTATGAAGATACTCATTTAGATGCTAATGTGCAGAAAATTAAAGAAAACATTGAGGTGTTGCCTGAAGTCAAGAATCAAACATACATCCAGAATGAGGAGACAGAGCTAGATAAAGATGAAGGATTAATACTTCAAGAGTCATACATCCTTCAATTTGAAGTGATACTAAATACTGAGCTAAACAATGACAGTGCCAAGTCGAATGGAGGACCAGTTGTCAATGAAGAAGCATATTCAACAGGATCAGAAATACATCAGGTTGTATTTCTCCTTTCCACAGTAAATAGTGTTGAATACTATTTTGATTATGGAAATTCAGGAGATAAGACATGCATATGGATTAATCATGAACATGATGAGCTTCCTCAATTGTTGATAATCAAAGGTTATTCGATTAAACACAACACAATGAATTTAGAATACAAGAATACTTTTCAGAATACAAGGATGAATTTGCTAGGATTAGAACCATAACTAGTGCCCTAATGCTCCTGCACGATATAAGGAAGTATGCAAATACAGGTGTCTTTGGATCTTATTATGGGTTTTATTTACCTTGTAGGGTTTGTATATAGTTTGGTAGAGTAGTTGTTTTGTTTCCTTTCTTTGCTTTCTTGTTTTGTTTTCTATTGTTTCCTTTTGTAGTTAGCTGTTTGTATAGTTTTCTTTGTGTGTTTTCTTTTGTTTTGCATTGTTGAGTTCCATTTTGGTTAGTCAAGATGATGCAGCTCATCACCCTAAGAAAATAACTAAATTGTTAAGATTCAAGTGATGAGAACAAATTCATATATAGGTTATGACTCATTTTGAGAAGTATTGGTGATCAGGTCTATGATATGTTTTCATCAGGGTGCCTTTTCTTGACTAAAGTGACTCTTTCACAATGACTCACCTAACATCCTTGGGTTTGTTAAACACACAAGTATAGGTGTTAAGTGAAAAATCTTAAAGGACTCCCTTGCTACCAATGCAATCTCCAACCTAAATCAGCAAGTGACCATACCTTGCACACTAAGCTTACATGATGACATCAGATTTATAGACTATAAAATATTGAAAAATTGGAAAAGAAATAAAATTAGGCCATCTAAGTAACTCTACCGGGGCTATAGATGTCTGTTGGCAGTGGGGCTCTACTTAGGGGGATTGTATAGATAACCTTGTCGGGGCTATGGACGCCTACTGGTAGCAAGGCTCTATCCAGGTTGGCTATGAGGGATGCTCCCAAACTATGTAGCTTAACATCAGCTACTCATGCTTTCAACTTGCTTTCAAGATGAGGATAATTAATCATTTGCACACACCTGATCCTTTATTAGCATTGTTGCCATGATGAAAACATTATCATTTAGAAAGATTATAAGTGCTCATGCTTAGAAAGAGTTAGAATACTATGTTAGAGTGTGTTCACATCACTTGAATCATTGGAATTTAGTTTGTTTTCTTTGGTGGCAAGTTGTTGTGTGGTTACACAACACACCCCATTTTGACTTGACAAAATAGGGACCCAACTTTGATGGCTTGCTCCTTTGCTTTTGTGTTCTGGGCAGTAATGGTAAAACAACATCAGTCAGTATGTATGTGCTTAATGTTAGGTATGTTGTGATCTTGAAGTCTGAACCCAAATTCCAAATTCTGAATCTTTCCTCAAGAAGCTTGCCATGTGAAAGAGTATAAAATTTCATGTAGGTTTGCCTTTTGGATCACCTTGATATTCCTTAGGGAAAGAAAGTTATGACAAGTCAAAGTCCTGGTCAAACCTTATATTCCTGGGGGGGTCATATTCCAAACATCAGTCACCTTGTGTAATATCACCCTGATATTACAAATATCACCTTGATATTATAAGATCACCCCGATGCCAGTTTATCACCCGATAATCATTTGGTACGAAGCCCCAGACGTCAATCTTACGTGATAGTGGTATTTACCCATCAGACAGCTTCATATATTTTACGAGGGTCATATTTCAAATATCACCCGATCTTTCAAATATCACCCTGCCGCAGAATATCACCCCAGTGCCGATATGATGATGACATCATCCAACCCCAATGAACAGAGAAAATCACCTTGATGGTGACGTCATCATCCTTTTTACCTTGCGGAGGTATTTTTCCAACGATCGCCCTTTTAAATAACATGATGATGATGTCAGCTTATCCCATTTCACAAAGGACCCAATATGACAGTGACATCATCAATCAACTTGAACTCCGAAGGTCATCTAATTTCTAACATCCGTCATCTTTTCTAATATGATTGATCTTTCATAACATGATGATGACGTCATTCTGACTCGATATATAAAAAGCTCGACATGACCGTGATGTCATCTTATTTGAAGGGTGATATTCCTCAATATCAGGGTCATATTTCTTAACATCACCTGATTTCCTTCAGTATGACCATGATGTCAGCCTTTCACATTTTAATGAAGCCCATCCATGATGATGACATCATCATCATATCCTGATCTATGAAAAGAGTCATGTTAGTTAATATCCCTCATATTAACTAATGTGCATACCCGGACCCGATAGTTTTATTCAATGGAATTTAGTGAACAAAAGCACATGTATTGCATATGCATGATCTTATGCATGCGATAACTAAAAATGTAAGGCTTGCATATCATATGAAGGGTCACATTACCCTTGGAATACAAAAAAGGCTACCGAAAGGTGAAACTATTTGCAAGAATTCAAAGAAACTCAAAAAAAATAAAGAAATTTTTTACCTTCCCCATGGCAGGGTCATAACTCCTAGCTATTTTATCAGAATTTATACTTTTTGGACTCATTGGAAAGATAAACTAGTTATCTAGTTTGATTTGCTCGGTTACTTATGCTTAATACCAAGTTACCGATGAAGTCTTGAGCCCTAATTTCGCTCCGAAGACCTCCGAAAATGCAATTTACCAAGATGTAGAAAATACCAAAAATCATATTTTTGATATTTTTATCAAAAATCACTCAAATGACCATGGACCTGATTAGACATTGAAGCCATTTTAGGGCCTGATAGCATGTTTTCCAGTCAACGATAGCCACCCAGACCCTCTTGACCACCTATGGACATTTAATTACGCGAATTTTCACAGATGCTCAATATTCATAACCTGATATATAGGTTTGCACATTCAGCCTGTTTTAATGTAATTTTTATCTTCCTGCTGGCTATTAAATGAAATCGATGCTTATTTCTTGTCTATTTATTGTAGGACGATGGAGCTGTTTGAGGCTAAGATCAGGATGGCTGAAAATTATAGAGTCACATGCAGAGGTAACATGAACCCGAGCTGAGGAGGATATTGTCAAATATGCTATTTGTTAGCTAGAGGATGGACTAGGTCAAAGATGTTGGAATATTCTATGCCAGCTGTGTAGCTGCCAACTGGCAGGCACGTGCTATTCATCTGGACTGTTGATCTTAATAGATAAATCCTGACCGTAGGTCATCTGTAACTGTTCCCTCACATTATTATATAAAAGGTGTAGGGATGTGATAATTTGGGCATTCAGAAGCTTAATTGAAATTTGACTGTTGAAATATCAGGGCCTATTTCAAAGCTATTGTAAGCATACAAATCATTGCATACTTAATGAAAGAGAAGACCATTTGATTACAAATCATCATAAATCTTGAGTAATCAGTTTTTGAATTCTTGATACATGCTTTGATTTGTTGCGTCCCTTGGAGTGCTTATCAGTCTGTATGTGTTGTCTTCATTCCTTTTCCTTTGAAGTTAGCATCATCTATATCTAGCTGTGGAACATCCTGGTGAAAATATGGTTTGATTTCTTCTCCTCATGACTGTATATGGTATGTATGTGGTTCAATAGCTAAGATTCACCAAATTTGAAGTATTCTTTTAATTTTCTTTGAATTTCAGAATAATTCACCATCATAATTGCAAATAACAGATAATTAGAAGCAAATAACATGAAATATGCTGACATCTCATAGATAACTGAATATCATTAGCATATTTGAGCTAAGTGCATGTAGTATTGAAAATATCATGCAAATAATTGCAAGTAATGATAGAAATCATGCAAATATCAGCTTGTAGGCACATTATTTGAGTGAATTCATAGTACAGAGGTAGAATTGTTGGAGATTTATGCAGAGTAGATATAAAGAGTAGGATATTTGAAGGAATATTGATGAACTTTGTAGAAGCAATTGAAATATGTAAGACCCCTGAATGATTAACAGCAACACACATCAACCACTGAGTAACGTCAGTAGATTATGAACTAATCAATGGAGACTTGGGATCATGAATTCTTTGAGTTCATCATATCTTTTAAGATGAATAAAGGTTGTCGTGTAACTTTTATTCTATGTTTGTGTATGACTAACCTCATCATCAACAGTTCCTCAAATGTACCAAACCTCTCCTCTTTTGGGTCTTTTGGTTTTCTTAGTATAAGGTCTGCCAAATTAGTTAATACTTCCTCTAAGACTTCATATCCCATTGTTGGGACCCATACAATTCTAGGTTCAACAGCCTCCATGAGGCGTTTGTCCTTGTCCACCATGAATACAATATACTTTTCATACTTCTTTACAATTGTTTCAGGGATCATAGCCCTAGCCTACATTTTCTTTTAGAAGTTTTTTAAATAACCCCATAAAGCTGCACTTTGTCTGTTAGAATTTCCCAAACTATGCAGGTGATTTCTGATTTGAGTAGCTACATGTGCATGATCAAGCCAATCTATATTCTTCATACTAGGTAACTCCCTCAGAAAATAAAAGAATAGACAAATAATCAAAGTTCCATACTTAAAGGGATATTTTCTTTCCTTTTTTCTTTTCAATTTCTCCATTAGTTGTTCCTAGAGCAACTCACATAGGTCATAGTTTGCATTATTTTTGACAATATCATATGCTGTGTTTATGGTTGTTGTAGATACTAAATTCTCCCTATTGGAGAAATAGACTTTGTACCCAATTACCATCGATGCAAATCTAACTGTCAGATCCTCAATGTCAATCACAGTTAGTGCCCTCTTATCAAATTTCACACTAGGTAATTGCGTTACTACATTTTTTTTCATGCTTTTCAAGGTTAGAACCTTTTTGAGAGAGCTCATGCCTATTACTACTTTGATAGCATCCTTTTCTATCATGTGGGGCACATCAAGCCAAAATAATTCATCATGAATTTTACTCAAAACATATCTAACCCATGCATCATCTATGAATACTAGAAAATCTAACCAAGTATCCAGGTTCTTCTCATGCAGAGCATTGTATTCTTCTTTTAGTGCAATCTTAATAGTAGTTAGCTCATCTAAGTACAATTTCCCTAATTTCATGTGATCATATTCCTCTAGGTTATGTATGCCCTAACATCTTCTGTATGCGTAACACTGTGTGGAACCTTAGAAAATGCACCTTCAGAATTAGTTATTAACAATTTAAAGGGATGTTTCTTGAATTTTGGATGGGGCCTCTCTATTATCTCAGCTACTTGGGGGTAGCCATCTTCACAAATTCAACACAGAGAATTTTTGAAAGAGATAACGATAAATACCTTTTGCCTCCATTAGGGTTTCTTCACCGGATGCTTGAATTTTCCCTGGCTTGCTTTTCAGGTCTCTTTAGTTGCTTGAAAGTTTGAATGCAAAGTGATTTTTCTTTCAAAGGGATCCCTTATATTCTCTTTTCATCAAGATTTAATTGCAATAAATGCTTCATTCAAAAATTTGTCAAACCCTTTCTTTGCTATCCATAGTCAATCAAGATTGCTCCACAATTTACCAGATTAGATTTTTTCTATTAGAATCTTCGTCATAGGATCTATCATTCAGTCTTATAACTCACATCTTTATGTTGGATATTAGCACTACATTTCTCGCTAGGGGAGTAGGATTTTGCATTAAGCTCCTCCTGAGCCAGAGCTCTCAATTTACTTACTAGGGGAAGTATTAACACCAAAATCTAGTGCGGACCCATCCTTAATTTCTTGCACTTCCTTCTTAACCCAAATTTGACTAATCTCCTTCTTGATCTCTGCTAGATCTGTCTTTTGTACCAATTTCTTCATTTCTACCTGATTAGCCTTCTTCATATTTTTGCTTCTACAAAATATTGCAATATGTTCAGGCTTGTTGCAATTGAAGCATACAACATTTCTTTGTCCATTTTTTCTTTCATTCATCCTTGATCTACATTGGTCAACCTTGTGCCCAACTCTATTACATGTAAAGCAATTCCCATTGAAAGATTGAGCATTCCTTCCATTTTTATAGTTGTTTCTTATCTGGCTTCTGCATTCACTAGCTTTGTGACCAAACCTTTGAAATATAAAACAGTTACCTTTAAAGGTCTTAGCATTCCTTCTATTGTTATAACCATTCCTTATCTAACTTCTACAATCATTAGCCTTGTGACCTACTTTATTGCAAGTGAAACACTAACCAAAGAATGATGGAATATTTTGATTTACTCTACTCCTACATTGAGTAGCCTTATGACCAAACTTATTGCATGTATTACAATAACCATTGAAAGAAGGGTACCTTTGAGAATTTGGTTGCCTGACTAGTGGTCTTCTAGGTTTGTTCCTTTGATTCTGAAACTATTTTCCTTTGTCCTTATTGATCGCAACATTCTTTTCTTGACCAGTTTTGGAACTTTCACCTTTCTCAAATCCCAGGCCTTCTTTATCATCGGGGCTCTTCTGATTAGCAAGTATTTTATCAATTTGGGTAGTACTCACTCTGAATGTTTCTTCCTAATTTCATGCATGTTTTAAATCACCGTTCAGATCCACAACTTCTTGCTCAAGCTTTGTGCAGTCTTTAGTTTTGCTTTTCACCATCTGATTTAGGTCTTCTGCTTTTGCTTTTTTTACAACTTCCACTTTCAGATTACTCAAGGTGTCATTTGTAGATATCAATTATTCACTAACCTCCTTATATTTTTCTTTGAACTTCTTGACTTGGTCCCTCAATGTTTTGATGCACTCATCTACTTCCTTGACATTATCTTTCAGATCCCTATTTTCTTTTTCAACCTTTTCAAGGTCTGCAAGTGGAAGTTTGAGTTCTTCTTCATTGACAAGTGTGCATTCTTCTTTAGTTTCAGATGCATCAATTTCTTTAGGAGTAGTAGGACATTTTTTACCTATTGTGTGTTCAAATTCCAAGATCTTCCTCAAGTTGTTAGACTTCTTTCAAGGAACTAGGCTCTGATGCCAATTGTTGAACACCCAAGGTACTAAGAGGGGGGATGAATCAGTACTTTATTAAACCTCTTACTTATTAAATTAATAATCCATTTACTGCATGTAATAACAAAGCAAATTAAACATAGAAGAAACAACAACAATCCATCACACATGAACACCAGGATTTTTATGTGGAAAACCCAAAACTGGGAAAAACCATGATGAGTGTTAGCTCACAATATATTATGTAGGAACAATATTGAATTACAATAGAGGTTCATTGCCTTAGGGCTCACTACCTAGGGCTCACTACCCAGGGCTCACTACTCAAAATAAGTGCTCACTGCAAGAAGGCTCACTACCTAGAAAGAAAGAAGAAAGGAAATGGCTCACCACCAAAATGAACTACTCTGATTTCATCTACATATGCATGATTATAGCTCCAATGAAGCTCTGAAATACTTTCTCAAACTCTTCATCTTTGACTGCTCTATTTCACTATTCTGCTTCTACATGAGAATGAGATCTCTCTTCTACTTTTGTTGCCCTCAAAAACTCATTCAACTTAACTTGCCGCACACACACTCTTACAATCACATATCATCATCCAAGTATTTGTTTAGGGGAAAATTGGATAGTTTGTTTAAGCTAGGTCAAATACCACAATCTCCCCGCTAAGCATTGGGAGGACAAGGACTGAGCTTATGAGCAAGCTTCTAATCACTTTGTCTGTCCCTTACGCTCGCGTGGTTATGAAACCTAAGACGCTAACTAAGGTTTTATCAAGTGTTTTCCTTTCAACCAAGTAAAACCCTAATTATGCCTTAAATCAAAAATATTTAGAAACTGATGAAACAACTGGCAAAACTAATCATAGAAGTGCAGAGAGAGGGTTTTAGAGACTGTGTACCCAGATTTTGAGGGCCACATGGACTAGGGCGCCTGCTCCAATGTCCTGTAAGTTTCTAAACTCAAAAACCTTTTATAGAAGGTCTCTGAGACTGCTAAATGGCTTCCAGATCCTAGAAATAACCCCTGGTTCGACTAGGGAGCCCGCTCTAATGTCCCGCAAGTCTCAGAATCTAAAAATTTGAAAGTTTGTCACAACTATACCCATAATATCCTCCTTTATGTAGCTTCTTTCCACTAGACCCTACAAAACATGATTTGCACCTACAAAAGAAGGAAAATGTTGTGGATATATAGGAGCTTGCTTTAGACAAGCCTCATCTTTGGTATTTCTACCTCAACAATAGCTAGAGATAAAGATTTGTAGAAGTGTGTGTGTTGGCACTCATTTTGACCTGGAGGTTGATTTTTCATGTTTAGGGGGTTTCTTCATTTGAACCCTATATCTTCTTGCCCATTTTCCTAAGTGTTGGACCTCCTCAACATTTCTCAGCTGCGGCATCATATTTTCTTAAGGGGAGAAGATCATCATCATCATGATATTCTAAGGGAAGGGGTCAGCATCATCATGATTTTCTGTCGACCAGATTTTTCATCAGGATCATCATGTTTCAATGTCGGGTGATGTTTGGATATTATCCCGATCCTGTTGATGAGCTACAGTGTGCCCTGATTTGCTTGCGGGGGTGATTTTTCAAGTATCTGGTGATTTTCCAAATATCACCTTGCCCTTTTATGATGATGATGTCACCCCGATCTTCTGAAGGGGTTATTTTTTGAGTTGTTCGACCCGACTTGTTTTTTCTTAAGGGTCGTCATCATCATCATCATATTTCCAGTTATCGCCGTGTTGCTTGCGAGGGTCATCATATTTTCTGCCTGCATGATCTTTCGCGGGGTGATATTTTAACATCGGGTGATCTTTGTTAAGATCATCCTGATGATGTTGCTGTAAAGTTCTAAGTGTGACCCGATATTCATCGTGGTCATCATATTTTGAACGTTAGGATGATCTTAGTCAATATCATCCTGATGTTGTTGTATCACTTCATGTTCGTTGTTTTATCATCCTGATGATGCTGGCGTCATTCTTACGTCAGGGTGATATCCGCTTTTCTGCCTGTCTGCATCATAATATTTCCGAAGGAGGGGGTGATATTTTCATATTTGAATATCACCCGGATGTATGTTTGTTCCAGCATCATCATGATGCTAATATCAGGGAGATATCCGCCTGTTGGCTTCATGCATTATCCAGTGGGGGGTGATCATTTCAAATATCTGTCATATTCATATATCACCCCGATCTTATAGCGGAGCTACAGTGCAGCATGATATTTGTGCATCAAGATGATATTTCCAAATATCCGGTTATCTTTCGAATATCATCCTGATGCCAACATGTGGTGGTGACGTCATCAAGGTCCGGGGGGTCATATTTCTAACATTACTCATCTTATGAAGATCCCCCAATGTTGTGAATATGACGATGACGTCATCCGGATATGAGGAGGTGCGCAGTAGGCAAATATGCTGATGACGTCAGCAGGATATGACGGTGACGTCATCAGGATTTTTCATCGGCTAGACTTTTGATATTGGTTAAGCAGGAGGATCTTCCTCCAATGGATCAGGTTGTGCCGATGAAGGCGATTATCATGCAGGTGATATTGCGATGATGATGCTGACGTCAGGGTGATTTTTCAAGCAACAGGATATCATGCTGCTGGAGGATGATGATGATGAAAGTCTTATACTAGTGTCGTCAGGAGCAAAAGCACCGACATCATATATGCTCATGACCTAGTATATAAAGTGTTAAAGAGGTCACCGCGGGGTGCATGTGGGATATTTGATATCCTGCATATTTTCAAATATCATGACGATGTATCTTGGCGGGAAATGGTTGCGACACACAGTTTTCTGCATTTCCCAAGGCCGCGAGTTGGTGTGCCATTAATGGCGATTGTTGCAGAGGTATGGGTGATGGCGTGGACGGATCCAGTACCCGACTGAAGTTGTACATCCACGGCTGGCGGCTCATGGCTCAAGATCCTCTTCTGTCCCCTCTTCTACCTGCTGCATTCAATGCATTGAGCGCCATTTTTCTGATACTGTGTATCTGGCAGGTTTTTTTTGGTCAACTATGTAATTAATGTTGGGAACCTTCCTTGCTGTATATAGCAGGTTGTGTTGCTCATTTGAAGGTTGTTGAAAGTTGAAGATTTTTGGCTCTGTAATTCAAAACAAGCTGATCTGGTTGCTCTGTACAGCTAAACCTGTGAGTCTATGTATCTCTTGTTGTATGTTTTGGCATGGACCCACTAATTTCATGATTAATCTTATATGAGAAATGCTATCTTAGCATGTGTTTTGTTAATTCTGTCTCCAGTATTGCATGTAGCTTTCTTCTGATTCTGGATATTTAAGTAATATTTGAGATTCTAGAACATAGAATTTCTATGTTGAATGTCTGATCTTTTAACTTCTGCTCAAGGGGTAGATTAAACTATTTTCAGGTTGAACATTGGGAAGGGTACACTGCAGTAGGGATGCCATAAGTAGAGATAACTTAACACTCTGTATTGGGAGATATCTGTAAGGCAGGTATCACATATATCCCCCTGAAATCTAGTTTTAGCTGTTCATGCTGATCATTCACAGGTGTATGTCTACTGACTCCAGGCCCTGGATAGGCACCAATCTTGCTTTGTGTTTGTGTTACAACCATGTCCAGCTTTGCATCCAAACTTAAAATCTAAATCTAAATCTAAAACAATCTTTAGGACATTAGAATTAGTTTTAGGATCCTCAGTCCTCTGTCTACAACTGCAAATAGGCCCAAAGCTAGCCCCTTTGCTCTTATCTTTCAGTTTTGGTCTACTTACAGGAGGACTTATCTGCTTTCTGTCAGCATCCCAGCCTTGTATGCATATCCTCATGGATGTTGAGTAGGGAATACCCCCCTAGGTCTTGCAGAGCCTGAAGAAGAAGAGGAGATAAAATACAGAGTCTATCTCCTACACTGTTGGCCCCTGGCCCAGAGATCTTGTTGATCACTGATGGCTACCTTGTAGGGAAATCTGGGAATAAGTATCCAGTTTAGGAAAAAACTAACAGAAATTGGCGACTCCGCTGGGGAGAAAATTGATGAAAAAGTGTTATATCTTGTGGCCCATCTGAGTCACCAACAGAAAATGGCGACTCCGCTGGGGACTGAGAAGTAAAAAGTACTATCTAATCATCTCCAGTAATATATCTTGTGACCCATCCGAGTCACCAACAGAAATTGGCGACTCTGCTGGGGACGGTGACTTGAAAATTGTTATTTTTGAAAGAACCCTGGTTTTCAAAAGAAAACAGTTCCTAGTAATAGGTGGCGACTCCGAAGTAATCTCCCAACCGGTCAAAGTAAAATTTATATGCAGGGGAGAAGATCCCAACAAAATCCTTTATTTGAAGAGTTACCAGTAACAAGAAGAATGATGTACAGAAGAAAGGGAGCTGTCTCAGTTAGTCATGAGGGTTCCCCCAGAAAAAATGATGATGTGCAAGATAACCCTAGGCCATCAGGATAGCATGAGCCCTACTTTTCAAATGCAGAAGCTGATATTCAGGGTGCATATGAGAGGCAACAGGGTGGTAACATGAGAATGAGGTCAGAGGTGTTCCAAGAACGCCCATTTCTAGACCCTAGTGAAAGGTTTGAAGAGGCCGAGTCTCTGAGGGATGATGAAGATGATGATCAGAATATGGTAAAACCATCCTCCTCTAGGCCCAGTGAGGAAGAACTAGCTGATGAAATTAGGAGCTTGAGGGCCGAGTTTGAATATCAGCAGGCAATATCAATCAGAGATGACTTAAGGAAGAAAGTGCAAGCTTTGAGGACTGCCCAGAATAATTCAATTCCTACCCTTGAGAATGCAAATGTGCAGAGACATCAACAGAGAAATGAAGTGCAACATCAGCATAATGATGAGAGACAAAATGTGAATGATGCTAGGATACCACTGAACAATGTAAGAAACCAGAATGCAAATAGAAATGTTAATGTTAATCAGTTAAACAGATAGCCAATGCAGCTAGATAGATTCAGACAGCTGGTATTTGATGGCATTCCTGGGTATCCTAACCCCATTGATAAGCATCTAAGGCTGCAAGTGCCTAAATTTTCAGGAAACAACACTGTGTTAGGAGAAGATCATCTAAAAGCCTTTCAAAATGTCATGGATAACTTTGAGGTTGAACATGAGGATGTTTTCATGAAGTCATTCATGCAATCCTTAATAGATGAGGCAAGAGAATGGTACAAGAATCTGCCTGACCGGAGTATTTCATCATGGGATGATTTTAAAAGGATGTTCAAGGAGAAATGTGGTGACAAAACTGACCCTAGCTTTTTTGTAAATGAGTTCACCAGTATCACTAAAGGGTCAAATGAGCAGGTTGCAGATTTTAATGCAAGATTTACTAAAGTGTTAAACAAATTGCCACATCACATGAGGCCAAATGAACCAATGTGCATAATATTGTATATCAATGCCTTTGATGCAAAAACTGCATATGGATTAAGAGATAAAGGTCCTGCTACTCTCAGGGATGCTTTCAGAATTGCAGTGAATATTGAAAACAACAGGAAAGCATCGGGTAAGACAAATAGAAGGGATGATATAAAAATTCTGCAGAATCCAAACAAGCCTCAGAACACTCAAGGTAATACATCTGCCCCTGAAGATAAGATAGACAAATTGGCAAATGTTGTTAAGGACCTAAGCTATAGATTAGCTAGAAGTGAAAAAGGGATAGGTCCTGATAGGCAAGTCTATCAAAGGCAGGAAAAGAGGCCATCATTGCATGATATGCCTTATAATACCAATTGGCATGATGGTAAACCTATATTCCCGCGCAACAACACAAATCAAAGAGATCAACATGTCAAAGAAACTCCTGATCCTCTAAAGAAAGCTGTAAATATTGTTGATGATGCTCCATGGTGTATGATTTGCCAGATGCCACATTCACAGTTACAGTGTATGATTGCTCAGTCCTTGTGTGATAATATTACATCTTGTAATGAATGTAATGAGCCACATTATGTGCAAGATGATGATGTAAATATGATGTCCATAAGCAATGGATACACTCTTTATGATGCTGATGAGAGTACAAATGATGGAACTCAGGGCTGCCAACAGTTCCCATATGATGAAGATGATGAAGTTAACTATGCCTATGCTTAGAACTCACACAATTTTCTGAGTAACTTACAACGACCTTCTGATGAGGAAATTAGAGCCTTCACAGCTGCAGCAGTTGCTCAAGTCAAGAGCAACTATAGTCTCAGAGGTAAAAATCAGGTAAGCAGCCCACATCAGCCAAAAGATGTTACTATAGGACAGCCAGTGCATGGTAATAAGGGGATGGAATTACAAAAAAGGCAGTGGGTTAATAATAAACAGAACTTCAGACATAGAACAGGTCATGAATCCCAAGGACCAGAAAATAGAATCCCTCAGGCTGAAGATCAAGGTAAAGGTTCCCAAGACAAGAATGATGATCAGGGAACTATGAAAGTAAAAGCTAAATCAGTTCAAGATAAAAGCAAGATTGTGGAGCAAGCTACAGCTGTTACACAAAATTATGCTCCATTTGATATAGCTCAGGTTCTCTCCCAGGTAAAAGTCTCTGTTCCACTTATGGAACTCATGAAAGTGGAAGAAATTAAGAATAGGACAGTATCCCTAATTTCAGGGGTGCCCTTTCAAGCTAAACAAAATGTTCAGATCCAGGGTGAGAAACATGTCATGTGTAATGAAGAAGATGAGGCTCCTGAAGTCTATTTAGGAGTGACTATGACAAAGTGTCCTTCACAAGTGGAACCATTTTATGTTTCCCTGGTTATAAATAGAAAAATAATTAGAAATTGTATGCTTGACTCTGGAGCATCTACAAATGTCATGCCTTTGGCCATCATGCAACAAGCTGGATTGAAAATTGACAAGGCATGTGGAAAATGTTATGCTATGGATGCCAGAGAGGTACCAGTTATTGGAATCATGAAGGATGTAGATTTCAAACTGGCAACATTTCCTGAAAAGAGATATAAAATGAATATAACAGTGGTTGACATCAAGCCACAGTATGGTATGTTGTTGTCAAGAAGATGGGTAGCACTAATTGGTGGAAGTATGCAGCTGGACCTGTCATATGCCATGATTCCAATGAATGGCAGGGATGTTAAGCTAATCAGAGAACAAAGATCATCAGAGACAGTGGAAGACCAAGAAGCAGAGGAACAGGTATGCTTTGTAGACACTGACTGTGATAACTTCAAGGTTGTCTCAGATGATACAGAAGATAAAAAGAAAAATGTCTGCATTGAAGAATTGGATCAGCAAGGTTTGTGGACCATGTTTTTTGATGGAGCTTGTGCAAAAGAAGGCTCTGGAGCTGGAGTTGTTTTCCTGTCTCCAACTAGTAAGCTCCTCAAATTCTCTTTCTTGCTGAGGTTTGTTTGCACAAACAACATTGCAGAATATGAGGCTTTACTCTTAGGCCTAAATATTGCTCTCAAACATGGAATCAAAATGCTAAGGGTATTTGGGGATTCTGAGCTGATTGTATCCCAAATTAGAGATAAGTATGCTTCAAAAAACAAAAGATTGAAACAATACAAGCATGCTGTTTGGGATACCATTGAACTATTTGATGCATTTTCAATAGGCTGGGTAGAGAGGTCAAAGAATGTTATGGCTGATTTCTTAGCCAATGTTGCAATAAGGCCAGATGACATCACTCTATCAGATGTTACAAATGTAGAAGTTAAAATTAGGCCTGCAGTACCAGAAAATATATGCAGTTGGCAAGTGTTTAATGATGATAGGGACTTGTTAAAATTTTTGCACTGCATAGATGAATATGAGAATCAAGAAATTGATTTCCAAGCTTTTATAGAAACCATAGATGGAAAAGAAACTCTTGTGGGAAAGGAGATAATTCAGTTGAAGACTAATAAAATCCCTAGAGGGTTGGTAGCTTTGGAAAGAGCTTTTGACAGTAAAGATAAATTGGTCACAAGGACATCTCCCACAAATAAGGAAGATTTAGAAGAGATAAATTTGGGGACATCTCAAGCCCCTCAGAAGGTATACATTGGTAAACAGCTCAAACCACACATTAGGAGTATGCTGATTGCATTACTGAAAAAGTATAAACATGTTTTTGCTTGGTCATATGAGGACCTAAAAGCCTATAGGGAAGATTTATTCCAGCATGAGATCCCATTGAAGCCTAGAGCTAAGCCATTTAGGCAAAGGCAAAGACCTATTAATCCTACCTTAGCTCCAAAGATGCAAGAAGAACTCAAAAGGCTCAGGGAAGCTGGAATAATTGTGCCAATCAGGCATTCAACTTGGGTGTCTAACCTTGTCCCAGTCAGAAAAAAGAATGGTGATATTAGGCTTTGTGTTGACTTCAGGAACTTGAATGTATCCTCTTTGAAGGATAACTATCCACTGCCTAATATGGAAGCCATGTTGTAGAGAGTGACTGGTTGTGAACTCTTATCCATGATGGATGGATTTTCAGGTTATAATCAGGTGAAGGTAAAGGAATCAGAACAGTATAAGACCGCCTTTACCACTCCATGGGGAACTTATGTGTATGTTAGAATGCCCTTCGGACTAACCAATGCAGGTGCTACATTTCAAAGAGCAATGGATGTTGCTTTTGTAGGGTTGATTGATTCAATCCTGGCTGTATATTAGGATGACTTGACTACTTACTCAAAGAAAGAAGAGCAGCATTGTTTGCATCTGGAGCAGATTTTCATAAGAGCACTAGAGTATGGTATTTCTTTAAATCCAAAGAAGTATGCCTTTGGGGTAGTTGAAGGAAAGCTCCTGGGACATATTGTTTCCAAGGATGGAGTCAGGATAGATCCAGAGAGAGTGGCTGCTATTGACAGAATTCAAATGCCGAAAACTGTAAAAGGAGTTCAGTCCTTCTTTGGACAGATAAATTTTGTTAGGAGATTTGTTCCCAACTTTGCAGAAACCACAAGGAACATTTCCAAGATGATGAAGAAGGATGCAACTGTCCACTGGGAAAGTGAAGCAATAGAATCATTTCAGAGTATCAAAGAGGCAATCAAGATGGCCCTTGTTCTTAAATCTCCTGATTTTTCTAGGCCATTCCAAGTATTTTCATTTGCTTCCTTTCATACGGTTGCTGCATGTTTGTTACAGAAAAATGAAGATGGTTTTGAACAGCCCATAGCTTTCTTCAGTATGTCCTTGCAGGCCTCTGAGTTGAAGTATGATATTATGGAAAAACAGGCATATGCACTAGTCAGAGCCATCAAAAGTTTCAGACCTTACCTGGTAGGATCATATATAATTGCATATGCACCCCACGCAGCAGTCAAAGACATATTCACTCAGCAGGAGGTGACTGGAAGAAGGTGCAGATGGATAAACAAACTGCAAGAGTTTAACATAGACATACAAATTACCAAGTTGGTAAGAGGACAAGGATTAGCCAAGATGATGGCACAGTCAAACTTGGAAGCGTGCCAAGTTAATGCAGTCCAAAATGAGAGTGTAAATGTATCAGGATCTGAATGGTACAAGGATATTATCTACTATTTGCAAAATCTGAATTGTCCTTCCCATTTCAGTGACAGTCAAAAGAGGACTTTAAAGTTACATGCAATCAGGTATGTTATTGTTCAAGGTGAGCTACACTGGAAAAACCCTGATGGTGTGCTGCTGAGATGTGTGGATGAGGATATGGCTAACAATGTTTTGATTGATATGCATAAAGGATTGTGTGGTGGACATTATACTGCCCAAACAACAGCTCATAAAATTCTCAGAGCAAGATATTGGTGGCCCACTCTCTTTTCAGATGCACAAAAGTTAGTGAGGAAGTGTGACCCTTGCCAAAGATTTTTAGGAAAGTTGAAATATGATGGTGCTTTACCCCTCAGAACTGTAACTGTGGATGCTCCATTTCAGCAATGGGGAATTGACTTCATAGGGGAAATTGCAGACAAATCAAGTGGGGGACACAGTTGGATTTTGGTGGCAACTGATTACTTTACCAAATGGATTGAGGCCATTCCAACTAAGAGAGCTACAAGTAAGGTGGTGACAGATTTCATACTGGAAAATATTATCATCAGGTTTGGAGTACCATTCAAGATAGTCACTGATAATGCTATGTGCTTTAGATCAGGTGAATTTGTTGATTTTTGCAACAGGTATGGGATAAATCTATCATATGCATCACCATACCACCCACAAGGAAATGGTCAAGCAGAATCAAGCAATAAGAGCATCATGAAAATTATCAAAAGGATATTGGACAAGAATAAGAGAGCTTGGGACTCAAAATTAAAAGTTGGCAATATGGGCTGACAGGGTGACAGTAAAAAAGGCTATTGGGATGTCACCCTTTGAGCTGGTATATGGTGCATCAGCCAGATTGCCCATAAACAATCTCCTACCAGTTTACAGATTCATCCAGGAAAATGATGAGGAGATTGAAGATTCCATGACAGAAAGAGTGAACCAGCTAGTTGCACTGGATGAAAATAGAAGGAAAGCCCACCAGATTAATCTCAAGAGACAACAAGATGTGAAATATCAGTTTGACAGGAGAGCTATAAAAAGGAAGTTTCAAGTCAATGATCTGGTGCTCATTTGGAATGCAAAAGGTCAAGAAAAGGGTAAACATGGTAAATTTGAACCCTTATGGATGGGCCCATATCAGATTTGCAGTGCTCATGGGGAGGATTCTTATTTCCTCCAGGCCCTAGATGGTGAAGTTCTGGAATTGCCTGTGCATGGCCAATTCCTTAAGTTCTATTTTGCATAAATGACTTGTCGCTGTGCACATGTGTAAAATTATGTATAGTGTAAATGCCTTGTACAGTTCGTGCTTTTTGGTTTTTGCCTGGTCTGCCCGGAGATCTGGTTCTCGCTGCAGGTTTTCACCTGCACGTCCCCATTCGGAGCCAGTGTTGGCACTCATTTTGACCTGGAGGTTGATTTTTCATGTTTAGGGGGTTTCTTCATTTGAACCCTATATCTTCTTGCCCATTTTCCTAAGTGTTGGACCTCCTCAGCATTTCTCAGCTGCGGCATCATATTTTCTTAAGGGGAGAAGATCATCATCATCATGATATTCTAAGGGAAGGGGTCAGCATCATCATGATTTTCTGTCGACCAGATTTTTCATCAGGATCATCATGTTTCAATGTCAGGTGATGTTTGGATATTATCCCGATCCTGCTGATGAGCTACAGTGTGCCCTGATTTGCTTGCGGGGGTGATTTTTCAAGTATCTGGTGATTTTCCAAATATCACCTTGCCCTTTTATGATGATGATGTCACCTCGATCTTCTGAAGGGGTTATTTTCTGAGTTGTTCGACCCGACTTGTTTTTTCTTAAGGGTCGTCATCATCATCATCATATTTCCAGTTATCGCCATGTTGCTTGCGAGGGTCATCATATTTTTTGCCTGCATGATCTTTCGCGGGGTGATATTTTAACATCGGGTGATCTTTGTTAAGATCATCCTGATGATGTTGCTGTAAAGTTCTAAGTGTGACCCGATATTCATCGTGGTCATCATATTTTGAACGTCAGGATGATCTTAGTCAATATCATCCTGATGTTGTTGTATCACTTCATGTTCTTTGTTTTATCATCCTGATGATGCTGGCGTCATTCTTATGTCAGGGTGATATCCGCTTTTCTACCTGTCTGCATCATGATATTTCCGAAGGAGGGGGTGATATTTTCATATTTGAATATCACCCGGATGTATGTTTGTTCCAGCATCATGATGATGCTGATATCAGGGAGATATCCGCCTGTCGGCTTCATGCATTATCCAGTGGGGGGTGATCATTTCAAATATCTGTCATATTCATATATCACCTCGATCTTATAGCGGAGCTACAGTGCAGCATGATATTTGTGCATCAGGATGATATTTCCAAATATCTCGTTATCTTCCGAATATCATCCTGATGCCGACATGTGGTGGTGACATCATCAAGGTCCGGGGGGTCATATTTCTAACATTACTCATCTTATGAAGATCCCCCAATGTTGCGAATATGACGATGACGTCATCCGGATATGAGGAGGTGCGCAGTAGGCAGATATGCTGATGACGTCAGTAGGATATGACGGTGACGTCATCAGGATTTTTCATCGGCTAGACTTTTGATATTGGTTAAGCAGGAGGATCTTCCTCCGATGGATCAGGTTGTGCCGATGAAGGCGATTATCATGCAGGTGATATTGCGATGATGATGCTGACGTCAGGGTGATTTTTCAAGCAACAGGATATCATGCTGCTAGAGGATGATGATGATGAAAGTCTTATACTAGTGTCGTCAGGAGTAAAAGCACCGACATCATATATGCTCATGACCTAGTATATAAAGTGTTAAAGAGGTCACCGTGGGGTGCATGTGGGATATTTGATATCCTGCATATTTTCAAATATCATGACGATGTATCTTGGCGGGAAATAGTTGCGACGCACAGTTTTTTGCATTTCCCAAGGCCGCGGGTTGGTGCGCCATTAATGGCGATTGTTGCAGAGGTATGGGCGATGGCGCGGACAGATCCAGTACCTGACTGAAGTTGTACATCCACGGCTGGCGGCTCATGGCTCAAGATCCTCTTCTGTCCCCTCTTCTACCTGCCGCATTCAATGCGTTGAGCGCCATTTTTCTGATACTGTGTATCTGGCGGGTTTTTTTTGGTCAACTATGTAATTAATGTTGGGAACCTTCCTTGCTGTATATAGCAGGTTGTGTTGCTCATTTGAAGGTTGTTGAAAGTTGAAGATTTTTGGCTCTGTAATTCAAAACAAGCTGATCTGGTTGCTCTGTACAGCTAAACCTGTGAGTCTATGTATCTCTTGTTGTATGTTTTGGCATGGACCCACTAATTTCATGATTAATCTTATATGAGAAATGCTATCTTAGCATGTGTTTTGTTAATTCTGTCTCCAGTATTGCATGTATCTTTCTTCTGAGTCTGGATATTTAAGTAATATTTGAGATTCTAGAACATAGAATTCCTATGTTGAATGTCTGATCTTTTAACTTCTGCTCAAGGGGTAGATTAAACTGTTTTCAGGTTGAACATTGGGAAGGGTACACTGCAGTAGGGATGCCATAAGTAGAGATAACTTAACACTCTGTATTGGGAGATATCTGTAAGGCAGGTATCACATATATCCCCTTGAAATCTAGTTTTAGCTGTTCATGCTGATCATTCACAGGTGTATGTCTACTGACTCCAGGCCCTGGATAGGCATCAATCTTGCTTTGTGTTTGTGTTACAACTAGGTCCAGCTTTGCATCCAAACTTAAAATCAAAATCTAAATCTAAAACAATCTTTAGGACATTAGAATTAGTTTTAGGATCCTCAGTCCTCTGTCTACAACTGCAAATAGGCCCAAAGCTAGCCCCTTTGCTCTTATCTTTCAGTTTTGGTCTACTTACAGGAGGACTTATCTACTTTCTGTCAGCATCCCAGCCTTGTATGCATATCCTCATGGATGTTGAGTAGGGAATACCCCCGTAGGTCTTGCAGAGCCTGAAGAAGAAGAGGAGATAAAATACAGAGTCTATCTCCTACACTGTTGGCCCCTGGCCCAGAGATCCTGTTGATCACTGATGGCTACCTTGTAGGGAAATCTGGGAATAAGCATCCAGTCTGGGAAAAAACCAACAGTGTGCAAACTTAACAATGTGTATGCAAAAATATCAAACCCTAGATGTCTCAATCAAGGGAAGATCAACAACTTGCTTTGCATCAATAAACACATACAACTTCACCTCAAGGAGATGACATAAATGAAGACTTGCATTAACAAGAAGGTGAATCAGCAATGTCTACAGAGGATCTCCAAGCTTGTTGTTGGAGGCTTCAACCCTTCTCCCGATCATGCCAAGGGTGTATAAACCCTAGGAAGAGCAAGATAGACTCAAGATCTTGATTCCTAATCCTCAGCCATTGTCTCCATGATAGAAAATACAAAATACTTCCAAGAGCTTCAACAAGTCGCTAATCTTCAATAACAATTGTAGCAGAGTTTTGGCATCAAGATTGCATAAGAATTGTGTGTGATAAAATGATTTGCAAATATCTTTTTATACCTAGCTTTAGGGAAAATTTGAATTTTGAAATAATGTCTCAATATCGCGTGAAAACTGAGAATTTGAAAACGGAATCCTGAGGCACTCAACGGGAGCCGACACCCCGCCAAAATTCAAAATCCCAAGAAATAGGGGAGGACTAGGGCGTGAGCGTTCAAGTCCAAGCCCCCAATTTCCACTTAGATCTGCATTTTTGGGGGTCCTAGGGACCCAAATCTCAAATCCCCTTTCCAAGTTCTATCAACAAGTTACCTCAAAAAGTAAACAAACTACTCCTAAACTTAGTCAATCAGGGTTTCAAGAAGGCTGAAAAAGAAAAGGTTGAGAGGTCACCTAGAGTGAGGAGCTAAACCGAGGGAAATTGTACCATTCCATATAGGAGGACAATTTCTGATGTTACATTTAGCCCCCACTTTAGTGGCCATATGACACTACATGCATATGCAACTAAAGGAAAGTAAAATGCATCAATCATGAAAAGGATACCCAAAAGGATACTATAGAGGAAGCCAAGGTGTTGTCACCAAGAAGGAAGAAGCCCCCAAGTCTGTAATCCTACAAGACCACAAAGTTAGGAACCACAACCTACAAAGGAACACTTGTTAGAGAAATCAAAACCAAATCAACCTGCAACCACCACCAATGAGTCAGTATAAAAAATGCTAAGGGGGTTGAGTAATGGGAAGGGAGGAAATTGAGGGGATATATTCCCCCCTTGTTTTTGCTTACTTAGTCTGAGAGTAGAAACAAGGAGATATCCACACGCATCATTTTCAAGGGAAATGTGTTATGAGGGTCATTTGAAGAAACAACTCTCAAGCATAATATATTGGAAAGGAAGAGAGCAGAACCAAGATTCCAACATAATAGATGACACTGAAATCAGAGTTTGACAACTCAAGAAAAGAGCTCAGGAGTGAAAGAGCACACTTTTGCACCTAATTAGGGATAGGAATTCTCACTCACTTACTTTATGTAAAAGGGAGTTGTCACTTATCACTAACTCATTCTTGTTACTTGTCATCATAGAGAGAGAGAAGTAGAATAGGAGAACGACCATGGCGAGCCAACATCCATATCATCCACCACGACTGGAGATGCTCTGAGCCTGAGTAGCAGAGAGACATTTCGAGGCCGAGGTAGGGTCCTGATTCCATGCTTCTGTCATATTTTATTGTACTTTTGCTTTCACATTTACCAATGTCAATGCTAAGAGGGGAAGGTGGACAGGGGTCCCATACAGGGGCACCTAGGTCCATCTAGGGTGCCAGAGTCCCTTTGGGGTGCCCTAGTCCCACAGGGGGGCCAGTGTCCCTCTGGGGTGCCCTAGTCTTCCTGGGGTGCCCTAGTCCACAGAGGACACAGGCCCTAGGCACAGGCATTTTGTTTAGTTCTTGATAGTTTACTTTGGTTTCTAGAGGGGATTCTGATACTCTTTCTTGCTTTTCGATCTGCAGGATGTCCTTGAGATGCGTGAGCACACAGGCGGTCATCTAATGGCACTTCTATGAGAGCGTGCTAGCTCCTTGACTGTTGTAGAGAGAGAGAGAGAGAGAGAACTTATAGATGGTAGGCCTATGGTGGGTGTTTGATATGCCCACAATTAGATTCCACTGTGTTATGCTCATGGCATTGATGGAGAGGTGGGATGCAGATACATCCACATTCCACTTACTGACAGGCGAGATTGCCATCACACTAGAGGATGTATTTAGGATACTTCAACTGCTAATCTGAGGAGAGACAGTGAGGGTTGTTGGACATTACTTAGTGGGGTATACTTGTGAGAGTCAGCTGTACTGCTTGGGTCGCACTATTTCTCAGGTAGAGCAAGGACATATTTAGCTTCGTTTGCTAGAGTAGGGATGTGGAGACATTCCCTTACTATGGAGGATCATGATTGTCATAGTTGCACTAGCTATCACACCAGATGGACAAGGCACTCACCTTCATGGGGGTCTTGTTCACACCATTATAGTGATGGAGGAGCATTAGACTATTTATGCATGGGGGCACAATATGCTTGGGCACCTTTACCGCAACTTGGGGCGATATGTCCATTATGAGATGCATAGTCTGATGGTCTGCACATTACTACAAGTCTGGGCCTTTGAGCACATTAGGTGCACATGACTATTGGGTTTTCCTATAGAGGCAGTGTTCACCCATCCGCGTGTCTACGCATATCCATTGGTCAGGTGTTGGAGGCACGACAATCTACTATACTGGAGAGTAGTATTTGACATATTACAGCCTAGCAACATCATTTGGAGACCATATCGTGGCTACATCAGATGGCCTGGCTAGCAGAGACAGTTAGTGAGGATGCAGAGGGATCATCTGATAGCCAGTCACCTTGATCATACTGTATCTTGGTTCTACTTTGACAGAGTGGCATGATAGTTTGTATAGATATAGGATGTTCTTGCGGTTTGTCCAAGCTACGCACAGGCTACTCACAGTGCAGTCAGGACAAATACCATCCGACAGCCGACAGTAGCAGACGTGCCACTTAGCAATGACAAGGGTCATGAGGATGTAGAGATAGTGTCAGACATAGATGATGTCAGATGTACCTGAGCATATTGAACCTAGTGGCACACAACGAGGCCTGCACCTATCTTTCCACCTGGGCATCCTACAGGAGATGCCCGACCTTGGGCCGGTCACGCTAGTGACACAGGGGTGGAGGACAACATCAGTGATTTTGTGGGATACTATGATCTCAAGGAGGATGAGGACAAGGACGAGGATGAATCCGAGGAGGTCCCATCATAGTATATCTTTAGAGTGAGATCACAACAGAGCCAACAGGAGGTAGACACTGACGAGGAGACTGAGTCGAGACCGTGGTCAAAGGCTCATGGTCCTACACCTACAGATGATGCGAGGCCTAGTTAGACAAAGTGAGGGGAGAGTAGTAAGTCAGTGCCCCCAGCTGCAGATCAGATAGCAGAGCTCATCACACCATCAATGATCTGAGATCCATCCTTGAGAGATGGAGATCTAGGTTAGGTTTGATTTATTATTTGATGTTTTGTATAGTTTATTATTTGTGATATTTATATGGGAGTCTAACATCTATCTCATCCTCTATTTTGTAGTTGGGACTAATGCACGGTGAGACTTTGTGAGTCACGTCATAGAAGACATAGTGCCTACAAATGCCTCAGAGAAGTGAGTGCGAGCAGGTTTTTCACCACAATCATCTTTTGGGCGGCATGCTAAGATATTTATGCCAATTGTTAGATACAGGACTACTACAAAGGCCATGCTAGAGCAGTCTGCATGAGAGAGAGAGAGATGAGTTTTGATAGAGAGCTGAGTGTGCCGAGGTTGATCTTAGGGCACAGCGAGAGCAAACTGTAGCAGTTCCTACATCAGAGGGAGAGCCAGCTGTCAGTGAGTTCTTACTGCGGGAGGTTCAGCAAGCAAGAGCTAACAAAGACAAGGTTTAGGTCGAGAGAGACCAGTACCAAAGGATGTACCAGGAGGCACATGAGCAGATGATAGAGATGAGAGGTGAGATCAGGGAGTTATGATTGCGAAGCGTCTCTAGGAGTCATTCGCAATCTGCATCCACACATGGTCAGGCTTCTGTCACTCGCACACCATGAGCACCTAAGGGTACTGGCGATCGAGGCTCAGCTATGTGATATATGTATTTAGGCACTACGACATCCCATTTTGTTTTGAGGGATAGTTGACTCGGATGTATACATGAAACTAAGATATATATGTATATGATGGTTATTTCCTTTTTATCTATGTGTAATGGCTTTTGATCTATCACATGTAATTTTTGTAAAAATGCAACTAGTGATGATGTCTAAATGCTATAATTAATGCTATTATGATATACTAACAATTCTAAAAAGAATATGTAGCAACAAACATAATGATTAATTATTTTACACATAACTTTAACTTCCATGCTACATTCAGTTAATACAAAAGTGATCTAAGCAATTACTACTTAAACAAGATACAACAATGATCAACTAAATATTGATGTAATGCTAAATGAATTAAGACAAAACAGTGATATCTTGTCGAATTTGAAGCTAATCTATGTGCTAAATTAGCTTAGGAACATTTAACATTAAATCTTTAAGCATAAAATCTTTTGAGGTGTGCTGCATTAATAGGTTCTTTAAGTAGCGTACCTTACTCATCAGCTAATTTATATGCTCTGGATCCAAAGGTTTTAGTGATTATATATGGTCCAAGCCAATTAGGGTTGAACTTACCTTTTTCACCAGGCGGTGCGTTTATGTTACATTGATTTTCATAAAGAACCAAGTCCTCAATGTTAAATGAACATTGTATGACTTGCGCATTATAGGCTCATTGTACACCTTTTTTATAAGTCTTGAGATTTTCAAGAGCGTTAATACATCTTTCAGGGCATTATCATGTCTATGTCGTAGATGAGATTATATAGTGTGTTACCAGTAGCTATTCGAATACTTGTTCTATAAGCCCATAATGCATAGGATAATTGCGTATGCCAATCTTTTTGATGTTTATTAATAGTTTTCCATAAAATCTATCCAATAACCTTATTTGAAGCTTTTGCTTGGCCATTTGATTAAGGGTAATAAGGCGTAGAGAAGCGATGTTGTATATGATATTTTTTGAGGAACTTTTTCACATCCTTGTTCTTAAATGGTGTACTATTGTCTGAAACCAAGGAGGAAGGTATTCCAAATCAAGAAATTATGTTCTCTTGTATGAATTGACAACTTAGATCAGCGGTCGTGGATTGCAAAGGGACTACTTTGACCCATTTTGTAAAATAATTAGTAGCAGTAATGATAAACGTATGTCCTTGAGAGGAGGGCAGGGAAATTTTACCGATTAGATCCAAGCCCCAAATAGAGAATGGCCATGGTGACACCTGGGCACGAAGCTCTTGAGTAGGAGCATGGATTAGGTGTTTATGTTGTTGACATTGTAGGCATCTCTTGACATAAGCAAAGGAATCTTGTTCCATATGCTGCCAATAGTATCCCATACGTAACAATTTTTGCACCAATGATTTTCCACCAAAATGCCCCCCATAGGCACCAGAGTGAGCTTCTTCTAATTCTATCAAAATCTTTGAATTGCTTAAACATCGGAGTAAAACACCATTATAACTTTGTCGGTATAATACATTCGATAATATAATGTATCTCACTGCTAGTTTACATAAACGGAGTTGGGCATTCTTAGATGTCGAATCAGGAATGGTTCTATCATGTAGATAGTTGAATATGTAGGAGAACCATTCATCCATGTATGTATTACCACAGAGTTCTGAGTTCGCAGCTATAGGTTCATCGATTATTAGTGTCTTAAGATTATGAATATCAAAAGTAAACTCCTCAGGAGAACCATCAGGGGATATAAGGAGAGTTGCGCTTGCCATTGCATCTGCATATCGGTTATCTTTCCTGGGAATGGTGTTGATTGAATATGATGTGAATTGTTTTAAAAGAGATAATGCAAACTCGCGATACTAAGATAGCTTATCATGCTTAGTTTGTTATGATCCTATTATTTGTTTAACAATTAACTGAGAATCTCTATATATTGTAATGTTTTTGATATTAACAGCCAAGGTTGCACAAAGTCCTACGATAAGAGCTTCATATTCAGCTATATTATTTGTGCATAAGAAATCTAAGTGGTAAGATAAGGGAATCGTCTTACCAATGGGGGGTATCAATATAACACCAGCCCTAAAGCCAGTTCAACATTTTGATCCATCAAAGTATAACTCCCATTTTTTTATCTGTAGAGATTGTTAAAATATGTTCGTTAGGAAAAGTATCGACATTTTGTATAGAAAAGGGCGAGGGAGCTTCAGCTAATTGATCAGCTATTGCTTGCCCTTTAATCTCTTTTTGTGAAATGAATTTAAGATCAAATTCTATTAATAACATAACCCATTTAACAAGACAACTTGATGAATCTGTTCTTGTGAAGAGATGTTTCAAAGGGTTGAATTTTACCATTACATGCACTTCAGCATTTAAGAGATAATGTCTAAGCTTTTGAGTGGCAAACACTAAAGCTAGGCAATGCTTCTCTATAACTATGTATCGCACTTCATAATCAAGCAAAGTATGACTGATGTAATAGACATCACATTCTTTGCCTTCAGCATTATGTTGTGCTAACAAAGCTGCTAGGGCATTGTTAGATGTTGAAATGTACAACAGAAATGGTTTATCAAAAACCACAAGTTGTAAAATGGGTGGATTAGCTAAGTAATCCTTTAAATCATCGAAATCTTTTTGACATTAAGAATTCAATTGAAAGTGAGAATCTTTCTTTAGTAGTTGCGTAAAGGGGTGAGTCCTACCCGTGACTTGTGAAACAAATCGGTAGATGGCCTATATCTTTCCCTGCAAACTACAAAGTTGAGATATGTTCTTCAGTATTGGCATATTAACAATCACATCTATTTTTTTCGTATCAACTTCTATACCTCTATTTGAAACAATAATCCCAAGTAACTTTCCACTATCCACACCAAAAACACACTTACGAGGATTCAATCGCATATTATACTTTTGTATGCGCTCAAATATTTGTCAAAGATTTGTAACATGATCCTTACGATGGATAGACTTCGCTAGGATGTTGTCAACATAATCTTCTAAAATATTGTGCATATAATCATGAAATATAAGAGTCATTGCACACTAGTAAGTAGCTCCTACATTCTTAAGTCCAATGGCATGACTACCCAACAAAATGTACCCCAAGGTGTTATAAAGGTTGTTTTATAATGATTGAGAGGATTTATAAGGACTTGATTATATCCTAAAAATCCATACATGAAAGATAACAACTCATGTCCAGCTATGGAATCAACAATCATATCAATATTAGGGAGCAGAAAATCATCTTTCAAAGATGTCGAGTTTAAGTCTCAAAAATATGTACACATTCTTATATAACCATTTAGTTTAGCCATGGCAACAATAATCGAGATCCATGGAGAGTAATCAATAGGTCGGATGAAACTAGCTTGTAAAAGTTTTTCTATTATAGTTTTAACAAGTAAAGAAATCTTAGGATTCATCTTACGAATCTTTTGTTTGAATGGCTTAACATTTGGTTTCTACACAATATTATGTGTTACAATCTGAGGATCTATACCAGGCATGTCTGAATAATTCCAAGCAAATAAGTCTAAGAACTCATTCAACAATTTAGTCATTTCTTCTTTTTCTTCTATATTTAAACAATCACCAATAGGGATAACTTTTTTAGGGTTATCCTTATCCATAATGACATCACTAGTCTTTCCGTTAAGGAGAGTACTATGGTCTGAGGGATTGTAGGATTGTAATTGTTCTTCAAGTTCTTCATTATGCTCTACTATAGCAGTTATTGTGCTAGTAGTCTTTCCAAAATATGCATCATTGTTTAAACAATAAGGTAGGCCATGTTTATGGTGATAATGAGGAATACCATCATAAGCACCTAAGAATTCCATTATTGCTTCATCCACCGTAAACATATCCAAAGGAAGTGATCCTGGAGAATAATTGATGTCAATCATCTCAGGAAATATCAAACTAAGTGTTGATATTGTATTCACATTTAGAGTAGGGTGTTTGTGGGCTTTGGACTCCCTAAATAGATTATATCCAATGCCATTTGAGCAATATTGCATAGCGGATTCTATAGAGACTTTGATTCCTTGTTGATTTATGCCACAACCATTACCTACATAGTCAATTTTTGTAAAGGTTTCAGAATCCTCTACCATAGAGAGAGACCAATTCTTTAGAGGAAGGTGGAGCTTCATAAGTTTCATAGTCAGTAGTATAACTAAGAGCATTATCCTTATTTGTCACCAAAGAGGCCTTATGTTTATCATTCAAAGCATGAGATGTGATCGATGCAATATTTGATGTTTCAGGGATGGGCTTTTTAAGTTTATACTCTCCTGTGGAAGAAGATACAAAATCTAGCAAAGCCCAGTCATCACCAACAAATGCATTCGATTGATTGGACTATTGCATAACATTTTTAGAGGCAAGAGGAGCTGATAAATCAGCTTTCAAATTATTCAAACTCTTAGGACAAATAACATGCTTATGCACTTCCATTTGCAAACAATTATTAGGTTTAGGATCCGAATGGATAGTATGTAGTTTACCTTTAAATATAAACTTAATCGAATGGTGTACGGTAGAAGGAACTGCTCCTAGTGCATGTATCCAAGGTCTACGAAGAATCATATTATAAGATAGAGAACAAGGCATTACATGAATCATAGTAGGCACCATTACAGGTCCCACTTGTATAGGTATAGTTATAGTGCCCACAGATTGTCGTCCAACATTATCAAAGCCACAAATAATTAATGATTCCAGTTTGATGGCAGATATATCAATTTTAACCTTATGTAGTAAATCAATGCCACAAACATTAAGGGCTGATCCATTATCAATCATAACTCTCTTAACCAATGTTTTGTTGATTGTAATAAAGATAGCTAAAGGATCATACTGATTCTGAACCTCAAGAGATGGTAATTCATGTTGTTGAAACAAGATATCTATTTTTGTTGCATGTATACAATCTAGTAAAGTGGCAACATCATTTGGTTTAACAACAGGAGGAACAATCACCTTTTGTAAAGCTTCTTGTAGCATTTCATGGTAAGTAGGTGAAGTTTGTATAGGTTCCCAAAGAGATATCTTTGCAAGAGTAGTGCAAAGCTGCTCTACAAGATCATAGTCTTTACCACCTTTATATGTTAAATGAGGTGCTTGAGGAAGCATAGGTTGAGAAGATGGTAAAGATATCAGAACACTTGTTTGTTATTTTGAGTGTTATGTGCATGAGAAACCACATTATGATTGGTTTGTTGTGAGTCTTATTTTGCTATTTGTTTTGCATAATCATAAATGTGATCAGGAGATTGAGAAGGAGATGAAAGACCTTTAACAACAAGCACAGGTTTAGAGGATGGTTGAACCACAATTGTGTTGTTATATGGAGCCTAATCAGACTTAGAGGTTAAATTTACCCCATTTTTATCGGCATGGTTTCCCCTAAAATTCCTATGGGGTTAAGGGGCAGCGCCCTTTGCGGAGTCCAGGGGCAGTGCCCCTAATGCACTCCCTGTCACGATACAGGGTGGGGTCGAGGGGTAGTGCCCCCATGGGGGCTCAAGGGAAACGCCCCTGAAACCTCACACAGTTTTTTATTATTTTATAAAGGCACTGGGAGTTATTTTTTATTGGCCAACATAAAAACCCCAATTTTTGTAACTGACAAAAAGCTTGATACAAGCGGCTAAAGGTTAGGGTTTCCGTTGATATTGTATTGTAGCATTTGCAGTGGTATTGAGTTGCAGGGATTGATGATTGTAATTAGTTTGATTTATTGGATAATAATATTGCACTCTATGTTGGTGGATGTAGCCTGAGTTTGGGTGAACCATGTTAAAACTTGTCTCTCGCTGTTATTATTTATGTGTATTTTCATTGCTCTGTTTAATCTTTATTTGCATTTAATTGATATCTTCTATCAGCTAACCCTAACAAGTGGTATCAGAGCAGGTTGTGTTTGATTATTGTCTGCAGGAAGGTCTCACGATTAAGTGGGAGTCTCATAGTTGAGTGGGAGCAATGGCGAATGAGGGCAAATTGAAGGTCGATAAATTCAATGGGCAAAACTATCAATTATGGAAGATGCAAATGGAGGATTACCTCTATCAAAAGGATTTATGGAGGCCATTGGAAGGAGTATCCAAGAAACTGATAGGAATGACGAATGAGGATTGGGAACTTCTGGATAGAAAGGCACTGGGAACCATTCAGTTGTGCCTAGAACCATTTGTAGCATTCAATATAATAGAAGCGAAGACAACAAGTGAACTGATGAAAGATTTGGCTAAATTATATGAAAAACCCTCAGCCTCAAATAAAGTATTTCTCATGAAGTGTTTGTTTAATCTGAAAATGGTTGAAGGTGGATCTATGATAGATCATTTAAATGAGTTTAATACGATTGTCAGTCAGTTAACTTCTGTAAAAGTGAAATTTGTTGAAGAGGTGAGGGCTCTCTTAGTTTAATGTTCTTTGCTAGAAAGTTGGAATATCTTGGTAATGGTTGTAAGTAACTTTGTCTCTGGTTCAAACACTTTAAAATTTGATGATGTAGTTGGTGTTATCCTCAACGAGGAAATGTGACAGAAAAGCTCAGGAGAGTCCACATCAAGTAGTGTTTTGAATACAGAAAGCAGGGGTAGATCAAAGGAGAGAGGAAAAGGTTCTAGAGGTCATGGGAAGTCATGAGGAAAATCAAAGGACAAGAGAACCCAATCCATATGATAGAAGGATTGCTGGTACTGTGGGAAACCAGGTCATCTAAAGAAAGATTGTTGGTCTCAAAAGAATAAAGAAGGAGACAAACAAGAAGGCAATAAGGATGCAAATGTGGTAAGTAATAAGTTTGAAGATGATGCTTCGATTCTTTCCCTAGATAATGCTAATGATTCATGGGTTTTAGATTCAAGGGCCTCATTTCATGCTATGCCCCATAGAAGTTATTTTCTTGATTATGTCCAAGGGGATTTTGGGCTGGTTTATTTGGGAGATAACGAACCCTGTCAGATTGTTGGAAAGGGAATAATTAAGATTAAGTTGCAGAATGGGAATCATTGGCTACTACAAGAGGTAAGGCACATTCCAAGGCTCAGTAGGAATTTAATTTCAGCAGGGTAGCTAGCTGAAGAAGGTTGCATTGTTACATTTATTGATAAAAATTGGAAGGTTTCAAAAGGTGCCTTAATAGTAGAAAAAGGTGTGAAAGTAGGCACCTTATATCTTTATACAGGTCATATTGTTCCTTCTACTTTAGCTATTTCAGAGAAAAAACAAACAGGTTCAGGAACAGTTGTAGTAGGTTTGTAGGAAGAGACTGAAACAGTTGCAGTAGGTTCTAAGACAACACTATGGCATAACAGACTTGGGCATATGAGTGAAAAAGGTATGAAGTTACTTCATTCTAAGAAAGTTTTACCAGGTCTGAAATGTATTAATATGGATTTCTGTGAAAGTTATGTGTATGGAAAACAAAAGAGAGTCAATTTTCTCAAGGATGGGAAGCAAAAGAAAGATGAAAAGTTGGAGCTTGTGCATATAGATGTATGGGGACCACCTCAGGTATCTTCTCTCGGTAGATCTCGGTATTATGTTACATTCATAGATGATGCAACTAGGAAGGTATGGATTTATTTCCTTAGGTAGAAATCTGATGTATTTGAAACATTTAAGAAATGGAGAAGCTTGGTTGAGAATGAGACGAGTAAAAGATTAAAATATCTCAGATCTAATAATGTTGTTGAGTATTGTAGACAAGAATTTGAGGATTATTGTTCCTTTAATGGAATTCGTA
The DNA here is from genome assembly GCA_027924645.1 of Cunninghamia lanceolata. NCBI lineage: Eukaryota > Viridiplantae > Streptophyta > Pinopsida > Cupressales > Cupressaceae > Cunninghamia > Cunninghamia lanceolata. The sequence continues at coordinate 1,163,649 of BSBN01000609.1, forward strand.
GGCAGAAAATGGTTCCAAGGACTCCACAAGAAAATGGAGTGGCTAAATACATGAATAGGACAATAATGGAGCATGCAAGGATCATGAGATTGCATGTTGGGCTGCCTTTAAACATGTGAGTAGAGGTTGTCAACACTGTTGTATATTTAATTAATAGAGGTCCTTCAGTTCCTTTGGGTTGTGGTATTTCAGAGGAAGCATGGACAAGTAAGAATGTGAGTTATTCTTTTCTCAAAACCTTTGGATGTGAAGCATTTGCACATGTAGATTCTGAAAATAGAACCAAGCTGGATGCAAAATCAAAAAAATGTACTTTCGTTGGATATGGCATTGATGAATTTGGTTATAGGCTTTGGGATTTTGAAAATCAGAAAATTGTGAGAAGCAGGGATGTTGTATTCAATGAGAAGGTGTTGTACAAAGATTAGTTGCAGCAGTATGAGAAGAAAGAAAAAGATTATGTGGTGTTGGATGATACTCCAAATAGTGATGTTCCAGTGGTTCCTCATGCTCCGCAATAGCAACCAAAAATACCACAAACTTCGGTGAATGTTAGATGGTCAACAAGGCTAAGTAGACCTCTTGAAAGGTTCTCTCCCTCTTTGTATTCTATTTTGTTAACAGATGATGGTGAACCAGAAGGGTATGATGAAGCTATGCAGGTGGATACACAGGTTCAGTGGGAGATTGCAATGAAAGAAGAAATGGATTCCTTGTTGAAAAATCAGACTTGGGAATTATGTAAGTTGCCTGGAGATAAAAAGGCTTTACCAAACAAATGGGTTAATCAGCTAAAAGAGAAAGATGGAGGTAAGAAAAGATTTAAAGCCAGGTTAGTTGTAAAAGGATTTGCACAAAAAAAAAAGGCATTGATTTTGATGAGATTTTTTCTCCGGTTGCTAAGATGACTTCTATTCGCACTATTTTAAGTATTGTGGCTATTGAAGATTTACATTTGGAATAGCTAGATGTGAAAACTATCTTTCTCTATGGTGATTTGGAGGAGGAGATATACATGGAACAACCCCAAGGATTTGAGGTCACAAGTAAGGAGAAACTAGTGTGCAAATTGAAGAAGAGTTTGTATGGCCTGAAACAAGCACCTCGGCAATGGTATTTGAAATTTGATAGTTTTATGGCTGAACAAGGCTACAACCAGTGTAATTCTAACCATTGTGTTTATTTTAAGAGGTTGGATAATGACAGCTACATTATTTTATGTTTATATGTTGATGACATGCTTGTAGTTGGGTCTAACATGGATCACATAAGAGAGTTAAAATAGCAGTTAGCACAGTCATTTGCTATGAAGGATTTGGGGGCAGCAAAATAAATCCTTGGTATGAAAATTTACACAGATGGGAAGAATAGAAAATTGACTCTATCTTAGGCTGATTATGTTGAAAAGGTGTTGCAGAGATTCCATATGGAGAATGCAAAAGCTGTTAGCACACCTTTGCCTAGTCATTTGAAATTGACTAAGGAGATGTGTCCTAAGACATGAGAGGAGGAAGAAAAAATGTCTAAGGTACCATATGCTTCAGCTGTAGGAAGTTTAATGTATGCCATGGTATGCATGAGACCAGATATTGCACATGTTGTAGGAGTCGTAAGCAGGTATATGAGTCATCTCGGATTGGAGTATTGGAATGCAGTAAAATAGATTCTTAGATATTTGAGAGGTACATCCAATAAACACTTATGTTTTGAGGGCTTTAATACTGATTTAGCAGGTTATGTAGACTCAGATTTGGTAGGGGATATTGATACCAGGCAGAGTACTACAGGTTATGTCTTTACTGTAGGTGGGATAGCGGTTAGTTAGATCTCATGGTTGCAAAAGGTGGTTGCTTTATCCACCACAAAGGAAGAGTATGTAGCTACAACAGAGGTAAGTAAGGAGATGATATGGCTACAATCTTTCATGGAAGAATTAGACAAACAATAGGCTAATAGTTATTTGTTTACAGACAATCAAAGTTCCATACATCTTGTAAAGAATTATGCCTTGCATTCAAAGACCAAACACATACAGTTGAGGTATCACTTCATTTGGTTAGTGTTGTATGATGTATAGTTAAGGCTGGAAAAGATACATACAGATGAAAATCTAACAGATATATTTACAAAGGCAGTGACAAGGGAGAAGCTGACCTCCTCTTCAGCTTTAGTTGGTCTTCAATATTGAAAACAACAAAAATAAAATAGTAGAGTCCAGGGTGCTTATTTCCAGTGGGAGCTATAGGGTCAGTGGTGTTATGATTAGTCTCCAAGTGGGAGATGATATGGTGTGGAGTCTGATCAGTCTCCAAGTGGGAGATTGTTGTTATATGGAAACTAATCAGACTCAGAGGTTAAATTTACCCCAATTTTATCAGCGTAGTTTCCCCCAAATTCCTACGGGGTCAAGGGGCAGTATCCCCAAGACGGGGTCAAGGGGAAGTACCCCTTGCTGGGTCTAGGGGCAGTGCCCCTAGCACGCTCCCTGTCACAATACAAGGTGGGGTCAAGGGGCAGCACCCCCATGGGGGCTCAGGGGCAACACCCTCAAAACCTCACACAGTTTTTTATTATTTTATAAAGGCACCGAGAGTTATTTTTTATTGGCCGACATAAAAAACCCCTAATTTTGTAACTGACAAAAATCTTGATAAAAGTGGCTAAGGGTTAGGGTTTTCGTTGATATTATATTGTAGCATTTGCAGCGGTATTGAGTTGCAGGGATTGTTGGTTGTAATCGGTTTGATTTACTGGATAATAATATTGGACTCTGTTGGTGGATGTAGCCTGAGTTTGGGTGAACCACGTTAAAACCTATCTCTTGCTGTTATTATTTCTATGTATTTTCATTCCTCTGTTTAATCTTTATTTGCATTTAATTGATATCTTCTGTTAGCTAACCCTAACAATTTGCACATAGAGTGACCACAATATTCAGTTTTTTAATCACTTCCTTAGGTTTAGGAAAATAAATTGCATTTACAAATCTTTGGAATAATGACGGCTTAGAGGCCATAGTGGAATGTTCAATTGAGATAAAGTCCTCAAGGGCTTCATCTAACATATTGAAGTCATCATGACTAAATGGCTCATCATAAGCATGAAAATCTTGCAAAAAATAATCTAACATTTTAACATGCTCTACTTAACCAAGATTTAAATGCACAATGATGGCCTTTGCAAATAAAATACAATATCCAACAATAAATGATAATTTCCCACTCTTTTAGTGAAAAGATAAAGAATGTAATTCACAATTTAGCATATGCAATTTCACTAAAGAGGTTTCTCAATCCAGTTATGCTCTAAAACAACAAATTATTTCAGATTTGAAATTTAAAAGGATGCAAATTCTTTAAAGCTCGAGTCCACCAAAATGTTTAGGGGAAAATTGGATAGTTTGTTTAAGATAGGTCAAATACCACAATCTCCTCGCTAAGCATTGGGAGGATAAGGACTGAGCTTATGAGCAAGCTTCTAATCACTTTGTCCATCCCTTACACTCATGTGGTTATGAAACCTAAGACCCTAACTAAGGTTTTATCAAGTGTTTTCCTTTCAACCAAGTAAAACCCTAATTATGCCTTAAGTCAGAAATATTTAGAAACTGATGAAATAACTAGCAAAACTGATCACAAAAGTGCAAAGAGAGGGTTTTAGAGACTGTGTGCCCAGATTTTGAGGGCCACATGGACTAGGGCACCCGCTCCAGTGTCCCGAAAGTTTCTGAACTGAAAAATCTTTTGCACAAGGTGTCTGAGACTGCTAAATGGCTTCCAAATCCTAGAAATAACCCCTGGTTGGACTAGGGTGTCTGCTCTAGTGTCTCGCAAGTCTTGAAATCTAAAAATATGAAAGTTTATCATGATTGTACCTGCAATATCCTCCTTTCTGTAGCTTCTTTCCGCTAGAACCTGTAAAACATGATCTGCACCTACAAAAGAAGGAAAATGTTGTGGCTATATAGGAGCTTTCCTCAGTCATGCCCCGTCTTCGATATTTCTACCTAAACAATAACCAGAAATAAAGATTTGCAAAAGTGTGTGCAAACCTAACAATGTGTATGCAAAATTATCAAACCCTAGATGTGTCAATCAAGGGAAGATCAACAACTTGCTTTGCATCAATAAACACATACAACTTCACCTCAAGGAGATGAGATAAATGAAGACTTGCATGAATAAGAAGGTGAATCAGCAATGTCCGCAGAAGATCTCCAAGCTTGCAGTTGGAGGCTTCAACCCTTCTCCTAATCATGCAAAGGGTTTACAAACCCTAGGAAGAGCAAGATAGACTCAAGATCTTGATTCCTAATCCTCATCCATTGTCTCCATGGTAGCAAATACAAAATACTTCCAAGAGCTTCAACAAGTCGCTGATCTTCAATAGCAATTGTAGCCAAGTTTTGGCATCAAGCTTGCATAAGAATTGTGTGTGATAAAATGATTTTCAAATGTCTTTTTATACCTATCTTTAGGGAAAATTCAAATTTTGAAATAATGATTTGATATCACGTGAAAACTAAGAATTTGAAAATGGAATCCCGAGGCACTCGGTGAGAGCCGACACCCCACCAAAATTCAAAATCCCAGGAAATAGGGGAGGACTAGGGCGCAGGTGCCCAAGTCTAATCCCCTAATTTCCACTCAGATCTACATTTTTGGGGGTCATAGGGACCCAAATCTCAAATCCCCTTTATAGGTTCTATCAACAAGTTACCTCAAAAAGTGAACAAACTGCTTCTAAACTTAGTCAATCAGGGTTTCCAGAAGGCCGAAAAAGAAAAGGTTGAAAGGTCACCAAGAGTGAGAAACTAAACTAATGGAAATTGTACCATTCCATACAGGATGACAATATCTAATGTTACAGTATCAAAATTGATCATATATATATATATCAACATTTGACAATTACACATTAAGTCGACATACTAAGATGTAGCATGTAGTCATAACTTGTCGGCCAAAATCATTTACCAAAATACATAGTGGATCAAAACAACACTTGAATTATGTTCACATATGTCAGATCCATCCATATAATCACTTAGAATAAGATTCCAAACAACAAAACTTACCGCACACATATCATACTGTCATGTCAACCTTAACCACAGACTAACACTAGTTCAGTTCAACTGTCTGACTACATCTTCCACTATGGACCCCAAGACTTGCTCAAAATCATATCAGAGACTCTTCACATATCATAGATCATACCTTTAGAACTAGAAAGAAAAATATTCTTTTGCGGTAGATTGCAGACCACAAGAACACATGCTCTGTCACAGTCAAGTTCTGTTAGGCAAAGTAGCGTTATTTAGGCACCCATAACTATCCTTCCAGTGAAACTTAGAACTTGCAACTCTATATTTAGATACTTCATACATGTGTTTACAACACCTCACAACCACATCACAAAATGTACAACTACGGAGGAATGTGGACCAATTCAGTTGAGTGTTTTGTTATGATTTCATCTATTCTCTGCACTACCAGACTTAGACTTTTTGAAGATAGACTTCCGGTACTCATCAAGAACTAAAATCTTGGACAAATGATCATTTGAGGACTATGAACAACATACCTAACTATTGTGTGGTTACACAACACGCCCCTTTTTGACTTGGCAAAACAGGGACCCAACTTTTTGGCTTGGCTTGTGTTGTCTGCTTTCTAGCAGTTTGGTAAAAGTAAGTCAGATGCATCATCATGAAGGGTCAGGATGAGGTAGGTCATCATCATGAGGTTAGTTTGTCAAAGTTCATATTTCATTTCTGTGACCTCATATTTAGAAAGAGCTTGAAATTCCATGCAGGTTTACCTTTTGCACCACCTGAAAATTCGTCCATATGTGGGAGTTATGAACAGTCAAAGTTTTGGTCAAACCTGATATTCACAAGAGGAGGATCATATTTTATGACCTCAGTCATGTTGTCAAGGTCATCCTGATCTTGGTCTATTACCCGGTAAAAAAATCATGCGGTCGCAATAACCGGACGACAATCTTAGGTGATAGTGCCCTTTACCTGTCAAATAGCCTTAGGCGCATCGTGAACATCATGTTTTGAGTGTAACCTGATATTTCATAATGTCCTCCTGCCAAGAAATATCACCTTATGCTAATATCCTGAGGATGTCATCCTAACCTGAAAATGAAGAAATAAATATCAGGATGACATCATCATCACAATTCTCCTTCGGCGGGATATTTCCTAAATATGATCAGGTTCACAAATATGACGATGACATCATCTTTTACATTTTAACAAAGCCCTGGATATGATGGTGACATCATCAGGACATTCGAGAGGGGGGAGCATCATATTTCACAATATCCTGTAGATAGATAGAAAGCTTTAAGTTTCCCCATCGGCGTAACTTGTGCTATCGGCCGTGTGTTATTTGGTCTCACCGATGTTTGTTATCTCACCGATGGAAAAGTCCATCGGTATAAGTTTCGCTAGCGGGAGTGTCATGAATTTTCTTCCCGATGGGCATTTTCTCAATGAAAGGGTGATCGGCCTGACATGTGATGTTGGCCAAGTTCGTATTTGTCTCGCCGACGTATATCATCGGCCCTATGAGAAATCCTCATCGATGTGACTTTTAATGTCGGCCCTGTCTTGAATTTTCATGCCGATAGAGGTTGTCTTCCCGATGGGCGGACATCAGCATAATTTTGGCGTCAGTATAAGTTTAGCTGTCGGCCAAGTTAAAAATTATCTTCCTGACCGTGTGTGGTCACGCCGAAACATAACATGCATCACATACAGTAGCGGACCTGAAATATTATTGAATGCGATTTAATCGTTGTATATTTTGCGATTGTATATTTCTTTTATACATTCTGATATACATTGATTATATGCATACGAATGTTTTGCATGTATATTGTGACTTTTTATGCTTGTATATGCAGATTTGAACCCAATATACATGCCGGTATATACAAGAGTGGATTCAAAAGAAATTTGAAAGCGATTAATTCCTTGTATATTTTGCGATGTATCAGTAGATTTGAGGCCCGATATACAAGGAAATGGGCAAGAAAACGAAGCGATGGATCTTTGAATCCATTTGAAGGCCAGATAGCCTGATTTTCAGTCAACGATGGTTGACCCGAGTATTTTGGGCCCTGTTTATGCATTTTGTGCATGGTTTTCACAAATTTGAAACCCAATTGCATGTGTTTGAACATTTGGCCTATTTTTAGTGAAGGTTTTAGCTGCATGCTGTGTTCCAATTGATGAACTTAATGTTTGTTTGTTTATTGCAGGAAGTCTTGAGGATGTTGGAGCTGTAGCCGAACATTGCAATGTTGCACAAGGAGGCAACATGAACCAGAAGTGAGGAGGATATTGTCAAATATGTTGTTTGCCAACTGGAGACTGAATCAAGTTAAAGATGCTGGAATATTCTGTGCTAGCTATACATTTGCCAATTGGCAAAGCATGTGCTTTTCATCTGGACCGTTAATGTTAATTGTTGAATCTTAATCATTGATCTTTTTGTAAAGGATTCATCACCTTATTCTATAAAAGGTGGTGGAATGCCTTGTTGTAAACATTTGAAACTTAATTGAAATCTGTTTGTTGAAGTATTCAGGGCTCATTTCAAAGCTATTGCATATGTACATGTCTTTTGCATACTTAATGAAAGAGAAGAGTATTTTGATTACAAATCTTCGTAAATCTTGAGTAATCTGTGTTTGAATTCTGGATATGTGCTTTGATTTGCTGCATCCCTTGGAGTGCTCATCATGTTGCATGTATTGTTTTCATTCATCATCCTCTGAAGTTTGCATCAACTGTGTCTAGCTGTGGAATATCCTGGTGAACATATGGTTTGATTTCTTCTCCTCATGACAGTATCAAGTATGTATGTGGATCAATAGCTAAAGGTTCAACTTTAAATTGTAGTATTCTTTTCAGTTTCTTTTAAATTTCAGAACATTTCACTACCACAATTGCAAATAATTGATAATCTTAAGCAAATAACACAAAATATGTAGACATCTCGTAGGTAATCGCAAATATTTAGCATATTTGAATGCAAAGCATGTACACTTGAAAAATATCATGCAAAGACTGAGGTATTTCTACATCTTTTCATCTAATAACTGCATAATATGACTTCTCTGTAAAGAATTTCTGCAGGAATGTCATGATGATGGCACATTTTCACGTAAGGCCCCAAAATGGAAACAGCAACTCACATTAACCTCTGAGTAACTTCAGACGATTAAGACCTAATCATCGGAGACTTGGGATCATGAATTCTCTGAATTCACAGTATCTTTCAAGATGAATAAAGGTTAATGTGTACTTTTATTCTGTGCTTGTTTATGACTAACATCATGATCAACACAAATTGGCGCTAGAAGGAGGGCTGATCTAGAATACTACGTTCATCATCATAATTTCCAGGTTTGATGATGCAGAGAGTAAGGTAGTCTCGAATCGTCTGTGAATTTCAAATATCATGCAATTATTTACTGTAGCAAGCTTGTAGATGCTTATTCTATGTAAAGATTTCCAAATCTAACATAAATATTGCTAGCCTTACAGTAAATCATTCAAAATACCTCCAATATCCTTCAATATTTGCAGTATCTTTGCAAATATTTCATAAATATCCAGTCTGATCAGTCATTTGACCACAAATATCACTTTAGCTAGTAAAATCCAGCTAATATTTGCAAAGTTTCAGCCAATTTGCCTCAAAATTGAGAAATCCTAGCTCACAGGATAAATACTAGGTCTAGACCTAGTGGAATTTTTGAAGAATTGCCTGTTAGAGGTTTCAGACCCAGAACTGTGGACACTCATCATACTCCCAAGTCCAGTGCATCAGGAGCTTCACCAGAACCTCTTCCTGTAACTCCTATTGATTTACAAATACCTTCGGGGATACCTGTGACACCTCTTGTTTAACCTCAGGGTGTGCCTCTAGTCCAACCTCGACCAGCTCAACCTCCTCCGGTTGCAATGTCTTTCTTTGCAGCAGAGTCACCTTTGACCTTTACTGCATATCATGAGTTACCAAAGAATCCGGATAAGCTTTGTCCAAAATATCATCCTTACCAAGATGCTGAAGATCATATCAGGACCTTTAAGGAGGCTTGTTGCAGAGCCAGAATAGAGCACCAAGATGTGGTGTGCAGATTATTTCCTTTTTCCTTAGGGGAAGAAGCCTATAATTGGTTCATTAGTCTTGGTCAGGGTTCTGTTGATTCATGGGCCTTACTAGAGAAAGCCTTTCTTAATAGATTCAAGGTTCCAGTCGACCCCTCAATAAACTATCATTTATTTGCCACTATCAAGAGATTTGAGAATGAGCCTATTGCAAATTTCAATGCTAGGTTTCAGAAAATGTTGTCCAGGGTGGTCACTCCTTATACTGTGTCTGACGAAGCCACAAGGAACATTTATTATTCTGCCTTAGATCCCTTGACCTCCATGTTCATAAGGAGAACACACCCCCAAATCACAACTTTAGCCTTAGCTTTTCAAGAAGCCATACAGGTAAATCAACAGTTGATACCTGCTCCTACTCTGAATATAGTATTCCCTACCTTGTCTGGCATGCATTCACAATATCCTGCATCATATCCTGCACAATATCCCAGTGGAGTAGTGATACCTCCAACAGTCATGCCAGCACCTCTGCAAGTACCTCCACTGAGCATTATGCCTCCTCCTAATGGAAATGGCCAATTGTCACAATATCCTGTCCAAGCTCAGACACCTCAGGGTGTTGATCTATCTAGCAATAACCATGGATCCTCTTTCTTCAAGCCTCAGACTAAAAATGTAGTGGCCAAAGCTCAGGAAGAAAAGGAGGAAATCAAAGAAATCTCTACTCAATTGAGAAAACTCACCACAAAAGTGACATATTTGAGAAATCAAGGTTTTTATTCACAGTCAAACCAAAACAGAAATTATCCCAATGACAGACCAAATTATCCTGATAGAGGATATAACACCAATAATTTCAACAATAATGGTGGAAATAACAATAATCCTCAGAGACAGCCTAGAGTATGGAACTCTAGGCCAAATAATGGCTCATTACCATCACCCCTGGATAATCAGCCTCCAGGTGAAGCCAAACAGACTACTAGAGTCAATCTTGCTGAAGCAGCCCTTACCAATTGGTGTAGAATCCACAATACAAATGCACATGCAGAATTAGACTATCCACAATTTAGGATTGCTGCTAGCATCTTTTAGACTGAAGTGTCTAACACTTCTGGAAATCCACCTCAGACAGAGAGAAATGAGATTGTTCCATGTGGATATGACTCAGCCTTTGTGCTAGAAACCTATACAAATCAACCTCATCAAAATTATAACCAGGCAAGCGAAGAATCTGCTTTAACCTTTGAAGCAAACTATGTATTCCCCTTCGAAGATGAAAATGAGCCTACAAGAGAACATGAGGAAGTGCATGCATACCAACAGCAATATCCTGGTAAGCATAATTATAACCTGAGAAATAATGCCAACAGACCTACTGGTCCATTGACATCATCTTTGCCTCCAAACAACTTCAACACACCTCCTGATCCTAAAGCCAGCAATAACCCTAGGTTCCCCAAGGTAAATGCTCAATACTTGTCACCTCAAAACACAGGATCAAAGATTGTAAATGCACCCCATGAATCTGACAAGTTAGTCAATTATCTGGCTGATGAAATGAAGAAAATTAAGATTAACCTGTCTCTATCTGAGTTACTGAAAACTCTAGCTATCAAGAGGGCATTCATGAAGTCACTAGATGATCCTACTCCTAAAGAGGATAACCATCTCTCAAATCAACCCACTGGCAAAGATCATGCTGCCAGAGATAATACTGACAAGCCTAAAGTGTCAGCTACAGTCCAAGCTACAGAAACCTCCCATATGACCTTGTATAAGGATAAAACTGAATCACCTCCGTTCCTCCTCACTATAAGAATGTTCAGCAAGAACCTGCACAACTGTTTGGTTGACTCAGGAGCCTCCACGAATGTTATGCCATTGTCAATATGTAATGCTTTAGGACTGCATCCTGCTAAATCCTTAAAGAAGGTCACACAGTTGGACAAAACAGAAGTAAGTGTAGTAGGGGAATTAACTCATATCCACATGCAGCTAGCATCTGATCCTAGGATCCAGTATTACATTAACATTCAGGTAGTCGATATACCTGATACGTATGGGATGTTACTTAGCCGGGACTAGTCTAAAATGCTTAATGGATATATGTCTACAGATTTCAGTCACATGTGGTTACCATGGAAGGGTATACCTAATCAGATCAGGATTGATACTGAGCCTAGAATGAAGCATATGATCACCGAGTACAACAGAACAAATGAGATCATGTACGTAGACGTAGAGCTTGGAGTTTACTGCATCAGGCCATGGACCGTCAAAATAAAGGAGATCCTGATGCTTAAGCTTCATCCTCATCATCATGATGATCATCAAGAAGATATACCTGTTGTAGAACCTGCCAGTAATCTTGATAATGAGAACGAAATAGATCGCTTCAGAGACTTCGAGATGCATCTGTCCAATCAGGGAAAACGTTGTCAATTGTTAAATATACCTACTAATGATATTTTGATTGATGGATGGTGTAGATTACACAATGAAGCACATTCAGAAAAGACTTGTGAAACATGCTTAGATATGATGATGTTGGAACAGACATGCAGCGAGGCATCATCATCATATTCTGAGGTAAGTTCTACATCTAATGATGATGATGATATTGATTCTTGTTTATCTTCTGTAGGAACAGAGGAGCCGACAGATCATGATGAAGATCATATCCAGAAGACAGAAGAAGTTCTAGCTTACGACCAGATAAATGATGGAAAGAAAGAAAAGATCACCCCTGGGAGTGATTGTTTTATGGAGCTGGACTATGAATTGTCCGATGAGGACAAAGGTAGTAACCTGACCAAATTTGAAGAATTTCTAGTAAAAGAAATGGAGAAGATGACACGACAGCATAGATCTCCCCATGAGGTCTTAATCGAAGGTTGGTGCAGGCTGCATGAGGCACCTCACTCAGAAACAACTTGCTCACTGTGTTTACACATTTTGAAAAGGCATACAGTTGTGGATCCAGGAAATCATCCTCCTGCTGATATGAAAGAGAAAATAGAAAAGTCAGCAGGCTCACAAAGTAAAGGAAAGAAGAAACTTGGAAATGACGACATCCCTAAGTCAAAGTGGATATCAGGCGGAGCAGTAGCCATAGTTGCAAAGAAGAAAGAAGGTTTAGCTAAACATCCTGCTGAAGACAAACCTTGGATCCTGAGGTTTGATGGGTCCAAATCTAAGCAAGGTGCTGGGGTAGGAATCGACTTGATTGATTCAACTGGGAAATCCTATCTGGCAGCCTACAGATTACAGTTCCCCTGTACTAACAATGTAGCAGAGTATCAGGCTTTGATTCATGGGATACTGTTTGCTCATAAGAAAAAAGTAAAGATTTTGCATGTTTTCGGAGATTCAGAGCTAGTTGTGAGGCAAGTAAGAGGAATTTACTCTTGTAATTACAGGAAGCTATCCAACTACAGACATCGTGTGTGGGATCTAATTGAGGATTTTGACACCTTTAATATCACTCACGTACCAAGAGAACAAAACCACAGGGTAGATGCACTTGCCCAGGCTGCCAGTACATTGGAGCCACTGTCTATATCAGGTCTAAAGAGATTTTCAATAGAGCTGGTGTCAATACCGTCAGTACCTGACAATGTGACCAATCTCCAGGTGTTTGATGATGATCAACACATTTTGGATTTCATTTCCAATAGAGATGTATTTGATGCCCAAGTCATAGATGAGGATGGTATGGAGGATCATGTCTGGGAGGAAGATGAGATATTAGAGTTGCCAAGCAATAGGATTCCCAAAGGTATGATTGAATTGGAAAGAGCCTTTGATTTGGATAATATGCTTAAACATAAGGATCTGCCCAAAGCAGATGGAGGTCAGTATTCACAAGTGAATATTGGACAAAATGAAGACCAGAAAAGTGTGCTAATTGGTAAAGTTTGCACACCAGAGGAGTTAAAGGGAATAACTAAGGCCCTCAAGGATTACATACATGTAATTGCCTGGACCTATGATGAGCTGAAGACATATGATACTTCTGTCATAATGTTAGGGTTAGCCGGCAGAAGATATCAATTAAATGCAAATAAAGAGTAAACAGAGAAATGGAAATACACAGAAATAATAATAGCGAGAGACAATTTTTAACGTGGTTCACCCAAACTCGGGCTACATCCACCAAACAGAGAGTCCAATATTATTATCCAGTAAATCAAACCAATTACAATCAGCAATCCCTGCAACTCAATACCGCTGCAAAATGCTACAATACAAAAAATCAAAACCCTAACCCTTAGCCACTTTTTATCAAGCTTTTTGTCGGTTACAAAATAGGGTTTTCTTATGTCAGTCAATGAAAAATTAACTCCCGGTGCATTATAAAATAATAAAAAACCGTGTGAGGTTTCGGGGGCGTTGCCCCCGAGCCCCCACGGGGGCGGTGCCCCTGGACCTCGCAAGGGGCGCTGCCCCTTGACCCCGTAGGAATTTGGGGGGAAACCGCGCCAATAAAAGTGGGGTTAATATAACCTCCGAGTTTGATTAGGCTCCATATAACAACAATCTCCCACTTGGAGACTGATCAGACTCCACACCATATCATCTCCCACTTGGAGACTGATCATAACACCACTGACCCTGTAGCTCCCACTGGAAATAAGCACCCTGGACTCTGCTGTTCTATTTTTGTTGTGTTCAATCTAGAAGACCAACTGAAGCTGAAGAGGAGCTCAGCTTCTCCCTTGTCACTGCCTTTGTAAACATATCTATTGGATTGTCATCTGTATGTATCTTTGCCAGCTGTAACTGTCCATTATCCAACACCGACCGAATGAAGTGATACCTCAACTGTATGTGTTTGGTCTTTGAATGCAAGGCAGAATTCTTGGCAAGATGTATGGCACTCTGGCTGTCTGTAAACAAATAACTGTTAACCTGTTGTGTGCCCAATTCATTCATGAAAGATTGCAGCCATATCATCTCCTTGCTTGCCTCTGTTGCAGCTACATATTCTACCTCTGTGGTGGATAAAGCAACCACCTTTTGCAACCTGGAAATCCAACTTACCGCTGTTCCACCTACAGTAAAGACATAACCTGTAGTACTCCGCCTGGTATCAATATCTCCTGCCAAATCTGAGTCTACATAACCTGCTAAATCAGTAGTAGAGCCCCCAAAACATAAGTGTTTATTAGATGTACCTCTCAAATATCTGAGAATCCATTTTACCGCATTCCAAAGCTCTAATCCGGGATTACTCATATACCTGCTAACGACTCCTACAGCATGTACAATATCCGGTCTCGTGCATACCATGGCATACATTAAACTGCCTACAGTTGAAGCATATGATACCTTGGACATTTTCTCTTCCTCCTCTTGTGTCTTAGGACACATGTCCTTAGTCAATTTCAAATGACTAGGCAAAGGTGTGCTGACAGCTTTTACATTCTCCATGTGGAATCTCTGCAACACCTTTTCAACATAAGCAGCCTAAGATAGAGTCAATTTTCTGTTCAGCCTATCTCTGCAAATTTTTATACCAAGGATTTGTTTTGCTGCCCCCAAATCCTTCATATCAAATGATTGTGCCAACTGCTGTTTTAACTCTCTTATGTGATCCATGTTAGACCCAGCTACAAGCATGTCATCAACATATAAACATAAAATAATGTAGCTGTCATTATCTAACCTCTTAAAATAAACACAATGGTCAGAATTACACCTACTGTAGGCTTGCTCAGCCATAAAACTGTCAAATTTCAAATACCATTGCCGAGGTGCTTGTTTCAGGCCATACAAACTCTTCTTCAATCTGCACACTAGTTTCTCCTTACCTTTGACCTCAAATCCTTGGGGCTGTTCCATATAGATCTCCTCCTCCAAATCACCATGGAGAAAGGCAGTTTTAACATCTAGCTGTTCCAAATGTAAATCTTCAGTAGCCACAATACTTAAAACAGTACGAATAGAAGTCATCTTGACAACCGGAGAAAATATCTCATCAAAATCAATGCCCTTTTTCTGTGCAAATCCTTTTACAACTAACCTGGCCTTAAATCTTTTCTTACCTCCATCTTCCTCTTTCAGCCTATAAACCCATTTATTTGGTAAAGCCTTTTTTCCTTTAGGTAACTTACATAATTCCCAAGTCTGATTTTTCAGCAAGGAGTCCATTTCTTCTTTCATTGCAAGCTCCCACTAAACCTGTGTATCCACCTGCATAGCTTCATCATACCCTTCTGGTTCACCAGCATCTGTTAACAAAATAGAATACAAAGAGGGAGAAAACCTTTCAGGAGGTCTACTTATCCTTGTGGACCGTCTAACATTCACTGGAGTTTGTGGTATTTCTGGTTGCTATTGCGGAGCATGAGGAACCACTGGAAGATCACTATTTGGAGTATCGTCCAGCACCACATAATCCTTTTCTTTCTTCTCATGCTGCTGCAACTGATCTTTGTACAACACCTTCTCATTGAATATAACATCCCTGCTTCTCACAATTTTCTAATTTTCAAAATCCCAAAGCCTATAACCAAATTCATCAATGCCATATCCAACGAAGGTACATTTTGTTGATTTCGCATCCAGCTTGGTTCTATTTTCAGAATCTATATGTGCAAATACTTCACAGCCGAAGGTTTTCAGAAAAGAATAACTCACCTTCTTGCCTGTCCATGCTTCCTTTGGAATACCACAGCCTAAAGGAACTGAAGGACCTCTGTTAATTAAATATACAGCAGTGTTGACAGCCTCTGCCCACATGTTTAAAGGTAGCCCAGCATGCAATCTCATGGTCCTTGCATGCTCCATTATTGTCCTATTCATGCGTTCAGCCACTCCATTTTCCTATGGAGTCCCTAGAACCATTTTCTGCCTGCAAATTCCATTAAGGGAACAATAATCTTCAAATTCTTTGCTGCAATACTCACCGCCATTATCAGATCTGAGACATTTTAATCTTTTACCCGTCTCATTCTCAACCAAGCTTCTCCATTTCTTAAATGTTTCAAATACATCAGATTTCTATCTAAGAAAATAAATCCAGACCTTCCTAGTTGCATCATCTATGAATGTAACATAATACCGAGAGCCACTGAGAGAAGATACCTCAGCTGGTCCCCATACATCTGTATGCACAAGCTCCAATTTTTCATTTTTCTTTTGCTTCCCATCCTTAAGAAAACTGACTCTCTTTTGTTTTCCATACACACAACTTTCACAGAAATCCATATTAAGACATTTCAAACCTGGTAAAACTTTCTTAGAATGAAGTACCTTCATACCTTTTTCACTCATATGCCCAAGTCTGTTATGCCACAGTGTTGTCTCAGAACCTGCAGCAACTTTTCCAGTCTCTTCCTGCAAACCTGCAGCAACTGTTCCTGAACCTGTTTGTTTTTTCTCTGTAACAGCTAAAGTAGAAGGAACAGTATGACCTGTATAAAGATATAAGGTGCCTACTTTCACACCTTTTGCTACTACTAAGGCACCTTTTGAAACCTTCCAATTTTTATCAGTAAATATAACAGTGCAACCTTGTTCAGTTAGCTGCCCCACCGAAATTAAATTCCTACTGAGCCTTGGAACATGCCTTACCTCTTGTAGTAGCCAATGATTCCCATTCTGCAACTTAATTTTGATTCTTCCCTTTCCAACAATCTGACAGGGTTCGTTATCTCCCAAATAAACCAGCCCAAAATCCCCATGGACATAATCAAGGAAATAACTTCTATGGGGCGTAGCATGAAATGAGGCCCCTGAATCTAAAACCCATGAATCATCAGCATTATCTAGGGAAAGAATCAAAGCATCATCTTCAGACTTATTGCTTACCACATTTGCTTCCTTATTGCCTTCTTGTTTGTCTCCTTCTTTGTTCTTCCGAGACCAGCAATCTTTCTTCAGATGACCTGGTTTTCCACAATACCAGCAATCCTTCTTGTCCTCTGGTTTGGGATCTTTTGTCCTTTGATTTTCCTCGTGACTTCCCATGACCTCCAGAACCTTTTCCTCTCTCCTTTGATCTGCCCCTGCTTTCTGCATTCAAAACACTGCCTGATTTGGATCCACCTGAGCTTTTCTTACGAATTTCCTCACTCAGAATAACACCAACAACATCATCAAATTTTAGGGTATTTGAACCAGAAACAGAGTTACTAACCGCCATTACCAAACTATCCCAGCTTTCAGGTAATGAACATAATATCAAGAGAGCTCTAACTTCTTCATCAAATTTTACATTTACAGAAGTCAATTAACTAACAATCGTATTAAATTCATTTAAATGACCTGTCACAGATCCACCTTTAACCATTTTTAAATTAAACAACTGCTTCATGAGAAATACCTTATTTGAGGCTGAGGGTTTTTCATACAATTTTGCCAAAGCTTTCATCAGACCATCTGTCGTCTTCGCTTCTGTTATATTGAATGCCACCGACGGTGCCAGGCACAACCAAATGGTTCCCAGTGCCTTTCTGTCAAGAAGATTCCAATCCTCATCAGACATTGTTGCCGGTTTCTTGGCTACTCCTTCCAACGGCCTCCATAAATCCTTTTGATAGAGGTAATCCTCCATCTGCATCTTCCATAACTGATAGTTCTGCCCATTGAATTTATCAACCTTAGTTTTACCCTCGTCCGCCATTGCTCCCACTCAACCGTGAGACTTTCCTGCAGACGATAATCGAACACAACCCGCTCTGATACCACTTGTTAGGGTTAGCCGGCAGAAGATATCAATTAAATGCAAATAAAGAGTAAACAGCGAAATGGAAATACACAGAAATAATAATAGCGAGAGACAATTTTTAACGTGGTTCACCCAAACTTGGGCTACATCCACCAAACAGAGAGTCCAATATTATTATCCAGTAAATCAAACCGATTACAATCAGCAATCCCTGCAACTCAATACCGCTGCAAAATGCTACAATACAAAAAATCAAAACCCTAACCCTTAGTCGCTTTTTATCAAGCTTTTTGTCGGTTACAAAATAGGGTTTTCTTATGTCGGTCAATAAAAAATTAACTCCCGGTGCATTATAAAATAATAAAAAACCGTGTGAGGTTTCGGGGGCATTGCCCCCGAGCCCCCACGGGGGCGCTGCCCCTGGACCCCGCAAGGGGCGCTGCCCCTTGACCCCGTAGGAATTTGGGGGGAAACCACGCCGATAAAAGTGGGGTAAATATAACCTCTGAGTCTGATTAGGCTCCATATAACAACACATAACTCATACTATACCTCTCAAACCAGATGCTAAATCTTTCAGACAGAAGCAAAGGCCAGTCAATGCTTTGCTGGAACCAATAATTCTTGAAGAAGTCAAGAAGTTGTTAAGTGCCTGGATAATCTTTCCTGTAAGGCACTCCACCTGGGTTGCTAATCTAGTCCCGGTCAGAAAGAAGAATGGAGACATCAGGTTGTACGTAGATTTCAGAAATCTGAACAGAGCATCAGAAAAGGATAATTATCCTTTACCCTCATTAGATGAAGTTCTGCAGATTGTAAATGGAGCCAAGATGATGTCCTTCCTGGATGGCTTTTCAGGATACAACCAAGTGATGGTTGATAAAATTGACAGATTGAAAACTGCCTTCACCACAAAGTGGGGGATATTTGCATATAGACGTATGCCATTTGGACTTATAAATGCTGGAGCTACATTCCAGCGAGCAATGGACATAGCCTTCAGAAGCTTAATAGGAAAATGCATAGTCATCTATATGGATGACTTGACTGTATTCTTTAAGGAGAGGAGCAATCATGTAACCGATCTCAGAAATGTATTGAAGAAGTGTGAAGAGTATGGAACATCACTGAACCCCAAGAAGTGTATATTTGGGGTGACAACAGGAAAGTTACTAGGCCACTTGATCACAGAAGATGGAATTATCATTGATCCTGACAGGGTGGAGTCTATTATGAAGTTACAACTTCCAGGAAGCAAAAAAGAACTCAAATCTTACTTTGGTAAGATAAACTTTGTAAGGAAGTTCATCACAAGTTTTGTTGAGGTTGTCAGACCACTAAATGCCATGTTGAAGAAAGATGCACAAATTGAGTGGACACTAGAGGCCAAAGCTGCATTTGAAGATATAAAGAAAGCCATATCAAACGCTCCTGTCCTCATTAGTCCATACTACACAAAAGATTTCTACATCTATTCATTTGCTTCAGAACATACCTCTGCAGCAGTGTTAACTCAAAGAAATGAAGAGAAAGAAGAGAAACCAATTGCTTTCATGAGCTGTCCTTTCAGGGATGCTGAGTTGAGATATGTAGATGTTGAGAGACAGGCACTTGCATTAGTCAGAGCAGTAAAGAAATTCAGACATTACATACTAAGAAGCAAAGTGATTGATGTAGTACCAGATGCAGCGGTGAAGATGCTGCTGATGCAAAGTGAGCCTGGTGAGAAAAGAGCTAAATGGATTACTGTATTACAAGAGTATGACATGGAAATTACACCAATGAAGCTGGTAAGAGGGCAGGCTCTGAGTCAAATGATATCTGAAATTGACCCAAACATCACCAGTCAGCAGTATGTGATCAATGAGAAAGATAACAGAGAATGGTATGCAAATATCAGGTACATCTTGATTATAGGAAGATGTCCATCGAAGATGCAAGCTTCACAGAGAAGAGCCTTGAAAATAAAATCCTAAAAATATATGATAAAGGGAGGAGCCTTATTCAAAAAGAATCATGAAGGAATATACCTGAGATGCTTAGAAAAGCCAGAAGCAAACAAGGTCCTGTCAGAGATACATGACAAGTTCGGAACGGCACATGGATCAGCCTTGGCCACAACACATGCAATCCTTAGAGCAGGATATTATTGGCCTACAATTTTTAAAGACACAGCTAATCATGTTAAATGTTGTCATGTTTGTCAGGTTGCTGCCAACAGAGAGAAATATGCTGCACAACCCTTGCAGCCAGTGATGGAAGAACGCCCATTTGCACAGTGGGGCATGGACTTCATAGGACCAATCAATCCTCCGTCCTCTTCAGGACACAAGTATGTCTTAACCATTACTGACTATTGCACCAGATGGACTGAGGCTGTTAGCAGCAAGACCTGCACTGCAGATGACGTTATTAGATTTCTAGAAAGTAACATTGTTACCAAGTATGGAATTCCTTATGCTTTGGTAAGTGACAATGGTTCTGCTTTCACTTCAACTAAATTGTCAAGTTGGGCTTTTGATCATGGGATTATACTTAAATTTTCATCCAATTACTATCCCCAGGGGAATGGTTTAGCAGAATCCACCAACAAGAATTTATTGATAATCATAAGAAAACTGATAGAGAAGAACCCTAGAGAATGGAACTCATTTCTAAAATATGCCTTATGGGTAGACAGAACCAGAGTAAAAACTGCATTAGGAAATTCGCCTTTTCAACTAGTATATGGGGTGGATCCCATCCTTCCTGTAAACTTGAAAATTCCTACTCTACAGTTTGCTCAAGAATAGCTAGGCATAAACAATAAGCAAGAAGTCAGGTTGCTTCAGTTGATGCACCTAGAAGAAAAAAGGAGTCAAGCAATTGACCAATATGCAAAACATCAGGCTGTTGTCAAACGCTGGTTTGATAAGAGAGCCAAAGTTAAAGCTTTTAGGATATTTGATTTAGTCCTGATATGGGATAAAGCCCATGAAAGGAAAGGTGACCATGGTAAGTTTGATAGATTATGGATAGGTCCCTTTCAAATTTCTGAGATATTAGGAGATAGCACTTATAGGCTTAAGAACCTGACAGGTGAGGATGTCCCATTGCCAGTCAATGGGCAATTCCTCAAACATTATTTCCAAGCCTGAGTGACTTCATGGCATTCATGTGTACCATATTGTACATTTGTATAGTTGTTTGTATAGTGTTCTTTTGTCTTGGGTTGTTTTGGTTGAGTTTTGTTTTGGTAAGTCAAGATGATGCACTTCATCACCCAAGAAAATAACTAAATTGTTAGGATTCAAGTGATGAGATCAGATTTAGATATAGGTTGTAATTCATTCTAAGAAATATTCATGACCAGGTTTATAATTTCTTTTCATTAGGGTGCCTTTTCTTGTCCAAAGTGAATCAATCACAATGAAACACCTAACAGCCTTGGGCTTGTTGAAGACACGAGTATAGGTGTTAAGTGAAAAATCTAAAGGGACTCCCTTGCTACCAATACAATCTCCAACCTAAAGCTATAAGTGACTATACCTTATACAAATGAGCTGACATGATGATATCAGATACATATATACCAAAAAAAAAAAAACTAAACAATAATATTAGGCCATCTAAGTAACTCTACCGGGGCTATAGACGCCTGCTGGCAGTGGGGCTCTACTTAGGGAGATTGTATAGATAACCTTGCCGGGGCTATGAACGCCTGCTGGCAGCAAGGCTCTATCCAGGTTGGCTATGAGGGATGATCTCTAACTATGTAGATTAACACCAGTTACTTATGTTTTCAACTTGCTTTCAAGATGAGGATAATTAATCATATGCACACACATGATCCTTTGTTAGCATTGTTATCATGATGAAATTTTATCATTCAAAGATCATGATGATTATACTTAGAAAGATTTAGAATACTATAGATGAATATGATAACATCACTTGAATCATTGGAATTTGTTTGTTTTCTTTGGTGGCAAGTTGTTGTGTGGTTACACAACACGCCCCATTTTGACTTGGCAAAACAGGGACCCAACTTTTTGGCTTGGCTTGTGTTGTCTGCTTTCTGGCGGTTTGGTAAAAGTAAGTCAGATGCATCATCATGAAGGGTCAGGATGAGGTAGGTCATCATCATGAGGTCAGTTTGTCAAAGTTCATATTTCATTTCTGTGACCTCATAGTTAGAAAGAGCTTGAAATTCCATGCAGGTTTACCTTTTGCACCACTTGAAAATTCATCCATATGTGGGAGTTATGAACAGTCAAAGTTTTGGTCAAACCTGATATTCGCAAGAGGAGGATCATATTTTATGACCTCAGTCATGTTGTCAAGGTCATCCTGATCTTGGTCTATCACCCGGTAAAAAAATCATGCGGTCGCAATATCCAGACGACAATCTTAGGTGATAGTGCCCTTTACCCATCAAATAGCCTTAGGCGCATCGTGAACATCATGTTTTGAGTGTAACGCGATATTTCATAATGTCCTCTTGTCGAGAAATATCACCTTATGCTAATATCCTGAGGACGTCATCCTAACCTGAAAACGAAGAAATAAATATCAGGATGACATCATCATCACATTTCTCCTTCGGCAGGATATTTCCTAAATATGATCAGGTTCACAAATATGACGATGACGTCATCTTTTACATTTTAACAAAGCCCCGGTTATGACGATGACATCATCAGGACATTCAAGAGGGGGGAGCATCATATTTCACAATATCCTGCAGATAGATAGAAAGCTTTAAGTTTCCCCATCGGCGTAACTTGTGCTATCGGCCGTGTGTTATTTGGTCTCACCGATGTTTGTTATCTCACTGATGGAAAAGTCCATCGGCATAAGTTTCGCTATCGGGAGTGTCATGAATTTTCTTCCCGATGGGCATTTTCTCACCGAAAGGGTGATCGGCCTAACATGTGATGTCGGCCAAGTTCGTATTTGTCTCGCCGACGTATATCATCGGCCCTATGAGAAATCCTCAGCGATGTGACTTTTGATGTCAGTCCTGTCTTGAATTTTCATGCCGATAGAGGTTGTCTTCCCGATGGGCGGACATCAGCATAATTCTGGCATCGGTATAAGTTTAGCCGTTGGCCAAGTTGAAAATTATCTTCCCGACCGTGTGTGGTCACGCCGAAACATAACATGCATCACATACAGTAGCGGACCCGAAATATTATTGAATGCGATTTAATCGTTGTATATTTTGCGATTGTATATTTCTTTTATACATTCCGATATACATTGATTATATGCATACGAATGTTTTGCATGTATATTGTGACTTTTTATGCTTGTATATGCAGATTTGAACCCGATATACATGCCAGTATATACAAGAGCAGAGTCGAAAGAAATTTGAAAGCGATTAATTCCTTGTATATTTTGCGATGTATCAGCAGATTTGAGGCCCGATATACAAGGAAATGGGCGGAAAAATGAAGCGATGGATCTTTGAATCCATTTGAAGGCCAGATAGCCTGATTTTTAGTCAACGATGGTTGACCCGAGTATTTTGGGCCCTGTTTATGCATTTTGTGCATGGTTTTCACAAATTTGAAACCCAATTGCATGTGTTTGAACATTTGGCCTATTTTTAATGAAGGTTTTAGCTGCATGCTGTGTTCCAATTGATGAACTTAATGTTTGTCTGTTTATTGCAGGAAGTCTTGAGGATGTTGGAGCTGTAGCCGAACATTGCAATGTTGCACAATGAGGCAACATGAACCAGAAGTGAGGAGGATATTGTCAAATATGTTGTTTGCCAGCTAGAGACCGAATCAAGTTAAAGATGCTGGAATATTCTGTGCCAGCTATACATTTGCCAATTGGCAAAGCATGTGCTTTTCATCTGGACCGTTAATGTTAATTGGTGAATCTTAATCATTGATCTTTTTGTAAAGGATTCATCACCTTATTCTATAAAAGGTGGTGGAATGCCTTGTTGTAAACATTCGAAACTTAATTGAAATCTATTTGCTGAAGTATTCAGGGCTCATTTCAAAGCTATTGCATATGTACATGTCTTTTGCATACTTAATGAAAGAGAAGAGTATTTCGATTACAAATCTTCGTAAATCTTGAGTAATCTGTGTCTAAATTCTGGATATGTGCTTTGATTTGCTACGTCCCTTGGAGTGCTCATCATGTTGCATGTATTGTTTTCATTCATCATCCTCTGAAGTTTGCATCAACTGTGTCTAGCTGTGGAATATCCTGGTGAACATATGGTTTGATTTCTTCTCCTCATGACAGTATCAAGTATGTATGTGGATCAATAGCTAAAGGTTCAACTTTAAATTGTAGTATTCTTTTCAGTTTCTTTTAAATTTCAGAACATTTCACTACCACAATTGCAAATAATTGATAATCTTAAGCAAATAACACAAAATATGCAGACATCTCGTAGGTAAGCACAAGTATTTAGCATATTTGAATGCAAAGCATGCACAATTGAAAAATATCATGCAAAGACTAAGGTATTTCTACATCTTTTCATCTAATAATTGCATAATATGACTTCTCTGTAAAGAATTTCTGTAGGAATGTCATGATGATGGTACATTTTCACGTAAGGCCCCAAAATGGAAACAGCAACTCACATTAACCTCTGAGTAACTTCAGACGATTAAGACCTAATCACCAGAGACTTGGGATCATGAATTCTCTGAATTCACAGTATCTTTCAAGATGAATAAAGGTTAATGTGTACTTTTATTCTGTGCTTGTTTATGACTAACATCATGATCAACACAAACTTGCATGATATGATCTTCTACTGCAGACCAATACCATCTCAAACACTATCTCCTTGTTGTTGCTTCAGTATACTACCAACACTTAACCATAATGGCTAAGTCTTCTTCTCTGGACCAAAAACATTGTTCCAATCTTGTTCCTTTGCTTGTTTCCATCAATGACAACATATTCAGACATCATGCACAAGTTTCCAACACTTCCTTCCGGTACATATTAGGTAGGTCTGCATCTTTCAACATTGCCCTTGACATCTCCTGCATAATCCTATTCTTCCTTTCAACTACCCCATTTTACTGAGGGGTCCTAGGAGCTGACAGATGTCTCCTAATACTATCATATTCACAAAACTTTCCAAATTCATTTGAAGTAAACTCACCTCCTCTATTAGACCTTAAACATTTGGTCTTGGCATCCACTTCATTTTCAACCATAGCTTTGAACACCTTAAATTTATCAAGGGCACCTAGTTTTTCTCTTAAGAAAGTAACCCAAGTCATTCTAAAATAATCATCAATGCGCAACATAAAATACCTCTCACCTTGTTGAATCTTTACTCTTGTAGGGTCACATAGATCAATGCGAATCAACTCCAATGGAATTGAAGAAGAATGCTCCTTGCTTTTGAAACTTGTCTTTGTCTTCTTTCCCATTTTATATTCCTTGCATACTAAGTTTGCAAGCTTGATTATCTTGGGCATGTCTCTCACTAAATGAGTAGAGCAGATCCTTACCATATTATCAAAATTATTGTGTCCCATTCTTTTGTGCCACAGCTATCACTCACTGGATTGAGCTAGCTAACATGTTCTTCCATTTACCTCCTTCAGATGATAGATATGACCATATGACTTGATACCTTATGCAACTAGTTTTCCAGACCCTACCTTTCTGATTTCACAACCTTTGGCATGAAAGGTAAGATTGTAACCTTTGTTGCACATCTGATTGACACCGAGAAGATTGTGCTTTAGCCCTTTGACATAGAGGACATACTCAGTCCTATTCTTCTCATCAATAGTTATAGCACCCTTTTCAGAAATTCGTGTTGACTTGTCACCACCAAACTTGACAAATCCACCATCCCACTTCTCAAGGCTAATAAACTTCTTCTCACCAGCCATATGATTTGAGAAACCACTATCAATTACCCAAGCCTTGACTTCTTCTCTTGCATGAAAGGTGGTCCATACAACCATTGATCTATCATTGTTTTGGTCTGTTTACAAGGCATCAGTCTTCTCACATTTTCCAACATCATCCTTTTTGTTACCAACATTCAAGGCCATGAAAAGTGTTTCATCATTTGAATCATCATGATCCTCATCTTCTGAAGAACAACTACTCTTTATGGAATACAGGCTTCTTTTGAACTTGTCTCTCTTGTTATAACCCCTTGATTCTATAAAAGGACATTTAGAAGCAAAGTGACCAACCTTTCCACAATTGAAACATTTGAAAGGTAACTTGCCTTTGTATTTGCCAATGCCTTTCTTTAGTCTTCTCACAAAATTTGCTTCAGCTTCATCAGAGCTCTCATCTTCATTAGCAATTTCATCATGTGTCTTCATACTAACTTTGAAAGCAGCTTCTTTCTTTGGAACATCACTACCAAACTCTCTCATTTCAAAAGTAGTAAGGGTACCAAACAATTTATCTACAATGTATGTATCCAAGTCTGCATTCTCCTCAATAGAAGATACCCTATGGTTGTAAGATTTGGGAAGAGATCTTAGAACCTTCTTCATAATTTCATCCTCTTCCAATTTGCCACCAAGAGTTGTGATGCCATTGACCATTTCATTCACCTGGAGCATATATCTAGCAATGTCTTCATCCTCTGTCATTTTTAAGGTCTCAAATTTTCTTTTGAAGATTTGCATCTTTGCTTGCTTTACTTTCTTATCTCCTTCATAAATGGTTTCAAGTTTAACCCAAACTTCTTTAGCAGAACTGCAACTCATTACATTTGAAGGTTCTGAATCAGCTAACTTACTCATGATAACAAACTTTTCCTTGGCATTATTATCATACTTCTTAACTTCATCTGAGTCTATAGGAATAGTAGAAGGAACTTTGTAACTAGTCTTAATAGAGTCCCAAACACCACACCCTAGAGAATTGATATAGGCTTCCATCTTTAGCTTCCAAAAAGCATAATGTGTTCTATTAAACCTAGGTATCTTGTTGGATCCATTAAGTGCCATCGCAAACCTTCCTCAAGCAGTTAAGCTTCCTTTAGAGGAACCTTACTCTGATACCAATTTTTGAACACACCAGGATACTGAGAGGGGGGGTGAATCAATATATAATCAAACTTCAAGTCCTTTAGAGAAGATTAAAACTTAAGCATTACAACATCAACATAAACATGAAATATTAACACAATGCATATCAACACATAACACCAGATATATGTGGAAAACCCAAGAAGGGAAAAACCATGGTGAGGATTAACTCACAATATATGAAGCTCAAAATTAC
Source organism: Cunninghamia lanceolata (assembly GCA_027924645.1). Taxonomy (NCBI): domain Eukaryota; kingdom Viridiplantae; phylum Streptophyta; class Pinopsida; order Cupressales; family Cupressaceae; genus Cunninghamia; species Cunninghamia lanceolata. The sequence goes on from BSBN01000609.1 coordinate 1,190,702, forward strand.
AACTTTGTTTTAGGGCTACAACCCAAGGAAGCTACTACTCCTTGAAAACTTTGATTTAGGGTCACTCCCAAGAAAGCTACAACTCTCTGAAGACTTTTCTTTAGGGTCACTCCCAAGGAAGAAACTACTCCCTCAATTGAGAACAAACTCATAAAAGATTACAATATGACAGTCCTTCTACTGCCTGAAAACTGACATTGAAATTCACACCTTTGATGATTGCAATTCTGCTTCTTCTGATAATTGAATCAAGCAGGCACACTCTTCACTTTCTTCCTATACAAAAATTTCTTCAAGATGAATCAGGATAGCTTCTACAACTTCTGCTCTTTCTCCTTTAGTCACAAATCATAATGCATTCATTCTACTCTTTTTCCTGCTTGCAAACCTTATCAATCACCTTGCAATCACACCTCACCTAACTCAATTTGATTTGCAATTTATACATGATATTAAACATTGATTAAATTGCTTTTCATCCAGAGATAACATGAAAAATACATTTACAAGTCGACCAAACTACACACAACATGAAATGTGTAGAGGACAAGTCCTAAACAAGACTACACGCTACACCAGCAGAAGACCAATGCCTTGTGGGCATCAACACTTGCTTAGTTAGGTCCCAAAACAATCTTCACAGTAAAAACCATCAAGGAATTATATCCACACACTCCGCTCATTTGAAAATAGGACAACCTTAAGCAAAGACATGAAACTTGAAGCATAGTGGCCACAACAACTTGAAAACCTTATGTGATACTGGAAACAAGAAATATCTTCATGAAACTCTTTTAGATGAGTCTACGGGACTCATACAACATCTCCAAACACTCTTTTACCTCTGCACATGAAATATTTGGTGCCACACATCTTCAACCATGAACTCTGAGAACAAGTCATCCTGAAACACACTGCAACTTACTATCATTGAAAAATTGAGCTTGCAGATCACCAAGAAACTTGAAACTACAAGAAAGCATGTAGTGCACATCCATAAACATGTCTAAAAAACTACAAAGGAAGCCATTCACATATGGAGGAATGTGGAGCATTCCAACAGGCATTCAACACCACCTTGCTCTACCAGAACACATATTGGTAATCTATCATGCATAACTTTCACATCAAAAGGACAAATGATCTGAATCTTTGGAATTATCACCTTCACTACACTCTAAACATATTTCCAAAACTGTATAGCCATAACTGCAAATGCAGAGGAATGTGGACCATTCCATTATCCTACTAAGAACACCTTCACAAAAACAACATTGTTTTCACGCAGTCAACTGTAAAACACCCTTCCGATAATCCAAATACCATGAAACTTGGAACATACATGCTCTAACACTATATTAAGCTATCTTCCAATCCATAGAGGTGAAACATCAAAAGAATGACATTACAGAGTAATCTCCCATACAGTCTTCAAAGGTAATCATCGTGTAGCAGAAATTGTCACCAACTTCCAGAGGCTAAACCTTCTTTGTATCAACACGTGCATTCTTAGGAATAGTAAGAGAGATCATACAACATGCTTCTGGCCACAGTAACATCTTCTCAACATCAGTAACACATTTGATCATCTTAGTGCTTCTAATTCCCATATTAATGTTTCTTCTTGATGCTTCTAATTCCCATCTTAATATGTCTTCTTGATTCTTCTAATTTCCATCTTAATATAACTTCATACTCAACTCTGTATTGATCAAGGCATGACATCCAACCATGAACTTCAGTAACCACATTATATTCAACATGACATCCAACCATGAACTATATCTTCTCTATTGGATAGGATGACATCCAAGCATGAACTATATCTTCTCTACTAGATAGGACATGACATCCAACCATGAACACCATCACACATCCATGATAGTGTTGAGATCAATAAAAACCTTGTGATAGTGTTGACATCAATGACAACCTTAGGATGAGGCAAAGAAGAAAGAAGAATTCTTAACTAAATTATAGGAAAAAGAAAAGTCTAAGGCCAAAGAAGATGAATAAGTAATTTTAAACTACTTATGATAATTCATTTGGTAGTCAACCATTATGTGGTTGATCTCACAAAATTGAAGGGAAATTTGTTACTATACTTATATTATTGTAGTATCCAATAGCAAACTTAGCTTAAGGAATCACTTAGGAAAAGTAATATCACACACTCTCCCCACAAGGGAAACTAACCAATGTGTTGGTTACTAATGACTTAGTTTGTGCATCTCAAAGAATAGAATCTAATGTGGGAAAAAATAAAAGATTATCCATTAGGTTCAAAAAAAATACAAATTTAGAGGATGGATTTGTATTAGTCCTATGGATAAATATATTTCTCAATTTTTTTTAGGATAAGTCAAAGCATACAATAAACAAATTTAGATTGTTATTAAGTGGTCCAATTTCTTGTAGAACCAAATTTTGTAGTTTGTTATACAACTAATGCACTTTGTCCTTGCAATTTCTTGAGGCTATTTTGAGGATAGAAAAAGTAATTATTCTTAAACAACATTTTTGTGTGATCCTATTGGATTTTTTATTAAAACATATTTTATAAGCATATGGATTGAGCCAATATTGTAGATAAATGGCAATTAATCTATGTCTCGGGATAAATATTGAAAGAAGGATATGTACCTAATTTTCTACAAAGGGCATGCACATTTTCCATCCCCAAAACTAATAAATGTGTATATGATAATATTAATGGTATTCAATCAATAAGTGAAACTCTATAGGGCCTATAAATAAGGATATATTTTTTTATATAAAAGGAGAGATTAGTAGTAACAAAGTGTTCTTGTGTTGCTAGATTAAAGTTATGGTTTTGAGTTTTATTTTTGTCCTCTAATGTGAACATGGCATAATATTGATCCTAAATGATTAAGTGGGTCCTTATTGTACTTTAAAAAATGTAAAGGATTAAATAATTAACACAAAGAATTCCTTTGTGCAATCTATGCATATGTTTTTGGTTTTCTTATTTTTATGTCTCTTGTGTTACATGTATCATGATCATTTTATATGAAGGTCCTAGAACACATTACATGCTTCGGGTGAGAAGTCCTCCAGATATATATGTTCATGTGTGTTACTATAATTAGTTATAGTTAAGTTCTAGCATATAGTAAGAGAAATTTAGGTAACAAAACCCAACTATACCTTCAAGCAAAAAATTTATAAGAAAGAATATCTAAAAAAAACATTGAAGTTCTCCTACTCTAAAAAAGAATATCTATGACATAAATTAAATAATATAAGAAATGACATTCTTGTTATATGGATTAAACCATTTCTCCATGTATTATAGATTTGATCATTGTCTTGGGTCATACCTTTGTGGCATTGTGGCTAAACAATCCAAAGATAAACAAAAGCTAAGCATAATCCGAAAACTCAATTACTTGGAAATTCTATCATAAAGAGTTGTTAAAGATTATAGATAATTCTCATAGAGGCATTAAAAAGTTTTGCTACATGTTATCCAAAAAGTCATTGATAAGATGTCATCCCAATAACTTAAAGAGGAGAAATGACTATTTTGTACCTTCTTCTATGACCATGAGATTCATGATTCTTTAAGAAAAGAGTCACAAGTATACTTACCTAAAGTAAAAGATTTTCCCTCATGCAACTCACATCCATGTGTCCAAATTGTAGTCTCAATCTAACTTCAATAGGTTTCTTTATAAAGGACCATACTTCCAAGCAAAGAATCCACTCCCCCCAAAGTGAAGGAAACCAATTAGGAGACATTAATAAGGATAAATAAAAGTATGTTGAGTAATGAGTTAGTAGAATTAAAAATAATAAATCCCCTTGTGTTCACTAATACCAACATTTAAATAATGTCCATTGAGTAGGATTTTCTAAAATATAAATAGTTTGATAGATCATTTTGATGCAATTATAGTCAAGGAAAAATATGTTAAAATGATACAATAGTAATTCAATTTTTTTTATGTCAATGTTTTGATTATACCCTCAATCTCCTTCAAAGTAAATCCCATAATAATTACAACATATTACTTGAAAAAAGTGCAACTAATTGATATTTCTTCTACTCAAATTTTGCTTTCCAAGGAAATAATTAGGTTTATTTCTAAGAAAAAGTAGAATCCATGCATTTCAATAAATTTTAAAGATTTCCAAAAATATATTATAGATTATGGTAATTTGGTTCATCAAGAAAAATATTAGTCAACTCAAATGCACAATTTTATTCAATCATTACCATATATATGTTTTTGATATTAGTAAGCTACAAACCCAAGTGCAGGTCCCAATGACGAAAGCCTTATAGGCAGCAAAATAGGCCCAAGACCTCAAACAGCATAAACACAATAGTCTAATAGCTTAAGTACATAATATAATAAGACAGAGTCCAAGTCCATAAACATAAACTAACAACTAAACTAACTAGGCAAATCTTTCTAGTCATTAGTAATCAGATTAAGCATTTTCTCCTTGTCCTCAAATAGAGTATCCACATCATGATTTTGATCCACCTGCAGAATAGAGAAGGCAATAGCAGCCCTGTGAGAAAATTTCATAAACATTTTAACCAATGCCTTGACTTTGCCCTCCATGGCTGAGAGGCAGGCCCTGACCTCCTTGAGCTCCATCTCCAGCATCCTGTTACCCATATCCACTCTAGCACTCATCACTTCCTTATCCAAAGTCTCTTGAATTTCAATTTCATCAGAGTTGGTGTCATAATATGAGTTATTCATCAAGTCATAATGACTCACACCATCATGTTCTTGCATGGGAGTTGTTTTAACTTCTTTTATTTCAATCTCCTACTCAATATCTTCCTATTCAGAAACAGAGGAGTAGTTGACAATTTTTAGCACTTGGGGCCTTTGCCCAGCCAACCTGGAAGACCTCCTAATACTTGGCCTTCTCACAGAGTTGTCTTTTCCCATAGCCTTCTCCTTAACAACCCCAACCTCTTCCTTCTTCTTCTCATCCTACTTGTCTGTCCTTTCCTCAGCCTATTAATCTTCATCCCCCTGCCCCTCGACACTTCTTATACAACTCTTCTTTCCACTTTTGACAGAGGTTGATTTCACCCTTTTATGTTTCTTACTGCCCTGAATCGGCAGGTTATTCCTGAGGTCACTAAGACCCTCCACAGCTTCCTTCCAAGACTAACTGTGAGATCCTTCCAAATCAATAGAAACAAAGGCCCTCAGAGCTTGGCCCCCAAGTTGAGCCTTAGAAAGAGAGGTGGCCTTTGACAAACACCGCTCAGAACAAACAAAGTAGTTGTAGAGAATAGAGAAGCACAGAGATAGAACGAACAATCTAGGAAGATAATTAAAAAACTTTAAACCAACTTATCTTCTATGTCCTTCCCAGTCCCAAGCGCATTCTTGTCATTATTTCCTTCAGTAAGTAGCTCATGTGAGCCCACCGCATCTAGCCCATTTAATAGGGAGTGAAAAGACCTTTTAAGTCAGCAATGCCAACAAACACACATGCTGCTAAGTTGGAAAAAGTCCACATAGGACTCCATAGTCCACTTCACCATGAGAGGCTGAGTGGGAAGCTTCCTAATGTCATCGATGGCACGTCCCTCTAGGAGATGAGGGAAGCCTGAGAAGAATCTAATCAAGGCAATATAAATTATGATAACAGCCATAATGAATTAGTGAGACACCTGATTCAGAATGCTAACTTTAACATTCGAGGGAAGACTATAAATGTTTCTCCAACACCTTAAGGGATTAAGGCTAATCCCTAGATTCACCATAAGGTCAGCAGTACTATTGCCTTCTCTATGTATATGTATCACTTCACTACCTTCAAAACTTAAGACAAGGGTTTTGATATCCTCAACAATATCTTCCATCTGCCAACCAACCCTAGCATTCCCTTTGACAACTTTGATGATGAGCTTGAAATCTCTTTCCATGATTAGATGATTGATACCTAAAGCCAGGGCAATCTTGAGACCCCAAAGGAGATCTGAGGCCTCCACAGCATTATTGGTACTTTCTCCAAGTCCCCCCACAAAAGCAGCCAAGAGGGCACCCTTATCCAACCTTATAACTCCCCCTCCACTCACCAATCCAGGGTTGCCTTTAGTAGCACATCGAAGTTGAGCTTAGACCAACTAGTTGGGGGTGGGGACCATTTAGTACTTGCCCTAGCTCTTCTCTTACTATCATCCATCCTGAAAATGCTTATCGAGATAGTCTATTGATTAATGATCCTAGTTTCCAGATCATTGGGAGGAGTTTTGGCCATTTTTAGAGTGTTGTTAGTGATGTTGTACTACAACAGTTTGACAACTAAACAAAATACTTCCTTAGGATCTCTAAACTTCTTTTGAAAAATCATGTTATTCCTCTCTTTCCATAGGCCCCAAGAGAGAATGGGGGGACTTGAGCCCAAATTTCCCTACAAATAGGATTGGAAAAGGGAGAGTACCAAGACCTAATGCAATCTTCCAAGTCACCATTCAAACACCAAGAGACTCCAAGAATATTCAAGGCAGAACACTAGACTTCCCAGGAGAAATCACAATACAAACGAATATGCGAGATAGTCTCATCATCTTTCATGCAAAGAACACATCTATTGGGTATTTGAAATCCTCTGAGCTAAAGGATATCTATGGTTAGGATTTTATTCTGCACCCCCAACCACCAAAAATGGTTAACTTTCAGTATAAGATTATGATTCCAAATTTTCCTCCATAAGTTATCTCCAGTTTGAGGTAAAAAGAGATTATAAGTAGATTTTATAGTAAAACAACCAGACTTCTCATTAGCCCATAGAAGTCTATCTTTTTGGGGGAATAAGGGGAATTCTACAACCCTTCAAAGAAATTTTGGTCTCACCAGCCATCCTAACAAGATCAACCTGACTCTAACATTAGTCTAATAGTTGTTTCCATCCCCTTTTACAAGGAAGAAAATAGTCACAAGCCAACCAACCAAAGTGGTGAATGGCTATATTAAACAATCCTTGAATATTCTGAAGCCTCATTAATGGTCCTCCATTAGTCCAGTTGTCTTCCCAAAACCTTATAGTTTCACCATCACCCAATTTCCACTTAACACCCCACAACAACATAGTTCTACACTTCAAACTATTATTCCAGACCATAGAGCCTTTGGGGAAGTCAGAAGTGTGTAAAAGGTCCCCAGGAGCCAAATTCCTGAAGTATTTAACTCTCATGATGCTACCCCAGTCCTTGCCTCCGGTTAAAAGGTTCCACCCAATCTTAGAAATAAGGGCTTATTAAGAAGGTTCCCTAACCCTCCTTGGAGCTTTGGTCTACACACGTTATCCCATCCTGTTGATGAGGGTTTTAGCACACAAAAATGTAGGTGTGATTGCTAGTTTCACACCTCTCTTGAAAAGTATCCTATCCTAGGTAAGACTAGTCCAAGGTTTCTACAGCTAGGTCTTAGCTTGCTTGGAATGTCTCAGTTGGAATGTTCTAGCTGTGCCGACAAGGGGTCTTACATGTGATCTATAGATTTTAATGGTTGGAACAGTAATTTTTTGCAAACCCTTTAGGAATTTCAGCAGCATTTCACACTATCTTATCAGCTAAAATCACAATGCAAAAAATTGTTGTTCCAACCATTAAAATCTATAGATCGCATGTAAGACCCCTTGTCGAGACAGCTAGAACATTCCAACTGAGAGATTTCAAGCAAGTTAAGACCTAGCTGTAGAAACCTTGGAGTAGTCTTACCTAGGGTAAGATACTTTTCAAGAGAGGTGTGAAACCAACAATCACACATGCATTGTTGTGTGCTAAAACACTCATTAACACATCCCACCATAGCCATTATCTTCTTACTTTCTAGTCTGGTCCATTCCTTTGAATTTTCTCAAACCTCTCAGGTATATATTTGGGAATTTTAAAGAGGGACAAAAAGTAAACAGGAATACCTCGAAGAAAAGCCTTAAGGAGCTAGTACTTACCTGCCTAGCTCAGTAATTTACCTTTCCACCCTACCAACTTCCTCGGAATCCTTTCCAAGATAGAATTCTAGTACTTAGGAGAGACATCTTTCACTAAAGGGGAGTCCGAGATAGATACCAAGGAGCGCACCCACAGAACAACCAAGAATCCCCATAATCTTTTCTTGAAGCATGAAAGGAGTATTGAAGAAGTACACCTGACTCTTATCATAATTGATACATTGGTCGGCTGAGGTAGCATAATCTTGTAGCACTTTTTTCCACTTTCTAGCCTCAATCACCGAAGTCGATCCAAATAGGATGGTGTCATCCACAAATTGTTGAATAGTTGCCAAAGCAGTTGTTGAAGCAGGTTTAATGCCTTTGATCTCTCTAGAGTTTAACAGATAAAGGAAGCATCTACTTAGGACTTCAGCCAAATGGATGAAAAGGTAGGGGGACAAGGGGTCCCCTTGCCTAAGACCGCTGCTAGCATTGAAGAAGCCCCTAGGAACACCATTCACCAAAATGGAGAATTTGACAATAGTGACACAAACCTTAATAAGTTGCAGGAATTTACCTTGGAAGCCCATCTTCCACAGAACTATGAAAAGGAACTCCCAATCAACTCTATCATAGGATTTTGAGATGTCAATTTTAAAAGCCATTCCTGGGATTTTGCTTCTTTCCATGGAGTGGATAATTTCATGGGTTGAAATGGCCACATTAGTAATCTACTTGCCTAGTACAAATCCTTTTTGGCAGCTATTGATAAGCTTGTCAAGGATGGGTTGAAGCCTGGACACTAAGATCTTAGAAAAAATCTTGTAGACAGTATTACAAAGGCCTATGGGTCTAAAGTCTCCCATACACACAAGATCTAGCTTTTTAGGAATAAGAGCAATGAAGGTATGATTAATTTGCTTCAGCAGCTTGCTAGTCCTGAAGAAATCCCTAGCTGCCTTAATGACATCTTTACCCACAATATCCCAATAATCCTGAAAGAAAGCAAGGGAAAAACCATCAGGCCCAGGAGCCTTAAAGGCTCCCATTGAGAAAAGACAAGCACGGACTTCCTCCTCAGTAATTATTCTTCCAAGTTGTGCATTATCCTCCTCATTCAGAAGAGTAGGAATGATGTCAATGAGCTCCTTATTGATGCTACAGCCTTGAGCATCCAAAAAGTTCTAAAAATAAGAAGCAGCCACCTGCCCAATCTGAGAGTCTAAATCAACCATAATTCCCCTATCATCCATGAGTTTTGTTATAGTATTGCTTTTCCTGTGCTTCATCGTGGATTGATGAAAGAAATACGTGCTCATATCCCCCTCTCTCAGCCACTGTACCCTTGACTTCTGCTTCCAGTAAATTTCCTCCTTCAAAAGCAACTCTTTCCATTCACCTCTCAAAATCCCTTCTTCCTTAGCAGTCACCTCCGAAGAGTCCCCATCCTCTATCCTCTTTTGTAAATCCCCTAGCTTAGCATTAATCCTCCTTTTGTCATCGAAAATATTCCCAAAGTTGAACCTATTCCAACCTTTAACCTTTTTCTTAACCATCAATAGCTTTTGTGCAAGTTTGAACATAGGCATACCTTGGACATCCTCCTTCCACCAGCTAGCTAATTTATCCTTAAAATCTGGGTGTTTAGTCCACATAATCTCAAACCTAAAATGATAGGGGCTCTTACCATTCACACCTCTCCAAGAAAGAAGCAAGGGATTATGATCCGAAGTAGTTCGAGACATGGCTTCTAAAGAATGAGTGCTGATAAACTCCTAGTTGGAAGAGACCAAGACCCTATCTAACCTGACTTGAATCAAATTTCTCCCCTTTCTCTGATTAGACTAGGTAAAATGGTTACCTTGAATATCAATATCCATAAGACCTTCTTTATTGAGAAAATCAGTTAGGTCCATCATGTTGTCAGTGTAGTCCAAGATCCCACTACTCTTCTCCAAAGGGAATAGAGGGGTGTTAAAATCACCAGCTAACATCCAGCAGCTAGAAGGGTCTCTAGCAATCAGTGAGGATAGAAGGTCCCACAACTCTCTTCTTGGGCCCCTCTGATTAGGAGCATATATATTAATCAGGTTACAAGAATTGTTGTTAGATTTCATTCTGACGGCCAGAATTTTTTATTTATTTTTAAATAACCTGTCCTTTGACAACTTGACTATTCCACATAGTGACTATTCCCCTAGAGGCACCACAAGCATCACAAATAAGGTGTTCAGCATTAGGCCACACACTCATTGCAATAGCTTGGAAGCCCTCACTTTTCATATTTACTTCTTGGAGCATCAAAATGTCGATTTTGTTATCATAAATACAGTTCTTGATTAAGAACTATTTATAGGGGTTGTTAAGCCCCCTAATATTCCATGAGAGGATTCTCATTTGTTTGGAGCCTTCTTGAAGCCAATCTACAAGGTCTTATGTCTTCCCATTGCCATGTCCTTATTAATTGCCTTTTGTCTAGTCTCTCTTTGAGATAGTCGTCCTTGCTTGGTATCTACTCCCACATCTAGGGTCTCCTTCAAGGGACCTTTGCCTTTCCTTTTAGCAGTGGTCCAACCTTCCGATTCAATGACACTAGAACTAGCCCCAGGAGTAAGGGTGAGGGTTTTGCTACTAGGAGAGGACACACCCAGGCCAACATCATAGCCAACGACCGAATTACCTCCCTGAACTCCTAAAGGGATGTTTAGGCTGAAAGGTTCCACCTTTTCCACTAATACTTCCTTTTTCTAGAACTTCCCCTTGATGATTCTCCCCATCTTCCAAGCCAGCAACCAATGAGGTGGTGCAACCCTCCCCACCAAGAAGGGGTAAAGCCTCCGACACAACTAGGCTGGGGTGATCCTAAATCTTCAGAACCTCCTGGGTAAGGGGACACATATTTTTTGCCTTATGCTTGTCAACATTACCATTTTTAGGAGAACAAATTATATTCAGCAGATCCTCCTTAAAGGGATATTCATCCTTGGTATTAGTAGTCTGAACCTCTAGAATTGGGGTAGGATTTTTGGCCTTGCACTGTGAGGCCAGATGTCCCTTCTTATTATAGATTTGGAAAAAGGTTGTAGAGTTTTCATAAATTATAGGCTATACCTAATGGCCAAATTTAGATTCTAGAGTAATATTGTTGGGCAGGACCTTGTTAATATCAACACTGATACAAAATCTAGCAAATACTAACCTTGATTTGTTCCTGGTGGTACTGTTGAGAGCTATGAAATGCCCAAACATATTGGTGATCCATATAAAGATCTCTTCATCCCAGTACTCCAAAGGAAGCCCTAGGAGTCTGACCCAAACTGGCGCCATTTTATTGAGATCAACAGTAATGTCAAGTCATGGCTTCCATTTGCAAAGGTATAAACTATGTTTCCCATACATCTAAGGCCCCCTGCTAGAATAGAGGCAAGGTCTTCTCTAGCTGTGAATTTGAAGAGAAATGTCCCTCCAACCATAGCACTCACGGTAACACTTCCCTTCACCCTCCATTTGGTAGTCACCCATTTCTTAACCACATCAATGTTGGACCTGAAGGAAAAAACCTTTCCCATAAGAGCATTCTCCATAGCAGAGACAACTCTTTCCACAGTGATATCCGAGAGCACAATCACCAACCCGTCGGCCGAATCACGAAACTGAGGAGAATCACAGGCTCCCTCCGACTCCTCCCTTAAAAGGGCATTTTTCCAAGCCTTTGGGCCCAACTCCTTGTTTTGCAGCATGTGAGGACCCAAAGTCCTTGTCACTAAGCACGTGACTAGAATGGTCCTTACTAATGTCCAGAGAACTGAGGATAGACTCAACCCCTGAAGCAATCCCTGGGCAGCCCCATTCTGGAGGGTCTGGGGGATCCCCTAGGTCCCCTACAGCCATCAAAATTCAAATTCAAATTTAAAATGCAGAAGGCAGGAAACAGTTGCAGAGCACTTCAGCTTCGCAGAAGTTGTGAAGACCTACTATACTATCTAATGTTAATCCTACTAAAGTGTTTACCATATATATGTTAAGAACATCTTCACTAATTTTAAAATAAAGTGTTGATCCCTACTCTATGAATTTTGCCACCCTTTATCACCATGACAATGAGCAACTTGTCCTAATCAAGGAAAAATCCATGAAACGAGATCTTATGGATATTATTGATATTTATAGTCTTTCTATTCTTAGTAAAATATATTATAATGAAACCTTTCCCCATTCCTATAAATAATCCTTAATTAAAACACTTGTATTGTCATTGAACACAATAAACCACCGCCCCCCCCCCCCCCCCCCTTCAAGTTTCAATATTGCATATTCTATAAAATCTATTATTGTTTCACTTGTGGTGAGTCTTTCTACTGGGCCAACAAATATCTGAAAAATCCAAAATCTATTTGTACCTTTTTTATCCAATAATAGTAACATGGGGAGATTATGTCCCAAATATCCATTTTGTTATCCCCAACTAGTATGACCTTATTTGAGATAAATTTTGAAGAAATAAATAAATTGTTTAGATTCAAAATTGAGATATTTATGTATTTGAATCACTAGATGAAGAGACTAGATAAATTTACAATGTATATGATATAAAGAAATAGAAATCATGAATACAAGTTTCCACTTATGGTATTCATAAATCCATAGAAATATAAGATACTTAAGGATTTGATTCCTTATAATATATACAAAACCATAGAACAAATATTGTTCTTTGTTGCCTAATCCAAGACAATAGACCATTGGAGATCCTCATATAAAAAAGAGAAAAAAATCAATGATAATAAAATAATTAGTATTAGAATATAGAATGGGAAAAATAAGATTTCTTTCATATTAATATATTACTTTGATTTTATGTAAGATAACATGTTGAAACAAAAGAACTATATCAAAGAAATTTAAAAAAAAGCCATTCATTTTTACCACAAAAATCAAAATTCAAAAGTTTTGAATGAAATATTGATTCTTTAGAAGAAAAAATAAACCATTTCTAAATCTTAGAACATTTTTTCATAACATAGAATAAATATGTAATTAAACATTAAAGAACAATTTTTCATAACATAGAATAAATATGTAATTAAATATTAAATAAGTTTTAGATAATAAGAAACATAATGAACATTTGTAGAAGGTAGTTCTATTAAATAATATTTCATATCATTAAAAAATACAATACAATGAAAAATATCATTTGATCAAAGTACAATATAGATTCCATCATGAAATTGATCCTAAGATGGATGCACAAGAAAAACTAGATTTGAATAGGACCAAGAAGATAAATATCCAAATGCACATTATATAGAAAGGACCTTCCATATATAGTAGAACAAGTTGTTGGTAGTCAGCATCAATAAAATAATGAGCTAGTTGAAAAAAGCAATCCTAAACCTAGGCCATTACAAGCGTACAAGATTCTCAAGTTGGCCGTTTCTTAAAAATTATGATGAAGAAGAAGATCCGGTATAGAATTTGAAATTGTGAATCTATATTTGAAATGCGTGCAAGCTCCTTTTTTATAATAATAAAGATTTAAATTTGTTTCTTTACTCTATTCTCAATTATATGGTTTATTTCTTTGTGTAAGACTTGTTTGAAGCTATTTTTGTGAATTACACCTAGAGAACATAGACACTATAATAAGAAGCACAATTTCATCTAGAGTGAAGGGGGCACCAAATTTATAGAATTAAATATCTAATGGATTGTGAAAATATATAGTGGATTATAAAGATTTAGAGAAGATTATGGTTTATTTTAAATTAAGGTTATAAATAGTTTAACATATTTGTAATGTTCAAGTTCTATATTTTGTATTTTTTGTTTTGTTTTGGGTTTATTTTAATCTAGTTGTCTTTTATGCATTGACAAATGTAAAAGTGATATAATTCATACTAAGAGTTGGAATATAACCCAAGCCTTACTTAATTCTATCTACTCTCATTCCCAAAGACTGGTCATAATCTTCAACTTATCCATTTTCTACCTAGGTTTAGAACCATATTTTATAAGATGACCTATGTTAATTTTGTGATTCGTTGAAATGAACTTAGAACTCTCAAATTCCAATTTCAAGTTTTGAGCTAAATTAACCCTTCTAGCTAGCCATTTGTGCCAAATCAAAGTGTGAAACATTTCACTTGCCACTTTTGGATTTATATTTAAGAGCATGCCCTAATGCATTTTTGCATAGGATGTAACATACATCTATGACCTAGCACCTAGAGATCATTCAAAGATCATCTAACATCAAAATTTGAGCATCATTATTACATTACATTCTTGTATAAGAATCTAGGGCATCTTTTGCATGACTACTTCTTGTCATTGATCTTTTCAAAATGTTGTTAAATTGGTATCCTATGGGTTTACTAAAGAAGAATCAATAATTACCTTCCCTAAAGGTGTTCCTAAGCACTGCCAGTTAACTAAAGTAGATTGTTGATATCAAAGTGAACTAGAAAGAATATATTAGAGTTTAGTAGAGACTATAGCCAAACACCAAAGTTCAAACCCATAGGCTTGGGTCAAATCTACATGTCTAGGTAAAATCTATAGTTTCCTAGAACACTTATACAAGCATAAAAGTGATCAAGAATGATAGATAGTCAATTTCTATATTTTGAATCATTCATCTACCTATTCCTAATTTTCCTACACTGAATCAAGTCCAGACATCTTTCACCGCACTTCTCATTGATTATATTCCATCTATGAACCACTTATTAAATTTATGTGATTATTTTAGTGCATTACTTCAAGTAGTTTCTAACTCATCTCATATGTCTAGGTTTATCATTTTATTAAATGATTTACTTATTTAATCAACCCCCAAATTTATTTGAGGGTGTGTTTATTCCCTTACATCAATTAATGAACATGTCTAGTTCTACACCCCCTTACAATTTTCCCTTATGATTTATATTTCTAATTGTCAATGCTAATTTTTAGATCTAAGGCTAATTTTATATCTCCTCTTTGACCTTCATTTATCACTCTTTATCTTTCTAGGGTTTATTTATGCTAGGATCTAATAGAAACCCTGGTTTATCTTTGTGAATAAGTACTCACCTAAATCCTCATATGGCTTCTTACTTCACTAATCAAGAGATCCTCATTGATTCTATGGATAATAATCAAGGGAAATATGATTTATATCATGATTCATATATGAATAAGCAAGAGATTTCTACTACCATATAAGAATTTTTCGAAGATCTATCTAATGCTACATCTCTAACAAAATTAGTTGTAAACATTATAATTTATTACTTGGTGCACCATTTAGTTATGATATTTTTTAAAGCATTAGCTCTAAACTTAACTCTTCTAGTTCTATGCATAGTGCATCTCCCCTTTTACTAGACCCTCTCCTACCTTTGAGGTTCTTCACATTTCAATGTTGTGTGTCATGTCTAAACCTTTTCTACATACACTTCATCTCCTTTTGAAATATTCTTAGTTTCCATCCTTCCTCCCACCTAGTTAGTGTTCCACCTTTCTCTTTTTCTTATACTTTTGTCTCTCTTCCATCTAGTGGTGTATGTTTACCTCTTGTTCCCCAACCCCATTACACCCCATCTATTATCTCTCATGTTTTGACCACAACTATTTCTAACACCACCCTTGATGTACTTATGAATAAGTTGGATAAGGTAGAGAAAATAGTTGATACCACAACTAGTACATAGGATCAAGATGATTATGCTGAAATATGGAGTACACAACTTGATTTTGAGATAATTACTTATCCTCTACCAATGGGTCTTCTGGCACCTCATGTAACACCACGCTATGAAACCCTAGAGAACAACTCAAAAATGCTAACCAAAAAGGGGAAATTTTTTTTTAAAGAAGGAAATAACAACGAAATGTAAATCATATCTATTCATAACATCTAATTTAAGCTTTATTCTCTAGGGATTCTATGGCTGCATTATTAATTATTAACATGATCTAACTAACAACCATGATTCATTCCAAATCCAAATACATTAAATGAATCAACACATACATTTCTTTCAAAATACAACATTAGATAAGTGAACATATAGATCGTGTATAAAGTATCACAAGTACAAGTACACTTTCCTTTACAAGAGAGAGTACCCATTTACATTGTTACAATATCTCTTTTCTGATTACATTGGAGTACATACATCAAGACAATAGTACATGAATCTACAAGACAAGAACATGAATATTTGTTTCCTCGAGCTAGATCAGGATCTGAAATCATCTACTTGCAATACATCCTTCTCACTCATAGTCCAAAGCAAGAAAAAACCAATGGAGATAAAAGCACAACCACCCGTCCATTTTGGAACCCTAAGGTCCACCCCTTGTGCTAAGAGATAACAATAAGGTCCCGCTACAACAACCAGTCAGGTAGGCAATAGACTATAAGGAACAAGGACTACACATGACTACAACAACACAGGTCAATATCACAAGCAACTCAATCATCACTTCCAGAGGCAACCACAGAACGAATGGGGAGAGTACCACTAAGGAATGCCAGACTGCAGTAGGGAGAGTGTCATTGCATGGTCCTGACATGGGTTATTCTAACAGTCTCTCACTAGACGTCGGCCCCTATCTATGGTTATCCTGATAGTCTCTCACTAGATGTCGGCCCCATAGGGTGACACATGCGGAACCAACATTCCTTTCGTGAGGACAAGGAAGTTGATCTTGCCAACCAAGCCTTCTCCTCCCATCCTTAGCATGAACAAGCACTACAGGCATGGGTGAGGCATTCAATTATCTTATTTAGTGTGGAAACTACCCAACCCTCTAAATTAATTATTAGGTTTTCACTTGATTATCAACTTTCAATGGGTTACCCTGGCAGCCACTTTGGGCACCAGCCCCACATTGATAGCCACTCCCCTATCTACATCTAGAAGACCCTAACAAACAAGACAATGACCATCATAGTGACAAGTATACATTTACAATGCAAGGCATTTCACTTCTTGCATACAAACATAATCATAAGGACCAACTCAGAAATCATTGCTCACACTTCTAATTGAAGCAATCACACAACAATATACTCTCTCATTATGATTATCAAAGTGTTCCCCCCATTAACAAACATAAATCTAAGCTCATGTCAAAAATGAACAAACAATACAAGAAATCAGAACATCCTAGGCCTCTGGAAACTAAACAATGCAGGTCAATGGAAAATTCATGTGACCAAGGAGGCATAACTAATTTATTATCTGCAAATTAAATCACCAATTTCTAAGTTTACCCCCTCTAACCATAGGTTAGGATTTTTAGTCAAATATGAACTTAACTAAGAAAGGTTATCTATAGATACCAATGACATTGCTTGGTAACAAGACTCAAGTTCAATTGATCTATATATAAAACTTCAACTAATGGAGTCATAAAGAATTCTTTATCTTAATCAAAGTTAAATAAAATAAAAATAATAATAATAATTTAAAATCAAAACTAATTTAAATCAACATTTAAATTTATAACATATCGATTTTCATCGAATTAAAATAGATAAGAATTAAAACTCTATTATCCTTTATCTTATTCTGTTTCAATAACAAAACAAATAATCTATTCAATAAATTTTAATAACATATTCTAAATAACTAAAGTAACTTAGCAATAATATTTAAGTTATATTTGATTTTAATTAATACTCAATTACATTATATAAATATATAATTATATCTTGATTACTATAGACAAGAATTTGTAGATTGTAGAACTTCCTAATAAATAAAATTCTACAAAACTGAAACTTTCTAATAAATGGAACTATCTAAGAATGAACTTTCTAAAACAAATTTTAATAGATAAAACTTTCTATAAATTGATCTCTAATAAATGAAAGTTTCTATAAATGAATTCTAACAATGAATCTTCTAATAAACAATCTCTATCAGATATTGTAGTTTTAAAAAAATAATACTATGGTAGACATTTATGCAAAATAAGGAAGCAAGCACATGGTCTTCCAAACAAGAGCGCAGAATTACCAGAAGAGTTCTAAAAGACTATTAAAAATAAAAGGTGTAAACATAGACAAGGCCCATGTTAGAAATGAAAGCAACACTACTTCAATGGAAATCTGATTCGAGATAAATTTTAGCAATCTTTAACTGTGTGCTATTAACAATGGATATTGTAACAAAACATAAACCTACAATATAGAAATATATCAGAAGAAGAATGAAGCACATAACACAAGTATTTAACGTGGAGAAAACCCTTTTGGGTAAAAAACTCCATCAAGAAAAGAGGTCAAGTTGTATTATCTTCACAAAAGGAGATTACAAATACATTTACTTCCTCTGTCCTCCAACTTTCACTTCGGTAGAACCTGGGTACTTGTAAACTATTATATGCTTCTCATCTACTATGCTACGGTTTATATAGAATTTACACAACCTCAAGACATTAAATGACTTCTTACAAGCCCATAACACTTGTCAAAAGTCAACAATACAACCTTGGGAGTCCATGGCCAAGAATAGGCTCTTACGAGGTCATAAATGTTGTCATACATGCATCCTACACTTGGAAAAATGTGCCCATGCAAGCTTGAACACCTTAGGGCCAAAAATAGCCACTTACAGCATCTTATGACATGTCATATGCTATTATAAGTGTCATAGATTCTTATGAAACTTACAATTGTCATAGAATCTCTTACACCTTCTTACAACATTTATGACGTGCATCATAACACTAAAAATAGATTATTCCTCCACATGCGCACCCCACTTTGACCAATTACCATTTACCATAGTAAATGACATCCCGTAACTACTACCAGTAACTCCGGGACTTACCGTGTAGTAACTCCGTAATTACTGTGGATAGTAAATAATTTTTACCACTGCCGATGAAACTTGTACATCCCTTATGGGTAATTACAAATAATAAATGGAATAATACAATAATGGGATTTACAAGGTTAATGGCATCTTATCCCAACATTCTCCCACTTGACATTATACATTGTAAATCAACCTATAGGAAATCAAATGAAAATTAATTAGGCACTAGAAACAAGGCCCATGGCCTCTCTGCACCATACAAACTTCTTTGTGCTCATAGGCTTGGTCAATGAATCTACAACAGTCTCCTAAGTGTTTATCTTCTTCAACTCAATCTCTCCATTTGCAACCAACTCTCTAACAAAGTAATACTGAACATCAACATGCTTAGTCCGAGTATGATACATGGGATTCTTGGCCAAACAGATAGCACTCTGGCTATCACAACCAATTTGAATGATACTGCAATCAAAACCAATACATGTACACAGTCTCCTCAACCAAACTACCTTCTTAGAGACATGAGTAGCAGCCATATACTCTACTTCTATGGTGGACAAAGCAACTGTGGGCTGCCTCTTACTCATCCAACTCACTGCACCTCCAAACAGAGTAAATACATAGCCACTAGTGGACCTTCGACTATCCAAGTCACCTGCCCAATCTGCATCAACAAAACCCTATATGTCCAAAGATTTATCGGCACTATCAGTTCTAGATTAAACCAAACAATGATCAAGAGTACCTGCAAGATATTTAAACACCCTCTTCGCATAGTTCCAATGCTGTCTACTAGGGTTAGACATAAATATGCTCAAAACTCACACTGCTTGGGCAATATCTGGTCTAGTACAAACCATTGCATACATCAAACTCCCTATAGCACTAGCATATGGCACATTAGACATATCCTCAAGATCATCCCCAGTCTTTGGACACATATCTAATGAAAGCTTAGTACCAATGGGTAAAGGAAATCTAACTGGGTTACAGTCTTGCAAACTAAACCTCTGCAAAATAGTATTCATATACTTACTTTGTGACAACCAAATCTTTCTGTTAACTCTGTCCCTCCTGATCTCCATTCCTAAAATATACCTTGTAGCACCAAGATCCTTCATCTCAAATGCACCTGAAAGTTGGGCTTTAAGCTCACTGACCATACCCTTAGTATTGCTGAAAAACAACATGTCATCAACATACAAAGAAATAACTAGTATAGAATCATCACCACAATGAATGCAAACACAATGATCCTCCTCGCTTCTAACAAAACCCAATTTCAAAATAAATGAATCAAAATTTTGATACCACATTCTAGGGGACTATTTCAAACCATAGAGAGACCTCTTTAACCTACAAACCCAATGTTCTTTTCCTTTTACCTCAAAACCTATAGGTTGTTGCATATAAATTTCTTCTTCAAGATCTCCATGCAAGAACGTAGTCTTAACATCCATTTGCTCAATCTCCCAATTATAAGTTGTAGCAATGGATAAGAGAAATCTAATAGAAGTCAATTTAGCAACAGGAGAGAATATCTCACCAAAATCAACTCCCTCTTTCTGGGAGTAGCCCTTGGCTACCAATCTAGCCTTGTACTTCTCCAATGACCTGTCTGCTCCAAACTTCTTCTTGAAGACTCACTTACAACCTATGGCCTTTCTTCCTTTGGGAAAACAAACAAGATCCCAAGTGTTACAAGAGTCTAAAGCCATCATCTCCTCCTGCATGGCTAACTGCCAAGACTCACTATCATCTGTAGAAATAGCTTCCCTGTAGGATCTAGGTTCATCGTTAGTACTCAATAAAGTATATACACAATGGAAATCTAGTGGGCTATACCTGTCAACTAGATTCCATTGTCTTGTGGATCTCCTCAAGGGTGGAGTAAGAGACTACTCGTTCTTCTGCATGATCATCTGCACCAAATTCTTTTGTAACAATGATTCATCTTCATCAGAACTACTTAAATCTTCTTCTTCACCCCCCAATCCATCATTCTGTTCTTCTTGAGGTGCATCTTACTACTCTAAATCAAAGTGCACCTTCTTTACCTTTTCTTCTTTCTCTTTTAGTTGCTCAGGTTTAGAAATAGCTCTAAGTTCCCTGAAAATAACATCTCTAGAAAAGATAATCTTGTGAGCTAGTGGATTCCAAAGCTTATAACCTTTGACATTGTCACCATATCCAATGAATGTACACTTTTCAGCCTTTGGATCCAACTTAGATCACTTTTCCTTAGGCACATGAACAAAAGCCTCACAGCCAAAAACCCTTAAATGTGAAACAAAAAGTTTCTTACCTGTCCACACTTCATAAGGTTTTGAATCAAGAGCCTTACAAGGAGATCTGTTTATCAAGTAGAAAGCAGTACCCATAGCCTCTACCTAAAAGCATTTATCCAACTGTGCATCACTATGCATACTTCTGGCTCTTTCATAATTGTTCGGCTCATCCTTTTTGCAACACCATTTTGTTGTGGTGTATACGGAGTTGTCTTTTGTCTAATTATACCTACATGCTTGCAAAACTCATCATATTGCTTAGAGCAATATTCCCCTCCATTGTCAGATCTTAATATTTTTATCTTTAAACCTAATTGGTTCTCTACTAAGACTTTGAATTCCTTAAACTTAGTGAAAACTTTAGATTTATGTTTCATAAAATAAATCCATGTATATATACATCATAAATGAAGGTAACAAAATAATGAGATTTTCCAATAGATTCATTATCCATAGGTCCAAACACATCCGTATGAATAATCTCTAATTTCTTTTTTGCTCTATTGCTTCCTAAAGGAAATGATTTTCTATTTTGTTTACCAAACACACAATGCTCACATAAATCAAAGTGCTCATTAGAATAAGAGAAACCGTCCAACAATTCTTTATTCTTAATAGTTTTTAGTACATTATTACTTGTGTGGCCCAATCTGCAGTGCTACAACATACAAGTGTTTTCAGAAGCCTCAGAAACATAAGAGGCATTACAAACTATAGTGGCTTCAATCTTAAACAAGTTCCCGAATCTCTTCCCTTTCGCTACCACCAAGTTCCCTCTCACCAATCTGTAGCCATGCTTGTCAAATGTCATATGCATTCCCAAATCATTCAACTTTGAAACTGAAATCATATTTCTAGCTAATCCAGGAACATGCAAAACATCAGGGAGGTTTTTAATCCTCCCATCACTTAAACACAACAATACCTTTCCTTTCTTGACAATTGGATATGAAGAGTTATCACCAAGGTAGATATTACCTCCATCATATTCTTCATATGAGGAGAACCATTCCTTATGCGGGGTCATATGAAACGAGCAACCTGAGTCAACCAACCAGTGATCATTAGAAACAAGATTACATGCAGAAAGTAAAACTTTTTCACCTGCATTCGAGGAATTATCCAAAGCACTCTCCCACTGTTTCTTGGGATTTTTGCACTCCTTCACATGTCCCCTTTTACCACATTTCCAACACTTAATTCTATTTTTTTTACTAGGACTCTTAGACCAGCCCTTGGACTTGTCGTTAGCCCCTTTCTAATCTACTTTAGGTCCCCTTTCCTTAGACCTTCCCTTGATACTAAGAACATCCTTGAACTATCTAAACTCTTCTTCCTTAATTCCTGTGACAATAGCACTAAAACAAGAGCATCCAACTTTGGATCCACAAGGTTAGTAGTGATAGCTAGGGTAACATTCTCCCAAGACTTAGGCAAAGAATAAAGAAGTAAGATATATTTATCTTCCTCACTAACCTCAACATCTACTAAATCAAGCTAGCTCACCAATAAATTAAAAGAATTTAAATGCTATGCAACTAACTCACCCTCTTTCATTTTCAAAGAAAACAACTACCTTTTTCAATAAAGTTTATTTACCATACTCTTGGCTTGGTAGATCTCACCCAATTGATTTCACAATTTATATGTGGTCTCTTCCTTTGCAACATTCAGTAGCACAGAATTTGAAAGGCACAAACGGATGGTTCCCCATGCCTTCTTATCTAGTCTAGCCCACTCATCCGGAGAGACATCATCAGGTTTCTTCTCTTTTTGAACATCCAACCATTGGTTTCTTTCTTCCAACAAATCTTCCATTTTCAGCTTCCACAACTCATACCCCATTTCATTGAACTTCTCAATGTCCAATCGAGAGGTTGATGCGATGGTGGATGTAGCCATAATAACAACACAAGATCTGTAAAACAAACACAACCAATTCTCCCACTGCAGCTACAGCTTCCACACTACCACCCAAGAGTCAAAGTTGGCCAAGCTCTGATAGCAAATGTTAGAAATGAAAGCAACACTACTTCAATAGAAATCTGATTCGAGATAAATTTCAGCAATCTTTAACTGTGTGCTATTAACAATGGAGATTGTAACAAAACATAAATCCACAATACAGAAAATATACCAAAAAAAAAATGAAGCACATAACACAAATGTTTAATGTGGAGAAAACCCTTTCAGGTAAAAAACTCCACCAAGAAAAGAGTTCAAGTTGTATTATCTTTACAAAAGGAGATTACAAATACATTCACTTCCTTTATCCTCCAACCTTCACTACAGCAGAACCTAGGTACCTGTAAACTATTATATGCTTCTCATCTACTATGCTATGGTTTATATAGAATTTACACAACCTCAAGACATTAAATGACTTCTTACAAGCCCATAACACTTGTCAAGAGTCAACAATACAACCTTGGGCGTCCATGACCAAGAATAGCCTCTTACAGGGTCATAAATTCTATCATACATGCATCCTACACTTGGAAAAATGTGCCCATGCAAGCTTGAACGCCTTGGGGCCAAAATAGCCACTTACAAAATCTTATGATGCGTCATATGCTATTATAATTGTTATAGATTCTTATGAAACTTACAGTTGTCATAGAATCTCTTACACCTTCTTACAGCATCTACGACGTGCGTCATAACACTAAAAATAGATTATTCCTCCACATGTGTGCCCCACTTTGACCAATTACCATTTACCATAGTAAATGACATCCCATAACTACCGCCGGTAACTCCGTAATTACTGTGGATAGTAAATAATTTTTACCACTGTCGGTGAAACTTGTACATCCCTTATGGGTAATTACAAATAATAAATGGAATAATACAATAATGGGATTTACAAGGTTAATGGCACCTTATCCCAACAGCCCATGTGATGATGACAGAATGCCTTAAAGAGAGTTCATCTCATGGAATGTAGTGATTGCAAGATTCGACCAAAATGGAATTGTTGAAAAGGCTTTAAAAACTTTCAAGCAAGAGTGACTGCAGAGGTAAACGCCAACAGATTTGTTGAAAAGGCTAAAAAAAATTTCAAGCACATGCTCTGGAAACAAATATGCCAATGAGGAGCGTAGACCAGACACATTCATTGTTTGACAAATTGCCTCAAAGAAATGTCATCCATTTATTTGCACATAATTATCCATGAATGCAATAGAACTCTAGCGAGTTAATTGGTATGGTTGCTACAAGAAGAGATTTTTTTTTTCAAATTGATTAGGAGGAAGAAGAAATTGCTTATGATTTCTATCACGTTAGTAGTGAAGGGTTTTGGTTTAACCAAATGAAGAACAAAGTAAGGAAGAAAGGCATTGGCCTTGAAAAGGAAAAAAAAATGATAGGAGTAAAACCCTTGTTAGAGTCAAAGAGAAATCATAGATAATGCATGCAGGTTTAACAAGAAGGTGCCCAAGGGATGTGATTAATTACACAATATGATGGAAGCACAAGGCGTTGAACCAGTAAACAATAACTTGCATGATTGATTGGGGTTTAATTAGGTCAGAAAGAAATGCAAGCCCAACATCAATACATGCAAGCAAATTATTAGATTGCATAATGGGCAATAAGGATGTACATTCATATTGAAATGGTATACAGGCTGAATGTAGCTTACATATAGGTTTTAAGAATCTAGAGGCAAAAGAGACTATTCACAACATTGAATGCAATACAGATTGATATGGTTTGTAGTTCAAAGATTTTCTTCCCATCATCAAATGATTGTAGGATATTCACAAAATAGATTTCAAGAAAAAACACTAGCAAGATTTCAAGGTACGTACAAAATGGATTTGATGAAAAAGATTTAGAAAGAATCAAGTAATGTAATTGATAGATTTAAAAACTAGAATTAATCAAATTAGAGGTAAGCATAGATGATGATGGAACCTAGATCTGCTGCATTGAAAAGTCGTTGTCGGTGTCCAATGCTATAGTCACAAAAAATAGCCTCTCCAATCTCCCAACCCCATTCACTCTCATGCAGACTCCCCCAAATCCTAGAGAGCCTCCCACAAATATACCCTCTGAAACATAAAATAGCAAAAACAATAAATTTTCTTCCCGTTACTGACCACCCACTACCCAAAAATTAATTTCATTTACAACCAGGCAAAAGATCTCCCTCTATTATCTATTTAGAATTTACTATATATGAGTTTTATGACAACTCAAAAATATAATAAATTTATTGATCTTAAATTTATTTTTAAGAACACTAACAAAATATTAATTATTTAAAAATTATTTTTCATATTCAAATTATCAATTAAATTCCCATTTTAAAACACTTTATTTACTTCATTAATATTATTATTTATTTATCAAAGTGGACTAACAATTTCTATTTTAATGAAGCAATTAACCAAAACAATAATCACACAATTACAACCTAATAAACTGTAGCACATTTCACAGTTGAGTATATTGTCTTTTCATTGATGCCAAAATGGTCTTCATCAGTGAATGGTCTTCATCAGTGACATGGTCTTCATTAGTGACATGGTCTTCATCAATGGCAATGACTTCAGTGATATGGTTTTTCAGTTCAGTGATGTGGTCTTCAGTGAATAGTTTTTCAGTTAAATGGTGTGGATATGTGACATGTCCTATGTCAAGTCATATAATTACAATTATATAAAGAGATTGTTGTGACATATATGATATCTCATTTATACTCACCTGTAGTTAGCATATGTGGTCAGGTTAAGCACTTGAAGAAAAGTTAAATCATATGGTGAAAAGATCAACATGTCACATTTGATTATTACATAGTATAAAGGTTTACAAAATCCAAATTTAAGAGTGAAAAATCAAAAGAACTAAACGTCATTGCTTTTTGTTTTAAATCCCTGTTGACCTGTTCAAGCGGTGAATGTCACTTAAGTGACAACTTAAGGGTTCTTGGTCGTAGTCTTTATCGGTCCCGTTGCCTAGGGTGCCCGGTCACCGGTGATTTTTCTTTGAACTCCGCGGGAAAAGGTTGATCAATGATCAACGTTTAAACTTACTGTTGGAGGGATTACCACATCCGGTGGTGCAAGTTTAAACAATGCCGCAGAATGTGGAGGTAAAAGTTGACGGTTTCTATTTCTAAAAAAAGGCAAGAAAATCATGATTTTTGTTTCTAATATAGTGAGACAGCGAAGAATAAGAGATGTGGAGACTTGAAGAATGAAGTTAGAAGGTTGGTTTAGATTTTTTTGTTAGATTTGGAAGGTTTCTACGGCAAAGAAGGTGAAAAGAATGCAATCTTCATTTTTGATGTTTTAGTTTTTATTTTTTAGAGAATGTGAGATGAATGAAATATGTTGGTGGAAGTTGAACCATTTTTGATATTATTGTTTGATGGAAATTCATTTTGGAGATTGAGATTTTTTAATGGCAGATAGTGAGTGTTGCAGATCAGAGATGATGAGAGAGAGTTTGAGAAAAAGAGTTTAATGAGAGGTTTTTGAAGATGAGAGAGTTTCTGAGAAGATGAAAGATTGTGATCATAAAGATTTTTTATTTTTGAGAGAATATGATATGAAGGTGATAAAAATATATGATGTTAGAAGTTGAACAGATTTGAAGAAGATTGAATGATGAAAGTTCATTTGTATAAAGAGAATTTTTTCAGGGGTGTATAATGATGCAGATAAGAGAGAAGATCTTGTGTGTGGTGAGAAGCTTTTAATGGGATTTTTGCTATGAAATGATTTTTATGCAGAGGAAGTGAAAGTGATGAAAGACAATAATTTTTCAGAGAGGGTAAATTATTCAGTTTTGCACAGGGAGAAAGATCAAGAATTGGTGAATTAGTTTGAGGTTGTTTTTGCAGAGATATGAAGTATTTTGAAGATCAAAATTGATTGATTTGAAGTTTCATTGTAAAGAATATATCTTTGTTTGTTTTAAAAGGGAGAAATAAGGTTTTGTTTTCATTGAAACAGGGAAATCCCCTGAGTTATATTTTTCATTGAAATTGTTGATGTTGTAATGTCAGTGAGACATGCAGAGAAGTACAATATGCCAGTGAGGTAAAATTGTAATGTCAGTGAGACAATTGTAATCTGAAACTTGTGTTAAGCCAGTGAGGCAGTTGAGTGGTTTTTATACCCCAGGAGGGTTTTCCACTCGGGAAATTTCTTGTGTCAAGTTTTGTGTTGATACTCTGCATATTTTTTTGTTCTATCTGAAGAATTTTACAATTGTGAAATTAAATTAAGAAAAGGAGTAAAAAATTGTTAACAACACTGATTCACCCCCCCTCTCAGTGTTGAGTGTATTCCTACATAAACCACATGCCGAACAATACCTGATGACTAAACACGATCGAATAACAGTGACTTACAATCATGCCCAAACTAACCTTACCGACAGGACACATGACTAAATACTCATCCTCTTCGAGGATGGTGACAAGCTGAGGGACTTTACATTATCTCCATTCCACAATTTCCATTGGTGTTAAGGCACGCTCAGACCTATCAATTCGATACTTGATACCTACATCCTGTAGCAAACAAAACGGTTGAACATATAGCTATATAATCATCTAGTCAAACATACCATGAAAGGAAATCACAGTGTAACAGGGTACTCACACATGAGTAATGTGACGCTATCC
Organism: Cunninghamia lanceolata; assembly: GCA_027924645.1. NCBI lineage: Eukaryota > Viridiplantae > Streptophyta > Pinopsida > Cupressales > Cupressaceae > Cunninghamia > Cunninghamia lanceolata. The sequence goes on from BSBN01000609.1 coordinate 1,218,391, forward strand.
CTTTCACCAACACATCAACCCAGTTACCACATCACTCATAACATAATGATCAAATACGAACAATTACCAAATAACAACATCATAACACATAATACTCAAAATAAAATTAATCGACATCATCAAATACGTCCATAAAGCAGTTATAACATATGCATAACCCAAGTAAATAACAGTATCACCAAAATATCATCAAATGTCATTATAGTGGTAGGTCTAACATCAACAAGTATCATCAACTAAAATCAAAATAGTAAATCCATCATCAAGCAAAATGTCATAATGTCCAAACCCAATAGAACAACTATCAGTCTATCAGAAAGCAAAAATGAGGGGCACTACATCCTCCCCCCTGAGAATTAGGCTTACTCCTGGAAGCCTGTAAACAAGTATGGATATAACTCTCGCATCTGGGATGCATCCTCCTAGGTAGCTGAAGACTCATCATTAAGATCCCACTAGACCCTGACCTGCTCCATGTCTCTGCCCCTAAGTGTGTGAGTCTCCTGTACTACAAAATGCCTATAGGCTCCAAATCCAGCTGCCCGTCCTCTACCTATAAAGCATTCTAGTCAAGAACATGAGCAATATCTAGATAATATGGCCTAAGAATAGAAACATGAAATACATCATGGATGCGTGATAAACTGGGTGACAAAGCAAGATGGTACGTAATAGGACCGATCCTCTCCAAAAATTTGAAGGGCCCAACAAAGCATGGTGTGAGCTTAGAGCCTTTTCCATAATGGATCGAACTCTTTTGCAAACGCACCCACAAGAACACCCAGTCTCTAACTGAAAACTAACGATCAACCCTATGGGCATCTGTATAGTTCTTCTACCTATCCTACGCTACCACCAAATTCTCTCTAATACGATCCACCTACTGCTCCATCTCCCGAAGCATCTTCGGTCCTAGGAGAACCCTATCCTCAAGATGATCCCAAATCAGTGGGGTTCAACAAGGACGACCATACAAAGCCTAAAAAGGAGACATACCAATAGAACTGTGATACCCATTATTGTATGCAAACTCCACCAAGTACAAATAATCCTCCCAATGGGTCTGTTGATCCATGACATACATCCTAAGCATATCCTCAAGGACCTGATTAACCCTCTCGGTCTGCCCATCAGTCTCTGGATGGTAAGCTGAACTGAAGTTGAACTGAGTCCCCAATGTATGCTATAAGGATGTCCAAAGAGCTGAAGTGAACACTAGATCCCTATCAGAGATGATCCTGTGAGAAATCCCATGCAATCTGACTATGTCCTCCATGAAAATTCTGGCCACATAAGAAGCATTTTATGAAGATCGAACATGAGAGAAGTGTGCTACTTTAGTCAACCTGTCCATGGTGACCATAATGGCATCATGACGAAGAGAAGATACAGGCAAGCTGACTATAAAGTCCAAAGAAATAATGTCCCATTTCCATTCTAGAACAAGATGCAGCTGAAGAAGATCTGCAGGGTGCTGATGCTCTACCTTAACCCTCTAACACTCAAGACACCTCAAGACAAAATCAGCAATATTCCTCTTCATTCCGACCCAAAAATATAATTGACAAAGATCTGCGTGCTTCTTCTTGACACCTAGATGTGCTGAGTAGGGTGCTCAATACGCCTTTGACATAATTAGGGTACGAAGACCCTCTAAAATGGGAACATAGATGCGACCCAAGTACCACAAGAGACCATCTGACTCAAGAGAGTAATCAGCAAATCTACCCTCCAAGGGTCTGCCTAACTCAACCTCTGACTTCACCTCCTGATACCAGCTACCAGTAGGAAGTGCTGCAATAATCTGACCTCTCAAATCCACTGCAAGAGTGACTGCTGAAAGCTCATGTCTCTGCTGACTAAGAGCATCTCCCACAACATTCTCCTTACCCTAGATATACTTCACCTCAAAATCGTTCTCACACAAGAACTCCATCCACCGCCTCTGCCTAGCATTCAAGTTTGGCTACGTAAATATGTACTATAAACTGTGGTGATCACTATGCAGCTCAAACCAATGCCCCAAAATAAAATGCCTCCATCTCACCAAGGCATGCACAATGACGGCTAACTCCAGATCATTGGTGGGATAGTTCAACTCATGATCCTTAAGTTTATGAGACTCATAAGCTGTCATGCAACCATCCTACATCAGAACTGCTCCTAGACCCTCCAAAGATGCATCGGTACACACCACAAAGTCTCCAGTAGGGTCAGGAACTGCCAAAATGGGTGCACTAGTCAACCACTCCTTGAGAGTCTGAAAGGTTGCCTGACACTGCTCTAACCAAATGAACTTCTTCCCTTTCCTCTGAAGAGAAGTGATGGGGTAAGCTATCCTCGAAAAACCCTGCACAAACTGTTGATAATAACCTGCTAAACCCATAAAACTGTGAACCTCTGAAACATTAGTGGGTACAGGCCAATCCATAATGACTTAGATCTTCGAAGGATCCACGGTAATACCCTCACCAGAAATGACATGTCCCAAATATCTCACCTCTGTCTAAAAGAATTCACACTTTGCCAAATTTGCATATAACTGATTCTCTCTCAGAAACTGCAAAACCTGCCATAAATGCTCCTCGTGCTCCTCCATAGTGCTCGAATAAATCAATATGTCATCCAAGAACACAAGGACAAATCTATCGAGATAGGTGTGAAATACACCATTCATCAGGCTCATAAACATAGAAGGTGCATTCGTCAACCTGAATGGCACAACAGTAAACTCATAGTGCCCATAGCGGGTGCGAAATGTTGTCTTATGAATGTATGCCTCAGAGATATCCAACTGATGATACCCCAACTTTAGGTCAATCTTCGAAAACACCTTTGTCCCCTTAATCTGATCAAATAGATCATCAATCCATGGTAAGGGATATCTGTTCTTCACAGTCACCTTATTCAATTGTTGATAGTCTATACACAACCGAAGAGATCCATCCCTTTTCTTCACAAAAATGACAGGTGCTCCCCAAGGAGAGACACTAGGACGAATGAACCCCTTTTCTAACAACTCCTCTAACTGCAACCGAAGGTCCTTAAGCTCCTGAGTGGTCATCCAATATGGAGCTCGTGATATTGGTTCTGCTCTAGGCACAAGATCCATCTGTTGGAAACAAGGTAGATAACTAAGAGGGGGGTGAATCAGTTATCTCAAATTTCTTTAACTTTCTTTTCTTCTTTAATAATTAGTGTAGCATCAAAACATATAAGCATATGTGATCATAAGAACAAAAATAAAATCAACACACATAACACAAGGATTTTTATGTGGAAAACCCTGTTAAGGGAAAAACCATGGGGTGACTAACCCAAGATTATATTCTCTGTTAAAAGAATAAAGGAGTACAAAATGGCACTTGCCAATTAGGGCTCACTGCCTGAGCACACTACTCACAAGAGGCACACTGCCTACAAGAGACTCACTGTCTACAAAACTTATAGAAGGTAATCAGGTGTCTGAACTGATAAGAAGCATCTACAAATGCAAGAGTTTAGTTCCAGTTAGGCATAATACACTGATCTGATGCACTTCATTCTTCCTCTGTTTTAATGTTGTTGCTTTGTCACATACCAGACTTGATTTGTTTCTTTCACACTTATCCCTGCTTTTCTTCACACTTTATTTCATCACTTCTATATACTTCACACACCTACAGATTAGAATTCATCTGATATATATATCCGCATCAAGGATTACATCAACTTTCTAGTCGGCAACAAGAACACTTCAAGATATTTGTAAGTTACTGATCTGTCGGCAGAATCCATGCTTGATTTGTGATGTGTATCAAGAACATGGGTATAGAAGTCTTTAACCATGTTGGCCAACAATGTATACTCCCCCAAACAGCTTGATCAACACCTTTTACTCATCCAGATTGAAGTCTAATGCTTTGTCGGTCAGTTCTTTCTCTCTCTGCTCTACTTGTCTGGAACCCAACACTCAGATGCTCATATCTTTTTCATGCTTTATCCCCAGAGGATAAATCTATGTAATATAGTAGTCATGATACCCCTCTTGACTTATCCAAGTCTGCAACTTGTTGAGTTACACCATCTGAGAGATCTGGACCTGATTGTCAGACCTTGTTGCATACTCTGTTCTTGTTCACTGGACCAAAACAATCTTCAATCTGACTTCTGGTATAGGCATACTATGTACTGTGGATGTGTGGGATAGACTTTGTTGCCATCAATGACAACACTCGTGAAGCCACACAGTGTCTCTTGCCAACAATCTCCCCCTTTGGCATTGATGGAAACACTTAGTGAAAAATGGCTAAGTGTCGTAGTAAACTCCCCCTTGGTTGATGCTCTAACTTTTGCATTGTTTTACCGAAGCTCCCCCTTAGTTGGATTCTACATTTTTCACTACTCCTCACTCCCCCTTTGACATCAATGGCAGAGGGCGAAATCCGCATACTAAAATTTTGCAAAAATTGTCCTATACATTGCTGTATAGGTATATATAAATGTTATACTTACATATACTTAAGTATATCCACAAAAGTGGTCTTCAACTGTACAAACTCTATGGACCAGCTCTGCTTCATCCTATCTAACATGGAGATGTGACCACTCAACAAAAATGCATATGCTTCTGCCCTTCTTAGATCTATCAGATCACTGGTCCGGGGCTATGGTTTGGGCATCTGTCAAGGCCTCATGCATTGCCTCTAACTTAGGGATTTTATCTCTCTAAGTTCACTCATTCTACTTATTATATTCTTCTTTTCTTTGTCTAGCCTCTTTATTTAATTTATAATGACAATGGCCTGGCATTCTTGATTCATTAAAGAGGTAGTAAGGGGATCAAAATTCTGAGATAAACTTGACAATTTACCTTCTTGTTCTTTCACCTTCTTTTCAATATCCTTTGTCACTTTGGGCCAAGATAGACAAAATTTGTACATGTCCCCACCATCTTTAAGAGCATTTTCAAGGCTCTTTATTCCAATGTCTAGGGTCCTCCTATCATTAGTAATGAGTCCCTGTACTTCAGTGAATCTTTTTCCCAGAAACTCCTTCCAAACCTTTGCTTCTGGTAATTTTTCTAGAGATTCAAAGTGAGTGCTAACAAAATTTACCAAAGATTTTAGGTTGCCGGATGGTGAGGCCAAAGGATTCTTTTGGAATGATGGCATGATCTTCTCCAGCATCCCAGAAGCAATTTCCAATAGTTCACAGTCTTCTATGTGAGATTTTAGGAGTTTTTCTTTTGCTTTGGCTTGAGCAAAAGATGCTATTTTCATTGTCTGAACCAGAGAGAGAGTCAAAATTTAGTGGCCCTTGAAATAGCTCAAGTTCATCTATCTCCATCATTTCTTTGTTTAAGAAGTTCTTCACTGCCTCTGCAGTGTCTCTTGCTGGTGATTGAGTCTTCTTTGGTATATTGGAATAGTCATCATTGATCTTTTCTGCTTGTTCTCCTTCTTTTCCCTTAACCTCCTCTTCTTGACTCACTTTCTCCTCTTTTCTTCCTTCTCCTTCAGAATCTGGAATGTCTGCAATGGGATCCAGAGGAGAGATGTCACCTGAGTTTTCTGCTTCATGAACTTCCTCTTCCAGAATAGAGGAATCCAAGTCCTTAGACTTCTCTTCATCTATCTCTTTTGATCCTTCTACATCAGAAGATTCTTCATTGGTTACATTTAATCCTTCAACATCCATGGTAGAGGGTTCTTCATCTATTTCCTCTACAATAGGAAGATTGAATCTTTTGAAAGCATTCCGGAGGATGTCTTTTGTTTCTCTTGCTACTTGGTCAGTTTCTCCAAGAATAAGTTTATTCATTCTTGCTTTACTCCAGAATTCATCCTTACAATCCTTGAAAACCATGTCCATTTGTTTTGGAGTGATAGAAGGATAAAGCTGAATCATTATTTGTTCCCGAATCTCTAGATCTTTTGCCTTTGTATTCTCTTTTCTTAGTTCAAGTACCTTTTCTAGACTTTTGGGAATTAATGATATAATTTCAATGAAAGCTTTATTGTAAATATTCAGGTACCTGACAGTAGCTTCTTCTATTATCCTCTTGTCAGTATCACTGTATTCATCATAGAACTCTATTACTGGCTGCAGGTTCCCATCCACAGTAACTGCCTTGATGATGTCATCAATGGAAAGAGTGGGCTTTTCAATAAATTCTTCTGGCTTTTCTTCCTTATTTTTACTAGCAAAGAATTCCCTGGACGTTTTCTTCTTCTTCATTTTCTTGATTTCCTCATCAGATTCTGTTTCTTCATCATCTTTAAGACTTGTGTATGACCTTGTGGCTTTGGTCTTTGTCCTCTTTTCTCCTTTTCCAAATGTCTTGACTTCCAGTTTGGTGGCCCTTGAGCTTTTAGGAGTGGCAGGTACAAAGCTCTTGGAAGATCTAGTCTGGGAGGAGGCTTGTACCGGAACATCTCCTTTCTTTGCTTCTTGTTTCTCTTTCTCAGCCTTCTCCATTTTCTCTCTATTTGCATGTACTGCCTCTTTTGATAGGCCAAATCTTTTGGCAATTTCCTCAACTTCCCTTCTTACTTTCCTCTTTATCTCTGGTTGTCTTAACTCAACATGTATTTTTACACTTAGTTCTTGAAAGGTGCCAAACCTTTCTACCTTAGGGTCCTTAGGCTAGCTCAATAGGTGTTGAATATGTAGCTCTAAGATTTTTTCATCGACCTCATATCCCATAGGTATTATCCACACAGTTATGGGCTCAACTGCCTCCATTAGGCATTGATCATTGTCAACCATGAAGCACACTATGTCCTTGTATTTCTCAACTATGGATTGAGGTATCCTCTCTTTGGCTTGCATCATGCTTTGGAAGTTCTTAAAGTAACCCCAGAGAGTTGTGTTCTGAGCTTTAGCATCACCAAGTCCATACATATAATCTCTAATCTAGATTGCAACTGGTTTATCATTTTGCCAAACCCAACCGCTAGATCTGGGTAGCTCATTCATATAGTAGAATAATAGACATAGTATTAGACAACCATATTTAAAGGAATTCTTCTTATCCTTTTTTATCTTCTGTAGGTTTTCTAACAATTGATGTAGGATAAGTTCACACAGGTCATAATCTGCATCTTCCCTCAACATCTGATATGCTGCATAGATTATTGTCCCAGACATAGAATTCTCCCTGCTAGAATGATAGATCTTGTATCTGATTATCATTGAGGCAAACTTGACATCTAGATCTATGATGTCATCTATGGTCATTACTCTTTTATCAAATTTAGATTCGGTGGCTTCAGTTATAGCCTGGTTCTTGATAGATTTAAGTGCAGGTAACCCACTAGATGAGTGCAGTCCAGTCACTGTCCTGATGGCATATTTAGTTATTTTGAAGGGCCTCATTAACCACATGAAATTATCATGCATCCTGCTTAGGACATACCAGACCCAATCATCTTTTGCAAAACATGGAAAGTGAATGCAATGTCTGAAGTGTTTATCTCAGAGGGCCTTGAATTCAAGTTTGAGTTCAAAAATCTCATCTATTAGTTGTTTGTGATAGATGTCCATCAACTTTGAGTCTCCAAATTCCTCAATGTTGGCATGGATATAGACCCTAACATCTTCTATATGCAATACCCCGTGTAGAATGCTAAAAAATGTGCCTAAAGGATCAACTTCTAGAGATTTATAAGGGTGTTTCTTGAATTTAGGACGCGGCCCATTAGTGATCTTTACAACCATTGGAGTATCCATTTTGCAAGAGATTCAGAGAGAGATTTTAAGAATGGAAGTACCTTTTCACACTTTAGGGTTTGAAAGAGGAGCTGGAACAAGTCGCTGGTTGAATTTGATTTTCCAGTTGATCTTTGAGTGAATTGTAGAAACTTCGTTACAGAGCTCTTCTTTTCTTCTTCGCGAATGCAAGTGTGCAAATGATGAGTGAAAGAACCCTTTTATCCTTGCGCAAACCCTAATTTCCTTTTGTAATAAATGCACAACTTAAGTTATTCAGTTACCCTGTTTTAAGAGAGATCTTCTTGAATCATTGTGTTGAACTTAGAATCATTGTTAGTGAGGATTGACAATGTATCTTCTTTTATTCAATCATGCCATGGGTCCGCAGATCAAAGTATTTCAATTCTGAATCATACTGGATTTGTCTGTGAAAATCCTTCTTTACCAGATGGCTATCAAACCGGATCAACTTGAGCGGTTAAACTCTTGCAAAACTCCATGCGGATCTTTCATATTTTTACTGAGGGTTATTCAGATATTTTTCTGAGAACCCTTTAATCCGCAGCATTCCATGTGCCAAATTTAGGCACTAATTGACTGGCTGGGTGAATTTGTTTTTCTCTATGACTCCCCCTGAGCCAGAGCTCACCTTTTTAGTTTCTGGAAGGAATATCAACACTGGATTCCGGTGCGGATCCATCCCCAATATTTGTTGTACTCTTCTTTACCCAAATCTTGCTCATCTCATTTTGAACTTCATCCACATTCACTTTACCTTTGCCCTTATCTTGTTTTCTGATTATGTTCCACTGGGCCTTTTCTATCCTGATTTCAACAACTGCAGAATTTGGCAATATGACCGGATCTATTGCAATTGTAACAGACAAATTTTTTTTGTTTATTTAATTGATATCCTTTTGATTTGCATTGATTAGCCATATGTCCCATTCTATTGCATGCAAAGCATCTACCATTGAATGAATTGGTTATTTGCATATTTTTGCATTCATGAGATTTGTGACCATACCTTTTGTAGTTAAAACATTGTCTAGAGAAGGATGGATTAGTCTGATTCATTCTCCTTTTGCACTGAGTTGCTTTATGACCTAAATTGTTGCAATTGAAGCAGTATCCATTGAAGGATGGATATCTTTGAGCATTTGGTTGCCTTACCAGAGGTCTTCTAGGCTTGTTTCTTTGATTTCCTGATCCAAAGTTCTTCTGACCGGATCCGAAGCTTTCACCTTTCTCATATCCCAAGCCACACTTATCATCTAACCTCTTTTGGCTTTCAAGAAGAACTTCAAGTTGGGCTAAGCTTACCTTGAATTTCTCTTTGTATTCATTTGTTGTTTGAAGATCTTTTTTAAGAGTGTCTATCTGATTCTCAAGTTGTTCTTCATTGTCTCTGGCTTCTTCAAGATCTGATTCAAGATGCCTGATTATTTTGTCCATTTTGTGATAGTCCTCTATTTTCTCCTTGAGGGATTGTTTTAGATTATCTTCAATTTTCCTCTTTTCTTCAATTTCTTGGGTGAATCTCATAACCCCTGATTCCATTTCATGCCTTACCATAATGACTTCTTTTGATAGCTTCTCACATAGCTTATTTTTCTCATCTAGATCTTCATTAGTATCATTGGCTTCACTCTGATTTGCTAATTTTTCAAGTAGTTCCTTTCTCTTTTTCACAGAGATACTAAGTTTTTTCTTTTAGCTCATTTATGAAATCATCAGCTTGTTTGAGTCTTTCTCTCAAATTATTGACTTTACAGTGGGATTGTTCAAGGTCATCTAGGGCAGACTAAAGTTGTTCCTTCATACCACATATATTCATTGTGATTGCTAGATCTTCCTCAAACTGTTAGACTTTGTTCAGAGGAACTTGGCTCTGATACCAATTGTTGGAAACAAGGCAGATAACTGAGAGGGGGGGTGAATCAGTTATCTCAAATTTCTTTAACTTTCTTTTCTTTTTTAATAATTAGTGCAACATCAAAACATATAAGCATATGTGATCATAAGAACATAAATAAAATCAACACACATAACACAAGGATTTTTATGTGGAAACCCTATTAAGGGAAAAACCACGGGGTGACTAACCCAAGATTGTATTCTCTGTTAAAAGAATAAAGGAGTACAAAATGGCACTTGCCAATTAGGGCTCACTACCCGAGCACACTGCTCACAAGAGGCACACTGCCTACAAGAGACTCACTGTCTAAAAAACTTATAGAAGGTAATCAAGTGTTTGAACTGATGAGAAACATCTACAAATGCGAGAGTTCAGTTCCAGTTAGGCACAATACACTAATCTAATGCACTTCATTCTTCCTCTATTTTAATGTTGTTGCTCTGTCACATACCGGACTTGATTTGCTGCTTTCACACTTATCCCTACTTTTCTTCGCACTTTATTTCATCACTTCTATATACTTCACACACCTACAGACTGGAATCCATCTGATATATATATCTGCATCAAGGATTGCATCAACTTTCTAGTCGGCAACAAGAACACTTCAAGATATTTGCAAGTTACTGATCTGTCAGCATAATCCATGCTTGATTTGTGATACGTATCAAGAACATGGGCATAGAAGTATTTAATCATGTCGGCCAACAATGTATAATCCCCCAAATAGCTTGATCAACACCTTTTACTCATCTAGATTGAAGTCTAATGCTCTGTTGGTCAGTTCTTTCTCTCTACTCTACCTGTTTGGAACCCAACACTCAGATGCTCATATCTTTTTCATGCTTTATCACCGAAGGCTAAATCTATGTAATATAGTAGTCATGATACTCCTCTTGACTTATCCAAGTCTACAACTTGTTGAGTTACACCATCTGAGAGATCCAGACCTGATTGTCAGACCTTATTGCATACTTTGTTCTTGTTCACTAGACCAAAACAATCTTTAATCTGACTTCCGGTATATGCATACTATGTACTACGGATGTGTGGGATAGACTTTGTTTCCATCAATGACAACACTCATGAAGCCACACAGTGTCTCTTGCCAACACTATCCTGAAATCAATGTCACGTTTAGGTGGCATCCCTAGAATCTCACTGGGAAAGACATCTGCATACTCCTTTAGGATAGGGTGATTGTCAAGGGACATCCCTCGACTCTCCCCTAACTCCAAATCATTAACTATCATGGCAAACAACTGGCAACCCTGATGCATACATCTCTTTAGCTGCATGGCAGAGATCATTTGTAAGGAGATGGGCCTTTGAATGCCCACTACCTCTACCTCATTGCTAGAATCATCCAAACACCACATTGACTTATGCCAGTAATCTATCACTACTCGATAAGCATCCAACGAGTCCATACCCAACATTATATCATAAGATCCTAGGGGTATGATGCAAAGATCTACCATGGTAAATAGAGAAGCAATCCTCAAACCGCAACCATACACGAGGGATTCTATTGCTAATCTAGCCCCAGAGGCCAATTCGACCTGCCACCTAACATCTTGCTTTGTTGCCACCAATCTACAATGCTTTACTAAAGAAGGAGAAATGAAAGAATCAGAAGCACCAAATATTTATTCTCCCAAGGAATCCACACATGTAAATGAAGAGGTTTTCCATAAGGAAAGGAATCCATTATGAGGCCACAGGAACATGAAAACCACAAAGTCCTCATTTTTGTTTCCTAATGTATCCCAAGAAATGAAAGGAGCATATAATTTTTTCCTCCACTACCAAAAAATTAAGAATAGATTATTTCTCATCTTCCATATGTACTAAATAAAGAAAGATTACATCCTTCAACAAGGAAAGAAATCTATATTTGGAAATCCCATTTCTACTAGGGTACTGTTATCATCTAGAATTGCACCCTAATTGAAGCATGTTCAAGCATTCCAATGACACAATGGGGTTGATCTCAAGGTGTGGGACCTTGTAGATGAGATCAAACCTCCATAGAAGGTTGGTTCCTCATTCTAAACTTAAGGTTTAGAGAAAAATAACTAAACCTATGCTACTAATCACCAAGGAAAATGAGAAGAAGGAATATAGAAAAGAAAATGGTGATGCACTAATATTTAGGGTGTTTAACTATAACCGACATAGCACAATAATGATCTCAACACTGAAGGGAACTCACACATACTCATGCAGGTTCAAACAAAGTTTAAGGTAGAAAAATAAAACTATGAAAGGGCTCATTTTACCCACAATACACAACTTGCATCTATCAAATAAACACAATGTAAGTACAATGAGAGAGGAAGAATTAGAACAATGAGAGAGGAAGAATTAGTTTATATTGATCATAGAGGCTAAATAGCCATTACAAAAGAAGAAGAAAATCATTGCGAGGGAAATAGACACAAAATAATGATTTACATTCATAAGTGAACAACAATTGGAGATATCAAAGGCTCAAAATCAAGCACAATGTATGAAATCTAATCGGTTCCTATAAAACAAACAAGGTCTACAACTACAACAAATTCCTCTACCCACATTATGGCCCAGAGAACAACTAACCAACAGAAATACATCTTCAATACATGCGTATATAGATTTTTCAAATCACTGTGTATCCCTGGGCATGGGAAAGAGTGGTCAACAAGGAAAACCAATCGCCCATGCTGCAATAAATTCATCTTTGTGTCCTTGGTGTGTGCCCACATGGCTTTGCCCTAGAAACCCACGAAAGAAGAACCTTCGCGTATGCACTAGGTACAATAAATTCAATGCAAAAGGAGCTACAGTGGCATTGAGGCACAGGAAATCAATTTCCACAAGCAATCAGGCTTTGAAGAAGCATTAATGGTAGCCAAGAAGGTTGTTGAATAGTCCCATCACACTCTAAATAGTGGAAGGAGTAGGGAGGGAAAAATAGTTGGGCCATGACCAATCGAGCATCCACCAGGCAATCAACTTCTGAAAGGATGAATAAGGAAACCCTGATCTCCAAAGTTTGAAAGGAACAAAGGGAAACCATTAGGTTTTAGAGATCAAGCCTTCACCCTTCTACCTAGGAAAAGGAAAGAGGAAGAGAAACCTCCTAATCTCTGGTGCTTGAAAGATTTATAAACTTTTGGAGCTTCGTCAGACTTTAGCAATTGGGCTTTCCGCTTACTACCTTCTCAAAAGAAGAAGGAAGACAACCACCTCAACCTCTAAGATTTGAAACGCTTAGACAATTTACAAATTATAAAGGTAGATCTTTCAAGCCAACATGAATGGCATGACAGAAGAGAGAACCCCGAAACTCCGACTCCAAAAAAGACAGAAAATACAAGGGAAAATCTAGGAAACTTTGGACTTAGCTTTTTGTGGGCTTCTTCCTTGCACTTCATCATCCCCTTTTCCAATCTGTGAACTATCTATTCTACCAAAATCTTGAACTCTATTTATCTTTCCTCCTTGTCAACCTATTCACCCATTGGTGAACTCCTCAGTTGGTGAACCATCAGGTTCGTGAACTACTCTCCTTAGCTGATTTTATTTCTTTACCTTTGTTTTCTTTCCTCTCATCACTTTTCCAAATCGGTAATTTGGTTGATCAATGAATCAGATGGTCAATGAACCTCTTGGTCGGCAAACTGGCAGGTTCATGAAATGCATATTTTTTCGATAAGGCAAACCATCAAAGGAGAAAACACTTATAAAATTTTAGGATTTTGGGGGGATCTTCTCAAGGCAAAACACACAACAGGTCTGTGATATATTGAAGGCAACTTTACATGTTGTAGAATTCAGGGGATCCTTGGGTTGTTTTGGCTTGGGCTAAAATAGGACAACTAGTACCAAATAACAATATTAATGTTAAACAAGATCCATCTCCTAAGTCATAAGAGCAATGGATAAAAAATAAAAAATCATCTATTCCACAAATTTCAATTTATTTTACTAGAAGTACTACCTCTTGTCATGTTAAAGTCCAACTCCTTGAAGGTGGTTTCCAAAAACACAATTGGGATGAGGATGAATTAATGAAAGATAATCCTCCCAATAATATTGGTTGAGATTTGGAGCTTTTATTCTCTACATATTTATCTATATATATTATTTTATTTATAAAGTATCCTCCACTTGAGGGACATACCCTTTGTGACATTGGCCACCTTTTGACTAGGATGATGATGCACTTACATGATTATCCATATGATTCTAACATGTATGATTATAGAATTCAGGGGATTACATGTATGCAACTTTACAACATGTTGTAGAATTCAGGGGATCCTTGGGTTGTTTTGGCCTGGGCTAAAATAGGACAACTAGTACCAAATAACAATATTAATGTTAAACAAGATCCATCTCCTAAGTCATAAGAGCAATGGATAAAAAATAAAAAATCATCTATTCCACAAATTTCAATTTATTTTACTAGAAGTACTACCTCTTGTAATGTTAAAGTCTAACTCCTTGAAGGTGGTTTCCAAAAACACAATTGGGATGAGGATGAATTAATGAAAGATAATCTTCCCAATATTATTGGTTGAGATTTGGAGCTTTTATTCTCTACATATTTATTTATATATATTATTTTATTTATAAAGTATCCTCCACTTGAGGGACATACCCTTTGTGACATTGGCCACCTTTTGACTAGGATGATGATGCACTTACATGATTATCCATATGATTCTAACATGTATGATTATAAAAAAATATTATAATGCTTACCATAACAATATCTCACATTCGTCAGTCTTTACAGGATCTTTATATGACATCCATGGATATTTTCACTTGATTTATGGCCACACATTAGGGACAACATTGGGTGGCACATTACTTCCTATCCATTCCATGTGCTTTCACAAGCATATCTTAATATATTTCTATGTTTTTCACATGATGATATACTTACATTTCTATATTATTATTGATATTTTCATAGTTGACATTATTTTTACGTATCTTTTGTGCTTTCCCACAAATTAATTGCAATCTTTGCATGTAACTAATTGGAAGGCGATCATACAAGGTCACAAATGCTCCTTTCTTTTGAGTATGGTTAAATTGACTACCTCATGATCCTATGCTATTTTCAAATGGTGCCACATTACTTTTGTTATTCCAAAGTAATATCTATTGATGTTGTTTCCCCCAAAGGAGTATTCGTTTCCACCCTAAGTGGAATATTTGTCTCCCTCTATCCTCTTTTTTCCTTTCTATTTTGGTCATAAACAACACATAATTATTTTAAATGCCTATAAGATGCTACTCAGTTTTTTTCTATTTTTTACAAGTTTTGAACATGAGTACTCATTACAATGGAGCATGTATCAAAAAGTAGAATATATATCCTTATTTGTACCTTTTTTTATGCGTGTCTATATATTTACTTTCTTGTTAAGGAATTAATTTTACTTTGACATGAATTCTCATAATAGTTTACATGCAATTCAAAGTGGGGAAAAATGTAATGGTGAAAATTGCATACCTTGAACATTCCCCCTTCGTTTTGAGCTCACTTTGACCTAGTTGTCCTTTATGTAATGACAAGTGTACAAGTAGCATAATTTTTGTTAATAGATGGCACATAACTTGAGCCTTACCTAATTCCATCTACACTCATTCCTATGGATTGGTCTTGATCCTTAGTTTATCTATTTCCCACCAAGTTTCAAATCCACAATTTGCATGATTGACCCAAGTTTATTTTGTGATTGGATGAAATGGATTGAAAAACTCTTGAATTTCATTTTCAAATTTGAGTCTAACTTAACTCTTCCAACTAGTCATTCTATATTGACTTGAAGTGTGAAATGTTTCACTTGCTACCATTGGAGTTGTATTTAAGGACATTGCCCTAATGTGTTTTTACACAAGATCAAGCATATATTGAAAACCTAGCACCTAAGATCACTCAAAGAGTGTCTAGCATTAAAATCAAAGCATCATTATTATATTACCTACTTACATCAATATTTAGGGCATTCTCTCCATAACTACCTATTATCTTCAATCTTTTTAAAGATATCTAGGGATTAATATTTGTATAAGTGTTAATGTTATTACAAGGGATAATGTTGTATGGGAATAAACACACCCTCACATAAAAATCTAGGGGTTGGGGCTAACCCCAAAGCCTACCTAGTTAGCGGAGGAGGCTTAAGTCTTGGGTTTGCTCCCCAAGGTCTTGGGTTCGACTCCGAGGGCCTGCTTCTAAGATGCACTGGTTTTGCGGGTGAGTGGGTGCATCCCCAGGGGGATTAGTCTCGCCTTAGGTACCCAAGATATGGGCTACTAGGCACTGCGCTGGGTCGCGGGGATACCCCCCTGGGTTAAAAAAAAAAATCTAGGGGTTGATTAAATAAGTAAAGCAATCAAATAAATAATTAACTTAGATATATGAGTTGCATTAGAAACTACATGTAGTAATGCACTAAAATAATTGTGGAAATTAAATAAATAAATGATATTTAGTTAAAATTAGATTAATGAAGCCCCCGAGGTTTAGCTCGAGTGGTGCAGCTGCCCACTTTAAGTGCGTGGTAGTTTGCCCACCCGAGTTCAAATCTCAAATCACCTAGCCACGCATGCCATGGGGTAGGCGATGGGATATTGTGTTGGCCCAGAGGGTTAGTTTTGGCTCACTCAGACTAACTCGGCAACAAAAAAAAAAATAGATTAATGAAAATGTAGTGCAAGATGTCTATACTTGTATCAGTGGGAAAAAAAATAAGTAGTAGTCAAACAAATAATTCATAATGTAGAAATTGATGGTATATCATTCTAAGTTACTTTTGCAATTATAAAAATGATTTGACCTAACTTGAACCCACAAATCTAATATTTAAAAACATTACTTACAATATTTATTTCAATTATTTAATATCAATGCACTCTTTTAAATCTAGATTAACTATTTATTTATTGTTTTATTTATTTAATCAACTTTGATATTCATGTAAGTGGTGGTTTTTCTCCTTAACTAGATCATTATCTATTAAACTTTTTAAAAAAATAATAACGTGTCTTGAAGGTTTTTTTTATGTTCCCTCATTTTTAACTACTCATTTGTAAACCACATGATTTAATTAATTCTTTATTAAATGGTAAATCACCACATTAATTTCATAAAAATATCATTTACATTTTAAAATCATAAATTCACAACTTTTTGAATAAGACAAAATAGTGTTCGTTGAACATGCCATGCTATTATTGGCAACAAAGTGTTAGGAGTTTGTGTACTAATTGCGCTTTTAGCCTTCTAAATGTCACACCAATCATAATTTATTGAGGAAATCTTTCTAATTACATGTGTTTTTATAATATCATTTATTTAACATACCATTTTTCAATACTATTCAGCACAAACAATAACTTACTATTAAAAAATTATTATTATTATTTTGTATTTAGAACGAGTTCTTAAGCATCTTGATACATGTTACATCACATTTGTCACTTCTTGTTTATTGAAGTGATGCATGATCACTTCATAATAGATTTTCTTGAGGCACTCAAGATGGGGACACTTGTTAACTAGTGGTTGGGGTCCAAATCAAACTAAGAAATTTTGCTTTATTGTCTGCCCATACCAAACATTAAAGGAATGACTTCCTTTTGTAAAGTGAAATGGGACTAAGTATAGATTTGGCCATCTGCAAGTCAAGCACCACAATAGTGATACACTTAGTTGTCATTGTCCACTCATCACAAGTGAATGGATAAAATTTTTGAAGCATGCCTTAGGAAAGATCACACTAGACATATTAAATCGACTTCACACATTAATTATTTAGCTGTCACATAGTGATGTTAAGACCCTGAAGTTGTGTGTTTGTCCACAATCTCTCTTACGGATTATGCATGCATTTGTTACATGGGTATAATGTCGCCACTTAGATCAACCTTTTTGGAATAGTTGAGAGACAATATTCTATTGTATTATAAATGTCACCATTATATTTGATTTAAAAGTTTTGTCTTTTATCTCCTCATAATTCTCTTAAGATATTCGAACCAAAGTTAGAATCTTAACAAATTTAGAATAAAGTTTATTTTTAAGAGGTAAGGAAATTGAAGGGTTGTAATATATTTGGTAAAATTTAATTTGTGAGGATGATAGTATTCGTTTTTATTATACTATGTATTAAAGTTTATATCTTAGGAACAATTAAATAAGGTCATATCTTTAAATTCTATTCATGACAACTTATGTAAGGTCATATATTAAGTGATTTTAATAGATTAGACTAACAACTTAACCAAACGACAACTTTGATTGAGATGTATACTACCTCATAATATTTATAATCCACTATTTTTATCAAAATATGTATAATCCAATTATTTCCAAAAATATTTTCAAAAAAAGATTGTATTTTTTTAAATATTAAAATATCTTAAATATTTAAAGGTCACATCCCATTTTCTTATTAATTTACTCTTAATACTTTAAGATAACAATATAATGAATGAAATGAGGAGAGAGAGAAAAAGAATTTAAAACTTAGAGTCTAGCCAATTAGTATTATAAGGAAAATAAATGTTTCCTATATAAATATTTTAAGATAAATTAATTAAATAGTTATGATAATCAAATTATTTAGGGAAGACGAGTTTGATTATGCTACATAAATATGTCAATAAATTTTAATGAAAATTAATAAAACAAAATAATGATACTTAGCTTTGGATCAGATGTTGACTTGACTATAACAAGTGTTGCTAATTAATTTGAGATTGTATCTTAGAATTAGATTTTTAAAGACGAATAGTATTAGAGTGTTGAAATCATTGTGCCTTCCTCTAGGTTAGTTTTGTGCCTACATAAATGATCTAAGTACTTGTAGGTATAAACCTTGCCCATGGATTCAAATTCTAACATACAAAACTAATTTTGCATGCTTTCACTTTTTTGAAACTTGTCCATCTTACCATATGGAATCTATATGTGTGAAAATAGGCAATATTCATGAACACCTTTAGGAGTTCTAAGTGAGGATATTCTCCTTATATATTAAATCTCTAGATATTATTTAACAATTTTGATAAGATTGAAGGCATGCCCATCAATCATGCAATATGTTAGGACCCACAATCCTAACTATTTCTTCCTGGTTAATTACTTTTACATCAAACATTATTAATAAAAGCATCAAACCC
Organism: Cunninghamia lanceolata; assembly: GCA_027924645.1. Classification (NCBI taxonomy): domain Eukaryota; kingdom Viridiplantae; phylum Streptophyta; class Pinopsida; order Cupressales; family Cupressaceae; genus Cunninghamia; species Cunninghamia lanceolata. Next base: position 1,237,196 of record BSBN01000609.1, read on the forward strand.
ATATGCTTTGTAAGTCATCATTTTTTCTAAGTAGGTTTATCCCACATACATGGGAAGTAGTAGTTCTCTTAGGTAGAATTAGTTTAAATAGAGGGTTTTGATATACAAATGAATTATCCATGAATTATATTGTATTGAGCATTGCTCCAAGAGGATGCCTCCTCAAAGAGATCAACAATATATTGTAATGTGAAAATATCATTTCAATGTAATATTATTCTTGCATTTAAGGCCTAGTTCTAGCTCGTTTAAGGCTTGGTTTTGCCCTGGGGGCTGCTTTGTGAAGGGTTCTGGACCCTCTTCTCCAACTGAACTAATCAAAAAAATTATTCTTGCATTTTAATCTACAACATATATTTTTTGTATTTTAGTTATTTAACTAATCTTTTGTAGGAAATATCATATTACGATATGACTAGCCATGTATAACTATTGATGTCATGCTGATGCTATGTTCTAAACACAATGCATAGATATTGTCTAGGTCTTCAATGATCCAATAATGGAACAAGGTTTATCCTTTTATACAACATTCTAGCACACAAATTAACACATCTTGCACTTATATTAGCAAATAATGGCTAGTAAGAAAGGATTCAACTTGGGCCATAAAATAAAACTTAAATTCCAAAACTTAGGGTATTTTCTACATATATGAATTTGACCCAAGTAGAGTAATAGATAAAACACTAATTAAATTTAAATCATTTGCCAACTTTTATATAGAAATATGTCACTTGCACCATAATCTTCTAATAAAAACAACTGAATTAAAATAAATAAAAAACAAAAAAAATACAGAATATATAATTTCATCCTTACAATTATTATAAATATATAAGAACATTTTTAATTAAAAAACTAAAAATATAGATTATAAAATAAAACTTAAAAAAAATTAACAGCCCATTATATTAATCATGCATGTTTTTCTAAACAATAGACATATAAAACAATATAAATATCCACAAAAGTTAATTACAAAGGGATTAATGGGAGAAAACTTGAGCAATATTTCAAATCTATTTAAGTTCAAAAGACTCGACTCAACTTGAACCTTAAAAGACTTTGGAAGTTTAGTGCTTTCGTGGAACCCAAAAATAATAATAGAGGAGAAACCAACAAGAAAATCAAATAAATATAAAATAATAGTCAATAGTTAAAAGGATCCTCCTGCATTCTAAACTCCACCATTCAAAAGACAAACTTAATTGTTTTCTAAATTCATTAGAGAAATACAATTGTTTGATGTCCGTGAAACCTCACAAATCATAAATATTTATTTGAATAAAGAATAAAAATGGTATGTAGTGTGCACCGTGGATAATCCTAAATAAAAAAATATTTCTTATTTTAAAAAAATATTCATAATAATTTATTGTAGGCGACTTATAAAATCTTAATAAGAATTGCTATGGGTAGGTGATTATGAAAAAATGTAATATGTATTCCTATGTGTATTATAAGGCTCACCTTTTAAGTCATTTTAAGAGGTCCGTAAGTGAAAAGGTTGTGATGTGTTATTTGCAGTTATAATATAAATACTTATATGTAAGAGGGTTGTGTTGTGCCTCTTACTTAATATCACAAGCATAAATGATGTCTCTTGATACTATTAGTCTATTTATTTACTATTTAAAATCTTTCTTTAATATTAATAGAAGAGCAATGTTATGTTGTAAAAAGTAGAGTAGATAATATTCATGTTTTACTTGGTATTTTGGTTTAAGATTAAGTAGATTCACATTATGTGTTTTAACATGGTATTAGGGAATAAGGGATATCCACACCAATATATTTAAGTGTTCGGGGAGATCAACTAAGCTCGATTGAGCATTAGAAAATTAGGTTAGGTGTGACAAATTTATAGTTGTGGCAATTTGATAATAAGTTTTGTAGAGAATTTATAAATCTTTAGGAACATGTTGAAGATGATAACATTCAAATTGTAGGTTCCATATTTTCAAATTTTTTAGAGGAGGAAATTAAAAAATTCTTAGAAACATGTGGTACTACATTTGACTTGTAGTGGCACATGTATAGAACATAAAAGTGTATTATATATCACTCTAGGAGTGAATGATTTGGGTTTTTGTCAAATCATGAATTTATAGTGATTTTTGTAATTTATGTTGTGTCATTTCATGAATGATTTGATCTTTTGTCAAATCATGATTTATAGTGATTTTTAACTTATGTTATTATGTATAGACCACAACTAATGTTTTTATAGTGATTTTTGTAACTTATGTTTTATGTTGTTACATCTTCTTGATATTTGGGAAGACAAAGAACGTGTGATTATGGATTACTAAATGAATATATTATTTGATTGACTACAATTGAGGATTACAATCTATGCATTAACTTTACCATAAAATTTATTGAAATATACACATTTTTAAAATATTCCATATCACTATTCTTAAATATCAAGTTCCATAGATAATTAATTACATTTCTAAAATCCATCATTAATTCACATAGACTCAACGAATAAACATATAACAAAGTATGTGCAATTAGCAAAAGCTTGCCTATATATTGCACTACAACAAGTGAATATATGATCTATATGCGAGAAGTGTGATAATATCAAAATCCATGGTTTGTTCTAGAACATTCTTATAAATATATATTTTATTTCAATGTGATGAAAAGGTAGTAGCATAAAATGTGTTGACCTAAGATATTTTTATATGAACACAATCACTCAATCATGTATATTAAATATTCCTAAGACTCTATTATACTCAATCTAACTACCATGGGTTAGCTTTATATACCCCTCATAAAAATCTCTGACTACTATGGGTCAAGTGCATAGACATCCTCATAGGATCCCCTTTAACCACCGTGCATCAAATCCATAGGCATCCTCATACGAACCACTTTGAATACCATAGGTTAGGTCCATAGACATCTTCATAGGCTCCCCTCTTACTACTATGAGTCAGACTCACTTTTTCTATCCAAATCCTTTGTAAACTTGGAACACCTTCTTAAGTGACCTCCCAAAAACTAGCTAAGTTGCCAAGTTATAGTTAACTATATTATATATGTTCATTACCACTTATCCATCATTCTTGGACATGTAGAAGATCAATGAATATATGCATTCAACTTAGTGGATACTAAATTTAGGTCATTTTTAAGAGGTCTATAAGTGAAGGCACTATGATGTGTCCTTTATGATATGTAGGAAGGTTGTATTGTGACTTTTAATTATTATGGGTAGATGATTATGGAAGATTGTAATGTGTGTTCCTAAGTGTACTATAAAACTCTACTTTTAGGTCATCCTTAAGAAGTCCATAAGTGAAGGGGTTGTGATATGCCCTTTATAATGATATAAATTAAGAGGATTGTGTTGTGCCTCTTACTTATTTTTCATAGCATAAAGAGTATCTCTTAATATAACTAATCTATTTAAATAATTATTACTTTAATTCTTTTTATATTGATATATTAGAGAAATATTATGTTATACAAAGTAGAGTAGATGGCATACATGTTTTCCTTGATATTTTTGGCTTATGGTTAACTATATCCACATTATGTGTCTTACAATTGTACTAGGGCATAAGGGATATCCCCACCAATATATTTAACTATTTGTGGTGATCAACTAAGTTAAATTGAGCATTAGGGAATTAGGTTAGGTGTAATATATTTACAATTGTGTAATTTGGAAGTGAGTTTTGCAAGGATTTTATAAGGTTTTAGGGAACATGTTAAAGATGATACTATTCAAATTGTAGGTTCCATATTTTTAAATTTATTAGAGGATGAAATTAAAAAATGTCCTTAGCAACATGTGGTATTACAGTGACTTGTAGTGGTACGTGTATAGAACACAAAAGTGTATTATATATCACTCTAAGAGGAATTATTTGGTGTTTTGTCAATTCATGATTTTATAGTCATTTTTGTTACTTATGTTTTTGTGTCATTACATGAATTATTTGGTATTTTTCAAATCATGTTTTATAGTAATTTTTAACTTATTTTATAGTGATTTTTGTAACTTATGTTGTTATGTCATCACATCTTGATATTTGGGAAGACAAGGAACATGTGATTGTGGATTACTAAATGAGTACAACATACTGACTGATTGTGATTGAAAAATTATAAACTATGCTTAACTTTACCACAAAGTTTATTGAAATAGTTATGTTTATTTATATAATTCATCATTAATTCACATATCAATAAAATATAACAAAAGTATGTGTAATTAGAAAAAGCATACCTATCTATTACATTATAACAAGTGAACATATCTACATGCAAGACATGATAATATCAAAATCCATAGTTTGTTCTAGAATATTTTTAAAATTTAATTTAATTATAATGCAATGAAGAGGTAGTAGCATATCATGTGTTGACCTAAGTTTTTATTAAATTATCACAATGACTCAATGTCATGTCCCCTTTCCAAAAATAAAATTTTCTATTTTTAGTATGTCCGTTCTATCCGAAAATAGTAAGTCACTTTACATGGCAGCTTGAAGGGAAATTAATTATTTAATATTATGTTTGTTCCGATGCATTTTCAAATATTAAAGGACAAATAAATATTAAATAAAATGTATTTAGAGCTCAAATATTCCCTTTGGGCATTTGGATTTGAGAGGGAATATTTTATGGAGATTTGGGGCAGATTTGTGAAGAGATTTGCCAAAAATAGGGACTGCACCTTTGACAAGTGGATGAAGGGCATTGTTTGAAGCATCCAAGTGGCATATGGGAGTTGTAACTCCCAAGATTTGGGCATGGAAGATATTGGAAACCCAAGATGGCCTCTCACATCATAAAATAATGTAACATTTCATTTTGGGGGGCTAATGACATTTTCTCACTCTTTCTTGTAGAGCAGATGCTTATGCAGCTTCAGTGGACAGGGAAACCATTGAAAACGGAGCTTGTGGCCAGTGGAAATGAGTTTCTAGAATCCTGAGGGTGGTGTTCTTGGGTTGATATAGCAATCTTATCTTAGATATTGCATTTGTGCAAACAAGATTCAGTAGTACAATGTTCTTGTGTTGTAGGAATTTGTAGTGATTTTGTAGTGTGTTTAGGGAGTTGTTTGTGTTGTTGTTCGCATTTGCTATTGTGTGGGGTTTGGTTTGCTATGTGTGCTACTATAATACATTATCTACAGTTTCATTCTACATCCATATCAATTCTGGGTGTGAATCTAAGAGTTTGGAGGCTTTGTAGTGAGTTGTTTTATGTATATTTCAACATTTTGCTTAATGGGTTGTGGCTGAAATTACTGATTTGTTGTGATAGTTTGCAACTGGGTAAATATTATGTATCAGACCTACACATATGTGTTTCCATCATAAAATACTAATAAAATTGGTTTGGAGTTGTGTTGCAATATTTTGGATGGTTTATTGTGCAAACTAGTCACTAGTTTCTAGATATTGTGATGCATAGTTGTGTTGTTAATGCAAAGTCACTTTCATATTTTGTGGGGTTTTAATAAAAATCTGATTGGGGACATTTCAGTGGTATCAGAGCATGATCTTTCCATCCTGTAGGGTTTCTTAATTCATGCTTTCGATTGAAAGAGATCTTAGAGCTTGGAGAAGAGAGCAAAAATAGTTAACAACTAACAGAGAAATTGAAGAAGTTCAAATAATGGCTGAGGATAGTGGTAAAGATAAGGGAGAGGAAGCAGGTGAAAGATTTTTAGCCATTGTGGATAGATTGGCTCTCATTGTTGAACAAATGTGGACATATTAGAGTAAGAAAAATGGAGAAGATGCTACTGGTGAAGGAAACACTTCTGGAGGAAGAAAAGAAACAACTATGTCAAGGCAAAAAGAACCCATATTTCTACTTGAGAATGGAGGAGGAGAAGTTGCAGTTGATGTTAACATAGAGGCCGTCATTGTTGAGGCAACAACTAAGTGGTTTGAGGAGTATTCCAAGAAATCACAAGCCTATAAAATAGCCATTTCATTTGATAGATTTTTGGAGATCTTTGGTAAGGAACATAGGAGAAGGGAGCAAGATAGAGGAGAAAGAGAAGTTAAAAGTAAACTGAGCAAACTTGCAGCACCTGCTTTTGATGGAAGCGACAAAATCTCAGCCAGAACATGGTTACAAAAACTACAAACATACCTCACCCTCAATCATATGACTGAGAAAGATGCTATTCAGTTTACAATTTTACATCTGGAAGGTAATGCTTATGAGTGGTGGTATCATGGGACCATTACTCAATATCACAATCAGGTGAATACATTTGTAGATTTCAGCCAGAGGCTATTAGACTGCTTTGAACTCAGAGATGAAGAAGAGTATTTCAAAGAACTTTCAAAGATTAAACAGAAGACTATGGTGAGTGAGTATGTGGATGAGTTTCAGAAAATTGTTGTTATGGTGTAATGCCCTGCCATGCAACCCTAGAGATAAGTTCAACTAAAGCAATAAAAAGAGCATATTTTTTTTAAAATTTTTATAACAAAACATAACATAGACTAATAGCATCAAGTTAAACTATCATCTCTAGGGATTACATAGCTGCATTATTGAAAATTAACAATAAAAAACGTACATAGTTTAATCAAATAAACCAACTGAATCAAACCAACATCTTTCATTATGACATGCAAATACATCAAGAGGTTTTCATTAAGATTACAAGTACAAAATGGTATATCTTACAAGAGGAATTACATAGTTTCATTGTTACAAAAGCTCTTTTTCTAAATACATCAAATTACATAATGAATTCTACTGATACATTGATCTAGATGCAAATAGTACAAATAACTCTTCAAATACAGGTGCAAACTGGAATCTATTACGAAAGATACATCCATGAACCACAGTACCAGATAAACCAATGGAATAAAGTACAACCACCCAACCATGTGGAACCCTAAGGTCCACCCCCCGTGCTAGGAGATAACAATGAGGTCCCATGATAATAGACAGTCAGGTAGATAGTAGTCTAAAAGGAACAAGGACTACACATGACTCCATTACAACATAGGTAATTAACACAAGTAACTCAACAACACTTCCAAAGGCAATCACATAACGAAAGGGAGAAAAAAATTAGGGAATGCTATGTTGGATTCAGGACAGACAATTGAGAGGGGGGGTGAATCAGTTGTCCAAAACTTGCTTCTAATTCAAACAATTAAATCCTCTTTGTTATTTAATAGCATATCAATTAATCACTCATGAAAGAATAAAGCATAAACACTAGAGCAGATACACATCAACCCGGTCAAGGGAAAAACCACGGGGTGATTAACCCAAGGATTATTCTCTATTAGAAGAATGAGAAAAATAGATGGCACATGCTAATTAGGGCTCACTGCCCAAGCACACTGCTCACAAGAGGCACACTGCCTACAAGAGACACACTGTCTACAAAGTAACAAGTATCACAAACTTAAACTAGAGATTGACATCTTTACCATGCCTGGATCAGTTCCATTTAAGCCCAAAAACTCCTGCTCTGCATTTCGCACTTCTCTTCGCCATGCCACACTCATCACCGTAATTCACACTTCAAAATAAATTCACAATCCCTTATTTATACAAGGCATCGACTTAGGAACAATCATCTAAGTCAGCAAACACCTACAAGATCACTCACAAGACGTGTAATACATCTGGTCGGCCAGTCTCAAGAAGAACACCAATATCCGTGGTTATTCTTCAAATGCAAACTCTAACTTCAATGCGAACCACCAACATTAACTGGACATGATCCAATGATCATCACAACCTTTCATGAATCATCAAACACATTTGTACTTCATCATCCTACTAGAATTCTCCTCTCCTTCATCCGGAGCTACAAGAACACAGTCTGTCATCACTGTCATAATGCAAAAGGTGCTTCCGGACCTCCAAACTATGAACAAATATAGTTGACACTTCACACGGACTTCTTCAACACTCCCTCCAATCTGCTGAATGAGATAATGCAATTCCAGAGCTCACCGGACCAATTTGTGACACTCTGTCACCACTGAACATCTGCCAGAACCAGTTCTACTTGAGCGACCATAACTTCTTTAGATCTTCATGCGGACCTCTAAAATCTTGATTGGAGCATCTCAAGAATCATATCTGCAAACCCTTTAAACTGCATCCTCTGATCTTCATATTATCTTGGACTTTTAACTTAATGTCATCACTGTTCATCACTGTTCCTGATTGAGACTAATTTCCTCAATATCCTCAGCACACAGTTCATCCAATCCTTCTCATTAATGCAATATGAGTATGTTGACATCAATGACAACACTAGTTATCCTCATACTTGCAACAATCTCCCCCTTTGTCATTGATTGCAACATATGATGTGAAAAACAATCAAGACAAGAACTTCTCCTTTCTGTCATAGCTCCCCCTATTAGCAACAACTCTTCACATGTATTCTCTTTCTTTACTACTCCCCCTTTGATCATCAACCACTTGTTTTTCAAATGTCTTCTCTCCCCCTTTGATATCAATGGCAAAGGGCTCATACTTGCAATTTTAACACATCAAAATCATACCAGCTGCCCCCCTAAGTAGCAGCTCCCCATCACCAATCTGGATCACAAGATATGACTGTGATATCCACCGGACTAATGCACATCAGTGCATCCTAGTTCATCACCGGAGGGGCAATAACCCCTAACTTCTCCCGGAGATACTCAAAAGATTCCTTTGGAAGAGGTTTAGTAAAGATATCTGCAATTTGATCCTTTGAGGGCTCAAACTCCAATCTAACTTCACCCTTGTTTGCTTGCTCTCACAGAAAGTGAAATTTGATAGATATATGCTTAGTCTTAGAATGCAACACCGGATTCTTAGAAATATTTATTACACTTGAATTATCATAGAAAATTGTGATAAGCTCCTCATACTCTACTTTAATATCTCTTAGCATCTGCTTCATCCATAAAACTTGAGTGCAACTACCTACTGCTGCAATGTATTCTGCTTCAGTTGTTGATAGAGATATTGCTTCTTGTTTCTTGCTTAGCCAAGAAACCAATCTCTTTCCCAAAAAGAATGCTCCACCACTGGTACTCTTCCGGTCATCCACATCTCCTGCCCAATCTGCATCTGTATATGCATGAAGAGAAAAATCATGATCTCTGGGATACCACAACCCATACTCAACTATTCCTTTTAGATATCTAAAAATCCTCTTGATTGCCATGACATGAGATTCTCTAGGATCAGCCTGGAATCTAGCCACAAGACCAACAGCTTGCATTATATCTGGTCTAGTTTGGGTGAGATACAACAATCCTCTAATCATTGATCTGTACTTTGTCTGGTCTACTTTAGGAGAGTCATCATCTTTACTCAACTTATATCCAGTTGCCATGGGAGTATTCATTGGCTTTGAATCTTCCATCCCAAATTTCCTCAACAATACTTTCACATATTTGGTCTGAGAAATAAAGATTCTTTTCTTTGATTAAGAAATTTGCAGACCCAAGAAGAAATTCATTTCACCAAGCATTGACATCTCAAACTCACTTTTCATTTGATTTGCAAAGGTTTTACACATACTGTCTCTTCCTCCAAAAATGATATCATCAACAAATACTTCAACAATCAAGATGTTTTCATGATCAATTTTGAAATATAGGTTACTATCAGCAGTACCTTTGTTGAAACCAATCTTTAAAAGATGCTTGTCTAGCCTTTCATAAATTGCTCTTGGAGCTTGCTTTAGACCATATAGTGCCTTCTTTAATTTGCAGAACATATCACCATGCTCAGATAACTGAAATCCATCCGGTTGTTCAATGTACACCTCTTCTTCTAAGTCACCATTCAGGAAAGCAGATTTGACATCCATCTGATACACTTTGAAATCTTTGAAGGCAACAAATGCAAGAAATAGTATGACTGCTTCAATTCTTGCCACCGGAGCAAATGTTTCCTCAAAATCAATCCCTTCTATTTGAGAGTAGCCTTTGCAGACTAATCTAGCTTTATTTCTGATTACTTCACCAACTTCATTTAGTTTGTTTCGAAAGACCCATTTGGTTCCAATCACATTCTTGTTTCTAGGTCTGGGAACAAGATCCCAAGTGTGATTTTTCTCAATTTGCATCAACTCTTCCTCCATTGCTTTGGTCCAATTTTCATCATTGCAGGCTTCATTTATTGTCTCAGGTTCAATCTTTGAAATCAGACAACATTCATCTGAATTTTGAGCAATTTTCCTTCTAGTTTGCACACCTTTGCTTTTGTCACCTATGATCTGATCTTCAGAGTGGTTCAGTCTTACATACCTTAGAATTTTGGGAGTTTCTTGCACTTCTGTTTCTTGATCAGGCTCATTTAGACCTATCTCTTCTTCCTGATTTACCAGATCAGTCTGAATCTAACTTTCAGAAGAGGATTGAGCTCCTTGAACCAGAGAACCATTCTGATCATCTTCATCATAATCATAAAACCTTGAGGGCTTCTCAATTCCTTCATCAACCTTCACATTTGTACTTTCTATCATCTTTCTCAGTCTCTTATTGTAACACCGGTATGCTTTGCTTCATCACTTCTAGCATCAAGAAAATTCCAAGAAAATTCCTTCATCACTTCTAGCATCAAACTTTCCTAGATCTTCATCTCTTTTAATGTAACATTTGCTACCAAATACTCTGAAATATCTCACAGTAGGAGTGATGCCAAACCAAAGTTCATAAGGAGTCTTACCAGTATTGCTTCTAATTTGAAATCGATTGAGAGTATAGACTGCAGTGCTAACAGCTTCTCTCCAAAACATCTGGGGAACATTTGCTTCCATCATCATTATCCTAGATGGTCCGGTTCTTTCTCTGTACTACTCCATTCTGCTATGGAGTCCTAGGAGTAGATAACTATCTCTTTATACCATGCTTCTCACAAAAATCTATGAATTCACCAGATGTGAATTCACCACCTCTATCATACCTCAGACATTTTAGTTTTAATCCAGTTTGATTCTCTACCATAGCCTTGAAGATTTTGAACTTCTCAAAAGCGTCTAATTTTTCTTTCAGAAAGGTAACCCACATCATCTGGGAATGGTCATCAATCGGTAACATAAAATATCTATCACCTTGCATACTCTTGATTCTTGTTGGACCACATAGATCATAATGAACTAATTCCAATAATCCGGTAGAGGACTGATCCTTGCCTTTGAATAAGACTCTGCTCTGTTAACCCAGCTAACATTCTTTGCACAAACTATTTGTAGGTTTTACCAATTTTGGAAGATCTCTTACAGCCTGAGTATTGCTTATCTCGATGATGTTATCAAAATTTACATGACACATCCTTCTATGCCATAACCAACTGTAATCAACTTGAACAAACAGACAACTTTTATTAGTACCAACTAGATGGAAGATATTACCTTTTGTTTGAGTACCGGATGCAATCTCAGTTCTAGAGCTTTCAAAGATCCTGCATCTTCCATTCTTGAACCGGAGATCATAACCTTTGTCCACCAACTGTCCAACACTGAGAAGATTGTGCTTCAATCCTTCAACATACAGTACATTACTGGTTTTGTTCTTTCCATCAAAAGAAATAGTTCTCCTACCTCTGATTCTACCAGCAGAATTATCACCAAACTTTACCATTCCTCCTTCATACCTTTCCAAATCTAAGAACTTGTTCTTGTCACCTGTCATATGGTGAGAGCATCCATTGTCAATAACCCAATCATCTTTTTCTTCAACTTGGGAAGCCAAAGCTCTTTCTACAACCTTATGATTGACAGATTCAAAGGATATTGGATCTTCTTCCTTGATGGCAATAAACACCCATTCATTTCTGGATTTGTTTCCTATCTCTGATTCATCATCGGTTACTCCTTCATTATCATCTTCTTCATGAACATAATAACAATTCTTTTGGAATCTTTTTCTGTTGAAATTTGACCTTGTAGATCTTTCCGGACATCTTGAGGCAAAATGACCAATCTTATTGCAGTTGAAGCACTTAAAGGGTAATTTTCCTTCATACTTACTGGATCCTTTTGGTAGTCTCTTTGCAATGAGGGCTTCAAGTTGAGCTGTTTCTGCTTCTTCCACTTCCATGTCTCTTCTTGCTTGATCATACCATGACAACTTCCTTGAAGAGTTTTCTCCCAGATCAAATCTTTGTTTTCCTTTCACAGAGGCACTAGCTTTGAATGCCGATTCAGTCTTGGGGGGATCATCTCCAAACTCGGTCATTTCAAATGCAGCCAGTTTGCCAGCCAATTAGTCTCTTGTGACAGTTGTATGGGCTCTGAATTCATCAATGGTAGCAACCTTAATTTTGTAGGCAGCAGGAAGCGATCTGAGAACTTTGCCAACAATCTCATTTTCATCCAAGACTCCACCAGCATTCCTAATACCACACACTAGCTCATTTACTCTAGGCATAAAGGTAGTAATATTTTCATCATCTCTCATCTTCAATCTTTCAAATTTTCCTTTTAGACTCTGCAACCTTGCACACTTAACATACTCATCTCCTTCATGTAGAAGTTCCAGTTTAATCTAGATCTCATAGGTAGTTGGTAGGTCAATAACATTTGAGAGCTCTGAGTCAGTTAAAGCACTTAGAAGAGCCTCTTTGGTCCGCATATTGTTTTCAACATCTGTGATTTCATTTAGAGTTATTGGACCACCCTGTGGAGGTACATATGCTCTTGTGACCATGGACAAGTACACCTTTCCCATACACTCCAAGTGACATTTCATGTGACCTTTCCAAAGAGAGAAGTTGGTTCCATCAAACTTCAGACTATCCTTCTTGTATGACAACATCCTAGATCTCCTCAAGCTGTTAAGCTCCTTTTAGAGGAACTTGGCTCTGATACCAATTGTTGGATTTAGGATAGACAACTGAGAGGGGGGGTGAATCAGTTGTCCAAAACTTGCTTCTAATTCAAACAATTAAATCCTCTTTTTTATTTAATAGCATATCAATTAATCACTCATGAAAGAATAAAGCACAAACACTAGAGCAGATACACATCAACACATGAGACACCAAGATTTTGACATGGAAAACCTGGTCAAGGGAAAAACCACGGGGTGATTAACCCAAGGATTATTCTCTGTTAGAAGAATAAGAAAAATAGATGGCACATGCCAATTAGGGCTCACTACTCGAGCACACTGCTCACAAGAGGCACACTGCCTACAAGAGACACACTGTCTACAAAGTAACAAGTATCACAAACTTGAACTGGAGATTGACATCTTTACCATGCCTGGATTAGTTCCATTTAAGCCCAAAAACTCCTACTCTGCCTTTCGCACTTCTCTTCGCTATGCCACACTCATCACCACAATTCACACTTCAAAATGAATTCACAATCCCTTATTTATACAAGGCATCGACTTAGAAACAATCATCTAAGTTGGCAAACACCTACAAGATCATTCACAAGACGTGTAATACATCCGGTTGGCCAGTCTCAAGAAGAACACCAATATCTGTGGTTATTCTTCAAATGCAAACTCTAACTTCAATGTGGACCACCAACATTAACTGGACATGATCCAACGATCATCACTACCTTTCATGAATCATCAAACACATCCGCACTTCATCATCCTACTAGAATTCTTCTCTCCTTCATCTGGAGCTACAAGAACACAGTCTGTCATCACTGTCATAATGCAAAAGGTGCTTCCAGACCTCCAAATTATGAACAAATCTAGTTGACACTTTACACGGACTTCTTCAACAGTCCCTCCAATCTGCAGAATGAGATAATGCAATTCCGGAGCTCACCAGACCAATCTGTGACACTCTGTCACCACTGAACATCTGCCGGAACTGGTTCTACTTGAGCGACCATAACTTCTTCAGATCTTCATGTGGACCTCTGAAATCTTGACTGGAGCATCTCAAGACTCATATCTACAAACCCTTTAAACCACATCCTCTGATCTTCATATTATCTTGGACTTTTAGCTTAATGTCATCACTATTCTTCACTGTTCCTAATGGAGACTAATTTCCTCAATATCCTCAGCACACAACTCATCCAATCCTTTTCATTAATGCAATATGAGTATGTTGACATCAATGACAACACTGGTTATCCTCATACTTGCAACATGCTAGACTGTAGTAGGGATGAGTGTCATCACATGGTCCTAACATGGGTTACCCTGACAGTCTCTAGCTAGACGTCGGCCCCCATCCTTTGGTTACCCTGACAGTCTCTCGCTAGGTGCTGATGCCATCTATGGTTACCCTGACAGTCTCTTACTAGATGCCGGCCCCATAGGGTGACACATGCGAAACCAACATTCCTTTCGTGAGGACAAGGAAGTTGATCTTGCCAACCAAGCCTTCTCATCCCATCCTTAGCTTGAATGAGCACTACAGGCATGAGTGAGGAATCCAATTATCTTAATTAGTGTGAAAACTACCCAACCCCTAGATTTATTAGGTTATCACTTGATTACAAAAATCCCAATGGGTTACCCTGGCTAGCCACTTTGGGCACCAACCCCACATTGGAAGCCACTCCCCCTTCACTACATCTAGATTCTCACAACCCATACCATAAACCAAGCATGAACTATCACATTCTTCAAAATATACATCATTTCACATTACACAAGCAAGGAATTTCCATCTTGCATGCTCATCATAATCACACGAATAAATACACTGAGCAAGGCATTCTCCATCTTGCACATGTGTCATTCCAACATGAATAATAAACCATATTTCAAGAATGCATTTCATTCAACTCACAAGATGCACACATAGCCAACCCCCACATAATCACACCCTCCTAAGCATCTGGAAACCACTTTCCCCAAATAACATAAACACATGACATCATTAAAATGCAATAGTCATACATCACATTCACTTTCCAAAGCACATCATAAACCAAGATCCTCCATCAATAATTCAATAACAAAACCACAAATGCAATCATATGATATGATGCACTAATAATGATCTTAAAGAACGTAACATTATGCCAAGCATGACCAATCATCTAACAACGTAAGGTAACTCTATCCCAACAATTCAGAAAATAATAACTTGAAGGGTTACCAATTATTCTATAACAGAAAATTCAGTCAAACAAGATACTACCCGTTATTAGACTAAACCTCTTTCTACACTGATGTGGATCATTATTAAAATTCTAGACAACATTGTGATTTCTATTCAAAATAATTATATAAACAAAACATAAAGGATAATAAAGTAGATTAAAACCGATCATCCATTTAAATTTTTAGAAAGTATATGAGTTAAATGCTAAACATTTTATATCATATCAAACCTAACCTTCACTTACCCAATTTCATAACTAAGCATAATATTTAATCTAAGTCATAAATAAGATTAGACTCCATTATATGACCACAAAGTTCCTTAAGGTGAAGAGGAAGCAATATGTGTGTGTGTGTGTGTGTGTGTGTGTGTGTGTGTGTGTACACACACACACACACACACTTGACAAGTCTTACTAAACCTAAACTAAATGTTATCTTCCACCAAAAGATATCAAAGATATCTATAAATATAACAATCATAAATTAAATTCATAGACTAACTTTATGCACACTACTTCAAATATTTTAATTCATACTAAAATTTAAGACTTAACTAAAGTCATCATACACACTCTATAACTAGATCTAAAATAACAATTCAATATTTATAATATGATAATTTACATCAATTTGACTAAGACAATTATATATTAAGAAGCCTTATTTATTATCCATATTCTACTCTTACAATAGATAAAACTACTAATATTCTTAAATATACAAGATAAAATCATATTTACAATATAGATTCTTTCTATAAATACAAGATAAATACTTTATATATAACAAGATAATTTCTTTCTTTATTTACAAGGCAAAGTCATATTTACCTTTAAATAAACAAGAAAAAATCTTATTTAATAATTCAAGAAGAATGATACATTTTAAAGGAATAAAAAGAATAAAAAGAATAAAAAGATTTAGTTTCTAGATAAAAGAGGATTCAAGTCTATTAAGATTTAGTTTCTAATTTACATATTTAAAAAAAATCACAAAAGAAGACTAAGAAAAGAATGATCTAGAAGTTAAATAAATTTGAATAATAATAATTTAAATTCAAAACTAATCTAAATCAATACTTAAAATAATAACAATCTAATATTTGTATTATGACAAGGTATATTAACTTAATTAAATAATTAAGTTATGAACTTTACAAATTTACCAATCGTTTCTAGACACACAACAATTTAATATCATATAATTTAAGTAAATATTCTCTAATTATAAACTTGATTACATTCTAATAAATAAATAGATTATTAAAAATGGTAAAATTGATGCAATACAAATTCTAACAGTTATGAGAGGAGTTAAAATAGAATCTTCCTAATATGATTTCAATTTATTAAACCTTGAAATGAGCTAATTCCTAATTACAAGACTCGCTAACTAAATTCTCTGGTAGAGGTTAAAATCCTATGTTTATGGGAAAATAAATTTATAAAATCTTATTCATTTTCTAGCTACAATGTTTGTGTTGCTTGCAGATCTCATTAAAATAATTTGTTGAAGAATTAAAGGGTTTGATTTGGCACACACCAGCATCCTAACTTGCCTCAGAAGGAAAGAAAATATGATTGCAGAAGTTTAATGTTTAATGTTTATAGGTTGAGAGAGTTGGATTTCATAGTGTTCTCCATAGAGTTAGCATTATAGGCGGTTCAACCAGACACCAAAAGATAGACATCAAAATGCAACATGAATATCAAGGATGGCTATTACTATTTGGCATGAGCAATTTTGGGTGTCACAAAACCAGATTGTTTATGTGCACATTTTTACTTGTGGAATCCAAGTTTAGATAAGCCTTTTAATAAGAAACGCATTTGGAATTGAATATTGGCACTGATATCAACACATCACACTTACAGAAGATATTGTGTCCTTTGCAGTGATTTGAGGTTCTAGTTGGATTCTTGGCACCTATTGGAAAGCCATTGGTCTTGCCTAAAAACTGTACATTTCCTTAGCATGCAAAATATTAATGGTCTGGTTCTTGTATTGCTTTTGTATTTACGGTGCTAGGGCCTACTTTGTCTACAGTAACATCTATTATATAAATGATAATCTGGACAAGAGAACCTGGACATACATCTTTGGAGCTATCGTGCAACCAGAGTCTTTATTCCATCATTCTATAACTATCGAATTTGGTCATTTATTGGGCTTGGAATGACAACATACACAGCATGGTACATGAAAATTACATCACTTGTTAATGGACAAGTAGATATGTATGCAAAACATGCAAGCATAGACTTAACATGCAAATTGATTGATAGAATGTCTCATAGAGAGCTACTTGTATTTTTGTCGAATCCTATAAGTTATACTATTGTTGTTCAATTATATAGGGCAAAATTTTGGAGGATAAAAATGTACAGACCTACTACCAGGCATGAAAATGACTAATTTGAGGAACAAAGATCAAGCTAACAAGCATGCGAAGATGATTAAAACCACATAAGAGAGAGATAGAGATATTCCTACATAGAGACACAACAATCACAATTAGCATTTATTCAATTATTCAAAGACATACCCGAAATTTTTGTCCTTGAGTTTCAGAATTCTCTTCCAGTTGATTTCCTTTCTTTCCCCCAATTCTCTTTCTGCCCGACTTCTCCCAAAAAAATTATAGACCCAAACCCCTCAAATATCCCTCATCTCATAAAAATATGACAACTCACTATATTAATAATAATCTATAAATAACATAAAATAATGACTTATATATATATACACACACACACACACACAAGATTATTTGTTCACTTGATATAATATTAACTATCTATAATTTATTTATTATTATTATTATTACTACTTATTAAAATCATAAATTTAATTATTATTTGAAACGATATTTCAAAATTAACATTACTTATTTAATAACATAGACAAATATTTAATATACAGTAAACCTAATGTTATTTACTTGCAAAATGGATAAATAATCTACTTGGTAAAACATTAGATCAACAAAATGACTCAAAGACTTCATACCAAAGAGCAATAAGGATTCAATAATCATGCCCATCCAATCAAACTGATAGAATCCACGACTGAGTACTCATCCTCATAGAGGATGTTGACCAATAGAGGGACCTCATGTCATCTCCATTCCACAACTTCCATTGGTATGAAGGCACGCTCAGATCTGCCAATTCAGGTGGAGTCGATGCCTGGTACTTGCAACCTACAACAAACAAAAGTGCCGAATACAAACATATATATAATCATCCAAACAGGCACATAGTGACAAGGAATCATAGTTTAGTAGGGTACTCATTATGAGTAATACTACACTATCCCTTCAAAAAACACATCACAAATATTCACATTAAACAAGTTCATTAGTAACTAAATAACCAGATAACACATAGTGAGATAGTCGCATCAATCACGTAGTAAAACTAATCTACATAATCAATTAACCCATAATTGATCACAACATAAGCATAATGTACTAATTATAAAGTATCAATAGTGTCATCATAGTAAACGTCAATGAGTGTCAAAAACTACATTAAAATAGTAAGCCTACCATCAACATGTCTATCATACCCTAAGTATTCTGAGTATTTTACCTTCTCATTCATGCTCCTTAGCTTGACCACCTACTCATCTAAGGTGAGAATGGAGGGGTACTACATCCTCCCCCCCTAAAACCTGAGTTCCTTCTGCAAGTCATAGACTAGGGTGGAAACATAACGTATTAGTATTGCAACTTTCTATTACCTACATACACATCCAAATTAAGCAATTGTTCATAAGACAGACACAATTGTTCCATAATAACAAGAAGAACATCAATTCTTTACCTCTAAGGTGTATCATGTGATCCACTTATATCTAATCACACATATTTTGAGAATTCCATCCAATTTAGAGAATCACATTCACATATAATCAAGGAAAAAATCATCTCATATCTTATTTCCATTAATTACCAACCATGCAAAGTGCAATTCTCCATGGAGTCCTCCCTTGAACATACTATCAGAGGTTTGAAATGAACATGATAGAAACGACACTTAACACAAAATGTAGCCAACAGAAATGCACATTCAGAATAGCCACCATAGAAATTTTAAAAATAGATGCAAACCCAAGTGGTGAAATAATCAAATTCAACCTTAAGTCGCAAAGTTCTACCAATTCCCAACAATAAATCAGGTACAAATAAAAGAGTTTTGGTGACCATTCCTGTCATAAGAAAGTTCAATGAAACAACCATCAACATTTCTAAAATAAACAAATTACAAAACAAATTCACATCATGATGTGACTAATTTTAGTCACAAAAGGGAGTATCTGCTACACAACATTCAAGGACACAAGATCCAGAAGGTGTTAGAGAATATACACCAACACTCAAATAATTAGGTTAACTACATCCTCTTATCTAAACAAATTTTATACAAGGATTTAAGGCAACACAATCACTACTTATTTACAAACAACTTCTATCTTTAATACAATACAATTT
This sequence comes from Cunninghamia lanceolata, assembly GCA_027924645.1. Taxonomy (NCBI): domain Eukaryota; kingdom Viridiplantae; phylum Streptophyta; class Pinopsida; order Cupressales; family Cupressaceae; genus Cunninghamia; species Cunninghamia lanceolata. Next base: position 1,256,762 of record BSBN01000609.1, read on the forward strand.
CTTTTTACTAAGCTATGAAAATATGCAATTACTTCCTTATGCAAGAAGATATTTACATAAGCCATGCATGATGTCACACACGAGAATAATTGATAACTATAATTGACTTACAGTAGCACATTCATGATCTCATGAGTCCAATGCAAGCTCCAATTTGATTTCGTGCACACAGCTCTTACACAGGCATACACAATGATAACTTTCATAAATCACAACAATTCTTCCACATGAGGTCATGACCAACTAGGAAATAGATATAGATTATCAAGCAACCATGTAAAGATACCCCACACATGACAACATCACATAACCACATAACTCATGATGCAAGATGCTACCAAATGATTAAATCATTCCAATACTTAATTACATGCACTCACATTCAGGAAACTCATATTGGCAGATATATCATCACATTTTCAGAAAAGAAGAAGAAAGAATACATTATAGACACATAAGTAAAACATGACATAAATAATTCATTTCCTAAAGAGAAAGTTTGTAAACTTATCAACCTTCTAATGTGATGTAGAGGCACTTGGATAGAAGAGGATAGTACAAGTTGACAAGGTTTTCACTACACCCAAAAACCCAATTTCAAAGACCAGTTTGTAAAAGTGGGAACAATAGTTAGGGACTCTGAATTCTTCATGGAAAGGTTGATTGGACATGGATTGGGACCCATTCCAATCATTGGTAAAGGCAGGTCAAACTCAGAACTAGTACTTCCTTCACAAACCCAAGAAATTACTTGTAGCCCTAGAAAAGAGAACAATCATCAATAACTTTTGTTGCAGACCTTCAAATATAGATCTTGGATAATCAGGAGATACCCATTTGGACTCCCTATCACATATCCAAAACTAGGTATAGGTTGTTTTAGACGGTATACCCCAACCTATAACTCTCTCAATGACCTAGAGCCCCAATTAGGCCTAAAATACAAAGAGACCCCCCTAAAATTCATGCACAAAACTCAACCAATGATTTGAGCATTTAGAATACATCTCAAAACTATGTATTTTGTCAGTTTTGTCCTCTACAATCAGTTGATCCCCAAAATACCTCTATGGTTCCCCAATTTAGCTTAATACATGGCCATATTAAGCCTCCTCTAGCAAATCTTGTGACTACCAATTCTCTCTCTCCTTCAATCATCCAAAACACTTGAAATGCAAATGAACACACCCATCCCACTAGTCTTATGGCCTTTAAAGATAGTGGGATGGTCAATTTCCCATCGCTTGAAGCAAACCCTAGTTTAGGTCTTGTTAGGACTATTTTTGAGAGAAATCCTTATATCTCCCTACAATAAGAATGTCAAGACACTAAACTACCTTCAAATGAAAGATAACTCCCTATACTAACCAATCAAAACATGAGGAAGTGAAGACAACTCTATACCTTCACATAGTATGGCATGTGATAGCATAATTCTTTAGGGAAAACAAAGATTTCAATAGATAGTCCAAGATAAAATGCTTATAAGTTGCCTCCTATTCAATGTCATAGACTCAAACAAGTCCTGAATGAGAGTTACTTCACCATACTTCACATCCCAATAACCTAGGAGTCATGACAGTTTCGTACAGGAGAATGGTACGGACTGTTTCTTCAGAAAAATGCAGAAAAAGACAAAAACAACAGAGAATTGGTATTTTATTTCTTTGAAACTTCTTGTACCACACACATTGATCTTGTTCAAGGGTATTTAGACTTGTATACACCTTGATAACCTCCTTGAAGACAATTTGGTCAGTGATGGGAGTCATAACTACTTCTTCCACCATCGAACTTCCTTATTCAGTTTTAGGACTGCAACTAATTACCAGTTTTTTGCATAGGCATCAGTGATTATGAGCCTTCAAACACCTTTACAATGTAATTAGGCCTTGGATTAGGCACTGGACTCCTTGACTCTATTTTATATGCCTGAATAAGGCTTACAACATGGAATTTTGTATGATTGTCCCTTAGGAATTTTAAGACTACTTCCTATACAATGTGTGATTGTATGATTGTCTATTACAAACATGGAATCATAGTCCTTATTACAACATGAGAATGGTCTCCAAGACCTTATGAAATCAACAAGACAAAAATGAACATAAAAAACAAGACATAAGTCTTTTGGTCTCCTTGGTGCTCCTGCACCATAATGTCATACTAATGCACACATGTGAAAGGTACCATTACCAACTCACCACAAAGAGAAAATCACTTAACCTAGAGCAACAACAACATTCCAGAGGTCTTAGTGTTGCAACCTAAGCTTTGATACCAAGTGTAATGCCCCGCCATGCAACCCTAGAGATAAGTTCAACTAAAGAAAAAAAAAGGGTGGATTTCTTTTTTTTTTAAAGAAGAAACAATAACAAAACATAACATAGACTAATAGCATCAAGTTAAACTATCATCTCTAGGGATTATATAGATGTATTATTGCAATTTAACAACAATCAACAACATACATAGTTTAATTAAATAAACCAACTAAATCAAACCAACATCTTTCATTACGACATCCAAATACATCAAGAGGTTTGCATTGAGATTACAAGTAAAAAATAGTATATCTTACAAGAGGAACTACATAGTTTCATTGTTACAAAAGCTCTTTTTTTGAATACATTAAATTACATAATGAATTCTACTGATACATAGATCTAGATGCAAATAGTACAAATAATTGTCTTCAAATATAGGTGCAAACTAGAATCTGCTATGAGAGATACATCCATGAACCATGACACCAGATAAACCAATGGAATAAAGCACAACCACCCAACTGTGTGGAACCCTGAGGTCCACCCCCCGTGCTAGGAGATAACAATGAGGTCCCATGACAATAGACAGTTAGGTAGACAGTAGTCTAAAAGGAACAAGGACTACACATGACTCCATTACAACATAGGTAACTAACACAAGTAACTCAACAACACTTCCAGAGGCAATCACATAATGAAAGGAGAAAAATAATTAGGTAATACTAGACTGCAATAGGGATGAGTGTCATTGCATGGTCCTAACATGGGTTACCTTGACAGTCTCTAGCTAGATGTCAGCCCCCATCCTTGGGTTACCCTAACAGTCTCTCGCTAGACGCTGGCCCCCATCCTTGGGTTACCTTGATAGTATCTCGCTAGGCATCGGCCCCCATCTATGGTTACCCTGACAGTCTCTTACTAGATGCCGGCCCCATAGGGTGACACATGTGGAACCAAAATTTCTTTTGTGAGGACAAAGACGTTGATCTTGCCAACCAGGTCTTTTCATCCCATCCTTAGCCTGAATGACCACTATAGGCATGGCTGAGGAATCCAATTATCTTAATTAGTGTGAAAACTACCCAACCCCTAGATTTATTAGGTTATCACTTGATTACAAAACTCCTAGTGGGTTACCTTGGCTAGCCACTTTGGGCATCGACCCCACATTGGAAGCCACTCCCCCTTCACTACATCTAGATTCTCACAACCCATACCGTAAACCAATCATGAACTATCACATTCTTCAAAATATAAATCATTTCACATTACACAAGCAAGGAATTTCTATCTTGCATGCTCATCATAATCACATGAATAAGTACACTAAGCAAGGCATTCTCCATCTTGCACATGTGTCATTCCAACATGAATAATAAACCATATTTCAAGAATGCATTTCATTCGACTCACAAGATGCACACATAGCCAACCCTCACATAATCACACCCTCCCAGGCCTTTGGAAATCACTTTCCCCAAATAACACAAACACATGACATCATTAAAACACAATGGTCATACATCACATTCACTTTCCAAAGCACATCATATACCAAGATCTGCCATCAATAATTCAATAACAAAATCACAAATGCAATCATATGATCTGATGCGCTAATAATGGTGTTAAAGAATGTAACATTATGCCAAGCATGATCAATCATCTAACAACATAAGGTAACTCTATCCCAACAATTTAGAACAATAATAACTTGAAGGGTTACCAATTATTCTATAACAGAAAATTTAGTCAAACAAGATACCACCCATTATTAGACTAAACCTCTTTCTACACTGATGTGGATCATTATTAAATTCTAGACAACTTTGTGATTTCTATTCAAAATAATTGTATAAGCAAAACATAGAGGATCATAAAGTAGATTAAAACTGATCATCCATTTAAATCTTTAGAAAGTATACGAGTTAAATGCTAAATGTTTTATATCATATCAAACCTAACCTCCACTTACCCAATTTCATAACTAAGCAAAATCTTTAATTTAAGTCATAAATAAGATTATACTCCATTATATGACCACAAAGTTCCTTAAGGTGAAGAGGAAGCAAGATATATATATATATATATATATATATATATATATATATATATATATATATATATATATATATATATATACATACTTGACAAGTCTTACTAAATCTAAACTAAATGTTATCTTCCACCAAAATATATCAAAGATATCTAGACATATAACAATCATAAATTAAATTCATAGATTAAATCTATGTACACTACTTAAAATATTCTAATTCATACTAAAATTAAAGACTTAACTAAGGTCATCATACACACCCTATAACTAGATCTAAAATAACAATTCAATATCTATAATATGATAATTTACATCAATTTGACTAAGATAATTATATATTAAGAAGCCTTATTTATTATCCATATCCTACTCTCTTACAATAGATAAAACTACTAATATTCTTAAATATACAAGATAAAATCATATTTACAATATAGAATCTTTCTATAAATACAAGATAAATACTTTATATATAACAAGATAATTTCTTTCTTTATTTACAAGGCAAAGTCATATTTACCTTTAAATAAACAAGAAAAAATCTTATTTAATAATTCAAGAAGAATGATACATTCTAAAGGAATAAAAAGAATAAAAAGATTTAGTTTCTAAATAAAAGAGGATTCTAAACAAGTCTATTAAGATTTAGTTTCTAATTTACATATTTAAGAAAATCACAAAAGAAGACTAAGAAAAGAATGATCTAGAAGTTAAATAAATTTGAATAATAATAATTTAAATTCAAAACTAATCTAAATCAATATTTAAAATAATAACAATCTGATATTTATATTATGACAAGGTATATTAACTTAACTAAGTAATTAAGTTATGAACTTTACAAATTTACCAATCATTTCTAGACACACAACAATTAAATATCATATAATTTATGTAAATATTCTCTAATTATAAACTTGATTACATTCTAATAAATAAATAGATTATTAAAAATGCTAAAATTGATGCAATACAAATTCTAACAGTTATGAGAGGAGTTAAAATAGAATCTTCCTAATATGATTTCAATTTATTAAACCTTGAAATGAGCTAATTCCTAATTACAAGACTTGCTAACTAAATTCTCTGGTAGAGGTTAAAATCCTATGTTTATGGGAAAATAAATTTGTAAAATCTTATTCATTTTCCAGCTACAATGTCTGTGTTGCTTGCAGATCTCAATAAAAGAATTTGTTGAAGAATTAAAGGGTTTGATTTGGCACACACCAGCATCCTAACTTGCCTCAGAAAGACGGAAAATATGATTGCAAAAGTTTAATGTTTAATGTTTACAGGTTGAGAGAGTTGGATTTCTGTTCTCCACAGAGTTAGCGTTATAGGAGGTTCAACCAGACACCAAAAGATGGATATCAGAATGCAACATGAATATCAAGGATGGCCATTACTATTTGGCATGAGCAATTTTGGGTGTCACAAAACTAGATTGTTTATGTGCACATTTTTACTTATGGAATCCAAGTTTAGATAAGCCTTTTAATGAGAATACACATTTGCAATTGAATATTGGCACTGATATCAACACAACACGCTTACAAAAGATATTGTGTCCTTTGTAGCGATTTGAGGTTCTAGTTGGATTCTTGGTGCCTATTGGAAAGCCATTGGCGTTGCCTAAAAACTATACATTTGCTTAGCATGCAAAATATTAATGGTCTGGTTCTTGTATTTGCTTTTGTATTTACAGTGTTGGGGCCTACTTTGTCTATAGTAACATCTATTATATAAATGATAATCTGGACAAGAAAATCTAGACATACATCTTTGGAGCTTGTCATACAACTAGAGTCTTTATTCCATCATTCTATAACTACCGAATTTGGTCATTTATTGGGCTTGGAATGACAACATACACAACATGGTACATGACAATTGCATCACTTGTTAATGGACAAGTAGATATGTATGCAAAACATGCAAGCATAGACTTAACATGCAAACCAATTGATAGAATGTCTCATAGAGAGCTACTTGCATTTTTATCGAATCTTATAAATTATACTGTTGCTGTTCAATTATATAGGGCAAAATTTTGGAGGGTAAAAATGTACAGACCTACTACCAGGCATGAAAATGACTGATTTGAGGAACAAAGCTCAAGCTAACAAGCATGCAAAGATGATTAAAACCACAAAAGAGAGATAGAGATATTCCTACATAGAGACAGAACAATCACAATTAACATTTATTCAATTATTCAAAGACATACCCAGAATTTTTGTCCTTGAGCTTCAGAATTCTCTTCCGGTTGATTTCCTTTCTTTACCCCAATTCTCCTTCCTTCTGACTTCTCCCAAAAAAATTACAGACCCAAACCCCTCAAATATCCCTCATCTCATAAAAATAGATAAATTCAATAAATTCCCACTCCAAGATTTTCCGTTATGGGAATCCACTCACCCAAAAACTTAAATATATTAATTTTCCATTATCAGGGAGATTCTCCCAATCTCCTAAAAATACGACAACTCACTATATTAATAATAATCTATAAATAACATTAAATAATGACTTATATGTTGCAAGTATGGGCCTAACTAGTGTTGTGATTGATGTCAACATACACCTGTTGCATTGATGTCAAGGATTGGATGAGTTGTGTGCTGAGGATATTGAGAAAAATAGTCCTATCAGAAACAATGAAGAACAGTGAAGACAATGAAGCTCTATGAAGTGAAGATCCCAGATACGATGAAGATCAAAGGATGTGCATCAAATGGTTTGTAGATATGTTTCTAAAGGTGATCCAATAAATATTTGAGAGGTTCGTATGAAGATTTGAAGAAGTTATGGCCATATGAGTAAAACCAGTTCTGGTAGATGTTCCAAGGTGACAGAGTGACACAAATAGGTCTGGTGAGATCTAAAAATACAATATCTTGTTCTAGAAATTTGATGGAGTGTTTATGAAGTCAATGTAAATTGACAACTCAATTGGTTTGTGGTCTGGAGGTTCGTAAGCATCTATTCCAATATGACAGTGATGACAGAATGTGTTCTTGAGGTTCCAGATGAAGAAGAGAATGATTTCAGTAATCAAAAGTGGTTTGGATATTCTTGGTGTTTCAGGCAAGCTTGTGGGGGTCTCTAGATTGTGTCTAGTTTGTGTTGGTGGTCCGCATTGGAGATTTAGCTCGTAATTGAAGAATTATTTCTGAATGATGATTTTCTTCCTAAACTTGGCCGACCGAATGATTTACACATCTTGCGGATGATCTTGAAGATGTTCTACGAAGCATGGTGTGTTCCTCAAAGAAGATTTAAGTCCCAGATCTATGTGGCCATCAGTGTGGTGATTCACATGAAGTCTTTTGTAATAAGTCAAGTTGTATTTGTGTATTTGAAGTATGCCGACTTTGATGATTATCCCAAAGTCAATGTCTTGTATAAATAAGAGTTGTGAAGTCATTTTAAAAGTATCTCAGTGAAGATGAAAGTGTGGTAGAGAGGAGAAGAGTGAAAGGTAGAGCATAAGTGTTGAGCTTAAATGGAACTAACTCAAACATGGTGAAGATGCTATCCTTCAATTCAAGTATATAATATTTATTATTCTATAGATAGTGTGTCTCTTGTAGGTAGTGAGCCTCTTGTGAGTAGTGTGCTCGGGTATTGAGCCCTAATTAGCATGTGCCATTTTGTTCTTCTTATTCTTTTAACAGAGAATACAATCTTGGGTTGGTCACCCCGTGGTTTTTCCCTTAATCGGGTTTTCCACATTAAAATCTTGGTGTCATATGTGTTAATGTGTTTCTACTCTTGATTTATTGCATTATGTTTCATGATTGATTTATTATTATGCTGCTGAATTACAAGAAGGATTTAAGTGGTTAATAAAAAGAAAGTTTTGGGACAACTGATTCACCCCCCCTCTCAGTTGTGTATCTTGAAACTAACAATTCGTATCAGAGCTAAGTTCCTCTAAAAATAGCTTAACCGCTTGAGAAGATCCAGGATGTCTTCCTACAAGAAGGATAGTCCGAGGTTTGATGGAACCAATTACACTCTTTAGAAAATCTGCATGGGATGTCACTTGCAATGTATGAGAATGCAATATTGGATCATGACTTCAAAGAAGTATGTTCCTCCAAAGAATGGTCTGACAACTGTAGATGAAATCAAACATGTTGAAGACAATCTTTAGGCTAAAGAAGCTTTATTAAGTACCTTATCTGATTCAGAGCTGACAAATGCTATAGATCTGAAAACTGCATATGAGATTTGGGAAAAACTGCAACTTCTGCATGAAGGAGACAAATATGTTAAATGTGCCAAGCTATAAAGTCTGAAAGGAAAATTTGAAAACCTAAAGATGAATGAAGATGAGAATGCCAAAAGTAAATGAGTTTGTTTGTGGTATTAGGTGTGCTGGTGGAATCTTGGATGAAGATGAGATTATTTCCAAAGTTATCAAATCCCTACCTCCTGCTTACAAACATAAGGTTTTTGCTATTGAAGAATTTAGATCCTTTTCAAATATCACAAGAGATCAATTGGTTGGAAAATTAGCTATGTTTGAATTGGCCAAGTTTGTAGATGCACCCCTCAAGATTGAATCTGCATTCAAAGCTAGTGCCTTTGTAAAAGGTAAACAAAAGTTTGATCCAGGAGAGAACTCCTCAAAGAAACTATCATGGTATACAAATGCAAGAAAAGATCTGGAAGAAGATGAAGCAAAAGCTACTCAACTTGAAGCCCTTATTGCAAAAAGATTGCCAAGAGGATCTGGTATGTATGAAGGAAAATTACCCTTCAAATGTTTCAACTACAACAAGATTGGTCATTTTGCCTCAAGGTGTCCGAAAAGATTTTCAAGGGAAAATCCAAACAGATCAAGATTCCAAAAGAAATGTTATTATGTTCATGAAGATGATGATGATGGAGTAACATATGATGAATCAGAGACAGGAAACAAATCTGGAAGTAACTAGGTGTTTATTGCCATCAAGGAAGAAGATCCAATGCCCTCTGAATCTATTAATCATAAAATGATAGAAAGAGCTCTGGCTGCCCAAGTTGAAGAAAAGGATGATTGTGTCATTGACAGTGGATGCTCCCACCATATGACATGTGATAAAAATAAGTTCATAGATTTAGAAAGATTTGGAGTTGTAAAATTTGGTGATAATTCTACTGGCATAATCAGAGGTAGAGGAACTATTTCTTTTGATGGAAAGAACAACCAGTGATGTACTATATGTTGAAGGTCTGAAGCACAATCTTCTTAGTGTTGGATAGTTGGTGGACAAAGGCTATGGTTTCTGATTCAAAAATAGAAAATGTAAGAACTTTGAAAGTTCTGGAACAAAGATTGCATCCGGTACTCAAACAAAAGGTAACTTCTTCCACTTGGTTGGTACTGGCAAAAGTTGTCTATTTGTTCAAATTGATCAGAGTTGGTTGTGGCATAGGAGGATGTGTCATGTGAATTTTGATAATATCATCAAGATAAGCAACACTTAGGCTGTAAGAGATCTTCCAAGACTGGTGAAACCTACTAATAGTTTGTGCAAAGAATATCAGTTGGGTAAGCAGAGCAGAGTCACATTCAAAAGTAAGGAACAATCTTCTACTGGATTGTTGGACCTAGTACATACTGATCTATGTGGACCAGCAAGAATCAGGAGTTTACAAGGTGATAGATATTGCATGTTATTAATTGATGACCATTCCTAGATGATGTGGGTGACTTTTCTGAAAGAAAAATCTAAGGCTCTTGAGAAATTAAAAATATTCAAAGCTATGGTAGAGAATGAAACTAGATTAAACATAAAATTTCTCAGGTCTGATATGGGTGGAGAATTCACATCTGGAGAGTTCATAGAATTTTGTGAGAAACATGGGATAAAAAGATAGTTACCTGCTCCAAGGACTCCACAGCAAAATGGAGTAGTGGAGAGAAAGAACCAGACCATCCAAGAAGCATCTAGAACCATGATGATGGAAGAAAATGTTCCTCAGATCTACTGGAGAGAAGATGTAAGCACTGTTGTCTATACTCTTAATCAAGTACAAATTAGAAGAAATACTGGTAAGACCCCTTATGAACTCTGGTTTGGCATCACTCCCACTGTGAAGTATTTCAGAGTCTTTGGTAGCAAATGTTACATTAAAAGAGATGAAGACCTTGGCAAATTTGATGCTAGAAGTGATGAAGGAATATTCTTGGGTTATTCTACTCAAAGCAAAGCATACCAATTTTATAACAAGAGATTGAGAAAGATTATAGAAAGTACAAATGTGAAGGTTGATGAAGGTATTGAAAAACCCTCAAGGTTTTATGAATATGAAGAAGATGATCAGGATAATGTTTTGGTCCAAGAAGTCCAAGCCCCTTCTGAAATTTAGATCCAGACTAATCTGGAGAATCCTGAAATACAGGAAGAAGAGATAAGTTTGAATGAACCTGTCCAAGAAATAGAAGTGCAAGAAATTCCCAAAACTCCCAGGTATGTAAAACTGAATCATTCTAAAGTTTAGATCATAGGTGATAAAAGCAAAGGTGCTCAAACAAGAAGAAAGATTTCTCAAGACTCAGAAAATTATTGTTTGATTTCAAAAATTGAACCAAAAATAGTAAGTGAAGCATGCAATGATGAAAAATGGACTAGAGCAATGAAGGAAGAGTTGATGCAGATCGAGAAAAATCACACTTGGGATCTTGTTCCCAGACCTAGAAACAAAAATGTGATTGAAACCAAATGGGTCTTCCAAAATAAACTGAATGAAGATGGTGAAGTAGTAAGAAACAAAGCCAGATTGGTCTACAAGGGTTATTCCAAAGTAGAAGGAGTTGATTTTGAAGAAACATTTGCTCTGGTGGAAAGAATTGAAGCAATCAGATTATTTCTTGCCTTTGCTACTTTCAAGGATTTCAAAGTATATTAGATGGATGTCAAGTATGCCTTCCTAAATGGTGACTTGGAAGAAGTATACATTGAGAAACCAGATGGATTTCAATTGTCTAATCATGGTGATATGGTCTGCAAGTTGAAGAATGCACTGTATGGACTCAAACAATCCCCAAGAGCCTGGTATGAAAGACTGGATAAGCATCTTTTGAAGATTGGTTTCAATAAAAGTACTGCTAACAGTAACTTGTACTTCAAAATTGGTCATGAAAATATCTTGATTGTTGAAGTATTTGTTGATGATATCATTTTTGGAGGAAGAGATAGTATGCGCAAAACTTTTACAAATCAAATGAAAAGTGAATTTGAGATGTCCATGTTTGGGGAAATGAATTTCTTCTTGGGTCTATAAATCACTCAAACAAAGAAAGGAATCTTCATTCATAGACCAAATATGTGAAAGAATTGTTGAACAAATTTGGGATGGAAGATTCAAAACTAATGAATACTCCCTTGGCAACTGGATGTAAACTGAGTAAAGATGATGACTCTCCTAAGGCTGATCAGAAAAAATAAAAGTCAATGATTGGAGGACTACTGTATCTTACTCAAACTAGACTTGACATTATGAATGCTATTGGTCTTGTTGCCAGATTTCAAGCTGATCGTAGAGAATATCAAGTCATGGCAATCAAGAGGATTCTCATATATCTAAAAGGAACAATTGAGTATGGTTTATGGTATCCTAGAGATCATGATTTCTCTCTTCATGCATATATAGCTGTAGATTGGGCAGGAGATGTGGATGACTAAAAGAGTACTAGTGGTAGAGCATTCTTTTTAGGGAAAAGATTGGTTTCTTGGCTAAGAAAGAAACAAGAGGCAATATCTCTGTCCACTGCAGAAGAAGAATATATTGCAGCAGCAGGTCGTTGCACTCAAGTATTGTGGATGAAGCAAATGCTAAGAGACATAAGAGTGGAGTATGAGGAACCTATCACAATCTTATATGATAATTCAAGTGCAATAAATATATCAAAAAATCTAGTGTTGCATTTAAAGACAACATATATCCATCAAGTTTCACTTTTTGAGAGAGTAGGTGAACAAGAATGAAGTCAAATTAGAGTTTGTGCCCTCCAAGGATTAGATTGCAGACATTTTTACTAAACCTCTACCTAAGGACTCTTTTGAGTATCTCAGGGAGAAGTTAGGGGTTACTACCCCTCTGGTTCTGAATTAAGGTGCACTGATGTGCATCAGTCTGGTGGATCTCATAGTCATATCTTGTGGTCCGGATTGATGATGGAAAGCTGTTACTCAGGAGTAGTAGTCTGTATGATTCTAAGTGATGCAAGTATGTGCCCTTTGCTATTGATGTCAAAGGGGGAGAAGTAAAAAGTAGTTGCTGATTAAAAGGGGAGCACTAAAGGAAGAGAAGACATGTGAATGGTTGTTGTTGATAGGGGGAGTTATGTCAGTTAGTGAGGAGAAGTACTTGTCTTGATGGTTAAAATAATTTTTCACATCATATGTTGCCATCAATGACAAAGGGGGAGATTGTTGCAAGTATGGACCTAACCGGTGTTGTCATTGATGTCAACATACTCCTGTTGCATTGATGTCAAGGATTGGATGAGTTGTGTGCTGAGGATATTGAGAAAATTAGTCCTATCAGAAACAGAGAAGAACAACAAAGACAGTGAAGCTCTATGAAGTGAAGATCCCAGCTAAGATGAAGATCAAAGGATGTACATCAAAAGGGTTTGTAGATATGTGTCTAAAGGTGATCCAGTAAAGATTTGAGAGGTTTGCATGAAGATTTGAAGAAGTTATGGCCATATGAGTAAAACTAGTTCTGACAAATGTTCAGAGGTGACAGAGTGACACAAATAGGTCTAGTGAGATCCAGAAATGCAATATCTTGTTCTGCAGATTTGATGGAGTGTTTAGGAAGTCAATGTGAATTGACAACTCAATTGGTTTGTGGTCTGGAGGTCCGCAAGAATCTATTCCAATATGACAGTGATGACAGACTGTGTTCTTGAGGTTCCAAATGAAGAAGAGAATGATTCCAGTAATCAGAAGTGGTGTGGATATTCTTGGTGTTTCAGGCAAGCTCGTGGGGGTCTCTAGATTGTGTCCATTTTGTGTTGGTGGTCCACATTGGAGATTGAGCTCGTAATTGAAGAATTATTTCCGAATGATGTTCTTCCTAAACTTGGCTGATTAGATGATTTACACATCTTACAGATGATCTTGAAGATGATCTTGAAGATGTTCTATGAAGCATGGTGTGTTCCTCAAATAAGATTTCAGTCCCAGATCTATGTGGCCAACAGTGTGGTGATTCGCATGAAGTCTTTTGTAATAAGTCAAGTTGTATTTGTGTATTTGAAGTGTGTCGACTTTGATGACTATCCCAAAGTCAATGTCCTGTATAAATAAGAGTTGTGAAGTCATTTCAAAAGTATCTCAATGAAGCTGAGAGTGTGGTAGAGAGGAGAAGAGCGAAAGGCAGAGCAGAAGTGTTGAGCTTAAATGGAACTGACTCAAGCATGGTGAAGATGCTATTCTTCAGTTCAAGTATGTAATATTTATTATTCTGTAGACAGTGTGTCTCTTGTAGGCAGTGGGCCTCTTGTGAGCAGTGTGCTCGAGCAATGAGCCCTAATTGACATGTGCCATTTTGTTCTTCTTATTCTTTTAACAAAGAATACAATCTTGGGTTAGTCACCCTGTGGTTTTTCCCTTAACAAAGTTTTCCACGTTAAAATCTTGGTGTCATATGTGTTAATGTATTTCTACTCTTGATTTATTGCATTGTGTTTCATGATTGATTTATTATTATGATGCTGAATTACAAGAAGGATTTAAGTGGTTAATAAAAGGAAAGTTTTCAGACAACTGATTCACCCCCCCTCTCAGTTGTCTGTCTTGAAACTAACATTATATATATATATATATCTACACAAGATTATTCGTTCACTTGATATAATATTAACTATCTATAATTAATTAATTAATTAATTAATTTATTATTATTATTATTATTATTACTTATTAAAATCATAAATTTAATTATTATTTGAAACAATATCTCAAAATTAACATTACTTATTTAACAACATAGACAAATATTTGATATACTTTAAACCTAATGTTATTTACTTGCAAAATGGATTAATAATCTACTTGATAAAACATTAGATCAACAAAATGACTCAAATACTTCATACCAAAGAGCAACAAGGACTCAATAATCATGCCCATCCAATCAAACTGACATAATTCATGACTGAGTAATCATCCTCATAGAGGATGTTGACCAACTGAGAGACCTCATGTCATCTCCATTCCACAACTTCCATTGGTATGAAGGCACACTCAAACCTACCAATTCAGGTGGAGTCGATGCCTGGTACTTACAACCTGCAACAAACAAAAGTGTCGAATACAAACATATATATAATCATCCAAATAAGCACATAGTGACAGGGAATCACAGTGTAGTAGGGTACTCATTATGAGTAATACTACACTATCCCTTCACAAAACACATCACAAATATCCACATTAAACAAGTTCATTAGTAACTAAACAACTAGAGAACACATAGTCAGATAGTTGCATAAATCACATAGTAAAACTAATCTACATAATCAATTAACCCATAATTGATCACAACATAAGCATAATGTACTAATTATAAAGTATCAACAGTGTCATCATAGGAAACATCAATGAGTGTCAATAAGCCTACCATTAGCATGTCTATCATACCCTAAGTATTCCAAGTATTTTACCTTCTTCTTCATGCTCCTTAGCCCGACCACCTGCTCATCCAAGGTAAGAATGGAGGGGCACTACATATGGTGCCTAACATATCAGAAAAAAGGATTGTTTACCTCTTCTTGGAAGAACTTTAAGATCCTTTAGGAGGGCTTATCAAAGCCTTTTCACCTACCACACTCCAAGAAGCAATTAGAAGAAGCTTGCAGCTTGAACCTACTTTTCCCAAGAAGAGCTTGGCACAATCGTCTAAGGGATTCTTGTTAGGACAACAAAAGAGTGGTTTCCAAAAGAAGACTTTCCCAAGCCTTGTACAAAAGATTACATCACTTGTACCACATATAGCCCCTAAGAAGATAGACCTCAATGACAGGAAGGAGCTGAGGAGGAGGAACCTTTGCTTCCATTGCAAAGAACCATGTGACCCTAGCCATCGATGCCTTGGTAAGGAAAAGGTGCATTTCATTGAAGTATCTTCAGACCCTGAGTCTGAGTAGATTAAAGAATTTCATGACTCTATAGACCCCAATTTCGAAGGAGTGGAAGTTGAAAAAAACAAAGAGGGTTCCTTGGTAGCCCTATCAAGAGCCCCTAGATACCATCCATTCTGGGTTCAAGGAGTCCTAGTAGGACAAAGGATGATTATGTTGATTGATAGTGGGGCTACCCATAATTTCATTGATGAAGGATATGTGATGAAGAGGGGATTGAAAACTAAGGAGTTTGAAGGATTTAATGTCACAATTGCTGATGGTTTTACAATGCCTTGCAATAAAGTGATTTGGCAACTCAACATTACTATAGGAGATTATGATCTAAGTGATGATTTCTATGTGGTGGGTATTGGTGAAATAGATGTGGTGCTGGGTGTGCAATTGCTACATCCCATTGGAGGTTATTACCAAAACTACCAAACTATGGAATTCAAATTCTATTCAGATGGAAGAGAAATTATTCTAAGAGGCCTTCTGAGTGGAGCACCAAGAGTAGTAACTGCGAAGAAGATGGAGAGGACTTTCAGGCAAAGGCAAGTAGCTTGGGCTATAACATGCTTGATACATCCTTCAAGTTCCCCACAAGAAAAAGGTAAATTTCATTTTGAGATTCAAGAAATTTTGGATAAGCATAGTATTGTTTTCAATGATCCACCTCTAGGTTTACCTCCAGATAGAAGATTTCAGCATGTGGTTGAGTTGGAATAGGGTACAAAACCTATTATTACAACTCCTTACAGACACCCATGAGGTTATAAGGAGGAGATAGAGAAGACTATTAGAGAGCTATTGGATATGGGTTTCATCAGGCCTAGTTCTAGCCCATTTACTTCATCAGTGGTTCTTGTGAAAAAGAAAGATAGCACTCTTAGGATGTGTATAGATTATAGAGCATTAAACAAGAAAAAAATCAAGAATAGATACCCCATTCCAAGAATAGATGAACTCATAGATGAGTTACATGGAGCGGTTTATTTTTCTAAGATTGACTTAAGGTCAGGATACCACTAGATTTGCATGAGGGAGAAAGATATAGAAAAGATAGCTTTCAGGTGTCACTACGGGCACTTTGATTTCTTAGTCATGATGTTTGGCCTCACCAATGCTCCAGCTACTTTCCAATCTTGCATGAACCAGGTATTCAGTAAGTAACTGTAAAAATTCATGCTAGTCTCTTTTGATGATATTTTGATATACAACAAAACATGGAAAGAACATTTGGAGCACCTAGATACAGTTTTGGGGATTTTAGAATAGCAATCTTTCTATGCCAAAATGTCCAAATGTGAGTTTGGGCTGACTAAAATTTTATATTTGGGTATGTCATAAGTGATGAAGGAGTCAAGGTAGATTAGCAAAAAATTCAAGCCATCCTAGATTGGCCACCACCTACCAATCTCACATAGCTAAAGGGTTTTTTCAGACTACGTCATTACTACAGAGGATTTGTGAAAGCTTTTTCACAACTTGTTGTTCCATTAACTGATTTGACAATGAAAGAAGCATTCATGTGGATAGAAGAAGCACAACAAAGTTTTGATAAGTTTAAAGAGGTAATGAGCTCTTGCCTTGTGCTTGCAATTCCAAAATTTTCTCTTCCATTTGTAGTAGAATGTGATGCATCAAGGGAGGGTGTAGGGGTTGTCCTCACTTGGAATAAACATCCCATAGCTTTTGAGAGAAAAAAATTGAGCAAGTTAGAAAGATGATACTCTATGATAAAGAAATGTTGGCAATAATGCATGCACTGGAAAAGTTTAGACAGTACCTAGTATGTGGGAAGTTTATAGTAAAGATAGATCATAATAGTCTCAAGTTCTTTATGGAGCAAAAGAACTTGAATGACTACCAATAGAAGTGGGTAAGTAAATTGCAAGCATATGATTTTGAGATTGAGTATATGAAAGGGAAGAATAATGTGGTGGCAGATGCACTTTCTAGGAAGCCTACTTTATGCTCTTTCTCAACTATTTCAGCTGATTGGAAGATGTCCATCATTGCTGAGCATGCAAAAAACCCCTTTTCTACTAACATCTTTGATGAGTTGGTCGAAGATCATAGGTATGTGGTGATGGATGGGCTGATCTATTACAAAAATTAGATCTATTTGGTGCTTAAATCCAAGGTTAAAGAGAAGATCCTAAGGGCCTTTCATGATACGCCACTTGCGGGTCATCAAGGATATTACAAGACTTAGGCAGATCTATGAGAGATTTGCTTAGAAAGGGATGAAGGAGGATGTGCATAGCCACATTATGGAGTGCATGGTATGTCAACAGAATAAGAGTGAACAACTTTATCCTGCAAGGCTTCTACAACCACTACACATACTCGAACAAAAATGGGAGAGCATCTCCATGGATTTTATTACAGGTTTACCAAAGGGGCAAGGTAAGGATTGTATTTATGTGGTGGTAGATAGATTGACAAAATATGCTTATTTCTTCTCTATTACAGTTGAATTTAAAGCACCATAAGTAGTGGAATTATTTTTTAGAGAAGTTTTCAAATTGCATGGGCTACCTAGAAACATAGTTAGTGACAGAGATAGCAGAATTCTTACCTCTTTTTGGAAGGAGCTCTTTCACTTAACAGGTATTGAACTTATGCCCAGCACAAGCTACCATCCACAAACTGATGGACAAACTAAAATAGTGAACAATTGGATAGAGGGATACTTGAGAAATTATGTTTCAGCTCAACAACATACTTGGGTGAAATGGTTGCATCTAGGGGAATATTGTTACAACACTTCTTTTCATATGTCTATAGGTATGACTCCTTTTCAAGATCTTTATGGGTATGATGTACTTTCCTTTTCTGATTTACTATTTTTAGATAGTTGTGTACCAGCAACAAGTGATCTAATAAATTAGAGTCAGGAGATTTTGAGGTCACTTAAAGATAACTTACAACATGCACAAAATCAACAAAAAATTTATGCAGATAGGAAGAGGACAGAGAGAGTATTTGAGGTTGAGGACTTGGTCTTTGTGAGATTGTAGCCATATAAATAGAGTACATTGAAGAAGAATGGGCCTGAGAAGCTCAAGCCCAAGTACTATGGTCCATACAAAATCATCTGAAAGATCAGAGAAGTGGCCTATGAGTTGGAGCTTCCTTCAGGTAGTAAAATTCATAATGTTTTCCATGTTTCATGCTTGAAGAAAGTGGTAGGACAACAAGTTGTTACTTCACATAATTTACCACCATTGGATGATGAAGGGAAATTAATTTTGATTCTGGAAAGAGTGCTGGAAAAAAGGGAGAAGAAACTCAAAAACATATGCATCACAAAATATTTGATCAAATGGAAGAACTTGCCAATTGAGGATGCATCATGGGAGGGACCTAAGATACTTGAGGATCCTAATCTCCAATGATTGAGGACAAGAAAATTCTGGAAGGGAGGACTTGTCATGTCCCCTTTCCAAAAATAACATCTTCTATTTTTAGTAAGTCCCTTCTATCCGAAAATAGTAAGTCACTTTACATGGCAGCTTGGAGGGAAATTAATTATTTAATATTATGTTTGTTCCGATGCATTTTCAAATATTAAAGGACAAATAAATATTAAATAAAATTTATTTAGAGCTCAAATATTCCCTTTGGGTGTTTGGATTTGAGAGGGAATATTTTATGGAGATTTGGGGTAGATTTGTGAAGAGATTTGCCAAAAATAGGGATTGCACTTTTGACAAGTGGACGGAGGGCATTGTTTGAAGCATCCAAGTGGCATATGGGAGTTGTAACTCCCAAGATTTAGGCATGGAAGATCTTGGACACCCAAGATGGCCTCTCACATCATAAAATAATGTAACATTTCATTTTGGGGGGCCAATGACATTTTCTCACTCTTTCTTGTAGAGCAGATGCTTGTGCAGCTTTAGTGGACAGGGAAACCATTGAAGACGGAGCTTGTGGCCGATGGACATGAGTTTCTAGAAACCTAAGGGTGGTGTTCTTGGGTTGATATAGCAATCTTATCTCAGAGATTCCATTTGTGTAGACAAGATTTAGTATTACAATCTTATTTTGTTGTTGTAGGATTTTGTAGTAATTTCGTAGTGTGTTTTAGGAGTTGTTTGTGTTGTTGTTCGCATTTGCTATTGTGTGGGGTTTGGTTTTCTATTTTTTCTACTATAATACATTATATATAGTGTCATTCTATAGACATATCAGTTCTGGGTGTGAATCTAAGAGTTTGGAGGCTTTGTAGTGAGTTGTTTTATGTATATTTCAACATTTTACTTAATGGGTTGTGACTGAAATTACTGATTTGTTGTGATAGTTTGATGCTGGGTAAATATTATGTATCAGACCTGTACATATGTGTTTCCATCAAAAAATAATAATAATATTGGTTTGGATTTGTGTTGCAATATTTTGGATGGTTTATTGTGCAAACTAGTCACTAGTTTCTAGATATTGTGATGCATAGTTGTGTTGTTAATGCAAAGTCACTTTCAGATTTTGTGGGGTTTTTGGTGCAGTCGCAGTAGGAGGGTTCATAGAATGAATTTTATAGACCATGCAACAAGAGTAAACACAACAGAAACAACTCAAAAAAATGAAAACAAATGTAGATTCAGTCATTCAGTATATCATAGAATTCAAATACAATCTGGCCAGCAACATGTGGGCTTAGAATATGGGCTCATAGGCCTGATTACATACATGGGCAAAATAAAGCTTTGAAGTCCTATCGCAAAGGAGCCAACTATCTATCTTCTAAATCATGAGCACTACTTTCCTAAGGATCTATTACATCAATATATGTCATTTCTAGACCAATAGATTCGTCCACGTCAGCTAAGGAAGGTCACAAAATCCAATGAAGAGCTATAACATGTTCATAGATACGTCAAACCTAAATGCATAGAACACTTCCTTAAATGAATGAAACAACAAATGAACCCTTGGGGAAGGTCATCCATGAACCAAAGGACATTGAATCATGTGTCATTGAGATCTGCAAGTCAGGGAATGATCCGCAAGCCTTCTCCTTTAGCTGATTGTCAGGAATTGTTAAAATGCTCTGCTATGAGAAAATAGTTGATCTTCTGATAGCGATATCTTTCTGATCACTGATCCAAATGCTCTAAATTCTTGATATGATGTAGATGAATGAATGTAGGTACTAAGTCCAGATTTGCAAGATGTGAATTGCCAAAACCAAGCCACAAGCTGAAAACTGCTTCTGATTGAACTACCTAAATTGAACTGGAAAATGAAAGAACTAAAATGCAAACAAACTGAAATGCAAATATTTTTGGTTGATGCAAGATTACTCTTGAACCAGGGATGCTCCTGCATCAGACATCTGGGGTTATTGAAAAAAGTGAGTCCCTCACTTTGTTGGGGCTTGGGGAGAACAAAGACGGTCCACCTCAGCCTGAGAAATCCATGATAAATCATTCTTCTGGTCAGCCTTTCCACTTCACAAGATATTCCTTGTATTGTCTTCCTCTAGTGCTGCATCCAACTTTGCTGTCCAAAATGTCTTCTATCTATTCCGGTGCTTGTTGTGGTAATTGCTTCTTTAAGTCTTCTACCATGCTGTCACTGGACTTTTCTTCCTGATACTGATAAAGATCTATAATGTTGAAAATAGGTGAAATACCCAATGTCTTTGGTAACTCTACTTCATATGCATTTCCTAAATCAAATTTTCTGAGTATCCTACAAGGTCCAAACTTCTTCATCTTCAACTTGTTATAAGTCCCAACTGGAAGTCTTTCTTTTCTCAAGTACACCATCACTTCATCTCCCACTTCAAATTCCTTATGTCTTCTCTTCTCATCAGCCTTCTCTTTGTACTTACTATTCATATCCTCCAAATGTTTCTTCACTTGATTATGCACTGTCTTCATATGGTTTGCAAATTCTTCTACTTCTGCACTCCTCTTTCTCTCTGTACTGATATCTCTTAGTTGCACCACTCCTCTAGAATTGACTCTGGTAACAATCTCAAAAGGTGTTCTACTGGTACTCCTATTTATTGAGTTATTGTATGCAAACTCTGCTTGTGAAAGGATCAAATCCCAACTTCTGGCTTTGTCTCCAACCAAACATCTCAACAAGTTTCCCAAACTCCTGTTCACTACCTCTGTCTGTCCATTTGTCTATGGATGAAAAGTAGAATTGAACTTCAAATCTATCTTCATCTTCTTCCAAAGTGTCCTCCAAAAGTATTCAACAAACTTTGTGTCCCTGTCTAAAACTATACTCTTAGGTAATCCATGCAATCTCACAATCTCCTTGAAAAATAAGTTAGCTACATGCACTGCATTAGTTGTCTTCTTACAAGGTATGAAATGAGTCATCTTTGAAAATATGTCAACCACTACAAATATTGAATCATGTCCTCTCTATGTCTTTGGCAATCCCATTACAAAATCCATGCTTATATCTTCTCAAGGTCTCTCCAAGATTGTCAAAGGTTTATACAATCTAGTATTTTGACTACTTCCTTTTGCAACTTGATAAACTCTAAAACTTTGCACAAATCTCTAAGCATCCTTATGTATCTAAGGTCAAAAGTAATTTTCACTCACCAAAGCCACTATCTTATCAATGCCAAAGTGTCTTGCCAATCCACCACTATGGTTCTCTTTGATCAGATTATCTCTCATTGAACTTCTAGGTATGCACAACTGACTTCCTTTGAACAACATATCTTCCTAAATGAAATAGTCCAACCACTTAGTTCTATCTATCACAATAGGTTCCTTACATGCTCTCCAAGGTTCTACAAAATTTGTGTCTTTCTCATACATGTTTTTCAATTCATCAAAACCCAACACTTCAACTCTCATCTATGTGAACAAGTTTCTTCTCCTACTTAAGGCATCAACAACTTTGTTTTATTTACCACTCCTATGCTTCAACACAAAAGTATAACTCTGTATGAACTCTACCCATTTCATATGTCTCTAATTCAACTTACCTTGACTGTTCAAATATTGCAAAGCTTGATGATATGTATACAACACAAACTCCTTAGGAAACAAGTAATGTATCCACTTCTTCAAGGCTTGAATTATGGCATAGAACTCTTGATCATAAACTAAATATCTTCTCCTTGCATCATTCAACTTCTCATTGAAATATGCTACAAGTCTACCTTCTTTACTTAACATTGATCCAATTACATTTCCACTTGCATCAAAATCAACTTGAAATACCTTATTGAAATCTGGTAATGCCAAAATAGGTTGTTCTGTTACTTTCTGCTTCAACAACTCAAAACTCTTATCTGCTCCAGATGTCCACTTGAAATATTTTCTGTCACTTCTCATTGTCTCTGTCATAGGGTTACAAACTGAATGATATTTCTAATGAACTTCTGGTACAAGCTAGCCAATCCATGAAATGATCTAACTTCTCCAATGCTCTCCAGTGTAGGCCATTCAATAATTGCTCTCACTTTCTCAGGGTCCATCTTCAATCCTTCTGCAGAAATCACAAATCCCAAATATACCAACTCTTCCTTTATAAAACTACACTTCTTGATGTTTATCAATAATTTCTTCTCTCTCAACCTCTGCAAAACTTGTCTAATATGCCACAAATGTTCCTATTTTGTCTTACTAAAAATTAGAATATCATCCAAGTATACAATCACAAACTTACCCAAGAATTTATTCAAGACTTCATTCATCAACCTCATGAAAGTACTCGATGCATTTGTCAATCCAAATGGCATCACTAAGCACTCATACAATCCTTCATTTATCTTAAAAGCAGTCTTCCATTCATCTCCTTCTCTGATTCTAATATGATGGTATCAACTCTTCAAATCTATCTTTGTGAAATACCTTGCTTCACTCAAACAATCCATAATATCATCCACCCTAGGTAAAGGAAATCTATACTTAACTGTGATCTTGTTTATTTCTCTAGAGTCAGTATACATTCTTTATTCTCCATCATTCTTTGGTGCCAAAACTGCAAGTATTGCACAAGGACTCAAACTTTCTCTGATCAAACCTTTCTTCAGCAACTCTTGTATCTGTCTATTTAGTTCTTCATTTTTTTCCAGTGTCATCTAGTGTGCTGCTTTGTTAGGCAAACTTGCTCCTAGTATAAGATCCATGTGATGACTGATACTTCTTATAGCTTCACTACTTCAGGCTTCTTAGGAATCAAGGCATAACACATACTTTCCTGTTTCAAACCATCCAAAAATTTTCTTCCATCTATCAAATAGATTCTACCATTTCGACATACCACATCTATAGGATCATCTTCTAAAGAAATCAAAGTAATTCTTTTCCCATTTGTTGTTATAGTAGATGTGTTCTTTCTCCCATCATGTATAGCTTTTCTATCATACTGCCAAGGTCTACCTAACAAGATATGACAAATATCCATAGGCATAATATCACACAAGACTTCATCATGATAAGATCCCATATGAAATTTCACCAAACATTGTTCACTCACCAGTACCTTATGATCATCCTGAATCCATGCTATCTGATAGGGCTTAGGGTGTTTCAACCTTTCCAACTTCATCTTAGTCACCATCTACTCTGAAACTAGGTTATCTAAACTACCACTATCAATTACAACTTTTCAACACTTACCTCTAGATTTGTATCTAGTTCTAAATAGACTTTTCCTCTGTGATGGTTCCTCAGTTGCCTCTATTTGAAATAGTGCTCTCCTCATCACCAATGATTCTCCTTTTTTAGGTTTGCCAACAGAACTGAGTCATTCAATAGGTTCTTCTTCCACATAGGTTGCTCTTCCACTATTTTCTATTATCTTGCTTGTACTACCCTAATTACATTAAAATGCTCTATGTCCTTCACCTCCACACTTGAAACAAGTACCTCTAAATGTACTTTTATCAAATCCTCTTCCTTCTCTTCTATATCCTTCATTCCGGTATGCACTAGGGTTTCCTCTCTGATAAAAAATTATGTCATCTCTCTGGTAAGCATTGTTATCTTTGTCATCCTTCCTAACTGGGCTGTCGAATTTGTTCTACTCCACAAATGATCTATCATATCTAGAAAAAGTTTTACCTCTCTGAAATTTACCTCCTCTGCCTCTCTATCTCTAATCATGTCTCTTATTCAACTTCTCTTCAACTTTTAGGGCAAACTGATATGCTTCTTCTAAAGATGTCATCCTCACCAAGCTTAGCTCTTCTTGAATATTCAATCTTAACCCATTGATGTATCTAGCCACTTTCTCTTTGTTTGCTTCACTATGTCCTATCCTTATGATCAGTTTATGAAATTCTTTAGTATACTCCTTCACAGATTTCTCCTTTTGTGTCAGGTTTTATAATCTCTTCAACAACTCCAACTCATAGTCAGCAGGTATAAATTGATTCTTCAACTTTGTCACCATCTGGTCCCACTTTGTAATCTTTTCTTTTCCTCTTCTGTTTCTTTCCAACTGAACTTCTTTCTACCATATAGCAGCATGTCCTTTCAACTTTGTCTTTGCAAATTTCACCTTCTCCAGATCTTCAATTTCTTCATATTCAAAGTATTCTTCTATGTCATTTGTCTAGTCAATCAATTCTTTAGGGTTCAAATTACCAGTATAATTCGACACATCAACTCTAGGTCTCTTTCCAATCTTTGAAATAGCTCACAACATTTTTACTTGATCTGGTTCTTCCTCTTCATCACCTCCTAGGGTTTCATTGGTGTGTTCAATAGATTAAAATTCTTCTTCATCATCACTTTCAACATTAGGTCTCAGTGTCAATCCTCTTCACCTATCTTCTTCAACAACATCCAAATGAATTCACATTGTTCTCATCAATTCCATCATCTCATCCATTCTATTAGCCATTGTACCAACAAGAGGAACTCTTCATGGTGGCATCTTCCTAGGATCAAGTACAAACTACCTCAGGTTCAGCGATCGGGCTACAAGTGACAACTGCCTCTCAATTGGCGATCAGTTGCACACAAGTAACTTGCCTTGGATTGGCGATTTGCTTACAACAAGATCTTATGGAATCCCCTTCGCCAATTTGCTCCAAAGAATCAAACTTTCACTCTGATACCACTTGGTGCAGTTGCGGTAGAGGGATTCACAGAATGAACAATCCATACCGTGCAGCAAGAGTAAACACAATGGAAACAACTCAAAGAAATGAAAATAAATACAGATTCAGTCATTCAGTATATCATAGAATTTAAATACAATCTGGACGGCAACATGCGGGCTTAGAATATGGGCTCATAGGCCTGATTACATACATGCGCAAGATAAAGCTTTGAAGTCCTCTCACAAAGGAGCCAACTATCTATCTTCTAAATCATGAGCATTGATTTCCTAAGGATCTAATACATCAATATATATCATTTTCGGACCAATAGATTCCTCCACGTCGACTAAGGAAGGTCACAAACTCCAATGAAGAGCTGTAATGTGTTCACAGATACGTCAGACCTAAATGCATAGAACACTTCCTCAAATGAATGAAACAATGTGCGGACCCTTGGGGAAGGTCGGCCATGACCCAAAGGACATTGAATAATGTCTCATTGAGATCCACAAGTCAGGGAATGATCTACAAGCCTTTTCCTTTAGCTAATTGTCAGGGACTGTTAGAATGCTCTACTCTGAGAAAATAGTTGATCTTCTGATAGCGATATCTTTCTGGTAACTGATTGAAATGCTCTAAATTCTTGATATGATGTAGATGAATGAATGTAGGTACTAACTCTAGATCCGTAGGATGTGAATTACCAAAACTGGACCACAAGATGAAAACTACTTTTGACTGAACTGCCTGAACTGAACTAGAAAATGAAAGAATTGAAATGCAAACAAACTGAAATGCAAATATTTTTGGTTGATGCAATATTACTCTTGAACTAGGGATGCTCCTGCATCAATTTTAATAAAAATTAGATTGAGGACATTTCACTCAATCATGTATATTAAAGATTCCTATGACTTTGGTATACTCAATATAACTACCAAAGGTAAATTCCATAAATTGCTTGCAAGAATCTCTTGGACTACTATGCATTAGCTCCATAGGAACCCTCACAAGATCTCCTCTAACAACCATAGGTCAAGTCCATAGACATCCTCATAGGAACCTAGCTAACTACCATGGGTTAGGTCCATAGGCATCTTCATAGGACTTGCTCTCACTATTATGTGTTAGGTCCTCTTGCTCTAGCTAAATCCATTGTAAACTTGGAACACCTTTCTAAGTGACCTCCTAAGAACTAATTCAGTTACATGTTATAATTAATTGTATATATGTTCATTACCTCTTATCCCTCATTATTGGACATGTATAAGATCAATAGATATGCATTCAACTTAGTTGATACTAAATTTATCTTTATTTTTTATTCATAAGATATTAAATTATCTTTAATAAATCATGATTCATAAATGAATATAGTACTTTAATTCTATGAAACCATCTACTTATGAAATATCTACCACTAATGTTTAGTTTATTGTTGAGGTGTTGATGATAATGTTTCATAGTGTACCATAAACTATACTAGGATATATAGAATTATTAAATATCACATTTTAACATTCCAAGTAAGGAAATGGATTTGTATCA
This sequence comes from Cunninghamia lanceolata, assembly GCA_027924645.1. Lineage (NCBI taxonomy): Eukaryota > Viridiplantae > Streptophyta > Pinopsida > Cupressales > Cupressaceae > Cunninghamia > Cunninghamia lanceolata. The sequence goes on from BSBN01000609.1 coordinate 1,283,809, forward strand.
CATTTTAGAATTAACATTCTAGTCATATTTCATTTTTAAAGGTATACACAAATTCTTATCAACTCCTAAACTCTAACTATATTGTAATGAAAATTTGTTATTCAATCACTAGAAATACATTATTTAATATACTAGATTTGTTATTCAATCACTAAAAATACATTATTTAATTTACTCTTTGCTATTCAATCACTAAAAATGTATTATTTAATTTAATCTTAACATACAAATGCCATTCATTATGACCATTTAATTGAATGAAATAAAACTTTACTAGCATGGTTTTAGAAACATTTGATCCACTAGCAAATTGATACAAGCTAACTCAAGTAGGAAAATTAAATATACATTGAATCATGTATCTCTTATTAGTTAGCAAATATCTATGAGTTACATGACCTTAGGGTGTATTTCTTAGAGATCACAAACCAACCATGTATTATTCATATTTGAAATTAGTTTCAATGTAGTTCAAATGTTGTGCTATATAGGATAGTTAGTGGTAAATGTTAGTTCATTTCTAACTAAGCATTCCATTTATTCAATTGTAACACCTAATTTCCTCTAATGGGGTGATGATGAAACCAATTTATAAATATAAGTTGTTATGTCAGAAAATGTCCCCTTGGGGGATTTTCCCTCGTAAGGTCTAGCTCCTGGGTCCTTAGAATGCATTTAGATCATCTTGCATGATAATTATGAATCCCGATGAGAAACCCCTGAAGTCTTATGGCAAATAGGACATGGGGGGTGCTATTTTGATGATCCCCAAACAAAAATGGGAGGGTGGACTTGGGTGCTAGTGCCCTAGTCTTGCCCTATTTTGGGTTTGCCCTAAATTCAAATGTCAGTTTTATGACCGTTATTTAGGTCTTATGCCGACATCTCAAGTTTGAATTACAAAATTCCTAGCGGGAATGTTTGTAGTTGCATATATAAGTATGTTTAGTGTTTCATTTCTAAACTAGAAGATGATTGCAAACTTTAGGCATATTTGTGATTTCAAGATATTCATTGTTGTAGACCAAAGCATTGTTATTGTGTTTGTGATTGTAGATTTCACTTCATCTTCTCATGTGATTGAAGAGCCTTCATTTATGTGAGATCTACACTTCAAGGTGACATCTATTGTGTTTTTGATCATTTATCATTTGGATTTTTCCTCTATCCTGTAGGGATACACACTCTCATCTAACAATGGTGTTCGAAAGACTTGAATGTCTCTCTGGGGTTTGACCTAGGCAAGCCTCTAAACACCACAACCCCCAACAACACTCCTTTGTGATTGCAAGTTACAGGTACCGAGTTTTGCAGAGTAGAGTTACAGAATGAAGTTACAAAAGATAAGGATTCATGATCTAAAAGACAGAGGACAAAGTTTAACATTTCGAGACATGAGCGCTAATGGCAGTGTCCTCTGGAGTTGCAGACACAGAAATAAGTTAGATAGTAGAAATCAGCATCCGAAGAGCTTTCAACACCCCAAAGATCATCTAGCACTGACTAGGGTGTTAGTGGAGGTGTCCTCGACTGTTCCACATGTTGACCATAAAAAAAAGTCAGTTATAATCATTTGCCTACTATCTTAATATGAAAGGATTTGTTGTAATTCATCAATTTGCTTACTGTTTTACATACTTAGGGTTTTTAGAGTACTTAAGCATTAAATTAGCATATTGATTGATAAAATTTGAGCTTCCACATCATTCCAAGTGATAGTCCAACCTATTAGGTGAATGCTCTTGCTTAGTAGAGATTCAACTCGGTTGATATGTCCTTGAATGTTTGGTGAGAAGGGAGGATCTAAACTAAATCAACCACATTCATCATCCCTCCTTTTTCATATAAAACATTTTGGTGAACCCATTTTTGTTTGAATTTTGCACCTTGCTTAGTGTTGTCTGATAGATTTACATTCATTCATTTTATTGCATTTGAAAAATTACAAAAAATTGAAAAATTTCAAAAAATTGGCATCTTAGGCTTGCATTTTGGCATAATTTGAATTAATTAGCATTTAATTTTGGTTATTTTCATTATATCTGATTTAAAGTACATAAATTCATCATTTAGTATTCACTTGAATTGCATTTTCATGCTTAAATTGTCAAAAATTGATTGAAATTGTGCATTTTTCATAAAAACCTAGTTTTGCATTAGCTAGGGTTTGTAGCTAAAATATTGTTTCAGATATTACTACACTTTTAAAACACTCATTAGGACTTATTTCTAATTTTAGTGTTGCATCATAGCATCATTCTTGTAAAATTTCATGTCTAGGGTTTGAAAACCTTGCATTTTCACTAGATTTGGCCTTATCATCTCTCTAGAATTTCATTATAGGCATGTTGTAAAGGATTTTAATGAATTATTTGACTGATATCAGGGTTATTATCTTCTTCCCCTTCTCAAATTCATTACAACACCCTTTCTATTAAGCATTTACATTGAAAATTAGTGAAAATTTGCATATTTTAGGTGTATTTTCACTAGGTTTTGACTTGTCGTCACTCTAGAATTGCATCAAAGGTGTGTTGTGAAAGATATTATTAAATAGTTTTACTATCATTAGGCATATTATTTTCTTCCCCTCTTGAAATTTTTCACAACACCTCTTCCGTTAGTGATTTGCATTGAAAAACTGAGAAAAAAGTGAAAAATCAAGCATTTTGGATCCTACACATATCTTGCTCCTTGGATTTGTTCTATTAGTTTGTGCATTTAGAGTTGCATAATTTTGTATGAGTATTATAACCCAATACCCTAATAGAAATATCCATTTAAGAAGTATAAGACTCATGGGATCTAGTGCTCCTGAAGAAAACGGTATTCCTACCTCTGAAAATCCATCGAACACCTTTACAAAAGGAGAGACAAATTTTGCAAGACACTATACCTCATACAACCACTATGGAAGATCAAATATTTCATGATGTTGATGACACTAATGAGGTGGTAACACATGTACCTAATGAGCAAATAAACAAACTTGATAAAGAGTTAGCCAATTTTCAAGCATTTGTTGAAAATGAAAGGATAGCAGAAGAAGCTATACCTGTGATTCACAACATAAGAGAGTTGATAACAGAAGGATAAGATGGTATTAATGTTATTTAAGGTTTAATGCATATAGTACAAAATAATGTTATTCCGGTGACTGAATGTGAGAATGGTATTAATAATATGTCGTCACCGTCTCATACGCAAGTATCTGCACCTATACCGACTACGAGAATATCTACATTTACATCAACAATTTTAACCACTAATGCAAATGCTTGTAGTAATGCTACCACTGGTATTGAAGTATATAATGATACTATTTCACAAAATTACAAAGTTGTGGGATTTAACTATCAAAACTTGGCACCTAAGGTGACTTCTTTCATGAATAATTACTCTCAACCACCTCTCCATCCCACTTATTCTCAACCACATTCCACTTATCACTATGTTCAACCACCACTCACCTATTCATAGCCTCCACTTATCACTACTCATCCTCAATCACCTCAACACTTTTCTTCCAATTCTTCACAACAAACCACATCTCCTAATGATGCCATCTCAATCCAACTCTTGCAAGGCATGACTTCTTTACAACAAAAGGTCACAAAGTTGAGAAATTCTTCACAAGGTTCTAATATACCAACCTATCATGCCCATAATCCCTTATCTTATGCAATCTTGATAACTCCTATGCCCGAGAGGTTTGAGACTCCTCACTTTGAAAAATATGGTGGAAAAGGTGATCCTAATACTCATGTGGCAGCATTTACGGCTATGTGTAGTGATTTTTACTTTGAAGAGGACTTGTTAGAAATTTTTTTCTCATGATCTCTCAAAGATACTACTTTAGAATGGTTTTGCTCTTTACCTCTGAATTGAATTCACTCTTTTTCATAGCTAGTTGATCAATTTTTACAATATTTTCAAGCAAATATTGGACCTCAAGTCTCTTTGATTGATTTATTTCATTGCAAGCAAGGTTTGAAAGAGAAGTTAACTGAGTTTATTAGTTGGTATCAAGCTCTTTATGTATAAATTCAATATTAGATGAAGGATGAGGATTTTCAGAAGGTGTTTATTATAAATCTACAACCTAACATTTGTGATAAGATTCTCTTGATGAAGTACAACTCCTTTCAACATTTATGCACCGCCCTTTGTGATTATCAACTTTTGTCTAGTTAGTATGAAAACCAAAACTCATCGACTCAAGTTGGTCAATCCATGGGTAGACCATCACAAAACAACTTTAAGAGGAATAATAAGACTTTCATCAAGGTTAATGGACAAAATTCAAACAATTTCTCACAAGTGTCTGCTATCACTAATCCAAATAAGATGTCGTTTCAACAAAGAAAGTTTACTCTAATATTTGAATCATATCATTCTATCATGAATCAAGCTGTAAGTAATAATCTCATGAAGCTTCCTCTGATTAAACCATTGGATCCTAGTAGAATTCAAGGACCTTATTTCGATGCTAATGCTTTTTGTCATTATCATCGACAAAAAGGACATGATATTGAATGATGTATGCATCTTAAGCATGAAATACAAGACCTCATTGACTCAAATGTTATACAGGTATATGGGAATAAATTAGTTGCTCCACCAAATAAAAATTTACAAATCTTTACTAATCCCTTTCCTAAGCATACTGATACTAACATGATGGAACAAAATACATTCAAGTAGAAAATTACTACTTGAACTACGATGAGATAATTGCTACAATAGAGGTAGACAAGGAAATTACTGAAGTATTACCTTGCCCATAAAGGAATGGTATTTATGCTGAGGTTCCTCCTCTATTATCCCTTCAAGGATTAGGAGATAATCAAAATGCATCAGAAAAACAACTACAACAACCAAAACAAGAGATTCTAACAAAAGAAAAGATTGATATGGTACAAGGTAGTCCTCCCTACAATAGATAGAATCAACAAAATAAGAGAACTAAAACTTGGAAAAGAGAAAGAAGGTCATCATCAGTTGGAAATAATAGTGGTTCTCCTCCTCATAAGCAACAAAAGATTTCACATAAACAAAGTGGTGCAGAGACCACCATAGTTAATTTTGGTTTTGTGTTGATTAGGAGCCTATATTTTTGGTTTTTGTGCTCAATATGAGCCTAGGAGGAATTTTTAGTCTATTTATTGATGTAATAAGGTCTGTGGTCAGACCACTCTCATGTTTTTAGACCCACTTTGTAGTGAAGCTTCATGTATTACTCTATGTTTCTATGTTTCTATGTTTAGAGATGAGTGGCAAGGCTAATTTTAGCCATCTTTTTGCCTTTTATAATGATGGAGAATCTTACATGATGCAAGAGAAGGAGATTTGAAATGTATTTAGTTCCATATAGCTTGAACAAGGAAGAGAGGGAAGTTTATGAAGAAAGAAATACAAAGAAAAGACTATTTTTCTATTTTTTCTACTTTTTTCGTTGTTCTTCTATTCAGTACTCACCTGTACAGGCTTGTCAAGAACCAAGGTGCATAGAATGGAATAATACATTAGGTGACCTTTCATTCAAGCCTATTTGGGAGCTTTCACACTATTGCAGAGGGAAGATATAAATGCTGTTATGATTTTGTTCATTTAACTAGGGTTTTGTGGGGTTTAAGAGGATCGATGGGGTTCTGACCCAAATCACTATGTTAGAGCCCCAAAATGAATGAAATAGGTTTAGTTAGGTATGATTTCTATTGGGTTTTGTGTGCAGGAGCAGGGGATCAATCTGTGTTGAGTTTGAAGGTGGTTTAGGCTTGATATCCTCATGTATCAAGCCAAAGAGCATAGCTAGGATAGACATTTGTTGGAAAAGTGACTTGGGATGGTCAAGGAAGCCTAAAACTAGTGGAATCCATCCATTTTAAATCCATTCCATTCCCTAGAGTAGGTTATAAAGTTTTGGACCAAACTGATAGGGTACTTCCTTTGTAAAACATGGCTAATTACCCCTTGGAACAATAGGTACAGTCCTTTTTCAAGGCACATGTTAAAAAGTAAGGTACCCTACATGTATGATATGTTATAGAGGGCCATAATGGGTATTTGAAAAACTAAAGAGTTCATGAAGTTGTTTGGGAAGTATGAGAGTTATGCCCTAAAAACCCTATTCTAAGGGCTACAAGGAATTTGGTCAAGTTGTGAAGGAGCAATGAGTAAGATAGACAACTAGGTCATTTGGTGAGTTTGGTAAGCATCCATAGGTCAAATTGACATTTCCCATGGTCTCCTTAAGTGTTGATAGTTATCTCATATACCCAAACCTATTCAAGCTCCTGAATGAAGGCCTTGGAGTCATGTTTGGTGAAGCAAGATGTCCACCCATGTTGGATTAGTCAAATCAATTTTGAGAAGTTTTTAAAGTCTTCCCTTGCTCTGCATCAAGTGGTATCAGAGCTAGGTTCTAATTGGGAAAGTTTGAAGGAGTACAAAATGCCTCCTAAGAACAGTCCAGTCCTCACTAGAGAAGTGAGATTGATGAAGGAGTCTCAAGATGGAGTCCTAACCAGACTTGCAGCCATTGAAGCAAACCTAAGGATAGGTGGAGTCATTGAGGAAGATAGTAACCAAGAGTATGAGGGTGAAGATACAGACCCTTAAGAGGGATCCAATGAGGGAGAGATGGATCCAAATGATAAAAGGTTCATGAAGATGTTGTAGACTATGAAAGGAGAAAGCACTGATGTCAAGATGGAGTTGCCCATGTATGAAGGGAAGATGAATAGTGAGGAGGTACTAGACTAGATTTATTCCTTAGATAACTACTTTGAGTACAAAGAGATGCCTGAAGAGAAGAAAGTCAAACTGGCAAAGACCAAGTTGAAGGGAGCAACATTGACATGGTGGAACTATGTTCAGTCAGAAAGGTTAAGAAAAGGAAAAGCAAAAATTAGTTTATGGGACCGAATGGTGTCCAAGGTGAAGGGCCAATTCCTTCCAAAATATTATGCCATTCAAACCTTCAAAAGGTTGTAGAACTTAAAGAAAAAAGAGATGGATGTAATGGCCTACACAGAGGAGTTTCATAAGCTCAGTATGAGAACTGGCCATAATGAGGATGAAGTTGAAAAGATTGCCTGATACATGAATGGGCTTAGGTTCAATATCCAAGGTGAACTAAGTCTTACTACACATAGGAATGTGGAAGAATGCTTCTAGTTGGAAGTAAGAGCTAAAGAGAAGATCAAAAGGAAACAAGAACAAAATGGAAGGGGTAGAGTAACAAACTTCAGAGGAAGAGGACATTTTGGAAGAGGATAGAAGCAGCTAGGGGAAACAAATAACAATAATAAGAAGAGTCAAGTGAAAGAGGGAGCTTTAGAGGAAGAACATCAAATAGTAGAGGCAGGTTTGGAGGCCAAGGTAGAGGGTCAAGCACCTTCATAGGCAAATGCTACAACTATAATCAAGTTGGTCCTACATTCAAGTGCCCAGACAAACAAGCATCAAGTTCCCATGGAGGTGATAGAAGAGTCCAAATAGTACAAGAGGAGGACCAAGAGAGTGTGAACTCACATTGAGTGCATGTAGCCCTAGAGGTAGGAGAGTCCTTGATGATAAGAAGGACATTGCTGAAATTACCATCAGTCAAGGAGTCCCCTTAGAGGAAGGCCTCATTTAGGACAACTTGCAAAGCACAAGGAAAGGTATGTAAGGTGATTGTTGATTCTGGTTCTATTGACAATCTTGTGTCTCTAAAAATGGTAGAAAAGTTGAAGATCAAGAAGATTCCTCACTCTACACCCTACAAGGTGTCATGGCTCAATAAGGGTCAGCAAGTACTTGTGAATGAGCAAGCTTGGGTGGAGTTCAACATTGGTGCCTACAAAGACAAGATTTTGTGTGACATCATGCCCATGGATGTATGCCATTTGCTCTTAGGCAGGCCATGGCAATTTGACCGAAAGGCCAAGCATGATGGAGAGGAGAATACTTACATGATTGTGAAGGATGGAGTAACCTACACTCTTACACCCCTAAAGGAAGATGGTGCAGTAGTCCATGAAGGACCAAGAGTGATGATGGTGAAAGAGGAGTTTTTAAAGACACTGAAGGAAGGAGAAGTTGGATATGCCATCATTGGAAAGCCTATATCATTCAAGGAAGAAATAGAGGTAGAAAAGATACCAGAGGAGGTACAGGTCCTATTGGACAAGTATGAAGACATAGTGGTAAAAGACCTACCAAGCTCATTGCCTCCTGTGAGAGATGTAAGACATCATATTGATCTCATCCTTGGTGCAAGTTTACCAAACAAGGTAGCATACAAAATGACACCTCAACAGAATGAAGAGGTCAAAAATTAGAGTCAAGAACTATTGGACAAAGGGCTGATCAAGGAGAGTTTAAGTCCCTGTGTTGTTCCTATCTACCTATGAAAGTGAGACCTAATATGGATGCAAATTACACCTAAAATGCACCCAATCTCAAGTCCAAGGGACCTCAAGATTGGACTAAATCACTACTATACTTCTATCTAAAACATGCACCCTATCTAAGCAAACTAGTGATGATATGTCCTAAATGGATACTAGAATAATCTAAGCTAATTGAATTGCACTAATAGCTATGGATGTGAGAACTTAAATTGGTAGAATAACTTTGCATCAAAATGACTTGTCCCAAATGGGAGGTGGATGCCTCAATTTATAGATTTTTGGAGATTGGATTGGAGGGCTAGGATCAATTTGAAGGATCAATGGTGGAGATTGCTTGAGGATCCTCAAGCAAGGAGAATTGGACAAATGGAATGATTGGATTGGATGTGAAGGTTGCCCCAAGATTCAAGGGATGATCAATGGATGAGAATGCAAGTTTGAATGGATGGATGGCTAGGATTGAGTAGGTGTATGACATGTAAGGACTCATTTATGAAAAGGTAAGGCTTGGACTTTGTGAGGAATTTTAAATTCCATGGAGAGGACAAGTGGAATTTAAAATTAGAAGAATAGTGTTCAAATAGTGCTACATGAAATTCTAAATTGGAGGGAATAGTGACACATGGAGTGGGGTGGAAGAAAGAGGACAAATGTACTCAATTGGGAAGATTTGCCCCTTCCAAAGTACCACTTGTCATGTACATGTGTGTACATTAGATGACAAGTGGACTTCTAGAAACATGGGGGTTTGTAATGATGAATTGATTAAAATTATTTCATGTGCACATGGGTTAGAAGAAGATAATTATAATTACAAAAAGTAATCAAAAGTGCACAAAATAGGGAATTAAATAAATATGATAATTTATTTAATTTTTGGGATGAACTATAATAAAACATATTTAATTTTCAAACTATAGTAGAAGAATTGATTTTTGTGATATGATAAAGGTGCAGAATAAATTAATTGAATAATTAAAAATTATTTAATTAATAATTGGATTAGATGAAGTGATGCGGTTGGATCAGTTGAATGCATGAGTGAATGAAGTTGGTTGTGACCATTTTTAGGTGTCTACATTTTGCCCCTATTTGAGATGATGTTCGAGATGATAAAATTTGTGTCAAGTAACATCATTTCAAAGAAATTAAGGAATTGGATAGAAGAAAAGGATAATGGGATGATGATGAAATAATAGGGTGATGATGCCCCCTCGAGAGGATAGGCAGGTTGGACAAACAGGGGTATGCTTGTGAAAGGAAAAGGATCGGTCAAAGGTGAAAGAGAAGGGAATGTATATGGACTGATGAAGCTATGAGTAGGAAGTGATAATGATATGATGTAGAATGACAAGAATAATGATTAGGATGTTGGTTAGAATGAAGGTGTCAAGAATGAGTGTGATGGTGGGAAGGTGTAGGGTAAATGCACAAAGACGAGTCCACTTAAGGTGGAAGTTTCAGACTTAGAAAAAAACCCGAAATCAGGTTAACTAAAATGGGATCCCATTTTGCTTCGGGATCCTGAGCCAAAAGAGGGATCCCGTTTTGAGTTTCATAAAAGGTTAATAATATTAACCTTTATGAAACGGGATCCCATTTCTAGAATGAGATCCCGTTTCATAAAATTTGAATTTCTGACCCACTTTTTGCTATGGGTTTTGGGTCAGAAAAAAAGCTTGGGAACCCAACCCTTGGTTTTGGACCTAGTTTGACCTACAAGTTGAAGGTCCTATCAATGTCACAACAAAATAGTGACATTGGGCATATGTCTGAAGGCCTTTTTTGCAGAATTTTTTGATGAAATTAAAACCCGTTATAGATGAGAGAATGTAGATTCCAAATATGTAATTTTTTTTACAATTGAATTATTTTTTCTATTTTTCAATTAATTTCTAATGAAATAGGTCCATAAACTTGAATTATCAGGGTTTTTTAATATTTTAATAACTTTTTATTAAAAGATTTTTTTTGTAAAAAAATTGTACAAAAATGTACTTCAGACAATTCTTTTCAATTTAATTTATTTTTTTAAAATGATAAGTTTAGGTCATCTTATGCGTGACATACATGACAATTTTTTAAAACACCAAAAATGGCTAATAAAAAATTAACAAAAAAAAATTCAATAAAAAATTACAAAAAGAAATGGAAAACATGCTTCAGTGAGTTACAAATCTTTTCCCAAAAGGATTTAGAAAAATATGATTATTTAGGTCAAAATATGGATGACGTACACGTGCATGGTATAGTAAAATAAAAGTGACTTTTAAACAGTGGTTTTTAGAAACGTGTATTAAAAATCAATTCGTATCATTTGTGACAAGGTGTCAGTGTACCTCATCATTTAATCATATTTTAGATGTCAAAATCTAGGGGCTGTGTCCTTAGCTGTTTGGAATTAGGGATTTTACAGTTACTAGTTTTTCCTAGCTAATCTTAACGACTTCTACTAATTTGAAGATATTGATCTGTCTACTTATGGAATAAATTTAAGGAATACTGAAAATAGAATTAAATAGAGAGTTACTTAAAGCAATCTTAAAAACAACAACATGCATCTATCTATCAAAATCAATAAATACTTTTCATAGAAAAATCTAAAATAACAAAATAGTGGTACTCGCCTTCTACCTTGGTGGTGAGAGTGGGCACTTGCTCCACACCCTTGGGGCTGAAGGCTACAATAGGGAATCAACACAAAAGAATAAGATCACAACTAAATTCGGTCCAATTCCATTCACTTTGCATTCATGAAAAAATATTGATATCAAAGAAACTGAGATTACCGAGAATCAGAATAATCCCATCGTTGTATATATTTTATGTTATTTCTATAAGTATATATAAAATGAGTGATGACATATCACTTATCTTATCTACCAATTCTTCTATGAGATAACATCCATCTCTTTATTATACTAGCTATCTAACTATGGAAAAATAACCATGCAATAAAAGTAGATTGAGTGGAACAAAAGTCCACTCTGAATTCTAAGTTTGAGTCTTAATACATTTGGGCAGTGAGGCCCTAAAAATATGGATATTGATTCAGTTTTATTAGTAACTTATGCAAAAACTTTAAAAAGATAAAAATTCCAGCAGTTAACTAAAGATGACCCTTCACCACTCAGGTGATGATTTGAGTGAAATGAGGGGTATCACGATCACTACTGAAAGTGCCTGATCAACAGCTTATGTTGCAAATATGCCCTGCTCTCAGGAGGCACTGGAGATATTTGTCCCTGTCTACAACTCTGAAGATATGTTTGTAGCTCCGGAGATATGTTTGTAGCTCTGGAAATACCATTGTGGCCTTCTTGTTCAGCTCCGGAGATATTCCAGACTCTGGTCCAGCTCCGGAGAGGCTCTTCTCTTTACTTCAAAACTTCTGGTGTCGTGGTATTCTGGTATTGTCTCCAGAGATCATTGAAGACTACCTCCGAAGATGCACAAAATTGTCGTTCTGAGCATCTATACCTGTTGATTCAAAAAGAGAAGTTTTTCTACATTTTTCCATCAATTCCATGCACATTAGTCCTTTAATCAGAAATTATGATCTTAAGTAATTTATCTTCAATTAATCATTATCTAGAACAATCTTTCTAGCCTATTCAGGTGCAGACATTAAGAAAGATGGGATCAAGAAGGAGAAAAAGAGAGGTAAAAAGATGTATTTCATGGGTGCTACTTGGCATTCATCATCCCCCCATACCTAAGGTTTGGCAGGTCCTCCTGCTTCTCACAATTTTGATTTATTCTGGTGAAGTAGCATGTTAGTCAAGCTATAATCTTGTGCATAGGTAGACCAAGTGGTGCGGTTGGTATTACCATTGCCTTTGTATTGATCAACCTGCTTCAACCAGTCCTGCTATTTCTCATCTTCCATATGCTCAGCCTAGACAGGGAGTGGTTCAATTATGAGAGTGGGCTTGAACCGTCCACCTATCCATTCTTGCTTATACTTATCCATCATTTTGGCTATTAACTTTTCTTTTCTCATAAATAATCTTAAGTTTACAAGGGTGACCACCTCTCATTTTTTGCTCCGAGGTCAAAACATTCCATCTTTTCTTTTCTATGGCAAGTATTGAATTTGCTAAACTATTCATGAAAAGACCAAAATTGATGGAGCACTCTTGCAAACTTTTTAGGTATAATGGAAAAATTTTGTTCTGACTCCTAGGGTGATAGATATAGGACCTAAATTGGGCCTTAAAAGCATTGGGATTGGGACATTTCTTCCTGATGAAGAGATCTATTTCTATATCTTTCTTGAGATGGTCTTCCATTCATTCATTCCAGATCTAATGATTCCTCATTAGGGACATAAATGCTTTAAGCTAACATTCCCCCACAAAATAATTAAGAATGAAAGTCATATCATTAACACAGAAACCATGCAGATATAATTCGCATAGGAAATTCTTGTCTTCATCATTACTCCTTGTATATGCTATCATGAATCCTTCTACTATCTCTGTATTCTAAACCAGGTCAGACAGGACCAAAGAGAATTTTCTCTGCATGATTCTTTCCTGTAAGAACATAGAATAGCTGGCACTTAGAGGCCTACAAGATAAAATTTTAGAAGAAAAGGAGGCCATCTCAATGATTTTTCCTTCCAAAGTTTCTATTATTTTTGTCTTGTCAGTGACTACCCTTTGTAATTGCAGCATAGGCTTGGAAGCCTCATATTCTCTACATTTTTTCTCCCAATAGTATTCCATATACTCTTTGTTCCTAGTCTTCTTTGCCACTCTTGAGTATAAAATCTTCTTCAATTTTGGTGGATCATGTTTAGGAATATCATCTTCTGCTGTACCTTGCAATGGTTCCTGTTCTATATATGCATTATGTTTATATGGATTCGAATCACATACATTGAAAATAGGTGACAATCCAAGATCAGAAGGGAGTTGGAGTTCATAAGCATTCTGTCCACATTTCTTCAAAATCTAACATGGTCCAATCTTCCTCTGCATTAGTTTGGTATGTTTTCCTTTTGGGAGTCTGTCCTTCTTCAAATTAACCCACACCAAATCTCCAACATCAAATTGTACATCTCTCTTCTTTTTATCAGCATATGCTTTGTACTTCAAAGTAGTTTCTTGGAGGTGGTGTTTGACTTGATCATGGACCTCTTTGATTGTTGATGCAAAGGCTTCTCCATCTACACTAATAGACTCTCCTACAGGTATATCTCTTAAGTCCAAAATTCCTCTGGGATGAATTCCATATACCACCTGAAAAGGTGATTTTCCTATACTTCTATTGATGGTGTCATTATAAGAAAATTCTGCCTGTGACAGGATGTTATCCCATTTCTCTCCATGCTGTCTTGTCAAACATCTGAGCAGATTTCCCAATGACCAATTGAGCACTTCAGTCTGTCCATCTATTTGAGGGTGATAAGCTGATGAGAAAGACAAATTGGTTCCAAGCTTCTTCCAAAGAGTCCTCCAAAAATGACCAATAAACTTCACATCTCTATCCGACACTATGCTCAATGGCAATCCATGTATTCTCACTATTTCCTTGAAAAATAGATCTGCAACATATGAAGCATCACAGGTGGTTTTGCATGGCAAGAAATGTGCCATTTTGCTGAATCTCTCAACTACAACAAAGACACTATCATACCCCTTCCTTGGTCTAGGTGAACCCAACACAAAATCCATGCTTATGCTTTCCCATGGTCTAGAAGGAATGGGCAATGGCTAATATAAACCTGCATTAGTGGATCTTCCTTTTGCCTTCTGACAGATCACACATGTCTCCACAAATTTTTTGATATCTGACTGTAGCTTTGGCCAAAAGTAATACCTCTTCACCAGATCAAGAGTCTTATCTAGACCAAAATGTCCTGCCATGGCTCCATAATGCTTCTCCTTAATGATATTCAGTCTCATAGAACATCGTGGAATGCACAACTGTCCACCTTTGAAAAGTAATCCATCTTGTATCAGAAATTCAGAGTATTCAACATGATATTTGTCTCCAAAAGAAGTGCATACTTTCTAGATTTCTCCAAAGTCTTCATCATCATCATACATAGTCTTTAAGGAATCAATCCCAACACTTTCCAATTGAATCTGATTTATGGTGAGAGCCCTCCTGCTCAAAGCATCTGCTACCTTATTCTTGACCCCTTTCTTGTGCTTGAGTGTGAAAGTGAAAGCTTGCAAAGTTCCCACCCACTTCATGTGTCTATGGTTCAGCTTTTCTTGGTTGTTTATGAAACTAAGGGCCTAATTATCTGTGAACACTATGAATTCTTTTGGCATCAAGTAATGCCTCCACTTTTTGAGTGACTGGACTAGAGCATACATCTCCAAATCATAGGATGAATATCTTTTCTTAGCATAATTTAATTTCTCACTGAAAAATGTAATAGGCCTCCCTTCTTGACTGAGTATTGCTCCAATTTACATGTGACTTGCATCACATTCTACCTGAAAAATCTTGTTAAAATCAGGAAGTGCAAGGACTGGCTGTTGTGCCACTTTCTTCTTCAGTGTTTCAAATGAATCATCTGCCTCCTTTGTCCAAGTAAATCTGCACTTTTGTCCTCCTTTTATGGTGTCAAGCATGGGTGTACAGACATGACTAAACCCTCTTATAAACTTCCTATAGAAGGTTGCTAACCCATGGAAACTTTTGACATCACTCATTGTTCTGGGAGTTGGCCAAGACAATATGGCACTTACCTTCTCTTGATAAATTTTTATCTTTCCCTGGGAGATGACAAAACCCAAGTAGATAATCTCTTCCTGCATAAACAAACACTTCTCTAAGTTTGTCATGAGCTACTCTTCATGTAACCTTTTGAGAACCAGGTCTACATGTTTTAGGTGTGCTTCCCTTATATTTCTGAAAATCAGAATGTCATCAAGATATACTATGACGAATTTGCCTATAAATTCTCTCAAGACCTCATTCATCAATCTCATAAATGTACTAGGAGCATTGGATAAACCAAAAGGCATGACCTTCCACTCATACAACCCTTCATTGGTATTAAATGCAGTTTTCCATTCATCTCCTAGCCTAATCCTGATCTGATGATAGCCACTTTTGAGGTCTATCTTTGTGAAATATTTGGCACCTCCTAAATAGTCAAGCAAATCCTCTATCCTAGGTATTGGGAACCTATACGTGATTGTGATCTTGTTAATAGCCCTTGAATTAGTGCAAAGCCTCCAAGTGCCTTCTTTCTTTGGTGCTAGGACAGCTGGTATTGCACATGGACTTAAACTCTTGCCAATTAGGCATGTGTCCAATAATTCCTCAATCTGTCTTGCTACCTTTGCATTCTATTCTGGGGTGAGCTTGTATGCTGCTTTGTTTGGTAGTGTAGATCCTGAGATCATATCTATACAATGGCTGATATCTCTTATAGGTGGTAGAGACCTTGGCATTCCATTAGAGATGATGCCTTTGTATTTGTCCAATAGCTCTTGGACAGCTGGATCTATAAACCTTTGTCTTTTCTCTCTCTTGACTTTTTGCTTCTATTCCTAAATCATTTTTAGGAATGGAATTAGAGCACATGCAACTGCTCCTTCTTCTACTATTTCTGTCATGAACTGTTTGCCTTCTACCAGCATTACCTTGACTTCTTTTCCTTTTAATTTGACCTCCTTCTCCATCAATGGTAGTAATTCTATCACCTTACCATCCTTGGTGATTGAATAAGTATTTCTAACTCCATCATGTTGTGCTCTCAAATCATATTGCCATGGTCTTCCAAATAAGAGATGGAAAGCATCCATCTGAGCTATGTTAAATAACAATTTATCCTTGTATGGTCCAATTTGGAATTCTACCCAAGCCTATTCTTCTACAACTATTTGCTAGCCTTGAGTGAGCCATGAAATCTTGTATGGGCAAGGATGTGGCAGCCTCCTAAGCTTAAGATTTTCTACCATTTCAACAGACACAAAATTTTAGTAGATCTAGAATCAATCAGAACTTTACATACCTTACCTCCTGCCTTGCAATTGGTTTTGAAAAGAGACTTTCTCTGTGGGGGTTCTCTATCAGGCATCTTCATGGTGGTCATTGTTCTTCTAACCATCAAAGATTCTCCTTTTTCAGGATACCCGTAACCATCAGGAGCATTCACACTTTGATAAGTGTTTGAACTTGTCATACTTTGACAATTAGATTCTTGGATTAGATTTGTCCTCCTGTCTCCCATTGAAGTTGTTGCTTTTTCTGGACATCTGTTGGCTATGTGGCCTTCTTGATTACAATTGTAACATTTGAGAGGTCCTCTGCCCTGAAATCTCCTCTAAATGATGGTCTTCTTCCTCTAAAATTTCCTTTTGATTGTAACTTCCTTGAGTTTGATTGCTATCTCCTTTGCTGCTTTCTTGATTGGATTCACCTTGGTGTCCAAATCCATTTCCTTTATCTCTGAAAGGACTTCTTCCCCCTCTTTGTTGTCTTCCTCTTCCTCTACTGTTCTGCTCTTGTCTTCTCTTTAATTTCTCTTCCACATTAAGTGCCAATTGGTAGCACTTCTGAACTGTATCTAGACTATGTAGATTTAAATCTTCTTGGATGGTAAATCTCAACCCATTGAGATACCTTGCTACCCTCTCTTCCTCATTCTCCTTGACCTTTGTCTTGACATAGAGTTTCATGAACTCTTCAGGGTACGAACTGACATCTAACTCCTTCTGCTTCAAATTTTGCCTCCTCTTATGTAGTTGGATGTTGTAATCCAATGGAACATAGGCTTCCTTCACTAAAGCCATCATCTTCTTTCAAGTAGCAACTCTGTTCTTTCCTTGTTTCACCCTATCATCTTGGATGAAATTCCACCAAGTTAGTGCAGCCTATTTCATCTTGGATTGGGCCATCTTTACCCTTTGATGTTCTGGTATTTCCTCTATTTCAAAGAAATTATTCAAGGAGTCTATCCACTCCATCACTGAATCAGGATCCATCTTGCCTACAAATACTAGCATGTCTATTTTTATGTCCATGGTCCTTCACTCCATGGATTTGAGGGCATTTAGTAAGGGTCTCTAGTCTGCAAGAACCTCTATCTCTTCCTGCCTAGGGATCTCCTCTTCATCCCTATCTTCCTCACCAGAATCTTTTCTTCCCTTTCCTACTTTGTTCCTTAACTTATCTAACTCATCCTTCAAAGCGTCATTCTGAGCTCTAACTACTTTGCTTTTTGCATTCTGTTTCTTTACTAGGACAACCAATTCAGCATTGGTCATCCTTACTAGAAACTCTGATGTTCCCTCTATATCAGACATTTTGTCTTCACCTTTTCCCAATCGCTACAATCCTTCACTCTGATACCACTATGATGCAAAGTAGGCAGTGGGTTGTGGAAAACTATTTAACAGTCAGCAGTTAACCAGTTGCTAACATACATTTTCTGCGTATGTGTTTCCATCAGCAAAACCCACTTCTATCGATGAGTTTAAACCTTGTCACGTCGAGGTTCGTCCTTAGGCTGATGGGACTTATATTTTGCACCTATCGGCGAGACCATTGCTCTCAGCAAACAGTTTGTTTTTCCTACCGTTATGCCAATATGAGTATTTCCCTTCGGTTGAACCTCTGAAACAACTACTTTATTGAACCAGCACTAGTACTGAACCTATCGCTTGCTCGCTGAACTGTTGAACCGTTGAACCGGTTCAACGAAAGGTTCAACTATCACTAACTCTTTAGCACCGTCTCCGTCACTGAACGGTTGAACCAAACGGTAGGTTGAACCATTGAACCATTGAATCTTTCACCACAGGTTCAATCAAAGACCTTCCCCCAGATTTTGGCTAACTGCAGAACCTGACAATAAAAACTTATATCAACGCTTCCTCCATTGACTTGAAAGATCATTGAACCTTTGAGATTGGTTCAAACATAGAAATTTTAATTATCTGCAATGTCGATCTGCCCAACTAAATTCCTTGCGACTTCACCAAAATGTTCCTCCTACAAACATATAGATTTTTCTAACTTTAACAACCTAGCACATGAGGATACTAGGGTTCATCTTCAATGGATGCTGCAAATCGATCCTGTGAACACAAAAACAAAATAGAAAATCTAAACTACTATATATAGCCATTCCATCAATTACAAAGTAATCCAACTGGTGGAATGGGTTAAGAACCCATCTCGGCTGCAAACCAAAAAACTGACTACACAAGGAAATCAAACACCAAAATAGGATCTTCTTTTATTGCTTCCAGAAATGAAATACAAATATCTAATTTCACAGTTTTAGAACTTAACTACACACTATTGCTTTGATCCCTATCTCTCTCTATAACAATTTCAATTGATATGTCCAATTGATCTGAGTGGAGCTATTTATCTACTTGCCAATAGTAGTACCGACATGATTCCCAGTGGCTGGGAGACAATTCCAAATGGCTAGGAGAGATAACCAACTAACAAACTCTTAACAAACTAACAACCTTATCATGACAGCTCGATAAGTGTCCTAGGGAATTACAAACAGAAACTGAATTACAAACACCAATGACAAGTCTGGTCAAACAGACCTTATTACATTAAATATAGAAAATGCATAAGACTCTAGTCTTCTTGGGGTGCTCCTGCACTACATAACATCCACATACAAAGAGCTATTCTAATCATGAAGAACACCTGAGTATAGGAGAGCAATTCACTAAAGCATAAGGTAAGTACTTCTAACATTCTAGGTGTAAAATGAATAATAAGAATCTTTCTTATATGCATTCTCACTCACTATCAGTGATTAAAACCAATTGAGGTTGACAAGGGTAAACCAAAGAGGTGTTCTAAGATGACACCATCAAATTAAGGTCAGGGCTAACAACTGGGCCCAAGGCATTGGGCACCCTGGCCCTTTAGCCTCCATAAACTCTGGGGAGTGCTTAATGGGGTGAGCTTAGACCAACCCTAAGTTTATTTTGTTGCAAGTATGTGCCTAATCGATGTTGTCATTGATGTCAACATATCCTTGTCATTGGTGTCAACTGTATCTTATTCTATTACTTGTTTAGAAGACTTGAATGTTAAGGATATTGAGAAATTTAGCCTCTCCGGAAGAAACTAGTGAGCTACAAAGAAGTACAGTATAGACAGTGAGTTGTATGCTAAAGAGCAATTTGGTAAGCTGCTCTGCATTTATTTCTTCTTGAAGATCACGGTCTGCAGATTGGAAGTAAGTTGGAGGTATGTCTGAGAATGCTACATTCTAGGTTTGAGCCATCCACATGAGATCTAAGTGAGTTGTGCTCACCAGAGTGAAACCTACTTTTTCTGTAAGTTTAGTTAGGACAGGAAGAAAGTATTCTACTCTGCATTCCTTTGCAATAAAGTATTTGGCTCTACAGTTCTAGAGGGAAGTCTAGGATGATGATAAGTACCTATAGTTGCAATGGTTCTTGGTTTGGCGGTCTGCAAGTTATCTTTCTTTTATGATAGTTGAAGATAGTGAAGTTCATGTGTTTCGGTGAGAAGATTCTGATGGATAAAGTGGTTAAGGTTTGTGTAGTTGCTCCTGATGATTATAGCATACTTGTGGATGTCTCCTAATCATGTTCCTATCTAAACTTTGGTCTGTGTTAAGAAATTGAGATGGTGTGTGAAAATTGTTCCCAGATAATGTAGTGTGTAACTAGTCTTGGCTGACTTGGTTGATCCTAGTGATTACGGAGATCTCTAGAAGATTGTGGAAGTGTGTTGTGGTGTGGACAATCATGTTTGAGTCCTAGCTAAGGTACATAGTGATTTGCATTTTATTTCCTTTGCACAATGTTGTAATAGGTTAGGACCTATTTTGTAAATGTTTGTAATATCAACCTTGGATATTGTTCCAATGGTTGATGATTGTAATGATGACCTTGATTATCATTCCAAGGTTGATGTAGTGTATAAATACTTATAGTTGAGTCATGGAAAAGGTGTCCTTGAGTGAGAAATGAAAACATATTAAGAAAGGTCCAGAAAGGCAGAGCAGAGATAGAGGTAGAGGAAAGAAGAGGGAGAATAGAGCAGAGGAAGAGTAGAGCAAAGGAATTGTTATACTTCATTCACAATATAGAAAGGTATTGATCATGGCAATGAGTCTAGCAGTAAGCCACCCATAGGGTTTAACAACCCTTATTGTAATCTTTCTAGGTTTAAGGTTGAGGGAGTGAGCCTGCTAGAATTAGTTGTTCTTCATGGCAGTAAGCCAGTATGTTTAGGCCCGTGGAGTGACCAAGCCTAAACATCATTATTTCAAGATTGCAATATATATTGAGAGTTAATCCTCTCCATGGTTTTTCCCTACCTTGGGGTTTTCTATGTAAATCTGGTGTCTCTTGTGTTTGATGTTATATTTGTGGTTAAGTTTTTGATTTTATGCACTCATTGTTAAATCATAATAATTGTAGATAAGTGATGAATGTTTAAATTGCAAAAAGTATTTAAGTTTTTGTGACAATTGATCCACCCCCCCCTCTCAGTTGTTCAGCACATATCGACATATTTATCAGGGTTTATTCATTAGGATCAAGAATTAGTTGTTAATTGTTCCACAAGGTGCCAAAATAGGTCCAAATTAGTAAGGGTAAAAATTTTACTACATAACATCTTCCTTCTACAGATATGCATATGAATCTAATTAAAGAGGTGAAGAGAAAAATTTCTTATAGAAATATAGATCATTTACTTGAAATAGATATAGAGAAATTGAAATTTTATGTTGAACAACCTAGTCAAGTTACTAAGAAGTCATTGAATATCATTTCAAAGGAAATAGTTGAGAAGCACTTCAAACATTGTGATACACTTGGTCAAGCCCAACTATTATCAAGTATACTTATTCATGATGAGCTAAAAGAGCCATTATGATTGTTTGGTGTAGATTCACAAAAAGAGGAAAAGATGCCTAGAAAAAGATATTGTTGAAAATGTTAAAAAAGGTTTGGGTTCCATTGACAAAAAATTTTGATTAGAGGATAGGAGAATTTAAAGAAGAGTGATGTTGACATCTATTGTAAGTCCACAAATGCGAAGAAAGTGTTATATCTCTTCACTTTCAAGTGAAATTGGCTTAAGTAGAAAGACACTAACAAGATATGTAAAAAGGAGAAAGCTTTTCAAATGATAGTACTGTAGAAGGCAATTGGGCCCAATGTTGTGTAGGGCTCCTCGTTCTGACAATATTGAAGATGGTTTTATGAAGTTGATAACAATTTTTGGCATGATCATACTTGTCCTTCATCAAATAGTAGATATGTTCTTAGACGTAGGATCAGGCCAAATAGTTATAAACTACATATAAAACATTAGTTAGACATAACACAACATGAGATGTATGTGATGTTTTATGATGCAAATCCTCATTAAATATTGGGATTTTTTTTTTTGAAATGTTAAGGCCACATTATGTGAAGGCAAACAAAGTTTTTGAAACTTGTTTTCATATCATATTAATTTTGATCTTTACTATCAGGGGTTTCAAAAGATTAGAGAAGAAAGTGATGGTTTTCAAGATGCACCTCCTAAACGGCTAAGTTAGTTCATAGCATCCATCTTATGTGATAAATTAGATGATGATACAGATGGTCCAATCAAATACATAAAAGGACTTTGTGAAACATGTGGAAATTTGGCTAAAATGCCTTTGAGTAATGAAGATACTAACATGACGAAGATGGTAAATTGCAAGAGTTACAAGTACATAAAGTTTAAAACTTAAAACAAAATTTGGGAAAGAATCCACAAGGTTAGATTATGTAGAAGAGGAGGTACCTATTGGAACATTTATGGAAATTTTCCATAAATTGATACAATTGTATATACATCATCTATTTTTTGCTAAGTGGCAAGCAAAATAGTTTCAATTGTTAAGAGATACCTTCTCACCTAGAATAGTTTTATCAGTAGTTGACTTTGTAGAAAATTACTCTTTTACCCATCAAAAGGAGATTCAAACACAACAATACTATTCAAAGTAGGTCACTATTATGGTGCATGTGTGTTATCAACATGCACAATTGGATTTGGATGGTGTTGACAATACATATCAACAACGAGTCATTAATAAAGAATATCACTTTTATATTAGTGATGATAAAGAGCATGACACACATTTTATATAACATTGCTTTAAGAAGTTTTTTCATGATTTGGCACGAAGGGGTGTGAAAATTGAAAAGCATTTTGTATGGTCATATGGATGTGCATCACAATTCAAATCATCAAGGTTGTTTTATACACTTTGTAGGTATTATCAACATGATAATATACCACATGTTTGGATTTTCTTTGAGATTGGGCATGGAAAGGGTGAACATGATGGTGCAAGAGCTTGCATAAAACATGCTCTAAGAAAACATCAAATGAATTATGAGGAAGATCATATAAATTATGCACATGATATTGTTGAATGGTGTAAGAAACACTTCACATGTGAGGTCGACACATCTTCAAGGAGTAACCCACATCCAAATAGAGTGTTCTAGGAGATATTAGGTATGTATTGTTTGAAAAAAGTTTGACTTGTTTAATATTTACTTAAATATTTATTTTATTTCATGTTGAGATTACAATTTTATAATTCTGGACAATATATATATATATATATATATATATATATATATATATATATATATATATATATATATATATATATATATATATATATATATATATATATATATATATATATATATATATATATATGGGAAAATAAGGGGAAACACAAGAATCAATAACAACAACCACAAAACTATCTAAATTCAAGATATAAAGACCCTAATCTAACAATGAAGCACAAAATGACAATAGAAATCAAACGATGAAAGCCATAATACCTCAATTCTTATGCCAAAGTTGATTCTCCTCCATTGCTCTTCTCCATTTTGCTTTGTGTGCTCTTAGATTTTGTAGTATGCAAGATATATGATAAGCTCAATATGATAGCAAAATCGAAGATTGTGGTTAAACTTGAAATGAAGATGAAGGCTTGCTTTTATAGAGGGTGAGAGATAAGGATTGATGGCTAGGATTAAAAGGCGAGTGCTATGATGTGGATGACTGAGATTAAAATATAATCTTAGTGCTTATGATGCACATTAAATGGGTATGACAAGTGACCAAAATTAGGAAGAGAGTGTGAACAAGTGGGATTTTTTATTTAATTTGGAGAGAAAGTGCTTATGACGCACAATGAATGAGGTTAAAAATAGAGATGTGAGTGGGATAAATAACTTAAATAATAAAATTATTTAAGTTATGAGAGACATGTGGTATTTAAATAAATATGAATTTATTTAATTATATATTAGAAAGGGATTTAGTAAAATAATTAAATAAAATTTATTTAATTATTTAAGAGGAATAAAGAGAAAAATGAATTAATTAAATAATTTGAAATTATTTAATTAATAAAAGAATGTGTCATTAGGAAATAATTAAATAATTAGAATTATTTAATAATGTGAGAGAAGACAAAAATTAGTGAGAAAATGTTACTCACAGACTTGGGACAATTTTGAGTGTCTACATTTTGCCCCTCTTTGATACAATGTGGATCTAAACATTGTGTCAAAAAATAATTAGAAAATTTTGGCCTAGGACTTACCCCAGTGTGCCCTAGATAAAACGGGGTAGCTGATGCCTCCTCCAGAAATTTGATAAATTTTTAGAAAATTCCAAAAAAAATGGTAAATTTACCGATAAATTTATGTGATAGACGGAAGAAATGTTAATGCGAAAGAGATGATGTTAACAAGTAATGAAGAATTATTGGGCTAGTGAAATGGAATGAGATCTTGCTTGATAGATTTTGAGCTTTTAATTTCATTGCATAAATATCATCATAGAGCTTTTATTATGGCAATGGATGATGAATACCATGGCATGATATAAACCAAGGTGCAAGATACTATCCATTGTAAAATAGACACATGGCAAACAAGGAATGCCATGACACAGACTAGTAATCATATAATATGTGAGGAAGTAACCATGAAGCATACTAGTCTTAGTACAAGAAAGCATTAGATGACCTTTCACTGGCACGGGAAATTTTGATTATGCCAAATGAAATCCCAATCACACACAAGGAACTTAGTTTCACCAGTCATATTGCCAAGACAAACTGCCAACATAAATCAAAGATAAAAAAGGTCATGATCTATCATCGCTTCTCTCACCACTTGTAGACTTCCTCAAGGCACATAAGAACATGACCAAAGATCAATCAAATAAACAGATAAGACAAACTACACCAATAGAATCAACATCCATTTAGATCTTCTTGCCAGATAATGAGTGTTTGTTTGATATGATTGGAGGATAACACCTGGTTTTAGGAAAGGAAACATGTCATATAAGATGTCAAGTCTAGTTTTGATGATGCAACTACCTGTATAAGGTAAATGATAGGATTGTGTTTGATTTCATAAATGAGACACCTCGTATAAGACATCTGGTCTAATTTTGAGAGAGTGACAATCTATATAATTGATATGATTGATAAAGATAACTAATAATGATGAACAATCATAATTGGGCAATTGATCAGTTAGGATTGGAGACTTATTGAATAGTTTATCTATTGTTTTGATAGTTAATAATACAAATGAAAGATAAAATGATAATACACACAAGCAAGCAAGAAAGTATGCACAAATGATACAAAAACAAAGAGGGTATTGTCCTTGTCAAGTTGTAAACCAATGTTAATTGATTGATTAATGATGATTGATTGTGTCACATCTCATTTTATGGACTATATTATTAATCTAGATTAGTGAACATTTACTATGATTATTTTTACTTTGAGTAAATTCCACGTGTGTGAAGGTAATTATCATGATATTATATTTGCATGAATTGGAAAGTTGATTTAATATTAAATATTATCGATGTGATTATAATGTTTTGCTTTGGCTAAGTTTTGAGGAACTAACCTATTGACATCAAGTTGAGTGCAAATGAATGCAGGTACACGTCGAAGATGAGAACATGGTTGAGGTAGAGATGTTATAACCACTTGGCAAGACCTGTTTGGGATGGATAACCCTGATGCACTCACACACTCACATAGTCTCATGTCATATTGCATTTTCTGAATGATCTTATTATGCATTATTAATTAGTCGATAAATGTGATTGATGACTTAGGAGTAGATAAATATGTGCTTTATTTGCTACAATAAGTCTAATTCGAATGCATGATTTAGTCATAAATATTAATGATCTTTTGATTTATATTTAAAATGGTGTATTTTATATTATTTAATAATAAATAATAATAAGTGTTTTCCTATTTATATAAATATTATTGTTTGAAAAACAATATCTTTGTTATATTTGCAAATACTACTTTTTTTATTAAAAAGTGATTATGCTTTATTAAAATAGATAAATTGCATTAATAATATTATTATTTTTAGAATCTAAATAAAAGAATTAAAGGAAGTTACTGTCATGCAAGTGACAAAAATTTAAATAAGATTATTTTACTCTATTCTTTAAAAAAATGAGAATTTTTGAAAAGCAACGATGCATGCAAAACATAAGTAAACATCAGTTTTTAGAAAAGCAAAGAAAACCTAAAAACATAGGACACCAAGTTTAGGAGCAGATTTTTGATAAAACAAGGGTCAGTAAGAAAGAGGAACATCATTATTATGTTTTGAGCATTGATAGGACAGAGGAGGACATTCATTCTTTGGCAGCTATAGATAGAAGAAAGGAGCAGCGACAGCAACAAGAATTTGACCTTTTGGCAAGTGAATATAATCAGGTATTTTCCTTGTTTTAATTGCAATAATTTATGGTTGTATATGACTATTAAAACCATAGCAAATCTGGCCTATGAACTATTCTTCTCTGGTCTATGTTATACCTTTGGGCGGCCAGTATTTTATATTTTCCTAGTTTATGATTTAAAACTCCCTGCTGTCAACTATCTTATTCCCTGCGATGTGATTTTGAGTCAACCATTAGTTTGAATGCGTGTGTTCTATCATTCTTGCCATTGGGGATCGGCCTTCTGTTTGTATGTGTTTGGCCTCTTTGTTTTGCTTGACTACCTTAGAATTCATCCCTACCACCAGTCTCTTTAAAACCCACGGTGTTTGATATTGGTTTGGCCTGCCAAACATGCATGAAGTTGGGTGGCTGTGCTTTTGATCTTGCCGCCTATTCTTGTTTTTGTCATTTATCAATTAATCTTGTTCTTGACTCTGCTATTCTTTGTCTTCCTAGTTTTATGCTAAGTGAATCGGCCCTTTTTCTTGATCTTGATGCAACCATTGAATCCATAGTTAACAAGTTATCTGGGATGCTGATAATTTATTCTCTGGCAGTCTTAAATTCTTATAGCTATTTTTTCTTTCTCTATATTTTTTGTTAGAAGTCAATCTGTTGCTAGGTGTCAGCCTCTACTTCTTGGTCAAACTGTGTGTCTTACTTTTGAAAACAACTCTTAAATTTAGGTGACAATATTAGGTTCTTGTTGCAACCTTGTATTATTTTATCAAAGGTTCATGTTGTAGCTATATATTTTAACTATTTTAATGATGTTTAGATCTATATAGTTACTATCGCTAATTTGAGAATAACCTATTTGTGAGTTATGTTGCTTTTAATTTAACTTACTATCATAGTTCCTGTCACAGTTGTTACTATCATAGTTATTGTCACAATTGTGATAGTAAGTTTGTTGAATGACTTAGAAAACTTATCACATTATGGATATTTGAATGAAATATGGACTAGGAAATAAAATCAATTTAATAACCTTATAGATGTCATTTGTATGATTAAATGATGAATTACTTGCTTGAAAAATGTGTTTTCATGATGGATGCTTTGGCAAGCGGGTTAGAGATGGATTATAGGTGAATATGGGTTGTTATTTATTTTGAAAAGAAAGTAGACTATTAGTTATGAGTTTTGGGGGTTACTTTTGGGCTAGGATGTCGAATGTGAATTATCAGAGATGGATTTTCCTCTTTTCAGGAATTGAACACATAACTATTTTTCTAATGCTTAGGCCTAAGTGAGGAGTCACTGAAAAAGATGAGTATTTGTCTAGCAAACTTTATTTATATATATCTCTGCCACATCATGCTGTGAGACAATTTGCATATCATTATTTTGATTTGCACATTAGACTTCAGGTTGCATCAAGTGTTCCCTCCTGCTAGTTATTTCTAGGTAGCTAGACATTTTGTGTAGGGTTGGGTTTCCTTCTTGTTATGAAGGGATTTGGGGAAGTGTATTTGCTTCATGGTTGGGTGGAAAAGTGCCTAAGCCATGTTCCCATCTCTCGGCTCATAGGAGAACCATGTGGGGTGACTAGAGAGTTTTGTTTGATTTATTTATATATTGTACATGATTATTGTAACTTGTAATTATTATTGGATGAAGTATGGCATGAAAGCCAATGGACTTTGTATATTCTTTTATAGTGCTAGCACCTAGATTAAGCACGTGATTTTGTAAGATTTAATATTTTTATTGATTCATGTTCATGAGATTTATCTATTACTTGAGATGATGTAATTAAGTGGATTATTTACTTCATGTAACTTTTGTGATGGTTTGAGTACTGTACATTTGGTATTAGAGCTTTAGGTTGAACACTACGGCCTATTTGGGACTATTATGCTAAGTTGCAAACTTGATGCAGATTATTCATCATGAATACTAGAAAAACTAATTGTGGTGGAGGATCAAGAAGTGGTCAAAATAGAAGAAACTGTGGAGGTGCAAGTAATGGTCAAAATGCAAGGAATTGTAGAGATACTAATAATGATAAAGATGGAAGATTGGATTGTATTCGATCTCTCTTAACCCAATAGGATATGAGAATGAAT
Source organism: Cunninghamia lanceolata (assembly GCA_027924645.1). Taxonomy (NCBI): domain Eukaryota; kingdom Viridiplantae; phylum Streptophyta; class Pinopsida; order Cupressales; family Cupressaceae; genus Cunninghamia; species Cunninghamia lanceolata. The sequence goes on from BSBN01000609.1 coordinate 1,312,061, forward strand.
TCTCTTGAGTAGGAGATTAGAGGGAATCATAGAGAGAATAATTAGAATGAAAACCCATGAGGTGCTAATGCAAATGAAAAACCAAGGGCTGAGGCACAAAATGAGAACCTGAGGATAGAAGTCCAGGTTCCGGAGGTTGAAGATAATGCTAAAAATTGAGTAAGGATTGCATAGGAGTTGGGAAAAGACCTCAAGAAGGTCTCACTACCCAAATTTGATCAAAGGACAATTGGAGATGGAGATGAAGCATGGATCATAGAAATGGAGAAATACTTTGAGCTCTAAAATATTTCTAATCACACAAAGGTAATGTGGGGATCATATCAGTTGACTAGTGAAGCGAAAACATGGTGGGACAATGAGAAGGAAGATAAGAAATTGTTACCTGGTGAAATAACTTGGGAAATTTTCCTGTAACTTTTCAGGAAAAGGTGGTTACCACAGCTCTTCTTCGACAAGAAGATGATGGAGTTTCAAAATTTGGTTCAAGGAGGAATATCTGTAACCAGTTATTGGGAGAGGTTCTTGCATCTACTTAAGTATGTTCCACAGTACTAGACGGATGAAAGATTCTAAATCAGGAAGTTTATTTTAGGCTTAAGGCCCTAGATTGGAGAAGAGGTAGACATTCATAATCCACTTACTATGGATGTAGTTTTTGAGAAAGCAATTAAACAAGAACAAAAGTTGTAGCAAGCAACCAGTTACCATAAGCAGAGAGATGCAAAGTTTGCCAATAAGAGACCTTAGAATAACCAACAGAATTACAATTAGAATAACAATCAAGGTAATAGTAATTGGAAGATCAAGAATTTGAAGAGAGGTAATAACTCTTAGGATGGAAATGGTGGAAACTAGCATGGAGGAAACAAAAGAGGTGGCTATAACAACTGAAATAACAACCAGCGGGAAAGGACTGAAGGACCAAAAGCACCTAAGAGTGGATACTATGTTTGTGGAGGAGAGCATTGTGCAAATTCATGTCCCCAGAGATCAAAGGGGAGAGGAAATAGAAATCAACAAGGAGCACCACAATATCAGATACATGCCACAGTGGACAATCGGCCAGATGACTTTCAGGCAGCACCTATATAGTTTCAAGGTAAGCTCTATGGACTACCTATTTCCATTTTGATTGATACTGGTGCCACAGAATGTTTTTTAGATCCTAGAGTAGTATCTAAGTTATCTATTAGACTTGGGCATATGGAAAATTCTTGGATGGTACAATATAGAAATAGAGTAGAGAAGAGAGTAGACTCGTGTCTAACATGCAGTGAGTTAGAGCTTCTGAGTTTTCAGACACAAGTTAATTTGTATGTATCACCTTTAGGGTCTTATGATGTGATTCTAGGAATCAATTGGTTAGCTGAGCATAAGTCTCTAGTAAACTATGAAGACAAAATTGTTAGATGTTTGGATGACTTAGGAAATCAGGTGGAAATTAATGGATCTAAGAGACCTTTAGAGCTTATACAAATCTTAGCTATGCATTTGAAGAAAATCAAGAGGAAAGGGTGTGTCATTTATGTTGTCCAAGTAAAGGACCTTGACAACGAAGAACCAATATTCAATGACTATCCAATCCTAAGAAATTTTTGAGATGTATTCCCTATGGAGTTGATAGAGTTACCACCAAAGAGAGAATTTGACTTTTCGATTGATTTTCTACCAAGGACTAAGCCTCAATCTAAGGCACCCTACAGGATGACTACTATAGAATTGTATGAGCTTAAAGCACAACTGCAGGAGTTGCTAAATCAAGGGTTCATTAGACCTAGTGTGTCACCATGGGGCACACCATTTATATTTGTAAAGAAGAAGGATGGTACTTTGAGGTTATGCATTGATTATAGGATGCTTAACAAAGCTACTATAAAGAATAAGTACCCACTCCCAAGAATAGATGAGCTCTTCGATTAGATGAAGGGAGCTACGATGTTCTCCAAGATAGACCTTAGATCTGGCTATCACCAATTACAGAATAAGGATGAGGACATCTCTAAAGTAGCTTTTAGAACTTGATATGGTCATTATGAGTTTATAGTGGTACCATTTGGGTTGACTAATGCTCCAGTAGCCTTCATGAATTTGATGAATAGCATATTTAGTGATTGTTTAGATGATTTTGTGTTGATCTTACTTAATGACATATTGATATACTCTAAATTAGTGGAAGAGCATGAAAGGAATTTGAGGATAGTCTTATAGCACTTGAGAGAGTGGAATCTTTATGGTAAGCTACCTAAGTGTACATTATTTCAAGATAAAGTGCACTATCTTGGTCATGTGATCTCGGCAGAAGGGATTGTAGCTAATCCTAAGAAGATTAAGGTGATAATAGAATGGCTAGCACCTCAAAGTGTGATAGAAGTTAGAAGTTTTATGGGACTTGCAGGTTATTATAGAAAGTTTTTGGATGTTTTCTCAACTTTAGTAGCACCGATTACCTCGCTACAAAAGAAGGGTAAGAAGTTTGAATGGACAGAAAGGTGTGAGCAAGATTTCCAAGTGCTAAAGGAAAATCTCACAACTACTCCTATCTTGACAATACCAGATCCTAATGGTCACTTTACAGTTATAACTGATGCTTCAAGAGAAGGATTAGGAGGAGTGTTGATGTAGAATGAGAAAGTGGTTGCTTATGAATCAATAAAGCTAAAGCAATATGAGTTAAACTATGTGTCGCATGATCTTGAGTTAGCCACCATAGTTCATGCACTTTAGATGTGGAGGCATTATCTTCTAGGTAAGCTTTTTGAGTTAAAGATAGATCATTTAGGGCTCAAGTATATAATTAGTCAACCTAACCTTAATGCATGATAGAGAAGGTGGTTAGAATTCCTCAGTGAGTATGACTTTGGAATTGAGTATATAAAAGGAAAGGAGAATAGAGTAGCAGATGCTCTTAGTAGAAGAAGACATTTGGCTACCATGGTTACAACAAGATCCAATTTGAAGTAGAAAGTAATTCAGAATCTTCAAGGGGATGAGCATTATGAAAGAGTGAAGCAAGATTTGGAAGTAGACCCCTTAGATCACAGGTTTGATGGCTATGTGATTGAGCTAGATGGACTTTTGAGATATCAGGGAAGGATGTATATTCCTGACTCAGGAGATTTGAGGAAGTTAGTTCTTGAGGAGACCCACAATACACCATATTAGGGGCACCCAGGAGTGACCAAGATGGTCGAAGGTTTGAGACCCTTATACTTTTGGCCTAGACTTAAGAAGGATGTGATAGAATTTGTGGCTCGATGTTTGGAGTGTCGATGAGTCAAAGCTGAGCATGTGCATCTAGTAGGATTGTTGTACCCACATACTGTTCTTGAGCACAAGTGGCAACTGATAAGTATGGATTTTATTCAAGGGTTTCCCATGTCAAAGAATAGATATGATGTCATCTTAGTGGTTGTGGACAAGTTGACAAAGGTAGCACATTTTATTCCAGGGAATCTTTCATATGGTTCTTTGGTATTAGCTAAGAAGTTTGTTCAAGAGAATTTTTGATTGCATGGAGTGCCTGAGACGATCATTTTAGATTGAGACACTCGCATGACATCTAGATTTTGGACAACTCTTAATGCAGCATTGGGAACCAAGTTGAGTTTCAGTTCGGCATATCATCCTCAAATAGATGGCTAGACAGAAAGAATCAATCAGGTTGTAGAAGACCTTCTCATGATGTATTGTATGGATCAATAGTACAAATGGGAGGAGTATCTTCCATTGGTGGAGTTTGCATACAACAATTCATACCATGTATCTTTGGGAATGACACCGTTTGAAGCTCTTTATGGCTGTAGGTGTTGAACACCTATCAGTTGGGATAAGGTAGAGGACAAAATAGTGATTGGTACTGATATGCTAAGGGAAATAGATGATTAGATGAGATTGATCAAAGGGAAATTGAAGTAATCTTCTGATCATTAGAAGAGCTATGCAGATAGAAATAGGACACCTAGACAATTCTCAATTGGTGACAAAGTCTTCTTGAGGGTCAAACCTTAGAAGAATTTAGTTTCATTTGGAAAAGTGTCCAAACTTGCTCCTCGATTTGTAGGACCATTCAATGTCCTAAAAGTGATCAATCTTGTAGCTTATAGACTTACTCTACCACCTGCAGTTGCCAGAATCCATAATTTTTTTCATGTGTCCTTTCTTAAACTTTATCATCCTGATGCTTCACACATTCTTGATTGGCATGCTTTACAGGTTCAAGATCCAGGAGTGGTGCTAGTGGAGCCCACTTGAATTTTGGAGAGGCATAGTGTTAAGTTACGTAGAAGGAATGTGGTGCAGTATAAGGTCCAATGCAACCAATATTTAGAGGATAGTGCCACATGGGAGGATGGAAATGAGATTGATAGATGTTTTCCTCATTTGAGGATATAGCATAGATTTCTTATTCATGCATGGATAATTATGATACTTTGAGCTACTATTATTGTTTTATGATACTTTGGATGTTAGGAATTTGTAGGTCTAATTAAACCAATTCCACATAACCCAATAGGAGAAACAAGATGCTAAAACAAACCATAATGCAAAGATCAAGTGAATAAGCAACAAGATAACACAAGAAATATCCTGGGAAAACCCTTTGTAGGGAAAAACCTAGCCTCCAAAAGCATCCACGCTCAAATGTATTATTTAGCAATATGAAATTACAATACAATCCATGAGCCTCCATGAATACCTCTGAACCCATCAAGCACCTCCAATGAAACCTCCATGTGTACAAGCATGAATCCACACATCACCTGCCATGGTTCACAATATGCATTTACAGGAGAGAGCTCAATACAATGACAACCTCTCACAAACCTCCAATCCACCTACAATGAAATAGCCAACATTACCCAAACCACTAACCATGTGCTTGCTTTTATAGACCAACCTCACACAAATACAACTTGTGGTATTGGATAAAACCATGTGCCCCAAAAACCATGGTAACACAAAACCATTAAATTATAAAACCACTTGACCCCACATTTGACTATTGGTACTAACTTTTCCTAATTAATCAAATAATACAAATAATAATTAATTACTCTATGTGTCCCACACACATAAAATAACTAATTCAATGTTACAATACAACTTATACAAGTGGTAATCGAATAAAATAGTACAATATTATGCAAGGTGTAAAACACCTATCCCAACATTCTCCCACTTGTTGTAAACATTGCATAAGGGTCAATACATGAAATACATCATCATAGGTAAACATGAAATCACATAAATCTCCAGAATGCTCTCATGCTCGAACAAGATACCTGCAACAAAGAAAAGTGACCAGCATCTCAAGCAAGAACTCTCGTCATCCTCCAATGTGCCACCTATGGAAGAAAAGGAACATGCCAAGGTGAAGATGAACCAATCCAAAGAACACAACCTTCAAATCCAAGTGAAACCATAAGGCTCCAAGCTGTTGTCAAAGGTAAAAAACCCACATGACTGGAAATAGCATCCACAACATATGCTAATACATCCAACCATCCATACCTCGTAGGTATCAATAACATCAATAAACTCATGCCAACAACATATCCAACCCATATACTACAATAACAAGATCCATGAATAAAACCTACCAATGAAGAACACATACATCCAGGAACTCCCATTGCATGGGTAATGTCAAATCTGAAAATAGATCCATGGCATACCAAGTCTATCGATCAACAATCAAATCAAGGTGTAACTAATCAACAAGCCAATGTAGTACCAAGAACAATCACAATGATCCACACATGCATGATAAATCACTGCATACTCTCTCACAACATGTTACCATAACTCTCCCAAAGTCCAACCATATCAACATGATCCTCCAAGAAGTAACCATAAGACAAAGAGAGAAAACCTATAAATCATAATGTCCTACAAACACCTCAAAGTGCTAAGCTGTGTAAAGTATGATCTCCTCTACAACCCCAAATGAAAAGCCTCAACATCACCCAACCATTCAATCTCATAAGACCAAATGAACATATGTAACATGTAACCAACATGGATGTAAGCATCTCTAATCAAGGTAGACCAAAATCATAACCATTCCTTAAATAGGAATAAGCCCAATCACATCTTCTAAACTCCTCATAATGAACATCATAAATCAAGCCATATGAACAAGGAGATAACCATGCTAACATCCCTCAAATGAACCCTCCAAAACCAATAACTATAGCTCAAGATCCATATCTATGAGAAGATGAAACATAAAGTAAAATGCATCTAAAAGGATGGGCAATACCTCATAGATGATAAACTTCTGAGTAGACCAAGAGTGGGGAATGAGAATGCTCCTCAAGGATACACCAAGTCACAATGACTCTCTCCAAGAACAAACTCATCTAGGTCCATAATGAACTCACGTCCATATCTAGGTGTAAGGCTCCTCGGTCTATCTGCTGAAACCTCCAAAGAGTAACCATCTCAACAAGTGTCTCTAATCACAAGAGAACTCCAGCCTCACCTATGTCTCCAAGTATCCATGAGCACCTATAACTGAGCAATACATGCCAACTCCAAATGCAACATAGCACCATCGTGAAGTAATCAAGCAAATGATCAAAGTACTCAATACCCAGAGAACCAACAAGATCATTGTCAATGCTCCTACTGCACGTCTACATAAGAATCCCATCATGACATCATGATCTAACCATCTCCTCGTAAGAACATCACATGCAACAAAGTGTACAATGATGCATACATCCTGTCTCAAGAGAACCTGTATCTAGAATCAAGAGCCCATCAAGACACAATATCAACATCTCTAAATCAAGGATAAACATGTCAAACTGACAAATCATAAACCTGACACCTCAACCAAAAACTTGAAGAAGTCCTCCATGGTAAACCAAGATGTCAACATCTCAAATCATATGAAGATAACAATCTCCTATCATCTAAACTAAAAATGTCAAAGAACTCTCAAAGCCAAAAGCTCCTCCATGACACTAACACCACTGCAGAAGATCATCCATCACGTATGATGAATCCAACATGTTGTCAAAGCTCCCACTGAAACTCTGATACCAAGCTATCCATGACAACAAAATAACCATCTCCTAAATGAAGATTATCCATGGCCCCAAACCAATCAAGGAATCCCATTGTAACATCAACAGCTCCCAAAAGGTCTAGTGAACCAAAATCTCCAAATAAGAAGATAAAACCATCACTGTCAAAAGCTAACATAGAACATGTATCCAAGCTCTCCATGAAATCATGATAAACATGCTACAAGTCCTAATCAACTAACTATCAAAGCACTCTAATCATCCATCCTCTTATCCCAAAGCAACATACCAATGCACAAATGACCACAGACAAGGCCAACTAATGAAGTCTGCATAAACACTGAATCAATCTAGTGGATATAGACAGTCCACATCCGAGTCATCCCACTATAGCCAAGGGGTAGCTAATCCACAAAACTACATAACTCGGAGATCCAAAATAGATGTAACATGCAAACTCATCATCACACTAGTAAACTGTAAACTGAGATATCAAAGAAGATAACCTGTAGACTCCAAGACTCAAACACCAAATCAACTCTAGATTTGATTTTCCAACAAGTCCACAAATGAATACCATAGTCAAGGAACTAACCAAGCATCCAGGAGATAAGAACAATCCCCTAAAACAACACCACAACACCACCTGTAATCATGAATCAAACATCATAGCCCATACCTGTCAATCGCATACATGATCATGTCGTGCCAATACAAAAGTGTGCCTGCATATCCATGACACCATAATCATCATCATCATTGTACCTGTACTCAACTCCCACTGAAACGAGACTCCAAGTCTCACACGAGTATCAACCATGTCCTCAAACTAGAAGACAACCTGTACTTGTCTCCATCAAAGTCATAACTCTGAAAACATCTGTAAACCTGTATTAGGGAGCACCAAATCTGAGAACCTGCTATACCATGTTGATGGTCTCATAGCAACATGCACTCCCACAAGTCTGTGCCAAAAAATCCATCCAAATGCACTTATAAATACACTCTGAACCTCAGGCTCCACAAGTGATCAATCACATACAACACTCTCTCTACACATCAAACTGAAAATCTACATGATCCAAACTATAGTACACTGCACTAGCTCTCCAATGCCTATCCAAAATCCAAAATCTAATTTCGTATGAGAAAGTTATGAGCATAAAATTGTATTGGAGCAATGCGGGCTCCAAACACCAAATTATGACACAAATATAAAAATATGATCATGAAACCTATACCACTACATAGTGCTCAGAAAGAAATTTTCGATGCCTATAAGAAGTCGAAAAACTGATACCATATGTGAAAGTTATGCCTCCCGGAAGAAAAGGCACTTCGAGGGCTAAAAATGGACCCCTGGTGGGCCCCTGTACCCTGATGATGTGGCATGATGTCATTGCTGATGTCATCACTACTGATTGGGCATGAGTTGGAGCTGATGTGGTGCTGGGTTGGCATTTAGAACATTTCTTTGACAGGCGGAATTAAAAAAAAGTTTGTTTTCATGTATATCTCCATTGGACCCAACACCTTTTAAACTAGGATTTAATATTAATAAAGTCCAAATTAAAAAATTATTTATAAGGCTTTCATTTAAAAAAAAAAAACATTTTCCTCCCACCGCTGAAATTTTCCAACCACCACCTCTTTTTTTTTTTAAAAAGGAGAGGATTTAAATAAAGAAAAAAAATTTAATTTTTCCCCCTCCCCCCCACGTCAACCTTTTATAAGGTTTTAAAATTTAAAGTTTTTCAATAAAGTTTTAAAGCCCACATAAAGGGCTGCCGATGGAGGATAGGTGGGGGACCGGTGGGCTGACTGGCATATGCTGGCGGTACCGCCGGTACCTTCTACAGCATACAGCGCAGGCAGGGTACGGCGGTACCCCCTGCAACTTAATTTTTTTTTTTTTTCAATCTTGCATTTTTTTGTGATGCCATTCTATAGTTTCAGGTTTAATTTTTTTTTTCTTTCAAACTATAGAAAATCAACCAACCATGCACAGGGAAATTTTTTTTTTAAATTTAATCCTGCAAATCCATACAGCATACCTGGGAGGGACATTTTTTGCTTTTTTTCTCCAGTGATCAAACTATGGCAAATTTTATATGATTTTTCGTCTCTTAGGCCTCCTGAACTCAATGGTAAGGTCCGTTTTGTCCCAGGAGGTCATTTGTGAAAGTTCCTCCTCAAAACCCTCATGAAGCCAAAACTTGGAAACCCTCTTTAGCCATGATTTTTCAATCACCCGATCTGCAACATATACAACAAATCACCAATACTCAGAACCCCCAATTTGCAATACAACCTACACAAAACTTTGTAGTGTCCCAAATCCTTACATGCATTGCCATGGCTTCCATTTTCTACCTGATCTACACACACAAGGGTTATACACATCCAAGGAGCTCACACCTCCCTCAACCATGAACATGGCTCTGATACCAACTGTTAGGAATTTGCAAGTCTAATTAAACCAATTCCACATAACCCAATAGGAGAAACAAGATGCTGAAACAAACCATAATGCAAAGATCAAATGAACAAGCAACAAGATAACACAAGATATATCCTGGGAAAACCCTTTGCAGGGAAAAACCCAGCCTCCAAAAGCATCCATGCTCAAATGTATTATTCAACAATATGAAATTACAATACAATCCATGAGCCTCCATGAATACCTCTGAACCCATCAAGCACCTCCAATGAAACCTCCATGTGTACAAGCATGAATCCACACATCACCTACCATGGTTCACAATATGCATTTATAGGAGAGAGCTCAATACAATGACAGTCTCTCACAAACCTCCAATCCACCTACAATGAAATAGCCAACATTACCCAAACCACTAAACATGTGCTTGCTTTTATAGACCAAGCTCACACAAATACAACTTGTGGTATTGGATAAAACCATGTGCCCCTGCCCCAAAAACCATGGTAACACAAAATTATTAACTTATAAAACCACTTGACCCCACATTTGACTATTGGCACTAACTTTTCCCAATTAATCAAATAATACAAATAATAATTAATTACTCTATGTGTCCCACACACATAAAATAACTAACCCAATGTTACAATACAACTTATACAAGTGGTAACCGAATAAAATAGTACAATATTATGCAAGGTGTACAACACCTATCCCAACATTGGATACATAGTTGGTGGTAGATTGATAAATTATTATTTTAGTGTGTAATAAGACATCAAGATGATGTCTCTTCCTAGTGGAGAAGGATGTCACATCTCATTTTATGGACTATATTATTACTCTAGATTAATGAACATTTACTATGATTATTTTTGCTTTGAGTAAATTCTACGTGTGTGAAGGTAATTATCGTGATGTTATATTTATGTGAATTAGAAAGTTGATTCAATCTTAAATATTATCGATATGATTATAATATTTTGCTTTGGCTATGTTTTGAGGAACTAACCTATTGACATCGAGTTGAGTGCGAATGAATGCACGTGAAAGGAAGTTAGGTGTGCAGAAATCACTTCCTAAACTAATATAATGAGGGGAGAGGTATGCAAATTTGTTTTAACCCTTACAATTGAAACAATATTAAACTTATATCAAAGATATTACAGAAGTAAACACAATACAAGAATGTAGATAGAGAGAAGTAGACACAAGATGTATCATGGGGAAAACTTTTTTAGGTAAAAAACTCCACACTCTAAAACCTACACAATGTATTATTTGAAATAGCTACACTTTACAAAAGACTTGTAATGCAAGTTCTTCCAAGAGTCTTCAAATGTTGATTTTGGAGCTATTCTAGTAGCATAACAGTACCTGTAAAAACACTATGCAACTTCAACTCCAAACTATGCAATATATAGAGATTACAAGGCATATTTTGGAAGCATCTTGGGATAGGCATCCACCTTGGCCACATGGACATTATCCCACACCAAAGGACACTTGTCCTTTGCTGAAAATACATCCCTTACGTCTGTCATACATGGCAGATTTGACTTTCCCAACATGGAGTGCTCTAAGGCTAAAAATAGACTATAATAGATGTTCTTACGCATCTTACAGCTATCATAGATTTTTCCAACATAACAACCTTAAATGTTGTAAGAGAATCTGTCATACAATGCTAAATGTAGCATATTCCTCTTACAACATGTCATAGCCCAACTTGGGTGCCCAAAGATGCCTTTCCCTCATGCAAAGATACTCACCGACACATACCACAAGATGCTGACACATGGCATAGTAGTGCCAGCTCAAATGAGATGTCCAAATCCATGTAGGTTTGACTTGACCATCCAAGTCACATTCCACGTAAGATGACATGTCATCATGCCACCTCAACTAAGTGACCAAATTGAATGTGCAAGTAAATACAATATTAGGCAATAAATAAATATACAATTAAATAAATAATGCTAGGAATTTGCAAAGGTTGAGACACCTTAATTCCCAACATTCTCCTACTTATCAAACACCTTGCAAGAGCCAAAAGAAATGAAAAGATTAAACTGCTAGGGGTTAAGAGGCCCATAGACTCCGAACACAATCTAAACTTCTCTATGCTCACTGGTTTAGTCAATGCATCTTCAACATTCTTCAAAGTATCTACTTTCTCCAATATCACCTTCACATCCTCTACCATGTCTCACACAAAATGAAACTATACATCAATATGCTTTGTTTTGGAATGGAAAGTTAGATTCTTTGCTAAGCAAATTCCACTCTAACTTCACAACAGATAGTAATATGTCCTACATCAACACCAATATCTGAACACAACCTCTTAAGCCAAATGGCTTCCTTACAAGCATGAGTTGCTTCCATATACTTAGCTTTTGTCATGGACAAAGTGACCACAGGTTGTCGCTTACTCATCCAACTAATTGCACCACCAAACATAGTAAACACATAAGCACTAGTGGATCTCCTACTGGCAATGTCACTTGCCCAATTAGAATCCACAAATCCATGAATACATATAGAATGCAGAGGTCCTGTAGGATGACCATGATAACATAGGGAATACTTGGAAGTACCCTACAAATATCTAAACACTCTCTTTACTACATCCCAATGTACTCGTCTAGGATTAGCCATAAACTGACTAAGGACTCCCACTGCTTGGACAATGTCTAGTCTTGTACAGACCATAGCATACATCAAGTTGCCAACAACACTAGAATAAGGTACTATGCTCATATCCTCCATCTTAGAAGGAGACTTTGAACAATCATTAATAGATAACTTTGTCCCCAAAGAAATAGGAATAGACAATGGTCTACAATCTTCCATGTTGAATCTATCCAACATAGTTTTCACATACTTACTCTGGCTTAACCAAAGTTTTTTGTTTTCTCTATCTCTTCTAATTTCCATTCCCAAAATGTACCTGGCTGCCCCTAAGTTTTTCATCTCAAACTATATTAAACTGAGACTTCAAATCATAAATCATATTCTTACCATTCCCAATTAGCAACATATCATCAACATATAGTGCAATAATGAGAATATGATCATTGTCAAACTTGTAATACACACAATGATCTGATTATGATCTCAAAAATCTAGTAGACAACACAAAGGCATCAAAATTCAAGTACGACATCCTAGGAGATTGTTTCAATCCATACAAGGACTTCTTTAACTTGCAAACCAAATTTTCTTTACCTTTTTCTATGTAATGCTTTGGTTGTGACATATAAATCTCTTCCTCCAAGTCACCATGAAGGAATGATGTCTTCACATCCATCTGCTCCACTTCTAAATCATAAACTACTGTAAGAGATAATAGGAACTGAATAGATGTCAGCTTTTCAATGGAAGAGAAAATTTCACCATAATCAATTGCCTCCACTTGTGAGTACCCCTTCACAACCAATATGGCCTTATACTTCTCAACACTGACATCTGCACCAAATTTCTTCTTGAAAACTCATTTGCATCCAACAGGTTTCCATCCATCAGGCAAAGGCACCAAGTCCCAAGTTTTATTCTTTTCTAAAGAAGTTGTCTCATCTTCCATGGCCTCCTTCCAAGAACTTACATCTTTCATGTACATAGCCTATGTCATAGTTCTAGGCTCATCAACATTAGTAAGCAAAGCAAAAGCACAACTAGAATCAAGTAATGTATAACTAAACCTCTTAGGTTGCTTCTTGTTTTGTGTGGACCTCCTCAAAGGCTAAGGTGGAGGTTCTACTTCTTCTTCTGGACTTTCAGAGCTACTAGAGCTCTCCTCGTCAACAAGTCCAACAGGGTCTTTCAGTTCAGTCTTCTCAAGGGTAGAAGGAAACTGAACCACATCCTCTTTCTTTTCTTTCTCTTCTGGTTGTAGTATAATGGAAGAAGGTGTTAGCTCTCTGAAAATAACACTTCTACTATACAACACTTTTTCAGCCACATGATCCCAAAGCTTGTATCCTTTCACACCAACACCATAGCCAATGAAGATACACTTAACAATCTCATTCTCCAATTTTGACCTCTTCTCCTTGGGTACATGAGCATATGCCTCACAACCAAAAACATGAAGATGTCTTATTGAAGGCTTCTTACCAGGCCACACCTCCATGGGTGTCTTACCAATAAGAGCTGATGTAGGAGACCTGTTTACCAGGTAGTGGCAACAACTTCAGCCCAAAACTTCTATTTGAGGCCAGCTCCACTAAGCATAATCCTAGCCTTCTCCATTAGTGTCATGTTCATCCTCTCTATAACTCTATTTTGTTGCATGGCATATGGAGTTGTCTTATGTATTTCAATCCCATGTTTTTTACAGAAATTGTTGAATTCTATGGAACAGAACTCACCACCATTGTCAGTTCTCAAACACTTAACTTATTACTAGTCTAATTCTCAACAAAAGTTTTAAACTCTTTGAACCAACTAAAGACTTCATATTTGCTTTTGAGAAAATAAATCCATTCCCTTCTACTGTAATCATTTATGAAAGATATAAAATATATAGATTTAGAGATCAAAGGAACATTAACTAGACCAAACACATTAGAATGAATAAGATCCAATACACTAGAAGACTTATGAGAACTCGAGTAAAACTGAACACTATTTTGCTTTCCATATATACAATGTTCACAAAAGTTGAAATCAAGATTACAATCATCTAACCCCTCAATAAGGTTTTTATTTTTTAGGGTTCTAAGACCCTTCTCACTAATCTGGCCAAGTCTCTTATGCCATAACATTATCTTCTTAGCAAGAAGCTTAACTTCCAAAGCATGAACACCCTTAGGTATCCAAAATGCACTATAATCAGAATTTGATACAACAAATCTTTTAGTTGTTGGTTCCAATGGTGGGGATGAAGTGATTGTAGCTCTTTCCTTCGAGTAAGAAGAACTATTACATTGTGAAATGCATGCCTCTAGTTGAAAAAGAGTACCTCTGCGAGTACCCTTCGCAAGCACCATAGATCCTCTAGTCATCTTGCATCCTTCTTTTGAGAAGACAACTTGCACACCTGTATCATTCAATTTACTTACAAAAAGTAGGTTTCGTGCTAGGCCTAGGATGTGCATAACCCTAGAGATCCCCTTTACTCATCCATGAGGGAATCAGATTGTGACTCTTCCATGGCCAACTATCTTCAGATGAGAATCATCACCCAGGTACACTCTTCCACCATCAAACTCTTCATACTTTGTAAACTAGTCTCGATGTGAGGTTATGTGGAAAGAGGCACTAGAATCAATCAGCCACACATCATCAAATGCATGGGTGGACAAGGCTACAATGAAGGCATCACCATCATCTTGTGACTTGTTAGAATCTAAATCTAGGACATTCTTCTTCTTCTTTTTCTCCTCTTTCCATTCCTTTTGGAAATGCCCAGTTTTCTCATAGTTCCAACACAATGCCTTAGACTTTCCAGGAGATTTGGATCTCCCACTGGATTTGGATCTACCCTTCTCAACTTTCTTGTCTTTATTTTTCCCTTTCTCCTTGGGTCTTCCATGAACCACAAGAGCCTCTATAGCTAACTCAGATGACTTTCTCCACATCTCTTCAGATAACAACGAAGACACCACTTCATCCATTTTGAAAGTGGATGTGGTAGTCCCAATGGCCATAACAAGATGATCCGACGAATCTAGTAAAGAACAAAGTAGGGTCATACACCGATCCTCCTCCTCCATCTTCACACCAAAGGATGTCAATTGTACAACTAACATGTTAAAGGCATTCATATGATTAGCAATAGATCCTCCATCTTCCATCCTTAGAGAATATAGCTTCTTTTGTAGGAATAACTTGTTTACCAGGGACTTAGCCTGATAAACATCACCAAGTTTCTTCCATAGCTCCTTCGTAGTTTTCTCTTCATAAACATTTAACAGGATGGAATCAACCAAATAGAGTCTCACAAGACCCTTGGCTTTACGATCTTTGAGATCCCAATCATCTTGTGACATTGCCACTAGTTTTACACCAGAAATTGCTTCCCATAGGTCTCTATCAATGAGCATATCTTCCATTTTGAGTTTCCACAACTTGAAATTGTTGTCATTAAACTTTTCCACCTCTATTCTTCTAGATGTGCCTACCATCTCCTTCCTGCAACAAGATTATAGAATACTCTGCACAAACTCCCACTCAATCTAAGATCAATACAAAAAACCCCTACCCAACACCTAGGACCAAAACTGGCCAAGCTCTGATACCAACTGAAAGGAAGCTAGGTGTGTGGAAATCACTTCCTAAACTAATCTAATGAGAGGAGAGGTGTGCAAATTCATTTTAACCCTTATAATTGCAGCAATATTAAACTTATATCAGAGATATTATAGTAGAAAACACAATACAAGAATGTAGATAGAGAGAAGTAGACAGAAGATGTATCATGGGGAAAACTTTTCAGGTAAAAAACCCCACACTCTAAAACCTGTACAATGTATTATCTAAAACAGTTATAGATTACAATACACTTGCAATGCAAGTTCTTCCAAGAGTCTTCAAATGTTGATTCTAAAGCTATTCTGGCAGCATAACAGTACCTATAAAAACACTATGCAACTACAACTCCAAACTATGCAATATATAGAGATTACAAGGCATATTCTAGAAGCATCATGGGATAGGCGTACACCTTGGCTACATGGCCATTATCCTACATCAAAGGACACTTGTCCTTGCTACAAATACATCCCTTACATCTGTCATACATGGCAGATTTGACTTTCCCAACATGGAGTGCTCCAAGGCTAAAAATAGACTATGACAGATGCTCTTATGTTGGTGTGAACACATAATTCACACATATTAAGTTAACTTAGTGAGTCTTCTAGATGTCTAGTTGAGTCTAGTTGTGTGCTGAGTTGTTGATAGTTGGAGTGAGTTGTCTTATCCTCCACATGTGCAAATAGTTATCATCCTCTAACATGTTGGAGGAATATCTCCACTTTCCACTCCATCTTTCACTCCACCTTTCTAGCTCTCACCTTGCCTTTATAAGCAAGGCTCACTCATTGTATTTCATACAGCTTCATATGATCTTTGTATGGATTCTTTTCTCCATTGTTTCAGCATCTTCTCTTGTCATATTTGTGTGGAAGGTTGTCTTGATTGTAGATGAACCTGGCTTGTTGAGTCACATTGACTCTTACATGGTATCAGAGCCTGATCTATAATTTCCTTCCCTCATTAGAGAGGTTTTACGAGGAGCTTGTTGTTAGGAGCATCCTGGAACAAATCTGACATCACAGTTGCGATCAGGAGGCCCAAATATGTATAGATCAACTGTCCAAACACTGAATTTCGTCATCGCAAAAAAAAAAGCAAAATTTTTTGTCTCTGCCCTTGATAGCAGGGAATATTTCCTACACAGAAGGAATCTTTATTGTATAGCCTATGTCAACGTCGTCATCAGACCTACGTAGTTGGTCATCCTTTGGGTAATTTGTTTTTTCTATTGAATTGTTGGTTTCAAGTATATTCTATATTTTTTTGTACCCTACTGGCAAAGATCTTGGCACCTGTAGGTGGTTTGTTTTAAGGGACTGATCTTGGTACCTGCGGTCTCTGTGGATCAATTAGTTTCATTGGTTATTTCTACTAGTGGCTTGTTGTCTCTATCAATAGCATATTGTTAGGTGGTCAGCGTTTGATTTGCAAACCAAACAAAGATCTCAGTTAGTTGTTATCATTTGATAGCTTTCCTTCCGCCGTGAGATCTCAGACAATCTATCTCCAGTGACCATTTCCTTGTCCAATGGAGAGGTAAATGCCATCATAGGTAGGCTTCTATAGTCATATCTAAAGTCTTTTTCGATAGTTTCATTGAAGCATTCATCGGCTATCTTTGTTGGAGTTCAAACATCGACCAAAGTCTTCAAGCTATTGTCATTTGGTTGCATCGGCCGTATTGGAGTGACCCTTGGAGGTCTAGATCCACACACCGTTTAATTCTCTACAGTGATGGTCTTATCATTCAACATCTGAAGTTAGCAGTTGGTGGTCTTCAATCTGTACTTGGTGGCTCCCTACGGTGTTTTTCCTAAATCATAGATGGTCTTAAACTCTACAGTGGCTTACAAAAGATAGACTCTGGCAGTGATCATTATTGTCAACCACACAAATTGTCTTTGGCAAGCAACAATCAAGTTTGGAATCATTAGCAGTCAGTCTTTAGCTAACTTTTTGATTTCAAAGATCCATTTCTTTTGCGGTTCTTTGAGTCTGTTGGCAGTTAGTGTTTGATAACTCCTCAACAACATTTTTTTTGCAGTTAGCGTCCACAATTATCTGATGGCCCTTTACATATTCTATCGGCATAGACACTATGTCTTCGGTAGATCTTATATTACCTAGCAGTCTATATAATCCCAACAATTGGCAGTCGACAATCTTTCTACCATCGGCATTTGTCATTACATATTTGGCAGTCCTCAAAGTTTATATTGGAGGTTTAATTTTTCCTTGCTGCGGTCCAACACATATTGGTACCCATCGATAGTCGGTGACCAAATAGCTTTTGCAAATAGTAGTCTAAAACCTCTAGCGGGAGCCTTTTGGCTCGAGCCCCATCAACCAAATCTCTTGTATGAGGTTTTCTGTACAAACCAATGTTTTTGAGTGGTTAACCGGTGGTTTTGACCAAACAAACTCGTGATTTTTTCCTCACAGGCTATTTTGTGTTTTTTGACAGTGGTTTTGCAGTAGGAGAATATTCCAGCCAGGGGAGAATATTCTGCCAAGGGGGCCTGTTTTGCTCCTCAAAGTCCTAAAGTAGGGCTTTTTTTGCTTTTTGTATAACTTTTGTCTATAGTGTCGAAATTGGGCAAATGAGATATCAACAGAAAGCTGACAGAGATCACTTCATAGTGGTATCAGTCATTTTCATAGATTTTGTTGTTTGATAGCATTTATTGTAGTTTGAAGACAAATCTCTTTTTTTGGCTCCCAAGCTCATAACTTTTTTCCATGATCTTTGATTTTTGCGATTCTTGCGGCATCGGAAAGGTATTCAAGAGCTCTACACAGCCATCCATGCACTTTTCTTAGATTTTCCTCTAGGATTATTTTATTTTATTTGTTAGTTTTTTGGCATTTGAGTGATAACTTAGACATTTTGATACTTGAGAGGGTGAAATTTGTTTTGAGTAATACATCATTCTGAGTGATTGTAATTCCACTTGGATCTCCTTTTTAAGAGATTTTGTTATTTTCCCAATTTTGGTCCCTTGAGGACAACTGTAAATCGCACTAAGTATAAAGTGCCACAAACAAATTGGAGGGGGCTCTCTTACATAGTAAAGGGGTGTTTTTGTCTTGTTGTCTCTCTTTTTCATCATGGATGCGCCTTAATTTCCACTTTTAACTCCATATAATTATCTTGAATGGAAGAAAAACATGGAGTTTGTATTGTATAAACAAAAGTTACATATAATAACTTTAGGCATAGATCTTGAACCCATAGGTGTTGCTGAGAGAAGAAAATGGTTAGATAGAAGAGATGAGGCTTATTGCACACTTTGTCTTGATATTTCTTCAGATCTTAGATTTCATGTTGAGTCTTGTACAACACCAAATAAGATATGGACAACACTACACAATCTCTTTGGCAAGCAAGATAAGATAAGAAGGTTCAAATTGGAGAATGAGCTAATTTCCCTTAATCCTCAAGACTTTGATCAAATTGAAGACTTCTTCACCAAGTTTAAGTCTCTCAGGTTACAACTCAAACAAAGTGGTCTTGAGAAAGAAGAGGAACAATTGATTCTATCTATTCTTGCAAAATTGGGTCCTGCATATTCAGTTTATGTTTCTACCTTTTATGCTACAATGGATGCCTTTGGTAGTAAGTTTTCAATGCCTTCACTTGAGGAGTTTGCTGCACAACTCACAAGAGAACAAGCCAAACTACTACACATGGGCACATTGAAGTCTCCTAGAAAACAGGCTTTAGTTGCAACACAAAGCACAAAAGATCCTAAGGCTTCACATAATAAGGGAAAGAAACAAAAGGATTCAAAGTCTAATGAGCAAGAGAAAGAATCAAAGAAAACCCCCAACTCTTCTTCCAAAGAGGAGTCCAATAAGAAGAAGAAGCCAAAGTGTTCTTATTGTAAGAAATTGGGTCATGATGAGACTAAATGTTATGAAAAAAATTTGATCATATGTCACAACTTCTTCAAAAACATAACGTTGAGTATTCTCCATCAACAACAGTTTTACCCAAGTCTTCTTCTTCAACACCATCATCTACATCTATAGGGATAACAAGTATTACTTATGGGATAGATAAAGGAAAAGGACAAGAACTCTTTGCTTCAACAAGTCTACAGTCAGAGAGATGGCTTCTTGATTCTAGAGCTTCTCATCATATGGCATCTTCACAGGGGATGTTCTCTTCATTTTAGTCATGTACTTTGCCACCTATTTTGATGGGTAACAATACATACATGCATGCAATTGGAAGAGGAACTATTGATGTTGGAGAGAATACATTCAACAATGTGTTGTGTGTACCTTGCTTGACAACCAATCTCCTTTCCATCTACCAGATTACTCATTGTGGTGCAGGGAAGACAGTTTAGTTCACTCCTGATTCTGTGATCATCCGGCACTTTGAGAGCAAAGATATCATTGTAGTTGGGATGGTTGATAATGCATCTCACTTGTATACTTTCTCCCATTTTGTTTCTAATGATGATGTAGATCCATTGATTTATATTCACACTCATTCATCAAGTGTGAATCATGTTTCTAGGGAGAAGTTTGGTCACTTAAACCTTGGTGTTCTTGCATCTACTTTAGTTCCTGAGACTAGTTTTGAGCTTCTGCCTCCTCCTACTTCTTCAGAGATTGGCATTAGATTAGCTTCATCCACTTCAGTTGAGCAAGATATTGTTTGTCTTCCAAATATAGGTTTGTGGGATGAGTACTGGACATGTATTTCAGACTTGTTTCGTGAGTCCTATCTTGATGACTTGGAGGACATCATTGATGACATTCATCTCCTCTTTGAAGGAGTTGATTATTCTACTTTAGATGTGCAGTCACCTTCTTCTCCTCTTTACTTGTCACAGTTTGGCATTGAGTTGGAGAATCTTGAGCATCATTCAGAGGATTCTTTGTCTTTGGAGATTGATGATCTTGAGTTTTCATCTTATCTTGGAGTGTCACATTCTTTGATTAGGCATGCAGCACCTAATCATGTGACATCTTTTGGTTATGACATGTGGACACTTAAGCAGTCTTCAGAGACAGCATACATCATGAGGCTTTTTCCCTCATACCTTGAGATGGAGTTTCTTTGACATCAGCCTTTGGACCTGTTTCTTCCTAAGGGGAGGAATGTTGTTTGCAGGTACATGACACTTTCCACTGTTCATTTTCAAGCATTCACTATCGGCACAGCAGCTACTTCATTATGGGGGGGCCTTATTGTCTCACACTTGCTCTCCTATGGGGGAGTAATTGATTGTACATATGTGTTGGATGTAGTCATTGGGGGGTCTTGAGTCCTCCTTCCATCACATCTTCATTTGTTTTCTACATTCTCACTTTTGGAGAAGAGTTTTGTCCCATGAGGTTTTCTCCTTTTCTCCACTTGAGATTTGCTCTACATGGGTACCTAACGTGGCCTAGTCGTCAGGACCCATCCATCATTACATCTTCGTTTTAGTCAACTACTCCCTAAGTTGCACTTAAGGGGGGTGTTGGTGTGAACACATAATTCACACATATTAAGTTGACTTAGTGAGTCTTCTAGATTCTAGTTGAGTCTAGTTGTGTGTTGAGTTGTCTTATCCTCCACATGTGCAATTAGTTATCATCCTATAATTGACACGTGTTGTAGGAATATATCCACTTTCCACTCCACCTTTCTAGCTCTCACCTTGCCTTTTATAAGCAAGGCTCACTCATTGTATTTCATACAACTTCATATGATCTTTGTATAGATTCTTTGCTCCATTGTTTTAGCATCTTCTCTTTTCATCTTTGTGTGGAAGCTTGTCTCGATTACAGGTGATCCTGGCTTGTTGAGTCACATTGACTCTTACATCTTACACATCTTACAACTGTTATAGATTTTCTCAACATAACAACCTTAAATGTTGTAAGAGAATTCGTCATACAATTCTAAATATAGCATATTCCTCTTGCAACATGTCATAGCCCAACTTGGGCGCCCAAAGATGCCTTTCCCTCATGCAAAGATACAAACCCACACTTGTCATCACTTGTCATAGGAATCTCCAAACTTGGCTCTTACGCATCAGATTCTATCTTCCACATACCACAAAATGCTGACACATGGCATAGTAGTGGCACCTCAAATGGGACACCCAAATCCATGTAGGTTTGACTTGACCATCCAAGTCACATTCCAAGTAAGATGACATGTCACCGTGCCACCTCAACTAAGTGACCAAACTAAATGTGCAAGTAAATACAATATTAGGCAATAAATAAATATATAATTAAATAAATAATGCTAGGAATTTACAAAGGTTGAGACACTTTAATTCCCAAAAGCAGGTACTCATCAAAGATGAGAACATGGTTGAGGTAGAGATGTTCTAGCCACTTGGAAATAACTGTTTGAGATGGATAACCTTGATGCACTTACACACTCACATAGTCTCATGTCATATTGCATTTTCTAAATGATCTTATTATGCATTATTAATTAGTCGATAAATGTGATTGATGACTTGAGAGTAGATAAATATGTGCTTTATTTGCTACAATAAGTCTAATTCAAATGCATGATTTAGTCATAAATATTAATGACCTTTCAATTTATATTTAAAATGGTGTATTTTATATTATTTAATAATAAATAATAATAAGTGTTTTCCTATTTATAGATATATTATTGTTTGAAAAAAAATATCTTTGTTATATTTGTAAATACTACTTGTTTGATTAAAAAGTAATTATCCTTTTTTTAAAATTAGATAAATTGCATTAATAATAATAATATTATTTTTAGAATCTAAATAAAAGAATTAAAAGAAGTTACTATCATGCAAGTGATAGAAATTTAAATATCATTATTTTATTCTATTCTTTCAAAAAAGAAATGAGAATTTTTGAAAAGCAACGATGCATGCAAAACATATGTAAACATCAGTTTTTAGAAAAGCAAAGAAAACCTAAAAATATGGGACACCAAGTTTAGGAGTAGATTTTTGATAAAACAAGGGTCAGCAAGAAAGAGGATCATCATTATTATTTTCTGAGCATCGATAGGACAAAGGAGGACATTCATTCTTTGGCAGCGACAGATAGAAGAAAGGAGCAATGACAGTGGCAAGAATTCAACCCTTTGGCAAGAAAATATAACATGGTATTTTCCTTGTTTTAATTGTAATAATTATGGTTGTATAAGGCTATTAAAACCCTAGCAAATCTAGCTTGTGAACTATTCTTCTCTAGTCTACATTACACCTTTGGGTGGCCAGTATTTTATATTTTCCTAGTTTATGATTTAAAACTCCATGATGTCAACTATCTTATTCCCTATGATCTGATTTTGAGTCAACCATTAGTTTGAACACTTACATTCTATCCTTCTTGCTATTGGGGATCGACCTTCTATTTGTAGGTGTTTGGCCTCTTTGTTTTGCTTTACTACCTTAGAATTCATCCCTACCACTAGTCTTCTTAAAACCCATAGCATTTGATATTGATTTAGCCTCCCAAATGTGCATGAAGTTGAACGGACATGCTTTTGATCTTTCTGCCTGTTCTTGTTTTTGTCATCTACCGATTGATCTTGTTCTTGACTCTAATATTCTTTGTCTTCCTGGTTTTATGCTAAGTGAATTGACCCTTTTTCTTGATCTTGATGCAACCATTGAATCCATAGATAACAAGTTATCTGGGACACTGATAATTTATTCTCTAGTAGTCTTAAATTCTTATCGTTATTTTTCTTTCTCTGTATTTGTTGTTAGAAGTCAATCTGTTGCTAGGTGTCAGCCTCTACTTCATGGTTTAACTGTGTGTCTTACTATTGAAAACAACTCTTATATTTAGGTGACAGTATTAGGTTCTTGTTGCACCCTTGTATCATTGTATCAGAGGTTCCTATTGTAGATATATTATATCTATTAATGTTGTTTAGACCTATATAGTTACTGTTGCTAGTTTGACAATAACTAGTTTGTGAGTTCTATTGCTTTTATTTTAACTTACTATCATAGTTACTGTCATAGTTCATGTCACTGTTGTGACAATAAGGTTGTTTAATGACTTAGAAAACTTATCACATTATGAATATTTGAATGAAATATGGACTAGTAAATAAAATCAATTTAATAACCTTATAGATGTCATTTGTATTATTAAATGATGAATTACTTGCTTGAAAAATGCGTTTTCATGATGGATGCTTTGGAAAGGGGGTTAGAGATGGATTACAGGTGAATATGGGTTGTTATTTATTTTGAAAAGAAAGTAGACTATTAGTTATGAGTGTTTGGGGTTACTTTTGGGCTAGGATGCCGAATGTGGGTTATCAAAGATAACTTTTCCTCTTTTCGAGAATTGAACCTCTAATTATTTTTATAATGCTTAGGCCTAAGTGAGGAGTCATTGAAAAAGATGAGTATTTGTATAATAAAATTTATTTTTATATATCTCTGCCACATCCTATTGTGAGACAATTTGCATATCATTATTTAGATTTGCACATTAGATTTTAGGTTGCATCAGGTGTTCCCTCCTACCAGTTGTTTCCAAGTAGCTAGACATTTCATGCAGGGTTGGGTTTCCTTCGTGTTATGAAGGGATTCGAGTAAGTGTAATTGATTCATGGTTGGGTGGAAAAGTGCCCGAGCCATGTTCCCATCTCTCGGCTCATGGGAGAACCATGTGGGTTATTGGAGATTAGAGAGTTTTGTTTGATTTATTTATATATTGTACCTGATTATTGTAACTTGTAATTATTATTGGATGAATTATGGCATGAAAGCCAATAGACTTTGTATATTCTTTTATAGTGCTAACACCGAGATTAAGCATGTGATTTTGTAAGATTTAATGATTTTTATTGATTCATGTTCATGAGATTTATCTTTTACTTGAGATGATGGAATTAAGTGGATTATTTACTTCATGTAACTTTTGTGATGGTTTTAGTACTTTATGTATTGACACTAGTGTTGTTGGTCATGCGAATCAACACCAAGATTTGATTAATTGATTGGTTGGGCTTATAACAAGACCAGGATTAAGACCAAGGATGTGATTGGATAATTTGACAAGGTTGATTGACTTGATTGGTATGGATAAAAGATGACTTGCATTTGGATTTATTGCTTGGATTTACTTGATTTATTTTGATTGATTTTTTGTATTTTTGAAATGTTTTTATTTTTTGTATTTTTGAAATGTTTTGATCTTTTTGTATTTTTGAAATGTTTTAATTTTTTTTTGTAGTTTTGAAATTGTTTTAAGATGGAATTGGATGACAAATTGTATAGCCTTTGTGCTAGACACCAATGACAAGGGAAAACCAAGTCTAGGTGCAAGGATGGAGGAAGGATTGGATGGACAAAAGGATGGGTGATAGTAAATTTGATGGAAGGATCATGATAGATGGATGGATAAAAGGATAGGCTATAGGGGATGGGAGACTCATGATATAGGGATGGATAAAAGGATAGGCTATAGTGGAGGGAATGGATGTATGCATCATAAGGGGGCTAGGATGTGATCTCCAAAGACTATGTCACATAGGAATAACATGCCCCATTATAAGTGTAATACTTAGGATTTTACATGACAAAGCTTATGACAATAGGATAATGATACAATTGTTTGGAAATGATGAGGTATATCAATAGATATCCAAAACATTTGTCAACATTTTACCCCCATATCTTTATCAAGATCAAAAGGAGGAAGGGAAGATAAATGGATTCAATATGATAGGTATGTGGGTATGATGGCTAAGTATGGTAGGTAAGATAAGATATGATAGGTTGGATGAGACAACGTACCCCAAGTGTAAGTGACAAAGAAGATCAACCTACACATGATGCCTGTTTGCCAGGTTTTCATCATGCTACTTATCCAAGGCACCACCAAGGGTGGTTTTCACCATTGGATGAAGGGATTTCTCTTTAATGGGGACATCATGATTAGATGATGTGTGCATTGATTGATCATGATTAAGAATTTTAGGGTATTTATGGATGGAGGGATTAAAAGTGGATTTGAAGATAAATGGATGAGGGGATTGGATGATATGGATATTAGACATTAGGAGCAATGGTGGTAGAGTGGATGGATGGATATTAGGAGTTGGAAGTAGTGGACATAAAGTGGATTGTGGAAGGTGTATGGTCACATGTTGTTGGGATTTTTAGGACAATGGAGGTGGAATGACAACATATGTTTTGGGGGTATAATAGGATGCATGGGATTTGGAATTGAAGGAAGTGGATTTAGGAGGTGTGGAGGTAGTACCAACATCTTCTAATTATTTTCCTTGGGGTGTATATCCAAGGCCATATGAGCATGGAGGGACTTTGACATGAATAGGCTCTAAAATACCTTATTCATGAAGGCCTAATCCATTGCCTTGGTAATTAATTTTTTAGAGTATGTGATGGACAATGGGACTATGGGTGTTTTTGATACTAGACACAAGCTCCTTATTAGATGGAGAAGGTGAAGTGGATATTGGTTGTTTCTTTCCTAAGGAAGAACATTCATGAATGAAGGTAGTAAGACCAAGGGGGTAGGGTGATGTATTTTCAACATGGTCGTTATTGGATGACAAAGGATCATTAGGATCGTGATTATCATTATTCTCACTAAGATCCAAGCCATTGGTTTGATCATCTATGTTTTCTTGGGAGCCAAGTGTCTCATCAAGGGAAGTGGATGTGTTTAGATCATAGATAGGACTAGGTGGAGGATGGATAGGTGTAGTTGGGATATCTTTCTCATGGATAGTTGTGGGAATATGGATGGGTGGAGTGATAATCTTTTGACCATGGAATTCATAAAGTTGACTAAGATGATCATCATGGTTTTCTTGATCATAGATAGGATCTTGATCATAGATGGAAGCTTGATCATAAATAAGATTAAGTTTGCTGTGGATGGGATCAATATTCTCCTAGGTAGCTTCTTTATAGATAATATCTTGATCATAAAGAAGGTATAGGTTGTGGATGGGTTGAATGGAAGGGCTTTGATCTTGATTTGTGTTAGGGGCTAATGGTTCCACATGCTTAGGACTAGACTCTTGACATAGCTCTTGTGATTTAATGGAAGTGGATGTGGGAGACTCTTGGAGAGGCTTGATAGGCTCTTAACAATCACCAACATTAGGGTACAATGGATCTTGTATTGAAATCATGGGGGGAGACTCTTCAATAGGCTTGATAGGTTGTGGACTACATGATGTATTTAAAGGATTAGACATGGTGTTGGAAGACTCTTTGATAGGCTCAAAGGATAGGTGTTTGATGACAAAGTTGATTCCTTGCTAATAGCCATTGGATCACATCCTTCATGAGTGTATATGTGGATGGATAATATAATGGATGGATAATAATGGTGGATGCTAATTTAAGATTGGATTAGGATTAGGAGTGGAAATATCCCATGGTGGAGGGATAAAGGGGGTTAATGGATTAGGATTAAGAAAGTTAGAGGAAGATGGTAATGAAAGGATTGAAGGGGTTAATGGATTGGATAATGGATTAAATGGCGGCTTTGGGATAGGACTAGGAGCCTTTGGAATATGCATTCACTTGGATGGTGATAGAGAGTACTCATAGCATGCATAAGCTAGAGTGGTGTCTCCCTTGTTAAAGGTAGCATGAGGACTTAAGGATACATTATATGGATATTCTTGGGATATGAATTGATATGTGGAACTAGAAGGAGGGCCACCTCAGATTTTGATTTTGGGTTTGGCATAGTCAACTTGGAGAGGTTGTGGTGGAATATCCCTATAAGAAGATGAAGGGTGATAGGATGTTGTAGGATGGTTAGAAGAATTCACATGATGATAATATTCAAGTTCATCAAGATATGCATCATAGTCTATGAGGTTCTTGTGTTCAAAAGGTTCATCATATTCTACAAGGACCTCATAATCATTGGTACCAAATTCAAGACCTCCTATTATGACCAAGGGTTTCCTATTGATTATGAGTTTAGTAGGCTTCTTTTTTATTGTCACAACCATTTTGACAAGTGATGGATTAGAAAGTGCTCAAGAATGGGGTGTAATAAAGTGTATGTGGATGAAGTTGGATTATGATTAACCTAGGATGATAAATGCTAACTAGACAATGCAAGATAAACCAAGAAAATGCAATGGAAGAATTGGATGAACTAAACAAGTCTTAGGTTTGAGTATATGGTCTCTATCCAAATTAGATCTGAAATGTAGATACTCAAGAATTTCCCCAAAAAATTTGATTTTGACAGATGCGATGCAGAAGGCTATATATGCGGTGTTAAATGCTACAGATGCGTTGCAAGAATTGACAATTGCGGCTCAAGATGCAACAGCTGTAGTTTTCTATCTTAAGATGCATTGTACTAGTTTTGTTTTGAAATTGATGGTTCCTAACTAATTTTTCATTTTGGGTAGTTTGTAAAGGTGATCAAAAAACACAACAAACACTTGAAATATAGATCTTTGGCTATTTTGACTCTTTGACTCTTGGTAAATGAGGTATTTCACAAGTTTTCTTCCACAAAACCCGCTAGGACTTTGTTCACAAACAATTCAAACAAGCACAACCTAGCTAGTAGTGAAGGGTTGTCTACTATAGTGGGCTTACCACACCTTTCGGTGTTTTTATATGAGAAAAAGGAGTAGGTAACTAGAGTATGCCAAGGTCCTGGACCACCTTGACACCTCTATCCTTGAAAGGATGAGTCCAAAAAAGGAACCATGTCACCTCAACCAAGAATCACACGTGGTAAGTAACTTCAGCGTACAATCCACATCCCTTGCACCACCATAGTAAATGGCCAAAAGGTCTTAGGCTTCTAAAAACAATGGTTTGTAGTGGGGGAATTCCTAAGAACACCATGACATAGTAGCAATGGGAGACTAAAATCTCTAACCCATGTTTGGAATCAATCTAGACTGCAAAGGCCCACTCCCTATGGCACAAGTGGATTGAGCTCACCTTTTGGTTTTTGCCCCTTTATATAGCCCGTTGGAGATACATACTTGTGGTCGAACCCTGGGGTGAACTCCTAGGTAGGCCACCTACTAAAATAAAAAAGGGAAAACTTGTGTATTGTTCTTTCTCATCACCTAGGAATCTCACGTAGTACAAGGGGAGAGGATACTCAAGATAATACGGTGCTACTATTTCTCATCACCTAGGAATCACGCGTAGTGCAAGGGGAGAGGATACTTTAGACAAACACGCTTTCAGTAAGTGACTCACATGCATGCAAGTGCACAGGACATAGAAGACACTTGTTCTTTTTTAGCACCAATTCCAAATGTTCTTAAATTAAAAATCACAAATACACAATGGAACCCTGCAAGAAATTAGATTAGTAGTTTCAATGAGTTAATCTTTGGCAAGTGAAAGCTATAAAACAAGTATGTTAGATTAAAAAGGATAGTCTTGGACAAATGATTTTTCTGCAAGAAAATGTATTAGAAATGATAATGAAATCTCTACAAAATTAGAAAATGATGTTATAATGCAGCAACAAAAAGATATGCTCATTAGAATATTGCAATTTCAGATTTTTTTTGACATAGTCGACATAGATTCGATTATTTTGAAATGTTTTTGACCTGAAAAATAAAAACTCAAAGAAGATACCCCTACTAATTTTCTGAGACCTTTCTAGAAATATAAAAAAGTTAGGAAAAATCCTTGACTTGTGCCCAAAAATGTGGATTTATGAAAAACCTACAGAAGATAAAGATCTGATTATTTAGCACCATATATGACCTCAAAATTAAATCTGTAAAGAATAGACCCCTATTGAAATTTCAAGACATTTTCAGAAATGTAATTTTTTCTACAAATTCACTAATTCATGCATAGAAATGCAGATTTATGAAAAAACGTAAAATTGCTATAACTCATTCAAAATGATGATAAACACATGGTTTTTCTACTGTAGCTTCCTTAGATGATGTACAAACTTTTGTGAAAATCTTGTAGAAAAATTTACATCCATTTGGAAGATATGATAAAATCGTTAAAATCTAGGGTTTTTTCCAAAAATGGCATAAACCTACAACAAAAAGTTAATTAAACCTACAAAAAGCAAGCTAGTAGATTTGCAAATTTAAGTGCATATTCATGTCAGGTTCACCAGATGTAGATTAGGGAAAATCAGGGGAAACACAAGAATCATCAACAACAATCACAAAACTATCTAAATTCAAGCTATAAAGACCCTAATCTAACAATGAAGCACAAATGAGAATAGAAATCAAATGATGAAAGCCATAATACCTCAATTCATATGCCAAAGTTGATTCTCCTCCATTTCTCTTCTCCATTTTTCTTTGTGCTCTCTCAGATTTTGTAGCATGCAAGATATATGATAAGCTCAATATGATAGCAAAATCTTGAAAATTGTGGTTAAACTTGAAATGAATATGAAGACTTGCTTTTATAGAGGGTGAGGGATAAGGATTGATGGCTAGGATTGAAAGGTGAGTGGTGTGATGTGGATGGCTGAGATTAAAATATAACCTGTGCTTATGACACACATTAAATGGGTATGACAGGTGACCAAAATTAGGAAGAGATTGGAAGCAAGTGAGATTTTTTATTTAATTTGGAGAGAAAGTACTTATGATGCACAATGAATGAGGTTAAAAATAGAGACGTGAGTGGAATAAATAACTTAAATAATAAAATTATTTAAGTTATGAGAGACATGTGGTATTTAAATAAATATTTAATTTATTTAAATTAGATGGTGGAGGAAATGGAAAAATGACTAATTAAATAATTAAAATAATTATTTAATTATAGAAGAAAAGAGGAAAAATGGAGATGTTCATAATTAAATAAATAAGAATTTATTTAATTATAGATTAGAAAGGGATTTAGTAAAATAATTAAATAAAATTTATTTAATTATTTAAGAGGAATAAAGAGAAAAATGAATTAATTAAATAATTCAAAATTATTTAATCAATAGAAGAATGTGTCATTAGGAAATAATTAAATAATTAAAATTATTTAATTATGTGAGAGAAGACATAAATTAGTGAGAAAATGTTACTCGTAGACTTAGGACAATTTGGGTGTCTACAATATATATATATATATATATATATATATATATATATATATATATATATATATATATAATTTGTAGGTGTGGATAAAAGAACAAAGCATGGATGAAAGAGGATAGATAAAACAAGATCTTTGCATTGTGTCATGAGTATAGATAGCCACACATGGACATTCTACACTAGGGATTTCTCTTGTTTTTGTTATGATTACATTTTGGGAAATTGTGAGAATTGCAACAACCAACAACGTGGATATGTCAGTGAATGGAATTTGGTGCCACTAGTTGTTACTGACGCATACGATGAAGATGAAGACAAAAGCTTTGAAGACATTCCTTTGATTTCAATTTATTATGACCACATTTTAGGATTGATTAAAAAAGGTATATATCGTGCAAAAATTTGTAGTTCAATTTTTTAAATTTTAATATGTTGATAAAGTTTAATTGTAATTTGGTTATTAAATATTAGAATTCATGACAAGTCCTATTTTTTTTACATTTCATTGTGGTGTGAGAGATATTTTTGTAGCAATAGAAGATTTATTACATTGCATAGAAGAGAGGATGAAGTTAACAAAACTATAAACAACCGATGGAATGACATGTTTCCAATAGGTTTGGTTGTAGTGTAAGAGACATATCTCAAACAAATCAAAATTGTTCAAAATGGGATTCATTTTCTTGATTTCCAACCTAACAACATGGTCTATCAATATAGCCACCTAGTAATTTCTACCAGCCTATCTCTTCGTCAAGTTTGACATGCACATGGACATCATAAGTGGAAACTAGATAGAGATGACCATAAGAGAATATTACATGTTATTCAAGAGTGAGCTGAATCAATTGATGTGGTATGGAAAATGTGGACAACTTACACTTCATTTTAGGTAAATTCACTAGATCTACTATTAATTATTTTAATTTATTCTTCAATAGTTCTTTCCTTTCATTATAATTCCAATGGTTCTTAACAAATTTTATCTAATCAAATTAACTCTAGGTTCTAAATTTTTATTTACATTTCATTGTGGTAGTAGATTTGTTTTCACAATCATGTAGCTGAAAGGATTTCAAGTTATTGTTTCATGTTGCACATGTATGATCTCTACACTATAGAGTCTTTAACTTAGGTGTCTTAGAATGATATGTATAGAATAGGTGTCTTAGGTATATAATTTGTGTCTTAGATATACATCTTAGGTCTAGAGACTAAAGAATAAGGTACAAAATCTACTTGTGTCTGTTGGTGCCTGCACGAGCAGTTAGTTTTCAAGCATTTGAACATGCAGGCACCTTCCCAAAAAATCCAAAAAAGTTCTAAGTCCTTGGACCTCCTCAATATTTTTCAGCATCAACATCATATTTTCTTAAGGAGAGGAGGTCATCATCATCATGTTTCCAGACATCACCCTGATGTTGCTTGTGAGGGTCATCATATTTTCTGCCTACATGATCTTTTGCCGAGGTGATATTTTAACATCGGGTGATCTTAGTTAAGATCATCCTGATGATGTTGCTGCAATGTCCTAAGTATGACCCGATCTTCATCGGGGTCATCATATTTGAATATTGGGTGATCTTGGTTAAGATCATCCTGATGTTATTTTATCACTTCATGTTGTTTTATCACCCTGATGATGCTGACGTCATTCTTATGTCAGGGTGATATCCGCTTTTCTGCTTGTCTGCATCATGATATTTATGAAGGAGGGGGTGACATTTTCATATCCGAATATCACCCCGATATATGAACATGATGGTGACGTCATCAGGATCTGGGGGGTCATATTTCTAACACTAGTCATCTTGTGGAGATCCACTGATATTTGCAAATATGACGATGACGTCATCCAGATATAAGGAGATGCGCAGTATGCAGATATGACGGTGATGTCATCAGGATTTTTGTTGACATGTAGGATATTCATCGGCGAGACATTTGGTATCGGCAAGGTAGGAGGATCTTTCTCCGACACATCAGGTTGTGCCAATGAAGGCGATTATCATGCGGCTGATATTGCAATATGATGCTGATGTCAGGGTGATATTTTTATTAGGTAATGAGGTCTGGACATGCTTTCCCGCAGTATGATATTTGTGCATCAGGGTGATATTTCCAAATATCCAGTTATCTTCTAAATATCATCTTGATGCCGACATGGTGATGATGTCATCCAGATCCGACGGGGTCATACTTCAAGTTTTCAATCTGACCCAATATTATAATATGATGATGACGTCATCAGGATATTTGTGGACATGAGGGGGATATTTCACATCATGATGATGTGAAATATCAGGCTGATGTTTCTTATCGGGTGGACAAGCAAGTGGTCTGCCGATGAGGAGGGTCTGGCCAATAGGGTGATATCCTGCAAGAGGCATTTTGTCATGTTGGAGGATGATGATGATGAGACTTATGCTAGCATCATTGGGAGAAAAAGCACCGACATCATATATGCTCACGACCTAGCTTATAAAGTAATGAGAAAGTTGCTACGGGGTGCATGTGGGATAATTGGTTCCTGCATATTTTCAAATATCAAGGTGATGAATTTTGGCAGGAAAGGTTTACGATGCACTATCTACTACATTTCCCAAGGCTACAAGTTTGGTACACTGTCAGTGGCAGTTGTTGCAGGGTATGGGCAAAGATTGGATGGATCTTCTACCCGACAAAAGATGTGAATCCCCAGGTGGTGGCACGAGGCTCAAGGCCACTTCCTGTCTCCTCCTCCCCCTGCTGCATTGAATGTTGGAGCACCATTTCTTAGGAGGGATGTATCTGGTGGATGTTGAGCTACCTGGTGATTACTGCTAAGCACCTCCTTGCTGTATAAGTAGGGTTGTGTTGCTCATTTTCAGAGGGTTGAAGGCCTGGGGCATTTTTGTGTAAATAATGAAGAACAGGGCATGATCCTAGTTGTTTTATCCCATTTTGGAGTTTATGTGTTGCAGCATGAGTGTATTTTGCACATATGTTCAGTTTCATGTTGATATAAATAAAAATTGCTATATTGCATGTGTCTATCTGCTTGTCTCCATTTGCTGCATGCCTTTCCTTCTTTTGAATCTGGTTGCTAAGGGTTTCATAGATTCTAGGATACAGGGTTCTGTATCACATGCCTGATCTCTAACTTCCATTCAAGGAGTGGATTAAACTATTTTAGGTTGAGCATGGAGAAGGTTGCATGTCAGCAGGGATATCTGTAAGTAGAGGTAGTTAGATACCCATTCTTGGGTGATGTTTGTAAGGCAAGCATCAGTCCAACCCCCTGAAACTTGAGTGAAAGTTGCAAATCATCTGTTGTATACATCTAGTTGACTCCTTGCCCAATGGATAGGCACCAGTCTACTCCTGGGTCAATAGTTATGAGCCAAAACCCCTTGTCTTGCATCCAGGACATTATGTCCACCCATTTCATCACTTTAACCTGTTAGTTGTAGGAGTAGGATTAGGAACCCCCAGTATACTCTCATACCCAACTAGACATGCATGTCCAAGAATGTTGCCCATCTTGTGATCTATCATGAAGATCTTGGTCCATACATGAGAGTATTCTGCCTGATGCTGTCAAGCTAAATCTTCATATCATTAAGCTAGTCAAGGTTACATCTTGAGTTATAGGGATACCCCCCTTGGTGCGGCAGAACTAGAAGTGAAGGGGAGGTAGCTCACACAACCTCCTATATCTATTGGCCAAATCAGCCTGTGCATTGGAGATGGCAAACCCTCTGCAGATTTGGTAACCAACAGAAATGGTGACTCTACTAGGGAAGGATTGATAAAAAAAGAACATATTTGTGGCCCATCTGAGTCACCAACAAAAATGGTGACTTCGTTGGGGATGTGATTGATCAAAACTACTATCTAGTCATCTCCAGAATATATTTGTGGCCCATCTGAGTCACTAACAAAATGATGCTCTATTGGTGGAATGAACCTGGAAAAATAGCTTTTAGCTGTTGAAAGTTTTGTCCTCTCTGGAGAGGTGGTGACTCTGCAAAAAGCTTTAAGTGCACATGAAAGATAGATGTATGTAATGTGACAAAGATGTTCAGATTTCTGCATCTGGATGAGAAAAGGTACGTAGTTCCTTCCCCTTTATATTTGTTGTTTACTGCATAAGTTAGATGCCAAGGGAAGCCTTAGGTCTTAGGCAGACAAAGGATGTCTAAGATGGAAAATTTTATGAATCCAAACATGTATTCACCCATACTCAGTCAAAAGGGGGATGATGTGTTGAATAAAAGAATAGAAGAGTTAAAAAATAGGTTGATATTCTTAGAGGCTAGGTAGGCCTAGTTAAATAGTGATAATCCTGTTGTGTCTGCCAGTCAGAAAGCTAAACCTCTTGTCAGCCCTTTTGATCCTTTGTATGACCAACTGGATTTGTCATGGGTTGACTATAAAGTAGAAAGTATGCCTGCTAGGATATACTGTCAGATGCCTAGATTTAGTGGTCACAGTGTATGTGATGGGGGTGCACATATCCAAAATTTCCATGAGTTCATGGATACACATTCATTCAGAGATGAGGATATGTGGATGAGGTTTTTTGTTAGATCCTTTGATGCAAAAGCCAAAGATTGGTATTTGAGCTTTCCAAAGAGATCCTTTGCCTGTTGGGATGAGCTTGCTGACTGTTTCAAAGAAGAATTTGCAAAAGAACCTACTGATCTTATTGTAGAATTAATGAAAATCAGAAAACAAGATGAAGAGCCCTGTATTGATTTTAGTCATAGATTTGCAGTAGCCCTTTCACAGATCCTAGAAGCCTTCAGACCTGATACTTCAGCCTGTGTTGGCATATTCTTTGAAGCTTTTGAGGAGGGCTCTAGTGCAATACTGAGAGATTTCAAGGTGACAAGTATGCAAATGGCATACAAATTTTTAGAAAATGTACAAGAAATGAGAAATGAGCACATACAGAAATCCCTGTCTCCAGGCCTTGGTGTGAGAAATGGTTGTGAAGCTGCAAATGACCAAGAGATTAAGGCATTGTGTAAAGATGCCAGTGAAAGGACTAATGAGGACTCCCATTACAATGATGTGGCATCTGGCCATGAAAATAATGATGAGGTTGTGGATAGCAATGAGCAACTTTTTGAATGGATTTGTGGAGATGACTGTGAGTATTGTACTCAAGACAGAGAAGAAGTAAGTAGATAGAGAAGAAGTTCCATGTGTGAACCATTGCCTTCTTCTCAAACACATGGAGATCATGAAGAGCGGTTAGAGATTGAAACAAGTGCTAGTACAGAGCATGATTGTTCTTCATTTGATGACTATTTTGCTTATGACACACAAGCTAATACTCCTCCACAGAGTGAATCCATTGGTGATGAAGATGCATGTTCTGCTACCCATGAACTAGTGGCATACCATGATGAGGCTAAGACACCTGGATCACCCATTTATGACACATGTGGTGATGAGGATCTATCTGAGTATGGTGAGGGACTAGACATGGTTTTTGACTTGGATTCTGTTTCTCATCCTAATGAAATAGAGGACAACATACATCAGATAAGTGACTGTAAAAATGTGCCTAATTGTAAAGAGGTGCTAGAGCCTGATCTTTTCCAGTTTGGTGCTGCTGCTAATTGTGTGCATGATGTGCACAATTGTGAATTTGAAAGCTTCTCCTTTGATATGCCAGCTCATGAAGAGAGCCCTGATCTTCCTAGCTATGTGGTGGACTCTAAGTGTTTTCTATTTTCAGTCCAGCCCGGAGATTATTTTGCAATGCATAATGCTGATACAGATGAAAACATGTGTTATATTTCATATGAGTATGCATTGTTTGATAAATCTAACACCCACATGTCACATGATGCTAAAGGTTGTCTGCATAGGGGTAACAGTGACAAGCTAAATCAGAGGGTTGAATATACAGATGACAAGGTTTGTTTGTGGGTAGGTCATGACAGTATCTCCAGGCTTGATCCAGTGCATGCAGATGAAAACAAGATATTTGACAAGGGGAGATATAGGTTTTTCTTTTCTTGGTGGCCTTAGGCCATCAAGTGTGTTTGGTGATGTAGGTCAGTGCAGTAATTGACTTTGTGCCCAATGGATAAGGCACTGGTCTACATCCTAGAGATCTATGGTTCTCACCATGCCTGCAACAGGCATGTGTCCCCAGATAGAGCCATTGTTGGTGTCTGCATGAGCAGTCAGTTTTCAAGCATTTGAACATGCAGGCATCTTCCCAAAAAATCCAAAAAAGTTCTAAGTCCTTGGACCTCCTCAGTATTTTTCAGCATCAGCATCATATTTTCTTAAGGAGAGGAGGTCATCATCATCATGTTTCCAGACATCACCCTGATGTTGCTTGCGAGGGTCATCATATTTTCTACCTACATGATCTTTCACCAGGGTGATATTTTAACATCGGGTGATCTTAGTTAAGATCATCCTAATGATGTTGCTGCAATGTCTTAAGTATGACCCGATCTTCATCAGGGTCATCATATTTGAAGATCGGGTGATCTTGGTTAAGATATCCTGATGTTATTTTATCACTTCATGTTGTTTTATCACCCTGATGGTGCTGACGTCATTCTTATGTCAGGGTGATATCCAATTTTCTGCTTGTCTATATCATCATATTTATGAAGGAGGGGGTGATATTTTCATATCCAAATATCACCCCGATATATGAACATGATGGTGACGTCATCAGGATCTGGGGGGGTCATATTTCTAACACTAGTCATCTTGTGGAGATCCCTTGATATTTGCAAATATGATGATGATGTCATCCAGATATGAGGAGATGCGCGGTATGTAGATATGATGGTGACGTCAGCGGGATATGACGGTGATGTCATCAGGATTTTTGTTGACATGCAGGATATTCATCGGCGAGACATTTGGTATCGGCAAGGCAGGAGGATCTTTCTCTGATGCATCAGGTTGTGCTGATGAAGGCGATTATCATGCAGCTGATATTGCAATATGATGCTGATGTCAGGGTGATATTTTTATCAGGTAATGAGGTCCGGATATGCTTTCCCACAGTATGATATTTGTGCATCAGGGTGATATTTCCAAATATCTGGTTATCTTCCAAATATCATCCTAATGCCGACATGGTGATGACGTCATCCAGATCCAACAGGGTCATACTTCAAGTTTTCTATCTAACTCGATATTAAAATATGATGATGACATCATCAGGATATTTGTGGACATGAGGGGGATATTTCACATCATGATGATGTGAAATATCGGGGTGATGTTTCTTATCAGGTGGACAAGCAAGTGGTTTGTTGATGAGGAGGGTCTGGCTGATAGGGTGATATCCTGCAGGAGGCATTTTGTCATGCTGGAGGATGATGATGATGAGACTTATGCTAGCATCGTCAAGAGCAAAAGCACCAACATCATATATGCTCATGACCTAGCTTATAAAGTAATGAGAAAGTTGCTACAAGGTGCATGTGGGATAATTGGTTCCGGCATATTTTCAAATATTAGGGTGATGAATTTTGGCGGGAAAGGTTTGTGATGCACTATCTACTGCATTTCTTGAGGCTGCAGGTTTGGTATGCCGTCAGTGGTGGTTTTTGTAGGGTATGGGCGAAGATTGGACAAATCTACCACCTGACAAAAGATGTGAATCCCCAGGCGGTGGCACGAGGCTTGAGGCCACTTCTTGTCTCCTCCTCCCCCTGCTGTATTAAATGTTGGAGTGCCATTTCTCAGGAGGGATGTATCTGGTGGATGTTGAGCTTCCTGGTGATTACTGCTGAGCACCTCCTTACTGTATAAGTAGGGCTGTGTTGCTCATTTCAGGGGGTTGAAGGCCTGGGGCATTTTTGTCTAAATAATGAAGAACAGGGCATGATCTTGGTTGTTTTATCCCATTTTGGAGTTTATGTGTTGCAGCATGAGTGTATTTTGCACATATGTTCAGTTTCATGTTGATATAAATGAAAAATGCTATATTGCATGTGTCTATCTTCTTGTCTCCATTTGCTGCATGCCTTTCCTTCTTTTGAATCTAGTTGCTAAGGGTTTCATAGATTCTAGGATACAAGGTTCTGTATCACATGCCTGATCTCTAACTTCCATTCAAGGAGTGGATTAAACTGTTTTAGATTGAGCATGGAGAAGGTTGCATGTCAGTAGGGATATCTGTAAATAGAGGCAATTAGATACCCATTCTTGGGTGATGTTTGTAAGGCAAGCAACAGTCCAACCCCCTGAAACTTGAGTGAAAGTTGCAAATCATCTATTGTATACATCTAGTTGACTCCTTGCCCAACGGATAGGCACCAATCTGCTCCTAGGTCAGTAGTTATGAGCTAAAACCCCTTGTCTTGCATCAAGGACATTATGTCCACCCATTTCATCACTTCAACCTGTTAGTTGTAGGACTAGGATTAGGAACCCCCTGCATACTCTCATACCCAACCAGACATGCATGTCCAAGAATGTTGCCCATCTTGTGATCTATCATGAAGATCTTGGTCCATACATGAGAGTATTCTGCTTGATGTTGTCAAGCTAAATCTTCATATCATTAAGCTAGTCAAGATTACATCTTGAGTTATAGGGATACCCCCCTTGGTGCGGCAGAACCAAAAGTGAAGGGGAGGCAGCTCACGCAACCTCCTGTATGTATTGGCCAAATCAACCTGTGCATTGGAGATGGCAAACCCTCTGCAGATTTGGTAACCAACAGTGTCTATACTAGAATAAGGTATAAAATTTAGGTGTCTTAGGTCTACTATAATAGGTGTCTAGGTGTCTTAGGTAAAGACTACAATAAGGTATAAAGTCTAGGTGTCCTAGGTTACTATGTCAACTAGATCTAGACTAGAATAAGGTATAATTTAATCTAGGTGTCTTAGGTCTACTATAATAGGCATCTAGGTGTCTTAGGTAGAACTATAATAGGTGTCTAAGTGTCTCAGGTCTAGATTATAATAAGGTATAAAGTCAAGGTGTCGTAGGGCTACTATAATATGTGTCTAGGTGTCTTAGGTAGAACTATAATAGGTCTCTAGGTGTCTTAGGTCTACTATGTCAACTAGGTCTAGACTAGAATAAAGTATAATTTAATCTAGGTGTCTTAGGTCTACTAAAATAGGTGTCTTAGGTGTCTTACATCTACTATAATATGTGTATTAGGTCTTGGGTGAGACCATGTGAGCTTCCACCTTCACGTGGTTGGCCTTGTCAATACAGAAAAAATATTTCTTGAAGCTAAGGGAAGCTCTTTTTCTTGTAGAGAAGTTATGAAAAACAAATTAATACATTGATTAAGTTATTATTTGGTGCTCAATGAAATTATACAAAATGTACTAATTTTATAAGATTTTTTAGAAATTATAATTTTTAGTTTTTTTCAAATTAAAGCAAATCTCAAAATTTTTAGTAGATAGAACCAAGTATACTTGATCAAATATAGCAATTTAGAGTAGGTATTTCTCTATTTTTATTTTGATATTTAGGGTAGGTATTTCTCTATTTTTCTATAGAGTCTACAATGTCAATAAAATTATGAGAAGCACTCCTAAAGACATGTCAAGAACACATTAAGCAAACAAAGATTAAACCTAGTTAGCATAGAGATAACCAAAACATTATTAGTAATTATGCAAGTATGATAGTCTTTATAAATATCCAACCTATCCATCTAATGTAATAGATTAAATAAATTGATTAAACATGGTTAGGTTTCACATATCTAATCAATAAAATTTCCCTAAGGATTTAGCTCAATTATAACCTCCCAATGACTCGTGTAAATCCAAAAAGAACCATAGGTTACTAGAATAACTTATCTTTGAACAAATAAATATTTTTAATATTTAGTGGGTGATCAATTTCCTTCATAACCAATTATTTATTCATTAGCTCAACAAAGTCAATATTATCAAAATGTCCAAATATAACTTAGTGTATATTCCCCCTAGTGAATTGAAATGTTACTAGGAATCTAGTCAATCTAGCTACACTTCTTCATATTATCTACAACATTAATTTAAATGAAAACATTAGTTAAAGATAAAATAATTATTGATCCACAAATTATCCAAATTACCTAGATTGCATGCATGTTTATAAAAATTGTTTTTTATGAACTATTTC
The DNA here is from genome assembly GCA_027924645.1 of Cunninghamia lanceolata. Classification (NCBI taxonomy): domain Eukaryota; kingdom Viridiplantae; phylum Streptophyta; class Pinopsida; order Cupressales; family Cupressaceae; genus Cunninghamia; species Cunninghamia lanceolata. The sequence goes on from BSBN01000609.1 coordinate 1,352,958, forward strand.
TAACAATCTTGACGTATTCCCTCTTTTGAAGTGGAGATAATTTCATCCCAATTTATAAGTTGGACTAATTTGTCTACATAATTCTAACTAATTTAGATCCATTCTACACAATATAGACACGAAATCACTTATGTATATGTAAAATATTTTATATTAATATTAAACATTTTGAATTATTTGGTTAATTCTTCACAAATTAAATTTATTCCTAAAAATGGGTTGGGTTGTATTGAATAATCCAAATAATTTAGACTTATTACTGGTGCAATATGGACTTGGAATAGATCTCCTAGATGTGAATTATTTTTCAAATTAATATTTTAGATAAATGAATTTATTATATTGTGTCAAACATAAATGTCCATACATGTGAAATTTATAAACAAAAACATAAACACAAAATATATGATGTCAAATATCAATGTAAACATAAGTTCACAAATGTCTATCATATCTAGAACATAAATGTCTATCTATGAAACATAAACATAAACACAATTGTCCATGTGATATCTCCAACATAAACATGTCTATCTATGAAACATAAACATAAACATAAATGTCCATGTGATATCTCAAACATAACTATCTATCTCTAAAACATAAACATATATAGAAATGTCTATGAAATCTCTAAAACATAAACATAAACACAAACATCCATGATATCTCTCAAACATAAAAAAACACAAATGTCAATGATATTTGAAACAAAAAATTCCATCTCTGAAATACCTAAACTAGGTGGTCTGGTCATCAATTCGGCTCCTAGTCAAGCGACCCTCTGAGTGTCAATCCTACTCTAATAAATGCATTGGGCCCTATGTAAAAGTGTAATTAAATTAGAATATATATACATGAACTTCCTACATACATATACATACATAAAAACATGAAAATTAACTCACCTGGCCAGTGACATGGTCAAGTGAAGCATGGGTGCATACATGCTTTGCCCTCAAACTAGGAGTAACATCTACTACCTCCAGCTACACATGTACATGTAAAAAAGAAAATTAAATTCAAAAATGAATTATAAATGTGTTAGGACTACAAGCATATGTTTTAAATTTTACATTATAAATTTAACTTAAAAACTTAAAAATTATATGCATACATGTGTCATACCAGGATATTGAATGTTAGGTGCATCTCCTGCAATGATAGAATCCATCAAATCCTCTATAGTTCTATCCTCAAATAGTCATAGCAATGATGTGTGTAGTGGATTGTGCAAGCAAGATGGCATTGACCTTGAAGACAACATCTCCATAAAACCTAGAGCTCCCACAGCCTAGTCAAGTGAATCAGTAGATGTTTGAGCACATGTAGTGGCAGAATGATCGATAGGTGGTTGTTCCTATCTAGTGGTAGAATCATTAGTATCATGTAGCTCATGCACCCCATCAAGGGATCTAACTGTATGATCTGCATCAGAATATTTTGAGTGAGCTATAGGAATCTCTAAATCTCCATGGATGTGACCCACATATGAACTAACATCTACCAAATGGATCCCCAACTATGATGAAATCACCTGGTATGCTCTCAATAGGTCCTCAAAAAAAGCAAAAAAAACTCATTTCCCTTTGAATATCCACTTGGGCCATCACTTGTAATACGATCTATATCATTTGGAGATAGGATGCCTACAAAATGATAGGAATCTTACTAAATAGGTGACTTGCATGAATGCCTCATCAAGTACTACGCCACATGATCTAAAGATATCCTCTAAGTCTACATAGTAATCTTAGTAATACTATCATATTGAAAGGCAGCTAGGTGTGCAGAAATCACTTCCTACACTAATCTAATGAGGGGAGAGCTATGTAAATTCAATTTAATCCTTACAATTATAGCAACATGAAACATATAATAGAGATATTGCAGCAATACACATAGAACCAGAAAGAAGACAGAAGAAGAGAGACAAGCTATATTGTGGGGAAAACCCTTATCGAATGAAAAACCCCACACTCAGAAACCTGCACAATGTATTATCAAAACTAAATATTGTTTACAATACACTTGCAATGCAAGCTTAAATAGTCTTTGACACTCGTGTCTAGAGTCAATCCGGTAGCATAACAGTACTTGTCAATCACATGCTACATCTCCTCCTACATCTCCTCCTCCAAGCACCTGTTTATATAGAATATGCAAGGAAAAAATGGCTCTATCTTGGAATGGGCATCCAACTTGGCCTCATGGACCAAAACCAATGCCTATGGACACTTGGTCTGTTAGTTTTCATTGCACCAAAAGATCAACCTCTTAATGCCTGATATAACCACTTGACTTAACAAGCACAGGAGGCAGTTAAGCCCTTGTCACAAACCACCGCAGCACAGTGCTGAGCAAGAAGACCAAGGGCCACACCTTGCAACAATCCCCCCAGCGCAAGCGCAAGGTTTGAACCTGTGACCTTGGCTCTGATACCAACTATTAGTTTTCGTTGCACCAAAAGATCGACCTCTTAATGCCTGATACAACCACTTGACTTAACAAGCACGGGAGGCGGTTAAGCCCTTGTCACTAACCATCACAGCGCAGCGCTGAGCAAGAAGACCAAGGGCCACACCTTGCAACATGGTCAACATTGTAGAATGTTCCTGATACTTGTCCACAACTCCCATCCCAAAGAGGTCACCTATTTCCAAAATGGACTATGAAAGATGCTCTTACGACTCTTACGACCATCATAGAATCTATCATAGCAGTTACAATTTACAGTTGTAAGAGAATCTATCATACATATGCTATAAATAGCATATTCTCTTACAACATGTCATAGTCCACCTTGGGGTGCCCAAAGATGGCTTTTTCAAAGATGCTTCATGACACATGTCTTCACCTGTCTTACAAGCTTCTATTTCTGACTCTTACATGTCATAACTTCGTCATAGGAATCCATCATAACTGTTTCAGTCAACATTCCCTTACACAACATCCAAGATGCTAACACATGGAAAAATACTCCTACCACAAAGAGGGACACCTATCTCCTCATGTGAGGACAAAATTACAAGTTGTCATCTTCCATGTAGGATGACACATCACCATGCCACATCCCACAAAATGAAAATATGGAATTTAAAATTAATCTACAACATAGCCAATGAATAAATAAATACAATCATAAATAATGTAAGGAATTACTAAGGTTGAGACACCTTAATTCCCAACACATATGCTTCCCATTGCAAAGTAATGAGAACATGATCACCAATAGGGCTCAGGGATGGAGAGATAATAAGCATCCTCTCACCAACCAAGGTCCTATAAGAAGGAGGCTCTCGATCTACATGATGGTATGCATCCCTATCACATACCCTACCAAACCCCTACCCCAAATGAGGAGGTAAATCCAAATAATTGACCTTGAGGCCTAAATGAACCTCAATGTATAATTGTTGTGCAAAATATAATGGAGTTTGGACATTATTTGGATAACGACAATGGGTAACAAGAAATTGAGGGTAAATCAATGGTGCCATGCTAGGGCATGCACTCCTAGTCACCTAATATGCCCTCATAGTAGTTTTGGGGGCATACTGTAGAAAAAATTATCTTTTGATAGTTTCTTTTGGCAATCGTAGTTAGACTGTGCTCAAAGGAAAATCACCAGAAACTTGTTCCCGCATTTGGGTAAGAATGGCAGCTAAAGTCTCACTAGAATATGCATAGACATCCCCTAATTAATGTCTAATCTGAACTAAACTCTCTAAATTCATCTCACAATTGGTTCTATACACCTCTGTGGTTGAATGGTCATCTAAAATCAATCTCAATCTATCAATCGATCTATCCGTATGTACCCAAAGCCCATCCATATCGGTACTGTGTGTGAGGGTAAAATAGTGATCAATAAAATGAATAATAGATGACCCTAACATCAACAGAATAGAGAAACAAAGAAGATTCAAATGAACAAAGCAATGAATAAACACAGCAAACCTCTTCCGTTTCGAAACTTCTGTTGTTCGCCTATCACGAATCGTCCTTTCGCAGATGAGATGAGCCCTCAGAGAGTGCAATCTTTTAAAGCTGTTTGAGGAAGTCGATGGTGAACGGCTATAGTGTGATATGCAATGAAGGTGAGCTCCAATGCAACAATGGTGATCTCAAGCTTGTAGATGACAAATGGGTGCCAAAGGCGCGCTGGTGGTATTTCTGCAGAGTAACGATGTCAAAAGCCTGGATGATTAGAATGGAGGGATGAAGCTTCATTTATAGACTTGGAAGGATAGGAATCAACAGTTGAGAGAAGATATGAAGATCAACGGTTGAGGATGGTTGAGGAATGTGCAACCAGTGGAAATGTGACAAGTGTCCCAGCTCCATCATGAAAGGTGGGATGTGACAAAACTGATTGGAGAGTTAACTCCATTGACTGGTCTGTTAACAGAATTGATTGATCAGTTAGAAGAGTGGATTGTGGAACTGACTGAATTGATTGAGGATTTGACTCAACTGACAGGTTAGTTAACAGATTTGATTGATTGGTTAACTGACCTCTGATTGGAGAAGAAATAGGCCATGTGGGTGAGGGAAAATAAGGCAATTAAATATTAAATATATTTAATTACATGTGCAACCTGATGAGGTGGACAAGGTGAGGTGGAAAAAGGTGACGTGGAATTTTGAATTTAGAACTTTAGGATAGAGGAATTAGGCTTAATTAAATAATTTATGATTATTTAATTGTGAAGGACAAATAGAAGAATTTTAATTAAATAAATAGAATTTATTTAATTGTGAGATAGTGAATTCATTAAATAAATTTGGAATATTTATTTAATTAATAGAAGAATGGAATAAATATTTAGAATATTTATTTAGGATGATTTGTGTCATTTTTAGGCGTATACACTGTGCAAAGAAAAATTAAGTTGTAATTTAAATTTACATGGGTCATGCACATATATCCATGATGTTAGGGTACGACCAAACATGTACATGTGTATGAACAAGGTCTAAGTTCTAGTAAATTATGACAGTACTCTTCAAAATACTTTATGGACAAATGTAATTAATATTGACATGGGATGGGAATATTTTTATAAATTGGTATTGGAAATACTTTTTCTAACATCATTTTCCTCATCTATCATTTAGAATCCATAATGAACTTTTGTAAATTAGAAGCAAAGGCTAAAGTCAAGAGAAAGACAAGAGATTCTAATTCTTAGAACCAACTCCAATCTAAGCCCTCTAGATAGAAATTCAAACTAGGAAATAGCTCTCAATGTTATCCATAGAAGTAGCAATCATAAATTGATCAAATTATGTAGTAAAAGATTCACATGTTTGCATGGGAAAGCATAAATAATTGAGTCCTTGTACATAGCATAGATTGTTTTGATGGTGGTTTTAGCACACGACAACACAGGTATGATTGTTGGTATCACACCTCTCTTGAAAAAGGTATCCTATCCAAAATAGGACTTCCCCAAGGATAATACAGCTAGGTCTTAGCTTGCTTGGAATGACTCAGTGGTATGTCTAGCCATGACAACAAGGGGTCAACATAAAATGCAGGGTTTATGGAATATGACAACAGTATGTATGCACAAATCCTATGATATCTTCAACAAATTTATAATGTAAGTGTTGCTTATAACCTAAATCTACCAAACTTGACTAAATAAAATGCAAAGGGAAAGGGGGGGAGAGAAGGGATAAGAAATCTTATAGACAATTGCAAAAATGACAATCAAATAGATAGATTCCCAATAGTAAACAAATCTCTGCTTAAATAGGTAGCCCCCAATGCCATAGAGATTGTGCAATCTTCTAAGGAAATGTAATGATTTTCAAATTGTAGAGGGTTCATCAAACACCCAATCCCTGGCATAGCTCAATGAAATCATACAATTGAACTTATCTCATAAAGTATGCCTAGACTAATCATGCACAATGACATACAATCAGCAAGCCATTAATGGTATAGATAGGAAATCCATCAAACATTTGAATGATTAACCACAAATGCAACTAAATGTCAACTAATTTCATATTGACATGAACCATGAAGTCCAAAATGAGGCAACACACATACATAAATTCCCAGCAACCTGCAAAACCTGCTTTGTATTGACTGTATTCTAGTAGAGTCTTAGCAATTCATTATCAAATCTTACTTACAAATGAGAGAAAAGGATGCCCCTTTTATAGACAAGGCACCATATCAAGTTTTCAATGGACAGTGGAGATTAACTCAACACCAATGGTCTAGATTACATGACATTTAATGAAGTACAACAGTTTGTTACATTTTTAGATTTGCATTTGTCCTTTAGGAAAAAGACAAAATACAACTTGCAAATACATTGAATCTAGACAAAATGGATACCCATTTGGTTGTACGTGATGAAAAGTTAATTTTCAAGGCCTAATAAAGCCAAAATAAAGTTGCATGACACTCAAAAACTTGAGCTGATGTGGATTCACAAGATTCCAAGTGCTAACTAGATCAAAAAGAGTATTTTGGTGAAGGTACATGCAATTAGATGCTTGTTGGACTGATTCTTGATGACTGGACTACTGGGACAAATGTATGCATGTCTTGGTGATCCAGTCTAGGGTCATTTGAGTGGTATTTTTGGGAAAATATTAAAAATATAATTTTTGGTATTTTCTACATCATAGTAAATTACATTTTTAGAGGCCTTCAGAGTAGAATGGGGGCTCAAAACTTTGGTTTTAAGCCTTAGCAATTGAGTAGCTCAAACTAGATAATTAGATTATCTTTCCAACGAGTCCAAGAAGTTTAAATTCTGATAAAATAGCTAGGAGTTATGACCCTAGACTAGATCACTTAGACATTGGATTGGATCTGCAAGAACAACATTGAAGTAGACTTGATATTTTATGTCTTTAAGTTCTTGAGGCCTATCTCCATCATCTTGGATATCATACTAACTTCCTTTTGCATGTGTAGTAGCAATTTGGTTGATAAAATGTCAATTCTGCATCTCTGGGTCAACAGGGTACCTATGTATGTTCATCCTTCCAAGACAACTCTAGTTGGCTCCTTTGTCCTCTTAGACCTACAAGCAACAAGACCAAGAATTAATTTCATCTTAAAAAATCATTTCCCATCATTTTGAATCAAAATATGCCCATTTGCAGTCATGGATCAGTCAAAAATAGCTTATTGCCAATGTTGCTTCGTTATAGTCCTCTTAACAAATCTAGTGATTTTTGCATGATTTTCTAAGTTTTTTACCATTTGCAAGTACACATTTGGCCTATATATTGATTTAGGAACTTTTTTTGGTCATTTGAATCCATTTGGGGACTTTTATTTCACGTTTTTATAGCCTTTTTTTGCAAAAAGCAAGATTTTTTGGGGGTCACAGACTTTTCATGTGCAATAGCATTAATTGTCGTAAAACATGCCAAAAATATACACAAACTTGGTAAAATATTCATCATGATGTGACAACTAGTTGTTCCATTCAATTCCATAAGGAAAATCCAATTTGCTCCTTGAAAAACTCAATTTTCAGGCCAAAATACCAAAAAGTGTTGATTTTGGGGGTCATTGACTTAGTGGGGATTTCACCTCCAACTGACCTAGTGGGGATTTCACCTCCAACAAACCTAGCATGGATTTCACCTCCAACTGGCCTAGCGGGGATTTCAGCTCCAACTAACCTAGCGGGGATTTCAGTTCCAACTAACCTAGTGGGGATTTCACCTCCAACTGACCTAGCGGGGATTTGACCTCCAACTGACCTAGTGGGGATTTCAGCTCCAACTGACCTAGCTAGGATTTTGGTGCCAACCGACTTAATAGTAGTTTGAAGGAAGTCAGTCGGAGACAAATTTAGTGCTAAGGTTGGAGGATGATGATTTTTGCACAGAAGTCCATGAGCGAGGTTTTTAGCACCAAAATGTTGGTAGTGACTATTTTTAGCTCAAAGTCAGTGGATTCAATTTTTAGCACCAAGGTCGGTAGAGGTTGTTTTTGGCACAAGTGCAGTTGAGGTCATTTTTAGCACAAAAGGCAACAAATGGCTATCTTTCAAGCACAAGACCACTCAATACACTTCCAAATCAATCATGCATCACATCAAATGGCTCCAAGCATGCAAAATACTCAAATATGGAATGAATCCTGCATTCTAAGCACAAATTCACCCTTTCATCATCATAAGTAACAAAGGTTGAGACTCCAAGCCAAAGAAAAAGAGGGAGTCTCCATTTGGCAAAATGGGGGGTGTGTGTAAGGCACAAGAAATGGCAACTCTACTAGGAAAATGCTCCAGAGCATTTCTAAGATAAACGTCAGTTTCAAACCCAGAATCTATGTATTTCCCACATGCTAGACAAGAAAACATGATATCTTATTAAAGAAGCAGAGCTCAATAACCAAGTGCCACCATCCATATCCTAAAAACCTGAGTGTGTGCAATTGTGTTAATTCCCATCCCTTAGCGACTAAGTTTATCTCAGATCCTTTACATTAAGCTATGTGGCTAGTACACACCTTATGAACTACCTGGACATTGCCCCGCTACCAGTGAGCATCTATAGCTCCTACAAGTTTGTCTCAGAATTCCACTCAAGTAGAGCCTCACTATCAGTCAGGTGTCCAAAGCCCCGATAGATTTTACTTGATTGTCCTTCTAACTAAGTTATGGTGTGTGTGAGAGTGATTTTCTTTGTATTTCTTTTCTTTGATTTGATTGACATTTCATTAAGCTTAAATTTGGTAGAGTACAATGTAATATTACTGCCCTTGTGATAAATCAGCTAGCTGGGTGTGGACTCTTGATGGCAGCAAAGGTGGACCTTAGATTTTTCACTTAATACAAGATCACCAAGACTCACTTAGCTACTTCAGGATTACTTAAGAGTGTGAGAGATATATGGCTAGTAAATACTTCAAGTGCACTGATTAATGACTCATTTCCCATGAACAAACATCATACCACCCAAGTATAACCCTGGAACCCACAGGTAGACCTAAGTAGAAAACTTCAGCTTCTCAAAGAAAAACTCCAGATTACTTGCCCAACAAAGGACCACTTGTGGGGATTTCACCTCCAACTAACCTAGCAGGGATTTTAGCTCCAACTAACCTAGCAGGGATTTCAGCTCCAACTAACCTAGCAGAGATTTCACCTCCAACTGACCTAGTGGGGATTTCAGGTCCAATTGACCTAGCGGGGATTTTAGCTTCAAATGACCTAGCGGGGATTTCACCTCCAACTGACCTAGGAGAGATTCATCTCTAACTAACCTAGTGGGGATTTCAGCTCCAACTGACCTAGTGGGGATTTTAGCTCCAACTAACCTAACAAGGATTTTGGTGCCGATCAACTTAATAGTAGTTTGAAGGAAGTCAGTCGGAGGCGAATTTAGCACTAAGGTTGGAGGACGATGATTTTCGTGCAGAAGTCCATGAGCGAGGTTTTTAACATTGAACATTGGTAGTGACTGTGTTTAACACAAAGTTAGTGGATTTAATTTTTAGCGCCAAGGTCGGTAGAGGTTGTTTTTGATGCAAACTACAGTTGGGGTCATTTTTAGTTTAAAAGGCAACAAATGGCTATCTTTCAATCATCAAATCACTCAATACACTTCCAAATCAATCATGCATCACATCAAATGGCTCCAAGCATGCAAAATACTTAAATATGGAACAAATCCTGCATTCTAAGCACAAATTCACCCTCTCATCATCATAACTAACAAAGGTTGAGAATCCAAGCCAAAGAAAAAGAGGGGGTCTCCATTTGGCAAAATAGGGCATGTGTGTAAGGCACAAGAAATGGCAACTCTGTTGGGAAAATGCTCCAGAGCATTTCAAAGATAAATGTCAATTTCAAACCTAGAATCTCTATGTTTACAACATGCTAGACAAGAAAACATGATATCCTATTAAAGAAGCAGAGCTCAATAACCAAGTGCCACCGTCCATATCCTAAAAACTTGAGTGTGTGCAATTGTGTTAATCCCATCCCTTAACGACTAAGTTCATCTCAGATCCTTTACATTAATCTATGTGGTTAGTACACACCTTATGAACTACCTAGACATTGCCTGCTTCCAGTGAGTATCTCTAGCCCCTACTGGTTTGTCTCAAAATTCCACTCAAGTAGAGCCTCACTGCCAGTCAGGCGTCCAAAGCCTCGGTAGAGTTTACTTGATTGTCCATCTAACTAAATTATGGTGTGTGTGAGTGTGATTTTCTTTGATTTGATTGACATTTCATTAAGCTTAAATTTGCAAAGTACAATGCAATACCGCTACCCTTATGATAACTCAGCTAGCTAGGCGTGGACTCCCGATGGTGGAAAAGGTGGACCTTAGATTTTCCACTTAATGCAAGATCACCAAGACTCACTTAGCTACTTCAGGATTACTTAAGAGTGTGAGATATATATGGCTAGAAAATACTTCAAGTGCACCAATTAATGACTCATTTCCCATGAACAAACATCATACCACTCAAGTGTAAGCCTGGAACCCACAGGAAGACCTGAGTAGAAAACTTTAGCTTCTCAAAGAAAAACTCTAGATTACTTGCCCAACAAAGGACCACTTGTAGGTCTGCAAGACTTCCATCACATTTAAGAAATGGAGAACCCCATAAAAGCAAGCACAGGAAGAGAAAGCAAAGTAGGAGGCAAAAGCAAAACAAGAAGAAAGCAAGGAAACTAAACCTAAAGAAAACTAACAACCCACAACTAACAACTACCAACAGCTAAGAAAAAGCAGAAATAGAAAGCAGAAACTAATCTAAAATAGTAGAATACTAACTAGAACCTAAAAAGAAATAAGCAAGACTATGTACAAAAACTTTGGGAAGCACGTATTTACACTCCCTTGTGACTTATTTCTTAGGACATACAGGAGTAACAGGGTGCAGGTCAATGTACTAAGTCTGCAAGTTCATCTTTGTACTCTGAAAAGTGAGGTGAAGGCATGTTGTGTTCATGTTCAGGGTAACAATTATGTAGGAGCAACAGTTGGGGCAGCTCATTAGGGCCATGATCAATCTAGATGCAAGTTGTTCTACTTAAATCACCATAATCAAATTGATAACTTTCAAAACCAAGTGAGAAGAGGGAAGATACAACCTGATTTGTAGTACCATCAGTCAGAGATGTAAGTTCATCACCTGGTTGTATTGTACCATTGACTTTTGCACCTTCAGGAGGTCTCAGTCCATGTCAGGTCATATTATGTGCATTGGATAGTTTTGAATCACTGAATACTGTAGCAACCTCCCAAGAAAATAGGAATTCTGGACAACTCACTTCAAAATGTAGGTCATTTGGATGAACTCTGTATGAATCAGTCAAGGCAAAGTCTGTCATATGTAGTGAATTCCCATGCAGCAGCATATCTTTTCTCATTGTTGACACCAACTCAATGATGTGATCAAGTGATTGACATGAAAAAACCTCCAAGCCATCATCTTGCATGACTATCTGATTTTGATTCTGGGATTGCAAATTTCTACTCTCTTCTGTCACTACTAGGTTAGCATCAACCAAGCAAATATTTTCTTTATTATAGGTGTGAACAAGATCAACATGTGGAACACATGATATAATTGAATCTACTTTATCCATATCAGTCATATGCTCTGAAAAATCTTCCTCTATATCAATCAGCAACCTTCCTGTTTCAATTAAGGGCTGGCATTGGGTTGGCAATTCACTGTTTGCAACAAGAACATAGCCTTTTCCTTTCTCCATATCAACCAACAACCCTTCTATTTGGACTGCATATCCATTATTCGCAGCAGCAAGAAGGTCCTTTTCTTCTTGCATGATTTGATATGTGATGTCAATGTTGCTTTGAAGTGATGCATTTTTTTTATTTTCTCCATCTAACTTAGCTAGAGACTCTATTGGAGTGACTGTATCAGCCTAATATGACTGATTATGATGATATAGTGAGTTGATACAGTCAAGAACTTGATCATTTTTCACTGGAAAATCTGATTGGAGCTCTTCCTTCCCCACTATCCATGATTTTTCTTGATCTGGGGGACTAATTTTTTCTTGTTCTTGCATATATTTGACCTGATCTAACTATTGTTCATATTCAAAATTATCAGCCAACTGTAATGAACTATTGTTCTGCATCTCTACAGCAACAAATTTTGGCTTAGAACCTGATATCTGTGAATTATTTGGTTGTTGATCTGCATCCTCAGCATGATTTCTCATCAAGTCTGATTTATCATCTATCTTATCCACCTCCTTAGTAGCAAAAATGTGACCATGCATACTATGATCTTTTATGAATGATGGATTTACAACTCCTACAGTCTCAACTATTTGGATGCATTCAACTGAGACACGATCACATGCATTGGCATCCATTTGTGTTGTAACTCCTCCATGTGTCATCTTGTTCTGAATATGTCTGTCATACCTATATTCCACTTCAGGATTATAAATCTCAATGATAGGGATCAATCCTTTTAAGTGTGGATCTAATCTTTGGAGGAAGATTAAACAATCAATCTTATCATGCAGCTCTCTAGGATGTATAGTGTAGACCCATGGTGAACTAAAATCAAGCAGTGTTAATGGAGGATACTTTACCTTGAACTGCCTGTCTAACACTGCTTTGAAAAGTGGGATATCAACTTGGAAGTTCTCTTCATGATATGACTGCTAAGATGGTCCTCTAAAGAATGAAGGGATTTCATGATTGAAACCCTTATATGTATCCATTGGATCAGAATTTCCTGTACATTCACTTTATTTCAGCATGTGCAATGAACTAACAAAATTGAAATCTTGCATAAAATCTTGGTTCATGCGCTCCTAGCGCCAATTCTGTTGGTGGTGGTTTTAGCACACAACAACATAGATATGATTGTTGGTATCACACCTCTCTTGAAAAAAGTATCCTATCCAAGATAGGACTGCCCCAAGGATAATACAGCTAGGTCTTAGCTTGCTTGGAATGACTCATTGGTATGTCTAGCTATGCCAACAAGGGGTCTTACATAAAATGTAGGGTTTATGGAATATGCCAACAATATGTATGCAGAAACCCTATGATATCTTCAACAAATTTATAATGTAGGTGCTGCTTATAACCTAAATCTATCAAACTTGACTAAATAAAATGCAAAGGGAAAGGGGGGAGAGAAGGGATAAGAAATCTTATAGACAATTGCAAAAATGACAATCAGATAGATAGATAGATTCCCAATAGTAAACAAATCTCTGCTTAACCAGGCAACCCCCAATGCCATAGAGATTGTGCAATCTTCTAAGGAAATGCAATGATTTTCAAATTGTAGAGGGTTCATCAAACACCCAATCCCTGGTGCAGCTCAATGAAATCATACAATCAAACTTATCTCATAACTATGCCTAGACTAACAATGCACAATGACATACAATCAGTAAGCCATTAATGGTATGGATAGGAAATCCATCAAATAACTAAATGATTAATCACAAATGCAATTGAATGTCAACTAATTTTAGATTGACATGAACCATGAAGTCCAAAATGAGGCAACACAAATACACAAATTCCCAGCAACCTACAAAACCTGCTTTGTATTGACTGTATTCTAGTAGAGTCTCAGCAATTCATTATCAAATCTTACTTACAAATGAGAGAAAAGGATGCCCCTTTTATAGACAAGGCACCATATCTAGTTTTCAATGGATAGTGGAGATTAACTCAACACCAATGGTCCAGATTACATGACATTTAATGAAGTACAACAGTTTGTTACATTTTCGGATTTGCATTTGTCCTTTAGGAAAAAAACAAAATACAACTTGCAAATATATTGAATCTAGACAAAATGGATACCCATTTGGTTGTACATGATGAAAAGTTAATTTTCAAGGCCTAATAAAGCCAAAATAAAGTCACATGACACTCAAAAACTTGCGCTGATGTGGATTCATGAGGTTCCAAGTGCTGACTGGATCAAAAGGAGTATTTTGGTGAAGGTATATGCAACTAGATGCTTGTTGGACTAATTCTTGATGTCTGAACTGCTAGGATAGCTATATGTATGTCTTGGTGATCCAGTCTCGGGTCATTTGAGTGGTACTTTTGAGAAAATATCAAAAATATAATTTTTGGTATTTTCTACATCATAGTAAATTGCATTTTCAGAGGCCTTTGAAGCGGAATGTGGGCTTGAAACTTTGGCGTTAAGCCTTTGCAACCAAGTACTCAAACTAGATAATTAGATTATCTTTCCAATGAGTCCAAGAAGTTTAAATTATGATAAAATAGCTAGGAGTTATGACCCTGGATTGGATCACTTGGACATTGGACTAGATCTGCAGGAACAACATTGAAGTAGACTTGATCTTTTATGTCTTTAAGTTCTTGAGGCCTATCTCCATCATCTTGGATATCATACTAACTTCCTTTTGCATGTGCAGCAACAATTTGGTTGATAAAATGTCAATTCTGCATCTTTGGGTCAGTAGGGTACCTCTGTATGTTCATCCTTCCAAGACAGCTCTAGCTGGCTCCTTTGTCCTCTTAGACCTACAAGCAATAAGACCAAGCAACAATTTCATCTCAAACAATCATTTCCCATCATTTTGAATCAAAATATGCCTATTTGCAGTTATGGATCAGTCAAAAACAACTCATTGCCAATGTTGCTTCCTTATAGTCCTCTTCACAAATCTAGTGCTCTTTGCATGATTTTTTGAGTTTTTTACCATTTTCAAGTACCCATTTGGCCTATAAATTGATTTAGGAAGATTTTTTGGTCATTTAAATCCATTTGGGGACTTTTATTTCATGTTTTTATAGCCTTTATGTTAAAAGTGGGATTTTTGGGGGTCACAGACTTTTCATGTGCAGTAGCATTAATTGTCATAAAATGTGCCAAAAATCCACAAAAACTTGGTAAAATGTTCATAATGATGTGACAACTACTTGTGCCATTCAAATCCATCAAGAAAATCTAATTTGCTCCTTGAAAAACTCAATTTTCACGCCAAAATACCAAAAAGCACTAATTTTTGGGGTCACTGACTTAGCGGGGATTTCACCTCTAACTGACCTAGCGGGGATTTCACCTCCAATAGACCTAGCAGGGATTTCAGCTCCAATTGGCCTAGTGGGGATTTCACCTCCAACTGACCTAGCAGGGATTACAGCTCCAATTGACCTAGCAGGGATTTTAGCTCCAACTGACCTAGTGGGGATTTCACCTCTAACTGAACTAGTGGGGATTTCAGCTCCAACTAACCTAGCAGGGATTTTAGCTCCAACTGACCTAGTGGGGATTTCAACTCCAACTGACCTAGCATGGATTTTGGTGCCGACCGACTTAATAGTAGTTTGAAGGAAGTCAGGCAGAGGCAAATTTAACGCTAAGGTCAGAGGATGATGTTTTTTGTGTAGAAGTCTGTGAGTGAGGTTTTTAGCGCCAAAAGTTAGTAGTGACTGTTTTTAGTGCAAAGTCGGTGGATTCAATTTTTAGCGCCAAGGTTGCTAGAGGCTGTTTTTGGTGTAAAGTGCAGTTGGGGTCATTTTTAGTGCAAAAGGCTATAAATGGCTATCTTTCAAGCACAAGACCACTCAATACACCTCCAAATCAATCATGCATCACATCAAATGACTCCAAGCATGCAAAATACTCAAATATGGGAGTGCTACCACAATAATGGGTTACACTTTCTGGGACATCCTAATTTTTGCTAAAATCACATATTTTTAGAAATATAATGATTTAAGCCTTGAAAGGTTCCATTTAAAGGATTTTAATTGAATAGGGTTTGATCAAACCCCCTTAGATTCAAACCCCCCTGTATAGAACCCCGCTAGTTTTAAACCATACCTATAATGGAATCTCCTCTACACCTATCAAAATGCAGATAAAAAAACACTTTTGATTTACATTTTGGGGGTTCAAATGAATTCATTTAAAATTTATGTTTTTTAAATATATAGTCCTTATTATAAGCTTCCCAAAAAGTATAATTTTAAATATATTTAATTTGATTGTTATATTTATTTTTTATTTTTTGTGAATGTAGGTTTTTCACCAAACATCAAGTTCTTTGTTCTACACACATGGAAAACTAGTAAATTAGTGAAAAAAATTCTGAAAAATATCTATGCCCTAGGTATTGATGTTCTTGTTTCAACCAAAAAAAAGATGAATTTCGATACATACAAAAAAAGTTATGTTTTACGGAATATGCCTATGTCTAAATTATAATTGGTTTGACTTCAAAACTTAATTAAAAAAAATATTCAACAAAACATTATGAAACCAAATGCATGCCCTTTATATCGGTGTTACCAATCTAAATTCAAAAGAATCAGAATTTTATCCTTTGTAGAAAAAAAGTTATGTGCTACAGAATACACATCACTTTAAAAAAAAATGTTGTTTACTATTAAAAACTAGTTATCAAAGGAGACACAAAAAATTTTACAATTTAACTCCAAATTTTTTAAAATATATATATTTAGAATCTACAAACAAAATCTCACAAATCACTAGTTCGCATCATCTTCAAATTCCTAATAGTTTAGCGGCTATAGGTGTTACAAAGTGAAGATTTAGTTCAAAATGTTGATTTAAATGTCAAGTTTGACCAAAACATGTAACCCATTATTGTGGGATGACCCATGGAACAAATCTTGCATTCTAAGCACAAATTCACCCTCTCATCATCATAAGTAACAATGGTCAAGACTCCAAGCCAAAGCAAAAAAGGGGGTCTCCATTTGGCAAAATGGGGCATATGTGTAAGGCACAATAGATTGTTCTTGTGTAGATAAATTAACTAGATTGCACTCTTTCTTAAATAAAGTTTACATAATTATTTAAACTTGTGATGATTTTCTTAATTCTTGTGCATCTCTTTAAATAATAGAAAATGCAACCTAAATATTTTATGCTAATGGATTTAATGTTTCTTTGTACTCTACACTTTTAACCTAAATAAGGCTCTACAAATCATCCATTTGAGTAATAAGTGATCCCACCTCTTTTGGAGTGAAATTGAATCTTAATTGAACTTCTACTCAAGAGTATAAAGGTTTTTTTAGGGTTATATTGTAGATGCCACATATTTATTTATCTAGAGACCAATTTGTTGGCAAGAGACACTATATGGATTCATGGTTGTTGTCATTGATGGCAACAAAGGTCATCCCACATATCCGCAAGTCATGATGTGTCTCTACCGGAAGTCAGAATAAAGAATGTTGTGGTTCGGTGAAGAAGAACAGAGCATGTGGCAAGGTCCGACAGATTGGTCCGAATCTCTCAGAGGAAGTGTCTTGGTGCAGTGCGGATTTGGGGAAGTCAAGAGGACTACCTTGAGTGGTATATTCCAAGGATTTAGCCTCCGGTGATGGACAAGAAAAAAGATATGAATGGTTGAGTACCGGATTCCTGAGAGACAGTGAAAACAGAGGAAGAACTGACTGACAGAGTATCAGACTACTTTCCGGATGTGTTACTGTTGATGATAGAGGTTGTGAAGGCATGAATCATGTTTGGCCGACATGATTAATGATATCTACAAGTATATGCTTGATCCGCATTGCTTGGTGAGGAAGGATTCAGCCGACAGAACAAGAGTTTGTAAGAAACTAGACTGTTCCGGATGCCGACTAGAAAGATGATGAAATTACTTGTGCGGATATATATAGAGGATGGATTTAGTTGTGAAGGGAGTGATGGTGTGAAGATATATGCGAATAAGTCCAGAACAGAGCAGAGGTAGCAAAAAGGATCCGGTATGTGAAAGATAGCAGAATAAAGAACAGAGGAAAGATGAAGTGCAGCAGATCAGTGTACTGAGCCTAACCGGAACTGAACTCCAGCATATGCAGATGCTTCCAATCAGTTCAAGACTGTGATTCTTATCACTTTGTAGACTGTGTGTCTTCTTGTAGGTAGTGGGCCTCTTGTGAGCAGTGTGCTCGGGCAGTGAGCCCTAATTGGCAAGTGCCATTTTGTAATTTCCTATTCTTCTAACAGAGAATAATTTTGGGTTAATCACCCCGTGGTTTTCTCCCTTAACAGGGTTTCCACGTCAAAAATACTGTGTCATGTGTTTCTTATTTCATGATTAATGTTTTTGTGTTTGATTCTATGCTTCATCAATTAAAAAGAAAGTTCAATAAGGGAAATAATTAGGATAACTGATTCACCCCCCCCTCTCAGTTATCAACAATTGGTATCAGAGCTAAGTTCCTCCTAATAGAGCCTAACAGCTTGAGGAAGATCTGGGATTTCAAATGGATGCATATGGTTTAAGGGAGCAACTCAAGACTGCTCTTGAGGATCTTGAACAGTCAAATTCTGAAGTCAGTGAATTAAAGGAAAGACTCAAACAGGCTGATGAATTCATGAGAGAATTAAAAGACAAATTAAGTCTCTCTATGAAAAAGAGAAAGGAGCTGCTCCAACAGTTGGCAAGACAAAGTGAAGAAAGCAATACAAATGAAGAATTGACTGAGCAAACCAAGTTATGTGAAAAGTTATCAAAAGAAGTCATTATGTTAAGACATGAAATGGAATCAGGAACTATAAAGTTTACTCAAGAGATTGAAGAAAAAAGAAAGGCTGAAGACAATCTAAGACAATCTCTTAAAGAAAAATCAGAAGAATGCCACCAGATGGACAGGATTATCAGACATCTTGAATCTGATCTTGAAGATGCCAAAGATAATGAAGAAAAACTTGAGGATCAAATTGCCTCTCTCAAAAGAGACCTTCAAAGAACAAATGAATATAAAGAGAAATTCAAGATAAGTTCTGCTCAACTTGAAGTTCTTCTTGGAAGTCAAAAGAGGACAGATGACAAGTATGGTTTGGGATATGAGAAAGGAGAAAGCTCCGGATCCGGTCAGAAGAATCTTGGATCAGAAAATCCAAGGAGCAGGCCTAGAAGACCTCCGGTAAGACAGCCAAATGCTCAAAGATATCCATCCTTCAATGGATACTGCCACAGCTGCAACCACTTTGGTCACAAAGCTAATCAGTGCAGAATGAGAATGAATCAGATTAATTCATCCTTCTCCGGACAGTGCTTCAACTGCAAAAGGTATGGACACAAATCCCATGAATGCAGAATTATGCAAGTAAACAAATCATTCAAAGGTAGATGCTTCACATGCAATAGAGTAGGTCATATGGCTAATCAATGCAGATCAAGAGGATATCAGTCAAATATGCAAAGAAATCTTATTTGCCAAATCTGCAATAGGTCCGGTCATAATGCTAAAGTCTACAGAAACAAGTATCAGGACAAAACAGGTCCGGTGTATAATCAGAATCAAGACAAGGGTAAACAAAAGATGAATGCGGATGAAGTTAGGAATCAGATGAGCAAGATTTGGGTGAAGAAAAGTTCAGAGAATGTAGAGGTTGGATCCGCACCAGACTCTGGTGCTACTATTTCTTCCAGAAATTAAAAAGTGAGCTCAGGCTCAGGGGGAGACTCAAAGAAAATCCTGTTCCCCCAGCCAAACAAGTGGTGCCGAATGTGGCACAAGATGCGGATTAAAGGGTTTGCAGATATGAGTCTTGAGATGCTTCAGTCAAGTTTTCAGAGGTCCGCATGGAGTCATGAAAAAGCTGTGATTGATCAAATAAGACATGTTCAGGGAGATGCTTCGGTATGATAAAGGATTACAAAAAGGTCCGGAGAAATCCGGAAGTGCACTATCTTGTTCTGCGGATTGGACAGAGTGTTTGGGATGTTCTTGTAATATGTTACCTCAATTTATTCATGATTGAAAGATCCGGATGATATCCACAGATCAGGACTAATCTGGGATACTCCAAGCTATCCAGACAAGGCAAACCGGAATGATGTAGGTGAAGCATTTATTGCAGACAGATTTTAGGGTTCGCGGAGCAATTTAAGGGATTTCTCAAAAGTCATTTGCTCATTCTGCACTCAAGAAGAAGCGAAAAGTGGAGCTCTGCAACAAGGTTCATCAAGCACACCAAGGATCTCCTGCCGAAGTTATTGCATAAAGAAATCAATCCAACCACTCCGTGCAAACTGAAGGCGCATAAGGTATTCTCCGTTTTTCATTATCTCACTACAAATCTTTGAAGAATGGCTACTCCAAATATAGTTAAGATCTCTGATAGACCTCGCCCCACATTCAAGAAACATCCTTACAAATCATTGGAGGCAGATCCACTAGGAGCCTTCTCTAGTGTTCCTCACGGAGTTTTACATACTGAAGACATTAGGGTTTACATACATGCAAGCATTGAGGAATTTGGGGAATTCAAATTAAGAGACCTCTATCACAAGCAACTGATAGACAATGCTTTTGAGCTTAAACCAGAGTATAAGGATATCCAGAAGAAACAATTTGAGCAATTTATTCATTTCCCCTGCTTTGAAGAAGATGAATGGGTCCAGTATGTACTGAGCAGAATGCATGACAACTTTCTATGGCTGGATAGACCCTGCAAGATCACAAAAGAGGCAATTAGAGCAGTAACTGGTCTATACTCTTCCGGAGGGATACCTATCCTCAAATCTGTCAAGAACAACATTGTAACTGAGGCCACCGGATCAAAATTTGATAAGAGGGCAATGACCATTGAAGATATTTCTGATCCAGATATCAAATATGCATCCATGATAATAGGATACAAGATCTATCACTCCAGCAGGGAGAATTCTATATCCGGAACTGCAGTATACACTGCCTATGAAATGCTAAGAAAGAATGCAGAATATGATCTCTGCGAACTACTGCTAAGTCAATTAATGGAAAATATACAGAAAATCAAGAAGGATAAGAAGAATTCCTTTAAGTATGGTACTCTTATTGTATGTCTATTCTTCTACTTCATGAATGAGCTACCCGGATCAAGTGGATGGGTATGGCAGAATGACAAACCTGTTGCAGTCCAGATAAGAGACTATTTGCATGGACTTGGGGATGCAAAAGTGAGAAATACAGCTCTATGGGGATACTTCAAAAACTTTCAGAGCATGATGCAAGCAAGAGAGAGAATTCCCCAGTCTCTTGTTGAAAAATACAAAGACTCAGTGTGCTTTATGGTTGACACTGATCAGTGCCTAATGGAGGCAGTGGAGCCAAGGACTGTCTGGATCATGCCCATGGGGTATGAAGTGGATGAATAGATAGTGGAGCTGCATGTTCAACACATGCTAAGTTAGCCCAAAGATCCTAAGGCAGAAAGGTTTGGAACCTTTGAGGAGCTAAGTGTAAAAATACATGTAGAACTCAGGGAACCTGAGATTAAAAGAAAGGTGAGAAAAGAAGTAGAGCACATTGCTCAAGGCCTAGGCATCTCAAAAGAGGCACTTGATGCCAGCCGGGAAAAGAGGAGGAAGGCTGAGGAAGAAGAGAAAAGTAAATAAAGTGCTCCGGTTGTAGCTCCCACCCGGACCAGATCATCAAAGAGATCTGCACCTCCCTCAACCAAAAGTTCAAAACCGGAAGTCCAGGCATCCGGTAAGAGATCCAAGACAAAAGCCACAAGGGCTTATGGAAGCCAAAAGGATGAAGAGGAAACAGAGTCAGATGAGGGAGTAAAAGAAATAAAGAAACAGAAGAAGAAAGGATCCGGTAAACCCTCCACAGGCCAAGACAAGGATGAAATGGCGGAGGTATCTGTTGAAAAGCCCACTCTGTCTCTAGAGAATGTAATCAAGTCAGTCACGGTGGATGGAAACCTTCAACCAACGACTGAATCTTATGATGACTTCAGTGAGGCTGACCAAAAGACTCTGCAGGAAGCCACAGTCAAATATCTTAACATATATAATAAGGCTTTCATTGAGATCATATCTCTTATTCCTAAAAGCCTAGAAAAGGAATTAGAAGTAAGAAAGAACAATGCTCATGCCAAAGATCTTGAGATCCGGGAGCAGATAGCTATTCAGCTATATCCTCAAATTGATCCCAAGACAATGAACATTATCTTCAAGGACTGCAAAGATGAGTTCAGAAGTAAAGCCAGGATGAATCAACTCATGCTTGGTGAGACTGACAGAGTGGCCCAAGAGATAGAAGAGATCCTCCGGAAGGCCTTCAAAAGGTTCAATCTTCCTGTTGTAGAGGACTTAGGTGCAGAAACAGCTGCGGATTTGGAATCATCTGTTCCGGAAGAAGTGGGCCCTGAACATACAAGCATCTCTCCTCCGGTTTCCCCTACAGTCTCCAGATCCAAAGAAGAAGAGCTATTAAAGGAGAAGGAAGCAGTGGTGAAAGACAAAGAGGTTGACAGTTCCAAGACTGCAGAAGAAAAGAAACATTTGTCTCCGGCAAGAGACACTGCACAAACTGTTCAACAATTTTTGAGCAAAGAAACTTTAGAGATTGATGAACTGGAGCTTCTAAAAGGCCCATTCGACTTTGACTCTCTCTCTCCGGTACAAACAATGAAGATAGCTTCATTTGCAAATGCCAAGGCAAATGAAAAACTCCTGAAGTCTCATATGGAAGACTGTGAGTTGATAGAGGCTGCTTCCGGAGTACTTGTAAAGATTATGCCATCAATCCAGATAGATCCGACAGCCTCCACTTCCAGTAATCTAAAAACCTTAGTCAGCAGTGTTGATACACATTTTGATTCTCTAGAAAAATCAGCTGAAGAAAAGGTCCGGAAGGAATTTTTGGATAAGAGATTTTCAGAAATATTAGAATTAATCTCTAAAGATAGGAAGATTGTAAGCATTGGAATAAAGAGCTTAGAGAATGCTCTTAAGGATGGTGGTGACATCTACAAATTTTGTATATCCTGGTCAAAGGCAACAACAGCAATTGATAAGAAAATAAAAGAGGAACAGGATAAGCTACAAAGCTTATCTCAAAGTTTTGATCCTCTCTCTTCCTCCATAATAAATCAAGAATGTCAGACTATTGCAGTCTTGAATGAAATAAAGAATCTTGAGAAGGAAAGGAAGAATATCACTAACCGGATGGGAGAACTTAGAAGGATTATAATCCCTAAGTTGGAAACTATGCATGAGGCCATCAGTGATGCTCAGACCACCGCCCAAACAAAAGATTCGACAGATCTCAAGCGGGCAGAAGCTTTTGCATTTTTGTTGAGTGGTCACATTTCAATTTTGGATAGAATGAAGCAAAGTTGGGCTACAGAAATGATCCAATTGCAGACATCCTTTGCAGACATTTTTCAGTATATGTGAGTATGTAAATATGCGGCTATGTATAGAAAATTTTTGAAAATTTTGGTGTGCGGACCCTACCCTTTGCCATTGATGTCAAAGGGGGAGTGAGGAGCAGTGAAAAATGAGGAATCCAACTAAGGGGGAGTTCCAGAAATTGTATATAAAGACAGAGCATCAGCAAAGGGGGAGCATAGTGAAAACACTTAGTCATTTTTCACTAAGTGTTGCCATCAATGCCAAAGGGGGAGATTGTTGGCAAGAGACACTATATGGATTCATGGTTGTTGTCATTGATGGCAACAAAGGTCATCCCACATATCCGCAAGTCATGATGTGTCTCTACCGGAAGTCAGAATAAAGAATGTTGTGGTCCGGTGAAGAAGAACAGAGCATGTGGCAAGGTCCGACAGATTGGTCCGAATCTCTCAGAGGAAGTGTCTTGGTGCAGTGCGGATTTGGGGAAGTCAAGAGGACTACCTTGAGTGGTATATTCCAAGGATTTAGCCTCCGGTGATGGACAAGAAAAAAGATATGAATGGTTGAGTACCGGATTCCTGAGAGACAGTGAAAACAGAGGAAGAACTGACTGACAGAGTATCAGACTACTTTCCGGATGTGTTACTGTTGATGATAGAGGTTGTGAAGGCATGAATCATGTTTGGCCGACATGATTAATGATATCTACAAGTATATGCTTGATCCGCATTGCTTGGTGAGGAAGGATTCAACCGACAGAACAAGAGTTTGTAAGAAACTAGACTGTTCCGGATGCCGACTAGAAAGATGATGAAATTACTTGTGCGGATATATATAGAGGATGGATTTAGTTGTGAAGGGAGTGATGGTGTGAAGATATATGCGAATAAGTCCAGAACAGAGCAGAGGTAGCAAAAAGGATCCAGTATGTGAAAGATAGCAGAATAAAGAACAGAGGAAAGATGAAGTGCAGCAGATCAGTGTACTGAGCCTAACCGGAACTGAACTCCAGCATATGCAGATGCTTCCAATCAGTTCAAGACTGTGATTCTTATCACTTTGTAGACTGTGTGTCTTCTTGTAGGCAGTGGGCCTCTTGTGAGCAGTGTGCTCGGGCAGTGAGCCCTAATTGGCAAGTGCCATTTTGTAATTTCCTATTCTTCTAACAGAGAATAATTTTGGGTTAATCACCCCGTGGTTTTCTCCCTTAACAGGGTTTCCACGTCAAAAATACTGTGTCATGTGTTTCTTATTTCATGATTAATGTTTTTGTGTTTGATTCTATGCTTCATCAATTAAAAAGAAAGTTCAATAAGGGAAATAATTAGGATAACTGATTCACCCCCCCCCTCTCAGTTATCAACACAATTTATAGTCAACATAATCTCCCACTTTAAGATCTTGGATTTTAGGATTGAACTCTAATCTCACCAACCATTTTTCCTAGAAATTTATCATTCCTTTTTTATAGACGATAGATATGGAATTTCAATTTTTCCATGTCAAGAAGTCTAAGGAGATTTTACTAATCCATATAGATAAATGTTAATGGAAGAAATCATGAATCTAGGGAATTAGCTTCCCACAATGTGGAGTCAACCCTTTTTGTCTTTCAACTCTAATACTAAGTTGAAGCCTCCTTGAATGATAAACCTAGATAAGATCTCCTAGCTTAAATGTGAATGGAAGATTGAACATTAAAAGAGTGTTAGTTGAACACATTTTTCTACTACATGTCTCCTTTTGAGATGAAAAACTTAGGCTTGTTTCCCTACTTCCTTGAACTAAGGTTTCTACTATATTAAACTTAAGTTTAAGATAAGATAGGAGTACCAAGCTAGTTCACATGTGAGGTTGATTTCCTCTTTGACATACAAGTGTATTGTGATAGATGAAACAAGATGGTTATTAAATGATGATGACATTATAATGAGACAAAATAAAAGAATTTATTTGAAAATTTTGGCTCTATAAACTAATGTGCCACACCCTCTAGTCCTAATTTTAAATGTGCTATATGTGACCCTATACTACTTGTGTGACCTTGTAACTTCCTACCACTAATGATTTGTGGGATATTGCATGTGTCCCTAAACATGTTTCTAAAAAACTTGTCATGCTAAGAAGCATGATGGTGTTTAATTGAAGGAAAAATTTTGACGACCTAATCTAGTATTAACAATAATTCAACCCCTTGGAAGAAGTATGAGTTTCATTACACAATATGCATGCATTGATGATGCAATAATAAAACACAATGATGCACATTTTGTCCTTAGATGCTCTTGGAATTGAATGATATTGCAATTTCATGCTTATGTTGGATCTTCTTTTGTGTTGCTAATTATTAGGAAAAGAGTAGTAGTATAGGTTCTTCATTGTTCAACTCAAGGTATTTATAGTATAGGCTGATAGGATAATCCAAGTTTTTGGAAATGTTACCTCACAAGTAGAAAAAATCAAAGTTGAAATAGGTGGACAAGGTTATGCCATATAATCTAGTCTAAAGAATCTGCTATCTACCATGCATTAATCCTAAAACAAAATTTGGTAAGCTTCTATAAATGTGTTCCTACGTTGTCTCATCAACTACAATGTAGCATGTTTCTATTTTTAATTTTGCATTAATATGTCTATTTTCTCAAGGAAATAAAATATGATGAGATTCTTTTTCTTGAAAAAATTATTTTTCTTTGCACTGTAACTAACCTAGTAGTGGCATTGGCCTAGCATATAATTTCATGACCCTATTAAAATCCATATTCCTATCTACATCCATGCATTTACTTTTTGGTAAATTAGACCTCAATATTTGCTTCCTTGCATTCATTTAATCCACAAATTTAAGAAATTTAATTCAAATAAATGATAGTTTTTTTATCGATCAATGTGGTAAGGATGCCACTATATATATTAATAAAAACTATTAGGGTTCAAGTAGATCGAAGCAATAAACACTAACAATTAAATGCAGATTAAATAACCCAAATATAAGAATGAAGAACAACACAAAAGAGATCAACACAAAAATTTAACGTGGTTCACCCAAAATGGGCTACATCCACAGAAACTCAACCATCCAATGATTTTATTATCAATTGCAAAATAGATTACAATCTCATGAATTCCACACTACAACATACATCTCAACCACTTATAACAAGATTTTTGGAAGCTTCTAGAATTAGGGTTTTACAATGTCATTTTTCTTTTTTCAGTAAAAAAAAATTAACAACCGACTTCGAACATGCAAAAAAGAGGGAAAATTTTTTTGGGGGGGCTATGCCCCCGAACCCTCGCTAAGGGCTTAGCCTAGCCTGGCCTCGAACCCCAGCAAGGATATGTTACGAGTGTACAATATTTACATGATCAGTTTCCACATACTAATAATCTCCCACTTCGAGACTGATTAGGCTCCACACCAAACAATCTCCCACTTGGAGACTGATCCTGGATGACACCGCTACACTTGCAGCTCCCACTAGATTACAGGCTTGGCTGGTTTCTTATGTCCACAATTATCAATCATGAAGGCCAATGGAAACTAATGAGGAAATCAATTTCTCCCATGTAACTGCCTTTGTGATTATATCTACAGGATTCTCACTTGTGTGAATTTTCTCCAGCTTTAACTATCCATCCTCCAAAACTGGCTGGATGAAGTGGTATATGAGTTGTATGTGCTTAGTTTTTGAATGCAGAGCTGAGTTCTTGGCAAGATGAATGACACTCTAGAAATCAGTGTACAAAGGGCTATCTTCTTGTCATTACCCCAATTCCTCTAGAAAACGTTGTAACCAAATCATCTCCTTGCTAGCTTTCATAGTAGCAACATACTCAGCTTCAATGGTTGAAAGTGCAACAACCTTTTGCAGTCTTGAAATCCTACAGTAAAAACATACCCTGTAATACTCCTCTTGCTATCAATATCACCCACCAGATCAGAGTCAACATATCCTTTTAGAGTAGAATTTGTTCCTCCAAAACATAGTTTTTTTGAAGTAGTACCTCTCAAATATCAGAGAATCCATTTTACTGCATTCCAATGTTCCATTCCCATATTGCTCATATACCTACTCACAACTCCCACTGCATGTACAATATCTAACCTTGTGCATACCATTGCATACATCAAGCTGCCAACTGCTGATGCATATGGTATCTTAGACATTTTGTCTTCCTCCTCTTGTGTCTTTGGACACATCTCCTTAGTCGACTTAAAGTGACTAGGCAAAGGTGTACTAACTGCTTTTGCATTCTACATGTTAAACCTTTTCAATGCCTTCTCTACATACTCACTTTGAGACAAATAATTTTCTATTTGTCTGGTCCCATGTGATCCTCATACCAAGGATTTGTTTTGATGCACCCAAATCCTTCATAGCAAATGAATTTGCTAATTTCTTCTTAAGTTCATTAATATGCTGCATGTTAGACCCGGCAACAAGCATGTCATCAACATAAAGCAATAGGACAATATAGCTACCATTATCCAATTTCTTAAAATAAACACAATAATCAGAATGACATCTTTTGTAACCTTGTTCAACCATAAAACTATCAAATTTCAAATACCATTATCGAGGTGCTTGTTTTAGGCCACACAAACTCTTCTTTAAACTGCACACAAATTCCTCCTTACCCTTGACCTCATATCCTTGTGGTTGTTGCATGCATATTTCCTCTTCCAAATCCCCATGGAGAAATGTTATTTTCACATCTAGCTATTCAAGATGCAAGTCTTCCGCAGTCACAAGGCTTAGAATAGTTCTAATAGAAGTCATCTTTACAACCAGAGAAAATGTTTCATCAAAGTCTATACCTTTTTTCTATGCAAAACCTTTTACCACGAGTTTGGCCTTGTATCTTTTCTTGTCTCCATCTTCTTCCTTCAACCTGTAAACACATTTATTTGGTAATGCTCTTTTACCTGCAGCAAATTGGACTAAATCCCAAGTCTGATTCTATAGCAAGGAATCCATTTCCTCTTTCATGCCTAGCTCCCACTATCTTTTGGTATCTACCCGCATTGCTTCTTCATAACCTTTAGTTTCACTAGAATCAGTTAATAATATAGAATATAATGATGGAGAAAATCTTTCTGGAGGTCTAGTTATCCTTGTAGAACATCTAACACTTGCAGGAGTCTGCGGGATAACTTGTTGTTGCTGAGCATCAGGTACCACTGGTATTTTATTTTTTGGAATCTCATCTAGCACCACATATTCCTTTTTGGCATGTTCATGCTTCTTTTCCTGTAGCTAATCCTTATACATGACCTTCTCATTAAATATAACATCTCTGCTCCTAATGATTTTATGATTTTCATAATCCCATAACTGATAACCAAATGCATCTACTCCATATCCAATGAAGGTACATTTTTTAGACTTAGCCTCAAGCTTGGTTATATTTTCAAGATCAACATGGACAAAAGATTCACAACCAAAGGTTTTCAGAAATGAATAGTTTACCTTTTTGCCCATCCATGCCTCCTTTGGAATGCCACCATCCAAAGGATTTGAAGGTCCCCCTGTTTATTAAATAAACAATGGTATGTACAGTATCTACCTAGAAGTGTAAGGGTAGTCCAACATGCAATCTCATGCTCCTTGCACACTTCATAATGGTCCTATTCATCCTCTTAGACACCATTTTCTTGTGGGGTTCCAGGAACCATTTTATGCCTATGGATTCCATTATACGAATAGTAATTTTTAAATTCTCTGCTGCAATACTCACCTCCATTATCAGATCAGAGACACTTCAACTTTTTTCATGTCTCATTCTCAACCAAAGCTTTCCACTTTTTAAAAGTTTCAAATACTTCTAATTTTTGTTTTAGGAAATACACCCACGTTTTCCTAGTTGCATCATCAATAAAAGTAACATAATAGAAAGAGCCACCAAGAGATGATACCTAAGATGGTCCCCATACATCTAAATGCACAAGCTCTAATTTCTCACTCTTCTTCTCTTTCCCAACTTTGAGAAGTCAAACTCTTTATGTTTTCCATAAACACAATTTTCGCAGAACTCCAAGTCAATCTTCTTTAGACCTGGTAGCAACTTTTTGGAGTGAAGGATCTTCATCCCTTTCTCACTCATGTGTCTAGTCTATGGTGCCACAATTCTATTTTTGTCCCTATAGAAAGTGCTATAACTGTCTTAGTAGCAACTATTTTTGTCGCATCTAAGGTAGAATAAGTATTACCAGTACACAAATACAATGTACCTACCTTTTCACCTTTATCTACTACTAATGCACATTTAGTGACCTTCCAGACTTTGTATGAAAAGGTAACTATGTAGCCTTCACTACCCAATTGTCCTGTAGAGATTAAATTCCTTCTCAAATTTGGAACATGCCTTACCTCATGTAGCAACCATTCATTTCCATTTTACAACTTGATTTTTATCTTTCCTTTTCCAACAATCTGACAGGTTTCATGATCACCCAAATATACCTATCCAAAATCACCTTGAACATAATCTACAAAATGTTTCCTATGGGGTGTGGCATGAAATGAAGCCCCTAAATCTATTACCCAGGAATCATTAGCATTACCTAAACACATACTTAAATCATCCTATAATTTGTTACTTACAACATTAGCTTCCTTACTGTCATCATGTTGTCTGTCTCCTTGTTTTCCCTTTTCAGACCAACAATCCTTCTTCAAGTGTCCTGGCTTTCCACAGTACCAACAATCCATTCTTCCTCTAGATTTAGATCTTCCTTTCTTCAACTTCCCTTGTGACTTCCCATGATTTGTTGGGATTTTTCCTCTCTCCTTTGTTCTTCCCCTATTCTCTACAGTCAAAGCATTACCTGATGTTGAACTCTCACCTGTGCTTTTCTATTGCATTTCCATGCTAAGGATAACACCAACAACATCATCAAATTTCAAAGTATTTGAACCAGAGACAGAGTTACTTATAGCCATTACCAAGCTATTCCAAATTTCTAGCAATGAACATAAAACCAAGAGATCCCTCACCTCTTCATCAAATTTCACTTTTACAAAAGCTAACTGTCTGGTAATCATATTAAATTCATTTAAATGATCTAACACAAATCCACCTTCAATCATTTTCAGATTAAACAAATGCTTCGTGAGAAATACCTTATTTGAGGCTGAGGGTTTTTCATAGAATTTAGCTAAAGATTTCATCAATTCATCTGTTGTCTTCTCTTTTGTTATATTGAATGCCATAGATGGTGCCAGGCACAACCGAATGGTTCCCAGTGCCTTTCTATCTAGAAATTTCCAATCCTCATCAATCATTGCTTCTCGTTTCTTAGCTTTTCCTTCCAACGGCCTCCATAAATCCTTCTAATAGAGATAATCATCCATCTACATCTTCCATAACTGATAGTTCCACCCATTGAATTTATCTACCTTCAATTTACCCTCATCCACCATTGCTCCTACTTAACTGTGAGACTCCCACTCAACCATGAGACCTTCCTATAGATGATAATCGAACACAACCTAGCTTTAATACCAGTTTGTAGGGTTCAGGTAGATCGAAGCAATAAACACTAACAATTATATGCAGATTAAATAACCCAAATATAACAATGAAGAACAACACAAAAGAGATCGACATAGAAATTTAATGTGGTTCACCTAAAATGGGCTACATCCATAGAAACTCAACCATCCAATGATTTTATTATCCAATGCAAAACATATTACAATCTCATGAATTCCACACTGCAACATACATCCTAGCCACTTATAACAAGCTTTTTGGAAGCTTCTAGAATTAGGGTTTTACAATGTCATTTTTCTTTTGTTGGTTAACAAAAATTAACAACCAACTCTAAACGTGCAAAAAAGAGGGAAAAATATTTTGTGTTATGAGTGTACAGTATTTACATGATCAGTCACCAGATACCAACAAAAACATTTTTACAAAAGAGGAGTCCCAATTTAGAAAAAAATGATCAAAGGACAAAACAACCACCTTAAAGCCAAAAAGGCTGAATACAAAACATAGAGAATCCAAGTTAAACTCAAACCAATTAACTCAAAGAGGATTACATGAAGATGAAACTGAGATACACCCAACAAAACAGGATCAGGAAGCAATCACAAATTAAACATCTTCCAAGGGAGATGGAAAACTCCTACTTAAACTTGCCACCTCTGGATTAGAATTTTGTATAGGAGCTATAACAAGTTATACAGATCTTTAGAAGCATGAGTACTTAGAAAATGAATAGCATTCACCATATCAATCAAGAATGTGTGAACATAACCATCCAACTTTGAATTCAAACCATCCAGAGAATCCAAGGCATATTGAAGAGAGTCACTGACCAAACCATCCCAAATAGTAAGAATAGTCACCTTAATACTATTGGAGGATTTCATAGAAATAAACAAAATAACACCAGCCAAAAAGGGAATACCCAAGTCCAACTTATAACAATCCAGAGCATGATCCAAGTCAATCAATTCAAAGAGAAAAGGTTGTAAATATGCATTAGCTGGATAGTTGTTTTATTTGACATAAAGCTATTCAGGTCATTAAGGTTGCATATAAGTTAAGAATACGTTGTTGTTCTAACAAGTGATATTTCTTTGTAGTTCTACTATCATGGACTTCATAATAAAGTTTTAGTCAAACCTTTAAAAATTGATTTTAAAAGGATACTTCTCACTAGACATGTTGATCTAGTGAGTTGCATGATGAGTCACACCTCCAAACCTTAGTTGTATATAGATAAATGTCCATACTAGATTTTTTTAAAATGGAGACCTCATAGATGATATTCAATGTAAGTTAGGGTTTTACATTTTAAAACTTACCTAGTGTTTTAGATTTTAGGGTTTCATCTTTTAAAACTTAAGGTTTCATGTCCATATTTTAGAGTTTTATATATTAGGGTTTCAAATTATATTCTAGGGTCTCAAAATTATGTTTCATATTTTAGGGTTTCATAAATTAGGGTTTCAAATTTACGTTCTAGGGTTTCAAATTTTTGGGTTTTAAAATGTAAAACCCTAAAACATAAATTTGAAACCCTAATTAAAACTAAGGGTTTTAGATTTTAGGGTTTTATATTTTAAAACTAAGGGTTTCACAACGTAAAACCCTAAATTTGAAACCCTAAAACATAAATTTGAAACCCTAACTAAAACTTAGGTTTTTATATTTTAAAACTAATGGTTTCACATCCATATTTTAGGTTTTCACATATTAGGGTTTCAAATTTATGTTTTAGGGTTTAAAAATACATGTATTAGGGTTTCAATTGCACATTTTAGGGTTTGAATTTGATGTTTTAGGGTTTAATTGATCTAAAATTTAGCATTTCAAACTATTGTTTTAGGGTACCAATTTGACATTTTAGGGTTTGAATTAACATTTTAGGGTTCAACTCATCTAAAATTTACCCACAAAATATTGCAAATTAAAAATGCATGTCCATATTTGAATCTTTCACCACTGAAAATTTGAACTAAATAGTTGCCCATTGAACTAAAAATTTGAACTAAACAATAGAAGAGGAATACCTGGATAAAAAAGGCAACTTGCAAGTGGATGTTGGCTAACTGACATCAACAGAACCACATGGGTGCCTTTGTTCAAAGACACATGCCAATTTCAAGGTAATTCTAATGTGTTTTGTCTATGGAAACCATCCTCAACACCGTCCGGGTCGCATTGTGTAGTTCAATGGTTTTTGCTTTGCGGGTGGGAGACAAATGATAGTGAAAACACTATTTTTTCACTTTATTTACCCTTTTCATAAAATAGTAAAATAAGGACTTTGAGAAAAGGTCACCCTTGCTCAAAGGTTAACTTTTTCTCGAAGGTGATTTCAGAAAAATCTTCGAGCAAAGGTACCTTTGTTCAAAGAAATTTCTTCGAACGAAGATGTCTATTAAAATTTTTCCATCTAATTTCAAAAACTTGATGTCCCAAGTTTGGGACCCATTATTGTGGGATGACCTAGGCATGGAAACCAACATGTTTTGTTTTAATAGTTAGACTTCTATAGATGCTAACTTGTAGAATTTTTATGCTTCCTTATATGCTCCCATGATAGTTGCTACTCTTCCAACACACGACCTTCACAAATCTATCACAAATTCTACCTTATCAACAAATGTGTATGACATGTCCTTTGGTGTAGTGTTAAACAATGATAATAGGCATCACCAACCACAATAAGCGATTCTCCTCCACACACAATAAAAATAATAAAAAATACAATGCCTTAATCATCTGCATTGCTAGTGCCAATAAAAAATTTTAGCAATGAAAAATTTCATCCAACACCAATGCCTTTCCTCCTTGTAGCAGTTGGTCATCTCATGCCTCTCTATTTGTTTAAAATGCCTTTTCTTAGCAAAGGTCCTCCAAAAGTTTTGGTGGTTTGTTCTACCTACAACAAAATCATTCACCAAGGTTATTCATTATACAATGCCACTTCTTTCCTCTTCAAGCTAGATGCCTCAGATTATCAGCACAACAGATAGCTCAAAAACATCTAATCTATTATTCATTTTTCTTTGATGAAGGGTCATAATTGCTCTGATACCATATTGAAATGGTGAACATACAGAATGTTGCAAACACTAAACCATTATTGCATAGTGAAATAAAAACAAAGAATAAAATCTTAAGCTCTGGATGATATTACATTACATTGCACTAGCTTTTTAAAGCCTTATTTTTCCCATGTATAACTTCTTATGGGAATAACCTCCCAAAAACTAACAACTAACAAGAGTTTATTTAATATTAACTAGTAACTAACTTATTTTAAATTAATATATGCATGTTAATTTATTTATTATCTAAACTATAAACTATATAAAATAACTAATAAGCCAACACAAACAAAAGACACACTTTTCTATCTTTCAATATAATATATGTTATTAAAATATTTGCTTATACGATGAAAATATATATAATTTTTTATTTGTGTATAATAAATAATATATATGTATAATATGATAATATAAGAAAGAAATACAATACAAATAAAATTATATATATATATATATATATATATATATATATATATATATATATATATATATAAGACCTAAGTTCAATTTTTTTGAATGAATCTAAATGGGACATTTAAATTATACCCAAACTACCCTATTCCTAATGCTCACTTTGAAGATAAATCAAATGTTAACTAAAGATGAATAATCAAAACAATTAGGCAACTAGATTGGAAGGGAACAATGAGTGATATTTTGTTCAGCTTTTGAGAATTAATAATGGATCAAAATGGGTGATTTCTCATTATTGAAAATAGTGTTACATATACCAAAACCCTTCTTCTCTCCTCCATTATTTACATTTCATGATAGATCTAGGCATGCATTTTGGTTTATGCATATCAATGTTTCTATCAAGATGAACTATCTATGTCATTAATTAAATAATTGTAATAATATTATATTTTAGATGTTTTCTCAAAAGCATTTCAAAGTTGAGATTAACAAAATGTTAAATATCACTTTAGTTTTAAGAAGAATCAATAATTGGTCTTGATTTTATGGAGACTGATATATAGGTAGACCATCATAAGAAGGAATTCTATATCTAGAGTCAAATCAATTAACCTATATCATTTGAGTGTTTTGTACACTTATGTTTTGTACGAAAAAGGGGGGATGATGAATGTGGTTGATTTAGTTTAGATCCTCCCTTCTCACCAAACATTCAAGGACATATCAACTGAGTTAAATCTCTACTAAGCGAGAGCATTCACTTAACAGGTTGGGCTGTCACTTGGAATGATGCAGAAGCTCAGATGTTATTAATCATTATGCCAATTTAATGCTTAAGTACTCTAAAAAACCTAAGTATGCAAAATAGGAAGCAAGTTGATGAATTACAACAAATCCTTTCAGATTAAGATAGTAGGCAAAGGATTATAATTGGTTGTTTTTCAAAGTTTGGGATGCGGAACAGTCGAGGACACCTCCACTAGCACCCCTATCCAAGGTACTATTTTCTGCATGGAATCTGGATCTCCTCCTGACACTGATATTCACTGCATCTTTCATTTCTGCCCCAAAAAAGGTGGACACTTCCACTACCACCCTAGTCCAGTGCCAGATGATCTACGAGGTGTCAGAAGCTCTTTGGATGTTGATTGCTATAGTCCAACTTATTTCTATGTCTACAACTCTGGAGGACACTGCCACTAGCCCATGTCCCAAAATGTTGAACTTTGTCCTCTATCTTTTGAATCCTGAATCGTTGTCTTCTGTAACTTCCTTCTGTAACTCCACTTTGTGAAACTCGGTACCTATAACCTGCAATCACAAAGGAGTGTGGTTGGGGGTTGTGGTTTTTAGAGACTTTCCTTGGTCAAGCCCCAGAGAGACATTCAAGCCTTCTGAACACCGTTGTTAGATGAGAGTGTGTATCCATGCAGGATAGAGGCAAAATCCAAATGATAAATGATCAAAAACACAATATATTGTTGGTAGGTGGCAACTAATTAGGAAAGTAATGTACACTAGCCATGTATCCTTACCGGGGTCCAAAAATTTTTTTTTGGACCGACATAAAAAAACCCTATTTTGTAACCTACATAAGACTTGATAAAAGCGGCTAAGGGTTAGGGTTTTTTGATATATTGTATTGTAGCATTTGCAATGGTATTGAGTTGCAGGGATTGCTGGTTGTAATCGGTTTGATTTACTGGATAATAATATTGGACTCTCTATTGGTGGATGTAGCCCAAGTTTCAGTGAACCATGTTAAAACTTGTCTCTCACTATTATTATTTCTATGTATTTTTCATTCCTCTATTTAATCTTTATTTGCATTTAATTCATTTCTTCCAGCTAACGCTAACAAGTGGTATCAAAGCAGGTTGTGTTCAATTATCATCTGCAGGAAGGTCTCACAGTTGAGTGGGAGTCTCACGGTTGAGTGGGAGCAATGGTGGATGAGGGTAAATTGAAGGTCGATAAATTTAATGGGAAGAACTATTAGTTATGGAAGATGCAGATGGAGGATTATCTCTATCAAAAAGATTTATGGATGTCGTTGGAAGGAGTAGCCAAGAAACTGGCAACAATGATTGATGAGGATTGGAATCTTCTTGACAGAAAGGCACTAGGAACCATTCGATTGTGCCTAGCACCATCAGTGACATTCAATATAACGAAAGCGAAGACAACAAATGGAGAAGCTTGGTTGAGAATGAGATGGGTAAAAGATTAAAATGTCTCAGATCTAATAATGGTGTTGAGTATTGCAGCAAAGAATTTGAGGATTATTATTCCTTTAATGGAATTCATAGGTAGAAAATGGTTCCAGGGACTCCACAAGAAAATGGAGTGGCTGAACGCATGAATAGGAAAATAATGGAGCATGCAAGGTGTTGGTGACCAAATCTGCAGAGGCTTTGCTAGCTCCAATGCACAGGTGGATTCAGCCAACAGATTACGAGAGGTTGCGTGAGCTGCCTCCCCTTCACTTCTGGTTCTGCCGCACCAAGGGGGTATCCCTATGACAAAAGATGTAACATTGACTAGCTCAATGATAGAAAGATTTAGCTTGACAGCAACAGGTAGAATACTCTCATGTATGGACCAAGATCTACATGATAGACCACAAGGTTGACAACATTCTTGGACATATGTGTCTGGTTGGGTATGAGAGTATGCAGGGGGTTCCTAATCCTACTCCTACAACTAACAGGTGGAAGTGATGAGATGGGTGGACATAATGTCCTGGATGCAAGACAAGGGGTTTTGGCTCATAACTACTAACCCAAGAGCAGACTGGTGCCTATCCATTGGGCAAGGAGTCAACTAGACATATACAATAGGTGGTTTGCAACTTTCACTCAAGTTTTAGGGGGTTGGACTTGATGCTTGCCTTACAAACATCACCCAAGAATGGATATTTAGCTACCTCTACTTACAGATATCCCTGTTGACATGCAACCTTCCCCATGCTCAACCTAAAATAATTTAATCCACTCCTTGAATGGAAGTTAGAGATCAAACATGTGATACTGAAAACCATATCCTAGAACCTGAGAAACCCTTAGCAACCAGATTTAGAAGAAGGAGAATAACATGTAGCAAATGGAGACAAGTAGATAAACACATGCAATGAAGCATGTCTCATATAAAATCAACACCAAAACTGAAATATGTGCAAAATACACTCATGCTGCAACTCATAAACTCCAAAATGGGGTGGAACAACCAAGTTCATGCTCTGTTCTTCATTATTCACACAAAAACTGCCCAGGTCTTCAACAACCACAAAAGACTGACACAGTCTGCCTTTTATAGCAAAACTATGTACTCAGCAAATTAATTACATGGCTCACCAAAAATTTGCCAGATACAATGTACTGAAAAGTGGCGCTCAAAATCATCAATGCAGCAGAGGGACAAAGAGGAAGGAGTAGGTGAGATTGGGATTTGGGCCGCCGCTCAAAGATATGCATCATAAAAATGGTGGTTGAGCCATCAACTCGACCCATGCTTCTCTGCATGATATGCCATTACTGTTTCATCTACCCGCAGGCCCCAGAGTGCAGCCACAACAAGATTCCTCAGAGTTTCCCACCAAAAATAGTTGCAAACGCGGGAAAAACCCACTGCTGCAGTCTCAAAATATGGCCGTCGATCCAAAACCCTGTCGCTGCGATCAAACGGCCCCAAAAACTGCTGAAAAGTCATGAACCAACAAAAACATGCCACGCAGACACTTTGAGTTTCCATTGCTGGGCCATCGCTTACTTTATTACTTGTTTCTCAAAAAGGACACGCGGCAGCCTCCGCAGCATCGGCTATCGGGACAGGTGGCGGCTTCTGCAGTCTCCTTTGAAACACTAAGGCCCTCCTGAGACACTCTCGCAGATGTCGCCACATGGCACCGCCCACAACACTCAAGAAACAAACTGTGTCACAATACCAAAGTGGCTTCCATAGGCGACACATGTCACAACCCGTGGCCTTCATGAAACATTAGGAAACAGTGTGGAAACCTATGCGGAAACAGCCATGTGTCGGGCTCTGCAGCACCTCTTGAAACATTTAGAAACTTTTTGAAACACCCATGGAAGCCACCATGTGGTGCCTTCCGCGGTCGCTTGAAACATAAAGGCCCCTCCTCGAAACACTCAAAAACTTTTAACGCCCCTCTTTGAGACTTCAGCGGAAGCTGACACATGTCATCATCCACGGCACTTGAGACACTCACTGGGGCCCACCTCTGTCAATACTCGGTGCCGAAGGTAAAAATGAAATAAGACGCAGAGGCCGACACTTGTCAAACTCCATGGCCACCCTTTGAGACACATGGCGTCTTCTACACTACAGTTGAAACAAAAAGAAACTGCCCCCACTTGTGACACTTCGCACCTTCTGCCACAATGAAACTTGATAAAGGGGCTCTTGAAACTTCAAGCGGAAGCTGCCACTTGGCAACATCTGCAGTAGCAACTATATTTACTAGGACCCACCCTACAATTACTTGCTTTGCAGGAAATAAAAAGAAACTTACACAGAAGCTGACACTTGTCAGCTTCCGCAGCAACTTAGAAACTTTGAAAGGGTCCCACCATGTCTGTTCCAAACATTGAAACAAAAAAGGAACTACGCAGAGGCTGACACGTGTTAGCTTCCATAGTCACAACTAGGGGCATGTGGCATCTTCTGCTGCGACCAAGAAACTTTTAGAAACCTCAGCGGAGGCTGCCACTTGGCATCATCTGCGTTGCCTTGAGAAACATTAAGGGTCAATCAGAAATTCAGCGAAGATCAACACTTGGCATAGTCCACGGGGCTCCGAGCTACTTGAAACATAAAAGAAACACTTCAAGGGTCTTCGAAGCCTTTGGTGGAGACTGTGAAACATTTAGACTCTTTCGGGTGCCTCCACATGGAGCATTTTGTGGCATTGGCACGATTAGACCCTCCCAGCCAGTCACAGAAACATTGAGACACTGTAACAATGACCTGATAAGCATTTTTTATGCATGTGACCCATTTTTATCAATTTTCAGGGGCCGATGGAGATTTCTAACCTACCACAACATTTTTTGACTTGCACCTTATTTGAATTCTGGTATTTTTAACAACTGCAAAGGCCAAAATGTGTTAGGATTTTTAGATTTTTGGGAGGAGACCTGACTCAAAACCCCATACATAAATTATTACTAACACAAGGACCATAAGATTGCATGTTGGGCTGCCTTTAAACATGTGGATAGAAGCTATCAACACTACTGTATGTTTAATTAATAGAGGTCATTTAATTCCTTTGGGTTGTGTTATTCCAGAGGAAGCATGGACAGGCAAGAAGGTGAGTTATTCTTTTCTCAAAACCTTCGGATGTGAAGCATTTGCACATGTAGATTCTAAAAATAGAACCAAGCTAGATGCAAAATAAAAAAAAATACCTTTGTTGGATATGGCATTGATGAATTTGGTTATAGGCTTTGGGATTCTAAAAATTAGAAAATTGTGAGAAGCAGGGATGTTATATTCAATGAGAAGGTGTTGTACAAAGATTAGTTGCAGTGGCATGAGAAGAAAGAAAAAGATTATGTGGTGCTGGATGATACTCCAAATAGTGATGTTCCAATGGTTCCTCATGCTCCGCAACAACAACAAGAAATACCACAAACTCTAGTGAATGTTAGACAGTCAACAAGGCTAAGTAGACCTCCTGAAAGGTTTTCTCCCTCTTTGTATTCTATTTTGTTAACAGATGCTAGTGAACCAGAAGGGTATGATGAAGCTATGCAGGTGGATACACAGGTTCAGTGGGAGCTTGCAATGAAAGAAGAAATGGACTCCTTGCTAAAAAATTAGACTTGGAAATTATGTAAGTTGCTTGTAGGTAAAAAGGCTTTACCAAACAAATGGGTTTATAGGCTAAAAGAGGAAGATGGAGGTAAGAAAAGATTTAAAGTCAGGTTAGTAGTAAAAGGATTTGCATAGAAAAAGGGCATTAATTTTGATGAGATTTTTTCTCTAGTTGTCAAGATGACTTCCATTCATACTATTTTAAGTATTGTGGCTACTGAATATTTGCATTTGGAATAGCTAGATGTGAAAACTGCCTTTCTCCATGGTGATTTGGAGGATGAGATATACATGGAACAACCCCAAGGATTTGAGGTCAAAGGTAAGTAGAAACTAGTGTGTAGATTGAAGAAGAGTTTATATGGCCTGAAACAAGCACCTCAACAATGGTATCTGAAATTTGATAGTTTTATGACTAAGCAAGGCTACAATCAATGTAATTCTAACCATTGTGTTTATTTTAAGAGGTTGGATAATGACAACTACATTATTTTATGTTTATATGTTGATGACATGCTTGTAGCTGGGTCTAACATGGATCACATAAGAGAGTTAAAACAATAGTTAGCACAGTCATTTGCTATGAAGGATTTGGGGGCAGCAAAACAAATCCTTGGTATGAAAATTTGTAGAGATAGGCAGCACATAAAATTGACTCTATCACAAGCTAATTATGTTGAAAAGGTGTTGTAGAGATTCCATATGGAGAAAGCAAAAGTTGTCAGCACACATTTGCCTACTCATTTGAAATTGACTAAGGAGATGTGTCCTAAGACACTAGAGGAGGAAGGAAAAATGTCCAAGGTACCATATGCTTTAGCTATAGGAAGTTTAATGTATGCCATGGTATGCACAAGACCGGATATTGCACATGCTATAGGAGTCATAAGTAGGTTTATGAGTCATCCCGGATTGGAGCACTGGAATGTGGTAAAATGGATTCTCAGATATTTGAGAGGTACATCCAATAAACACTTATGTTTTGGGGGTCTAATACTGATTTAGCAGGTTATGTAGACTCAGATTTGGCAGGTGATATTGATACCAGGCGAAGTACTATAGGTTATGTCTTTACTGTAGGTGGGACAACGGTGAATTGGATTTCTAGGTTGCAAAAGGTGGTTGATTTATCCACCACGGAGGCAGAGTATGTAGCTGTAATAGCGGCAAGCAAGGAGATGATATGGCTGCAATCTTTCATGGAAGAATTGGGAAAACAATAGGCTAACAGTTCTTTGTATACAGACAGTTAGAGTGCCATACATCTTGCAAAGAATTCTTCCTTTCATTCAAAGACCAAACACATACAGTTGAGGTATCACTTTATTCAGTCGATGTTGGATAATGGACAGTTAAGTCTGGAAAAGATACATATAGATGAAAATCTAGTGGATATGTTTACAAAGGTAGTGACAAGGGAGAAGCTGAGCTCCTCTTTAGCTTCAATTGGTCTTCAAGACTAAAACAATAAAATTGGAACAATAGAGTCCAGGGTACTTATTTCCAGTGGGATCTGCACGTGCAGCGGTGTCGTCCATGATCAGTCTCCAAGTGGGAGATTATTGGTAGGTGGCGACTGATCAAGAAAGTACTATACAGTAGCCATGTATCCTCACCAGGGTTTGGGGGCACAACCCCCCAAATTTGTTTTTTGGACCAACATAAAAAACCCTATTTTGTAACCAACATAAGGCTTGATAAAAGCGGCTAAGGGTTAGGGTTTTTTGATATATTGTATTGTAGCATTTGCAATGGTATTGAGTTGCAGGGATTACTAGTTGTAATCGGTTTGATTTACTGGATAATAATATTGGACTCTCTATTGGTGGATGTAGCTTGAGTTTGGCTGAACCACGTTAAAACTTGTCTCTCGCTATTATTATTTCTATGTATTTTTCATTCCTCTATTTAATCTTTATTTGCATTTAATTGATATCTTCTGTTGGCTAACCCTAACATAGATGTCACCTTGAAGTGTAGATCTCACATAAATGAAGGCCTTTCAATCACATGAGAAGATGAAGTCAAATCTGCAATCACAAACACAATAACAATGCTCTACTAAACCTTAAGAGGGAAAAGCCCCCAAGGGGACATTTTCTGACATAACATTAAGCCCCCACTTTAATGTATGCATGAACGTGAGGCCCATACATGCATTAAAGTAAGGTCAAAAAATATAGCAAACACGCCAAGCATGGTGAAGACACGCCAAACACATTGAAGATAGTAACGGGCGCGTAAAACACGGTGAAGATAGTTACAAACACACAAGACACGGAGAAGACAACACTGAAGACATGCAAATCATAATGAATGCAATGATTATTTCTTTTTCATTTTCTCATATATGAATGCAAATACAAGTACAAGGAAAGTAAACACACAACCCAAATGCAGGAGGAGCTCATCGCCACTAGTCTTGAAACTGCATAAGGGGCAATGGACACATAAAATAAATCTCAAAGTGTAGGAGGAGCTCATCGTCACCAGTCTTGAAACTACACTTTGAGAACAAACACGCCATACAAATCCCAAAGCATGGGAGGAGCTCATCACCATCGGTCTTGAAACTATGCTTGGGAACAAACATGTCATACACACACACACATGGAAGACACGGAGAAAACATGACAAACAAGCGATGGAAGGAACCTATTGCTAGGTTCACCAACATCTCAGGTACATTATAGGAACACACTGATGATTGGGCTTCACCACAACAATCACCAAAGACACGCTTAAGGGTTAGCA
Organism: Cunninghamia lanceolata; assembly: GCA_027924645.1. Taxonomy (NCBI): domain Eukaryota; kingdom Viridiplantae; phylum Streptophyta; class Pinopsida; order Cupressales; family Cupressaceae; genus Cunninghamia; species Cunninghamia lanceolata. The sequence goes on from BSBN01000609.1 coordinate 1,395,664, forward strand.
TAGTCTCAGATGTGCCTCGCCTACTCGGAGGACTTTTAGAAAATGACAAGATGTGCAATCTCCTCGAGAAATACACCATCCCCACCTCCGTAGAGGGATTAAAATAAAAAAGGATATCCATGCTATCCCACCTGTGTAGAGGGCTTAATGATTGCAATATAAAAGAAAGATGTGTACTCACTCAGAGATACAACATTCCACCTCCACGGAGGGCTTACAAACATGCTTTGTTAGTACCAAAATCATCAGATAGCTTACCTTATATATGCCCCCACCTTAAGGTTGTTGATATCATGTACCGATATCAAGCATGTTAAGGTAGAGAGAAAACACACAAGGGAACACGAGTTCTCACAAAGCCCATGCCCCCCAAAGGTGAGATGTACTTTACAATTGACAAATATTCCCACAAATGCACAATTTCCTACAAGAAAAGGTGTTAGCATTCATATAATCATGATAAAGAACAATGCATGTAATCATTCATAGCAAGAGCCAAGAAAGGCAAGATCCAAGATAGACAAAGTGCACTGAGTAGCAGTATTGTTATGTTTTGTAAGTGTGATAAGACAACATCAAAATGTCACACGGAGTGATTCTACAAACCAAGCATTAGATAATATATATCAACCCCCTCATCATGTATGGACTAGGTCCATTTTTTTATTTCTCACTGAAGGGACACTAGTTCCATATTAGTATTATATGTTTTTAATCATCCGCCAGCTAGATAGAACCACTAGAGTAAACAATAAATCAAGAGAGGAGAAACAAGTGCCTTAGGGACAATCATGTATGATGGTGGCCCTAAGTCATCAACTGCAATGCTATGTCTGTCAGACACAACACACAAAAATGAAAATAGAGGAGAAGCAATATAGAAGAATGATGATACAAATAGAAGAAGGGTCACAACAGAGGTGGTCTCCCAATATCCTTGACCTTACAAGAGAATCAAGAGTCATCCTAGGAGGCCTAAACAACACATAACACATCACAGGGGAAACACAACACAGAGGTAAAGAGTTAGAAATACATACTTGTAGGGACAACTGAACTAAAATTTTGAACTTGTGAGCATCTTGGGGAGATGCTCTATCAAGTTTTGTGTGAAACTCAAGTCGTTCTTATTAGAGTGTTCTTTGTTGTCAGGAAGTCCATCCAGTATTTGTTCATCATCTCTTTGTGATACAGAATAGGGGCAGACTTCAAAAACTTCTCAAAATTGATTTGACTAATCCAACATGGGTGGACAACTTGCTTCACCAAACATGACTCCAAGGCCTTCATTCAACAACTTGAATAGGTTTGGGTATATGAGATAACCATCAACACTTAAGGAGACCATGGGGCATGTCAATTTGACCTATGGATGCTCACCAAACTCACCAAATGACCTAGTTGACTACCTTACCCATTGCTCTTTCACAACTTGACCAAATTCCTTGTAGCCCTTGGGATAGGGTTTTTGGGGCATAACTCTTAGACTTCCTGATGCAGGAGCATCCAGTGGTGTAAGGGAAATATTGCATCACCCAAAAAAAGATGTGTTTCAAAATTGGTGATGTTCTTTCCATTTCTTTTCAAAATTTGTGGTTTTGGTTCCAGAATCGCTTGAATAATGATGTAGAACTTTCAGTTTTTCCAAACTACTAAAAATAACAACCTGCTATTTTTAGAAAGTTTGCATTTGGGCATGGATTGAAGTGAAAATTTATAGGAAGCTTTATAACTAAAAAATAAGACCTTTGGCGAAGGAATCACGCAAAGATCATTTGCGATCTGAAAGATATTAAAGTTTTCGTTTCCTAAAAAACATCTGAAAATTATTCGAACTCAGGTTTAAGGCACTAAACAGACCTGTACGGGCCTAAAAATGGCCAGAACTAGCAACATGGGTTCTTAGCACATAGAGCACTCCACAAGCTTTCTAATGCATAAAACAGTTCGTCAATCGGACACCCGGATCAAAAGTTATGGCTCCTGAAATTTGACCTATTTTTGGAGGGAGATGCAAATTTCAAAATTAGGTTGTTGGCTGCCAAAAAGGCTATTAATAACCATTTTTGGGAACCTTGGGCAGTAGTAGAGTTAAGGGGGAAAGTGTAGAGTCAAGAATAGGTAGGAATATAGAAACCCTAGTAGATTTGGGGTTACAGATGGTAGATGATTTTAGAGTCTTGTGAGAGGAAGTTGTAATGTGTTGCATCGTGTGGAGGATTGATCCCTCTTATTGTAATAGAGCTTCTATAATGTAATGAGTTGCCCAAATCAATAAAAGAAAGTTCTATTTCCTATGTTCAATTTTGTTGTTGTGTGTTTTGTGATTTACCCCTTCATCAAGTGGTATCAGAGAAGGGTTCCTGAGTGTGTAGACAGATCACCGACCGTGAGGCAGTTTGCACTAGGACCTAAGGTTGTGGTTTTTCTGCAGAGATCAAGATGCCTCCATAAAGAAATCATATTGGGAGGAATGCTTTGATGGAAGAGGGTTTTAAAGCCTTGCAAAGACAAATTGATGCATTGCAAGAGGAGCTACGAAGAGGGTTTGATCCGAGAACAACAAAAGAAAGCGAAGATGAAGCTGAAGAAGAGCTATATGAGGAAGAACAAGAATTTGCAGAAGATCCTGTAGAAGTTAGGTTGTTAAGGGCCATTTCTAAGATTGGAAAGAGGCCTAGGATCAAAGTTTCTACATATTATGGAGATTTGAATCCAAAACAGCTTATTGATTAGATCAATTACATGGATGAATATTTCGAGTATGAAGATGTGGAAGACCCAGATCGGGTCAAGTTTGCAAAAACAAAATTGAAGGGCCATGCCAGTATTTGGTGGAAGGAGGTCCATTTAGAGAGGAATAGAAGAGGAAAAGGAAAGATCACTAGATGGGATTAGATGGTGGAGAAACTGAAGAAGCAATTCATTCCTGTGGACTATGAGATGGAGTTATTGAAAAAGCTACAAGGATTGAAGCAAGGCAACAAGTCTGCTAAGGAGTATACAGAAGAGTTTTATAAGATTACTATCAAAACTAGTCATGCAGAGGCCAATAAGGAGAAGGTATCCCATTACATTAATGGGTTGAGACCAAGTATTCAAGAGGAGCTGAGCCTGGTTAGAATGACCACCATAGAAGATGCATACTAGTTTTCCCTAAAGGTGGAAGAGAAGCTGAATAAAAGATTTTATAGCAAGCAAAGGGGAAGAGGTCAAAGTGGAAGGACTTGTGGAAGACCCTATGGGGGCCGAAATAAAGATTCAAAGAAAAGTGAAGAAACTGGCACCAATCAAAATTAGAGAGGAGATAATACCTACTACCCTCTTGACTAGAACAATAAAGAGCAAAGAGGAAGAGGAAGAGGCCAACCTGGGCAAGGACCTAGAAGAGGATGTTTCAGAAGAACCTTTTTCCAATGTGGAGAAGAAGGGCATCGAGTATATGACTGTCTGCAACATCAAGGATGGACAAATAGAAGACCTGAAGGTAATGCATGAGTTCCACATGTAGATGAAGATGCACAGTCTAAGCATTCTAAAGATGTTGAAAGGGGAGAAACCCTAGTTGTTATAAGAACTTTGTTGAATGAGGAGAAAGAACCCAATCAGAGGAAGAGTCTATTCTACACAAGGTGCAAATGTGAAGGTAAGTGTTGCGATATTATTATCGATAGTGGAAGCACTGACAATCTTGTTTTAGAGGAGATGGTTGATAAGTTGAAGTTGACAAGAAGAAAGCATCCACATCCATATTGGATTGCATGGTTGCAGAAGGACCATAGAGATTTGGTCAATGAGCAGTGTTTAGTGAAGTTCAACATTCAGGACTACCATGATGAGGTGCTGTGTGATATACTGATGGATGCATGTCATATGCTATTGAGGAGGCCGTGGCAATATGATAGGAGCAATGTCCATGATGGTCGTGCAAACACATATTCCCTAACAAAGGATGGAGTTCATCATAAATTGAAGCCCTTGAAGGAGGTGGAAGAAAAGGTATGTAGTATTGTCTAAATTTGCTTGGTAGATGGTAGGAAATTTTTGGAAGCTATGAAGCATGAGTGTCATTACTTTGCATTGATTCCTAAGATTAGTCAAGAGAAATGTAAAAATGTACTAGAAGAAGTTTCAGATATGTTGGAATAATTTTAGGACATTGTCTCTGATAATGTACCAGAAGGTTTACCACTGATGAGGAAGATAAGTCATCAAATGGACTTGATACCATGAGCCAGTTTGCCAAATAAGGCAACCCACAGAATGACCCTTGTAGAGAGTGAAGAGCTAAATAGACAAGTTCAAGAGTTGTTAAGGAAGGGGATGATAAGAGAGCCTACGTCCATGTGTGGTACCTGTAGTACTAGCATCAAAGAAAGATGGAGAGTGGAGAATGTGTACAGATTCTTGAGCCATCAACAAGATCATGATTAAGTACAGATTTCTATTACCTAGAATGGATGACATAATGGGTTGTTTGAGTGGAGCTAAGTACTTCACAAAGATTGGTCTAAAGAGTGGGTATCACCTGATCTAAATCAGAGAAGGAGATGAATGGAAGACAACCTTCAAGACAAAGGAGGGTTTGTATGATTGGTTAGTTATGCCATTTGGGCTAACCAATGCACCGAGCACATTCATGTAGCTCATGAACGAGGTACTAAAAGAATTTTTAGGAAGTTTTGTTATTGTCTATTTAGATGATATTTTGATTTTCAATAAAACTTGGGATGAGCATCTGATGCATATCAGAAGAGTTTTAGAGAAGCTGAGGGAGGAGAAGTTGCTAATTAATCTGAAGAAATGTAGTTTTGCATAGGAGTTGGTGTACTTGGGATTTGTTGTCTTAGAGGAAGGTCTTAAGATGGACCTAGAAAAAGTAAGGGCTATCATTGAATGACCTACACCAAGGAGTGCCACAGAGGTATGATCTTTTCATGGTTTGGCAGGTTTTTATATAAAGTTTATTAGAAATTTTAGTAGCATTTGTGTACCCCTGACTGAGACAATGAGAGGGGATAGAAAAGAGTTTAGATGGACTAAAGGAGTAGACACAAGTTTTGACACATTGAAGCAAAAAGTTACAGAGCAACTTGTTTGGCACTTCTAGATTTCAATAAGGTATTTCAGGTAGATTGTGATGCTAGTGGTAGTGGTATAGGAGCTATTTTGAGTTAAGAAGGTAAGCCCATTGCCTATTTTAGTGAGAAGCTTAATGATGCCAAGAAAAAGTATTATGTTTATGGTCAGGAATTTTATGCAATAGTTCAGGCTTTGAAGAAATGGAGACATTATTTGTTGCAAAAAAGTTTGTTTTATATACTGATCATCAGGCTTTGCAGTATATTAATAGTCAAGGGAAGTTGAACCAAAGGCACTTAAAATGGGTTGAGTTTTTGTAGAGCTATACTTTTGTTTTGAAGCATAGGAGTGGGAAGTCCAACATAGTTGCAGATGCCTTGAGCATAAGGCAAAATTTGTTGACAGAAATGAAGATAGAGGTTGTTGGGTTCGATGAGCTCAAAAGTTTGTATCCTAAAGATCTAGATTTTGCAGAGGCTTGGAAAGCTTGTCTGGAACTTGTTACTTTGGACATGACAAAATGGTTGGATTTCATAATCCAAGATGGCATGTTGTTTAAAGGAAGCCAGTTGTACATTCTAAGGAGTTCCATGAGAGAGAACCTAATTAAGGAGAAGCATAGTGGAGGATGGGCTAGACACTTTGGTTGAGATAAGACCATTGCTATTGTTGGTGAAAATTATTATTGGCTATAGTTGCAGCAGGATGTGAGGAAATTTGTGCAGAGTTACAGAGTATGTCAGATGGCAAAAGGAGCAAGTCAGAATATAGGTCTATATCAACCACTACCTATACCAGAGAAGCCATGGGATGATATTAGTATGGATTTTATTCTTGGTTTACCAAGGACACAGAGAGGACATGATTCCATTTTTGTGGTGGTGGACAGATTCTCAAAGATGGCACATTTTATTCCTTGCAAGAAGACTAATGATGCTATTCATATTGCTGAATTATTTTTCAGGGAGGTGGTGAGATTACACAATCTACCAAAGAGCATAGTTTCATATTGAGATACTAAGTTTGTTGGTTATTTCTGGAGGACATTGTGGAAGAAGTTAAAGACAGATTTGAAGTTTAGTTATGCACACCATCCATAGATTGCTAGACAGACCAAAGTGGTGAATAGGAGTTTGGGTAACCTACTATGATGCTTAGTAGGAGATAAGCCCAAGGGATGGGATTTGATTTTACCACAGGCTAAATTTGCTTTCAACAATTCTGTCAATAGGAGCACTGGTAAATCACCATTCGAGATTGTTTATGGAAATAGCCCAAGAAATGCTTTTGACTTAAGAAAGTTGGACAAAGGAGAAAAGACATGTGCTAAAGTTGAAGACTTTGCAGAACATCTGAATAATTTGCATGAAGAGGTGAGAAAGCACATTAATAAGATGAATATTTAGTACAAGGCTAAGGTAGATCAGAAGAGGAGATATAAGGAATTCCAGGTAGGAGATGAAGTCATGGTTCACTTGAGAAAAGAAAGGTTCCCAATTGGAACATACAATACACTGAAAATAAAGAAATTTGGACATTTCTGATTTATCATAATATCATGAAGGTGGAACAGAGGATGGACCAACGAAAGAATAGTGGAGTATTCTGGCATCTACTTCAACAGAGGAGATAGAAGAGATCTTTGATAGCCATGTGGGAAGTACTCAGAATAGGCAATATGAAGAATATCTAGTGAAATGGAAAGGAAGGTCTGTTGAAGATTCTTCTTGGTTGTCTAAGGCAGAGGTTGACCATTTGGGTTTTCCTCACACAAACACCTGAGACGTGGCAAGTCACTTCTCAAATTACCCTGGGTGTCTAATGCAGGAGCATCCAATGGTGTAAGGGCAATCTTGTGTCACCCAAAAAAAGATGTGTTTCAAAATTGTTGATGTTCTTTCTATTTCTTTTCAAAAATTTTGGTTCTGGTTCCATAATTGCTTGAATAATGATGTAGAACTTTTAGTTTTTCCAAACTACTAAAAATAGCAACCTACTATTTTTAGAAAGTTTGCATTTAGGCATGGATTGAAGTGAAAATTTATAGGAAGCTTCGTAACTAAAAAATAAGACCTTTGGTGAAGGAATCACACAAATATCATTTGTGAGCTAAAAAATATTAAAGTTTCCATATCTTGAAAAATGCCTAAAAATTATTCAAACTCAAGTTTGAGGCACTAAATGGCCCTGTACAGGCCTGAAAATGGCCAAAATCAGAAAAGTTGCTTCTTAGTGCGTAGAGCACTCCGTGAGCTTTCCAACGCATAAAACGGTTCATCAATCGGACACCCGGATCAAAAGTTATGGCTCTTGAAAGTTGAACTTTTTTTGGAAGGAGATGCAAATTTCAAAATTAGGTTGTTGGCCTCAAAAAAGGCTATTAATAACCATTTTTGGGAACCCTGGGCAGTAGTAGAGTTAAGGAGGAAAGTGTAGAGTCAAGAATAGGTAGGAAAACAAAAACCCTAGTAGATTTGGGGTTACAGATGACAGATGATTCCAGAGTCTTGTGAGAGGATGTTGTAATGTGTTGTAACATGTGGAGGATTGATCCCTTTGATTGTAATGGAGCTTCTGTAATGTAATGAGTTGCCCAAATCAATAAAAGAAAGTTCTATTTCCTGTGTTCAATTTTTGTTGTTGTGTGTTTTGTGATTTACCCCCTTCATCACTTCCCAAACAACTTCATGAACTCTTTGGTTTTTCAAATACCCATTATGGCCCTCTATAACATATCAAACATGCAAGGTACCTTGCTTTGGAACATGTGCCTTGAAAAAGGACTGTACCTATTGTTCCAAGGGGCAATTATCCCTGTTTTACAAAGGAAGTACCCTATCAGTTTGGTCTAGAACTTTCTAACCTACTCCATGGAATGGAATGGATTTCAAATGGATGGATTCCACTATTTTTGGACTTCCTTGACCATCCCAAGTCACTTTCCCAACAAATGTCTATCCTACCTATGCTCTTTGGCTTGATACATGAGGATATCAAGCCTAAACCACCTTCAAACTCAACACAGACTGATCCCCTACTCTTGGACAAAAAACCCAATAGAAATCATACCTAACTAAACCTATTTCATTCATTTTGGGGCTCTAACATAGTGATTTGGGTCAGAATCCCATCGATTCTCTTAAACCCCACAAAACCCTAGTTAAATGAGCAAAATTAGAACAATATTTATATCTTCCCTCTGCAATAGTGTCAAAGATCCCAAATAATCTTGAATGAAAGGTCACCCAATGTATTATGCCATTCTATGCACCTTGGTTCTTGACAAGCCTGTACGGGCGAGTACTAAACAGAAGAACAGCGAAAAAATAAAAAAAATAGAAAAATAGTCTTTTCTTTGTATTTATTTCTTCATAAACTTCGCTCTCTTCCTTGCTTGAGCTATATGGAACTAAATACATTTCAAATCTCCTTCTCTTACATCGTTCAAGATTCTCCATCATTCCAAAAGGCAAAAAGATGGCTAAAATTAGCCTTGCCACTCATCTCTAAACATAGAAACAGCTCAACATAGAGCAATACATGAAGCTCCACTACAAAGTGGGTCTAAAAACATGAGAGTAGTCTGACCACAGACCTTATTACATCAATAAATAGACTAAAAACTCCTCCTAGGCTCATATTGAGCAGAAAAACCAAAATATAGGCTCCTAATGAGCATAAAACCAAAATTAACTATGGTGGTCTCTACACCATACAATCGGGGTGAAAAGATTTCAATCTCCTGATGAAATGAGCTCTTTGATATAGGCTCCATGTTGCTTGATGTCTTCTTTTGTCATCCATGTAGCATCTTCAATTGGCAAACCATGCCATTTCACCAAGCGTTCATTATATACCTTGTTTCTTGTCCTCTTAACCTCCCTTGTGTCTAAGATAGCTTCAAGCTTTACTGGTTGACTAGGTGGAAGATCCCTTATCCAATCCTCATGAGCAACCTCCTCTACTTCTTCATCTACAACATTAGATCCTTTTAAAGGATATATGTTTGCAACATTGAAAATGAGGGAGATAACAACTCTAGGAGGGAGTTCTATCTCATAAGCATTTTGACCAAACTTGTGGACCACCTTACAGTGTCCTATCTTCTTCATCATTAGTTTTGTATATCTACCCTTAGGTAGTCTTTCCATCCTCAAATTAGCCAGCACCATGTCACCTACCTTGTATTGAACATCTCTTCTTTTCAAGTCAGCCTTCTCCTTGTATTTGGCAACACTCTTTTCAAGAGTTTCTCTAACTTGCTGATGTATATCCCTCATGGCAGTGGCAAAATCTTCTCCTTGTGCACTCCTGTTGTCCACTCCTCTTAGGTCTCTCAACTCATAAATGTCTTTGGCTTCATACCATACACCACTTCAAAAGGTGTTCTTCCTATGCTCCAGTTCACAGAGTCATTGTAGGCATATTCTGCTTGGGGCGCAGGAGATCCCATGACTGATTATGCTCCTTTGTGAGACACCTTAACATGTTTCCCAAAGACCTATTGACAACCTCAATTTGTCCATCTATTTGAGGATGGTAGGCAGAACTGAAAGTTAGATTAGTTCCCATCTTCTTCCACAAGGTCCTCCAAAAGTGACCAATGAACTTGGAATCTCTATCAAACACTATTATCAAAAGCAATCCATGGATTCTTACAATTCCTTGAAAAATAGACCAGCAATATGAGAGGTATCATTAGTGGACTTGCAAGCAATGAAATGTGCCATCTTACTAAACCTATGTAAAACAACAAAAATGTTGTCATAACCTCTTTGTGTCTTGGGCAGACCTAGAACAAAGTCCATGTTGATTGACTCCCATGGCTGATTGGGTATTGGCAAAGGTTGGTATAAACCTGCATTGGAACTTGATCCCTTAGCCCTTTGGCATATCACACAAATCTCCACAAACTTCTTCACATCATTATGCAGCTTAGGCTAGTGATAAAACCTCTTGACCTGCTCCAAAGTTTTGTCATAACCAAAATGACCACTCATGCTGCCACAATGCTTTTCCCTGATCAGATTTTCTCTCATGGAGCATCTTGGCACACACAACTAAGCTCCCTTGAATAGTAAACCATCTTGTACTACAAACTCAAAAAATTTATTGTGAAAAACATCTTGGGACTGACTGCAAACAACAAAAACATCACTGAAATCTTCATCATCTTCATACATACCTTTAAGTGCATCAATACCTACACTTTGCAACTTGATCTCTTGCACCATCATGGATCTTCTACTTAGTGCATCAGCAACATTTTTTTCTTGTCCTTTCTTGTGTTTGATGGTGAATGTGTAGGCCTGCATATACTCCATCCACTTCATGTGTCTATGACTCAACTTATCCTAGCTATTCAAGAAACTCAAAACATGATTGTATGTGAAAACAATAAACTCTTTTGGTAATAGATAGTGCCTCCACTTCTTGAATGACTGCACCATAGCATAGAGTTCAAGGTCATAGGAAGAGTACTTCCTCTTAGCTTCATTAAGTTTTTCACTAAAGAATGCAACTGGTCTCCCATCTTGGCTTAGGACTGCACCTATGATATATCCACTTGCATCACATTCAATTGTGAACACCTTGTTGAAATTAGGGAGTGCAAGAATAGGTTGTTGAGCCACCCTTGTCTTCAAGTATTTAAATCTTTTCTTAGCTTCCTCGGTCCACTGAAACTTTCTCTTCTTATCTCCTTTGATGGTATCAAGAATAGGAGAACAAATATGACTAAATTTTTTGATAAACTTCCTATAAAATGTAGCCAAACCATGAAAACTTCTTACCTCTGCTACTGTTCTAGGAGTTGGCCAACTGAGTATGGCTTCTACCTTGGATGGATCCATCTTGAGTGTTGTTGCAAGTATGAGGTAAACCAGTGTTGTCATTGATGTCAACATACTCATATTGCTTTGACAAGAAGGATTCAATGAGCAGTGTGCTGAGGATATTGAGAGAATTAGCCTCAGTCAGGAACAGTAAAGAACAGTGATGAGAAGAAGGCAAATGTACTGTATAGGATGCGAACCGGAGGATGCGGATTAAAGGGTTTGTAGATATGAGTCTTGAGATGCTTCAGTTAAGATTTCAGAGGTCCGCATGAAGATCTGAAGGAGTTGTGGCTGTCGGTGTAGAACCGGTTTTGGCAAGTATTCAGAGGTGACAGAGGATCACAAAAAGGTCCAGTGAGGTCTGAAACTGTATAATCCTAATCTGCGGATTGGAAGGAGTCTTTGGGATGTCCTTGTGATGTGCCATCTCGAGTTGTGTATAATTTGGAGGTCTGGAAGTACCTCCTGCATTATGACAGTGGCGACAAACAGTGTTCTTGAAGTTCCGGATAAGGAGGATAAGAGATTTCAGTAAGTAAAGGAAATGCGGACATACCTGGTCATTCAGGCAGGCTTGTGAAGGTTCTTGGATCATGTTGAGGTTGTGTTGTTGGTCTGCATTGATAGTAAAGCCCGAAATTAAAGATATTCTTCCGGATGAAGTTCTTGCTCTGTTTAGCCGACCGGATGAGTTGTTCGTCCTGCGAATGTTCTTGTGGTGGCCGACCGGATGTGTTATTCATCTTGCGGATACTCTTATGGTTGTTTTCCGACTTAGATGTTTGTTCCTAAGTTGATGTCTTGTATAAATAATGGTTTGTGAGTTCATTTCGAAGTGTGGATTGTGTGGATGAGTGTGGCATAGCGAAGAGAAGTGCAAAAGGCAGAGCAGAGGTTTTTGGGCTTAAATGGAACTGATCCGGACATGGCAGAGATGTCATTCTCTAGTTCAAGATTGTGATTCTTATCACTTTGTAGATAGTGTGTCTCCTTGTAGGCAGTGGGCCTCTTTGTGAGCAGTGTGCTCGGGCAGTGAGCCCTAATTGGCAAGTGCCATTCTTTTTCTTATTCTTCTAACAGAGAATAATCCTTGGGTTAATCACCCCGTGGTTTTTCCCTTAACCGGGTTTTCCACGTCAAAATCTTGGTGTTCAATGTGTTGATGTTTATCTGCTCTTGTGTTTATGTATTATGCTTTCATGGATGATTAATTGATATGCTGTTAACTAACAACGAAGAATCAAGTGTTTGAAAGAACAAGAAGTTTTATACAACTGATTCACCCCCCCTCTCAGTTGTATGCCTTAAATCCAACAATTGGTATCAGAGCCAAGTTCCTCTGAAAGGAGCTTAACCGCTTGAGGAGATCCAGGATGTCATCATACAAGAAGGATAGTCCGAAGTTCGATGGAACCAACTTCACTCTCTGGAAAGGTCGTATGAAGTGTCACTTGGAATGTATGGGAAAAGCATACTTGGCTATGGTCTCAAAACCATATGTACCTCCACAAGGTGGTCTGACAACTCTGAATGAAATCACAGATGCTGAAAATAATCTGCGGACCAAGGAAGCCCTACTAAGTGCATTGAATGATTCAGATCTCTCAAATGTTATTGACCTACCAACTGCATATGAGATCCTGACTAAACTGGAACTTCTGTATGAAGGAGATGAGTTTGTCAAAAGTGCAAGGTTGCAAAGTCTGAAAGGGAAATTTGAAAGATTGAAGATGAGAGATGATGAAAACATCACTACCTTTATGCCAAGAGTGAATGAGCTGGTATGTGGAATTAGAAACGCTAGTGGAACTCCAGATGAAAATGAGATTGTCTGCAAAATCCTAAGATCCCTTCCTGCTGCCTACAAAATCAAGGTTGCTGCCATTGATGAATTCAAAGCCCACACAACTGTCACAAGAGAACAACTGGCTGGCAAACTAGCTGCATTTGAAATGACCGAGTTTGGAGATGATCCTCCCAAGACTGAATCTACTTTCAAAGCCAGTACCTATGTGAAAGGAAAACAGAGATTTGATCCGGGAGAAAACTCATCAAGGAAGATGTCATGGTATGATCAAGCAAGAAGAGACATGGAAGAAGAAGAAATAGAAATAGCTCAACTTGAAGCCCTCATTGCAAAGAGACTGCCCAGAGGATCCGGTAAGTATGAAGGAAAACTACCCTTTAAGTGTTTCAACTGCAATAAGATTGGTCATTTTGCTTCAAGATGTCCAGAAAGATCTGCAAGGTCTAATACTAATAGACAAAGGTTTCAAAAGAACTGCTATTATGTTCATGAAGAAGATGACAATGAAGGAGTAACAGATGATGAATCCGAACTAGGAAGCAAATCTAGAAATGAATGGGTGTTTATTGCCATCAAGGAAGAAGATTCAATATCCTCTGAATCTGTCAATCACAAGGTTCTGGAAAGAGCTTTGGCTTCTCAAGTGGAAGAAAAGGATGATTGGGTTATTGATAGTGGGTGTTCTCACCATATGACTGGTGACAAGAATAAGTTCTTAGATTTGGAAAGGTATGAAGGAGGAATGGTAAAGTTTGGTGACAATTCTGCTGGCAGAATCAGAGGTAGGGGAACTATTTCCTTTGATGGAAAGAGCAAAATAGGTAATGTACTATATGTTGAAGGATTGAAGCACAATCTTCTCAGTGTTGGTCAGTTAGTGGACAAAGGCTGTGATCTCCAGTTCAAGAATAGAAAATGCAGAATCTTTACAAGCTCCGGAACTGAAATTGCATCCGGTGCTCAAACAAAAGGTAATATCTTTCATCTGGTTGGTTCAAACAAAAGTTGTCTGTTTGCTCAAGTTGATCAGAGTTGGTTATGGCATAGAAGAATGTGTCATGTGAATTTTGATAACATCATCAAGATAAGCAATATTCAGGCTGTAAGAGACCTTCCAAAATTGGTGAAACCTACAAATAGTTTGTGCAAAGAATGTCAGCTAGGTAAACAGAGCAGAGTCTCTTTCAAAAGCAAAGATCAGTCCTCTACCGGATTGTTGGAATTAGTACATACTGATCTCTGTGGTCTGACAAGAATCAAGAGTCTGCAAGGTGATAGATATTTCATGTTGTTAATTGATGACCATTCCCGGATGATGTGGGTTACCTTCCTAAAAGAGAAATCAGAAGCCCTTGAAAAGTTCAAAATCTTCAAAGCTATGGTAGAGAATCAAACCGGATTGAAACTTAAATGTCTAAGGTCTAATAGAGGTGGTGAATTTACATCTGGTGAGTTCATTGACTTTTGTGAGAAGCAGGGTATAAGGAGACAATTGTCTGCTCCTAGGACTCCACAACAGAATGGAGTAGTTGAAAGAAAGAACCAGACCATCCAGGAAGCTGCCAGGACAATGATGTTGGAAGCAAATGTTCCTCAGATGTTCTGGAAAGAAGCTATCAGCACTGCAGTCTACACTCTAAATCGAGTTCAAATCAGAAACAATACCGGTAAGACCCCCTACGAACTCTGGTTTGGCATCACTCCTACTGTGAAATATTTCAGAGTATTTGGTAGCAAGTGTTATATCAAAAGAGATGAAGATCTAGGAAAGTTTGATGCTAGAAGTGATGAAGGAATTTTCTTGGGTTACTCCACTCAAAGCAAAGCATACCGGTGTTACAATAAGAGACTGAGGAAGATGATAGAAAGCACTAATGTGAAGTTGATGAAGGAATTGAGAAGCCCTCAAGATTTTATGAATTTGATGAAGATGACCAAGACGGTGTTCAGATTCAAGGAACTCAATCCTCTCCGGTAAGATAGAGTCAGCCTGATCCGGTAAATCAGGAAGAAGAGATAGGTTTGAATGAGCCTGATCAAGAAGCAGCAGTGCAGGATACTCCCAAAATTCCTAGGTATGTAACACTAAACCACTCTCAAGATCAGATCATAGGTGATAGAAGCAAAGGTGTGCAAACTAGAAGGAATGTTGCTCAAAATGAGGATGAATGTTGTCTGATTTCAAAGATTGAACCTAAAATAGTAAATGAAGCCTGCAATGATGAAAACTGGACTAAAGCAATGAAAGACGAATTAATGCAAATTGAGAAAAATCATACTTGGGATCTTGTTCCCAGACCTAGAGACAGGAATGTGATTGGAACCAAATGGGTCTTCCGGAACAAACTGAATGAAGCTGGTGAAGTTATCAGAAACAAAGCTAGATTGGTCTACAAAGGCTACTCTCAAATAGAAGGAATTGATTTTGAAGAGACCTTTGCTCCGGTGGCAAGAATTGAAGCAGTCAGATTATTTCTTGCATTTTCTGCCTTCAAAGACTTCAAGGTATATCAGATGGATGTCAAGTCTGCTTTCCTAAATGATGATCTAGAAGAAGAAGTTTACATTGAACAACCGGATGGATTTCAATTGTCTGATAATGATGATATGGTCTGCAAGTTGAAGAAAGCATTGTATGGACTAAAGCAAGCCCCAAGAGCATGGTATGAAAGGTTGGATAAGCATCTTGTGCAGATTGGATTCAACAAAGGTACTACTGATAGTAACTTATATTTCAAAATTGTTCATGAAAATATTTTCATTGTTGAAGTGTTTGTGGATGATATCATTTTTGGAGGAAGAGATAGTATGTGCAAAACTTTTGCAAATCAGATGAAAAGTGAGTTTGAAATGTCCATGCTTGGTGAAATGAATTTCTTCTTGGGTCTGCAAATTACTCAAACAAAGAAAGGAATCTTCATCTCTTAGACCAAATATGTGAAAGAATTGTTGAGGAAATTTGGTATGGAAGATGCAAAGCCAATGAACACTCCCATGGCAACCGGATGTAAGTTGAGCAAAGATGATGACTCCCCAAAGGCAGATCAGACAGAGTATAGATCAATGATTGGTGGATTGTTGTATCTCACTCAGACTAGACCAGATATAATGCAGGCTGTTGGTCTTGTGGCAAGATTCCAGGCTGATCCTAGAGAATCTCATGTTATGGCAATCAAAAGAATTTTTAGGTACCTGAAAGGAACAGTTGAGTATGGTCTATGGTACCCTAGAGATCCGGATTTCTCTCTTCATGCTTACACAGATGCAGATTGGGCAGGAGATGTGGATGACCGGAAGAGCACTAGTGGTGGAGCATTCTTTTTGGGGAAGAGATTGGTTTCTTGGCTAAGCAAGAAACAAGATGCAATATCTCTGTCTACAACTGAAGCAGAATACATTGCAGCAGCAGGTAGTTGCACTCAAATCTTATGGATGAAGCAGATGCTAAGAGACATTAAAGTTGAATATGAGGAGCCTATCACAATTTTCTATGATAATTCAAGTGTAATTAATATTTCTAAGAATTCGGTATTGCATTCTAAGACTAAGCACATATCTATCAAGTTTCACTTTTTGAGAGAACAAGTGAACAAGGAAGAAGTCAGATTGGAGTATGTTCCCTCAAAGGATCAGATTGCAGATATCTTTACTAAACCTCTTCCCAAGGACTCTTTTGAATATCTCCAGGAGAAGTTAGGGGTCATGGCCCCTCCGGTGATGAACTAGGATGCACTAATGTGCATCAGTCCGGTGGATATCATAGTCATATCTTGTGATCCGGATTGATGATGGGGAGCTGCTACTAAGGGGGAGCAGCTGGTATGATTCTGATGTGTTAAAATTGCAAGTATGAGCCCTTTGCCATTGATGTCAAAGGGGGAGAGAAGACATGTGAAAAACAAGTAGCTGATGATCAAAAGGGGAGCAGTAAATGAGGAGAAGACATGTTGCTGATAGGGGGAGAAGTGACAGAAAGGAGAAGTTTCTTGTCTCGATGGTTTTTCACATCATATGTTGCCATCAATGACAAAGGGGGAGATTGTTGCAAGTATGAGGTAAACCAGTGTTGTCATTGATGTCAACATACTCATATTGCTTTGACAAGAAGGATTCAATGAGCAGTGTGCTGAGGATATTGAGAGAATTAGCCTCAGTCAGGAATAGTAAAGAACAGTGATGAGAAGAAGGTAAATGTACTGTATAGGATGTGAACCGGAGGATGCGGATTAAAGGGTTTGTAGATATGAGTCTTGAGATGCTTCAGTTAAGATTTCAGAGGTCCGCATGAAGATCTGAAGGAGTTGTGGCTGTCGATGTAGAACCGGTTCCGGCAAGTATTCAGAGGTGACAGAGGATCACAAAAAGGTCCGGTGAGGTCCGAAACTGTATAATCCTAATCTACGGATTGGAAGGAGTCTTTGGGATGTCCTTGTGATGTGCCATCTCGAGTTGTGTATAATTTGGAGGTCTGGAAGTACCTCCTGCATTATGACAGTGGCGACAGATAGTGTTCTTGAAGTTCCGGATAAGGAGGATAAGAGATTTCAGTAAGTAAAGGAAATGCGGACATACCTGGTCATTCAGGCAGGCTTGTGAAGGTTCTTGGATCATGTTGAGGTTGTGTTGTTGGTCTGCATTGATAGTAGAGCCCGGAATTGAAGATATTCTTCCGGATGAAGTTCTTGCTCTGTTTAGCCGACCGGATGAGTTGTTCATCCTGCGAATGTTCTTGTGGTGGCCGACCGGATGTGTTATTCATCTTGCGGATACTCTTATGGTTGTTTGCCGACTTAGATGTTTGTTCCTAAGTTGATGTCTTGTATAAATAACGGTTTGTGAGTTCATTTCGAAGTGTGGATTGTGTGGATGAGTGTGGCATAGCGAAGAGAAGTGCGAAAGGCAGAGCAGAGGTTTTTGGGCTTAAATGGAACTGATCCGGACATGGTAGAGATGTCATTCTCTAGTTCAAGATTGTGATTCTTATCACTTTGTAGACAGTGTGTCTCCTTGTAGGCAGTGGGCCTCTTTGTGAGCAGTGTGCTCGGGTAGTGAGCCCTAATTGGCAAGTGCCATTCTTTTTCTTATTTTTCTAACAGAGAATAATCCTTGGGTTAATCACCCCGTGGTTTTTCCCTTAACCGGGTTTTCCACGTCAAAATCTTGGTGTTCAATGTGTTGATGTTTATCTGCTCTTGTGTTTATGTATTATGCTTTCATGGATGATTAATTGATATGCTGTTAACTAACAACGAAGAATCAAGTGTTTGAAAGAACAAGAAGTTTTATACAACTGATTCACCCCCCCTCTCAGTTGTATGCCTTAAATCCAACAAGTGTACCCTTGGAGATCACAAACCCAAGATATACAAGCTCCTCTTTCATGAATTCACACTTCTTGGGGTTGATCATCAGTTTCTCCTCATTCAATCTCTTCAAAACCATGTCCAAGTACTGCAAGTGTTCTTCTTTGGTTTTGTTGTACACAAGAATGTCATCTAGATAGACCACCACAAACTTTCCTATGAAATGCTTTAAGACTTCATTCATAAGTCTCATGAATGTACTTGGGGTAGTTGATAACCCAAATGGCATTACTAGCCACTCATAAAGACCTTCATTTGTCTTGAATGTTGTTTTCCATTCATCACCCTCTCTTATTCTTATTTGGTGGTAACCAATCTTTAAATCTATCTTTGAAAAGTAGCATGCATCACCCAAACTATCCATTAGATCTTCTATCTAGGGTATTAGGAATCTATACCTGATTGTTATCCTATTGATGGCTCTGGAATCAGTGCAAAGTCTCCATTCTCCACCCTTTTTACGTGCTAGGATAGTTGGAACTATAGACACCTAAAAATGGTCACAACTAACTGTTGGTCATGATGTTAGTCATAAACAAGCATAGAATAAAAGCACACATTAACCTTTATTCATCTTGAAAGATACGATGAATTCAAAGAATTCATGATCCCAAGTCTCCGGTGATTAGGTCTTAATCTTTTGACGTTACTCAGAGGTTGATGTGTGTTGTTGTTTCCATTTTGGGGCCTTACGTAAAGTTCATCATCATGATATTATTTCTGCAAAGATTCTTCATAGAGGGGTCATTTTATACAGTTGCTTGATCAAATGATGTAGGGATATTCAAATCTTTGCATGATATTTACCAATTATACATGCTTTAGCTTCAAATATTCTAAATATTTGCAATTATCTACGAGATGTCTAAATATTTTGTGTTATTTGCTTAAGATTATCAGTTATTTGCAATTGTGATAGTGAAATGCTCTGAAATTTAAAAGAAATTGAAAGAAATACTTCAAATTAAAGTTGAACCTTTAGCTTTTGAACCACATGCACATCAGATACAGTCATGAAGAGAAGAAAACCAAACCATATGTTCACCAGGACATTCCACAGCTAGATACAGTTAATGCTAACTTCAAAGGAATTTGTATGAAAGCAACATATGCAAGTAGACATGCACTCCAAGGGATGCATCAAATCACATCATATATCCAGAATTCACACACTGATTACTCAAGATTTACTATGAATTGTAATCAAACAAGTCTTCTCATTCATTAAGTATGCAAAGATATAGATGTATACAAAAAGCTTTGAAATGAGCCCTGAATACTTCAGCAGACAGATTTCAATTAAGTTTTGAATATTAGAAAAGAGGCATTCCAACAACTTTTATAGAACAAGGTGAGGAATCCATTACAAAAGATCAATGATCTTGATTTGTCTATGAATATCTACGGTCAAGATTTCTCTTTGACTATGTCAACCTTACAAAATGGCACAAGTTGCCAGCTGGCAACTATCTAAAAAACTTATTTCCACTAAGTATCCGATGCTGATATTTACTTTATGCTGCATCATCATCTACCTTATCTGATTCATGTGCACCATCATCATGTGCATCGCTTCCCAAACTTTCATCATCCTGATGATGATGACTTTGCATATGAGGCTGCATGCTGCTCTAAATCTGTTCATATAACTGCACAATTTTATCTACTTCTCTGCCATCCTGAGTCTTTGCTTTGATGATGGCGTGCTTGTGTGCCTCATATTTGTGTCTACTGCTATCCAGTTTGTCTTTCCTATCTTACAGCATCTCATTGTAATTTTCCATCTTGACTTTGATTCTCATTATTTTGTCTATGATTTCTTCTATCAAGTGGACAAGTGGATCATCAGCTATTGATTGGAAGTTGCCGTGTAAGGCTTTGATGGCAAACTCTTCATCTTTATTTTCTATTTTCCCTTCCACTTTTCCTTCCAATGTCTCCAATATTTCTGTCTCAACAGACATTAAATCATGCAACTTCATGTTGATATCTCTTAGTTTATTATTGCATCTTCTGACTACTCCACATTCAAATTGAATGTCCTTATACCATATATCAACCAACAAGGCAGTATTACTGTTCAATAACTACTTGTTGATAAGCAACTAAGGATTTATCCTCCTTATTGTTGATGGTGTTTTTAGCAGGCAACAACATAGGTGTGATTGCTGGTTTCACACCTCTCTTGAAAAGTATCTTACCCTAGGTAAGACTACTCCAAGGATATTACAGCTAGGTCTTAGCTTGCTTGGAATTTCTCAACGGTTATGTTCTAGCTGTACCTACAAGGGGTCTTACATGCAGTCTGCAAATCTTCAAGGTCGAGACAACAAATACACATAAACCCTATTATGATTTTCAGCTGATAGACCCAAATAAGGTGCTGCTGAAGTTTCTATTCTGACAACTAAATAGCAGGTTTAAAGAAAATGCAAAAGATTTAGGGTTTAGAAGGAATCCTAAGTAACATTCACAATGCAAGGGTTATCTTTAGTAGACAAATATTCCAGACTTTAAACCAGTTTTCTGAGTTACCAAACTGAAATGTTACAGTGCTGCAGAGAACGGTGCTATCTTCAATGGAAGTCAAAAGATTTTCAGACCACATTCATTCGTTAAATACCTAATAAATGCTGCAACTTAACTCATAAAATGAAGTTGAACTTTAGCACAAATAATAAGCCCAGGCTAACTTTACATAGTTATTTACCATCAACAAATAACTAAAAGTATGGACTTGGAACATTCATCAAATACTGCAGTAAACCATTAACATCATAAAAGCACAACTAATCTAATTATGGGAGAGCAAGAAGCAAACCATGAAGACCACAATGAATCAAAACAAGATGCAAATTCTCAGAAATACTGCAGAAACTTGCTTTGTATTTAATTCAAATGGCATAGAGTCAACAATTTGGCATCAAAATCTCTCTTACAAAAGTGGAAATGGCAGCCCTTTATATAGAAAGCAGCATACCCTAGCTCTTCAAATGAACGGTGGAGATTAACTCAACACCGATGGCTCAGATTACATCAAGAAAGACACACATTAGTTCCCGGACTACATTTTGTCTTTTATGAAAAAGACGAAAAAACAGCTCCAGATACATTGAATCTAGTCATTTTGACTAGCCAACTCAATACATTAGTGAAAAGACTCATTTAGGAGGTAAGAAGAAGACAAAAATGAATCACATACTATCCAGATATATCAAATTTACAACAATGGTGGGATTTGAATCAATAAAATATTCAAATAACACTAAGATTCTTTATCCAGGTCGATACTATCTCCGCTGGACAGCTTATTCCGATAGGCTAACCATGCTTCGAGTGCCGGATTGATATCAGACAGGTCTGGATCTTTTAGATGATGTATTCTGTAATCAAATACCTCTAGCTCCTGACTGAACCTGGCGTATATCCTTTCAAAATCTGTCTCTGCTCTGCGGAATGCTTTGAATTCTGCTCTGAGGTCACTTGCCTTATCTAGCCGTTCTTCTGTACTTAGCACGGTGTCCTCAAATAATATAACATGCAGTTTTCCTTTGCATTTTTTGACCTCGAAAGGAGCATAATCATCAAAAGATTCGTCTCTACAGCTTCTCAAAGCATCGCTGATATCGTATACGATAGATCTTAGCTCCTCGTCAGCGGGTTTATATGCTTCCTTTACTTGCTCAAAGGTCTCTTTCCTCAGAAGTAACTGCTGATACCACTCAATAGCCTTGGGGAGCCTATCTCCAGTCAAAATATTCTCTGTGACCAAGGTTTGAGCTGGCAACTCCTGGATACCCTTGATTCGTGGATACATGTGAGAATAGTATTCGTTGAATAAGTCACATTCATCACGCAAATCCTTCCATTTCTTAATCAATTCCACTGTACGTTGGTGGATTTGAGCAGAGGCACTTATGGCGTTGCATCCCGCTTCAAACACACTCATCAACCAGTTTTTGACGCCTTGGGATTTTGATCTTACCTCACTCAGCTTTCCCATTTCGTCGGTAGATAGGAAGGTAGGCACAGTCCTTATATCACCTCCAGCATCTACTGGTTTTACCAAAGATTGAAGACATGCCCTGAGCTCCTCGTTTTGGCGCTTTAATTCTTTCTTGGACATCTCGTCCTTATCCAACTGCTTCAAAATCGATGTAACTGATCCCTTGAAATCATCCACCCTTTGAGCATGGGTGGTTGGGCCTAAGTCAACCGTGGATATCACATAATCCTCTGCACTGACCTGATCTCTCGCTACGTCAGCTGGAGGGACAGCTATCTCCGCAATCCTTGAGCCTGATTCGCTCTGGTAGATCCTTGATTGCACCTTCGCCCTCTTTTGCTTCTGAGGTTTTTGAGCCTGTGATAGGATGGTGCTCAAATCAATTTTCACTACTTCAATCTGGGGCTCTGGGTATACCATCCTATCCTGCAGCCATTTGGGAGCGGAAGATTTGTCCAACTTAGCGGCTCCATCCTTATCTGATACAATCAATTCTTTGGAAGGCCCTTGTTAGGGCTCAGGGCTCTTCTCCTTTTCTCCTTGGGCCAATTCCTTTAGGCTCTCGAGCACATTTTCTTGTGCAATTTCCAAAACTTCCTCTGTTGGGTCCTTGCTCAGTGGACTATCAGATATATCAATTATCTTTATACCAACAGACGTGTCGAGGAGGCTTTTATCATCTTCAATAGTTAGCACTCCCTCGCTCTTTTCAGTTACTACTCCGTGCTCTTGTAATCCTAATTCAGCGCACACTTTCTCAATACCATCCAACAAAGGTACCTCCAATGACATCGCAGGCATTTGTGAAAGGGGAACAGCAGAAGAAATTGTGAAGGAAGGGGTACTAATTTGAGTCAAATTAGCGAAGGCAGGCAATGGTAAGGGAGAAGAAAGGGTAGGATATGTAATGGCTAGAGTGGAAGAAACAGGATGGCTGGGATCATCGGAGGAGATTGCCAGTGGGTAGGAAGTGGTAGTAATGCCAGAGGAAGGAGAAGAGGAAGGAGATGATTCCTGCACAATGACGGCTGAAGTGGTGGGAGAAGTAGATGAAATGGAAGAAGAAGGGATAGAAGTAGAGAAGGTGGAAGCCAAAATAGCCGTTCCTGTATCGGGCATGGGGGTTTGGGAGATTGAAGGAGTCGAATCATCCTTGGTGGTAACATCCTCCTTACTTGCTGCTTTTGTTTTTACCTTCTTGGCCGTGGAGGCCTCCCCAGCACTATCTGGCATGTCTTTCCTCTTAGTAGCTCTGGGCCTAGGAGGTGGATCCTTTTTCCGAGGAGATTTTACAGGAGGCTTTTTCACTCTTCTTGCCCTTGCTGCCAAAGGGGCATGTTCATTGATATCTACATCCTTTCCCTTGATTGGCTCTGTGTCATCTGTCCCTAGTACGGGCTCATCCTCCTCTCCGTCGGAGTCCTTATCTGATTCAACTGCCGTATAGGTCAGTTGAACTCCTTGCCCCCTTAGGACACCTAATTGTGCTCTGACCCAGGCTTTACTCAATCTAATTGGCTCCTTCATGATCACATCCAAGGAGCTTTCTTCAGCATTCGCCCAGTTGGGTAATGGGATAGGCAAGTGGTATTGTGTCTCCCATGGGCCTCTGATCATGACATTCTCATCATCTTGCAATTGGTCTGGCACTGCCATTACATGAAATTTCTTAATAAAGTCCAAGGATAGCCTCGAGTGCGCCCTCTTCATGACCTCGTAGTCATCAGTGCAGTTGGCCCAGAAATCTTCAATATGATCTTTGTGAAACAACTTCCTACTCACGAACTTCTCCATCACCTGATTTGGGTCAAAGTGAGCCCTGGCATTGTAATAGTGCAAGTTCAGGAGCTGGAGATCTTTATCTAAATACTCAGCTGAGGCGAGGGAAGGGCATGCATAGAGTCCTATGCCAAACTTGATGGGAAATTGGACATTTGTTCAGTGCAGGTGCTTGAGTTTTTCGGCACATGGCACTAGTTGTCTGGACAGTTCTAGGAGCACTGTCTTATCATCAGGATATCTTGGCAACCTATATGCCATTCCAGTGAAGCCTTGTACTTTGATGTATGTGAACTTCTCAAATTGGATATACCACTGGCCATATTGGATCACTTCGTTCATAGCCTTGGCTGAAATCCTCAAGGCCGTATTACCTTGCAACTTCCTTGCTATGTACATAGTAAATGCATCATTGACCCGCTTGAAGTGTATCAATGATTGTGATGAAGTTAATTGAGGATAGCCTTCATATACCTTGACCTGGGTCTTTTCATCATTCCTGATTTCTCCGATCTTGGACAATCCGTCATAATGGTTCATTCTTGCCAATGCATAGACGACGTAGGATGTCCATCTGAAATATTTCTTCTCATTGAAGTGGCTGAAAGCTTCATGTATATTGTCACTAAGGATCTGCGACCAATGGAACTTGGTTCCCTTCAATACTTCAGAGATTATAATGAACATCCAGTCTTCAAAAGTGGAAGCAGCAGGTAACCCATACACTCTGCTCAAAAAGGTTACTATATCCCCGATTTCATCGTGGAAATCACTTCTATATAGTACTATAGGGAGCTTAACGAGAGCGGATTTCTTGCTCTTGACCCAATGGTCGTTTATGTGTTTCCTGCATCCCTCCACATCTTTATTATATGCCTCCTTGGATGCTTTCCTGTCGGGCATAGTCATGGTTTTATGCCACGGGATATCTAGCATCTCTACCAAAGCAGGCGGGGACAAATCAGCTAGAACTTCTCCACTAGCTATCTGAATTTGTCTAGATACGATATCGTACCTATCTGCACAACTTGCTATTAATTCTGCACACTGAACAGAGGTCGGGAAGGCAGCTGCTTGTCTGAGTCCACTATCCTTAAGTTTCTTAGCCCGAGGAGTTGGAGTGGGTCCGAAGATTCTGAGTCTGAAATCATCTAGGTCAATATGACCTAGATCGGTGTCTCCCACGTTACTCCATCCAGAGTGGATTTTGGTCTCTGGGGGTATCCCTTTGAACTCGTACTTCATGGCTTGAGCTCGTGCAGTCATCTAATCTGCAAAACCAGACCTTATAAGCTGGATACCAAGTAAGTTCCAATCATAAGTCTATTATTCATTAGAAGCATGCATTTTGAAGGAAGGCTAAGTTAACATTCACAGAGTATTGCATGCAAGGAGATATCAAATGTTGTAAAAAGATTCACCTAAACATCATTATTACAGCATCACAACCTTAATAACCTTACCTTGAACCATCTTCCCTAAAGAAATTTCAGCAAATTCGGCCATTTAGGGAGATTTGCCCTAATATGGAGGTTGTCCGACCTTGGGCAGAAAAAGCGCTAAAATTGAGGCTGTCCGACCTTGGCGGGAAAATGAGGCAGGTCCGACCTCAGATGAGGGTTTGTTCTGTGCATCCTAGAATTTGCGCCATTTTCAAGGGTGTCTGACTTGCGTGAGATTTGGAGGTCTCCGACCTCCAATGGTTTACAAGTCGGTCGGTAGACAAACTAGCGCAAAATGATTGCTGGTATAACAGGGGTTCTCCTGCGTGGAATTCAGGCGAGCCTGACTTGCGCGGGTTTCGACGGGGTCCGACTAAGTCAGATACAAGGTATTTTGGCGCATGGTTGGACGAAGGGGATTTTGGCACAAATAGTTTGATAAGTCCTTTAGCAAGTTTTTTGAGCAGCACCGACTTT
Organism: Cunninghamia lanceolata; assembly: GCA_027924645.1. NCBI lineage: Eukaryota > Viridiplantae > Streptophyta > Pinopsida > Cupressales > Cupressaceae > Cunninghamia > Cunninghamia lanceolata. The sequence goes on from BSBN01000609.1 coordinate 1,421,457, forward strand.
GCGGGGTTATGGATGTCATCCGACTTGGTCAGACACGAGGTATTGTAGCGCAAAGTCGGACAGAGGAGATTTTAGCGCAAAAAGTGGTTTTCAGAGTTGCGGGCATTTCTAAACCATCTGACCTGATTGGGAACGATATGTTAGCTGCGAGGGTCGGATGAGGTCATTTTTAGCGCAATTGGGCGCTGGATTTTGGCGCTAGATCCCGGGGTGTCGGACCACATCGAATAGTTAGGTCGTTTAGAGGTCAGTTTGGAGGAAATTTAGCGCCGACTCCGTGCATGGGGTTTGCAGGGTTTTGACTCGAAAGGATCTAAATTCTCCTAAGGCATCTTAGTTTATAGGTTTTTACCCCTAGGGTTTGAAAAAAAAATGAGAAGATTGATCCACCAAACCCTAACCCAAAATCATCACATTTCAGCAATCACTACAAAAAACAAAGAAACCCTAACGGTCTCTCGTGACTTTGCTCCAAAAAAACCCTAAAGAAATTCAAAAATGCAAAGGGTTAGAACCCTACCTGTAAATGGCGGCGCAGATCTAGTTTGTCGAGAGGTCGCGGGTTCGAGCTCGGGCGTTATCGGTTGTGAAAATCAGAGCTCAAGGCGTGCAACTTCGAAAATGCGGTGAAAAATGATTTAATCCCACTAACTCCCTATTTAAGCCACGCAAATCCACCATTAATTACTCAGGAGTATGGACTGTCAGCGCGGATTTGCAGCTGGTCCGACTCGGCGGGAAAAACGGAGGTCTCCGACCTGATCGGTTGAGGGAAGAATCGGTGCGAAATTTGGAGGTCTCCAACTTAACCTGTTTGGCGGGGTTTTCGGACTCATCTGACTTGCAGGGTTTGTTTGGGGATCCGACTAAGTCGGCGATTGAAGGTTTTAGCTCAAAGTCACTTGGAACAAATTTTAGCGCATAGGTCAGATGAAGGGAACTTTAGCGCTAGGTCCGACAGACTGAAAAGCGGCACAGAGGTCGGTTGAAGCCAAATTTAGCGCAAAGGTCAGTTGAAGCCAGATTCAGCGCAAAGGTCAGTTGAGTTCAGTTTTAGCGCGAAATACTAAAATCAAGGACTCTAAAGGGAAAATAACAACCCACCTTAGCAAGTTTGAAGTGATTTTTTCAATGTAAGCATTCGGTCCCAGGCACAGATACTTTAGACCATACAACCACTCCGAGAGAGAGAGATCAAAAACCAAACGACTCACAAGCCAAAACAAAAGAGAACAAAGGGGAGGGGCCCCCATGTTTAGAATGGGGCGTGTGTGCAAGGCACAACAAATGGCGACTCTGCTGGGGAAATGCTCCAGAGCATTTCTAAGATAAACGTTAGTTCGAACCTAGACTCTCTGTGTTCCCCACTCATTAGATGAGAAAACTTGGTGCCTCACCAAAAGAGTCAAGGACCGCTAACCAGTGCATTCCTCCATATCCTGAAAACCTGAGTGTGTGCAATTGTATTCATTCCCATCCCTTGGCAACTAAGTTCATCCAAGATTCTTCGTGCTAAGCGATGAAGTTGGGATTATTTTACCACCAAGAGAATGTTTCTGATGTTGAGACGTGATGAGCCCTGATAGAGATGATGATCCTTCTAGTAACAATTTTTTTCTTGGCAATGATATTCTTTCTTGATAATGCCCTTGATGATTGCTGATGATAATAATCTTGAGATAACAGTCTTTATGCGAGAGTATTTGAAATGATAATCTGCATGCTGATACTTTGTGGTGGGTCTGGTGTTGAGAAACACGTTTTATTTTTACCCAGTAGGCTAGCAGTACTTAATACCGCCTGCCACTCTCATCTGGATCTGCAGAATTAGTGTTGGTGGTAAAATTTGGGACCCAAACTTTTTGCTTACACAAGATCACCCGGACTTACTTAGCTACTTCAGGAGCACTTTAAGTGTGAGAAATATATGGTTAGAAAATACTTTGGGTGCACCAGCTAATGACTCGTTCCAGTGAAAAGACATCAGGTTTCCTGGTAAAATAGTGGAACCCACAGCAAGGCCTAAGCGAAACTTTGGCTTCTCAAAGAAAGGCTACAGATTATTTGTCCAACAAGGAAGCATCCGTAGGTCTACGCAACCGCCACCACGCCAGAAACAAGGAGCCCGCGACAAAGCAGACGCAGCAAACGAAAGCACAAGAAGCAACCGGACGAAACAAAACGCCCAGCCCGAAGGAGAGCAAAAAGCAAGACAGCAAAAATAGGAAAGCAAACTAAACTAGCAACAACCTAAACTAACCGGAGCAAACAAACCTCTAACTATATACACTAAAACGAGACATAAATGTCTCTCAGGCCTGGAAGTAGTGCTTCAGGAACTGGCCATTAATAGGCAATGGCAGCTCCTCACCAATAAGGCTCTTGAGTCGATACGTATTGTACCCCAGGATCTCATAAATCTGGTAGGGTCCTAACCAAAGCTTGTCAAACTTGCCATGTTCTCCCTTTCTCTCATGGGCTTTATCCCAATATAGGACCAGATCAGAAATACGGAAAGCTTTAATTTTGGCCCTCTTGTCGAACCATCGTTTTACTACATCCTGGTGTTTGGCAAAGTTTTCTAAGGCTGCATCGCGCTTCTCTTCAAGGTGCAATAGCTGGGCCAGTCGTGAAGACAAATGGTTGTCGGTCTCGAGGTACTCTTGCATGAATTGAAGTACCAGGATTCTCAAGTGGATGGGAAAGATGGGTTCAATCCCATAAACCAGGTGATATGGGGAGGTATTTAAGGCGGCTTTGTGTCAGATTCTATCAGCCCATAAGGCGAACCTAAGTTGGGTGTGCCAATCCCTGGGGTTTTTGTCTAAAAGTCTCTTGATGACTTCAAGCAGGTTCTTGTTTGTTGATTCAGCTACCCCATTTCCTTGCGGATAGTAGTTAGAGGAGAATTTGAGAGTGTTCCCATAGTCGAATGCCCAGTTAGAAAAATGCAATGATGAAAAGGTAGGGCCATTATCACAAACTAAAGCAAATGGACAACCAAATCTAGTGATAATATGCTTTTCAATAAATTTGATAACTACCTCCGTGGTGCATTGCTTACAAGCTATTGCCTCAGACCAGTGAGTGCAGTAGTCAGTAGCGGTCAGAATATACCTGTTGCCTGCAGAAGAAGGTGGGTTGATCATACCGATGAAGTCAAGCCCCCACTGAGCAAATGGTCGTACCTCCACTACCAGTTGCAATGGCATGGCTGTGTGGCGTTCTTGATGCGCGGCGGTTTGACATATATGACAGGTCCTCACATGTGAATGCGCATCCTTAAACAATGTTGGCCAGTAATACCCAGCCCAAAGAATCTGATTAGTTGTCGAATGCACCGACCCATGTCCTGTCCCGAACCTCTCGTGAAAACTGATTAATACTTGATCAACTTCTGACTTGTCCAAACACCTTAGATAAATGCCCTTGTGATTCTTCTTGTAGAGGACAGATCCTTTTATCATGTAACTGCTACTTTTGAGCTTGAGAGCTCTTCTTTGTACTGCATTTAGCTGCTGCGGATAGCGTTGATTAAGCAAGTAGAATATTATATCTCCGTACCATTCATCCTTTGAAACATCCTCCAATAGATACTGCTGAGAAACTAGGTCGGGTCCTACCTCGGCCATGGTTTTTGTCAAAGCTTGGCCTCTTACCAACTTCATGGGTTGAATCTCTATGTCGAATTCCTGCAATATGGTGACCCACTTCCCTTTTCTTTCTCCTAATTCACTCTACATCAGCAGTGCTTTGACTGCTGCATCTGGAACTATGGCGGTAACTTGACTTCTTAGGATATAGTGACGAAATTTCTTGACCGCTTTGACAAGAGCATACGCCTGTTTTTCCACGTTTGGATACCTTAGTTCTGCGTCTTTTAATGGAGTACTCATGAAAGCAATGGGCCTTTCATCGTCAACTGACCTCTTTTGGGTTAACATCGCTGCGCAAGTATGCTCTGAAGCAAATGAGTATATGTAAAACGGCAACGCATAATCAGGGCTAACCAAAACAGGTGCGTTGGATATAGCTTGCTTGATTTCTGTGAAGGCAGCCTTAGCTTCTGGGCTCCAGTCTATTTTAGCATCCTTTTTCAGCATGGCGTTGAGAGGTCGAACTATCTCAGCAAATCCTGTGATGAATTTGCGCACAAAGTTGATCTTACCAAAATATGATTTAAGTTCCTTTTTACTAGCCGGAGGGGCAATCTTGAGTATTGCTTGGATTCTATCTAGATCAATGGATATTCCCTGGTCAGATATCACATGCCCCAATAGCTTTCCTTCAGTTACCCTAAACATGCATTTCTTGGGGTTAAGTGATATGCCATAATCCTTACATCGCTGCAACACCTTCCTCAGATCAGCTACATGGTCTTCGCGTCTTTTTGAGAACACCGTCAAATCATCCATGTAGATGATTATGCATTTTCCAACTAATCCTTTGAAGGCAACATCCATTGCGCACTGAAAAGTTGTGCCAGCATTTATCAAACCAAATGGCATTCGCCGATACGCATAGATGCCCCATTTGCAGGTGAAAGATGTTTTTAATCTATCTTCGTATTCCACCATTACCTGATTATAACCAGAGTATCCGTCTAGAAAGGACATCATCTGGGATCCATTGACGATCTGCAATACTTCGTCCAATGATGGTAACGGGTAATTGTCCTTTTCAGAGGCTCTGTTTAAATTACAGAAATCAACGCAGAGCCTGATTTCCCCATTTTTCTTTCGAACAGGAACTAAGTTCGCCACCCATGTAGAGTGTCGGACTGGGAATATTATCTTAGCTGATAACAGCTTCTGAACTTCTTTGAAAATAAGTGGCTCCAAAAGTGCATTAACTGGCCTCTGCCTTTGCCTGAAAGGCTTCGCCCCTGGCTTCAGCGGGATCGTGTGCATGATAATCGAGGTGTCGTAAGTTTTTAGATCCTCATAACTCCAAGCTATTACCTCATGGTAATCTCTTAGTGCCTGTATGATTCCAGTCCTTTCATCCTCTATGCTGGCCTTTCCAATAAACACATTCTTCACATCCGCCTCTGTCCCCAAGTTAAAAGGGTCACACTTTCCTCCTGGAGATTCTCCTTCTTTCTTCTGAGTTCCTAGATTATCTGCGTCAAACAGTCTTTCCAATTCTACCATTCCTCTGGGGATTGTATTTGTTTTCAGATTCAGTACTCCTTCCAAATCGATTTCAGCAGGCTCTACCTCTTCTTCATCTATTATCTGAGCGGTGAATACGTCTGACGAGGAAAGAAAATTGAGTATGTGTTGATCATCCTCAAAAACTTGAAAATTGGTAATGTTGTCGGGCACAGAGGGAGTAGCCACAAACTCAACAGAAAACTTTTTCAACCCTGCCATGGACGTGGGTTCCAATGTGCTTGCGGTCTGGGCCAAAGCATTTGCAACATGATTTTGCCTCCTAGGAATGATCTGGATGTTAAAACCGTCGAAGCATTCAATCAGATCCCATACCCTATTCCTGTACCTATTCAACCTCTTGTCATTACACGAATACTGTTTTCGCACTTGTTTCACCACTAACTCAGAATCACCAAACACCTGGACAACCCTGACCCTTTTCTGTAATGCTAGCAGCAATCCTTGCACCAACGCCTCATATTCAGCAACGTTGTTTGTACATGGAAATTGCAGTCTTTGTGATGTTAGAAATGAACTCCCAGTAGGACTAATCAGCTCGACTCCTACGCCAGACCCTTGCCTACACCTTGAACTATCAAATCTCAAGGTCCATACATGAAAATCCTTGTTGTCTTCCCTCTGTCTTCCTGGTTTCTCTTTCCTTCCTGATTTCTCTTCCTTTCTTGACTTCTCTTGCTCAAGCAGAGGTTTAGACTCTTCCTTCTTTTCAGCCATCGGTTCATCCTTCGGAATTAAGGGAACCTTTAGTTGCTTTTGCACTTGCTTAATTGCCTCTTGACATAGCTGGCAGGCAAATTCAGAATGAGATGTATCGTGTATGCGACACCAGTTGGGCAATAATAATTCCTCCATTTGGACCTGCCTCCCAATAGCAGTTTGATCTTGCACAAATCTAGCTACAAAACTACGAAACCCCTTGAAGACCCCGGGCTCGTCTTCCTCTGAAGATTCTCCGTCATCAGATTGAACATATGCAACTGTACCTTCTAGTCTTTCTATCAGAGGCTTAGGAGGTCTTAAGCAACTCAGCATAAGGATTTCTTCTAGCAGATTGATGTGGGGAAGGTAGACGCCCAAATCAACCTCTGAAAACAAAATTTCATTGGGCTGATTAAATTCAGTGATCATGTGCTTCATCTTAGGTTCCCTTTCAATACGGATTTGATTAGCCAATCCCTTCCACGGTAGCCACATATGAGAAAAATCTGTAGCCATATATCCATTCAAAGTTCTGGACCAGTCTCTACTTAAAAGCATACCGTATTGGTCTGGAATATCCACCACTTGAATATCGATATACTGCTGCACCCTGGAATTAGAAGCCAATTGCATGTGTATCCGGTTCAATTCACCAATCACATTCACCTCGGTTTTATCTAATTGCGTCACTTTTCTGGAGGACTTGGCTGGAGTGAGCCCAAGCGCTTTACAAACGGACAATGGCATTACGTTTGTGGAAGCACCTGAATCTACTAAACAATTGTGAAGGTTTTTGTTGAAGATCCTGAGGGTTAAGAGGAAAGGCAGACTTTCCCTCCTGTCTTTATACAGAGTTACTTTTTGTTCCATGTCGGTCACATGTATCCTTTCCTTCCCTTTATCAATATTATCCTTAGCGATGTTTTCTCTTGGCGTATGATCAGTCTTGGTTCCAGCGCCTATGTCTTGAAAGAAAGATGTTCTGACCTCAGGTATCTTAAACAACTCATACACAGAGAGACTGACCTTCATCTTTTTAAGCTCATCAGCCACATATTGTCCTATTTTTACCATATCAGTACGCTGGAATCTTTCCGGATCAACAATGGTACCATGATGTGCGGTTTGAAGAGGGGCTTTGGGGGGTTCAGGATTATTGGTAGCCTGAGGATCAGGCGGGACTTGATAACTATTTGGGGGAATGGAAGTGGTGAAAGGGCCTTTTGGCTTGCTACTCCTCAAATTGTAAGGAGTCTTGTTGTACTGCTGATATGCATTGACCTCCTCAGACTCTTCTTCTTCAGGTTGGTTATCATCCTGGAATGGGAATGTATAACTATCAAGAATGAGAGCAGCATCATACCTCTGAGAGGGGACAATCTCATACCCGGTTGGTGGAGTCTCCTGTGGTTTAGCGTTCTGAATTTCCATTTGAAAGATACTGGAAGCAATCTGGAATTCTAGGCAATCCAACTCAGAATGGGCATTGGTATTGTGCAATCTGCACCAGGTAGATAAGGCAGCTTCGGCCAGCATTACGCGACCTGGGGGTCTGGTGTCGTTATTCTAATTTTCCAACGGTGAAGGCACTCCCCCATTGTTAGGCCTGGTATTCCAGGATCAATTTGACCGCTGCTGAAAGCTCTGATTTTGATACTAATTTTGATTTGGAAATTGGTTCGGGCCTTGATTTTGTGAATGCTGCTGGCTCTAGAGATGTTGCTGATTCTGCCCCTTCTGTTGTAAATAAGCATTCTGGTTCTTGAGGTGAGTAACTTCAGCAGTGAGGTTTTTCATCTGTTCAACCAGCTCTTTGATATCGTCCCTGTCTTCCTTGGTCTTGGCCGCCTCTGATGACTGCAGGAAAGGCATTTGCACTGGAGGCATTTCAGCCACTGGGTTGCCTAGATGGATTACTAGAGCTTGCGTGGCAGCTGGACTCGGGACTGGGTTCATTACAGGGGTTCGGCTGGCCAATGCATGATTTATCATGGGAACCTAGTTTGGCATGGCCATGGGACCCATATGATTCAGCGGGCCAGAGGCTGTTTGTCCAAGCTGGGTACTCATTTCGACAGCAGCAGCATATGTTGCGGCTAAACTGGCTGGTACCAGGTTGGCCCTCCTTGCAAACATGGAGGTGAGTTTATCTAGGGCAGCATAGTAAATAGGTAGGGCAGCAGCCTGGTCTATAGCATAGGGGGCCTGCAGACAACTGTAAGCTTTCTGGAATCTGTTATTGAAGGTGCTGATCATCTCACCTTCCTCTCGTCGAATCTCCACAAAAGAGCACTAAAGATCAGACGGGGTAGTGGGCATACAAAATCTATTCAGAAAAGCTGTCTTCAGATTCGGCCAAGAATTTATAGATGCCGCCGGGAGATTGGCAAACCAGTAGTAAGCTTCATCCTGCAAAGAGTAGGGGAACAGTCAGCATATCACATCTTCATGCTGCACCTGTAACATGAACATATTAGCTTCAAAGATCTTAATGTGTTCATCCGCGGTCCTATCTGGGTCATGTACCCTGAACTTTGAGCAGAACTTGTCTGGGTTTTTGGGCATGTCATGGTAGTCATTGAACAACAGAGGGGACTGGTTATTTCCTGCAAAGTAAGCCATGATAGGGGGATTATTGGGACCTGCAGCAGTATTTCTAGGGGCTGACTGAGCTCGAGGAGCCCTGGGTATTCCTTGATCCCTTCTTGTTCTTCTAAATTCTGTCAGAGATAGCAGTTCTTCTCCAGCTGAACTGGATCGAGTGTGTCTCGGTCTAGTCCCCAGACTTGCTGATTTTAGTTTGCCCTCCTTCTAGTGCCAATTCTGTTGATGGTGTTTTTAGCACGCAACAACGTAGGTGTGATTGCTGGTTTCACACCTCTCTTGAAAAGTATCTTACCCTAGGTAAGACTACTCCAAGGATATTACAGCTAGGTCTTAGCTTGCTTGGAATTTCTCAACGGTTATGTTCTAGCTGTACCTATAAGGGCTCTTACATGCAATCTGCAAATCTTCAAGGTCGAGACAACAAATACACATAAACCCTATTATGATTTTCAGCTGATAGACCCAAATAAGGTGCTGCTGAAGTTTCTATTCTGACAACTAAATAGCGGGTTTAAAGAAAATGCAAAAGATTTAGGGCTTAGAAGGAATCCTAAGTGACATTCACAATGCAAGGGTTATCTTTAGTAGACAAATATTCCAGACTTTAAACTAGTTTTCTGAGTTACCAAACTGAAATGTTACAGTGCTGCAGAGAACGGTGCTATCTTCAATGGAAGTCAAAAGATTTTCAGACCACATTCATTCGTTAAATACCCAATAAATGGCGCAACTTAACTCATAAAATGAAGTTGAACTTTAGCACAAATAATAAGCCCAGGCTAACTTTACACAGTTATTTACCATCAGCAAATAACTAAAAGTATGGACTTGGAACGTTCATTAAATACTGCAGTAAACCATTAACATCATAAAAGCACAACTAATCTAATTATGGGAGAGCAAGAAGCAAACCATGAAGACCACAATGAATCGAAACAAGATGCAAATTCTCAGAAATACTGCAGAAACTTGCTTTGTATTTAATTCAAATGGCACAGAGTCAACAATTTGGCATCAAAATCTCTCTTACAAAAGTGGAAATGGCAGCCCTTTATATAGAAAGCAGCATACCCTAGCTCTTCAAATGAACGGTGGAGATTAACTCAACACCGATGGCTTAGATTACATCAAGAAAGACATACATTAGTTCCCGGATTACATTTTGTCTTTTATGAAAAAGACGAAAAAACAGCACCAGATACATTGAATCTAGTCATTTTGACTAGCCAACTCAATACATTAGTGAAAAGACTCATTTAGGAGGTAAGAAGAAGACAAAAATGAATCACATACTATCCAGATATATCAAATTTACAACAATGGTGGGATTTGAATCAATAAAATATTCAAATAACACTAAGATTCTTTATCCAGGTCGATACTATCTCCGCTGGACAACTTATTCCGATAGGCTAACCATGCTTCGAGTGCCGGATTGATATTAGACAGGTCTGGATCTTTCAGATGATGTATTCTGTAATCGAATACCTCTAGCTCCCGACTGAACCTGGCGTATATCCTTTCAAAATCTGTCTCTGCTCTGCGGAATGCTTTGAATTCTGCTCTGAGGTCACTTGCCTTATCTAGCCGTTCTTCTGTACTTAGCACGGTGTCCTCAAATAATATAACATGCAGTTTTCCTTTGCATTTTTTGACCTCGAAAGGAGCATAATCATCAAAAGATTCGTCTCTACAGCTTCTCAAAGCATCGCTGATATCGTATACGATAGATCTTAGCTCCTTGTCAGCGGGTTTATATGCTTCCTTTACTTGCTCAAAGGTCTCTTTCCTCAGAAGTAACTGCTGATACCACTCAATAGCCTTGGGGAGCCTATCTCCAGTCAAAATATTCTCTGTGACCAAGGTTTGAGCTGGCAACTCCTGGATACCCTTGATTCATGGATACATGTGAGAATAGTATTCGTTGAATAAGTCACATTCATCACGCAAATCCTTCCATTTCTTAATCAATTCCACTGTACGTTGGTGGATTTGAGCAGAGGCACTTATGGCGTCGCATCCCGCTTCAAACACACTCATCAACCAGTTTTTGACGCCTTGGGATTTTGATCTTACCTCGCTCAGCTTTGCCATTTCGTCGATAGATAGGAAGGTAGGCATAGTCCTTATATCACCTCCAGCATCTACTGGTTTTACCGAAAATTGAAGACATGCCCTGAGCTCCTTGTTTTGGCGCTTTAATTCTTTCTTGGACATCTCGTCCTTATCCAACTGCTTCAAAATTGACGTAACTGATCCCTTGAAATCATCCACCCTTTGAGCACGGGTGGTTGGGCCTAAGTCAACTGTGGATATCACATAATCCTCTGCATTGACCTGATCTCTCGCTACGTCAGCTGGAGGGACAGCTATCTCCGCAATCCTTGAGCCTAATTCGCTCTGGTAGATCCTTGATTGCACCTTCGCCCTCTTTTGCTTCTGAGGTTTTTGAGCCTATGATAGGATGGTGCTCAAATCAATTTTCATTACTTCAATCTGGGGCTTTGGGTATACCATCCTATCCTGCAGCCATTCGGGAGCGGAAGATTTGTCCAACTTAGCGGCTCCATCCTTATCTGATACAATCAATTCTTTGGAAGGCCCTTGTTCGGGCTCAGGGCTCTTCTCCTTTTCTCCTTGGGCCAATTCCTTTAGGCTCTCGAGCACATTTTCTCATGCAATTTCCAAAACTTCCTCTGTTGGGTCCTTGCTCAGTGGACTATCAGATATATCAATTATCTTTATACCAACAGACATGTCGAGGAGGCTTTTATCATCTTCAATAGTTAGCACTCCCTCGCTCTTTTCAGTTACTACTTCGTGCTCTTGTAATCCTAACTCAGCGCACACTTTCTCAATACCATCCAACAAAGGTACCTCCAATGACATCGCAGGCATTTGTGAAAGGGGAACAGCAGAAGAAATTGTGAAGGAAGGGGTACTAATTTGAGTCAAATTAGCGAAGGCAGGCAATGGTAAGGGAGAAGAAAGGGTAGGATACGTAATGGCTAGAGTGGAAGAAACAGGATGGCTGGGATCACCGGAGGAGATTGCCAATGGACAGGAAGTGGTAGTAATGCCAGAGGAAGGAGAAGAGGAAGGAGATGATTCCTGCACAATGACGGCTGAAGTGGTGGGAGAAGTAGATGAAATGGAAGAAGAAGGAGGGATAGAAGTAGAGAAGGTGGAAGCCAAAACAGCCGTTCCTGTATCGGGCATGGGGGTTTGGGAGATTGAAGGAGTCGAATCATCCTTGGTGGTAACATCCTCCTTACTTGCTGCTTTTGTTTTTACCTTCTTGGCCTTGGAGGCCTCCCCAGCACTATCTGGCATGTCTTTCCTCTTAGTAGCTCTGGGCCTAGGAGGTGGATCCTTTTTCCGAGGAGATTTTACAGGAGGCTTTTTCACTTTTCTTGCCCTTGCTGCCAAAGGGGCATGTTCATCGATATCTGCATCCTTTCCCTTGATTGGCTCTGTGTCATCTGTCCCTAGTACGGGCTCATCCTCCTCTCCGTCGGAGTCCTTATCTGATTCAACTGCCGTATAGGTCAGTTGAACTCCTTGCCCCCTTAGGACACCTAATTGTGCTCTGACCCAGGCTTTACTCAATCTAATTGGCTCCTTCATGATCACATCCAAGGAGCTTTCTTCAGCATTCGCCCAGTTGGGTAATGGGATAGGCAAGTGGTATTGTGTCTCCCATGGGCCTCTGATCATGACATTCTCATCATCTTGCAATTGGTCTGGCACTGCCATTACATGCAATTAAGGATAGCCTCGAGTGCGCCCTCTTCATGACCTCGTAGTCATCAGTGCAGTTGGCCCAGAAATCTTCAATATGATCTTTGTGAAACAACTTCCTACTCACGAACTTCTCCATCACTTGATTTGGGTCAAAGTGAGCCCTGGCATTGTAATAGTGCAAGTTCAGGAGCTGGAGCTCTTTATTTGAATACTCAGCTGAGGTGAGGGAAGGGCATGCGTAGAGTCCTCTGCCAAACTTGATGGGAAATTAGACATTTGTTCGGTGCAGGTGCTTGAGTTTTTCGGCACATGGCACTAGTTGTCTGGACAGTTCTAGGAGCACTGTCTTATCATCAGGATATCTTGGCAACCTATATGCCATTCCAGTGAAGCCTTGTACTCTGATGTATGTGAACTTCTCAAATTGGATATACCACCGGCCATATTGGATCACTTCGTTCATAGCCTCGGCTGAAATCCTCAAGGCCGTATTACCTTGCAACTTCCTTGCTATGTACATGGTAAATGCATCGTTGACCCGCTTGAAGTGTATCAATGATTGTGATAAAGTTAATTGAGGATAGCCTTCATATACCTTGACCTGGGTCTTTTCATCATTCCCAATTTCTCCGATCTTGGACAATCCGTCGTAATGGTTCATTCTTGCCAATGCATAGACGACGTAGGATGTCCATCTGAAATATTTCTTCTCATTGAAGTGGCTAAAAGCTTCATGTATATTGTCGCTAAGGATCTGCGACCAATGGAACTTGGTTCCCTTCAATACTTCTGAGATTATAATGAACATCCAGTCTTCAAAAGTGGAAGCAGCAGGTAACCCATACACTCTGCTCAAAAAGGTTACTATATCCCTGATTTCATCGTGGAAATCACTTCTATATAGTACTATAGGGAGCTTAACGAGAGCAGATTTCTTGCTCTTGACCCAATGGTCATTTATGTGTTTCCTGCATCCCTCCACATCTTTATTATATGCCTCCTTGGATGCTTGCCTGTCGGGCATAGTCATGGTTTTATGCCATGGGATATCTAGCATCTCTGCCAAAGCAGGCGGGGACAAATCAGCTAGAACTTCTCCACTAGCTGTCTGAATTTGTCTAGATACGATATCGTACCTATCTGCACAACTTGCTATTAATTCTGCACACTGAACAGAGGTTGGGAAGGCAGCTGCTTGTCCGAGTCCACTGTCCTTAAGTTTCTTAGCCCGAGGAGTTGGAGTGGGTCCGAAGATTCTGAGTCTGAAATCATCTAGGTCAATATGACCTAGATCGGTGTCTCCCACGTTACTCCATCCAGAGTGGATTTTGGTCTCTAGGGGTATCCCTTTGAACTCGTACTTCATGGCTTGAGCTCATGCAGTCATCTAATCTGCAAAACCAGACCTTATAAGCTGGATACCAAGTAAGTTCCAATCATAAGTCTATTATTCATTAGAAGCATGCATTTTGAAGGAAGGCTAAGTTAACATTCACAGAGTATTGCATGCAAGGAGATATCAAATGTTGTAAAAAGATTCACCTAAACATCATTATTACAGCATCACAACCTTAATAACCTTACCTTGAACCATCTTCCCTAAAGAAATTTCAGCAAATTCGGCCATTTAGGGAGATTTGCGCTAATATGGAGGTTGTCCGACCTTGGGCAGAAAAAGCGCTAAAATTGAGGCTGTCCGACCTTGGCAGGAAAATGAGGCAGGTCCGACCTCAGATGAGGGTTTGTTCTGTGCGTCCTAGAATTTGCACCATTTTCAAGGGTGTCTGACTTGCGCGATATTTGGAGGTCTCTGACCTCTAATGGTTTACAAGTCAGTCGGTAGACAAACTGGCGCAAAACGATTGCTGCTATAACAGGGGTTCTCCTGCGCGGAATTCAGGCGAGTCCGACTTGCGTGGGTTTCGACGAGGTCCGACTAAGTCGGATACAAGGTATTTTGGCGCATGGTCAGACAAAGGGGATTTTGGCGCAAATAGTTTGATAAGTCCTTTAGCGAGTTTTTCGAGCAGCATTGACTTTGTGGGGTTATGGATGTCATCCGACTTGGTCGGACACGAGGTATTGTAGCACAAAGTCGGACAGAGGAGATTTTAGCGCAAAAAGTGGTTTTCAAAGTTGCGGGCATTTCTAAACCATCCGACCTGATTGGGAATGATATGTTAGCTGCGAGGGTCAGATGAGGTCATTTTTAGCGCAATTGGGCGCTGGATTTTGGTGGTAGATCCCGTGGTGTCGAACCACATCGAATAGTTAGGTCGTTTAGAGGTCAGTTTGGAGGAAATTTAGCGCCGACTCCGTGCACGGGGTTTGCAGGGTTTTGACTCGAAAGGATCTAAATTCTCCTAAGGCATCTTAGTTTATAGTTTTTTACCCCTAGGGTTTGAAAAAAAAATGAGAAGATTGATCCACCAAACCCTAACCCAAAATCATCACATTTCAGCAATCACTACGAAAAACAACGAAACCCTAACGGTCTCCCATGACTTTGCTCCAAAAAAACCCTAAAGAAATTTGGAAATGCAAAGGGTTAGAACCCTACCTGTAAATGGCGGCGCAGATCTAGTTTGTCGAGAGGTCGCGGGTTCGAGCTCGGGCGTTATCGGTTGTGAAAATCGGAGCTCAAGGCATGCAACTTCGAAAATGCGGTGAAAAATGATTTAATCCCACTTAACTCCCTATTTAAGCCATGCAAATCCGCCATTAATTACTCGGGAGTACGGACTGTCAGCGCGGATTTGCAGCTGGTCTGACTCGGCGGGAAAAACGGAGGTCTCCGACCTGATCGGTTGAGGGAAGAATCAGCGCAAAATCTGGAGGTCTCTGACTTAACCTATTTGGCGGGGTTTTCAGACTCATCCGACCTGCAGGGTTTGTTTGGGGATCCGACTAAGTCGGCGATTGAAGGTTTTAGCACAAAGTCACTTGGAACGAATTTTAGCGCATAGGTCAGACGAAGGGAACTTTAGCGCTAGGTCCGACAGACTGAAAAGCGGCGCAGAGGTCGGTTGAAGCCAAATTTAGTGCAAAGGTCAGTTGAAGCCAGATTCAGCGCAAAGGTCAGTTGAGTTCAGTTTTAGCACGAAATACTAAAATCAAGGACTCTAAAGGGAAAATAACAACCCACCTTAGCAAGTTTGAAGTGATTTTTTCAATGTAAGCATTCGATCCCAGGCACAGATACTTTAGACCATACAACCACTCCGAGAGAGAGAGATCAAAAACCAAACGACTCACAAGCCAAAACAAAAGAGAACAAAGGGGAGGGGCCCCCATGTTTAGAATGGGGCGTGTGTGCAAGGCACAACACTTATTTCTCCCAGGATGTCTAATATCTTTTCCAATCTGTAAGACCTTTTGCCTATCTGCATCTGCAATTTATCTACCTTTGACCTGGAGTCACTGAGAGTATTCCACCTCTTCAAAGCGGCCTTTACCATTTCCTCTGCATCATCCAATGTGGATGACATCCATCTCCTTAGTACAGATGCCTCATGTTTCATGAGGTCTAATTTATTCACCTCCTCTTGAGAAATAGCAGTCAATGGGACTGCATGTTCAGTTGAAGTATCTTCAGTATTGGTCAGCCTTCCTATGTAGGCATGCAACTGAGCAATGTGCTCTTTGTGTTGCTTATTTTTCTCCTTCTCTCTTTTCACCTTCTGAATTAAAGAATCAATAATATCTTTGCCCTCTTGACCCTCTTGGTCTTCATTGGCAAATCCTAGGTCTACTATGCTGATCTGAAACTCATCTAAGGTAATTTTACCTTTTTCTTTCTCTACAGTAGGTACTGCAATCTGTGCAGTCCTTCTCCAAGTTGTTGGATCTCTTTTGGTGGCTAAAGTCATTCTGGCCTTACTCTTAGGTTTTATTATATCCTTAGTAAATAAGGTAGATACATCAAATTCTTGAATTTCAAATTCTACCTCTGCATTTACCTCTTTCTCCAACCACGGAGGTACCTGATCATGTTTCTCCACATCATCATGATGTTCACCTTTATCTCCTATTTCTGTCAGTAGATGTGATGGAGAAGGTGATTTCCTTAATTCTTCTTCATGATGCTCACTTTGACATTGATCCTGTGTCACATCCTCTTGTTGAGGAACTTCTTTCTCCAGAGGAGCATCTTCCTGAGGTGGAGGATCTTGTGATGTATCTATATGCTAATCATGATGATCATGATCCCTTTCTGTCATTACCTCATCCTCCTTTGGCTTTTCCTCCTGCTGAGGAACATTCTCAGTTGTGGATAATTGGGAAGTCTCTTTAAGTGTTGGTGCTGGTTCTGTAACCACAATTTGTTCTACACCTGTGCTACTTATTTCTTGAACCTTGGCAGTAGGATCTTCTACCACATCTTTCTCATCAGCTTTCCTTTCTTGAACCTCTACTACAGCAGGTTCCGTTGATGCATCTTGTGTGCTTGGTTGGCTTATTTCTGAAGCATGGCCCTCTGGTTTTGCCATCTTCACTTCTTCTACAGGTTGCTCTTTGTCAGGTGATCCTGTTGGATGTTCAGGATTCACATCCTGTTTCTCTATTATGTCTATCACCGCAGGATTTGTCACCTCTGCAGTCAGTGTATCTAGCCCCATTTCTTGGGCTATCTACTCTGGGCTATTTTCTTTCTTAGTTTCCACTTGCTTCATCTCCTCTAGTATAGTTTGAACTAGTGGAGTCTTGTGAGGGGTCATGTGTGTACCTAGAGCAAGGGTTTCCATCTTTTGTGAAGCCACTTCCTGCACAACTTCATCATCGGACAAATTTATTGTCTCGTCTAGCGATATGTGACCTTCTGCTTGTGTCTGGGAGGTTTCTTTCATCTGCTCTTCTGCGAGCTCAGTCTTAAACTTGACTATGGTAGGAAGTGGAACATTATGCTGAAGTTCCTTATGTACTTCACTACCTGACCCTTGTAACAATGTATGGGATTGCCTTATTTCACCTCTCATGGAGGTTCTTTGTTTCTTAGGTGGGGTAGACACCACCACCTGTGGAGACCTTTTCTTCCTTTTGAATAATAAAGGAGTCTCTTCTTCCTTAGGCTCTTCCTCCATGAGGATATTCTCTTCATCTGGTTTTCTTGAGGATTGACCCTCTTCATGGGTCTCAGTAGTCCCAGCCTCTACTATCTTTCCTTTCTTGGACTTTTGTTTTCTTGTCTGTGGAGGTGATATGGATCCTGATCCTGATCCTGATCCTGATGTTGTTGCCTCCTTAGCTATGAACACTGCTCATTCAATGATACCCCCTTTGGGTTCATTGTCTATTTTCATGCCCCTTGTGGGTCTTTTGCTCTGTTGTTGTTGTGAAGGGAGTCTATCTCCCTTAGACTTTCTTTTCTCATTTATGAAATCATCATACTCCCCATCAGGAATCTCCTGCCCCTTCTTTTTGTTGTCCACAGTGATGGCAACACCTTTCTTCTTCAAAGCCTCTATCTGTTCATCAACCCAGGCTTGGGTTAGCTGTATGGTCCTAACAATGAAGGGGTCCAAGGATATGTCCTCTTGTATGGTGAGGTCAGGTGCAGAGATAGTACCATTATATATTTTCTTCTGCTCATACTCATCTGCAATTATCCTACCATCATCTTTCTTCAATTGTTGAGGGATGGGGATGCAGTCAAAGGTTCTGATTTGATTCAGTGTTAGCCTTTGATACCTTCTTCTTCTTGCTTCTGCTTCATCTTCATAGTCAGCCCAGAAGTCTTCTAGGTGCCTCTAGTGAATAGTCTTTCCTATTATTTTCTGCATCTTGCCATAAGGATCATATGGTCTTATTAATGGAAAAGGCTATAACTTCATTTTATTCAGGGTGACCATCATCTTCTTGATGTTCTCTGAATCAAGACACATGTACCAGCCAATGGTGATTAGAAACAAAATTGGTGGCAACTTCCTTGCATCCTTGTATGTTTTTAATATTGTGGAGCTCTGCCTTATGAAATCCATCAATATCACTGCATCAGTGGGATACCTTAGCAGCATGAGGGGAGGTCCTTCAAAACCCTCAATCCTCATGTATGAAAATGTGGCAAATTGTATATACCAGGCTCCATGCCTATAGATTATTTCTTGAGCTTCCATGCTCAATCTTTTTGTTCTATCCTCCTCCATGGTTCTGACCAGATGCATAGAAAATGCATCATTTACCAGTTTGTAATCTTGGAGGTAATTGGCTCTTTGTAGCTGGGGATGATGATCCCAAATGTGCACAGCATTGACTATGCATGTAAGCTTTCCATCTGTAACTAGTGCATCAAATGTGCCTTTATAAGCACAGGAGTAAATAATGTATGATGCCATATAGAGAGCACAATTTAAACCTCCTAGGTTCATCAGCTACTCATGAAGAGCATCACTTACTAGCTGGCCCCACAATGGCTTGATATCTAAATATATGCACATCATGATCACACCATAAATCCAATCCTTAAAACTACCAGCATCAGGCTAGCCTGTGACTCTACTCAGTAGTGCAATCATGTACTAGTACTCTTCACTAAAATCATATTTGAATAAGTGCACATGAAGTTTGGCGGCTGTAGGATATGTGTTCTTCTCAGCCCTCCATTGGTACATATTCTTCATGGCTTGTTTCTTGTTATTCTCATATTCTCTCTCCAATTTCTTCAGGTCCACACTGTTGACCTTCTTGCCCAATGGTAGTCCAAATGTCTTGGAAAGACCTTTGATGGATAGGTCTGCATATATCCTCCCATGCTTCATCACCTGCCGGGTCTCTGGGTTGTAGTTCCGGGCACACTCGATAACCAGCTCCGGGGATTCCATGGAGTATAGGAAACCGGCGGCATTCCACATTCCGGACATGAAAACGGCATCCAACACAGGACTTCTGTTCTTCTCATCATTTAGCTTAGCTAACCAGGCCTCCAAATTGGTATGCCCCTGATGGGTATCTGTAATTACGTCATATTTGAACAGGATGCCCCTCTGGGATGAAAACATAGGCTTACTGAATTCAGCCTCACACTTAGCCAACCTCTTATCAGCCATGGATGCCTGCAATTAACAAAATCTTGTCTTACAATGGGTTCTCACATGCATGCATATAGCAATTAACTCTATTAATCATCATGCCTACTGTATCCATTCAACATTAACTAATCATGTGGATGCATAAACCAGAACTTCAGATTAACAACCCATACCTGAGTATCACAGAAACAACATGATGAGGGTTTCATTTACTTACCTGGATATACAAATCTCCTTTTATACTAGTGGACTTCTGAAAAAATGCTCTTAATTCTGCTGATGATCACGCACTTCCTCCTGTCTATGAGCTCGATTCGTACAACTATCGCCTGTATGAGGATATGGAAGCTGGTGCTCTGTAAAAACAATTTTATCGCAAGGTAAGAGCTGAAATGACGGTGAACTCACCTTTTAACCATGCACTTAGGGTAAAATTAGGGCAAACCCTGATGGATTAGATCTTATTCTTTAATTTTCTGCATGGAAAGTTAGGATTTCGCTAGGTGTTTTATTAGGTTTAATGATCGGTGGGAAATACCTACCACCTCGGCATGCATTTAATGTTAGTGGCGGCAACGAGAGCGGGGTGATATCTAAATGATAGGATGATATTTGAAAATATCGGGTGATGTTTAGATAATGAGTGATGTTCGCGCCATTAGGTCGTGTTTTAAACGTCAGGAGGATATTAGAAAATATCAGGTGATGTTTAGATAATGATGACCAGAGTCATCCTTACTTCCTCTCGAGATATCAGGATGATGTCATCCAGACATTCATTTATTATATCGCTAAGGCATGATGACATCATCATCATGTTATGGGAACAGGATCATGTTTATGAAATATCCTATCGAGAGGTAAATGTGATGATGATGTCATCATCATATCGCTTCTTCATTTATCAGACTTGAATGACATCATCAGGATATTGGCTTAGGAGGATATTTCGCGGTAGGAGGATATTAGGAAATATCAGGTTACATTGAAAAATATGATCCTCGTGAAATGCATAAGGCCGCCGACGGGTAAAGGCTACTATCACCTAAAATTGACGTCTGGATATTCGGACCGCATGATTTATCGGGTGATAAACTAGATCAGGGTGATCTTTTGAAATATGATTGATGTTATGCAATATGATCCTCCCCTTGGAAATATCAAGTTTGACTCAAACTTTGACCATTCATAACTTTTACATCCTAATGAATATCAGGGTGATGTAAAAGGCAAACCTGCATGTAATTTGATACTCTTTCTAAATATGAGGTTTTTGGAATGAAATACAAACTTTGACAAACTGACCTCATGATGATGCCTTACTCAGCCTTTCTTGCATGATGATCTGCATGACT
This sequence comes from Cunninghamia lanceolata, assembly GCA_027924645.1. Classification (NCBI taxonomy): domain Eukaryota; kingdom Viridiplantae; phylum Streptophyta; class Pinopsida; order Cupressales; family Cupressaceae; genus Cunninghamia; species Cunninghamia lanceolata. The sequence goes on from BSBN01000609.1 coordinate 1,442,064, forward strand.
TACTTTTACCAAACTGCCAGAAAGCACAGAACAAGCCAAACAAAAGTTGGGTCCCTGTTTTGCCAAGTCAAAATGGGGCGTGTTGTGTAACCACACAACACTAACTTCATTCACTTACGCATTCAACCCCTATCGACCCGCATCACTTCATCTAATTTGATTATTATATAAATAATTTTAATTATTCAATTAATTTATTTTGCACCTTTATCATATCACAAAAATCAATTCTTCTACTATAGTTTGAAAATTAAATATTTTTTACTATAGTTCATCCCAAAAATTAATCAAATTTCATATTTATTTAATTCCCTATTTTGTGCACTTTTGATTACTTTTTGTAATCATAATTATCTTTTTCTAACCCATGTGCACATGAATTAATTTTAATTAATTCATCATTACAAACCCCCATGTTTTTAGAAGTCCACTTGTCATCTAATGTACACATATGTACATGACAAGTGGTACTTTTCAAGCATGGGCAAATCTTCCAAATTGAGTATATTTGTCCTCTTTCCTCCACCCCACTCCATGTGTCACTATTCCCTCCAATTTATAATTCCATGTGGCACTATTTGAACACTATTCTTCTAATTTTAAATTCCACTTGCTCTCTCCATGGAATTTAAAATTCCTCACAAAGTCCAAGTCTTACCTTTTCATAAATGAGTCCTTACATGTCATACACCTACTCAATCCTAGCCATCCATCTATTCAAACTTGCATTCTCATCCATTGATCATCTCTTGAATCTTAGGACAACCTTCACATCCAATCCAAATAATACCATTTGTCTAATTCTCCTTGCTTGATGATCCTCAAGGAATCTCCACCATTGATCCTTCAAATTGATCGTAGCCCTCCAATCCAATCTCCAAAAATCTATAAATTGAGGCCTTCACCTCCCATTTGGGACAAGTCATTTTGATGCAAAGTTATTCTACCAATTTAAGTGATCGCAGCCATAGATATTAGTGCAATTCAATTAGCTTAGATTAGTCTAGTATCTATTTAGGACATATCATCACTAGTTTGCTTAGATAGGGTGCATGTTTTAGATAGAAGTATAGTATTGATTTAGTCCAATCTTGAGGTCCCTTGGACTTGAGATTGGGTGAATTTTAGGTGTAATTTGTATCCATATTAGGTCTCACTTTCATAGGTAGATATTTTGGCATGCCCGGTGGGATGCCCACCACCTTTTCACTAATAAATTTGCATGATTTGTGTGTTTCATCTTGTGACAGGTCGGATCAATGTCTAAACTTCTGAATCAGCACCTATCTAGCATATTAGTGCCTAGACCGGTAGATCAACGCCCATCAAAGTCAACATTTTATGTTTCTATGATACTTTAAATGATGTTTTACTAACGTTTTGGCCACCTTAGCTCTCTGTTTTGTAGGAAAATTCAATTTTATAAGGGGGAAGTGATGTCTGTCTTGAATCAGCGCCTATCCCTCTATATCAGTGCCTAGGCTCTTAGATTAGCACCTAACCAAAATTTGTGTTTTTAAACTAACACTTGGTTTTGCAGCCTTATTCGACCATTGAAGACTTGCCTACCATTACTAATTTCTTTCTTGCATGGTTGTTTGTTGGCTCCAAAAGCATTTAGTGTTGTTATGTTGTGTAAAATTGTTTGATTAATCATAGGCACACTCATAAGGTTAAAAAGAACACAACTTGCATCTTCATTCATACAGCTTAAAATGAACAACAACTTGCATCATCATTCATATGGATTAAAATGAACACAACTTGCATCTTCATTCATACGACTTAAAATGAACAACAACTTGCATATTCACTCATAAAGGTTAAAAAGAACAACAAATTGCATTTTCACTCATGTGGGTTTAAAAAGAACAACTTGCATCTTTCACGCATAAGGATAAAAAGAACCATAACATGCATTTCCACTCATCTAAACAAGAAAATCTACAACTTGTGTGTGAAGTGTTTTGTGATAATGTTTGTGTGGTGAAAGTGTATGCTCTTCTCTCACACCATTGGTGATTTTAGGAATCAAAAGCTTCTCACAACACTTGCATGAATCACCCCCAACATAATCCAAGAGCTAAAAAAGAACCTTGTTTAGTGTGACCCAAACCTAAAAATATGTATGCTCTCCCCTCGCATCTTCATATGAACTTGGGCATCAAAAGTATTTTTGCACTTGTGTTACTTTTGTTGAACCTTTAGAGGGCTTGTCACCCCGCTTTGAAAGGTGGGAACAACCCAAGCGGCAACAAGCTAAAGCCAAGCTCTTTCAAGCCGCTATATAAAATAATGTGTTTGTGATGAAAGTCACAAGCAACAGGTGTTGTTGTGTCATACCGATAGCCAACCTCCCCCAAAACCCTTTAAGGCGCAACCCTTGAACACTGAGAGACTCCATAATGGAGAGTAGCATTGCCGCACGTATGGCCACCTGAACAGAAGCACTTACTACGAACCATTGTTTTAGTAGCCCAAATCCTTCTATTTGTTGGTGCAGAAGGTGGGACCTTCGAAGCGGCCCTGATTCATGTGGTTCTTAGCCAAGGTAGTAGGGACAATCCTAAGGTTTGGTGGGGGGATGAGCCTTGGGAAACTTGGATCTTGGTATGCATGAGAAGTGAGTGCACTATAAGGGGGAGTTGGTGCTACCAAGATCCTGGAGCTACCCACTTTGAATAAGTGCAGCTAGGGGATCCAACAAATATTGTCCTATCCTCACCTTAGGTTTTGCATGATTGTTTAATTTCACAACAAAACCTTTGGACATTGTATGAACTTGTTTGAAATTGCTTGTATCACTTGCCAAAGAAGACTCTCATTGACATCACCCAAACATCATTTGAGCCATTTGAAAGAGCAAACTATTGAAACATTCAAACCTCCAAAACTCCAAAAACATCACATCCCAAGCCCAAAATTTGTCAAAAATCTAACTCATCACCCTAAAAATCACACAAAACTATCACTGTCCCACATCAGTGCCTAACTCTCCTTATCAGCGCCCAGACCTACATATCAACGCCCAATCCTCCACATCAATGCCTATACCTCCATATCAGTGCCCAACCATCTGAATCAGCATCCAAATATTCACATCAATGCCAAAACCTTTGGATCAGTGCCTAATCCTTTGAATCAGCACCCATTCCCTCATATTAGCACCCATCCTAAAAATCCATCATGACATCAAGTTTTTGTCCTTGTGGTTGTCAAAAACCTATGTTCCACATCCTCCTTTGACATTACATGCTACTTCACTCCATAACCTTGTCCATTTATCAATCTTAGCTTGTGATCCACCTCCATCATCGATCAGTATCCTTGTCATCATTCTCACTAACATCCAAACATCTCTAGCTGAAACCTTTCTTGTCACCTATCACTAGATTTACCATCCTAAAACAAATCTTATCATCCTTAACCAATCCACAATCAATCATTACCTTTAATCAATTAAGATCAAACATTTCATCAAAACCCAATTGATAAATTAATCCAAATATCATATCCACATCCTAAGGTTAAATTCTAGATCAAAATTATCCTTTTGTCATCGACCCTCTTGGATAAATTGGCTTGGGAATCTTGATAACTCCTAAGTTAGTAAACTCTAAGAAATCTCATTTTGCTTGGTGTGTCTCACCTACCCCAAGTCAAACAATCACGTCACCCCTTTTCTTAGGCTCTTTGTCCACCCTAAGTACATAGGATAACCATCGACCTCCAATCATCTTGATCTAGATTTTGTACCTACCATCATCATTGGCACTTTGTCATACAAACCCACCTCAAATTCACCTTTTATGCCTCCCATTACGCAATCACAAGCTAAGAAAATGGACTCTCGTTACCAACTGCTCTCTCCTAGTGGCTCAACCATGAACAACATGGAGGAATATGTCAACCAACCTGAAATGGGTGAAGCATCCACTCATCCTCATCAAACTTATTCCCCCACCTTTGTTGATTTCCTTAACAAAAAGAGGTTGCATGACAAGTTTGACCAATTCATTGACAACCATAAGGATGAATTTCTTCAACATCTCATTGAGCATGGTGCATGCCTCCCATATTCATATGACCATGACAAGCTCAAAACAATCTTTCATGACAAACCACAAACACCCATCCACGATCAACCATGGGGACATATCACTAATCCTAACGACGAACCCATCTACGATAATCCTTGGGCTAGTTTTTCTTCCAACACTGCCTTCGTTCACACCTTGGGACAAAACATGAGGGCTAGAAACATTTCACAACCACAAGCATCCAATCCTCTCATCAGGTTACCATATGACATGCTACCTTCCAATGTACCTATTTCTAGGGTACCTTCTAATGTCACCATCACCGCCATACCACCTCCACCAAACAATTAACAAGAAGCCACCAAAATTGTACCACAACCTATCCCTCCACTAAACATTCCACCAAGTTTGATCATCACACAAATAGTAGCACCACCCATGACTCAAACACCCATTGTGAATCCACTCAACCAAACCCATTGGCAAACTATGTTAATCCCACACATACATATCAATCTTCCACGCATCAACCCCATCATGAATCATTAATACAACCTCCTTACAACATCCAACAATAGCCACAACCCCAAACTCAACAAGTCATCCTGCAACAACAAGCATATAGGTCCCATGTTTACACACAAACCATAGGCCTACCCTCACATGTTCAACATCAACAATATGTCCAACCTCAAAATCAACAAGTCATCCCACAACAACAAACACACGGCTCTCATATCCACACACAAACCATGGGTCTTCCAGCTCACACAGAACAACAATATGTCCACTCCCAACAACAACAACAATATGGACAATGCAACAAACAAATGCATGAAATTGAAATACTATGTCCAAGACCTCGTTGAACGTAGTGGAATCCAAATGGAAGGCCACAATAATACATCATCCAATGATGGCCTAGGATTCTACCAAGACCCTCTTCCCCACCACAACAATAACCAAACCACTTCCCAACCATCCTCCTCCAACACCAATCCTAACAACCAAACCAACAATATCAATTACAACAACATTCCTCCTCCCTACAATAACATAGTGGGTAGAATTGATTTCGATTCTACTCGTGTTTCCACCATCAAAGTCAAAAATACCACCCCCAAATGTGTTTTTACCACCTGCCGTGAGCGTATAACTATGAAGGGACCATCTCCATCCTCCACTACTACCACTTCCCAATATAACTTCCTTGACCATCTTGCAAAGACTCCTGCTCAAATCTCCATCGAGAAATACTTGACAATGCTCTCCAAGTGTCCCATGTTCCTACCAACATACCTCCCACCCAATTCCAAAATCTTGTCACTCATTTATCATCATCCCATCATCTTACCTTTAGTCATGCTGACATGCCACCTATTGACCCCGCACATAATAAAGCCCTTCATAGTGAAGTCCAAATCGCCAACCATAGAATCAAGAGGGTTCTCTTGGATAATGGATCCAGCTTGAACATATGTACAATGAAATTCATAAAACTCCTAGGGTATTTAGCGGCTGACTTGGAATCTTTGGTTATCTCCATCAAAGCATATGACAACATAGAGAGAGAATCCGAAGGCACTATATGCCTCCCTATCAAGGTAGGCCCACTCACCATGCCCACTCTATGTCATGTGATTGATCTTGACCTTCCATATAATCTCCTCCTAGGCCAACCATGGTTGCATTCCATGCAAGATGTTCCATCCACCTACCATCAATGCCTCAAATTCCCTCATAACGGTGTGGAAGTCACTATTCCGGCCGATCAACAACCTTTTGAATATTGTAAGGCCTTAGAGGTTGTCTATGATCAACAATTCCATTGTCCGAGCACCTATGGGGATCATGTCAAAGATCCCTCATCCACTCCATCCACATCGTCATTTATGCCGCAAGTCACCATTGAACAGTCACAAGCCTCCACTTCATCTTCCACCCATACCCCTCAAAAGGTCAAGATCGTAGATAAAGGGTGTGGTGAGTATGAGCTTCACAATGCCTTCCACGTGGGACAGTTACCATTGTCCCCCTACTCCCATTGTCGTTATCTTCTCAAGAAGGAAAAAGAATAGGAGCGCAGGATTAATGATAAAATTCCTTTTGTACCAGCACAGGACTCTAGAGAGGAAGAAGCCAAAGAAACTGCTTTAAGTGATTGCCTATATCGTGATGAAACTACCCCAACACTTATCAAGCTAGAATACTTCAAAGAGAAATATCTTGTACCAAAATGCCTTACCATGGAACAGGACTTGGTGCCGATGAACAAGGTGTTACAGAGCCCATACCGGTTGATCCTACATATCCCAAGAAATATGCTCAATACTTCAGTTTAGGATTTGCTCCACCGACTATGACAATCTGTAGACCCGTTAAAACCTTGATATAGGTAATGGATGTTGGATCTAGGGCATACAACTGAGAGGGGGGGTGAATTAGTTGTATAAAAACTTGCCCTACTTTAAACACTTGATTCTTCTTTGTTAGTTAACAGTATATCAATTAATCATCCATGAAAGCATAATGCACAAACATAAGAGCAGATAAACATCAACACATTGAACACCAAGATTTTGACGTGGAAAACCCGGTTAAGGGAAAAACCACAGGGTGATTAACCCAAGGATTATTCTCTGTTAGAAGAATAAGAAAAAGAATGGCACTTGCCAATTAGGGCTCACTGCCCGAGAACACTGCTCACAAAGAGGCCCACTGCCTACAAGGAGACACACTGTCTACAAGGTGATAAGAATCACAATCTTGAACTGGAGAATGACATCTCTACCATGTCTGGATCAGTTCCATTTAAGCCCAAAAGTCTCTGCTCTGCCCTTCGCTCTTCTCTTTGCTATACTCCACTCATCCACATAATCCACACTCCAAAATGAACTCACAAACCTTTATTTATACAAGACATCGACTTAGGAACAATCATCTAAGTCTGTAATCAACCATAAGAGTATCCGCAAGATGAATCACACATCCGGTCGGCCACCATAAGAACATTCGCAGGATGAACAACTCATCCAGTCGGCTAGTCGGAACAAGAACTCCATCCAGAAGAATATCTTCAATTCTGGGCTCTACCATCAATGCGGACCAACAAAACAACCTCAACATGATCCAAGAACCTTCACAAGCCTGCCTGAATGACTAGGTACTGTTGATAACTGAGAGGGGGGGGGGTGAATCAGTTACTCTAATTATTTCCCTTATTAAACTTTCCTTTTAAATGAAGCAGCATAAAATCAAACACAAAACATTAACCATGAAGTAAGAAACACATGACACAGTATTTTTGACGTGGAAACCCTGTTAAGGGAGAAAACCACGGGGTGATTAACCCAAGAATTATTCTCTGTTAGAAGAATAGGAAATTACAAAAATGGCACTTGCCAATTAGGGCTCACTGCCCGAGCACACTGCTCACAAGAGGCTCACTGCCTACAAGAAGACACACTGTCTTACAAAGTGATAAGAATCACAGTCTTGAACTGATTGGAAGCATCTGCATATGCTGGAGTTCAGTTCCGGTTAGGTTCAGTATACTGATCTGCTGCACTTCATCTTTCCTCTGTTCTTTAGTCTGCTGTCCTTTCACATACCGGATCTTTCTTGTTTCTTCTGCTCTATTCTGGACTTGTTCGCATATCCTCACACACATTCGCACCCTTTACCACTAAATCCATCCTCTATATATATATCCGCACAAGTAATTTCATCATCTTTCTAGTCGGCATCCGGAACAGTCTAGTTTCTTACAAACTTAGTTCTGTCGGCTGAATCCTTGCTCACCAAGCAAATGCGGATCAAGCATATACTTGTAGATATCATCAATTATGTCGGCCAAACATGATTCATGCCTCCGCAACCTTTATCATCATCTGTAACACATCCGGAAAGTAGTTTGATACTCAGTCAGTCAGTTCTTCCTCTGTTTTCACTGTCTCTCAGGAATCCGGTACTCAACTATTCATATCTTTTTCCTTGTCCATCTCCGGAGGCTAAATCCTTGGAATATACTACTCAAGATAGTCCTCTTGACTTCCCCAGATCCGCACTGTGCCAAGACACTTCCTCTGAGAGATCCGGACCAATCTGTCGGACCTTGCCACATGCTCTGTTCTTGTTCACCGGACCACAACAATCTTCAATCTGACTTCCGGTAGAGATATATCATGACTTGCGGATATGTGGAATGACCTTTGTTGCCATCAATGACAACAACCATGAATCCATATAGTGTCTCTTGCCAACAATCTCCCCCTTTGGCATTGATGGCAACACTTAGTGAAAAATGACTAAGTGTTTACACTATGCTCCCCCTTTGCTGATGCTCTGTCTTTATATACAATTTCCGGAACTCCCCCTGAGTTGGATTCCTCATTTTTCACTGCTCCTCACTCCCCCTTTGACATCAATGGCAAAGGGTAGGGTCCGCACACCAAAATTTTCAAAAATTTTCTATATATAGCCGCATATTTACATACTCACATATACTGCAGAATGTCTGCAAAGGATGTCTGCAGTTGAACCATTTCAGTAGCCCAACTTAGCTTCATTCTGTCCAAGATTGAAATGTGACCACTCAACAAAAATGCAAAAGCTTCTGCCCGCCTGAGATCTGTCGGATCTTTTGTATGGGCGGTGGTCTGGGCATCACTGATGGCCTCATGCATAGTTTCCAACTTAGGGACTATAATCCTTCTAAGTTCTCCCATCCGGTTGGTAATGTTCTTCCTCTCCTTCTCAAGATTCTTTATTTCATTCAAGACTGCAATAGTCTGACATTCTTGATTTATTATAGAGGAAGAGAGAGGATCAAAACTTTGAGATAAGCTTTGAAGCTTGTCCTGTTCCTCTTTTATTTTCTTGTCAATTGCAGCTGTTGCCTTTGACCAAGATATACAAAATTTGTATATGTCACCGCCATCCTTAAGAGCATTTTCTAAGCTCTTTATTCCAATGCTTACAATCTTCCTATCCTTAGAGATTAATTCTAATATTTCAGAAAATCTCTTATCCAAAAATTCCTTCCGGACCTTTTCTTCAGCTGATTTTTCTAGAGAATTAAAATGTGTATCAATACTGCTGACTAAGGTTTTTAGATTACCGGAAGTGGAGGCTGTCGGATCTATCTGGATTGATGGCATGATCTTTACAAGTACTCCGGAAGCAGCCTCTATCAACTCACAGTCTTCCATATGAGACTTCAGGAGTTTTTCATTTGCCTTGGCATTTGCAAATGAAGCTATCTTCATTGTTTGTACCGGAGAGAGAGAGTCAAAATCAAATGGACCTTTTAGAAGCTCCGGTTCATCAATCTCTAGAGTTTCTTTGCTCAAAAATTGTTGAACAGTTTGTGCAGTGTCTCTTGCCGGAGACAGATGTTTCTTTTCTTCTGCAGTCTTAGAACTGTCAACCTCTTTGTCTGTCACCACTGCTTCCTTCTCCTGCAATTGCTCTTCTTCTTTGGATCCGGAGACTGTAGGGGAAACCGGAGGAGAGATGCTTGCTTGTTCATGGGCCACTTCTTCTGGAGCAGAGGGTCCCAAGTCCTCACTTGTCTGTTCATGGCTCACTTCTTCCGGAACAGAAGATTCCAAATCAGCAGCTGTTTCTGCACCTAAGTCCTCTACAACAGGAAGATTGAACCTTTTGAAGGCCTTCCGGAGGATCTCTTCTGTCTCTTGTGCCACTTTGTCAGTCTCACCAAGCATGAGCTGATTCATCCTGGCTTTACTTCTGAACTCATCTCTGCAGTCCTTGAAGATCATGTTCATTGTCTTGGGATCAATTTGAGGATATAGCTGAATAGCTATCTGCTCCCGGATCTCAAGATCTTTGGCATGAGCATTATTCTTTCTTACTTCCATTTCCTTCTCTAGGCTTTTAGGAATGAGAGATATGATCTCAATGAAAGCCTTATTGTATGTGTTCAGATATTTAACAGTGGCTTCCTGCAGAGTCTTTTGGTCTGCCTCACTGAAGTCATCATAGGATTCAGTCATTGGTTGAAGGTTTCCATCCACCGTGACCGACTTGATTATGCTCTCTAGTGACAGAGTGGGCTTTTCAACAGTTACCTCTGCCATTTCCTCCTTGTCTTGGCCTGTGGAGGGCTTACCGGATCCTTTCTTTTTCTGTTTCTTTACTTCTCTTACTCCTTCATCTGATTCTGTCTCCTCTTCATCCTTTTGGCTTCCATAAGCCCTTGTGGCTTTTGCCTTTGATCTCTTTCCGGATGCCTGGACTTCCGGTTTTGAACTTTTGGTTGAGGGTGGTGCAGATCTCTTTGTTGATCTGGTCCGGGTGGGGGTTTCAACCGGAGCACTTTCTTTGCTTTTCTCTTCTTCCTCAGCCTTTCTCCTCTTTTCCCGGCTGGCATCAAGTGCCTCTTTTGAGATGCCTAGGCCTTGAGCAATGTGCTCTACTTCTTTTCTCACTTTTCTCTTAATCTCAGGTTCCCTGAGTTCTACATGTAGTTTCACGCTCAGCTCCTCAAAGGTTCCAAACCTTTCTGCCTTAGGATCTTTGGGCTGACTTAGCATGTGTTGAACATGCAGCTCTACTATCTGTTCATCAACTTCATACCCCATGGGCATGATCCAGACAGTCCTTGGCTCCACTGCCTCCATTAGGCATTGATCAGTGTCAACCATAAAGCATACTGAGTCCTTGTATTTCTCAATGAGAGACTGGGGAATTCTCTCTCTTGCTTGCATCATGCTCTGAAAGTTTTTGAAGTATCCCCATAGAGCTGTGTTTCTCGCTTTTGCATCCCCAAGTCCATGCAAATAGTCTCTTATCTGGACTGCAACAGGTTTGTCATTCTGCCATACCCATCCACTTGTTCCGGGTAGCTCATTCATGAAGTAAAAGAATAGACATACAATGAGAGTACCATACTTAAAGGAGTTCTTCTTGTCTTTCTTGATTTTCTGTACATTTTCCATCAATTGGCTCAGTAGTAGTTCACAAAGATCATAATCTGCATTCTTTCTTAGCATTTCATATGCTGTGTATATTGCAGTTCCGGATACAGAATTCTCCCTGCTGGAGTGATAGATCTTGTATCCTATTATCATTGATGCATATTTGATATCCGGATCCGAAATATCTTCAATGGTCATTGCCCTCTTATCATATTTTGATCCGGTGGCCTCAGTTACAACGTTGTTCTTGACAGATTTGAGGATAGGTACCCCCCCGGAAGAGTATAGACCAGTTACTGCTCTAATTGCTTCTTTTGTGATCTTGCAGGGTCTATCTAGCCAAAGGAAGTTGTCATGCATCCTGCTCAGTACATACCGGACCCATTCATCTTCTTCAAAGCTAGGGAAATGAATGAATTGCTCAAATTGTTTCTTCTGGATACCCTTATACTCTGGTTTGAGCTCAAAAGCATTGTCTATCAGTTGCTTGTGATAGAGGTCTCTTAATTTGAATTCCCCAAATTCCTCAATGTTTGCGTGTATGTAAACCCTAATATCTTCAGTATGTAAGACTCCGTGGGGAACACTAGAGAAGGCTCCTAGTGGATCTACCTCCAATGATTTGTAGGGATGTTTCTTGAATGAGGGGCGAGGTCTATCAGAGATCTTAACTATGTTTGGAGTAGCCATTCTTCAAAGATTTGCAGTGAGGCAATGAAAAACGAAGAATACCTTATGCGCCTTCGGTTTGCACGGAGTGGTTGGATTGATTTCTTTATGCAATAGCTTCGGCAGGAGATCCTTGGTGTGCTTGATGAACCTTGTTGCAGGGCTCCACTATTCGCTTCTTCTCAAGTGTAGAATGAGCAGATAACTTTTGAGAAATCCCTTATATTGCTCCGCAAACCCTAATATCTGTCTGCAATAAATGCTTCACCTGCATTATTCCGGTTTACCATATCTGGACAGCTTGGAGTATCCCGGATTAGTCCTGATCACTGAATATCATCCGGATCTTTAAATCATGAATAAATCTAGGTAACATATTACAAGAACATCCCAAACACTCCGTCCAATCCGCAAGACAAGATCGTGCACTTCCGGATCTCTCCGGACCTTTTTGTAATCCTTTATCATACCGGAGCACCTCCCTGAACAGGTCTAACTTAATCGAACACAGCTTCTTCATAACTCCATGCGGACCTCTGAAAACTTGACTGAAGCATCTCAGGACTTATATCTACAAACCCTTTAATCCGCATCTTGTGCCACATCCGGCACAACTTGTTTGGCTGGGGGAACAGAATCTTCTTTGAGTCTCCCCCTGAGCCTGAGCTCACTTTTTAATTTCCGGAAGAAATATCAGCACCAGAATCTGGTGCGGATCCAACCTCTACATTCTCTGAGCTTTTCTTCACCCAAATCTTGCTCATCTGATTCCTAACTTCATCCGCATTCATCTTTTGTTTACCCTTGTCTTGATTCTGATTATACACCGGACCTCTTTTGTCCTGATTCTTGTTTCTGCAGACTTTAGCATTATGACCGGACCTATTGCAGATTTGGCAAATAACATTTCTTTGCATATTTAACTGATATCCCCTTGATCTGCATTGATTGGCCATATGACCTACTCTATTGCATGTAAAGCATCTACCTTTGAATGATTTGTTTACTTGCATAATTCTGCATTCATGGGATTTGTGTCCATACCTTTTGCAGTTGAAGCACTGTCCGGAGAAGGATGAATTAATCTGATTCATTCTCATTCTGCACTGATTAGCTTTGTGACCAAAATGGTTGCAGCTGTGGCAGTATCCATTGAAGGATGGATATTTTTGAGCATTTGGCTGTCCTACCGGAGGTCTTCTAGGCCTGCTCCTTGGATTTTCTGATCCAAGATTCCTCTGACCGGATCCGGAGCTTTCTCCTTTCTCATATCCCAAACCATACTTGTCATCAGTCCTCTTTTGACTTCCAAGAAGAACTTCAAGTTGAGCAGAACTTATCTTGAATTTCTCTTTATATTCATTTGCTGTTTGAAGATCTCTTTTGAGAGAGGTAATTTGATCCTCAAGTTTTTCTTCATTATCTTTGGCATCTTCAAGATCAGATTCAAGATGTCTGATAATCCTGTCCATCTGGTGGCATTCTTCTAATTTTTCCTTAAGAGATTGTCTTAGATTGTCTTCAGCCTTTCTTTTTTCTTCAATCTCTTGAGTGAACTTTATAGTTCCTGATTCCATTTCATGTCTTAACATAATGACTTCTTTTGATAACTTTTCACATAACTTGGTTTGCTCAGTCAATTCTTCATTTGTATTGCTTTCTTCACTTTGTCTTGCCAACTGTTGGAGCAGCTCCTTTCTCTTTTTCATAGAGAGACTTAGTTTGTCTTTTAATTCCCTCATGAATTCATCAGCCTGTTTGAGTCTTTCTCTTAATTCACTGACTTCAGAATTTGACTGTTCAAGATCCTCAAGGGCAGTCTTGAGTTGCTCCTTTAAACCATATGCATCCATTTGAAATCCCAGATCTTCCTCAAGCTGTTAGGCTCTATTAGGAGGAACTTAGCTCTGATACCAATTGTTGATAACTGAGAGGGGGGGGGGGTGAATCAGTTACTCTAATTATTTCCCTTATTAAACTTTCCTTTTAAATGAAGCAGCATAAAATCAAACACAAAACATTAACCATGAAGTAAGAAACACATGACACAGTATTTTTGACGTGGAAACCCTGTTAAGGGAGAAAACCACGGGGTGATTAACCCAAGAATTATTCTCTGTTAGAAGAATAGGAAATTACAAAAATGGCACTTGCCAATTAGGGCTCACTGCCCGAGCACACTGCTCACAAGAGGCTCACTGCCTACAAGAAGACACACTGTCTTACAAAGTGATAAGAATCACAGTCTTGAACTGATTGGAAGCATCTGCATATGCTGGAGTTCAGTTCCGGTTAGGTTCAGTATACTGATCTGCTGCACTTCATCTTTCCTCTGTTCTTTAGTCTGCTGTCCTTTCACATACCGGATCTTTCTTGTTTCTTCTGCTCTATTCTGGACTTGTTCGCATATCCTCACACACATTCGCACCCTTTACCACTAAATCCATCCTCTATATATATATCCGCACAAGTAATTTCATCATCTTTCTAGTCGGCATCCGGAACAGTCTAGTTTCTTACAAACTTAGTTCTGTCGGCTGAATCCTTGCTCACCAAGCAAATGCGGATCAAGCATATACTTGTAGATATCATCAATTATGTCGGCCAAACATGATTCATGCCTCCGCAACCTTTATCATCATCTGTAACACATCCGGAAAGTAGTTTGATACTCAGTCAGTCAGTTCTTCCTCTGTTTTCACTGTCTCTCAGGAATCCGGTACTCAACTATTCATATCTTTTTCCTTGTCCATCTCCGGAGGCTAAATCCTTGGAATATACTACTCAAGATAGTCCTCTTGACTTCCCCAGATCCGCACTGTGCCAAGACACTTCCTCTGAGAGATCCGGACCAATCTGTCGGACCTTGCCACATGCTCTGTTCTTGTTCACCGGACCACAACAATCTTCAATCTGACTTCCGGTAGAGATATATCATGACTTGCGGATATGTGGAATGACCTTTGTTGCCATCAATGACAACAACCATGAATCCATATAGTGTCTCTTGCCAACAGGTACATCCACACTTTCTCTACATACTGGAATCTCTTCTCTTCCTCATCTGGAACTTCAAGAACACAGTTTGTCGTCACTGTCATAATACAAAGGGTACTTCCGGACCTCAAAATCATACACAACTCGAGATGACACATCACAAGGACATCCCAAACACACCTTCCAATCCGCAGATTAGGATTATACAAGTCCAGACCTCACTGGACCTTTCTGTGATCCTCTGTCACCTCTGAACACTTGCCAGAACCGGTTCCACACAGATAGCCATAACTTCTTCAGATCTTCATGCGGACCTTTGAAATCTTGACTGAAACATCTCAGGATACATATCTACAAACCCTTTGATCCGCATCCTCCGATTCTCAACCTATACAATACATTTGCCTTCATCTCATCACTGTTCTTCACTTTTTCTGACTGAGGCTAATTTTCTCAATATCCTCAGCACACTGCTCATCCAATCCTTCTTGTCAATGCAATATGAGTATGTTGACATCAATGACAACACTAGTTCACCTTCATACTTGCAACAATCTCCCCCTTTGTCATTGATAGCAACATATGATGTGAAAAACCATCAAGACAAGAACTTCTCCTTTTTGTCACAGCTCCCCCTATTAGCAACATGTCTTCTTCTCATTTACTGCTCCCCCTTTGATCAACAGCCACTTGTTTTTCACATGTCTTCTCTCCCCCTTTGACATCAATGGAAAAGGACTCATACTTGCAATTCTACACATCAGAATCATACCAGCTGCTCCCTCTTAGTAGCAGCTCCCCATCATCAATCCGGATCACAAGATATGACTGTGATATCCACTGGACTGATGCACATCAGTGCATCCTAGTTCATTACCAGAGGGGCCATGAACCCTAACTTCTCCCAGAGATATTCAAAAGAGTCCTTGGGAAGAGGTTTAGTAAAGATATCCGCAATCTGATCCTTGGAGGGAACATACTCCAATCTAACTTCTTCCTTGTTCACTTGTTCTCTCAAAAAGTGAAACTTGATAGATATGTGCTTAGTCTTAGAATGCAATACCGGATTCTTAGAAATATTAATTGCACTTGAATTATCACAGAAAATTGTGATAGGCTCCTCATATTCAACTTTAATGTCTCTTAACATCTGCTTCATCCATAAGATTTGAGTGCAACTACCTGCTGCTACAATGTATTCTGCTTCAGTTGTAGACAGAGATATTGCATCTTGTTTCTTGCTTAGCCAAGAAACCAATGTCTTTCCCAAAAAGAATGCTCCACCACTGGTGCTCTTCTGGTCATCCACATCTCTTGCCCAATCTGCATCTCTGTAAGCATGAAGAGAGAAATCTGGATATCTAGGGTACCATAGACCATACTCAACTGTTCCTTTCAAGTACCTAAAAATTCTTTTGATTGCCATAACATGAGATTCTCTAGGATCAGCCTGGAATCTTGCCACAAGACCAACAGCCTGCATTATATCTGGTCTAGTCTGAGTGAGATACAACAATCCACCAATCATTGATCTATACTTTGTCTGATCTACCTTTGGAGAGTCATCATCTTTGCTCAACTTACATCCGATTGCCACAGGAGTGTTCATTGGCTTTGAATCTTCCATACCAAATTTCCTCAATAATTCTTTTACATATTTGGTCTGAGAAATGAAGATCCCTTTCTTTGTTTGTGTAATTTGCAGACCCAAGAAGAAATTCATTTCGCCAAGCATAGACATTTCAAACTCACTTTTCATCTGATTTGTAAAAGTTTTGCACATACTATCTCTTCCTCCAAAAATGATATCATCCACAAATACTTCAACAATCAAAATGTTTTCATGATCAATTTTGAAATATAAGTTACTGTCAGCAATACCTTTTTTGAATCCAATCTGCACAAGATGCTTATCCAACCTATCATACCATGCTCTTGGGGCTTGCTTCAATCCATACAAAGCTTTCTTCAACTTGCAGACCATATCATCATTATCAGACAACTGAAATCCATCCGGTTGTTCAATGTAAACTTCTTCTTTCAGATCACCATTTAGGAAGGTAGACTTAACATCCATCTGATATACCTTGAAGTTTTTGAAGGCAGCAAATGGAAGGAGTAATCTGATTGCTTCAATTCTTGCCACCGGAGCAAAGGTTTCTTCAAAATCAATTCCTTCTATTTGAGAGTAGCCTTTGCAGACCAATCTAGCTTTGTTTCTAATTAGTTCACCAGCTTCATTCAATTTGTTCTGGAAGATCCATTTGGTTCCAATCACATTCCTGTCTCTTGGTCTGGGAACAAGATCCCAAGTATGATTTTTCTCAATTTGCATCAATTCATCTTCCATTGCTTTGGTCCAGTTTTCATCATTGCAAGCTTCTTTTATTGTTTTAGGTTCAATCTTTGAAATTAGACAACATTCATCCTGATTTTGAGCAACATTCCTTCTAGTTTGCACACCTTTGTTTCTATCACCTATGATCTGATCTTCAGAGTGGTTTTGTCTTACATACCTTGGAATTTTGGGAGTATCCTGTACTGCTGCTTCTTGATCAGGCTCACTCAGACCTATCTCTTCTTCCCGATTTACCAGATCAGGCTGACTCTGACTTACCAGAGAGGATTGAGTTCCTTGAACCTGAACACCATCTTGATCATCTTCACCAAACTCATAAAATCTTGAGGGCTTCTCAATTCCTTCATCAACTTTTACATTAGTGCTTTCTATCATCTTCCTCAATCTCTTATTGTAAAATCGGTATGCTTTTCTTTGAGTGGAGTAACCCAAGAAAATTCCTTCATCACTTCTAGCATCAAACTTTCCTAGATCTTCATCTCTTTTAATATAACACTTGCTACCAAATACTCTGAAATACTTCACAGTAGGAGTGATGCCAAACCAGAGTTCATAGGGGGTCTTATCGGTGTTGTTTCTGATTTGAACTCGATTGAGAGTGTAGACTGCAGTGCTGATAGCTTCTTTCCAAAACATTTGAGGGACATTTGCTTCCAACATCATTGTCCTAGTAGCTTCCTGGATGGTCCAGTTCTTTCTCTCAACTACTCCATTCTGCTGTGGAGTCCTAGGAGCAGACAATTGTCTCCTTATACCCTGCTTCTCACAAAAGTCAATGAACTCACCAGATGTAAATTCACCACCTCTATCAGACCTTAAACACTTTAGTTTCAATCCAGTTTGATTCTCTACCATAGCTTTGAAGATTTTGAACTTCTCAAGGGCTTCTGATTTCTCCTTTAGGAAGGTAACCCACATCATCCAGGAATGATCATCAATTAGCAACATGAAATATCTATCACCTTGCAGACTCTTGATTCTTGTCGGACCACAGAGATCAGTATGTACTAATTCAAACAATCTGGTAGAGGACTGATCTTTGCTTTTGAAGGAGACTCTGCTCTGTTTACCTAGCTGACATTCTTTGCACAAACTATTTGTAGGTTTCATCAATTTTGGAAGATCTCTTACAGCCTGAATATTGCTTATCTTGATGATGTTATCAAAATTTACATGACACATTCTTCTATGCCATAACCAACTCTGATCAACTTGAATAAACAGACAACTTTTATTTGAACCAACCAGATGAAAGATATTACCTTTTGTTTGAGTACCGGATGCAATTTCAGTTCCGGAGCTTGTAAAGATTCTGCATTTTCCATTCTTGAACCGGAGATCATAGCCTTTATCCACTAACTGACCAACACTGAGAAGATTGTGCTTCAATCCTTCAACATATAGTACATTACCTGTTTTGCTCTTTCCATCAAAGGAAATAGTTCCCCTACCTCTGATTCTGCCAGCAGAATTGTCACCAAACTTTACCATTCCTCCTTCATACCTTTCCAAATCCAAGAATTTATTCTTGTCACCAGTCATATGGTGAGAACATCCACTGTCAATGACCCAATCATCCTTTTCTTCCACTTGAGCAGCCAAAGCTCTTTCCACGACCTTGTGATTGACAGATTCAGAGGATATTGAATCTCCTTCCTTGATGGCAATAAACACCCATTCATTTCTAGATTTGCTTCCTAGTTCTGATTCATCATCTGTTACTCCTTCATTGTCATCTTCTTCATGAACATAATAGCAGTTCTTTTGAAACCTTTGTCTGTTAGTATTAGACCTTACAGATCTTTCTGGACATCTCGAAGCAAAATGACCAATCTTATTGCAGTTGAAGCACTTAAAGGGTAGTTTTCCTTCATACTTACCAGATCCTCTTGGCAGTCTCTTTGCAATGAGGGCTTCAAGTTGAGCTGTTTCTGCTTCTTCTTCTTCCATGTCTCTTCTTGCTTGATCATACCATGACATCTTCCTTGAAGAGTTTTCACCCGGATCAAATCTCTGTTTGCCTTTTACATAGGCACTGGCTTTGAAAGCAGATTCAGTCTTGGGAGGATCATCTCCAAACTCGGTCATTTCAAATGCAGCTAGTTTGCCAGCCAATTGTTCTCTTGTGATAGTTGTGTGGGCTCTGAATTCATCAATGGCAGCAACCTTGATTTTGTAGGTAGCAGGAAGGGATCAGAGGATTTTGCAAACAATCTCATTTTCATCCAGAGTTCCACCAGCATTTCTAATTCCACATACCAGCTCATTCACTCTTGGCATAAAGGTAGTGATGTTTTCATCATCTCTCATCTTCAATCTTTCAAATTTCCCTTTCAGACTTTGCAACCTTGCACTCTTGACAAACTCATCTCCTTCATACATAAGTTCCAATTTAGTCAGAATCTCATATGCAGTTGGTAGGTCAATAACATTTGAGAGATCTGAGTCATTCAATGCACTTAGCAGAGCTTCCTTGGTACGCAAATTGTTTTTAGCATCTGTGATTTCATTCAGAGTTGTCGGACCACCTTGTGGAGGTACATATGGTTTTGAGACCATGGCCAAGTATGCTTTTCCCATACATTCCAAGTGACACTTCATGCGACCTTTCCAGAGAGTGAAGTTGGTTCCATCAAACTTCGGACTATCCTTCTTGTATGACGACATCCTAGATCTCCTCAAGCGGTTAAGCTCCTTTCAAAGGAACTTGGCTCTGATACCAATTGTTGGATCTAGGGCATACAACTGAGAGGGGGGGTGAATCAGTTGTATAAAAACCTGCCCTACTTTAAACACTTGATTCTTCTTTGTTAGTTAACAGTATATCAATTAATCATCCATGAAAGCATAATGCACAAACACAAGAGCAAATAAACATCAACACATTAAACACCAAGATTTTGATGTGGAAAACCCGGTTAAGGGAAAAACCACGGGGTGATTAACCCAAGGATTATTCTCTATTAGAAGAATAAGAAAAAGAATGGCACTTGCCAATTAGGGCTCACTGCCCAAGCACACTACTCACAAAGAGGCCCACTGCCTACAAGGAGACACACTGTCTACAAGGTGATAAGAGTCACAATCTTGAACTAGAGAATGACATCTCTACCATGTTTGGATCAGTTCCATTTAAGCCCAAAAGTCTCTGCTCTACCCTTCGCTCTTCTCTTTGCTATACTCCACTCATCCACATAATCCACACTCTGAAATGAACTCACAAACCTTTATTTATACAAGACATTGACTTAGGAACAATCATCTATGTTGGTAATCAACCATAAGAGTATCCGTAAGATGAATCACACATCTGGTCGGCCACCATAAGAACATTCGCAGGATGAACAACTCATCCGGTTAGCTAGTCGGAACAAGAACTCCATCTAGAAGAATATCTTCAATTCTGGGCTCTCCCATCAATGCGGACCAACAACACAACCTCAACATGATCCAAGAACCTTCACAAGCCTGCTTGAATGACCAGGTACATCCGCACTTTCTCTACATACTGGAATCTCTTCTCTTCCTCATCTGGAACTTCAAGAACACAGTCTGTCGTCACTGTCATAATGCAAAGGGTACTTTCAGACCTCAAAATCATACACAACTCGAGATGACACATCACAAGGACATCCCAAACACACCTTCCAATCCATAGATTAGGATTATATAATTCTAGACCTCACCGGACCTTTCTGTGATCCTCTGTCACCTCTGAACACTTGCCGGAACCGATTCCACACAGACAGCCATAACTTCTTCAGATCTTCATGCGGACCTCTGAAATCTTGACTGAAACATCTCAGGACACATATCTACAAACCCTTTGATCCGCATCCTCCAGTTCTCAACCTATACAATACATTTGCCTTCATCTCATCACTGTTCTTCACTTTTTTTGACTGAGGCTAATTTTCTCAATATCCTCAGCACACTGCTCATCCAATCGTTCTTGTCAATGCAATATGAGTATGTTGACATCAATGACAACACTGGTTCACCTTCATACTTGCAACAATGGAATCCTCTTCTAGTGTTGAAAACATCACGTCGAGTGTCATCATAGCTTCATGTGAAGATTTGGATCTTTCTTGCATCTTCCCTGACAATGCCATCTTTGTTATTGACCTCCCGCTCGTTCATCCCGAACTCATTTCTTGGGATTATCAAGGACCTCTACCTCTCGAAGTATTTCCAAATGATGAGGCTCTCTCCACATTCATGGAACTTCGCGACATCTGACAATATGACATATGCTTGCATGTTGATGCCTATTTTGGGGAAGAAGAGATCCTTAGTCCAAAAAAGAAAAAATCAAAAAATAGAAAATCGTCCCCTAGTAAAAATTTCTCTGAGGCACTTTTGGACACAAAAGAGAAAAATAAAGACATATCTCCGAGTGAAAACCCCTATGAGGCACTAGAAGATGAGGATCTCAATCTTCCCCCAATACCATCTCACTAGCAAGAGAGTTACAACATTTTGATTAAAGGCACACTAGAAATTAACCTTGGCACACAAGAATCACCTAAGCTCACACATCTAGCAGAAAGTCTAGGTACAGTAGAAAAATCCAACATCTCTACAGTGCTTCATGAAACACCTGATGTGTTCACTTGGTCCTACACTGACATGCCAGGATTGGATCCATCTTTGGTTGTTCACCATCTTGTGGTGCATCCTGATGCAAAACCTGTTAAGAAAAAACTCTGCAAGATGTACCCTCATGTCACCTTGCTCATCAAAGAAGAGCTGAAGAAATTACTAGATGTTGGCTTCATTTTCCCTATCGATTATCCAAAGTTGGTCTCCAATATTGTTCCAGTTGCTAAGAAACATGGGGGCATTCATTACTGTACAGACTTCTGAGACCTTATTAAAGCATGTCCAAAAGATGATTTTCCACTTCACAACATTGACATGATTATATATCTCACAATAGGACATGAGATACTTTCCCTTATGGACAGCTTCTCTAGATATAATCAAATTAGAATTGCCCCTGAAGATCAACATAAAACAACTTTTACATGCCCATGGGGTACATACTGTTGGCAAGTCATGTCTTTTGGTCTAAAGAATGCGGGGGCAACCTATCAATGTGAAATGACTACAATCTTCCATGACATGATACATAAGATAATGGAAGACTATGTAGATGATCTCCTAGGGAAATCTAAAACTAGGGAAGAACATCATGTCATCCTGCAGTAGATATTTGTACAACTTAGAGAGTACAAGCTTCGCCTCAACCCTAAGAAATGTGTCTTTGGTGTAACATCAGGTAAACTCTTGGGGTTCATTGTCTCCCGCAAGGGCATCAAAGTAGATCCTGCTAAAGTCATCGCCATAATAGAAATGCCTCCTCCAAAGATGCTCAAACACCTCTGAAGTCTCCAAGGCAAACTACAGGCTATACGAAGGTTCATTATCCAACTTGCAGAAAAATGCCATCCTTTTGCCCATTTACTTCACAAAAATGCACACTTTAAGTGGGACCAGAGTTGTCAACAGGCATTCAACCACATCAAGGAGTATCTTGCTTCACCACCAGTCCTAATGGTGCCTATCCCTAAAAAGCCCTTGTTATTATACATATCAGCAACTTCAGTAGCACTAGGGGAACTTTTAGCACAACAAGATGATACTGGCCATGAGAGAGCTATATACTACATCAATAGGACTTTAGTTGGCTATGAGCTTAACTACACCCCCATGGAATGTGCATGTCTACCTATTGTTTTCTGCTCCCAAAAGTTATGACACTACTGTTGATGATTATTTTTACACATTAATAACAAAAGTTAAAATTCACAAAATGAACCTAACTGTCTTGAAAGATATGAAGAAATCAATTAAGATTACTTAATGCCAAGTTTCTATATGGTCAGGTCTTGACCTTGTGGATAATTCAGTAGGTCGGTGTGAAGTTGTAATATGCAAGGGGCCTTACTTGATTTAAGGTGATGCTACTGACAATTGTCATTTCCCATGTGCAAATATCTCAAAATAACTCTCAATTCAATGATACTTTGCAACTATTTATAACTTTCAAGTCAAACTTTACATGAACTTTACAGAAACAGATTTGATTATTCAAACTTTACGAAAAATCATCAAAAAAATTTAGTATTTCCATGTGTTTAACAGGATTTTTAACAACTTCCTTTAGATAACTATGTTTTAGCTAATTAGTTAAAGATTGTTTTTGGAAGAGTTAGAAAGAAAGAAAAAAGGTTAGAAAACTAGATTTCATCCACATATAGCTTTCTATTACTCATGCATATAAATCTATTTATCCTGATCAATTAAAAGCAAACAAATTCTCATACATAAATCCTGAGCATTTTCATGAATTTACATACAGAATTGCAATCTTCAAGGAAAAAAATATGTTTGAGAATACCTAAATCAATTCACACTCAGAAGATAGACATAGAAAATTGATGTTTGTATTTACTACCATAAGACAGTCATTTCAAATTTACAATGTTTATGACTTCAAATCCTTTGAATTACCAGCAGTAAACACTTATAGACACTTTCATAGATACATCAAGGAGACCAGACATTCTGTGCACTCCTTAATGCAGACCACAGATGAATTTCTACTGTTAGCTATGCTCAAGGCACTATGCTTTAGTCACCTCTCTTGCATACTCTATTCACTTTTGAAACCTCCATGTATTCTTGTGTATTATTATAAAGTAAAGGGGCTCAATATATAGATTTGATTATCCCCAATACGGTTACAAAATCTAGTCAATCAACGGTGGAAAACAAATCCCGCCAAAAATCTTTGAGAAGCATATTCCATACTAAGCGTAAAAATGCCCTTTGGAATCCCTAACAACCTCAAAATATCTTCTGTTGCTTTGCCCTTTTAATTATGGTTCTTTCCACCTGTATATTTCTTCACATTGAAATCCTTTACTCCTTTCGCTTCTTTTGTGATCCATTCCATCCTTTGTGATGTCATCACCATTTAAGCTCCACCTTTATATCTTCATCATATGCCCTTGTATACATCATCCCTTGGTAAATCATTTGCCTCCACCTGATACAAAAAATGTTAAACAACAGACACCACCATTAATATAATTTATTAGAAATCTCTTCAATTTCGTCGCTTTCCCTGGTAAAACATACAAAACAGAGTTCAAAAGCTTATAAAATGAATTAAAAATGCACTCAGTTCCATTGTTTGTATATAAACCATATTGTATTACCTTTGCATATTTCATTGTATGTTAAATTGTATGTCATTTTGTACATTACATTATATATTTGGTATGTATATTATAAACATACAAGCATTTAAACATACAAAGAATTTTCTATATTGAGCTTCCTTTTGACATCCGGCTTGTATCTCCTATTTTCATTTTTCAACTTGTACATTGGTTTGTATATCGAAAATATACATTGTAATTATACAAACCCGACATGCAAATAGTGGGACCCACTTCACTTTTCTGATTGTATCTTCCGAAACACAACCATACTTGTATCCAATTTTTAGATACAAAGCCTAATACATACAAACTCCTTTTGTATCACCCTTTCGGACTTGTCATTTTTATAAACCATGGTTAACTTACCTTTCGGCTCCACGGTGTATAAAGTGCAATGCATCTTCTGATATACTTTAAGTCATGATGCATCACTTTAACCAAATTTTAATCTTTCTTGAATTCTGCATTGTATGTATATTGAAATGTATAACCCGAAACATACAACAATAAAACCTCATTTCATAAACTTTTTAGTTCCATGGCATGCATATCCTATTGTATATCATCTTGTATGTTCCTCTTACCAAACATACAAACCTAAAATATACCTGACGGACTTAACTGATTATTTATTTAAACTTTGAACTCTATCAGGCCTGACTTGTATGTAAGAATAAAGCATTAGCCAAATGCATACAAGTATCGAAATATACCAAAACCTGACAATTCTCTTTTACGCAACTCATTCAACAACTTGATATACAAATAGCTTTGTATATGCAACATATAAACCTTCTTATTGTACATTTTACCAAAAACATACATATCTTGGAAAATATTGTGAATTTTAACATGGTTCAAAAAGTAACCCTCACTCATTTTGACAAGGAATTCACCCATATTTAGCTCTGGTACTTAATGCTATTTTATTTATTTTCAACAAGGTTTGTAACTTTCACTTCCTTGTCCTTTTTACCACCCAACAGACCCACACACAAAAGCAAAAGCCACATCCACAACAGGGGTCCTCATTTTGCTAAGAAGTAAAAAGGGGCGTGTTGTGAGCATCACAACAACTAGCAACCAAACAAAATAATCAAATTAAAACCACTACAAAAAACTAAATGAAATAAATTCATAACTTCCAACTATCTTTTTTGTAAATCATCATTTAACTTGAGACCTAATGTATTCAATAAGGTACATGAATCTTCCCTTCAGTTTAAGTGGGTGCATGTGATTAATAATCCTCATCTTGAAAATTAGTTGAACAAACTAGTGACTGATATTAACCTACATTATTGATGTCATTCCCTCATAGCCAACTAGATAGAGTCTTGCTGCAAGCAGGCATCCATAGCCCCTGTTGGTTTTTTCCCAGACTAGATGCTTTTTCCCAGTTATCCCTACAAGGTAGCCATCAATGATCAACAGGATCTCTAGGCCAAGGGCCAACAATGTAGGAGATAGACTCTATAGATATCTCCTCTTCTTCTTCAGGCTCTGCAAAACCTAGGGGGGTATTCCCTATTCAACATCCATAAGGTATGCTTGTGAACTGGGGGATGTTGACACAAAGCAGATAAATCCTCTTTTATGTAGACCAAAACTATGAGATAAGTGCAAAGGGGCTAGCTTTGGGCCTATGTTTAGTGGTGAGACAGAGGATTTTGATCCTAAAACTAATTCTAAGGTCCTAATGGTTTGGTTTTGAAGTTTTAAATTTGATTTTTGGTGTTTGGATGCAAAACTAGGACCTGGGGTGTAACCTCAATACAAGACTAGACTGGTGC
The DNA here is from genome assembly GCA_027924645.1 of Cunninghamia lanceolata. Classification (NCBI taxonomy): domain Eukaryota; kingdom Viridiplantae; phylum Streptophyta; class Pinopsida; order Cupressales; family Cupressaceae; genus Cunninghamia; species Cunninghamia lanceolata. The sequence continues at coordinate 1,468,098 of BSBN01000609.1, forward strand.
CTATTCAAGGCTCGGAGTCAGTAGACATACACATGTGAATGATCAGCATAAACATACATCAAAGACTAGATTTCAAGGGGGTTTGTTTAATACCTATCTTATAGATACCTCCCAAGACTGAGTATTCAGTTATCCCTGCTTACAAATCCTTACTGCAGTACATTCCTCCCAACACTTGATCTAAAACATTTAATCTACTCCTTGAGCAGAAGTAAGAAACCAAGCATTCAATACAGTAAACCTATATTCTAGAATCATAAACACCCCTTAGATGCTTAAATTCAGAAGAAGAGCACACTCAATTTGGAGACAAATAACAGAACACATGTAATATAGCATTACTCATTTAAAATCAACATGAAACCAATAAATTTATGCATGAGACATACAACATGAGACTCATAAACTCACAAGACATCCAGAATAGGGCCACCAATGAAGTTGTATCTTATTACAGCACCAAAATTTGTCTAGCTTTCAACAACCACAAATGAGCAACACCATCTGATATATACAGCAAGAAGGTATACTAAGCATTAACTGCACATGGTTGACTCAAAATTTCACCAGATACAGCACATCATGAGAAATGGTGCTCAAACATTGAATGCAGCAGGTAGAGGAGGAGACAGGGTGGTTGAACTTGAGCCTTACGCTGCCGCCTGGGGATTCACATCTTCAATCAAGTACTTGATATGTCCATGCCTTCACCCATACCCTGTAATATCCTCCATTAATGGCATACCAACCCACAGCCTTGGGAATGCAGTGGACTGTGTTTTGCAACTTTTCCCGCCAAGAAATATGACCCTGATTATTCAAAATATGTGAGAACAAATTATCCCACATTCACCCCACAGTGACCTCCTCGACACTTTATAAGCTAGGTCGTGAACATATATGATGTCGATGATTTTTCTCCCAATGACACCAGCTTAGACCTCATCATCATCCTCTTGCATGATAATCCTGATATGAAATATCACCCCAATATTTCACATCGCCTTGATGACCGCATCACCCAATAAGAAACATCACCCGATATTTCACATCACCCCAATGTGAAATATCACCCTTATCAGAAATATCACCCCGATAAGAAAAATTCTAATAGTCAATACCATCCTTATGACCAACCTACTAATGCATCGGAAGAAGATCCTCCTCATCATATTCATATCCTTAGCGATTAGGAGGATCCTCAGCAAAGCTGTCGATAGTAACTATCATGTCGAAGACCTCATAATGCACCCCACTGGATCTTGATGACCTCATCGTCATATTGCAAAGGGTGATATTCTTAAGATGACTGATGTTTGGAATATCACCCGTCACAAGATGCATGAAGTCGTTGGACAAGTACTTTGCGGATCAAGTGATTATGAGGTGATAGAGTAACAAAGGGGTGATATTAACTAAGATCACCCAATATTTGAAACATGACCCCCCCTTCAGAATATCAGGTCATACTGAAACCTCGCAGCATCACCGGGGTGATCTTCACAAGATGAATGATATTTGTAATATCACCCCCCACAAGAAGATTAGGTCGCACGACAAGTAGATACTATCCCTCACTTGAAAATGATGTCTGCACTATCAAGGTGATCTAACATAGGGGTGATCAAAACTAAGATCACCTGACATTTGAAACATGACCCCCCCGTAGAATATGATGAAGCTGCTACACAGGCACTTCGCGGATCAAGTGATTGTGAGGTGATAAAACAACATCGAGGTGATATCGTGACATCAGGGTGATCTTCACTAAGATGACGGATATTTGAAATATCACCCCCCCTTCGGAATATCAGGTCATATTGAAACTTTGCCTTAACACAATTTTTTGCTTGCAACCCTGACTTCATGTGCAGGCACCAACATTGGCTCCGATTGGGGACGTGCAGGCACAAGGCTATAGCGAGAACCAGATCACCTTTGGGTAGACCATGCAAAACACAAAAAGGCAAAACACTGACTATACAGAGCATTTATAGACAATTTACACAATTTACAAATGTGCATAGAAGATAATCACTTATGAAATATAAAGCTTAAGGAATTGACTGTGCACAGGCAATCCTAGCCTCTCACCATCTAGGGCCTAGATAAAGTAGGAGTCCTCTCCATGAATATTTCTAATCAGGTATGGGCCCATCCATAAGGGCTCAAGTTTTCCATGCTTGCCCTTATCCTAACTCATTGCATTCCAAATAAGGACTAAATCATCTACCTGAAATTTCCTCTCTGTAGTCCTTTTATCAAACAGATATTTTACACTTTGTTGTTTCTTGATGTTTGTCTTGTGTCCCTCCCTTCTGATTTCATCTAGTGCAACCAGCTAATCTATCCTTTCAGTCATTGAATCTTCAATCTTTTCATCACTTTCTTGTATGAATCTATAAATTGGCAAGAGATTATTTATAGGCAGCTTAGCTGCTGTGCCATTTACTAGCTCAAAAGGTGACCTCCCAATTGATTTCTTCACTGTTATCCGGTCATCCCATAGTGCTATCTTCAGCTTTGAATCCCATGCCCTTTTGTTCTTATCTACCATCCTTTTGATGATTTTCATGAGGCTTTTGTTGCTTGACTCTGCCTGACCATTTCCCTGTGGGTGATATGGTGATGCATATGACAAATTAATCCCATATTTGTTGCAAAAATCAACAAATTCACCAGATCTGAAGCACATGGCATTATCTGTGACTAGTTTGAATGGTACTCCAAACTTGATAATAATGTTTTCCAGAATAAAATCCATCACCACCCTGTTTGTAGCTTTTTTAGTTGGAATGGCTTCAATCCATTTGGTAAAATAGTCAGTAGCAACGAAAATCCAACTATGTCCTTGTTGTGTGGTTACACAACACGCCCCATTTTAACTTATCAAAACAGGGACCCAACTTTTGGCTTGGCTTGTGTTGTCTGCTTTCTGGCGGTTTGGTAAAAATAAGTCAGGTGCATCATCATCATGAAGGTCAGGATGAGGTTGGTCATCATCATGAGGTCAGTTTGTCAAAGTTCATATTTTGTTTCTATGACCTCATGGTTAGAAAGAGATTGAAATTCCATGCAGGTTTGCCTTTTACATCACTTGAAAATTCGTCCATATGAGGGAGTTATGCACAGTCAAAGTTTTGGTCAAACCTGATAATTGCTGTATGAAGATCATCATCATCATATTTGAAACGCCCCCCGATAATATCCTGAGGTTGAAATATCCGGATGTCAAGTTTAAGTCGTAGTAGGTTGTCCCCGTCAAAGCGGTCTTTTGTATCGCGAAAGGTCATCATCATGATCTTTGTCTATCACCCGATAAAAATGATGCAGTCCCGAAACATCCGGACGTCAATCTTAAGTGATAGTGTGTTTTACCCGTCAAGCAACCTTGGGCACATCGCGAGCATCATGATATTCTAAACATCACCTGATATTATAATATCATGCTGATGATCATCATCACCCTACTTAAGAAACCCACCATCTGCAAAATTTGCACGCGCACGTCAAAGTCCTGGTGATCATCATCATCAGGATCTTTCAAGGCAGGATCATATTTCGTAGTATCCTCCTGATCTCCTTTTGCGTGATCATGATGATCACCTTATCTTTCAAAGTGGAGGGTGATATTCCATTCCCAAGTCATGTTGTCAAGATCATCATGATCTTGTTTGTCTACCCCACATTTCGTAATATCCTCCTGCCGAGAAATATAACCTTTTGCAAATATCCTGATGACGTCATCCCGACCTGATAAACGAAGAAGCAAATATCAGGATGACGTCACCATCACCTTTCTCCTTCGGCAGGATATTTTCCAAGGCATGACCTTGTTCGCCAATATGATGATGACGATGACGTCATGTTCGAAGGTTAACAAAAGCCCCGGATATCCTGATGAAGTCATCGGGACATTCAGCAGGATCATATTTTAGATTACCTAGTGCGGATATGATGATGATGATGATCATCATCATCATCCTGATCTTTCGAGAGGGTTACCTTGGCCGCAAAAAGGGGTCATACTGCATTCATGACCCGATCATCTTCCTTAGAGGTGACCCGATATTCCATTTATCTCCTGATCTTAATGAAACATGACGGTGACGTCATCCCTTTGCATTTTATTGAAGCCCGAATATCAGGATGATGTCACCATGATTTTCCTTTCCTCAGCAGCAGGATCATATTCCAAATCCTCCTGTTTGTCTTCATCATGATGATGACGACGATGTCTTTCTTTCCCAGTATGCAGAAGTGAAACATCCTGATGTGCTTTTCATCAGAGCATTCGGAAAGGAGGAGCATCATATTTCATGATATCCTGCGGCTAGACAGAAGGCATATAGTTGGGCATCATCATGATTTTTGGCGTTGGTATAACTATTGCCGTCGGCCAAGTCTAATATTGTCACCCTGATCATATGTGGTCACACCGATGCGAATATGATGATGATGACCCGAAACATACAAACAGAACACGCAAAGCTGGATTCGAAGGGTGGTTAAGGGGCGATTATTTCCTTGTATATTTTGAGATCATCATGATCATATTTTGAACCCGATATACAAGAAAATGGGCGAAAACATGAAGCGATGGAAATTTGGAGCCCGATTGCCTGTAGCTGCACATTTTTGGGGGCTTGTTTAATAAAACGTTTTACTTCCTGTTGTTTATCCATATGATGATGAACTTAATGTTTGTCTGTTTACTTGCAGGAAGTCATGATGATGCTGCTGAGGCTGAGCATTGAAGTCATGATGCTGTTAGAGCTGCTGCTGAAGCTGATGATTACAAAGTTGTGCATGGAGGCAACATGAGCCAGAAATGAGGAGGATATTGTCAAATATGCTGTTCGCCAGCTGGAGACCGAATCAAGTTAAAGATGCTGGAATATTCTGTGCCAGCTGTACATTTGCCAACTGACGAAGCATGTGCTTTTCATCTGGACCGTTGATTGTTGTGAGAGGATCCTGATCCTTGGATCACTGTAACCATTTTCTGGCTTTTTTCTCTATATAAAGGCTAGATCCTGAGCATACAAGAGGGGATATACATTAGAATACACAGACGCATCTGGCGCATTAAGGCTAATTACTATAGAATCAATTAGGAGATCGGATTACTGAGACTAATGAGGATAGAATTGTTGAAATGTCAAGGTTCTTTCTTCAAATCACTGTAAATGTACCTGTTCTTGAGCATACTGAATGGATATGAAGTTTCAGATTACATCCTGATTGTAAATTTTACGTAATCTTCTTGTTGATTTCTGGATATGTACTGGTGAATGCTGTGTTCAACTGGAAGCGCTTTCATTTCATTACATGTTGTTGTCAACTTTTCCTTTGAAGATTTGCACTAGATCATGTGGATTTGTGGAATGTCCTGGTGAAGTATGATTTCTAGTTTTCCTTCTTTTCATTGCATGTATGGGAGCTTGTATGTGGATCAGTGATCTAAGTCTAGTAGTTTTGGGAATCTCATTCTTTAACCCTTTTCCTTTTTTCAATTTCATAAATTCATCACCATAACTGCAAATCATGATAAATAACAAGCAGAACAGAGAAATATGCTGAAATCCCGTAGGTAACTGAAAATCATTAGCATATTTGAGTTAAGTGCATGTATTATTGAAAATATCATGCAAAGAATCATAAATAATGGTAGAAATCATGCAAATATCAGCCTGTAGGCACATTATTTGACTAAATTTACAGTGCAGAGGTAGAATTGTTGGAGATTTATGCAGAGCAAACATCCAGAGCAGGATATTTGAAGATAATGATGATGAACTTTGCAGAAACATGTAAGGCCCCTGAATGGAAAACAACAACACACATCAACCACTGAGTAACGTCAGTAGATTAAGACCTAATCAACGGAGACTTGGGATCATGAATTCTTTAATTTCATCGTATCTTTCAAGATGAGTAAAGGTTGTTGTGTAACTTTTATTCTATGTTTGTGAGTGATCAACATCATGACCAACATAAATTGGCGCTAGAAGGAGGGCCTGAGCCGTTTCTCAGCAAATAAATCCTGTTCAATTGAAGTGATATCCCCTGCCTCAGTTTAGCAGCCCGCTTTAAATCTTGCTAACGTATCTGCAGGCCCCTCGCTTCTAACGCAACATAAATTGGCGCTAGAAGGAGGGCTGGCCCGGAAGATAACGCAACATCATCAGTATTTTCAGGTTTGATAGCGTATAGGAGTAAGGTATCCTCAGATCACTCGTGAATTTCAGTAAATTTCATAAATATTTGCTGTGACAAGATTGTATATGCACATTCTGTGTAAAGATTTCCAGATCTCACATAAATATTGCAGGCTTTACAGTAGATCTCTCTGAATTCACTAATATCGGCTACAGATGCGTAAATTTGTCCAAGCTTTGAGAATTTGAGCTTTAGGCACTCGAGATCTTGTGTTACGGGTTAGAATATCCCAATATCCTGTCACATTTTTTGGATTTTCTGCAAATATTGCATAAATATTTCAGCATTTCAGTTAAATGTCTACAAATATCTCTTACCTGAGATGTTTTGGTTGCACCTTTGCAAAGATCTAGCCCAAAGCATCAAAGATTTGTTTGATTTTCTGGACTTTCAAGTTTTAGTCTGAGATATGATAGATCTCATTAAAATTGCAAAATACTAAAAAATTGAAGAATAGAGTCTCATTTTGATGGATGTATATGAAAATAATTGCCAAATTAACATTCCTTTATTTTAGGAAACTTTAAATAGGCAGCTTTACCCTCACAGTTTGTCTAACTTTGGTTTATCTACCTGTTGCAGGATACACCAAACTGCAGAACATAGTGAAATAAATTGCTTAACTTTCCTTACAAGGTTGGATTTATATTTGAAAGGACTAATATTCTTTCTGGATGTGTTCAGGGTTGAAATTTGCCAAGAAAATGAAGAAGTCTGCCAGGAAAATGAAGAAATTCTGGAGCAACAAGCAGATGCAGCACCAGAAGTTATTAATTGTCCAAACACTGAAGTGGACCGATCTGAAGATTTTGAATTATACTTGTCTAGAAATATACAGTGTAGTCAAATATTAGGTTTGCCCATTGATGATGTCTTGATTGAAGGCTGGTGCAGATTACATGATGAAGAGCATTCAGAGAGAGATTGCTACCCTTGCCTGATCATGTTGAAAAAGATTCTAGAAAATACAATAGCTGAGTTAGTTCCAGAAGGTAATGAAGAAGAAACATCTTTCCTGGATTCATTTTATGGTGAGATTGATGGGAGTTCTCTACTTCCTAATACAAGTAAGGACCAGTCAGTATGCAGGTATGAATCTTGTGAAAATTTTAGAGAAGAAATCACTCATCAGGATAATATTTTTGATTCTGATCCTAATACTTTTGATAAAGAAGATGAAACATCTTTCCTGGAGTCATTCTATGGTGAAGAGAAGTGTAAACAGATAGTAGAGCAATTTAAATGCACTCCTGATGATGAAGTTCCTATGATGGTAACTCAGGGAGTCATAAAGAAGAAAATAAATGCTGATTTATTACCTGACTTCTTTGAATTAAATGATCAAATGCAAGAATGTTGCAGGTTAAAGGAACCAGATCCTCTAATAGATAGAAAATGTGAATTATTTAATGAACAATTCTTGAAAGAAGAAGATGTAGAAGACTTTGGAGTTGTTGTGCATAATCGGATGTCACTCCAGAAATATTTTGAAAATGAAACAGGGGAGTGTCCTCACCAAGTGAAAGTTGTTTCTCCTTTACAGCAAATGATTTAGAAATGATAAATTTCTGTATATTAGGTTGTGATAATAAAGATACTTATTTAGATGCTGATGTGCAGGAAACTGAAGAAAATACTGAGAAGTTTCCTGAACTGGAGGATAAACTGGACATCCAGAATGAAGGGATAAGGCTAGATAAAGATGAAGAATTAATACATCAAAGGTCATACATCCTTCAATTTGAAGAGGGACCAGGCACTGAGCCAAGCAGTGAAAATATAATGACAAATGGAAGATCAATTGCCAATGAAGAAGCATGTCCAGCAAAGCTAGAAATACACCAGGTTGTATTTCTCCTTTCCACAGTAAATGATGTTGAATACTATTTTAATTATGGAAATTCAGGAGATAAGACATGCATATGGATTAATCATGAACATGATGAGCTTCCTCAGTTGCTGATCATCAAGAGTTGTTCTGTTGAATACAGTGAATTCAGAATATCAGAATATTCTTCAGAATATAAAGATAAATTTGCTAGGTTGAGAACCATAACTAATACCCTGATGCTCCTGCACAATCAAAAGAAGTATGCAAATACAGGTGTCCTTAGGTCTTTTTCTGGTTTTTGTTTGCCTAGTAGTGGTTTGTATATAATTTTGTAGGTTAGTTGTTTGTACAGTCTGCTTGTTTGTTTTGCTTTCTTGTTCTGTTCCTGTTGTTTCCTTTTTGTAGGTTAGTTGTTTGTATAGTGTTTCTTCTGTTTTGTGTTGTTTTGGTTGAGTTTTGTTTTGGTAAGTCAAGATGATGCACTTCATCACCTAAGAAAATAACTAAATTTTTAGGATTCAAGTGATGAGATCAGATTTAGATATAGATTGTAATTCATTCTGATAAATACTCATGATCAGGTTTATGATGTCTTTTCATCAAGGTGCCTTTTCTTGTCCAAAGTGAATCAAACACAATGAAACACCTAACAGCCTTGGGTTTGTTGAAGATATGAGTATAGGTGTTAAGTGAAAAATCTAAAGGGACTCCCTTGCTACCAATACAATCTCCAACCTAAAGCTGCAAGTGACTACCCCTTGTATAAATGAGCTGACATGATGATATCAAATATAAGTATATAAATAGAAAATATATAAACAATAAAATTAGGCCATCTAAGTAACCCTACCGGGGCTATGGACGCCTGCTGGCAGTGGGGCTCTACTTAGGGAGATTGTATAGATAACCTTGCCGGGGCTATGGACGCCTGCTGGCAGCAAGGCTCTATCCAGGTTGGCTATGAGGGATGATCTCCAACTATGTAGTTTAACACCAGTTACTTATGTTTTCAACTTGCTTTCAAGATGAGGATAATTAATCATATGCACACACATGATCCTTTGTTAGCACTGTTACCTTGATGAAACTTTATCATTCAAAGATCATGATGATTCTACTTAGAAAGAATTAGAATACTATAGATGAATATGATCATATCACTTGAATTATTTGAATTTTGTTGTTTTCTTTGGTGGCAAGTTGTTGTGTGGTTACACAACACGCCCCATTTTAACTTATCAAAACAGGGACCCAACTTTTGGCTTGGCTTGTGTTTGTTTTCTGGCGGTTTGGTAAAAATAAGTCAGGTGCATCATCATCATGAAGGTCAGGATGAGGTTGGTCATCATCATGAGGTCAGTTTGTCAAAGTTCATATTTTGTTTCTATGACCTCATGGTTAGAAAGAGATTGAAATTCCATGCAGGTTTGCCTTTTACATCACTTGAAAATTCGTCCATATGAGGGAGTTATGCACAGTCAAAGTTTTGGTCAAACCTGATAATTGCTGTATGAAGATCATCATCATCATATTTGAAACGCCCCCCGATAATATCCTGAGGTTGAAATATCCGGACGTCAAGTTTAAGTCGTAGTAGGTTGTCCCCGTCGAAGCGGTCTTTTGTATCGCGAAAGGTCATCATCATGATCTTTGTCTATCACCCGATAAAAATGATGCAGTCCCGAAACATCCGGACGTCAATCTTAAGTGATAGTGTGTTTTACCCGTCAAGCAACCTTGGGCACATCGCGAGCATCATGATATTCTAAACATCACCCGATATTATAATATCATGCTGATGATTATCATCACCCTACTTAAGAAACCCACCATCTGCAAAATTTGCACGCGCACGTCAAAGTCCTGGTGATCATCATCATCAGGATCTTTCAAGGCAGGATCATATTTCGTAGTATCCTCCTGATCTCCTTTTGCGTGATCATGATGATCACCTTATCTTTCAAAGCGGAGGGTGATATTCCATTCCCAAGTCATGTTGTCAAGATCATCATGATCTTGTTCGTCTACCCCACATTTCGTAATATCCTCCTGCCGAGAAATATAACCTTTTGCAAATATCCTGATGACGTCATCCCGACCTGATAAACGAAGAAGCAAATATCAGGATGACGTCACCATCACCTTTCTCCTTCGGCAGGATATTTTCCAAGGCATGACCCTGTTCGCCAATATGATGATGACGATGACGTCATGTTCGAAGGTTAACAAAAGCCCCGGATATCCTGATGACGTCATCGGGACATTCAGCAGGATCATATTTTAGATTACCTAGTGTGGATATGATGATGATGATGATCATCATCATCATCCTGATCTTTCGAGAGGGTTACCTTGGCCGCAAAAAGGGGTCATACTGCATTCATGACCCGATCATCTTCCTTAGAGGTGACCCGATATTCCATTTATCTCCTGATCTTAACGAAACATGATGGTGACGTCATCCCTTTGCATTTTATTGAAGCCCGAATATCAGGATGATGTCACCATGATTTTCCTTTCCTCAGCAGCAGGATCATATTCCAAATCCTCCTGTTTGTCTTCATCATGATGATGACGACGATGTCTTTCTTTCCCAGTATGCAGAAGTGAAACATCCTGATGTGCTTTTCATCAGAGCATTCGGAAAAGAGGAGCATCATATTTCATGATATCCTGCGGCTAGACAGAAGGCATATAGTTGGGCATCATCATGATTTTTGGCGTTGGTATAACTATTGCCGTCGGCCAAGTCTAATATTGTCACCCTGATCATATGTGGTCACACCGATGCGAATATGATGATGATGACCCGAAACATACAAACAGAACACGCAAAGCCGGATTCGAAGGGTGGTTAAGGGGTGATTATTTCCTTGTATATTTTGAGATCATCATGATCATATTTTGAACCCGATATACAAGAAAATGGGTGAAAACATGAAGCGATGGAAATTTGGAGCCCGATTGCCTGTAGCTGCACATTTTTGGGGGCTTGTTTAATAAAATGTTTTACTTCCTGTTGTTTATCCATATGATGATGAACTTAATGTTTGTCTGTTTACTTGCAGGAAGTCATGATGATGCTGCTGAGGCTGAGCATTGAAGTCATGATGCTGTTAGAGCTGCTGCTGAAGTTGATGATTACAAAGTTGCGCATGGAGGCAACATGAGCTAGAAATGAGGAGGATATTGTCAACTATGCTGTTCGCCAGCTGGAGACCGAATCAAGTTAAAGATGCTGGAATATTCTGTGCCAGCTGTACATTTGCCAACTGACGAAGCATGTGCTTTTCATCTGGACCGTTGATTGTTGTGAGAGGATCCTGATCCTTGGATCACTGTAACCGTTTTCTGGCTTTTTGCTCTATATAAAGGCCAGATCCTGAGCATACAAGAGGGGATATACATTAGAATACACAGACGCATCTGGCGCATTAAGGCTAATTACTGTAGAATCAATTAGGAGATCGGATTACTGAGACTAATGAGGATAGAATTGTTGAAATGTCAAGGTTCTTTCTTCAGATCACTATAAATGTACCTGTTCTTGAGCATACTGAATGGATATGAAGTTTCAGATTACATCCTGATTGTAAATTTTACGTAATCTTCTTGTTGATTTCTGGATATGTACTGGTGAATGCTGTGTTCAACTGGAAGCGGTTTCATTTCATTACATGTTGTTGTCAACTTTTCCTTTGAAGATTTGCACTAGATCATGCGGATTTGTGGAATGTCCTGGTGAAGTATGATTTCTAGTTTTCCTTCTTTTCATTGCATGTATGGGAGCTTGTATGTGGATCAGTGATCTAAGTCCAGTAGTTTTGGGAATCTCATTCTTTAACCCTTTTCCTTTTTTCAATTTCATAAATTCATCACCATAACTACAAATCATGATAAATAACAAGCAGAACAGAGAAATATGCTGAAATCCCATAGGTAACTGAAAATCATTAGCATATTTGAGTTAAGTGCATGTATTATTGAAAATATCATGCAAAGAATCATAAATAATGGTAGAAATCATGCAAATATCAGCCTGTAGGCACATTATTTGACTAAATTTACAGTGCAGAGGTAGAATTGTTGGAGATTTATGCAGAGCAAACATCCAGAGCAGGATATTTGAAGATAATGATGATGAACTTTGCAGAAACACGTAAGGCCCCTGAATGGAAAACAACAACACACATCAACCACTGAGTAACGTCAATAGATTAAGACCTAATCAACGGAGACTTGGGATCATGAATTCTTTGAATTCATCGTATCTTTCAAGATGAGTAAAGGTTGTTGTGTAACTTTTATTCTATGTTTGTGAGTGATCAACATCATGACCAACAGTCCTCCACCTGATTTTTCTAAGATCTCCCCTATAAAATCAATTCCCCACTTCTGAAATGGAGCTTCCATAGTTACAGTTTGAAGGGGTAGTGCACCTTCATACTTTAACCTTCCTGAGAACCTTTGGCAAGGATCACATCTCCTCACCAACTTTTGTGCATCTAAGAAAAGAGTTGGCCACCAATATCCTTCCCTAAGAATTTTGTGAGCTGTTGTCTGGGTAGTATAGTGTCCACCACACATTCCTTTGTGCATGTCATTTAAAACATTTTTAGCTTGATTTTCATCTACACACTTGAGTAGTACACCATCAAGATTCTTCCAAAACAACTCCCCTTGAAGAATGATGTACTTGATTGCATGCAGTTTCAAAGTCCTTTTCTGACTATCACTGAAATGGGAAGGACAATTCAAATTCTGCAAGTAGTACACAATGGCCTTATACCATTTAGATTTTGATACATTAACAATTTCATTCTAAACTATATTCACTTGGCATGCTTCCAAATATGACTGTGTCATTATTTTAGCCAAACCTTGTCCCCTTACCAGTTTGGTGATCTGTATCTCTATGTTGAATTCTTGTAATTTATTTATCCACCTGCATCTTCTTCCTATTATCTCCTGCTAAGTAAAAATATCCTTGACTACTGCATGAGGCACATATGCAACTATTTGAGATCCTACTAGATATGGCCTAAAGTTTTTGACTACTTTAACCAATGCATATGCCTACTTCTCCATTATGTTATATTTTAACTCAGCTTCCTACAATGACATGTTAAAGAAGGCAATAGGTTGTTCAAAACCCTCTTCATTTTTCTGTAACAAACATGTTGCAACAGTATGGAAGAAAGCAAATGAAAACAACTGAAATGGCTTAGAAAAATCAAGAGATTTTAACACAGGAGCCATTTTTATAGCCTCTTTGATGTTTTGAAATGATTTAATTGCTTCACCTTCCTAATTGACAGTTGCACCCTTCTTCAACATCTTAGAAACATCCTTTGTGATTTCTGCAAAGTTGGGGATGAATCTTCTAACAAAATTAATCTGTCCAAAGAAGGACTGAATACCTTTCACTATTTTGAGAGCTTGAATCCTGTCAATTGCAGCAACCCTTTCAGGATCAATCCTTACTCCATCCTTGGAAACAATGTGTCCCAAAAGCACATTTCTTTGGGTTGAGTGAAATGCCATATTCTAGTGCTCTAATAAAAATCTATTCTAAATGCATGCAATGTTTCTCTTCCTTTTTTGAATAGGCAGTCAGATCATCCTAATATACAACCAAGATTGAATCAATTAATCTTGTAAAAACAACATCCATGGCCCTCTGAAATGTAGCACCTACATTTGTCAATCCAAATGGCATTCTCACATATACATAGGTCCCCCATGGAGTGGTGAAGGCAGTCTTGAATTGTTCAGACTCTTTTACCTTCACCTGATTGTATCCTGAAAATCCATCCATCATGGATAAAAGTTCACAGCCAGTTACCTTTTGCAGCATAGCCTCCATATTAGGCAAAGGATAATTGTCCTTTAAAGAGGATACATTTAGATTTCTAAAGTCAACACAAAGTCTTATATCACCATTCTTTTTTCTAACTAGGACAAGATTAGATACCCAAGTTGAATGTCTGATAGGCACAATTATTCCAGCCTCCCTAAGCTTCTTGAGTTCTTCCTGCATTTTTGGAGCTAGAGTAGGAATAATAGGTCTTTGTCTTTGCCTCAATGGTTTAGCTCCAGGCTTCAATGGGATCTCATGCTGGAATAGGTCTTCTCTATAAGCTTTCAGGTCCTCATATGACCAGGCAAAGACATGCTTATACTTCTTCAACAATGCAATCAGCATGTTCCTAATGGGTTGTTTGAGCTATTTACCAATATATAACTTTTTGGGGGCATGAAATGTCCCCAAGTTTATCTCCTCCAAGTCATCCTTGTTTGTAGGAGATGCCTTTGTAACAAATTGGTCCCTATTATCAAATGCTCTTTCTAAAGCAACCAACCCTCTAGGGATTTTGTTTGTTTTCAGCTGAATTACTTCTTTCCCCAAAAGAGTCTCTTTTCCATCTACAACCTCTACAAAATTTTGAAAATCAATCTCTTGGTTCTCATATTCATCTATGCAATGCAAGAATCTCAATAAATCTTTATCATCATCAAATACTTGCCAACTGCATATATTTTATGGTACTGCAGGTCTAATTTTGACCTCAACATTTGTAATATCAGACAGAGTAATATCATCTGGCCTTATGGCCACATTAGCTAAAAAATCTGCCATGACAGTTTTTGACCTCTCTATCTAGTTTATTGAAAATGCATCAAACAATTCAATTGTGTCCCAAACAACATGCTTATATTGTTTTAACCTTTTATTTTTTGAAGCATACTTATCTCTAACTTGGGAAACAATTAACTCTGAGTCTCCAAATACTCTCAACATCTTAATTCCATGTTTCAGAGCAACATTCAATCCTAGAAATAGAGCCTCATATTCTGCAATATTATTTGTGCAGGCAAACTTTAACAGGAAAGAAAACTTTAAGATCTTACCCGCTGGAGACAGAAACACAACTCCAGCACTAGAGCCTTCCCTTGAACATGCTCCATCAAAATACATGGTCCATAGACCCTGTCGGTCAAGCTTTTGAATGCAAATGTCTCTCCCCTTACCTCCTTGATCATCAAAGACAACTTTGAAATTATCACAGTCAGTATCAACAAAACATACATGCTCTTCTGAATCTTGATCCTCAACTGTTTCTAGTGATCTTTCTTCTCTGACCAGTTTGACATCTTTTCCATTCATTGGAATCATGGCATATGACAGGTCTAATTGCATACTTCCACCAATCAGTGTTGCCCATCTTCTTGATAACAACATACCATATTGTATCTTTATATCCACCACTATTATGTTCATTCTATATGTTCTTTTTGGATATGTTGCTAACCTGAAATCCACATCCTTCATAATTCCAATAACTAGTACTTCTCTAGCATCCATTGCATAGCATCTTCCACATGCCTTGTCTATTTTCAATCTAGCTTGTTGCATGATAACCAAAGGCATGATATTTGTTGATGCTCCAGAAGCAAGCATGCAATTTTTGATTGTTTTGCCATTAATAACAAGGGAAACATAAAATGGCTCAACCTGTGAAGGGCATTTTGTCATGGTCACCCCCAAATAAACTTTAGGGACCTCATCCTCTTCAACACATAGGGCTTGTTTCTTACTTTGAGTTTCAACATTCTAATTAGTCTGACAAGAGACCCCTGAAATTAAGGATATTGCCTTATTTCTGATTTCTTCAACCTTCATCAATTCTATCAAAGGAACAAAGAACTTTATCTGGGACAAGACTTGAGTTATGTCAAAAGGAACATAATTTTGTATGATAGTTGTAGCCTGAGCTACGGTTTTGCTCCTATCCTGAGTTGATCCAGCTTTAATCTTAGCAGTGTACTGACTGCTATCTATGACCTAAGGATCCTTGCCTTGATCCTCAACCTGGGAAACTCTATTTTCTGGTCCTTGAAGATCATGACCTATTTTTTGTTTAAAATTTTTCTTATTGTTGTTCCATTGTGTCTTTTGTAGTCCAGCCACCTTATGATTATGCATTGGCTGATTCACAAAAGGTATCTTCTAGTTGATGTGGATCATCAACCTGAGCTCTACCTCTAAGGTTATAGTTGCTCTTGACCTGAGCTACTGCTGCAACTGTGAGAGCTCTAATCTCTTCATCAGAAGGTCTCCTCAAATTATTTAGAAAGGTGCGTGAGTCCTGGAAACTGCTGGCAAACTTGAGTCTTATAACTTGTACTTTCATCTACATCATAAGAGGAATACTCCCTGTTTGTGGACAACATATTTACATTATCATCCTCCACACAATGTGGCTCATTGCACTCATCATAGGAAACAACATTATTATACAGAGACTGAGCAATCATACATTGTGATTGGGAATGAGGCATTTGACATATTATGCACCATGGAGTATCATTAACAATATTAACAGCTTTCTTCAAAGGATCAGGAGTCTCCTTGACATGTTGAGCTCTTTGATTAGGGTTGCTATTTGGAAGAACTGGTTTACCATTATGCCAATTTGTGTGATATGGCATATCATGCAATGATGGTCTCTTTTCTTATCTCTGGTAAACTTGTCTGTCAGGACCCATTCCCTTTTCATTTTTTGCAAGTCTATAACTTAGGTCCTTAACAATAGTTGCTAATTTATCTAATTTATCCTCAGAAGTAGATGCGTTACCTTGAGTATTTTGAGGCTTATTTGGATTTTGCAAAATCTTCACATCATCCCTTATGTTTTTCTTACCAGATGCTTTCCTACTATTTTCAATATTTGTTGTAATCTTGAAAGCATCCCTGAGGATGGCAGGGCCCTTATCTCTTAGTCCATAGGCCGTTTTGGCATCAAAAGCATTTATGTACAACACTATGCACATTGGTTCATTAGGTCTCATGTGATGTGGCAATTTGTTTAGTACTTTAGTAAATCTAGCATTGAAACCTGCAACCTGCTCATTTGACCCCTTAGTGATACTAGTGAATTCATTTACAAAAAATCTTGGGTCAGTCTTGTCACCATATTGTTCCTTGAAAATCCTTTTGAAATCATCCCATGATGAGATACTCTGGTTAGGCAGGCTTTTATACCATTCCCTAACTTCATCAGCCAAGGACTACATAAATAATTTCATGAAAACATCTTCATGCTCAACCTCAAAGTTGTCCATGACATTCTGAAAATCTTTCAAGTGGTCTTTACCTGATACAACATTATTTCCTAAAAATTTTGGCACCTGTGGCCTTACATGTTTATCAATGAGATTAGGGTAACCAGGAATACCATCAAAAACTAACTGTCTAAATCTGTCCAACTGCATAGGTTGTCTACCAAATTGATTAATATTGACATTTCTATTAGCATTTTGATTTCTCACATTATTTAATGGTACTCTAGCATTGTTTGCATTCTGTCTTTGCTCATTTTGCTGATGTTGGACTTCATTTCTATGCTGGTTTCTCAAGACATCTATATTGTCAAGGGTGGGGACTACATCATGTTGAGCAATTCTCAGAGCTTGTACTTTTTGTCTCATGTCATCTCTAATCTTCACAGCCTATAGATACTCAAATTCAGCCATCAGGCTCTTGATCTCTTCAGCTAATTCTTCATCTCTAGGCATAGAAGAAGATGGTACTTTTCCATATTGGTCATCATCACCATCCCTTGGGGATTCAACTTCTTCAAATCTGTCAGGAGGATCTAGGAAAGGGCATTCTTGGAACACTTCTGACCTCATTCTCAATCCATCACCTTGTTGTCTCTCAAATACATCCTGGATTTCATCCTCTGTATTTAAAAAATAGGGTATTATCTACTATGAAGATCTAGGATTATCATGGACATTATCATTGTTTCTGGGAGAACTTTCATGACTGGTTGGGATAGTCCCTTTTCTCCTATACATCATTTTTATGGGTAACTCTTCAAATAGAGGATTATGCAGGGATCTTCTCCCTTGCATACAAATGTTTACTTTACTGGCTAGGAGATTGTTCGGAGTCACCATCTACAATTAGGAATTATTTTCTTTTAAATTAGGGTTCTTACACAAAGCTCCCCAGCGGAGTCGCCAAATCTATTGGTTTTTTCCTAGACTAGATGCTTTTTCCCAGTTTTCCCTACAAGGTAGCCATCAATGATCAACAGGATCTCTAGGCCAGGGGCCAACAGTGTAGGAGATAGACTCTATAGATATCTCCTCTTCTTCTTCAGGCTCTGCAAAACCTAGGGGGGTATTCCCTATTCAACATCCATAAGGTATGCTTGTGAACTGGGGGATGTTGACACAAAGCAGATAAATCCTCCTTTATGTAGACTAAAACTATGAGATAAGTGCAAAGGGGCTAGCTTTGGGCCTATGTTCAGTTGTGAGATTGAGGATTTTGATCCTAAAACTAATTCTAAGGTCCTAATGGTTTGGTTTTGAAGTTTTAAATTTGATTTTTGGTGTTTGGATGCAAAACTAGGACCTGGGGTGTAACCTAAATACAAGACTAGACTGGTGCCTATTCAGGGCTCGGAGTCAGTAGACATACACAAGTGAATGATCAGCATAAACATACATCAAAGATTGGATTTCAAGGGGGTTTGTTTAATACCTGCCTTACAGATACCTCCCAAGAATTAGTATTCAATTATCTCTGCTTACAAATCCTTGTGATTGAGATGCTTCTGGATTTGACTGTGTTTAAGATTTTTCTCTCAACGTTTCAGATCACACTCTGTGATCCATCATCAGGGGAAATATAGCTAGAGAAGAGAATCAAAAAATCTTAAAGACAGTCAAATCATGGATCACGGAGTGTGATCTGAAACATTCAGAGAAAAATCTTAAACACAGTCAAATCCAGAAGCATCTCAATCACAACGATATGGACTATGGAAAATTAATGATTTTTACAAATCCTTACTACAGTACATTCCTCCCAACACTTGATCTAAAACATATAATCTACTCCTTGAGCAAAAGTAAGAAACCAAGCATTTAATACAGTAAACCTATATTCTAGAATCATAAATACCCCTTAGATGCTTAAATTCAGAAGAAGAGCACACTCAATTTGGAGATAGATAATAGAACACATGCAATATAGCATTACTCATTTAAAATCAACATGAAACTAGTAAATTTATGCATGAGACATACAACATGAGACTCATAAACTCACAAGACATCTAGAATAGGGCCACCAATGAAGTTGTATCTTATTACAACACCAAAATTTGTCCATCTTTCAACAACCACAAATGAGCAACACCATCTGCTATATACAGCAAGAAGGTATAGTCAGCATTAACTGCACATGGTTGACTCAAAATTTTACTAGATACAATGTATCATGAGAAATGGCGCTCAAACATTGAATGCAACAGGTAGAGGAGGAGACAGGGTGGTTGAACTCGAGCCCTACGCCGCCACCTGGGGATTCACATCTTCAATCAGGTACTTGATCAGTCCATGGCTTCACCCATACCCTATAACATCTACCATTAATGGCAACCAACCCACGGCCTTGGGAATGCAGTGGACTGTGCGTTTTGCAACTTTTCCCGCCAAGAAATATGACCCTGATTATTCAAAATATGTGAGAACAAATTATCCCACATTCACCCCGCAGCAACCTCCTCGACACTTTATAAGCTAGGCCATGAGCATATATGATGTCAATGATTTTGCTCCTGACAACGCCAGCTTAGACCTCATCATCATCTTCCTGCATGATAATCCTGATATGAAATATCACCCTGATATTTCACATCACCTTGATGACCGCATCACCCAATAAGAAACATCACCCGATATTTCACATCACCCCAATGTGAAATATCACCCTTATCAGAAATATCACCCCGATAAGAAATATCCTGATATTCAATACCATCCTTATGACCAACCTGCTGATGCATTGGAAGAAGATCCTCCTCATCATATTCATATCCTCAGCGATCAAGGGGATGCTCAACAAAGCTATCGATAGTAACTGTCATGCCGAAGACCTCATAATGCACCCCACCGGTTCCTGATGATGTCATCATCATATTGCAAAGGGTGATATTCGTAAGATGACTGATGTTTAGAATATCACACCCCACAAGATGCATGAAGTCGTCAGAAAAGCACTCATGGATCAAGTGATGCTGAGGTGATAGAGAAACAAAGGGGTGATATTAACTAAGATCATCTAATATTTGAAACATGACCCCCCCTTCAGAATATCAGGTCATAGTAAAACCTCGCAGCATCACCGGGGTGATCTTCACAAGATGATTGATATTTGTAATGTCACCCCCCGCAAGAAAATCAGGTCGCAAGATAGGCAGATACCGTCCCTCACTTGAAAATGAAGTCCACACTATCGAGGTGATCTAACATAGGGGTGATCAAAATTAAGATCACCTGACATTTGAAACATGACCCCCCTACGGAATATGATGAAGCCACTAGACAGGCACTTTGCGGATCAAGTGATTTTGAGGTGATAAAGCAACATTGGGGTGATATCATGACATCAAGGTGATCTTCACTAAGATGATGGATATCTGAAATATCACCCCCCCTTCACAATATCAGGTCATAATGAAACTTTTCCTTAACACATTTTTTTTCTTGAAGCCCTAACTTCATGTGTAGGCACCAACAGCCCCAACAAGGTTATCATTACAATTCTCCTAAGTAGAGCCCCACTGCCAGCAAGCGTCTATAGTCCCAGTAGAGTTACTTAGATGGCTTAATCTAGATTTTCAGTAAAATCCATTTTATTTATTTATTTATTTTATATTTTGGGTGAGATAGAAACTTCATAAGGTAGTATAGTTGTAACTTCATGATGCAAAGAATGATCACTTGCTAAAATTAAGCTAAGAATTGTAATGGTAGCAAGGGTGACCTCTAATTTTTCACATAATATCTACACTGGTAGGTTCAACAAACCCAATGATTTTAGGTGTGTCATTGTGAGAAACTTCCCTTGAATACTCAACCCACAGTTATTGAATACAAAATTTCACAAGTCAAACAACTTTCTACATTCATGACAGTCACAACAAGTTATACATAAATTTCAAATAATTAACCTAAATGTTCTGAATTTTCTATTATTTTCAGTGGTTGTCAGTCTGCTCCTGCATACTTCAAAACAAAACAAACATCCCTACTAAGACAACACACCACACCAACAAACACAACATAACAAAAACAAAAAGAACAAAATAAAAACAACACCAAACAAAATGTACATTATTTACATTATGATACAAAATAGACCAACAATTCTCACCTCAAGCCTAAAAGTAATGTTTCAAATGTTGGCCATTAACTGGTAATGGCACATCTTCCCCAGTCAAGGTCTTGAGCCTAAATGTATTGTCTCCAATTATTTCTGTGACCTATAATGGACTTAACCATAATTTGTCAAAATTTTCATGATTTCCTTTCTTTTCATGTGCTTTATCCCAACACAACACTAAGTTTGATATTCTAAATGTTTTGACTCTTGCTTGATGTTTGGCAAATTTATCAATGGCTTGATCTATTTTCTCATCCAGTTGCAACATTTGTATTATCCTGGCTTCTCTGTGATCATCAAACCCTAAATATTCATTAGCAAACTTCTAAACTAGTATTCTTAGATTTACTGGAAGTATGGGATCAGTCCCATACACTAAGTGATAAGGTGCATTGCCTAAGGCTGACTTAACCTTCGTCATATCTACCCACAGTGCATACTTCAACAATGTATTCCATTCTCTAGGATTCTTTTCAATTAGCTTCTTGATTATATCCAATAAAATCTTATTTGTAGACTCTGCTAACCCATTCCCCTGAGGATAATAGTTTGAAGAAAATTTCAAAACTATCCCATATTCAAATGGCCATTTAGAAAATTTTAGAGAAGAAAATGCAGGGCCATTATCACATACCAGCAAATATGGAGCTCCAAACCTTGTTATGACATTTTCTTCAAGGAATTTGATAACTACCTCAGTAGTAGAGAACTTGCAACATGTGGCTTCAGTCCACCTTGTACAGTAGTCAGTTATTGTTAGTATAAACTTATGTCCTACAAATGATGGAGGATTTATGACCCCAATGAAATCTAAGCCCCATTGTACAAATGGCCTAGACTCAATCACTGGTTGTAATGGATTAGCCTGATTCCTTCCTTTATCTGATGTAGTTTGACATGTGTGACAACTTCGAATATGACTCTTTGTATCTTTAAACATTGTAGGCCAATAGTATCCTGCTCGTAATATCTTATGTGCAGTAGCTAAATGGGAACCATGAGCAGTTCCATACTTATCATGTAACTCTGACAATACCTTATCTGCTTCAGCTCTGCTTAAACATCTTAAATATATTCCTTCATGGTTCTTCTTGAATAGAAGACCCCCTTGTACCATGTACTTATGTTCTTTAATCTTTAAAGCTCTCCTTTGAGAAGATTTCATCTTACTTGGATATTTCCCTGATAACAGAAAAGTGTTCAAATCATCATATCACCCTGATGCATCACTAGAATTCAACACATATTGTTGTTCCACCAAATTTGGATTTGTGTTTGCTATGGTTTGTACTAATGCTTGTCCTCTGACCAACTTCATTGGAATAATTTCCATATCAAACTCTTGCAATGTTGTAATCCATTTGGCTCTTTTCTCTCCAGGCTCATTCTGTATCAACAACATCTTCACGGCTACATCTGGTACTATGGGTTTAACTTGACTTCGTAAGATGTAATGTTTGAACTTCTTAACTGCTCTTACTAATGCAAACACCTATCTTTCTGTATCAAGATATTTCAGTTGTGCATCCTTCAGAGGTGTACTCATGAAGGCTATGGGTTTTTCTTCATTGTCTTCTCCCTTTTGTGTCAAAGTAGCTACAACTGAATGTGAAGATGCAAAAGAATAAATGTAAAATGGCTTTGTATAATCTAGACTTGTCAACATAGGAGCATCAAAAATGGATTCCTTAATATCTTCAAATGCAGCTTTAGCTACTGGTGTCCATTCTATCTTTGCATCCTTCTTCAACATGGTGTTCAATGGTTGCACAATTTCTACAAACCCTGTAATAAACTTCCTGACAAAATTAATCTTACCAAAAAATGACTTTAGTTCTTTCTTACTGTTTGGTAATTTCAATTTCTTTATTCCTTCTATTCTATTAGGATCAATAGATATCCCATTTTTAGAAATGACATGTCCTAATAATTTTCCTTCAGTTACACCAAATGAACATTTCTTTGGGTTAAGGGAAATCTCGTACCTTGCACATCTTTTAAGTACTCTTCTCAGATCTTTAGCATGAGTGGATGCATCTTTAGAGTAAACAGTTAAATCATCCATATAAATAACAATGCACTTACCTGACAATCCATGGAATGCAATGTCCATGGCTCGCTGAAAAGTGGCACTTGCATTGATTAGACCAAAAGGCATTCTTCTGTATGCATAATTTCCCCATTTGCAAGTAAAGGTGGTCTTCAACCTATCTTCCTTATCAACTAAGACTTGCTTATATCCTGAGAATCCATCTAGAAAAGACATCATCTTAGCCCCATTTACTACTTGCAATACTTCGTCTATGGGAGGCAAGGGATAATTATCTTTTTCAGATAACTTATTCAAATTTCTAAAATCTACACATAACCTAATGTCTCCACTTTTCTTTCTCATAGGTACTAAATTAGCTACCCAGGTTGAATGTCTGACTAGGAAAATTATTCTGGCAAACAACAATTCTTTCACTTCTTCAAAGATCAAAGGCTCTGAAATGGCATTCACAGGCCTTTGTTTCTGCCTAAATGGTTTAACATCTGGTTTCAAAGGTATCACATGAGTTATGATGGATGTATCATATGTCTTCAAATCTTCATATGCCCATGCTATGACATGTTTGTACTCTTTCAGAACATCCACAATTTCCTTTCTTAACTCCTCAGAGTAAGCCTTTCCAATCAGTACATTCTGTGGACTCTGCTCTATTCCAAGGTTATATGGATCACACTTACCTCCCTCAATTTTGGGCAAATCCTTCTGTCTTACTACCCCATCAAAGTAAAAAATATGTTCTAACTCAATCACTCCCTTAGGTAAGAAATTTCTTTTCAGGTTGATTATTTCTTCTTCATCCCAAGACACATCAGGCCTTTCCTGTTCATCAATAATTTGAGCTTGAAAGACCTCATTACAAGTTAGAAAATCCATAATTTGTTGATCCCCTTCAAATACCTAGAAATGAGTAACATTATCTGGTATACTAGGAACATTTACTAATTCAACAACAAATCATTTTAAACCTAACAATGTTAAGGGTTCCAATGTGCTAGCAGCAACTGCTAATGCATCTGGTCTATGGTTCAATTCTCTAGGGATATGTTCTATGTTGAAAGTATCAAATGAATCTATCAAATCCCACACCCTATGCCTATAACAAACCATCTTTTTGTAGTTACATGCATACAATTTCCTTACTTGCCTAACCACTAACTCAGAATCTGAAAATACCCTGATCATTTTTACCTTTTTCTTGATAGCCATAACAAGTCCATAAATCAAAGCTTCATATTCTACAACGTTGTTCGTACAAGAAAATTGTAGCCTATATGTTACTAAATATGACTTACCACGAGAATCTATAAGCTCCACACCTGCACCTGCACCCTGTTTATATTTAGATCCATCACATTTTAGTGTCCACATGCCATCTTTATTCTTTTGACCCTTTACTTTGGCATGTTTTGCTTTTTCTATCACATGTGAGGTGCTATCTTGTTCATTCATAGGCAATTCATTTTGACCTACTTGCATATTTATACTTTCAGTTTGTAAATCAGAATGACAAATACTCTTGTCCTTTGTTTTTTCTTTCAAATATGGGATCAACACATCTATGTTATTCTGAAAGTATTTCTCTGGTTGATTAGGATTAACCATTCCTTCTTGCATTCCTACTCCCCTTGTGTATTTTATGTATTGATACTCTATAATATCTCTGTACATTCCACAATTCTCTTTAGAATGTGGTTTATTATGGACTCTGCACATTCTTTTACATAACTTGCACTAAACTAGCAGATTTTTTTCAATGCACCTTTCCATTTCCTATCTAATGACCTGACCAAAACTGTTTATTGCATTGCTTTCTTCATTAGAAGAATTTCCATCAGACTCAATGAACAACATTGTTTCCTTACTGACATGTTTTTCTCTAAAATTTAACATCAGGATTTCTTCAATTTGTACTCCCTTGTTAGTGATTCTATAAACACCAGGTTCAACAGAGGCATATATTATCTCATTAGTCCTATTGTATTATGTAATCATGTGTTTCATCCTAGGTTTTGCTTCTATCCTAATTTGATTTGGAACACCTCTCCAAGGTAACCACATATGTGAAAAATCAGTGGCCATATATCCATTCAATGTTTTAGACCAGTCTCTACTCAACAACGTCCCATAATTCATAGGTAAATCTACTATTTGAATGTTAATAAACTGACTTACCCTAGGATCTAAGGCTAATTGCATTTGAATATGCATCAGTTCTCCTATCACATTAACCTTAGTTTTATCCAATTGTGTAACAACCTTAGCAGATTTAGTTGGACTCAGCTCTAAAGTTTTGCATATTCCTAAAGACATTACATTAGTTGATGGACCATAATCTACCATGCAATTATATATGTTCTTTCCACACATCCTGATAGTTAACAAGAAAGGAGGGGCCTCCTTCTTATCTGCATACATCACCACATTCATGTTGGAAGGCTATTCAGTTTTCCTACTCTTTTCTTTGGGCTACGGATCTCTATTAGGAACATTCACATCAGCAGAAACCTGACTTGTCATAGATGTATCCAAGGATTTTATGAAAGCATTTCTAACTCCTGGACTTTTCAATAATTCACATAAAGGTATACTAACCTTGATTTTCTTTATCTCTTCTGATAAGTAACTCATCAACCTCATTGTTTGTACTGTCTTTGTTTTACCTGTTTGGACTTTTTGTGCTACTGTTCCATTATTTGCATGATGATTAGCCTTCATTATAGCAAGATTATTACTAGCGTTCTGATCTAGGGGATTATTGAAATTGTTAGGAGGAGTGGAAGTAGTGAAAGGACCTCCTGGCATAGTGTTATTTCTCAAATTATAGGTGTGATTTTTGTTTGACTGTTGAAAAGTCTATACCTCTTTTGTTTCATATAACACTTCATTTTCAGTTTCAAAGGGAAATTGAAATGCATTTAGTACTAAGGCTGATTCAGGATATAGGTTCTCACAAAAATAAGGTTCATCCTCTAACAATTGATCCTCTTCTTCTCCAGTTGCAAAGGTAAAAGTCTCTAAGACTAAAGCAGTCTCATATCCTAAGGGTACTACTTCATTACCTTTGGGAATGAGAAACTCAAAAGTGGGAGCATGTACATCTACATAAAATACTGGCTGCTAAATGGAATTGAGGACAATCTAGTTCAGCATAGGCACTGATATTATGAATTCTACACCAATTCTTCAATGCTATATTAGCCATTTGAATTCTAGTTGTTTGTTTTGTATCCTGATTATCTAAATTCTTAAATGGAGAAGCTAGAGTGCCATTATTTGGCCCTGTGTTCCATGTCTTAGGTGGCCTTGGCTGATTTTGATTCCTATTGTTGCTACCCCAAGCCCTATTATCTACCACAGGTCCTCTATTTTGCATCGATTGTCCTGGATTATGATTTTGATTCTGATTGTAATTCTAGTTTTGATTTGAACTTTAACCCTGGTTATAATTCTAATTATGATTCTGGTTATGGTTTGGGTTGTAGTTCTGACTATAGCTTTAGTTATGGTTTTGACTGTATCCTTGGTTGTTTCTACCATAGAAAATTTCATTTCTCAGTTGTGTCATTTTAGTGGTCAATCTTCTCAAGAGTGCAGTAATTTTTTTGATTTCTTCTCTTTCCTCTTCTGCCTTTGCCACAAATGTATCCTAAGGAGGTTGGAAGAAAGATTGACCATTACTCTGATTATTATTGGCAGTGTTACTAGTATAAGGGACTATGGCCTAGATTGGGGTAGGATTATACACAGGTGTGTATGTAGGAATTGGATTCAATAATGGAGTGTTATGCGTAGGGACTCCATTCCAAGGTTGTGTTTGATTTTGTATCCCAATATTTCCTCCAATAAGAAATGCATTATAAGTTGTTTGCCTCAGCTCCTGGTTTACTGAGGCTGCCTCCTTATAAGTCTTGGATATTGTATCTATGTCAACTTTTCTTTTGACAAACATAGTAGTCAGTGGATCTAAGGCAATGTAATACATGGCTAATAATGCATCCATAGTTACTGTGTAAGGAGCTACTAACCTGGAATAGGCCTTTTGAAACCTGCCAT
Source organism: Cunninghamia lanceolata (assembly GCA_027924645.1). Taxonomy (NCBI): domain Eukaryota; kingdom Viridiplantae; phylum Streptophyta; class Pinopsida; order Cupressales; family Cupressaceae; genus Cunninghamia; species Cunninghamia lanceolata. The sequence continues at coordinate 1,495,503 of BSBN01000609.1, forward strand.
TAAAATTGTCAATTAGCTCTCCTTCACCTCTCTTAATTGCAACCAATTTGTGATATAAGGTGGAAGGATCTATTGGACCTCTAAATCTAGACAAAAAAGTTTCTTCCATAAGTGCCCAAGAAGAAATGTAACCGTTAGGCAAGTTAACATACCAGTTAGAAGATTTCTCATTGAAGGTGTAAGGAAATAACCTACACACAACATCCTCATATTCTAACCTGGCCCTAAAGCATGCCTCCTTAAATATCCTAATGTGATCTTCTGGATCCTGATGCAACTGGTATTTAGGACATATCTTTTTAGGATTCTTTGGCATCTCATGATAATTAGGGAATGTTATGGGAGAATTAACATTAAAGTAAGCCATTGCAGGTACTTGTACTTGACCTAGACCTTGGGGAATACCTAGATTTTTAGGTGGACTAGGATTCATGGGAGGACTGGGACCTCTAGGAGGACCTGAAACAAGATTCAAAGATCTAAACAAAGAACTATCAGGACTCACAATGTTATGGATGTTAAAAGGTGGTCCAGGAGGCATTCCAAATGAACCTCTTGCATGTGATATTCTAGGATTCCAAATCAAAGGACCCTTACTTTGCCTTTTATCAGGTAATTCCACAAATATATCTTCTGAACTGGATCTAGACCTAGTCACCCTATTACTGTTATGAGCCAGCTTTACTTAGAATAAACCTTAACTCCAATCAGGCCCTCCTTCTAGCACCAAAAACTATTGATGATTATTTTTACACATTCATAACAAAAGTTAAAATTCACAAAATGAACCTAACTATCTTGAAAGATATGAAGAAATCAATTAAGATTACTTAATCCCAAGTTTCTATATGGTCAGGTCTTGACCTTGTGGATAATTCAGTAGGTCGATGTGAAGTTGTAATATGCAAGGGGCCTTACTTGATTTAAGGTCATGCTATTGACAATTGTCATTTCCCATGTGCAAATATCTCAAAATGACTCAATTCAATGATCCTTTGTAACTATTTATAACTTTCAAGTCAAACTTTACATGAACTTTATAGAAACAAACTTGATTTTTCAAATTTTATGAAAAATCATCAAAAAACTTTAGTATTTCCATGTGTTTAATAGGATTTTTAACAACTTCCTTTAGATAACTACGTTTTAGCTAATTAGTTAAAGATTGTTTTTGGAAGAGTTAGAAAGAAAAAAAAAGGTTAGAAAACTAGATTTCATCCACATACAACTTTCTATTACTCATGCATATAAATCTATTTATGCTGATCAATTCAAAGAAAACAAGTTCTCATACATAAATCCTGAGCATTTTCATGAATTTACATACAAAATTGCAATCTTCAAGGAAAAAAAATATGTTTGAGAATACCTAAATCAATTCACACTCAAAAGATAGACGAAGAAAATTGATGTTTGTATTTACTAACATAAAACAATCATTTCAAATTTACAATGTTTATGACTTCAAATCCTTTGAATTACCAGCAGTAAACACTTGTAGACACTTTAACAGATACATCAAGGAGACCAGACATTCTGTGTACTCCTCAATGCAGACCACAGGCAAATTTCTACTATTAGCTATGCTCAAGGCACTATGCTTTAGTCACCTCTCTTGTATACTCTGTTCACTTTTGAAACCTCTGTGTATTCCTGTGTATTATTACAAAGTAAAGGGGCTCAATATACAGATTTGATTATCCCCAATATGGTTACAAAACCTAGTCAATCAACGATCTATATCTCAAGTGCAACATCAATGGTGGAAAACAAATCCCACCAAAAATCTCTGAGAACCATATTCCATACTGAGTGTAAAGATGCCCTTTGGAATCCCTAATAACCTCAAAATATCTTCTATTGCTTTGCCCTTTTAATTATGCTTCTTTCCACCTATATCTTTCTTCTCATTGAAATCCTTTTCTCCTTTCGCTTCTTTTGTGATCCATTTCGCCCTTTGTGATGTCATCGCCATTTAAGCTCCACCTTTATATCTTCATCATATGCCCTTGTATACATCGTCCCTTGGTAAATCCTTCGCCTCCACCTAATACAAAAAATGTTAAACAACAGACACCACCATTAATAGAATGTATTAGAAATCTCTTCAATTCTGTCGCTTTCCTTGGTAAAACATACAAAACGGAGTTCAAAAGCTTATAAAATGAATAAAAAATGCACTCAATTCCACCATTTGTATATAAACCATATTGTATTACCTTTGCATATTTTGTTGTATGTTAAATTATATGTCATTTTGTACATTACATTCTATATCGGGTATGTATATTATAAACATACAAAGACTTTTCTATATTGAACTTCTTTTTGACATCCGGCTTGTATCTCCTATTTGCATCTTTCAACTTGTACATTGACTTGTATATCAAAAATATACATTGTAATTATACAAACCCGACATGCAAACGGTGGGACCCACTTCACTTTTCTAATTTGTATCTTCCGAAACGCAACCATACTTGTATCCAATTTTTAGATACAAAGCCTAATACATACAAACTCCTTTTGTATCACCCTTTCAGACTTCTCATTTTTATATACCACAGTTTACTTACCTTTCGGCTCCATGGTGTATAAAGTGTAATGCATCTTCCGATATACTTTAAGACATGATGCATCGCTTTAACCAAATTTTAATCTTTCTTGAATTCCGCATTGTATGTATATTGAAATGTATAACCTGAGACATACATACAATGAACGAAACATACAACAATAAAACCTCATTTCATAATCTTTTTGGTTCCGTGGCATGCATATTCCATTGTATATCATCTTGTATGTTCCTCTTACCAAACATACAAACCTAAAATATACCCGACGGACTTAACTAATTATTTATTCAAACTTGGAACTCTATCAAGCCCGACTTGTATGTAAGAATAAAGCGTTAGCCAAATGCATACAAGTATCGAAATATACCAAAACCCGACAATTCTCTTTTGTGCAACTCATTCAACAACTTGATATACAAACAGCTTTGTATAAGCAACATACAAACCTTCTTATTGTACATTTTACCAAAAACATACATATCTTGCAAAATATTGTGAATTTTAACATGGTTCAAAAAGCAACCCTCACTCATTTTGACAAGGAATTCACCCATATTCAGCTTTGGTACTTAATGCTACTTTTCTTTATTTTCAACAAGGTTTGTAACTTTCACTTCCTTTTCCCTTTTACCACCCAACAGACCCACAAACAAAAGCAAAAGCCATAGCCATAGCAGGGGTCCTCATTTTGCTAAGAAGTAAAATGGGGCATGTTGTGAGCATCATAACAACTACATGCTAAGTCATTCTATCAAGTTCATATCTAAGGTTGACTCCCTTAAGTATCTCCTCTCTAGGACTGCACTTACAGGACGAATGGAAAAATGGGTCATGTTGTTGAGTAAATTCAATATTAAGTATGTTGACAGGAAAGAAATCAAAGGACAAGTTGTAGCAGATTAGCTGGCCAAAGCGTCCCTCACAGATTATCAGCTGCTATCCATTGACTTTCCAGATGAGTTCATTCTCACCATGACAAAACTTACATATTGGAAGCTATACTTTGATGGATCCTTCACTAATCATGGTTCAGGGGTAGGAATATTACTGGTGACCCCACAAGGCGATTACATCCCCAAAGCTTACATACTTGCTTTCCCCTATAAAAACAATGTGGCCAAATGTGAAGCTTTGATCATTGGTCTCAAAATAGCTTTGCAATGGAATATCTTACAGCTACAAGTCTACGAAGACTCTTAGTTGATCATCAAACAAGTGAATGATGAGTTTACCACAAAGGATGATAAGCTAGTGCCCTATAAGCAAATGGTTGATGAATACAAATTGTTCTTCACCTACATACAGTTTGAGTAGGTACCTCACCTTTGGAACAAAGCAGCTGATGCCATGGCTACTATCAGTTCACTTTTAGACATGCCTCCTAATAGCCACCAATGTGAATTTCATGTGGAATAGCTCCTGATGCCAGCTGTGAGGGTAAAATGTGGATTAATCTATTAAGAATAATAAACCCAATACATCTATGAAATCTGAAGGAGAAAAGCAGATTAAATAAACAAGCAATGATACTTACAACCGCTTTCACCTTGCGTCTTCCATAGTTTGCCTATCTGTTCTTGATCTTGATGATGAAACCCTCAGAAGTGTATGCGCCCTTGCTCATTGAAGATGACAAGGACAAAATGGTTATGATACTTTACTTGTATTTGAAGATGAGCTTCAAACACAAATGTGTGATGGATGATATGAAGTGCTTATGAAGATGGGGGTGCCAAAGGCATGCTTGTGTTTCTGCAGCATAAGTTAACTCAAACAATGGATATCAAATGAAGAAGAAGAGGGTTGCATTTATAGAAATACATGAGAGCAGATCAACGGTTGAGAAGAAATACAAAGATCAAAGGTTGAGAATGGTTGAGGAATGTGCAACCAGTAGAAATATGACAAGTGTCTCACCTTCATCATGAAAGAGGGGATTTGACAACATTGATTAGAGAGTTAACTCCTTTAACTAATCAGTTATCAGACTTGATTAGTTAGTTCGAAGAATGGATTATGGAATTGACTGAATTGATTGAGGGATTAACTCAATTGACTAGTTAGTTAACACTTTTGATTGATTAGTTAACTAACTTTGATTAGAGAAGAAATAGGACATGTGGGTGAGGGAAAATTAGATAATTAAATATTTAATATATTTAATTACATGTGCAACAGGGTGAGGTGGAAAAGGTGAGGTGGAAAGATGAGGTGGATTTATGAAATTAGGACTTAGGATAGAGTAATTTGGGAATTAATTAAATAATGTAGGATTATTTAATTATGTGAGACATTAGAGGAACTTAGAGAATTTAATTAAATAAAATAATTTTATTTAATTATGGGATAATGAATCAATCAAATAAACTTAGAATATTTATTTAATTGACAGAAGAAAATAAGAATTAAGATAAATATAAAATATTTATTTAATTCAAGATGAGCCAATTTTAGGTGTATACATTTTGCCCTTGTTTGAAGCAACGTGTATTATCACATTGTTTCAAAGAATAAGAATTTTTTTGACAATAATACATGCCCCATTTTGCCCTTGGTACAAGTTTGACGACAAGATGCCCCCTCGGGAGATTGGACGAGGAGACTGCAGAAGGCGTGAGACGGACAATCTCATGATGAAGAAGGTTAGATGTGAAGAAAAATGGGTGAAGAAAGAGCCGAATGATATGTGAGGCAAGATGGAGTGATAACACACAAAAGCAAGCAAGCAAGTATGCACAAATGATATAAGAACAAACAAGGTATTGCCCCTTGTCGAGCAGTAAACCAAGGATATAGATCGATGATGTCTGGTTCCAGGAATGAAACATGTTGTATAAGACTTTGGGTCTGGTTTCGACAATGCAACATCCTATCTAAGACATTTGATATGATAACCATATACGACAGTGTTGTCATGGCAGAGAATGATATATCCCTAGAGCAACACAAAGGATAGTTATGACTGATTGGTATGGTTTATGACAAGATTAAGATCAAGACCATTGATTGCGAATGGATAATTCGACAAGATTGGCTTGACTCAATTGGTATGGATTGAGGATAAATTTGTAGTTTGATCACTACTCGGATTGATAGCTAGAATTGTTGATGAGAGATATGAAGACAGATAGAAATTTGATCGATAGAAGAATCACTCGATAGAAGAAATCACAAGCCGTTATTTGTAAACATTGATATGCTATATAGAATTTTATTGCATGAGATATGGATATGGATATGATATGTAATTAGATACATTATGGATATGGATATTGAATGGATGTGGATTGTCATCTTGATTTTACAAGTCTATTGCTTTCATCATTGGGCATTTTTTGGTATTTTTCGCTTTATGAAATGTTGTAAGAGCATACAAGCATCTAGGTATAAGTAGACCGAGATGACATGAGTATTCCTTACATGGATTTTGTTATAGCAAGTTGATACAAGCATCTAGTCAAACTTGAATCTAGATGACTTGAGTACTTCTTGCATTTCAACAGACAAGGATTGCCCTTTTTCATGATTCAGACCTCTGTAGTCCTCGATGATCTTTTGTTGATCATGTCGTTAGACAAAAGTCATCACATTACTAAAGTTTAATCCACAAGAAATAGACAAAGAAAAGATTATGCCCCCATCATAGCATCTCTAGCTTTTGGCATCCTTGAGTAGCATAGGAAGACATAATGACAAAAAATTCAAGACCTTGTAAGTTAACCTATTGACAAAACATTCTTGCATTAGGTGTGTCTTTTGCCATAATTGATATAGAATCTGTTTGAGTGTTTTGGTATGGTGCTCGGCTTTGTTTAGGACAGGTTGTTGTTTCACGTCAAGAACTTTGATTTTGAGTGGCTTGCTTTGTTGTGCTTGTTTGTCTAGTGAAGGTATCACAATCCTTTATTGGCATCCTCGTAGAACATGCGGCATTCAAGAATCCAAATCCGTAACTAGGTCAAGGAGTTGCCCCCAAATTAGACAAGGATTGACTTATTATGTGCGATAGGATGAACAAATATGGGGAGACGGACCCTAAGGGATTGACCTAGTGCCTTGGGGGCTCATTGCTAAATCGCCTTGCCTACGTGACGACACAAAGGCAACATAGTTCGGGGTGAACCCTGATGGACCTAAGACCTAGGTGATAGGAAGTGGTGCGGACTCAGAGAGACAGACGGACCAGATATGGGATAGATGGGATGGTAGAGTGGAATGAAGGGGAGCCTCAGGGGTGCATTAAGAATGGCCTTGCCTACGTGATAACTCAGAGGCGACGTAGTTCGACAATGGTTCAAAGGACTAGTTCAAGATGAGCGATGATGATGGACACAAGAGACATAAAGTTAGAACAGATGGAGGAGGTGGTTTGTCACAAATAGCACCTGTTTACCAGGTTTTTACCACTTGTTTTTATTTGCACAGAAGCTAAAAGTACACATGATGCTTGTTTGCTAGGTTTTCACCATGGTACCTATCCTAGGTGCCTGTTTGCCAGGTTTTCACCATAGGACAATTTTTTTTAGTTATTTTTCTATTTTCTTGATTGTTTTGTTCTATTTTTTTATCACTTTTTCAAATTTTTTTTGGATTTTTTTCAGGACTCCCTTACATTGGGGTTTTCAAGTATAGAACTTGCGAAGATGCATGTTGTTGATAGGATCATCAAATAGTTCACCTTCAGATGTAGCCAATTGATATGCCCCCGATCCATAAGCGGCAATGACGACATAGGGCCCTAGCTAGTTGGGTTCAAATTTTCCTTTCTTTTCTTTGTCTTGCTGATTTCTAGGATTTTCTCTTAGAATAAGATCACCAACCTGGAAGACCCGGGGCTTTACTCTATGATTGTAACTTCTGGACATGCGTTGCTGATATGCTTTCAGATGGTTAAAGGCATGTTGCCTTCTCTCTTCAAGTAGTTCTAGCTCTTGGAGTCTTGTTACTCTGTATTCTTCATCTAATATGAGGCCTTTTAATGAAACTTGCAGGGATGGGATCTCGACTTCAATGGGCAAGATAGCTTCAGATCCATAGACTAGGGAGTATGGTGTTGCACCTGTGGGTGTGCGGATGCTTGTGCGGTAGGCCCACAGCACGGGATTTAGTTGGACATGCCAATCACGGCCAGCATCATTGACAGTCTTCTTTAGGATTTTTAGAATAGTTTTATTTGATGCCTTAGCTTGGTCATTACCTTGTGGGTAGTATGGAGTTGAAAAGTAGTACTGGATATGGAATTTGTTGCATAGTTCCCTGACATCTTGATTTTTGAAGGGGCGTCCATTATCTGTGATAATGGATGAAGGGACACCGTAGTGACAAATGATATAGTTCAGGATAAATGAGGCAATCTACTTTCCTGTGATATTGGCTAAGGGTACGACTTCAATCCACTTTGTGAAGTACTCTGTGGCTATGATTATGAATTTATGGCCACTAGATGAGGGAGGATGGATCTTGCCCACTAAGTTGAGTCCCCACTGACAAAAAGGCCAAGGAGTTGTTAATGGCTGTAGCTCCTATGCTGGTGCATGTATCAGGTTCCCATGGACTTGGCACTTCTTGCACTTTTTTCACAAAATGATAGGAATCTTGTTCCATAGTTGGCCAATAGTACCCCATACATATGAGTTTCTTGGCTAGGGTAGGGCCACTAGAGTGAGTCCCGCATATACCGTCATGTATTTCACTCAGGGCAGTTTGATATTCCTCACTATCGAGACACCTAAGGAGAGTACCATCGAGACCTCTACGATATAGGATATTGGCGATGATGGCATACCAAGATGTCTGACGGATAAAGGTTCTTTTTTGGTTACTAGAGAGATTGGGCGGGAGGGTGTTCTCTTTAAGATAGGCAAATATTTTTCCATAGAGAGGGGAATCAGCTCCAACAATGTGGCAAATGATTTGGGATTCCAGGGTGTCATATGTAGGACAGGATACTCTGAAATATCAAGGAGAGATGCGATCATTGCCATTGCGTCTGCAGCTTTGTTTTTGATCCTTGGTATCTACTCAAAAGAGATTTTGATGAAATATTCTTTGAAGTCATCTACCATCCATTTATAAGGGATCAATTTCTCATCTTTCGTTTGGTAGTTGTCATTTACTTGGTTGATGACCAGCTGTGAGTCACCATATACCTAAAGTTCTTTGATGTTCCATTCCACTGCCAGCTTGATACCAATGACCAGGGCTTCGTACTCTGCCATGTTGTTAGTACAGGGAAAGAGTAGTCTGTATGATTTAGGTATAGTGTCACCATTAGGTGTGATCAATAAGATACCTGCCCCTGATCCATGCTGAGTGTATGAGCCATCAAAGTACATTTTCCAGGTTGCTGTATTGATGTGGAAGATAGATTCATCTAATAATTCAAAGCTCAAGGGGCTGTTATCTATGAGAGGTGCCTCTGCTAGTTGATCTACAAGCACTTGTCCTTTTATTGCTTTCCTGTCTATATATTCAATGTCGAACTCACTGAGAAGCATGACCCATTTTGATAATCTACCAGTTAAGGCATATTTGTTGAGCAATAATTTTAGTGGATCAATCTTTGCTATCAATTTGACAGAGTGTGATAGCATGTAATGTCTCCATTTTTGTGAGGTGAAGACTACAGCTAGACACGCTCTTTCGATGGGTGTGTATTGCAATTCATACCCAACAAGTGTTTGGCTGATATAATAGATTGCCTATTCTTTCCCATCATAGTTTTGTTGTGCAAGGAAAGCCCCCAGAGTTGTTGGTGTAGCTGACAATAGTAGAGGCTTGCCCTGAATTGGTGGCATTAATACCGGTGGCTTCATAAGGTATTCTTTTAGCTATTGGAATGCCTGTTCACATGACTCATTCCATTTGAAGGGGACATTCTTATGTAGAAGGTGAGAGAATGGGTGGCACTTGTCTGCTAGTTGAGAAATGAACCTTCTAATGGATTGTAATTTTCCTTGTAGGGATCTTAACTGAGTCAGATTCTTAGGAGGTGGCATCTCTATGATGGCTTTCACCTTAGCTAGATCAACTTCAATACCATTTGCAGACACTATGTATCCCAGTAATTTACCTGATGTAACCCCGAACACACATTTTTCTTTGGATTAAGGTGCACATTGAACTGTTCCAACCTATTGAAGATCTTGTCTAATACTGCTAGATGTCCTTCTCTTGTAAGTGATTTTACCAGAATGTCGTCGACATAGTCTTCCATTATGGTGTGCATCATGTCATGGAAGATTGTTGTCATGGCTCTCTGATATGTTGCCCCTACATTTTTCAGACCAAATGGCATAACACACCAATAGTAGGTGCCCCAAGGACATGTGAATGCAGTTTTGTGTTGGTCTTCAAGTGCAATCTTTATCTAGTTATAGCCTGAGAAACCATCCATGAGTGAAAGCATAGTGTGTCCTACTGTGAGATCGATAATCATGTCTATGTTGGGCAAGGGGAAGTCATCTTTCAAACAGGCTTTGTTTAATTCCCTGAAATCATTGCATATTATTACCCTGCCATCTGGTTTAGCCATTGGTACTATATTTGAAATCCATTTAGGATAGTCTATAGGCCTGATAAAACCAATGTCTAATAGTTTCTTTATCTCCTCTTTTACCATGAGGGCTATATGCGGATGCATCTTTCTGAGTTTTTGTTTGACCGGTTTAGCTCCTAGAGCTAGAGATAAATGATGCATGATAAGATTTGGATCTAGCCTTGGCATGTCGACGTACGTCCATGCAAAGTTGATTTGTTTTCTCTTGAAGAAATCTATAAATGCTGGTTTTCCATGTTCTGTTAGAGCTTTTGCCATGTGGATCATTCTGGGCTCATCACCTGTGCTGACGTTGATTGGTTCTGCCGGTTCTATTAAGATCGACGATCTCTCCTGATGTGTAAGATTGGGGAGAGGGTGAAGCCTTCCATCCTTTGGCACCTCAGAGAGGTTTTCACCATTGGATGCATCTATATTTTTACTATTTTGAGGATCTAACACTACCGCGGAGCGGTTTTCACCATTAGATCGTTCTTTTATTTTGACATTTTTATGACTAAAAGGCTTGGCACTCTCTCCAAAATAGGCCTTCTCGTTGAGTTCAATAGCATAGCCAGCTCTGTGGTCTCCTGCAGGTATGTGATCTCTAAGCTCAAGGTAATCGATGATGGCTTCGTCATTTTCAAAGGTGTCTAGTTCAGGGGTGGTTCCTTCTAGATCCCAATCTATAAGTTCCAGGTGCACCAACGGTAAGGGATCATTAGGTTGCTCAGGTTCGACGGTGTTGATGGTTAGGATAGAGTTGTTAAAAGCACAGACAAGGTCTGCGATGGTACTCTCTATTAGTGGATCTGTCAATGGAAGTATCGATCCTTCCTCATGATTTGCACTATTATTGCTATGTGGGTCGGATTCTAGCAATCTATCGCTTGGACCTTGTCTCTCGTTGGCATGGGTCGGGTCGTACTCGTGGACAATGTCAATATCCTTTTCATCACAAGACATCTCAGAGAGACTATCCCATTCATACTCATTAGAATCTATTTCGCTCCCATTTTCATTCTCTGAATTTGCTCCACCAGATTGCTAGTAGATGCTTTTGGTTGTTTGCCTTTGTTCTTGTTGGTTTTATTGTTTCTTGGTGCTCCAGTGTACCCTAGCCCTGTAGTGTCTTGGGCTGTTAAGGTATGAGGTTGGATGGTTTTAGTGATGCCATCCTTTCTTGAACCAAGTGGAACGTGTCCTTCATACCCCATTCTCTGTAGCATTTGAAAGCCTTGACCATATTGTTTCGTGGGTATAGTGTGATGGTCATGTTGTGTTGAGGAACTACCTTCATCTTTGTATAGCCACTGTAATACATCCTTTTCATCACTCTCATCTTCTAGGCTTCCTCATTTAACAAATGCACCTTTGGTCGTTCTTTCTGCTTTGGGTGGTTTCAGAATGGGTCTCCCATGGGATCTAGGAGATAGAGGTAGTTGTTCTAAGAATAGGGATTGAGAGATCGTGTATTCACCCAAGCCTTTTTCTATGAGTCTAAGGGCAGGTTGCAGAGCTTGCGAAGAGGAAGTAAGTGAAGCTGGATCAATACAGGATGAAGAGGCAGCAAAAGCACGGTTGGTGGGGATCACCACTTCTGGTTTGGGTTGAATGGAATTGTAGTATTGATAGGGGTTAGGGTCACCTTGGATGGTGATCTCTTGACCTTCGTGAGGGAACTTGATACATTGATGGTATGTAGAAGGTACTGCTTTCAAAGCGTGTATCCATGGTTGTCCAAGAAGGATGTTGTATGCTAGCTCCATGTCGAGGACCTGACAAGCTACATCTTTTACCACAGGGCCTACTCTGATCAGTAGGGTAACAATTCATTTGGACATTCTTTCTTCCTCATCATAGGCTTTGATGGTGATTTTTCTTTTTGGATTGATAGCCTTCTCTAAAAACCCCAATGTAAGGATTAGCTTCAATGTGTAGATATTCAAACCAACCCCTCCATCGAATAGGACTCTTTTGATCTTGTGTTTATGTATGAAAGCTTCAATATGAAGGGAGGCATTATGGGGTTGAGTGATAGACATATCATCCTTCTTAGTGAATGATAGGGAGTGCGGTGAGGTGATGTGACTGACCATAGTTTGGAATTGCTCTTCAGCTAGGTTCGTGGGAATGGAGGCTTATGCTAAGGCTTTGTCAAGTATGGACCTATGAGAAGGAGATAGACGTAGAAGTTCCAACATGGAGATGTGTACAGATGTTTTGTGGAGTTGATCCACGATACTGTATTGACTAGACGGAGGAGCAGAAGCTCCTCTAAGGGTGACCCTGTTACTATGGGTAGTAACATTACAATCCAGGTCTTTGTTGATAGTGATCACATTGAGGTGTGAGTCACCTTCTCAGATATGGTTAACAACATAGTCGAAGCCAACATTTGTGTAGTTTGCATTGTTAGAGCCACCGTTGTTTCTGTTGGAAGGTCCTCCCTGTTCATAGTTAGGAAGAGGATCCTTGAATGCCTGATGATCATTGTTGGAGGTATGTTCGTGAGATTGTCCATTAACAGATATTTTGTTTTGCTCTATTAAGTCTTGGATTATATGCTTGAGTGCAATACAATCATTTGTCTTGTGCCCCCTATTTCGGTGGTATTCGCAGAAGTCGTTGTCGTTCCACCAATGGGGTTTGACCTTTGGTTCGTACTCTCATGCTGAGGGAAGCGTTATGAGATTGTTGGTGATTAGCTTCCGTAGGGTAGTTTCTAGTGACTCATCCAAGGGTGTGAACTTTCTCCTAGGCTGAAAGTTGGTAAACCTAGATTTAGTATTTCTTGGTTTGTTTTGTGGGGGGTTATTTTGAGGTGTTGATAGGTTGAAAATTGGTTGCTTAGGTGCAGTATTTTTGGCATCCACCACCCCGTCATTCACAACGTTCTTGTTTTTAGTCTAGAATCTAGGTTTGTCATTGTTGGTGTTGGTATGGGGAGAGTCTTTATAGAGCTTGATTTGACCTTTTGCGATTAGGGCTTTTTCTATGATGAGTCCCATCTCAATGATTTTGCTAAAAGAAGTAGGACATTGGATTTGGATTTGGCAGCTTAGGTCCGTTTACAGATTGTGGATGAACATTTCTAGCATCTGTTTCTCTGGCATTTGGTGTGGGCACTTGCTTGCCAGTTGTCTCCATCTTTGTAAGAAGGCAGCGAAAGATTCTCCACCTTTCTATTTGGTGTTACAAAGATCCAATATTGAGGTGTCGTGCTTAATATTGTAAGAGAAGTGGGTGACAAATTTGTCTACAAGCTCATTGAAATTTTTAATACCAGGTGGTAGTCTAGAGAACCATTCCATGGCTTGCCCACCTAAGCTTTGTGGGAAGAGTTACATAAGGTAGGTGTTGTTATGTGCGACCTCGAGACAAGCAGCATTGAATTCTCTGGTGTGATCCCTTGGGTCCCCCTTTCCTCGATATTTGTCAAACTTAGGCACCTCAAATTTTGAGGGGAAAGGTATCATGACCAAGGCCCTATCAAAAGGATATGGTGAAATATCCTCTAGGGTGTAATGTTTAGTTGATGCTCCCATTTTCATGTCTGAAATTTGTTGTTGGAGATCTTCATACTTTTGGTTCATTAGACTTAGGGTATCTAAGGAGTCAATTGTTGCTTTTCTCTTATCCATGGGTATTTCATCATGTCTACTTCCTTCAGGGATTCTTTCTTCATTAGTTTCTTTGAGAGCCTCCATGTCATAATCCTTAGGGAGTTTGACTCCTAGATTTGCTAGATGTAAAAAGAATTTTGTTGGGTCTTGGGCAAGCACCCCTTCTAATAGGCGTTGAAATTTTGGGTCATGCTGCGTGTGAAGGATCTCATCCATAGAAATTTCTTCTTCATTTTCGTGAGTGTTTGGAATCATTTTGTCAGCCATTTCTAACTGTTTTTGTTTTTGTAACCTAGCTAAGACCATGCAAGGGTGGTAAAGAAATGGGATGGAGTAAGATTAGAAAATTTGAGCAAGGTGCTAGAATGAGACAAGGTTTTAGCAAGGTTCTTTGTAGATCTAGTTGGTGTCAAACAAAGTGGGGTATACAAAAGCGATAGTCTAAGTAAGGATGCTAGAAATCTGTATACTTGATATTGTCTAGTCTTGCACAACCCCCTAGTGGAGTTCCGAAAGGATAAGTAACCCTTGGTATTGGAGACTCACTAGGTTTTTCTTGAGGTTTGATTTTGATTAAGAAGAATTTGGCTATAATCTTGTTGGAATCTTGGAAGAATTTGGCGAGATTTTTGGATGAACAAGCAGCTATGGTGCAGAAAAGAAGGAGAAATGGTTGATTTGCAAGGTCTTAATCAGATTTTTGGAAACTGAAACAGATTTGAAAAGGTTTTGAAAATGTTGAAAATTTTTGCTCTTGGAAGATACTGGTTTACTCTCTGGTTTGGTTTTTCAAGATTTTCCTTTTTTTTTTGGTCTGAAAACTTGGTGTTTTTTAATTGAGAATTCTGATTTTTAATTGTGGCAAAGACACAACAAACACATAGAAGTTTTCATGATTTTATCTTTTTTTTTTTTTTTTTGTATTTTTGGACTATTTTGACTCAAAGACAAGTACAACCTAGGCTGGATAGGATAGTATTTGTTGAATCCTTTAGCTGTGCCACTCAAAGTGTTTAGCTCCAGGATCTAGTAGCACCAGCTCCCCTCCACGGCACTCACTTCTCACGCATACCAAATCCAGCTTTCCTTAGGCTCGTACCCCCACCGAACCTTAGGATTGTCCCTGCTACCTCTACTAAGAGTCACTTGAATCAATGCCGCTTCAAGGGCTCTGCCCTTTGCATCAACAAATAGGGGTTTTTGGCTTACTACACAATTGGTTCTTAGTTAGGGCAACCGTTCGAGTGGTTACACATGTGGTGGCACTACTCTCTGTTATGGAGTCTCCCAGCCTCAAAGGGTTACGCCTATGAGGGTTTTGGGGGAGGTTGGCCGTCGGTGTAACACAACAGCACTCATTGCAGGAGGTTTTCACCTCAAGAACAATTTATTTTAAGTGGCTTGGTAGGGCTTAGCTTTAGCCTATTACCACTTAGGGTTGTTCCCACTTGGACAGGTGTGCATCCAAGGGCAGGCCCCCCTAAAGGTTAAACAAATAGAATAACAAGTCTAGCACTTTGGTCACCCAGTTAAGGGGAGAGCATAAGCCTATTGTCATTTGCAAGCACAGAATACACTGGTTAATCCAACCTAGTTAAAATTAGAAAAACTAAATGGGCTACTCTACTTGTGCACTCACATAGTTGTTAACTTTGAAGTGATTAGGAGTTGCAATGATTATTTCCTTTGCAAGATAGCAATATTCTTAATTGAAAGAGATAGCCATATAGCAATGATCAATAAAACCAAGATAGCAATAATTTAGTTATCACCCTCCTAATTAGAAACTATGTGAGATTAGCATGCATATTTTTACTTTCCTAATTAGAGTTGGATTAAAATTGTATGCAAGTTGCATGCACAATGGGTTACTCCTTCCTAATTAGAACTAGATGAAAATTGTATGCAAGTTGCATGAAAAATGAGTTACTCCTTCCTAATTAGAACTAGATGAGAATTGTATGCAAGTTGCATGAGAATGTCTAAATCAGTCCTATTCAACACTTAGTGAAAAATGATTGTCTTCAGTGGACGTTTTGCACCAAACTAGATGAGTAGTCTCTTGATTTTGCACCTGTAGTCCACAAAAACAAAAATTGAATCAAGAAGTTTGTAAATCAAATGGTTAAGTGAAAAACACATAATCTAGAAAATTTCATGAAAATATGATTTTTGACAGCAAAATAGATATGAAAATAAGAATCTACACGAAATTCTATGTTGTTTCAAAAAAAAAAATGAAAATTCGCTAAAAAATGCGAAAGGTATGATCATTTGAAGTTTTCAAGAAAATGGGAGGTTTGACTGATTATACCTAATGAAATTGATCAAATAGGCTAAAAATACCTCCCCCACTATGAAGTGTGTTGAATCCCCTTTCCAATGACTATAATTTTGCAAAAAAACTGATTCTCCTGCAAAAAGTTATGCTAAAAGGAAAAAAATACATCTATTTTGCCTACATGAACATTTGTTTTTTAAAAAAAATAAAAAATAAAAAATAAAAATTTAAAAACAAATAAAAGAAAAAAAAGATTTCTAATATTAAAATTTAAAAAAAAATAAAAATAAAATTGCCCTAACCCTAATTTTTTTTGTTTTTGGTTTGTTTTATATTTGTTTTTTTGTTTTTTATTTTATGTTATTTTATTATGCAGGTGCAGGGTGCAGGTGTGGTAATGGCGGTGGTGGTCAGACAGAAGGTTGTGTAGGAGGCCAAGCGGCAGAGACGGTGTGAGCGGATGGCTGGGTGGAGGTGTGGTAATGGCGGTGTACAGGGAGAGGGGAAGTGGCGGCGAGAGTGGGATCCGCAGAGGGAAGGGAGCGGGGGTGGTGGGGCTAAGGGGATCAGGAGTGGGGAGAGGAGGGTGGGAAGGGAGCGGCAGAGGGATGATGGGAGAGGGGCTGAGGGCATGGGAGAGGGGCTAAGGCCGCGGGAGGGAAGCGGGGTTGGGATCTACAGGAGGGATGGGGTAGGCAGGGGGCATGGGGAAAGGTGGGGGGGAAGGGGATCAGAGGGGTCAGGGAGGGAGCTGGGAGGGGCAATGGGGGTCAGGATTAGGGGAGGGGTGTAGAGGGAGGAAGGGAGGGGGGATTGGGGGTGCAGGGTCACGGGCCTGCGTGGGCAGAGCCCAAAAAAAAAATTTATTATTTTTTTTTGAAATAAAATGTAATCTAAAAAAATTGAACTCTTTTTTTTTAAATAGTGGAAAAATTAAAAAAAAATCAAAAATTTTCTAGTAACCTAAAGTAGGCAAATGATATGTTATTTTTCACCTGTGAGGTCCAATTGAGCATAAAAGGTCGTGTATGAAAGTTGCTGTCCAAATTTGTAACAAAACTCCCTTGAAGCTGTGACAGAACACACTCAACAAAACACTTAGAAACAAGATGGGTTAGATCACGGTGGGTGCCAAAATGTGAGGGTAAAATGTGGATTAATCTATTAAGAATAATAAACCCAATACATCTATGAAATCTAAAGGAGAAAAGTAGATTAAATAAAAAGCAATGATACTTACAACTGCTTTCACCTTGCGTCTTCCATAGTTTGCCTATCTGTTCTTGATCTTGATGATGAAGACCTCAAAAGCGTATGCTCTCTTGCTTGTTGAAGATGACAAGGACAAAATGGCTATGATATTTTACTTGTATTTGAAGATGAGCTTGAAACACAAATGTGTGATGGATGATATGAAGTGCTTATGAAGATGGGGGTGCCAAAGGCGCACTTGTGTTTCTGCAGCATAAGTTTACTCAAACAATGCATATCAAATGAAGAAGAAGAGGGTTGCATTTATAGAAATAAGTGAGAGCATATCAACGGTTGAGAAGAAATACAAAGATCAAAGGTTGAGAATGGTTGAGGAATGTGCAACTAGTAGAAATATGACAAGTGTCTCACCTTCATCATGAAAGAGGGGATTTGACAATATTGATTAGAGAGTTAACTCCTTTAAGTGATTAGTTATTAGACTTGATTAGTTAGTTGGAAGAATGGATTATGGAATTGACTAAATTGATTGAGGGATTAACTCAATTGACTAGTTAGTTAACACTTTTGATTGATTAGTTAACTAACTTTGATTAGAGAAGAAATAAGACATGTGGGTGAGGGAAAATTAGATAATTAAATATTTAATATATTTAATTACATGTGCAATAGGGTGAGGTGGAAAAGGTGAGGTGGAAAGATGAGGTGGATTTATGAAATTAGGACTTAGGATAGAGTAATTTGGGAATTAATTAAATAATGTAGGATTATTTAATTATGTGAGACATTAGAGGAACTTAGGGAATTTAATTAAATAAAATAATTTTATTTAATTATGGGATAATGAATCAATCAAATAAACTTAGAATATTTATTTAATTGATAGAAGAAAATATGAATTAAGATAAATATAAAATATTTATTTAATTCAAGATGAGCCAATTTTAGGTGTATACACCAGCATATCATGTCACCAAGGCAGAATTTATTTGTGAGATTGTTGGTCTAGAAAATCCCTGGTATCATGACATTTACACCTACTCCAACATCACACTTTCCCTCCTAAATCCACCCATAAACAACAATGATCCCTCATTCACCAAGCTGCCCACTGCACTATTCTTGCCGACACCCTCTATTGTCAAACTCTTCTTTGATGCTTAAACACGGAAGAAGCTTCCCTTGCTTTACTCGAAGTCCATGCAGGTATCTGCGGAGTGTACAAAAGTGGAATTGTCCCAGCCAAGAAGCTCTTGTGTACTAGATATTATTGGCCTACTATGGAACATGATGCATGTGAGTATGTGAAGAAGTGTAAGCCCTATCAGTAGCATGGAGACCTCATTCACGCTCCCTCTTAGGCATTGCAACCTATTACTACACCATGTCCTTTCTCTTAGTGGGGCCTAGATCTCATTGGCAAAATCCACCCATCCTCCTCTGATGAACACAAATTCATCATCACTACCACAGAATACTTCACTAAGTGGATCAAAGCCATCCCCCTCACTTTCACCACTGGCAACCAAATTTCCAAGTTCATCCTTTACCATATCATCTACCATTATGGTATCCCATCTGCCCTTGTTTCCGAAAATGGTAAACCTTTCAAAAACCATGATGTTCAGGATCTTTTGAATAATTCCACATTCAACATCATTGGTCCACTCCATATTACCCACAAGGTAATGGACAGGCTAAGGCAACTAATAAAACGCTACTCAAAATCCTCAAGAAAGTTGTCAATGAAACTGGCCATGATTGGCACCTCCATATCCATCCCGTCCTCTGGGCCTATCGCACTAGTATTCATACACCCACAGGTGCTACACCATATTCCCTTGTCTTTGGAGTAGAATCCATCTTACCAATCAAGATCGAATTGCCCTCCTTGCATAATGTCATCACCGATGAAGAATACTGTGCTGCACGCCTCCAAGAGCTTGAGCTATTGGATGAACAATGACTCAATGCCCTTAATCACCTCCAAGCATACCAAAATTGTCTTCACAGATTCTATAAGAAGAAGTTCTGTGCTAGGGAGTTTGTAGTAGGAGATCTGGTCCTAAAAGAAAATCAAAGGAATCTGTCTAAGCGAGAAAAGATAGGAAATTTTGAACCTAATTGGCTTAGACCCTACATTGTCACTTCAAAGTATGGCTCTAGAGCATATCGCCTCTCCACCCTTGAAGGAGAAGAACTAGAGGAGCCCATGAATATCATTCACTTGAAACGGATCCATAGTTAGTTTGCTGAATACCCCATGTCAAAAATATAAAAAAATCAAAAAATCTAAAAAATTATTAAAAAAATATATAGTAAAGAGAAATAATCCATCCTATGGTGAAAACCACTCCTTATGGTGCCTTAGATAAGTACCATGATGAAAACCTGCTTACAGGCATCATGTGTAGGTTCAATCCAAATCCATTGTTCAAATCACCTTCCCATTTTCACTAGTACTATCCAATCCAATTATCCCCTCGTCTGAGCTTCAGAATAAACCCATAATCTGAGCTTCTATTGTCCATCATTCCTAAAACATCTCTCATCTCCCCATTACTTAATTACCATCTTTCCACATCACCATTTCGTCACTCACTCTACCCTCCTATTCATCCATGACCATGGTCCCTTTAATGTTCTCATCACACCAACACCAGTCCCTACCTATCGTAGTTTTCACACCATGTTACCCATCAACCAATTGACATCCACATTCACTAAACCATATCTCATCATTCCACATGAACCAATCCCTATTCTTGCATCATCAAGTCTCCCAGAACTACATATCATCACCACCTACGTTGTAATGTGCCTTGATCCCATGGATACAAGGTATGTAGGCAGTCTGGAATATGAAGGAAGTATCCAATATGTAGGTACATATGATGCACCCATCCAACCTACTTGGATGTTCCCACATTCCTAAGCTTGTTGATTACACTTGACTTATGATCAATATACTTGCTGGGCATCTCATCAAAGCATAACACTCTCACAAAAAATCTTTCACCAACATATTGGCTTTTTCATAACTAGCAGCACGTATCCCTCTGTCTATCCTTAGTTTAGTTTATTCCATCATCGATTCTTGTCCTAGGATACATCCTTCCTACAATGGACAAAATCATCACATCCTCCATCTATCCTTTGGAAAGAGATAGAGTAGCTATGTGTTTTGGATCAGTCATTCTTTTGGTCTTTGATTTTTATCTTATGCATCATTCTTGGACTATTTCAAAACTGCCTTGATCTCATTATATCATAGTAAGTGACAAATAATCCAGAATGGGGCATGGTCATTGCTTTTGTATTTCATGCTTGTGGGAGGTTCTCATTACTCTATATAAGTATTCATACCTCGTGGATTGTAGGGTCAGTTCATGCATATTGATCCCCTTCTACATCTAAGGTTCTTCATACCTTTGGTGTATTAAGGACTTATGATATGAGTCCCCTTCCCTAATCTAGACAAGGTTGTACTATTATAGGCATGAATGGGTTCATCCTATTGTTTGTAGGGTCAAGTCCTATGCATGGATGCCTTGTCACCTTGGTTCCACATACCCTGGTGCATAACATCCTATGCTATATCAACAATAGCACTCAATTTTTATTATTAATGGTAGTATATCTCAATATGATGAAGTTCCTTACATTTACATATACCCTCATCACCCTATCTCCCTATTCTTGCTTCACGATTCACTAAACACTTACATTTCCATTCCCCACTACATTCTACTATCCACTTTCTTCCCATCATTTTGTGACCATTTTTAGGGTTCTATTAATGTGTCATGATTACCTGTCATCCTGCATCACCCCTCCTGTGACCTCGTGGCCCGAGCTAAGCACTCCTTGCCTTCTGTCTTGTCTGATCACCCTTGCAAGTTCCCCCCATCTCAAGAAAACCTCTCCCAACCATCCCCTTCACCCCATCACGCTATCTAAAAAAAATGATTAGCACCCAGTGGGTGCTAATCCCTACCCCAGCACCCATTAGGCACTAATCCCTACCCCAGCACCAAATGGGCACTAATCCTTACCCCAGCACCCATTGGGAGCTAATCCCCACCCTAGTGCCAATTGGGTGCTACCCCTTACTCCCTACCCCTCCCCTGTCCTTGTCCTTATGACCCCTGTCCATGTCCTTGTCCTTGTGACCCCTATCCCTACACCTAGCCCTAAACTATCTCCAAACCATCCTAAACCATCCTAAACCATCTCTAAACCATCCTAAACTATCTCTAAACTACCCTAAACCATCTCCAAACCATTCTACACCATCTCTAAACCATCCTAAACCATCTCCAAACCATCCTAAGCTATTCCAAACCAACGCTAAACTATTCCAAATCTATCCTAAAACATTCCAATCCATTCTTGCAAACCACTTCATTCCATTCCAAATCCAATCCACTATAACTTTCTCTCTCATCATCCAAAGCAATTTATCCAAATCCAAGACTAAAATTTGGCCTTCAAACTATCCCAACACACACCAAAGGCACCAATCCCTACCCTCCATGGTCTGGGCACCAATCCATGAGCCTAGGTGCCAATCCCTACCCCTCCATATCCTAGACGCCAATCCATGAGCCTAGGTGCCACTCCCTACCCCTCCATGGCCTGGGCGCCAATCCATGAGCCTAGGCACCAATCCCTACCCCTCCATGGCTTGGGTGCCAATCCATGAGCCTAGGTGCCAATCCCCACCCCTCCATGGCTTGGGTTCCAATCCATGAGCCTAGGCACCACTCCCTACCCCTCCATGGCCTAGGTACCAATCCATGAGCCTAGGCACCCATCCCTACCCTTCCATGGGCTAGGCACTAATTCATCCTAGCCCATCATCCCAATCGCTCTCCCCATCCTCTATCTATCCATATCATATACATTTCACCCCAATTTTTGTCAAAATAAAACTTGTAGATCATCCATCAAGCCTCATCCCTAATCATCTCCAAACTACTTGTAATTAAACCCCAACCGCATCCAATCATCCTCCAATCACTTGCCACCATTCCTACACTATCCTAAATGATCTCTAAACAACCCTAAACCATTCCAAACCATTCTAAACCATTCCTAAACTACCCTAAATCATCTCTAAACTACCCTAAACCATTCCAAACCATTCTAAATCATCCCTAAACTATCCTAAACTATCCCTAAACTACCCTAAAGCATCTCCAAACCATCCTAAACTATCTCTAAACCAATCCTATACTATTCCAAATCTATCATAAAACATTCCAATCCATTTCTACAAACCACTTCATTTTAGGTCTCATTTGCATAGTAAGAGTTGCTCCCTATCAAATCCAATTGCAATTGTGTCAAGGCCACCAACTGCATATCCAATCCCATGCCTTTACGATCAAATTTCATTACAACATTTCATCTCATTCAGCCCTTTACATCAATAGAGATTCCCAAACATAGTCTTCCTAAGGTTGAAACATAGGGTGAAACTATCAAAGCTTTATTGTATCACAAGCACAACTCTGGACCAAGAGACCTTGATATCCTTTTTCAAATCAATCATGACTTGGGCTTAATACCTCAAGGCTAGTTTTAGTCCATCCTTCCAAGTGAATTTTGAAATTCATGGGTTCACTTTAATCAATCATCCTTCCAATTGAAGTCTGAAACTCATGGCTTCACCTTAATCAATCATTTCATTCACACCTCAAGGTCTTGATAAATCTAATTTATACTTTGACAAGGTCATTAGTAGATGAGAGTCCCCTCTTGGAGCTAGACTTTTTAGAGACTATTATCATTCACCTTTATCATTGTCTGGGCCTTATCAACTCACATTGACATCCCCATAACATCCCACAATTCACAAGTCTTGTTTGGTAGAGACATGGTTGAAAAACAAAGGGAAAGGGAGTAGATCCTCCTAGCCATCCCTCATTCTAAACATCCTATAGGGTGTGTGCAAGAAGTTGAGTCCACTTTTTGGCAAAAAAGTGGAAGTGTTTTCCCTGATTTTTAGAATTTGTCACATTTGACCTAAAAATTTGAAGCACTTAAAGGTGGAATCTTGAAAAAAGTCACTAAATATGAAATGTAGTACTCGGAGTCTAGTTTCTAAATATGTAATTTTTTTTAATACCTAGATTGATGAGTGTCAAGTAGCACCCATGAAATACATCTTTTTACCTCTCTTTTTCTCCTTCCTGATCCCATCTTTCTTAATGTCTGCACCCAAATAGGCTAGCAAGATTGTTCTAGATAATTATTAATTGAAGATAAATTACTTAAGGTCATAATTTTTGATTAAAGGACTAATGTGCATGGAATTGATGGAAAAATGCAAAAAAACTTCTCTTTTTGAATCAATAGGTATAGATGTTCAGAATGGAAATTTTGTGCATCTCCAAAGGTAGTCTTCAATGATCTCTGAAGACAATACCAGAATACCACGACACCAGAAGTTTTGAAGTAAAGAGCAGAGCCTCTCTGGAGCTGGATGAGAGTTTGGACAATCTCCGGAGCTGAACAAGAAGGCCACATTGTATCTTTGGAGCTACAGACATATCTCTGGAGTTGTAGATAGGGTCAGATATCTCCAATACCTCCTAAGAGTAGGGCATATTTCTATCATAAGTTGCCGATCAAGCACTTTTACCAGTGATCGTGATACCCCTCATTTCACTCAAATCATCATCTGAGTGGTGAAGGGTCGTCTTTAGTTAACTGCTGGAGTTTTTATCTTTTTAAAGTTTTTGCATGAGTTACTGATAAAACTGATTCAATATCCATATTTTTAGGGCCTTGCTGCCCAAATGTATTAAGACTCAAACTTAGAATTCAGAGTGGACTTCTGTTCCACTCAATCTACTTTTATTGCATGGTTATTTTTCCATAGTTAGATAGCTAGTATAATAAAGAGATGGATGTCATCTCATAGAAGAACTGGTAGATAAGATAAGTGATATGTCATCACTCATTTTATATATACTTATAGAAACAGTAGAAAATATATACAACGATGGGTTATTCTGATTCTCGGTAATCTCAGTTTCTTTGATATCAATATTTTTCATGAATGCAAAGCGAATGGAATTGGACCAAATTTAGTTGTGATCTTATTCTTTTGTGTTGATTCCCTACTATATCCTTTAGCCCCAAGGGTGTGGAGCAAGGGCCCACTCTCACCACCAAGGCAGAAGGCTAGTACCACTATTTTGTTATTTCATATTTTGCTGTGAAAAGTATTTACTGATTTTGATAGATAGATGCATGTTGTTGTTTTTAATATTTCTTTAAATAACTCTTTGTTTAATTTTGTTTTCAGAATTCCTTCAATTCATTCCGTAAGTAGATAGATCAATCTCTTCAAATTAGTAGAAGTCATTAAGATTAGCTAGGAAAAACTGGTAACTGTAGAATCCCTAATTGCAGATAGCCAGGGACATAGCCCCTAGATTTTGACATCTGAAATGTGATTAAATGATGAGGTACAATGACACCTTGTCATTTTTGGCATCATTGCTGGGGAATCTTGTGTTAATTAAGGAAACTTAGCTAAAATAATTTTTAGGATAGATCTGTATGGTTAGAGGTAGAGATTCAAAAGGAAGATATATAAAACAAACACCCCATCAACAAACCATAGGGGAAAGCAATGGGGTGGCACAAGATCATGTTGAAGAAAGAAACCTAAAACCTACTTTGGAAGCTACACCTCAAATCAATAATCCCTTAGATCCTCCAAATCTTCCACTCACCTATTATATCCAGGAATTACAACAAAAGTTTCAGGCAGATCCTTTAATAGAACCTAATTCCTAGAACCTCAGGGAGAAGAACCAATACTAAACATGGACA
Source organism: Cunninghamia lanceolata (assembly GCA_027924645.1). Lineage (NCBI taxonomy): Eukaryota > Viridiplantae > Streptophyta > Pinopsida > Cupressales > Cupressaceae > Cunninghamia > Cunninghamia lanceolata. The sequence continues at coordinate 1,520,586 of BSBN01000609.1, forward strand.
ATGATAATCATGAAGAAGAGGAAAATCAGGCTCCAAGAACCTTTTCATATCCTATTGTTTTGGCTACTGGAGACAATGCTCCTATGAAGAATATCTCACTAGCACACTTGCCAAATTTTAGAGGACTTTCTTCTGATGATCCAGATCAATTTTTTTTAATTCAAAGTAGTCTTCCAAACTTATGATTATGGATCAAATAACCAAAAACTCAAACTATTCCCTTCAACCCTGAAAGATTCTACGATGAGATGGTTTATGGGTTTACCCCAGAATTCTATCCATTCTTGGGATCAGATGGAAATAGAATTTTTGGGAAAATACCAAGATTACTATAGATCTAGTAATAAAAATGAAGAATTGTTTAAAATTAGGCAAGGAGAGGAAGAGACCTTAGAGGACTATGTGGATAGGTTTAATTTTTCCTTGAGAAGGCATGGCAACCTAGTAGATCACTCCTTAGTCAGAACCCTATTTGTAAAAGGATTGGATAAAGAATCAAAATAGGCACTAGATCTAATGGGAAAAGGAAATATCAACAAAATGGTTATACCTACTATAGAAGAACTCTACAGGAACTATTCTAGAACCCAAGATGAAGTGAGATTATCCAAAACTTTTAAAGGGAAAAATGAAATAGGATAGTTAATGGAAGAGATTGTAAATCTAAAAATAGATATTCTAGTCCAATTAAATACCACATTGGATGGAATTCAAGCAAAAACTAGAACAACTAATCAAAATAGAACAACTGAACCACTCTCCATCTATTGTCCTAGGTGTAGAAACAAACATCTATTGAGAGAATTCCCTTTGGACAAATTGGAGATTTGTCAGATCTATGATAAGGAACATCCTACCAGTCAATGTAGTCAACTTCCAGCCTTGAAAAGATTAAGCAAAAAGAATGTTGTAATGGAAGAAGAATTAAACTATGTGGGACAAAAATAAGCTGGGAATTTCCCTTATAATTAGTATCCAAACCAGACTTCTTATAGGGGTCCTTCTAATTGGGGAAATAATCAATGGAATCCAACTTGGCATGGGCCTTAGAATAATCATCCTTGGGGACAACAAGATTGGCCAAGTCAAAATTGGCAAAATCAGCACTAGGGAAATCAATAGTGGCCACCATAGTTTGGATCACAAAACATGCAACCTCAATGGGGTTCTCAACAGGGATATAATCAACAATACCAAGGACAACCTAGATGTTGCCAACCTCAACAACAAGCTTTACTAACTGGACCTTCCAACACACAAGGTCAATCACAAAATGAACCAGTTAGCCAACCACCTTTACTAGCTTAGCCTATACCAAACCCATGAAATAAACATGGAACAGTTGTTTACATGATAGAACAAGAAAACATGGCTGGTATTAATGCTATATATTCAAATAATCTCCAGCTGCATTCTGGGAAAGCATTCCCAAGACCATCTCCTCCAACTATAGTTGAAATAACCAATGATAAGGAACCTAAAAATTCATCCACTCAACTCCTAGAGGAGATTACTAACAAAAAAGTGCTAAAAGAATCATCCTTGGATAACTCTAGAGTTGCTCCTAAAAGACCGACTCCAGAGAACATTCCTAAACACAATTTTGACAAGAGCTCCGGAGATGCTCCAGAGATGGAAAAAATAGCACCATAGCCAAAACAACTTAAACAGTATGTTCCCTAGAAAAAGATCTTACAAAAATAAGTCCAAACCAACTTGAAATCAAAACTTTTACAAGTAATCAAGCAACTAAACATCGGAATTCCTCTTCTCCAAGCAATCAAAGATGTACCAGAACTAAATCAGTTCATTAAACAGTATTGTATCAAAACATAGGGTAGGAAGAAAAACTTTCCTTCCACAATATAGGTGGAAGGAAAAGTAGTAGATCTATTGATGGGAGAAATGCTCCTCCCAAAATATGGAGACCCTGGAAATCCTGTCATAACTATTTTCATCTTAGGGCTAGAAATTTCAAATGTTTGGGTTGATTTGGGAGCAGCAATTAATGTGATGACAGTTCACACAATGGACAAATTAGCTCTATCAGGTATCCAATCCACAACTAGAATCCTTCAACTTGTTGACCAGTCAATAGCTATCCCAAAAGGAGTAATAATTGATGTACTAGTTGTAATAGAATCATGGGAATTTCTAGTAGACTTCCTGATATTAGAACTGATAAACCAAACAAATGCTTACCCACTGATTTTAGGAAGACCATGGCTAGCTACAGTAGTAGTAGCATCTATTGATTGTTGAAAAGGGGATATGGTCATTTCTAATGGGGTAAATTTAAAGAAAATATCTTTGTATCCTCTAGCTAAACCATCAATACAATATACAGGAAGAGTATGGGTGAATGAACTAGAGAACAAAGACAACAGTGCCTCAGTAGCTATGCTACCATTAAGGAACATCTGGGAGAGTTAGAAGAAGAAATCTACTATGATACAATACAAGACATTACTCACATCCTAATCAATAAGGCTGTGATGGAGCTCACCCAAGATTCTAGGAGAGAACTTCTTTACTTCTTCTCATTGTACCCTTGCCAACATCATTCCTTGTGGGGAAACCTTTTATAGAGACTTAGCCACTTTCCACATGTTGTTTCCACATTATTTTCCTCTCAATACCATGACTCCAATGTATGGATTGACTACATCTATGGATCAAATCACAAAATAGGTCATGATTTTACCAAGGAAAATACTTAATATCAATACTCAGTTAACAACAAATCAGGAAGGAAAACTTATCCAACTTCTGATTTCCCATTCAACAGCTTTTGCTTGGGAATACCAAGATATGAAGGGAATACCTCCTGAGATCTATACCCATCATATATACATTGAGGATATTAAACCTGTTAGACAACCCCAAAGAAGATTGAATCCTGCTTTAAAAGACATTGTTAAAATTAAAATAGAAAAATTACTACAAGCAGGGTTTATATATCCAATCTTAGACAGTCAATGGGTCTCACCCCTTGTCATAGTACCTAAAAATAATGGGTAATGGAGGGTGTGTATTGACTATAGGGAGCTAAACAAAGCTATGAAAAAGGACTACTTTTCCTTACCATTCATTGACCAGGTGCTGGACAACCTCGCTGGGAGAAAGTATTTTTCTTTTCTAGATGGATTCAGTGGTTATAACCAAATTCAAGTGGCACCTGAAGACCAGAACAAAACCACCTTCACTTGCTCTTGGGGAAATTTTGCTTACAAAGTTCTTCCCTTTGGACTATGCAATGCCCCAGCTACATTTCAGAGACTTGTTTTAGCTATTTTCACTGAACTAGCTAATGAATGCATGGAGATCTATATGGATGACTTTACTGTGTATGGGGATAATTTTGAAGAAGCTCTCACAAACCTTGAGAAAGTACTAAAATGCTATGAGAAAAATCAATTATCCCTTAGCCATGAAAAGTGCTTCATGATGGTGGAGGAAGGAATTGTTTGGGACACCACATTTCAACAAAGGGGATCAAAGTGGATCAAAATAAGATATAAGTGATCACACGGTTGCCTTCACCCAAAAATCAGATAGATGTTAGAAATTTTCTAGGTCATGCAGGTGACTATAGGAGATTCATAGAAAATTTCAGTAGAATAGTTGCCCCCATGTTTACCCTTCTTAACAAAGACACAGAATTTCTATGGACAGAAGACTATCAATCAACATTTGAAACCTTGAAAGAGAAGCTTACTATCACACCAATTTTGAGAGGACCTAATCAGACTATACCATTTCACATATAGACTGATGCTTCAAATGAGTCCTTTGGGGCAGTTTTAGGACAAAAGGAGGAAAGAGAGAGTATGCATGCCATTTATTACATCAGCAAAAACCTTACCTCTACAAAAAGAAATTACACCACAACTGAAAAATAATTCTTGGCAATCATCTATGCTATAAATAAATTTAGGCATTACATCACTGGATATAAAATATTTATACACATTGATCATGTAGCCATCAAGTATCTAATGAATAAGCTAGTAGTGGGTGCAAGGATCATCAGGTGGTTATTGTTGTTGCAGGAATTTGATATTACCATAGTTAATAATCCATGTAAGTTTAATTTGGTTGCTAATTTTTTGTCAAGATTGCATACAGGAGGAGAAAACCAACCAGTGGAGGACAAGTTCCCAGATGAACATCTTTTTGTTATCTCCTCTACTGTACCTTGGTTTGCTGACATAGCTAATCTTTTAGCTACAAGCTTGTATCCATCCCATTTTACCTCAAAAAAAAACATTTAGTTAAAGAAAGTTTATCTTACAAATGGTTGAATGGTTTACTATTTAAATGTGGTCCTAATTTCATTCTACGCAGGTGTTTAAAAGCTGACGAGATTTTTGATGTGTTGAGAGCATGTCATGCTGAACCATCTGGTGGCCATTACTCCTCCCACCGGATAGTCCACAAGATCCTCGGAGCTAGTTACTACTAGCCCTCTCTTCATAAAGATACAAAGAAGTATGTGCAACACTGTGACCAGTGCCAAAGGATGGGACAACCAACCTTTACCGAGGAGATGTTACTGCATCCTCAAGTCATGATGGAACCATTTGAGCAGTGGGGTTTAGACTTTGTGGGACCCATTTCTCCACCATCATCAGGCAAGGAGTACATTCTAGTATGCATAGACTATGTTACTACATGGGTTGAGATTCAAGCATTACAATTTGCATGAAAAGAAAAAGTTGTTGATTTCCTTTATAATAAGATTTTCTTAAGGTTTGGATCCCCAAGATCAATAATTTCAGATAGAGGACCTCAATTTACTTCACAGGTAATCAGAGCATTCATAGATTTATATCAAGTCAAGCACACAAAATCTTCACCTTACCATCCTCAAGCCAATGGGCAAGTAGAAGTAACTAATAGGGAACTTGAAAATATTCTGACAAGGACAGTAACAATAAACAAAAAAGATTGGGCTAACAGATTACCTGAAGCAGTTTGGGCTTACAATACCACTTGGAAGTCCACAACAAAGTTCTCACCATATGAATTGGTTTAGGGGAAAAAGCCTATTTTGTCTATAGAATTTGAACTCCAAACACTTAAAATTGTATTGGATATTGGTCTACCATTGTCTATAACTCAATAGAAAAGAATTCTTCAGCTTAATGAGTTGGATTAAATTTGGACAAAGGTCATTTAGCACAAAGAACTGGTTCAGTATAAAAGGAAGCAATAGCATGACCAGCACATCAAAAGGAGGACATTTTATCAAGGTGATTGGGTTCTTCATTATGATTCTAAATTCAAAGAGTTCAAAGGGAAATTACAAACTCATTGGATGGGTCCTTATCAAATAAAGGAAGTTTTTGAAAACATAACAATATTATTGGAACCTATTGATGGAGGCACAGACACATTCTTAGTAAATAGTCACCGAATTAGACTCTATAAAAGACCATCTACTAAAGAAGAGTTTCTTAATGATTTATGTTTTGATACAGGGGATACCTCCTCTATCATAGTGTTGGACTAAAAAAAGGGGGGGGGGAAGGAAGGTTGAAAACCAGCAAATGGCGAACTTCTAAAAAAAGAGAAAGAAGGAAAATCAGTAAATGGTTGTCTTTCTCAACCAAGGGAGTTGAAAACCACCTGTTAGGGGTAAATTGGATTCAACAATGAATATGCAATGATAAACAATATCAAATACCCAAAACTCAATAGAATAGTGAACTAAGAAGATTAAACCAAATAAATAATGAATCAACAAATGTAAACCTTCCTTAGATTGAAACTTCCATTGTTGCCTATCAAAAATCATCCTTGTCTGTATGAAAAGGCCTTCAGTGAGTGCACTTCTTTGCTTTGTCAAGAATGTTGATTATGAATGGCTGTGGTGATGTTGCAATGAAGAGAAGCTCCAAAATGATGGTAGTAGTGTGTAGTGTGTAATAACAAAAGCGTGATCACAAGCAATGAAGGAATTGGTGCCAAAGGCACGCTGTAATTCCTGCAGAGTAACAATACTTAAAGCTTGGATGAATAGAATGGAAGAATAGGGTTGTACTTATAGACTTGAGAAAAATAAGATCAATGGTATAGAATACTTGAGAAAATCAACGATTGAGAACAGATGAGGAACGTGCAATGAATAAGAAGAAGACAAGTGTCACACAAAAGCTGTTTTATTTGAGTTAATCACTTTCTTTTCTAAAGATAAGACACGCTTTTCATAAATTAGAAAGTTTTTTTCTAATTTAAGAGATATTAATAAAAACAAGGTTGATTGAATAGATAACTCAACTTAAGATTTGCTTTTGCATGATTTGAGAGAAATTAAATAATAAATTATTTAATTGTGTGTGCATGGAGAAGAAGACTTATTTTTAGAAGAATTTTGAAGAAATTTGAAGAATTTTGAAGATAAGAAAGCAAATTAAATAAATAAATTTATTTAATTATTGTGCATGATTTGGAAGAATAAATAAAATATTTGATTTATTTTATTTTTGGAGATTGGGAGGATTTAAATAAATTTGATTTGATTTATTCAAATTTGGAAGAATGAATTTGATTTAATTAAATAATTGGAAATTATTTAATTGTTGGAAGAATATGAATCAAATAAATAAATTTGGTTATTTATTTATTGATAGTAGAATTAGAAGGGAATAAATATTAAGAATATTTATTTAGACTGAATCGTGTCATTTCTAGGCATATACATTTTGCCCCTCTTTGATGCAATGCAGTTTATGGCATTGCTTCAAAGAATAGATAGTCTAATAATGATACATGCCCCAGTTTGCCCCTGGTACAGGTTATGATGATAGGATGCCCCTTCAGGAGATTGGACAAGAAGAAGGAAGAAGGATGAGAGATGGACAATCTCATGAAGATGAAGGAAAACTAAGTTAGGTTGGAAGGAAACATGATAGTTTTTAGAGAAATGGGAAGAAAAATTGGAAGAAACAGATGCAGAAAGTAGTCGTAGTCACCACATAGCCAAATTAAGGTTTGCAAGCTATAAATAGGAGTTGGGTCCACAATACAATTCATTTGCACATTTGTCTTAGCTTGATTTGCTTCAGAGAGCTCAGAGCAGCATGGCAGCTAGAGAGGCAGATATTCCATGCGAGGAGCATCGATTCGAGCGCGTTCATCGAATCGATCGGCCAGTAGAGGCAGGACCCCCGGTATGTATCCTGAAAAACTTCTCCTAGGGTCGATTTAGGTAGCAATAAATGCTAGGAGAAATTAGGGTAGATAGAAGTGCAGAAATGTAGAGTAGCACATATGTAGCGCGAAATGATGCATGCATTATTTTGCAGCACATATGTGGAATTTAACAACGCATATGCAAAATCGATGCATACATAGAAAACTGTGGCACATGTAATCCTGCGGTGCATATACAACATGTTGTAGTGCATGCGTGAAAGTAGCACATTTGTAGAATGGGACGGTGCATACATAGGTTTTTGCAGCGCATTTGCCAGGAATGGCGCATAGGTCTAGAAATGGTGCTTTTGTTAAAAAGTGGTGCATTTACCACCTGTTGTGGTGCATATGTCATAGATAGGTAGATTACTTAGCGAAATTGACTCGATTGGTGTCCTGTTTGACATGTCAATCGATAAGCTATCTCTGAGATTGTAGGAATCTAGTCAAGAGATGTAGTGTGCTATTTTGATAAATTTGAAATGCTAAGTTCATTGACATGTTTCTATAGATATGTTGAGTATGGTACTTGTAGCTTTAGGTTGTAGTGTTGCAAGTATGAGGATAACCAGTGTTGTCATTGATGTCAACATACTCATATTGCATTAGTAAGAAGGATTGGATGAGTTGTGTGCTGAGGATATTGAGGAAATTAGTCTCAATCAGGAACAGTGAAGAACAGTGATGACAGTAAGGTAAAAGTCCAAGATAAGATGAAGATCAAAGGACGCGGTTTAAAGGGTTTGCAGATATGAGTCTTGAGATGATCCAGTCAAGTTTTCAGAGGTCCACAAAATGATCTGAAGAAGTTATGATTGCTTTAGTAGAACCGGTTCTGGCAGATGTTCAGTGGTGACAGAGTGTCATAGTTTGGTCCAGTGAGCTGTGGAATTGCATTATCTCATTCTGTGGATTGGAGGTAGTGTTGAATAAGTCCATGTAAAGTGACAACTAGATTTGTTCATGGTTTGGAGGTCTGGAATCACCTTTTTTATTATGATAGTGATGACAGACTGTGTTCTTGATGTTCCAGATGAAGAAGAGAAGAATTCTAGTAAGTTGATAAAGTGTGGATGTTTTTGGTGACTCAGGAAAGGTTTTGGTGATCATTGGATCGTGTAAAATTCTTATTGGTGGTCCGCATTGAAGTTAGAGTTTGGATTTGATGTAAAGACCACCGGTTGTTGTTCTTCCTGAGATAGGCTGACTGGATGTACTACATGTCTTCTGGATGATCCAAAAGTGTTTGCCGACTTAGATGAGTGTTCCTAAGTCAATCCCTTGTATAAATAAAGGATTGTGAAGTCATTCCAAAGTGTGAATTGTGTGGATGAGTGTGGCTTAGTGAAGAAAAAGAGCGAAAGGTAGAGCAGGAGTTTTTGGGCTTAAATGGAACTGATTCAGGCATGGTAAAGATGTCAATCTCCAGTTCAAGTTTGTGATACTTGATTACTTTGTAGACAGTGTGTCTCTTGTAGGTAGTGTGCCTCTTGTGAGTAGTGTGCTCGGGTAGTGAGCCCTAATTGGCATGTGCCATCTATTTTGCTTATTCTTCTAACAGAGAATAATCCTTGGGTGAACCACCTCGTGGTTTTTCCCTTAACCAAGTTTTCCACATCAAAATCTTGGTGTCTCATGTGTTGATGTGTATCTGCTCTGGTGTTTATGCTTTATGCTTTCATGAATGATTAATTGCTATGCTATTGAATAACAAAGTGGATTTAGGTGTTTGAATTGGAAGTAAATTTAGGATAACTGATTCACCCCCTCTCAGTTATCAACAATTGGTATCAGAGCCAAGTTCCTCGAAAAAGAGCTTAACCGCTTGAGGAGATCCAGGATGTTGTCATACAAGAAGGATAGTCTGAAGTTTGATGGAACCAACTTCTCTCTTTGAAAAGGTTGCATGAAATGTCACTTGGAGTGTATGGGAAAGGCATACTTGTCCATGGTCACAAAAGCCTATGTACCTCCACAGGGTGGTCCGACAACTCTAAATGAAATCACAAATGCTGAAAACAATCTGTGGACCAAAGAGGCTCTTCTAAGTGCTTTAACTGACTCAGAACTCTCAAATATCATTGACCTACCAACTGCCTATGAGATCTAGGTCAAATTGGAACTTCTGCATGAAGGAGATGAGTATGTTAAGAGTGCAAGGTTGTAGAGTCTCAAAGGGAAGTTTGAAAGACTAAAAATGAGAGATGATGAAAATATTACTACCTTTATGCCAAGAGTAAATGAGTTGGTGTGTGGAATTAGGAATGCTGGTGGAGTTTTGGATGAAAATGAGATTGTCGGCAAAATTCTTAGATCCCTTCCTGCTGCCTAAAAAATCAAGGTTGCTGCCATTGATGAATTCAGAGCCCATACAACTATCACAAGAGACCAACTAGCTGGCAAACTGGCTGCATTTGAAATGACCGAGTTTGGAGATGATCCCCCCAAGACTGAATTTGCATTTAAAGCTAGTGCCTCTGTGAAAGGTAAACAAAGATTTGATCTGGGAGAAAACTCTTCAAGGAAGCTGTCAAGGTATGATCAAGCAAGAAGAGACATGGAAGTGGAAGAAGTAGAAACAACTCAACTTGAAGCCCTCATTGCAAAGAGACTGCTAAGAGGTTCTGGTAAGTATGAAGGAAAATTAGCCTTTAAGTGCTTCAACTGCAATAAGATTGGTCATTTTGCCTTAAGATGTCCGGAAAGATCTACAAGGTCAAATTCTAACAGACAAAGGTTCCAAAAGAATTGTTATTATGTTCATGAAGAAGATGATAATGAAGGAGTAACAGATGATGAATCAGAGATAGGAAATAAATCCGAAAATGAATGGGTGTTTATTGCCATCAAGGAAGAAGATCCAATGTCCTTTGAATCTGTCAATCATAAGGTTGTAGAAAGAGCTTTGGCTGCCCAAGTTGAAGAAAAGGATGATTGGGTTATTGACAGTGGATGCTTTCACCATATGACAGGTGACAAGAACAAGTTCTTAGATTTGGAAAGGTATGAAGGAGGAACAGTAAAGTTTGGTGATATTCTGCTAGTAGAATCAGAGGTAGGGGAACTATTTCTTTTGATGGAAAGAACAAAACTAGTAATGTACTGTATGTTGAAGGATTGAAGCACAATCTTCTCAGTGTTGGACAGTTGGTGGACAAAGGTTATGATCTCTAGTTTATGAATGGAAGATGCAGGATCTTTGAAAGTTCTGGAACTGAGATTGCATCCGGTACTCAAACAAAAGGTAATATCTTTCATCTAGTTGGTACTAATAAAAGTTGTCTATTTGTTCAAGTTGATCAGAGGTGGCTATGGCATAGAAGGATGTGTCATGTAAATTTTGATAACATCATCAAGATAAGCAATACTCAGGCTATAAGAGATCTTCCAAAATTGGTAAAACCTACAAATAGTTTGTGTAAAGAATGTCAGCTAGGTAAACAGAGTAGAGTCTCATTCAAAAGCAAAGATCAGTCCTCTACCAGATTATTGGAATTAGTTCATACTGATCTATGTGGTCTGACAAGAATCAAGAGTATGCAAGGTGATAGATACTTCATGTTACTGATTGATGATCATTCCTAGATGATGTGGGTTACCTTTTTGAAAGAGAAATCAGAAGCTTTTGAGAAGTTCAAAATCTTCAAGGCTATGGTAGAGAATCAAACCAGATTAAAACTAAAATGTCTAAGGTCTGATAGAGGTGGTGAATTCACATCCGATGAGTTCATAGATTTTTGTGAGAAGCATGGCATAAAGAGACAGTTGTCTGCTCCTAGGACTCCACAACAGAATGGAGTAGTAGAGAGAAAGAACCAGACCATCCAGGAAGCATCCAGGATAATGATGATGGAAGCAAATGTTCCCCAGATGTTTTGGAGAGAAGCTGTCAGCACTGCAGTCTATACTCTACCCTGAGTTCAAATCAGAAGCAATACCAGTAAGATTCCTTATGAACATTGGTTTGGCATCACTCCTACTGTGAGATATTTCAGAGTATTTGGTAGCAAATGTTACATTAAAAGAGATGAAGATCTAGGAAAGTTTGATGCTAGAAGTGATGAAGGAATTTTCTTGGGTTACTCCACTCAAAGCAAAGCATACTGGTGTTACAATAAGAGACTGAGAAAGATGATAGAAAGTACAAATGTGAAGGTTGATGAAGGAATTGAGAAGCCCTCAAGGTTTTATGAATATGATGAAGATGATTAGAATAGTACTCTGGTTCAAAGAGCTCAATCCTCTTCTGAAAGTCAAATTCAGACTGATCCGATAAATCAGGAAGAAGAGATAGGTCTGAATGAGCCTGATCAAGAAACAGAAGTGCAAGAAACTCTCAAAGTTCCAAGGTATGTAAGACTGAACCACTCTGAAGATCAAATTATAGGTGACAAAAGCAAAGGTGTGCAAACTAGAAGGACAACTACTCAAAAATATTGTCTGATTTCAAAGATTGAACCTAAGACAATAAATGAAGCCTGCAATGATAAAAACTGGACCAAAGCAATGGAGGAAGAGTTGATGCAAATTGAAAAAAATCACACTTGGGATCTTGTTCCCAGACCCAGAGACAAGAATGTGATTGGAACCAAATGGGTCTTCTAGAACAAACTTAATGAAGTTGGTGAAGTAATCAGAAACAAAGCCAGATTGGTCTGCAAAGGCTACTCTCAAATAGAAGGAATTGATTTTGAAGAAACCTTTGCTCCGGTGGCAAGAATTGAAGCAGTCAGACTATTTCTTGCGTTTGCTGCCTTCAAAGACTTCAAGGTATATCAAATGGATGTCAAGTCTGCCTTCCTAAATGGTGATTTGGAAGAAGAAGTATACATTGAGCAACCGGATGGATTCCAATTGTCTAATCAAGGTGATATGGTCTGCAAGTTGAAGAAAGCACTCTATGGATTGAAGCAAGCCCTAAGAGCTTGGTATGAAAGATTGGATAAACATCTTGTGCAGATTGGTTTCAACAAAGGTACTGCTGACAGTAACTTATATTTTAAAATTGATCATGAAAACATCTTGATTGTTGAAGTATTTGTTAATGATATCATCTTTGGAGGAAAAGATAGCATGTGTAAAACTTTTGCAAATCAAATGAAAAGTGAGTTTGAGATGTCTATGCTTGGTGAAATAAATTTCTTCTTGGGTCTGCAAATCACTCAAACAAAGAAAGGGATCTTCATTTCTTAGACCAAATATGTGAAAGAATTGTTGAGGAAATTTGGGATGGAAGATTCAAAGCCAATGAATACTCCCATGGCAACTGGATGCAAGTTGAGCAAAGATGATGACTCTCCTAAGATAGATCAGACAAAGTACAGATCAATGATTGGTGGATTGTTGTATCTCACTCAAACTAGACCAGATATTATGCAAGTTGCTGGTCTTGTTGCTAGATTCCAGGCTAATCCCAGAGAATCTCATGTCATGGCAATCAAGAGAATTTTTAGATATCTAAAAGGAACAGTGGAGTATGGTTTGTGGTATCTTAGAGATCATGATTTCTCTCTACATGCATACACAGATGCAGATTGGGTGGGAGATGTGGATGATCGGAAGAGTACCAGTGGTGGAGCATTCTTTTTGGGAAAGAGATTGGTTTCTTGGCTAAGGAAGAAACAAGATGCAATATCTTTGTCTACAACTGAAGCAGAATACATTGCAGTAGCAGGTAGTTGCACTCAAGTTTTATGGGTGAAGTAGATGCTAAGAGATATTAAAGTAGAGTATGAGGAGCCTATCACAATTTTCTGTGATAATTCAAGTGCAATAAATATTTCTAAGAATCCAGTGTTGCATTCTAAGACTAAGCATATATCTATCAAGTTTCACTTTCTGAGAGAGCAATTGAATAAGGATGAACTTAGATTGGAATTTGTGCCCTCAAAGGATCAGATTGCAGATATCTTTACTAAACCTCTTCCTAAGGAATCTTTTGAGTATCTCTGGGAGAAGTTAGGGGTTGTTGCCCCTCCAGTGATGAACTAGGATGCACTAATGTGCATCAGTCTGGTGAATATCACAGTCACATCTTCTGATCTGGATTGGTGATGGGGAGCTACTACTCTGGGGGAGCAGCTGGTATGATTCTGATGTGTTAAAGTTGCAAGTATGAGCCCTTTTCCATTGATGTCAAAGGGGGAGAGAATATATGTGAAAAACAAGTGGTTGATGATCAAAGGTTGAGTAGTAAAGAAAGATAAGACATGTGAAGAGTTGCTGCTAATAGGGGGAGCTGTGATAGAAAGGAGAAGTTCTTGTCTTGATGGTTTTTCACATCATATGTTGCCATCAATGACAAAGGGGGAGATTGTTACAAGTATGAGGGTAAATAGTGTTGTCATTGATGTCAACATACTCATATTGCATTAGTAAGAAGGATTGGATGAGCTGTGTGCTGAGGATATTGAGGAAATTAGTCTCAATCAGGAACAGTGATGACAGTAAGGTAAAAGTCCAAGATAAGATGAAGATCAGAGGATGCGGTTTAAAGGGTTTGTAGATATGAGTCTTGAGATGATCCAGTCAAGTTTTTAGAGGTCTGCATAACAATCTGAAGAAGTTATGATTGCCTTAGTAGAACCGGTTCTGACAGATGTTTAGTGGTGATAGAGTGTCACAGTTTGGTCCGATGAGCTCTGGAATTGCATTATCTCATTCTACAGATTGGAGGTAGTGTTGAATAAGTCCATGTGAAGTGACAACTAGATTTGTTCATGGTTTGAAGGTCTAAAATCACCTTTTTCATTATGACAGTGATGACAAACTGTGTTCTTGATGTTCCAGATGAAGAAGAGAAGAATTCCAATAAGTTGATAAAGTGCAGATGTTTTTGGTGACTCAGGAAAGGTTTTGGTGATCATTGGATCGTGTACAATTCTTATTGGTGGTCCGCATTGAAGTTAGAGTTTGGATTTGATGTAAATACCACCGGTTGTTGGTGTTCTTCCTGAGATAGGCCGATTAGATGTACTACATGTCTTCTGGATGATCCAAAAGTGTTTGCCGACTTAGATGAGTGTTCCTAAGTCAATACCTTGTATAAATAAAGGATTGTGAAGTCATTCCAAAGTGTGATATGTGTGGATGAGTGTGGCTTAGTGAAGAAAAAGAGTGAAAGGTAGAGTAGGAGTTTTTGGGCTTAAATGGAACTGATGCAGGCATGGTAAAGATGTCAATCTCCAGTTCAAGTTTGTGATACTTGATTACTTTGTAGATAGTGTGTCTCTTGTAGGTAGTGTGCCTCTTGTGAGCAGTGTGCTTGGGTAGTGAGCCCTAATTGGCATGTGCCATCTATTTTTCGTATTCTTCTAACAGAGAATAATCCTTGGGTTAATCACCCTGTGGTTTTTCCCTTAACCGGGTTTTCCACGTCAAAATCTTGGTGTCTCATGTGTTGATGTGTATCTGGTCTAGTGTTTATGCTTTATGCTTTCATGAATGATTAATTGCTATGCTATTGAATAACAAAGTGGATTTAAGTGTTTGAATTGGAAGTAAATTTAGGATAACTGATTCACCCCCCCTCTCAGTTATCAACAGGAATCTAGTCAAGAGATGTAGTGTGCTATTTTGATCAATTTGAAATGCTAAGTTTGTTGACATGTTTCTATAGATATGTTGAGTATGGTACTTGTAGCTTTAGGTTGATGCCTTGCTTTGCGTGCTTGTAGGAGGAGATACGGGATACACTGCAGTCCAGCAATTCCCTATACCCTTGTTACAGAGATATATGTTGACTGAGATAGATAGAGAGGCACTTGGCGCTATGGGACTCGATTACATTTGCTTCATGCCCGAGGTGTGGGCAAACCATGTCTTGCTGACTGCTGCTATGGAGAGATTCCATAGCAAGGATGGGATGTTCCACTTCCTAACTGGAGAGATGGCTATGACATTGGAGGACATCTATTAGATTTCGCATTTGTCAATTGATGGCAAGCTTGTGGAGTAGGATCCACAGAGAGGTGCGGGAATCACCGAGTGCAGGCGAGTGTTTGATGACCCAGAGCTAGTTGGATAGGTCATCCCTTGGCAGGATATTCATGATTACTATGACTACTTCCCAGGGATTGTAGCGAGATTGATCGGAGGCATTGTATGCCCCGACAGGAGATCACACGGGTTCCCCATTGGATGGGGTAGGATCATGGAGAGGATGGTGACAGATGGCACCCAATATGCTTGGGGTGTCTATGTGCTTGCCCATTTTTACCACGATATGCATCAGGTGGTGTATCACAGGAGCATGAGCCTTTCTGTAGGCATGTCACTATTACAGTTTTGGCTATGGGAGCACATAGCAATCACGAGACTGATATGTGTTTTTGCGAGACAGAGGGGAGAGCCATACAACTATGGTTACGCAGGAGTGATTCCCCAGCATAGGCTGGGGAAGCTGGAGTATTGGAGACATGCCTTGGATGGGGTAGATGTGGTCATCTGGTGACCATATCTAGATTATGAGCCATGGGATGATGAGGCAAATGAGCTACCTTACTATTTTCAGACAAAATGGTTGATAGGGTGGACTCGCCACATACTAGAGAGGCAGATTGTTGGTAGAGCATTGAGATAGTTCGATAGGAGGTAAGACATGCCACAGGGGTAGGCTTGGTTTGCACAGACACACGCGGAGAGGGTTAGATAGGGACCGATGGCATCCTATGAGGAGGCAATGGTAGAGTTTTGATAGACACCTTATGTCACCTGGGACATGAGGAGGGAGATAGCAGACGTCGAGATGTCACAGGATTACGAGGATTAGTTTGCCAAGCATCCATTCCTGAGATATTCAAGACCTAGGGTGTTGGTGCTTCGCATAGATGAGGCAGACTCAGAGGATGAGGGCCAGGTTGGCCAAAGGAGGAGGAGGGGGAGAGGGAGAAGAGGACAGAGAGGGGACAAAGATGGAGGAGATGACGAAGGAGGGGGAGGAGGTGGTGATGATGGAGGCCGACCCAGACAGAGGCAAAGGATCGAGGAGGGACTAGAGGTCACACAGCAGGTACTACATGTACAGTGAGGACAAATGCCACCACCTCAGCAGGTGGTATAGCAGCAGATACCACAGTAGCAGGTGCCTCAAGGTCCAGCACAAGCAGATGTCCATGAGAGGACTATAGCTACACTGAGAGGGTAGGTTAGACAACTGCAGGCCTAGCTCAGGAGAGTTGAGGCCCGACGAGAGACAGATGTAGAGTACATTGCAGGTCTGACTAGAGAGAGGGACATGGTAGATGCTTGGATATGAGTTATCCAGGTGGAGAGGGATACTGCAGTGGTAGCCTTGGGGACAGACGCAATGAGTAGTTTCCTGGTTGGGTAGGTGCAGTAGGCACAGGCGCAGCTAGCATAGGTACAGGGAGAGCTGGTACAGGTGCGAGGGCAGCTAGCATAGGTACAGGGGGAGCTTGTGAGAGCATAGGCCTAGATGCAGTATTACTACGGATTATACCATGGTGCAGTGTCTGTTAATCAGAGGGCTCTGAGCTACAGGAGTTAGTCGATGGCCTCACAGAGAGCAGGTCCGTCGAGGTCAGGGACCTCTGTTATGGGCCCACAACAGTCTGAGGCCGGCAGGGGAGGAGGAGGAGACACTGTCGGTAGCAGTGGTCCATAGCAGCAGGGGTAGCAGCGACATGTAGACTTCTTTTTTTTGGATCCTATGTACTTTTTTGATGGCTCAGACAGCTAGATAGACTTGTACCACTTTTGTATTTTGAGACATGTATCACCATCTGTTGGGATGTACTTATTGTATATGACACCAACTCAGAGACAGACATTTTGATATTGTGCATTTGGACATATTTTATGATATTTATATGAGGATGCAGCTATTTTGATTCCCTCTATATGTATGAGTTATGATGCATTTCTATTGCATGAGGTGATGTATGTGTTTATCTAATGTAGACTTAGATGTTTTACTTGATGTTATGAGATGTTATCTAATGTAGATTTTTGATATGATGCTATGTGATGCTATATGACCTAATGCAGACTTAGATGCTTTACTTGATATGCTTCTAATGTGTGTGAATGTGACTAGTATCTATATGATTATGCAACTTATGTGATGCACTTTATCTATGTTTTTGATTTTTTTTGTTTCGACACTATATGATGATTGTATATGGATGACCTAATGCACTCTATTATGTATGCAACTGATTTAATCATGTAAATGACTATCTCATATGATATGTTATGCAACTATATGCTCTATTTTTGTGATGTCCAAATGTACTCTATTAACACAGAAAAGACAGGATGATAGATAGAAGATTAATTGACAGAAGAATGACTCGATAGAAAGATTCACAAGCTTCACTTTGTATTATTACCTTGCATTGATTGGATCTTTTATTGCATGGATATGGATGTATGGATGTGTAAATGGATGCATAATGGATGGATTTGATTTTGACATCTTGACGGTGCAAGTATTTTGAAGTGCTTTATTTCATCATTAGGTGATTTTTTTTTTTTGGTACTTTTTCCAAAATATTGTAAGTTAACACAAGCATCTAGGTATAATTGAACTGAGATGACCTGAGTATTGCTTACATGGATTTTGATTTAGCAAGTTAATACAAGCATCGAGGTATAATTTAACCGAGATGACCTAAGTATTTCTTGCGTATCAACAAACAAGGATTGCCCTTGTTCATGTTAGACCTTGGATGTCCTCGATGATCTTTTACCGATCATGTCCTTAGACAAGGCTTCACATTACTAAAGATTAATCTACAAACAACAAACAAAGAAAATAATCCTGCCCCCATCATAGCATCTCTAGCTTTTGGCATCATCGAGTAGCATAGAAAGGCATGATAGAAAAAATCAAGACTCAGTGTTTTAACCATGTTTCCAATCCACAAAAAAAATTTGCATTTAGATGTGTTTATTTCTTGTCATAATTTGAGTAAAATCATTTAGAAGGCCTTAGGTGTTTTTCTGCTTTGCTTTGGATAGGTTAAGTGCCTCATGTCAAAATTTCTGCTTGAAGAGCAGTTCTGCTTGTGCTTGCTTGTTGGGTGAGAAGATTTCACAATCCTTATTGGGGAGATGGACCCTAAGGGACTGACCTAGTGCCTCAGGGGCTCATTGCTAAATGACCTTGCCTACGTGACGACATAGAGGCAACATAGTTCAGGTAAACCCTAATGGACCTAAGACCTAGGCGGTAGAAAGTGGAGGTAGACTCGGATAGATAGAAGGACTAGACACGGTATGGATTGGACAATGGAGCCTCGGGGGCACATTAGAATAATGGCCTTGCCTACATTATGACGTAGAGGCAATGTAGTTCGTGGACTTGGACCATGGATGGACTAGAAGAAAGACGACAAGATATGCAATGGGTAAAGAAGGCCTCGGGGGCGCATTAGGATAATGGCCTTGCCTACATGACTGCGTAGAGGCAACATAGTTCATGGACTTGGACCATGGATACCAACGAGAGACACTATGCTAGGCTGACACGATAGGTATTATATGGGATAAAACCTTGGTTGACAAGGCCAACAAAGAGATAGAGTATCAAGCCATGATAGGTTACTGTCATGATTTCTATTATGGGATAGACATGGGTTGAATGGGACACAAGGAAGAATGGACTCAAGGTGATTGGTTTCCCAAAATTGGAGAAGGCGGTTTATCACAAGTAATGCCTGTTTACCAGGTTTTCACCACTTGCTTTTATTTGCATGAAAAGCTAGAAAGTATACATGACACCTGATTGCCAGGTTTTCACCATGATACCTATCCAAGGCACCCGTTTGCCAGGTTTTCACCAAAGGATGATTTTTTTGTACTTTTCTATTTTTTATATTTTTTGTATTTAAAATTTTTTGTATTTTTTTGATCTTTTTGTATTTTATGCCCCCCTTACATTGGGGTTCTCCTAGGTATAGAACTTGCAAAGATGCATGTTGTTGATTAGGTCATCGAACAACTCACCCTCTGATGTTGCTAACTGATATTCCCCCGATCCATAAGCAACAACAATTACATAAGGCCCAAGCCAGTTGGGTTCGAAATTGCCCTTCTTTTCCCTATCCTGTTGATTGTGGGGATTTTCCTTAAGGACCAGATCTCCAATTTTGAAGACTCTTGGGTGAACTCTGTGGTTATAACTTTGTGACATCATTTGTTAATATGCTTTGAGATGGTCAAAGGCTTTCTGTCTCCTTTCCTCTAGCAACTCTAGTTCTTGCAATCTAGAGACTTTGTACTCTTCATTTGATATGAGACCTTTTAATGACACCCTGAGAGATGGTAATTCGACCTCAATGGGAAGGATAGCTTCTGAGCCATAGACAAGGGCATAAGGTGTAGCACCTATGGGAGTGTGTATACTAGTTTTGTAGGCCCACAGAGTGGGATTGAGTTGGATATGCCAATCACAGCCAGCATTATTGACTATTTTCATGAGGAGTTTCAAGATGGTCTTGTTGGATGCTTCAGCTTGACCGTTGCCTTAGGGGTAATAAGGTGTGGAAAAACGGTGTTAGATTTTGAATCGGTCATAGAGTTCTTGGACATCCTAGTTTTTGAAGGGTCTTTCATTATCCGTGATAATGGACTGAGGAATTCTGTATCTACAAATGAGGTAATTCAAGATAAATGAGGAGATTTGCTTACCTGTGATAGTGGTGAGGGGAATGGCTTCAATCCACTTGGTAAAGTACTTAGTAGCGGTTATGATGAATTTGTGGCCGTTGGATCAGGGTGGATGGATCTTTCCCACAAGGTCAAGTCCCCATTGGCAAAAGGGCCAAGGTATCGTTAAAGGTTTCAACTCTTGAGTTGGTGCATGTATCAGGTTCCCATGTATTTGGCACTGCTTGCACTTCTTGACAAATTGATATGAATTTATTTCCATGTTTGGCTAGTAATAACCCAAACACATGAGTTTCTTGGCTAAGGAAGGACTGCTAGAGTGTGTCCCACAAATCCCTTCGTGTACGTCTTGTAAAGCGGTTATGGATTCTTCTCATTATAAACAACCGAGTAAAGTACCATCTAGACCACATCGGTATAGGGTATCAGCAATGATGGTATAGCAAGAGGTTTGGTGTATAAAGGTTTGTCATTGGTTTGAAGATAGGTCAAGTGGGAGGGTGTTGTCCTTGAGGTAAGTATAAATCTTACCGTACCAAGGTGAATCAGATCCAACTAAAAGGCATATGGTATGGTTCTCCAGAAGATCATAAGCTAGTTGTCGAATAGTTTCTACTAAGAACTTGTACCACGACTCATTCTCTGGTATCTCAAGAAGAGAGGCAATGGTTGCCATGGAATCTACTACTTTGTTCTCAATCCGAGGTATCTGCTCAAAAGAGATGATCACAAAGTGTTCCTTAAAGTCATCAACCATCCGCTTGTAAGGGACAAGATTTTCATCTTTGGTTTGGTAACCATCATTGACCTAATTTATCACTAGTTGAGAATCACCATAGACATGTAGCTCTTTGATTTTCCACTCTGTTGCCATCTTGATACCAATGATTAAGGCTTCATATTCTGCTATGTTGTTTCTGCATGGGAATAGCAAATGGTAAGACTTTGGAATGGTGTCTCCATGAGGAGTTACAAACACGATTCCTGCCCCTGATCCATGGTTGGTGTAGGACCCATCAAAGTATAGTTTCCAGGAATGTTTTGAGATAGTGAATAAGGATTCATCTGGAAACTCAAATTGCATTAGTGTGGAGTCCTGTAGTGGTGCATCTGCTAACTGATCAGCAATGACTTTCCCTTTGATATCTTTTCTGTCTACATACTCAATGTCATATTCGCTTAGGAGCATTACCCATTTGGCTAGGCGACCTGTGAGAGCTACTTTGCTTAGTAAGTATTTCAGTGGATCTATTTTTGCAATAAGTTTGACTAGATGCGCAAGCATATAATGTCAGAGTTTTTGGTAAACAAAAACTACTGCAAGACATGATCTTTCTATCTGTGAGTATTACAACGCATAGCCCACTAATGTGCGACTGATATAGTAGACAGCTCTCTCTTTATTCTCATAGTCTTGTTGTGCTAGAAGAGCCCCAAGAGCTGTAGGTGTAGCAGATATGTATAGTATCAATGGTTTCTCTTAGATAGGAGGCATAAGAAAAAGGTGGATTCATAAGCTACTCTTTCAGTTTGTTGAATGTCTCTTCACATCTCTCATCTGATCTCAATGGAATGTTCTTGTGCAGGAGATGACTGAATGGTTGCCACTTGTCTACCAGCTATGATATGAATCAACAGATTGCTTGTAGCATACCTTGTAGTGATCTTAGTTGTGTTAGAGTCTTGGGTGGTGGCATGTCCATGATAACCTTGACTTTGGCGGGGTCCACCTCTATTCCATTTGCTGAAACAATAAAACCTGGGAGTTTTCCTGAGGTGACTCCAAATACACACTTCTTTGGGTTCAACCTGACCTTGAATTGCTCTAATCTCTGAAAGACTTTCTCTAACACATCTAGATGTGATTCCCTTGTGAGTGACTTTTCTAGGATATCATCTACATAATCTTCCATTGTTATGTGCATCATGTCATGAAATATAGTGGTCATAGCACGCTGATATGTGGCTCCTGCATTCTTTAGCCCAAATGGCATGACATTCCAGCAAAAAGTGCCCCATGGACAAGTAAAAGTTGTCTTGTGTTGGTCCTCTAGTGCTATCCTGATCTGATTATATCTTGAGAATCCATCCATGAGAGACAACATGGTATGCCTTGTTGTTAAGTCGACTATGATATCTATATTTGGCAATGGAAAATCATCCTTGGGGTAAGCTTTGTTTAGATCTCTAAAGTCATTGCATAGTCTGACTCTTCCATCTAGTTTGGACACTAGTACAATGTTGGATATCCACTCTGGGTAGTCTATTGCTCTGATAAATCCCACCTCCAACAACTTCTTTAGTTCTTCTTTGACCAATAGTGCTATATGTGGATGCATTTTTCTAAGCTTTTGTTTGACTGGTTTCACACCTGGATCTAGTGGAAGATGATGCAGGATCAAGTTTGGGTCTAGACATGGCATGTCTGCATATGACCAAGTGAAGTTGCCTCTCTTTTTCTTGAAGAATGGTACAAACTTGGTCTTTTCTGGTGGAGTAAGAGATTTAGCAAAGTGAATGATCTTAGGCTGTTCCAATGTTAACCGGATCTATGGGTTCCACAACAATCTGAGACTTCTCTTGGTGCATGTCATTGGGGAGAGTGTCAAGCCTTCCATCATCAAGTGCCATAGTTAGGTTTTCACCTTTGGATGCATCCTTTCTTTTTACTAGTTTGGGATCTGACACTGCTGCAGAATAGTTTTTGCCGTCAGATCCAGTTTTGATTTTGATATTTTTGTGACTGGAAGGCTTGGCACCCTCTCTGAAGTAAGCCACGGTATTAAGTTCAATAGAGAAACCAGCTTTATGATCTCCTTTGGGTAGGTGGTCCCTAATTTCCATATAGTCAATATAAGCATCATCATTTTGGAACATATCTAGTTGAGGGTTCCTCATAGATCCCAGTCAATAAGTTTAGGATGTACAAGGGGGAGGGAGTCAGAGGATAGATTTGATTCATTGATAGTTTGAATGGATATACTAGGAGTATTGGTAGGGGGACTATTTGGGATGGTACTTTCCTCCAAATTGTTTATTGTGATAGAACTCGAACCTTCCTCAAAATTCGTATTCTTAGATATAGGCAAATCAAACTCTAGTGATCTGTTCAGTAGCATCTGTCCCTCATGGTAGGGGCTATAAGTTTGGATGGTATCACATTCTTTGTCATCGTAGGAATGCTCTGTCAACTCATCCCACTCATACTCATTGGAATCTATGTCACTGTCCACTTGAAGTGTATGTATCATTTCCATGAAACAAGCATTTTCTTTAGCTTTGCCCTTGCCTTTGTATCCTAGGCCATTTGTATTTCTAGCCAATGAGGATGAAGAAGGTTGAATGGGTTCTACAATTCCTTCTTTTCTTAGGTCAATAGGGCCTTGTCCTTCATAACCCATTTTATGTAGGATGGCTTCACCTCACCCATAGAGTTCTGTTGGGAGCCTAGGTGGTTCTTGTTGTGTGCTCTCTTCTTCTTCGGTATAAAGCCATTGTAGGACATCTATTTCCGCTGTCTCATCTGATAAGGTCCCCCATTTTACAAAGGGAGCTGTGGGAGCTATAGGAGGAGAAGATGGCTTTGGAAAATGCTTGGGTTGACCAAAGGATCTAGGAGATAAAGGCATCTTAGCTAGATTGAGGCTGTGCTCAATGGAGTATTCCCCAACTCTAGTTTCTTTGATAGTAACTTTCTACTCTTTGGGCCTTGATGAGGAAGCTTCAGAGGTATGGTCTTGCTCTGGGGTAGGGGATGTAGATGCTATGTTGTTTGGTATGATGCAATCAGGTTTTGAAAGGACAGATTTGCAATGTTGGAAGGGGTCAAGGTCTCCTTGGATGGTAACTTGCTTGCCATTATGTGGGAATTTTATGCATTGATGATAGGTAGAGGGAACAACTTTCATTGCATGGATCTATGGTCTCCCTAGGAGAATATTATAGGTGAGTTCCCTATCTAGGACTTGGCACACAACATCTTTTATGATAGGTCCCACTTGTATGGGTAATACCACTGTTCCCTTGTTAGTTCGCTCCTCTTCATCATAGGCTTTGATAGTTATCTTCTTTCTTGTATTGACTACGTTCTCAGAGAACCCCAATGTAAGGACTAGCTTTAACGTGCAAATATTTAAACCGGCTCCCCTGTCAATGAGAACCCTCTTGATGCGGTGCTTGTGGATGAAAGTGATAGTATGTAGAGGGGTGTTATGAGACTGAGACATAGAGAAGTCATCTTGCTCGGTAAATGATATGGTACTTGAGGAGGTCAAATTACCTACCATGGCCTGAAACTTCTCTTGGGCCAAGTTAGTGGGGACGGTGGTTTCCACTAAGGCTTTATTGAGAATCTCCTTATGGGAAGGAGATAGAGGCAACAACTCCAAGATAGAAATGTGGGTTGGAGTCTTTTGTAGTTGGTCTATGATATTATACTAATTTGGCAAGGGAAACCTGATTCAGAGACAGTTTGGATGCCTGAAGAGCAGATCATCAAATAGGGTGTAGATCTTCAAACTCTCATCTTAAGTGGACTTGAGATTTTTGTTCTCGAGGAGTATGTTGCAAGAGCACCCCAAGAAGACTAGAGTCTTATGCATTTTCTATATTTAATGTAATAAGGTCTGTTTGACCAGACTTGTCATTGGTGTTTGTAATTCGATTTCTGTTGGTAATTCCCTAGGACACTTATCAAGTTCTCATGATAAGCTTGTTAGTTTGTTAAGAGTTTTTTAGTTGGTTATCTTTCCCAGCCATTTGGAATTGTCTCCCAGCCATTGGGAATCATGTCGGTACTACTGTTGGCAAGTAGATAAATAGCTCAGCTCAGATCGATTGGACATATCGATTGAAATTGTTATAGAGAGAGATAGGGATCAAAGCAATAGTGTGTATTTAAGTTCTAAAACTATGAAATTAGATATTTGTATTTCATTTCTGGAAGCAATAAAAGAAGATCCTATTTTGGTGTTTGATTTCCTTATGTAGTCAATTTTTTGGTTTGCAGCTGAGATGGGTTCTTAACCCATTCCACCAGTTGGATTACTTCATAATTAGTGGAATGGCTATATATAGTAGTTTAGATTTTCTATTTTGTTTTTGTGTTCACAGGATCGATTTGCAGCATGCATTGAAGATGAACCCTAGCATCCTCATGTGCTAGGTTGTTAAAGTTAGAAAAATCTGTATCTTTGTAGGAGGAACATTTTGGTGAAGTTGCAAGGAATTTAGCTGGGCAGATCAGTGTTGCAGACAATTAAAATTTTTGCATTTGAACCAATCTCAAAGGTTTAATGATCTTTTGAGTCAATGGAGGAAGCATCGATATAAGTTTTTATTGTCAAGTTCTGCAGTTAGCTAAAATTTGGGGGAAGGTCTTTGATTGAACCTGTGGCAAAAGGTTCAATGGTTCAATGGTTCAACTATTTGGTGATGGAGACGGTGCTAAAGAGTTAGCGACAGTTGAATCTTTCATTGAACTGGTTCAACGGTTCAGCAAGCAAGTGATAGGTTCAATACTAGTGTCGGTTCAATAAAGTGGTTGGTTCAGAGGTTCAACCGAAGGGAAATACTCATATTGGCATAACGGTAGGAAATACAAACCATTTTCCAATAGTGACGATCTCACCGATAGGCACAAAATATAAGTCCCATCGGCCTAAGGATGGAGCTCAGCGTGACAGGGTTTAAACTCGCTGATAGAAGTGGGTTTTGCCGATGGAAACACATACGCAGAAAATGTATGTTAGCAGCTGGTTAACTGCCAACTGCTAAATAGTTTTCCATGACCCGCTGCTCACTCTGCATCATTATGATTCTTGTTTGTAGGTTGTAAAGGAAGTTCAAGTCTTCATTCTTTATCTCCTTGTTGGTGCATGGTCTTGAGTCACCTACTCCAACTAGGGTTTCATATCTCATGGTAAAATTTACCATTTATATTCATTCTTTCATCATTTATAGCAGATCTTTCCTCTACCCTCTTAGGGCATGCACTCTTTGATCTCTAATCATTGTTGTAGTGGAGGTGGAAACACCAACACATGATTTGACTAAGGCAGGCCCCTAAAACAACACAACCCTTTCCCTTCTTGTTTGTGTGTAGGTCACATTCAGAGGACTTAGACGACAACAAGTGATAGGAAGTAGAAAGGCAAGTAGAAAAAGACACCTAGATTAGATGATGCAAGAGCATCCCTGGTTCAAGAGCAATCTTGCATCAACCAAAAATATTTGCATTTATTTTGTTTTCTTTTATTTTCTAGTTCAGTATAGTTAATTCAGTCAGTAGCAGTTTCTATATTTTGGTCTGCATTCTACTGTAGTTTCATTTCAGACCTTGTGGAGCTAGACTTAGAATCTATACATCATCATGCACATCATATCCAAAATTTAGATCATTTGGATCAGTTTCTGGAAAGTTATCTCTATAAGAAGATCAACTATTTTCTCAGAATAGAGCATCCAAACAATTAGCCAAAGGAGAAGACTTGTAGAGCACTTCCATGACTTGTGGAGCTAACTGAAACATCATTCAAGGTACTTTGGGACATGGGCGGCCTTTCGTAAGGTCCACACATTGGTTCATTCACTTGCAGAGGATTTCCATATGTACTAGGCAGACCTAGTTGCTGCTACACGTTACATCTCTTTCATTGGAGTTTGTAATCTTCCTTGGTCAATGTGGATGACTCTTGTAATCTAGGGATGATATAAATCATGTAATAAATGCATAGGAAAGTAGCTAATTAGTGATAGATAGTTCATAAGTTAGATTTTCTTCTGTAAAGGTGCTTCAAAGCCATATCTTGCAGATATGTTGTAACTAGAGAATCAAGCATGTGAGCCCTAATTTGCAAGCCCACATGTTTCCAACATGTTAGTATTTGAAACCTATGATATACTGAAACATATAGTTGATTCCATTGTGTTTACTTTGTGGACCCTCCTAACTATGACTACACCAAGTGGTATTAGAGTGAAGTTTTAAATCCTTTGGGAGCGAAGTTGAGCAAAGTGTGAAGGAATTGCATAAGATCTTGTTGTGAATAGATCATCAAACTTGAGGTAGACTAAATGTGTTATCAACTGATCAACAATTGTGAGGTAGTTGTCACCTTGTAGTCCGATCACTAAATTTGAGGTAGTTACACTTGACCCTAGGAGAGATGTCACCGAGGAGAATACCTGCTATTGGTACTATCACTAGGAGAATGGATGAGATGATAGAAATGATGAAAATGATGAGAGTTCAATTGGATGTTGTTGAAGAAGATCAAAGAAGAGGTCTAACACCTCAACCTATTGTTGAAAGTGATGATGAAGAATTTAAATCCACTGATCAAAATGAAGAAACACTAGAAGAAGAAGAAGAAGAATTAGATCAAGTGAAGATGTTGAGAGCTATTTCAAAGATTGGGAAAAGACCTAGAGTGGATGTACCAAACTATATTGGCAATTTGAATCCAGAGGAGCTAACTGATTAGATAAATGACTTAGAAGAATACATTGAGTATGAATAAATTGAAGATCTAGAGAAGGTGAAATTTGAAAAGACCAAGTTGAAAGGACATGTTGCTATTTGGTGGAAAGAAGTACAGTTGGATAGAGATAGAAAAGGAAAAGAAAAGATCATAAAATGGGATAGAATGGTGACAAAGTTGAAGAATCAGTTTATACCTACTGACTATGAGTTGGAATTGTTGAAGAGATTGCAAAACTTGAGACAAAAGGAGAAATCTGTGAAGGAGTACACTAAAGAATTTCATAAGATGATTATAAGGACAAGACATAGTGAAGGAAGCAAGGAGAAAGTGGCAAGATACATCAATGGACTGAGATTGAACATTCAAGAAGAACTAAGTTTGGTGAGGATGACAACATTAATGGAAGAAGCATATCAGTTTGCCCTGAAAGTTGAAGAAACATTCAACAAGAAGCATGAACAGATATAGAGAGGTAGAGGAGGTAAATTTTAGAGAGGAAGAACATTTTTCAGAGGATATAGATCATTTGCAAAGAAAAGAAGAGAAGATATCACATTCAAGAAGGAAGATAGAGATAGCAGTTCATACCAGAGAGATGATAGAACTTTCTACCATAGAGGAAACACTAATTCTTACCTAAGAGGACTTGATAGGAGAATATTTAGAGGAACTTGCTTTAAGTGTGGAGGTGAAGGACACAAAGCATTTGAATGTCATCAAGGAAGTACAAGAAAGAAGATAGAGAACAAAGGAAGAATAACTTATGTGGAAGAAGAACATGTTGGATCACCTAATTTAGTTGGTAAACCTGAGAAAAAGGAATCACTCATCATGAGGAGAGCACTATTTCAAGAAGAGACAAATGAAGAAGTAGAGGAAAAGTTTGTTCTGGACTAGATGTGAATCAAGAGGTAATGTTGTAAGGTTGTAATTGATAGTGGTAATTATGATAATTTGGTTTTAGAAGAGATGGTGACTAAGTTGAACCTAGAAAGATTGAAACACCCTAAGCCATATCAGATAGCATGGATTCAGGATGATCACAAGGTACTGGTGAGTGAACAATGTTTGGTGAAATTTCATATTGAATCTTATCATGATGAAGTATTGTGTGATATTATACCTATGGATGTATGCCATATATTGTTGGGTAGACCATAGCAGTATGATAGAAAATCTATACATGATGGGAGAAATAACACCTATGCTATAACATCAAATGGAAAGAAAATTACCTTGATTCATTTGGAAGATGAACCTAAGGGTGAAGTATGTGGAAATGCTAGAATCTGTTTAGTAGATGGAAGAAAATTTTTGGATGGTTTGAGACATGAGAACATGTGTTATGCTTTGATCCCTACGAAGCATGGAAACCTAAAGACCAAGACTGAAGAATCACAACCAGAGGAGATAAATGAATTGTTGACAGAGTATGAAGACATCATATCAGATAATGTACATGAATGATTGCCACCAATCAAGAGTATCAGTCATCACATGGATCTTATACCTAGATCTAGTTTGCCTAATAAATAAGCACACAGAATGACACTAATAGAGAATGCAAAATTGAATAGACAGATACAAGAATTGTTGAGGAAAGGTTTCCTCATAAAAAGCTTGAGTCCTTGTGCAGTACCTACAGTGTTAGCACTAAAGAAGGATGGAGAATGGAGAATGTGTATAGACTCTAGAGCAATCAACAAGATTATAGTTAAGTATTGATTTCCATTTCCTAGGATGGATGACATTATGGATTGTTTGAGTGGAGAAAAGTATTTTACAAAGATAGACTTGAAGAATGGATATCATCAGACTAGAATCAGAGAAGGAGATGAATGGAAGACTTCTTTTAAGACAAATGAAGGATTGTATGAATGGTTAGTGATGCCTTTTGGATTGACTAATGCACCGAGTACTTTCATGAGATTGATGAATGAAGTTTTGAAGAAATTCTTGGGTAAGTTTGCTATTATATATTTGGATGATATTCTAATTTTTACTAAGACAATAAAAACATTTGTGGCACTTGAGACAAATATTGTAGAGGTTGAGAGAAGAGAAATTGTTGATAAACATCAAGAAGTGTAGTTTCATGAAGGAAGAATTGGTATATTTGGGAATTGTGATTTTTGTAGAAGGATTAAAGATGAACCCTGAGAAAGTTAAAGCAATTGTTGAGTGGCCTACACTTGAGAGTATTAAAAAAGTCAGATCATTTCACAGATTAGCTAGTTTCCATAGGAAGTTCATTTGTAATTTCAATTTAGTATGCACACTAATGACAGAGACAATGAGATGTGACAGAAAGAAATTTAAGTGGACTTCAGGAGAAAATAAAAGTTTTGAGTTATTGAAGTAGAAAGTGACAGAGCAACCAATGTTATCTTTATCATATTTCAATAAAGTATTTCAAGTAGATTGTGATGCAAGTGGAAATGCAATAGGAGCAGTGTTAAGTCAAGAAGGTAGACCTATAGCATATTTCAATGAGAAGTTGAATGATGCAAGGAGAATATATTCAGTTTATGATTAGGAGTTCTATGCCATAATTCAAGCCTTGAAGAAGTGGATCCATTATTTGTTGCCTAAGGAATTTGTGTTGTATATAGACCATCAAGCTTTGCAGTATTTGAATAGTCAAGGTAAGTTGAATCAGAGACATATGAGATGGGTAGAGTTCATGCAGAGTTACACATTTGTATTGAAGCATATAAGTGGAAATTCAAACAAAGTTGCAAATGCTTTGAGTAGAAGAAGAAATTTGCTGATAGAGATGAGAGTTGAAGTGTTAGGATTTGAGAAGTTGAAGAACATGTATGAAGAAGACCTTGATTTTGTAGAACCATAGAAAGCATGTAAGGAACTTGTTGTGATAGATAGGAGTAAGTGGTTGGACTATTTCATTTAGGAGGATATGTTATTCAAAGGAAATCAGTTGTGTATACTTAGGAGTTCAATGAGAGATAATTTGATAAAAGAGAAGCATAGTGGTGGATTAGTAAGACATTTTGGAATTGATAAGATAGTGGATTTGGAAGTGAAAATTACTTTTGGCCTCAACTATATAAGGATGTAAGGAAGTCTATGTAAAGTTGTAGAATATGTCAATTTGTAAAAGGAAGTAGTTAGAATACTGGGTTGTACAAATCTTTGACAGTATCAGAGAGACCTTGGGAAGACATAAGCATGGATTTCATATTACGATTGCCAAAGACATAAAGAGGACATGATTCTATATTTGTAGTGGTATATAGATTTTCAAAGATGGCACATTTCATACCTTGTAAGAAGACAAATGATGTAGTTCATGTGGCTGACCTATTTTTCAAGGAGATTGTGAGATTGCATGGATTACCTAAGAGCATAGTTTTAGATAGAGATACAAGATTCCTTGGATACTTTTGGAGGAGACTTTGGAAGAAGATGAAGATATAGATTTGACGTTTAGTTCAACATTTCATCTATAGACTGATGGACAAACATAAGTGGTAAATATGATTTTGGGAAACTTGTTGAGATGTTTGGTTGGAGAGATGGCAGGAAATTGGGATCTCATTATATCACAAGCAGTGTTTGCATACAATAATTTAGTAAATAGGAACACAATAAAGACACCTTTTGAGATTGTGAAAGGAACTAACCCTAGAGGAGTAGCAGAGTTGAGAGATATTAGCATAGAGAACAAGAGAAGTGCAGAGGCAGAAGAATTTGTAGGACACATGGAGACAATACATAATCAGGTTAATGTTGTGTGGTTACACAACATGCCCCATTTTGACTTGACAAAATAGGGACCCAACCTTTTTGCTGCTTTGGCGTGTGTGGTTTTTTTTTCTGCTTTCCGACAGTCTGGTAAAAGTAAGTCATGCAGGTGACCCTGCATAAGGGAAGTGGGCAAGTCATCATGATGAGGTTAGTTAGTCAAAGTTAATATTTCATATCAATAACCTCATGGTTGGAAAGAGTATAAAATTTCATGCAGGTTTGCCTTTTGGATCACCCTGATATTCCTTAGGGAGCGAAAGTTATGACAAGACAAAGTCCTGGTCAAACCTGATATTCTTGGGGGGTCATATTCCTTAACATTAGTCACCTTATGTTAGATCACCCCAATGCCAGTTTATCACCCGATAATCATTTGGTCCACTAACTCCGAATGACAATTTTAGGTAATAACTGTATTTGCCCGTCAAACAACTTCATATATTTTGTAGGGGTCATATTTCAAATATCACCTGATCTTGCAAATATCACTTGATATTTCAAATATCATCCTACTGCAGAATATCACCCCAATGCCAATACGCCGATGACATCATCCAATCTTGATGAACAAAGAAATCAGGAAATCACCTTGACGGTGATGTCATCATCCTTTTTACCTCGTGAAAGTACGTATCCAACGATCACCCTTTTAAATAACATGACGGTGACATCATCTTGATCTTTCGAAAGGGGGTCACATTTGTTAATATGACTCATCTTCGATTGATGATGATGACGTCAACTTATCCCATTCCACAAAGGACCTAATATGACGATGATATCATCAATCGGCTTGAACTCCAAAGGTCATCTAATTTCTAACATCCATCATCTTTTCTAATATGACTGATCTTTCCTAACATGACGGTGACATCATTCTGACCCAATATATAAAAAGCTCGACATGACCATGATGTCATCTTATGTGGAGGGTGATATTCCTCAATATCAGGGTCATATTTCTTAACATCCTGATTTCCTTCAGTATGACCATGATGTCAGCCTTTCACATTTTAGCGGAGCTTGTCCATGATGATGACATCATCATCATATCCTGATCTATGAAGAGAGTCATATTAGTTAATATCCCTCATATTAACTAATGTGCATACATGGACTCGATAGTTTTATTCAATGGAATTTAGTGAAAAAAAGTGCATGTATTGCATATGCATGATCCTATGCATGCGATAACTGAAAATGTAAGGCTTGCATATCATATGAAGGGTCACATTACCCTTGGAATACAAAAAGAGCTACCGAAAGGTGAAACTATTTGCAAAAATTCAGAGAAACTCAAAAAATTAGGAAAATTTTGACCTTCCCCTTGGCAGGGTCATAACTCCTAGCTATTTTATCAGAATTTAAACTTTTTGGACTCATTGGAAAGATAAACTAGTTATCTAGTTTGAGTTTCTCAGTTACTTAGGCTTAATGCCAAGTTACCAATGAAGTCTTGAGCCCTAATTCCACTCCGAAGGCCTCCGAAAATACAATTTACTAAGATATAGAAAACACAAAAAATTACATTTTTGATATTTTATCAAAAAATCACTCAAATGACCCTAGACCTGATCAGATATTGAAGCCATTTTAGGGCCTGATAGCATGTTTTCTAGTCAACAATAGTCGATCGAACCCTCTTGACTACCTATGGACATTTAGATATGCAAATTTTCACAGATGCTCAATATTCTAACCCGATATATATAGGTTTGTACAATCACAGCCTGATAAAATATAAATGTTTATTTTCCTGCTAGTTTATAGAATGAAGCTGATGCTTAATTCTTGTCTATCTATTGCAGGATGCTAGAGATGTTTCGAAGTGGCTGAACATTGCAGAGTTGCACATGGAAGTGACACGAACCTAAGCTGAGGAGGATATCATCAAATATGTTGTTTGCCAGCTAGAAGGTGGACTAAGTCAAAGATGCTGAAATATTCTATGCAGGCTGTGTAATTGTCAACTGGTAGGCACGTGTTGTTCATTTGGACCATTGATGGTTGTGAGAGGATCCTAATCATTAGATCAATGTAACTATTTTCTGGCCTTTGTTCTATAAAAGGGCCAGAACTTGTCCAAATTAAAGAGGGAGAATATCTAGCAAAATAAGGCCAATTACTGTAGAATTAAGAAGAGATCGGATTACCGAGACTAATGAGGATTGAATTGTTGAAATGTTAAGGTTCTTTCTTTAGATCATTGTAAATGTACTTGTTCTAAAGCATACTGAATGGAGATGAAGCTTCATATTACATCCTGATTGTAAACTTTACATAATCTTCAAGTTGATTTCTGGATATGTAATGGTGAATGTTGTGTTCAAATAGAAGCGCTTTCATTTTATTGCATGTTGTTGTCAACTTTTCCTTTGAATATTTGCACTAGATCATGCGGATTTATGGAATGTCCTGGTGAAGTATGATTCTAGTTTTCTTCTCTTCATTGCTGTATTGGAGCATGTATGTGAATTAGTGATCTCAGTCAAGTAATTTTGGGAATCTCATTCTCTAACCCCTTTTCTCATTTTAATTTCAGTGAATCACTTCCATAACTACAAATCATGATAAATAATAAGCAGAATAGAGAAATATGTTGATATCCCATAAATAACTAAAAATCCTTAGCATATTTGAGCTAGATGCATGTAGTGTTGAAAATATCATGCAAATATCAACCTATATGCACATTATTTGAGTGAATTCACAGTGCAGAGGTAGAATTGTTGGAGATTTATGCAGAGGAGATATAAAGGACAGGATATCTAGAGAAATGTTGATGAACTTTGCAGAAATTACTGAAGAACATAAGGCCCCTGAATGATTAACAACAACACACATCAACCACTGAGTAACATTAGTAGATTATGAACTAATTAATGGAGACTTGGGATCATGAATTCTTTGAGTTCATCGTATCTTTCAAGATGAGTAAAGGTTGTTGTGTAACTTTTATTCTATGTTTGATTATGACTAACATCATCATCAACATAAAATGGTGCTAGAAGGAGGGCCAGAACAAGGAATCTGTGGATTTCTATAAATGTTGCATAAATAATTCATCATTTGAGTTGAATGTCTACAAATATCTCATATCTGAGAGGTTTTGATTGTATCTTTGCAAAGATCTAACTTAAAGCTTCAAAGATTCATTACATTTTCTAAACTTTCAAGTTTTATTTTGGGATATGATAGATCTCGTTAAAATTTCAAAATCCTAAAAAAATTGAAAATAGAGTCTCATTTCAATGGATGCATATGAAGACAATTGTCAAGTTAACATTCCTTTATTTCAAGAAACTTTGAATAAGCAGCTTTACCCTCACAATTTGTTTGACTTTGGTTTATCTAGTTGTTGTAGGATACACCAGACTGTGGAGCACAGTGAAATTAATTGTCTAACTTTTCTTACAAGGTTGGATTTATATTTGAAAGGACTAATATTTTTAATAGATGTATTTAGGGCTGAATTCAGGTAGGAAAATGAAGAAATTCTAGAGCAACAAGTGGATACAACACAAGAATTTATTAGTAGTCCAGACACTGAAGTGGACCACTCTAAGGACTTTGAATTATATCTGTCTAGAAATATATAGTGTAGTCAAATATTAGGTTTATCCACTGATGATGTCCTGATTGAAAGTTGGTGAAGATTACATGAAGAAAAGCATTCAAAAAGGGATTGTGAAGCTTGCTTGGTCATGTTGGAGAAGACTCAAATCCTAGAACAACAAGAGGAGGATGTAACACCCGTAATCATGAGTTGTTTAGAAATTACAATAGTTGAATCAGTTCTAGAAGGTAAAAAAAGGAGACATCTTTCCTTGAGTTATTTTATGGTGAGAATTGGAGTTCTCTACTTTATGATAAGGGTGAGGCAGAGTGCGGGTATGAATCTTTCAAGATTTATAAAGAAGAAACCATTTGTCAGGATAAAATCTTTGATTCTGATCCTAATACGTTTGATAAGGATAGCGAAACATCTTTCCTTGAGTTATTTTATGGTAAAAAGAAATGTAGACAGGTGGAAGAATTTAAATGCACTATTGCTGAAGAAGTTCCTACTATAGAAACTAATGGAGTCATAGAAAAGAAAGTAAATCCTAATTTGTTAGTTGACTTCTTTAAGTTGAATGATCAAATGCAAGAATGTTACATGACAATGAAACTAGATACCTTACTGGATGGAAAATGTGAGTTATTTGATGAATAATTCATGAAAGTTGAAGATGCAGAAAGCTTTGGAGTCTTTGTACATGATCAGATGCCAGTCCAGTGTCATTTTGAAAATGAAACAGGGGAGTATTCCTATCAGTCGAATGTTAATCCACATTTACAGTCAAATGATTTAGAAATGATAAATTTCTATATATTAGGTTATGATAATAAAGATACTCATTTAGATGCTGATGTGCAAGGAATTAAAGAAAACCTTGAGGTACTGTCTGAAGTCAAGAATTAGATATACATCCAAAATGAAGAGATAGAGCTGGATAAAGATGAAGAAATAATGCACCAAGAGTCATACATCCTTCAATTTGAAGTGAGACTTGAAGTCAAGCTAAACAACAAAAATGCAAAGTTAAATGGAGGACCAACTGTCAACAAATAGGCATGTCCAACTGCAGAACCAGAAATACACCAGGTTGTATTTCTCCTTTCCACAGTAAATGATGTTGATTATTATTTTGATTATAGAAATTTGGGAGATAAAACATGCATATGGATTAATCATGAACATGATGAGCTTCCTCGATTGCTAATCATTAAGAGTTATTATGTTAAACATAGTAAATTTAGAATACAAGAGTATTTTTTAGAATACAAGGATGAATTTGCTAAGATCAGAACCATAACTAGTGCCCTGATGCTCCTGCACAATATAAGGAAGTGTGCAAATACAGGTGTCTTTGGGTCTTTTCCTAGATAAATATTTGCCTTGTAGGGTTTGTATATAGTTTGGTAGAGTAGTTTTCTTGTTTCTTTCTTTGCTTTCTTGTTTTATTTTCTGTTGTTCCCTTTTGTAGTTAGTTGTTTGTACAATTTGTTTTGTGTGTTTGATTTTGTTTGGTTGCTTGTTGAGTTCTGTTTTGGTTAGTCAAGATGATGCAGCTCATCACCCTAAGAAAATAACTAAATTGTTAAGATTCAAGTGATGAGAACAACTTCATATATAGGTTATGACTCATTTTGAGAAGTACTGGTGATCAGGTCTGTGATATCTTTTCATCAAGGTGCCCTTTCTTGACCAAAGTGACTTTTTCACAATGAATCACCTAACAGCCTTAGGTTTGTTGAACACACAAGTATAGGTGTTAAGTGAAAAATCTAAAGGGACTCCCTTGCTACCAATGCAGTCTCCAACCTAAATCAACAAGTGACCATACCTTTCATACTAAGCTTACATGATGCCATCAGATGAATAGAATATAAATTTTGAAAATCCAAAATATAATGAAATTAGGCCATCTAAGTAACTCTACTGAGGCTATAGACACCTGTTGGCAGTGGGGCTCTAATTAGGGTGATTGTATAGATAACCTTGCCGGGGCTATAGATGCTTGCTGGCAGCAAGGCTCTATTCAGGTTGGCTATGAGGGATGCTCCCAAACTATGTAGCTTAACATCAATTACTCATGCTTTCAACTTGCTTTCAAGATGAAGATAATTAATCATTTGTACACACCTGATCCTCTATTAGTATTGTTGCCATGATGAAAACTTTGTCATTCAGAAAGATTATGATGCTTATACTTAGAAAGAGTTAGAATATTATATATGAATGTGATCACCTCACTTGAATCATTAGAATTTGGTTGTTTTCTTTGGTGGCAAGCTGTTGTGTGGTTACACAACACGCCCCATTTTGACTTGACAAAATAGGGACCCAACCTTTTTGCTGCTTTGGCTTGTGTGGTTTTTTTTTCTTCTTTCTGATGGTCTGGTAAAAGTAAGTCATGCAGGTGACCTTGCATAAGGGAAGTGGGCAAGTCATCATGATGAGGTCAGTTAGTCAAAGTTAACATTTCATATCAATAACCTCATGGTTGAAAAGAGTATAAAATTTCATGCAGGTTGCCTTTTGGATCACCCTAATATTCCTTAGGGAATGAAAGTTATGACAAGACAAAGTCCTGGTCAAATGTAATATTCCTTGGGGGGTCATACTCCTTAACATTAGTCACCTTATGTTAGATCACCCCAATGCCAGTTTATCACCCGATAATCATTTGGTCCATGAACTCCAGACGTCAATTTTAGGTAATAATTGTATTTTCCCGTCAAATAGCTTCATATATTTTGTGGGGGTCATATTTCAAATATCACTCGATCTTGCGAATATCACCTGATATTTCAAATATTACCCTGCCATAGATATCACCCCAATGCCAATATGCTGATGATGTCATCCAATCTCGATGAACAAAGAAATCAGGAAATCACCCTGATGGTGATGTCATCATCCTTTTTACCTCACGAAGGTAAGTATCCAATGATCACCCTTTTAAATAACATGATGGTGATGTCACCCTGATCTTTCGAAAGGGGGTCACATTCGTTAATATGAGTCATCTTTGATTGATGATGATGATGTCAGATTATCCCATTCCACAAAGGACCTGATATGACGATGACATCATCAATCGGCTTGAACTTTGAAGGTCATCTAATTTCTAACATCCATCATCTTTTCTAATATGACTGATCTTTCCTAATATGATGGTGACGTCATTTTGACTTGATATATAAAAAGCTCGACATGACCATGACATCATCTTATGCAGAGGGTGATATTCCTCAATATCAGGGTCATATTTCTTAACATCTCGATTTCCTTCAGCATGACCATGACATCAGACTTTCACATTTTAACGAAGCCCGTCCATGATGATGACATCATCATCATATCTTGATCTATGAAGAGTCATATTAGTTAATATCCCTCATATTAACTAATGTGTATACCCAGACCCGATAGTTTTATTCAATGGAATTTAGTGAAAAAAAGTGCATGTATTGCATATGCATGATCCTATGCATGCGATAACTAAAAATGTAAGGCTTGTGTATCATATGAAGGGTCACATTACCCTTGGAATACAAAAAGAGCTACTGGAAGGTGAAACTATTTACAAAAATTCAGAGAAACTCAAAAAATTAGGAAATTTTTGACCTTCCCCTTGGCAGGGTCATAACTCCTAGCTATTTTATCAGAATTTAAACGTTTTGGACTCATTGGAAAGATAAACTAGTTATCTAGTTTGAGTTGCTTGGTTACTTAGGCTTAACACCAAGTTACTGATGAAGTTTTGAGTCCTAATTCCGCTTCGAAGGCCTCCAAAAACACAATTTACTAAGATGTAGAAAACACAAAAAATTACATTTTCAATATTTTATCAAAAAATCACTCAAATGACCCTAGACCTAATCAGATATTGAAGCCATTTTAGGGCCTGATAGCATGTTTTCTAGTCAACGATAGTCAATCGGACCCTCTTGACTACCTATGGACATTTAGATATGCAAATTTTCACAGATGCTCAATATTCTAACCCGATATATATAGGTTTGCACATT
Source organism: Cunninghamia lanceolata (assembly GCA_027924645.1). Lineage (NCBI taxonomy): Eukaryota > Viridiplantae > Streptophyta > Pinopsida > Cupressales > Cupressaceae > Cunninghamia > Cunninghamia lanceolata. The sequence goes on from BSBN01000609.1 coordinate 1,559,252, forward strand.
CATAGCCTGATAAAATATAAATGTTTATTTTTCTGCTAGTTTATAGAATGAAGCTGATGCTTAATTCTTGTCTGTCTATTGCAGGATGCTAGAGATGTTTTGAAGTGGCTGAACATTATAGAGTTGCACGTGGAAGCAACACGAACCTGAGCTGAGGAGGATATCATCAAATATGTTGTTTGCCAGCTGGAAGGTGGACTAAGTCAAAGATGTTGAAATATTCTATGTAGGCTGTGTAATTGCCAACTGGAAGGCCCATACTATTCATCTGGACCATTGATGGTTGTGAGAGGATCCTGATCATTGGATCAATGTAACTATTTTCTGGCCTTTGTTCTATAAAAGGGCCAGAACTTGTCCAAATTAAAGAGGGAGAATATCTGGCAAAATAAGGCCAATTACTGTAGAAATAAGAATAGATCAGATTACTGAGACTAATGAGGACTGAATTGTTGAAATGTCAAGGTTCTTTCTTCAGATCATTGTAAATGTACTTGTTCTAAAGCATACTGAATGGAGATGAAGCTTCAGATTACATCCTGATTGTAAACTTTATGTAATCTTCAAGTTGATTTCTAGATATGTAATGGTGAATGTTGTGTTCAAATAGAAGCGCTTTCATTTTATTGCATGTTGTTGTCAACTTTTCCTTTGAAGATTTGCACTAGATCATACGGATTTGTTGAATGTCTTGGTGAAGTATGATTCTAGTTTTCTTCTCTTCATTGTTGTATCGGAGCATGTATGTGGATCAGTGATCTTAGTCAAGTAATTTTGGGAATCTCATTCTCTAACCCCTTTTCTCATTTTAATTTCAGTGAATCACTTCCATAACTACAAATCATGATAAATAATAAGTAGAATAGAGAAATATGTAGCATATTTGAGCTAGATGCATGTAGTGTTGAAAATATCATGCAAAGAATTGCAAATAATGGTAAAAATCATGCAAATATCAACCTGTAGGCACATTATTTGAGTGAATTCATAGTGTAGTGGTAGAATTGTTGGAGATTTATGCAGAGTAGATAAAAAAGGATAGGATATCTAGAGAAATGCTGATGAACTTTGCAAAAATTACTGAAGAACATAAGGCCCCTGAATGATTAACAGCAACACACATCAACCATTGAGTAACGTCAGTAGATTATGAACTAATTAACGAAGACTTGGGATCATGAATTCTTTGAGTTCATCGTATCTTTCAAGATGTTGTTGTGTAACTTTTATTCTATGTTTGCTTATGATTAACATCATCATCAACATTTAAGAAGCATTTAAAGGTGATGAACAATAAGTATAAGGAGCAAGCAGATGAGTAGAGAAGACACAAAGAATTTTTAGTGGGAGATGAGGTAATGGTATATCTAAGAAAAGAAAGATTTCCAGTAGGGACATATAACAAGTTGAAGATGAAGTTTGGACCATGTAGGATACTCAGAAAGTTTGATTCAGGAAATGCATATCAGTACCATGAAGGAGAAACCAATGACAACATTAAAGATCATTTGAAGAAGCAGTTACCATAGCAAGCACCAGAGCAGATTGAAGACATCTTGGACAACAAAGTTGGACGCAGCACCAGAGGAAAGTAATACAAGGAATATTTGGTGAAGTGGAAAGGCAGACTGGAAGAAGACTCATCTTGGATTTCCTAGGTTGAGGTGGGTCGTTTTGGTTTTCCTCTAGCCCTAGCAAAGTGAGGGACTCACTTTTTCAACAAACCCAAATATCTGATGTAGGAGCACCCTGGTTCAAGAGCAATCTTGCATCAACCAAAAATATTTACATTCATTTTGTTTTCTTTCATTTTCTAGTTTAATACAGTCAGTTTAGTCAGTAGCAGTTTCTATATTTTGGTTTGCATTCTATTGTAGTTTTGTTTTAAGCCTTGTGGAGCTAGACTTGGCATCTAGACATCATCATGCACATCATATCCAAAATTCATATCATTTGGATCAACTTTCAGAAAGTTATCGCTATCAGAAGATTAATTGTTTTCTCAAAACAGAGCATCCAGACAGTCTCCGACAGTCAACTAAAGGAGAAGAGTTGTGGAGCACTTCCATAACTTGTGGAGCTAAATGAAACATAATTCAAGGTACTTTGGGACATGACCAACATATCCTAAGGTTTGCAGATTGATTCATTCACTTGTGGAGGATTTCCATATGTTCTAGGCTGACCTAGTTGCTGCTACATGTTACATCTCTTTCATTGGAGTTTGTAATCTTCCTTGTTTGACGCAGAGGACTCTTGTGATCCAGAGATGATATAAATCATGTAATAGATGCATAGGAAAGTAGCTAATCAGTGATACATAGTTCATAAGTTAGTTTTTCTTCTATAAGGTGCTTCAAAGCCATATCTTGCACATATGTTGTAACTAGAGAATCAAGCCTGTAAGCCCTAATTTTCAAGCCTGTATGTTGCCAACATCTTAGTATTTGGAACCTATGATATACTAAACATCTGTATCTATAGTTTCATTCTATAATTGAGTTTCTTCTATTTTTTTTACTCTTGCTACACAACCTAGATAGTTCAATTTGTGGACCCTACTAACCATGATTGCACCATTAGAATATCCTATAGAACCCTAATTTGGGTCTAGGGTGCCCAGTGCCCTAGTTCCTCTCTACCCTAAAAGATAGGTTACAATTCTTCTCTATCCTTTGATCTCTTTTGTTGTCTCAATTTCTCTATAATAGTTTTTGTTAGTCATCCATTCACTGATCTTGCTCAACTAGGGTTTCCTATTTTGCCCTAGTTTGATTGGTTAGATTTGGTTAACACTATTTTATACAGAAAAGGGACAAAACCCCTGTATTTTATCTCTCCTTCAAAGGTAGAAGCTAAGCTCAGTTTGTGTTCTAATGTTGATAGAAGAGGGGTTGACCTAGTTTAGGGTTTTAAGCTAAGTCTCCCTTTTCCATCAACATTTTGGTGAACCTGATGTATCTTGCGACCTTATATCCTTCTTGCTTCAGTTCTGAGTTATTTTCTACCTTAGATTTGATTAGGTTAAATTCATTGATCATTTTACATAGTTGTATAGCTTACTTTTGCATTGTTTCATTGTTAGGGTTTACAAAAGCCTTGCATTTCTAGGAAAACCTAGCTAGTCTTGAAGCCTAGGATTTGCGATTGATGTCTTGTTTTAGATTTTGCTGATGTTATTTACTTATCAAATATGATTTTACATCACTTTAACATATCATAAATATCATCTTGTATTGAAATTTGAATGAAAGAGCATTCTTTAATTGTTATATTTTGGGATTAATGAAGAAGCATTAGACTTAGGGTTTGATTTGAATATAAGCACTGGTTAAATCAAATTGAGCTTAAGTAGATGTGAAGTTGATCAAAGGTTTATTATTGCATTATATTAGCTTGTATTTGATCAATAGAGAAAACCATTGAATCATTTAAACTAAAAATCAACCTCTTCTTCTATTGCATAATTCATTTCTTCCGTTTATGCATCTTTTGTGTCACTCAAATTTGTAAGCACTTTATGAGTTTTCTGACCTAGTGTCCCAACTCTAACACCTTTGTGCAAAGAAGTCATCGAATTATAGGTTCTAATGCTTTGAATAGCACCAATATCAACACCTCAGAACCCCAATTCATGAATCCAATCACACATGAGGGCCCATCCCCTCGTCATGATATTTCTACTTCACATATTCCATAAGTATTAACTTCTCATGAATCCATCGACATAGAGGACTTCATGGCTCATGTTCCTGAAGCTCAAATTCAAAAATTAGACAATAAGTTGGCTAATTTTCAACAATTTGTAACCTCTAAACATATAGCTGAGGAGGTCATCCCTATTGTTGAGAGTCTAATAAGTTTATTGCTTGAAGGACAAGATGGACTAGAATTCCTATGTGGCATAGCTCACATAGTGCACAATAACATTATGTCAGTAGCTAGTTGTGTAGAAATCATCACTAATGTGATTCCTTCAAATCAAATAGGGACTCAAGTGTAAGGACCCATACTAACACCCCCATTCCTACATCCACTTGTTTTGTCCTCAATACAACTACACAACCAAGTAATAGTGCTACCACATGTGTTGGGTTATCTACTGGGAATCTTGTTCATCATTATAGTGTCATCCCATTTAATTATCCAAGTCCTACTCTTCCTACATCTAATCAACACAAACCTAATATAAATTTCCAAAAATCCAACCATACAATGTTGTAACCAATGGTTAACCTTGTTCATTCTTACCAATCTCAACCTAATTCGCCTCCTGACCCTGTCAGTAACCAACTATTTCAAAATATGAATTCCATTCAAGAACAATTAGAAAAGATGAGTCAAGGTCTCTTGAAACCCACCATTCCATCTCATTATACTCATAGCCCATTATCTCATCCAATCCTAAGAGATCAAATGCCTGAGAAGTTTGAAACACCTCACTTTGAGAAGTATAATGGGAAGAGAGACCCTAACAACCATGTGGTGACCTTTACTACTATGTGTAGTGATTTCTTCTTTGAAGATGCAATGTTGGCTAAAATCTTTCCTAGATCACTCAAAGAAATGGCCTTGGATCAGTTTTGCTCCTTGCCTCCTAATTCAATCACTTCTTTCTCAAAATTAATCAATAAATTTCTTCAACACTTTCAAGAAAATATTGGACCTCAAGTCTTTTTGACCGATTTGGTCCATTGTAAACAAGGAATAAAGGAAAAAGTAATTGATTTCATCGAGCATTATCAAGCCCTCTTCTCACAAATTGAATATTTTACTATAGATGCTTATGTGAAAGAATCTTCATTGGAAATTTACAACCTCACATCCGTGACAAAATCTTGTTGATGCATTAAGAATCTTTCAATAATCTTTGTGCGGTTCTCTGTGATTACTAACTATCGATTAGTCAGTATGATAATAACCACTCATTAGGTCTGATTGGTCAATCTGCAGTTGTTGCCCCACACACTCATTCATTTAAAAGGCACAACAAAAATTTCATCAAAATCATAGCAATATCATCAAATCACATTCAAAAACATGTAGTAGCTGCAACATCTACGACTCCCGCCCCATATAAACTAAAACCAAAAACTAGACAATTCACACCATTATCAGAATCTCTTTATTCTATACTAATGAAACTTTTAAACAACAATCTCATTAATTTTCCATCCATTTGACCTCTCAATCCAAGTAATATGCAAGCATCTTCTTTTGATTCGAAGGCCTTTTGTCAATTTCACCACATCGCTGGTCATGACACTGAAAGATGTATGCATCTTAAACATGAAGTTCAAGACCTCATTGATTCCAATGTCATCAAGGTTGCTAGCATAAATGACAAAGGAAATAAATCAATGGCTCTACCTAATCAAAACTTGTAAATATTTGTAGATATGTTCCCTCATCACCAAGATAACATTGTGGATCCATCTCAAGAGGGGAAATATACTTATAGTCACCAAGAAAAATATTATGAAGGAGATATTTGCATGGTGGATGCTCACCCTCATCAAGAGTGATAAGAACCCAAAATAGCTATATCTTTCACTCCTCATGATGCTACCATTGAAGCTCATGATGGACCTTTATACATCAACATTTGAATCAATGACAAACCCATAAGAGGTGTTATGATCGATCTTGTTTGCATGGTAAATGTAGCAACTAAAAAAATTATCTACATGCATGGTTTGCACCACAATGACTACGATGTATCAGAAATCACAATTAGAGCACATGATGGGTCTATTCTTCCAACTCTTGGTACCTTGACCATTGCCATCAAGGTTGGGCCAAGAACCTTTGATGTTACTTTTGTTATTATTCCAACATCGGACTTATTTCATGTGAAGTTGGGTCACCCATGGCTCTGCTCCATGAAGGTAGTCCCCTCTATGGTTCATAAGTGCTTCAAGTTTCCATTCAAGGCATGTGTGCATGCTATACATCACAGTTGGTACTAGCCCATAGCTCATCATGGACACTTTACACTTGACTACTGTTACCTAATTGTGCACTTCAGCCCAATAAGGTTAGGATGGGACAACACTGATTGTTTCTATCTTAAAGAGGAGATAGGTTTAGCAAAAAATTAGGCCAAGTATCTAAGTCAAGAAGAAAGGAAGAAAAGTAAGGAAGAATGAAGGCTCACAACCAGTTTTAGAAGGCCTACTACTCAAGTAGAAGGCCATTCTAGTCATCAATTTTACTAGAATCATGTAGCACCTTAGTAAGAGTTGCTATAGGAGCTAGATAAAAGTGGGAAGGGAATCTCACCAGAGCAACATGCATTCCAAAATAGGTAGGAGGAAGAAAACTAAGCTATGAGTTTTTTTTTTGTTTCAGATCTATTCATTACAGTTTGTTCAAGTATCAAAAGATGAAGGTCCACAAGTTCGGTAAATCTACTTATGATTATAAACAACTATATCACACAATAGATTTTAGATGTATTTTACTTATGCAATTGAATGATTTACAAAAGAAGAACAATATACAAATCATTGCATAAAATAGCTTCTTATATTCACAAGGAGAATATGTTCATAGCTCCCACACAAGCTGTAGGAATTGACTGTAAAAGATAAAATGAAAGAACACATATTCATCTAAAGTTAAAAAAAAGAAACATAAAAGAAGAAAAAGGGGATTTGTCATTGCCTAAATGACGAACCCTCATTGGTGGCTGCACCATCTTCATATTCTCCATTGATATCTTTAGAGATACCTGCAAGAGAGAGAAAGAAAACATGTTAGAGCTTGGGATGCCTTTTCTCTCCTATGTGTAATAACATCAAATGTACATGCTATCTTTTCATAAGAATCTAAGAAAGAAAATGAAAGAGATAAATAGCTCCAAGATGCAGATATACAACCACTAGAAATAAGCAAGAGAAGATCATATAATCATCAGAAGAGGCTACTAGCCTCAATTATTTTCCTAACTTATGTTCTAAGTGTGTAGGTATAGGTACTTGAAGACATCTCATTAATGACATATATTAAAGTTTCCATGACAATCCTGAAGCATTGAGGAGTTGCTGACCTTCAAAGGGCATGAAGAGATATCAATAATGCAAAAGAAGTAGTCACCAGTCTATAAGGGAGGCAATCAAGTTGGAGGACTGTCATGTTTTAGGAGAAAGGTTGTAAAAGAGAGCAATCTATGACCCAAGAAGCAGTCAAAAGCTTGTAAAGCAGTGTAGTCATCAAGAGTAACAAAGTCACTGTAGAGGAAAATGAATTGTCCTATTGACTGTTGTCAGATAACCTAACATCAAAAAGGTAGTCATAGGAATATCAGTACATCAATGAAAATGAATTATTTATGTTAGCAAACACTGAAGGAAATAGTCATCCTTGACTACCATGTAGAGTACAGTATCATGAAAAGAGCTCAATGCATTTTTGAGAAGACAAGATTGTCAAGTTCAAGGGATGATCATAGCTATAATGGCATCTAGACCTAATAGTAGTCATAAAAGTCTTGACAAAGGTAGGACCAACCATGCATGCCTACAATATATAAAAGACAATGAAGTATGTCATCAAGTAGGAGGAATGGTTAGCAAATCCAAAGAACAATATGAAAAGTAGCCTAATGGTCAAGGAGGTCAGCATAGAATTGGAGTTTAGTTTTATAGTCACAAATAAAAGGAGTTGTGAGACATACAGAGGTAGTCTTTTGATAGAGTTAGAAGACAATAGAGAGTTTAGTGGGGTTGAAGTTGATAGCAAGCAAGCTGATAATAAACCAATAAAGATTTGTCGAGATTAATTCAATAGAGAGGAAAACAGATAGTCTTATGATTGTAACAAGGCAAAAGAGAAGTCATGAGTCTGAAAACAAAATCAACACAATCAAGTGTTTCATAAATGAGAAGAGTCCTCTTGATATTATGAAGCTCTTATTAAGTTGTTTTAGTGATCCTAAAAGTTTGTTCACTGTCAAATAAGTGAAGAATCTATCAAAGGGTTCAACAAACCTAAAGACCGAAGAAGAGATCCACATAGCTTACAATGATCAACAAGGAGAAAAGGTTTAAGGTAGGCTCTTCAAATTATGCTAAGGTCATACTACCATAATGAGACTTCCAACATTTTAAAAATAGAGGTAAGTAAAAACTTCGTGATATGCAAAGAACATTAAGGGACAGTAGCATGCCCTCTACCTTTTGCAAGTAATAGTCAAGAGAAAAATGCATGTTGAAAGAGGTTAGTCAATCAAGTAGAGACTATCATGATAGTCATCAATAGTCATGTAGAGGCATACTAAAACAAAGACTAGAAGTGTATGAAGAGATCATGAGACACACATGACAGAGCAGTGCAGTGGGGAATTACAAAAGATAGTCCATGAAGTTTTCAATTAATGATGTCATTGCCTTTCACCAAGGTAAAGCATACACAAAGTCTGATCAGGGTATCATCATGCTTGTCAAATTCATGCAAGACAGTGTAAAAGAGTTTAAGAGGAGACAATATATTTTGCTTAATGAAAGGAAGCTAGGTGTGTGGAAATCGCTTCCTACACTAATCTAATGAGGGAAGAAGAGTGCAAATTTAATTTTATCCTTACTATTACAGCAATGTTAAACCCACTAACAGAGATAATAGAGATATAGAAACAAACACATAAACAAGAAAGTGAGACAGAAGAAGAGAGAGACAAGATATACGTGGGGAAAACCCTTATCGGGTGAAAAACCCCACATTCCGAAACCTACACAATGTATTAACAAAACTGAAATGGTTTATAATACACTTGCAATGCAATCTCTCAGGAGTCTTCAACACTCATATCTAGAGACAAACCGGTAGCATAACAGTACCTGTCAAACCTGTAATACATCTCCCCCTCCAAGCACCTATTTATATAGAAAATACAAGGCAAAATTGCCTCTATCTTGGAATGGGCATCCAACTTGGCCTCATGGCCCAAAACCCATGCCTATGGACACTTGGTCAACATTGTAAGATGGTTCTGACATTTGTCCACACACCCCATCCCAAAGAGGTCACCTATTTCCAAAATGGGCTATGACAAATGCTCTAACGACTCTTATGACCATCATAGAATTTGTCATAGTAGTTACAACTTACAATTGTAAGAGAATCTGTCATACATAGGCTATAAATAGCATATTCTCTTACAACATGTCATAGTCCACCTTGGGGCACCCAAAGATGCCTTTTTCAAAGATGCTCTTCGACACATGTCTTCACCTATCATAGAATCTCCTATTTTTGACTCTTACATGTCATAACTTCACCATAGGAATCTGTCATGACTGTTATGGTCAATATTCCCTTACACAACATCCAAGATGCTGACACATGGCAAAATATTCCTACCAGAAAGTGGGATGCCTATCTCCTCATGTGAGGACAAAATTACAAGTTGTCATCTTCCATGTAGGATGACACATCACCGTGCCACATCTCACAAGATGACAATATGAATTTACACTCTAATTTACAACATAGGCAATGAATAAATAAATACATTGAAAATAATACAAGGAATTACCAAGGTTGAGACACCTTAATTCCCAACATTCTCCCACTTGTCGGACACCTTGTAAGAGCCAATAGAATTAATAGGATTTAACTGCTATAGGCCGAGAGGCCCATAGATTCCAAACACCATATGAACTTCTCTATCCCCACTGGTTTCGTTAATGTGTCTACAACATTCTTCAAAGTATCTACCTTCTCCAAATTTATCTTCCCATCCTCCACCATGTCTCACACAAAGTGAAACTATACATCAATATGCTTTGTTCTAGCATGGAAAGTTAGATTCTTCACAAGGCAAATCGTAATCTATCTTGCATCAACACCAATATCTGAACACAATCTCTTAAGCCAAATGGCTTCTTTACAAGCATGAGTTGTAGCCATATACTCAGCTTCTATAGTGGACAAACCAACCATAGGTTGTTGCTTACTCATCCAACTAATTGTACCACCAAACATTGTGAACACATATGCACTATTGGATCTCCTGCTGTCAATGTCACTTGCCCAATCAAAATCCACAAATCCATGAATACAAACTGAATGCGGAGGTCCTATAGCATTGTCATGATAGCAAATGGAATACTCAGAAGTACCCCTCAAATATCTGAACACTTACTTAACTGCATCCCAATGTACCCGTCTAGGATTAGCCATAAATTAACTAAGGACTCCCACTGCTTGGACAATGTCTGATCTTGTGCAGACCATAGCATACATCAAACTGCCAATAGCACTAGCATAAGGTACTCTTCTCATGTCCTGCACCTCACTAGGAGATTTTGGATAATCACTAATAGACAACTTTGTTCCCAATGAAATAGGAACACACAATGGTCTACAATCTGCCATGCTAAACCTATCCAACACGGTCTTCACATACTTACTCTGGCTTAACCAAATTTTTCTGTTAGTTCTATCTCTTCTGATTTCCATTCCTAGAATGTACCTAGCTGTCCCTAAATCTTTCATTTCAAACTATGCTACCAACTGAGACTTAAAATCAGAAATCATATTCTTACCCTTCCCAATGAGCAACATATCATCAACATATAATGCAACAATGAGAATACGATCACCATCAAACTTATAATACACACAGTGATCTAATTTTGATCTCACAAATCCAATTGACAACATAAGGCATCAAACTTCAAGTACCACATCCTAAGAGACTGCTTCAAACCATACAAAGACTTTTTCAATTTGTAAACCAAATTTTCTTTACCTTTCATTATGTAATGCTCTGGCTATGACATGTAGATTTCTTCCTCCAAATCACCATGAAGGAAAGTTGTCTTCACATCCATCTATTCTACCTCTAAATCATAAGTAGCTACAAGAGATAACAAAAATCTAATGGATGTCAACTTTGCAACGGGAGAGAAAATTTTACCATAATCAATTCCCTCCACTTGTGAATATCCCTTCACAACCAATCTAGCCTTGTACTTTTCAACACTGCCATCTGCACTAAATTTCTTCTTGAACACCCATTTGCAACCAATGGGTTTCCGTCCATTAGGGAAAGGCACCAAGTCCCATGTTTTGTTCTTTTCCAAAGAAGCCATCTCATCCTCCATGGCCTCCTTCCAAGAACCTGTATCTTTCATCCCCATAGCCTCTTTCATAGTTCTAGGCTCATCAGTGTTAGTAAGTAAAGCAAAAGCACAACTAGAATCCAGTAATGAATAACCAAACCTGTCAGGTTGCTTTCTTGTTCATGTAGATCTCCTTAATGGCTGAGGTTGAGGTTATGCTTCTTCTTTTGAGCTTTCAGAGGTGCTAGAGCTCTCCTCATCATCAGGTCTCACAGGGTCTACTTGTTCAGTCTTCTCAGGGGTAGAAGGAAACTGAACCTCATCCTCTTTCTTTTCTGTCTGTTCTAGTTGTAGAGCAACAGAATAAGGTGTTAGCTCTATGAAGATAACACTTCTTCTATACAACACTTTTTCATCCACCAGATCCCAAAGCTTGTATCCTTTCACATTGACACTATAGCCAATGAAAATACATTTAACAGCCTTGTTCTCTAGTTTAGACCATTTCTCCCTAAGCACATGTGCATATGCTTCATAGTGAAAAACACAAAGATGTCTAACTAAAGGCTTCTTACTAGACCACACCTCCATAGGTGTCTTACCAACAAGAGCTGATGTAGGAGATCTATTTGCCAGATAGCAAGCAGTGGCAATAGCTTCAACCCAAAACATTTGTTCAAGGCTTGCTCCACTAAGCATACTCATATCCTTCTCCATCAGTGCCCTATTCATCCTCTCTGCAACTCCATTTTGTTGTGGGGTATATGGAGTTGTCTTATGAATTTCCATCCCTTGCTCTTTGTACAACTCATCGAACTCTGTCAAACAAAATTCACCACCAGTGTCAGTTCTCAAACACTTAGTCTTTTTACTAGTCTAATTTTTAGCAAAGGCTTTAAACTCCTTAAACTGACTAAAGACTCCAGTCTTGCTTCTGATAAAATAAACCCATGTCCTTCTACATTACTCATCTATGAAAGATACAGAATATATAGATTTTGAAATCGAAGGAACATTAATAGGACCAAACACATCAGAATGAATAAGATCCAATACACCAGAAGACTTGTGAGAACTAGAGTAAAACTGAACACAGTTTTGTTTTCCATAAATGCAATGTTCACAAAAGTCAAAATTGAGATTACAATCATTTAACCCCTCAATGTTGTTTTGATTTTTCAAGGTACGCAGACCCTTCTCACCAATGTGGCCATATCTCAAATGCCATAACATAGTCTTTTTAGTAGGAAGCTTAGCTTCCATAGCATGTGCACTACCATCAGAACTAGTTACAATAGATTTCTTCACTTCTCGTTCAGATGGTGGGGATGAAGTGACTGTAGCTCATTTCTTTGAGTCAGAAGAACTATTGCACTATGAAGTGCATTCCTCCAGCTGAAATAGAGTACCTCTCTGAGTACCCTTCGAAAGCACCATAGATCCTCTAGTCATCTTGCATCCATCCTTCAAAAAAACAACCTACACACCTGCATCATTCAACATACTTACAGAAAGCAGGTTTTGTGCAAGGCCTAGAATGTGCATAACTCCAATGATCCCCTTCACTCATCCATTAGGGAATTAGATTGAGACTCTTCCACAACCAACAATCTTCAGATGAGAATCGTCACCCAGGTACCCTCTTCCACCATCAAACTCTTCATATTTCATGAACCAATCCTGATGTGAGGTCATGTGGAATGATACACCAAAATCAATCAACCACACATCATCAGATGCATGGGTGGCCAAGGCTACGATGAAGTCATCACCATCATCTTGTGACTTGTCAGGATCTAAATTAAAAACTTTCTTCTTCTTTCTCTTCTCCTCTTTGCAATCCTTTTAGAAATGCCTAATTTTTCCACAATTCCAATAGAGAGCCTTGGACTTTCTAAGAGATTTGGATCTCCCATGGGATTTAGATCTAGCCTTATCAGCTTTCTTATCCTTCTTCTTCCCTTTCTCTTTAGGTCTTCCATGAACCGCAAGAGCCTCTTTGGCTACCTCAGAAGACTTCCTCCACATTTCTTCAGATAACAGTGAGGACACCACATCTTCCATCTTGAAGGTGGTAGTGGTGCTTCTGATAGCCATGACAAGATGATCCCACGAGTCTAGCAAAGAACAAAGCAAGGTCATGCAATGATCCTCCTCCTCCATTTTTACACCCATAGATGTCAACTGTGCAATGATCATGTTGAAAGAATTCATGTGGTCCACAATAGAGCCTCTGTCTTCCATCTTCAGAGTGAACAACTTCTTTTTTAGAAAAAAGTTTGTTTACAAAGGACTTGGCCTGATAAACATCACCCAACTTCTTCCAAAGATCTTTCATGCTCTTCTCCTCATGGACATTCAATAGGACAGAGTCAGGTAAACTAAGTCTTATGAGACCCTTAGTCTTCCAATCTTTGAGGTCCCAATTAGCTTGTGACATTTCTATAGGTTTCACACCGGATACCATTTCCCATTGGTCATGATCAACAAGTAAGTCCTTCATCTTGAGTTTCCACAACTCAAAATTAGTGTCATTGAATTTCTAAACCTCTAACCTTTCAGATTTGGTTGCCATCTCCTTGCTGCAACAAGATACAAAATAATCTGCACAACACTCCCACTCAATCTAAGATCAGCTCAAAAAACCCCTACCTAATAGCTAAGACCAAAACAGGCCAGGCTCTAATACCAACTGAAAGGAAGCTAGGTGTGCGGAAATCACTTCCTACACTAATATAATGAGGGGAGGAGAGTGCAAATTCAATTTTATCCTTACTATTACAACAATATTAAACCCACTAATAGAGATAACAGAGAAATAACAACAAACACATAAAAAAGAAAGTGAGAAAGAACAAGAGAGACACAAGATATACATGAGGAAAATGTTGCAAGTTTAGGCCTAACTAGTGTTTTCATTGATGCCAACATGCTCCTGTTACATTAATGATAAGGATTGGATGAGTTGTGTGCTGAGGATATTGAGAAAATTAGTCTCAATCAGGAACAGTAAAGATCAGTGATGACAATAAGGTAAAAGTCCAAGATAGGATGAGTATCAAAGGGTACGGTTTAAAGGATTTGTAGATATATGTCTTAAGGTAGTCCAGTAGAGATTTTAGAGGTCCACATGAAGATCTAAAGAAGTTGTGGCCACTTAAGTAAAACCGGTTCCGGCAGATGTTTAGTGGTGACAGAGTGTTACAGATAGGTCTGGTGAGATCCAGAATTGCATTATCCTATTCTGTGGATTTGAGGGAGTGTTGAGGAAGTCTTTGTGGAGTGTCAACTAGATTGGTTCATGGTTTGAAGGTCCACAAGCATCTATTCCTTTGTGATAGTAATGATAGACGGTGTTCTTGAGGTTCCAGATGAAGGGGAGATGGATTTTAGTAAGTAGATGAAGTGTGGATGTTCTTGATGATTTAGAAAAGCTTGTGGAGGTCTTTGGATCATGTCCAGTTCATGTTGGTGATCCGCATTGGAGTTGGATCTCACAATTGAAGATTATCTTCCAGATGATAGTGTTCTTCTGGAGACTGGCTGACCGGATCAGTTACACATCCTGCAAATGTTCTTGTTGATGTTTGCCAACTTAGATGATCATTCCTAAGTTGATGTCTTGTATAAATAAGGGGTTGTGAAATTCATTTCAAACTTGTCCTTATCAAGATGAGTATGTGGTAGCAAGGAGGAGAGCAAAAGGCAGAGCAGAATTATTGAGCTTAAATGGAACTGATTCAAGCATGGTGAAGATGCTATTCTCCAGTTCATGTATGTGATACTTATTCTTTTGTAGACAGTGTGTCTCTTGTAGGCAGTGGGCCTCTTGTGAGCAGTGTGCTCGGGCAGTGAACTCTAATTGGCATGTGCCATTTTGTTCTTTCTATTCTTCTAACAAAGAATACAATCTCGGGTTAATCATCCCGTGGTTTTTCCCTTAACCAAGTTTTCCATGTCAAAATCTTGGTGTCTTATGTGTTGATGTGTTTCTGCTTTTGATTTAAGTGCATTGTGTTTCATGATTAATATACTTCTAATCACTAAGAGGATTTAAGTGTGTAATTGGGAGAAAGTTTTGGACAACTGATTCAGCCCCTCCTCTCAGTTGTGTGCCCTAAGTCTAACAATTGGTATCAGAGCCAAGTTCCTCTAAAAGGAGCTTAACCACTTGAGGAGATCCAAGATGTCGTCTTACAAGAAGGATAGTCTAAAATTTGATGGAACCAATTTTAATCTCTGGAAAGGTCGCATGAAGTGTCACTTGCAATGTATGGGAATGGCATACTAGACCATGGCTACAACATAGTATGTACCTCCACAGGGTGGTCCGAAAATCCAAAATGAAATCACAAATGTTGAAAACAATCTACGGACTATAGAGGCTCTTCTAAGCACATTATCTGATTTAGAGCTCTCAAATGCTATTGACCTGCCAACTACTTTTGAGATTTGGCAAGAACTAGAACTTTTGCATGAAGGAGACAAGTATGTTAAATGTGTAAGGTTATAGAGTCTCAAAGGAAAATTTGAAAATCTGAAGATGAGAGATGATGAAAATATTACTACTTTTATGCCAAGAGTAAATGAGATTTTTTGTGGAATTAGAAATGTTGGTGGAGTCCTAGATGAAAATGAGATTGTTGGCAAAATTCTCAAATCCCTACCTACTTTTTACAAAATCAAGGCTGCTGCCATTGAAGAATTTAGAGCCCATACAACTGTCACAAGAGATCAATTGGCTAGAAAATTGGCTGCATTTGAAATGACAGAGTTTGGAGATGACCCCCCAAGACTGAATCTGCATTCAAAGCCAGTGCCTCTATTAAAGGTAAACAAAGGTTTGATCCGGGAGAGAATTCATCAAGGAAGCTGTCATGGTATGAAAAAGCAAGAAAAAATCTAGAAGAAGAAGAAGTAGAAATTGCTCAACTTGAAGCCCTTATTGCAAAGAGGCTGCCAAGAGGATTTGGTAAGTATGAAGGAAAATTACCTTTTAAGTGTTTTAACTACAATAAGATTGGTCATTTTGCCTCAAGGTGTCTGGAAAGGGTTTTAAGGCAAAATCCTAACAAGCCAAGGTTCCAAAAGAACTATTATTATGTACATGAAGATGATGATAATGAAGGAGTAACAGATGATGAATCAGAGATAGGAAAAAAATCTAGAAATGAATGGGTGTTCATTGCCATCAAGGAAGAAGATCTAATGTCCTCTGTATCTGTCAATCATAAGACTTTGGAAAGAGCTTTGGCTGCCCAAGTTGAAGAAAAGGATGATTCGGTCATTGACAGTGGTTTCTCTCACCATATGACAAGTGACAAAAATAAGTTCATAGATTTGGAAAGGTATGAAAGAGGAGTGGGAAAGTTTGGTGATAATTCTGCTAGTAGAATCAAAGGTAGAGGAACTATTTCTCTTGATGGAAGGAACAAAACTGGTAATGTACTATATGTTGAAGGTTTGAAGCACAATCTTCTCAGTGTTGGATAGTTGGTGGACAAAGGCTATGATCTCCAGTTCAAGAATGGAAAATGCAAGATCTTTAAAAGTTTCAGAACAGAGATTGCATCCAGTACTCAAACTAAAGGTAATATCTTTCACTTGGTTGGTACTGGGAAAAGTTGCTTATTTGTTCAAATTGATCAAAGTTGGTTGTGGCATAAGAGGATGTGTCATGTGAATTTTGATAATATCATCAAGATAAGCAATACTCAGGTTGTAAGAGATCTTCCAAAATTGGTGAAACCTTCTAATAGCTTGTGCAAAGAATGTCAGTTGGGTAAGCTGAGTAGAATCACATTAAAAAGTAAGGAACTGTCTTCTACTAGATTATTGGACTTAGTTCATACTGATCTTTGTGGTCTGACAAGAATCAGGAGTATTCAAGGTGATAGATACTTCATGCTACTAATTGATGACTATTCCTAGATGATGTGGGTAACCTTTCTAAAAGAGAAATCAGAAGCTCTTGAGAAATTCAAAATATTCAAGGCTATGGTAGAGAATGAAACTAGATTAAAATTGAAGTGTTTGAGGTCTGATAGAGGTGGAGAATTCACATCCGGTGAGTTCATAGAGTTCTATGAGAAGCATGGAATCAAGAGACAGTTGTCTCCTCCTAGGACCCCACAGGAGAATGGAGTAGTTGAGAGAAAGAACTGGACCATCTAGGAAGCATCTAGGACAATGATGATGGAAGCAAATGTTCCTTAGATCTATTGGAGAGAAGCCATCAGCACTGCAGTCTATACTCTCAATCAAGTTCAAATCAGACACAATACCAGTAAGACTCCTTATGAACTTTGGTTTGGCATCACTCCTACTGTGAGGCATTTTAGAGTCTTTGGTAGCAAATGTTACATCAAAAGAGATGAAGATCTAGGAAAGTTTGTTGCTAGAAGTGATGAAGGAATATTCTTGGGTTACTCTACTCAAAGCAAAGCATACCGGTGTTATAACAAGAGACTGAGAAAGATGATAGAAAGTACAAATGTGAAGGTTGATGAAGGAATTGAAAAACCCTCAAGATTATATGAATATGATGAAGATGATCAGAATCGTGTTCTGACTCAAGGAGCCCAAGCCTCTTCTGAGATTCAGATCCAGATTGATCCAGTAAATCAGGAAGAAGAGATAAGTTTGAATGAGCCTAATCAAGAAGTAGAAATGCAAGTAACTCCCAAAGTGCCTAGGTATGTAAGACTGAATCACTCTGAAGATCAAATCATAGGTGATAAAAGAAAAGGTGTACAAACAAGAAGGAAAATTGCTCAAAACTCAGATGAGTATTGTCTGATTTCAAAAATTGAACCTAAGATAGTGAATGAAGCTTGCAATGATGAAAATTGGACTAAAGCAATGGAGGAAGAGTTGATGCAAATTGAGAAAAATCACACTTGGGATCTTGTTCCCAGACCTAGAAACAACAATGTGATTGGAACCAAATGGGTCTTCTGGAACAAACTAAATGAATTTGGTGAAGTAATAAAAAATAAAGACAGATTGGTCTACAAGGGTTACTCTCAAATAGAAGGAGTTGATTTTGAAGAAACTTTTGCTTCGGTGGTAAGAATTGAAGCAGTCAGATTATTTCTTGCTTTTGCTACTTTCAAGGATTTCAAGCTATATCAGATGGATGTCAAGTCTACCTTCCTAAATGGTGACTTGGAAGAAGAAGTATACATTGAGCAACTAGATGGATTTTAATTGTTTGATCATGATGATATGGTCTGCAAGTTGAAGAAAGCACTCTATGGACTGAAGCAAGCCCCAAGAGCCTGGTATGAAAGATTGGATAAGCATCTTTTGAAGATTGGTCTCAACAAAGGTACTGCTGACAGTAATTTGTATTTCAAAATTGATCATGAAAACATCCTAATTGTTGAAGTGTTTGTTGATGATATCATTTTTGGAGGAAGAGATAGTCTGTGTAAAACTTTTGCAAATCAAATGAAAAGTGAATTTGAGATGTCCATGGTGAAATGAATTTCTTCTTGGGTCTGCAAATCACTCAAACAAAGAAAGGAATCTTCATTTCTCAAACCAAATATGTGAAAGAATTGTTGAAGAAATTTGGGATGGAAGACTCAAAACTAATGAATACTCCCATGGCAACTAAATGTAAATTGAGAAAAGATGATGATTCTCCTAAGGCCGATCAAATGAAGTACAGGTCAATGATTAGAGGACTGTTGTATCTTACTCAAACTAGACCAGACATTATGCAGGTTGTTGGTCTTGTTGCTAGATTTCAGGCTAATCCTAGAGAATCTCATGTCATGGAAATTAAGAGGATTTTTAGATATCTAAAAGGGATAGTTGAGTATGGTTTGTGGTATCCTAGAGATCATGATTTCTCTCTTCATGTATATACTGATGCGGATTGAGCAGGACATGTGGATGACTAAAAGAGTACCAGTGGTGGAGCAATTTTTTTTGGGGAAGAGATTGGTTTCTTGGCTAAGCAAGAAACAAGAGGCAATATCTCTATCTACAACTGAAGTAGAATATATTACAGTAGCAGGTAGTTGCACTCAAGTTTTATAGATGAAGCAGATGCTAAGAGATATCAAAGTGGAGTATGAAGAACCTATCACAATCTTCTGTGATAATTCAAGTGCTATAAATATATCTAAGAATTTGGTGTTGCATTCAAAGACTAAACACATATCCATCAAGTTTCACTTTTTGAGACAGAAAGTGAACAAGAATGAAGTCAGATTGGAGTTTGTGCCTTCCAAGGATCAGATTGCAGACATCTTTACTAAACCTCTACCTAAGGACTCTTTTGAGTATCTCAGGGAGAAGTTAGGGGTTATTTCCCCTCTAGTGATGAACTAAGGTGCACTGAGGTACATCAGTCTGGTGGATATCACAGTCATATCTTGTGATCCAGATTGATGGGGAGCTGCTACTCAGGGGGAGCAGCAGGTATGATTCTGAAGTGTTAGAATTGCAAATATGTGCCCTTTGCCATTGATGTCAAAGGGGGAGAGAAGACATGTGAAAAAAAAGTGGTTTTTGATCAAAGGGGGAGTAGTAAAAGGAGAGAAGACATGTGAATGGTTGTTGCTGATAGGGGGAGTTGTGACAGTGAAGAGAAGTTCTTGTCTTGATGGTCAAAACAGTTTTTCACATCATATGTTGCCATCAATGACAAAGGGGGAGATTGTTGCAAGTTTGGGCCTAACCAGTGTTGTCATTGATTTCAACATAGTCCTGTTAAATCAATGATAAGGATTGGATGAGCTGTATGCTAAGGATATTGAGAAAATTAGTCTCAATCAGGAACAATGAAGATCAGTGATGACAATAAGATAAAAGTCCAATATAGGATGAGTATCAAAGTGTGTAGTTTAAAGGGTTTGTAGATATGTGTCTTAAGGTGGTCCAATAGAGATTTCAAAGGTCTACATGAAGATATGAAGAAGTTGTGTCCGCTCAAGTAAAACCGGTTCCGGCAGATGTTCAATGGTGACAGAGTGTTACAGATAGGTCCAGTGAGATCTAGAATTGCATTATCCTATTCTATGGATTTGAGGGAGTGTTGAGGAAGTCTTTGTGGAGTGTCAACTAGATTGGTTCATGTTTGAAGGTCCACAAGCATCTATTCCTTTGTGACAGTAATGAAAAACTGTGTTCTTGAGGTTCCAGATGAAGGGGAGATGGATTTTAGTAAGCAAATGAAATGTGGATGTTCTTGATGATTTAGGAAAGCTTGTGGAGGTCTTTGGATCGTGTCTAGTTTGTTTTGGTGATCCACATTGGAGTTGGAGCTCGCAATTGACGATTATCTTCCGGATGATAGTGTTCTTCTGGAGATTGGTCAACTGGATCAGTTACACATCATGCGGATGTTCTTGTTGATGTTTGCTGACTTAGATGATCATTCCTAAGTTGATGTCTTATATAAATAAGGGATTGTGAAAGTCATTTCAAACTTGTCCTTATCAAGATGAGTATGTGGTAGCAAGGAGGAGAGCGAAAGGCAAACCATAAGTATTGAGCTTAAATGGAATTGATTCAAGCATGGTGAAGATGATATTCTCTGGTTCATGTATGTGATACTTATTCTTTTGTAGACAGTGTGTCTCTTGTAGGTAGTGGGCCTCTTGTGAACAGTGTGCTCGGATAGTGAGCCCTAATTGGCATGTGCCATTTTGTTCTTTCTATTCTTCTAACAGAGAATACAATCTTGGGTTAATCATCTTGTGGTTTTTCCCTTAACCAGGTTTTCCACATCAAAATCTTGGTGTCTTATGTGTTGATGTGTTTCCGCTTTTGATTTAAGTGCATTATGTTTCATGATTAATATAGTACTAATCACTAAGAGGATTTAAGTATGTAATTGGGAGAAAGTTTTGGACAACTGATTCACCCCCCCTCTCAGTTGTGTGCCCTAAGTCTAACAGAAAACCCTTATCAGGTGAAAAACTGCACACTCCAAAACCTGCACAATGTATTAACAAAACTAAAATGGTTTACAATACACTTTCAATGCAATCTCTCAAGAGTCTTTGACACTTGTATCTAGAGACAAATTGGCAGCATAATAGTACCTGTCAAACCTATAATACATCTCCTCTTCCAAGCACATGTTTATATAGAAAATACAAGGCAAAATTGCCTCTATCTTGGAATGGGCATCCAATTTGGCCTCATGGCCCAAAAGCCACACCTATGGACACTTGTTCAACATTGTAAGATGGTTCTGACACTTTTCCACACACCCCATCCCAAAGAGGTCACCTATTTCAAAAATGGGCTATGACAGATGCTCTTACAACTCTTACAACCGTCATAGAATCTGTCATAGCAGTTACAACTTATAGCTGTAAGAGAATCTATCATACACAGGCTAAAGTAGCATATTCTCTTACAACATGTCATAGTCCATCTTGGGGCACCCAAAGATGCCTTTTTCAAAGATTCTCTTTGACACATGTCTTCATCTATCATAGAATCTCCTATTTCTGACTCTTACATGTCATAACTTTGTCATAGAAATCTATCATGACCGTTATGGTCAATATTCCCTTACACAACTTCCAAGATGCCAACACATGGCAAAATATTCCTACCACAAAGTGGGACACGTATATCCTCATGTGAGGGCAAAATTACAAGTTGTCATCTTCCATGTAGGATGACACATCACCGTGCCACATCCCATAAGATGACAATATGAATTTACACTCTAATTTACAACATAGGCAATGAATAAATAAATACATTGAAAATAATACAAGGAATTACAAAGGTTGAGACACCTTAATTCCCAACACTTAAGGTGTATACAGACAAGGAGGTTGAAGAACATCTATCCAAACCCTAAAATATGAAGCATAAAAAATAGCCAAAGATCACCCCTTATAGCTATCTCAAATGAATCAAAGCCTGCTGTTAACTTTAATAGTTTGTTCCACCATCAGTAAATCATCAAACCAAGATAATAACAGTCACATAAGAAAGTGCTAGGATTGTATCAGTCTATAAGGAAGACAGTCATCTTAATTACTATTACTGCAGGTCTTTAGAATAGTCAAAGGGATTGTTGAGGATCTAGGAAATGAAGGACTACAATAATCAAGTATGATAATAGCTAGGAGATTAAGAAGATAGTCATATAAAGACTATGTTAACAATCATTACCAAACCAAGAAGGATTACTGTAATAGTCATATGAAGGTTGTAAGATGATAAGGGTATATGCACAAAGATGAGGGACCAAAATGTCACCACGTGACTTTTTGGTCCCATAAAAGTCATAACGCGAGTGTGTTTTATAAATGCAAATATCTCTCTCTCTCTCTCTCTCTCTCTCTCTCTCTCTCTCTCTCTCTCTCTCTCTCTCTTCCCTAAACCCTAACCCCTAATCCCTATACCCTAAACCTCTATCTCCCTATCTCTCCCTAATCTCCATATCTCTATCATCCCTCTACCTCTCAATCTCTCTACCTATGTCTTTGGCCATGTCCCTCACTATTTATCTCCCTATCTCTCCCCTCAGTCTCCTCTATATCTCCATATAAGTCCTCTCTCTTTCTAAATCTCTAAACCTTAATACCTAAATAATGCCCCTAACCCCTAAACTTGGGCAACCCTAAACCTGAAACCCCTAAACCCTAAACCCAAGAAACCCTAAACTGAGCTATCTCCCTATCCCTCCCCTATCTCCATCTCTATCATCCCTCTACCTCTCAGTCTCTCTCCCTATGTCTCTGGACATGTCCCTCACTCTTTATCTCCCTATGTCTCCCCTCTGTCTCCTCTATCTCTCCCAATATCTATCTATCCCCTCTCTATATATCTCTAAATCCTAAACCCTAAACCTGAGCAAACCTAAACACCTAAACCCTAAACCCTAAATAATTCCCATAAATCCTAACTCCTTATCCCTAAACCCTAAACCCTAAACTTGAGCAATGCTAAACTCATAAACCCTAAATAATGCACCTAAACCCTAATGCCAAACCTACTCTCTCTCTCTCAAAACCCCTAAACCCAAGTAACCCTAAACTTCTATCTCCCTTATCTCCTTATCTCTATCATCCCTCTACCTCTCAATCTTGCTCCCTATCTCTCTAAACATCTTGCTCACTCTTTATCTCCCTATATCTCCCTTCTGTCTCCTCTATCTCTCCCTATATGTCTTCTCTCTCTACCTATCTATCTCTCCCTATCTCTTGCCTCTCTCTCCCCTATCATTTCTCTATCTCCCTATCTCTCCCCTCTATCTCTCCCTCTCCCTTATCGATGAAGGAAATGGAAACAAGAAAACTAGGAATCTCTCTCTCTCTCCCCCTATCACCCTATCTCTCCCCTCTCTCTCCTCTCCATCTCTACCCTCTCTCCCTCTTCCTCCCTCTCCCTCTCTCTTATTGACAAAGAAAATGGAAACAAGAAAACTAGAACATCCAAAGAGGGATGAGGATATAAATTGGGAGGATGAAATCAAAACAAGATAAAACTAAAGTTCATTAGATGTGAAGAATGATGAGAGGAGAGGTACAGAATAGTAAAACAGGGAAAGATTGGTGGGATTTAAAGGGAAATTGGAAAGGCAAAGGAAAACTAGGAAAGCTAGGAAAAGGAAAACTAGGAGGTAGATAGGTCAGAGAGAGAGAGAGAGAGAGAGATGTTTTAGTTCACCATAATGTGCTAGCGTTATAACACACTCGCATTATGTGAATTCACATAACCGAGCATGTTATGCTTTGGATTGGAAACTACCAAGCCTAAGGCTTGGATTTTCCTTGGGCTTTCAACCCAAAGGCTTGGACTGAGTTTATTTCATCCAAGGACGTGTTTTTCTAGATTCTAACAAAAACCACATAATCTGGAGCGTGCTCCCCATTAGGATTGTACTTTTTTTTAATGAAAAGTAAAAAAAATACCATTATAATCTTAAGCTCTATGTTAGCTATCCAACCATATAATTTTTTTCACATTTTGAGTATGTTAAGGGTTTCATCTTTAATTTCTTTTGCTAGTGTATCTATTTTTTGTCAAAAACTAGTGTCTGGTATTTTTGACTTTTTTTCATTATTCATCAAAATTTCAAACAAGTTACATTTTTAGAAACTAAAATCCATTCTACAATTTTTAGGGGGGAGCATGCTCAATTTTCTATTTTTTAGGATGTGTCCACTTTTAAAATTAGTAAAAAATTAATTTTCCATGAAAAAATTATCAAAAAAATCAGGGATAAACTACATGGTGTTAGCTAATTTATCACCAAAGCAATTTTTGAAATACTAAAAAAATGTTAACATTTTAGGGGGAGCACACCAGATGCTATGTTATGTTTTTTTGAGAAAAACATGACCAATTTGTTTGCTCCCCCTTTTTGAACCTCTTAATCTCAACTATTTTTGAAAAACATTAGAAGTTTAGAAACTAGATTTGGAGCACTATGACTCTTGTTTTTGTTGTATCTTCAAATTTTGATTGTAACTATCTTGAATTTCTCATCTAACATCAGTCTTTCCTCATCTCATAAAAAAAAGTGGCATCTTAAGACCCCATTTTGGTCCCTCATCTTTGTGCACTTACCTACAAAGAACAATACAAATGAGAGAAAGCATGCAGAAGAGTACCATCAAAGGAAGCATCTTTTCCATTTGTTCCATTCACATGAAGAGCAAAATGCAGAAGCAACAAGTGTTTTCATAATTTCAAATAAAACCCTAGCAAGGGTTATCACAAGGTTTATACGCCTAAAAATGACACGACTCGGTCTAAGTAAATATTCTTAATATTTATTCCCTTCTAATTCTTCTATCAATAAATAAATAAACAAATTTATTTATTTGATTCATATTCTTCTAAATTAATTAAATATCAAAATATTTAATTATCTCTTCTAAAGTCAAAATCATTCTTCCAAATTTGAATAAATCAAATCAAATTTATTTAAATCCTCTCAATCTCCAAAAATAAAATACAATCAAATATTTTATTTATTCTTCCAAATCATGCACATAAATTAAATAAATTTATTTGTTTAATTTTCTTTCTTATCTTATGATTCCTCAAAATATCTTCCAAATCTTCTAAAAATAAGTCTTCTTCTTCATGCACACACAATTAAATAATTTATTATTTAATTTCTTTCAAATATTGCAAAAGCAAATCTCGAGTTATCTACTCAATCAACCTTGTTTTTATCAATATCTCTTAAATTAGAAAAAAACTTTCTAATTTATGAAGTCATATCTTATCTTTAGAAAAGAAAGTAGTTAACTCAAATAAAACAACTTTTGGGTGACACTTGTCTTCTTCTTATTCGCACACACCCTCTCAAGATTTCTATATCGTTGATCTTCTCTCTCAAGTCTATAAATTGAACCCTATTCTTCCATTTCATTCATCCAAGCTTTAAGTATTGTTACTCTGTAGGAATTTCAGCGCGTCGTTGGCACCAATTCCTTCATTGCTTGTGATCACACTCGTTACTACATACTACTACCATTGTTGTGAAGCTCATCATCATGGAGGAACTATCATAACCATTCTCCTTTGACCATCTTGGAATCATAGCAAGGAAGTGCACTCTCTAAGGGCCTTATTCGTACATGCAAAATCGATTGAGATAGGCAACCAATGGAAGCTATGAACCTTTGAGGTTTGCAAAGGTTTTTAAAGTTCTTTTGTTTGTGTTACCTCTTGAATCGACAGAGGGTTTGCTAGCTCCAATGCACAGGCAGATTCGGTCAACAAATATGG
The DNA here is from genome assembly GCA_027924645.1 of Cunninghamia lanceolata. Classification (NCBI taxonomy): domain Eukaryota; kingdom Viridiplantae; phylum Streptophyta; class Pinopsida; order Cupressales; family Cupressaceae; genus Cunninghamia; species Cunninghamia lanceolata. The sequence goes on from BSBN01000609.1 coordinate 1,585,048, forward strand.
GAGGTTGCGTGTGCCTCGCCTTCACTTTTGGTTCTGCCGCACCAAAGGGGGGTCCCTATAGCTAAAGATGTAACCTTGACTCTCAATGACATAAAGATTTAACTTGACAATAATAGGCAGAATACTCTCATGCATGGACCAAGATCTAAATGATAGATCACAAGTTTGACAAATTTCTTGGACATATATGACTGGTTAGGTATGACAGTATGCAGGGGTTCCTAATTCTACTCCTACAACTAACAGGTTCAAATTATGGAATGGTTTGAAATTATGGTTTGGATGCAAGACAGGGGTTTTGGATCATAACTACTTCACAAGAACAGACCGGTGCCTATCTCAGGGCAAGGAGTCAACTAGACGTATACATAAGAATGGCTTGCAACTGTCATTCGAGTTTCAAGGGGTCACATTTGATGCTTGCCTTACAAACATCACCCAAGAAAAGGTATTTAACTATCCATACTTATAGACATCCTAATTGGCATACAATCTTCTCCATACTCTAACCTAAAACAATTTAATCCACTCCTTGAATGGAAGTTACAGATTAAGCATGTGGTACAGCAATACTATACCCTAGAATCTGAGAAACCCTTAGCAACTAGATTCAAAAGAAGAAAATGCATACAACAAATGGAGACAGACAAATAAACACATGCAATAATGCATTTTTCATATAACATTAACACTGAAACTGAACATATGTGCAAGATACAACTCAGATGCAACACATAAACTCCACAGAGATAAAACAGACATGAAATGCACTGTATTTCATTATTTACACACAAATGCCCAAGTCTTCAACAACAACAAATGAGTCACACAGCCTACTATATATAGCAGGAAGGTACTTAGCATTAACCAGTGGGCGATTCAAAATTCACCAGGTACAGTTCCATGAGAGAATGGCGCTCAACATTGAATGCAGTAGGTAGAGGAAGAGACAGAGGAGGTGTCGAGCCTTGCACTGCTACCTGGGGATTCACAACCTCAATCAGGTGGTTGATCTATCCACGCCATCACCCACACCCTATAACATCTGCCATTAATGGCGCACCAACCCACGGCCTTGAGAAAAATAATTGACTGTGCACTCTTGAAACTTTCCCACCAAGATATATCATCCTGATATTTCAAATCATGTGGGAACCAATTATCTGACATGCACTCCGTGGCAACCTCCTCAACACTTTATAAACTGGGCCATGAACATATATGATGTCGGCGATTTTGCTCTCGACGGCACCAACCTTGAACCTCATCATCATGACCCGCGCCAACGGCGAGCCAACACTCCTAATCTGATATTGAACATCACCCTGATATTACTTGCCGCCTTGATGATCCTCATGTTCAATATCCCATCGGCCAGACCCTTGATATCAGCAAGCCACCTGTATGTATGCCTGATATGAAATATCACCCTGATATTTCACATCACCCCGATGGGAAATATCACCCCGCGGGAAAGTATCATCTTGACTGCATCACCTGATAACTAATATCACCCCACCGATCCTGATGATGTCATAAAAAAGTCCTCCCGCATGATATCCAGTTAGCTCCTGATGACGTCACCGTCATATTGGGGCATGGGTGATATTTGTAAGATGACCTGATATTCAAAATATTACCCCCCACAGAAATATCAGGGTGCACTGTAGCTTCGCTGTTACATCAGGGTGATATTTAGAATATGATTGATATTAGAAATATCACCCCCTCCTTCAGAATATGATGAAACTAGACAAGTAGCTATCACCCCCCATAGAAACATGATGTCAGCAACATCAGGTGATAAAAGAACGTCGGGGTGATCTTAACTAAGATCACCCGACATTTGAAACATGATGACCCCCCACAAGAATGTTGGGCTGATACATGGAAATATGATGATGACCCCTACTCCAAAATATGAGGTTGTATTTGAAATATGATGAGGAGGCCCAAAAACTTAGACTTTTTTGGATTTTTTGGGAGGATGCCTGCAAATTTATTTGCTTGAAACCTGACTACTCATGCAGGCGGTAACAATTTGATTGATTTCTTTGTTTTTGTATTTTGTTGAGTTTTGGGTATTTTGATATTGATATATTGATTATTCATTTGAATCCAATTTTCCCTTAACATTTTTGGCTCCCACCATTGGGCCTAGCCCCAATTTTAACCCAAAAACTAAGTTTTTTTGTTTTAGAAAGCCATACACAGGAGGAAACTACACATTTGACACATCCTAACATCCATCTACTATTTGTTCCAATGCATACACTCTCTGATCCAATGCATCTACTGTCTGTTCTAGTGCATTCATCCTTTCGACGCATAGAGACTCTGTTATGACGCATATATCCTTTGATACGACACATATGTTAGTTCAGTACATATATACTATTTTCTTGCACTTTTGCCCTCTGTCTTAGTGCATATGTACTGCAGTGCTTTTGAGCTCTGTTTCTGCACATTCAAGCTCTAAAGCTGCGCATCTGATCTAGGCAGTGATTTTTAGAGTTTCCGCTAATGCTAACGTCTTTTTATAGGAACACTCTTGATCTATTTTTGCAGGCTAGGTACTGGTTTAGAATCATATAGTTGCACTTGTTAACTCACACTTTGATTTCTAATGGGAAAGTAAATGGATGCTCATGCAAATCTCACATAGTTTTAACTAGGAAGGTGATAATTGAATCATTGCTATCTTGCATATCATTAAATCATTGCTATATTGCTATCTTTCATAGCTAGACACACTACTATCTAGGTAAAATTGAACCATTGTTATCTCGTTATCACTTCAAAGTTAACAAATCCATGCTATCTAGGTAAAAATTTGAACACATCATTGACATCTTGGTAAAACTGAACTATTTCTATCTCGATTATCACTTCAAAGTTAACAAATCCATGCTATTTGGGTAAAATTGAACACATCATTACTATCTGGGTAAAATTGAACCATTGCTATCTTGTTATCACTTCAAAGTTAACAAATATCTGTGCTTGCCCAAGTCAATAGCTCATCTAGTTTTTCTCATTTTAACTAGGGGAAAAGAACCACTGTATTCTATGTTTTGGGAATGATACCAGGCCTATACTCTCCCCTATCTTGGATGACCAAAATGCCAGAAATATCATTTTCACATGTGTTTTTCCTTTAGAGGGGCCTGCTCTTGGATACCATTCATCCAAGTAGGAATGACCCTAAGTGGTAACAGGCTAGATGCCAAGCCCTACCAATCCACTATAAATAAATTGTGTTTGGAGTGGAAGCTGCAAACAACAAGTGCAGTTGTGTTATATCGATAGCTAACCTCCCCCAAAACCCTCCAAGGCACAACCCTTGTAGGCTGGGAGACTCCATAACAGAGAGTAGTGTTGCCGCATGTATAACCACTTGAATGGTTTCCTTTATTACTCATCTTTTGTTCTTAGTGGCCAAAAACCCATATAATCCTATGCAGGGAAGGGCGATTATCACCTCTTGAAGATGCTTCACTAGAGATAGTGAGAATTCAGTTTTATACTATCCTTTGAAACCTAGGATTGTATTTGCTTTCTTTTAGTCCAAAAAGAGTTAAAAAATCACAAAAAAATAAAAAACCCATAAAAACATTCTTTGTGTTCGCTGTGTCTTCTTGCCATAATTTTAGAAAATCAGTTCAAAAAGACCTTCTTGCAACCAAAGATACCAAAAACATAAAAAAATTGATAAAAACTTCCCAAAAAGCACTGAAAAACTAGAGTGGCGCATTCGTCCTCTTTTGCTATGCATTTGTGCCAACTTACAACGCGTCTATACTGACTTACGACACTTTTACAACTTGTTACAGTGCATTTGAAATTTACCAGTGTTGCACTTATACACTGACTTGTTGTGCATTTACCAATTTTTGTGGTGCATCTATTCTGGCACATGCATGACAGTGAGCACTTCCATAGTCTTTGAGAGAAAAAAATTGTCACTTCTAGGTACCCATTTTAGCCTAGTTCCAAATTCTAAGATTAGATCTTACCTTGTAGTCACTTTTTCATCCATTTCGCATCAAAATATCTCTTTCATTGGTCATCTCATTCACCTTTTATCAGGTTTCGCTAGTCCAAAGTCAAAGTATCCCATATTAGATCAGCATAGGCTCCTTCTTTGGTCATTTTGGATTCAAGTAACCCTAGTAAGTCACAGAACTGTCCCTACATAGTAAGACAGGTATCAAGTACCCTTACTAGTGGCTATCGTATTGTATCAGCCATCTTACTTGGAATCATTGATTAGGAAAGTCCCTTGTCCAAATCTTGTCATAAGTATCCTATTCTCAGTAGTCTCCATCGGCATCTTACGAAAATCTCTAGTTTCATCCCACTGCATCCCATGTAACCTTGCATGGTTCTTACTAGATCTCAATACCAAAAGCAACTTGAAATGGCTGGATCATCTAACCGTATTGTCACCCCTCATGATAGTGATGAGGAAATATTTCACGAAGATTATCAAGGACACCTCCAAGATTGGAAATTCCAACTCTTGCTAGAGAAAGTGCTCCATGAGGACCCTCACAAGTATTTTTATCATCTTGCGAGTCTTGGAATTAAGCTCCTCACTGATTTTGATCTAAGAAAACTCAAAGAGACCATAGAGGATAATCATGAACACGACAACGGTGAAGACAAAGGAAAGAAATTCATAGACCCAAATGTTGCAAGTATGAGGTGAACCAGTGTTGTCATTGATGTCAACATACTCATATTGCATTGACAAGAGGGATTCGATGAGCAGTGTGCTGAGGATATTGAGAAAATTAGCCTCAGTTAGGAATAGTGAAGAATAGTGATGAGAAGAAGGCAAATGTATTGTATAGGATGTGAACCGGAGGATGTGGATTAAAGGGTTTGTATATATGAGTCTTGAGATGCTTCAGTTAAGATTTCAGAGGTCCGCATGAAGATCTGAAGGAGTTGTGCCTATCGATGTGGAACCGGTTCCAGCAAGTGTTCAGAGGTGACAGAGGATCACAGAAAGGTCCAGTGAGGTCTAGAATTCTATAATCCTAATCTGCAGATTAGAAGGAGTGTTTGGGATGTCCTTGTGATGTGTCATCTCAAGTTGTGTATGATTTGGAGGTCTGGAAGTACCTTTTGCATTGTGACAGTGGCGACAGACTGTGTTCTTGAAGTTCTGGATAAGGAAGAGAAGAGATTCCAGTAAGTAGACGAAGTGCGGATGTACCTGGTCATTTAGGCAGGCTTGGAAATGTCCGTGGATCATGTTTAGGTTGTGTTGTTGGTCTGCATTGATGGTAGAGCCCAGAATTGAAGATAATCTTCTGGATGAAGTTCTTGCTCTGTTTAGCCAACCGGATGAGTTGTTCATTCTGCGAATGTTCTTGTGGTGGCTGACCGGATGTGTTATTCATCTTGCGGATATTCTTATGGTTGATTACTGACTTAGATGATTGTTCCTAGGTCAATGTCTTGTATAAATAAAGGTTTGTGAGTTCATTTTGAAGTGTGGATTGTGTGGAAGAGAGTGGTGTAGAGAAGAGAAGTGCGGAAGGCAGAGCAGAGGTTTTTGGGCTTAAATGGAACTAATCTGGACATGGTAAAGATGTCATTCTCTAGTTCAAGACCATGATTTTTATCACTTTGTAGACAGTGTGTCTCCTTGTAGGCAGTGGGCCTCTTTGTGAGCAGTGTGCTCGGGCAGTGAGCCCTAATTGGCAAGTGCCATTCTTTTTCTTATTCTTTTAACAGAGAATAATCCTTGGGTTAATCACCCCGTGGTTTTTCCCTTAACTGGGTTTTCCACGTCAAAATCTTGGTGTTCATTGTGTTGATGTTTATCTGCTCTTGTGTTTGTGTGTTTTACTTTCATGGATGATTAATTGATATGCTGTTAACTAACAAGACGAATCAAGCGTTTGAAATAGAAAGCAAGTTTGTATACAACTGATTCACCCCCCCTCTTAGTTGTATGCCCTAGATCCAACAATTGGTATCAGAGCCAAGTTCCTCTGAAAGGAGCTTAACCGCTTGAGGAGATCCAGGATGTCGTCATACAAAAAGGATAGTCCGAAGTTCGATGGAACCAATTTCACTCTCTGGAAGGGTCACATGAAATGTCACTTGGAATGTATGGGAAAAGCATACTTGGCCATGGTTTCAAAACCATATGTACCTCCACAAGGTGGTCCGACAACTCTAAATGAAATCATAGATGCTGAAAACAATCTGCGGACCAAGGAAGCTCTCCTAAGCGCATTGAATGACTCAGATCTCTCAAATGTTATTGACCTACCAACTGCATATGAGATCCTGACTAAACTGGAACTTCTGTATGAAGGAGATGAGTTTGTCAAGAGTGCAAGATTGCAAATTCTAAAAGGGAAATTTGAAAGATTGAAGATGAGAGATGATGAAAACATCACTACTTTTATGCCAAAAGTGAATGAACTAGTGTGTGGAATTAGAAATGCTGGTGGAACTCTGGATGAAAATGAGATTGTTTGCAAAATCCTTAGATCCCTTCCTGCTGCCTACAAAATCAATTTTGCTACAATTGATGAATTCAGAGCCCACACAACTGTCACAAGAGAACAATTGGCTGGCAAGCTAGCTGCATTTGAAATGACCGAGTTTAGAGATGATCCTCCCAAGACTAAATCTACTTTCAAAGCCAGTGCCTATGTGAAAGGCAAATAGAGATTTGATCTGGGAGAAAACTCTTCAAGGAAGATGTCATGGTATGATCAAGCAAGAAGAGACATGGAAGAAGAAGAAGCAGAAACAGCTCAACTTGAAGCCCTCATTGCAAAAAGACTACCAAGAGGATCCGGTAAGTATGACGGAAAACTACCCTTTAAGTGCTTCAACTGCAATAAGATTGATCATTTTGCTTCAAGATGTTCGGAAAGATCTGCAAGGTCTAATACTAACAGACAAAGGTTTCAAAAGAACTGCTATTATGTTCATGAAGAAGATGACAATGAAGGAGTGACAGATGATGAATCAGAACTAGGAAGCAAATCCAGAAATGAATGGGTGTTTATTGCCATCAAGGAAGAAGATTCAATACTCTCTGAATCTGTTAATCACAAGGTTGTGGAAAAATCTTTGGCTGCTCAAGTGGAAGAAAAGGATGATTGGGTTATTGACAATGGATGTTCTCACCATATGACTGGTGACAAGGATAAGTTCTTGAATTTGGAAAGGTATGAAGGAGGAATGGTAAAGTTTGGTGACAATTCTGCTAGTAGAATCAGAGGTAGGGGAACTATTTCCTTTGATGGAAAGAGCAAAATAGGTAATGTACTATATGTTGAAGGATTGAAACACAATCTTCTCAGTGTTGGTTAGTTAGTAGACAAAGGCTATGATCTCTAGTTTAAGAATGGAAAATGCAGAATCTTTACAAGCTCCAGAACTAAAATTGCATCCGGTACTCAGACAAAAGGTAATATCTTTCATCTGGTTGGTTCAAATAAAAGTTGTCTGTTTGTTCAAGTTGATCAGAGTTGGTTATGGCATAGAAGAATGTGTCATGTAAATTTTGATAACATCATCAAGATAAGCAATACTGAGGCTGTAAGAGATCTTCCAAAATTGATGAAACCTACAAATAGTTTGTGCAAAGAATGTCATCTAGGTAAACAGAGCAGAGTCTCTTTCAAAAGCAAAGATCAGTCCTCTACCGGATTGTTGGAATTAGTACATACTGATCTCTGCGGTCCGTCAAGAATCAAGAGTCTGCAAGGTGATAGATAGTTCATGTTGTTAATTGATGACCATTCTCGGATGATGTGGGTTACCTTCCTAAAAGAAAAATTAGAAGCATTTGAGAAGTTCAAAATCTTCAAAGCTATGGTAGAGAATCAAACCGGATTGAAACTGAAGTGTCTAAGGTCTGATAGAGGTGGTGAATTTACATCTGGTGAGTTCATTGACTTTTGTGAGAAGCAGGGTATAAGGAGACAATTGTCTACTCCTAGGACTCCATAGCAGAATGGAGTAGTTGAAAGAAAGAACCGGACCATCCAAGAAGCTGCCAGGACAATGATGTTGGAAGCAAATGTTCCTCAGATGTTCTGGAAAGAAGCTATCAGCACTGCAGTCTACACTCTAAATCGAGTTCAAATCAGAAACAATACCGATAAGACCCCCAATGAACTCTGGTTTGGCATCACTCCTACTGTGAAATATTTCAGAGTATTTGGTAGCAAGTGTTATATTAAAAGAGAAGAAGATCTAGGAAAGTTTGATGCTAGAAGTGATGAAGGAATTTTCTTGGGTTACTCCACTCAAAGCAAAGCATACCAGTGTTACAATAAGAAACTGAGGAAGATGATAGAAAGCACTAATGTGAAAGTTGATGAAGGAATTAAGAAGCCCTCAAGATTTTATGAGTTTGATGAAGATGACCAAGACAGTGTTCAGGTTCAAGGAACTCAATCCTCTCCGGTAAGTCAGAGTCAGCCTGATCCGGTAAATCAGGAAGTAGAGATAGGTTTGAATGAGCCTGATCAAGATGCAGCAGTGCAGGATACTCCCAAAATTCCAAGGTATGTAACACTGAACCACTCTGGAGATCAGATCATAGGTGACAGAAGCAAAGGTGTGCAAAGTAGAAGGAATGTTACTCAAAATCAAGATGAATGTTGTCTGATTTCAAAGATTGAACCTAAAACAGTAAATGAAGCCTGCAATGATGAAAACTGGACCAAAGAAATGAAAGATGAATTAATACAAATTGAGAAAAATCATACTTGGGATCTTGTTCCCAGACCTAGAGACAGGAATGTGATTGGAACCAAATGGATCTTCCGAAACAAATTAAATGAAGCTGGTGAAGTAATCAGAAACAAAGCTAGATTGGTCTACAAAGGCTACTCTCAAATAGAAGGAATTGATTTTGAAGAGACCTTTGCTCCGGTGGCAAGAATTGAAGCAGTCAGATTATTTCTTGCATTTGCTGCCTTTAAAGACTTCAAGGTATATCAGATGGATGTCAAGTCTGCCTTCCTAAATGGTGATATGGAAGAAGAAGTTTACATTGAACAACCGGATGGATTTCAATTGTCTGACAATGATGATATGGTCTGCAAGTTGAAGAAAGCATTGTATGGATTAAAACAAGCCCCAAGAGCATGGTATGAAAGGTTGGATAAGCATCTTGTGTAGATTGGATTCAGCAAAGGTACTGTTGACAGTAACTTATATTTCAAAATTGATCATGAAAACATTTTGATTGTTGAAGTGTTTGTGGATGATATCATTTTTGGAGGAAGAGATAGTATGTGCAAAACTTTTGCAAATCAGATGAAATGTGAGTTTGAAATGTCTATGCTTGGTGAAATGAATTTCTTCTTGGGTCTGCAAATTACTCAAACAAAGAAAGGGATCTTCATTTCTCAGACCAAATATGTGAAAGAATTGTTAAGGAAATTTGGTATGGAAGATTCAAAGCCAATGAACACTCCCATGGCAACCAGATGTAAGTTGAGCAAAGATGATGACTCCCCAAAGATAGATCAGACAAAGTATAGATCAATGATTGGTGGATTGTTGTATCTCACTCAGACCAGACCAGATATAATGCAGGTTGTTGGTCTTGTAGCAAGATTCCAGGCTGATCCTAAAGAATCTCATGTTATGGCAATCAAAAGAATTTTCAAATACTTGAAAGGAATAGCTGAGTATGGTCTATGGTACCCTAGAGATCTAGATTTCTCTCTTCATGCTTACACAGATACAGATTGGGCAGGAGATGTGGATGACCGGAAGAGCACCAGTGTTGGAGCATTCTTTTTGGGGAAGAGATTGGTTTCTTGGCTAAGCAATAAACAAGATGCAATATCTCTGTCTACAACTGAAGTAGAATACATTGTAGCAGCAGGTAGTTGCACTCAAATCTTATGGATGAAGCAGATGCTAAGAGACATTAAAGTTGAATATGAGGAGCCTATCACAATTTTTTGTGATAATTCAAGTGCAATTAATATTTCCAAGAATCCGGTATTGCACTCTAAGACTAAGCACATATCTATCAAGTTTCACTTTTTGAGAGAACAAGTGAACAAGGAAGAAGTCAGGTTGGAGTATGTTCCCTCCAAGGATCAGATTGCAGATATCTTTACTAAACCTCTTCCCAAGGACTCTCTTGAATATCTCCAAGAGAAGTTAGGGATCATGGCTCCTCCGGTGATGAACTAGGATGCACTGATGTGCATTAGTCTGGTGGATATCACAGTCATATCTTGTGATCCGGATTGATGATGGGGAGCTACTACTAAGGGGGAGTAGCTGGTATGATTCTGATGTGTTAAAATTGCAAGTATGAGCCCTTTGCCATTGATGTCAAAGGGGGAGAGAAGACATGTGAAAAACAAGTAGCTGATGATCAAAGGGGGAGCAATAAATGAGGAGAAGACATGTTGCTGATAGGGGGAGCTATGACAAAAAGGAGAAGTTCTTGTCTTGATGGTTTTTCACATCATATGTTGCCATCAATGACAAAGGGGGAGATTGTTGCAAGTATGAGGTGAACCAATGTTGTCATTGATGTCAACATACTCATATTGCATTGACAAGAGGGATTCGATGAGTAGTGTGCTGAGGATATTGAGAAAATTAGCCTCAGTCAGGAACAGTGAAGAACAGTGATGAGAAGAAGGCAAATGTATTGTATAGGATGCAAACCGAAGGATGTGGATTAAAGGGTTTGTATATATGAGTCTTGAGATGCTTCAGTTAAGATTTCAGAGGTCCGCATGAAGATCTGAAGGAGTTGTGGCTGTCGGTGTGGAACCGGTTCTAGCAAGTGTTCAGAGGTGACAGAGGATCACAGAAAGGTTCGGTGAGGTCTGGAATTGTATAATCCTAATTTGGAGATTGGAAGGAGTGTTTGGGATGTCCTTGTGATGTCTCATCTCAAGTTGTGTATGATTTGGAGGTCCGGAAGTACCTTTTGCATTGTGACAGTGGCGACAGACTGTGTTCTTGAAGTTCTGGATAAGGAAGAGAAGAGATTCCAGTAAGTAGAGGAAGTGCGGATGTACCTGGTCATTTAGGCAGGCTTGAAAATGTCTGTGGATCATGTTTAGGTTGTGTTGTTGGTCCGCATTGATGGTAGAGCCCGGAATTGAAGATAATCTTCCAAATGAAGTTCTTGCTCTGTTTAGCCGACCGGATGAGTTGTTCATTCTGCGAATGTTCTTGTGGTGGCCGATCGGATGTGTTATTCATCTTGCGGATATTCTTATGGTTGATTGCCGACTTAGATGATTGTTCCTAGGTCGATGTCTTGTATAAATAAAGGTTTGTGAGTTCATTTTGAAGTGTGGATTGTGTGGAAGAGAGTGGTGTAACGAAGAGAAGTGTGGAAGGCAGAGCAGAGGTTTTTGGGCTTAAATGGAACTGATCCAGACATGGTAAAGATGTCATTCTCCAGTTCAAGACTGTGATTCTTATCACTTTGTAGACAGTGTGTCTCCTTGTAGGCAGTGGGCCTCTTTGTGAGTAGTGTGCTCGGGCAGTGAGCCCTAATTGGCAAGTGCCATTCTTTTTCTTATTCTTTTAATAGAGAATAATCCTTGGGTTAATCACCCCGTGGTTTTTCCCTTAATCGGGTTTTCCACATCAAAATCTTGGTGTTCATTGTGTTGATGTTTATCTGCTCTTGTGTTTGTGCGTTTTACTTTCATGGATGATTAATTGATATGCTGTTAACTAACAAGACGAATCAAGTGTTTGAAATAGAAAGCAAGTTTGTATACAACTGATTCACCCCCCCTCTCAGTTGTATGCCCTAGATCCAACACCAAACACACCTATAGAAGAAATGAGGAAACAAATCGAGGGTCTAATGCAACAAATGACGGATCTCAAGACAGGTACAAACACTAAAACCTACTCCTTGGAAGATATTGCACCATACCCCTTTGATAAAAGTTTAAATATGGTACCATTTCCCTTTCGATTCGAAGTTCCTAAGTTTGACAAGTACAAAGGGAAGGGGGACCCTAGAGATCACATTAGAGAATTCAATGCCGCATGCATGGAAGTAGTTCACAATGAGAATTTCTTAATGAGACCATTCCCTAGATCTCTAGGTAGTCAAGCCATGGAGTGGTTCTCATGGCTTCCACCAGGCATCAAAACTTTTGATGAGTTAGTCAACAAATTCATCATGCACTTCTCATACAATATTGAACACAAAGTCTCCATGCTTGACCTATGCAACACCAAGCAAAAGAGTGGCAAATCATTTGCCTCCTTCCTATAGAGGTGGAGACAAACAACAAGAAAATGCTCATATGATGTACAAGAGAAGCAATTAATGGAGATGTTTGTCCACAACCTCAACTCCGATCTTAGCTACCAAATATAAATCCAATGCCCTACTTCATTTTCAAAGGTCATTGAAATGGGATTGTTCATCAAGAAAGCTATGATCGCCAAGGGGCAAATCAAGTTATACAAGGACACACCTATCTCCAACTACACAACTAACAAATCAAAGTTTTAGACTAAGAACAAAAATGTCATCAACAATGGAGTAGTTGATGCCAAGGTGGCAGATCCCAAACAATAACCAATATTCACTCTCAAAGGAGAGACAAGAAACATTATACCCAACAAAACATTCTTTTGGGAGCCAAGACTGTGGTTCAACTCAAATCCAAGGTGAAAGTTCACACTGGTGGGTAAGTCCCAAGAATCTACATTAAGGAAGCTATTGGCCAACAATGAAATCTCTCTACCACCAACAAGCGATTATGAACCTCAAATAAAACCTCACTATTAGAAAGACACCGACTATTGTGAGTATCATAGAGGAAGAGGACATACAACCAACAATTGTATCCATCTCAAACATGTTATTCAAGATGTGTTTGATCAAAATCAAGGAGGAACTCAACAACATACTTCTAATGAGACACATGTGGCTTACAAAGATCCACTTCTCAATCACGACATGCTGTATAACAGCAACAGCAACAACAACAACAACAACTGCAATAGGTAAAATTAGAATAATGGGAATAATAATGCTAATTATGCAAGTGTGCCACTCGATTATACCATCAATTGCATAAAAGAGCACATACCACAAATTAATGAGGTCACACCCAACAAACAATCAGAGCCTAATAGAACTGATTAAAGTATCATCACCCACAATGGTAAGGTCATGTTGAATACGATTACTCCAAGGTCATCACCTTCTTAGTCCGACTTCCATCAGTATAGTGTCATAGACCAACTACGGAAGACCCCTACCCATATTTTTATCTTAGAGTTGTTGTTTCTATCTCCTTTTCACAAGGAGATTCTTGATAAAGCCTTAGTGGAAACCACTATACCCACTAACTTGGCCTAAGAGAAGTTTCAAGCCATGGTAGGTAATCTGACCTCCTCAAGTACCATATCATTTACCAAACAAGATGACCTCTCAGTGTCTCAACCACTTTACACATCATCGCCTTCATCCACAAGCACCGCATCAAAAAGGGTTCTCATTGATGGGGGAGCCGGTTTAAATATTTGCATGCTGAAGCTAGTCCTTGCACTGGGGTTCTCTAAAAATGTAGTTGATCCAAGGAAGAAGATTACTATCAAAGCCTATGATGAAGAGGAGAGAACTACCAATGGAACAGTGGTATTACCCATACAAGTGGGACTGGTGATAAAGGATGTTGTGTTCCAAGTCCTAGATAGGGAGCTAGCCTATAATATTCTTCTAGGTAGACCATGGATTCATGCCATGAAAGTTGTACCTTCTACCTATTACCAATGCATAAAATTCCCTCATAACGGCAAGCAAGTCACCATCCAAGGTGACCCTGACCCCTTTCAACATTGCAACTCTGTCCTTTCAAAACCTGATTGCATCATACAAAACAATAGAGCATCTACATCCCCTACCCCACAACATGATTCTACCTCTGAAGCTTCCTCATCTAAGCCCAAAGAGTAGAAAGTTACTATCAAAGAAAAGGGGTTAGGGAGTACTCCATTGAGCACAGCCTCAATCTAGCCAAATTACATCTATCTCCTAGATTCTTTGGGTGACCCAAACATTTTCCAAAGCCATCATAGAACCCATTCAACCTTCTTCATCCTCATTGGCTAGAACTACAAAAGGTCTGGGATATAAAGATAAGGGAAAAGCTAAAGAAAATGCTTGTCTTGTGGAAATGATCCATACCCTTCAAGAGGACAATGACACATATTCCAATGAATATGAGTGGGATGAGCTGACAAAGCATTCCTATGATGACAAAGAGGTTGATACCATTTAAACTTATAGCCCCTACCATGAGGGACAAATGCTACCGCATAGGCCACTAGATTGTGATTTGCCTATCCCTGAGAATATGACTTTCGAGGAAGGTTCGAGTTCTATCGTGATAAATAATTTGGAAGAAAGTACCATCCTGAACACTCCCCCTATCAATACTCCTAGCATATCCATTCAAACTATCAATGAATCAGATCTATCCTCTAACTCCCTCCCCCTTGTGCATCCTGAGCTTATTGACTAGGATCTACAAGGAGCCCCGCAACTAGATATGTTCCAAAATGATGATGCCTATATTGACTATATGGAACTTAGGGACCACCTACCTAAAGGAAATCATAAAGCTAGCTTCTCCATTGAACTTAATACTGTGGCTTATTTCAGAGAGAGCGCCAAGCCTTCCAGTCGTAAAAATATCAAAATAAAAACTAGATCTGATGGTGAAAACTGCTCCGTGGTAGTGTCAGATCCCAAAAATAGTATAAAGAAAGGATGTATCCAATGGTGAAAACCCAACTGTGGCACCTGATGATGGAAGACTTGACACTCTCCCCGATGACATGCACCAAGAGAAGTCTTAGATTGTTGTGGAACCCACAGATCCTGTTAACATTGGAACAAAGTAATACCCTAAGATCATTCACATTGCTAAGTCTATAACCCCACCAGAAAAGACTAAGTTTGTACCATTATTCAAGAGAAAACAAGTCAATTTTACTTGGTCATATGCAAACATGCCAAGGTTAGATCCAAATTTGATTCTACATCACCTTCCATTAGATCTAGGAGTGAAACCAGAAATAGAAGCTTAGAAAGATGCATCCACACATTGCACTGCTTGTAAAAGAAGAACTCAAGAAACTACTGGATGTAGGGTTCATCAGAGCTATAGACTATCTGGAATGGGACTCCAACATAGTACTAGTGTCTAAACCTGATGGCTGAGTCAGACTATGCAATGATTTTAGAGGTCTAAACAAAGCTTGCCACAAGGATGATTTTTCATTGCCAAATATAGATATCATAGTCGACTTAACAGTAGGGCATACCATGTTATCTCTCATGGATGGCTTCTTAGGATACAATTAGATTAGGGTAGCACCAAAAGACCAGCATAAGACAACTTTTACTTGTCCATGGGGCACTTTCCGCTAGAATGTCATGCCATTTGGGCTAAATAACACATGAGCCACCTATCAATGTGCTATGACCACTATAATCCATGATATGATGCACATAACAATGGAAGATTATGTAGATGATATCCTCGCAAAGTCACTCACAAGAGAATCACAGCTGGATGTGTTAGAGAACATCTTTTAGAGACTAGAACAATTCAAAGTCAGGTTGAACCAAAAGAAATGTGTGTTTGGAGTCACTTCAGACAAGGTCCTAGGTTTTATTGTATCAGCAAATGGAATAGAGGTAGACCCCGCCAAAGTCAAGGCTATTATGGACATGCCACCACCCAAGAATCTTACTCAACTAAGATCTCTACAGGGCAAGCTACAAGCAATCTAGAGGTTCATATCACAGCTAGCAGACAAGTGTCAACCCTTCAGTCATCTCCTACACAAGAACATTCCATTCAGATGGGATGAGAAATGTGAAGAGGCATTTGACAAATTGAAAGAGTATCTTATAAATCCACCTATTCTCATGCCTCCTATCCAAGGGAAACCATTTTTACTATACATATCTGCTACACCAACAACTCTTGGGGCCCTTCTAGTACAACAAGATTATGAAAGTAAAGAAAGAGCTGTCTACTACATCAAGCGCACATTGGTGGGCTATGAGTTGCAATACTCTCAGATAGAAAGATCATGTCTTGTAGTAATTTTTTCTTCCCAAAAAATCTGACATTATATGTTAGCACATTCAATCAAACTTATTGCAAAAATAGATCCACTAAAGTACCTACTAAGCAAAGCAGCTCTAACAGGTCACCTAGCCAAATGGGTAATGCTCCTAAGTGAATAGGACATTGAGTATGTAGACAGAAAGGCCATCAAAGGGCAAGTCATTACTAATCAGTTAGCGAATGCACCACTACAAGACACCACACCAATGCAATTTGAGTTTCTAGATGAATCCTTATTCAATATATCAACACATTCTTGGAAACTCTACTTTGATGAGTCCTACACAAACCATGGATCGGGGGCATGAATCTTGTTTGTAAATCCTCATGGTGACACCATACCAAAGTCTTACCATCTATTATTCCCATGCACCAACAACATAACAGAATATGAATCCTTGGTCATTGGCCTCAAGATGGAAACATAATGGAAAATCAAAGAGCTACATGTCTATGGTGATTCTCAACTAGTAATCAATCAGGTCAATGATGATTACCAAACTAAAGATGAAAATCTTGTCCCATACAAATGGATGGTCGAGGACTTTAAGGAATACTTTGTGATCATCTCTTTTGAGAAAAGACCTTTCATTGAAAACAAAGTAGTAGATGCCATGGTAACCATTGCCTCTCTTCTCAAGATCCTAGAGAATGAGTCATGGCATGAGTTCTTAGTGGAATCAATTCGGCAACTAGCTTATGATCTTCCTGAAACCCATTCCATATGCCTATTAGTTGGATCTAATTCACCTTGGTACGGTAAGGTTTACACTTACCTCAAAGACAACACCCTCCCACTTGACTTATCTTCAAACCAACAACAAGCCTTTATACACCAAACCTCTCGCTATACCATTATTGTCGACACCCTATACCGACGTGGTCTATATGGTACTTTACTCCATTGTTTAGAATGAGAAGAATCCCAAAGCACTTTACAAGATGTACATGAAAGGATCTGCAGAACACACTCTAGCGGTCCTTATTTAGCTAAGAAACTCATGCATTTGGGTTTTTATTGGCCAAACATGGAAATAGATTCATATCAATTTGTGAAGAAGTGCAAATAGTGCCAAATACACAGGAACCTGATACATGCACCAGCTCAAGAGTTGAGACCTTCAATGACACCTTGGCCCTTTTGTCAATGAGGACTCGACCTTGTGGGTAAAATCCATCCACCCTCATCCAATGGCCACAAATTCATAATAACCGCCACTGAGTACTTTACCAAGTGGATTGAAGCCATTCCCCTCACCACCGTCATGTTGGCAAGAGACACTATGTGGCTTCATTATTGTTGTCATTGATGGCAACAAAGTTTATCCCACACATCCCCAGCACATAATAGGTCTTTACCATAAGTCAGATTGAACTGTGTTTTGGTCTAGTGAGCAAGAATAGAGCATGCAGCATAGTCCGATAATCATGTCCGGATCTCTCAGAGAGTGTAACTCAGCAAAGTGTAGACTTGGGAAAGTTAATAGGAGTATCATGTCTACTATATTCCAGAGATTGAGCCTCCGGTGATGAAAGAGTGAAAAGATATGAGCACCTAAGTGTTGGGTTCCTAACAGGTAGAGTAGACTGAGGAAGAACTGAATGGCAGAGCATCAGACCTTAATCTAGATGAGAAATTGATGGTGATCAAGCTTCTTAAGGGATCATTCATGGTTGTCCGACATGATTGATGACTTCTATCTCTATATTTTTTATACGCATCACATATTAAGCATGGATTCAGTCGACAGACCAGTATTTAGAAAATATCTTGAGTATTCCAGTTGCCGACTAGAAAAATGTTGAAATCCTTGGTACAGATATATATACCAGATGGATTTTAGTAGGAAGGGGTGTTGTGCATGGTATAGTGTGCAACAAAAGGCAGAGAGAAGTGTGGAAGCAGTAATACAAGTTTGGTATGTGATAGAACAACAACACTCAAATAGAGGAAGTATGAAGTGCAGTAGATTAGTATATTGAGCCTAACTGGAACTGAACCTCAACATATGTGGATGATTCTCTTTAGTTCAAACATCTGGTTACATTCTATATCCTTGTAGACAGTGAGTATTTTGTAAGTAGTACGCCTCTTGTGAGTAGTGTGCTTGGGCAGTGATCCCTAATTGGCAAGTACCATTTTGTACTTATTATTTTTTTAACAGAGAATACAATCTTGGGTTAGTCACCCTATGGTTTTTCCCTTAATAGGGTTTTCCACGTGAAAATCATTGTGTTATGTGTGTTGATTTTATTTCTGCTCTCATGGTTATGTATGCTTATATGTTTTGATGTTGCACTAATTGTTAAAGAAGAACATAAAGTTAAAATATTTAAGATAACTAATTCACCCCCCCTCTCAATTATCTACCTTGTTTCCAACAATTTGTATCAGAACTAAGTTCCTCTAAACAGAGCCTAACAGCTTGAGGAAGATCTAGGAATCTCAATGGATATGTATGGTATGAGGGAACAACTTTAGTCTACCCTAGATGATCTTGAGCAATCTCACTCTAAAGTCAATAACCTGAGGGAAAGACTCAAACAAGCTAATGATTTCATAAATGAACTCAAAGAAAAACTAAGTATCTCTGTGAAAAAGACAAAGGAACTACTTCAACAATTAGCAAGTCAAAGTGAAGCCAATGATACTAATAAGGATCTGAATGAGAAAAATAAGTTATGTGAGAAGCTATCAAAAGAGGTCATTATGGTGATACATGAAATGGAATCAGGGGTTATGAAATTCACCCAAGAAATTGAAGAGAAAAGAAAAATTGAAGATAATCTAAAACAATCTCTCAAGGAGAAGTCACAAGACTACCACAAAATGGATTGAATAATCAGGTATCTGGAATCTGATCTTGAAGAAGCTAGAGATAATGAAGAACAACTTGAGAATCAAATAGATACTCTTAAAAGGGATCTTCAAACAACAAATAAATACAAAGATAAATTCAAGATAAGCTCTACTCAACTTGAAGTTCTTCTTGAAATCCAAAAGAGGGTTGATGACAAGCATGGCTTAGGGTATGAGAAAGGTGAAAGCTCCAGATCTGGTTAGAAGAACTCTAGATCAAGAAATCCTAGGAACGGGCCTAGAAGACCTCTGGTAAGACAACCAAATGCTCAAAGATATCCATCCTTCAATGGATACTGCTACAATTGTAATAGCTTTGGTCATAAAGCAAATTAGTGTAGAAGAAGAATGAATTAGACTAATTCATCTTTCTCTGGACAATGTTTTAACTGCAAAAGGTATGGTCACAAATCTCATGAATGTAGAAATATACAAATAAACAATTCATTCAATGGTAGATGCTTTGCATGCAATAGAATGGGACATATGGCTAATCAATGTAGATCAAGAGGATATCAGTCAAATTTGCAAAGAAATTTTATTTGCTACAATTGCAATAGATCTAGTCATATTGCCAAATTCTACAGAATTAAGAATTAGGACAAAAAGGGTCTGGTACATCATAATCAGAATCAAGACAAAGGAAAAGGAAAAGTGAATGCAGATGAAGTTCAAACGGAGATGAACAAGACTTGGGTGAAGAGAAGTATAGAAAATGTTGGGGATTGGTCCACACTAGAATATGGTGCTAATATTCCTTCCAAAAACTAAATAGATGAGCTCTGGCTTAGGGGGAGTCACAAAGGAAAATAAATTCCTCAGCCAGTCAATCGGTGCCTAAAATTAGCATATGGAAAGTTGCGGTTTAAAGGGTTCTCAAAGAAACATCTAAATAACCCTTGGTAAAAATATGAAAGATCCATAAGGAGTTTGAAGAGGTTAATCATCCAAGATCAATCCGGTTTGATAGTCATCCGGTAAAAGTAGGATTCTCATAGTTAGATCTGGTATGATTCAAAATTGAAATATCTTGATCTGCGGATAAGTGGAATTATTGGAGAAAGGGAGATACATTGTCAATTATCACCAAGAATAATTCTAAGTGCATCTCAGTGATTCAGAAGGATCTCTCTCAGAACATGGTCAGAGCAAGGGAACTAGAATGACTTAAGGTGTGCATTTATTGCAATATGAAATTAGGGTTTGCGTAGAGATATAAGGGTTCTTTTATTCATCATTTGCACATTTGCATTCGAGAAGAAGAAAGAAAGAGCTTTGCAAAGAAGATTGCTTCAACCCTCTCAAAGATCAACCGCAGAATCTGATTCAACCAGTGATCTTTTCAGTTCATATCATGAACCCTAGAAGCGTAAAAAGGTATTTTTGTTCTTAAATATCTCTCTCTAAATCTTTTGCAAGATGGCTACTCCAAATGTTGTTAAGATCACTGATAGGCCGCGCCCTAAGTTCAAGAAACATCCTTACAAATCCCTCGAAGTTGATCCCTTAGGCACATTCTCTAGCATTTTGCATGGGGTTCTACATGTAGAAGATGTTAGGGTATACATACATGCCAATATTGAGGAATTTGGGGAATCCAAGCTGATGGATATCTATCACAAGAAACTAGTAGATGAAACATTTGAACTCAAACCTCAATACAAGGCCATTTAGGATAAGCATTTTGGACATTACATCCACTTTCCTTATTTTGCAGAGGATGAATGGGTCCGGTATGTTCTTAGCAAAATACATGACAACTTCATGTGGTTGATGAGGCCATTCAATATAACAAAAGATGCCATTAGGGCAATAACTAGTTTGCACTCATCCAGTGGGTTGCTTGCTCTCAAATCGGTCAAGAACCAAACAATAAGTGAGGCTACTAGATCAAAGTTTGACAAGAGTGTAATGGCAATAGAAGATATCATAGATCTGGATATCAAATTTGCCTCTATGATAATTGGCTACAAAATATATCACTCCAATAGGGAAAATTCAGTGTCCAGAATTGCTATATATACTACATATCAAATGCTAAGGGAAAATGCAGACTATGATCTATGCGAGCTTCTCCTAAGCCGACTACTAGAAATCCTACAAAAGATCAAGAAGGAAAAGAAGAACTCATTCAAGTATGGTGGGCTAATATTGTGTTTAATCTTTTACTTTATGAATGAGCTACCTAGATCAAGTGGCTGAGTATGGAAAAATGATAGACCAGTTGCCATACAAATCAAAGATTATATGTATGGGCTTGGTGATGCCAAGGCTCAAAGCACAGCACTCTGGGGGTATTTCAAGAACTTCCAAGGTATGATGCAGGCTAGAGAAAAAATTTCTCAAACAATAGTTGAAAAATATAAGGATATAGTGTGTTTTATGGTAGATACTGATCAATTCCTAATGGAGGCAGTGGAGCCTAGGACAGTTTGGATTATGCCAATGGGATATGAGGTAGATGAGAAAATCTTGGAGCTGCATATCCAACACCTCTTGAGTTAGCCTAAGGACCCTGAGGTAGAAAGGTTTGGAACCTTTCAAGAATTGAGTGTGAAAATTCATGTTGAACAAAGACAACCAGAGATGAAAAGAAAAGTGAGAAGGGAAGTAGAGGAAGTTGCCAAAAGTTATGACATTTCAAAAGAGGTAGTTGATGCAAACAAAGAAAAATTAGAAAGAGCTTAGAAGGAGAGACAAGAAGCGAAAAAAGAAAGTAATCCGGTACAAGTCCCCTCCCAGACTAGATCCTCCAAGAGCTCTACACCTGCCACTTTTAAGAGCTCAAGATCCTCCAAACCAGAAGCTAAGACATCTGGTAAGGGAGAAAAGAGAACAAAAACTAAGGCCACAAGGTCCTATATAAGTCAGAAGGATGATGAAGAAACAGAGACCGATGAGGAAATTAAGAAAATGAGGAAGAAGAAGAAATCATCAGGTGAATCCTCTACTAGTGCAAACAAAGAAGAAGAGGCAAAAGAATTTGTTGAAAGTCCTACTCTTTCCATTGATGATGTCATCAAGGCAGTCACTGTGGATGGGAATCTACAACCAATGACAGAATTCTATGATGGGTATAGTGACATAGACAAAAGTATCTTGGAAGAAGCTACAGTTAAGTACCTAAACATTTATAATAAAGCATTCTTTGAAATCATCTCTCTAATTACCAAAAGTTTAGAGAAGGTACTGTTGTGATGTTCACAACACACCCCATTATGCTCCTTAGCAAAATGGGGACCCCTGCTGTTGCTTTGCTTTTTGCTTTTGCTTGTGTTGTTTTGCTTGGTGGTAAAGGGAAAAAAGAGTCAAATTTGCAAACCTTGTTAAAAATATGGAAAAATACATTTTCAGTACCCTTGCATGATATGGTTGGATTCCTTGCGAAAAATGAGCCAGGGTTGCTTTTTGAACCATCTTAAAATTCGCCATATTTTGCAAGTTATGATCATTTTAGTAAAATGTACATTCAGGCTTGTCTATCACTTGGCATATACAAAGTCCTTTGTATGTGCAAAGTCGTATTTTTTTATATATACTTGGTCGCTTTTGCATTTCGGGCTTGTCTATTTTAAACATACAAGCAAATATACATAGCGGACCCAAAAACTTATCAAATACTAAAAAATTGTTGTATATTCGGGCTTGTATATTTTCATATACAAGCGGACATACAAGGCACCGTTCGACATACATGGCACTATTCACATGCAAGTGCGAAAGATGCAAGCGCAATATACAAGCGCCGGACCCGAAGGGTAATTATCAAACAAGGTTAAATCCTTGTATATTTGCGGCCTTGTATATTGGCGGGATACAAATGGTTTTATACATTAGCAGACCCAAAAAGATTATGAAAAGGAATTAAACCCTTGTATATTCGTGTTTGTATATCGCGATATACAAGCACAATATACAAGGCTATATACATTGTGAAATATGCAACTCCGGAACCGAGGTGATTTTATAATAGAGTTTTTTGCATGTATATTGGCGATATGCATAGGTTTTGAAAGGGAGAAAGACTTGGCTGAAATACGAAGGATGAAAAAGAGCATCGGCCAAGGTAACACCGTCGGTAGAAGGAAATTTTTGAGTCGCCGATGGGCGATCTCACGCCGATGAAGAACATGACGAAAGGGAAGACATCGGCAGGAGTCACGCCGATAAGTAAAGAGCATCGGTGAAGCAAAGGTGATCGGCGAAAAGAAGTTTAGAGTTCGCCGATGGCATAACTCTCGCCGATGGAAGAAAACAAAGGAATAAACAAAAGAAAAAGGCCGTCGGCCAAATAGCGATGATCGGCCTGAGTATTTTTTGACTCGCCGATAATATTTGTCACGCCGATAGGCGGGAAATGCATAGCGATGGAAATTTTAAACTATATTTTTGGCACCCGTGGTATTTTTTCGGTCAGCAATAGTTGACCCGATGGTTTTTGAGCAGTCTGAGTGCGTTTTTGAACGCGTTTTGAGAGTTTTTTGGACCCGATTTCCACATTTTTGCAGTCACCTTGATTTAAATAGATATTTTAATTCCTTGCTGTTTATTTGATAAATTGGTACTTATTGCTAGTCTTGTCTTGCAGGCTTGCAGTTGAGGAAGCAGCTGGAAATTCAACACAGTGACATCACGGAGGAAATCTGATCTCAGGAGCAAGAAGATAAAGATGAAGTGCAAGGAAGTCAAGGCCATTCAAGTGAAGGACAAGGTTGCAGCTGAGAGCATTACTGCAACAGATAAACAAAAGTTATTGCCGAGCTGCCAAAGCTTCTCAGAAGGGGCAATATTTCGCCCAGATTTGACACTGCTCAGAGATATTTTGGAGGACTGGTTCATCTGTATTTATTGCTATAACCAGGGGTTTGAACCAGAGGTAGTTAGGTTTTGTTTTTTTACTGTAGTGAGGACAACCAGAAAGTCTATATATTGTGCCTCTCTACATTGTAATACTCTACAACAGGGATTTTAGGAAAACACAGCAAGTTAGCTTAGTTTAGATTAGAAGTAGAAGAAGGAGGTCGCCTGTTTGTCTGCAGTAAGGTGCGCGTGGAATGTCTGGCTGTCTTACTGTATCTGTAAAGCTTGTAAGTTCTCTATAGTATGATCAATGAAACTAAGAGTCATTCCTACATTGTAAATCATGTATGACTATTCGTTTCTAATACAATAGAATCTGGAGTTCTGCATCTATCTTCTGAGTGTTCTCCTGCTCTTCTTTGTGTTTTGAAATATTTTCTTTGAGAGCTTGCAATTTTAAATGTATGTTTGTGAAAATGCTCAAAACTTGCATTTAAGGTTTTTACTGTGGATTTGATCAAATTATTGTAGTATTTACATAGTGCATAACAGAAACAATTAGATCCTTCGGTAAATTAAATGAGGTATAGATTAGATCTTTCTAACTTTTCCCAACCCATCTGAAATATTTAGCTGAAAACGTAGAAATCTAAAGGAAGTTGTCTCAAATTTGAAGAAGCATGCATAACAGAGTTAAAAGTAGACAGTTTTCATAAATATATAAAGGAGAAAGCTGCAATAATTCAAGACAACCATCTGAATTTGCAACATAGTAACACTTGTATGCAAATGAACAAAATACTTGTTGAAATCTATGATCTTTTTGCATAATCTTAGTCCATTAAACCACCAAACAACCCTAAACTACGTAAGGCCCCTTGAACATTACAGCTTCACATTGACCAACTGAACTTGACCAACCGAACCATTGTAGACTTGGGATTAGTTGAATCTTAAATGATTCCTTCTTATCTTTCAAGTATAGTTTCAGTTCATTATATGTGAATTTTAACTTATTGTTATGATTGCATCAAAACAATCACCAATAGGTACTTGAACTCAGAAAAGACAATGCCAAGGAAAAGGATTTGGAAATCTGGGAACATATAGCTATTCAACTCTATCCTTCCATTACTCTAAAACAAATGAACATGATCTTTAAGGACAGCAAGGATGAGTTTCGGAGCAAAGCCAGAATGAACAAACTTATGCTTGGAGAGACAAATCAGGTAGTAAAAGAGACAGAAGAAATCCTCTGGAATGCCTACAAGAGATTCAATCTTCCTATCATAGAAGAAATAGATGAAGAACCTTCTACCATGGATGCTGAAGGATTAAGTGCATCAAAGGAAGATTCTACTAAGAAAATTGCAGAAGAGTCAAAGGAGATAGGTGAGGAGAGGACTAAGAACTTGGATTCCTCTGTTCCAGAAGAGGAAGTCCATGAAGAAGAAAATATTTCTCTTCTGGATCCCCCAACAGACTCTATAATTGAAGGAGAAGAAAGAAAAGAAGAGAAAATTAGTCAAGAAGAGGCAAAGGGAAGAGAAGAAGATCAAATTGAGAAGATCCCAGATGACAGCTCTAAAGTAGGAAAAGGAAAGAAGACTCTGTCTCTAGTAAGAGACACTGCTGAGGCAGTAAAGAGCTTCTTGAACAAAGAAATGTTAGAGATAGATGAACCAGAATTATTTCAAGGACCACTCAATTTTGACTCCCTCTCTCCAGTCCAGACAATGAAGATCACATCTTTTGCTCAAGCTAAAGCAAAAGAAAAAATTATAAAGTCTCACATGGAAGACTGTGAGCTAATAGAGATTACATCTGGTGTGCTAGAGAAAATCATGCCATCCTTCCAAAAGGATCTTTTGGCCTCTTCATCCGGTAATCTGAAATCTCTTGTTAATTCTATTAGCACACATTTTGATTCTTTAGAGAAATTAGTAGAAGAGAAAGTCCAGAAAGAGTTTTTGGGTAAGAGATTCTCCGAAGTATAGGGACTCATAGCAAATGATATGAGAAATCTAAGTATTGGGATAAAGAGCCTAGAAAATTCTCTTAAAGATGGTGGAGAATTATACAAATTTTGTTTATCTTGGTCCACAGTGACAACAGACATTACAAAGAAGGTGGAAGAACAAGAGAGTAAATTGTCAAGTTTATCTTAGAATTTTGATCCTCTCATCTCATCCATAATGAATCAAGAGTGCCAGGCTATTGCCACTATAAATGAGATAAAGAGGCTTGAGAAGGAAAAGAATAATAGAATAAGTAGAATGAGTGAACTAAGAGGGATAATTATCCCTAAGAGGCAATGCATGAGGCTCTAACTGATGCTCAGACTATAGCTCGGACCAGTGATCCGGCAGACTTAAAGAGAGTAGAAGCTTTTGCATTTTTGTTAAGTGGTCACATCTCAATTTTGGACACGATGAAGCAAAGTTGGGCAACAGAATTTGTCCAGTTGAAAACCACTTTTGCGGATATACTTAAGTTTATATAAGTATAACTTGTATATATAATTATACGGCTATGTATAGGTTACTTTTGTAAATTTTGGTGTGTGGATTCCACTCTTTTCCATTGATGTCAAAGGGGGAGTGGGGAGCAATGAAAAATGAGGAATCTAGCTAGGAGCTCCGATAAAAGTGTACATAAGATAGAGCATTAGCCAAGGGGGAGTGTGCTATGACACTTAGTCATTTTCCACTAAGTGTTTCCATCAATGCCAAAGGGGGAGATTGTTGGCAAGAGACACTGTGTGGCTTCATTATTGTTGTCATTGATGACAACAAAGTTTATCCCACACATCTGTAACACATAATAGGTCTTTACCGGAAGTTAGATTGAAGTGTGTTTTGGTCCGATGAGCAAGAACAAAGCATGCAACATGGTCTGACAATCAGGTCCGGATCTCTCAGAGGGTGTAACTCAGTAAAGTACAGAGTTGGGAAAGTTAATAGGAGTATCATGTCTACTATATTCCAGAGATTGAGCCTTCGATGATGAAAGAGTGAAAAGATATGAGCACCTAAGTGTTGGGTTCCTGACAGGCAGAGTAGACTGAGGAAGAACTGACTGGCAGAGCATCAGACCTTAATCCAGATGAGAAATTGATGGTGATCAAGCTTCTTGAGGGATCATTCATGGTTGGCCAACATGATTTATGACTTCTATGTCTATATTTTTGATACGCATCACATATTAAGCATGGATTCAGCTGACAGACAAGTATTTAGGAAATATCTTTAGTATTCCAGTTGCCGACTAGAAAGATGTTGAAATCCTTGGTGCAGATATATATACCAGATGGATTTTGGTATGAAGGGGTGTTGCGCATGGTATAGTGTGTGACAAAAGGTAGAGAGAAGTGTGGAAGCAGCAATACAAGGTCAGTATGTGATAGAACAGCAGCACTAAAATAGAGGAAGTATGAAGTGCAGTAGATCAATATATTGAGCCTAACCAGAACTAAACCTCAGCATATGTGGATGCCTCTCTTTAGTTCAAATATCTAGTTACCTTCTATATCCTTGTAGATAGTGAGTCTTTTGTAGGCAGTGCACCTCTTGTGAGTAGTGTGCTCGGGCAGTGAGCCCTAATTGGCAAGTGTCATTTTGTACTTCTTATTCTTTTAACATAGAATACAATCTTGGGTTAGTCATCTCGTGGTTTTTCCCTTAATAGGGTTTTCCATGTCAAAATCATTGTGTTATGTGTGTTGATTTTATTTTTGCTCTCATGGTTATGTATGCTTATATGTTTTGATGTTGTACTAATTGTTAAAGAAGAACATAAAGTTAAAATATTTAAGATAACTGATTCACCCCCCCTCTCAGTTATCTATCTTGTTTCCAACACGTCATAGGTAATCAAATCTCCTGATTCATCCTTAATTACCTCATCTGTAGATACAAAATTCCCTCATCCATTATCACGAATAACGGAAGACCCTTCAAAAACTAGGATGTCCAAGAACTCTGTGACTGATTCAAAATCCAACACCGTTTCTCCACACCCTATTACCCCCAAGGCAATGGCCAAACAGAAGCATCCAACAAGACCATCATGAAACTCCTTAAGAAGATAGTCAATGATGCTGGCCATGATTGACACATCCAACTCAATCCCACTCTGTGGGCCTACAAAACCAGTATACGTACTCCCACAAGTGCTACACCTTACGCCCTTGTCTATGGCTCATAAGCTATCCTCCCCATTGAGGTCAAGTTACCATCTCTTAGGGTGTAATTAAAAGGTCTCATAACAGATGAAGAGTACAGAGTTTCCAAATTGCAAGAACTAGAGTTGCTAGAGGAAAAGAGACAGAAAGCCTTTGATCATCTCAAAGCATATCAACAAATGATGTCAAAAAGCTACAACCACAATTTCCACCCAAGAATCTTTAAATTTGGAGATCTAGTACTTAAGGAGAACCCCCACAATCAATAGGATTGGGAAAAGAAAGGCAAGTTCAAACCCAACTGGCTGGGGCCCTATGTGATGGTAGTTGCTTATGGATCGGGGGCATATTAGTTAGCAACATCAGAGGGTGAGCTGTTCAATGACCCAATCAACAACATGCATCTTCGTCGATTCTATACCTAAGAGAACCCCAATGTAAGGGGGGCATAAAATACAAAAAAAATTAAAAAAATTAGAAAATTACAAAAAAATTAGAAAAATACAAAAAAAAAAATCATCCTTTGGTGAAAACTTGGCAAACAGGCGCCTTGGATAGGTACCATGATGAAAACTTGGCAAATAGGCATCATGTGTACTTTCTATCTTTCGTGCAAATAAAAGCAAGTGGTGAAAACTGGTAAATAGGTGTTACTTGTGATAAACCACTTCCTCCATCTTTGCAGAAACCAATCACCTTGTGTCCATTCTTCCTTCACACATGTCTTATTTGATCCATATCTGTTCCATAATAAAATCCTAAAGATAACCTATCATGGCTTGATACTCTATCTCTGTATTGCCTTGTCAACCAAGGTTTTATCCCATATCCTATCCATAGTGTCAACCTAGCATAGTGTCTCTCATCAGTATCCACATGGTCCAAGTCCATGAATAATGTTGCCTCTGCATTGTTACGTAGGCAAGGCCATTTCTCAAATGTGCCCCAGAGGCTCCACTATCCCATCCATCATGTGTCTAGTCCTTCTATCTATCTGATTCCATGCCACTTTCTATCGCCTAGGTCTTAGGTTCGTTAGGATTCACCTTGAACTATGTTGCCTTTGTGTCATCACGTAGGCAAGGCCATTCAGCAATGAGCCCCTGAGGCACTAGGTTAGTCCCTTAGGGTCCATCTCACCAATAATGATTGTGGAATCTTTCACCAGGCAAGTGAGCACAAACAAAACCTGCTCTTTTCAAGCAGAAATCTTGACACAAGGTATTAACCTATCCAAGTCAAAGAAAACAAGTACCTAAGGCATTCTAAATGATTTTACCTAAATTATGGCAAGAAACAAACACATCTAAATGCAAAAATGTCTTCTAGATTGGAATCATGGTTAAGTTACAGAGTCTTGATTTATGCTATCATGCCTTTCTATGCTACTCAAGGATGCCAAAAGCTAGAGATGCTATGATGGGGGCATGATTATTTTATTTGTTTATTGTTCATGGATTAAACTTTATTAATGTGGCGCCTTGTCTAAAGACAGGATTAGCAAAAGATCACTGAGGACATCAAAGGTCTAAACATGAATGGGGGCAATCCTTGTCTGTTGATACGCAAGAAATACTCAGGTCATCTCGGTTCAAATTATACCTCAATGCTTGTATTAACTTGCTAAATCAAAATCCATGTAAGCAGTACTCAGGTCATCTCGGTTCAATTATACCTAGATGCTTGTATTAACTTACAACATTTGGAAAAAGTACCAAAAAAAAATCGCCCAATGATGAAATAATCACTTCAAAATACTTGCAACATCAAGATGTCAAAAGCAAAGTATCCATCATACATCCATTATACATCCATACATATGTATCCCATGCAAATAAATGATCCAAACAATGCAGAATAACAATACAAATTGAAGCTTGTGAGTCTTTCTATCAAGTCATTCTTTCAATCAATCTTCTATCTACCATTATGTCATCTCTGTGTCGATAGAGTACATTTGGACATCACAAAAACATAGCATATAGTTGCATATCATATCACATGAGGTAGTCATTTACATGATTAATTTAGTTACATACATAGTAAGTGCATTAGGTCATTCATATACATCTTTGCAATCATCACATAATGTCAACAAAAAAATCAAAAACATAGATAAATGCATCAAATAGCTGCATGATCATATAGATACCATTTTGCATTCACACATTTGAGGCATATTAAGTAAAACATCTAAGTCTACATTAAGTCACATAAACATCACATAGCACCATATAAAAGTCTACAATAGATAAACATCATATAGACATAGTCAAAGTATGCATCACATGAGTAACATCATACAAATAGAAATCCATCCTTAAAATAGAATAAGCAAACTGCATATAGAAAGCATCAAATAGCTGCACCATCATATAAATATCATAAAACCTCTCCAAATGTACAATATCAAAAGGTCCATCTCTAAGTCAATGTCATATACAATGTATACATCTCAAAGATAATGATACATGTCTCAAAGTACAAAAGTGGTACATGTACATATCTAGCTATTTGAGCCATCAAAAAGTGTACATAGGAGCCAAAGTCTATGCAAGTGTCTGCTAACCCTGCTGCTATGAACCGTTGTTCCCAGCAGTGTCTCCTAAGTCCCCTCCTCCGCTGGCCCTAGACTGCTATGGGCCCATCATAGAGGCTCCTGACCTTGATCCACCTACTCTCTGAGAGGCCATAGACTAGCTCCTATAGCTCGGAGCCCTCTGACTAATTGGAACAACACAATGGTATAAACCCTGATAGTACCATGTTTGAGCCTATGCTCTGGCAAGCTCACCCTGCACCTGTGCTAGCTGCCCCTACACCTGTGCCAACTGTGTTTGTGGCTGTGCTAGCTGTGTCTATGCTTGAACTAGCTGTGCTTGTGCCTGGTGCACCTGTCCAACCAAAAATCTGCTAGTAGTATTTGTCCCAAGGGCTACCATTGCTATATCCCTCTCTACTTAGATAACTCATATCCTCACCTCTGTCATATCTCGCTCTCTAGTGAGCCCTGAGATAACATCTACATCTATCTCCCACCAAGCCTCAGCCACCCTAAGTTGTGCCCGTAGCTACCAAACCTACCCTCTCAGTATAGCAATAGCTCTCTCTTGGACATCCGACTAAGCTGGATCCTCAGAGGCTTGTGCCTTTCCCTACCCCTATGGCTGAGGTACCTGCTGCTACACCACCTGCTAAGGTGGCGGTATCTGTACCTACTATGCAACCTATGGTAGCATTACCTACTGAGTGTGGGAAGGTCCCTCCCTAGCTCTCCTCCTCTGCCTAGGTTTGTCTCCATATCCACCACCTCCCCCTCCTCCATCATCTCCACCACCTTGTCCTCTCTTCCTCCTCCTCCTGTCAACTTAGCCCTCATCCTCTAAATCTACCTTGTCTATATGAGGAACCAACTCTCTAGGTCTTGAGTATCTCAGAAATGGATGGGCAATGAACCACTCCTTGTAGTCTGGTGTCATCGCTGCATCTGCGATCTCTCTCCTCATCGATCGATAGCGTAAGGAATCTGTTGAAACTCTGCCACTACCTCCTTGTAGGATGGCACTGGCCCCCATCTAAATCTCTCAGCATGAGTCCGTACAAAAATAGCCTACCCCTATGGCATGCCTTGTCTCCTCCCAAACTACCTCTGAACTTGATTGACAATCTGTCTCTCTAAGATGAATTGCGTCTGGCCTATTAGCCACCAAGTCTAATAACAGTACGAAAGCTCATCCACCTCATCCTCCCAGGGCTCATAGTCTAGATATGGTCACGAAACGACCACATCTACTCCATCTAGTGCATGTCTCCAGTACTCGAGCTTCTCCAGCCTATGCTGGGAAATCACTCCTGCATAGCCGTAACTGTAAGGCTCTCCTCTCTATCTTTGAAAAACACAAGTTGGTCTAGTGATGGTAATGTGCTCCCATAGCCAAAACTACAATAGTGAGACACCTGCTAATAAGCTTGCACTCTTGTGGTATACCACTTGATGCATGTCATGGTATAGGTGTGCCAAAATGTAGACACCCCAAGCATAATAGGTGCCCTCTGTGACCACCTCTCCATGATCCATCCCCATCCAATCAGGAACCCATGCAATCTCCTATCAGGGCATACAATGTCTCCGATCAATCTTGCAACTATCCCAGGGAAGTAGTCATAGTAATCATGAATGTCCTACCAGGAGATGACTTGTCCTACCAGCTCAGGGTCCTCAAATACCTGCCTGCACTCTGCAAGTCTTGTGTCCCACTGTGGATCATACTCCACAAGCTCTCCCTAAATCAACAAGTGGAGTAACTTGTATACATCCTCTAAGGTCACTGTCATCTCGCCAATCGAGAAGTGAAAGGTCCTATCCTCATTGTGAAACCTCTCCACTACTATAGTCAGTAACCTGCGGTCCGCTTGAACCTTAGGCATAAAGCACACATAATCGAAACCCATCACGCCGAGCATCTCTCGATCTATATCTATCAACATATGCCGCTGCAACATCGGCATGGGAAACTGTTCCCGTGACATCAATGTATCTCATATATCCTCCTATAAGCATGCAAAGCAAGGTGTCAACTTAAAGTTGCAAGTACCATGCTCAACATATCTTTAGAAACATATCAACTAACTTAATATATCAAATTGATCAAAATAGCACACTACATCTCTTGACTAGATTCCTACAATCTTAGAGATAGCTTATCGATTGATGCATCAAACAGGATGCCAATCGAGTCAATTCTATTAAGTAAACTGACTATCTATATCATATGCACCAAAATAGAAGGTACATGTGCCATTTCTTATCAAATGTGCCACTTCTGACACATGCGCCACAACATTTCATGCATGTGCCATCCCATACCGTAAATGTGCCGCCCAGTTGCATGCATTGACTCATACCATAAAAGCACCACCAAATGACACATGTGCCGACCTTACTCATGCATGCGCAACTTTCATGTATGTGTTTTTTCATATCCTAGATGCGACAAAGTTTGACAGATGCGCAGTTTTACATGTCATATGCACCAAACTATGATCTGGCGCATTTGTCTAGCCTAAATTATCCTAGCATTTATTAAACTAAAAATTGACTCTAGGGGAAATTTTTTGAGATACATACCAGGGGTCCTGCTTCTGCTGGCCAGTCGAATCATCGGACTCTCTCAAAGCGGTGCTCCTCGCGTGGAATATCCATCCTAGTGCTGACTGCTCTATGCTCTCCTAAGCTCTCAAAAGCAAATTAAACAAAGCCAAGTGTGCAAATGACTTGTCTTGTGGACCCAGCTCCTATATATAGCATGCAAACCCTAAACTGGCTATGTGTTGACTATGATGACTTCCCGCACCTGTTTCTTCCCATTTTCTTCTTGATTCTCAGAAATGCATCATATTTCCTTCAATCCTAACCAAGTTTTTCCCTTCTTCTTAGTGAGATTGTTCGTCTCACACCTTCTTCCTTCTTCCCGTCCAATCTCTCAAGGGGGCATCCTATCGTCATAACCTATACCAGGGGCAAACTAGGGCATGTATCATTATTCAACAATCAATTTCTTTGAAGCAACGTCGTAAACTACATTGCATCAAAGAGGGGCAAAATGTATACACCTAAAAATGACATAACTTAGTCTAGGTAAATATTCTTAATATTTATTCCCTTCTAATTCTTCTATCAATAAATAAATAAACAAATTTATTTATTTGATTCATATTCTTCTAAATTAATTAAATATCGAAATATTTAATTATCTCTTCTAAAGTCAAAATCATTCTTCCAAATTTGAATAAATCAAATCAAATTTATTTAAATCCTCTCAATCTCCAAAAATAAAATACAATCAAATATTTTATTTATTCTTCCAAATCATGCATAGAAATTAAATAAATTTATTTGTTTAATTTTCTTTCTTATCTTCTAATTCCTCAAAATATCTTCCAAGTCTTCTAAAAATAAGTCTTCTTCTTCATGCACACACAATTAAATAATTTATTATTTAATTTCTTTCAAATCTTACAAAAGCAAATCTCGAGTTGAGTTATCTACTCAATCAACCTTTTTTTTAATCAATATCTCTTAAATTAGAAAAAAAGCTTTCTAATTTATGAAGTCATATCTCATCTTTAGAAAAGAAAGTGGTTAACTCAAATAAAATAGCTTTTGGGTGACACTTGTCTTCTTCTTATTCGCGCACACCCTCTCAAGATTTCTATACAATTGATCTTCTCTCTCAAGTCTATAAATTGAACCCTATTCTTCCATTTCATTCATCCAAGCTTTAAGTATTGTTACTCTGCAGGAATTTCAGTGCGTCGTTGGCACCAATTCCTTCATTGCTTGTGATCACACTCGTTACTACATACTACTACCATTGTTGTGAAGCTCATCTTCATGGCAAAACTATCATAGTCATTCTCCATTGACCATATTGGAATCATAGCAAGGAAGTGCACTCTTTGAGGGCCTTATTCATACATGCAAGATTGATTAAGATAGGCAACCAACGGAAGCTATGAAGCATTGAGGTTTGCAAATGTTTTTAAAGTTCTTTTGTTTGATTGATCTTTTTGTTTCTGTATTTCGTTGAGTTTTGGGTATTTTGATATTGATATATTGATTATTCATTTGAATCCAATTTTCCCTTAACACAAGGAAGTGAACCTTTTTCTTTATGTTGTTCATCATAAGAATAGAGCTTCAAAAAAGTAAGAATATATTCCATAACTTTCAATGAGAAGAGGGAAAGAGAACATCAAAAGGGGGGTTCCCCACAGTTTCCAAATAAACCCTAGTAGGGTTTTACATAGGACAAGAAATCTTTTCCCATTATTCACTGTTACCCCTCTTAAGGTGTAGAAAGAAAAGAAAGTTTTCACTATTTTCATGCATAGAAAAGAGCAAACAGAACAGGAAGGTATGCATGGAAACTTGAGAGGAACCTCCTGCAAAAATATAATGAAAAATGCACAAAATAACTGAAATAGAAGAAACATAGAAGGAATTTATTGATCGCAGGCCACTTCAAGGGGGCAAACTCCTTTGAGCAAGCTTAATACAATAAATTCATGGATGCCTTCATTGGCCTCAACACATCCTTATATACTAAGTATAATCTAAACAACTATTACTTCCCATGAATGTGGGATAATACAATATACTCACGGGACGACTTACAAAGCATATGCGTCCAACAACAATATACTAACAAAGTAAAGAGAAGGGTTAAACATGGGTTCCTAACATCCCCTCCCTCTTAAAAAAGTTTTCTCCTCAAAGCTTAAGATGTGGAAATTGTTGTTGAATCTGAAGGAGTGGTTCCCATGTAGCATCTTCTGGTTGCATTCTATGCCACTAAATTAATACCTCTGTGATGGATCGAGAGCAAATCTGATGACTGCACCTATTGAGGATTGCCTCTAGCTCCAAAATCATCGATCCTTCATTATCCAATTCTAGTAAAATAGTTTGTGCTCTAATGTTGGTGGCAAGAACTTTCTTTAGACAAGAGACATGAAATACTAGATGAACATAGGAAGAAGGAGGAAGCTTCAATTTATAAGCAACCGACCCAATCTTCTGAAGAACCTTATATGGACCATAGAACTTTGGAGCCAACTTATGACACCCTTTGATTTTTAGGGATGATTGCTTGTATGGCTGTAGATGAAGAAAAACCATATCACCTACTTGAAAAGTGTGCTCAGAACGGTGTTGATCGGCTTGTTGTTTCATTCGATTTCTTGCCATGTGAAGATTGTCCTGCAAAATGTGAAGAATCTGATCTTACGTTCAGAGAACCATGTTGACTGGCTACACTGGTGAACTATTGGGGGTGTATGGAAGGAGCACTGGTGGTGCTTGACCATAGACTGCTTCATATGGAGTCATTTTAGATGTAGTGTGGTAGGAGGTATTGTACCACCATTCAACAAGAGGGAGCCACTTTGCCCACTAATGCTGGTGTTTTTAGGTGAAGCAACGAAGATAGGTTTCCAAATATTTGTTGATAATTTTAGTCTAACCATCTATTTGTGGGTGATACCCTGAACTCATCTTTAGTTTGGTGCTAGTGTGTCAAAATAGTTCTGTCCAAAAATGACTGGTGAAAGTTGCATCGTGATTTGACACAATGGAAGAAGGGATGCCATGAAGATGGAAGATTTGGTCCATGAAAATTTGTGTGACTGAGGAGGTGGTATAGGGATGGCTGAGGGCACAAAAATGACTATATTTGGAGAGGTGATCAACCACAACCAAGAACACTATCTTCCCTCCAGATTTAGGGAGCCTCTCAATAAAAACCATAGAAATATATGTCCAAATCCATGTAGGGATGGGCAAGGGTTTGAGCAATCCATGAAGGAGTGTCATTTCACCCTTGTTGTGTTGGAAAGCATCACATTCATCCACCATCTATTGAATTTCCCTTTTCATTCCCTTCCAAAAGAAGTTACACCATGCCACTCATAAGTTTTAAGGAACCCAGAGTGCCCTACCGATGGAGAAGCATGGAGTTCATAGAAGACAGCTTGTTGAAGATCTGTGCTCTGGGGAAGCACCAGATGACCCTTGTATCTCAGAGAAGTACCATCCCAAGAGTAATATAGTATAACAGAAGGGTTATTGGCCAACTACTAGATGTTTTGAGATAATGAAGAGTCATTGACATAGCCCTACTAGACAGATTCCAACCAATTTGGAATAGGCATAGAAATAGCTAAAAGAGAATCTTGGTCATCAAATGTGTGAGAAAGAGCATCCACCACAATATTGTCCTTACCCTTCTTGTAAGTGATCTCATAGTCATAACCTATGAGTTTTCTAACCCATTTCTGTTGTGTTGGGGAGGAGAATTGTTGTTCCAGGAAATATTTCAGACTCTAGTGATCAGTCTTGATGCAGAAATGATTCCCTAGTAGGTATGGCTGCCACGTCTGTACTGTATGCAAAATAGCCATCATTTCCTTCTCATATGTAGAGAGTACTAAATGCTTACCAGAAATGGCTTTGCTGGTGAATGCAATGGGATGTTCATCTTAAAGGAGAATAGCACCAAGTCCATTGCCACAAGCATCACTCTCAATAGTGAAGGTCTTGGAAAAATCTGGCATTGCTAGAGTAGGTGTAGTACACATAGCTTGTTTCAATTTTTCAAATACAAAACTTGGTAGCATGTGTCCATGTAAAAGCATCCTTTTTCAAAATAGTTGTTAATGGATTTGCAATCTTCTTGTAATCCTTGACAAACTTGCAATAGTAGCCAGTTAATCCTGAAAAAGCACGGAGGCTCTGAGTGTCTAAGGATGCAACCAATTTTTCATAGCATCTATTTTGGCAGGATCCACTCGAACCTCTTGGGCTGAAACAATATGCCTGAGATACTCCACTTCCTCTTGCCCAAAGACACATTTAGACTATTTTACATGGAGATGATGATCAAAGAGAAGTTGCAGTACAAGATCTGGATGTTGGAGATGCTCAGCCCATGTTTTACTATAGATGAGGATATCATCAAAGAAGACCAGAATAAATTTCCGTAAGTAGGGCCGGAATATTTTACTCATCAATGCCTAGAATGTGGAAGGAGCATTAGTGAGGCCAAAGGACATGACCAAAAACTCATAGTGGCCATCATGTGTACAGAAAGACATTTTAGGGATATCATCCTCATGAACCCGAATTTGGTGATACCTAGAATGAAGATCCAACTTGGAGAAAAAATGAGCACCATGAAGCTCATAAAGAAGCTCATCAACAACAGGAATTGGAAACTTATCCTTGATTGTGATGTGATTAAGTGCTTAGAAATTAATGCAGAGGTGCCATGACCCATCTTTTTTCTAGACAAGAAGAACTAGTGAAGAAAAGGAACTGGTACTAGGGCAAATAATACCTTGCTTCAGTAAGTCCCAAACAAGCATCTCAATCTCTGTCTTTTGGTAAAATGGGTAGCGGTATGGCTTGATGTTGGGAGGAATGCTTCTAGGAAGGACCTAAATATGATGGTCCTCTAGTCATGAAGGTGGCAATCCCACTGGTTTGGCAAAGACACATGCATATCTGTCCAAAATTCATTGTAGATCTGAAGGAGTAGTAGAGACCACTGATGGTTGCATCTGAATGGAATGGAGCTAAGTGATGACACCATGTGAATTCTTATTAAGGAGCTTTTCCATGCAATGTGAACTAATGATGCTGAGAGACCCTAGTTGTAAGCCTTTCAATGTGTGTTTTTGTCCATTGTCTAAAAACTGCATTGAAAGTTTAGCAAAATCCCATAAGATGGGTCCAAGTGTGTGTAACCATTGAGTGGCCAAAACCACATCACATCCACCTAAGGGCAAGGCAAACATGTTAGAGCATAGGTTATAATCTCCAATAGAGATATGAACATTGTGACACTTCCCTTTCCAAGGTAATGTGCCCCTATTGGCAATCATGACTTCAAAGTTGGAGCAAGGATGGACAAAACAATCATCTTGTTTGGTGATCTGAGGGTCAATGAAGTTATGAGTGCTACTAGAATCAATGAGTATTGTAAGAGGGAGCTTCTTGAAGTAACCCTTGACCCGCATGGTTTGTGGGGTGGTGACTCCTGCTAAAGCATGGAGAGAGATCTCTGGGTGGTCTTCCTAAGAATCAGGGTCAACATGTGGCTACTGAGTTTCGACCTGATCATCTATTGTATCCTAAGCATCTTCATAAACATCGGTTGTAGGTGGAGAATCAACATCCAAGAGATAGAGCTTTTTCTCAACAGATCTATGTCCTAGAGTGAATTTCTCATCACAATTATAACAAGCTCTCTACATGCCTGCATCTCTTCTTCAGACAAATGCTTGATAGGAGTTGTTCTAGGAGATGGCATGATTGGAGTTCTTTGGGAAACCATATTTCTGAATGGAACAAAAGTGGATTTGGAGCGTTGTTGAGCTATGATCTTGTCCTCCACCAACTTAGCCAACCCTAGGGCTTCCATCATTGTGCTGGGATAGAACATTTTAACCTCAAATTGGATTACATCCTTCAAACCACTAACAAAACAACACCTAAATAATTCATCAAACAATCCCTCTGTGTGATTGGCCAGTTTCTCAAATTCTATCTGATATTCTCTCACAATGCCAGTTTGGTGAAGTTCAGTGAGTGCTCCTGTGAAGTCATCAAAAGCACTAAGGCCAAATCGTTGCAAAATAAGTTTGCAAAAATCTATCCATTTTGACTCTTCATGAGCCTTGATGTACCAACAGAACCATTGAAGGGCTTCATGTTTTGAATGAAAGGATGCAAGTGGGACTTTGTTGACATCAAAAGTATTATTCAGACTAAAATATTTTTCTGCCTGGTATATCCATCTAGTTGGATCATCACCATTGAAGTGAGAAAAATCAAACTTCAGCCCACAAAAATTACCGGAAGAAGAGAACCCAGTGTCTGTAGAAGACTTTGGCTGCCATCTATTGTTCATGGCTGAATACTGACGCTGAGAACTTCATCCAGATCTTAGAGTTTGGTCTTGAGGGCTGCAAGTTCATCCTCCATGTTTTTTGCTCCTGTGCAGGTGACAACCATAGCCAGGAGATTTTTTTTTGGGGAATGGGTAGAAAAACAAAAATGGAAACTTTTTTAGTAAAGGAAAATTTGGATTTGGGAAAAACTCTGATGGGTAATTGGGGTTTGACTAGGTTTTGGACACTTTCTAAGGGACAAGGAAGCAGAAAATGTGGATTTTAGAAGCGGGGTGAAAGAATGGGAAAATTTGTCCAAGAGGGACAAAGGAGCAGAAATAGGAAATGAACACTATGGAAAAATTTGAAGGCTATTGGGTGGGAATTGAAGAAGTTATGGAAAACCCTAAAAATAGACAAATGTGGGAATTCTAGCTTCAATAAGTGGAATTTGGGATAGGGTCCTCAAAGAAGGAAATATGCATGAAATTCTAGGGGTTCTAGTGAATTTTGAGAGGAAACAAAGCTAAAGCAAGGAAGATATGGCAAAAAAATAGATTTTTTTTTCTTTTTTTTTTCTAGAAACGATCTACAACGGGATCTGTAAATAGCTCTGGATAGATTCAATCTACGATTTGTCAGTTGGCAATAGATATGGGCCCTAGGTATGTTTAGCTTCCTAAAGGTTCAGGGGATTCACTTGGCTACCAATGTTGTCTAATGACTTGTGTATTGGGGCAATACCCCTCACTCCATGGCTCAGGTAAAACTGATAACCACTTTGCTACAAATGACAGCTCTTGGTTTACCTCACGGATGGGAAATAGTCAATCAGGTAGGGGTCGTTGCCCTTTTCATTGTAGGTCATCTCAATGGGCTAGCTACTTTGGGGTTCCTATGGTACTCCTCACAATAAGTTTTAGGGCTATGCCCAGGCACTTCCCATAGTTAAGAGGATAGGGATTATTCCCTGATCTGAACCTACAATTGAAATTAATAATACAGATGCAAAAAAAGAACTGCAACAATCACAACACCTGGAAGCATTACAAAAAAAAATTTGACAGAAATTCCACCCAGGGAGTCTAAGAAACCGCTCTAATACCAGATGAGAGGAACCTCCTGCAACAATATAATGAAAAATGCACGAAATAACAGAAATAGCAGAAACACAAAAGGAATTTATTGATAGCAGGCCACTTCAAGGGGGCAACCTCCTTTGAGCAAGCTTAATATAATAAATTTGTGGATGCCTTCATTGGCCTCAACATGTACTTATATACAAGTCTAATCTAAACAACTATTACTTCCCATGAATGTGGGATAATACAATATAGTCATGGGATGACTTACAAAGCATATCCATCCAACAACACTATACTAACAAAGTAAAGAGAAGGGTTAAAGATGGGTTCCTAACAAAACCCCACTGCTTTTAAGGCATATTGCACATTTTTCATGATAGACCAAGAGAAACAGTAGCCATACAGTAGGGACAGTCAAAATGAGTGGACATAGTCACTGTTAAAAGGAGTGCAGGAGCATGAAGTATAAGTATTCATAGTCTTCCATTAAAAAAATGTATCCCACATACAGTAAGCAACAAAATATAGATTCTTCATTGATTATGTTTGAAAGTAGCAGCCTCAGTTGAAGAGAAAAACCAAAACTATTTTTCTTTTTTTGTTTTCATCACAGAAAGAAGTAGCAACAAGAGATATCAAGTGCTTACCAACAGAGCCAAGAAGCAAGGTGAATCAGTCAGAAGGAGACCCAACATCAAGCAAACCATCCATGGTGGCGCTCCAAACTAGTAGAGCAACCAAAATAGTGAAAGTGAAGAGAAACAAATGATCTCTTAGGGTTTGGAGAAGTCTTTTACAAGATTGCCTTAGATTCTTGACAAAGACTGAGCAAAGCTTAAGTCTTTTTATGACTTTGATATAAAAAAATCATTGAAGAAATCAAATCAGGTCATGGGCCAACATTTGTTAAGTGTTCATGGCTAAACAAACATCATGAGCCCATGAAGAGTAAGGGAATACAAGATAATGATGGAGATATGTGACCTTTTTTAGGGTTTTTTTAAACCTTGAACAATCAAAAGGGCATTATTAAGGTTTGAAATCAGAGAAAATCATTATGACCTTTTAGGGCCTCTTTCATATGACTTGGGTCAAAATTTTGTATTATGAGACCATGATTACAAGCTTTTTCATAGTCAAGTGTAAAAGACATTATCAAGAGCCCTAGAAAAACCTTGTGAACTTTTGTAAGGGTTATAAGTCAAGTCAAGTAATCATGAGACCCCTTTCTCTTTTGCATGATTAATAGTCAATATAATGTATTTTAACACTTATTAAAGGTAATATTCTACAAATTCCCTTAATACTTGCTACATAAAACCAAAAAATAGATAATTATAATTATGATAACACTTATTAAGGTAAATCATAAACCTTGATTACCTTTAATACTTGTTAATATAAATTATAATTGCCTTCCAAACATGCAAAAGAGAGAAGAATAGTCAACATGAGTGGCTAAGTCATGTAATGAGAGGATTTTTTTCTTTTTATTTTGACATTTAGTCAAACAGGGCTATTTTTGGAAGTCCACTTGGTCAAGTGGCTTGATAAGAGGAGTTCAAAGCTAAAATAGCTCAAAATGGAACAGTTTTGAACCATGTAATCTAGGCCTTTTTCCCTTGCTCGCCTAGTAACTGAGAATTCATTATTTTTGGGTTGAGGGCTTCTTTCCAACCTATTCATGCATTAGATGAGAGTTCAGTTAGATTGGAGTTGACTTTCCCATGCTTTTGGATAGTGTTTGTATTATAGGAGAAAAAGCTTGTGCTTTTTTCTCAATTCTTGCTTTCTTCTTTCCTTTGCACATTACAGAGAGAGATCACAGTATTGTAACTTAGTAGTTTTTATTGATTTTGATATAGTAGCGACATTATTATTTAGCATTTTTACAATTATTGCAGATGTATTCCTATTATTTTCTAATAAAATCAAGTGATTACCTTCTTAGATTCAAATGTTGTGTTCTATTGAGTGATTTTGATAAGAAGTTTATTGTGTTTTGCATCAAATCCTTTATATTTATGTCTCATTCCTTGAAGCATATATATAGAAAAGCAATTGTTTATCATAGGTTGTAGGTTATGCAAGTTATTTTCTTACTTTTCCAATTTGTGAAGACATCAATTTTCCTTCAAAGAAAGTAGAAGTTTTTTTAGGCCTTTCTATAAAATATTTGTGTTAAGATTGCCCAAACTGAGTTGTGTGAATAGAGTTATTAAGAGATAGTTGTGAATTGGAGTAGCAATTTAGAGTATAACCTTTGGTGCATCACCTCCTAGGATCAATTTTTAGTTTCATAAGTTATCTTTCTATCCTTTTTCGTTGCAAGTATATCAGATCTAGGAGATTTTAAAGGGAACCAACTCTTCTGGAGGTTCACTTTCACCATAGATGACCCACAGTCTGAAAGTGATCCAATGTTTCATGGGATTGTGAGGATGAGGGCTTGACAAGGGTGTAATCCTTCATGACAACAACTACTTCTGGCCAAAACTAGTTGGAGTTGCTTGAACTAGGGAGGGTCTATTCTTTTTATCATATCAAAAATATAAGGCATGAAAAAATGTTGAATTTTTGCTTAGTAACATACCTTCTAGTGATGTCCCCAGACCCTCTTGATCTTCTAAGGCTACAACAGTAGTTCCCCTATCCTGCAGGTGCAGAATAAAGTTAAGCATGAATCAAAGGTTCCTCCCTATCCTTGAGAATCTGGTAGACATGCTAAGGTTCCCCATCTGCCATCCCTTCAAGGACAACGAGGAAATCATCTAGCATAAAATAGACCTCCCCACAATCACAATATTACTTTTATCCCACCTACCTCTACGGAGACTAGTGAAAAGAAATTGATTGCACATAAATTATTCCCTGAGGTTTCTCAACTGCTTGTGGATTCTCAATTACCTCCACTTGTTTCATAAGTTGATAGGGAAGAGCACCCTACTTTGAGGAACCCTCTCCCCATGGTCTCTCATTTCTTCTAATGTTCCTAAAGTAAAGGAAGAAAAGGAACCCACATTAGAAGATACTACAGTTCCCCTAATAAACATCATTAACAAAACTAAGAGAAATCAAATTGCAAGATATTTAAATAAGTGTCATCATGCTATGGCTCACCTTTCTCTAGGAGAGGAGAATCTCCCTCCTTGCAAGGGTCAGTCACTGATAGATGCAAAGGAGACATCTACTAGTGCTTCATATCCTCTAGGGAAAGATAGTGCTTCACAACCTGTAGTTGACCCTAATGAGATATACTCTGATAGTGAATCCAAAGGTAATAATGATGTACATGTATGGCTCTTTCTACTTACACCACACTTGTGGTAGCTCCTCTTGTATCTTGTCCACCATCCCTAAATGGTGATGAGAAAGATTGGGAGGACAATTTGCTTCAGACCAATTCACCAGTGTGGCCCCTCTCTCTTGTGTCATGAGTTCATGTGATCATCTTTCCCCATCTTGTGATTCCTTATGTATTATTTATGTTAGTAAGCTCTCTTTGGATGACCCTTGACACCCTCGTTGGTGCAAGGATACAAAGGGACCAAAATCTATTGTGACATTCTCTCTATTTGTATCATCATTCCTCTATATGTTATAAGTTGCATTTTATCATTGTTGTTTCCTTTGGGGACAATGCAAGGTGTAGGATGATTTAGCATCCTTCCTTATTGACCCAAGGTTTTATATTTTCTTTCATGTGATATTTCCTCTTTTGTCTTCG
The DNA here is from genome assembly GCA_027924645.1 of Cunninghamia lanceolata. Taxonomy (NCBI): domain Eukaryota; kingdom Viridiplantae; phylum Streptophyta; class Pinopsida; order Cupressales; family Cupressaceae; genus Cunninghamia; species Cunninghamia lanceolata. The sequence goes on from BSBN01000609.1 coordinate 1,629,311, forward strand.
TAGTTCTACCGACTGGTGGATGATGATAGTTCCAAATATTTATAATCATGAGATGTCTCCTATTATATAGCCATTCATATACTGACACTAGTCAGGTAGATACCTTTGTGTTATTACTTCATATTATTCACGCTAACTTGATTTTACTTGGATGATTTGATTTATGTGGCATATTGTTGCTATGATTGACATCATACCATGACTACACAAGCCATTGTGTATCATGCTCATAGCATCACCTCGATTTTCCTTTTCTGGGGGCAACCCCTTGTTGCAATGTAGCTTTTTGGAACACATATCATGTGGGCATGTGCATCTAGAAAATTTCTTGTGCATGTCTTGTATTTTATTCTACCTTAAAACAATTTCTCTATGAGGAAGTAAGAAATCACTTTAAGGGGGGGACATACATCGCACTATGCTCTTTTGATTATACACTTGTTGATTATAATTTATTTGAATCCCACCTAGTGATTCGATAGTCCTCACTAGTCTGTGATGCATTCACTTGACATGGAACTCACCTAGTGATTCAACGGTCCTCACTAACTTGTGATGTTTCCATTTTGTTGTTGGTCCATAATCCACCTAGCATAATGAAGTTTTCTATCCCATGTACTTCATGTGACTTATCATGGTCACCTAGTAATTTGGTGGTCCTTACTAGTCCATGATTCATGAGAACACTTCTCTTCACATGACCCCTAGCGACAAAGCAAGCTAGTGACAGAGTCATGTTTCTTGTGAGTTTGTTTCCATGTTTATTTGTGTGATGTATTGTTTGAACTTGTATTCTCTTAATGATTCCATGTGTTTCATGTGTCTTCATTATGTTTTCATGTGTACTTTATGCCTTGCATGTATGCATTGTGTATGGCATGTATTACCTTGTGTGTATTGTGTGTCTCATGTGTGTATTCCTTATATATGCTTGTAGTACTCCATGTATGTGTGAAATATGTTACAAGGCCTTGCATGTTTTCAACCTTAGAATCCTAAGCTTGGGGGCTACTATGGTCCACAACTTGGTGGAATTGTTTGGTTTCTATGTTTTCATGCTTGAAATCTGACTTCTCCTTACTTTAGTGTGAGTATGAACATAAGTTCATACTAACACTAAAGTGAGGGCTAAATGTTATGGAGTAAAATGTTTACCCTTTCTAATTTGGACCTATTTTGGCACCTAGTGGAACAATAAACAACTAATTATTGATCCCGATGAATAAACTACAAAAAATAAACTTAGGGCTGGTCTAAGCTCACCCCATTAAGCACTTCCCAGAGTTTATGGGGGCTAAAGGATCAGGGCGCCCAACACTCTAGGCCTAAATATTATCCCCAACCTTAATTTGGTGATGTCAGCTTAAAACACCTCTTTGGATTACCCTTGTTGGACTCAATTGGTTTTATTCCCTGATAGTGAGTAAGAATGCATATAAGAAGGATTCTGATTATTCATTTTACACCTAGAATGTTAGAATTACTTACCTTATGCTTTAGTGAATTACTCTCCTATACACAAGTGTTCTTTATGATTGGAATAACTCTTTGTATGTGGATTTTATGATGCTTGTTTGTAGGTCTTGAAGGAAATTCAAGTCTTCATTCCCTATCTCCTTTTTGGTACATGGTCATGAGTCACCTACTCCTACTAGGATTTCATATCTTGTGGTAACATTTACCATTTATATTCATTATTTCATCATTTTTAGCAAATCTTGCCTCTGCCCTTCTAGGGCATGCACTCTTTGATCTCTAATCATTGCTATATTAGAGGTGGAAACAGCAACATGGGGTTTGACTAAGGAAAGCCCCTAAAAATAGCACAACCCTTTCCCTTCTTGTTTGTGTGTAGGTTTCATTTAGAGGATTCAGATGACAAAAAGTGATAGGAAGAAGAAAGGAAGGCAGATAGAAACACCCAGATTAGAATATCCTGCAGAACCCTAATTTGGGTCTAGGGTACCCAATGCCCTGGTTCCTCTCTTCCCTAAAACCTAGGTTATAGTTCTTCTCTATCCCCTAATTTCTATTGTTGTCTCAATTTCTTTGTAACAATTTCCATTAGTCACCCATTCATTGATCTTGCTCAATTAGGGTTTCCTACTTTACCCTAGTTTTATTGGTTAGATTTGGTTAACACTCTTTTATACAACAAAAGGACAAACCCCCTATAGTTTGGCTTTCCTTCAAAGGTAGAATCTAAGATTAGTTTGTGTTCCAATGTTGATAGAAGAGGGTTTGACCTAGTTTAGGGTTTTAAGCTAAGTCTCCCTTTTTCATCAAACAAAAGTGATCCTAACCCCTCTCCAACATCAAAGTGTGGATGGGCCTCCTCTCTAAAATTAATTATTTGTGCTTGGGCCTCCTCCTGACATCAACTATGTGTGCTTCAGCCTCCTCTGCTCTAGTATCTAAATTAGGCTCAATTTCTACTCTTGTATCTATATATATATAAAGTTTGCAGTTTCAAAAAATTGTAAGTTTTAACATTTTAATATTTTATCATTCTCTATTAAATATAAGATAAAATGTATACCATTGTTTTTCCATTTACTCTCAAATCACTATAAATTCCTCATGTCTAGATATATACTTGCATTTAATGGTAGCATAAATAGGTGTACAAAGATAGTTTGAAGTGACTTGAATATCTTTTTAAATTATTTAGATAACATACAAGATTAAATCCAAGATGTGGTCCCCATAATGTGGGAAAGAAATATTACTTACATCCATGTGGGCCTATATTACTTCTCCATGCATATATATGAAAGATGAATGTAGGACATGTAGGAAGTGCTATTGAACTAACTCCATCCTACTTATGGAAAAAAACACCATGATGAAGAGATCCATATGTATTTATGCCAAGAAGACTAGGACATGTTGGCATTATTTTCACAAAAGGTGACTTGAAGGAGGTGTGTGAGGAAGTAGAAAAATATAATGTTGGCGCTTGAGAACATCTGCGTTTGGTTGTTTTAGTTGATGTGGTTGTTCCCCTTAGAAACACTAGGCTAGATCCATTTCAGACTTCTTTTTTGATGTTTTAAATGTTCCCACAAAAGTACTAGTTAACAAGGGTATTATTAAAATTATAACATCTGTAGAGCTCATTACAAAGGGAGACAAATTTATTCTAAGGTAGCTTTACTTTGCAAGTGTGGTATTCATCCATTTTCATATCGGCTTATTGTACAAATCATATATGACTATGGATGAGTATTTGATCCTATTGTTTTTTATTAAGTTTAGCTGGGAAAAGGGTCCTAGTCCCATACAAGAGAAGAACTATCAGACCATAATTACATCAAAATTCTTGATAATAACCCAACCAAGGCAAGGGAAACATAGCGAAAAACAATTATGAACTAAAGAAGAACAAACAATCCACCAAAATAGACCACTAAAACATCATAATCCCTAATAATAACCCTAAATGGGCTAGGGAAACAAGGAAACCATGAAGGAACCAATAATAGATTAACTTAAGCAACAAAATAGCAATCAACCCTAATAATAACCCAACCAGGCCAGGGAAGCAACCAAAAAATAGTAAGATAACAACAGTATTCAAAAAAGCAATTTTTAGAAAACAACTAAAAGAAAGAAACCAAACATAGACCATCAAACTAAATATTAGACTTGCTCCAATCCTTGTACATCTGGGCTATCATCTTCTCCTAGGAAGATGAGCTTGTGTGATTCTCAATCTTCTATCTTTTACCAGCATCCATCTCCTTTACCTACTAAAGTTTGCACTTCTCAAGTTAGGTCTGATTGTCTTTCACCTCAGAGGTAGTCCTCCTCATTATGTCATTATAAAATTGTTCTAGATCTTTGAGACCCTATTCTATCCTGACAACTCTCTACTAATAAATTTGAAGCATATCATACATATTTGTCTAACTATTCTGATAAATAGTACAGTCCAATCTTCCATTAAAAACTTTTCCATTTTTTCCAATCTGTTAGACAACTCATTCAACTGAGTATCTTTGTAGTCTTTTTCATTCTTTTCAGATTTATTCAGGTCATCCTCAAATGTCCCAATGTCATTACCAACATCATCATAGTAATTCTCACAAAAGGAATTACCCCCAACATATTCTTGGTCAACTTGGAAATTCAAGTTATCATATGTACTCACCTCCTCCTCTTCATGTTGTATCTATTGGTTAGGATCACCAATCTTAATTTATTCAATTTCCCTCTAAATCTAAGCCTCCTCTATAGGGTTTAAGTCTAAGACCTCCTCCATCTCATCAGCCATATTAGGGATGTCATCAGATAAGGTGTCTAAAACAATATCTTCTATAGAAATATCCACATTCTTATTATGTTTAGTGTTGTTATTATTCTTTTGCATAGTAGCCTTATAAGTCCTAGTAGACCTTCTTCCTATAGAAGGAACAGGATTATAAATGTTCTCCATGTTATCATGTGGTTGAAAATCCTCATACCTAGCATCTAAAATCACCTTGGTAGAGGTAGACTTAATTTTAATAGTTTTTCTTTTCTTACCTGACCCCTTTGGTGGATGAAACCTGACCCTTCTCTTTAAGGTAAATATCTGAGGAATCTTAGTCCTTTTTCCCAACAGTTTTACCAGCTTTAATATTAGGGGTTTATGGAGTACCTAAATCTTTACCTTTATAGGTATGAGGGTCTTTTCTATTTCCTTTTTTATTGTTCCCTATATTCTTCTTGTCAGGAATTTCAAGGTTATCCTTAGAAATGCCCAAATTAGGGCTAAAGTAGACATGAATAGATTTCTTACTAGTAGTCTTACCATTCCCCTTCCTCTCACTACTAGGGTTACCAGCCACAACATTACAAAGAATAGGGGGATTCAATAGAACATTAAACTCATACAAAACTAACATTAGACCCTAATGTAGAGGGGGATTTGCACCCTTTATGATACTCTTTTGAAGAGAAGACAAAATAAAGAAAGGGAAACTAATGTAGTTGTCATGTCTTAAGTGATCTAGTAAAGGAAAATGATAATAATGGATTGTATCATACCTTCCCTCTAAGGTGAAGTACTTCATAATGTAATAGCTCACAATTCCCCATAGAGGTGGTAGTTTCATGCATTGATAGACATTCCAGTGCCTCACAAGGGTTTCTTTGCCTTTGGAAAAGCTTTCAATGAAGCTTTTGTAATCACCATTACTAACCTTTTGAACCTTGTGCCCACTGTTACTTAGACCTGTAGCCTCTACAATGAGATCTTCATTCACTGTGAAAGAGATACCATTGACTGTGACCTTTCTATTCCTCCAACTATTGACAAATTGCTTCATGACCAACTAGTCATGACCCCTCATTGACTGCACATAAGTTGCAATACTTCTCTCCTCGAAAACTCCCCATATTTGCATATTTTTTTAAGGCCTACATTAGATGCAGGCTCAAGCCTTAACAACTAGCCACTCATGATAAGCAAACTACAGATAAACACATAGATACAATAGATATGAGAGCTCAACATAATAAACTTATAGCTACAAAGGACGAAGATAAACTTTAATATCCCAGGGATGAAGATATTAATTTCATACATGTCGCTAGTATAATCATTATTAGGATAGCTCAAAACTTACCTCCCCTTTGTACAAGTGAAGGAACAACAATCATGAATCTGCACCCCTCTTAAAATTATGTCCTTGTCCCTAAAATTTAGACCAAAACCAATGCTACGATAGGTCATCATTAGAAAGTAAAGGAAGTGCTTAAATATTTCTATCATTAGATATAGTGCTTCAAATATCCTAAGGGAGTTCCTCCATCTTGGTGCTATATACCACCACTCATTAAAGTTAAGACCTAAGTTTTCTATCTTGTCCGCAACATGATTTCCTTCCCTATACGCATGTTGGATTTTAACATTGCTAATATTTCTAAGGGGAATTTTAATAACATCCACATAGTCCCTTAATTTCCATGGTATGTTGGATGAACTCAAGATAAGATCAAGAATGACCTTGGAGTCTCTTTCAACCTCAACATTCTAGAAGCCATGCAATTAAAATCTTTGACGACCCCACCATAATGCATAGACCTCAGTAAGGTTATTAGTTGCCCTTCCAATAGATTTAGCATAGCATTCTATTATATTTCTGCTTTCGTCCCTAATGATACGTCCCACTGAGGAAGGACCCAGGTTGCCCTTTGAGCACCCATCAAAGTTGAGCTTAATTGATCTTATAGAAGATGATTTAATTAAAAAATATTTATGATTTATAGAAGATGATTTAATTTAAAAATTAGGTGATGATGCTAATTATGTTTGACATTGTACAAGTGAGGTGTCATGTTTTTATGGCAAGTAATTGGAAACTAGGACTATATCTATTTGATTTAAATATCTCTTTATGGTGGTTGATAGGCTAAGAAATTTAAATGAATGTAGAACATGTATGAATCTAATTTTAAAATCTAAAATTAGAAACTATCTTCAAATTCCCTACAGTTGAGGAAGTAGGGTAAAAAGTTTCAAACACTAGAGAGAAACTAGGGTTCATCTAGTGAAATTAACCTAGACAATTTAGATTAATGTAGAACATGCAAGAGTCTAATTCTAGTTTAAAATTAAATCTAAAACTAGAAACTATATTGAAACCCTAGAGTTGACGAAGGAGGGGAAAGAGATACAAACCCTAGAGAGGAACTAGTGAACTTAATCTAGAGAATTTATTTGGAATATATGTAGAATTTGAAATTTAGATGAATGTAAGAATCTAATTTTTATTCAAATTAAGTTTAAAATAATAAAATAAATTAGGGATAAATACAAATCTAATATTTATCAATACAAATCTAATATTGTAAACTACACTTGTGGAAGTAGGGATAAATACAAACTAAAATTTTTGAAACATTTTGATAGAAATTAAAAAAATACATACCTTAGATATTTGTCTATAATATCTTTGCATCCTTTCTTCACATAATTTATGTTCCTTTTCTGTTGAATATGACCACGTAGTCTTATTTTCCCTTGACTTTTTATTTCCCATCTTCTTTGCAAAATATCAGTTGAAAATTGCTTTGCCAAATATTTTGTTGTCCAAAATCTCTGAAAATTGCAAACACAGATTTTCCAATTCCGTTCCAAATGTTTCACTTGCAAAAAATCAGAAAAAAATTACAAAATTTTCTTTATTTTTTGATTTAAAAAAATACAAAAATGACCTCATATTTATATATCATTTGCATGAACATTTTTTAAAAACTATCAGCTCAGACTTGACCTTTGTTTGAAGGTCAACAATTATGATTTTTTTAATATTTTTTAACTAAGAGACCTTTGTTCAAAGGTTGATCGTTAGGAATTTTTTATATTAATTCAGCCAGCCAAAATGACCTTCAAACAAAGGTACCTTTCTTCGTAGGTACCTTTGTGTGAAGGTAAAACCTTCACACAAAGGGACCTTTTCTCGAAGGTCCTTCGAACAAAGGTGCTTGGCTAGCCTCTCCCACTCTCTACCTCAAATTTTCCTCAAAAATCTTAATGCATAATTCTTAATGGTTTAGTTCACATTATTCTTAATGGTCTAATTATAAAATCTCACAAATCATTAGTTCACATCATCTTCAAATTCTTAATGGTTTAGTTGCTATAGGTGTCAAAATGTGCAGATTTGGTTAAAAATGTTGATTTCAATGTCCCACTTTGACTAAAAAGTGGGACACAATATTGTGGGATTACCCACCTCTTGAAGGAGAATAGAGACCATCTACAAAACAATGCTAGTAAAGTTTACCTCTCCATCATAGCATACATTTGTAGGTTTATCTTTGGTTATAATAAAAAGGTAGGAAAGTGATTTATAGGAAGATGTTTCAAAATCTTTAACTTTACTAATAAAAAGATAAAAGTGAAGTTCATCAGAAACAAGGGAGATATAAGTAGTTAAGTAAGATAAAGGTAATTTAAAATATTTAAAAGACTTACTTTTGATTATATATGGATTTGGAAGAATAAGGTTCATAGCTATTTTTGGATTTTTGGAAACAAATTTTTGTAAACATAATTATAAGGAGTTATACGGATCTAGTTTTGTAAAAAGGCACATATTTGGTTGAGTCCAACACTTTGAAACAAATATTTTATCATGTCACCCTATGCTTGTGCTCTCAAGCCCATATGTGCTACACCTGACAGAGATTTCAAAAGCACATGCTTGTTCTATTAAAGAGTCTAATGTGACATCAGATAGTTAAAGAGTAACAATATCGCATAAGAGGTAGGAGGCACTAGAGGCAAGAGAATTTTTCATCATCTCGAGATAGCTTCTCACTCAGAGATGATCCATTGCATGAGAAGCACCATCAATTTGTGTCCCTTCATGGAGCAAGGGGGCTTGGCAGTTCTTGGTTTGTGGATAGTTGAGTGTGTCTCGATCCACAAACTTGATGAGTGATATCTATGGATAGTTGAGTTTGTCTTGATCCATAGTTTTGTAGGTTTTTATTTGTGGATTTTGAAGTTAGTCTTGATCCACAAATGGAGGAGAGTTATTGTGGATTCTTGATTTAGTCTCGATTCATAGTTGGTTGGTGTTTGTAATATGGATAGTTGAGTAAGTCTCAATTCACAGTCGGTTTGTGATTTGCTTGTGAATAGTTGAGTATGTCTCAATTCACAGGTATTCTACAAGTTTGATAGTCTAGAGATCTATTGGTGAGTTAAATTTGGTGTTTCCTAGGTGAGTGAGGAGAGTTGGTGGATAATTGAGTAAGCCTTGATCCATCAAAGTTTCCAAAAGGGCTGTTGTGTTTAGTCCTTTTTTTAGATTGATGTGATAAGGGGAGAATATTGGTTTATTACATCTTTTATATATTTTATAGTTTATATAATAAATAAATTAGCATGCATATGCTAATTTATAATAGGTTAGTTACTAGTTAATATTAAATAAACTCTTGTTAGTTGTTAGTTTTTGGGAGGTTATTCCCCTAAGAAGTTATATATAGGAAAAATAAGGCTTTAAAAATCTAGTGCAATGTAATGTAATATCATCTAGAGTTTAATTTATTATTCTATGTTTTTATTTCACTATGCAATAATGGTTTAGTTTTTGCAACATTTTGTATGCTCACCATTTCAATAGTTTGTAATATGTTGTTGGGTAATAATGTAAATGTGGGTTTTCTTAAATCATGCAAACACCTAACAAACTAGAAGCTAAGTCTAATCTTTGGTCTAAACACAAATCCAAGTGTGACATAAACATGAAATGTGCAAACTAGTTGAAAACACCAAAATAGCAAATGAGTTGGAGTGAATGCACTTTTCTAGACTAATGTATACTAGGAGTGGGCTAGAAACTATCTTAGGAGGTTGTAAACCATATTTCATGAAATTTAGAGTTTAAGACTTGATGGTAAAGAGAGCGTGTGCTCAAGAGGGAGAAGAACTCTGATAGGTCCTAAAGGCTTCAAATTTTTAGGACCTAATACTAATAATTTTCTAATATAAATACTTGTCATGATAGAGAAAAGAGCATGGAGTAAAATTTCAAAATAGACCTCACATAAAAATACCCTACAAAAATGAGAAAATTATAAACTAGGAAAAATATACCTAAAATTTGACATAATGACTACCATAATACAACATCCCTCATTTGTAGCTTCTTTGTGAGTCAATAATGTTCCAATTTTGTACCAGTAAAATTGGATAATCTCTATTGACTTATGTTAAGTGTAAAGTGTTGATTTAATGTATTTTATGTGATTGCATTGTCATGGTTCATTGTATAAAGGTGATTATATGATTATAGTATCCCTAACAATGCTACTATGGTATGTGTGGCAAGATTATGATGTGTGATAGGTACAGGTACCAGGGAAGATGAACTAGGTCCTAGTGTTGAAGTGTCCTAAAATAATCCAATTGTGTGAACAATTAAATAATAAACTATATTAAGATAAATAATTAATTGGAAATAAATTAATTAGAGTGCATAGAGGTAATTCTATTTATTTACTTGATAATTAATTATTAAGGTTAATTAGAAAAAAAACTAGATAAAGCAATAATATTGTTTTAATTATTTATTTGATGCTTAGATTTTATTTTAAATGAATTATCTAGTTAGATAATTGTAATTTCTATTATTTTTAGAAATAGAATTAATGTCAGTTTTCATTTTAGTTATTTAATTATTATAATTGAAATAGATTTTTATGTGCAAGTTTTTATTTTAGAATTTAGAAATAAATAATTATATTTTATTTTAATTTAGAAAAAAGAAAAGAACAAAATATTTGTATCACTAGTTTTTATTTTAAAAACTAATATTTAATGAGCAAGTTTATTTGAAGAATTTATAAAATAAATTATTTTATTTATAATATTAGTTTTAAGTGAATTCTTTTATTGGGATAGAATTGGAAAAGATAATGTTTTAATAATATTGTTTTTAAAAAAGAATGTGCATGAAGATGATTAAAGATATTTTAATATTATTTTTTAATAAAGAATACAATATTATATTTTTTTAGGTTTTGGAAAGAAAAGGAAAGGTTACTAAAAGAAGAGAATTAGTTCTATTTTCATTCTTTTGGTTATCAATTTTAATATGAAATCAAGAAGAAGAGGAAAACATTTTATTGAAGATTAAAGATTTGGAAGTGTTTTTTGTGAAGAATTGAAGAATTATCATTTTTTTGTGGATTGATTTTGAATTCATCTCCATATGATATCCAAACTACAGAGTTTTGGCCCCACGAGCACAAGAAAGTAGATCCAAGCTTTCATAAAGAGTATATGGAAATGCATAACAAGTACAGTAATCATACATTGGTAGAGGATAGAGCATAAGAAGACGATGGAGATGTGGAAACTACTTGAAAAAATGTTGATTTAAACAATAGATTATTGAGGATCTCTTTGCAAATAGGGACCTTTAATAAGGGATTCTTTCATAAGTAGCGATAACAGGGGGTACTTGAACAGAGAGGCAAGGAAAGAGGAAGAATAATAGAAGATGGCATCAATGATGGAGGTAGATCGCAGGGAACCAGGACAAGGTAACCAATATGCTAAAAAGGATAGGGATATGCTAGATAATGGCAGCGAGCAACAAGATAATGATCAATGCTTATATTAGGCTATAAATTATGATATTATAGTTGCATACTGATGTTGATCATGAGATTTTAACTTGTAATAGCTAGGATAAGATTATACAAACTATATACTATATTTTTTAATGGAGTGGCCCTCTTAGCCACTTATTATACTCATTTTATTTATTAGTAATCTATCTGCAAGTTAAAAAAAATTCATCTCCATTGATTACTAGATTGCTAAAAGGATTCAAGTAGGATTCTTATTATGGAAGGCTTTAATAAATATTTTCATTGGTTAGTCAGTGAATATAAGATTTTTTATGAACATAAATTTATTTGTTAATCACATTATATTTTTAAAGGCAATAGGAAAATTTGAATCAAAATACTTAGGTTTCACATTGTTCAACTTAGAAAAAAACTAGTTGTTGTAGGTTGAAAACCAGGGTTGCTCAAGAAAGAAAAACCTAGTGAAATTTAGAAGAATCATGTGATTTATGGAATTCAAACATAGATCTAATTTTAGATTGAACCTATATGTTAAGAGGATTCAAATTACATTTTTCATGATGTGTCATTTCTTATTGAAACTTTATTTCAAAAATAGTTTTTTTTTCAAATTATAATGTAGTAAAATTATCATGAGGAGAAAAACATCAATCTATTACATCATGAATAACTTTAGTTTTAGGAATCTGGTTTCTCTAAAACTTCTATGGAAGGTGCACAATTAAATTTTTTAAATCCTCAGAAGAAATCAACCATATTCAGTTTCATAATTATGAGACATGAATTAGTGACTATCTATCTGCATTGCTATTTTTACAATTATATTTTACTAGTGATTATATTTTACAAGATCACTATAAGTAGGTGTATGGGTAGTATAGGGAATAAATTCCAACTCATGCTCACACCCTCATAACTTGTAATGCCCTGCCATGCAACCCAAGAGATAAGTTCAACTAAAGCAATAAAAAAGGCAATTTTTTTTAAAAAACAGAAATAATGATACAAAACATAACATAGTATGATACTAACAAGTTAAACTATCATCTCTAGGGATTACATAGCTACATTATTGATACAACAAAATATTCAACAACATATATAGCTTACTCAAATAACTCAATTACCAACTTGATTACATAATCAAATAGATACATCAGCATTTAAAAAAATGATTACAAGCACAAAATAGTTTATCATATAAGAGGATTTAAAAAATTACAATGATACAAAAGCTCTTTCTTTCAGAATACATCAAATTACATAATAATATCCATTGATTCACACATCTAGATACAAATGGTACAAATGTTTGTCTTCAAATATAGGTGCAAAACTAAAATCATGAGGAATATATCTTCTTGTCACACGAGCCACAATGCTAGGAATCCAATGGAATAAAGCAAAACCACTTAACCATGTAGAACCCTAAGGTCCACCCCCATGCTAGGAGATAACAATAAGGTCTCATGACATTAGATAGTCAGGTAGATAGTAGCCTAAAAGGAACAAGGACTACACATGACTCCATTACAACATAGGTAACTATCACAAGTAACTCAATACACTTCCAAAGGAAATCACATCACAAATGGGGAAGTACAATTAGGGAATACTAGATTGCAGTAGGGATGAGTGTCATCGCAAGGTCCTAACATGGGTTACCTTGATAGTCTCTAGCTATACGTCGGCCCCCATCTATGGGTTACCCAGCAGTCTCTCACTAGGCACTGGTCAGCATCTATGGTTACCCTGATAGTCTCTTACTAGACTCCGGCCCCATAGGGTGACAGATGTGGAACCAACATTCCTTTCATGAGGACAAGGAAGTTGATCTTACCAACCAAGCCTTCTCATCCCATCCTTAGCCTGAACGAGCATTACAAGTATGGGTGAGGAATCTAATTATCTTAATTAGTGTGAAAACTACCCAACCCTCTAAATTTATTATTGGGTTATCACTTGATTACAAAACTCCTAATGGGTTACCCTAGCTAGCCACTTTGGGCACTTGCCCCACATTGGAAGCCACTTCCCCTTCCCTGTATCTAGATTCTCACAACCCATAACGTAAACCAAGCAAGAACTAACACATTTCTCATCATGATATATTTACTACACAAAATATACTTTGTTTCACACCACATAGAGCAAGGCATTACTCATCTTGCATGATTACATGAATAGACATACTGAGAAAGGCATTATCCATCTTACATAGTATCATACCAACATGAAATATGAGACAATATTACAAGAGTACATTTCACACATTCACACCCTCCTAGGCCTCTGGAGACAACTTCTACAAAACTTGACATCATTAAAACATAATGGTCACACATCACATTCACTTTCCAAAGCACATCCTAAACCAAGATCAATAATTCAATAACAAAATCACAAACGTAACATATGATTTGATGCACTAATAATGGTCTTAAAGAATGTTACATTATTCCAAGCATGATCAATCATCTAACAACATAAGGTAACTCTAATGCAGATAATAATAACTTGAAGGGATACCAATTATTCTATAACAAAAAATTCAATCAAACAAGATACTACCCATTATTAGACTAAACCACTTTCCACACTGATGTGGATCTTATTAAAATTCTAGACAGCTTTGTGATTTCTATTCAAAATAATTGTATAAGCAAAACCTAAAGGATCATAAAGTAGATTAAAACTGATCATCCCTTTTAAATCTTTAGAAAGTATATGAGTTAAATGTTAAACATTTTATATCATATCAAACCTAACCTCCACTTACTCACCCAATTTCATAACTAAGCACAATCTTTAATTTAAGTCATAAATAAGATATATATATATATATATATATATATATATATATATATATATATATATATATATATATATATATATATATATATATATATATATATATATATATATATATATATATATATATATATTTGACAAGTCTTACTAAATTTAAACTAAATGTTATCTTCCACCAAAATATATCAAAAACATCTAGACATATAACAATCATAAATTAAATTCATAGACTACTCTATGCACACTACTTAAAATATCCTAATTCATACTAAAATTAAAGACTTAACTAAGGTCATCATACACACCCTATAACTAGATCTAAAATAACAATTCAATATTTATAATATGATAATTTACATCAATTTGACTAAGACAAATATATATTAAGAAGCCTTATTTATTATCCATATCCTATTCTCTTACAATAGATAAAACTATTAATATTCCTAAATATACAAGATACAATAATAGATAGTTCCTCATTGGCTGCCATCCAATCAAGTGCATAGGATAGATTTCTAAAAAAAATTCAAACAAAAGATTAAATATTTAGTTAAAAGGAGACAATTGATTTTAAGTTATTTATTAAGATTCACAAGACACTCATGGCATAACACTAAGCCAAAGAAGTTGACTATAGTTTCCATATCATATACCTAATTTTGTACTTGAACCGTCATTAAACATGTTCTAATTTACATTCACACTTAAGATAGTTTTACTAATCCTTAACCATAGTTAGTCAACATCGTAAACAAAATCAATTTATTTCTAATCCATTCTAAAATAAAAAGAGGTCTTCTACCTTATTAATATTAAGTTTGGATTAGTATATAAACTATTCACATAAGAGGTTTTCACATAAGTTACTTAAGAAAATTCAAGTAGTCATACAAGTTGCCTTGTTTAGTGCAATGCTTGTCTAACATTGCAAATGTGTCTTTAGTAATTTTATTGACACCTTGGAGTGACTAGGCACTAATTAATCTATCTTAATTATAAGTTCTACCTAAACATCTAACTCCACTTTATATACTATATAATACTTATTAATTAAATAAAAATTGGTAATTAAATATTCTAATTAATTACCAATTGAATAATACTTTTCTAATATTCTTATATTAAAAATATGCAACAACTATATCAATATCCACACCCAATAATTAAATCACATCTACATTCAAATCTTTTTAAATGAGGCATAAAATAATAAATCAATAAATTATTTTAAAAGGATTTGACTTTTTATTTATAAAATAATGCTTAAATATAACCTATCCCTAAATAATAGGGATTTGATTTCTCATAAATGAAATAAAATAATACTTAAATAGAACACATCCCTAAATAATAGGGATTCGATTTCTCTTAAAAACAAACTTAAAAATAAAACACATCCATAAAATTATTCTTCCCTATTAAATAGGGAGTTGACATCACACCTTCAAAATAATAAATAAAACTCAAATTAAATAAAACAATAATTTATTAAAGGACAATTTTAAAGATAATTAAACTTTAGAATTAACATTATGCAACATCAAATACTTAATATTTAGCTATTAAGGTTTAATTATTTAAATTCTCAAATTAAAATTAAAATAAGTTATTATATGCAAGAATTAATTAAATCAAATTCAAAGAATAAGATATTATATTTTCATCCTTTAATTCCAACTTAACACTTAACATAAAGAAAATAATAATAACTTAAAACAACCCTTACTATTAATATGTCTACATGATAGGAATTCTTAAATATGAAAAATAAGGAACTTTTAGGAGTTTCCTAAGGCTCACACTATAACTTTATTGTAATTTAAATACCAATAATATTTTGACTATATAGAACTATGCATGTTTATTCTAATTGCATTTTACATTTAGCTACCAATAATATAAGCTTTATCCTTTTAATCACTATTACTTGTTATTAAAAGAGTAAACACTAATTCATAATGCATATATATTTTGATTTTACAAATAAGAATACTTTCTAAACTCTAACAAATTTTCTAATTCTAATATGGTAATACAAAAGGTAGATTTTTATGTTACTAATCTCATCTAAGGTGCAGCAAAAATCATTAAATAAAAGATTAAAAGAAAAACATGCAGTGAGGCAAAAATGGGAGAAGCAAAAACATTTGATGGTTTAAATACTCAGCGTCATGGTGCATGAAACCTGTATGCAAGGAATAAAGAGGAGGGCATGGAGGAGTTTACACAATTTTTTAATGACTTTTGGCTACATCTTGAAGATGTTAAGCACTCAGGTATGAACATTGTTAGATATAGTTTTTTTTTTTTTTTTAAACTTACATTTGCAGCATTCTTCACATTAAGGAGCGCACAATAAGTATTTGTAGGTCATGTCTCCAGAAAAAATGACTCTAAAAAGAATTAAAAAAAAGTAATTTAATTATTGGTTTTAATCTTTATCTTTAAAAAAAAAATTAATCTAACTTTCTCCTTAATTGGAATTACTAATTTCTCATGTTTTTTCTAGTATGCAAATGCACAAAGGTGATCAAAATTGGGTTCGGCATCCAACCATTGAGACATAGGAAGGATATTGATGGTTTACTGGAAAGAATATTTTAAAGTTAATTATAAAAACATAAAATAGGGCAAATTGCAATCATAGACAACACCATAATCTATGAAGAACATGGAAGTTTGTATAGGGGATTGAAATCAGTGGTGTGGTGCATATTATTTTGTTTAAAATAAAATCATAGGGTTTAAAGAGAAAGGGAAGAAAAATATGTTGATTTACTAGTCTCAGCAATATGAAGTATTCACTCAGAGATAAAAACACATTGCATGCAAAAGAAGCGCCAAAGGAATCTATATAAAAGAAATCAAGAGACCTATTGTGGAGAGTTATGGAAACTATCAAAATATAGTCCAGGTTTAACATAAAGAGATGGATTGCATAGAATGACATAAAATGGTGTCAAGTGGTCAAGAATACAGGAAAATCAAACAGTTGATCCTCACACATCGATTGCTCAAAAATTCATTTGAAATCATATACATGCAATCCTATTTGAAACAAATATATTCTAGCATAATCATCTTGATTAAAATCTTAGAACATTCTCTCAGTAAATATCATACAAAAGAAAAATAAATAATAACATACTTGGACTAATGCAACATAAAAAATTCCTCCTATTCCACATGAACTTGCTTTTCCCCTATGGACCTACTTTTTCCCTTCTCATCTATTTTCTTCTACAAAACTCCCCAAAATTTCTTGAAAACCCCCTTCAAATATCCCCACTATCATAAAAATAGCCAAAACCAAAGATTCCATCCCATAACTCTCCTATTACTAAAGCCCACTTTCTCAAAAATTAAATGCATTCAATAACCACTTCCAGCCAGATTCTCCAATCTGAATAATTATCATTCACTTATCCAACAACTCACCAAATATTATTAATTAAAGAAAATAAAATAATGTCTTAAATAATTACACAAAAGAATATTTATTCACACAAATAAATATTAAATATTTATAATTTATTTATTATTATTATTATTAGCTATTTTATTAATTTAATTTCTAACAAATACTGAATATGCCTAAAAAAAATTAATATTATTTATTTAACAAAATAGATTAATAATTTCTATTAAATGCAACATTAGACCACAATGATCAACTCAAAGACTACATACCAATCCATTACCGATGTCACCAAACCATAGAACAACAGAGACTCACAAACATGCACCAATCAACCAAACTGATGAAACTCAAGATTGAGAACTCATTCTCATTGAGAATGATGTCAACTAAGGGACCTCATGTCATCTCCATTCCACAAATTCCATTGGTATGAAGGTATGCTCAGACTTGTCAATTCAGGTGGAGTCGATGCTTGTACCTGCCGTCCTATAGAAAACAAATGTGGTGAATACAAACATATATCTAATCATCCAAATAGACACACTGTGACAGGGAATCACAATGTAGTAGGGTACTCAACATGAGTAATAATAAACTATCCCTTCACAAAACACATCAAAAATATCCACATTAACCAAGTTCATAAACAACCTGATAACACATCATCAAATAGTCATGTAAATCACATACTAAACTAATCTACATAGTCAATTAACCCATAAATGATCACATCATAAGCATAATGTATTAATCATAAACATCAACAGTGCCATCATAATAACCATCAATGAGTGTCATCAACTACATAAAAATAATAAACCTACCATCAACTTGTCTAACATACCCTAAGTATTCTGAGTATTTTACCTTCATCTTCATGCTTCATAGTCCAACCACCTACACATACAAGGTGAAACTAGAGGGGCACTACATCCTCCCCCCCTAAAACATGACTTCCTCCTGGAAGTCATAAACTAGGGTGAAAACATAACATATTAGTATTGTAATTTCCTATTACCAGCATACGCATCCATATCAAACAATTATTCATAAGACAGGCACAATCGTTGAATAAAGACAAGAAAAACATCAATTCTTTACCTTTAAGGTGTATCATGTGATCTAATTGTATCTAATCACACATATTTTTAGAAATTCATACAATTTAGAAAATTTCATTCACATATAATCTAGGAAAAATTCATCTCATATCTTATTTCCACTAATTACCAATCATGCAAAGTGCAATTCTCTAAAGAGTCCTCCCTTGACATACTATCAGAGGTTTGAAATGGACATGATAGAAACAACACTTAACACAAAATGGGCCAACAAAAACAAACATTCAGAATAGCCACCATAGAAATTTTAAAAATAGATGCAAACCCAAGTGGGGAGATAATCAAATCCAACCTTAAGTCACAAAATGCTGGCAATTTCTAACAATAAATCAAGTACAAAGAAAAGAGTTTTGGTGACCATTCTTGTCATAAGAAAGTTCAAAGAAAGAAAATTCACTGTTAACCCCCAACAACACATGAAACATCTGTCAAAATTTCCAAAACAACCAAGTTACAAAACAAGTTCATATCACGATGTGACTAATGTTGGCCACAAAAAGGGAGTATCTGCTACACAACACTCAAGGACACAAGGTCCAGAATGTGTTAAAGAACATACACTAGACATAGATAATTAAGTTAGCTACATTTTCATATCTAAGTTTCATTTATACAAAGATTTAAGGCAACACAATCACTACTTATTTACAAACAACTTCTATCTTTAATACAATACAATTTCTTTTTACTAATATATGAAAATATGCAATTACTTCCTTATGCAAGAAGATATTTACATAAGACATGTATGATGTCACACACAAGAATAATTGATAACTATAATTGACTTATAGTATCACATTCATGATCTTATGGGTCCAACACAAGCTCCAATTTGATCTCCTGCACATGATTCTTACAAAGGCATACACAATGATAACTTTCATAAATCACAACAGATCTTCCACATGAGGTCATGACCAACTAGGAAATAGATATACATTATCAAGCCACCACGTAAAGATACCCCACACATGACAACATCACATAACTCGCAATGCAAGATGCTACCAAATGATTAAATCATTCTAATACTTAATTACATGCACTCACATTCAGGAAAATCATATTGGCAGATATATCATCACATTTTTAGAAAACAAGAAGAAAAAATACATTATAAACACATAAGTAAAATAGGACATAAAGAATTCATTTCTTAAAGAGCAAGTCTGCAAACTTATTAACCTTCTAATGCCATACTAATGCACACAAGTGGGATGTACTATAACCAACTGACAACAAAGAGAAAATCATTTAACCTAGAGAAACAACAATAATTCAGAGGTCTCAGTGTTACAACCTAGGCTTTGAATACCAAGTGTAATGCCCCATCATGAAACCCTAGAGATAAGTTCAACTAAAGTAATAAAAAGAGTGAATTTTTTTTAAACAAAAATAATGATACAAAACATAACAGAGTCTAATAATAACAAGTTAAACTATCATCTCTAGGGATTACATAGCTACATTATTGATACAACACAATATTCAACAACATATATAGCTTAGTCAAATAACTCAATTACCAACTTGATTACATAACTAGATAGATACATCAACATTTTTAAAAAAAAATGATTACAAGCATAGAATAGTTTATCATACAAGAGGATTTACAAAATTACAAAGATGCAAAAGCTCTTTCTTTTAGAATACATCAAATTACATAATAAAATCCACTGATTCACATGTCTAGATATAAACGGTACAAATGTTTGTCTTCAAATATAGGTGCAAAACTAGAATCATGAGGAATATATCTTCTTGTCACATGAGCCATGACGCCAGGAACCCAATGGAATAAAGAACAACCACCCAACCATGTGGAACCTTGAGGTCCACCCCCTGTGCTAGGAGATAACAATAAGGTCCCATGACAATAGACAGTCAGGTAAACAGTAGCCTAAAAGGAACAAGGACTACACACTACTCCATTACAACATAGGTAACTATCACAAGTAACTCAATACACTTCCAGAGGCAATCACATCACAAATGGGGAAGTACAATCAGGGAATGCTAGATTGTACTAGGGATGAGTGTCATCGCATGGTCCTAACATGGGTTACCCTAATAGTCTTTAGCTAGACGTCAACCCCCATCTATGGGTTACCCTGACAGTCTCTCGCTAGGTGCCGAACCCCATCTATGGTTACCCTGACAGTCTCTTACTAGACAATGGCCCCATAGGGTGACACATGTGGAACCAACATTCCTTTCATGAAGACAAGGAAGTTGATCTTACCAACCAGGCCTTCTCATCCCATCCTTAGCCTGAAAAAGCACTACAGGTATGTGTGAGGAATCCAATTATCTTAATTAGTGTGAAAACTACCTAACCCTCTAAATTTATTATTAGGTTATCACTTGATTACAAAACTCCCAATGGGTTACCCTGGCTAGCCACTTTGGGCACCGGCCCCACATTGGAAGCCACTCCCCCTTCCTTGTATCTAGATTCTCACAACTCATGACGTAAACCAAGCAAGAACTAACACATTTCTCATCATGATACATTTACTACACAAAATATACTTTGTTTCACATCACATAGAGCAAGGCATTACTCATCTTGCATGATTACATGAATAGACATACTAAGCAAGGCATTATCCATCTTGCACAGTATCATACCAACATGAAACAAGAGACAATATTACAAGAGTGCATTTCATTCAATTCACATTCACACCCTCCTAGGCCTCTAGAGACAACTTCTACAACACTTGACATCATTAAAACATAATGGTCACACATCACATTCACTTTCCAAAGCACATCCTAAACCAAGATCAATAATTCAATAACAAAATCACAAATGTAACATATGATCTAATGCACTAATAATGGTCTTAAAGAATGTAACATTATTCCAAGCATGATCAATCATCTAACAACATAAGGTAACTTTAATGCAGACAATAATAACTTGAAGGGATACCAATTATTCTATTAAAAAAAATCAATCAAACAAGATACTACCCATTATTAGAGTAAACCACTTTCTACACTGATGTGGATCTTATTAAAATTCTAGACAACTTTGTGATTTCTATTCAAAATAATTGTATGAGCAAAACATAAAGGATCATAAAGTCGATTAAAACTGATCATCCCTTTTAAATATTTAGAAAGTATATGAGTTAAATGTTAAACATTTTATATCATATCAAACCTAACCTCCACTTACTCACCCAATTTCATAACTAAACACAATCTTTAATTTAAGTCATAAATAAGATATATACATACATACATACATACATATACATATATATATATATATATATATATATATATATATATATATATATATATATATATATATATATATATATATTTGACAAGTCTTACTAAATTTAAACTAAATATTATCTTCCACCAAAATATATCAAAGATATCTAGACATATAACAATCATAAATTAAATTCATAGACTACTCTATGCACACTACTTAAAATATCCTAATTCATACTAAAATTAAAGACTTAACTGAGGTCATCATACACACCCTATAACTAGATCTAAAATAACAATTCAATATTTATAATGTGATAATTTACATCAATTTGACTAAGACAAATATATATTAAGAAGCCTTATTTATTATCCATATCCTACTCTCTTACAATAGATAAAACTACTAATATTCCTAAATATACAAGATACAATAATATACAGTTCCTCATTAGCTGCCACCCACTCAAGTGCATAGGACAGATTTCTAAAAAAAAATTCAAACAAAAGATTAAATCTTTAGTTAAAAGAACACAATTGATTTTAAGTAATTTATTAAGATTCACAAGACACTCATGGCATAACACTAAGCCAAAGAAGCTGACTATAGTTTCCATATCATATACCTAATTTTGTAGTTGACCCGTCATTAAACATGTTCTAATTTACATTCACACTTACGATAGTTTGACTAATCTTTAACCATAGTTAGCCAACATCATAAACAAAATCAATTTATTTCTAATCCATTCTAAAATAAAAAGAGGTCTTCTACCTTATTAATATTAAGTTTGGATTAGTATATAAACTATTCACATAATAGTTTTTCACATAAGTTACTTAAGAAAATTCAAGTAGTCATACAAGTTACCTTGTTTAGTGCAATGCTTGTCTAACATTGCAAATGTGTCTTTAGTAATTTTATTGACACCTTGGAGTGACTAGGAACTAATTAATCTAACTTAATTATAATTTCCACCTAAGCATCTAACTCCACTTTATATACTATATAATACTTATTAATTAAATAAAACTTGCTAATTAAATATTCTAATTAATTACCAATTGAATAATACTTTTTTAATATTCTTATATTTAAAATATGCAAAAAAATATCAATATCCACACCCACTAATTAAATCACATCTACATTT
Source organism: Cunninghamia lanceolata (assembly GCA_027924645.1). NCBI lineage: Eukaryota > Viridiplantae > Streptophyta > Pinopsida > Cupressales > Cupressaceae > Cunninghamia > Cunninghamia lanceolata. Next base: position 1,652,161 of record BSBN01000609.1, read on the forward strand.
AAATCTTTTTAAATGAGGCATAAAATAATAAATCAATAAATTATTTTAAAAAGATTTGACTTTTTATTTATAAAATAATGCTTAAATATAACATATCCCTAAATAATAGGGATTTGATATCTCATAAATGAAATAAAATAATACTTAAATATAACACATCCCTAATTAATAGGGATTTGATTTCTCTTAAAAAAATACTTAAAAATAAAACACATCCATAAAATTATTCTTCCCTATTAAATAGGGAGTTGACATCACACCTTCAAAATAATAAATAAAACTCGAATTAAATAAAACAATAATTTATTAAAGGACAATTTTAAAGATAATTAAACTTTATAATTAACATTATGCAACATCAAATACTTAATATTTAGCTATTAAGGTTTAATTATTTAAATTCTCAATTTAAAATTAAAATAAGTTATTATATGCAAGAATTAATTAAATCAAATTCAAAAGAATAAGATTTTATAGTTTCATCCTTTAATTCTAACTTAACACTTAACATAAAGAAAATAATAATAACTTAAAATAGCCCTTACTATTTTTTTAAAACAAAAGTGGTAAACACTACTGAAATTATATTAATTAGAAATAGAAAAATACAAAATGCCAGATTCAAGGGGGCATACTAGTAGGAAAGAATCGGCAAAGAAAACCTCCGGTTGTAGCCCATTTTTGATAAAAACATAACAAAAATTGACCCAGAAAAATGAGTCGATCCAGTAATAACAATCTGTGTCTCAATCCTTAATAGGATTCATACTAAAAACAAGATAATATTTACATAGCAGCTGACAAAGATGACCAAGAAACAAAAGAAAAACTTATTGCTAAAAACAAAAAATTAGGGGATTCCCAATTAGTCTTCAACATCAATAATCTGCAGAGTACGATCCTCATCTTCTACTGGCTGAGGAGGGACATAATTCAATAAGAAGTGCAGAGCATTAAAGATTTCTGTAGCATTATCTGCCAATTGATTCCCCAATTCTTGCCTGTGACAGTGAATGGAGTTCTGAAAGGATATAACACAATTATTTTGAAGACGATGCATAAACACATTGAAGAGGCAGTGAAGATCAGGAGTGCGAAACATAAACCTGCAATCAAACAACCCTCCCACAAGAGCAGTACCCTCATGCAAATCATAGTCTTCTAAAGCATCATTGAAAGAGTCTACAGAGAAATGATCATTCTGAACAAACATTACACCCAAATCCCTTACCCTATCACAGCTTTGCAAAAGGTCCATCACATTAGAAAGAAAATGTGAAGCTGCTTGAGACAGATAAATAGAAACCAGAGAATGTAAAACTTGCAAACCACAAACCTGAGTGATAGCTCTCTCTACTGAATCCTCGTAAATCTTAAATACTTCCTGCATTGAATTTGGATTAAAAAAACCAAGAAGGGGTCGTTCCCAATTCTGAATAGGCCAACGAATTCTGTTGTTTCATTGAGCAGATCCCATGCTGAATTTTGAAAACTTGGGAGCTAACAATAAAAGAAATAACTGTAACAAGAGCAGAGCATACAATAGATTAAAAGTATAATAAAAAAGCAAAACACATCAAATAAATGAGATCAAACTTGCCAGATCCCTTGTGCAAAATCTTCCACCCTGCACCCAAGAAATACATCAAAGTACTACACACCAAATGGAGATATACTTCAAAGCACTTGAACATTGTCAGCTTGTCAGCATGGATGTGCCGATAAAATAAGGATGAAAGTAACTAATGATGATCCAAGAAAGTCACTAAAAATGACAACAAATGTTAACCAAATTAAACCTTTTTGTCCTTCTCCAAAATATAACTAACTCCGGGGATCAATAGAAAGGAGTCGGAATCCCATTCAATAAAAGAGTCGTTGGAGGTAAATGCAAAATTGACCAAAAAATCTGCTAATAGATTGCCTTCTCGGTAAGTATGAACTATTTGAAAAGATTGGAATTGCTTCAGTATTTTCCTTCCAGACTTTAAAATATAATCAATTTTCCAGCTTGGAGAAGAATTATTAGAAAAAACTCTTACGATATTCAATGAATCCCCTTCCACAATAAGATTTGTAATGCCACATTTTAATGCTAAATTCAACCCAGCTATTAAAGCCAAAGCCTCTGCCTCATTATTTGTTATTACACCCAGGTTAACTGACAAAGCTCTAAGAACTACACCATGATGATTTCTAATAACACAACTAGCACTAGAACTTCCAAGATTACGTCTGCTCACACCATCAAAATTGAACTTTATAAAGGATTTAGGTGGAGGGATCCATTTGATAGAGGATCTATCAATCTTGTCTACAGACTTAAAGCAGTAAGAGTTAGGCAACCTCAAATGCTTCCAACTTTTTAAAATCATATCATCCCAGTTTGTGAAAATTAGAGAACCCTCCTTTTTTGACAAAAGTGAGGCTAAAACTACTTCTGAGATAGTTTTTTCAATTTTCCGATAACTATATGAAAAGGATTGTTTATTTTTTTAAAAATTCTACTGTTTCTTTCTAGCCACAGTGACCAAATGACAATACTTGGTGAAACCAGCCATAAGGTAGAAAAAGTAGACTTTGATAATAACATAGGCCAACTTTGGAAAACTTGAAGAAGAGAAAAAGGAAGAGGACCCTTCCAACTCAATTTTGAAAGAAGCCAATACCAAACTTTTGAGGAAAAGTTACAATTCAGCAAAAGATGATCTACTGATTTCTCCACCTCATTGCAGAAAGGACATAAGAAAAGAATTTGTAACCCCAAGTTTAGCTAGCCTATCACTAGTAAGGATTCGATAATTTAGTGTTAACCAGGTAAAAGCTCCTACTTTTGGTAGGCAAGGATCACTCCAACAGAGCTTATAGGGCCAATTAATAGTTGAATTAGAATCCTTACTAATGATACTAAGATATCCTTGCTTGACCGTGTAACAACCAGATTTTGAAGGAGACCAAACTAATTTATCCTTTTCCCTTGAAGTAAAAATTCTTCTATCCTGCAAAATATTTTTGAGCAAATTCTTCTGCTCTTGAGGAATCAAAAAATCATCAAAAATTTTCCATTTGACTTTATTAATTTCTGAATTATGATCAATTTCAAAATAATCTTTAACTTTTATTCCCCAAGCCTGACACAAAAAATATTTGATCTCTTGAAGACCTTCTATCTTAGCTAGAGGTCGATGATTATTCCAAGAATCCTCCCAAAAAAGGGCAGAATTTCCATCATGAATAACCCAAGATAAAAAAGGGGAAATAACTTCTCTACAATTTATCAAAAAGTTCCACATATGAGAACCCTCCTTTGGGTTAAGAATAGTAAAGATTCTTTTAGGAGAAAAAGAATCTAAATATTTTGCATACATTATTTTCCCCCACTTAGATTCTGACTTTTCATATAAATTCCAGATCAATTTAGCTCCAAGAGCTTTATTTTGTGCTTCAATATTATGAATCCCAGATCCTCCTAGCTGTTTGGGAATACAAATTTTATCCCATGAGATTAGGGGGATCTTTCTCCCATTTAAGTTAGAGCCATTCCACAAAAATTTTCTTAAAATATTCACAATATAAGAAAGAATGGATTTTGGAACCTTGAGTACTGAAAGCATATAAACAGGGACTGCTGATAAGACTGTTTTAATCATTAGAATTTTCCCTACCAGTGTTAACCATTTACCTTTCCAAGAAGATATTTTAGCTTTGATACTTGTAATAAGCTTATCCCAAAACATGTTTTTAATTGAACCCGAAAAAAGAGGAATTCCCAAATACCTTGAGGGGAGAACATCAACTTGAAAACCAAGAAACTTAGCAATTCTTTTTTGCACCAAGGAAGAAGAAAAGAAGAAAAAAAATTTAGACTTGCTTTGATTCACTTTCTGGCCCGATACTAAGCAGTACCTGGTAATAACATCCTTCAAAACTTTAGCTTCCATCATCACAGGCTACCCAAACAACAGAGTATCATCTGCAAACAAAGCATGTGTAATAGAAAGAGGAATTCTTGGAATTTTTATCCCTTTCCAGTTACCTAGCAAATTTTGCCTCATAATTAATCTACTCAATCCCTCAGCCATTAAAATAAAAAGGAAAGGGGAAAAAGGGTCTCCTTGCCTTAACCCTTGAGAGGATTTAAAGAAATCAGATTGAGAACCATTAATCAAAACTGAAAAACTTGCACCAGAAATATTGGAAGAAATCTATTTGCACCATTTAGGAGAGAATCCAAATTTAAGGAGAACTTGGAACAAAAATTCCCAAGACACTCTATCATAAGCTTTTAACATATCCAGCTTAACCAACATAGCAGGAAGTTTATGTTGATGAATTGAATGTAATACCTCATGAGCTACCAAAGCACCTTCTGAGGTTTCCTTGCCTGGAACAAAACCTCCTTGCTCGTCAAAAACAATTTTTGGAATAAGGGTAGCAAGTCTTAAGGTAATTGCTTTAGAAATGATTTTGTATAAAGTATTACAAAGTGAAATGGGTCTGAAATCAACATAAGAGGAAGGAGTAGAAACTTTAGGGATAAAGCAATAAATGTAAAATTAATTTCTCTCAAAACAGTTCTATTTCTCTGAGCTTCTTCTACAGCCAACCAAATATCCTTGCCTACAAATTCCCAACATTTTTGAAAGAAAAGAGGAGTGAAACCATCTGGGCTAGGGGATTTGTCCGGATCTAGAGAGAAGACTACTGCCTTGATTTCATCTAATGTAAAATGCTTCATCAACTCCAGGTTATCTTCTTGAGAAATTAGATTAGGAATATGATTTATAACTTCTGCAATAGTCAAATTAGAGACCTTATTTGTTTCTCTAGAAAGAAGTTTCTAAAAATAGCCCTTACTATTAATATGTCTACATGATAGGAATTCTTAAACATGAAAAATAAGGAATTTTTAGGAGTTTCCTAAGGTTCACACTATAACTTTATTGTAATTTAAATACCAATAATATTTTGACTATATCAGAACTATGCACGTTTATTCTAATTGCATTTTACATTTAGCTACCAATAATAATAGCTTTATCCTTTTAATCACTATTACTTGTTTGTTTTTTTTCATAAAAAGTGGCATAGCCACTAAAATTATATTAAATATATAATAAAAATTACAAAATGCCTGATTCAATAAGGCATACCAGAAGGAAAGAATCGGCAAAGAAAAACTCTAGTTGTAGCCCTTTTAAACATTTTAATACAAAACTGACTCAAAAGGATGAGTTTGCCCAAGAAAACTCTGTGACTATAAACCTTACATGATTAGTTTTTGTCAAAACAACACTATTACAAACTAAACAAACGATACAGTCCACCTATAAAAAGCTAAAACTTTCTACAAACCACAAGGTTATTAAATGTCCTCCTGCAGATCTTCACCATCAAAACCCTACGGATGGCGAGCCTCGTCTCCTGCCAGCTGAAGGGGAGGAGGTGGAGGAGGAGGAATGTGATGAAGGAGGAAATTCAAGGCATTAAAAACTTTTGTTGCATCATCTGCCAATTGCCTCCCCAATTCTCACCTATGACAGTGAATAGAATTCTGGAAAGACAAGACACAATTATTTTGGAGGCCATGCAATATTGCATTGAAAAGGTAATGTAACGCAGGATGGCGGAAGAGATCCCTGCGATCAAACCAGCCACCCACAAGAGCAGTACCCAAATACAAATCATACTCCTCTATAATTTCATTAAAAGAATCCATAGGAAAATGAGTATCTTGAACAAACATAAGACCCAAATTCCTTACCAAATCGAAGCTTTGCAAGAAATCCATAGCATTAGAAAGAAAATGCGACACTGCTTGAGACAAATAAATAGATCTAGGAAAATGTAAAACATGTACTCCACAAACTTGAATTATAGCTCTTTCAACAACATCCTCATATAACTTAAAAACTTCCTGCATAGAATTAGAATTAAGAAGACCAAGAAAGGGTCATTCCCAGTTCTAGATAGGTAAAAGGATTTTTCTATTTCATTGAACAGAGCCCATATTAGAGCATAAAGCTTTTTAATCTTTAAAATTTTTATCAGAATAGAAGGTTGAAATAGAGAAAGAAAAAGACTTGCAGATTGCATATAACATCCCAAAAAACAAGGATATAAAGGAGAGTAACATCAAGTTCAATGAATGAAATCATTCCTAATAGATATACTGTTAGGCGAGAGTAGCCACCCTGCGTGCAAGAATTTAATTCAAAGTACTACACATCAAATGAAATTATCCTTAAACCATGAAACAACATCAGCAGTCAGAACGGAAGATGCTGCACAATAGAGATAGATCTAGATTTTGGCACACTAAACTTTTAGCATCCTTAAAAATTCCACTAAAAAACTTACAACAAATGCAACCAAATTAGTTAAGACTTTCCTTCACCAAGATATTAAGAACTCTGGGTATCAACAAAAAGGAGTTAGAATCCCACTCCTTAGAGGAGTCATTAATGCAGAAAGCAAAGTTAGCTAAAAAATCTGCTAATAAATTGCCTTCCCTGTATGTATGAATTATTTTAAAAGATTGAAATTGGTCAAGCAGATTTCTTCCAAATTTTAAAATATAATCAATTTTCCAATTAGGAGAAGAATTAATAGAAAAGGCTCTTATAATATTCAATGAATCCCCTTCCACTATAAGATTTGTAACGCCACATTCTAATGCTAAATTTAGGCCAGCTATTAATGTCAATGCCTCTGCCTCAATATTTGAACACAAACCAAGCTTAACTGACAAAGATCTAAGAACTAAGCCATTATGATCTCTCAAAACACAACTAGCACTAGAATCACCAGGATTACCTCTACTCACACCATCAAAGTTTAATTTTATAAAAGACACAGGCGGTGGAATCCATTTGATGGAGGATCTATCAAACTTAATATCAGCACTAAATCAATTTGAATTAGGCAGACTTAAGAGCTTCCAATTTTTTAATATCAAATCATCCCAAGACGTAAAAACTAAAGAACCTGCCTTTCTAGAAGTTAGCGAAGCTGAGACAACTTCTGAAATCATTTTCTCAATTTTTCTAGTAATTGTATCAAAAGGATTGCTAATTTTTTTTAAAATTCTACTATTTCTTTCTAGCCACAGAATCCAAACAACAATACTTGGTGAGACCAACCATAGAGCAGAAAAGGTAGAATTTGTGAATAAGATGGGCCAGCTTTGAAAAACTTGAAAAAGAGAGAAAGGAAGGGGGCCTTAGCAAAATAATCTTGAAAAAAGCCAATACCAAACTTTTGAAGAGAAATGACAATTTAGCAGTAAATGATCCACTGTTTCCTCAATTTCAGAACAAAAAGGACAAAAGAAAGGATTAGCAACCCCCCAAGCCTGACTAACCTATCACTAGTAAGGATTCTATAATTCAAGGCTAATTAGGCAAAAGCCCCTGCTTTAGGCAGGTAAGGACCACTCCAACAAAGCTTATAAGGCCAATCACTAACTGAACTAGAATCCTTACTAATGATACTTAGATATCCTTGCTTAACCGTATAACAGCCAGACTTTGAGGGGACCCAAATAAGTTTTTCCTTTTCTCCTGAAATAAAAATTCTTCTTTCCTGCAAAATATTCCTAAGAAAGACTTTCTGCTCTTGGGGAATTGGAAAGTCATTAAAATTTTTCCACATAACTTTATGAATATTCGAATTATAATCTATTTCAAAATAATCTTTAACTTTTGTTCCCCAAGCTTGGCACAAAAATAGCTTGATTTCTTGAAGGCCTGCTATTTTAGACAAAGGTTGACGACTATTCCAAGAATCATCCCAAAAGAGAGTAGAATTTACATCATGAATAACCCAAGATAGAAAGGGGGAAATCACCTCTCTACATTTTATCAAAAAATTCCAAATATGAGAACCCATCTTTGGGTTAAGAATAGTAAAAAATTATTTCAGGAGAAAATGAATCTAAATATTTAGCAAACATGATTTTTCTCCATTTAGAATCTGGCTTTTCATATAAATTCCAAACCAATTTAGCTCCAAGAGCCTTATTATGAGCTTCAACGTTATGAATCCTAGTTCCTCCTTTCTGCTTCGGAAAACAAATTTTGTCCCAAGAGATTAGACGGATCTTTTTTCCATTCAAATTAGATCCATTCCACAAGAATTTACTCAAAATATTCACTAAGAAAGAAAGGATAGACTTGGGAACCATAAGCACTGAAAGCATATACACAAGCACTGCTAATAAAACTATTTTAATCATAAGAATTTTTCCCACCAATGTTAACCATTTACCTCTCCAAGAAGAGATTTTAGATTTGATGCTTTTAAAAAGTTTATCCCAAAACATATTTTTAATTGACCCTGAGAATAGAGGAATTCCCAAATATCTTGAAGGGAGGACATCCACTTTAAAACCCAGAATTTTGCAACTCTTTCTTGCACTAATGGAGGCATAAAGAAGAAGAAATTTTTTGATTTGTCTTGATTCACTTTCTGACCTGAAACTAAACAATACTTAGAAATTATCTCTTTCATAAATTTAGCTTCTAACATCGCAGGATACCCAAACAACAAAGTATCATCTACAAAAAAGCATGAGTAATAGCAAAGGGAACTCTAGGAATTTTAATCCCCTTCCAGTTACCCAAAGAATTTTGTCCCAAAATCAATCTGCTCAAACCTTCTGCCATTAGAATAAAAAGGAAAGGGGACAGAGGATCACCTTGTCTTATCCCTTGAGAGGTCTTGAAGAATTTAGACTGAGAACCATTAATCAAAACTGAAAAGCTTGCACCAGAAATACAAGATCAAATCCACTTACACCATTTAGAAGAGAATCCAAACATAAGAACTTGGAACAGAAAATCCCAAGACACTTTATCATAAGCTTTTAACATATCTAATTTTACCAACATAGCAGGAAGTTTATGCTCATAAATAGAATGTAGAACCTCATGAGCTACCATAGCACCTTCAAATGTTTCCTTACCTGGAACAAAACCTCCTTGTTCATTGGATACAATTTTTGAAATAAACATAGAAAGTCTTAAGGTAATTGCTTTCGAAATGATTTTATATAAAGTGTTACAAAGTGAAATGGGTTTGAAATCAGGAAAGGATGAAGGAGTAGCAACTTTAGGAATCAAGGTAATAAAGGTAGAATTAATCTCTTTCAAAACAGTTCAATTTCTACGAGCTTCTTCTACTGCCAACCATACATCTTTACCTATAAAATCCCAACATTTTTGAAATAAAAGAGGGGTAAAACCATCTAGGCCAAGAGATTTGTCTAGATCTAAGGAAAAAACCACTGTCTTAATTTCTTCTAAATAAAAATGTTTCACAATTCTAAATTATCTTCTTGTGATATCAAAGTAGGGATATGATCTATGACTTCTAACAGAGTCAAATTCGGGACCTTATTATTTTCTTTAGAAAGGAGCTTCTGAAAAAAATTAACTCCTTTTTGAATAAGAACATCATCTTGCAAAATATTCCCCATAGAATCTTTAATTGCATGAATAGAATTCTTGTGTCTTCTTACCATAGCCAAAACATGAAAAATTTTCGTATTTCGATCTTCTTCTCTTAGCCAAGTCTCCCTTGATTTCTGTCTCCAGAAAATTTCTTCTCGAGCTAAAACTTCCTCTAAATTAGATTGAAGAGCTTTTACACATTCAAAAGATGCAATATCCATGCCCTTTCTTATAATGACTTCATTCATCTGTTCTAATTGAGATTGCAATGCAGCTTTTTGTGAAAAAATATTACCAAAAGAAAATTAATTCCATTCCTTGGTTTTTCCCCTTATAAATTTTAGTTTCTTATTAAGCCAAAACATGTGAGAACCTTTCACAAAAGGGGCACTCTTCCACCATGATTCGAGAAAGGGTAAGAAGCTAGAATATCTAAACCACATAGCTTGGACCTTAAATGAAGATCTAATTTTCTTTCTAATCATATATGTGTCCAGTTGAAAAGAAATGGGAAAGTGATCTGAAGCAGAAAAAGGAAGAATAGAAGTACCATTATTAATTCAAGAATATAAAATAATGTATTAAATAATTACACAAAAGAATATTTATTCACATAAATAAATATTAAATATTTATAATTTATTTATTTATTATTATTATTATTATTAGCTATTTTATTAATTTAATTTCTAACAAATACTTAATATGCCTAAAAAAATTAATATTATTTATTTTAAAAAATAGATTAATAATTTCTATTAAATGTAACATTAGACCACAATGATCAACTCAAAGACTACATACCAATCCATTACCGATGTCACCAAACCATAGAACAATAGAGACTCACAATTATGCACCAATTGACCAAACTGACGAAACTCAGGACTAAGAACTCATTCTCATCGAGAATGATGTTAACTACGGGACCTCATGTCATCTCCATTCCACAACTTCCATTGGTATGAAGGCACGCTCATACCTGCCAATTCAGGTGGAGTCGATGCCTGGTACCTGCAGTCTTGCAACAAACAAACGTGGTGAATACAACCATATATCTAATCATCCAAATAGACACACTATGATAGGGAATCGTAGAATAGTAGGGTACTCAACATGAGTAATACTACACTATCCCTTCACAAAACACATCAAAAATATCCACATTAACCAAGTTCATAAACAACCTGATAACACATCATCAAATAGTCGCATAAATCACATACTAAACTAATCTACATAATAAATTAACCCATAAATGATCACATCATAAGCATAATGTATTAATCATAAACATCAACAGTGTCATCATAATAACCATCAATGAATGTCATCAACTACATCAGAATGGTAAACCTACCATCAACCTGTCTAACATACCCTAAGTATTCCGAGTATTTTATCTTCATCAGAGACAACATTAGGGACCTTTTTATGACTTTGCTCCAATTTGGTACCATTATCCTTTATCTTTTTGTTCGTATTTTATTCTATTAATACTTATTGAACATTATATTCATTAGTTATATATTTTTAAGAGTATATCTATTTTTCTATGATCATTTTAGCTTGTAGTGTTTTTTCTTTTCTTTTTATACATTTAATGTCTTATACTTATTTATTTGACAATTTCAATGATCTTATTTAATTATTCCATTGTTTTTGTATTTTTGTTTTTGCTTTTATTATTTTTAATCCTTGGCTCCTTGTCTTTTTCATATCTTCTTATAATTTCACCCCTGTCACTTAATTACCGATCCTATTAGTTTTTAACCTACTTTTTTCTTGATCCCAACTAACCTTAATCCCCCTCCTCCTCATCCCTTAAAAAGGACAAACCTGCAATCCAAATCATAAGTTTCCTCTTCCTGATGATGGATCACTGTGTGTGATATGAAACGTTGAAGCAAAGAAATACACACAGTTTAATCCAAAAACATTTATACTTGTATTACATTGGTTTATCAATTTCTGGCATAATCAAAACTAGCTTTGATTTAATATATCCAAGGGCTTGATTGCCACTATTCATAGATCCTATATTTTTAAAGCCAACTAATAAAAAATATGTGTAAGATAAAGTGTATATCAATCAACAAGGTCACTTGGAATACATCATGTATTTGACTCAAGTCTAGAGTCAACACCAACTGATATGCTCCAAGATTGATCTCTTCAAGCACCTCAAATGGTCATACATACCTAAATACTATCTTAGCCACCTTTTCAAAGGATATTGAACTTGTGTGTAATTTCATTCACAATAAAACTTGATCTCTTGCATTAAATTTTATAGGGGCCCTACTTTTATCAACATAGTTCTTCTATTGATTTGAAGCCTCATTCAAGAGTCCTATGATTAGTTTGACTTGATCTTCCATCTCTTTCAATAACATAGGACCAATCACCATCATGTCTTCCAAATTATCACAACTCAATGGAGTACAACACTTACATCCATACAATTCTCCAAAGGGTGCCACACCTAAGAATGATTGGTAGGAGTTATTATAGGAAAAATAAACTAATGACATGCATTATTCCCACTTACATTATTGGTACATATAATAGTTTGTAATAGGCCTTCTATAATCTAGTTTCCTCTCTCAATCTACTCATCTCTTTTTGGGTGATATGAAGTATTGAAATTCAATTGAGTACCCAAAGTTAACTAGAATCTCTAGTCCAAAACCTGGATGTAAATCTAATATCACTATCTAACATAATCTTTTAAAGAACTTCATTTAATATGAAAATAGATTTGACACGTGTTTTTTCCAAGGTGGGAGATTATCTTTTAAATTTCTAAGAAAGAAATGGGCCTCCTCAGTCATTTTATTTACTGTACTACTAGAATGGTGTTATGTTTGTATGGTGTCATTGGTAAGCCTTAGTGGATGCTAAATTTATCAATTTTATTTGATTAATAAGATATTAAATTACCTTAAGTTAATAATGATTCATAAATGAATGCATTATAATTTTGTGAAACCATGTACTTATGTAATCTCCACCACTAAATTTTTATTTTATTATTGAGGTGTTGACAATATTATTTCATATGCAACATGAACTATACCAAGTCATATATAAGTATGCTAAGAATTATTTTTATATCACATTTTAACATTCCAAGCAAGATAATGTATTTGCATTGAATTTCAAAATCAACATTACAATCATATTTCATTTTTAAAGTCATTTGTAATTGCTCATTAACTCGTAAACCCTAACTATATATAAATAATAATTTGTTATTAAACCATTGAAAATATATTATTTAATTCACTCTTAACTTATATTAGTCATTCTATATTATCAAGTAATTGAATGAAATAAAACCTTGCTAACATAGTTTTGAAATGTCTAACTTGGTCTACTAGAAAATTATAACTTCAATTTCATCCAATTTGATATAAGATGAATTAAATAGGACAATTGGATATACATCAAATCATGTCTATTGTTAGTTAGAAAATATGTATATATTTACATGACCTTAGAGTGTGTTTCTTGGGAACTAAAAATCAACCCTCCGTTATCCATATCTTAAAATAATTTCAATGTAGTTCAAATTTTGTGCTATATAGGATATAGTTAGTGGTAACTATTAGTTTGTTCCTTACTAAATGTTCCATCTATTTGATTGAAAAAAACCTCATTTAATTTATGGGGGTGATGAAACTAATTTATAAATATAAGTAGAAATCACTTAAATGATATATGTTAGTTTATTTAACTCCATGGAATTCCATCTTCTAATGGTCTACCTACATATTTATCTCGACAATCAAAACCAATGTAGTTCTTACAAAGCCCAAAATAATATCTAAGATTTCATGATAATTTATGTCCTTTGAATAGCAAGTCATCTTGGATGAAATACTCCAACCATGGAATCCTATCTCCCTCCACTAGACATCTACTAGTTGTCCACGCTTCCTTAAAATTAGGATCATTAGGATACAACTCCTTCATTACATTAAAGCCAATAGTACTGACCCTTAACTCATTCATCAACAAACATCTTCTGCTAAGTGCATCTGCTACCCTATTTGACTTATCACTCATATGTTTCATGACAAAATAATAACTTTGCAAGAAATCCACCCATTTCATATGCCTTTGGTTTAACTTACATTGACTATTGATGTACTGCAAGGCATGGTGGTCTTTGTACAATACAAACTCATTTGACAGCAAGTAATGCCTCCATTTATTCAAGGTTTGCACTATAGAATAGAATTCTTGTTCATAAATTGAGTATTTCCTCTTTACTTCATTTAGTTTCTCACTAAAGTAGGCAATGGGTCTACCTTCTTGACTTAATACTCCCCAATTTCACTACCATTGGCATCAAAATCTACTTGAAACACTTTACCAAAGTCTAGCAATGCCTACACTGGATATTTTGTCACCTTTTTCTTCAACAACTAAAAGCTCTTTTCTGTTGTAGTTGTCCACTTAAACACTTTCCTAACACCCTTCATTATATCGGTGATTGGTGCACATATTCCACTAAAGTTTTTGATGAACTTCTTGTAGAAGCTTTCCAAGCCATGAAAATTTCTGGCCTCAAACAAGTTTCTGGGTGAAGGTCAATCCATTATTGCCTTAACCTTCTCAGGATCCATCTTCAACCCTTCTTCAGACACTACAAAACCCAAATATACTAGTTCCCTCTGTATAAAATTATATTTATCCAAGTTTACAAGAAACTTTTCTTCTTTTAACCTTTGAAAAACTACCTTAAGGTGTAGCAGGTGTTCCTCTTTTGTTTTACTAAAAATCAAAATATTATCCAAATAAATGATAAAAAAATTGCCAAGGAAAGGCTTCATTACCTCATTTATCAGTCTCATAAAGTTGTTGGGTACATTTTTCAACCCAAATGGCATCACTATCCACTCATACAATCCATCCTTGGTCTTGAATGCTATATTCCATTCATCCCCTTCTCTAATTTTGATTTGGTGGTATCTAGTTTTTAAATCAATCTTGTGGAAGTACTTTGCTCCACTCAAACAGTCCATCAAGTCATCCATACGAGGTAATGGAAACCTGTACATAATTGTTATCTTATTTATATCCCTTGAATTAGTGCACATTTTCCATTTCCTATCTTCCTTAGGTGCCAGTACAATAGGTACAACACATAGACTTAATCTCTTTCTAATCAACCCCTTATCCAATAGCTCTTGCACTTGTTTATTCACCTCTTCATTTTCCATGGGTGTAATTCTATTTGGTGCCTTATTTGGTAGGCTTGCACTTAATATCAAGTCCATGCAATGACTTATGCTTCTAGTTGGAGGTAATCCATCAGGTAAGTCTTTCATTAGAATGTCACTGAATTCATTCAGAATTTCTTGGACTTCTATGAGAACTTTTACTCCTTTATCTACTATAATAATTTTTGCAACCTGAGGTAGGAAGGCATAACATACCTTCTTCTTTCTAATTTATTTTAGGAACTATTTTCTAGTCACTAGACAAACCCTATTGGTTTTCTCAACCTCCTTATCCTTATCCTTCAAAGTATTCGACATATACTCAACCCCATCCTTCTTGATTTTAATGCACTTACTATTGCCATCATGAATGGTCTTCCTATCATGTTGCCAAGGTTTGCCTAATAGAATGTGGCATGCATCCATTGGCATAACATCACACATTATCTCATCTTTGTAATTCCCAATGTGAAATTTAACAAGGCATTGTTCACTTACCAATAATTGATGTCCCTTTTACAGCTAGGAAACCTTGTAGGGAGTTGGGTGTTTCGGCCTCTTTAGTTTCAGCTTCTCCACCATCTCTTTTGACACTAAATTGTTAGTGTTGCCGCTATCCACAATGACTTTGTAACATTTTCCTCTAGACTTACATCTAGTTTCTAAATAGATTTCTTCATTGTTCTAGTTCCTCTTGTACCTTCTCTGGTGTTAGAAGAAATTTCCTTAGCATCAAAGATTCTCCATCCTTGGGCTCTTCTCTAAATTTTGGTGAGGCTACACTTGCCACACTCTCCTCAGCAGCTTGTGCTATATGGACTCTAGTCTCTTTTCCTTTTCCATTGCTCTGTTGTTCTTGAGGACATTCAAATGTCGTATGTCCAATCTGTCCACACTGGAAACACATTCCAATAAATCATCTTCCTCTTCTAGAATTTCCTCTACCTCGGGAGTAATCACCCCTTCCTCTACCTCCTTGGGTATTGGTTTGCGAAGAACTTGCTTCTCCTTGCTTATCTTGAGAACCATGTCCAGGATTTGACTACCCTCTTACTTTGGAGGATTTACCTCTTCCCCTAGAACTATCCTACCTTCTAGAGATATTTTCCTTTGCCTTCAGTTCAAATCGATAGGTTTCTTCTACACTAGTAATTTTGACCATGTTAATTTCATCTTGGATAGAATAATGAAAACCACTTACATACCTAGATACCTTCTCAACATCATCTTCATGGTGGCCATCCCTAATGTTCAATCTATAAAACTCTTCAGTGTAGTCTTACACACTTTTCTCCCCCTGCTTGAGGTTATACATCATCTTAAACATGGTGATCTAATGGTCTGCAGGCATAAATTTTTCCTCAACTTAGTTAACATCATCTCCCATGTTTTAATCTTTACCTTTCCTTTTCTTTGTCTCTCAACTAAGAACTTGCACATGATCCCACTGTTGGGACCTGAAATTTCCCACCAATTTTTGCAGAAATTTCAGGATCCCATAATGAAAAAATTAATTTCAGTACTCAGAAATGCACTTGTACAATATGCTCAAGTGGCCTACTTTGAAGGGTTATAACTCCAAGCCTATTCATTTTCATACCAAATCACTTTGCAAGCATGCTTTCCTATCATATGTGAGTGCACATATTTGATCTCAGCTTCCTATGACGAGATTTGACTAAGTTTTGAGGAGTCAAGTTGAAGGGTTTTGAAAAGTTTTGTTGTTTGCACAATGCAAACTTAGTCTGAGAGGCCAACTTGGGAGTCTAATATCTTGCAAATGGATAATGTTCATGATGAACCAGTTGGTGTTCTTGATTCACCTTATCAAAATCTACTTCTATGTTTGGTTTCAAGGTCCCAGCACATCGTATGCTATTTTTTCAAAACCGAAAGCAAATGCAATTTATCCTAATTTCACAAATTGCATTTACAGAGAGGTCAACATTGACCCTCAATATTTTTGGATCAGAGATGATTGGTGAGAAAGTCACTTGCACACACTCCCATCAAGCCTAAATGAACTAAATCCTCTAGTTACAACTTCCCAGGAAGAGATTTGATGGTTTTTCAAAATTGCAAGTTGGTGAGCTCTAATCAAGTTTTAACGGGTGCAGTTTTCAAGAAGGTTAATTTGGAGGCTAATATCTAGCAATTGGGTGACATTCATAAAAAAATCAATTGATGTCTCAGATTCTTCCCATATTAAGGTGCTTTCATGCCAATTCTCAAAATCCCAGCACTTTAGTTGATATTTTTCAAAGTCAAAACCAAATGGGTTTTACATAGTTTTTGTGACTGCACTTCTAGAAAACTGCAAAAGGGTCAACTTGGATACTTGATATTTTGTAAAGGAAGAAGATTAAAGAAAACCCTTTTGCCTACATGTTCATGTGACTTAAATGAACTAATCCCCAGGATGGCAGCTTCTCAAAATCAGATTTGATATTTTTCCAAAGAGGCAAGATGACAGGTTTCAGTTGAGTTTAAACAGGTGCGAAACATGCTAAATGAGCTAATTTGATTGCGAGCAGATTTTAACCCTAATAACTTCATGCCAATCCATCTGACAACCATACTCCCCTATCATAACTCAACATGTTGGTGCATTTTCGTGGCTCCGGGAGAAGTTTTGATCAGTTTTCTAGGGCAATTTTGGAGGCTATTTAACCTGTTTTGCTCACAATACAAAATGCCAAAAAGTGAATTTTGATGACAACCCAGTTCATTTTTTATTTCAGTAGTAATACTGAAATAATGTTAGGACAATTTAGGAGAAAAAATTGTTTGAAAATGAAATTTTTTTAGATGGGCCCACAAGGAGACCCGACATGCATCACACAATTGTGAAGTCATAAGCTACTCAACTTGGCATGAAAGTATTTGACCCAGGGGCTATGGAGTTGCTTTCAAAGATGGATCAATTAATATCTTTCCATTGGGTTACTGATGCAGAGGAAAATCTAGATGAAAGTGAAGTATAAGAGGCACACCTTGCAAAATCTTTGTATTACATGTGCATTGGTGACAAGGAAAAGGCCTTGGAACAAATGAAAGCCACTTAAGGAAAGATTATTGCTATTGGTGAGAAGATGGAATTCACGATGATCAGGAGCAAAATGAACTAAATTGTGAGCATCAATGAAGGAAAGGAATGATGGGTAGAAACAAGAGCAGATCAGCAACATACAAGGGCATTTAGGAGCATGGATTTGGCATAAGTAATGGGTTCCTTCACTGACCTAATTCATCAAAGGTTCCACTAAAATGGTTGGGAAGAATTACCAAGTTAGTTATTTTCTCTCCCTTGGCAAGTATGACTCGGAGTTCCACCTAGCAATGGTTGGAGAGGATGGCAATAAGTGAATGTATTTATGCCCTAACATAAGTAATGAAAAATTCTACCAAGCAGAAATAAGAGGTGGCGAATATAAATGATATCTCTTCATATGTTAAGGCACACTTGTTTGGAGCAGGTGTATTCAATCAGTAATATGCCATCAATAAAGAAAGCACATGAAATTTCAAGTGGATAGATCTTCAAAGCATTTGTAAACTCTCAATTGTGAAGCAATTCTTAAAGCACCATAAATAAGTTTGAGAACACTTTGCAAGAACAACAACCACTTGAACTAGTTTTGGGAAGAGAGAAGAAAGTCTTAAGTGGCTTGGCAATTGGTGTAGAAAGCATGAAAGCCAGTGAACGTGTCCTAATTCACATTGGATGGCAATTGGGTTATGGGGAAGAAGCACTTTGTTGCACCATTCAAGCATTTTGTTTCCACCTCTACTCTATTCTAGGTCAAGATGTGACCTATCTACTTCTATCTAGTGTATCGACATGCATAGCATACATGATATTCCCTTCAAGGTAGAGAAGCATATGGTGTAACTAAAGACAAGGTCTCTAAGATCCAAAACCTAGTTTGACTCTTGCATCCTCCACAAGGACCGTTAAGGTAGAAGCATTTGCTTTTAGAGATGAAGATCTGAAGTTTGTGGCAAGTCAGTTTTGGTGCATGCATAGTAGACAACTATAACATAAAATTCAATTCTATTCACATCAATGGAGGATATGGGTATCCCCACGAATTTGCTAGCATGGGAGTTTTATAATAGGGTATGGATATCCATCGAAGCATAATGGCAAAAGAAATTTTTGTTAGCCATTATGGTTGGAAATGCTCTACGACTGGGTGTCTTCAAGAAACACGATCACATGGATTGCGATGATTGCAAGCTATGTACAAAATGGAATTGTTGAAAAGATGTCACTTTTTCACCAAATGTTGAGAAAGGGGCTACAACCCAGTCATTTTTTCTATGCCAATATTTTTCATGCCTGTGTCAAAGTGGGAGCTGAAGATCACATGTGGACATCCATCGAAGCTTAATCGAAAGAGGATTCTTGTTAGATATAGCAGTTGCAAGTGCCTTGGTAGATATGTGTACAAAATTTGGAAGCATACAAAAGGCCACATAAACATTTAAGCAGATGTATTTGTAGGCATAGGCCATCAAATGAAGGCGTGGGCTTGCAGGAAGCATTCCAGGCATCCCCCGCATCCTCGCTATAGAATGTATGACCATGTACGGGATGGCATGCTCATTCTTGCATCCCCATGAGGGAACTCCAATATGTGCACGATAATGCGGTAAACTTGAAGTTTCTTTCCGCATCCCCACCATCAAACCCTAATCCATCTGTGGGGTAGTGGTGGAAGTAAAAATAATAATTAAATATGAAGTACTTCGAGAAATGAAATTGAGGAGGAGATGGAATTTAAAAGGCTTTTTATAAAGAAGCATGCGGGCCCGTAGGAAATAAAATGAAATGTTTTTATCTATTATGTGGTGGAAATAAATTATCAAATGAGGCATTAATTTTTTGCATTTACAAGAGTTTGGGAATATAATGCTTTCATTCAAAGTTAAATATTGGCATACAAAGGGTAAATGAATAGGTAATTATTTTACCTAAGGATAGATTTTCTTCACGAAGATTATTTTTACCCAAAATATGATGAAGGTAAGTGAGGATAAAATGAAATATGCGTTTGAGAAAGGAGATGCTAATAGTCATTTTGACTAATATTAATAGTCATGGGCAAAATAATTTTCCCAAGAATGTAAAATGAAAGGTAATTTTTGATTACCAAAGAATTCATGGACGGGGTAAATTCTTTCTTACCCAAAGATTATATTTTTTGAATTGGCTGAGAATGCAAAGTGAACTTGTGGATAAAAGATAACTAATTAGCAAATTTATTTACCTAGACGATGGAAAATAATTAAGGAGAAAAACAAACAAGAGACTAATGTTTTGCAAAAATATTTTGGAAAATCATTCATGGCAAATGAAGAGATGAACAAGATGGGAATGAAAGATCATAACCCTAAAAGATGTAATGTATATATACTAGATGAAATCATCAGAAGGACCATCATTAGTAGATTAGAAAAACATCATGATCAGAAGTAGGAGTTAGATAACTGGATGGATTGATCAGTTGCTGAAATAAAACATTATGGTGCATATTGTAAAATCTTTTGAAATTGTATAATGGAGAAGAATGCATAAATTGGTGATTTAATATTGGTGTCTATTGTTCATTAAGCTAAACAATTATTTGGCTGTCTCCACATTGTTATTTCTTTGTTATTTGAACCCAAGTTTCCAAGTTGATATTTCAGTTTCATCGAGACACACTTGTTGTTTTTGTGTAATCGAAATAATTGGTTTCTATTGAAGAATTAAAATCCTTTTGATTGATTATAGTAAATTGGAAGTAACATTTGGATCAGTAAGAAGAGCCATATAATTGATAAGATTGTCATACTATCTCCAACTCAATATTGTCTTGTTATTCAAATTGAGGATCTACTCCATTTGTCAATACACACTTGCTATCATTGTGTGATTCTGTTGATTGGTTCCTTCAAGAAAGGATTAAAATCCATTCAATAAGTCATAGTAACCTGGTAAGATCTAGTGGATCACTAAGTAGAGTCTATTAGTCACATTCTTGCACATTTATACAAGGTATAAACAGATACAAGTGCCAAACAATTAAAATTGTAACCAGTAAGTAAATCATAAATCATATACACCTTGACTCCATTAGCCCAATAGAAATAGGCACTGGTCATACCAATTCCACACTAGGATTCCATAAAATCTTATTCAAACAGTCATATTTTAGATCTTAATATTAGGAGTAGAACTAGTTAGTAAGCCTTCATCTATTCCATATCACTTGCCACTGTGGGTAGATCCATCAACTTAACCAAAATTACACATCCATTTAATCTGCTTCATTAGTGAGGTTCACTCGCCTAGGTCTACCAAAACCTGAAGTGCAGGGAGTCATCAACCATATAGGTTAAACTCCATTTCGTTAGTTTAAAAATGTTGCAAGTTTGATCATAGAGCCTAGCATCCTCTTAGGACTTGTAACCTACATTTTTGAGACCTAACACGCACCACAGAGATGCATGTCCCTTCAGCTTTGTACTTGCAAGTTTTACCCTCTTAGGGTCTTCAATAGATTCTAACTCAAAATACTTTTCCATCTCTAAAATCTATTGTATCAATTCATCTAGTTTTAAACTACCACTATGACTAGGTAACTCTACACAGGGTTTACAAGCAATCTTTGTCATTGCACTTAGAAACCTCCTCATATCCATCCTCTCCTTCTACTTCTTCTTCACTAACTTCTTCCTCATTATCACTCACATCCTCTACAAGTAATACTTTGCATTGTGTTCTTTCCATTACATATAGCCTAGTTGTGATGCCTCTTAGCATCTCTACCAATGTTGTATCTCCAACTCTTGGGGCATCTCCCCTTCTTCCTCTTTCTTAGTGTGCCATGTCTGCAGACCCTCTACAGTTGCAGGTTTTCCTCTTCACTTTTCCTACAACAATCTCCTTAGGGCCTCTTGCATAGCATCTCCACAGTCTCAAGGAATTTCAAACCTATGCTCTAATACCATTTGATGCAGATCAAGGTCAAGGGGCTTTAACAAGGTACTAAACCAGACAACAAAATAAATAATGCACAACAATAAAGTAGAAGTTTCCTTTATTATCAGCAATTAAAACATTACAACATGAGTCCAATGGTCTTCATACATGCCTTGGCCTAAGCCTTACAATCATTCTAATGGTCATATCAGACTATCCTAGTATCCTTGTGAAAACATAAAATAATTTGCCTTCAAACTTGAAATCTATAGAAGAAGCTACAACAGAAGCCAAAAACTCACTATAGAGAAGTCCCCCTCTTTTAGTGTGAAAATCCTCTACTTATAGGCATTTGAGGTGGCCACCACACTCATCACATGAAAGGGACACATGTTAGTCATCAACTGGCTCTAGATCAAACCATACAGGTGGTCAAAAACTTTTTTTGTCACTTTCTAGGTGCTTTCAGGTGGTGCAGCAGAAAAAAGTGACCCATTGGGATATTGTGGAAGAACTTGGGTCATCTGCATATTGTAGGAAAAATTGGGTCATATGCATATTGTGGGAAAAGCTAGGTCATCTACATATTGTGGGAAAAACTGGGTCATTTGCATATTGTAAGATTTTGGGAGTCTATTGCATATTGAAATTTTGAGGGTCTACTACATATATCTAGTTTCAAACCAAAGTTTCACATATCATGTTGACACTCAAAGTTCTACCTAAGCAAAACTTGCTCAATTTTGCTCAGAATCTTGCCAAACATGAAATTTTGGACACCCATTTGGCTCTGTAACAAGATGAGGTCATCACTTGGATATGTAGGATTTCAAGGGTCATTCACATATATCCCAATGGAAGGGAAAGTCCTGCATATCCTATTGACACTGAAAGTTCTGCATTTGCATAACTTGCCCAATTTAGCTCAGATCTTCACCAAATTTGAAATGTGAGCACCCATTTGAATCTTCTTCAAGATGAAGTCAACACTTGGCCATGAATCCTTAGGAAATTCTCTAGAAATTTGATCATCAACTCCTAGAACAAAACAAGAAGGAAAACAAACAAGCAAGAAAGCAAAGAAATCTTTTTGGTTGATGAGGATTGCTCATGGACCTGAATTCTCTTGCATTAGAAACCCTAAATTAGTGAAGACATAAACCATAAATTAAAACCCTATGGTGGTGTAAGATCAAATGATCTTGAACCAAAAATGTAAAGGAAAATAACCTTTTCCCTAACTTGATCTAGTTTAATTAAATAAAAGGCATACACCTAAGCATAAATCAACCTAGATAAAAGTAACAATTATCTAGGAATGATAAACTAAATAATAAAAATGCTAAATAGAAAGTAAATGTGAAGGGGTTTAGATTCTTAGCTCTAAAACTAATTTGGATGAATAAGTTTGATGTCGTACTAAAATTATGCTTGTCTTAGGACTAGGATAGAATATTCTCTATTTATACTTCACCTCAAGATTGGAACAATTACATAACTCTATTTGATCCCACGACTCAAGGTTATTTCTATTAGAATCACCAAGACTCATAGAAGCCCAAGATTCACCTGTAGTACCTCTTCTACAAGAGAGAAATAAGAAAACTAGATACAATGTACAGAAGATTGAATTACCTCACTGAATTGATTGATTGAAATTACATGCAAGGAGATGAGTATAAATAGGTAGAGATAGAGGGGTGATGTGGATTATCCAACCAATAGGAAATGTAACTCCAGATTCTCCCAGAAATAGGGTGGAGTAACTCCTATGGAAGAGTGTGACACCTTGCACCTCATTTATGCATCTATATTAAAATACTCATAATTATTATCTACCTATGTAAGATTAAATAAATGTGGAATAAAAACCTATGAAAATAGGAAAATAAAAATGTACACTAACACCCCCCTTAAGCATAGCTTAG
This sequence comes from Cunninghamia lanceolata, assembly GCA_027924645.1. Lineage (NCBI taxonomy): Eukaryota > Viridiplantae > Streptophyta > Pinopsida > Cupressales > Cupressaceae > Cunninghamia > Cunninghamia lanceolata. Next base: position 1,675,742 of record BSBN01000609.1, read on the forward strand.
ATGGATGTAAAGAAGGGTCCTGACAAATGAAGCATGTTAGGTACCCATGTACAAAGATTCTTGAAAAAGAGGATGGAGAGGATCAAGTGTCTCTCACAAGTAGAAGCAACTCCAAATTCACTGAAAGATGCATGAGAATAGAATATAAGCCATTGCTTGCATACAACATTCCTTCCCTTGGGAAGTGTTATCACCTAAAATTGTATCCTTTTGTTGAAGCTTTGACAGTCTCAACTCATGGGATTGGTCTCAAGATGTGGGACCTTGTAGTTGAGACCAAACCTCTAGAGAAGTCTAGTTCCTCTTTCTAAGCTTAAGGTATTAGGAATTGCATGCAGAAGATATCAATTAAATGCAAATAAAGATTAAATAGAGGAATGAAAATACACAAAAATAATAACAACGAGAGACAATTTTTACTGTGGTTCACCGAAACTTGAGCTACATCCACCAACAAAGAGTCCAATATTATTATCCAGCAAATTGAACTAATTACAATCAGCAATCCTTGCAACTCAATACCACTGCAAATGCTACAATACAATATCAATGGAAACCCTAACCTTGATTCATTTTATCAAGACTTATGTCAGTTACAAAATAGGGGTTTTTTATGTTAGCCAATAGAAAAAATAAATCCCGACACCTTTATAAAATAATAGGCAATTTTTGCTTCAGAGGCGCTGCCCCTGGCAACCCCCACTGGGGGCTTTGCCCCTGGGCCCCCGTCAGGTGATGAGGTTAAAGTAGGCTTTGTTAATACATCATCATTTATCTTTATCAATCTAGAGTTGTCTGGAGTGATCTGCAATAAGACTGTTTGGGGGGGTTTTGAATGGAATGATTTCTAACCAAGGATCAGTTTAGGGACCCTTGCAGAGTTGGATTTTTGGTCTTCTTGCTCATGAAATAAACTACTTTAATTTTCTTGGAAAGAAACACACTTGCTTGGAATGAAACTATTCTAACATTGCTGAAATAAAACACACTTGCTAAAATAAATGCTAATCTAATTGCTTGAAACAAACACACTTGCTGAAATAAATGTTTAATCTAGTTGTTGAAAATGAACACACTTGTGGAAATAGAAAATGAAAAGGAATGGAATCTATTGTTATTTCTTAGCCATGCAATACTCTGAACATTACAGTGCTTTAAGAGATAACACATATAATTTTCATGATTTTATATTTTTGAAGAATAAACTTGCAGGTAAGAACATATAACAGTAGAAACACACATAACAATTTGCAGACAGGAAATAGACATGAACAAAAATAACACAAATAGAATACTGAGAGATCTCCTCCAAGATGAGGAAGTGGGCCCTACTTCCCAGCTGGAGATGATCCTCTTTACTTAACAACTCTTTTAGAAGAAATCTCCCTTCATTTGTATTTTATTCTCAATCAAAGAACATACATGCCTAAACTCAGAAGTTTTCCTTCTGCTGGAAACAAACTATGATGAACAACTATTTGATGAAAAAACATGAACTAACTAAAAAGATGCGATGGCTCCCCTACTTATACAATCGAACCTTATTGGAAAGAGATACTAATTTCAAGTCTAACTGCAGTGAACTAGAACAACTAGTTGCATGCTTATTGAAAGGAAAATCTAGCTGCTAACTAATTCCAATGAACTGGAACATCTAGTTGTATTATTTACTTAACTATGCAATCAACTATAGAGAACTCCAGATCTATAATCTGAATAAGGTGATTATGTTGCAAATATGCGCTTAATTGGTGTTGTCATTGATCTCAACATATTCTTGTTTCCATTGGTGTTAACTGTATCCTATCCTGTTAGAAGATTGGAATGGTGAGGATATTGAGAAAATTAATGAAGCTCAATGTATGCGGACCATATGGTTGTGTAGAGGATTGTTTGAAGTAGCTCCAATCAAGATTTGAGAGGTTCACATAACGATTTGAAGAAACTATGGCCATCTGGGTAGAACTAGGTTTTTCTATGTTCAAAAGAGACAAAGTGACAGTAAACTCATCTGGATTGCTCCGCATTGAAATATAATGATCTGTGGATATAGAGGCATGTTTGGGAAGTCAGTGTGTATCATCAACTCAAGTGGTTAGTGGTTTGGAGGTCCGCAAGCAATCTTTCTTGTATGACAGTCATGACAAACAGTATTCTTGAGGTTCCAAATGAAGATGCAAGTGATTCTAATGATTTAGAGGAATACAGAAGTTTTTGTTGAATTCAATGTGTTTGTGGAGGTCTCTGGATCATTTGACCTCTATGTTGGAGGTCCACATTGAAGATTGAGCTCATTGTTGAAGGTTTCTTCCTTGTTATTGCTATTCTTCCCAATCTTAGCTGACCGGATGATTCAAGAGTGTTGCGAATGATCTAAGAGAAATTCAATGGAGCATGGCATGTTGATCAAGGAATATTTGAGTCCCAATTATGTTTGGCCAATAGCTTAATGATTTGCATTAAGTCAAATTCTTGTAGTGCCGACCTTGATGTTTATTCCAAGGTTGATGAAGCATATAAAGGCATATAGTTGAGTTGTTGAAAATCATCCTTGTGTGAAATAATAAAATCCCAAGAAAGGATCAGAGGTAGAGCAGAGAAGAGGAGGAGCAGAGGAGCAAGAACGATGAAGTGATAGTAAAGAAGTATTTGGGAGAAGAGTGCAAGTTTTATGAGCACTCAATGAGACTGAACTAGGCATGAAGAAGATGTTATTTCTCAGTTAATTCTTCCTATATTAAACATAAATTCTGTAGGCAGTGAGCCCAAAGGCAAGTTCCTTCCCCTTTTTAAGTACTTTTAACAAGGTATGAATCTTGTGGGTTAACCCCCACTGTGGTTTTTCCCTTAACTGGGTTTCCATGTCAAAAATCTTGGTGTCAAGTGTGTTAATTGTGTTTCTGCTCATGTGTTATTGTTCCATGCTTTAATGTTTGCATCATTAATCTATTTATAAGTTGTCAAAGAAGATTAAAAAGGAAGATAAAGTTAAAATTGTGGGACAACTGATTCACCCCCCCTCTTAGTTGTCTATCCTAATTCCAACAATTGGTATCAGAGCCAGATCCTCTAAAAGAAGCTTGACCACTTGAGGAGATCCAAGATGTCGACTTATAAGAAGGAAAGTCCAAGATTTGATAGAAAAAAATACTCCCTTTGGAAGGTACGCATGCCATGTTATTTGGAATGTATTAGTAATGACTTTTGGATGATAACAACGATTGAGTAAAATATTCTTAAGAATGGCCCTACTACTCTAGACGAACTCAGGGAAGTGTTGATTGGTTACACAACACGCCCCATTTTGACTTGACAAAACAGGGACCCAACTTTTTGCTTGGCTTGTTCTTGGTTTTTCTACTTTTCGGCTGTCTGGTAAAAGTAAGTCATGCAGGTGACCCTGCATAAGGGAGCTAGGTAAGTCATCATGATGAGGTTAGTTCGTCAAAGTTAATATTTCATATCAATAACCTCATGGTTGGAAAGAGTACAAAATTTCATGCAGGTTTGCCTTTTGGATCACCCTAATTTGAAAGTTTTGACAAGTCAAAGTCCTGGTCAAACCTGATATTTTGAGGGGGGGTCATATTCCTTAACATCAGTCATCTTATGTAAGATCACCCCGATGCCAGTTTGTCACCCGATAATCATTTGGTTCGAAACTCCGGATGTCAATCTTACATGATAGTGGTATTTACCTATCAAACAGCTTCATATATTTTGTGGGGGTCATATTTTGAATATCACTTGATATTTCAAATATCACCTAATATTGCAAATATCACCCTGTCACAAAATATCACACTAGTGCCAATATGCCAATGACATCATCCAACCCCGATGAACAAAGAAAATCACCCTGATGGTGACGTCATCATCCTTTTTACCTCGCAGAGGTATATTTCCAATGATCACCCTTTTTCAATAACATGATGGTGAGGTCATCCCGATCTTTCAAAAAGGGGTCACTTTAGTTTTGAGCGGTCACATTTTAAACATCCCCTGATCTTCAAAACATGACCCAATATTCTCAACATCACCCGATTCCTTGACATCAGTTTTCCCGCTTAAAGGCGGAAGGTCATATTACATAGGGGGTCATAATTCAAATATCACCCGATCTTTTGAAGATCACCCCCCCTCTTCTTGCCTCGTAACATTTAATGCACATAAATGCAGTAGGTGGATTCCCACCAATTACGAATACAATACAAACACCTGGCAACATCTATGGATTTCATGCAGAAGATCAATGATTTTAATCGATTTAACCTAGTTTTGCCCTAATTTGCCCTATGAATGAGGTTAAAAGTGAATTTACAAGGTCATTTTGCATTTACCTTGTGAAGAAATGAGAATTTATAGAGCAGACATTCAAACCCTCATACGAGCTACCTATGAATAGATATACAACGTACAGCATAACGAAGCACATGATCATCATCATTTGAGTCCCTTTCCCATAATCATCAGCTAAATCTAGGAGATAAGTGTTATCAGGTAAGTAATTAAAAACCCTCCTGTTGTCATTTTCTACGTGTCCAGGTAGTATGCTTTTCCAGTGGTTTGAACTGTAAGTACGCATATCATGATGAAATAGAAATTAATAAGTATAATATGCATGATACTGTAAATGTATAATGTTGTATGCATGCATGTGAATATTATGGTAAGACCAGTCGTGTTCATTGCAGGAATCCATGGCAGACATTAGGAGGAACAGGTTTGAGTCTGAATTTCTTAAGCCTATGTTTGCTCAACCTGAGGGAGTGTGCTTCAAGTATGGTGTCATCGGAGATACTCGTTAGGGAAACACAGATTTAGTAGCATGGTCGTCCAAGATGCATGATGATAAAGATAGTACCCTACTGGATGCCATATTTACATTAGGAATGTGGCATGAGGCTGGATTTCCCTATTCCATGGAAACTCCAGAATTGATAATAGAATGTGCCAGAAATTACAACCCTCAGACGTCTTGAGTGGAGAAACATGGAAGGGTTTATGCAGATTTGTCAATAAAAGGGATTACATCTACTTTCAATCTCCCAGTTGGAAAGAAAGTAGTCAGTTTGGATCTGCGCAAATTGGAGATTGAATATGAAAACAATAAAAAGAATGCCAGAAAGAAGATATATCAGTGGAGATCTACGAACAACACTTACACTGCATCTGCCAAATTACCAGTGCATCTATACAAATTTGATTTTGATGATGAATATTAGTATATGATTGTCCTCCTCAGTAGGGTGACAGGCCAGCCTACTGCTAGAAGCTTCAAGGATTAGATGTTTGGAATCATACAGATGTGCCTTTATACAGATAACAAGCCATTATGGGCTAAGATCATCAGTGATGCTTTAGATGAACAAATGATTAACTTAGGAGGCCTGGAGTGTTCATTTTACATGACTTCATATGTTGTATATTCATGTGCTTATAAAGGAACATTTGATGCATTGACCATAGTTGGAAAGATTGGTGGCAGTATTAATGATGCCCATATATGGGACCATTATCCTCAGTTGCAGAGAAAAGACTATCTCCTTAACTATAAATTGGTGAATGATGCATTTTCTATGCATTTGGTTAGAACAATGGAGGAGGATAGAACCAAAAGATTAAGCATGGAAGCTCAGGAAGTTATATACAAGCATGGTGCCTGGTTCATCTAGTTTGCCACATTTTCCTATATCAGAATAGAAGGTTTTGAAGGACAACCATTAATGCTACCTAGGTACCCTACTGATGGGGTAGTCCTGATGGACTTTTTGAGATAGATATTTACTATACTGGATTTATACAAAGCAAACAAGAAAATACCTCCAGTATTGTTTCCAGTAACTATAGGGTGGTATATATGCCCTAATTTAGAAGGCATAAAGAAGGCCATAGGGAGTCTAAACCTGATAAACTTACAGCCATTTCCATTGGCTAGATCATATGATCCCTATGGAAGAATGCAAAAAATCTTAGGGAAGCCCATACATCAGAAGCACTTAGAGGATTTCTGGACTGACTGTGAGGATGAGGCTGAAGTCAGAAGAAGAAAATATTAGAGACTCACCCTCAATCATATTAAGACATTTGACTGCATTCCAGTGCCTACACAATTAAAGAAAGATGATGGCAAGACCATTTCCAATGAGTATGAAGATAATAAGGTGTATAAAGACACCATCTCAACCCCTGACCTAACACAACCTGAAGACATTTCATTAGATCAATTTACAAGTGGGGTGCTGCAGTTGACCCAATCATGGGTACATGAACAAATCAATACATTGAAGAAGAAAGGTGTGGCCATCACGGTAGATAACAAGAGGAAAAGGCAGGAAATTCCTAATAAGAAATATGATGACTTTCTTGTTGAGAAGAGAAAATCTAATGGAGAAAGGCTGCCACCTCAGAAACAAAGAAAAAGACCCCCCAGAGGAAGGAAGACTGATAGTCAACCTAAGGGGGTGATAATTGAAAGAATTGATATACTAGCTGAAGGTGCATTTGCATCATGACAGGCATCAGCCTCATCTGCATAGCCTTTGATGGATAAACCAAGTATAAAAAGAAACCTGAGGCCAGCTATAGAGACTGCAAGAGTACAAGATAAGGGCCAAACTTCATAGCAAAATGTGGAAGAGGATATCACTCTTGAGGAGGAGCCAGTGAATAAAGATCCTGTAGGAGATGACCTCATGATGGTCACAAGAAAAAGGAAGGCACCCCTGGTGGCATCACCACCTAAAAAATAGAGAACATCTATGAGGGGTGAGATAAGACATGACCCTATAGTATTAAGGGGAGCTGGTAGTGAAGTGTTCAGGAAAGAATTGCAATATGATGTGCCACTTCCTACCATCATTCAGTTTAAGACTGAGAAGGTTGAAGAGCAAGCAAAAGAAGCCACTAGAGTAGGCCAAGGTGGTCCTTTCTCACTGGAGGAAACTGTGGACCTATCAGATGATGAGGTGGTACAAAACGTAGCTTCTTAGCAGATGGAGACACTAGCTTCTAACACTTGCATGACCCCACATGGAACCCCATTAGCATAGATGGCGATGTTGGAAGAGTTGAAGCAAACAGAGCAAGACAAAGAAAGTAGCCCAGAGAAGCCAACCCAACAAATCGGGCTTGATAAGTTAGTTGATCAAGTAACTAGCCCTGTAGTGATAGACCTAACATACAGGGAGGATGTAAGTCCCAAACATCAAGTAGGTGCACCTGATAAAGTAGAAAATATTAAGGAAGTCAACCAGATAGAAGTGGAAAGACATACTCCAGATATGGGCCAGCAATAACAGGAGGTACTAGCTGAGCCCAAAATAGTAGAGGTCCAACAAAAGGGCAGGAATAATAAAGACACATCAGGTGATGATGCCCCCCTGACTCAAGAAACCTTAGGGGATAAGGAAACATCAAGTCATGATGATCTTAACAACCAAGAGGGAGATACATTAGGTGCAGAAAAAAAATGTATCCCAGGATTAGGTAGATGCACCTAGTACAAACACAATAATATCCACGGATACAAATATACCTCAAGATGAGGAAATTCCCAAAGTGGACAAAACACAAAAGGAGGGAGTACAAGATCAGGTCTAGGACCAGCATTTAGATACATTGCAAGATCCTCCCCCATAAGAGAAAGTTCCTCAAGAGGAAGAAATACAACAAGATCCCCCTCATGATGAATATCAAGAGGAATAAATACAACAAGATCCCCCTCATGATGAATATCAAGAGGAATAAATAAGTAAATCACGCTATCCATCGAGAACTGAGACAAATGCTGGAGATCAGGGTGGACATGATGATGATGATAGACACCAAGGATCCAGAGATCAAGTACCTCAATGGATTGAGAAAGAAATAGGTACGAAATCAGGTTTTGAGACTCAAGAATTTGATGTTTCAACATTATTTTTAGAAACCATCATGAAGCCTAAGAGGAAAGCCAGATTAACATCTGCAATTAGAAGAGATCCTGCTATAGGCAAAAGGACTGCCCAGGTAGCACTTCCCATTGTTGAGAAAGAGAAAGGAAAAATCACCCTAGAAGAATTCTAGATCACCACAGTTGACTTGGGGTTTGCCAATGAAGACCAAGAGGGTCAAGAAGGGAAGGATATAATTGATTCTTTAACCTAAAGGGTGAAGAAATAAAATGAGAAGAATAAGCAGCATAAAGAGCACATTGCTCAGCTGCACTCATACATAAAAGGGTTGATTAACCCTAACAATACATCATCAGATCAGGCAGTCCCATTGACTGCAATCTCTCAAGAGGAGGTTAATAAGTTAGACCTTATGAAGCACGAGTCAGTGATCATAAGGAAGTGGATGCTATCAGCACTCACAGGAGCTGAGGAAAATAGTGAGAGTCTCTTTATAGAAGTGGAATTCTTTGAGTATCTCAAGGAAGAAGGTTGATAAAGTATATAATGAGGCCAGAAGAAGCTCATTCTAGTTAGACAAAGCCTTAGGTGCTCTAAGTGAAATAAAGAGGATTAATCCTCAAGTCCTGATAAATTATCAGGTGCTGAATAATAACACTACCATGCTAGTGGATATTTGGTATAAGGACATCAGGTTTGAATGTGATATACTAAAGAAGTGTAGTAGTAAGTTAAGAGATATCAGTGTGAAATTGCACAGCATGATGTCTTATGAAGCAGAAGTCCTGGAGGCCTTAGAGGGAAAAATAGAGGAGAAAATTGAAAACCAAGACACAAAGTTTGCCATAAAAGCTCTGCATGATAACTTCCAGCTGATGGCTGATGATCCTTTCACCCACCTGATGGAAGAAGCAATGAACAAGATCATGAGGATCAAAGTTAGGGTGGAGAACTATAATGAAACATTGAGCAACATGAAGGGTAAATTGGAGACCCTTAGAGATAAATTTCAAGCCCACAAGCACACCATCATTAAAGCCAAAACTCAGGATGGCAGGGAAGTTGATAAAATAGTAGAAGCATATGAAAATATTAGGACGATAATGTAGATCCATATACAAGGCAATATTCATCAGGGTGATGATGACACAGAAAGTGATGATCATGATGATGAAGAAGAAGAACCTGAGGAGTAAATGAAGATGCACCATGAGGGAAACATATGCATCAGGTACTTAGAAGAAAATAAGTCACCTAGATGGTTGCCAGCTGGCAACCTGTGCCACGAGTTATAGTTGACCAAGTCAAAAGGAATATCCACCATTGATCTTAAATTAATAAATCTTGACCGCAGGTCATTTGTAACCGCTCCCTCAACTTATTCTATAAAAGGTGCAGGGATGCCTTATTTTGAACATTCAGAAGCTTAATTGAAATTTGATTGCTGAAATATCAGGGCTTATTTCAAAGTTATTGTAAACATACATGTTTTTGCATACTTAATGAAAGAGAAGACCATTTTGATTACAAATCATTATAAATCCTGAGTAATCTATGTTTGGATTCATGATACATGCTTTGATTAGCTGCGTCCCTTGGAGTGCTTATTAGTCTGCTTGTATTGTTTTCATTTATCATCCTTTGAAGTTAGCATCATCTGTATCTAGTTGTGGAACATCCTGGTGAAAATATGGTTTGATTTCTTCTTCTCATGACTGTATCAAGTGTGTACATGACTCAATAGCTAAAGATTCATCATAATTTGAAGTATTCTTTTCAATTTATTTTAATTTCATAAATTCACCATCACAATTGCAGATAATAGATAATCAGAGCAAATAATATGAAATATGCAGACATCTCGTAGACAACTGAATATTCATAGCATATTTAGAGTTAAAGCATGTACAATTGATAAATATCATGCAAAGATCTATGTATAGACACATTATTTGAAGAAATATACTATGTAGAATAACCTTTCTATGTAGCATCTTTACAGGAACAGAATATACTGATAAACAAATGTAAGGCCCCTGAATGGAAAACAACAACACACATCAACCACTGAGTAACATTAGTAGATTATGAACTAATCCACGGAGACTTGGGATCATGAATTCTTTGAATTCATCGTATCTTTCAAGATGAGTAAAGGTTGTTATGTAACTTTTATTCTATGTTTGCTTATGACTAACATCATGATCAACATAAATTGGTGCTAGAAGGAGGGCCTGAAGCCAGAAGCTCATCATCAGTAGGTTTTGTCTAATTTGATGATGCAGATAGTAAGGTAACACTGAAATACCTCCAGATTTTGATTAATACGCAAAGATTTGCTATTTTAAGCTAGTACATGCTAATCCTTTGTGAAGATTTCAAAATTGTTCATAAATATTGCAAGCTTTATAGTCGATCATCATGAATTTGCAAAGATTAGCCCTATTTCAGGTAAATTTGTCAAAGCTTTGAGGTAATCTGCTTTAGAAACCTAATACCCAGTTGTAAGTGTCACCAGAACTCAATATCACCCCATATTTGCATTATTTCTACAAATATTCTGTAAATATCTAGTCAGTCTCACTTTCTAACCATAAATATAGCTTTTCCTGGAAAGTCTAGACCGATCTTTAGTTAACCAGCCAATTTTCCTTAAATTTAAGAAATCCTGGCTCTCAAGCCAAATACCAGGTCCCGATCCAGTGGAATCTTTGAAGATCTACCTGTCAAAGGATTTAGACCTAGAACTGTCGACATTCATCATACTCCCAATTCTAGTGCTTCAGGAGCTTCACTAGAACGTCCTCCTGTAACTCATATTGGCTTACAAACACCTACAGGATCACCTGTCATGCCTCAGGTCCAACCTCAACTAGTCATACCTCAGGCTCAACCTCCACCAGTTGTAATGTCTTTCTTTGCAGTAGAATCACCTTTGACTTTTAATGCATATCATGCTTTGCCAAAGAATCCTGATAAAATTTGTTCAAAATATCATCCATATCAGGATGTTGATGATCATATCAAAACTTTCAAGGAGGCCTGCTGTAGGGCTAGAATTGAGCATCAAGACATTGTATGTAAGGTTATTTCTATTTTCCTTAGGGGAAGAAGCCTATAACTAGTATATTAGTCTTGGTTAGGGTTCAGTCGAATCATGGGCCATCTTGGAGTAAGCTTTTATGGAAAGATTCAAAATACCAATAGATCCTTCAATCAACTATCATTTGTTTGCCACAATCAAACGATTTTAAGGAGAGCCTATTGCTAACTTCAATGCTAGGTTCCTGAAAATGCTATCTAAGTTAGTTGCCCCTTATGTTGCAGTAGATGAAGCTGGTAGGAGCATATATTATTCAGCCCTAGATCCTTTAACTTCCATGTTTATTAGGAGAGCACATCCTAATGTCACAACTTTGACACAGGCTTTCCAAGAAGCCATCAAAGTCAGTCAGCAGGTAGTTCCTACTCCAACACCAAACATTGCCTTTCCCACACTTCCTAGTTATCCAACATATCCTTCCCAGTAACAGCCTAATGGAGCCATGATGCCTCTAGCTATCATGCCCAGTCCTTTGCAGATACCTCCACTGAGTATCATGCCACCTCTAAATGGAAATGGCCAGATGTTACAATATCCAAGACAAACTCAGGCACCTTAGGTTGTAGATAAGTCTAACAACAATGGATCTTACTTTTTCAAGCCCCTAACAAAGAATGTAGTGGCCAAGGTTTAGGAAGAGAAAGAAGAGATTAAGGAAATATCAGCTCAGTTAAGGAAACTTACTACTGAGATCACTCACTTGAGGAGTCAGAACTTTTACTCCCAGCCTAATCAAACAGAGGCTATGCTAATGACATACCTAATTATCCTGATAGCGGGTACAACAATGGCAATAATAATCCTCCCAAATAGCCTAGAGTATGGAACACTAGGCCAAATAATGGTTCTCTGCCATGACCCCTAGACAACCTGCCTCCTAGTGAACCAAAACAGACTACTAGAGTTAACCTTGTAGAAGCAGCCCTTACAAATTGGTGTAGGATACACAACACCAATGCTCATGCAGAGTTAGACTGTCCTCAGTTCAGAATTGCTACTAGTATTTTCTAGACTGAAGTGTCTAATACCTCAGGAAATTAACCTCATGTAGAAGGAAATAAACTTGTTCCTTCTGGATATGATTCTGCCTTAGTGCTAGAAAGTTACATGCAACATCCTTATCAATAGACAGTGCCTTCTCACAAAGATTACACCCTGGCATGTGAGGAATCAACCATGGCCTTTGAGTCTAACTATGTTTTTCCCTTTGAGGATGAAAATGAGACCTCAAATTAACATGAGGAGGTACATGCCTATCAATAGAAATATCAGGGTAAGCATAACTACAACCTGAGAAATAATGCAAATAGGCCAGCTGGTCCTTTGACCACTTCCTTGCCTCCAAACAATTTCAATACACCTCTTGATCCCAAGGCAAGTAACAACCCTGGATTTCCCAAGGTTAATGCTCAATACTTAGCATCACCAAATACAGCACCAAAGGCTGCTAATCTGCCTCATGAATCTGACAAGTTGGTCACTTATCTGGCAGATGAGATGAAAAAGATTAAAATCAACCTGTCACTGTCAGAGTTGCTCAAAACTCCTGCCATCAAGAAAGTATTTATGAAATCACTAGATGATCCTGCTCCTAAAGAGGATAGTCATACCTCAGGTCAGTCTGGTAGCAAAGATCATACTGCTAGGGATCCTAATGTCAAACACAAAGTCCCAGCTACTGTTGAAGCTGCAGAGACCTCCCACATGACCTTGTATAGAGACAAGAGTGAGTCACCTCCTTTCCTCCTTACTATAAGGATGTTTAGTAAAAATTTGCACAACTATTTAGTAGATTCAAGAGCATCTACCAATGTGATGCCCCTACCCATATGCAATGCTTTAGGGCTGCATCCTACTAAATTGTTAAAGAAAGTGACACAATTAGATAAAACAGAGGTGAGTGTGGTAGGAGAACTAACTCACATTCACATACATCTAGCATCTGATCCCATAATCTAATATTATATTGACATTCAGGTAGTTGATATACCTGATACCTATGGGATGTTACTCAGCAGAGACTAGTCGAAAACCCTTAACAGATATATGTCCACAGATTTTAGTCACATGTGGTTGCCCTAGAAAGGGATACCAAATCAAATAAGAATTGATGTTGAGCCTTGCATGAAGCACATGATCACTGAATATAATAAAACCAACGAGATCATCTATGTGGATGTAGAACCCGGAGTTTACTCCATTAGGCCACGGACTGTCAAGATAGAGGAGATCCTAATGTATGATGTTCATCATCATGATGATGACTCTCAGGATGACAAAATAGTTGTAGAACCTGATTGTAACCCTGAGAATGAAAATGAGGTAGGTCACTTCAGGAATTTCGAGATGCACTTATCTAGAGAGGTAAAATGATGTCAGTTGTTAGAAATACCTGTTCATGATATTCTAATTGATGGATGGTGTAGGTTGTATAATGAGGCACATTCTGAAAAAGCCTGTGATGCCTGCATAGACATGCTGGAGATGGAACAAGCATGCAGTGATGCATCAGCATCTTCATCATCCTCAGAGGTAAGTTCCTCAGACAGTGATAATGATAGTGACACTAATTGTTGTTTATTTCCTACAGGAACAGGAGAATGCACACACCATCATGGAGGTTATATTTAGATGATAGAGGAGATGCTGGTATGTGACCATAATAATGTTATAAGCAACAAGAAAATCACCCCAGGGAGTGATTGTTTGGTAGAATCAGATTATGAGTTATCTGATGAAGACAGAGGCAGTAATCTGTCTAAATTTGAAGAGTTTTTAGCAAAAGAGATTCAGAAGATGACACAGCAGCAGAGATCTCCACAAGATGCCTTAATTGAAGGCTGGTGTAGGTTACATGAAGCACCTCATTCAGAGACTACTTGCTCTCAGTGTCTACATCTTCTGAAAAGACAAACATTGCCTAGTCTAGAAGATTTACCTTCTGGTGATAAAAGGAAAGAAGAAACATCAGCTTCACATAAGAAATAAAAGATGAAGTCTGAGAAAGCTAAGATACCAAATTTAAAATTGATATCAGGTGGTGCAGCTGCCAAAGCCACAAAGAAAAAGGAAGGCTCAGATAAGCCTTTAGCTGAAGATAAGCCATGGATCCTTAGATTTGATGGATCCAAGTCAAAACAAGGAGCTGGAGTAGGGATAGATCTCACTGATCCATCTGGAAAATCCTACTTGGTAGCATACAGACTGTAATTCCCTTACACCAATAATGTAATAGAGTATGAAGCTCTAATTCATGGGATACTGTTTTCCCTTAAGAAGATAGTGAAAATTCTACATGTCTATGGAGACTTAGAATTAGTCGTGAGACAGGTAAGAGGAATTTACTCCTACAATTGTAAAATACTATCCAATTACAAACACAAGGTGTGGGACATGATTGAAGATTTTGATGCATTCAATATCACCCACGTACCCAGAGAACAAAATCATAGGGCAGATGCTTTAGCTTAGGCTGCCAGCACTTTGGAACCACTATCTATTTCTGGACTGAAAATATTTTTAGTAGAATTGGTATCAGTACCTTCTGTGCCTGACAATGTAACCAACCTCCATGTATTTGACGATGATCAGCATATTCTAGACTTCATCTCCAATAGGGATATATTTGATGCACAGATTAGAGATGAGAACAATGTGGAAGATCATGTTTGGGAAGAAGAAGAAATCTTAGAGTTGCCCAGCAATAAGATTCCTAAGGGAATGATAGAGCTAGAGAGAGCATTTGATCTGGACAACATGCTAAAACAAAAGGAATTTCCAAAAGCTGATGGAGGACAATATTTACAGGTTAATATTGGATAAGAGGATGAAAAGAAAAATGTCTTGATTGGGAAGGTCTATACAGAAGAAGAGTTGGAAGGAATAACCCAAGTTCTCAAAGATTACATCCATGTCATTGCCTGGACTTATGATGAGTTAAAAACGTATGACACGTCAGTCATCACTAACACCATACCCCTCAAGCCAGATGCCAAGCCTTTCAGACAGAAGCAAAGGCCTGTCAATGCTTTGCTGGAACCCATTATTTTTGAGGAGGTTAAGAAACTGTTAAATGCCAGGATCATATTTCATGTGAGGCACTCCACCTAGGTAGAAAACCTGGTCCCAGTGAGGAAGAAAAATGGAGACATCAGATTATGCGTGGACTTTAGGAATTTAAACATAGCATCTGAGAAGGATAATTATCCTTTACCTTCCCTGGATGAGGTCCTGCAAATTGTGAACGGTACCAAAATGATGTCATTTCTGGATGGTTTCTCGGGCTATAACTAGGTGATGGTGGATAAAATAAATAGATTGAAAACTTCCTTCACCACAAAGTGGGGGACATTCGCTTATAGGCGCATGTCATTTGGGTTAATAAATACTGGAGCAACATTTCCAGTGAGCAATGGACATAGCCTTCAGAGGCTTAATTGGAAAATGCATAGTCATATACATGGATGACTTAACAATGTTCTCTAAATATAGAGGAAACCATGTAGAAGACCTCAGAAATGTGCTTAAAAAATGTGAACAGTATGGGATATCCCTGAACCCCAAGAAATGCATATTTGGGGTAATAGCAGGAAAATTACTAGGCCACCTGATAACTGAAAATGGGATTATCATTGATCCTGACAGGGTGGAATCCATCATGAAGATACAGCTTCTTGGAAGTAAAAAGGAGCTCAAATCTTACTTTGGTAAGATTAATTTTGTTAGGAAATTTATCACTAGCATTGCAGAAATTGTTAGACCTTTAAATGCCATGCTCAAGAAGGACGCTAAAATTGAGTGGAAACTAAAAGCTAGAGCAACTTTTGAAGATATTAAAAAAGCTATATCTGATGCTCCAGTTCTAATCAGTCCAGACTATACTAGGGACTTTTGCATTTATTCATTTGCTTCAAAGCATACCTCTGTAGCAGTGTTAACACAGAGAAATGAAGAAAAAGAGGAAAAGCCCATCGCCTTCATGAGCTACCCTTTCAAAGATGCAAAACTGAGATACATGGATGTTGAAAGGTAGGCACTTGCTTTGGTCCAAGTTGTAAAGAAGTTCAGGCACTATATCCTGAGAAGTAAAGTGATTGTTATAGTACCTGATGCAGCAATAAAGATGTTATTAATGCAGAGTGAGCTATGTGAGAAAAGGGCTAAATGGATCACTGTCCTACAAGAATATGACATGGACAGTACACCCATGAAGCTAGTAAGAGGATAGGCATTAAGCCAGATGATTTCAGAGATTGACCCCAATATCATGAGTCGACAGTATGTTATTAATGCCAAGGACAATGGAGAATGGTACTCAGACATCAGGCACATCCTGATTACTGGAAGATGTCCTCCAAGACTGCAAGCCTCACAAAGGAGAGCCCTAAAAATAAGGTCACATAAGTATATGATGAAAGGGGGAGTCCTTTTCAAGAAAAAATATGAAGGGATATACCTAAGATGCCTGGAAAGGCCAGAAACAGACAAGGTCCTATCAGAATTACATGACAAGTTTGGAACAACACATGGGTCATCCTTGACCACTACTCACGCTATCCTCAAGGCAGGATACTACTAGCCCATAATTTTTAAGGATACTATTGAACACATTAAATGTTGTCATGTGTGCCAGGTTGCTGCTAATAGAGAGAGATCTGTTGCTCAACCTTTGCAGCCAGTGATGGAGATGCGCCCATTTGCTCAATGGAGAATGGACTTCATAGGGCCAATTAATCCTCCATCATCATCAGGCCACATGTATGTCTTAACTATTACTGACTACTGTACTAGGTGGACTGAAGCTGTCAACAGCAAGACCTGTAATGCTAAAGATGTCATTAGATTTCTGGAAAGTAATATAGTCACAAGGTATGGAGTTCCCTATGCTCTGGTATGTGACAATGGGTTAGCTTTTGCTTCAACAAGACTGTCAAGCTGGGCTTTTGATTATGGGATCATTTTGAAGTTCTCCTCAAACTACTATCCCCAAGGGAATAGATTAGCAGAATCCACAAATAAAAACTTACTGAACATCATAAAAAAGTTAATAGAAAAGAACCCAAGGGAGTGGAACACCCTACTGAAATATGCCTTGTGGGTAGACAGAACTAGGAATAAGGCTGCATTAGGAAACTCACCTTTTCACTTAGTATATGGGGTGGATCCCATCCTCCCTGTTAACCTAAAGATTCCTACACTGCAGTTTACACAAGAGTACCTAGGCATAGACAATAAGCAAGAAGTCAGGTTGCTTCAATTGATGCACCTGGAAGAGAAAAGAAGTCAAGCAATTGATTAATTTGCCAAACATCAGGCTCTTGTCAAATGTTGGTTTGACAAAAGAGCCAGGGTTAAGGCCTTCAAGATCTCAGATTTGGTCTTGATGTGGGACAAAGTGCATGAGAGGAAGGGAGATCATGGTAAGTTTGATAAACTCTAGATAGGTCCCTTCCAAATTTCTAAAATTTTAGGAGACAGAACTTACAGGCTTAAAAACTTGACAGGTGAGGATGTTCCATTACCAATTAATGGACAATTCCTCAAACATTATTTCCAAGCCTAAGTTAGCTTCATGAAAGTCATGTGTATCATAGTGTGTATATTTGTATAGTTGTTTGTATGGTTTTGTTTTGGTTTTTGTTTTGTTTGCTTGTTGAGTTTTGTTTTGGTTAGTCAAGATGATGCAGCTCATCACCCAATAAGATAACTAAATTGTTAGGATTCAAATGATGAGAACAAATTTATATATAGGTTATGACTTATTTTGAGAAGTACTTGTGATCAAGTCTGTGATATCTTTTCATCAGGGTGCCTTTTATTGACCAAAGCGACTCTTTCACAATGACTCACCTAACAACCTTGGGTTTGTTGAACACACAAGTATAGGTGTTAAGTGAAAAATCTAAAGGGACTCCCTTGCTACCAGTACAATCTCCAACCTAAATCAGCAAGTGACCATACCTTGCACACTAAGCTTACATGATGACATCATATTTATAGAATATAAAATATTGAAAAATCAGAAAAAGGAAATAAAATTAGGCCATCTAAGTAACTCTACCGAGGCTATAGACACCTGTTGGAAGTGGGGCTCTACTTAGGGGGTTTGTATAGATAACCTTGCCAGGGCTATGGACTCCTGCTAGTAGCAAGGCTCTATCTAGGTTGGCTATGAGGGATGATCCCAAACTATGTAGCTTAACATCAGTTACTCATGTTTTCAACTTACTTTCAAGATGAGGATAATTAATCATTTGCACACACCTGATCCTTTGTTAGCATTGTTGCCATGATGAAAACCTTATCATACAGAAAGATTATGATGCTTATACTCAGAAAGAGTTAGAATACTATATATGAATGTGATCACCTCGCTTGAAACATTGGGATTTGGTTGTTTTCTTTGGTGGCAAGTTGTTGTGTGGTTACACAACACGCCCCATTTTGACTTGACAAAATAGGGACCCAACTTTTTGCTTGGCTTGTTCTTGGTTTTTCTTCTTTTCGGCAGTCTGGTAAAAGTAAGTCATGCAGGTGACCCTGCATAAGGGAGCTGGGTAAGTCATCATGGTGTGGTTAGTTCATCAAAGTTAATATTTCATATCAATAACCTCATGGTTGGAAAGAGTACAAAATTTCATGCAGGTTTACCTTTTGGATCACCCTGATATTCCTTAGGAAATGAAAGTTATGACAAGTCAAAGTCCTAGTCAAACATGATATTCTGAGGGGGGTCATATTCCTTAACATCAGTCATCTTATGTAAGATCACCCCGATGCTAGTTTATTACCCAATAATCATTTGGTCCAAAACGCTAGACGTCAATCTTACGTGATAGTGGTATTTACCCATCAAACAGCTTCATATATTTTGTGGGGGTCATATTTTAAATATCACTTGATATTTCAAATATCACCCGATATTGCAAATATCACCCTGTTGCAAAATATCACCCCAGTGCCAATATACTGATGACGTCATCCAACCCCGATGAATAAAGAAAATCACCCCGATGGTGATGTCATCATCCTTTTTACCTCGCAGAGGTATATTTCCAACGATCACTCTTTTTCAATAACATGATGGTGACGTCATCTCAATCTTTTGAAAGGGGGTCACTTTAGTTTTGAGCGGTCACATTTTAAACATTCCCTGATCTTCAAAACATGACCTGATATTCTCAACATCACTTGATTCCTTGACATCAGTTTTCTCGCTTAAAGGTGGAAAGTCATATTACATAGGGGGGTCATATTTCAAATATCACCCAATCTTCTAAAGATCACCCCCCCTCTTCTTGCCTTGTAACATTTAATGCACATAAATGCAGTAGGTGGATTCCTACCGATTGTGAATATGATACAAACACCTGGCAACATCCATGGATTTCATGCAGAAGATCAATGGTTTTAATCGATTTAACCTGGTTTTGCCCTATGAATGAGGTTAAAAGTGAATTTACAAGGTCATTTTGCATTTACCTTGCGAAGAAATGAGAATTTACAGAGTGGACATTAATACCCTCATACAAGCTACCTATGAATAGATATACAACGTATGGCATAATGGAGCACATGATCATCATCATTTGAGTCCCTTTTTCATAATCATTAGCTAAATCTAGGAGATAAGCGTTATCAGGTAAGTAATTAAAAACCATCCTGTTGTCATTTTTTGCATGTCCAGGTAGTATGCTTTTTCGCTGGTTTGAAATCATAAGTATGCATATCATGATGAAATATAAATTAATAAGTATAATATGCATGATGTTGTAAACGTATAATGTTGTATGCATGCGTGTGAATATTATGGTAAGACCAATCGTGTTCATTGTAGGAATCCATGGCGGACATAAGGAGGAATAGGTCTAAGTCTGAATTTCTTAAGCCTATGTTTGCTCAACCTAAGGGACTGCAGTTCAAGTATGGTGTCATCAGAGATACTCATCAGGGAAACATAGATTTAATAGCATGGTCGTCCAAGATGCATGATGATAAAGATAGTACCCTACTAGACGCCATATTTACATTAGGAATGTAGCATGCGGCTGGATTTACCTATTCCATGGAATCTCCAGAATTGATAATAGAATGTGCCAGAAATTACAACCCTCAGATGAGGCGGGTGGAGAAACATGGAAGGGTTTATACAGATTTGTCAATAAAAGGGATTACGTCTACTTTCGATCTCCTAGTTGGAAAGAAAGTATTCAGTATGGAACTGTGCAAACTGGAGATTGAATACAAAAACAATAAAAAGAATGCCAGAAAGAAGATATATCAGTGGAGATCTAAGAAAAACACTTACACTGCATTTGCCAAATTACCAGTGCATCTGTACAAATTTGATTTTGATGATGAATATCAGTATATGATTGCCCTGTTCAGCAGGGTGACAGGCTAGCCTACTACTAGAAGCTTCAAGGATTAGATGTTTGGAATCATCCAGATGTGCCTTTATACATATAACAAGTCATTATGGGCTAAGATCATCAGTGATGCTTTAGATGAACAAATGATGAATTTAGGAGGCCTAGAGTGTTCATTTTACATGACTTCATATGTTGTATATTCATGTTCTTATAAAGGAACATTTGATTCACTGACCACAGTTGGAAAGATTGGTGGGAGTATTAATGATGCCCATATATGGGACCATTATCCTTAATTGTAGAGAAAAGACTATCTCCTTAACTATAAATTGGTGAATGATGCATTTTATATGCATCTGGTTAGAACAATGGAGGAGGATAGAACCAAAAGATTGAGTATGGAAGCTCAGGAAGTTATATACAAGCATGGTGCCCAGTTCATCCAGTTTGCCACATTTTCCTATATCAGAATAGAAGGTTTTGAAGTACAGCATTAATGCTACCCAGGTACCCTACTTCTGGGGTAGTCTTGATGTTGATTTTGAGACAGATATTTACTATACTGGATGCATACAAAGAAAACAAGAAAATACCTCGAATATTGTTTCCAGTAACTATAGGGTGGTACATATGCCCTGATTTAGAAGGCATAAAGAAGGCCATAGGGGGTCTGAACCTAATGAACTTATAGCCATTTCCATTGGCTAGATCATATGATCCCTATGGAAGAATGCAAAAGATCATAGGGAAGCCCATACATCAGAAGCACTTAGAGGATTTCTAGACTGACTGTGAGGATGAGGCTAAAGTCAGAAGAAGAAAATATCAGACTCACCCTCAATCAGATTAAGACATTTGACTGCATTCCAGTGCCTGCACAATTAAAGAAAGATGATGGCAAGACCATGTCCAACGAGTATGAAGATAATAAGGTGTATAATGACACCATCTTAGCCCCTGACCTAACACAACCTAAAGACATTTCACTAGATCAGTTTATAGGTGGGGTGCTGCAGTTGACCCAATCATGGGTAAATGAAAAAATCAATACATTGAAGAAGAAAGGTGTGGCCATCACTATAGATAACAAGAGGAAAAGGCAGGAGATTCTTGATGAGGAATATGATGACTTTCTTGTTGAGAAGAGAAAAGCTAATGGAGAAAAGCTGCCACCTTAGAAACAAAGCAAAAGACCCCCCAGAGGAAGGAAGACTGATAGTGAACCTAAGGGGGTGATAATTGAAAGAATTGATATACTAGCTGAAGGTGCATCTGCATTAGGATAGGCATCAGCCTCATCTGCACAAACCTTTGATGGATAAACCAAGTAAAAAAAGAATCCTGAGGCCAGCTGTAGAGACTGCAAGAGTACAAGATAAGGGCCAAAACTCACAACAAAATGTGAAAGAGGATATCATTCTTGAGGAGGAGCCAGTGAATAAAGAGCCTGCAAGAGATGACCCCATGATGGTCACAAGAAAAAGGAAGGCACCCCTGGTGGCATCACCACCTAAAAAATAGAGAACATCTATGAGGGGTGAGATAAGACATGACCCTATAGTATTAAGGGGAGCTAGTAGTGAAGTGTTCAGGAATGAATTGCAACATGATGTGTCACTTCCTACCATCATTCAGTTTAAGACTGAGAAGGCTAAAGAGAAAGCAAAAGAAGCCACTAGAGTAGGCCAAGATGGTCCTTTGTCACTGGAGGAAATTGTGGACCTATCAGATGATGAGGTGGTACAAAAAGTAGCTTCTTAGCAGATGGAGACCCTAGATTCTAACACTCGCATGACCCCACATGGAACCCCATCAGTACAGATGGTGATGTTGGAAGAGTTGAAGCAAACAGAGCAAGAGAAAGAAAGTAGCCCAGGGAAGGAAGCCCAACAAATTGGGCTTGATAAGTTAGTTGATCAGGTAACTAGCCCTGCAGTGATAGACCTAACATACAGGGAGGATGTAAGTCCCAAACATCAAGTAGGTGCACTTGATAAAGTAGAAAATGTTGAGGAAGTCAAGCAGACAGAAGTGGAAAGTCATACTCTAGATATGGGCCAACAACAACAGGAGGTACCAACTAAGCCCAAAATAGTAGAGGTCCAACAAAAGGGCAAGAATAATAAAGACACATTAGGTGATGATGCCCCCCTAACTCAAGAAACCTTAGGGGATAAGGAAACATGAAGTCATGATGGCCTTAACACCCAAGAGGGAGGTACATCAGGTGTGGAGCAAAATGTAGCCCAGGATTAAGTAGATGCACCTAGTACAAACATAATGATATCCATAGATACAAATATACCTCAAGATGAGGAAATTCCCAAAGTGGATGAAACACAAAAGGAGGGAATATAAGATCAGGTCTAGGACTAACATGTAGATACACCGCAAGATCCTCCTCTGCAAGAGGAAGTTCCTCAAGAGGAAGAAATACAACAAGATCCCCCTCATGATGAATATTATGAGGAAGAAATAAGTAAATCACCCTCTCCATCGAGAACCGAGACAAATGCTGGAGATTAGGGTGGACATGATGATGATGATAGACACCAAGGATTTGGAGATCAAGTACCTCAATGACTTGAGAAAGAAATAGGTATGAAATCAAGTTTTGAGATTCAAGAATTTGATATTTCAACATTGTTTTCAGAAACCATCATGAAGCCTAAGAGGAAAACCAGATTAACATCTACAATTAGAAGAGATCCTGCTACAGATAGAAGGACTGCCTAGGTAGCACTTCCCATTGTTGATAAAGAGAAAGGAAAAATTGCCCTAGAAGAATTCCATATCACCACAGTTGACTTGGGGTTTGCTAATGAAGACTAAGAGGGTCAGGAAGGGAAGGATATAATTGATTCTTAAACCCAAAGGGTGAAGAAAGAAAAGGAGAAGAATAAGTAGCATAAAGAGCACATTGCTTAGCTACACTCATACATAAAAGGGTTGATTAACCCTGACAATACATCATTAGATCAGGCAGTCCTATTGACTGCAATCTATCAAGAGGAGGTTAATAAGTTAGACCTTATGAAGCATGAGTCAGTGATCATGAGGAAGTGGATGCTGTCAGCACTCACAGGAGCTGAGGAAGTAGTGAGAGCCTCTTTAAGGAGGTGGAAGAAGGTCATTCAAGTTAGAGAAAGCCTTGGGTGCTCTAAGTGAAATAAAGAGGATTAATCCTCAAGTCCTGATAAATTATCAGGTGCTGAATAATAACACTGCCATGCTAGTGGATATTTGGTATAGGGACATCAGGTTTGAATGTGATGTACTAAAGAAGTGCAGTAGTAAGTTAAGAGATATTAGTGTGAAACTGTACAGCATGATGTCCTATGAAGCAGAAGTCTTGGAGGCCTTAGAGGGAAAAGTAGAGGGGAAAATTGAAAACCAAGATGCAGACTTTGCCATAAAAGCTCTGCATGATAACTTGCAACCAATGGCTGATGATCCTCTCACCCACCTAACGGAAGAAGTAATGAACAAGATAATGAGGATCAAAGTTAGGGTGGAGAACTATAATGAAACATTGAGCAACAGGAAGGGTAAATTGGAGACCCTTAGAGATAAATTTCAAGTCCACAAGCACACCATCAGTAAAGCCAAAATTCAGCATGCCGGGGAAGTTGATAAAATAGTAGAAGCATATGAAAATATCAGGACAATAATGCAGGTCCATATACAAGGCGATATTCATCAGGGTGATGATGACACAAAAAGTGATGATCATGATGATCATGATTATGAAGAAGAAGAACCTGAGTAAATGAAGATGTGCCATGAGGGAAACATATGCATTAGGTACTTAGAAGAAAATAAGTCACCTAGATGGTTGCCAGCTAGCAACCTGTGCCACGAGAGATAGTTGACCAAGTCAAAAGGAATATGCACTGTTGATCTTAAATTGATAAATCTTGACCGCAGGTCATTTGTAATTGCTCCCTCACCTTATTCTACAAAAGGTGCAGGGATGCCTTATTTTGAACATTCAGAATCTTAATTGAAATTTGATTGTTGAAATATCGGGGCTTATTTCAAAGTTATTATAAACATACATGTTTTTGCATACTTAATGAAAGAGAAGACCATTATGATTACAAATCATTATAAATCCTGAGTAATCTATGTCTGGATTCTTGATACATGCTTTGATTAGTTGCATCCCTTGGAGTGCTTATCAGTTTGCTTGTATTGTTTTCATTCATCATCCTTTGAAGTTAGCATCATTTGTATCTAGCTGTGGAACATCCTGGTGAAAATATGGTTTGATTTCTTCTCCTCATGACTGTATCAAGTGTCTATGTGACTCAATAGCTGAAGATTCATCATAATTTGAAGTATTCTTTTCAATTTATTTTAATTTCATAAATTCACCATCACAATTGCAAATAATAGATAATCAGAAGCAAATAATATGAAATATGCAGACATCTTGTAGACAACTAAATATTCATAGCATATTTAGAGTTAAAGCATGTACAATTGATAAATATCATGTAAAGATCTAAGTATAGACACATTATTTGAAAAAATATACTATGTAGAATAACCCTTCTGTGTAGCATCTTTACAGGAACAGAATATACTGATAAACAAATGTAAGGCCCCTGA
Source organism: Cunninghamia lanceolata (assembly GCA_027924645.1). Lineage (NCBI taxonomy): Eukaryota > Viridiplantae > Streptophyta > Pinopsida > Cupressales > Cupressaceae > Cunninghamia > Cunninghamia lanceolata. Next base: position 1,700,725 of record BSBN01000609.1, read on the forward strand.
ATGGAAAGCAGCAACACACATCAACCACTGAGTAACATTAGTAGATTATGAACTAATCCACGGAGACTTGGGATCATGAATTCTTTGAATTCATCCTATCTTTCAAGATGAGTAAATGTTGTTGTGTAACTTTTATTCTATGTTTGCTTATGACTAACATCATGATCAACAGGAAGCTGAATGCAATATTTGAGCCAAAGAAGCGTTATTGAGTGCACTGACTAATACAGAATTGGCAAACGTCTTGGATTTGAAAACTACCCATGAAATCAGGAAAAAGTTGGAAAATCTTTATGATGGTGACAAATATGTCAAATGTGCTAAGCTACAGAGCATGAAAGGTAAATATGAAAGGTTGGTAATGAGTGAAGATGAAAACATTACTTCCTACATGCAGAAAGTGAATGAACTTGTGACTGATATCAAAACTGTTGGTGGAGTATTGGAAGATCCGGAGATTGTTACCAAAGTGCTCAGATCCTTACCTGCAACATACAAGCATAAAGTTGCTGCCATTGAAGAAATTAGGACAGTGACAACTATTACAAGGGATCACTTAGTTGGCAAGCTCTTAGTATTTGAAATGAGTGAGTTTGGTCATTCTCTTCCTAAGTCTAAATATGCATTTAAGGCTAGTGTATATGCAAAACAAAGATATGATCCCAATGAAAGCTCTTCAAGAAGATCAAATAGATTTGCTAAGGTAAGGAAGGATCTTTAAGATGATGAAATTGAGTCTGCTGAACTTGAAGCTCTTATTGCCAAAAAAAAGCCAAGAGGATCAGGTAAGTATGAAGGAAAGTTTCCATTCAAATATTTTTCTTGTAATAAGATTGGTCATTTTGCCTCAAGATGTCTAAAGAGGGTTTCAAAGCCAAGCCCTAATAGATATAAAGGTCAGAAGAAATGCTACTATGTCCAAGAAGCTAGAGAAGAAGGAGTCACAGATGATGAATCTAATCATTGAGGTTCCACTGAAGGTGATTGGGTGTTCATTGCTATCAAAGAAGAAGATCTGGTGTCTGCTGAATCTGTTAGCTGTACAAATGTGGAAAGTGCCTTGGCTGCTCAGATTGTTGAAAAGGATGAATGGGTGATTGATAGTGGATGTTCTCATCATATGACTGGTGATAAAAGTAAGGTTGTAAGCTTTAAAAAATATGAAAGTGGAATTGTGAAATTTGGAGACAACTTAACTAGTAGAATCCGTGGCAGAGGATCCATCTCTTTTGATGGTAAGAATAACACTAATGATGTTCTATATGTGGAAGGACTAAAGCATAATCTTCTTAGTGTTGGGCAGTTGGTTACAAGAGTTATGATCTCTGATTCAAGGATGGAAAATGTAGAATCTTGGAAAGCTCCAGAATTGAAATTACATCTGGTACTCAAACTAGAGGTAACATCTTTCATTTAAGTAGTTATGGCAAAGGATGTTTGATTGATCAGATAGATCAAAGTTGGTTGTGGCATAGGAGAATGTGTCATGTGAATTTTGATAACATTGTCAAGATAAGTTCTACTCAAGCTATGAGAGATCTTCCAAAACTTGTGAAACCTGATAGCATGTGTAGAGAATGTCAATTGGGTAAGTAGAACAAAACTTCATTCAAAAGTAAAGAACAATTTTCAAGTGGACGGTTGGAACTTGTGCATACTGATCTATGTGGTCCTGCTAGAATCGGGAGTGTGCAAGGAGACAGATATTTCATGTTTCTGATTGATGATTACTCCCAGATGATGTGGGTAACTTTCTTAAAAGAAAAATCAGAAGCTCTTGACAAATTCAAGGTGTTCAAAATTATGGTGGAAAATGAGATTAGTAAGAAGATAAAGTGTCTGAGATTCGATAGAGGTGGAGAATTTACCCTGGTGAGTTTGATTCATTTTATGAAAAGCATGGAATAAAAAGACAGTTATCTGCTCCTAGGACTCCTTAGCAAAATGGAGTTGTGGAAAGAAAGAACCAAACCATTCAAGAAGCTACTAGGGCCATGATGATGGAAACAAATGTTCCTCAAGTTTATTGGAGAGAAGTTGTGAGTACTACTGTCTACACTCTTAACTAGGTGCAGATCAAAGGCAATTCTGGTAAGACACCTTATGAACTATGGTTTGGTCATCCTCCTACTGTGAGATATTTCAGAGTTTTTGGTAGTAAATGCTATATCAAAAGAGATGAGGATTTAGGCAAGTTTGATACAAGAAGTGATAAAGGAATATTTCTGGGTTACTCTACTCAAAGCAAGGCATACCAATGCTTTAACAAGAGATTGAAAAAGATTGTTGAAAGTGCAAATGTTAGAGTTGATGAGAGTAAAGAAGGTCATTCTAGGTCTTGCGGATATGATTCAGATGATCAAGATGAAAATCAAAGTCAAGGAAGACAAGTTCAAACCCAGATTTAGATCCAGATTAATCTAGAAAATTCAATGACTCAAGCGGATAGCGCTAAAGTTGAGGAACAAGCTCAAGAAATAGAAGTTTAGGAAAATCCCAAAACTCCAAAGTATGTAAGGATGAATCATCCTGAAAATAAAGAAGAGATTTGTTTGATTTCAAAGATTGAGCTGAAATCAGTAAGTGAAGCCTACAATGATGAAAACTGGATAAAAGCAATGGAAGAAGAATTAATGCAAATTGAAAAGAATCACACTTGGGATCTTGTTTCTAGACTAGAGGACAAAAATGTGATTGGAACTAACTGGGTCTTCCGAAATAAACTAAATGAAGATGGTGAAGTTGTAAGAAACAAAGCAAGGTTAGTATGTAAAGGATATTCTCAAGTGGAAGGAATTGATTTTGAAGAAACTTTTTCTCTGATAGCAAGAATAGAAGCAGTCAAATTATTTCTTGCATTTGCTGCTTTCAAAGATTTCAAGGTATACCAGATGTCAAGTTAGCATTCCTAAATGGAGAGCTAGAAGAAGTCTACATTGAGCAACCAAAAGGATTCCAGTTGTTTGATCAAGAATATATGGTTTGTAGACTAAGAAAAGCTTTGTATGGACTTAAACAAGCCCCAAGAGCTTGGTATGCAAGATTGGATAAGTATCTGCTAAAGATAGGATTTACCAAAGGCACTGCTGATAGCAATCTTTATTTCATGATTGATCATGAGCATATATTAATTGTTGAGGTATTTGTTGATGATATCATTTTTGGTGGAAATGGAAGTATGTGTAAGAAATTTGCTGATCAGATGCAAAGTGAATTTGAAATGTCCATGTTTGGTGAGATGAATTTCTTCTTAAATCTACAAATCACTTAGTTAGATAAAGGTATCTTCATATCTTAGTCTAAATATGTGAGAGAATTGTTGAAAAAGTTTGGAATGGAGGACTCAAAACCAGTAAGTACTCCTATGGTAACCAGATGTAAGTTGAGTAAAGATGATAATTCACCTAAGGTAGATCAGAAAAGGTATAGATCAATGATTGGAGGATTTCTCTATCTGACTCAGACCAAACCTGATATCATGAATGTAGTTGGACTTATTGCTAGATTTCAAGTTGATCCTAGAGAATCCCATGTAGTAGAAGTCAAGAGAATTTTTAAATATCTTAAAGGGACACTTGACTATGGCTTGTGGTATCTAAAGGAAAATGACTTCACTCTTCATGCATATACTGATGCTGATTGGGTAGGAGATGTGGATGACAGGAAAACTATTAGTGGTGGTGCATTCTTCTTGGGAAGAAGATTAGTTTCTTAGTTGAGCAAAAAGCAAGAGGCAATATCTCTATCTACTGAGAGGTAGAGTACATAGCAGCAGTAAGCAATTGCACTCAATTTTTGTGGATGAAGCAAATGTTGAAGGATATCAGAGTGGTATTTGAGGAGTCTGCTACAATCTTCTGTGATAATTCAAGTGCAATAAACATCTCCAAGAATCTAGTGTTGCATTCAAAAACAAAACACATATCCATCAAGTTTCATTTCTTGAGAGAAAAAGTAATTGAGAATGAAGTCAAAATGGAGTTTGTTTCTTCAAAGGATCAGATTGCCTAAGGATACTTTTGAGTATCTTAGAGAGAAGCTAGGGTTTATTACCCCTCCTGATCAAAATTAAGATACACTAGAGTGCATCAATCTGGTGGAATTCACAATCATATCTTGTGATCCGAATTGATGTTAAGGAGGTACTACTCAGGGGGAGTAGTCAGCATGCAAGATTTGAGATTGATCTAAAACAAAAAGGAGAAAAGACTACAAATATGTGCCCTTTGCCATTGATGTCAAAGGGGGAGAGAAGTCATGTGAAAAACTAGTTGTTGATGAAAGAGGGAGCAATGAAGATAGTGGTTGCAGAAGTGATAAGAGAAAGGAGGAGAAGTTCTTATGGTTGAATAAATTTTTCACATCATACGTTTCCATCAATGACAAAAGGGGAGATTGTTGCAAATATGCACTTAATTGGTATTGTCATTGATGTTAACATATTCTTGTTGCCATTGGTGTCAACTGTATCCTATTTTGTTAGAAGACTGGAATGGTGAGAATATTGAGAAAATTAATGAAGTTCAATGTATGAAAACCACATGGCTATGTAGAGGATTGTCTGAAGTAGCTCCAGTCAAGATTTGAGAGGTCCGTATAATGATTTGAAGAAGCTATGGTCATCTGGGTAGAACTAGGTTTTGCTATGTTCAAAAGAGACAGAGTGATAGTAAACTGGTCAGGATTGCTCTACATTGAAATATTATGATCTACAGATCTAGAGGCATGTTTGGGAAGTCAGTGTGTATCATCAACTCAAGTGGTTAGTGGTTTGGAGGTCTACAAGCAATCTTTCTTTTATGACAGTCATGACAGATAGTGTTCTTGAGGTTTTGGATGAAGATACAAGTGATTCTGATGACTTGGAGGAGTGCAAATATTTTTTGTTGAATTCAATGTGCTTGTGGAGCACTCTGGATCATGTGGCCACTATGTTGGAGGTCCACATTGAAGATTGAGCTCATTGTTGAAGGTTTCTTCCTTGTTATTATTGTTCTTCCTAGTCTTGGTCGACCAGATGATTCAAGAGTGTTGTGGATGATCTAAGTGTTGCAAGTATGGGCCTAATCGGTGTTGTCATTGATGTTAACATACTCCTGTTGCATTGATGTCAAGGATTGGATGAGTTGTGTGCTAAGGATATTGAGAAAATTAGCCCTATCAGAAATAGAGAAGAACAGTAAAGTCAGTCAAGCTCCATGAAGTGAAGATTCCAAACAATTGAAGATTAGAGTATGGACATCAAAGGGTTTGTAGATATATGTCTGAAGGTGCTTCTGTAAAGATTTTAGAGATTTGTATAAATATTTGGAGAAGTTATAGCCATATGAGTAAAACTGGTTCTGGCAGTTGTTCAAAGGTGATAGATTAACACAAATTGGTCTAGTGAGATCCAGAAATGCAATATCTTGTTCTGCAGATCTGGTGGCATGTTTGGGAAGCCAATGTGAATTGAAAACTCAATTGGTTCATGGTCTGGAGGTCTGTAAGAAATTTTTCTTATGTGACTGTGATGACTGGTTGTGTTCTTAAGGTTCTGGATGAAGATGTGAATGATTTCAGCAAGTAGAAGTGGTGTGGATGTTCTTGGTGTTTTAGGCAAGCTTGTGGGGGTCTCTAGATAGTGTCTAGTTCATGTTCATAGTCCGCATTGAAGATAGAACTCGTAACTGAAGATTTACCTTTGGGTGATGATGTTCTTCTCAATCCTGGCCAACCGGATGTTTTACACATGTTGAGGATGATCTTGAAGATGTTTTATGAAGCATGGAATGTTCCTCTAAGAAGATTGAAGTCCCAGTTATGTGTGGCTGACAGGGTAGTGACACGCATAAAGTTTTTGTAATAAAGTTGTATTTGTGTAATTGCTCTGTAATAAAATAGAGCATGTGTTGTGTTGACTTTGATGATCATCCCGAAGTCGATGTCTTATACAAATAAGATTTGTGAAGTCATTTCAAAAAATGTGGGGTTGTGATGAGAAAGTGATAGAGAGGAAAGGAATGAAAAGCAGAGTAGAAGTGTTGAGCCTAAATGGAACTGTCTCAAGCATGGTGAAGATGCTAATCTCTAGTTCAAGTATGTAATATTTATATTATTCTATAGATAGTGTGTCTCCTATAGGTAGTGGGCCTCTTGTGAGTAGTGTGCTCGGGTAGTGAACCCTAATTGGCAAGTGCCATTTTTGTTCTTCTTATTTTTTTAATAGAGAATACAATCTTGGGTTAGTCACCCTGTGGTTTTTCCCTTAACTGGGTTTTCCACGTTAAAATCTTGGTTTCATATGTGTTGAATGTGTTTCTGCACTTAAGTTATTGCATTTTGCTTTCATGATTAAATAATTATTATATGAGAAGGATTTAAGGATTTAAAGATCAGAAGGTTTGGTGACAACTGATTCACCCCCCTCTCAATTGTCTATTCTAAAACCAACAATTGTTATTAGAGCTAAGTTCCTCTAAAATAGCTTAACTACTTAAGGATATCTAGGATGTCTTCCTACAAGAAGGATAGTCCAAGGTTTGATGGAACGAAATACACTCTTTAGAAAAACCACATGGAATGTCACTTGCAATGTATGGGATTTCAATATTGGAACATGACTATAAAAGAGTATATTCCTCCAAAGAATGGTCCAACAACTCTAGATGAAATCGGAGATGTCTTGTGATGTTCACAACACGCCCCATTTTACTCCTAGGCAAAATGAGGACCCTTGCTATGGCTGTTGCTTTTTGCTTGTGTGTGTTGTTATGCTTCACGGTAAAAGGGAAAAGGGAGTGAAGTGTTACAAACCTTGTTGAAAATAGAGAAAAATTGCATTCAGTACCAGAGCATAATATGGGTGGATTCCTTGTCAAAAATAAATAGGGGTTGCTTTTTGAACCATCTTAAAATTCTCTGTATTTTGCAAGTTATGAGTATTTTGGTAAAATGTACATTCGGGTTTGTATGTTGCATATACAAAGTTGTTTGTATATGCAAAGTCATTCATATACATATCGGGTTGCATATACAATGGTCTTTGTGTGTTAGGTTGTTGTATGTACACATACAAAGGGTTTTGTATATCGGGTTTATATACATTGTTTCCCTTGTATGCATTTCGCTAATGTTCAATCTATACATGCAAAGTGGACCCGACACGGTTGAAAGTTGAAATGAATATTTTGTTAAGTCCGTCGAATGTACTTTTTGGTTTGTATGTTTGAAAGTACAAAATATACAAAGTGGATATACAATAGGTTATGTGCAATCCGCGGACCCAAAAAGTTTGTTAAACAAGGTTAAGTCCTTGTTTATATGTGGGCTTGTATATTGGTGAGATACAAAGGCTATATACATTGCGCGGACCCAAAAAAATATTAAAATTTGTTAAGTCGTTGTATGTTTTGTGTAATATATATATATATATAAAACATACATTGCGATGTGCATTGGTTACATACATGCGCTGGAACTAAAAAGTTATCAAATAGAGTTAAATGCTTGTACATTCCACGCTTTGTATGTATGTTGCGAAACATACATTAAAAGATGCATTTAAGCTAGAATTCAAATGAATTTTAAATCCGATTTATGCAATGTATCAAAACCTGAATGTATATTAAGAGATACATTGCATAACATACATTTCTTTATGCATACAGGCTAGAATTCAAAGGAGATTAAAATACGGTATAAAGCATACATCACATCCGATTGTATATCAAAAGATGCATTGCATTTTTATACATCACGGATTTGATAGGTAAATAGACTACGGTCTATAAAGGGGTTGAAGTCTGACAGGGACATACAAAGGAATTTGTATGTATCAGCTTGTATAAATTGCAAAGCATATCTCCATATACAAGTGATACATACAAGCGATTGATGCAAAAGGAAAAGTACAAGTTAAGGGTACAACTCAGACCCAAATAGGAAGTTAAAAATGAAAAGGTCCTTGTATGTTCAGAACACTTATATGTTAGGATATACAAGCCCGGTATATAAGGAATTGAATATGCATTCTTGGGATGCAAGGAAAAGGGCAGGAAAGCAAAGTGATAAGATTTTGAAGTTATTTTGGATCCCGATAGCATGTTTTTGGTCAATGATAGTTGACTTGACCATTTTAAACATTGTATATCCATTTGGATGTGCAATTTTCATGGATTCATGACCTGATATCTGTGTTTGTAATTTTGGCCTAATTTAATGTTTATCTTCCTGCTAGTTTATTAAATGATGGTGCTTAAATCTTGTTTGTTTGCTACAGGATGTTGGAGCTATTTCAAAGTAGCTGAAAGTTGCAGAGTTGCTAACACAGTGGTGGCGTGTAGGTAGATATAAAGACAGAAATTTAATGGCGAGGACATCACAGACAGCGGATCAGATCCCAAGGGGTTGCAAATGTAGGAGGAGGACATCATTGAAATCACTTCCATAACTGCAAACCATGATAAATAATAAGTAGAACAAAGAAATATGCTGACATCTCATAGAAAACTAAATATGATTAGCATATTTGAGTCAAATACATGTAGTGTTGAAAATATCATGCAAAGAATTGCAAATAATAGTAGAAATCATGTAAATGTTAACATGTAGACACATTATTTGAAGAAATATATTGTGAAGGGCAACCTTTTTATGTAGCATAGTTGCAAAAAATAGAATCTACTGATCAACGTAAGGCCCCTGAATGATTAACAGTAACACACATCAACCACTGAGTAACGTCAGTAGATTATGAACTAATCAACGGAGACTTGGGATCATGAATTCTTTGAATTCATCGTATCTTTCAAGATAAATAAAGGTTGTTGTGTAAACTTTTATTTGTGTGTTTGTGTGTGACTAACATCCTCTTCAACACTTTTATTGGCACTAGAAGAAGGGCCCTGAACAAGGAAACTGTAGATTCCTATAAACATTGCTGAAATATCCCGTCAGTTTCAAATTTTGACCATAAACACAGCCTTGGCTAGGGAGTTCCAACTAATCTTTACAGTAAACCAACCAATTTTCCTTAAAAATTTGAGAAATCTTAGCTTTCAGGCCAAATACCAGGTCCATATCTAGTGGATTCCTTGAAGAATTGCCTATCAGGGGATTTAGACCTAGAATTGTGGACATTCATCACTCTCCTGATCCTAGTGCATCTGAAGCTTCACTAGAACGTACTCCTATAACTCCTATTGGCTTACAAACACCTACAGGACCACCTGTCACACCTCAGGTCCAACCTCAACCGGTCATACCTCAGGTCCAACCTCCACCGGTTGCAATGTCATTTTTTATAGCAGAGTCACCTTTGACTTTCATTGCATATCGTGCTTTGCCTAAAAATCCTGATAAAATTTGTCCTAGGTATCATCCATATCAGGATGCTGATGATCATTTCAGAACATTCAAGGAAGCTTGTTGCAGAGCTAGAATTGAACATGAAGATGTGGTATGTAGGTTATTCCTATTTTCCTTAGGGGAAGAGGCCTATAACTGGTATATCAGTCTTGGTCAGGTTCAGTTGGTTCATGGGATGCCTTAGAAAAAGCTTTCAGGGATAGGTTCAAGGTACCTATAGATCCTTCAATGAACTATCATTTATTTGCCACAATCAAGAGATTTGAAGGAGAACCTATCGCTAATTTCAATGCTAGATTCCAAAAGATGCTATCTAAGGTAGTTGCTCCCTATGTTGTAACAGATGAAGCTACTAGGAGCATTTATTACTTAGCTTTAGATCCCTTGACTTCCATGTTCATCAAGAGAGCACATCCTAGTGTAACAACTTTGGCAGAAGCTTTTAAAGAAGCTATCAAAGTCAGCTAGCAATTGGCTCCTGCTCCCACACCAAATATTGCCTTCCCTACACTTCCTAGTTATCCTACATATCCTATTCACCAACAGACCAATGGAGTCATAATACCTTTAGTTGTGATGCCATCCCCTTTGCAGATACCTCGACTCAATATCATGCCACCACCAAATGGAAATGGCTAGATGTTACAATATCTAGGACAAACACAAGTACCTCAAGTTGTGGAACAATCCAACAATAACAATGGATCTTCATTTTTCAAGCCTCAGATGGAGAGTGTAGTGGCCAAGGTTCAGGAAGAGAAAGAAGAAATCAAAGAAATATCAGCATAGTTAAGGAAACTTACTACTGAGATCACTCATCTGAGGAGTCAAAACTTTTATTCTCAGCCGAATCAAAATAGAGGTTATGCCAATGATAGACTTAATTATCCTGATAGGGGGTAGAACAATAATTACAATAACAATGGCAACAATAATCCTCCTAGACAGCCTAGAGTGTGGAACACTAGGCCAAACAATGGTTCCTTACCATCACCCCTAGACAATCAGCCTCCTAGTGAACCTAAACAAACCACTAGAGTAAACCTTGCAGAGGCAGCACTTACAAACTAGTGCAGGATGCATAACACCAATGCTCATGCAAAGCTAGATTGTCCTCAATTCAAGATTGCGGCTAATATTTTCCAAGCTAAAGTGTCCAATACTTTAGGAAATCCACCTTATGCAGAGGGAAATGAAATTGTCCCCTGTGAATATGATTATACCTTAGTGCTAGAAAGCTTCATACAAGATTACACCTCAACATGTGAGGAGTCAGCTATGGATTTTGAATCCAACCATGTTTTTCCATTTGAGGATGAGAATGAGCCATCAATTGAACATGAGGAGGTAAATGCTTATCAACAACCCTAGGGTAGGCATAATTACAACTTGAGGAATAACTCAAACAGATCTGCTGATCCTTTGACCACATCCTTGCCTCCAAACAATTTTAACACTCCACCTGATCCTAAGGCAAGTAATAACCCTGGATTCCCCAAGGTTAATGCTCGATATTTGGCACCACAGAACACAACATGAAAAGCTGCAAATCTGCCTCCTGAGTCTGACAAGTTGGTCACTTATCTGATTGATGAAATGAAAAAGATCAAAATCAGCCTACCATTGTCAGAGTTGCTTAAAACCCTTGCTATCAGGAATGCTTTCATGAAATCATTAGATGATCCTACTCAAAAAGAGGATAGTCATACCTCAGGCCAGTTTGTAAATAAAGATCATGCTACTAGGGATGTTAATGTTAAAAATAAAGTGCCAACTATTGTTCAAGCTGCAAAGACTTCCCACATGACCCTATACAAAGACAAGAGTAAGTCACCTCCTTTCCTCCTTACTATAAGGATGTTTGGTAAAAATTTGCATAACTGCTTAGTAGACTCAGGAGCATCTACCAATGTAATGCCCCTATCCATATGCAATGCTTTAGGGTTACATCCTACTAAATCATTAAATAAAGTGACACAATTGGACAAAACAGAGGTGAACATGTTAGGATAACTGACTCACATTCACATACAGTTAGCATTAGATCCCATAAATCAGTACTATATTGATATTCAGGTAGTTGATATACCTGATACATATGGGATGTTGCTCAACAGAGACTGGTCAAAAACCCTTAATGGATACATGTCAACTAATTTTAGTCATATGTGGTTGCCCTAGAGAGGAATACCAAATCAAATAAGGATAGATGTTGAACCTCGCATGAAACACATGATCACTGAATATAACAAAACTAATGAAATCATGTATCTGGATGTAGAACCTAGAGTTTACTCCATCAAACCCCAAACCACCAGCATAGAGGAGATCCTAATGTTTGACATTCATAATCAATGATGACCATCAAGATGATAAAATAACTTTAGAATTTGATTATAACCCTAAAATTAGGGTAGAGGTAGATCATTTCAAGAGTTTTGAGATGCATTTGTTTAAAGAAGTGCAACGATGTCAGTTGTTAAATGTGCCTATTCATGGTATTCTAATTGATGGATGGTGCAGGTTACATGATGAGGCACATTCTAAAAAGGCTTGTGACGCATGTTTAGACATGTTGGAGCTAGAACAAGCATACAATGGAGCATCTTCATCATCATCTGTGGTGAGTTCTATAGATTGTGATAATGAAACTGATTTTTGTTTGTCTTCTGTAGGAATAGGAGAATGCACATATCAAGATGGAAGTTCTATTCAAATGATAGAAGAGACACTGGTATGCAACAAGAGTAATACTAAAAGAAAAAGGAAAATTATCCCAGGGAGTGATTGTTTAGTAAAATCAGATTATGAGTTATCTGATGAAGATAGGGGCAGTAATCTGTCCAAGTTCAAAGAGTTTTTATCAAAAGAGATTCAAAAGATGACACAACACTGAAGATCCCCATAGGATGTTTTGACTGAAGGGTGGTGCAGGTTACATGAAGCACCACATTTAGAAACTGCTTGTTCATTGTGTCTGGATGTTCTAAAAAGGTAGATGTTGCCTAATCCAAAAGATTTTCCTTCTGATGGTAAGAGAAAAGAAGAAATATCAGCTACACATAAAATAGATAAGGTGAAGTTCGAGAAAGCTGAGATACCAAAATTAAAGTGGATATCAAATGATGTAGCTACCCAAGCTAAAAGGAAGAAAGAAGGCCCAGACAAGCCTTTAGCTGAAGATAAGCCATGGGTCCTTAGGTTTGATGGATCCAAGTCAAAATAAGGAGCTGGAGTAGGGATAGATCTCATTGATCCATTTGAAAAATCCTACTTAGCACCATACAGGTTGCAGTTCCCATGTACAAACAATGTGACGGAGTATGAAGCTCTAATTCATGGGATACTATTTGCACTTAGAAAGAAGTTGAAAATTCTGCATGTCTATGGAGACTCAGAATTGGTTGTGAGACTGGTAAGAGGTATATACTCTTGCAATTACAAAAGGCTATCCAATTACAGGCATAGGGTATGGGACTTGATAGAAGATTTTGATGCATTCAACATCACACATGTACCTAGAGAACAAAATCACAGGGCAGACACTCTAGCCTAGGTTGCCAGTACTCTAGAACCACTGTCCATATCTGGTCTAAAAAGATTCTTAGTTGAATTAGTATCAGTGCCTTCTATGCCAGATGATGTAACTAATCTTCAAGTATTTGATGATGATCAACATATATTGGACTTTATTTCCAACAGAGATATTTTTGAGGCACAGATCATAGATGAAAGGAATGTAGAAGATCATGTCTGGGAAGAAGAAGAAATCCTAGAGTTGCCTAGTAATAAGATTCCTAAGGGAATGATAGAGCTAGAAAGGGCATTTGATCTAGACAACATGCTAAAATAGAAGGATCTCCCAAAGGCTGATGAAGGAAAGTACTCGCAAGTTAACATTGGACTGAATAATGAAAAAAGAAACATCCTGATCAGAAAAGTTTGTATAGAAGAGGAGTTGGAAGGAATAACTTGAACTCTCAAAGACTATATTTATGTCATTGCCTAGACGTATGATGAACTGAAAACTTATGACACATCAGTCATCACTCATACAATACCTTTGAAGCCAGACATCAAGCCTTTTCGACAAAAACAAAGACCTGTCAATGCTCTACTGAAGCCCATTATTTTTGAAGAGGTTAAAAGGCTACTTGATGCCAGGATCATATTTCTTGTGAGACATTCCACATGGGTGGCAAACCTGGTCCCAGTAAGGAAGAAAAATGGTGACATCAGATTATGTGTGGACTTTAGGAACTTAAATAGAGCTTCTGAAAAGGATAATTATCCTTTGCCTTCTCTGGATGAAGTCCTACAAATTGTCAATGGTGCCAAGATGGTGTCATTCTTGGATGGTTTCTCATGTTAGAACCAGGTGATGGTGGACAAAATTGACAGACTGAAGACTGCATTCACCACAAAGTGGGGAATATTCACTTACAGGGGCATGCCATTTGGGTTAATAAATGTTGGGGCAACTTTTTAGCGGGCAATGGACATAGCCTTCAGAAGCTTGATTGGTAAATGCATTGTCATATACATGGATGACTTGATAGTTTTCTCTAAAGATAGAGGAAACCATGTAGAGGACCTGAGAAATGTGTTGAAGAAGTGTGAACAATACGGGATATCCCTAAACCCTAAGAAGTGCATATTTGGGGTAACCACAGGGAAATTACTAGGCCACCTAATAACAGAAAATGGTGTCATCATTAACCCTGACAGAGTGGAGTCCATCATGAAGATACAACTTCCTAGAAGCAAGAAGGAGCTCAAATCTTACTTTGGTAAGATTAATTTTGTTAGAAAATGTATCACTGGCTTTGTAGAAATTGTCAGACCCTTGAACAACATGCTCAAGAAGGACGCTAAGATTGAGTGGACACCTGAAGCTAGAGAAGCTTTTGAAGATATTAAGAAAGCCATATCAAATGGTCTAGTTCTTATTAGTCCAGATTATACCAAGGAATTTTATATTTACTCATTTGCTTTAGAGCATACGTCTGCAGCAGTGTTGACATAGAGAAATGAGGCCAAAGAAGAAAAGCCTATAGCCTTCATGAGCTTCCCTTTCAGAGATGCAAAACTCAGATACATGGACATTGAAAGATAGGCGCTTGCTCTAGTTTGAGTAGTTAAGAAATTTAAGAATTACATTCTGAGAAGTAAAGTGATTGTTGTAGTACTTGATGCTATAATAAAGATGCTTTTAATGCAAAGTGAACTAGGTGAGAAAAGAGCTAAATGGATCACTTTCCTCCAAGAGTATGATATGGACATTACACCCATGAAATTAGTAAGAGGACAAGCATTGAGCCAGATGATATCAGAGATTGATCCTAATATCATGAGTCAGCAATATGTCATAAATGTAAAAGAGGATGGAGAATGGTATTCAGATATTAGGCACATCTTGATTACTGGAAGATGTGCCTCAAGACTGTAGGCCTCGCAAAGGAGAGCCTTGAAGATAAGGTCATAGAAGTACATGATAAAAGGAGTCCTTTTCAAGAGAAATTATGAGGGGATATACCTAAGGTGCCTAGAAAGGTTAGAAGCAAATAAGGTGCTAGCAGAATTACATGATAAGTTTGGAACTACACATGGATCATCCTTAGCCACCACTCATGCTATCCTTAGGGTAGGATATTATTGGCCCACAATCTTTAAAGATACTGCTGAACACATCAAATGTTGTCATATGTGCCAGGTTGTTGCAAACAGAGAAAGATATGTTGCTCAACCTTTGTAGCCAGTGATGGAGATGCACCCATTTGCTCAATGGGGGATGGACTTCATAGGACCCATCAATCCTCCATCATCTTCAGGCCACAGGTATGTTTTAACTATTACTGACTACTATACCAGGTGGACTGAAGCCATCAGCAGTAAGACATGTAATGTTGAGGATGTCATCAGGTTTTTGGAAAGCAATATAGTAACCAAGTATGGAGTTCCATATACTTTAGTATGTGATAATGGGTCTACTTTTGCTTCAATTAAACTATCAAGTTGGGCTTTTGACTATGGGTTTATCCTAAAATTTTTCTCAAATTACTATCCCCAAGGGAATGGATTAGCAGAATCCACAAACAAGAACCTATTAAACATCATGAAGAAATTGATAGAAAAGAACCCAAGGGAGTGGAACACTTTATTGAAATATGCCTTGTGGGTAGATAGAACCAAGAATAAGGTTGCATTAGGAAATTCTCCTTTTCATCTAGTGTGCGGGGTGGATCCCATCCTCCCTATTAACTTAAAGATTCCTACACTACAGTTTGCAAAAGAATACCTGGGCATAGATAATAAACAAGAAGTTAGGTTGCTGCAGTTGATGCACCTAGAGGAAAAAAGAAGTGAAGCAATTGACCAATTTGCTAATCATCAGGTTGTTGTCAAGCACTAGTTTGACAAAAGAGCTAGAATTAAGGTTTTTAGAATCTCAGATCTAGTCCTAATGTGGGACAAAGCACATAAAAGGAAAGGAGATCATGGCAAGTTTGATAAACTCTGGATAGGTCCCTTTCAAATTTTTAAAATTTTAGGAGACAGCACCTATAGGCTTAAGACCTTAACCAACGAGGATATTCCATTACCAGTTAATGGATAGTTTCTCAAACACTATTTTCAAGCCTAAAGTAGTGCCATGACAGTCATGTGTATCATAGTGTACATTCTTGTATAGTTGTTTTTGATAATATAAGGCGGCTAAACAAGGGGCCAAACCCTTACAAAAAGCAGACAGGCCACAAAGGCAACAAGCACAAAAAGTGCCTTAAACCATATACATCAAATATAGTTTTCCTAGCATAAATAGCAAAACCAGCCGCTATAAACTAAGATAGTAAATACAGAGCAGCAGAGTATCATCTATATAAAAGCAAACACTAAGGAGACAGATTCTCTCCTTACTTAACCATAGATTTAATAATGTCATCCAATTTCCTAGAAAGATCATCATTGTCAGTAGTAACGATAACCCCCAGGTTTTGCAGCATAGGAATATTAAGGAAAATAGAATTCCTGAGCACAGTGGAAAGATTCTGTTCTAGTTTCTCAATGCGAGCCCTGAGAACCACAATTTTAGCTCCCAGGCCAGAATTCTTGTATAGTTGTTTGTACAATCTTTTTGTTTTGGTTTCTTTGTTGTGCTTCCTCAGCAAGGATGTTTATTTTTCTTTAAAGTATGAAGGAGCAGACCAACAACCACTAAAAACAATAGGAAATTCAGATCAATCAAGTTAATTATTTGAAATTTATGCATAACTTGTTGTGACTGTCATGAATGTAGAAAGTTGCTTGACTTGTGAAATTTTGTATTCAATAAGAATGGGTTGAGTATTCAAGGAATGTTTCTCACAATGACACACCTAAAATCCTTGGGTTTGTTGAACTTACCAGTGTAGATATTAGGTGAAAAATTAGAGGTCACCCTTGCTACCATTACAATTCTCAGCTTAATTTCAGCAAGTGACCACTCCTTGCATCATGAAGTTACAAATGCAATATCTTTTGAAGTTCTATCAAATAAAAATAAATAAATAAATAAATAATAAATAAAATGGATTTTACTAAAAATCTAGATTAAGCCATCTAAGTAACTCTACAGGGGCTATAGACGCTCGCTAGCAGTGGGGCTGTACTTAGGAGAATTGTAACGATAACCTTGTCGGGGCTATGGACACCTGCTGGAAGCAAGGCTCTATCTAGTTGGCTATGAGGGAATGTCCTCACCTACATAGGCTAATATTAGTCACTAGTTTGTTCAACTAATTTTCAAGATGAGGATTATTAATCACGTGCATCCACTTAAACTGAAAGGAAAATTCATGCACCTTATTGAATACATTGAGTCTCAAGTTAAATGATGATTTGCAGAAAAGATAGTTAGAAGTTATGAATTTATTTCATCTAGTTTTCTTTAATGGTTTTAATTTGATTGTTTTGTTTGGTTTCTAGTTGTTGTGATGTTCACAACATGCCCCATTTTACTCCTAGGCAAAATGAGGACCCCTATTGTGGCTATTGCTTTTTCCTTGTGTGTGTTGTTTTGCTTGGTGGTAAAAGGGAAAAGGGAGTGAAGTGTTACAAACCTTGTTGAAAATAGAGAAAAAGTTGCATTGAGTACCAAAGCATAATATGGGTAGATTCCTTTTAAAAAATAAATAGGGGTTGCTTTTTGAACCATCTTAAAATTTCCTGTATTTTGCAAGTTATGAGTATTTTGCTAAAATGTACATTCGGGTTTGTATGTTGCATATACAAAGTTGTTTGTATATGCAAAGTCATTCATATACATATCAGGTTGTATATACAATGGTCTTTGTGTGTTAGGTCATTATATGTTGCACATACAAAGGGTTTTGTATATCAGGTTTATATACATTGTTTGCCTTGTATGCATTTCACTAATGTTCAATCTATACATGCAAAGTGGACTCGATGCTGTTGAAAGTTGAAATGAATATTTTGTTAAGTCCGACGAATGTATTTTTTGCTTTGTATGTTTGAAAGTGAGAAATATACAAAGTGGATATACAACAGGTTATGTGCAAGCTGCAGACCCGAAAAATTTGTTAAACAAGGTTAAGTCCTTATATATATGCGGGCTTGTATATTGGTGAGATACAAAGGCTATATACATTGCGCGGACCTGAAAAATTATTAAAATTGGTTAAGTCATTGTATGTTTTGTGCAATGTATATATATAACATACATTGTGATGTGCATTGGTTACATACATGTGCCAGAACTCAAAAGTTATCAAATAGAGTTAAATGCTTGTACATTCCGTGCTTTGTATGTATGTTGCGAAACATACATTGCACAATACATACAAGCCAGAATTCAAGTGAATTTTAAATCTGATTTATGCAATGTATCAAAACCCAAATGTATATTAAGAGATACATTACATAACATGCATTGCTTTATGCATACAGGTTGGAATTTAAAGGAGATTAAAATACAGTATAAAGCATGCATCACGTCTAATTGTATATCAAAAGATGCATTGCATTTTTATACATCGCAGATTTGATAGGTAAATAGACTGTGGTCTATAAAGGGGTTCAAGTCCAACAGGGACATATAAAGGAATTTGTATGTATCAGCTTGTATAAATTGCAATGCATATCTCCAGATACAAGCGATATATACAAGTGATTGATGCAAAAGGAAAAGTACAAGTTAAGGGTGCAACTCGGACCCGAATAGGAAGCTAAAAATGAAAAGGTCCTTGTATGTTCGGAATGCTTGTATGTTAGGATATACAAGCCTGATATACAAGGAATTGAATATGCATTCTCGGGATGCAAGGAAAAGGGCGGGAAAGCAAAGCGATAAGATTTTGAAGTTATTTTGGATCACGATAGCATGTTTTTGGTCAACAATGGTTGGCTCGACCATTTTAAACATTGTATTTGCATTTGGATGCGCAATTTTCATGGATTCATGACCCGATATCTGTGTTTGTAATTTTGGCCTGATTTAATGTTTATCTTCCTGCTAGTTTATTAAATGATGGTGCTTAAATCTTGTTTGTTTGATGCAGGATGTTGGAGCTATTTCGAAGTAGCCAAAAGTCGCAGAGTTGCTAACACAGTGGCTACATTTAGGTAGATATAAAGACGGAGCTTTAACGGCGAGGACATCACAGACGGCGGATCAGATCCCAAGGGGTTGCAAATGCAGTAGGAGGAATAAAGGATTTCAATGCAGAGGATTTTGTAGGTGGAAGGAAATATTATTAAATGAAGCAACAGTTATTTTGGTGAATGTTAGGTTTTTCAAAGGACACCCTTACGCTCAGTATGGGTATGTTGCTCAAGTTTTGGTGGGATTGGTTTTCCACCATCTGATGCTGCACTTGAGGTGCAGACTGTTGATTAACTAGGGTTTTTTTTTGGGCACTATATTGGGAATAATCAAAGATATATATTCAGCCCCTTTACTTTGCAAAGAGGGAGGTCAAAATCATAAAAAATCTGACCAAGACAATTTTGTAGGAGATCGGATTACTGAGACTAATAAAGACTGAATTGTTGAAATGTCAAGGTTCTTTCTTCAAATCATTGTAAATGTACCTGTTCTATAGCATACTAAATGGAGATGAAGCTTCATATTACATCCTGATTGTAAACTTTACGTAATCTTCAAGTTGATTTTTGGATATGTAATGGTGAATCCTATGTTCAAATAGAAGCGCTTTCATTTTATTACATGTTGTTGTCAACTTTTCCCTTGAAGATTTGCACTGGATCATGCGGATTTGTGGAATGTCCTGGTGAAGTATGATTCTAGTTTTATTATCTTCATTACTGTATGGGAACATGTATGTGGATCAATGATCTCAGTCAAGTAGTTTTGGGAATCTCATTCTCTAACCCCTTTTCTCATTTTAATTTCATTGAAATCACTTCCATAACTGCAAACCATTATAAATAATAAGTAGAACAAAGCAATATGCTGACATCTCATAGAAAATTAAATATCATTAGCATATTTGAGCAAAATGCAAGTAGTGTTGAAAATATCATGCAAAGAATTGCAAATAAAGGTAGAAATCATGCAAATGTCAACCTGTAGACACATTATTTGAAGAAATATACTGTGAAGGGAAACCTTTTTGTGTAGCATAGTTGCAGAAAATAGAATCTACTGATCAACGTAAGGCCCTTGAATGATTAACAGCAACACACATCAACCACTGAGTAACGTCAGTAGATTATGAACTAATCAACGGAGACTTGGGATCATGAATTCTTTGAATTCATCATATCTTTCAAGATAAATAAAGGTTGTTGTGTAAACTTTTATTTGTGTGTTTGTGTGTGACTAACATCCTCATCAACAAGATGTTGAAGATAATCTTCAAGCTAAAAAAGCCTTACTAAGTACCTTATCTGATACAGACCTGACAAATGTTATGGATTTAAAAACTACATATGAAATTTGGTCAAAGCTGGAAATTCTGCATGAAGGAGACAAATATGTTAAATGTGCCAAGCTTCAAAGTCTAAAAGGAAAATTCAAAAACCTAAAGATGAATGAAGATGACAATATCACTACATTTATGCCAAAAGTAAATGAGCTTGTTTGTGGCATTAGATGTGCTCGTGGAACTTTGGATGAAGATGAGATTGTTACCAAAGTTCTCAGATCCTTACCTCCTTCTTACAAACACAAGGTTGCTGCTATTGAGGAATTCAGATCTTTATCAAATATTTCAAGGGATCAATTGGTTGGGAAGTTAGCTACATTTGAATTGGTTGAGTTTGGAGATGCTCCTCCCAAGACTGAATCTGCATTCAAAGCTAGTGCCTCTACAAAAGGTAAACAAAGGTATGATCTAGGAGAGAGTTCCTCAAAGAAATTATCATGGTATGAAAAAGAAAGAAAAGATCTAGAAGAAGATGAGGTAGAAGCTACTCAACTTGAAGCCCTTATTGCAAAAAGACTACCAAGAGGATTCGGTAAGTATGAAGGAAAATTACCTTTCAAATGTTTCAATTGCAACAAGACTAATCATTTTGCCTCAAGATGTCCTGAAAGATTTTCAAGGCCTAACCTTAATAGATCAATATTTCAAAACAAGTGTTACTATGTTCAAGAAGATGATGATGAAGGAGTAACAGATGATGAATTTGAGATAGGAACCAAATCCATAAGTGACTGGGTGTTTATTGCCATCAAGGAAGAAGATCCAATGCCTATTGAATCTACCAATCTTAAGATAGAAAGGGCTCTAGCTACTCAGGTTGAAGAAAAGGATGAATGGGTCATTAACAGTGGATGCTCCCATCATATGACTGGTGATAAGAACAAGTTCATAAATCTAAAAAGATATGAAGGAGGAGTTGTAAAATTTGGTGATAATTCTATTGGTAGAATCAGAGGCAGAGGAACTATTTATTTTGATGGAATGAACAAAACTAGTGATGTTCTATATGTTGAAGGATTGAAACATAATCTTCTTAGTGTTGGATAGTTGGTGGACAAAGGCTATGATCTCTGATTCAAAAATGGAAAATGCAAGATCTTTGAAAGCTTTGGAACTGAGATTGCATCTAGTACTCAAACAAAAGGTAACATCTTCCACTTGGTTAGTATTGGCAAAAGTTGTTTATTTGTTCAAATTGATCAGAGATGGTTGTGGCATAGGAGAATGTGTCATGTGAATTTTGATAATATCATCAAGATAAGCAACACTTAGGATGTAAGAGATCTTCCAAGACTGATGAAACCTACTAACAGTTTGTGCAAAGAATGTTAGTTGGATAAGCAAAACAAAGTCACATTTAAAAGTAAGGAACAATCTTCTACTAGATTGTTGGACTTGGTACACACTGATCTATGTGGACCAGAAAGAATCAAGAGTCTGCAAGGTGATAGATATTTCATGTTACTGAATAATGACCACTCCCAAACGATGTGGGTGACTTTCCTGAAAGAGAAATCTAAAGCACTTGAGAAGTTTAAAATATTCAAGGCTATGGTAAAAAATTAAACTAGGATAAGCATAAAATGTCTCAGGTTTGATAGAGGTGGTGAATTCACATCTGGAGAGTTCATAGAATTTTGTGAGAAACATGGGATAAAGAGATAGTTATCTACTCCAAGGAATCCATAGTAGAATGGAGTAGTGGAGAGAAAGAACTGGACCATTCAGAAATCATCTAGAACCATGGTGATGGAAGCAAATGTCCCTTAGATCTACTGGAGAGAAGCTGTAAGCACTGTTGTCTATTCTCTTAATTGAATACAAATCAGAAGTAATCCTAGTAAGACTCCTTATGAACTTTGGTTTGGCATCACTCCTACTGTGAAGTATTTCAGGGTCTTTGGTAGTAAATGTTATATCAAAAGAGATGAATACCTTGGAAAATTTGATGCTAGAAGTGATGAAGGAATATTCTTGGGTTGTTCTACTCAAAGCAAAGCATACCGATGTTATAACAATAGATTGAGAAAGATTATAGAAAGTACAAATGTGAAGGTTGATGAAGGCATTGAAAATCCCTTAGGGTTTTATGAGTATGAAGCAGATGATCAGAATGATGTTTTTGTCCAAGAAGAACAAGCCCCAACTACAGTTCAAATTTAGACTGATCCGGAGAATCCTGAAATACATGAAGAAGAAGAGACAAGTTTGAATGAACCTATCCAAGAAATAGAAGTGTAGGAAATTCCCAAAACTCCTAGGTATGTAAGACTGAATCATTTTGATGACTAGATCATAGGAGATAGAAGCAAAGGTGTTCAAACAAGAAGAACCATTTCTCAAGATTTAGTGAAGTATTATCTGATTTCAAAGGTTGAACCAAAAATAGTAAGTGAAGCATGCAATGATGAAAGCTGGACTAAAACAATGGAGGAAGAGTTGATGCAGATTGAAAAAAATCACACTTGGGATCTTGTTCTTAGACCTAAAGACAAAAATGTGATTGGGACTAAGTGGGTCTTTTGGAATAAACTGAATGAAGATGGTAAAGTAGTTAGAAACAAATCCAGATTGATCTATAAGGGTTATTCTCAAGTAGAAGGAGTTGACTTTGAAGAAACTTGTACTCCGGTGGCAAGAATTGAAGTAGTCAGATTATTTCTTGCTTTTGCTATCTTCAAGGATTTCAAAGTATATCAGATGGATGTCAAGTCTACCTTCCTAAATGGTGATTTGGAAGAAGAGGTATACATTGAGCAACCGGATAGATTCCAATTGTCTGATCATGGTGATATGGTTTGCAAGTTAAAGAAAGCATTGTATGGACTCAAACAAGCCCCAAGAGCTTGGTATGAAAGATTGGACAAACATATTTTGAAGATTGGTTTCAACAAAGGTACTACTGATAGTAACTTTTACTTCAAGATTGATCATGAAAATATCTTGATTGTTGAAGTATTTGTTGATAATATTATTTTTGGAGGAAAATATAGTATGTGCAAGACTTTTGCAAATCAAATGAAAAGTGAATTTGAGATGTCCATGTTTGGGGAAATAAATTTCTTCTTGGGTCTGCAAATCACTCAAACAAAGAAAGGAATCTTCATATCACAGACGAAATATGTGAAAGAATTGTTGAAGAAATTTGGGATGGAAGATTCAAAGCCAATGAATACTCCCATGGCAACCAGATGTAAACTAAGTAAAGATGATGAATCTCCTAAGGCTGATCAAAAAAAGTATAGGTCAATGATTGGAGGACTATTGTACCTTACTCAAACTAGACCTGATATTATGAATGTTGTTGGTCTTGTGGCCAGATTCCAAGCTGATCCTCAAGAGTCTCATGTCATGGCTATCAAGAGAATTCTTAGATATCTGAAGGGGATAGTTGAGTATGTCTTATGGTATCCTAGGGATCATGATTTCTCTCTTCATGCATATACAGATGCTAATTGGGTAGGAGATGTGGATGACCGGAAGAGTACTAGTGGTGGTGTATTCTTTTTAGGGAAAAGATTGGTGTGTTGACTGAGCAAGAAACAAGAGGAAATATCTCTGTCCACTGCAAAAGCAGAGTATATTGCAATAGTAGGTAGTTGCACTCAAGTATTATGGATGAAGCAAATGCTAAGAGACATCAAAGTGGAGTATGAAGAACTTATCACAATCTTCTGTGATAACTCAAGTGCAATAAATATATCAAAAAATCTAGTGTTGCATTCAAAGATAAAACATATATCTACCAAGTTTCACTTTTTGAGAGAGTAGTTGAACAAGAATGAAGTCAGAATGGAGTTTGTACCCTCAAAGGATTAGATTGCAAATATTTTTACTAAACCTCTACCTAAGGACTCTTTTGAGTATCTTAGGGAGAAGTTAGGGGTTATTACCCCTCTGGTTCTGAATTAAGGTGCACTGATGTGCATCAATCCGGTGGATCTCATAGTCATATCTTGTGGTCCGGATTGATGATAGGAAGCTGCTACTTAGGGGGAGTAGTCTATTTGATTCTGAAGTATGATGCAGTATGTGCCCTTTGCCATTAATGTCAAAGGGGGAGAGAAGACATGTGAAAAATAAAAGTGATTGTTGATCAAAGGGGGAGAAATGAAGAAAGATAAGATATGTGAATGATTGATGTTGTTAGGGGGAGCCAGTGAGGAGAAATTCTTGTCTTGATGGTCAAAATAGTTTTTCACATCATATGTTTCCATCAATGACAAAGGGGGAGATTGTTGCAAGTATGGGCCTAACCGGTGTTGTCAGTGATGTCAACATACTCCTATTGCATTGATGTCAAGGATTGGATGAGTTGTGTACTGAGGATATTGAGAAAATTAGCCCTATCAGAAACAGAGAAGACCAGTAAAGTCAGTCAAGTTCCATGAAGTGAAGATTCCATACAATTGAAGATCAGAGTATGCACATCAAAGGGTTTGTAGATATATGTCTAAAGGTGCTTCTGTAAAGATTTCAGAGATGCGTATAAAGATTTGGAGAAGTTATAGCCATATGAGTAAAATGTCATGCCCACATTTTCCATGTGGTCACAACACGCATCGCACGTGTCATAGCCACATCTGTCATGTGGTTATGACACGAATTATCAAAAAATTTCTCATGCTTCCCTAGAAACCCCCTCGCATGCGTAAGCATGCTCGATGGTGTACGCTCAAGGTGAAAACACTTCAGTTGTCAGTGGGGTACTATGTATAATTACGTCCTCCCAAACGCAAGCAGTCTAACAAGGGGGTCTCTACGACAGCGTTAACGTTGCTACAAGGTTTGTAACGTCAAGGTTCCTAACCCTAAATCTTGGCAGATTTCTGCAGCATAATGCCTTACGGCGTAAGTGGGAATTATTCAACACTATACTTCTTACAGGGTTCCTTGATAGATTAACAACTTCTCACGATGCCTTGTTCCTAATCACTGAAACGTGATTCCCATATTGGGTCATTTTTTAACAAAGAACGATTATTTGTCTCCTCTCTTGTTTCTTGAAATATACTCCTCCTTCAAACTTAGCATCCCCAACAAGGCCGTTCGTTTGCCCTTTCTTCCTTTTCTCTGGATCTTAATTTTGATTGTATTTCTATCGCATTCACCTTAGCTATTTCTCTAAAATCTAGTTTGCTTATATTTCAGTCTCTCTCTTTTGGTTTCTACGTTTTCTTTATGTTTATCCTATCCTTTCTTCATGTTCTTCATCAATCAGAGTTATCACTGTATTTTAAATTACATTAATCCTAATTCCCGGGTGGACCTGATTACATAAACTGGTTTACTACTTCGCTGGACTCTGTCTCTGAGTTTTCTCTGCTATAGGAATCACCTCTACGTTTGTATTAATTGTACAATCATCTTGTTCCTAGTCAGGTTATCGGATAGGTAAATCCACTTAGTTCTCTTAGCCTAGTTTAGAATTGCCGCACATTTTCTCCTCTGTGTTTTCCAATGTTAGTTTTTCTTCTTCCTTCTCTCTTTCATTTTTTTCTCAATTGGACGTTTACTAATTATAGTTGAGTTTAAAGTGGCCTCACATGGAATGTCTGTGATGGCTTCTTTACGTTTATTTCTATTGTTCTTTTTAAGTATTAGGAACATAATTTCCTCTTCATTTTCCTGCTTATTAATTTGTGTTGATTATTGAAACTTCAGAGAAACTCTTCCAGGAATAGTAAAGTATATCTCTTTATGCTCTCTTTAAGTTATAATTTTATTTTCTCTTGTTGTTGTAAAGAGAAAACGGCCTCTCTGATAACTTATATCAAATGATAATATATGTATGTATATATCTAGAGAGATATAGAGATATATATATATATATAACTTTACATATTAGTACCATTATTTTTATCACTAGTTTTTTTTTATTACTATTCTTATTATTACTATTGTTGTTATTTTTAATGTTATTATTTTATTTTTAAATTTATATAGACAATATTAAATCTTCCTTTTATAAAACCCATACAATAATAATGTCATTGAAGGGCTGAAGCCCTAATTTTCCTTATGTTATTTCAATGGTGCCCTAACCCCCTTTATTTTTTTTGTTGCAAGCTATACTCATGGCGGCGGCCATGGAGGAGGGTTGGCCAGAGATCAACGCAGAGTGAAGAGGAGCGCATGGAGTGGCTAGTCGCAGAGGTGGAAGCGCGGGAGAGAGGCAGGCGGTGGTGTGAAGTGTGAGGGCAGTGTTTGGGCCGCGGCGGAGGTGGTGCGGGCCGTGCAAAGGACTGTGGAAGGAGGTTCGATGGCGGGAAGGGCATGGCACATGGAGCATGCAGAGGTAATGCCGCGGCAGAGGTGGTGTGGTTTGTAGTTTGGCAGGCGTGTGGGGAGGGGTGGAGCCCCAACCCACACCCCACGTAGTGGGATGTGGGGAGGGGCAGCCCCTCCCCACATCCCACTACGTGGGGTGTGGGTGGGGGCTCCACCCCTCCCCACACCCATAAGGATTGGCAGTGGTGGTGGGAAGGTTCAAACCCTTCCCACCACCACTCTACCCTCTTGCTACTGTGCTGTGTACATAGCGAACAACGATTAGTGTATTCTCTTTTTTTAATGCAAATTTCTTTAATGTAAACCGCGATTATAATAACATTTGTATTTATAATTAAATATATATATATATATCACGATTACTCTCAGACATTGTTCTTTTACAGTTCACCGATTTAGGTAGAAATTTTATAATTACAGAGAAATACAAAAAAAGAAGCTATTTTTTTCTGGTAACACAGCTCCATATAATGGTTGAAATTTGCAAATACAGAGAACAACTAAAATTCTATCCAATTGACATTTATAATCACCATTTATTTAAGACTTGAAAATTTGTTTTAAATGCAGAGAATGAAAGATAACTATATTTTACTGCCACCCACATTTTTAGTAATATATTTCTTTCATAGAATACTTTATTAATATAGGGAAATGAAAACAAATAAAGCTACTTTATCTTGCAATCTCATTTCCATATAAGATTTGAACGTTTCAAAAACAAAGGACAAACTTTAATTCTATCTAAATGCCATTTGCAATCACCGTTCGATTAGAAGTTGGAATTTTTTTTTTTAATGTAGAAAATGAAATATAATTCTATTTTTCTGCCATCCTCAATTTCCTTAATATGCAATCTTCTAAATTTTGACTTGATACAAATAGTGTTAAACCAGAGATTTAGTAAAATTTAATTTTCCCTTATAACTTGTTAAATTCAATTTAATATAAAATCATATACAGATCCAATTCCATTGGCTCACATCTGGAAAGTTTATTACTAAACCACACCACATTTTTATACTATTATATTTACTTCTTTATATATATTTATTTCCAATAATAAAACCAATTTACAATATTTAACAAGGCTAACTAACTAAAATTCACTCTTTCCTTCCGAACAAATCTAAAAATAAAATTTATCATTTTTGATCTAAATCAATAACAAATTTCAATACTAGAGATAAATTCATTCATTTTTCTAATCAATACAATTTTCATTTCTTAACACTAGCTTCACCAGGTGTAATATATTTGAAAAATTATACACAACAACAATACTGAAGGGAAGAATTTCTCTCCTTCCCCATACAATAATTCTTACAACTACAGAGGGAGAAAATCCCTCCACAATGAACTGAAACAGGACGAAGCTCAAAGAACCAAACTCTCCTTATAGCAAGGATGAAATACATTCTCCCTAAATACAGCACTCCTCCAATTCCAACCATAAGCTTCAAGAGGAAACCTGCGTATCAAAAACAAACAAAGAAGAAAACACCACTCATCTAGCTCTCCTCCCTACCATAGACCCGCAAGAGGGTCACCCCCAAGCTAGGGAGATCATACTCACACATGGGTTACTCAAGCAATCCACTTCACAACAGGGGACAACAACAAACCCAAAACACACAAACACCCGTAGGTAATTTACACAACACAAAAACTCAACTATAGTGAGCTTCACAAGGGGCAGGAGAGTGGACACACTTGACTCCAGAGTGTCACCCTTATAGATAATATAACCAACACAATTTCTTTTGGCCTCAAGCCTAATTTGATAACAACTTCTCCATAGAGTTTGTATTTGGACTCTCAAGCCAAATGACACAATTCTTTTCAAGTCATCCACACATACCCTCAAAGCTTTCAACATCCCAAAAGAAGAAACCAGGTATGCACCCAAGGAGGATCACTCCTCCCCTACCCCACACATGATGAGCATTTCTCCCAAGTGGGAGAAGCTTTGTCAACAACCTGACAATAGTTCCCACAAAAACAAACAAAAACACAAGCAAATAAACATCTTTCACACAATTTTCATACAACAATCAGATATACGAAAGAAAGGTAATAACAAACCAACCTTACAAAGCCCTTCAAGGATGTAGCTATTGTAGAGCTCCACTGAGATCTTCTCCAACCTAAGCCACCAAACTCCCTCTCCCTTCTTCCTCTCTAAGCAATTTTCTTGGTAAAAAAATAATAAAAGAAAACTCTCCAAAAATTCAACTAACTCCCTCCCCATCCCAAAATGGGATTCAAATAACCCAAATCCTCTCAGTTTAGAGGAATGGGGAGGTGACACTTGTCACCTCCTCACTCTTCCCAAAACCACTATTATGTCCCAAGGGATGAGTGTTGGCTTATGTCACTCACCCATCCCTAAAGTCCTCCTTATCCCTCTCCTCATGTCATTTTTCTTACGCATGGGAGAAATAAAAGGAGTTAAAGGAGGAAAAGACAGGTGACCCATGCCTCTTCTTCCTTCCTTCATTATGGATGACCACACAACTCATGGGGAATCTCACTAATGGTGAGGGTGACTTCAAGTCAATTCCTCTATAATGGATGGGTTTGTAGTCATCTCTTACCTTGGGGATTGAAGAGGGATGGGTTGGGTGTTGGTACAACCCATCCTATCCCCCCCATACCTCCAATTTTTGCCACTTAACTTCAGGGTGAAGTTAAGATGACCTTATGGAGGTTACTCAAGGGTTATCCATGCCAAATGGGGCCCTAGACCCATGGGGTATAACCCAAGGTCAACTTTAACCTACTTAGGACACCCAGGGTCAAGGTAAACCACAAGAAAAGGCCTCAAAAATTTAAATAAAAGAAAGAAATTCAAATTCAATCTTTTTACAACACAAATCATAATATAGTGTTACAAGAGGGTAACCTAATCCATTCAACCTTATGAAAGACCACATTACAACACCACATCAAACATAGAGTGATCTTGGTTCCTCATGGAACCAGATCGGCTTAACAAGGAATAATAATAACAAGGTGCGGAATGATCTCCAGAATCTGTGGTTTGATTAGTAAATCCTGCACACTAAATTACAAGATCAGTTTCACATATAATCATCATAGCCGAAGCAACTTGAAAACACACATTACCATGACATAGTTCTAAATAGCATAAATGAAATCATATTACAATTTTACATCATCACCTAATTAACTTTTTTGAAATGTAAACTTATCCAAACATCACCCAATTAGTTTTTCCGTAATCATAATAAAGTTTAATAGTTTGACAAATCCGGGAACTACTATCCCACAAATATAAAAAGTATCAATAATAGTAATGAAATAGTCACAAGAACAGAAGTAAAAAGGGTGGTCCTCACATAAAACTAGTTTTGGTAACTATTCAAAGGTGACAGATTGACACAAATTGGTCTGGTGAGATCTAGAAATGCAATATCTTGTTCTGCAGATCTAGTGGCATGTTTGGGAAGCCAATGTGAATTAACAACTCAACTGGTTCATGGTTTGGAGGTCTGCAAGCAATTATTCTTATGTGATAGTGATGACCAGTTGTGTTCTTAAGGTTTCAGATGAAGATGCGAATGATTTCAGCAAGCAGAAGTGGTGTGGATGTTCTTGGTGTTTCAGGCAATCTTGTGGGGGTCCCTAGATAGTGTCCAGTTTGTGTTGGTCATCCACATTGAAGATAGAGCTCGTAACTAAATATTTACCTTTGGGTGATGATGTTCTTCCCAGTCCTGGCTGACTGGATGTTTTACACATGTTGAGGATGATCTTGAAGATGTTTTACAAAGCATGACATGTTCCTCTAAGAAGATCGAAGTCCCAATTATGTGTGGCCAACAGGGTAGTGACGTACATGAAGTTTTTGTAATAAAGTTGTATTTGTGTAATTGCTCTATAATAAAAAAAAGTATGTGTTGTGCCAACTTTGATGGTCATCCTAAAGTCAATGTCATGTACAAATAAGATTTGTGAAGTCATTTCAAAACATGTGGGGTTGTGATGAGAAAGTGATAGAGAGGAAAGGAGCGAAAAGCAAAGAAGTAGTGTTGAGCCTAAATGGAACTGTCTCAAGCATGGTGAAGATGCTAATTTCCAGTTCAAGTATGTAATATTTATATTATTTTGTAGACAGTGTGTCTCCTATAGGCATTGGGCCTCTTGTGAGTAGTGTGCTTGGGCAGTGAGCCCTAATTGGCAAGTGCCATTTTTGTTCTTCTTATTCTTTTAATAGAGAATACAATCTTGGGTTAGTCACCCCGTGGTTTTTCCCTTAACTAGGTTTTCCATGTTAAAACCTTGGTGTCATATGTGTTGAATGTGTTTCTGCTCTTGAGTTATTGCATTTTGCTTTCATGATTAAATAATTATTAAATGAGAAGGATTTAAGGATTTAAAGATCAGAAGGTTTGGTGACAACTGATTCACCCCCCTCTTAGTTGTTTGTTCTAAAACCAACACTAAGAGCAATTTGATGGAGCATGGCGTGTTGATCAAGGAAGGTTTGAGTCCCAGTTATGTTTGGCTGATAGCTTAGTGATTCACATTAAGTCAAATGCTTATAGTGCCGACCTTGATGTCTATTCCAAGGTTGATGAAGCATATAAAGGCACGTAGTTGAGTTGTTGAAAATCATCCTTGTGTGAAATAATAAAATCCCAAGAAAGGATTAGAGGCAGAGCAAAGAAGAGGAGGAGCAGAGAAGAAAGAATAGTAAAGGATGAAGTGATAGTAAAGAAGTATTTGGGAGAAGAGTAGAAGTTTTATGAGCACTTAATGAGACTGAACCAGGCATGAAGAAGATGCTATTTCATAGTTAATTCTTCATGTATTAAACATACATTTTGTATGCAGTGAGCCTCTCTTTGAGCAGTGAGCTCTGGGTAGTGAGCCCAAAGGCAATTGCCTTCCCCTTTTTAAGTACTTTTAGCAGGGTATGAATCTTGTGGGTTAACCCCCACCATGGTTTTTCCTTTAACTGGGTTTCCATGTCAAAAATCTTGGTGTCAAGTGTGTTAATTATGTTTTTGCTCATGTGTTATTGTTCCATACTTTAATGTTTGCATCATTAATCTATTTATAAGTTGTGAAAGAAGATTAAAAAGGAAGATAAAGTTAAAATTGTGGAACAACTGATTCACTCCCCTCTCAGTTGTATGTCCTAATTCCAATAGATTAGTTGGGCAAACTTCATGAGTTCCCTAAAATAGTGGGGTGCCTGGTGACAGGGATAGCTGGAATTGATGTCTACTGTCAGTTATCTAAGTCACCAAAGTTTAGTGACATGATGGTGTGATTCAAGATCTATAGCTAGGATTGAGGCACTAGTTTGGATGTGTTGCTGGACTTAGAGTATCCCTAGGAATGTTTGTTGGAGGTCATTGACTCGAGGGGAGGATGATTCTTAGAAAGTATCGGCCTCTGGAGCTATCTGGAGTTCAATTGCTGCAATCCTTATTTAACATCCACAACTTATACCACAAATTATGAGATATGCACATAGAAAATGTCATTCAAGTATCAAAGCTAAAGAGATTTCATCAAAACATAATGGAAAAAAAACATAAGCATAAACAATTCTCAAGACAAATATAACTATAATAATATGTATTTATATGCCGATATGTTTGTTAAAAGTTTATCAGAACATGAAAACATTGATAAATAAATGAGTCACTTCTTTGCCTCATCATCTCCTCCCCACTTAGCTTATGCCATGTCCTCATGGCATCTACTGATCTACTTCATCAAGTATGTTCTTCCCCTCCATTATTATGTTGCAATTGTAGTCATCATCACAATATTGGAATAGCTATCTTCCATTGGGATGGAACCCATCATTCTCTTGAATCCTACTATACCATTTGCTGAATTTTTCCAACCGCATTGGTTCACCTTGAGGATGGCTAAGTCTGGGTGCTAGCATGAGTAGTAGTGGAGGCCTAAACCTCATTCCTATCTAGTTTTGTTGCTTTTGTTGAATAATTAGAATGAGCCTCCTAACTTTTTCAGTGATCCATCTTATGTTTACAGGGGAAATTGGTTCCCTTCTTTTTAGTACATTGGGCAATGCTTCAAACCATGCTCTACAGCTTGACACAACTGTATTAGGAAGGAAATCTACAACAAAAAGAAAACTTGTAATACAAGAATTTAAATTTTGTATATATTGGCCTGTGATAGCCTACCTATAAACATTTGCTCTGAAAGTATTTCCGAACCATGTAGTCTTTGGGCATTCATGCCTCATTAGTAGGCCAATTGACCCTGCACCAGTCTCATATTCATCCATTCTATCTTCCCATAATCTGTTATTCCTTAATAGGGACATATCACTCTGGATTTGGAGCTCCCCTATATAAATATTTAGCATAGAAGTATTGACATGGCCCATAATGTGGCCATGCTGGAAAAACTCACAGAGAAGGTTCTACTAGTCTGGTGGGTTTTGGTAGTAACACTCAACAAACTCTTTTTCATTATCAAAATCAACAGGAAAATAACAACTAATGTGTAACAGTTTCCATCTCAAAAATTGTTCTCATAGAAAAAGGGCATACACACCTGAGGGTACCCTTTGTGCCAACAGGGTTTCCCCTGTTTCATAGGTGAGAGCCAAATTTTGCTCTACCTTTTCTTTCTCCTACCTCAAGGTCTCCATCTCTCTCTGGAGCTTTGCAATTTCACCCTTGAGTTGCCTGTTATCTCCAGTTAACTACAGATTTTGTGCGTAAACATTTAAGGACGTGGTGGCAGGGGTTTGTTGGGCTATAGTCTGCCTCAGTCTAGAAATTTGCTTATCCTTTTGGGCAATCATGCCCACTTGATTATCCACTTCCTTTTTCAAAGAAACAATTTCTTTCTCCTTTTCTTCCTTTCCCCAATGGCCTTCACCTTTTCTGTCTCTAGCTCCTCATCTTTTTCCTTTACTTGTTGGGACAAGGCTACCAAATGTGCCTTACACTATTTCAGCTCAAATTCAATCTTTGAAATGGTAAGGGCATGCTGGGTGTCTTGTGTCGTGGTATCTTCAGAGCTAGAGCTCTTTGTCATGGCTTGTTTGCCCTGCCTATGGCCATGTTGTAATGGCTCTTTCTTTGGTGCCTTTGGAGCATCATGCTCACCAACTGCTGCTAGAATATCACTGTCACCACCTTCCTCAATTGCTTCTTGCTCCCTTGGTGGAATATCACTAATGCCACCCTCCTCAGCTACTTCTTGTTCTCTTGGTGGGTTGCCTTGCTGATTTGCTGGAGTAGTGGGGCCTGGTTCAATATCTTCCTCATCTGAAGAAATAATAAAGGTGTGAGAGTGCCTTATTTGTGTAGGTCTAGAAGATGCTGCTTCACCCAATTGGCTCTGATGCTCTGCACCTTTTTGAATCCTTTTGAAGCAGACTTCGGAGGGTTTTGAGGGTATGGCAATGGCCTTGCCAGATACATATATAGTAGTAGAAGAGTGTTTTGTTCTTTTCTTTCTGGGTGTCAAAGCTAGAAAATCCTCCCATTTTCTCTACCCATCCTCTTGCTACACAAAATGGTGTGTAATAATGAAATGGATTAACCCTACATGGCTAACCTAACCCTCCTTGTTTTTCTGCTTTGTCAGCATGTTTATCAATGTAGTGTGCAAAAAGGTAGGGATTTCTATTAGAAATTGTGGGTTGTTGGCACCATGCCGCAAGTGGGTAATCAACCTCATTCTAGGGTCGAGTACTGTCCCATACTAGCCATCACAGGTAAAGAAATTAATAACCCATAGGACTACAGTCTTCCAAGGGTCTAGAAGACTGGTCCTGTTGATGCCTTTTGTGGCACCTTTGCTAACAATGTACCAAGGCAAGGGCTTTGGATCAATATGGAAGTTCTAAATTAACTCCTCATATGAGGCCTTAGTGGCAAACAAATCAACTCCTACTGTAGCTATTCCAGAAATTTGACTAATGATAGTGGAATTGATTGGAATCCTTACCCCTTTTAAAGTTGTGAAGGTCCTATGGAAATTTTTGACAAATTCTTGAACCAATTCCTCCTTGAACCCTTCAAATTTCTATAAGAACTTGAGCCAACCAACTTGCTAGAAAATCTGAGCACTGGCATCATCAATGATTGTATTTTCTGGCTCTACTTTTCTTTTGTTCCCCATGTCTGGTGAGTATCTTTCTATTTGCTACTCTAGTTTGGAGAAATTCAATTCAGAGCAAGGATTTGTACTGCAACTTCGGTTCATTTGAAACTTTCTTTGTTTTGGTTCAGCAAAGAAGGAAGTTATCAAAGTATGAGTTGCCATCTATAGGTTCGTTGGAAGAAATAATTGCATGCAGGTTGGCATTTATTCTGGCTATCCTTTCGGTACTCATGACATGTACTCCGGAGTGCTGCCACAGAGTGGCACATGCAAAATTTTGCTTCAGAGCTACCATTTTAATTGCCTTCTATGCATTTCTGAAGTTGACACCATCCCTCTATGGCTTCATGTCAATTCAGATGTACCCCCCTTAATTCCTCATCATTAATATTATTTTGATTTTGTAAATCAGGCAGTTATTCCATTTTTGGCAATAATTTAGATCTCACATGTTTTAATGACCAAGTACTATGATCTCCTTGGGGAATACGTAAGATCCGCTGTCAAGTACTCTATTGCCACGTGTCAGCCCATAATCATTGCTGTCACTGCTATTTTTGCGTGCTAAAAGTTGAAGTCTGCGTGATGTTACTTTTTGAAACACGTGGCATATTTATACATATTAGAATAATTATATAAGTTTTGGGAAGAGAGTATACTTATGTAAAGTACCCATGACTTTGACTATGTCACTTCAACTTTTTACCAAATTGATTTTTGCTGCACATTAGTCTTTCTGCCTGGTGGTATTTGAGAAGGTGACACCCGCTTGGTATTCATCTAGAGCCATCTAGAGCTATCTGGATCTATCTGGAGCTATCTGGAGCCATCTAGAGCTCGCTATATCACCAGAAGATCTATAGAATCTGCAAAAGATTTTTATTGAAAGGGAAGGGAATTTTGAAGAAAAGACTCCCATTGTTGGTTTTCAGTCTTTCCTCTAGGCAAAGCCGCCATTCCTGGTTTTCAACATTTGCCTAATTTTTTTTGTGTTTTCTGACTTGAGAGGCCACCATTTCTGGTTTTCAACCTCAACTTCTTTATCATTCAAGAATCATCATTTAGAGCATGATTCCCATGGAAGAAAGATCTTCCATGGAAAAATGTTTTATCCAAGACTAAATTTTGGTAGAGAATTCTTCTTTAGAGGGTGGTTTATGCTACAACTTCAATCTATGTCCATTGACTAGAAAAAATCTATGATCTCCATCAATTGGAACTAACTAGACAACTCCATTGCTTAAGGCTTCTTGAATTTCATAGGGCCCCAACCATCTGGTGTGTAGTTTCCCTTTTAGATCTTGGTATTTAGAATCATACAATAGGGCCCAATCTCCTTGCTTGAAATGCTTGCTGACAATGTGCTTGTCGTGCCATTCTTTCCTCTATTGTTGAATTAACTTCATATGTTGTAGTGCATCCATCATCATCTCATCTAGTCTGTTTAACTATAATATCCTTTGTAGCTATGCTTCAATCAAATCAATACACCGCATCAATGTTGTTTTAAATGTCTCCACCTCATATTCAATGGGCAGTACTGGGTGCTTCCCATAAACTAACTCATATGGTGTGAAGTTAGTTGTTGTCCTCTAGGTAGTATTATAAGCCCAAACAACTTCTGTCATTCTATTGGCCCAATCTATCCTTTTGCTTGAGATTGTTTTAGTGAGAATACTCTCCAATTCTCTATTTGTTACTTCAACTTGACCATTGCTCTGCAGATGATATGGTGAAGATTTCTTGTGACTAATTTGGTATCTTTCTAGGAATGCTTTGATCATGGCAGACGTAAATTATGGTCCTTGATCAGAGACAAGCGTTATGGGTGCTCCATACTGCTGCAAGATGTGTTTGTATAGAAAATCTACAACTTTCTCCTCCTTCGCTACTGGTAATGCTTTTGCTTCAACCCACTTGGTGGCATAGTTTATGCAGACCAGAATGTAGTGATTTCCTCTAGATGGTGGATCAATTGGTCCAACAAAATCTATTCCCCATTTTTCAAATGGCTCTAAAGCCACTTAAGGATGGAGTGGCATCTCTGTAGTGGAAGTTGGACATCCCATTCTTTGACACTAATCACATTGCTTGACATATTGTTGAATATCTTTAGTCATTGTTGGCCAAAAATATCTAGTTCCCAAGATCTTGTGCCCCGTCCTAATGGCTGAAAAGTGTCCACCAGAAGGTTCATCATGACATGCATGGATTATGTCATACACCTCCATTTCCTACACACTGACGTAATACATGATCAGGACAATTTTTAAATAGAAAACTATTTACCCACTTGTATCTAGAGCTCTCTTGAACTAGCTGTTTGATTTCTTTTGAATTGAAGTGTTGTGGGTATTTCCCTAAAACTAGATATTTAGCTAGATCAACAAACCATGGAGATTGTATAGAGATAGCAAACAAATGTTCATCAGGAAAGGCATCATCCACTGGTTCGTTATTTCCTTGTGCATTCAATCTAGACAAGAAGTTAGCAACAAGATTATCTTTGCTTGGTTTATCAACAATGGTTATGTCAAATTCTTGCAATAATAATAGCCATCTGATAATTCTATCTCCAACTACAACCTTATTCATCAAATATCTTATGGCTACATGATCAGTGTGTATGAAGATTTTATAGCCTGTGATGTAGTGGCAAAATTTTTTGATAGCATAAACTACTGCAAGAAATTCTTTTTCAATTGTGGTGTAATTTTTCTATTCAGGTTTCAAGTTTTTTCTGATGTAATATATTGCATGCATACCTCCAGACTCACTCAATTGTCATAACACTACCCCAATGGCCTAATTGGAAGCATCTGTGTGGATGTGAAATGACTCTCCCCAATTTGGTCCTTTTATTACCGAAGTTGTTATGAGCGCACTTTTGATGGCCTCAAATGACTGTTGGCATTTTGGTGTCCATTTAAATTTAGAATCTTTTTTTAGCAAAGTGAACATAGGGTCATATTTTCAACTAAAATTTTCAATGAACCTTCTGTAATATCCAGCATGTCCTAGAAAACTTCTTACCTCAGTCTGAGTTTGAGGAGGGGGAATTTGTATAATGATTTCAACCTGTTTGGGATCTACTTTCATTCCCTCCTGTGAGATGTGGTGACCAAGTACAATTTCTTTAGTCATCATGAGGAAGCATTTTTCATGGTTTAGAGACAACTGGTGTTCTTTGCATCTTTCAAGCACCTTATTTAAACTATTCAGGGCTTCATCAAAGGTTTTTCCATGCACTGTGAAGTTGTCCATATAGACCTCTACACATGTATTCACTAAATCAACAAATATTGCCAAAATAGCATGTTGAAATGTGGCTAGCGTATTACACAATCCAAATGGTAGGATTCTGTAGGCAAATGTCCCCCATGGGCAAGTGAATTTTGTCTTATCCTAATCCTCTAGAGCTACTTGTATCTAGTTGTAGCCACTGAAACCATCCAAGAAGGAGAAATAGCGACTTCCAGCTAGGTTGTCTAGAACTTGGTCAATGAAAGGGAGTGAAAAATAATCTTTCTTTGTAGCTTTGTTTAGCTCCCTATAATCTATGTAGACTCGCCATTTTCCATTCTTTTTGGGCACTATTACTAATGGTGATACCCATTGACTATCAGAGATGAGATAAATGAATCCTACCTACAATAGTTTCTCTTTTTCCTCCTTCACTATGTCTTTTAAGGCTGGGTTGATTCTTCGTTGTGGTTGCCTAATAGGTCAAACATCCTCAGTATAAATATGGTGTGTATACACACTGGGATGGATTCCTTTCATGTCTTTGTATTCCCATGCAAAATCTTGGGTGTGGTTTTGTAACAATTTTGCCAACCGAACTTCTTCCACTTCTGTTAACCAACTGTTGATAGATAGTTGTTTGTTAGTTTGGACTAGGATTTGCTTTGTGCCAGCATGGACAGAAAGAAGTTCTCTATAAGGACTTAATAGTGTGTTTAATGGACAAAGGTGAGGTACAACTTGTTGGAGATTTTTTGCTTGTTGGTAACTTATGTGGGAGGCAATCTTTTTAGAGTATGGGCAATTAAAAGCTTTGAAGGATCCCTTTGGATCTCTCCAGAGCCATCTGAAGATCTCTTGCTAGGTAGAACTATATAAAGAGAGTTCACCATTTGGGTCCATCTCCTTATATTCCTCATTACATTCTTCAAAGTGTTCTATGATTATTACCATTGCCAATGAGGAGGCATCTTCTTCATCAGAATCCATCAAGTACTCTATCTAAGGTTTGTTTTCATATTGTAGAAATGGTTTGGCCAAAGGATAGATAGAAAGTTCCTTAAGTCTTTTTCCATTTGAAATGGTCATACTTCTAGATCTACAGTCAATAAGGGCTGCTACTGTAGCCAGCCAAGGTCTTCTCAGGATTATTGGGTATACTGAATGTTTCTTTCTTGTCTGTGGGATAAGGAAATCAACCGAATAGTCCCAAGTGTCAATAGTGACTATGATGTCCTCCAAAATTCCTTCTAGTTTGGTAATAGATAGGTCTGTAAGTTGTAATACAATTGATGTTGGTTGAACGTGTGTTAATGCCAAAGCTTCTATAGTCTCTAATGTCATTACATTAATGGCAGCCCCCAAATCTATTAAAACATTTGAAACTGATACCCCTTTTATGTCTACCATAATGACCGGGCTCCTAGGATCCCCATATTTTTGAGGGATTATCTTGCCTGATAGGACATCCACAAGCTTTCCTTCCACTTGGATAGTGTTGGGTAATTTTCGTTTTCTGCCTGGAAGTTTTAGACATAAACTCTTAATGGTCTGGTTTATTTCAGGAATCTATTTTATTGCCTGTAACAAAGGAACTTCAATGCACATTTTTCTAAGTTCCTTAATTAATTGGGAGTCATCATGTGAGGGTTGGTTTTCCTTAGATTGTGGAGGAACTTGTTTCAATCATTCTGGGAATGGAATAGAGGTTTCCTTCAGAATATCTTTTGTCTCTTTTTCTTTAGCCTTCTTATTGGATTGTTGTGTATCGTCTTTAGGACTTACTTCTTCTTCAATAACTTCCTCAATAGGTACAGTTACAGGCACATTTCTAGATCAGAGGTAGATATCATTAATCTCCACAACATTTAGGTTTGTTGTATTTGGATCAGTAATGTGCACTTGTTGTTGTGGCCTATTGTTCTTGGAGTTTGGAACTAGTTGTACTAGCATTGATGGTGGGTTTACCTACTCATTGGGATTTGTATTCGCAGGCTATAAAGGTCTAGGGAGTAAGGCCTGAGGTTGGTTTCCAAATCCCCTCATTCCTTGGCTATATTGAGGATCCCATTGCTATTGATACTATTGCTAGTTTGATCATTGTGGATTGGACTAGGATTGATTTGTCCAATCTTGTTGAGGCTATGGACCCCATTGCATTGGCATTTGCATTCCCCAGGGTTCATCATAAGAGTTTCCTCTTGGAGCATATTGGTTTTGAAACTAATTAAATCCATAAGTAGGTTGTTTCTAACCAATAAAATTTAGCTCTTCCTCATCTACTAGAACCTTTTCAATCTGTTTTTAATCTCGGGAAGCAGGCCACACTCATTGGTAGGATGATTTTTCTTGTAGATTTCACACAACTCAGTTCTATTCAAGGGGCATTCCTTATGTGTATGTTTCTCCCTACAACAAGGGTAGTAAATAGATAAGGTTTAATACTCTTTTTACTAGTTTGCATGCCATCTAAAGTGGTATTCAAATGAAGTAGGATGTCAGCTTTTAGATTTGCTAGTTCCTCCATTACTTTTGTAACGTCATGGTTACTACCCCTTTTTAAAATTCTTTTGCTTGCTCTTGTACAAGAATAGTTTCTACAAACTTCCAGAATTTTCTTGAAATTTTGTTTATTAATATCTCACTTGCCCATCAGATTTAGTGCTTCCCTGCTCCTATCGTCAATCCCTCTTAGAAATATAGTTTTACTTAATTCCTCATCTAGGTTGTTTCCACACCTCCTATGGACAAATAAAAATCTATCCACATAGTCTTCTAAGTTCTCCTCCATTTGTTTCATGTGGAAAAGTTCATCTTTTCGATCCCTAAATCTACAGTAATCCTAATATTTATCAAGAAAAATTGTTTCCATATCATCCCAGGTAGTGATAGTGTCTGCTACCAAGCCCATGAACCATCTTAAGGTTGACTCTTTAAGACTGGAAGGGAACAGCTTCAGCTTCTGTTATCTGTAGCATAGTCATAAGTTTGACAGAGGACTTTGAACTCAAATAGGAATTGGTCTAGATCTTCTAATGTTTTTCCCCTAAAGGTAGGTAAA
Organism: Cunninghamia lanceolata; assembly: GCA_027924645.1. Taxonomy (NCBI): domain Eukaryota; kingdom Viridiplantae; phylum Streptophyta; class Pinopsida; order Cupressales; family Cupressaceae; genus Cunninghamia; species Cunninghamia lanceolata. The sequence continues at coordinate 1,741,750 of BSBN01000609.1, forward strand.
AATGTAGGTGATGTTTTTCATAGGGGGCTCATTTACCCAGGAATGATGTCGATCAGATAAGAGAAGGTTCTGTTATTAGCTGGATCTTGATCACCCATTGTTGAGGATGTGGTAGATGACCTGGAAGACTCTAATAGTACAAGTGATTCTTGATTGATCGGGTGATCTGGAGGTTCTTCAAAAATAGCCTCCAAAGGTATATCTACTATAGGATGTCTAATGAACTAACCTAAGGAATCCCTAGGTCTACTCACAAACTGATGGATTGAAAGTCTTATCAACATCTTAAACCTACAATGATTTGTAGATTTTCCCTGGCAACGGTACCAAAAGTGATGAGGTTGAAGTAGGCTTTGTTAATACACCATCATTTATCTTTATCAATCTAGAGGTGTCTGGAGTGATCTGTGATAAGACTGTTTGGGGGGGTTTTGAATGGAATGGTTTCTGACCAAGGATTAGTTTAGGGACCCTTGCAGAGTTGGAGTTTTGGTCTTCTTGCTCATGAAATAAACTAATTGAATTTTCTTGGAAAGAAACACACTTTCTTGGAATGAAACTAGTCTAACATTGCTGAAATAAACACACTTGTAGAAATAGTAAATGAAAAGGAATGGAATTTATTGTTATTTCTTAGCCATGTAATACTCTAAACATCACAATGCTTTAAGAGATAACAAATCTAATTTTTATGATTTTATATTTTTGAAGAATAAACCTATAGGTAAGAATAGATAACAGTAGAAACACACATAATAATTTGCAGCAAGGAAATAGATAGGAATAGAAATAACACAAACATAATACCGAGAGATCTCCTCCAAGATAAGGAAGCAGGCCCAGCTTTCCCATCTGGAGACGGTCCTCTTTGCTTAACAACTCTTTTAGAAGAAATCTCCCTTCATTTGCATTTTATCCTTAGTCAAAGAACATGCATGCCTAAACTTAGAAGTTTTCCTTCTGCTAGAAACAAAATGTGATGAACAATTATCTGATGAAAACATAAGAACTAACTAAAAAGATGTGATGTCTCCCCTACTTATACAATAGAGCCTTATTGGAAAGAGATACTAATTGCAAGTCTAACTATAGAGAATTGGAATAGCCAGTTGCATGCTTATTGAAAGGAAAATCTAGCTGCTAACTAATTCCTACGAACTGGAACAACCACTTGTATTATTTACGTAACTACGCAATCAACTACAGAGAACTCTAGATCCATGATCTAAATAAGATGATTAGCTAGGCGAACTTCATGAGTTCCCTAAAATAGTGGGGTGCCTGGTGGCAGCGATAGCTAGAACTAATGTCTACTATTAGTTATCTGAGTCACCAAAGTTCAGTGACATGATGGTGTGATTCAAGAGCTGCAGCTAGGATTGAGGCACTAGTTTGGAAATGTTGCCAGACTTATTATATCCCTAGGAATGTTTGTTGGAGGTCATCAACTTGAGGGGAGGATGATTCTTAGAAAGTATTAGCTTCTGGAGCTATCTAGAGTTCAACTGTTGCAATCCTTATTTAACATCCACAACTTATACCACAAATTATGAGATATGCACATAGAAAATGTCATTCAAGTATCAAATCTAAAGAGATTTCATCAAAGCATAATGGAAACAAAACATAAGCATAAACAATTCTCAAGACAAATATAACTATAATAATATGTATTTATATGCCGATATGTTTGTTGAAATTATATCAGAACATGAAAACATTGATAAATAAATGAGTCACTTCTTTAGCTCATCACTAGGGGGATAAGCTCTCTGAGCCCCGCAAGAGGGGCTCTACCCCCTTGTACTCCCCCGTTAAATAATTTGGGGGGAAATTGTACCGATAAAAGTGGGGAAAATTTAACCTCTGAGTTTTATTAGGCTCCATATAACAACATAAGGCTCAAAGAATTAAGATAAATCTAATGCTACACCTACCATGGGAAAAGGGATAGAAGGAATGCAAAAAAGAAAATGATGATGCACCAGATTTAATATGTTAAGTTGGAGCTGACATAACACAGTAATTATTTAAAGGCTGAATAGACTAAAATAGAATCATTTATTCTCTATCAGAGGTCAAAATAGAATATTGAAACCTATAAAGGGACCATTGTATCCACAAGATAAGTGAAAAGCATTCAAACAGACATAGTGAAAGAGAATTGAGGGAGGCAAAATTAGTTGATTATATTAATCATAGAGGCTAAATAGCTATTACAAAGATAGGAAAGCTAAATACAGATCAAGGAGACACAAAATGATAGCTTTCCCCTCATAGTTGAACTAAAATGAAGACAAAGAGGCCTAGAAGAGGATACAATCGATTAGATTCATGTAGTTCTGGGAAATATCATGAGGTCAAGATCTAGCATGAAGTACTCTAGTCTGAATAATAACCCAGTGACCAACTAACAACAATACATCTTTCTTACATGTATATATAGCTTTTTTATTCCATCATTTAGCTACAGGCGTAACTCTGGACGTTGAAAATTGGTCAATCCATTTGTCAGGCACCCATACTACAATGAATTTGACCCTAAATCTTGTCAGGAAATCTACAGATTTTTAGGAATGTCCATGCTTGGTGTGTTGAAGAGTCCACAGATTTCCTAAAAGACCGCCCATATCCTACGCATTGACTATTTCCTTGGAAGGACCTACAGAAGCATGGATTGTAGAGGGTAATTCATCCTCATTTATTTTTTGTCCTTTTGCATTGAAGCCTCTACACCATTCATCTACCTTTGTGATCGACTTGTAGCAATGGCATCACCTAGAAGCACATTTTCAAGCACTCAAAAAATTGCACCTTTGGTGCCATTTGATTTCCCCTTGTCCGTGAAATTACCTCACACTAAACTTTTCAACTTTTCCTTCATCTTTCACCTTATTGGTCAAATCCTCATTTTACAAACCACTTCCTATTTTTCCTTATTGGTAAGCTATCACTTTTGTGAACTTAGCTTCTTTTCCTTTCTTCCTTGGTCACTTTTCATGAACCTTGCCTTTGCTTTCTTTGCCCTTTCTTTTCACCTTATCGATGAATTCTCATATTCACGAACTACTTAGCTCGCTCATCTTTGTCGACAACTTCTTCATTTTATGAACCTCGTTCACCTTTCCTTTGTTCTCATCCTTTTCCTTCTCCATCAATGAATTTCCATTATTTCAAACTTAGCCTCTTCCTTTAGCTCATTGGGCCTCTATGTCACCCTATTAGTGAAATTTAAAAGTTGCGAACTTGTTGGAAATTTGCCATTTTGTCGATTCCTTGACCTCTTTCTCTTTTGTCTTTGGCTGACCCCTTACCTTATCAGCAATTTCTCATTTTTGTGAACTATCCTTTTCTTTGGCTTCTTCAAAGAGAACACTAGTTGCTCTGCCTTCTACTTTTCTTAGTCGGTGAATTCACTGATGACCACACAAGAGATGACCTTGCCAAGACTTCCATGATAGTGACAACAAGATACACCTTAATAGACAATCAACCTGTAGCCAATCTACTTCTACACACACATCTTGACATGATAAAGAATGAAGACCATCCTCCTATTCCTGCACAAGATACTTTTTACAACACAATGTTAAATACATCTGAAACACATTGTGATCAACAAGAATTGTTGTCTCTTGACTATATCATTCAAATCAACCCATCAAGTCTGCATATCAACAAACTAACTATACCATCAAGACAAATGAACCTTTGTAAGAATCAACATGATATGAACAAGATATAAATAGGATCATTTTTAAACCAAGTCACTCAACATTATCAAACTCTTTGTGCAATGAACCCTTGAATATCTTTTCAACATCTTAATTGCATTATGACATCATGAACCACTGATCACCTACATCATGAACTCTCTCCTTCTTCATAACCAAGTCCAGTAGTGTCTACATGTTGTTTTTGCTTACCAAGCATCTCATGCAACTTATTTGTGCTTTCTACAAACTCCTGATATTTCTCGGACAAAATCTAGAGACCTTCATAATCTTTACGAAGATTGATAATTTCAGCCTCTAATTTCACATTTTCAATTATTTTAATCTCAAGATCAGATTTTGTTACATCTATTATTCTCTTAGCTTCCTCAATTTCAATTTTTAAGCTAATAATTAATTTGTCAGAATTATCAACATAACTCTTTAAATCTGTAATCTAATTTCTAGCCTCTTCAAAGTCTAAAGATACTCTTTCAAAATATGAAATTACTTTGTCTTTGGATTCTTTTTCCTATTGTTGATGCAACTCTAATTTGTGATTCTCCTTTTTATATTTCTTGATCTTACTCAAAGCACATATGAGTTCTCCTTCTATGTCAATCTCACAATCATTTTCATCAAACTCCTATCCATCTTCATCCATGAAGAAGTACTCTTCTTTTAAATTTGATTGAGTCTCATCTCCTTCACCTGAATGACTTCCATCATTGTCACACTTCCCAGATAATAAGATGTCCTCTCCTTCAAGTGCATCACCTTGATAGTTTCTTATCAATTCTTTCCATACATCCTAAGCTATTTCACAATGCATAACTGTTGATCATGATGTTAGTCATAAACAAACATAGAATAAAAGTTACACATCAACCTTTACTCATCTTGAAAGATACGATGAATTCAAAGAATTCATGATCCCAAGTCTCTGTGGATTAGTTCTTAATCAACTAATGTTACTCAGTGGTTGAAGTGAGTTACTTTTTTCTATTCAGGAGCCTTATGTTAGTTCATCAGCAGGATTCAATCTCTAAAAGAAGCTACATAGAAGGTTATTTACATAGGATATTTTCACAAATATTGTGTCTGTACTCAAATCCTTGCATGATATTTGTTAATTATACATGCTTTAACTTCAAATATGCTATAAATCTTCAAGTATTTATGAGATGTTTGCATATTTCCTGTACTTTGCTTCTGATTATCTATTATTTGCAATTGTAATGGTGAATTGTTCTGAAATTAAAAAGAAATGTAAACAAATACTTCAAATTATGATGAATCTTTAGCTATTGAGCCACATACATACTTGATACAATCATGAAAAAGAAGAAATCAAACAATATTTTCACCAGGATGTTCCACAACTAGATATAGTTGATGCAAAATTCAAAGGATGATGAATGAAGACAATATATGCAAACTGATGAGCACTCCAAGGGACGTAGCAAATCAAAGCATATATCAAGACTTCAGACACAAATTACTCAGAATTTATGATGATTCGTAATCAAAATAGTCTTCTCTTTCATTAAGTATGCAAAAACATGTACATATACAATAACTTTGAAATAAGCCCTGATACTTCAGCAAACAAATTTCAATTAATCTTCGAATATTCAAAATAAGGCATCCCTGAACCTTTAATAGAGTAAGGTGAGGGAGTAGTTACACATGATCTACGATCAAGATTTATCTATTAAGATCAATGGTGCACATTTCCTTTTGACTTGGTCAATAGTAGCTCGTGGCACAGGTTGCCAGCTGGCAACCATCTAGGTAGCTTATTTTCTACTAAGTACTTGATGCAGATATTCCTTTTATTGTGCATCTTTATCTACTCATCAGGTTCTTCTTCTTCCTCTTCATGATCATCATGATCATCGCTTTCCATGTCTTCATCATCCTGATGAATGTCACCCTCTATATGGACCTGCATGGTTGTCCACATATTTTCATATGCTTTTACTATTCTCTCAACTTCTCCACCATCTTGAGTTTTGGCCTTGCTGATGGCATGCTTATGTGCCTAGAATTTATCCCTGAGGGTTTCCAATTTATTTTTCCTGTTACTCAATGTTTCATTGTAGTTCTCCACCCTGACCTTGATCCTCATGATCTTATTCATTGCTTCTTCTATCAGGTGGTTAAGAGGGTCATTAGCCATTGGCTGGAAATTATTATGTAGAGCTTTTATAGCAAAATTTGCATCTTGATTCTCACTCTTTCCTTCTACTTTTCCCTCTAAAGCCTCCAAAATTTCTGCTTCAAATGACATCATATCATGCAACTTCATACTAATATCCTTCAATTTATTGTTGCATCTCTTTAATACATCATTTTCAAACTTGATGTCTTTATTCCAAATATCTACCAACATAGCAGTGTTATTATCCAATACCTGATGATTTATTAGGACCTGAGGATTAATCCTCTTTATTTCACTCAAAGCATTCAAGTCTTTCTCCAATTGGAATGACCTTCTCCCAGCCTCAGTCTGTAGTTTATTAACTTTCCTCCTTGAAATACCCAAAGAATTCCACCTCTGCAAAGAGGCTCCCACTACCTCCTCAACTTCTGTAAGTGCGGATGACATCCACTTTCTCATGATCATAGACTCATGCTTCATGAGGTCCAATTTATTAACTCCTTGAGAAATCGTAGTCAATGGGACTGCCTAATCTGATACTATATTATTAGGGTTAATTAACCCTTTTATGTATGCATGCACCTGGGCAATGTGCTCTTTATGCTACTTATTCTTCTCCTTCTCTCTCATCACCCTTTGGGTTAAAGAATCTATTATGTCTTTCCCCTCTTGACCTTCCTGGTCTTCATTGGCAAATCCTAAATCTACTGAGGTAATTTGGAATTCTTCCAGAGTGATCTTGCCTTTTTCTTTCTCAATGGTGGGGAGTGCTACCTGGGCGGTCCTCCTACCCGTAGTAGGATCTCTTCTTATGGCTGAGGTTAATCTAGCCTTCCTCTTTGGCTTCATGATGGCTTCTGAAAATAATGTCGAAACATCAAATTCCTAAATTTCAAAACCAGATTCCATACCTATCTCTTTCTCAAGCCATTAAGGTACTTGGTCTCCAGATCCTTGGTGTTTAGCATCATCATCATGTCCACCTTGATCTCCTGTATCGGTCCCTATTCTTGATGGAGAAGGTGACTTCCTTATTTCTTCCTCATGATGATCTTCATGAGGGTGATCTTGTTCTACTTCCTCATCCAGAGGAGTCTCTTCTTGCGGTGGAGGATCTTGCGGTGCATCCACCTGATGATCCTGTAGTTGATCCTATACTTCATCTTCTTTTGTTTCATCCATCTTGGTAATCTCCTCATCCTAAGGCACATTTACATCTATGGATACCACTATATCTGATTTGGGTACATCTACTTGATCTTGGATCACATTATGATCTGCACCTGCTGTATCTACCTCCTGAGTCTTCAAGTCATTAGGACCTGATGTATCTTTCTCACCTAAGATTTCTCAAGTCCAGGGGGCATCATCTGCTGATGTATCTTTGTCTTCCCCTCCTTTTTGTTGGACTTCTACTATTTTAGGCTCATCAAATAAATCATGTTGTTGCTGGCCCATCTCTTGAGTGTTGCCTGTTGTCTCTGCCAACTTGATTTATTAAATATTTTGTACTTTATCAGGTGCCCTTGCTTGATGTTCAGGACTTTCATCCTCCCTATGCATTAGGTCTACCACCTTAGGGCTAGTCACCTGATCCACTAACTTATCCAACCCTATTTCTTGGGCTGCCCTCTCTGGTGTGTCTTCTTTTTCTTGTTTTGCTTGCTTCAAGTCCTCTAATATCACCCTCTATGAGGATGGTGTTCCTTGTGGAGTCATGCGAGTACTTGAAGCAAGGGTCTCCATCTTCTAAGAGGCTACGTTATCTACCACCTCGTCATCTGATAAGTCCACAGTCTCTTCCAGTGAGACAGGACCACCTTGAGTTGCTCTTGAGGCTTCTTTTAGTTGTTCCTCAGCCTTCTCAGCTTTAAATTGTATAATGGTAGGAAGTGGTACTTCATGCTGCAATTCTTTCCTAAACACTTTGCTACCTGCTCCCCTTAACATTACAGGGTCATGTCTTATTTCACCCCTCATATGTGTTCTTGGTTTCTTAGGGGTAGATGCCATTAAGGGCACCTTCCTCTTCCTTGTGAATATCATAGGATCATCATCTTCAGGCTCCTTAGTCACTGGCTCCTCCTCAATAAGGACATCTTCTTCTTCATGTTGCCTTAAGGATTGGCCTACATCTTGTGTTTCTGTAATGTTCACAGCTAGCCTTAGGACCTTTTTGGTCTTCTGTCTATCCTCTGGAGGTGGTGTAGGTGAGGCTGAGGCCTGTCCTGATGTTGATACATCCTCATATGATATATCAATTCTTTCAATTATTACTCCCCTAGGTGTATCATCAGTTTTCTTCTTACCTCTGGGAGGTCCTTTTCCTTGTTTCTGGGGTGGCAGCCTCTCTCCATTAGATTTCATTTTCTCCACAAGGAAGTCATCATATTCTTCATCTGAAATCTCTTTCCTTTTCCTTTTATTATCTATTGTGACTGTCACACCCCTCTTCTTCAGTGCATTAATTTGTTCAGTCACCCATGCTTGGGTTAACTACAACCCGCCACCTGTAAACCTATCCAGTGAAATATCTTCAAGCTGCGTTAGGTCACGGGCTGAAATGGTGTGATTATAAACCTTTTTCTCTTCATACTCATTTGACAATAACCTACCATCATCTTTCTTCAATTACGCAGATGCTGGAATGCAATCAAATGTTCTGATATGGTTGATGGTTAGCCTTTGATATTTCCTTCTTCTGATTTCAGCCTCATCCTCACAATCTGCCCAGAAAGCCTCTAAGTGTTTCTTGTGGATGGGTTGACCTATAATCTTCTACATTCTTCCATATGGGTCATAAGATCTGGCCAGTGGGAATGGTTGTAGGTTCATCATGTTCCAACCTACTATGGCCTTCTTTATGTTTTCTGAATTAGGGCACATGTACCACCCTATATTCACTGGAAACAAAACTAGGGGAATCTTATTATTTTCTTTATATCTACCCAGGATTGTTGACACTTGCCTTACAAATTCCATTAGGATTACCCCATCAGTAGGGTACCTGGGTAACATTAGGGGTTGCCCCTCAAAACCTTCTACTCTTATGTATGAGAATGTGGCAAACTGTATAAACTAGACACCATACCTGTATATAACTTCTTGAGCTTCCATGCTCAGTCTTTTAGTCCTATCCTCCTCCATTGTTCTGACCAAATGCATGGAAAATGCATCATTCACCAATTTGTAATCAGGGAGGTGGTTTATTCTTTGGAACTGAGGGTAATGATCCCATATATGGGCATTATTCAAACTGCCACCAATCTTTCTGACTGTGGTGAGTGCATCTGATGCAGGAGCATCCAGTGGTGTAAGGGCAATCTTGCATCACCCAAAAAGAAGTTAATTCAAAATCATTGTAGTTGTTTTCATTTCTTTCCACAATTAGTGTTTCTAGTTCCAAAATATCTAGAATAATGATGTAGGACTTTCAGTTTTTCCAAAAATGCTAAAAATAGCAACCTGCCTATTTTGGAAAGTCTACCTACTATTTTTGGAAAGTTTGCAGTAGGGCACGGATTGAAGTGAAAACTTACAGAAAGTTACTAAATGGAAATATAAGACCTTTGGTGAAGGAATCAGGCAAAGATCATTTGTGAGCTGAAAGATATTAAAGTTTTTGTTTTTCGAAAAACCCCTAAAAATTTTTGAAATGAGATATGAGGCACTAAAACTTCCCTAAACATCCTAAAAATTTGACCAAAATCTGTTTACAGATTTCTGGCGTGAAAGTTCACATCACGAGATTTTTGACGCCTAAAACAATTCATCAATCAGACACCCGGATCAAAAGTTATGCTTCCTGAAAGTTGACCTACTTTTGGAGGGAGTTGTAAATTTTAAAATTTAGCTGGAGGCCGCCAAAAGTGTTATTTATGTTGATAACTGAGAGGGGGGGTGAATCAATTATCTTACTTTTTTCAACTTTCTGAACTTTCTTAATAATTAGTGCAGCATCAATTCAAACAAGCAAACATAACCATGGAATGGAAATACACATGACAATATTTTTGATGTGGAAACCCTGTTAAGGGAGAAAACCACGGGATGATTAACCCAAGATTGTATTCTCTGTTAGAAGAATAGGATTACAAAATGTCACTTGCCAATTAGGGGTCACTACCTGAGCACATTGCTCACAAGAGGCACACTACCTACAAGAGACACACTGTCTACAATTTATAAAGAGTGTGATACAATACTTGAACTAATAATGAGCATCAACATATGCTGAAATTCAGTTCCGGTTAGGCTCTGTATACTGATCTGCTGCACTTCATCTTTCCTCTTCTTTTGTGCTGCTCTCCTTTCACATACTGGACCTTCCTTTTTGCTTTTATTCAGCTCTACTACTTTTCTTCGCACATCACCACAAAACCACACACCACTCACAACTAAATCCATCTTGTATATATATCCACACAAGTGATTTCATCACCTTTCTAGTCGGCAACTGGAATAGTCAATCTTTTCACAAACTCTGACCTGTTGACTGAATCCTTGCTTACCAAGTAATGTGGATCAAGGATATACTTGTAGAAGTCATCAATCATGTCAGCCAATCATAACTTATGCCTTAATAACCTTTACCATCATCAGTAACACATCTGGAATAATGTCTAATGTTTTGCTAGTCAGTTCTTCCTCTGTCCGTATTGCCAATCAGGAACCCAATACTCAAGTATTCATATCTTTTTCCTCATGTATCACCAGAGGCTAAATCCTTGGAATCTATCACTCAAGGTAGTCCTCTTGACTTCCCCAAATCCGCACTTCACCAAGATACTTCCTCTGAGAGATCCGGATCTGACTGTCGGCCCTTACCACATGCTATGTTCTTGTTTACCGGACCACAACATTCTTCACTCTGACTTTCGGTATAGACACACCATGTCTTGCAGATGTGTGGGATGAACTTTGTTGCCATCAATGACAACAATCATGAATCCATATAGTGTCTCTTGCCAGCAATTTATGGCTATTTTGGGGACCCTGGGTAGTGGTAGAGTTAAGGGGGCAAGTGTAGAGCCAAGAATAGGGGGAAAAATAGAAACCCTAGCAAATTTGGGGTTACAGAAGGCTGAAGATTCTAGAGTCTTAAGGTTGGGGAAAGTTGTAATGTGTTGCAGCCAGTAGGGGATTCGTCCTCTGATTGTAATTGGGATTTTCTAATGTAACGATTTTCCCAGATCAATAAAAGAAAGTTCTATTTTCTATGATCCATTTCTATTGTTGTGTGTTTTGTGATTTACCCCCTTCATCAGCATCAAATGTACCTTTATATGCACATGAATATACAATATATGAAGTCATGTAAAACAAACATTCCAAGCCTCCTAGGTTCATTAGCTATTCATCTAGGGCATCACTGATCATTTTAGCCCATAGTGGCTTATTATCTATGTAAATGCACATTATGATAACCCCATACATCCAGTCCTTGAAGCTTCCAGCATTAGGCTGACCTATCACTCTGCTAAGTAAGGTGATCATATATTGATACTCATCATCAAAATCAAACTTATACAAATGCACTGGCAATTTAGTGGAGGCAGTGTAAGGGTTGTTCTTAGATTTCCATTGATACATCCTCTTTCTTGCAACCTTTTTGTTGTTTATATATTCATCTTCCAACTTCTTCAGATCCATGCTAACTACCTTCTTTCCCAGTGGTAAACCAAATGTAGCTGCAATCCCTTTGATAGATAGATCTGCATATTGTTGGCAAGAGACACTATATGGGTTCATGATTGTTGTCATTGATGGCAAAAAAGTTCATCCCACACATCTGCAGGACATGGTGTGTCTCTATCGGAAGTCAGAGTGAAGAATGTTGTGGTCCGGTAAACAAGAACAGAGCATATGGCAAGATCCGACAGACTGGTCCGGATCTCTCAAAGGAAGTATCTTGGTAAAGTACAGATTTGGGGAAGTAAAGAGTACTACCTTGAGTGATAGATTCCAAGGTTTTAGCCTTTGGTGATAGATGAGGCAAAAGATATGAATACTTGAGTACCGGGTTCTTGAGTGACAGTGTGAACAGAGAAAGAACTGACTGACAGAACATCAGACTACTTTCTGGATGTGTTACTAATGGTGTTAGAGGTTATGAAGGCATGAATCATGTTTGGCTGACATGATTAATGATTTCTACAAGCATATGCTTGATCTACATTACTTGATGTGCAAGGATTCAGCCGACAGAACAGAGTTTGTGAGAAGATTGACTGTTCCGGGTGCTGACTAGAAAGATAATGAAATCACTTGTGCAGATATATATATATATATAGGATGGATTTAGTTGTGAGAAGTGTTGTAGTGATATGTGAATAAAAGTAGAGTAGAGCAGAAGTAGTAAGGAAGGTCCGGTATGTGAAAGGAAAGCAGTATAAGAGAAGAGGAAAGATGAAGTACAGCAGATCAGTGTACTGAGCCTAACCAGAACTTAACTCCAGCATATGTGGATGCCTCCAATCAGTTCAAGTATTGTATAACACTCTTTTGTAGACAGTGTGTCTCTTGTAGGCAGTGTGCCTCCTTGTGAGCAGTGTGCTTGGGCAGTGAGCCCTAATTGGCAAGTGCCATTTTTGTATTTCCTTATTCTTCTAACAGAGAATAATCTTTGGGTTAATCACCCCGTGGTTTTCTCCCTTAATAGGGTTTCCACATCAAAAATACTATGTCATGTGTTTCTTCATTTCATGATAATGTTTGCTTGTTTGAATTAATGCTACATTGATTAATAAGAAAGTTCAGAAAGAAGAAATAATTAGGATAACTGATTCACCCCCCCTCTCAGTTATCAACAATTGGTATCAGAGCTAAGTTCCTCCTAATAGAGTCTAACAGCTCGAGGAAGATCTGGGAGTCCAAATGGATGCATATGGTTTAAGGGAGCAACTCAAGACTGCCCTTGAGGATCTTGAACAGTCAAACTCTGAAGTCAATGAATTAAAGGAAAGACTCAAACAGGTTGATGATTTCATGAGAGAACTAAAAGACAAATTAAGTCTCTCTATGAAAAAGAGAAAGGAGCTGCTTCAGCAATTGGCAAGACAAGGTGAAGAAAGTAATGCAAATGAAGAGCTGACTGAGAAAACCAAGTTATGTGAAAAGTTATCAAAATAAATCATTATGGTAAGACATGAAATAGAATCAGGAGTTATAAAGTTTACTCAAGAAGTTGAAGAGAAAAGAAAAACTAAAGATAATCTAAGACAATCTCTCAAGGAGAAATCAGAAGATTGCCACCATATGGATAGAATCATCAGACATCTTGAATTTGATCTTGAAGATGCTAAAAATAATGAAGAATAACTTGAGGATCAAATTGTCTCTCTAAAAAGGGATCTTCAAACAGCAAATGAGTATAAAGAGAAATTCAAGATAAGTTCTGCTCAACTTGAAGTTCTTCTTGGAAGTCAAAAGAAGGTAGATGACAAGTGTGGTTTGGGATATGAGAAAGGAGAAAGCTCCGGATCCGGTCAAAAGAAGTTTGGATCAGAAAATCCAAGGAACAAGCCTAGAAGACCTCCGGTAAGACAGCCTAATGCTCAAAGATATCCATCCTTCAATGGATACTGACATAGCTGCAATCACTTTGGTCACAAAGCTAATTAGTGCAGAAAGAGAATGAATCAAACTAATTCATCCTTCTCTGGATAGTGTTTTAACTATAAAAGGTATGGTCACAAGTCTCATGAATGCAGAAATATGCAAATGAACAAATCATTCAATGGTAGATGCTTTGCATGCAATAGAGTAGGTCATATGGCTAATCAATGCAGATCAAGAGGATATCAGTCAAATATGCAAAGAAATGTTGTTTCCCAAATCTATAATAGGTCCGGTCATAATGCAAAAGTTTGTAGAAGCAAGAATCAGGACAAAAGAGGTTCGGTATATCAAGATAAGGGTAAACAAAAGATGAATGTGGATGAAGTTAAAAATGAGATGAGCAAGATTTGGGTGAAGAAAAGTACTAAGAATGTAGAGCTTGGATCCACACCAGACTCTGGTGCTGATATTCCTTCTGAAAACTAAAAAGTGAGCTCTGGCTCAGGGGGAGACACAAAGAAAACCTTGTTCCCCTAGCTAGTCAATTAGTGCCAGAACTGGCACAAGAAGAGTTGCAAATTGAAGGAGTCATAAGGGATATATTCAAACAAACTGTGGTTAAGATTTGGAAGATCCGCAAGATGTTTAAAGATCAGGGTTGATCTGGTTCTTCAAATCACCCGAATAAGGCAAATCAGAATAATGTAGGTCGAGCATTTATTTCAATCTGATATTAGGGCTTGCGGAGCAATATAAGGGTTTTTCATTAATCACTTGTTCATTCTGCACTCAAGAAGAAATGAAAAGCAGAGCTCTACAACGAAATTATTCAAATTCATCGAAGATCACCTGCAAAAGTCATTACTTCCAGAGATCAATCCAACCAACTTCGTGAAACCGATAGGTGCAAAAGGTATTTTCTATTTTCAAATATCTCACTGCAAATCTCTTGATAATGGGTACTCTGAATATTGTAAAGATTTTTGATAGACCTCGCCCTACATTTAAGAAACATCCATACAAATCCTTGGAGGTAGACCCCCTAGGTGCATTTTCCAGTGTTCTGCATGGTGTTTTGCACACCGAAGATATTAGGGTTTATATACATGCAAATGTTGAAGAGTTTGGGGAATTCAAACTAAGAGATATCTATCACAAACAACTGTTAGATGATTCATTTGAGCTCAAACCCCAATACATAGGCCTCCCGAACAAGCACTTTGCACAATACATACATTTCCCCTATTTTACGGAGGATGAATGGGTTGGGTACATTTTGAACAGAATACATGACAATTTCATGTGGTTAAATGGACCATTCAAGATCACTAAAGATGCCATCAGGGCAGTTACCAGATTACACTCATCCGGTGGGATTCCTATTCTTAAATCTATAAAGAACCAAACTGTGAGTGAGGCTACCAGATCTAAGTTTGACAAAAGAGCAATAACAGTAGATGACATCACTGATCTGGATGTCAAGTTTGCTTCTATGATCATTGGATATAAGATATATCATTCTAGCAAAGAAAATTTTGTACCTGGAACTACCATCTATACCGCTTATGAAATGCTAAGAAAGGATATAGATTATGATCTTTGCCAGCTTCTCTTGAACCAACTCTTGGAGAATCTATAAAAAATCAAGAAAGACAAAAAGAATTCATTCAAGTATGGAGGATTAATATTGTGCTTATTCTTCTACTTTATGAATGAGCTTCCCAGATCTAATGGCTGGGTATGGGAGAATGATAAACCAATAGCTATCCAAATCAGAGATTATTTACATGGACTTGGTGACAACAAAGCACAAAATACAGCTCTATGGGGGTATTTCAAGAACTTTCAGAACATGATGCAAGCAAGACAAAAGATTCCCCAGTCTCTTGTTGAGAAATACAAAGACACAATCTGCTTTATGGTAGAGACTGATCAGTGCCTAATGGAGGCAGTAGAACCAAGGACAGTCTGGATCATGCCCATGGGGTATGAAGTTGATGAACAGATTATGGAGCTACATGTTCAACACATGCTAAGCCTGCCTAAAGATCCAAAAGTAGAAAGGTTTGGAACCTTTGAGGAGCTGAGTATAAAAATCCATGTTGAACTCAGAGAACTAGAGGTCAAGAGGAAGGTGAGAAAAGAAGTAGAAAATATTGCTCAAGGCCTTGGCATCTCAAAGGAGGCACTTGATGCCCACAAGAAAAGGATGGAAAGGGCTGAGGAAGAGAAGAAAGAGGCAGAAAAGGGAAGCAAGAAAAGTGCTCTGGTAGAAACTTCCACCCGGACCAGATCATCAAAGAGATCTGCACCTGCCATAGCCAAAGGCTCAAGAACATCAAAACTGGAAGTCCAGGCATCCAGCAAAAGAGAGAAAAGATCAAAGACAAAAGCCACAAGGGCTTATGCAAGTCAAAGAGATGAAGAGGAAACCAAATTAGATGAGGGGGTAAAGGAATTAAAGAAGCAGAAGAAGAAAGGATCTGGTAAACCCTCCACAGGCCAAGACAAGGAAGAAATGGCAGAGGAATTTGTTGAAAATCCCACCCTAACTTTAGAAAGTGTAATAAAATCAATCATTGTGGATGGAAACCTTCAACCAATGGCTGAATTTTATGATGATTACAATGAGGCTGACCAAAAGATCCTGCAGGACAATACAGTCAAGTACCTGAACATATATAATAAGGCCTTCATTGAAATTATATCTCTTATTCCCAAGAGCCTTGAAAAGGAGTTAGAAATAAGAAAGAAAAATGCCATGGCAAAAGACATTGAGATCCAGGAACAGATAGCTATTTAGTTATATCCTTCAATCGATCCCAAAACAATGAATATGATATTCAAGGATTGCAAGGATGAGTTCAGGAGCAAAGCAAGGATGAATCAGCTCATGCTTGGTGAGACTGACAAGGTAGCCAAGGACACTGAAGAGATTCTCTGGAAAACGTTCAAAAGATTTAATCTTCCTATTATAGAGGACTTGGGTACTGATCCCTCAACCACAAAAGTTGCAGAAGAAACTCCTGAGAAAATGATAGAAGAGATGGGCCCTGAATAGACTAACATTTCTTCTCCGGTTTCCCCTACAATCTCTGGATCTAAAGGAGAAGAAAAATTATAGGAGAATGAAGCAGAGGTGAAGGAAAAAGAAGATGACAGTGCTAAGGTTGTAGAAGGAGAGAAGACTTTAGCAAAGAAAACCACAACTGCTAGTGGTAAAGGAGAGAAAACTCCTAAGGATAGCTCCAAGATTGCAGAAGAGAAGAAACATCTGTCTCCGACAAGAGACACTGCACAAACTATCCAAGATTTCCTGAACAAAGAAATAATGGAGATTGATGAACCGGAGCTTCTACAAGGTCCATTCAATTTTGATTCTCTTTCTCCAGTACAGACAATGAAGATAGCTTCATTTGCAAATGCTAAGGCTAATGAAAAACTCCTAAAGTCTCATATGGAAGACTGTGAGTTGATAGAAGCTATTTCTGGAGTGCTTGGAAAGATTATGCCATTGGTTTAGAAAGATCCCATAGCCTCCTCTTCCGGTAATCTCAAAATCTTAGTCAGCAGTGTTAGTACACATTTTGATTCTCTAGAAAAATTAGCTGAAGAAAAGGTCCGGAAGGAGTTTTTGGATAAAAGGTTCTCCGAGTTACAGGGTTTGATCATTAATGATAGGAGAAACATGAACATTGGGATAAAGAGCTTAGAAAATTCTCTTAAGGATGGCGGTGAAATATATAAATTTTGTATCTCCTAGTCTAAGGTAACAGTGGAGATTAAGAAGAAAATAAAAGAGCAAGAGGACAAACTACTAAGCTTGTCTCAAAGTTTTGATCCTCTTTAATCCTCTATAACAAATCAAGAATGTCAGACTATCGCAGTCTTGAGTGAAATCAAGAAATTGGAGAAGGAAAGGAAAAATAGAATAAGCAGGTTAAGTGAGCTCAGGGGGTTAATTGTCCCTAAGCTAGAGGCCATGCATGAGGCTATAACAGAAGCCCAAATTATAGCCCAGACCAATGATCTGATGGATCTAAAAAGGGCAGATGCATTTGCATTCCTGTTGAGTGGGCATATCTCAATTTTGGATAGGATGAAGCAGAGTTGGGTGACAGAAGTTGTACAGTTAAAGAACACTTTTGCAGACATACTTAAGTATATGTAAGTACAACTTGTATATATATACTTATGCGGCTAAGTATAGTAAAATTTTTGAAAATTTTGGTGTGCGGACCCTACCCTTTGCCATTGATGTCAAAGGGGGAGTGAAGAGCAGTGAAAAATGAGGAATCCAACTAAGGGGGAGCCCCAGAATATATATATAAAGACAGAGCATCAGCCAAGGGGGAGCCTAGTGTAAACACTTAGTCATTTTTCACTAAGTGTTGCCATCAATGCCAAAGGGGGAGATTGTTGACAAGAGACACTATATGGATTCATGATTGTTGTCATTGATGGCAACAAAGTTCATCCCACACATCCGCAGGACATGGTGTGTCTCTACCGGAAGTCAGAGTGAAGAATGTTGTGGTCCGGTAAATAAGAACAGAGCATATGGCAAGGTCCGACAAACAGGTCCGGATCTCTTAGAGGAAGTATCTTGGTAAAGTATAAATTTGGGGAAGTAAAGAGTACTACCTTGAGTGATAGATTCCAAGGTTTTAGCCTTCAGTGATAGATGAGGCAAAAGATATGAATACTTGAGTACCTGGTTCCTAAGTGACAGTGTGAACAGAGGAAGAACTGACTAACAAAACATCATACTACTTTCTGGATGTGTTACTAATGGTGTTAAAGGTTATGAAGGCATGAATCATGTTTGGCTAACATGGTTAATGATTTCTACAAGCATATGCTTAATCCACATTACTTGATGTGCAAGGATTCAGCCGATAGAACAGAGTTTGTGAGAAGATTGACTGTTCCGAGTGCCGACTAGAAAGATAATGAAATCACTTGTGCGGATATATATATAGGATGGATTTAGTTGTGAGAAGTGTTGTGGTGATATGTGATATGTGAATAAAAGAAGAGTAGAGTAGAAGTAGTAAGGAAGGTCTAGTATGTGAAAGGAAAGTAGCATAAGAGAAGAGGAAAAATGAAGTGTAGCAGATCAGTGTACTGAGCCTAACCAGAACTGAACTCTAGCATATGTGGATGCCTCCAATCAGTTTAGGTATTGTATAACACTCTTTTGTAGATAGTGTGTGTCTTGTAGGCAGTGTGCCTCCTTGTGAGCAAGTGTCATTTTTGTATTTCCTTATTCTTCTAACAGAGAATAATCTTTGGGTTAATCACCCCGTGGTTTTCTCCCTTAACAGGGTTTCCACGTCAAAAATACTATGTCATGTGTTTTTTCATTTCATGATAATGTTTGCTTGTTTGAATTAATGTTGCATTGATTAATAAGAAAGTTCAAAAAGAAGAAATAATTAGGATAACTAATTCACCCCCCCTCTCAGTTATCAACACATATATCCTGCCATGTTTTTCTACCCTCCTTGTCTTAGGGTTGTAATTCCTGGTGCACTCAATTACCAACTCTGGAGCTTCCACAGTATAAGGAAATCCAGCTGTATGCCACATTCCTGACACAAATATGTTGTCCAGCAGGGTATTATCTTTATCTTCACTCGTCTTGGATGACCATGCCGCCATATCTGTACTTCCCTGATGAGTATCACTGATGGCACCAAATTTGAACTGTACTCCCTCTGGCTGGGTAAACATGGGCTTGATAAATTCTGCATTAGACTTGTTCTTCCTGACGTCCGCCATGGCTTCCTGCAATAAACACAACGGGTCTTACTATAACACCCACATGCATGTAGATACAATATCATACGTTTACAGCATCATGCATATTATACTCATTAAGATATATTTTTCCATGATATACATAATTACAGTTCAACCCACTTGAAAAACATCCTACCTATGCAAAAGGCTGATCGTTAGAAATATACCTCTATGAGGTAAAAAGAATATGACATCATCATTAGGGTGATTTTGTTTGTTTATTAGGATTGGATGACATCATCAGCATATTGGTTGCAGGGTGATATTTTACGACAGGGTGATATTATGAAATATGACCCCCACAAAATATATGAAGCTGATCGATGGGTAAATACCTCTATCACTTAAAATTAACATTCGGATCTCTGGATAAATAATTATCGGGTGATAAAATTGGATCGGGGTGATCTTTCTTAAGATGACTGATGTTTAAGGAATATGACCACCCCCCAGAATATCAAGTTTGACTAGGACTTTGACCTGTCATAACTTTTGTACCCTAAAGAATATTAGGGTGATCCAAAAGGCAAACCTGCATGAAATTTTGTGCTCTTTCCAACCATGAGGTTATTGATATTTAAAACTAACTTTGACAAATTGACCTCATCATGATGACTTACCCCAGCTTCCTTATGCAGGATCACTTGCATGACTTACTTTTACCAGACTGCCAAAAAAGCAGGAAAACACAAGCTGAGCCAAGCAAAAAGTTGGGTCCCTATTTTGTCAAGTCAAAATGGGGCATGTTGTGTAACCACACAACAACTTGCCACCAAAGAAAACAACAAAATTCCAATGATTCAAGTGAGGTGATCACATTCATATATAATATTCTAACTCTTTCTAAATATAAGCATCATAATCTTTCTGTATAACAAATTTTCATTATGGTAACAATGCTAACAAAGGATCAGGTGTGTACAAATGATTAATTATCCTTATCTTGAAAGCAAGTTGAAAACATGAGTAACTAATGTTAAGCTACATATTTTGGGAACATCCCTCATAGCCAACCTAGATAGAGCCTTGCTGCCAGCAGGCGTCCATAGCCCCGACAAGGTTATCTATACAATCTCCCTAAGTAGAGCCCCACTGCCAGCAGGTGTCTATAGCCCTAGTAGAGTTACCTAGATGGCCTAATTTTATTATATTTTTAGATTTTCTAATATTTTGTATACTTTATATATCAGATGTCGTCATGTAAGCTCAATGTGCAAGGTATGGTCACTTGCTGATTTAGGTTGGAGATTGTATTGGTAGCAAGGGAGTCCCTTTAGATTTTTCATTTAACACCTATACTTGTGTGTTCAACAAACCCAAGGCTGTTAGGTGAGTCATTGTGGAAAAATCACTTTGGTTAAGAAAAGGCACCCTAATGAAAAGATATCACAGACTTGATCATAAGTACTTCCCAGAATGAATCACAACCTATATATAAATTTGATCTCATCACTTGAATCCTAACAATTTTGTTATTTTATAGGGTGATGAGTTGCATCATCTTGACTAACCAAAACAAAACTGTATAGACAACTATACAAATATACACTATGGTACACATGATTGCCATGAAGCTACTCAGGCTTGGAAATAATGTTTAAGGAACTATCCATTAACTAGTAATGGAACATCCTCACCTGTCAAGTTTTTAAGCCTGTAAGTGTTGTCTTCTAATATTTTAGAAATTTGGAAGGGACCTATCCATAATTTGTCAAACTTACCATGGTCTCCTTTCCTCTCATGTGCTTTGTCCCACATCAGGACTAAATTAGATATTCTAAAGGCTTTAACCCTGGCTCTTTTGTCAAACCAGCGTTTGACAATAGCCTGATGTTTGGCGAATTGATCAATTTCCTGACTTCTTTTTTCTTCCAAGTGCATCAATTGAAGCAACCTGACTTTTTGCTTATTGTCTATGCCTAGGTACTCTTGGGCAAACTGCAGTGTAGGAATTTTCAGGTTTACAGGGAGGATAGGATCCACCCCATATACTAAGTGATAAGGTGAGTTTCCTAATGCAGCCTTGTTCCTGGTTCTGTAACCCATAAGGCATATTTTAGAAGGGTGTTCCATTCCCTAGGGTTCTTTTCTATTAACTTTTTTATGATATTCAGCAAATTTTTATTGGTGGATTCTGCTAATCTGTTCCCTTGGGGATAATAGTTGGAGGAGAATTTTAGTATAATCCCATAATCAAAAGCCCAGCTTGACAATTTAGTTGAAGCAAAAGCAGAGTTGTTATCACTTACTAGAACATATGGAACTCCATACCTGGTGACAATATTACTTTCTAGAAATCTGATGACATCATCAGCATTGCAGGTCTTAGTGCTAATAACTTCGGTCCACCTGGTACAGTAGTCAATAATCATTAAGACATACCTGTGGCCAGAAGATGATGGAGGATTAATTGGTCCTATGAAGTCCATGCCCCACTGTGTAAATGGGTGCATCTCCATCACTAGCTGCAAAGGTTGAGCAACATATCTCTCTCTGTTAGCAGCAACCTAACATATATGACAATATTTAATATGTTCAGTAGTATCCTTGAAATTGTGGGCCAGTAGTATCCTGCTCTGAGGAGAGCATGAGTTTTGGCCAAGGGTGAGCCATGTGCTATTCCAAATTTGTCATGCAGCTCTGATAACACTCTATCTTCTTTTGGTCTCTCTAGGCATCTTAGATATATTCCTTCATAATTTTTCTTGAAAAGGATTCCCCCTTTCATCATATACTTCTGTGATCTTATTTTTAGGGCTCTCCTTTGTGAAGCTTGCAATCTTGGAGGACATCTTCCAGTAATTAGGATGTGCCTAATGCCTGAGTACCACTCTCCATTGTCCTTTTCATTGATTACATACTGCTGACTCATGATAGTGGGGTCATTTCTGATATCATTTGGCTTAAAGCCTATCCTCTCACTACCTTCATGGGTGTAATATCCATGTCATATTCTTGGAGGACTATGATCCACTTAGCCCTTTTTTCACCTGGCTCGCTCTGCATTAAGAGCATCTTCACTGCTGCATCAGGTACCACAGCAATAACTTTGCTTCTTAAGATATAGTGCCTAAACTTTTTTACTGCTCTGACTAAAGCAAGTGCCTACCTTTCAACATCCATTTATCTCAGTTTAGCATCTTTGAAAGGATAGCTCATAAAGGCTATGGGCTTCTCTTCCTTTTCTTCATTTTGCTGTGTCAGCACTGTTGCAAAGGTATGCTCTGAAGCAAACGAATAAATATAGAAGTCCCCGGTGTAGTCTGGACTGATCAGGACTGGAGCATCAGATATAGCTTTTTTGATGTCTTCAAAGGCAGCTCTAGCCTTTGGTGTCCACTCAATTTTTGCGTCTTTCTTGAGCATGGCATTTAAAGGTCTAACTATTTCAACAAAGCCAGTGATAAACTTCCTAACAAAATTAATCTTACCAAAGTAAGATTTCAGCTCCTTTTTGCTTCCAGGAAACTATATTTTCATAATGGATTCCACTCTGTCAGGATCAATGATCATCTCATTTTCAGTTATCAGGTGGCCTAATAATTTCCCTGTTGTTACCCTGAATATGCATTTCTTGGGGTTCAGCGATATCCCATATTCTTCACATTTCTTAAGCACATTTCTGAAATCTACTACATGGTTTCCTCTATCTTTAGAGAACACTGTTAAGTCATCCATGTATATGACTATGCATTTTCCTATTAAGCCTTTGAAGGCTATGTCCATTGCTCGCTAGAATGTTGCTCCAGCATTTATCAGCCCAAATGGCATCCGCCTATAGGCAAATATCCCCCACTTTGTGGTGAAGGCAGTTTTCAGTCTGTCAATTTTATCTACCATTACCTGGTTGTAGCCTGAGCAACCATCTAAGAATGACATCATTTTAGCACCATTTACAATTCGTAGGACCTCATCTAGGGAAGGTAAAGGATAATTATCCTTCTCAGATGCTTTGTTCAGGTTCCTGAAGTCCACACATAGTCTGATGTCTCCATTTTTCTTTCTAACTGGGACCAGATTTGCTACTCAAGTGGAGTGGCTCACAGGAAATATAATCTTGGCATTTAATAGTTTCTTAACCTCCTCAAAAATAATAGGTTCCAGCAAAGCATTAACAGGCCTTTGCTTTTGTCTGAAAGGCTTGGCATCTGGCTTGAGGGGTATGGTGTGTGTGATGACTGATGTGTCATACGTTTTTAGCTCATCATAAGCCTAGGCAATGACATGTATGTAATCTTTGAGAGCCTAGGTGATTCCCTCCAACTCTTCTTCTGTGCAAACTTTTCCTATCAGGACATTTTTCTTTTCATCATTCTATCCAATATTCACTTGTGAATATTGTCCTCCATCAGCTTTTGGAAGATCCTTCTGTTTCAACATGTTGTCCAAATCAAAAGCTCTCTCTAGCTCAATCATTCCCTTAGGAATCTTATTGCTGGGTAATTCTAAGATCTCTTCCTCTTCCCATACATGATCTTCTATATTATTCTCATCTATGATATGAGCATCAAATATATCTCTATTGGAGATGAAGTCTAGGATATGCTGATCATCATCAAACACTTGGAGGTTGGTCACATTGTCAGGCACAGAAGGTATTACTACCAGCTCTATTGAGAATCTTTTTAGTCCTGAAATAGACAGTGGCTCTAATGTACTAGCAGCTTGGCCTAAAGCATCTACCCTATGGTTCTATTCTCTAGGTACATGGGTGATATTGAATGCATCAAAAGATTCTATTAGGTCCCACACCCTGTGTCTATAATTAGATAGTTTTTTATAGTTGCAGGAATAAATTCCTCTCACTTATCTTACTACTAACTTTGAGTCACCGTAGACATGCAAAATTTTTAATTTCTTCTTAAGGGCAAATAGTATCCCATGAATCAGAGCTTCATACTCTGTTACATTGTTGGTGCATGAAAACTGTAGTCTGTATGCTGCCAAGTAGGACTTTCTAGATGGATCAACAAGGTCTATCCCTACTCAACTCCTTGTTTGGACTTGGATCCATCAAATCTAAGGATCCATGGCTTGTCTTCAGTCAAAGGCTTACTTGAGCTTTCATTTTTCTTTACAGCTCTGGCAGCTGCACCAATTGATATCCACTTTAACTTAGGTATCTCAACTTTCTCAGACTTCACCTTTTCTTTCTTCTATGAAGCTAATGTCTCTTCTTTCTTTTTATCATTAGGAGGATGATCTTTTGGACTAGGCAAAGTCTGTCCTTTCAAGAGATGTAGACACAAAGAGTAGGCAGTTTCTGAGTGAGGTACCTCATGTAACCTACACCAGTTTTCAATTAAGGCATCCTGTGGAGGCCTCTGCTACTATGTCATCTTCTGGATCTCTTCTTTCAAAAATTCTTCAAATTTAGACAGATTGCTGCCTCTATCCTCATTAGATAATTCATAATCTGATTCAACTAAGCAATCACTCCCTTTGGTGACTTTCTCTTTTCTCTTAACATTACTCTGGTTGCATACCAACATCTCTTCTATCATTTGAACATGCTTTTCATCTTGTTGTATATGTTCTTTTGTTCCTACAGGAAATAAACAACAATCAATGTCACTATCATTATCACCGTCTGATGAACTTACCTTTGATGATGATGATGATGATGCTGATGTGTCACTGCATGCTTGTTCCAGTTCCAGCATGTCTATACATGCTTCGCAGGTCTTCTCAGAATGTGACTCATTATGCAACCTGCACCAACCATCCATTAGAGTATTATTAATAGGTATCTTTAATAATTGACATCTCTTTACCTATTTAGATAAATACATCTCAAAATTCTTGAAATGATCTACTTCATTTTCATTCTCAGGATTACTATCAGATTCCACAACTATTTTGTCATCCTGATGATCATCACGATGGTGATGAACATCATACATCAGGATCTCTTCTATCCTGATGGTCTGGGATCTTATGGCATAAACTCCAAGTTCCACATCTACGTACATGATCTCATTAGTTTTGTTGTATTCGGTGATCATGTGCTTCATTCTAGGTTCAGCATCGATTCTTATCTGGTTTGGTATCCCCTTCCAGGGTAACCACATATGACTGAAATCCATGGACATGTATCCTTTGAGGGTTTTGGACTAGTCTCTGCTAAGTAGCATCCCATAAGTTTCAGGTATGTCAACTACCTGAATGTCAATATAATATTGGATTCTAGGGTCAGATGCTAGCTACATGTGAATATGAGTCAGCTCCCCTACCACACTTACTTCTGTTTTGTCTAGTTGAGTTACCTTCTTTAAAGATTTAGTAGGATGCAGGCCTAAAGCATTGCATATAGACAGGGGCATCACATTAGTAGATGCTCCTGAGTCTACTAAACAATTGTGCAGGTTTTTGCTAAAAATCCTTATAGTTAGGAGGAATGGGGGTGACTCACTTTTATCTCTATATAAGGTCATGTGGGAGGTCTCTGTAGCTTGAACAGTAGCTAGCACCTTATGTTTAACATTAGAATCTCTAGCAACATGATCTTTGTTACCAGACTGACCTAAGGGGTGACTATCCTCTTTGGGAGCAGGATCATCCAGTGATTTCATAAATGTCTTCTTGATGGCAGGAGTTTTGAGCAATTCTGACAAAGATAGGTTGACTTTAATTTTCTTCATCTCATCAGTGAGATAGGTAACTAACTTGTCAGATTCATCAAGTAGGTTAGTAGTTTTTGGCACATTATTTGGTGATGTCAAATACTAAGCATTCACCTTGGGAAAACCAAGGTTATTACTTGCCTTGGGATTTGGAGATGTATTAAAATTATTTGGAGGCAAGGATGAGGTCAATGGACCAGAAGGTCTATTACTCCTTAGATTGTAGTTATGCTTACCCTGATATTGTTGTTGGTAGGCATGCACCTCCTCATGTTCATTTGAAGGCTCATTTTCATCCTCAAAGGGAAAAACATAATTTGACTCAAAAGCCATGGCTGATTCCTCACATGCCAGAGTGTAATCTTGGTGAGTGGGCATTGTTTGCTGATAAGGATGATGAGTGTAACTTTCAAGCACTAGAGCTGAGTCATATCCACAAGGAACAAGTTCATTTCCCTCTAGCTGAGGTTGATTTCCTAAAAAATGCTAGCAACAATTCTGAATTGAGGACAGTCTAACTCTACATGTGCATTGGTGTTATGAATTCTACACCAGTTAGTGAGGGTTGCCTCTACAAGATTGACTCTAGTAGTTTGTTTGGGTTCACCAAAAGGCAAATTGTCTAGGGGTGATGGCAAGGAACCACTATTTGGCCTAGTGTTCCACACTCTAGGCTATCTTTGAGGATTATTATTGCCATTATTTTTATAATTATTGTTATTGTACCCCCTATCAGGATAATTTGGTCTGTCATTGTTATAGCCTTTGTTCTGATTGGGCTAAGAGTAGAAGTTTTGACTTCTCAAGTGAGTAATCTCAGTTGTAAGCTTCCTTAGATGAGCTGATATTTCTTTGATCTCTTCTTTTTCTTCTTGGACCTTAGCCACTACATTTTTTGTTGAGGGATTGAAAAAGGAAGATCCATTGTTTTGATTATTGGCAGACTGGTCTACAACCTGAGGTGCTTGTATTTGTCCAGGGTATTGCATCATCTGGCTATTTCCATTTGGAGGTGGCATTATACTCAATGGAGGTATTTGCAAAGGTGTGGGCATCACCACGGGAGGCATCATGGCTCCATTATGCTGTGGTTGGACATGATATCATGGATAACTAGGAAGTGTGGGAAATGCTATATTTGGTGTAGGAGCAGGAACTAACTACTGATTGACTTTAATAGCTTCTTGGAAAGCTCCTGTTAAAGTTTTGATTTCAGGATGTGCTCTCCTGATGAACATGGAAGTTAAAGGATCTAGGGCTGAATAATAAATGCTTTTAGCAGCTGTGTTTGCTACAATGTATGGGGTGACTAACTTGGATAGCATTTTTTAGAACCTAGCGTTGAAATTGGTAATAGGTTCTCCTTCAAACTGTTTAATCATGGAAAATAGGTGATAGTTCATTAAAGGATCGATAGGTACTTTAAACCTATCAGTGAAAGCTTTCTCCAGAACAACCCATGATCTGACTAAACCCTGACCAAGGCTAATATACCAATTATAAGCTTCTTCCCCTAAGGAAAAATGAAATAATCTACATACAACGTCATGATGCTTTATTCTGGCCCTACAGCAGGCTTCTTTGAAAGTTCTAATATGGTCATCCGCGTCCTGATATGGATGATATTTGGACAAATTTTGTCTAGATTCTTTGGCAAAGCACTATATGCCAGAAAAGTTAACGGTGATTCTGTTGCAAAGAAAGACATTGCCACCAGAGGAAGCTGACCCTGAGGTATGACAGGCTGAGGCTAAACCAGAGGTGTAACAGGTGATCTTGTAGGTGATTGTAAACTAATAGGAGTTATGGGAGGATGCTCTGGCGATGCTCCTGAAACAATAGAATCGGGAGTATGATGGATATCAACAGTTCTAGGTCTGAATCCTCTAACATGCAATTCTTCAAATATTCCACTAGACCTAGACCTAGTATTTGGCCTGTGAGCCAGGATTTCTCAATTTAAAGGAAATTTAGCTAGTTGACTGTACAGGTCAGTTGGAATTTACTAGCACAAGCTGTATTTATGGTCAAAAAGTGAGGCTGACTAGATATTTACTGACTATTTGCATGACCACTGCAAATATGGGCGTATTTAGGGTCTGGTGACACTTGCCACTGGAAATCAGATTTCTAAGGCTGATTACCTCAAAGCTTTGACAGATTTACTTGAAATAAGCTGATCTTTGCAAATTTACAATGATCTACCTTAAAGCTTGCAATATTTATGGTTAACTTTGAAAACTTCACTAATGATTATCCTGCACAAGCATATAACAACAAATCATTGCATATTAATTGAAATCAGGGGATATTTTAGTGTTACCTTGCCGTCTGTATCATCAAATCTGACTTACTGATGATGATCTTCTAAAAAAATCCCTCCTTCTAGCGCCAATTTATGTTGATCAAGATGTTAGTCATAAACAAACATAGAATAAAAGTTACACATCAACCTTTACTCATCTTGAAAGATACGATGAATTCAAAGAATTCATGATCCCAAGTCTCCGTGGATTGGTTCTTAATCAATTGATGTTACTCAGTGGTTGATGTGAGTTGTTGTTTTCCATTCAGGGGCCTTATGTTAGTTCATTAGTAGGATTCAGTCTCTATAAAGATGCTACATAGAAGGTTATTTACACAGGATATTTTCAGAAATAGTGTGTCTGTACTCAAATCCTTGCATGATATTTGTCAATTATACATGCTTTAACTTCAAATATGCTATAAATCTTCAAGTATTTATGAGATATTTGCATATTTCATGTATTTTGCTTCTGATTATTTAATATTTGCAATTGTGATGGTGAATTGTTCTAAAATTAAAAAGAAATGTAAACAAATACTTCAAATTATGATGAATCTTCAGCTATTGAGCCATATACATACTTGATACAGTCATGAAAAAGAAGAAATCAAACCATATTTTCACCAGGATGTTCCAGAGCTAGATATAGTTGATGCAAACATCAAAGGATGATGAATGAAGACAATATATGCAAACTGATAAGCACTCCAAGGGACGCAGCAAATCAAAGCATATATCAAGACTTCAGACACAAATTACTTAGAATTTATGATGATTTGTAATCAAAATAGTCTTCTCTTTCATTAAATATGCAAAAACATGTACATATAAAATAACTTTGAAATAAGCCCTGATACTTCAGCAAACAAATTTCAATTAAGCTTTGAATATTCAAAATAAGGCATCTCCGAACCTTTTATAGAATAAGGTGAGGGAGCAGTTACACATGATCTACGATCAAGATTTATCTATTAAGATCAACGGTGGACATTTCCTTTTGACTTGGTCAACAGTAGCTTGTGGCATAGGTTGCCAGCTGGCAACCATCTAGGTAGCTTATTTTCTGCTAAGTACCTGATGCAGATATTCCCTTTATTGTGCATCTTCATCTACTCATTAGGTTCTTCTTCTTCCTCTTCATGATCATCATGATCATCACTTTCCATGTCTTTATCATCCTAATGAATGTCACCCTCTATATGGACCTGCATGGTTGTCTGGATATTTTCATATGCTTTTACTATTCTCTCAACTTCTCCACCATCCTGAGTTTTGTCCTTCTTGATGGCATGCTTATGTGCCTGGAATTTAACCCTGAGGGTTTCCAATTTATTTGTTCTAGTACTCAATGTTTCATTGTAGTTCTCCACCCTGACCTTGATCCTCATGATCTGATTCATTGCTTCTTCTGTCAGGTGGTTAAGAGGGTCATCAGCCATTGGCTGGAAGTTATTATGCAGAGCTTTTATAGCAAAATCTTCATCTTGATTCTCAATCTTTTCTTCTACTTTTTCCTCTAAAGTCTCCAAGATTTCCACTTCAAATGACATCATATCATGCAACTTCATACTGATATCCTTCAATTTATTGTTGAATCTCTTTAATACATCATTTTCAAACATGATGACTTTATTTAATATATCTACCAACATGGCAGTGTTATTATCCAGCACCTGATGATTTATTAGGACCTAAGGATTAATCCACTTTATTTCGCTCAAAGCATTCAAGGCTTTCTCCAACTGGAATGACCTTCTCCCAGACTCAATCTGTAGTTTATTAACTTTCCTCCTTGAAATACCCAAAGAATTCCACCTCTGTAAAGAGGCTCTCACTACCTCCTCAACTTCTGTATGTGCGGATGACATCCACTTTCTCATGATCACAGACTCATGCTTCATGAGGTCCAATTTATTAACTTCTTGAGAAATCGCAGTTAATGGGACTGCCTGATCTGATACTGTATTATCTGGGTTAATTAACCCTTTTATGTATGCATGCAGCTGGGCAATTTGCTCTTTATGCTTCTTATTCTTCTCCTTATCTCTCTTCACCCTTTGCATCAAAGAATCTATTATGTCTTTCCCCTCATGACCTTCTTGGTCTTCATTGGCAAATCCTAAATCTACTGAGGTAATCTGGAATTCTTCCAGAATGATCTTGCCTTTTTCTTTCTCAATGGTGGGGAGTGCTACCTAGGCGTTCCTCCTACCCGTAGCAGGATCTCTTCTTATGGCTCAGGTTAATCTAGCCTTCTTCTTTGGCTTTATGATGGCTTCTGAAAACAATGTCGAAACATCAAATTCCTAAATTTCAAAACCAGATTCCATACCTATCTCTTTCTCAAGCCATTAAGGTACTTGGTCTCCAGATCCTTGGTGTTTAGCATCATCATCATGTCCACCTTGATCTCCTGTATCGGTCCCTATTCTTGATGGAGAAGGTGACTTCCTTATTTCTTCCTCATGATGATCTTCATGAGGGTGATCTTGTTCTACTTCCTCATCCGGAGGAGTCTCTTCTTGTGGTGGAGGATCTTGCAGTGCATCCACCTGATGATCCTGTAGTTGATCCTATACTTCATCTTCTTTTGTTTCATCCATCTTGGTAATCTCCTCATCCTAAGGCACATTTGCATCTATGGATACCACTATATCTGATTTGGGTGCATCTACTTGATCTTGGATCACATTATGATCTGCACCTGCTGTATCTACCTCTTGAGTCTTCAAGTCATTAGGACCTGATGTATCTTTCTCACCTGAGGTTTCTTGAGTCCGGGGGCATCATCTGCCACTATTTTAGGCTCATCAAATAAATCCTGTTGTTGTTGGCCCATCTCTGGAGTGTTGCCTACTGTCTCTGCCAGCTTGATTTCTTCAATATTTTGTACTTTATCAGGTGCCCCTGCTTGCTGTTCAGGACTTTCATCCTCCTTGTGCATTAGGTCTACCACCTCAGGGCTAGTCACCTGGTCCACTAACTTATTCAGCCCTATTTCTTGGGCTGCCCTCTTTGGTGTGTCTTCCATTTCTTGTTCTGCTTGCTTCAAGTCCTCTAATATCACCCTCTGTGAGGATGGTGTTCCTTGTGGAGTCATGCGCGTACTTGAAGCAAGGGTCTCCATCTTCTGAGAGGCTATGTTCTCTACCACCTCGTCATCTGATAAGTCCACAGTCTCTTCCAGTGAGACAGGACCACCTTGAGTTGCTCTTGAGGCTTCTTTTAGTTGTTCCTCAGCCTTCTCAACTTTAAATTGTATGATGGTAGGAATTGGTACTTCATGCTGCAATTCTTTCCTGAACACTTCGCTACCTGCTCCCCTTAACATTACAGGGTCATGTCTTATTTCACCCCTCATATGTTTTCTTGGTTTCTTAGGGGTAGATGCCATTAAGGGCGCCTTCCTCTTCCTTGTGAATATCATAAGATCATCTTCAGGCTCCTTAGTCACTAGCTCCTCCTCAACAAGGACATCTTCTTCTCCGTGTTGCCTTAAGGATTGGCCTACATCTTGTGTTTCTGTAATGTTCACAGCTGGCCTTAGGACCTTTTTGGTCTTCTGTCTATCCTCTGGAGGTGGTGCAGGTGAGGCTGAGGCCTATCTTGATGTTGATACATCCTCATCTGATATATCAATTCTTTCAATTATTACTCCCCTAGGTGTATCATCAATTTTCTTCTTACCTCTGGGAGGTCATTTTCCTTGTTTCTGGGGTGGCAGCCTCTCTCCATTAGATTTCCTTTTCTCCATAAGGAAGTCATCATATTCTTCATCTAAAATCTCTTTCCTTTTCCTTTTATTATCTATTGTGACTGCCACACCCCTCTTCTTCAGTGCATTAATTTGTTCAGTCACCCATGCTTGGGTCAACTGCAACCCGCCACCTGTAAGCCTATCTAGTGAAATATCTTCAAGCTGCATTAGGTCAGGGGCTGAAATGGTGTCATTGTACACCTTTTTCTCTTCATACTCATTTGACAATAACCTACCGTCATCTTTCTTCAATTGTGCAGGTATTGGAATGCAATCAAATGTTCTAATCTGATTGATGGTCAGCCTTTGATATTTCCTTCTTCTGACATTAGCCTCATCCTCACAATCCACCCAGAAATCCTCTAAGTGCTTCTTGTGGATGGGTTGACCTGTAATCTTCTACATTCTTCCATATGGGTCATAAGATCTAGCTAGTGGGAATGGTTGTAGGTTCATCATGTTCAGACCTACTATGGCTTTCTTTATGTTTTCTGAATCAGGGCACATGTACCACCCTATATTCACTGAAAACAAAACTGGGGGAATCTTATTGTTTTCTTTATATGTACCCAGGATTGTTAACACTTGCCTTACAAATTCCATTAGGATTACCCCATCAGTAGGGTACCTGGGTAACATTAGGGGTTGCCCCTCAAAATCTTCTACTCTTATGTATGAGAATGTGGTAAACTGTATAAACCAGGCACCATGCCTATATATAACTTCCTGAGCTTCCATGCTCAGTATTTTAGTCCTATCCTCCTGCATTATTCTGACCAGATGCATGAAAAATGCATCATTCGCCAATTTGTAATTAGGGAGGTGGTTTATTCTTTGCAACTGAGGGTAATGATCCCATATATGGGCATCATTTAGACTGCCACCAATTTTTCTGACTGTGGTGAGTGCATCAAATGTACCTTTATATGCACATGAATATACAATATATGAAGTCATGTAAAACAAACATTCCAGGCCTCCTAGGTTCATTAGCTGTTCATCCAGGGCATCATTGATCATTTTGGCCTATAGTGCCTTATTATCTGTGTAAATGCACATTATGATAACCCCATACATCCAGTCCTTGAAGCTTCCAGCGTTAGGTTGACCTATCACTCTACTAAGTAAGGCGATCATATATTGAGACTCATCATCAAAATCAAACTCATACAAATGCACTGACAATTTAGCGGAGGTAGTGTAAGGGCTATTCTTATCTCTCCATTGATACATCCTCTTTCTTGTAGCCTTTTTGTTGTTTATATATTCAGCTTCCAACTTCTTCAGATCCATGCTAGCTACCTTCTTTCCCAGTGGTAAACCAAATGTAGCTGCAATCCCTTTGATAGACAGATCTGCATATATCTTGCCATGTTTTTTTTACCCTCCTTGTCTTAGAGTTGTAATTCTTTGTGCAGTCAATTACCAACTCTGGAGCTTCCACAGCATAAGGAAATCCAGCCGCATGCCACATTCCTAACACAAATATGCTATCCAGTAGGGTATTATCTTTATCTTCGCTCATCTTGGATGACCATGCCGCCATATCTATACTTCTCTGATGAGTATCACTGATGGCACCAAATTTGAACTGTACTCCCTCAGGCTGGGTAAACATGGTCTTGATAAATTCCGCATCAAACTTGTTCTTCCTAACGTCTGCCATGGCTTCTTGCAATAAACACAACAGGTCTTACAATAACACCCACATGCATGCAGATACAATATCATACATTTATGGCATCATGCATATTATACTCATTAAGATATATTTTTCCATGATATACATACTTACAGTTCAAACCACTTGAAAAACATCCTACCTGGACATGCAGAAAACACCAACAGGAGAGTTTTTTAAATTACTTACCTGATTACGCTTATCTCTTGAATTATGCTAATGATTACTGAAAATGGGCTTTGATACCAGTGACAACCTGATGTTCTGTTCTTCTATAGGTTATTTGCATTCGCAAGTAGCTTGTATGAGGGTTTGAATGTTTGCACTATAAATTCTCATTTTATCGCAAGGTAAATGTAAAATGACGCTGGAAATTCACTTTATCCTCATAATTAGGGCAAAATTAGGGCAACACAAGGCAAATTCAATCATAACCATTGATCTTCTGTCATAAACCTACGGGCATTGCCAGGTGTTTAGATTGTGTTCGCAATCGTTGGGAGTCCACCTACTGCATTTATGGCATTTAATGTTGCATGGCAAGATGAGGGTGGTGATCTTCGGAAGATTGGGTGATATTCAGAATATCGGCTGATATTAGGAATATGACCCCCTCGGTGTAAAATGACCTTCCGGTCCTTGAGCGGGAAAACTTATGTCAATAGATCAGGTCATGTTGGGAATATTAGGTGATATTCCAAAATATCAGGGGATGCACAAAATGTTTGGTGATGTTTATAATATCAACCCGTGAACTAAAGTGACCCCTCTTTCGAAGGATCAGGATGACGTCACCGTCAGGCTATGCAAAAGGCTGATCATTAGAAATATACCTCCGTGAGGTAAAAAGAATATGATGTCATCATCAAGGTGATTTTCTTTGTTTATCAGGATTGGATGATGTCATCGGCATATTGGTTGCAAGGTGATATTTTGCAATAGGGTGATATTATGAAATATGACCCCTGCAAAATATACGAAGCTGACCGACGAGTAAATACCTCTATCACTTAAAATTGACATTTGGATCTCTGGATAAATGATTATCAAGTGATAAAATTGGATCAGGGTGATCTTTCTTAAGATGACTAATGTTTAAGGAATATGACCCCCCCGGAATATTAGGTTTGACCAGGACTTTGACCTATCATAACTTTTATTCCCTAAAGAATATCAGGGTGATCCAAAAGGCAAACCTACATGAAATTTTGGGCTCTTTCCAACCATGAGGTTATTGATATGAAAAACTAACTTTGACAAACTGACCTCATCATGATGACTTACCCCAGCTTCCTTATGCAGGATCACCTGTATGACTTACTTTTACCAGACCGCCAAAAAGCAGGAAAACACAAGCTGAGCCAAGCAAAAAGTTGGGTCCATGTTTTCTCAAGTCAAAATGGGGCATGTTGTGTAACCACACAATAATAACTTGACAAGAGATTTCATTAGATAAACCAGACAAAATGGCCTTCTTTGCTATATGATTACATTCATAAGCCTCTTTTTTATTTGTAGTATTAGGTGATTGAGAGGAAACAAAATATCCATTCTCAACTGACATCCAAACACCATACCCTAAAGAGGATAGATATACTTGCATTCTAATACACCAAACATAGAAATCTAAACCATCAAAGAAAGGTACTCCTGACTCAACTTTTGAGACATTTTTATCAACTAATTTTATATCAACATCTAAATTTGATATAGATGGTGTCTATTATGTCTTTTGACCAGTATGAGACTTGACATTTCTCATGCTCTTATTTCTTCTACACTTTCCCATGCTACTCCACTAACAGGACCTACCCAAGTCAATTAGACTTCCATAGGGAACCTATGCTCTTATACTACTTGTTGGAGTATAGGACAACACTGAGAGGGGCCTGGGGTGAATTAGTGTTGTATAAACTTTTATAACTTTTTACACCTTTTTAATTTATAAGACAAAGAGAGATGAAGACATCAATAAATTGTTAAACACATGCACAAGTGTGATAATGAAAAACATGAATCAGGACATTTGAGTAAAACATTAGAAAACACACACATAGAGGAAAATCATAACACAAGATTTACTAGAGTGGAAAATCCTCATGGGCTAGAAAAACCACTCAAAATTGCCTCATTGTCTTATTCAAAACCTCACTAGTTACAAATAGGTCTCACTGACCAAGGAAGCTTCACTAGCTTTACAAAATGCCTCACTGGTTGATACAAGTGTGCATAGGAAAACAAATCAGTTCAGGGGGTTACCCTATTTCACTCCATCAAAAAACTTTATTCCTCCTTTAACCCTCACTTGACAAACATTCTTTCAATTACAATCTATTCAATTTGATAAAGAATCAACATTTTACCATATCAAAACTTGCAAAATACAATCTCTGCAAATTACCATCTCAAGGCACAATATACAAGTTCCTGAATTGATCAAATATAAAATAATTTCATTCTACAACAATCATCTTATGATCTTGTTACTCTCTATATTTACCCCTGAAAAAACATGATCTCATACATCATTATTCATCTGTATTTTCTCTTTAAAAATCTTCACAAAGATGTCTTCATAATATCATATCTTAGTCCTCCAAAAAATCTATATCTTAATACACTTACAATGAAATTATAAATGAAATAAAGAAGCCTTTCATATTCCTCTCCTCTGCACAAAAATCCATTCTCCTACAAAAATAAGATTATATTCTTCTTCTTTACATAACCATTCATCTTCCTCTTCTATCTGATTCATTTTCACCTGTAAAAATAAGAATAATACAAGTCTTCTATTTCTTCCATATTCCTTCTTTGTAAATATTTCTTCACCCATTTCATAAAAGACTTCTATGTTTTAGAGATATAAATATTTTGTGACTGTCTACCTCTTTCCAGTTTCATCTATCTTAAAACAATTAGTTGCATCACCAATAACTCTATATTTTTGAATTGGGTTTCTCTAAGATTTTTCAATAAATTCATTTTGTGCATATCCTATGATCATTGGTTTCCATCATATGACTCTCTTTGAGGCATTCCATCAACCAGTCTGCATGCTTTGTCTATGCTTTCACATTTTACATTGTTGTTAACTTCTAAAGTCTTCTCAACAAATTCATTTTGTGATAATCCTATCTTATGTATGTGGTTAAAAGTGTGGTAGATTTGATGAAGATGTTAGATCTATAAGAATGTTTTATTGTTCTGTATTCGTTTCCTCTCAAGCTAACCTTAGAACAATGTTCTTTCATTGTAGCTTTAGGTTTGGTATCTTGTGATTCTAACTAGTGTAAGATATTTATAGCATTCTAATATTATAGGCTTTTAGCCTTGCTTTTACAATTATATTTAATAGTATTTAAAAAATTGTCTAGATTATTAATGAAATCTATATCACTGTAAATAGTGTATATAATTGTTGTGTTTAATTTGTATGTCTTAGAGTTATTTGCAATTTGTTCATAGTTATTTTAATTAAATGAAATTAACATAAGTCTTGGGAACTATTAGTTAAAACATTGTTACTTGTGGACTCTTATATCTTATGATCCTAAAAGTAACTATTACTAGTGGTTGGAATATGATAGTTCTATATTGTTGAGGAAGATTTACTTTATGATTGATAGATGATTGATCATGATTTAATTAATGTTACATTCTTCAAGACCTATAATTAGTGCATTCTATCATATGTCGCAATTGTGGTGTTGTATTTGAATTATTGATGAATGATCTTATTTTGGTCTATTAGGTGATGATGTGCATTTGAGAGTGAATGTTATGTGAGACCATAGTGTTAATGTGTCAAGTGTTTGTGTCATTTGGGAAAGTTGATTCCAGAGGCCAAGAGGGGTAGTCATGTGTGTGACTCCTGTGATTATGTAATCTTGCTAATTGTTGAATATGTATTGGTTATATGTTGACTCCCCTTTGTTTATGGATCCGTGTGGTTATGATAACTATGCAAGATGGGTAATGCCTTGCTCTGTGTAATGTGAAATGATGTATATTTTGTGTTGTAAATGTATCATGATGAGAAATGTGATAGTTCATGCTTGGGTTTTGTTTTGGGCTTTGGTAATCTAGATGCAGTGAAGGGGAAGTGGCTTTCAATGTGGGGCCAGCACCCAAAGTGGCTTGTTAGGGTAACCCATTGGAAGTTGTTAATCCAGTGATAACTTAATAATAAATTTAGAGGGTTGGGTAGTTTTCACACTAATCAAGATAACTGGATGCCTCACTCATGCTTGTAGTGCTCATTCAGGCTCAGGATGAGATGAGAAAGCCGTGGTTGGTGAAATCAACTTCCTTGTCCTCATGAAAGGAATGTTGATTCCACATGTGTCACCCTATGGGGCCAGTGTCTAGTGAGAGACTGTCAAGGTAACCATAGATGGGGGCTGGCACCTAGCAAGAGCATCTCAAGGTAACCTATGGATGGGGGCCAGTGTCTAGCTAGAGACTGTCAGGGTAACCCATGCTAGGACCATGCGATGACACTCATCCCTACTGCAATCTAGCATTCTCTAGTTGAGTTCTCCCCTTTGTTTTGTGAATGCCTCTGGAAGTGATGTTTGAGTTACTTGTGATGTCCTTATTGACTAGTGTTATTTTGGAGTCATGTGTAGTCCTTGCACTTGTCAGTCTACTATATTTCTTGATTGTTTTCTTAGTGGGACCTTATTGTTATCTCCTAGCATGGGGGATGGACCTTAGGGTTCCACATGGTTAGGTGATTGTGATTTTATTCCATTGGTTCTCTGGCATCGAGGTTCGTGTGTAATTCTATATCACTTGATTCCAATTTTGCTCTTGTATGTGAAGACAGATAATTGTACTATTTGTATCTAGACCTGTGTATCAGTGGAACTCATTATGTAATTTTATGTATTCAGAAAGAAAGAGCTTTTGTATCATAGAAATTATGTAATTTATCTTGTAAGATAAACTATTCTATACTTGTAAACATTATTGCAAAGATGTTGATGTATGTATTTGATGATGTAATCAAGTTGTTAGTTTGAGTCAATTGAATAAACTATGTATGTTGTTGATTATTGTTTAATTTTAACAATGCAGCTATGTAATCCCTAGAGATGTTAGTTTAACTTTGTTGCTTTTAGTCTATGTTATGTTTTGTTATCATTACTTCTATGTAGAAAAAAAAATATTTCACCCTTTTTTTTGCTTAGTTAAACTTATCTTTAGGGTTGCATTGCCGGGAATTACACTACAATTTTATTTACTCTGCATAAAAAAAACCACACCTGCAATAAAAAACTTTTCATCTTCAAATCCCCTTCTAAAAAGAACTTCTCCCTTAAAAAACTCTTCATAAAAAAAAAACCTTCTACAAAAATCCCCATACATTCTTTTTTTAATAAAAGGTATTAAAAAGACTTCTCCCTATTAAAATTCCATCTTTTTAGCTTCCTACCATCAATAGGACTTTAAAAAATAGAAACAAGTCTTCTGAAAAAATGCTTTTGAAATCTCAAGTAAATCTGCATTTTAAAAGACTTAAAAATTGCCTTTTCTAAACTATCACACTAATGTGGCATTTCAATACATGTCAAATAACATACTTGGGAGTCAAAGAGTTGAATTAAATTATATCCATTGATGTCTTATTTCATGCTCACCAAAGTTTAAAAATAGAGCCATTGATTATGATTTGGCACTCATTCAATCATATGGAGATCAATAGAATCAGTAATTCTAAGCAGAGGGGGCTAGTTTCTCATGGTGTCGACTGCTTCATGATGCCACTTAAGTGGCCATTTAACCTACCAAGGTGGTCACTATTCAAACATAACAAAAAGTGCATTTAACATGAGACGGGCAAGAAAGGTTCTTAAGACATGATGCTTAGGGTTTAGGATATTTAGTGTACATAGAATTTAACAATAATTTATGTCATGTCTCACTACACTCTGTCATATAAAGTAGATAAACAAACTCCAATTTCTGTCTTGTCTCACTATTGTAAGATAGCAGAAATTAGAAACTTTCATAAAGCACTAACTCTTTATTACATTCACAACCTTTTCAACAACCATTTAGTCCATATACTAAGGAATAATATATTTACTCCACTAGAACTATATGATTTCAATCAACCATCAACTCTTGATGAGATCCTTCCTCTTTAAGTATTTCTAATACACCTTTGCTCTCCATGAGAATTATATGCATAAACTCCTAAAACATAAACTAAACAACATAGTATCATAGCAATGAGATGAACACATCCTGAAGTAAGATGAACTCAAGATCTCACTCTCTCATCTATAACACTAAGAAAACCTTACAAAACTCAAAGTCTACATAACTATAATATGAAGACCAAAATCTCATAGTGAACAACAACCATATTAAGCTTGAGGTAATTTCCTGTTGCATACTCCTTTGACAAAGATGGGAAGACAATAAATGATACTTGTGAATAAACCTTTATGTGAATGAATAGATTTCAACCAATGAAATCAGCATAAACAAGGCTATATCAAGAATCATCTTCAACTCAAAATACACATTGCCACTGTACCTTTGCAACTCCCAAACACCTTGAGAAATCACTAAAGTATAAATCAACTGATTGTAACTTGAGACACAAAAAATACCTTGCTGATCATAATCATCATGATATGAAATCTTTGTATCTTCTTTGCCTTGCATCTTATCACCTTGCATCTTCATTGCTTGAACATGAACATGTATCATGCATGTGAACTGAAAACATGTAACCATGTAGACTGAACCAATGAACTAGAAGCATGACAACTCAACATGAGTGATCGTATGAACAACTCAGCATCATAATACCATGATCAACATGATAACCACATGATCAACATCATAAAATAAAACTGAGAATGCCAAGAACCTATCAAAAACATGATGATAAAAAAACACCTTTTTGACATAAATGACAATCAATGTCCATCAAAACCATCATTGTTAGAATTTGAACATTGTCCTTTTATCATCCCCAAGCCACTCTTATCATTATGTAACTTTTGTTTGCCTAAGAGATGAGACAGTTTATCACTACTCTCACACATTGCAAGATTTTTTCTCAAACTAACAATCTCAGCCTCTTGAGTGCAGCACTCTTTTTCTTTGACATGCAATTGTTCTTGAGTGACTTCTAAAAATTTCTTGTTTTCCTCAAGTTGTAATTTCAGGTCTAAGATTTGTTTTTAATAGTCAATAATCTAACTCTTTTGTACCATGGCCTCCTTTTTAAGTTTCTTTATTTCACTAAGGGCACATTTGAGTTCACTCTCAAAATCAATCTTAGTTTCAGATTGATCTAATGTATTATCAGGTTCAACTGAATTGATTGTTGCCATAAACAAGGTTTCATCACCTTCTACAGCAGATTCTTCTAAGCCACTGTCAGTGACATTAGAAAATAAACTTTTCTTCTTTTTGAAGACATTTCTCTTAAATTTATATTGCTTTTTCCTACTTTATTTTTTATTGTCTTCTTCATCACTATTAAGTTCTTTGTTTGGACAGTTTGCAACATAGTACCCTATTTTGCCACAATTGAAACACTTAAAGGGTAACTTCCCTTTATATCTACCTGTTGAACCTCTTTTTAGTTTGCTTACAAAAACTAACTCATCATCATTCAGCTTTTTTGACTCAGAATTTATTTCATTATCCTTCTTCACAGTTTTGAAAGTAGTTTCTTTGTTAGGATTTTCATTGATTTTTCTCATTTCATAGGCAGTAAAATTCCATGAAGAGCATCTATAGTTAACTTCTTCATATCTCTTTTTTCAATAGTAGAAGTCTTAGAACCATATTTAGGAGACAAGGTTCTCAACACCTTTTTAACAACAATTACCTCTTCTATCTTTTCTCCTAAACCTCTCATAATGTTTACAGTTTCTTGAACTCTTTGACGGTAATAAGCTACCTTCCCTTCATCTATCATTCTTAAGCCTTCAAACTTGTTTCTCAGAGCTTGAAGTTTTACTTCTTTTATATCCTCATCACCCTCATAGATGTTTGACAATTTTTCCTATATGGCCTTAGCTATTTTGCATTCTATGACCTTAACTAAGACATCATTGGACATACCACAACAAATGGCATTTGAATCCTTTACATCACAATCATATGTTTTTCTCTCATCAGTAGTAGATGGTGTATCTGGACCAGAATAACTAGTTTCAATAGAATTCCAGACATCAAAGCCTAAATACTTTATATGACGAGTCATTCTATACTTCCAAAAAGCATAATCAAAACCATCAAACAATGGTGCTCTAAAAGTAGATAGACCTTCCTCAGATGACATGGTATGTAATCCACCAAGAATCCCTTAGGTTGATTAAACCTTTTAAACAAGGGTCTGTCTCTGATACCACTTATTGGAGTACTTGACAACATTGAGAAGGGGGGTGAATTAGTGTTGTAGAAAATAAAACCATTTTAAATACTTTTATTGCAAGTTTTGACAACTAAAGTAAATGCTAGTTTAGGTACTATTAAAGCAAGTAATGGAGCATTAAAGAGATAAACAATCAATTACAATGAGAAAATGAAACAAGTAACAAATGAAACCATAAGATAGATATTTCAACAGTAGAAAACCCTCTTGGGGTAGAAAAACCACTCATTAAAATACCTCACTAGCTACAGAAAAGCATCTCAGTGACTTTTTATCATTGTCTCACTGCCTTATTTTTATGACTACCTCACTGGCATATTTCATTCAATACAATGAATAATATGAATCAATACAGAGGGTTACTCTGTTCCTCTACAATTCAATCCTTAACTGTCTCATTATTTGAGACTCAAGAATCAATACAATAGCTCATTAACACTCGGTATAACCTTAATGATAGTGCAATTAACACAAATCATCAAACTTACATAAGATGTTTACATAATTCCCTTTTTATACAATTTTATCAAGTCTTCTCTCTCTCATAAAATAGTTTGTGTCTGTAACTAATCTTCTTCAACTATCTCAGATAGTTTTCAACTGTAATAGAAACTATCAAAGGAATGTGGTTGAATAGACCCATGAACAACATGTTACAATTCCTTTGAAAAAATAAATCTTTAACCATAGTTTGAGTCTTTTAACAATAATAAACCTTTAACCACAGTGATATTATATAATGCTCAAAACTATTTAATGGAATAAAGAAGCCTTATCAAACCAACTCATACCAAAACATAGAATCATTAATTTGTCCTCAACATTCAAGCAAGAAACCCTAGGGTAGAGTCAAACTTTCAAACCCTAACAATGGGTGAATCAAAAAATTGCAAGCATTCATAAAACCATAACTGTTATTTAAAGATAATTAATGAATGATAACCAATATAGTCTTCAACTTATAATTGTAATCCAACTCATGATAAAGTCAAAAACACCACTTCAAAACTTAGATTGTCATAGCTTGAAAAGAGCAACAAGATTTATATAATTTTTCCTTTTTTTCTCATAGACAGAGAACTGTAATAAATAATAAACAAAGCTTCACCATTTTCATTTTTAAGATCTTAAAGCACCATAGAAACTTCTTCATACACCGAAAGAAAAAGAAGAATATCACCTATTTTGAAATGCCATTCATGCCTCAAAAAGTAACTGTCGAGAAGACTGTGAGCTCAAGAATAATTGTCCAGCTTCAACTTGTTAGACTTAGGAAACACAACTGAGAGGGGGGGTGAATTAGTTGTGCAAAACTTTCTCCAATTTACACACTTAAATCCTCTTAGTGATTAGCAGTATATTAAACATAAAACATAATGCATTCAAATCAAAAGCAGAAACTCATCAACACATAAGACACCAAGATTTTGATGTGGAAAACCTAGTTAAGGGAAAAACCATGGGGTGATTAACCCAAGAATGTATTCTCTGTTAGAAGAATAGAAAGAACAATATGGCACTTGCCAATTAGGGCTTACTACCCAAGCACACTGCTCACAAGAGGCTCACTACCTACAAGAGACACACTATCTACAAAGAAATAAGTATCACCTTCATGAACTAGAGAATAACATCTTCACCATGCTTGAATCAGTTCCATTTAAGCCCAATACTTCTGCTCTACCTTTTGCACTCCTCCACTCTACCACACACTCATCACTGCAAGACACACTTTGGAAAGACTTCACAATCCCTTATTTATACAAGGCATCAACTTAGGAATAATCATCTAGGTCAGAAAACATCTACAAGATGTGTAATACATCCGGTCAGCCAGTCTCAGGAAGAACACCATCATCCAGTGGTTATTCTTCAAATGCGCACTCTGACTTCAATGCAGACCACCAACATGAACTGGACACGATCCAAGGATCACCACAACCTTTCCTGAATCACTTGAGAACATCCACACTTCATCTGCTTGCTAGAATTCTCCTCTCCTTCATCTGGAGCTTTAAAAACACAGTCTGTCATTACTGTCACAAAGGAATAGATTCTTCTGGACCTTCAAACCATGAACCAATTGAGTTGACACTTCATACGGACATCCTCAACACTCCCTCAAATCCATAGAATGGGATAGTGCATTACCGGATCTCACCGGACCTATCTATGTCACTCTGTCATCTCTAAACACCTACCAGAGCCAGTTCTACTTGAGTGGCCATAACTTCTTCATATCTTCATGCGGACCTCTAAAATCTCTACTGAATCACCTACAGAAATATATCTACAAACCCTTTAATTCGCATCCTCTGATCATCATCCTATCTTGGACTTTTATCTTATAGTCATCATTATTCTTCACTATTCTTGATTGAGACTAATTTTCTCAATATGCTTAGCCCACGGCTCATCCAAACCTTATCATTAATTCAACAGGAGTATGTTGACATCAATGATAACACCG
The DNA here is from genome assembly GCA_027924645.1 of Cunninghamia lanceolata. Classification (NCBI taxonomy): domain Eukaryota; kingdom Viridiplantae; phylum Streptophyta; class Pinopsida; order Cupressales; family Cupressaceae; genus Cunninghamia; species Cunninghamia lanceolata. The sequence goes on from BSBN01000609.1 coordinate 1,786,241, forward strand.
GTTAGGCCCATACTTGCAACAATCTCCCCCTTTGTCATTGATGGCAACATATGATGTGAAAAACCATCAAGACAAGAACTTCTCCTTACTATCACAACTCCCCCTATCAACAACAACCATTCACATGTTTTCTCTCCCTTTACTGCTCTCCCTTTGATCATAAAAACCACTTGTTTTTCACATGTCTTCTCTCGCCCTTTGACATCAATGGCAAAGGGCACATACTTGCAATTTTACCACTTTAGAATCATACCTGCTGCTCCCCCTGAGTAGCAGCTCCCATCAATCCGGATCACAAGATATGACTATGATATCCACCGGACTGATGCACCTCAATGCACCTTAGTTCATCACCGAAGGGGAAATAACCCCTAACTTCTCCCTGAGATACTCAAAAGAGTCCTTAGGTAGAGGTTTAGTAAAGATGTCTATAATCTGATCCTTGGAGGGCACAAACTCCAATCTGACTTCATTCTTGTTCACTTGCTCTCTTAAAAAGTGAAACTTGATAGATATATGCTTAGTCTTAGAATGCAATACCAGATTCTTAGATATATTTATTGCACTTGAATTATCACAGAAGATTATGATAGGCTCCTCATACTCTACTTTAATATCTCTTAGCATCTGCTTCATCCTCAAAACTTGAGTGCAACTACCTGCTATTGCTATGTATTCTACTTCAGTTGTAGATAGGGATATTGCCTCTTATTTCTTGCTTAGCCAAGAAACCAATCTCTTTCGAAAAAAAAAGCTCCACCACTGGTACTCTTCCGATCATCCACATCTCTTGCCCAATTAGCATTTGTATATGCATGAAGAGAGAAATCATGATCACTAGGATACCATAGACCATACTCAACTGTCCCTTTTAGATATCTAAAGATCCTCTTGATTTCCATGACATGGGATTCTCTAGGATCAGCTTGGAATCTAGCAACAAGACCAATAGCTTGCATAATATCTGGTCTAGTTTGAGTGAGATACAACAATCCTCCAATCATTGATCTGTACTTTATCTGGTCTATCTTAGGAGAGTCATCATCTTTGCTCAACTTACATCCGATTGCCATGGGAGTATTCATTAGCTTTGAATCTTCCATCCCAAATTTCTTCAATAGTTCTTTCACATATTTGGTCTGAGAAATAAAGATTCCTTTCTTTGTTTGAGTAATTTGTAGACCCAAGAAGAAATTCATTTCACCAAGCATAGACATCTCAAACTCACTTTTCATTTGATTTACAAAAATTTTACACATACTATCTCTTCCTCCAAAGATGATATCATCAACAAATACTTCAACAATCAAGATGTTTTCATGATCAATTTTGAAATATAAGTTACTGTTAGCAGTACCTTTATTGAAACCAATCTTCAAAAGATGCTTGTCCAATCTTTCATACCAGGCTCTTGGGGCTTGCTTTAATCCATACAGTGCCTTCTTCAACCTGCAGACCATATCACCATGATTAGACAACTAAAATCCATCCGGTTGCTCTATATACACTTCTTCCAAGTCACCGTTTAGAAAGGCAGACTTGACATCCATCTGATATACCTTGAAATCCTTGAAGGAAGCAAAGGCAAGGAATAATATGACTACTTCAATTCTTGCCACTGAAGCAAACGTTTCTTCAAAATCAATTCCTTCTATTTGAGAGTAGCCCTTGCAAACCAATCTGGCTTTATTTCTGATTACTTCACCAACTTCATTTAGTTTGTTCCGGAAGACCCATTTGTTTCCAATCACATTCTTGTTTTTAGGTTTGGGAACAAGATCCCAAGTGTGATTTTTCTCAATTTGCATCAACTCTTCCTCCATTGCTTTGGTCCAGTTTTCATCATTATAGGCTTCATTTATTGTCTTAGGTTCAATCTTTGAAATCAGACAATATTCATCTGAATTTTGAGCAATTTTCTTTCTAGTTTGCACACCTTTGCTTTTGTCACCTATGATCTAATCTTCAGAGTGGTTCAGTCTTACATACCTTTGAACTTTGGGAGTTTCTTGCACTTCTGCTTCTTGATCAGGCTCATTCAGACCTATCCCTTCTTCCTGATTTACCAGATCAGTTTGAATCTGACTTTCAGAAGAGGATTGAACTCCTTGAACCAGAACACCATTCTGATCATCTTCATCATATTCATAAAACCTTGAGGGTTTCTCTATTCCCTCATCAACCTTCACATTTGTACTTTCTATCATCTTTCTTAGTCTCTTGTTATAACACCGGTATACTTTGCTTTGAGTAGAGTAACCCAAGAATATTCCTTCATCACTTCTAGCATCAAACTTACCTAGATCTTCATCTCTTTTGATGTAACATTTTCTACCAAAGACTCTAAAATATCTTATAGTAGGAGTAATGCCAAACCAAAGTTTATAAGGGGTCTTACCGGTTTTGAACTTGATTGAGAGTATATACTGCAGTGCTGAAAGCTTCTCTCCAATAGATCTGAGGAACATTTGCCTCCATCATCATGGTCCTAGATGCTTCCTGGATGGTCCGGTTCTTTCTCTCCACTACTCCATTCTACTGTGGAGTCCTAGGAGCAAACAACTATCTCTTAATTCCATGTTTCTCACAGAATTCTATGAACTCACCAGATGTGAATTCTCCACCTCTATCAGACCTTAGACATTTTAACTTTAATCCTGTTTCATTCTCTACCATAGCCTTGAATATTTTGAATTTCTCAAGCGCTTCTGATTTCTCCTTTAGAAAGGTTACCCACATCATCTAGGAATAGTCATCAATTAGTAGCATGAAGTATCTATCACCTTGAATACTCCTAGTTCTTGCCGGACCACAAAGATTAGTGTGAACTAAGTCCAATAATCTAGTAGAAGACAGTTCCTTGCTTTTGAATGTGACTTTACTCAGCTTACCCAACTAACATTCCTTGCACAAGCTGTTAGTAGGTTTCACCAATTTTAGAAGATCTCTTATAGCCTGAGTATTGCTTATCTTGATGATATTATCAAATTTTACATGACACATCCTTCTATGCCATAGCCAACTCTGATCAACTTGAACAAATACATAGTTTTTACCAGTACCAACCAAGTGGAAGATATTACCTTTAGTTTGAGTACTGGATGCAATCTCTGTTCCAAAACTTTCAAAGATTTTGCATTTTCCATCCTTGAATCAGAGATCATAACCTTTGTCCACCAACTGTCCAACACTGAGAAGATTGTGCTTCAAACCTTCAACATACAGTACATTACCAGTTTTGTTTCTTCCATCAAAAGAAATAGTTCCTCTTCCTCTGATTCTACCAGCAGAATTGTCACCAAACTTTACCACTCCTCCTTCATTATCATCTTCTTCATGTACATAGTAACAGTTCTTTTGGAACCTTGGCTTGTTAGGATTTTGCCTTGAAAATCTTTCTGGACACCTTGAAGAAAAATGACCAATCTTATTGCAGTTAAAACACTTAAAAGGTAATTTTCCTTCATACTTACCGGATCCTATTGGCAGCCTCTTTGCAATAAGGGCTTCAAGTTGAGCAGTTTCTACTTCTTCTTCTTCCAGATCTTTTCTTGCTTTTTCATACGATGATAATTTCCTTGAAGAATTCTCTCCTGGATCAAACCTTTGTTTACCTTTAATAGAGGCATTGGCTTTGAATGCAGATTCAGTCTTGGGGGGGTCGTCTCCAAACTCTGTCATTTCAAATGCAGCCAATTGATCTCTTGTGATAGTTGTATGGGTTCTGAATTCTTCAATGGCAACAACCTTGATTTTGTGAGAAGTAGGAAGGGATCTAAGAATTTTACCAACAATCTCATTTTCATCCAAGACTCCACCAGCATTTCTAATTCCACAAACTAGCTCATTCACTCTTGGCATAAAAGTGGTAATATTTTCATCATCTCTCATCTTCAAATTTTCAAATTTCCCTTTTAGACTCTGTAACCTTGCACATTTAACATACTAGTCTCCTTCATACAAAAGTTCTAGTTTATTCCAAATCTCAAAGGCAGTTGCTAGGTCAATAACATTTGAGAGCTCTGAGTTAGATAATGCGCTTAGAAGAGCCTCTTTGGTCCGTGGATTGTTTTCAGCATCTGTGATTTCATTTAGGGTTGTCGGACCACCCTATGGGGGTACATATGCTTTTGTAACCATGGACCAGTACGCCATTCCCATACACTGCAAGTGACATTTCATGCAACCTTTCCAAAGAGCAAAGTTGGTTCCATCAAACTTTAGACTATCCTTCTTGTAAGACGACATCCTGGATCTCCTCAATTGGTTAATCTCCTTTTAGAGGAACTTGGCTCTGATACCAATTGTTAGACTTAGGGCACACAACTAAGAGGGGGGGTGAATCAGTTGTGTAAAACTTTCTCCAATTTACACACTTAAATCTTCTTAGTGATTAGCAGTATATTAAACATAAAACATAATGCATTCAAATCAAAAGCAGAAACTCATCAACACATAAGACACCAAGATTTTGATGTGGAAAACCCGGTTAAGGGAAAAACCATGGGGTGATTAACCCAAGAATGTATTCTCTATTAGAAGAATAGAAAGAACAAAATGGCACTTGCCAATTAGGGCTCACTGCCCAAGCACACTGCTCACAAGAGGCTCACTGCCTATAAGAGACACACTGTCTACAAAGAAATAAGTATGACCTTCATGAACTGGAGAATAGCATCTTCACCATGCTTGAATTAGTTCCATTTAAGCCCAATACTTCTACTCTACCTTTCGTACTCCTCCTTGCTACCACACACTCATCACCGCAAGACACACTTTGGAAAGACTTCACAATCCCTTATTTATACAAGACATCGACTTAGGAATAATCATCTAGGTCAGCAAACATCTACAAGATCATCCCCAAGATGTGTAATACATCCAGTCGGCCAGTCTCAGGAAGAACACCATCATCCATGTTGGCAAGAGACACTATATGGATTCATGATTGTTGTCATTGATGGCAACAAAGTTCATTCCACACATCCGCAGGACATGGTGTGTCTCTACCGGAAGTCAGAATGAAGATTGTTGAGGTCCGGTAAACAAGAACAGAGCTTGTGGCAAGGTCTGAGAGATAGGTCTGGATCTCTCAGAGGAAGTATCTTGGTGCAGTGCAGATTTGGGGAAGTCAAGAGGACTACCTTGAGTAGTATATTTCAAGGATTTAGCCTCCGGTGATAGATGAGGAAAAAGATATGAATAGTTGAGTACTAGATTCCTGAGTGACAGTGTGAATAGAGGAAGAACTGACTGACAGAAAATCAGACTACTTTCCGGATGTGTTACTGATGGTGTTAAAGGTTATGAAGGCATGAATCATGTTTGGCCGACATGATTAATGATTTCTACAAGTATATGCTTGATCCACATTACTTGATGTGCAAGGATTCTGCCGACAGAATAGAGTTTATGAGAAAATTAACTGTTCCGGGTGCCGACTAGAAAGGTGATGAAGTTACTTGTGTGGATATATATACATGATGGATTTAGTTGTGAGAAGTGTGGTGGTGATATGTGATATGCAAATAAAAGAAGAGCAGAGTAGAAGCAGTAAGGAAGGTCCGATATGTGAAAGGAAAGCAGCATAAGAGAAGAAGAAAGATGAAGTGCAGCAGATCAGTATACTGAGCCTAACTGGAACTGAACTCCAACACATGTGGATGCTACCAATCAGTTCAAGTATTGTATAACACTCTTTTGTAGACAGTGTGTCTCCTTGTAGGCAGTGTGCCTCCTTTGTGAGCAGTGTGCTTGGGCAGCGAGCCCTAATTGGCAAGTGCCATTTTGTAATTCCTTATTCTTCTAACAGAGAATAATCTTTAGGTTAATCACCCCGTGGTTTTCTCCCTTAACAGGATTTCCACTTCAAAAATACTGTGTCAAGTGTTTTTCCATTTCATGGTAATGTTTGTTTGTTTGAATTAATGCTGCATTGATTAATAAGAAAGTTTAGAAAGAAGAAATAATTAGGATAACTGATTCACCCCCCCTCTTAGTTATCAACAATCCAGTGGTTATTCTTCAAATGCGCACTCTAACTTCAATGTGGACCACCAACATGAATTGGACACAATCCAAGGATCACCACAACCTTTCCCAAATCACTTGAGAACATCCACACTTCATCTGCTTGCTAGAATTCTCCTCTCCTTCATCCAAAGCTTTAAGAACACAGTCTGTCATTACTGTCACAAAGGAATAGATTCTTCCGGACCTTCAAACCACGAACCAATCAAGTTAACACTTCATATGGACTTCCTCAACACTCCCTCAAATCCACAGAATGGGATAGTGCATTACCAGATCTCATCAGACCTATCTGTGTCACTCTGTCACCTCTGAACACCTGCCGGAGCCGGTTCTACTTGAGCAGCCATAACTTCTTCATATCTTCATGCGAACCTCTGAAATCTCTACTGGATCACCTACAGACACATATCTACAAACCCTTTAATCTGTATCCTCTGATCATCATCCTATCTTGGACTTTTGTCTTACAGTCATCACTGTTTCTGATTGAGACTAATTTTCTCAATATGCTCAGCCCACGGCTCATCCAAACCTTATCATTAATGCAGCAGGATTATGTTGACATCAATGACAACACTGGTTAGGCCTATACTTACAACACAACTCCATTGAAACGAGCATTGTCTTATCAAAAAAGCCCATCATGATGCAAAATATTCAAGAAAACTTTACAAAATGATGAAACCCTAAGTTGAATGCATCATGTCTCAAAGTTTCAACATTATGAAATGATTAACAAAACACCCTTTTTGCCCTATATGCCATGGTCACCGAGAGAAACAATTTATCCTTGAAGGAATAGGTGACCAACAATAAAAACATAACCTTTTGACTTGACAAGAATGTCAACAACTTGTTGATTAGGTTAACTTCTTAAGTGTCCCGATAATGCTTTAAACTTATCAATAATTTTCAAACTATATCAAGTAAATAGCCTTTATCAAATAATGACATACAATATGATGCCTCTTTAGTGACTCTAAACACTTCAAAAATGATGAAGACTTTAAGACCTTGGCTTAACCTTGCAATATAAATGATACAAGTCTAAGTCCACTGTAATGCAAAACACAAGATCACTGAACTTGCATACCAAGGCAATGAAACACTTGAAGAGCATAGAAAGTGCCATAAACAACATACACCTATAGAGCATGTAGAGCAAATACATTTGTAGAGCATGTGAATAAGACATCAAGGAACATCAAGAATACCATATACCATAGCCATGTGAATGTAACAACAAGGATACCATACCATATCAACTATCATCATAGTATGAAAATCATAGCATGTGAATACATCAATAGCCAACTATCATAATATCATCATGAGAGTATGAATACCATATGTGAGTATGTGATTGTCATCAAGGACAACAACTGAGAGGAGGACAACAAGATGAAATGATGTACCCTCTAGATATTATGTATGTAGAAAGAAATAAGACAAAGTTCACTAGATCAATGTTACGATATGGGCTGGATTGTCTCATCTTTGTTTCAATGAGTGAGTGCATTTGATCTTGTTTAAGTTTGATAGATATATCTTATTATAAATTTCCACATTTCTTTAAGATCTTTTGCCTATTTGTGGGTTCCTAGTTGTCTTTATTATGTCCCCTCAAAATTGTCGCTTTGGATTTTAAGAGATTGACCTAGGTTGATATGATACCTTAGTGGTCCTAAATCTCAATTGAATTCTTTAATGATGTTTTGGATATATTTCTTAGATGAAATTGTTTTCTCTTTTCACCTCAAGTTTGAGGGAGTCTCCTTAGTTACAACATAAAGTAATCTTAATACACACATGGAGTAAGCTTTTTTTGAGTAAACACATAGATATACGTAATAAATGATGTATACATGATATGTAAAACATGAAGTATATCCCTAAATACATGTGAGGCATGAATCATACACATAAGTACATGTGATACATGAAGTATACACATATGAAGCATATACAGAATATGCCCAATACATGAAGCATACACAAAGCTTATACGCTTAATACACATAATACACAAAATTATACGAAACATGAAGCATGAACATAGTATATGTAATACACAAGTATACACATGTAATACATATAGCATACATTTGATACACAAAGCATGAAGCACACAAAGTATATGCTCATAATACACATGCATGAAGCATACATACAATACACACACATAACACATAAAGCATGAAGTATGCACATAATGAAGTATACACATGAATACATGAAGTCATGGTATACAATTGAATACACAAAGTCATGGAGTATACACTCGAATACATAGTCATGAAGTATGCACTTGAATACAAAGTCATATAGTATACACTTGAATACAAATACAAAGTCATAGAGTATACAGTCGAATACATAGTCATGAAGTATACACTTGAATACACATAAATCACAAGGTATTCCTCAATACACGTAATACATAAAGTATACACATGATGACAGGAAAGATGCTCTAATACCACTAATAATGTCCCCAAATTTGGAAGACCCCTAAATTGGCCCTAATATATCAATTTCAATTAATCAACTTGGTTTTGGGAAAGTTTATAACTTGATTGGGTACCAACAAGACAGAGTTAGAAAATATTTACAAAATAGTATTATATGATGCTCTCATTGGAATATGTAAAGAAAACAAGGAAAGTAAGATTAGTGATACAACTACCTATTTAAGACCTACAAATAGGTTAGTAAACAGCTATGATGAGAAACAAATATCATGTCATAAATATATTGAAATCTTTTAGGTTTCTAATTCATTCCCCCTAGAGAAGAATGGTTTGATATAGTGCCCAAGAAACACTCTACCCTAGGCCTAAGAGCAGGTGCTTCACCCCTCTTGGCCCCATGTGGCCTCATGCCATCCATATGGGGTGGTGTTCCTAGTGAGGCTTTCTATCACCGTTGCCCTTATCAAAACCATTCTGCTTCTTCTTATGACTCAATTAATCACCATGATGGGAGGTTGGGGTGTAACTACAGCAGGGTGTCCTAGAAATCACTCCTTCCAAGTCCAAGAATGACCTCTTATGCCCCCTTGGCCCACATGTGGTAGGTCGCAGCCATCCACCATGGGGTGGTGTACTTAGAAGGTGATCCCAATGATGTTTCCCCTCCTTGTAGGCCCTTAATTCCCTCATCATAGAATCATAACATTCACACAAATCTTCATATTAACATATTAGTTCAACATATAAAACTATGAAGAGACCTTATATTAGTTTATATGTTCATTTGATGATAAAACAATAATGCATATACTAATTTACTAATATATATATATCCTTGCCTATGAAAACAATTATCAGTCAACTATATATTAGACAATCATATTAAACTACATACTAAATTAATACTAATTTTCTACCAAGTTTCTGCTGATTGCTGCAAACCAGAACTTGATCTCTATTGTAGACCAAATTATATATATATAGTTTATTGCAGATCAGAACTCCTTGTATATATTTTCTTATTCTTATTTCTTTGCTATAGATTCAAGATACTTAGAACTGTATATATATTTTTCCTCTTTATCATCCAACAACCCCCTTTTCAATCCATACTATTTAATCTTGTTTAATATCTTCTCCTACTATGGTGAAAGGGTGCGAGTGCATATGGAGAGTTATATCTTTTTGTTAACATTTCTTAATCTCCATATCTACCTTTTGAACCTCAATCGCTTCCTTAATTCTCTACCTTGTATTATCTCCTCTTTTACTAACACAATTCGTTGTTTTTCCACTCAGCGCTACCTTATCTTTTTATCATTAATTGATGCCTTGAAACACTGCTTTAATTGTAGGATCGTATCCCTTCTAAACTATAACCGCTACCTTAATCTAACTATGCAATGCCATATTCGATGACCATTGACGTATATATATTCATTGACTTCTTAATAGTTTAATAATTGTTGTCTTATATCCTATGTAAGACTTGTCTTATTAAAATGTTGACCGCCGCTTATTATCTCCTAGTTTCTTATACTTAGATTTCTTTAATTAGGAACTTTGGTTGTATAATGAAAAATTTGGATAAAATGAAAATGATAAAACAATGAAATGCATTACCTTGTCTAAATCCTTCAATACCTTGAATAGATTCAATGATGGATTCAATGCAAGATAGATTGATCGATTGATTTGATATGTTGGTTACTCAATTCAACAGTATAACAATAAGATGAAGATGATTGATGAAATAATGATAGATGATGGATAATAAGATGGAAGATAATATATGAATGATGCAAAGGCTCTAATGATATTTCGGCATCATAAGGATACTCAAGACTCAATGCATTCTAATGGCTTGGGAGAGGGTTGATTTATAGGAAAGGCTTAGTTCAAATGGATGGTTGAGATTAAAAGGCTAAATGATTGATGTGGACGACTAGGATTGATTAGTTATTCCCACTCTTCAAGGGAGTTGTAGTCATGTGAAAAGTGTACAAAGGAGGATAAGGCTCATGTGTGATCGTGTATAGAAATACTTTTATTTAATAAAATTAAGTCTTAGTTGTACATGTGAAGGATTTTAAATAAAAGTTATACTACCACACATGAGTCAATTGATAGATGGACAAGTGTCAAAATGTGGTGAAAGGAGGATAAATGATGCGATATGTGAGGGAAATTAATTAAATAATAAAATTTATTTAATTAATTGGAAAGTGGGTTTATCAATGTGAAATTAATTAAATAAATAAAATTTATTTAATTAATTGGCTAATGGATTAGTGGGATTAGGACAAAATGTTACATGATGTCTAAGTGATGTTTTTAACTAGGTGTTGAAAGACATGGACAAATTTGGGACAATTTTGGGTGTCTACATTTTGCCCCTCTTTGAGATGATGTTCGAGATCATGTTCGAGATGATGAGCTTTATGTCAAGTAACATCATTTCAAAGAAGCTAAGGTATGGATAGAGGAAAATGATAATGATGGAAAGATAGGATGATGATGCCCCCTTGAGAGGATAGGTGGGTTGGTCAAACATGGGTAGGCTCTTGAAATGAAAGGGATTGGTTAAGGAAGAAAGATAAGGAAATGGATAGAAGAAATGAAGGATGCATTATGTTGCAATAAAAGTGAGCAACCATGATGTTTGATGTAGCACTAGACGTTATGCACCAAGGTATAAGGACCAAGGTGATGATGTGTCTTGTGCCCCAACATAATACAACCTTGTCTAACGTATGAGGAAGTAAACTTAGAGCATTGAAGTCCTCGTGCACAAAAGGTATGATATGACCTTAGATGCAAAGGGTATTGCAAAAATCTATTCCAACATACACAACATATGAATATTAGCTGGAATGATATGGATGTGATACACATGCAAGATAAAATGATAACACACACAAGCAAGCAAGAAAGCATGCTCAAATGATACAAAAACAAACAAGGTATTGCCCCTATCAACATGTAAACCAATGATTTATTGATTGATTGATGATGATAGTGATGATAGTTGATAGTGTTGTCATTGCTAGGAAAGATATATCCCTAGATCAACACAAGGATGTGGGAACCATATATCCCATTGATGATGATGACGATGATCGATTGATTTGATTTACGACAAGATTAGGATCAAGACCATGGATGAGATTGGATAATTTGACAAGATTGATTAACTTGATTGGTATGGATTAAGGATGACTTGCATTTGGATCATTGCTTAGATTGAATTGATTGATTGTGATGATTGGATTGATGAATTTAAAGAATTGATTTGATTGGAATGATTTCATTTGAATGAGGAGATTGATTTGAAGAAGTAATTTGATTGGAATTGATGATTGGATGAATTGATTTGAAGGATTGATGATGATGATTTGATGGTGTTGTTGAGGGCATGATATGGATTGGATTGAGATGATTTGATTGGTTGATTGGATTTGTTTTGATGGATTTGAGATTTGATTTGATGATTTTGATTGATGATAGATGATAGTTGATTTGATTGGATTTGGTTTTGATGAAGTGATGGATTTGATTTGATGGTTGGTTTTATTGTTTAGATTTTTTATGGATATTTAATTTTTTTGTATTTTTGGAATATTTGATTTTTTGTATTTTTTGAAGGTATGTGTTTTTTTGGTATTTTTTGAAATGTTTTGATTTTTTTGTATTTTTTGAAATGTTTTGATTTTTTTGGATTTTTGGGATATTTGATTTTTTTTTTGACTTTTTTGATGGGATAGCATGACAATTACACATGGCGCCTATTTTCCAGGTTTTCACCATGGTAATAGATAGGAGGGACTCAAGTGTCTAGTGCTATGAAAGGTGATAGTGTCCCACTAGAGAGGGATGTCATCACATGGACCATGTCATTATGCTCATAGATGTTGGTAAGGGTTTGCATGAAAGGGTGATGGATGTGGATTAGGTAGATAGTGGATTATGAAATGGATGGATGGATGGATAGGGGATAGTGGATAGTGATATGGATTATGGAAGGAAGGATAGTGGCTTATGGTGTGGATTTATGGAAGACTTAGGATAAAAGGCTTATGCAAAAGCATGGACCATGGGCAAGTGATTGGGGAGAGATGTAGGATAATAGTTGAAGGATGAGGTGATGGAAGTATGTGGGAATGCTATGGAATGGAAGGGAACGCTGACCAATGGTTGCACACAATGTGAAAAATATTTAAGCTTTTGATGGGAAGGTGGTGTAGGAAGCAATGGAAATGTTTGCTTAGTGTATGGGTGATGTAGGAATTTAGGTACCCACATAGACTTAGTACTCTTATGATCTTTGTTTTGCTTGTGGGAGTTTTGGGATATTTGAAACTTTTGAATGGAATGGGATTTTTGAGATGTGGATGAGGATGCCTCATTTGTTTTGCTTAATTTGTGCTTAGGGACCCAAACCATTTTAGTTTTGGACTTTTCTTTTGAAGATTTGGGCTTGGGTAGTGGTTTGGATAGCTTTGTAAATGTACTTTGCTTTGACTTTTGGCATTGATGTCCCAAGGCATTTGGACCCTTAGGATTTTTGGTAGGATTTTTGGCTTTATGAAAGGAGGCATCCAAATTTTTATTTTGGAATCCCATGGGTTTGGTGGAGTGAGTGGAAGTTTTATGTTTAGACAATGTGTGCATTTGTTGGTCATGATTAGGAATGTAAGGGGACTTATGGATAAATGGATAATTAGGCATTGGTAACAATGGAGGCAAAGTGGATGGAGGGATATTAGGAGTTGGAAGGAGTGGAGGTAAAGTGGATAGTTGGGTGTTAGGAGTTGGAAGTAATGGAGGTAAAGTGGATGGTGGAAGGTGTATGGTCACATGGTTTTGACATTTGTAAGTTAGTGGAGGTGAAAAGGTGACATATGCTTTGGGTATATGATGTGGTTTATGATGGAAAGTGGACTTAGGAGGGATGGAGGAATTACCAACATATTTAAAGTGTTTACCTTGGGGTGTATATCCATGGCCATATGAGTGTGGGGGAATCTTGACACAGTTTGGCTCCAAAATACCTTGTCCGTGAAGGCCTAGGCCTTTACCTTGGTAGTTTATGTTTTGGAGTATGCTACGGACAATGGGACTTGGTGTAGTTTGGGAACTAGAGTTGAGCTTATTATTGGATGGAGAAGATGAAATGGAGGACAAAGGTTTTTGTTATCTTAAGGAGGAACACTCATGGAGGAAGGTAGTAAGACCACTAGGACATGATAGTGGATTTGAAGTGGAGTTGATGGTGGATGTAGAAGGATCATTAGGATCTTGATTATTTTCATTATGTTCACTAAGATCCAAGTTATTTGTTTGATCTTCTATAATTTCTTGTGGGACAAGTGTCTCATCATGACAAGTGGATGTTTAATCATTATGGATAGGACTAGATGGTGGATGACTAGGAGCAATGTGGATATCTTGCTCATGGATAGATATAGGGTTATGGATAGGATAAAGGTGCTCATGGATAGCTTCTTCATAGGTATCATCTTGATCATAAAGAAGGTAAATGTTATAGATAGGTTGAATTTGGATAGCTTTCTCATGAATAGTTGTTGGGAGATGGACAGGATCAAGTGGCTTATGGATAGATTCATCATTATGGCTATCATCTTGATCATGGAAAAGATACATGTTATGGATTGATTGCATAAAAGTGATTTGAACTTGAGTTGGACTAGGGCTTAATGTTTCCACATGCTTAAGATTAAACCTTTGACATAACTCTTTATTTTGGATGGAAGTGGAAGGGGATGACTCTTGGATAAGATCTTGGTCAACAACATGATAACATGATGACTCTTGACTTGGATTCATGATAGGAGGTTCATGGATAGGCTTGATGGCTTGTGGGTCACCTGAAGGGCTTGAAAGGCTAGGAATGTTTATGGAGGACTCTTGGATAGGCTCAAGGATAGGTAAAAAATTAGGTTAATAAGATCAAGAATGTAAATGAAAACCTAATCCTACCACCATCAAAGAATCAAATCCAAGTGAAACCAAAAGCATTCAATTCAAGAACAAGATCACCTAGATTATATGATTCCTTGTTTGTGATGTGGATTGCTTCTTAAGAATGAACAATTATGAAGATCAAATCTGCCATGATAGATGGATGATAGTGATAATATGCTCAATGGATGCTAATGCAGGCTCAAATGCTCAATATGATCAAGATGATAATGTGGACACTATATGATGAGATTATAGGATTGGAAATAACCTTTGGAAGTTCTTTGGTAGGCTCATAAATGGGTGTTTGACATGGAGATAGTTTATTCCTTGCTAGTAGCCAATGGATCACATCCTTTGCAAGTGTATGTGTAGAAGGACAATATAGTGGATGGACAATAATGGCAGATGGAGTTGTAGCTTGAGGATTATGATTAGGTTGAGGGATAATTGGATTAAATGGATTAGGATTTGGAGTGGGATTAATCTTACCACAATTTATGAGGTTTTTGATCAATCTCTTAAGTTTGGCACAATTAGTTGTCGTATGACCCTTAACCCTATGGTGTGTACAATATGCATCATCTTTATACCAAGGGGGTTTAAAGTGGATTTATTCAGAGGATTTTATCAATGTAAGCTCAATCAAATTTGCTTGGACCAATTGTTGTATGGTTATGTCTAAGGAATTTTGTGGTGGAGGATTAATAGAACATGGGGATGAAGGTAATGAAGGTTGATGGACCAATGGACTAGGGATAGGATCACATGGTGGTGTTGGGATAGGTGCATCGATTGGCATTTGATTGGATGGTGGAGGCCACTCATAGGATGCATTGGCTAGATTGGTATCTCCCTTGTCAAAAGTAATTAAGTCTTGCATAGGATAACTTGGGCTTGCTTGATTTATGTACAAGGGACCACTTGGATGTGGATATGCTCCTTTTTGTAAAGGTGGACTTAGGTCAATCAATGATGTTTGATGGGAGGACACTTGGTTGCTTTGTGGATGGGTTTGGTGATGTGTTTGAATGTTAGAATGAGGAATTGGATAATCTTGGGATGGATGTTGATAGGTTGATGTGGCATAGGTTGATGTGGATGGATTAGGTTGGATGGATGACACATATGATTGATATGGAATTTGTTGAGGTTGGAATGGTGTTTGGATTTCTTGTTATTGTATGATTTGTTGTTGATGTTGTAGTTGGAATTATTAAATTGGTTGATGTTGTTGTGATTGAATGTGTTGTTGTGATGATGATGAAGGGGTTGCATAGGCTAACGATTGTTGTGATATGGATTGATATGGATAAGGATTGAAATTGGGAGGAGTGTGATAGGTTGATGAAGGATTGATGTGACATGTTAATAGATGAGGTTGATATGGAATGGATGGGTATGACATGTAAGATTGAGATGGCATTGGTTGATGTTGTGCTTGTTGGGCTTGACATGTGGCTATGAGGTGTTGGGCTTGTGGTATAAGTTGTAGCATTTGAGGTGATTAGCTTGCTTGAGGTTGAAGTTGTTGAATGATGCCTTGGAGCCTTTGAATGATTCTTTAGGTTAGGGGTTGTGGTGCTTGGTAAAGGTTTTGGGGAACGTTTTGGAATTTGGATGCTAGGTCTTCAAATGTTGACGTGTTGTCACACAAGTGTTTAAGTCTTAAGACCTTTTTGGCAAGTGCTTGATTATGATTTGGATAATGATAATGGAGTGGATTGATGTGATTAAGATGTGTGTTGACTAGGATGAAATTTATTTGGGTATGATGTGTAGGATGACTCGTTTATGTGTTTGGTGTTTAGAGCTTGATTTGGTAGTGTTCAAACAAATGATTATGCATATACACACATGAATCACTCATGCAAGACACATAAGCAATTTGAAATTTGAAATATGAAAAATGTGATTATTATTAAGCAAGCACTTGAAAACACATCAACAAGCCTAATGTCTAGTCAAGTGGGTATGGTCAATTAGGTCTTAGGCTAGATTGCACAAGGTTAACTAAGGAATTGAAAGCAAAATCCTGCCACACAGCTGGGAGAAAGGAGTAACCCACCCTTCACCTTCACTTCCCAAAGGTATAAAGTTATTTGGGGCTTAGCCAAGGATGCCAAGATTTACAACTCCCAATGAGGGTGTCTTTCGATTCAAACTTGATTGAGCTCATCCCTTGGAGTGGTGTGTCTCCAAGCAGGCCTCCTAAGAAGGGTATGACAAAAGCAAATCAAGTGAGTTGTCACTTGATTCACACTTGCACTTGTTAATTTCCCCTTATAAAATGAAATGTGTGGAAGAGAATTCAAGCACTTGTTCTTTTTAGATCCCAAATCAAGATGTGATGGAAGACACTTGTTCATTTTAACCTAATTTTTTTGATGTGATTGCAAGCAATGTTGATTTTAAGCCCAAAATTTAAATGTGAGATCAAACAATGATTAAGAGATGAAAGATTAGAATGAATGCACCTATATTATTTTTTCTTTCCACTAGCTATTGTGATTGATCCAAATGCTGCTCCAGCTCCTTTGATGCCGCTACAAGCCATAAATTTGAAAAAGAAATAAGTAAACTTACAAAGAAGATAATTATGTGAAAAAGATGAAATCTAATAAAACCTGATGAAAATGATCTGATAAAAATGGATTGTAGAAATAGAAGGTTCAGGAGATTCTAAGCAATTTGAAAAAAAAATTCGTTGAAATTTGATTGATTTTGCTCACGATATGCTTAATTGAAGTTTAAAAACAAGTTTGACTTTGACTGATAAAAAAGATGTTAAAATGATAAAGTCACCTATTAAAACCTGCTTCATTGTGAAGTTCATCCTCTTAACTTTGCAACGAGTCCTTGTTTACATGATTTGGCCTCCGTATGTGAAAGTTATGATAGAAAAACCAAAATCCACAATGATAGCAAACAAAAGTGAGTTACAGAGCCAATAGCGATGCAATTTTGATCATATGCGAGCTAAATTTTGCCAAAAGCAAGTAGTTTTCAATCAAAAGCAAGGCAAATTTACCAAAAGTGAGTAGTTTTCACTCAAAAGCAAGGCAAACTTACCAGATGCTTAAAACTTCTTGTTTCTGCACAATTAGGGTTAGGATCATAAAAAAATGACTATTAGAGATTGCAAACCCTAGAATATCAAATCCAGTGGATGAAATATAATTAAATGGACTCCCTGCAACCATAGATTGATAAATTGAAAACCTAGAATGATAAATTGATAAGATCTTGCAAAACCAAGGGTGTTAGCTCAATAAAATCAAAAACCCTAATCAAATTGATTGGCAGATGATATGATGATCAGAGACATGCAAAACATAGATTAGAACCCCTAATTGATCAATAAAATTTGGCACAACAACCTACAAAATCAAATGTTAACAAAAAACCCTAGATTGCTGAAAGCAACTGAAACAGTCAAAAGCGACCCATTTTTGATCAAAAGCAATTCACTGTCAACCGAAAGTGATCACTATTCACTCAAAAGCGATGCAGAAATGCCAAAAGTGACTGTTTTTGCTCAAAAGAAATATAGAAATGCCAAAATTGATTGGTTTTTATTCAAAAGTGTGGCAAAAATGCCAAAAGCGACTAGTTTTTGCTCAAAAGGAACTGGATTTTGCTCAAAAGTGAGGCAGAAATGCCAAAAGTGATTTTTTGCAGCTCGAATGCGAGTTTCTTCACCAAACGCTCTTTTCTTCATGAAATATAGGCAAATTTGTATTCAAAATTTATGGAAATGACCTCTTGGATGCAATGGTGAGGTTAGATTTGAGATAGGAAATCATCTACATACATTTTAATCCAAATCTTGACAAATTAGGGTTAGAAAAAGGCAATTTTTTGCAACAAGAAGCTACAAAAACTAATGATTTGATCCAATAGGGCATGTCCACATCGGGTTCACCAAAATGTATAATGAAAAATTTGGATAAAATGAAAATGATAAAACAATGAAATGTATTACCTTATCTAAATCCTTCAATACCTCAAATAGATGCAATGATGAATGTAATGCAAGATAGATTAATCAATTGGTTTGATATATTGGTTCCTCAATTCAGTAGCATAACAATAAGATGAAGCTGATTGATGAAAGAATGATAGATGATAGATAATAAGATGGAAGATAATGGATGAATGATGCAAAGGCTCTAGTGATATTTTAGCAACATAAGGATACTCAAGACTCAATGCATGCTAATGGATTGGGAGGGGGTTGATTTATAGGAAAGGCTTAGTTCAAATGGATGGTTGAGATTAAAGGCTAAATGATTGATGTGGACAGCTAGGAATGATTAGTTATTCCCACTCTTCAAGGGAGTTGTAGTCATGTGATAAGTGTACAAAGGAGGATAAGGCTCATGTGTGATCGCGTACACAAATACTTTTATTTAATAAAATTAAGTCTTATTAGTTGTACATGTGAAGGATTTTAAATAAAAGTTGTACTACCACACATGATTCAATTGAGAGATGGACATGTGTCGAAATGTGGTGAGATGTGAGGATAAATGATGGGATATGTGAGGGAAATTAATTAAATAAATAAAATTTATTTAATTAATTGAGAAGATGATTAGGATAGGATTGGGATATGATGTGGAAATTAATTAAATAAATAAAATTTAATTAATTAATTGGCTAATGGATTAGTGGGATTAAGAGTGGGATTAGGACAAAATGTTACATGATGTCTAGGTGATGTTTTTAACTAGGTGTTGCAGGACATGGACAAATTTGGGTGCAATTTTGGATGTCTACATTGGTATTATAAGGATCGCTACCATTCATAGCCATAAATGGTTAGGAATACTTATATTTATATTATAGTAATATTTAAATTATTAACATTTATATTTATATTTATATTTATTTATAAATACAAAATAAATATATTATTTATATGATGATTATTTAATATTCACAATATATCTTTATCTAAATATTAATGTATATGCAAAAGCAATATCACCGTCTTCTATCATGATGTTTAAATATTTAATTTAAACAATGAATTAATATCAAAACATCATAGATGTAATTTAGAATCTAATTTCCTTTTTGAAGGGAACTTCAATGCCATATCTTGCATATCTATTGTACCCCGTAAAGCAGGTATGTGAGCCCTTTGATTGTAGCCCACATGTTGCCAGCATATAAGAATTATGAATATATGATATACTGATAATTTGAATCTTCCACTGTATTCTATATTTGTGTTGTTTCAATTGTGTTTACGCTGCATGGTTTGGACAGTTCATTATGTGAACTCTCCAACCGTGACTACACCAAGTTGTATTAGAGTGAAGTTTTGAATCCTTTGTGAAGTGAAGGCATTCCAGAAGATATTGTGGTGAACCAATCACTAACTTGAGCTAGTCTACTTGTGTTTATCAATAGAGCATTGATTGTGAGGTAGTTGCTACTTTGTAGTTAGATCACTGAATTGAGGTAGTTGCACTAGATCCTAGGAAGAGATACTGCCAAGGAGGATGCATGCTATGGGCACTGTTGCTGGAAGAATGGAAGAAATGATGGAGATGATGAAATTAATGAAAGTTAGACTAGATGTTGTAGAAGAAGAGGACTGACTCCTAGACATGATGCTAAAAGTGATGATGAAGAATTTTAATTTGTTAATCAAAATGAAGAAACCCTAGAAGAAGAAGAAGAATTAGATCAAGTGAAGATGTTGAAAACTATTTCAAAGATTAGAAAGAGACCTAGAGTGGAAGTACTGAATTACACTCAAAATTTGAATCCAGAGGAATTGATTGATTGGATAAATGACTTGGAGGAATACTTTGAATATGAAGAAATTGAAGATCCAGAGAAGGTGAGATTTGCAAAGACTAAGTTGAAAGGACATGCTACTATTTGGTGGAAAGAAGTTCAATTGCATAGAAATAGAAGAGGAAAAGAAAATATCATAAAATGGGATAAGATGGTGCCAATGTTGAAAAATTAGTTTATACCTACTGACTATGAGTTGGAATTGTTGAAGAGATTGCAAAACCTGAAACAAAAGGAGAAATTTGTGAAGGAATATATTGAAGAATTTCATAAGATGATCATAAGGATTGGAAATAGTGAAGAAAGAAAGAAGAAAGTGGAAAGATATGTAAATGGATTGAGGTTGAATATTCAAGAACTAAGTCTGGTAAGGATGACAACAATAGAAGAAGCAAATCAGTTTGCCCTGAAAGTTGAAGACAAGTTGAACAAGAAGCATGAGCAGAGATAGACAGGTAGAGGAGGTAAATTTCAAAGAGGTAGGACATATTCTGGAGGAGAAAAACCTTATGCAGAGCAGAACAAAGAGAGTAGTCCATTCAACAAGGAAGATAGAGATAACAATTTATACTAGAGAGATGACAGAAATTTCTATCGTAGAGGGAATCATAATTCCTACCGCAATGAAGGGTACAAGAGAGAAGAAAGAGGGTTTGATAAGAGAAGATTCAAAGGAACTTGTTTTAAGTGTGGAGGTGAAGGACACAGAGCATTCGAATGTCATCAAGGAAGTACAAGCAAGAAGATAGAGAATAGTGCAAGAGCAGATTATGTAGAAGAAGAGCCTATTGGATCACCTAATGCAGTTGGAAAACCAAATAAAGGAGAATCACGAGTCATGAGGAGAGCACTATTTCAAGAAAAGACAACTGAGGAACCACAACAAAGGAAAAGTTTGTTCCAGACTAGATGCAAAACAGGAGGTAAATGTTGTAAGGTTATCATTGATAGTGGTAGTACTGATCATTTGGTCTCAGAGGAGATGGTGACTGAACTAACCCTGGAGAGATTGAAACACCCTAAGCCCTACAAGATAGCATGGATTGAGGATGAACACAAGGTATTGGTGAGTGAACAATGTTTGGTGAAATTTCATATTGGATCTTACAATGATGAAGTATTGTGTGATATTATACTGATGGATGTATGTCATATATTATTGGGTAGACCATGGCAATATGATAGAAAAGCTATACATGATGGGAGAAAGAATACTCATACCATAACATCTAATGGGAAGATAATTACCTTGATACCATTGGAAGATGAGCCTAAGAGTGAAGTATATGGGAATGATAGAATCTATTTGGTCGATGGAAGGAAATTTTTGGATGGATTGAGACATGAGAACATGTGTTTTGCTTTGATTCCTAAGAAGCATTGAATCCTAAGTATAGAGACTAAAGAATCACAACCAGACGGGATAACCAAATTGTTGATAGAGTATAAAGACATCATATGAGATAATGTACCTAAAGGATTGCCACCAATCTAGAATATCAATCATCATATGGACCTTATACCTAGAGCTAGTTTTCCTAACAAAGAAGCACACTAGATGACACCAGCAGAGAATGCATAGATGAATAGACAAATATAGGAGTTTTTGAGGAAAGGATTGATCAAAGAGAGTTTGATCCCATGTGTAATACCTACAATATTAGCACTAAAGAAATATGGAGAATGTGTATAGACTCTAGAGCAATCAATAAGATCACAATTAAGTATAGATTTCCATTACCGAGGATGGATGACATTATGGATTGTTTGAGTGGAGTAAAATATTTTACAAAGGTAGACTTGATGAGTGGATACCATCAGATTAGGATCAGAGAAGGAGATGAATGGAAGAATGCATTTAAGACAAATGAAGAACTGTATGAATGGTTAGTGATGCCTTTTGGATTGACAAATGCATGAAGTACTTTCATGAGATTGATGAATGAGGTTCTGAAGAAATTCTTGGGTAATTTTGTTATTGTATACTTGGATGATATTTTAATTTTTAGTAAGATAAAAGAACTTTTGTGGAACCTTACACAAGTATTGCAAAGGTTGAGAGAAGAGAAGTTTCTAATAAACATTAAGAAGTATAGTTTCATGAAGGAAGAATTGGTATATTTGGGGTTTATGATTTCTGCAGAAGGATTGAAGATGGAAACTAAGAAAGTTAGAGAAATTGTTGAGTGGCCAACACCTGAGAGTATTAGAGAAGTTAGATCATTTCATGGATTAGCTAGTTTCTACTGGAAGTTCATTTGAAATTTTAGTTCAGTATGCACACCAATGACAAAGATAATGAGAGGTGACAAAAAGGAATTTAAGTGGACATCAAGAGAGATAAAAGTTTTGAGTCATTGAAGTAGAAAGTGATAGAGCAACTAGTGTTAGCATTACTAGATTTCAACAAGGTATTTCAAGTAGATTTTGATGCAAGTGGAAATACAATTGGAGCAGTGTTAAATCAAGAAGGTAGACTAGTAGTATATTTCAATGAGAAGTTGAATGATGTAAGAAGAAGATATATGATCAGGAGTTCTATGCCATAATTCAAGCTTTGAAGAAGTGAAGACATTACTTGTTGCCTAAGGAATTTGTTTTGTATATAGATCATCAAGCTTTACAATATTTGAATAGTCAAGGGAAGTTGAATAAGAGACATATGAAATAGGTAGAGTTCATGTAGAGTTACACATTTGTATTGAAGCATAGGAGTGGGAAGTCAAATCAAGTTATAGATGTAATGCATAGAAGAAGGAATTTCTTGACAGAGATGAGAGTAGAAGTATTAGGTTTTGAAGAACTAAAGCACATGTATGAAGAAGATCTTGATTTTGTAGAACCATGGAAAGCATGCAAGGAACTTGTTGTCACAGATAGAAGTAAGTGATTTGTTAAAAATGTGTATAGGAAAAATTGAGAGGTTGAATGATAAAATCACAACAAAGAAATGATAATAACAACTCAATTACCCATAACATAAAGAGATAAATTTAAGTAAAAATCTAAATATCAATGAATAAATCAATTTAAAACAAGAAAGACTTCACCTAGATTGTATAGCTCTCTTTGTATGAATGTAGATTGCTCAATAACTTTATGAAGCCATGTTTGCAACAAGCGGATGTAGGTAGTGTTCATGCTCAAAAGATCGATGTGCTCAATGATGTGATGTATTGGTGCAGTCATGGTAGGAGGGTTCATAGAGTGAACTATCTGGACCATGTAGCAAGAGTAAACACTATGGAAACAACTCAAAGAAATAAAGTAGATGCAGATTCAGTCATTCAGTATATCATAGAATTCAAATAGTGATCAGTTAGCAACATGCGGGCTTACAATTAGGGCTCACAAGCCTAATTACATACATGTGCAAGATAAGGCTTTGAAGATCCCTTTGCACAAAATCTAACTATCATCTATCACTATGCTATGAACTATGTTGACTACTTTCCTAAGGATCTATTATATCTTTATAAATCATTCCCAGACCAATAGATTCCTCCACATCGGCCAAGGAAGGTCACAAACTCTAATGAAGAGTTGTAACATGTCCATAGATAGGTTGGACCTAAATGCATAGAATACTTCCTCAAATAAATGGAACAATGTGCAAAACCTTGGGAAAGGTCAGCCATGAACCAAAGAACATTAAATGATGTGTCATTGAGATCTGCAAGTCAAGGAATGATCCACAAGCCTTCTCCTTCAGCTAATTATCAGGAACTGTTAGAATGCTCCGCACTGAGAAAATAGTTGATCTTCTAAGAGAAATATGTTTTTGGTAACTGATCCAAATGATTTGAATTCTTGGTATGATGTAAATGAATGAATGTAGATGCTAAGTCTAGATCCACAAGGTGTGAAATGCCAAAACCAAACCACAAGCTAAAACTACTTCTAACTAAACTACCTAAATTAAACTGGGAAATGAAAAGAAACAAACTAAACTACAAACAAACTAAAATATAAATATTTTTGGTTGATGCAAGATTGCTCTTGAACTAGGGATGCTCCTACCTCAAATATCTGGGGTTATTGAAAAAGTGTATCCCTCACTTTGCTAGGGCTTGGGGAGAACCAAGATGGTGCACCTTAGCCTAAGAAATCCATGATGAATCTTCTTCCTATCTACCTTTCCACTTCACAAGATATTCTTTGTATTGTCTTCCTCTGGTGCTACATCTAACTCTGCTGTCTAAAATGTCCTCAATTTGCTCCGGTGCTTGCTGTGGTAACTACTTCTTCAAGTCTTCTACCATACTATCACTAAACTTTGCTTCACGATATTGATAGAGGTCTACAATGTTGAAAATAGGTGATATACCCAATGTCTCCAGTAATTCCACTTCATATGCATTTTCTAAGTCAAATTTTCTAAGTATCTTACAAGGTCCAAACTTCTTCATCTTCAACTTGTTATATGTCCCAACTTGAAATCTTTCTTTTCTTAAGTACACCATCACTTCATCTCCAACTTTAAATTCCTTCTGTCTTCTCTTCTCATCAACCTTCTCTTTATACTTGCTGTTCATATCCTCCAAATGCTTCCTCACCTGATTATGCACTGTCTTCATATTATCTACAAATTCTTCTACTTCTACACTCCTCTTTTCTTCTATATTGACATCTCTTAGTTCTGCCACTCCTCTAGGGTTTATTCCAGTCACAATCTCAAAAGGTGTTCTTCTGGTACTCTTGTTTACTAAATTATTATATGCAAACTCTTCTTGTGAAAGAATCAAATTCTAACTTCTAGTTTTCTCTCCAACCAAACATCTCAACAAATTTCCCAAACTCCTATTCACTACCTCTGCTTGTCCATTAGCCTGTGGATGAAAAGTTGAATTGAACTTCAAATCTATCTTCATCTTCTTCCAAAGTGTCCTCCAAAAGTATCCAACAAACTTTGTATCTCTATTTGAAACTATACTCTTAGGTAATCCATGCAATATCACAATCTCTTTGAAAAATAGGTCTGCTACATGCACTGCATCAGTTGTCTTCTTACAAGGTATGAAATGAACCATCTTTGAAAATCTGTCAACCACTACAAATATTGAATCATGTCCTCTCCATGTCTTCGGCAATCCCATTACAAAATTCATGCTTATGTCTTCCCAAGGTCTCTCCGGTACTGTCAAAGGTTTATACAATCCAGTATTCTGACTACCTCCTTTTGCAACTTAACAAACTCTACAACACTGCACATATCTCCTAACATCCTTATGTATCTAAGGCCAAAAGTAATTTTCATTCACCAAAGCCATTGTCTTATCAATGCCAAAATGTCTTGCCAATCCACCACTATGCTTCTCCTTGATCAAATTATCTCTCATTGAACTTCTAGGTATACACAAATGAATTCCTTTGAACAACATAACTTCTTGAATGAAATGATCCAACCACTTACTCCTATCTATCACAATAGGTTCCTTACATGCTTTCCAAGGTTCTACAAAATTAGTGTCTCCCTCATACATATTCTTCAATTCATCAAAACCCAACACTTCAACTCTCATTTATGTCATCAAGTTTCTTCTTCTACTCAATGCATTAGCAACTTTGTTTGATTTTCCACTCCTATTCTTCAACACAAAAGTATAAATCTGCATGAACTCTACCCACCTCATATGTCTTTGACTCAACTTACCTTGACTATTCAAATACTGCAAAGCTTGATGATCTGTATACAACACAAACTCCTTGGGCAACAAGTAATGTCTCCACTTACTCAAGGCTTGAATTATGGCATAGAACTCTTGATCATAAACTAAATATCTTCTCCTTGCATCATTCATCTTCTCACTGAAATATGCTACAGGTCTACCTTCTTGACTTAACACTACTCCAATTGCATTTCCACTTGCATCACAATCAACTTAAAATACCTTATTGAAATTTGGTAATGCAAAAATAGGTTGCTCTATCACTTTCTGCTTCAACAAATCAAAACTTTTATCTACTCCAGATGTCCACTTAAAATCCTTTCTGTCACCTCTCATTGTCTTTGTCACAGGGTTATAAACTAAACTAAAATTTCTGATGAACTTCCAATAGAAACTAGTCAATCCATGAAATGATCTAACTTCTCCAATGCTCTCTGGTGTAGGCCATTCAATAATTGCTCTTACTTTCTTAGGGTCCATCTTCAATCCTTCTGTAGAAATCACAAATCCCAAATATACCAACTCTTCCTTCATGAAACTACACTTCTTGATGTTTATCAGCAATTTCTCTTCTCTCAATCTCTGTAAAACTTGTCTAATATGCCACAAATGTTCCTCTTTTGTCTTACTAAAAATCACAATATCATCCAAGTACACAATCACAAACTTACCCAAGAATTTCTTCAAGACTTCATTCATCAATCTCATGAAAGTACTTGGTGCATTTGTCAATCCAAAAGGCATCAGTAACCACTCATACAATCCTTCATTTATCTTAAAAGCAGTCTTCCATTCATCTCCTTCTCTGATTTTGATCTAATCGTATCCACTCTTCAAGTCTATCTTTGTGAAATATTTTGCTCCACTTAAACAATCCATGATATCATCCATCCTAGGTAAAGGAAATCTATACTTAACTGTGATCTTGTTTATTGTTCTAGAATCAGTACACATTCTCCATTCTCCATCCTTCTTAGGTGCTAACACTGCAGGTACTACACAAGGACTGAAGTTGTCTTTGATCAAACCTTTCCTCAACAACTCTTGTACCTGTCTATTCAATTCTTCATTCTCTGCCGGTGTCATCCGGTGTGCTACTTTGTTAGGCAAACTAGCTCCTAGTATGAGATCCATGTGATGACTGATACTCCTTATAGATGACAATCCTTTAGGCACATTATCTAATATGATGTCTTCATACTCTGTTAGCAACTCTTTTATCTCCTTCAGTTGTGATTCTTCTTTCTTCAATACTTCAGGCTTCTTAGGAATCAAGGCATAACACATATTCTCATGTCTCAAACCATCTAGAAATTTTCTTCCATCTACCAAATAGATTCTAGCATTCCCACATGCTACATCTTTAGGATCATCCTCCAAAGGAATCAAGGTAATTCTCTTTCCGTTTGCTGTTATAGTATATGTATTCTTTCTCCCATCATGTATAGCTTTTCTATCATACTACCAAGGTCTACCCAACAAGATATGACATACATCCATAGGCATAATATCACACAAGATTTCATCATGATAAGATCCAATATGAAATTTCACCAAACATTGTTCACTCACTAGTACCTTATGATCATCCTGAATCCATGCTATCTAATAGGGCTTAGGGTGTTTCAATCTTTCCAACTTTAGCTTAATCACCATCTTCTCTAAAACTAGGTTATCTAAACTACCACTATCAATCACAACTTTACAACACTTACCTTCTTATTTGTATCTAGTTCTAAACAGACTCTTCCTCTACTGTGGTTCCTCATTTATCTCAATTTGAAATAGTGTTGTCATCACCAAAGATTCTCCTTTCTTAGGTTTGCCAATAGAATAGGGGTCATCTAGTTCAACAGGTGCTTCTTCAACATAGGTTGCTCTTCCACCATTTTTTGTCCTCTTACTTGTACTACCCTGATTACATTCAAATGCTCTATGTCCTTTACCTCCACACTTGAAACAAGTACCTCTAAATGTCTTCTTATCAAATCCTCTTCCTTCTCTTTTGTATCCTTCATTCCAGTATGCACTAGGGTTTCCTCTCTGGTAAAAACTTATGTCATCTCTCTGGTACGCATTGTTATCTCTATCATCCTTCTTCAATGGGTTGTCAAACTTGTTCTGCTCTTTAAATGATCTATCACATCTAGAAAACTTTCTTCCTCTCTGAAATTTACCTCCTCTACCTTTTTGTCTTTGATCATTCCTTTTATTCAGCTTCTCTTCAACTTTAAGGGCAAACTGATATGCTTCTTCAAAATATGTCATCCTCACCAAACTTAGCTCTTCTTGAATGTTCAATCCTAGTCCATTGATGTATCTAGCCACTTTCTCCTTGCTTGCTTCACTATGTCCTATCCTTATGATCATTTTATGAAATTCTTTAGTGTAATCCTTCATAGATTTCTCCTTTTGTCTTAGGTTTTGTAATCTTTCCAACTCATAGTCAATAGGTATAAACTGATTTTTCTACTTTGTCACCATCCGGTCCCATTTTGTAATCTTTTCTTTTCCTCTTCTATTTCTTTCCAACTGAACTTCTTTCCACCATATAGCAGCATGTCCTTTCAATTTTGTCTTTGCAAATTTTACCTTCTCTAGATCTTCAATTTCCTCATACTCAAAGTATTCTTCCATATCATTTATCCAGTCAATCAATTCTTCAAGATTCAAATTACCAGTATAGTTCAACACATCAACTCTAGGTCTCTTTCCAATGTTTGAAATAGCTGTCAACATCTTTACTTGATCTGATTCTTCTTCTTCATCCCTCCTAGGGTTTCGCCAGTGTGTTCAACATATTGAAATTCTTCTTCCTCATTGCTTTCAACATTAGGTCTCGGTGTCAATCATGTTCGCCTATCTTCCTCAATAGTATCCAAACAAATTCACACTATTTTCATTATCTCCATCAACTCATCTATTCTACCAGCCATTGTTCCAACTGCAACAACTCTCCTCAGTGGCATTCTTCCTAGGATCCAGTGTAAACTGCCTTAGGTTCAGCGATCAGGCTACAAGGTGACAATTGCCTCACAATTGGCGATCGGTTGTAACACAAATAGCCTGCCTCAATGCAGCAATTTGTCCACAACAAGATCTTATAGAATTCCCTCACCAACTTTACTCAATTTGCTCCCAAAGATTCAAACTTTTGCTCTGACACCACTTGGTGCAGTCACGGTAGGAGGGTTCATAGAATGAACAATCTAGACTGTGCAACAAGAGTAAACACAATGGAAATAACTCAAAGAAATAAAGCAAATGCAGATTCAGTCATTCAGTATATCATAGAATTTAAATAGAGATCGGCTAGCAACATGTGGGCTTACAATTAGGGCTCACAGGCCTAATTACATACATGCACAAGATAAGGCTTTGAAGCTCCCTTCACACAAAATCTAACTATCAGCTATCACTATGCTATGAACTATGTTGACTACTTTCCTAAGGATCTATTATGTCTTTATATATCATTCCCAGACCAATAGATTCCTCCGCGTCAGCCAAGGAAGGTCACGAACTCCAATGAAGAGATGTAACATGTCCACAAATAGGTTGGACCTAAATACATAGAACACTTCCTCAAATAAATGGAACAACGTGCATGTGAACCCTTGGGGAAGGTTACCCATGAACCAAAGAACATTTAATGATGTGTCATTGAGATCCACAAGTCAAGGAATGATCCGTACGCCTTCTCCTTCAGTTGATTATTAGGAACTGTTAGAATGCTCTGCACTAAGAAAATAATTGATCTTCTAAGAGCAATATCTTTCTGGTAACTGATCCAAATGCTCTAAATTCTTGATATGATGTAAATGAATGAATGTAGATGCTAAGTCCAGATCTTTAAGGTGTGAAATGTCAAAACTGGACCACAAGCTAAAACTGCTTCTGACTGAACTGGGAAATGAAAAGAAATAAATTCAACTATAAACAAATTGAAATGTAAATGTTTTTGGTTGATGCAAGATTGCTCTTGAACTAGAGATGCTCCTTCATCATGTATGTTCAATTCACTATTAAGGAATGCCTGAGAATAAATGATCGAAGAGGATTTGTGAAGGAGATGAGGGGGTTTATATAGGTTTTAAACCTGATCGATCAATGGTCTAAAAAATTCAATGGAATCAATGGATGAGATAAATCTAGAATTCATGATGAATGTGTTGCTAACATGTGTCACACAAAAAATCTATTTTTGTTAAGATAATTGCTTTTTGATAAAGATAGGATTTGATTTCATAAATTAGAATATGTTTTTCTAATCGAAGAGTTGTTGATAAAAACAAGATTGATTAAGTCAATTAACTCAACTTGTAATTTGCTTTTTGAATGATTCGAGATAAATTAAATAATAAATTATTTAATTTTGTGTGCATGATGAAAAATATTTATTTTTAGAGGAATTGGAAGATATTTGAGCAAATTAAATAAATAACTTTATTTCATTATTTGTGCAAGATTAGAGGAATAAATAAAATATTTGATTAAATTTTATTTTTAGAGATTGAGATAATTTAAATAAATTTGCATGATTTATTTAAATTTGGAAGAATAATTGATTTAATTAAATAATTAAAATTATTTAAATATAGACAGAGTATTTGGATAGATAAATTAATTAAAATAATTAATTTATTCAATTGATGTGGACTTGAATTTTGAAAGATGATAAGATTTAATTAAATAATAAAAATTATTTAATTTTGGAAGAATAAAGTTGATTTTGATTAAATTAACAAAATAAACAGAATTTATTCAATTAATGTTGATTTTAGGAAGATTGGAAGAATTTGATGATTTTGATGAAATTAATTAAATAATTAGATTATTTAATTAATGTTGAAATGCAGGTGATTAGACAAATTTGATGAAATGCAAGTGATTCAAAGACATGGTCATTTTTAAGTGTCTACATTTTGCCCCTCTTTGATGCAATGCAGTTTACAGCATTGCTTCAAAGAAATCAATTGTTGAAGACATGATACAATTTTGATGCCCCAGTGTAGATGGCGTAAGATGCCCCCTCGAGAGGAAAGACAGGGAAGTGATAGAAGGACTAGGTTGATGCTTGACTAGAAGATTGAGTTGGAGATAGGTGAGGTTAGATAGATGAAAGTGGAGATAGAATAGAACATGATAGAAAAGAGTGTTGATCAATCTTTTCTTGAAAAACTATATAATGACATGGAAAAATGGATGGTTAAATGGATGAGCTTGTTCCAACAGTTTCACAAATGTCTATAAAGAGCAATCCTTATTTTTATATAGCACATGGACAGTTTGTCACCAATGTATAAAAGACCAAGGTGCTGTGATATCCAAGTGCGTGGAAGTTGATCTTGCAAGCAAGCAGTTTGAACTTAGATCTCTTAGACATAATATAACCTTGTTGGACATGTGAATGAGCCATAGTCTTGAACATAAAATAAACTTCAATACATAAATGCAAGAAGAATATTAATATGTAAGATGCTAGGTTGTAACACTCACTAAAGATAAATATGTTGCTAAGAAAGATACTAAAGATCATTCCTCAAACATGGCATACAAAAGAAATGACTATGCCCCCAATCCATACTGCATTGCAACATACCATGATATAGATAAATCAAGGTAGTCCTGGATAGGTAATAGAAAAGGAACAAGAGATAAACCAAAAAGTAAATTGACTGACTTACAAAGTAAACATACAGCCAACATATTCTCTTTCCAAAGAGGTTGCTTAGGATAGATTGGATTGGTTGGGATAGATAACAGCCTTATTATAGGAATGATGTGTCTGTTAAAAGGTGTTATCTATTGAAAGGATAATGTCTGGTTTTAGGAAATGCAACATGTCGTATAAGATGTTTAGTCTGGTTTCAATCATGGAACATTCTGTATAAGACAATTGTGTTGATCTATTGCTTGGTTGAGATTGATTTAGCTGATGTTGGCAATCGATATGTAGGACAGTATATGGCTTTATAAGTAAGTTGCTTTGCTTCAGGTCTGTTAAGGAGTTTTGCTTTGAAAGGATGCGTTTGTTTGTTGTTTTGCTGCTTGAGTTAGTCAAGTCAAGGTGAATGGATTTTGATAAATGAAAGACTAGAAAGATGATATGTTAATGGATTGAAATGGGTGAAGAATGATGAATCGTATGTTCCTGAGTACTAGATACATCCTTTGTATTCTAGACTACCTACATACCCTATATCCATGGGATTAAGACATATTACAAGGAAAGATGAAAAATGATAATATGTAGTTATGGGTAGAGTGATGAGTGGGTGATTGAGCTTGGGTTGGGGAAATGATGAGATCTTATGTACCTGAGTACTGGAAACCTTCTTCATAATCCAAACTACCTACATACCCATATCCATGGGATCAAGGTACCGTAAGATGGAAATGAGATGATATGTAGTTCTGGTTGGTGTGATGATGTAGAAAAACGATGAAGTGTTTTGGTTTCAGTGAGATGGTTGAAGTGCTTGTGTTTTTGTTTTGATTGTTGATGTGTTTTTTCTTTTGATTGTGTTTTGTTGGAAGGGTGAAGTGTTTGTTGTTTGTGAACCATGAACAAGGATCCATTCCTAGACCTAGGTTAAGTAAATAATTGCCCCCATTCTAGTAGAGGTGTTGTTATGGTTGACTAACATAGGATAGCTAATGATGGAGAAGACATAGAAAGTTTGACCTAGGACAAGACAGTGATAACTATTGACATAGATCAAGACGTGGGATGATGATGATGGACATTGACAAATTTCCAAGCTATTCTAGATAGGGAGATGGAAATACAAATAAGGTCAATGGTTTTATTATGGATGGATGGATGAAGTTTGTTGTGAAATGGACATGGAATGAACAAGACTCGATAGATGATGGATGTTGACTCTACACATAGCACCAGTTTGCCAGGCTTTCACTATGGTACTTATCCAAGGTGCCTATTTACTAGGTTTTCACCAAAGGATGGATTATTTTTGTTTTTGCATTTGTTTTTTCTATACTCTGAGGATCAGGCATAGAAATTCTTGAGATGAACATTATTGAGTGGCTCTAGAGGAATGTCATCAAGTGTAGCTAATGTATAAGCTCCTGATCCATATGTTGTTGTGACAATAAAAGGTCCTAACTAATTAGGTTTGAACTTGCCCTTCTTTTCTTGATCTACTTGATTTCTCTAATTTTATTTTAAGACAACATCACCAACTTGAAACTGTCTTTCTTTTATCTTCTTGTTATAGTTGCACTAGAGGTGATTTTGATATACATGAAGATGATTAGGCACGGCAAGGCACCTCTCATCTAGTAGTTCTAGCTCAGCTAATCTGGAAGTGCGATACTCCTCTCCTTCAAGCAGGTTCTACATGGATACTCTGAGGGATGGGATCTTGACCTCTATAGGTAGGATAGATTTAGAGCTATAGACCAAGATATAGGGTGTGGCACTAGTTGGTGTTCTGATACTAGTGCAATAGGCCTATAGGGTGGGATTGAGTTGCAAGTACCAATCATGACCAGCTTCATTGACCAATTTTTTTGCTATTTTTGAGAATGGTTTTGTTGGAAGCCTCAGCTTGGCCATTAGTCTGTGGACAGTAGGGAGTGGAAAAGTGATGTTGGATATTGTATTGAGTGTATAAGGTATGAACATCTTGATTCTTGAATGGTTTCCCATTATTGGTGACAATGGCTTGGGGGATACCATACCAGCAAATGAGGTAGTTAAGGATAAACTTGGCTATTTGCTTGTCGATGATATAAGTCATGGGAATGGCTTTGACCCACTTCGTGAAGTACTCAATGGTGGTAATGATAAATTTGTGGTCAATGGATGAGGATGGGTGGATTTGTCCTACGAGGTTGAGACCCCATTGTGAAAAAGGCCATGGAGTAGTCACAGGTTGTAGTTCATGAGCTGGTGCGTGAATCAAATCTCCATGCTGCTGACATTGTAGATACTTCTTAGCAAATTGTAAAGAATCTTGTTCTATAGCAGGCTAATAATACCCTGTGCAGAGTATCTTCTTAGTGAGGTTAGGACCAGTAGAATGTGCACCATAGACACCTTCGTGTATGTCTCGTAAGGGAGCATCAACTTTTTCAACATTAAGATATTGCAAGAGGATACCATCAAGACTCCGGCGATAAAGTGTATCACCCAGAATAGTGTAATGGGAGGATCGACGGATAAAGGTTTTATGTTGGGTTGTAGATAGCTCAAAGGGAAAGGTACCATGTTTAAGGTATTCATAGATATCTTTGTACCATGGGGAATTGGGACCAACAAGTTTGCAGATGATTTAAGTAGTTGGAACATCGACAACTGGTATCAACAATTGCTCAATCAAGAATTCACATTTCTGTGTGTTTGCAGGCATGTCTATAAGTGACCCCACAGAAGCCATAGAATCTGCAACTTTGTTATGCTTTCTTGGAATCTGCTCAAAAGTGATGCAAGAAAAGTGTGGTTTGTAGGCATCCACTAATTGCTTGTAGGGGACCAACTTTTCATCTTTTGTTTGGTACTCATCTATGACTTGTCGAATGACTAGTTGTGAGTCTCCATATACCTGTAGTTCTTTGATGTCCCATTGACTGCTATATTGAGACCTATGAGGAGTGCTTCATACTTGGCTTTGTTGTTGGTACAAGGAAATGCAAGCCGATATGACATGGGGATATAGTTATTTTGTGTGTGATAAAAAGGATGCTGGCTCCTGATCCATGTTGTGCATAAGAACCATCAAAATACAATTTCCACATTACTAAGGTAGAAAGAGTGAAGAGATTTTCATCCAAAAAGTTAGATACCATAGGATGTACATCTATCATGGGTGCTTCTACTAGTTGATCTGCTAGGGCTTGTCCCTTGATTGCTTTACGATCTGCATACTCTATGTCAAACTCACTAAGGATCATGACCTATTTAGCTAGTCTGCCTGTGAGACCTACTTTTACTAGTAGATACTTTAATTGATCAATTTTGGCAATTAGATTTGTATGTTGGTTTAGCATGTAATACCACAACTTTTGGGAAGCAAACACTAAGGCTAAACAAGCTCTTTCCATAGGTGAATAATTGAGTTCATAACCAACCAAGGTTTGACTAATATAATAGATTGCATGCTCTTTTCTTGACTCATCATGATGTGCTAGAAGAGCCCCTAGAGCTGTAGTTGTAGTTGAGATGTACAAGATCAAAGGCCTATCGGTGATAGGTGGTACCAAGATAGGAGGTGTAGCTAGATATTCTTTGAGCTAATCAAATGCTTCTTGACACTTATCATCCCATTGAAATAAGACATCCTTTCAGAGCAAGTGTTGAAATGGTTGACATTTATCTGCTAGCTATGAGATGAAAGGCCTAATGGATTGTAACCTTCCTTGAAGGCTCCTTAGTGCTTTTAGATTCTTTGGTGGAGGCATTTCCACTATAGCCTTGAGTTTTGCTGGATCTACTTCAATGCCTCTGCAAGATACAATGTATCCCAATAGTTTTTCTAAGGTTACCCTAAACACACACTTCTTTGGATTGATTGTTACTTGATATATTTTGAGTCTGTCAAAGATTTGTCCTAGAACATGTATGTGATCTACCCTAGAAGATTTTGCTAGTATATCATCCACATAGTCCTCCATGATATGATGAAAGAGATTGTGGAATATCACTGTCATTTCTATTTGATAGGTTTCCCCTGCATTTTTAAGGCCAGATGGCATGATGCACCAACAATAGGTACCCCAAGGACACGTGAAGGTTGTTTTATGTTGATCTTCTTCTACTATCATTATCTGATTGTATCTAGAAAATCCATCTATTAGAGAAAGCATTTCATGACTAGCAGTCAAATTTACTATGAGATCAATGTTTGGTAGTGGGAAGTCATCTTTGGGACATGCTTTGTTGAGATTCTGAAGTTGGAACACTTGCGGATGCTCCCATTGGGTTTATCCATAGGTACAATGTTTGAGACCCATTCTAGATAATCAATAGGATTGATAAACTTTGGATCTAACAATTTTTGTGTTTCAACTTTCACTAGGAGAGCAATCTGTGGATACATCTTTCTTAGCTTTTATTTGATTGGTTTAGCTTTTGGATCAACCGTGAGATAGTGAACTACTAATGAAGGGTCTAGCCCTGGAATATTAACATAGGTCCATGCAAAGTTGATGGTTCTTTGTAAGAATAATTTGTTAAGATTCTTGTGCTCTTGTTCTAATAATGATGTTGCAAGGAATGTGGTCTTAGGATTTTGCTCTGTGCCAAGGTTTATCTCTGTAGAATCTTCCACTAGGAGAGCTGATTTCTCTTGATACTTAGATGGTAGGGGAAGGTCAAATTCTCCATCCTCAGGTGCCACAGTTGGGTTTTCACCTTTGGATACATCCTTTGTTTTTACTTTTTTGTGATTGGGAGCTGCCACAACGTGGTTTTCACCTAGAGATCTTTCTTTATTTTTACTTTTATAGCTGGAGGATTTGGTATTCTCACCAAAATAAGTTGTTTGCTCTAGTTCCATTACAAAACTAGCTTTGTGATTGCCAAGAGGGATACCATCCTGGACTCCCATAAACTCTGCAATAGCTTCATCATTCTAAAGTACATCTAGAATAGGGGCCCCTTGTTGGTCCCAATCGATAAGTTCAAGGTAGACAAGTGTTACACTCTAGGTGTTTGTGGTGGATGTTAAGGATACGAATGATAGCATAAATATGGAGGATTAAATGAATAGGTCAATCATATGGAGGGAAGAGTCATCGATGATATCCTCATTAGACATTGAATCAGTAGGAAAAGTTTGTGCCACCTCGTCGAGAATACCCTCGATGTCCAAGGTGCGTGGTACCTTCCTACCAAATCCTAACCCCTTCTTGTCTAGTTTCTTCATCATAATAATAGGTTCCATTGTTCCTTGATGATTCTATTTTCCAAGGCCACCTTTACCTTTATAGCCCATGTTTTTTACTATCCTAAAGCCATTGCCATATTTCTTGACTAGTATTGTGACTGGTTGTTTCTCCTTGTAGAGCCAAGAAGAGATGTCTTCAATAGTTTCCTCTGCCAATAATTTTCCCTCTTGGAATTGGGTTAGAGATGCTTGGGGAGGAATAGCTATTTTCTTAGCTGCTTTGGCAATGGGTGGTTGGCCATAGGATTTAGGAGATAGGGGCATCTGCCCTACACAACAAGATTCTGAGATATCATATTCTCCAAAGCCTATATCACGGATGTGAGCTTTGATTTTAGGAATAGGATGATGATTAGGTTCAGTTACAGAGGTTTTTATCAAATTTTTAGAATTGACATATAATGGGGATTCAAGGGCTTTGTCATTATTGGGCACTTGGTTGGAAATCTTATAACTGCCTTCCAAGACATGACAAAATTCAAAAGGATTAGGATCTCTAGGGATAGTTATCTCCATACCATTAAATGGGAATTTGAGAGACTGATGGTACATCGAGGGAACAACTTTCATGGCATGGATCCATGGGCATCCTAGGATGGTGTTGTAAGGTAGCTCAATGTTAAGGACTTGGTACATAGTTTCAAGCATGACATGGCCTACTTGTATAGGCAAGTGGATAACACCTTCTGACTGATGTTCAGCATCATCATACCTTTTGATTGTAATACTTTGATCAATGTTGACTTGATCCTCAGAGTATCCCAATTTTTTGAGTAACTTAAGAGAATAGATATTGAGACCAGTACCACCATCTATAAGTTTGTGTTTGATCTTGCATTTATGGATGAAGACTTCAATGTGAAGGGCATCGTTGTGACATGGATCATGAGATGGGAGGTCTTTTTTAGAGAAGACCACATTGTAAGGTGAGGCAATGTTACCTATAATAGCTTCGAAATCTATGACCGCTATGTCATTAGGAACTAAAGACTCTTGTAGGACTTTTTCTAGCATAGCTTTATGTGCAGATGATGACCATAGAAGGTCCAAAATAGAGATCTATGCAGGGGTTTTCCCTAGATGTTCAACAAGATTGTAATCTAATTGGTTTGGGAGACTTGGTGTTGGTCCACGAAGGGTGACACGACCACAACAAGTTGTAACTGCATAATCCGTAGATTTGCCTTTGATAGTGAGGGTAGATACACGACTTTCTTCAAAACAATCGACAATAGAGTAATAGGAAGTTGAAGCTTTGTTAACACTTTTACCTCTGTCAAGATTTTGACCTTGACCATGGTTAGGGAATGGCTCCTTGTACATGTTGAGGTCCTTATTGGTGTTTTGAGTTGGTGTTTCCTCTTCAAAAGTGATTTGGTTTCCATCAATAAGGTTTTGAATCATGTGCTTGAGTTTCATGCATGATGAGGTCCTGCGTCCTTTGCTCCTATGGTACTCACAATATTCATTTTCACTATACCATGTGGTTTTGTAAACAGGTTCACCATATGGGGGAGGATCTAGTAAGGTGAGGAGTTCATTGTTTATAAGTTTCTGTAAAATAGTCTCAATAGGCTCTCCCAAGGGAGTGAATTGACGTAGTAGAGGGTAATTTTTTTGAGGTTGCTCTTCTTGTTGTTGTTGTTGGTTTTGTTGAGGTGGAGGTTGACTTGGTTTTGAAAGATGAAGGGGAGTTTGCATTGTTTGGATGTGTTTAGAATCTACCACACCATCATTGACCATGTTTTTATTTTTGTTCCAAAATTTTGGTTTGTCATTTGATTGGTGTTGGGAAGCATTGTCTTTGTTTTGTTTGAAGATTTTTACCATGCCTTTAGTGATAATGGCCTTTTCAATGTTGATTCCCTAATTTCCTTTGTAGGTAATTTTGTTGAAGGTTGTAGAACTAAGAATTTGCAAATGAAAACCTAATTCTTGATTGAGGTTTTGCACAAATATGCTAACAAGCTACTTTTCAGGTATCTTGAATGGGAATTTGCTAGCCATTTGTCTCCATCTTTGAAGGAAGGAGATGAAATTTTCCCCATTTTTCTATTTATTGTTGCATAAGGCGGTCATGGAGAACTCATGTTCTGTGTTGTAAGAGAAATGGGTGGCAAATTTCTCCGCGAGCTCATTAAAATATTTCATACCCATGGGTAGGTGCGAGAACCATTCTATAGCTTGACCTCCAAGACTATGAGGAAAGAGATGCATAAGATATGTGTCGTTATGTGAGACCTTGAAGCAAGCGAGATAGAATTCTCTAAGATGGTCTTTTAGGTCTCCTTTTCCTTTGTATTTATCAAATTTGGCAATAGTGAAGTTGTGAGGAAAAGGGATCATGGGTAATGATCGATCAAATGGATAAGGACAAACTTCTTCCAAAGAGAAGGTTTTCTTGGTGTGGCCAAATGTAAGATCAGATAGTTGTTGTTGAACCTCCACAAGTTTTAGCTCCATAGTTGTGGGAGGGTTTGGAAACATCTTCTATTGTCTGATAGGTGGTTGTTGTTGCCCATATGGAAGATTGTAGTGGAAGCCATGGGCATTGGTGTTATAAAGGCCGTATGATTGGTTAGGGTTGTATGTGTTGTATGTTGGGTTTGGAATGGGTTGGATTTGGGTGTTTTGATTTTGGGTTGGTGGGGGTGGTGATAGGTAAGAATGTAGGCTTTGCAATGGTTGTAGATAAGAGTTCTGTTGTTGGTATTGCGGAGGTGGTGTGACAAAGGAATTTGGTGGAGGAAAGCTAAAAGTATGTTGGGTTTGGTTGCAGTGGTGGAACATAGTTTTGGGAAGTTTGGTTTTTGGAATGTTGAGGATTGGGATAAGTGTGGGTTAGGTTGAGAGTAGAAGATCATTGTGGTGGAGGGACATAGGTAAATGTGTTTTGTGATGGTGGAGGTTGATTGAGATATGTGTTGAAAAAGGTTAGTGTCGATGAGTGTTGTGGTGGAGGGACATAGGTAGATGTGTTTTGTGATGGTTGGGGTTGACTAAGATAGAGATAGGTATGATGTAGTGTAGAAGAATGTTGTGGTGGAGGGACATAGGTTGTGTTGATGTTTTGTGATGGTTGGGGTTGCATGACATTGTTTGTTTTAAGGATATGAAGGGTTGATGATGTTGGGGGTGGTGTTTGTTGAGACACTTGTTGCATGGCTACATAAGTGTTTCCCAGATTGTAATTTGGTGGGAAACCTTCTCGTGATGGGGTAGCCAATGTTCCACTTGTGATTGGTGTGGGCATTTTAGGAGTGTGTTGTGTGTTTGATTTTGCTAGAGTGGCCTATCTTGCTAGTTTTTCTTGACTATGTAGAGTCTCTTGTTGGTGTTTGTAGATTTCCATAGGAGTCATAAGTGGTGATATGGGCATCTCTTCTGTTGGGTTTTGATAAAGGGGATTCTCATATTGTGGAATTGTTCTCCCTTGTGAGCTTTGTTTGGGTATGGGTGTGGTCACAGTTAACATGGTTTGGACCGCAGTTATGGTGTCATGGGTTTTGTTTGGCTTTTTAAGATTGGATAGATCAAAATCTTTAGGTAATTGTGCTCCTTGTTTGGCTAGTAAGGGGAAAAAATGATCTTGGTTCTCACTAAGGATTTTTTCAAAGGCAGCCATGGCTCTAGGATCTTGTATGATTTCATCAAGATCATGTCTATCTACTTGAGAGGTGTAGATTAGGAAAACATATCAAGGTAAAAACACAAACCAAATGCATAAGAAAACAAATAGTTATACGTCCAACATGAAAACCCAATCTCATCAAGGGAAGAGGAAAACTTGCACCCAAAATCTCCTAAGACATGATAATCCCTAGATAAATAATTCAAATGTGAAATGCTCAATTACAGCTCACTAATTAGCTCAATAGATAGTTGGAAATGGTAACATTACTTGAAAATTAGATCCCAAAATGGGTTGGAGGATGAAGTATTTATAGAGATTTTGGAGGGATTTTGATCCAAGGGTGGAGATTGCTTTGGAAGATCAATGGTGGAGGATCAAAGTGATATGGAGGGCCTAGATTAGATCTTGGAGGAATGGAGGGCTAGGAATAAAAATAAATATTTTATTTATTTTGGGAAAAGGGGTAATTAAATGAGCATGGGGTGAAGGATTATTTTTTTGAATTAAAGATTCATATGGGGAATGTAAAATGAATTAAAAATTCATTTGGGGATAAGTGGAGATAAATGAGGTATGGGGGTGTAAGAGGAATTAATTGTGATGTGGGATGTATTTAAATAAAAAAATTTATTTGGAGGATGTGGGGAAGGTGTTAAACTAGGTTTGACCACCCAAATGAGAGGTTATGATTAATTAAACATAGGTTTTATTTAATTAATCCTAGGGCTAGGATGAGGTAGGCTAGGATAGGCAATTAAATAATATCTATTTAATTGTCTAGGGTAGGAATAGGTCAATTAATAGGCTGGATTAATTAGTTAAACATGATATAGCTAATTAATTGGATTTAGTGAGGAGAGGGAAATTGATTGAATAAATATTGCATATTTATTAAATCAATTAGCTAAGGTTTGAACTATTGAATTAATAAAATTAATTCAATTGTTGGGGATAAAATGATGGAAAATTAGATGATGAAGGGATAATTAATTAAATAAAAATTTAATTAATTGAATAGAAGGGAAATTGATGTGTTTAGGGATGTCGGGAGTCAGTTTGATGGTAAAAGACATTTTTTAGGTGTCTACATTTGCCCTTCTTTGATGTGGCATCAGGACCTAGGAGGGAAGTGGTGTCAGGTCGAAGAAAAATATGCCCCAACTGCTGGGAAGGAATAAGGTGGGTGGATGATGCCCCCTCGAGAGGTTGACAGAAAAATATAAATTTTTAGGGTGACCTCTTGAAAAGATGCAACAGGGTGAAGGTTGGTTAGGGGATAGAAAAAGATGACTGGAAGAAAAATGAAGGAAAAAGGCTAAGATCTGCACCCTGGAGGGAAAAAGAGGAGGTGGAAGGATGACATGGCCCACTATATTAGGAGAAGTGGGCCCTTAGAGTGCCACATGTGCACATATTAACTTTGGAGAAGAAGGATTGAAGGAGAGATGGAAGAGCACAACCCCCAATTCCCTCAGCTTCGACACATTTCTTAGCGGTTCTGATCATTTGGCCAGGCACCAAAGGCTGGACCCCAGGTAGGGTCTACCCCTAACTTTTTGATTTTTTAGTTTTGTCACTTTTTGGGGTTCAAGAATTGGGGTTAGATCGTGTAGTGCTAAATGTTAAGTGAATTAGCGCCATCCTCTAGATTGGTGCTATCCGCTTGGGTAGCATAGAGATGGTTTGTCACCATATGCCTGGTATTTTAGCGCTATCGCCTTAAATAGCACAATGTTGGAAAATGGTTAGGGTTTGGTGTTTTAGTGCCAAATGCATGTTAGGGTAGCGCTATGTTGTGAACTAGCACCATTTTGGGTAGTAGCGCTATTTTTCATTTTAGCACTATATAAGGATTTAGCACAATATATGACATATGCGCTTTTTGGTAGAACTGGTGCTATTCACTGGATTAGCACCAAGTGACAGGGTGATGCCATTTGGTAAGATGGCGCTAAGTATGCTGTGTAGTAGTGCAATGTGTGGGATTAGCGCAAAGTGTCTTACGCAGTGGCACTATCATCTGTAATAGCGCTATGTGAAGAAATGGTAGCACTATTTGTAAAATGGCGCAAAGTTTGCGTTGTTTTGGCATGAAATAATTTTGGCATTCATCATTTAGAAGAAAGGGGGTGATTTGGAAAAAGGATAGGTAGATTTCTGACCAAAATGTTGTGGATACAAGATACAAAATCATTTATAGTGTATTCACAGGAGCGACGCGTGCCATCTGTGATGGCACTGTTTAATCAGTTTGATGATGCTACGCGGGCTTGACTGGCGAGATTGGGACTCTTGATAGTGGTGTCGATGTCAGTGCTACAAGCCCATAGAGCTTTGATGATATCTGTAGTGGAGCAGTGTCGCTCAGAGACCTGTACATTTTTGTTGCCGATTGGTGAGATCACGATCACACTTGAGGATGTTTATCGCATCCTCAAGCTACCCATCCACAGTCGGTGAGTGAGATATGACATGAGGAGGGGATGGAGGGCTCTAATCAGAGTGTTTGGCAAGGACCACATTATGCTATCAGCAAATGGTCAGGAGATGAACTATGAGGGGACATTGGTTGTGGGTGCAGATCCCTTTGCCTTATTCATGTGTGCTTTGATTGGTGGTGTGGTTAGGCCTGATAGGAGAGGCAGGGGTTTTCCAGTTGGCTGGGGGGAGATGATCGAGGGGATGGTCAGGGCTGAGACCATGTATGCCTAGGGGGCAGCAATGTTGGGACAGCTATATCATGAGATGCATACAGTTGTTTATCTTCATGATTCAGCATTGTCAGTCGGGGTGACTATGTTACATGTGTGGATTTGGGAGCATAGCATAGTTACTCGGCTGAGATGTGGTTACTATCACTAGCCATTTGAGACCTTTGTGTCTTTACATCAGGATGCTGAGTACACCTATACTGGACAGGTTCGGTACTAGAGGCAGATGCTTGATGATATTATTCAGGTGACCTGGCGACACATTGTGGTGGAACCGTGGCCAGACGATGATATTCACATGCCTTTTATGTTCCAGTAGCGATACCTGATGGGTCGAGGAGACCACACGATAGACATGTATCTACCATCATAGGTGATGTGGCAGTTTGGGTTGCGGTAGGATACTCCGCAGCAGATGGCCATCTTTGCATGGACCTACCATGATGCATGCTTCTGGCCTGTAGCCATACAGCCACAGGTTGCTCTAGATGATTTTATAGCTTTACGGCCAGTGCGGTGGGATTGGGGGAGAATGGTCATTGATGTAGGCACTACTCCTGCATATGATATTTGGTGGAAGATGTGGAGGCTGACTCAATTTACGAACCCAGCAGAGGTAGTTCCTGCGGAGGAGGCAACAGGGTCAGATGAGTCTGATGATTCAGAGGAGGATGGAGACGATGATTCTGATGGAGATGATTTCCTGGAGGAGGGAGAGGAGATCATCACAGACTACCTTGTGGAGGTTGGGGGGATGGAGAGGAGGAGGAGGCTGGGAGGGATGGTCAGCTGATGTGCTAGCGGCGGTGGCAGTTGGACAAGGGCAGGTTGGGCAGCAGGGACCTGTACAGCAGGTGCCTGTTGAGCAGGTGCAGATTGGGGTTGGGCGGTGGCAGAGAGGGCCTTGACAACATGGGGGATAGCCGAGGGTGGGTAGGGGTGGTTTACCCCCACCATAGGTAGTGCAGCAGTAGCAGGCTGTGAGAGTAGGGCAGCTAGCAGCAGGGCAGTTTGCAGCAGGGCAGCCAGTAGTAGGGAAGCTATTAGTAGGGTAGCTGTCAGCAGGGTAGCAAGTAGAGGCAGGCCCTTCTGAGGTTTGGGGGCTGACACCTCGTCAGTGACCACAGGGTGAGGAGGAGGAGATTGAGACTTTGTGAGCACAGGTGGCTAGCCTGTAGGAGGCAGCGTTGGTTTAGTTGCAAGGTACAATGGCCTTACTGGATGGGTTAGATGGACAAGTGGCTTCATTACGGGCACAACTATCCCAGGCTCAGTGTGAGATAGTCACTTTGAGAGGGGAGCGGTATGCGGCACTCACAAGAGTACAACAGGTAGAGGCCCAAGGTGATACAACAGTTTTGATCAGAGAGCGAGATATGTCGCTTGCTAGGGTAGAGTAGGAAGAGGCTATGATGGGCAGCTTGCAGGCTTCAGGTGCTGGTATGGCCCTTGTTCTGACATTGATGCAGACATAGTTGTCCCAGGCACAGGCTTAGCTGTTGGAGGCCAAAGGATGGATAGACTATTATCGGGCCCTATATCATTAAGCAGTGCCTGCAGAGTAGTGTGCGCCAAGTTATAGCCAGGTTAGTGGATCATGGGTAGCTAGATCACATAGATCTAGATCAGTTTAGTCTATCCAGCAAACGATGCCTCCTCCCTCGCATGTGCC
Source organism: Cunninghamia lanceolata (assembly GCA_027924645.1). Lineage (NCBI taxonomy): Eukaryota > Viridiplantae > Streptophyta > Pinopsida > Cupressales > Cupressaceae > Cunninghamia > Cunninghamia lanceolata. The sequence goes on from BSBN01000609.1 coordinate 1,831,140, forward strand.
CCAGCAGGTTCCATAGGTATAGGTACAGTCATAGCCAAACCCGTAGCCACAGCCACCAGTAGGACCATAGGCACCACGAGGGTCAGGATCCCCGACTCCATCATAGAGAGGTTCCTCTATGTGATATTGTATCATTGTATCCCTTAGAGGCATTGTATCTGGACATTATATTTTTTGATGTGTATATATGATAGATGTACATTTTTTTACGATTGATGATATATGATATGATGCTTTTTGATGGTCTATTGTGTTTGTTTATGATGTTCTATTATGATTATGATGATGCATATATTGATGGATGCAGTATGCTTTATGGATTTATATGCTATGGATGTGTTGTGTTTATGCAATTATGTTTTTGATGTTATGGATGTACCTATGATGGATGTAATGATAGTTTACTTATTTTGATATATGCATGGTTTGTGATCTATGGACTATATGATGTATAATGCAAATAAATATTCAGATTAATAAAAAGTTATTACGGATGCACAATGTAATGGGAATGTATGTTTATCTTAATAAACACATGTTTATGTATGGGAATATGGATATGCAGCTAGATGATTATTAAATGCAGTTAAATGATTATGATTGTGATGATGTATTGTAACTAAATGTTTATGAGATGATAAATGGAATGCATGTGATGCTACTAATATTAAAATGCACCTATGTGATGATAAAAAATGATATTGATATGATGTGCAATGTTTAAATGATATATGCTATACCACTAAATGATTCTAAAATGCAACTAATGAAATGTAAATTGCATGATAAATGATATGGACATCTAATGAGATGATATGTAACTAACAGATTCTAAAATGAACTTAATGAAATGATATGCACATTAACAGATTGTAAAATGAACCTAAATGATATGAGATGCAAAAATTAACAGATTTCTAAAATGAATCTAAATGATATGATATGCAAATTGACAGATTTAAAATGAACCTAAATGATATGAGATGCAAATTAACAGATTTAAAATGAACCTAATGAAATGATATGCAAATTGACAGATTTAAAATGAACCTAAATGATATGAGATGCAAATTAATAGATTTAAAATGAACCTAATGAAATGATATGCAAATTAATAGATTCTATAATGAACCTAATTGATATGAGATGCAAAAACTAAGTGATAGGTGAGATGCAGCCTAGGTGATAGGTGAGATGCAGACTAGGTGATAGGTGATATGGTTAAGTCCTAATACAAATGATGTTCTTTATTGGACCCGGGGTGATGGGGATGTGTGGAAAGGGAATAAGTGGGGAGAAAATAAGGGTGGATGAATGGGGTTTGGATAGGATTGGGAGTGGTTAGATTGGGGGGGAGTTGAAGATGAAGGAATTGATAGGTCATAAGACACCACATCATTGAGGAGGGGGTATGTGATTTGGTTCGGATGTGTTGAGTGAGGATACGTTGGAGGAATGGGATTAGTGAGGAGATTTGATAGGTTAGGTGTGGGGGAGTTGGGGATGGTTATGAAATCTAGGCACAGATAGTGTAGTGGATTAGGATGATGATTTGAGCTAGTAACAATAGTTGCATAACATTAATTGAGAGCATTTCTTAGTTTACTATAGCAATGTAGGATATAGTTCACAAAGGTATGAAATGACCTAGGTGATGATATATATCCCATGATTGCATGGACTAGACCCACAAACAATAGGTTGATTTCATGCATGCCCAAGGTAGTATGACCTTGCCTACCCTAGGAAGGGGACTCATAGCAATGAGTGTCCATAGTGCATATAAGGTATTTGATGCCTGTATATGCAAATGAGGCACGCCGTACTAGAATCGACCCAAGATTCAAGATATGAATACTATTCTTGGAGTAATGAAACCAACCCACAAGCAAATCATATAGAAATAATGACCTTGTCTACTCTAGGTGTTGTCCTCCACTTACCATGATATGTAATGAGATCAAGATAGCTTTGGAGATAACCTAGAGTGAGTTAAAAAGATAAAAATCAATAATCAAAAAGACCAACCAAAAGATACAAATAGCCTTTGTGTGCTCTTGCCAAGAGAAGTATTGATAGGATGACAGATTTTTGTCCATTTTGGGAAAGATGTATCCTAGGATGCAGATCAGTTGGATTTGATTGGAGAATTTTTGAAACGTGAGCAAAACAACAGTTTGTCTATGTGTATGATTATAGTTGGTATGTTGGTATGTTGGTATGTTGATTTCCTATCTGTTCGACCTAGCATTAAAAATTACCTTGTCCAACCTTGCGTTAAAATCTCATTGCTCTGACCTTAGCACTAAATCCTTGTTTGACTGACCTAACGCTAAGTCATTGTATCTACCTTTTGCGCTAAAAATTGCCCTGTCTGACTTGCACTGAAAACAACGACCGCCGACTTAGTCGGACAGCCCCGAAAGGCCCACAAGTTGGAAAAACCAAAAACTTCCGCAAGAATGAGCAAATTAAACTTTAGTCTTAGTGCTAAATATGGTCTCGATCGACTAGGTCTGACACACTCAAATTTTCCTCCAAATCAGACATTGTCCAAATCCATGCAAACCCTAAAACTTGCAAACCGTACGCCTGCACATTAATGGTCGATTTGGTAGGGGATAAATAGGAAGTTAATAGGTTTTTTAGTCATTTTAATCACATTTAAAGGTTGGAAATTATGGAGCTGCGTTCACACCCCATGGACTCGCCCAAGCTCGAACTCGTGACCTCTTGCTCAGATCAAACTCGTGCCATCGCTTCAACTAGGTATGGTTTTGACCTTGTTATTTGAAGTTTAATTTACACACAGTCAGGGTTTTGGTCTCAATAGTGAAATTTGTTAAGAAATGAGCATTTAATTTGTGTTTTAGGTTACGGTTTCTGTACTAGAGTTTGAGATTTTCATTTGTGAAACCTTGGTGTTGGCTAGCCGTGGGATGGAATAAGTCATTGTATGTTAGAAAGACAAATTTAGGTGATTTTTGCCCTTTGAAGCCCTCAGCTTTCTTTGGCACTAAGTCAAACCCTGACTGACCTACAAATCAGACCCTCGTTAGTCAGTCTGACACCTTGAAAACCTGCACTAGATGCTTTGTTGCATTTAGCACTGAAATCAACCTTGTCAGACCTACAAGCGCCAAACTTTTTAGTCAGAAGGTCTCGAAAACCCCACGAATCATAAAATTGTCTTTTGTGCTAGAAAGTGACCCGTCTGACCTTGCGCTGAAAGATCGGGTCTCCGACCTGGTCGGATGACCCAAATTTCCCCGCAAGGTTGGTACTACCTAAAAACCCCGCTGGGAGCTTACCTTGACTTAGCACTAAAAACTTACCTCATCTAACCTATGCTATAATACCCTCCAACTAACTTAGTTAGACACCTCCAAGAACCGCGCAGGTTAGACCAAGTTGATTCTCACGCAAGTGCAATAAACAGTTCACATCAATAAGATTTTGCGCTAAAATATCAACCGACTGACTTGACAGCCACCAGAGGTCAGAGACCTCCAAATTCTGCACAAGTCAGACCCTACCAAAAACCGCGCAAAAACTCAAAAGCATGAAAGGAAGCCAAACATGAGGTTGGATCTGCCTGATTTCCCCGCTGAGGTCGAATGACCTCAAAATCAGCACTTTTCCTTCTAAGGGTCAGACAACCCTCAAATTAGTGCAAAACCTTGCAAATGACCAAATTTCTTGAAATTTCCAAAGGGAAAATTGTTCAAAATTGTGAAATTAATGCTGTGATGCTTTAATAACAGTAATTTTCATGAATTCTCTTGCAACATTGGATATTTGATTGCATGCAGTGTTCTTTCAATTAGACTTAGATTTCCTTCAAATGGATGTTAGTAAGAAATGATAGATTTGCATTGATTTATCTGAAACTTAGGAATATGTTGGGAGTTTCTTTAGTGTATCAAACTTATAAGGTATGGTCATGCAGACTAAATGACTGCTTGGGCACAAGCAATGAAGTACAAGTTCCAAGGAATCCCTCTGGAGACCAAGATCCACTCCAGATGGAGTAATGTCAGGGACATAGACCTAGGTCATATAGACCTAGATGACTCCAACTCCCAGAGCCAAAATACTTAGAGATAGTGGACTTGGATAGGCTATTACATTTCCCACTTCAGTTCAATGTGCAGAGTTGATAGCCACCTATGCAGACAGATATGATGTTATGACCAGGCAAATTCAGATAGCAAATGGGGATGTCTTGGCTGACTTCACCCCTCCTTCTCTGGCAGAAATGTTGGACATCCCCTGGCACAAAGTTATGACAATACCCGATAAACAAGGGTCAAAGGCAACATATAATAAGGATATAGAAGGATGCAGGAAGTATATAAATGACCACTGGGTTAAAAGAAGAAAATCTGCTCTCATCAAGCTCCCCAGAGTACTCTACAGAAGTGATTTCCATGATGAGATCAGGGACATAGTCACCTTTTTTAGCAGAATCTATGGGTTACCAACAACCTCTACCTTTGAGGATTGGATGTTTGCCATAATCTCTAAAATATTGAAGGGAACCAAGTTCCACTAGGCTCAAATCCTTAGTGACAACATCCATGAAGCATCCAACAACTTCAATGAAAACAAGTACTTCAGATGGACGTCCTATGTTGTCTATGCACTGGAAAGAATGAACCACTATGATGGGTTGTCCAAGATTGGTGAGGTTGGAAATGATGACAAGACTCAGGTCAAAGTATATGAATGCTACCCACAACTAACCTCATCCCAATCTTTAATGCATTTCAAAAGGGTTAATGATGCATTCACCATGTATATAGCCAGAAAGTTGTAGGGAAGCACGGCCTTGAGGATTTCCACCAAGGCCATGAACGAAATAACTAGATATGGTAGGTGGTATATCCAATTTGAGAAGTTTACATAGATAAGGATACAAAGCTTCAATGGAATGGCATATAGAATCCCTCATTATCTAGAAGATAAGATAGTGCTTCTAGAACTGTCTAGGCAATTGATACCTTGCGCAGAGAAACTCAAGCACCTGCATAGGCTAAGTGTTTAATTTCCTATCAAATTTGGCAAAGGACTCTATGCATGCCCTTCTCTAGCATCAGCAGAACACTCAGATAAAGAACTTCAACTCTTGAATTTGCACTACTACAACGTAAGAGGTCACTTTTATCCAAACAGAGTAATGGAAAGATTTGTAAGCAAGAAATGCTTTCACAAAGTACACATTGAAGACTTTTGGGCCAATTACCCTAATGACTATGAGGTTATGAAAAAGGCACATGCAAGGCTACCACTAGATTTTATTAAGAAATTTCATGTTATGGCAGTGCCAGATCAACTACAAGATGATGAAAATGTCATGGTCAAGGGGCCATGGGAGGCACAATACCATCATCCTATCCCATTTCCAAATTGGGCTAACGCAAAGGAGAGTTCCCTAGATGAAATTATGAGGGAACCAATCAGATTAAGTAAGGCCTAGGTCAGAGCTCAGGTGGCTGTCCTGAATGGACAAGGAGTCGAGCTTACTTACACAGCAGTTGAATCAGATAAAGACTCCGGGGAAGAAGAGGATGAGCCCATTTAGATCACAGATGAGGCAGAACTAGCTGAATAATAGAAATTAGATAGTGAAGAGCACAAATCCTTGGCAGAAAAGGCAAAGAAGATGAAGAAGCTATCTGTGAAGTCTCCTCAGAAGAAAGACCAACCTCCTTCAGCAAGGGTCAGGACTGCCAAGAGAAGAGATATGCCAAGTGGGACTAGAGAAAGCTCCAAGGCTAAAAAGGTAAAAGTAAAGGAAGCTTCCACAACTAAAGATGATTCCAATCTTCCAACTGCCCAACCTTCTGCACAAGATATTAGTACTACTGCCTTAATTCCAGCTGCTTCTACTATCACTTCTCCTTCCATCCCTCCTTCTTCTGCTACATCAACCTCACCCATGACCTCAGCTGCAATAATTCAAGAGACATCTTCTGCTACCTCTCCTGCCTCTACTATCTCCATCACTTCTTGCCCACTGACAATTTCCTCTAGTGACTCTAGCAATCATATTCCCTCTGTTCTTCCCATTTCATGCCCTTCCACTACATCTACATCTTCTTCTCCTTTACCATTACCTCCTATTTTTGCCATCCTTTCCCCTTCTCTTTCCTTACCTTCACTGTCCTTTTCTTCACCCCTTACCATCTCTTCTTCCTTATCACCAATCTTGACTAGCCTGACCCAAGTTAGTTCACCTTCCTTGACCATCTCTTCTACTGTCCCTATTTCACAAATGCCTGCGGATTCACTGGCAATGCCACTGCTGCCCGGGATTGAGAAGGTGTGTGCAGAATTGGGCTTAAAAGAACCTGAGCTAGCAATTAAGGAGGAAAAAGAGATATTATCTGATGATGGCTTCCATGAACCCTCAGCTAACATTATCAGGTACAGCCAGAACAAGAACCATCTAAAGAGTTGGCTGTACCTGATAAGGATGGAGCTTTGGAATTGAACAAATCTTCTGCTCCTGAGTGGCTGCAAAGCAAAATGGCATATCCAGATCCACAAGTGGAAGTAATGCAGCTTGACTTAAGCACTATCTTGTCAAAGGCTCAGAAGTAGAAGAAGCAAAAGAAGGCTAAGATCCAATCAAGGATTTATAAGAATGAATTAGGATCAAGGATAGTAGAAATAGTAGTCCCGCCAGCTGATATAGCAAAAGAACAGGTCCAGGCGGAAGATTATGACATATCAACTATTGATTTAAGTCCAACCACTCGTGCTCAAAGAGTGGATGATTTCAAAGGATCAGTCACATCAATTTTGGAGCAACTAGACAAAGATGAAATGTCTAAGAAAGACTTGAAGCAGAAAAATGAAGAACTGCGAGCATGTCTTCAATTTTTGATAAAGCTGGTAGATGCGGGAGGAAATATAAGGACAATACCTACTTTCCTATCTACCGATGAGATGGCAAAATTGGGTGAGGTAAGATCAAAGTCCCAAGGAATAGAGAATTGGTTGATAAAGGTTTTTGAAATGGGATGTGAAGCCATAAGCGCCTCCGCTCAAGCTCACCAAAGAATGGTAGATTTGCATAAGAGATGGAAAGACTTGTGGGATGAATGTGATTCTTTTGATGACTATTATTCACACATGTATCCCCGAATAAAAGGTATTAGAGAGTTACCAGCTCAGACTCTAGTTGTAGAATATATTTTGACTAGAAATCAGTTGCCAAAGGTAATTGAATGGTATCAACAGCTACTTCTGAGAAAAGAGACCTTTGAGCATATAAAGGAAGCATACGAACTAGCTAACGAAGAATTGAGATCAGTTATATATGACATCAACGACTCCTTGAGGGACTATAGGGAAGAGTCTTTTGATGACTATGCCCCTTTTGATGTCAAGAAGTGCAAAGATAAGTTGCATAAGGTACTATTTCAAGACACTGCACTCAGTATGGAAGAAAGACTGGATAAGGCAAGTGACCTCAAAGCTGAGTTCAAGGCATTTCAAAAGGCAGGGGTAGAAATAGAAAGAATATGGCAAATTCAGTCAGGAACTAGAAGTGTTTGACTACATGATACATCATTTAAAGGATCCGGACCCATCCGACATCAATCTAGCACTTGAGGCATGGTTGACTTATCGTAACAAGCTAGCCAGCAAAGACAGTATTGACTTGGATAAAGAATCTTGATACTATTTTGACTATTCTAATGATACAATCCCATCACAATTGTAAATTGTTGTATTTGGGGCAGCATGTGACTCTATTTTGTCCTTTTCTTACTTCTAAAATGAGCTTGTCTACTAATATACTAAGTTGGTTAGTCAAAATGACTAGATTCAATGTATCTGGGGACTATTTTTCATATTTTTCATAAAGGACAAAATTGTAATCTGGGAATTGATGTGGGCTATTATTGATGTAATATGGACAGTTGGTGTTGAACTAATCTCCACCATTCATTTGAGAGTTGGGGTATGCTTCTTTCTATATAAAGGGCTCCCATTTCCACTATTTCAAGAGAGAGATTTTGATACCAAATTGTTGACTCTATGCCATTTAAGCTAATACAAAGCAAGTTTCTGCAGTAAATCTAAGAATTTGTGTCTTGTGTTGATTCATCGTTTGGTTTTCATGGTTCACATCTTGCTCTCCCATAGTTAGATTAGTTGTGCTTTCACAATATTCATGGTTTACTAAAGTATTTGATGAACATTCTAAGTCCATACTTTTAGTTTTTTGCTGATGTTAAATAGCTGTGTAAAGTTAATCTGGGCTGATTATTTGTGCTAAAGTTTAATTGTATTTCAGTAGTTAAGTTGTGCCATTCATTGGGTATTTAATGAATGAATGCAATCTAAAAATCTATTGACCTCCATTAAGGATTGTAGCATTTTCTACAGCAATGTAACACTCATTTAAGTTTGGTAACTCAGGAAGCTAGTCTAAAGTTTGGAATGTTTGTCTACTAAAGATAGCCTTGGCATTGTGAATGTCACTTAGGACCCCTCTCAAACCCTAACCTTTTGCACTTTCTTTTAAAATCACTATTAGTTATTAGATTAAGAATTTCAGCAGCACTCTATCATGTTTATTAGCTGAGAATCATAAAATGGTTTATGTGTATTCGCTACTCTAAACTTGATAATTTGTAGATTGCATGTAAGACCCCTTGTAGGAACAACTAGAACATACCAATTGAGAAGTTTCAAGCAAGCTAAGACCTAGTTGTATTATCCTTGGAGTAGTCTTACCTAGGGTAAGATACTTTTCAAGAGAGGTGTGAAACAAACAATCACACCTGCATTGCTATGTGCTAAAACCACCATCAACAGAATTGGCGCTAGAAGGAGGGCCCCTATTTTCCCTCTGCTAAAAATCAGCAAGTCTAGGGACTAGACAGAGACATACTAGATCCATCTCAGCTGGAGAAGAGCTGTTGTCCCTTGCAAAATTTAGATGAATGAGAAGGGATCAAGGAATACCCAGAGCCCCTCAAGCTTAGTCAGCCCCTAGGAACACTATTGCAGCTCCCATTAATCCTCCCACCATGGCTTTCTTTGTAGGAAATAACTAGTCCCCTTTTCTGTTCAATGATTACCATGACATGCCAAAGAACCCAGATAAATTCTGCTCAAAGTTCAGAGTACATGATCCTGATAGGACTACAGACGAGAATGTTAAAATCTTTGAATCTAACATGTTTATGTTGCAAGTATAGTATGAGGATGTGATATGCAGGTTGTTCCCTTATTCTTTGTAGGACGAAGCTTATTACTGGTTTGCTAACCTTCTTGCTACATCCATAAATTCATGGCGAAACCTAAAAAATACTTTTCTGGATAGGTTTCGTATGCCTACCACTCCAGTTGATCTTTATCGATCTTTTGTGGAGATTCCTCGAGAGGAAGGTGAGATGATAAGTTCCTTCAACAATAGATTTCAGAAAGCTTACAGTCGTTTGCAAGTTCCTTACACTGTAGATCACGCTGCTGCCTTAGATAAACTTACTCCCATGTTTGCAAGGAGAGCTAACCCAATACCTACCAGTTTAGCTCAAGCATATGCTGTTGTTGTTGGGGTAAGCACCCAGCTAGGGCAAACAGCTTCTAGTCCATTAAATCATATAGGGCCTGTTGCCATGCCAAATCAAATACCTATGATAAATCATGCATTGGCCAATCATACCCCTGTAATGAACCCAATCCCAAACCCAGCTACAACACAAGCCTTAGTGATCCATCCAGGTAACCCGGTAGCTGAAATGCCTCCAACACAAATGCCTTTCCTGCAGTCTTCAGAAGTAGCCAAGACCAAAGAAGACAGAGATGAAATTAAAGATCTAGTTGAACAGATGAAGAAGCTCACTGCTGAAGTTACCTCAAGAATCAAAATGCTTACCTACAATAGAGGGGACATAGTCAACAACATTCCTAGAATCAACAGTACTCCTAGAACAAAAATCAGAATCAGTACCAAAATCAAAACTTTCAACAACGATCAAATCAATCCTGGAACACTAGACCAAACAATGGAGGAGTACCTTCACCCTTGGAGAATCAAAATAATGATACCAGACCCCCAGGTTGTGTGATGTTGGTTGAAGCTTCTTTATCTACTTGGTGCAGATTGCACAACACAAATGCTCACTCTGAACTAGACTATCAAGAATTCCATATTGCATCCAGTATCTTTCAGATGGAGATCCAAAATGCTGAAAATTAGGAGATTCCGCCAACCGGGTATGAAATTGTTCCTTCACAAAGGTATGATACTACCCTAGTTCTTGATAGTTATACATTTCCATTCCAAGATGATAATCAGCCCGAGGAAGAAGATTCTAAAGAAGTTAACACATATCAGCAGCACAACAAGACTCCTTATAACTTGAGAAGTAGCAAGCCTAAAGGCCCTTTCACCACTTCCATCCCTCCAAATAGCTATCAGATCCCACCTGACCCGAAAGCTACCAATAATCCTGAGCCACCAAAGGTTCCCCATCAATCAATATATCAGGGTACTACTACTGCTGCTACTGAAAATTCCCAACGATCTAACATAGTAAAAATGGGGCAGTATGTGGCTGAAGAACTTAAGAAAATGAAGGTCATTCTTTCTATGTATGAATTGCTTAAGATACCTGAGGTTAGGACGTCTTTCTTTCAAGACCTAGGTACTGGAACCAAGACTGATTATATACCAAAGGAGAGTATCACCAAAGATAGTATTGACAAAGGGAAGGAAAGAATACATATGATTGACATAGAACAGAAAATGACACTGTATAAAGATAAGAAGGAAAGCCCCCCTTTCCTCTTAACACTTAGAATTTTCAACAAGAACCTTCATAACTATTTGGTAGATTTCGGTGCTTCCACGAATGTAATGCCATTATCTATCTGCAAGGCACTTGGGCTCACTCCAGCCAAGTCCTCTAGGAAGGTGACACAACTAGATAAGACTGAAGTAAATGTAGTGGGAGAATTGAACAAGATACACATGCAATTGGCTTCTGATCTGAGGGTGCAGCAGTACATAGATATTCAAGTAGTGGACATCCCAGATCAGTATGGCATGCTTCTGAGTAGAGATTGGTCTAGAACTTTGAACGGTTATATGGCAACTGACTTTTCCCATATGTGGTTACCATGGAAAGGGTTGGCGAACCAGATATGTATTGAAAGAGAACCCAAGATGAAGCATATGAACACAAAATACAATCAACCCAATGAGATTCTCTTCTCAGAGGTTGATTTGGGAGTCTATCTTCCACACAGTAGTCAGTCAGAAGAGGTTCTTATGTTGAATTGCTTAAGACCCTCTAAACCTCTCGTAGAAGGACCAAAAAATACTGGAGCATATATCGAATCAGATGAAGGAAACACTTCAGACAAAGAGGAACCCGAGGTATTTGAAGGATTTCATGATTTTGTGGCCATATTTGTGCAAGATCAGACTACTGTTGGAAAGCAGGTTCAAATGGAAGAACTATTATTGCCCAACTGGTGTCGTATACACGATGCATCTCATTCTAAATTTACTTGCTAGTTATGTCAAGAAGCTGTCAAACAAGTACAAAGATAGTTGAAGATCCCCATAATCCCGAAGGAGGAACCAGTTGTTGGAAAGAAGACAGAGCCAACTATTGAAAAGAAGGATGAATTTGAACCTCTACCTGATCAGGAGAGGTCTAGAAAATAGAAGGATGACAACAAGGACTTTCTCTTATGGACCTTAAGGTTTGATGGTTCAAGATGCAGACAAGGGTCTGGTGCAGGGGTTGAATTGATTAGCCCCACTGGGAGTTCATTTTTAGCATCACAAAGGATGTAGTTCTCGTGCACAAATAACATCACTAAATATGAGGCATTAGTGCAAGGATTGCTGCTAGCATTACAAAAAAAGATTAGAATTGTCCAGGTGTTTGGTGATTCTAAGTTAGTGGTGAAACAGCTGAGAAAATAGTACTCATGTAATGATAGGAGATTGAATAGGTATAGGAATAGAGTCTTGGATTTGATTGAGTGCTTTGACAGTTTTAACATCCAAGTCATTCCCAAAAGACAGAATCATGTTGCAAATGCTCTGACTCAAACAACAAGTACATTAGAGCCAACCTCCATGGTAGGACTAAAAAAGTTTTCTGTTGAGTTTGTTGCTACTCCATCAGTACCTGATAATGTTACCAATTTCCAAGTTTTTGAGGATGATCAACACATAATCAACTTCCTTACTTCATCAGATGTGTTCACTACGTAGATAATAGATGAAGACAAGATGGAACCTGCTAAAATGGATTTGGAAGGAGTATTAAACTTGAAAACCAATACGATCCCTAGAGGAATGGTAGAATTAGAAAGACTATTTGATGCAGATAATTTAGGGACTCAAAGAAAAGGAGAATCCCCAGGAGGAAAGTGTGATTCATTCAACTTAGGGATAGAAGAAAATGTTAAGAATGTGTTCATTGGCAAAGCCAGTACTGAAGAAGAAAGGAGAGGAATCATACATGCATTAAGAGATTATCATGAGGTTATAGCCTGGAGTTATGAAGATCTAAAGACCTATGATACCTTGATCATCACCAACACCATTCTGCTACAGCCAAGAGCAAAGCCTTTCAGACAAAGGCAGAGACCAGTAAATGCTTTGCTGGAACTGCTGATTTTTAAAGAAGTTTAGAAGTTGTTGTTAGCTAGGATAATATTTTTGGTCAGACACTCTACATGGGTAGCAAACTTAGTTCTTGTCCAAAAGAAAAATGGAGAGATCAGACTTTGTGTTGATTTTTGTAATCTAAATAGGGCATCTAAAAAAGACAATTACCTACTGCCCTCGTTGGACAAAGTATTGCAGATTGTTAATGGTTCCCAGATGATGTCATTCTTGGATGGGTATTCTGGTTATAACCAGGTTATGGTGGAATATGAAGACAGATTGAAGACATCCTTCACCTATAAATGGGGCATCTATGCCTACCGCCGCATGTCATTTGGTTTAATTAACGATGGCACAACTTTTTAGCATGCTATGGATGTTGCTTTCAAAGGATTTGTTGGGAAATGTATAATCATCTACATGGATGGCCTAACAGTGTTCTCAAAAAGGTGAGAGGATCATGTGGCAGATCTGAGGAAAGTGTTGCAATGATGCAAGGATTATGGTATATCACTCAACCCCAAGAAGTGCATTTTTGGGGTAACTAAAGGAAAGTTGCTAGGACATGTAATATCTAAACAAGGAATATCTATTGACCCAGACTGGATCCAAGCAATACTCAAAATACCTCCTCCAGCCAGCAAGAAAGAACTTAAGTCATATTTTGGTAAGATCAACTTTGTACATAAATTCATCATAGGATTTGCTGAGATTGTTCAACCTCTTAACACCATGCTGAAAAAAGACGCTAAAATGGATTGGACTCCAAAATCCAAGGCTGCCTTCATAGAAATTAAACAAGCTATATCCAATGCGCCTATCTTGGTGAGTCTTGACTATACTTTGCCATTTCACGTATATTCGTTTGCTTCTGAACACACTTGTGCTGCAATGTTAACACAAAAGAGGGCAGTTGATGATAAAAGGCCCATTGCTTTCATGAGTACCCCATTGAAAGACACAGATTTAAGGTATCCAAATGTGGAAAAACAAGCATACGCTCTAGTAAAGGCAGTTAAGAAATTTTGTCATTACATCCTAAGAAGTCAAGTGGTTTCCATAGTCCCAGACATAGCAATTAAAGCATTACTAATGCAGAGTGAATTAGGAGAAAGAAGAGGAAAGTGGGTCACCATACTGCAAGAGTTCGATATAGACATTCAACTTATGAAATTGGTAAGAGGTCAGGCTTTGACTAGAACCATGGCTGAAGTAGGACCAGACCTGGTTTCTCAGCAGTATCTGTTAGAGGATGTTTCAAAAGTTGAATGGTACAGAGACATCATATTTTATTTACTCAATCAACACTATCCACCACAGTTGAACTCAGTACAAAGGAGAGCTCTCAAACTAAAAGGCAACAGTTGCATGATAAAAGGATCAGTCCTTTACAAGAAGAATCACAAGGGTATCTATCTAAGGTGTTTGGACAAATAAGAAGTTGATCAAGTGCTGACTAGTTTTCATGAGAGATTTAGGACAAGTCATGGATCAATGCACTCAATAGCAAATCAGGTTCTTCATGCCAGATATTACTGGCCAATCTTGTTCAAAGATGCACATTCACATGTAAGAACCTGTTATATTTGTTAGACATCAGCACAGAGAATGACACGCAGCCATGCCTTTACAGCCAGCAGTGGAGGTACGACCATTTGCTCAGTGGGGCCTCGACTTTATCGATATGATCAATCCACCTTCCTCTATCAGACATAGGTATATTATGACCGCTACTGATTACTACACTTGATGGTCTGAGGCAATAGCTTGTAAGCAATGCACCACAGAGGTAGTTATTGAATTTGTTGAAAAGCATATTATCACTAGATTTGGTTGTCCATTTGCTTTAGTTTGTGATAATGGTTTTGCCTTTTCATCATTACGTTTTTCTAATTGGGCATTCGATTACGAGATTACTCTCAAGTTCTCATCCAATTACTATCCAATAGGGAATGGGGTGGCTGAATCAACAAACAAAAACTTACTTGAAGTCATTAAGAAACTTTTGGACAAAAACCCCAAAGATTGGCATACCCAACTAAGGTTCATCTTATGGGCCGATAGAATCTAACACAAAGCAGCCCTAAACACATCTCCTTATCATTTGGTCTATGGGATTGAGCCTATCTTTCCTATCCATTTGAGAATCCCAGTATTTCAATTCATGCAAGACTACCTTGAAACTGATGAACATTTGTCCTCTAGGTTGGCTCAATTACTGCACCTTGAAGAGAAACACGACGCTGCCATAGAAAACTTTGCCAAACATCAAGGAGTCATAAAATGATGGTTCGATAAAAGAGCCAAGGTCAAAGCCTTCTGCATTTCAGATTTGGTCCTACATTGGGACAAAGCACATGAAAAGAAGGGAGAACATGGTAAGTTTGACAAACTCTAGTTGGGTCCCTATCAGATCTATGAGATCCTTGAAGATAGTACGTATCAACTTAAGAGCCTTACTGGTGAGGAACTGCCATTGCCTGTCAATGGCCAGTTCCTAAAGCACAACTTTCAGGCCAAAGAGGCAGTCATGCCTCATTTTAGTGTACATAGTTAGAAGTTTGTTTGCTTTGGTTTGTTTAGGTTGCCTTTAGTTTAGTTTGCTTTCCTACTTTTGCTTTCCTTAGGTATTAGGTGCTTTGCTTAGTTTAGTTGTCCTTTTGTTTTTGCCTACTGCGCTTGCTTTTTTGCAGGGTCACTATTTCTCAAGTGGTGGTAGTCATGTAGACCTACAAATGCTTCCTTGGTGGGTAAATAATCATGAGTCTTTCTTCGAGAAGCTAAGGTTTCCACCTAGTCTTTGCTGTGAGTTCCACTATTAGGCCAAGGGGTATGGTGTCTATTCATTGAAAATGAGTTATTAGTCGGTGCACCTGAAGTATTTTCTAACCATATATCTTTTCACTTTAAATAAATCCTGAAGTAAGCTAAGCAAGTCTAGGTGATCTTGTGTCAAGTGAAATGGGCTAATTTCTGCTCCTACCACATGCACTATCAATCAAGACAAAGGCAGGTGACACTAAGTGTTACTAGCCTACATCGGGTAAAAATAAAAGGTGTTTTTCAACACCAGACCCATCAAAATGTAAATAAAGAAACTACCAAATTCCAAAATTCTTACAAAGAACACTACCAGAAAAGATTGGCATCAAATATCGTTGTACTAGCAAACTTGACTGATCATCGATCTAGTCCAAGGCTCAGCAATACTTCAAAATTCAAGCATTTTTTGGTGATAGAAAGATCTCAGCCTTCTAGCTTGTCTCAAGGGATCCCAGGTGAACTTAGTTCCAGAAGGATGGGAATGAATACAACTGCACACACTGAAGTTTTTAGGATGTGGATGGTTGCATTGGTTAGTAATCTTAGGTTCTTTGATAGGATACCTTGCTTTTTCATTTAAATATGTGGGGAACATAGAGATTCGAGGTTCAAACTAAACGTTTATCATCAAAATTCTTGGGAGCATTTCCCAGTAGAGTCACCATTTGTTGTGCCTTGCACACATGCCCCATTCAAGAATGGAGACCCCCTCCTGTGACTTGGCTAGAGAGTCATTTGATCTTCTGATCTCCTAAGTGATTATATGGTCAAAAGTACATTTTGACCTTGATGAAAAGATGATATTGAAACAATCACCTCAAAATCTACTGGGATGAATCCTTGTTTTCCATTTGAGGGCCTTGAAATGGCATTTTGTGCTAAATTGACCCTCAACTGACCTTTATGCCGATTTCCTATCTATCCGACCTAGCGTTAAAAATTGCCTTAACTAACCTTGCACTAAAATCTCATCACTCCAACCTTAGTGCTAAATCCTTGTTTGATTGACCTAATGCTAAGTCATTGTATCTTCTTTTTATGCTAAAAATTGCTCTGTCTGACTTGCACTGAAAACAGTGACCATCGACTTAGTTGGACAACCCTAAAAGGCCCGCAAGTCAGACAAACCAAAAACCTCCGCAAGAATGAGCAAATTGAACTTCAGGCTTAGCGCTAAATATGGTCCCGACCGACTAGGTCCGACACACTCAAATTCTCTACCAAGTCAGACATTGTCCAAATCCACATAAACCCTAAAACTTGCAGACTGTACGCTTGCGCATTAATGGTGGATT
The DNA here is from genome assembly GCA_027924645.1 of Cunninghamia lanceolata. Classification (NCBI taxonomy): domain Eukaryota; kingdom Viridiplantae; phylum Streptophyta; class Pinopsida; order Cupressales; family Cupressaceae; genus Cunninghamia; species Cunninghamia lanceolata. The sequence continues at coordinate 1,847,916 of BSBN01000609.1, forward strand.
TGGCAGGGGATAAATAGGAAGTTAATAGGTTTTTTAGTCATTTTAATCACATTTAAAGGTTGAAAATTCTAGAGCTGCATTCACACCCCACAGACTCGCCCAAGCTCGAACCCGCGACCTCTTGTTCAGATCAAACTTGTGCCATCGCTTCAACCAGGTATGGTTTTGACCTTGTTACTTGAAGTTTTATTTACACATGGTCAGGGTTTTGGTCTCAACAATGAAATTTGTTAAGAAATGAGCATTTAATTTACGTTTTAGGTTAGGGCTTCCGTACTATAGTTTGAGATTTTCATTTGTGAAACCCTGGTGTTGGCTAGCCGTGGAATGGAATAAGTCATTGTATGTTAGAAAGCCAAATTTAGGTGACTTTTTGCCCTTTGAAGCCCTCAGCTTTCCTTGGCGCTAAGTCAAACCTAGATTGACCTATAAATCAGACCCTCATTAGTTGGTCTGACACCTTGAAAACCCGCGCTGGATGCTTAGTTGTATATAGCACTGAAATCAACCTTGTCAGACCTACAAGAGCCAAACATTTTAGTCAGAAGGTCTCAAAAACCTCGTGAATCATAAAATTGTCTTTTGTGCTAGAAAGTGACCCATCTGACCTTGCGCTGAAAAATCAGGTCTCTAACCTGGTTGGATGACCCGGATTTCCCCGCAAGGTCGGTACTACCTAAAAACCAGGCTGGGAGCTTACCTCAACTTAGTGCTAAAAACTTACCTCATCCAACCTATGTTGTTATACCCTCCAACTGACTTAGTCAGACACCTCCAAAAACCTTGTAGGTTAGACCAGGTCGATTCTCGCGCAAGTGCAATAAACAGTTCACATCAACAGGATTTTGCACTAAAATATCAACTAACTGACTTGACAGCCACCAGAGGTCGGAGACCTCCAAATTCTGCACAAGTCAAACCCTACCAAAAACTATGCAAAAACTCAAAAGCATGAAAGGAAGCCAAACATGAGGTCAAACCTGCCCAATTTCCCTGCCAAGGTTGGATGACCTCAAAATCAGTGCTTTTCCTTCTAAGGGTCAGACAACCCTCAAATTAGTGCAAAACCTTGCAAATGACCAAATTTCTTGAAATTTCCAAAGGGGAAATTGTCCAAATGGTGAAATTAATGTTGTGATGCTTTAACAACGGTAATTTTCATGAATTCTCTTGCAGCATTGGATATTTGATTGCATGCAGTGTTCTTTCAATTAGACTTATATTTCCTTCAAATGCATGTTAGTAAGAAATGGTAGATTTGCATTGATTTATCTGAAACTTATTAATATGTTGGGAGTTTCTTTAGTGTATCAAACTTATAAGGTTTGGTCATGCAGACTATATGACTGCTTGGGCACAAAAAATGAAGTACGAGTTCAAATCAATCCCTCCGGAGACCAAGATCCACTATGGATGGAGTAATGTCGGGGACACAGACCTAGGTCATATAGACCTAGATGACTTTAGACTTAGAGTCTTTTGTTCGAGCCCAACTCCCAGAGCTAAAATACTTAGAGATAGTGGACTTGGATAGGCTGTTGCATTTCCCACTTCAGTTCAATGTGCAGAGGTGATAGCCACCTATGCAGACAGATATGATGATATGTGCAGAGGTGATAGCCACCTATGTAGACACTATATGGATTCATTAATGTTGTCATTGATGGCAACAAAGTTCATCCCACACATCCGCATGACATGGTGTGTCTCTACCAGAAGTCCAAATGAAGAATGTGGTGGTCCAGTAAACAAGAATAGAGCATGTGGCAAGGTCTGATAGACAGGTCTAGATCTCTCAGAGGAAGTATCTTGGTGAAGTGCAGATTTGGGGAAGTAAAGAGTACTACCTTGAGTGATAGATTCCAAGGTTTTAGCCTTCGGTGATAGATGAGGTAAAAGATATGAATACTTGAGTACCGAGTTCCTGAGTGACAGTGTGAACAGAGGAAGAATTGACTGACTGAACATCAGACTATTTTTCGGATGCGTTTCTGATGGTGGTAAAGGTTATGAAGACATGAATTATGTTTAGCTGACATGATTAATGATTTCTACAAGTATATGCTTGATCCGCATTACTTGATGTGCAAGGATTCAGCCGACAGAACAGAGTTTGTGAGAAGTGTGTGGTGACATGTGATATACGAATAAAAGCATAGCAGAGTAGAAACAGTAAGGAAGGTCCGGTATGTGAAACGAAAGCAGCATAAGAGAAGATGAAAGATGAAGTGCATCAGATCAGTGTACTGAGCCTAACCAGAACTGAACTCCAGCATATGTGGATGCTACCAATTAGTTCAAGGATTGTATAACACTCTTTTGTAGATAGTGTGTCTCTTGTAGGCAGTGTGCCTCCTTGTGAGCAGTGTGCTCGGGCAGTGAGCCCTAATTGGCAAGTGCCATTTTTTAATTCCTTATTCTTCTTAACAGAGAATAATCTTTGGGTTAATCACCCCGTGGTTTTCTCCCTTAACAGGGTTTCCACGTCAAAAATATTGTGTCATGTGTATCTCCATTTCATGGTTATGTTTGCTTGTTTGAATTAATGGTGCATTAATTAATAAGAAAGTTTAGAAAGAAGAAATAATTTGGATAACTGATTCACCCCCCTCTCAGTTATCAACAATTGGTATCAGAGCTAAGTTCCTCCTAATAGAGCCTAACAGCTTGAGGAAGATCTGGAAATTCAAATGGATGCATATGGTTTAAGGGAGCAACTCAAGACTGCCCTTGATGATCTTGAACAATCAAACTCTGAAGTGAATGAATTAAAGGAAAGACTCAAACAGGTTGATGATTTCATGAGAGAACTAAAGGACAAATTAAGTCTTTCTATGAAGAAGAGAAAGGAGCTGCTTTAGCAATTGGCAAGACAAGGTGAAGCAAATAATGCAAATGAAGAGCCAAAGGAAAAAATTGAGTTGTGTGAAAAGTTATCAAAAGAAATCATTATGGTAAGACATGAAATGGAATCAAGAGTCATGAAGTTTACCCAAGAGTTGAAGAGAAAAGAAAAATTGAAGATAATCTAAAACAATCTCTCAAGGAGAAATCAAAAGATTGCCACCAGATGGATAGAATTATCAGACATCTTGAATTTGATCTTGAAGATGCTAAAGATAATGAAGAAAAACTTGAGGATCAAATTGTCTCTCTAAAAAGGGATCTTCAAACAGCAAATGAGTATAAAGAGAAATTCAAGATAAGTTCTGCTCAACTTGAAGTTCTTCTTGGAAGTCAAAAGAAAGTAGATGACAAGTATGGTTTGGGATATGAGAAAGGAGAAAGCTCTGGATCCCGTCAGAAGAATTTTGGATCAAAAAATTTAAGGATCAGGCCTAGAAGACCTCCGGTAAGACAGCCTAATGCTCAAAGATATCCATCCTTCAATGGATACTACCACAACTGCAATCACTTTGGTCACAAAGCTAATTAGTGCAGAAAGAGAATGAATCAAACTAATTCATCCTTCTCCGGACAGTGTTTTAACTACAAAAGGTATGGTCACAAATCTCATGAATGCAGAATTATGCAAATGAACAAATCATTCAATGGTAGATGCTTTGCATGCAATAGAATAGGTCATATAGCTAATCAATGCAGATCAAGAGGATATCAATCCAATATGCAAAGAAATGTTGTTTGTTTAATTTGGAATAGATCCGGTCATATTGCAAAATTCTGTAGAAGCAAGAATCAGGACAAAAGAGGTCCGGTATATCATAGATAGAATCAAGATAAGGGGAAACAAAAGGTGAATGCGGATGAATTTAAAAGCGAGATGAACAAGATTTGGGTAAAGAAGAGTACAAAGAATGTAGAGGATGGATCCGCACTAGACTTTGGTGCTGATATTCCTTCCAGAAATTAAGAGATGAGCTCTGGCTCAGGGGGAGACACAAAGAAAAACTTGTTCCCCTAGCCAGTCAATTGGTGCCTAAAATTGGCACATGTGAAGCTGCAGATCAAATGGTTTCTAGAGAAACATGTAAAGAAGGTCAGGTAAAGATCTGAGAGATCCGCAAGAAAATTTAAAAAGTTTAATTCCTTCAGAATTGGTCCAATTAAACAAGTCTTCTAGGAAGACAGGGTTCTCACAAGGTTGGCCTAGTATGGATCCAAATTGAAATAGCCTGATCTACAAATATATGAAATGATCAGGAGAAGAAGTGGACATTGTGATTTATCACTAACATCGATCACAAAGGCATCAAAATGATCCGGATGATTTTCTTCCTCCTTGAACAAGGAAGTCCAGGCATCTGGCAAAAGAGAGAAAAGATCAAAGACAAAAGCCACAAGGGCTTATGCAAGTCAAAGAGATGAAGAGGAAACCGAATCAGATGAGGGGGTAAAGGAAATAAAGAAGTAGAAGAAGAAAGGATCCGATAAACCCTCCATAGGCCAAGATAAGGAAGAAATGGTAGAGGAATTTGTTGAAAAGCCCACCCTGTCTCTAGAAAGTGTAATCAAATTAGTCACTGTGGATGGAAACCTTCAACTAATGGCTAAATTCTATGATGATTACAATGAGGCTAACCAAAAGATCCTACAGGAAGCTACAATCAGGTATCTGAACATATACAATAAGGCTTTCATTGAAATTATATCTCTAATTCCTAAGAGCCTAGAAAAGGAGTTAGAAATGAGAAAGAACAATGCCATGGCAAAAGACATTGAGATCCAGGAACAGATAGCTATTCAGCTATATCCTTCAATCGATCCCAAAACAATGAATATGATATTCAAGGATTGCAAGGATGAGTTCAGGAGCAAAGCAAGGATGAATCAGCTCATGCTTGGTGAGACTGACAAGGTAGCCAAGGACACTGAAGAGATTCTCTGGAAAGCCTTCAAAATATTTAATTTTCCTATTATAGAGGACTTGGGTACTGATCCCTCAACCACAAGTGTTGCAAAAGAAACTACTGAGAAAATGACAGAAGAGGTGGGCCCTGAATAAACTAATATTTCTCCTCTAGTTTCCCCTACAGTCTCCAGATCTAAAGGAGAAGAAAAATCATAGGAGAAAGAAGTAGAGGTAAAAGAAAAAGAAGATGATAGTGCTAAGGTTGCAGAAGGAGAGAAGACCTCAATAGAAAAGACCACAACTGCTAGTGGTGAGAATGTAGGAGGAGAGAAAACTCAAAAGGATAGCTCCAAGATTGCAGAAGAGAAGAAACATCTATCTCCGGCAAGAGACACTGCACAAACTGTCCAAGAATTCCTAAACAAAGAAATAATGAAGATTGATGAACCGGAGCTTCTACAAGGTCCATTCAATTTTGATTCTCTTTCTCCGGTACAAACTATGAAGATAGCTTCATTCGCTAATGCAAAAGTGAAAGAAAAACTCCTAAAGTCTCATATGGAAGACTGTGAGTTGATAGAAGCTGCTTCCGGAGTGCTTGAAAAGATTATGCCATCGGTTTAGAAAGATCCCACAGCCTCCACTTCCAGTAATCTCAAAACTCTAGTCAGCAATGTTAATACACATTTTGATTCACTAGAGAAGTCAACAGAAGATAAGGTCCAGAAGGAATTTCTTGCAAAAAGATTATCAGAGGTACAAGGTTTGATAAGTAATGATAGGAGAAAAGTGAGTATAGGGATAAAGAGCTTAGAAAATGCTCTTATAGATGGCAAAAAAATATACAAATTTTGTATTTCATGGTCCAAAGTAACAGTAGAGATTGAGAAGAAAATAAAAGAGCAAGATGATAAACTACTAAGTTTGTCTCAAAGTTTTGATCCTCTCTCTTCCTCCATAGTCAATCAAGAGTGTCAGACTATTGCAATCACAATCACAATAAAGAATTTTGAGAAGGAAAGGAAGAACATGATCAGCTGGATGGGTGAACTTAGGAGGATCATTGTCCCTAAGTTAGAGGCCATGCATGAGGCCATAAGTGAAGCTCAAATCATAGCCCAGACAAATGATCCAACAGATCTAAAAAGAGTAGATGCGTTTGCATTCTTGTTGAGCGGTCATATCTCAATTTTTGACAGAATGAAGCAAATTTGGGCTACATAATTTATTCAATTAAAGACAACTTTTGCAGACATACTTAAGTATATGTAAGTATGCCATATGTATATACTTATGCGGCTAAGTATAGTAAAATTTTTGAAAATTTTGCTGTATAGACCCTACCCTTTGCCATTGATGTCAAAGGGGGAGTGAAGAGCAGTGAAAAATGAGGAATCCAACAAAGGGGGAGCTTCAAAAAATGTATATAAAAACAGAGCATCAGCCAAGGGGGAGCATAGTGTAAACACCTAGTCATTTTTCACTAAGTGTTGCCATCAATGCCAAAGGGGGAGATTGTTGGCAAGAGACACTATATGGATTCATTAATGTTGTCTTTGATGGCAACAAAGTTCATCCCACACATCCGCAGGACATGGTGTGTCTCTATCAGAAGTCAGAATGAAGAATGTGGTGGTCCGGTAAACAAGAACAGAGCATGTGGCAAGGTCCGACAGACAGGTCTGGATCTCTTAGAGGAAGTATCTTGGTGAAGTACAGATTTGGGGAAGTAAAGAGTACTACATTGAGTGATAGATTCCAAGGTTTTAGCCTCCGGTGATAGATGAGGTAAAAGATATGAATACTTGAGTACCGGGTTCCTAAGTGACAGTGTGAACAGAGGAAGAACTGACTAACTAAACATCAGACTATTTTCCAGATGCGTTTCTGATGGTGGTAAAGGTTATGAAGACATGAATTATGTTTGGCCAACATGATTAATGATTTCTACAGGTATATGCTTGATCCACATTACTTGATGTGCAAGGATTCAGCCGACAGAACAGAGTTTGTGAGAAGATTGACTGTTTCAGGTGTCAACTAGAAAGATAATGAAATCACTTGTGCGGATATATATATAGGATGGATTTAGTTGTGAGAAGTGTGTGGTGACATATGATATGTGAATAAAAGCAAAGCAGAGCAGAAACAGTAAGGAAGGTCCAGTATGTGAAAGGAAAGTAGCATAAGAGAAGAGGAAAGATGAAGTGTAGCAAATCAGTGTACTGAGCCTAACTGGAACTAAACTCCAGCATATGTGGATGCTACCTATTAGTTCAAGGATTGTATTACACTCTTTTGTAGATAGTGTGTCTCTTGTAGGCAGTGTGCCTCCTTCTGAGCAGTGTGCTCGGGCAGTGAGCCCTAATTGGCAAGTGCCATTTTGTAATTCCTTATTCCTCTAACAGAGAATAATCTTTGGGTTAATCACCTCGTAGTTTTCTCCCTTAACAGGGTTTCCACGTCAAAAATATTGTGTCATGTGTATCTCCATTTCATGGTTATGTTTGCTTGTTTGAATTAATGCTACATTAATTAATAAGAAAGTTCAGAAAGAAGAAATAATTTGGAAAACTTATTCACCCCCCCTCTCAATTATCAACAATATTGAAGGGAATCAAGTTCCACTGGGCTCAAATCCTTCGTGACAACATCCATGAAGCATTCAACAACTTTAATGAAAAAAAGTACTTCAGATGGACGTCCTATGTTGTCTATGCACTGGTAAGAACGAACCACTATGATGGGTTGTCCAAGATTGGTGAGGTTGGAAATGATGACAAGACTCAGGTCAAAGTATATGAATGCTACCCACAACTAACCTCATCCCAATCTTTAATACATTTCAAAAGGGTCAATGATGCATTCACCATGTATATAGCTAGAAAGTTGCAGGGCAGCATAGCCTTGAGGATTTCCACCGAGGCCATGAATGAAATAACTAGATATGGTAGGTGGTATATCCAATTTAAGAAGTTTACATACATAAGGATACAATGCTTCACTGGAATGGCATATAGACTCCCTCGTTATCCAGATGATAAGATAGTGCTTCTAGAACTATCTAGGCAATTGATACCTTGCGCAGAGAAACTTAAGCACCTGCATAGGTTGAGTGTTCAATTTCCTATCAAATTCGGCAAAGGACTCTATGCATGCCCTTCTCTAGCATCAGCAGAACACTCAGATAAAGAACTTCAACTCTTGAATTTGCACTATTACAATGCAAGGGGTCACTTTTATCCAAATAGAGTAATGGAAAGATTTGTAAGCAAGAAACTCTTTCACAAAGTACACATTGAAGACTTTAGGGCCAATTGCCCTGATGACTATGAGGTTATGAAAAAGGCACATGCAAGGTTGCCCCTAGATTTTATTAAGAAATTTCATCTTATGGCAATACCAGATCAACTGCAAGATGATTAAAATGTCATGGTTAGGGGACCATGGGAGGCACAATACCATCATCCTATCCCATTGCCAAATTGGGCTAATGCAAAGGAGAGTTCCCTAGATGTGGTTATGAGGGAACCAATCAGATTAAGTAAGGCTTGGGTCAGAGCTCAAGTGGTTGTCCTAAATGGACAAAGAGTCAAGCTTACTTACACAGCAGTTGAATCAGATAAAGACTCCAAGGGAGAAGAGGATGAGCCCATTCAAGTCACATATGAGGTAGAACCAGCTGAAAAACAAAAATCAAATAGTGAAGAGCACACATCCCTGGCAGAAAAGGCAAAGAAGATGAAGAAGCTATTTGTGAAGTCTCCTCAGAAGAAAGACCAACCTCCTTCAGCAAGGGTCAGGACCGCCAAGAGAAGAGAAATGCCAAGTGTGTCTAGAGAAAGCTCCAAGGCTAAAAAGGTAAAAGTAAAGGAAGCTAACAAGGAAGCTGCCACAACTAAAGATGATTCCAATCTTCCAACTGCCCAACCTCCTACACAAGATATTAGCACTACTGCCTCAATTACTGCTGCTTCTACTGTCACTTCTCCTTCCATCCCTCCTTTTGTTGCATCCACCTCACCCATGACCTCAACCACTATAATTCAAGAGACACCTTCTACTACCTCTCCTACCTCTACTATCTCCATCACTTCTTGCCCACTAACAATTTCCTCTAGTGATTCTAGCAGCCCTATTCCCTCCGTTCTTCCCATTTCATGCCCTTCCACTACATCTACATCTTCTTCTCCTTTACCATTACCTCCTATTTCCACCATCCTTTCCCCTTCTCTTTCCTTACCTTCATTGTCCTTTTCTTCTCCCCTTACCATCTCTTCTTCCTTATCACCAATCTTGACTAGCCTGACCCAGGTCAATTCACCTTCCTTGACCATCTCTTCTGCTATCCCTATTTCACAAATACCTGCAGATTCACTAGCAGTGCCACTGTTACCCGAGATTGAGAAGGTGTGTGCAGAATTGGGCTTAAAAGAACCTGAGCCAACAATTGAGGAGGAAAAAGAGATATTATCTGATGATGGCTTCCATGAACCCTCAGCTAACGTGGAAATTATTGACATATCTGATAGTCCCCTTGGCAAAGATCCAACTGAGGAAGTTTTAAAGATTGCTCAAGAGAATGTAGTGATGAATCTGAAAGACTTGGCACAAGAAGAAGAGAAAAAAAAAGAGAAAAGTCCAAAGAAGGATGAAGAGCCAGAACAAGAACCATCTAAAGAGTTGGTTGTACCTAATAAGGATGGAGCTTTGGAATTGAACAAATCTTCCACTCCTGAGTGGCTGCAAAGCAGAATGGCATATCCAGAGCCACAAGTGGAAGTAATGCAGCTTGGCTTAAGCGTTATCCTATCACAGGCTCAGAAGCCTTAGAAGCAAAAGAAGGCTAAGATCCAATCAAGGATTTATAAGAATCAATCAGGATCAAGGATAGCAGAAATAGAAGTCCCGCCAGCTGATACAGCAAGAGAACAGGTCTGGGCAGAAGATTATGTCATATCAACTATTGATTTAGGTCCAACCACTCATGCTCAAAGAGTGGATGATTTCAAATGATTAGTCACATCAATTTTGGAGCAACTAGACAAAGATGAAATGTCTAAGAAAGACTTGAAGTAGCAAAATGAAGAATTGTGAGCATGTCTTCAATTTTTGATAAAACCGGTAGATGCAAGAGGAGATATAGGGACAATACCTACTTTCCTATCCACTGATGAGATGGAAAAATTGGGCGAGGTAAGATCAAAGTCCCAAGGCACAGAGAATTGGTTGATAAAGGTTTTTGAAATGGGATGTGAAGCCATAAGCGCCTCTGCTTAAGCTCACCAAAGAATGGTAGATTTGCATAAGAGATGGAAAGACTTGCGGGATGAATGTGATTCTTTTGATGAGTATTATTCACACATGTATCCATGAATAAAAGGTATCAGAGAGTTGCCAGCTCATACTCTAGTTGTAGAAAATATTTTAACTGGAAATCAGTTGCTAAAGGCAATTGAATGGTATCAACAGCTACTTCTGAGAAAAGAGACCTTTGAGCATATAAAGGAAGCATACGAACCAACTGACGAAGAATTGAGATCAATTATGTATGACATCAGCGACTCCTTGAGGGACTATAGGGAAGAGTCTTTTGATGACTATGCCCATTTTGATGTCAAGAAGTGCAAAGATAAGTTGCATAAGGTACTATTTGAAGACACTACACTCAGTATGGAAGAATGACTAGATAAGGCAAGTGACCTCAAAGTTGAGTTCAAGGTGTTTTAGAAGTCAGGGGCAAAAATAGAAATAATACATGGCAAATTCAGTCAGGAGCTAGAATTGTTTGACTACAGGATACATCATTTAAAGGATCCTAACCCATCCGACATCAATCCAGCACTTGAGGCATGGTTGACCTATCGTAACAAGCTAGCCAGTGAAGACAGTATTGACTTGGATAAAGAATCTTGATACTATTTTGACTATTCTAATGATACAATCTCGTCACAATTGTAAATTGTTGTATTTGGGGCAGCATGTGACTCTATTTTTCCCTTTTCTTTCTTTTAAAATAAGCTTTTCTACTAATATACTAAGTTGGCTAGTCAAATGACTAGATTCAATGTATCTGGGGATTGTTTTTCATCTTGTTTCATAAAGGACAAAATTGTAATCCAGGAATTGATGTGGGCTATTATTGATGTAATCTGGACCGTCGGTGTTGAGCTAATCTCCACCGTTCATTTGAGAGTTGGGGTATGCTACTTTCTATATAAAGGGCTCCTATTTCCTCTATTTCAAGAGAGATTTTTGATACCGAATTGTTGACTCTATGCCATTTGAGCTAATACAAAGCAAGTTTCTGCAGTAAATCTGAGAATTTGTGCCTTGTGTTGATTCATCTTTTGGTTTTCATGGTTCGCATCTTACTCTCCCATAGTTAGATTAGTTGTGCTTTCACAATATCCATGGTTTACTGAAGTATTTGATGAACATTCTAAGTCCATACTTTTAGTTGTTTGCTGATGGTAAATAGTTGTGTAAAGTTAATCTGGGCTAATTATTTGTGCTAAAGTTCAATTGTATTTCACTAGTTAAGTTGTGCCATTCATTGGGTATTTAATGAATGAATGCAATTTGAAAATCTGTTGACCTCCATTGAAGATAGCACTGTAACACTCATTTAAGTTTGGTAACTCAGGAAGCTGGTCCAAAGTTTGGAATGTTTGTCTACTAAAGATAGCCTTGGCATTGTGAATGTCACTTAGGACCCCTCTCAAACCCTAACATTTTGCACTTTCTTTTAAAATCACTGTTAGTTATTAGATTAAGAATTTCATTAGCACTCTATCTTGTTTATTAGCTGAGAATCATAAAAGGGTTTATGTGTATTCGCTGCTCTAAACTTGAAGATTTGTAGATTGCATGTAAGACCCCTTGTAGGAATAGCTAGAACATACCAACTGAGAAATTCCAAGCAAGCTAAGACCTAGCTGTATTATGCTTGGAGTAGTCTTACCTAGGGTAAGATACTTTTCAAGAGAGGTGTGAAACCAGCAATCACACCTACGTTGCTGTGTGCTAAAACCACCATCAACAGAATGGTTCAGGATGGATGTGATGTTGATGATTAATGGATGTGATAGATCGATGTGTGATGGTGATATTTGTACTTTTTTTTGGATTTTGATGATTTTGTATTATTTTTGGATTTTTAATTTTGTGCTGTACAAACAGAAGCTTACAAGGATCCTTGTTCCATGGATTGGGTTTAGGTGAGATAGTGCAGAATGGGTGTTAGGTCTTGATGTTTCAGAATACCAAGCCATGGGATGCGTGCGATATGGAATGTTGTGACGGAAAGAGGACTTATTAGATGGTAGAAATGGCTACTACTCATGGCACCTAAAATAGGTTTTTACCATGGTACTTATCTAAGGCGTCACCGAAGTGATTTTCACCATTGGAAGTTTTTTATTACACTCAGATTTTTCTTGATTTTTTTTTTGTTGGTTTTTTGATTTTTCTATTTTTTTGATTGGGATACTCGATGGGTTATGCATAGAATTGCTTGAGATGCAGAATGTTCATGGGTTCATCCAGAGGCTGCCCCTCAAGTGTTGCAAGCTGATATGCTCCTGATCCATAGCTAGCTGTGATGACATAGGGTCCTAGCCAACTGGGTTCAAACTTGCCTTTCTTAGTGCACTCTTGCAAGTTCTTTTGATTTTCCATAAGGACAAGATCAGCTACTTCAAATTTTTGGGTTCTGATGCCTTTGTTGTAGCTTCTCCTGAGGTGATTTTGATACATTTGTAGGTGGTTCAACGCATTCAAGCATTTTTCATCCAATAATTCTAGCTAATACAGCCTTGTAACTCGATATTCCTCGTCAGTGATTATGTTTTGCAGGGATACTTGTAAAGATGGGAGCTCGACCTCAATAGGTAAAATGGCTTCAGATCCAAAGACTAGGGATAATGGAGTGGCTCCTTTGGGAGTGCGGATGCTTGTGTGATAGGCCCATAGGGCAGGGTTGAGTTGGAGGTGCCAGTCACGACCAGCTTCATTGACTATTTTCTTTAGAATGTGGAGGATGGTTTTATTTGAAGCCTCTGCTTGACCATTTCCTTGAGGGTAATATGGAGTGGAGAAGTGGTGTTTGATGTCAAATTTTTCGCACAAGGTGCGAACTTCTTGGTTCTTGAATGGCTTTCCATTGTCGGTGACGATGGAATGAGGGATACCATAGCAGCAGATGATGTAATGGAGGATAAACTTGGAGATTTGGGTTCCAGTGGTGAAGGTGAGTGGTATTGCTTCCACCCATTTGGTGAAGTATTCTATAGCGGTGATTATGAATGTATGGCCATTAGATGATGGTGGATGAATTTGCCCTATGAGGTCGAGTCCCCACTATGAAAAAGGCCACGGCGTTCTGATTGGTTGTAGTTCTTGTGGTGGTACGTGGATGAGATCACCATGCTATTGACATGGTAGGCATTTCTTGATAAACTGGTAGGAGTCTCATTCCATTGTTGGCCAATAGTAACTGGTCCTTAAGATCTTTTTAGCAAGAGTGGGTCCACTTGAATGTGCCCCACAGATAACTACATGTACCTCTTGCAAGGCCACTTCAGCTTCCCTAGAGTCTAAACATCATAAAAGCGTGCCCTCAAGACTCCTTTTGTATAGGGTGATTCCTACAAGGATGAAGCAGGAAGCTCGGTGAATGAAAGATTTTTGTTGTGAGGTAGATAAGTTAGAGGGGATGATGTTATCGTGGAGGTATAGGTAGGTTTCTTGATACCATGGGGATAGGGGACCAATGACTTCGCACATGAGCTTGGATTGAGGAACATCATATGCGGGGATAGGGAGCTCTTCAATCAGGAATTCACACCTCTTGTTATCTTTCTTTATGTCGACTAGGGATCCAATGGTAGCCATGGCATCTACTGCTTTGTTATTTAACCTTGGGATCTGCTCAAAGTGGATGTCGTCAAAATAGTCTTTGAAATCATTGACCATCTTTTTGTAAGGTAGTAGCTTATCATCCTTGGTCTTATATTCATTGTTTACCTGTTGGATGACCAGTTGAGAGTCTCCATACATTGTCAGCTTCTCAATTTTCCATTTGATTACCATTCTGAAACCTGTGATAAGGGCCTCATATTCTGTCACATTGTTGGTACATGGGAATGTGATTTTAAATGACTTGGGGATTGTGTCACCTTGAGGGGTCACAAATAGGATGCCTACCCCCGAGCCTCTGTCTGTGTATGATCCATCGAAGTACATCTTCCATGTTTCTATTGCCAGTGTTATGGTCAATATAGCTTCAATAGGGAATTCTGCTAGTGTCGGATGTTCTGCAGGAATGGGTGCTTCAGCTAGCTGATCAACGATAACTTGTCCTTTGATGGCCTTTCTTTCAGTGTATTCAATATCAAATTTAGTGAGAATCATGACCCATTTTTCCATTCTCCTAGTAAGAGCAGCTCTGTTTAGAAGATATTTCAAAGGATTGATCTTGGCGATGAGCTTGGTTTTATGATTGAGCATGTAGTGCCTTAGTTTTTGTGAGGTGAAGACTAGGGCTAAACATCCTCGTTCAATTGGTGTATAGTTGAGCTCATAGGATATCAGAGTGCGGCTGATGTAATAGGTGGCTTTTTCTTTTCCATGTTCATCGTATTGTGCTAACAAGGCTTCAACAACTGTCTCTGTTGCTGAGATGTACAATAGGAGAGGTTCACCTTGCCTTGGTGGAGTTAGAATAGGGGGATTAGCTAAGTATTCTTTCAACTGATCAAAGGCCACCTGACACTGATTGTTCCAGACAAAAGCTATATTCTTTCTAAGGAGATGTTAGAATGGTTGGCATTTATCAGCAAGTTGAGCAATGAACTGACGAATGGACTGGAGTTTTCCTTGCAGACTTCTCAATTGTTTCAGTGTTGTTGGAGGAAGCATTTCAATAATGGCCTTGACTTTTACGGGATATACCTTGATTCCTCTTCTGGAGACTATGTATCCCAAAGGTTTTCTAGAGGTGACCCCGAAGACAACTTCTTTGGATTGAGGTGGACATTGTATTACTCCAAACGGTCAAAGATCATTGCCAATACATTCAAATGTTCCTCTCTTGTCTTTGATTTTCCCGATAAGTCATCCACATAGTCTTCCATGATGTTGTGGAAAAGATCATGGAAGATGATTGTCATGGCTCTTTGATACGTGGCTCCTGCATTCTTTAGACTGAATGGCATTACCACCCAGCAGTACATCCCCCATGGACATATAAAGGATGTTTTATGCTGGTCTTCTTCTGTGATCTAGATTTGATTGTACCCTGAAAAACCATCCATGAGGGATAACATCTCATGTCCTATCGTGAGGTCCATTGTCATGTCAATGTTAGGCAACGAGAAGTCATCCTTTGGGCAGGCCTTGTTGAGATCTCTGAAGTTAGTATAACAACGGGTTTGGCCATCAGGTTTGGCTACTGGTACTAGGTTGGAAACCCATTCAGGATAATCAATTCGGTGAATGAACCCAACATCCAATAGTTTCTTTAGCTCTGCCTTTACTAGGAGAGCCACCTGAGGGTTCATTTTTTGGAGCTTTTGCTTTACTGGTTTTCCATGAGGGCACACTACAAGGTGATGAATGACCAAAGCGAGATTAAACCCTGGCATGTCTACATAGGTCCATGCAAAATTGTGATTCCTACATTTGAAGAATGCTAGGAAGTTTTCTTGCTCGATTGTGCTGAGAGATTCTGTCCTGGAAGTGATTTTTAGCTCTTCTTCTGTTCCAAGATTCATCTCTTGGGCTGGCTCTACCAGGACGGGTGACCTATCTGGATACACCTTCTCTATCTCAGGAAGGCCCATACTTCTATCTCCTAGTGCCTCATTGAGGTTTTCACCAGGAGATATGTCTTTTATTTTTACTTTTTTGGGATCTGACACTGCCACAAAATGGTTTTCACCATTAGATCCTTGTTTGATGTTTGTATTTTTATGACTGGAAGCAGGGGTTGTCTCCCTGAAATAGGCATGTGTATCAAGTTCCATGATGTATCCTGCTCTATGATCTCCCAGGGGGAAGTGATCTTTAACTCCCATCATTTCAGTGATGGGCTCATCGTTAGGTGCTATGTCAAAGACAGGAGGTCCCTGTTGGTCCCAGTCTATGAGGTCTGGGTATACTAGTGGTAGGTCATTAGATGATGAGCCTAGGGTTGTGACTATCTAGATGGTGTAAATGGATGAGTCAAAGAAATCGGCAAAGTCACTAAAGGAGTCTTGAAGGCCCATTTCGTTGACATTGTCGATTTCTAGGGAGACCGTAGCGACCTCGGCTAAGATGCATTCGCTGGTATTGAGGATACATTGTCGTTGACCATACCGTAACCCTTGAGTATAGGGGTTTCTTGTTGCTTGGAGTGGTTCAACAATTCCCTATTCATGAAGGCTGATACTGCCTTGTCCTTTATAACCCATGCTTTTGACAATTTCATACCCTTTACCATAGATTTCTATTGGGATGGTGGGGGCTTCTTGTTCAGGTTCTTCGTCCTTATATAGCCAGGATGAGATATCTTCGACCACATCCTGATCAAGGAGATGTTTCTTTTCAAAGATAGGTGATGGTTTGCACTTGATGATGAATGTGTTGGCTACTTCTGTCTTTGGGATGCCAAATGTTTTAGGATTGGGTAATGTGCCCACACAAAATGTACTGTGTAGGTCGTATTCCCCACATCCGATGTCACTGAGCTTGATATTGACCTCAGGTGGTGAAGGTGCTTAGGATGAAGTGGTGGCAATATTTGTAGGATAGATATATGAGGTGGAAGCTATTGGGTTGGCTTTAGTGGTGGCTTTGTTGTATGGGCAGAAGGTATGATCATGGCCTTCCAAGAAACTACAGTATTGGAAGGGACGGGGGTCGGTGTAGATAGTTACTTCCATGTCGTTGTGAGGGAACTTGACGCATTGATGGAATGTGGATAGGATGGCTTGCATGGCATGGATCCTTGGTCGGATAAGAAGAATGTTGTAGGGGAGGTCAAGATCAAGGACTTGACATTTTGTTTCTAGTATTTTCTATCCAACTTGGATAGGGAGTTTGACGGTGCCTTCAAATAGCCATTCGGTGTCATCATACCCTTTGATTGTGATGCACTCACTGGTGTCTACAACCACATCTGATTATCCCAAGTGTTTTAATAGTTTAAGAGTGCATATGTTTAAGCCGCAGCCACCATCTATTAAGACTCTTTTAATGATGTGTTTGTGGATACGAACTTTGATGTGTAGGCCGTTGTTATGTAAGTGCTCAGAAGCAGGAAGATCCTTTTCTAAAAATGTGAGATGGTGAGGTGCGGCGATATGTCCTACCATGGCTTGGAATTGGGTCACATTCAAGTTGGCAGGAACTTGAGTTTCCAAGAGTGCTTTGTCAAGAACATCTTTGTGAAGGGGGGATGTACGGAGCAGATCAAGTATGGATATTTGTGCAGGGATATTTCTTAGATGATCTAGGAGGTTGTACTGATTGGTAGGTGATGGACGTTTGTTTGGATGAGAGGGGATGTGATCTGATGTGGATGCGGGTGTTTGTTTCAGTGGTAGGGACTATGTGGATGGATACATAGCCACGGTAGGTTGTGACAACGCAATCAGGTGTTTGTGTCAAAATGGTGATTGTGTTAACATGGTGAGATGATGGCTCGATCCACCCTACAATAGAGTCATAGGATGTGGGTGCTGGGGTGACGTTGTATGCTTGATTGGATGAGGAGGATTTATTATGGTTAGGTAGTGGATCCTTGTAAGCTCTAAGATTGGCATTTGGCAATGGTTGGGTGGTTTGATCAAGGCTGACTTGATTTTGATCTATGAGATCCTAGATGTAATGCTTTAGTTGCATGCAGTCTGCAGTTTTATGACCCACAATGCGGTGGTATTTGTTGTAATCATTTTCATTGTACCATGTGGCCTTGAGCTCATTCTCTTGATGGGGTCTAACAGGTGGGAGTGTGATCAAACCTTTCTTAAGACATTTGTCGAGGATGTCCTCGATGGGTTCCCCTAAGGGTGTAAATTGCCTTTGAGGTTTGTGTGGTTTAGTTTGCCCCCTTTGGTTATTTACATTGGTTGCGTATGTTTGTGCAGGTGTTTGATTTTGTACATGTTGGATGGCTTTCACATTTGTGATGCCGTCGTTGAAAGTGTTCTTGTTCTTCCCCCAATAGCATGGCTTGTCATTTGATTGCGTGTTGGTGTTGTTGTTTGTATTGGGGGTGTTGTTATGGGTTTTGTTGTTATTGTTGTTGTTGTTTTTGGATTTGTAGTCATACAATTTGATGGAGCCCTTGGCAATGAGGGCCCGTTCAATGGTGGTACCTTTTTCGATGACATCTTCAAAGGTAGACACACAAAGGATTTGTAAATGGAATCCTAATTCCTGATTGAGGTTGGTCACAAACATGGTGACGAGTTGTTTTTCAGGAATTGGCCACGGGAGTTTGCTTGCTAAGCTTCTCCACCTTTTCAAGAAAGAAGTGAAGGCTTCTCCATTCTTTTGTTTGGTTTTGCAAAGGTCTGTCATAGACATTTCATGTTGGAAGTTGTAGGAAAAATGGTTTACAATTTTTTCCGCAAGCTCAGGGAAAGTCCTAATGCCTGGGGGAAGATGTACGAACCATTCAATGGCTTGACTGTTGAGGCTTCTTGGAAATAGTCTCATTAGATAGGTATCATTATTTGAGACTTCTAAGCAAGCAATATAGAACTCCCTAAGATGATCCCTAGGGTCTCCCTTTCCCTTGTATTTGTCAAATTTAGGCATTTCAAAGTTCTCAGGGAAAGGGGGCATGTACAATGTGCGATCAAATGGATAAGGGCAGATATCCTAAAAGGAATAGTGTTTGTGCTTGCCCCCAGTTTACATGTCATCTACTATTTGGATCAAGGACTGTACAATAGTTGTGAGATCCTGTGGTGTTGGTGGTTGTGGTGTGTAGGCTTTTTGATTGGTGAGATGTTGGAGATGGGGTGGGATTTGATGTTGGAGATTTGTTTGGTTGAGGTTTTGGTACTGCAATTTGGTGTTTTGATTGATTTGTGCTTGATGTTGTTGATATGCGTAGAGTTGTTGGAGAATATGTGGTGGTATTTGGGGGTTGGGATTATGTTGATTTGATGATGTGATGGGGTTTTGTAGATATGTGGCATTGGATGGATTGACATTAGATGAGTGGACATTGGATGGGTTGGTCATATTGTAAGGTGGTTGTGAAAATAACTGTCTTAGGTAGGCGATGGTTTGAGGATTGGGTGGAGGCACACTCGTGGAGGTACTTGCATGCATGATGTTCCCTTGTATTCCTAAGGTGATTTGTGGGATGGAAGAGGTTACGTTAGTTGTGGTAGTGGATGTGGTGACAGGTTGGGATGTGGTAAGATTGGAGGTACTTGTGGGAATCGTAGATGTGGTAGCGGTAGAGCTTGTGGAGGTGGTAGATACTGTGGGTTTTGACGTTTGAGAGATGATGGGTTGGATGTTTAATGTAGATGGCTAGGAGGATGTGGTAAGGTTGATGGTAGAGGTGGATGGTTGCGATGATGTCGTGTTATGGGGTGGTTGCGCACCAATTTTGAGGAGATAATCAAGATATCTATTTGGGTCTGACCTTAGGACTTTGTCAAGCATGTCCATGGTATCGACGTCTTGTGTAAAATTCATGATATCTTGATCATCTTGGGACATGGTGGGGACATTTTGTTGTGGCAGTGGTGGTTGTGGTTGTGGTTGTGGTTGTTTCAAGAAATGGAATAGATTTTCATTGGGATTATAAGTGGGGATGTGAAAGAACGTAGGTGGGTTGTATGTTTGATTGATGGGTATGTTGTTGTTGTTGGTGTTAGGCATTCCTATGCTACTATATTGTCAAGATTATGTCATTTCTAGATTCTTTTTGTGTTGTGATCTCATTATGGGCATGCACGTGTATGTATTTGATTTCTAGAAGTAGAGTGACATGGGGATGTATTTAAATAAAAAATTGACTTATGTGGATACATTTCAATTTTTTATTTGGAGGATGTGGGGAACAGTGTTAAACTAGGTTTGACCACCCAAATGAGAGGTTAGGATTAATTAAACATAGGTTTTATTTAATTAATCCTAGGGCTAGGATGAGGTAGGCTAGGATAGGCAATTAAATAATAGATATTTAATTGTCTAGGGTAGGGATAGGTCAATTAATATGCTAGATTAATTAGTTAAACATGATTTAGCTAATTAATTGGATTTAGTGAGGAGAGGGAAATTGATTGAATAAATATTGCATATTTATTAAATCAATTAGCTAAGGTTTGAACTATTGAATTAATAAAATTAATTCAATTGTTGGGGATAAAATGATGGAAAATTAGATGATGAAGGAAAAATTAATTAAATAAAAATTTAATTAATTGAATAGAAGGGAAATTGATGTGTTTAGGGATGTTGGGAGTTAGTTTGATGGTAAAATACATTTTTAGGTGTCTACAAGAGGATTGACCTTCTTCAAATTGTCTCTCTTCTTGAGATGGGACTTGACTCGTGGTATAACTAGGTGTAACAAAATCATGAGGCATGCCAGTAGTGAGTTGAGTTACATCTACCAAAAGTACATACCTTCTTGAGGATTTGGTTGGTCATCTTGTGGCCTATTTTGAGAGTTGGTTGGTCTTTCCATTGGTGTTTTTGGAGTACCCTTTGGAGTCATTTTGGATTGGCTTGGTTGAAGTGTATGAGGAGGCAATTTATGCTTCCTTGGGACAACTTGTTTAGCCTTCATAGTTTGCTGGAGTCTAGTGGTTACCATGGGATGCACTAGGATACTTTGTTTTTGATATGCTTGTTGGGATTTTGCTGAGGTAATTTGTTGAACAAGTTTCTAGACCAAAGGTGTTGTACTATTTGACCAAAGGTACAGGACTATGTTATCAAAAGTGAGCTACTATGTTACCAAAGGTGAGGTATTGTTAAACCAAAGGTGAGCTACTATTATACCAAAAGTGAGCTACTATTATACCAAAGGAACTGAAGTAGGTTTGCCAGAGGTGAGGTACTATTATACCAAAGGTGAGCTATTGTTATACCAAAGGTGAGCTGCTGTTATACCAAAGGCGTTGAAGTAGTATTAGTGATGTTTATAAGGAAAATTTTGATAGATTTAGATTTGATTTGGCAAGAGAAAACGGATCAAACAAAGTGAAAAAAGGACTAACACAACAGATAATGTATGGTCAAGGTTCACAAAAAAGCCCAATGTTTTCATGGGTATTAGACAATTGCAAACAATATTAAGCACTTTTTATCCCTAGAGACAAAGGTTCATTGCAGTAGTTCATCTCACAACTTAATTCTCCGTCGACCAAATGTCATTCCATAAAGGTGTTGAACATTTGTATCTTTGCAAGAGACGATAGGTAGGGATATCTCACCCTCCCCTCTAAAAGCACAAGTAGGTCACAAGAGCTTTATGGTTAAGGGAATACTATCTCTTCTCAAGGGAGGCAATGGTGAGTATCTTGAGGGCTTAAATTGATTCCCCTTGCACTGATGATTACTGCAATGTTCAGAGGTGGATCAGGTAGTCACTATCTAGATTGTTTCTTAGTAACTTTGAGGGACCAACGCCTTACAAGCAATGTGACAAGCTACTAAAAACTTTGACCAATCCTACTAAGAGTATCAAACACTTCACACAATGTGAAAATTGTTTCCACAAAGTGCTAGTACACCTCTTTTCGATTTGGCACCACAAGGTAAGGCTGACATCAGTTAGGACTTGGCTTTCACCTTATCCCTCTTATATAGTGGTTCAAAGGAAAACTCTGCTTAGGGTCGTCCCTTTTGGATGAAGTGCAATCCAAAAGTAGGCCCTTCTAAAGGAATAACTAAAATGTAAGATCAAGCATGTCAAACAAAGGTTCAATTGTCCTGTTATAAGAAAAATAAGGTGCAACTAGATTAGGCACACACATGTTTGTAGTTATCAATTGTCCCTTATGAAATTGAAGTGTTTGGCATTCATGTCCATTGTCTCTTAGAAAATTGAAGTGTTTTTGCATTCATGTCCATTGTCCCTTAAGAAAGAAATATGTTCTTAAGACTTAGATTGCAAAAAATGATGTTTTTGTCCCTTAAGAAAGTAATATGTTCCTAAGACTTAGATTGCAAAGATGATTTGTTCAATTGTCCCTTAAGAAAGCAATATATTTTCTAAGATTACAAAGATGATTGTTTAATTGTCCCTTAAGAAAATAACATGTTCCTAAGACCTAAATTGATAAATTTGGCAATTCTTCAAAGCTTGTCCTGCATGAACATGTTAGAAAAAACCCATTTGCTCTGTTTGAATGATAAGAAGATGCAACAAGTTGATTAGTTCCACACAAACTCAAACGTTAGAAAAAAATAAATCAATTGACCAAAAGCACTTTATTGTATAACCAAAAGTGAATTATTGTATTATCCAAAGTGTTGCACTGTATTACCAAATGCAAGTGACTACAAAACCAAAAGTGACCCACTATGCTACCAGAAGCATTGTACTGTGTTGCCAAAAGCACAACACTGTGCTACCAAAAGCGTTCTGCTGCCCCAGATCTAAAAAAAGTGATATTTCGTCAAAAAAGCTAGATTAAAAGATGATTTCATGGTTGACTTGAGGATCTAGGATGTAATAGATGATAAGATCTGTAACCTAGAATCAAGAACAACTCACAAGATGCCGCAAAAAGATATGTTAACTCAAAAAAATGACAATAATCCTAAATAAGTCAGTTTAGGTAGTATAAATGTTAATTGAAAGATAAATAAATCAACTTGCTAGTCAATGAATGATAGATATGATGAGTTAGAACTCTATAAAACACAAAATAAGATCAAAAACCCTAAGATACCAGAAGCGCTTAACTATTATGCCAAATGTGCTACACTATAGTACCAAAAGCACGGTACTGAGATGCCAAAGGTGCTACAGTATCGCCTGAAGGCACTGTATTGTAGTACCAAATGGGTAGCACTGTACTACCAATAGCACTTTTCTATGTTAGGTGCATTGTTCCGTACTGTACTTTAAAAAATCAAATTCTCAAAGAAAAAGAGGGATTAGTGGGTCCCACTGGGCATGCCAAAATGTGTATAGGAAAAATCAAGAGGTTGAATGATAAAATCACAACAAAGCAATGATAATAACAACTCAATTACCCATAACATAAAAAGATTGATCTAAGTAAAAATCCAAATATCAATGAATAAATCAATTTAAAACAAGAAAGACTTCACCTAGATTGTATAGTTCTCTTTGTATGAATGTAGATTGCTCAATAACGTTGCGAAGCGATGTTTGTAACAAGTAGATGTAGGTAGTGTTCGTGCACAAGAGATCGATGTGCTCAATGATGCAATGTATGCTCAATTCGTTGTTAAGGAATACCAGAGAATAAATGATTAAAGAGGATTTGTGAAGGAGATGAGGGGGTTTATATAAGTTTCAAACCTAATCAATCAATAGTCTAGAAAATTTAATGGAATCAATGGATGAGATAAATCTAGAATTCATGATGAATGTGCAGCTGACATGTGTCACACAAAAAATCTATTTTTGTTAAGATAATTGCTTTTTAATAAAGATAGGATTTGATTTCATAAATTAGAATGTTTTTTTTCTAATTTAAAAGTTATTGATAAGAACAAGATTGATTAAGTCAACTAACTCAACTTATAATTTGCTTTTTGTATGATTTGAGATAAATTAAATAATAAATTATTTAATTTTGTGTGCATGATGAAAAAGATTTATTTTTAGAGGAATTGGAAGATATTTGAGCAAATTAAATAAATAAATTTATTTAATTGTTTGTGCAAGATTAGAAGAATAAATAAAATATTTTATTATATTTTATTTTTAGAGATTGAGATAATTTAAATAAATTTGCATGATTTATTTAAATTTGGAAGAATAATTGATTTAATTAAATAATTAAAATTATTTAATTTTAGACAAGAGTATTTGGATAGATAAATTAATTAAAATAATTAATTTATTCAATTGATGTGGACTTGAATTTTAGAAGATAATAAGATTTAATTAAATAATAAAAATTATTTAATTTTGGAAGAATAAATTTGATTTTGATTAAATTAACTAAATAAATAGAATTTATTCAATTAGTCTTGATTTTAGGAAGATTGGAAGAATTTGATGATTTGATGAAATTAATTAAATAATTAGATTATTTAATTAATGTTGAAATGCGAGTGATTAGATAGATTTGATGAAATGCAAGTGATTCGAAGACATGGTCATTTTTAGGTGTCTACATGTTGTTCAAAGGAAATCAATTATGTATACCTAGGAGTTCAATAAGAGATAATTTGATCAAGGAGAAGCATAATGGTGGATTGGAAGGACATTTTGGAATTGACAAGACAGTGGCTTTGGTAAGTGAACATTACTTTTGGCCTCAGATATATAAGGATGTAAGGAAGTTTGTGCAGAGTTGTAGAGATTGTCAAATTGCAAAAGGGAGTAGTTAGAATACTAGTTTGTACAAATTTTTGATAGTACCGAAGAGACCGTGGGAAGATATAAACATGGATTTCATACTAAGATTGCCAAGAACACATAGAGGACATGATTCTATATTTGTAGTGGTGGATAGATTTTCAAAGATGTCACATTTCATACCTTGTAAGAAGACAAATGATGCAGTGCATATTGCTGACCAATTTTTCAATGAAATTGTGAGATTGCATGGATTACCTAAGAGTATAATTTTGGACAAAGACACAAGATTCATTGGATACTTTTGGAGGACATTGTGGAAGAAGATGAAGATAGACCTAAAGTTCAGTTCAGGATTTCATCCATAGACAGATGGACAAATAGAAGTGGTAAATGGGAGTTTGGGTAACTTGTTGAGATGTTTGGTAGGAGACAAGGTAGTAAATTGGGATCTAATTCTACTGCAAGCTGAGTTTTCATACAATAATTCAAAAAATAGAAGTACAGGGTGTTGAATGCACATGACAACTAAGAGGGGGGTGAATCAGTTGTATCAAAAATTTCAAACCCTCACAAACATTCAGATCCACATTAACCTTTAAACTTGTTATGATGATTAAGCATGAAAAGAAAATAACATAAACTGAATCATAACAACACCAAACACAAGACAACACCAAATTCTATGTGGATAACCCAAGATAGGAAAATCATGGTGAGGATTAGCTCATAATATAAAGTAGTAGCAACACCAAATTACAAAAGGCTCACTACCCAAAATAAAGAAAGGCTCACTGCTAAAGGACTCACTATCTAGAAGAAAGAGATAGAAGAAGAAGAAGCTCACTGCTAGGGATGAACTATAATTGCATCTAACCTATGCATGGAGTTCAGTTCCAATGAAGCTCAATATTCACCACAACACATACATCAGCTTTGCAGCAACACTAAAAATAGTAGATACCTTCCGCTCACTACATATGGTAGCCTAACACATGAAATCTCTTACTTCCCTGATCAAATTTGCACCACAAATGTCATATCCATCACGTATGCATACACTTACGAATCCTTGACACTTATTTATACCATCATCAACCTTGAAATCATTCTCTAAGGCCAGCAACACATTTTAACTCATAAAATTCAAATTAGGTCTACACCAAAACATTCACATGGAGGAAAGAAATGAATGAGGACCACATCACACCTTAGCATGGACCTAAATCCACTCTTACACACTTCATCATGCTTTCACAATCACCAAAGCATAACTGTAATTAGTGTAAACAACCAAGTCGGCCAAACTTGTGTTAACACTATGAACTTTTAAGTGCACACTTCCTCAAAACCAAAAGACGACATGCAAACCATGCACCAAGATTGAACATGATCTAGAGACATCCATAAGCACCTAAAAACCAACAAATCTTTTGCAACATCTTTCAACTGAAGAAAGTTCACACTGGAGCACTTAGATTACTCTTTCATCAACTACAACTGAAGAAACCATCAACTGCAACTCAAGAAACAAACTTGTAGAGTACCAAACCATGAACCACTTTAAATAAAGAAAGATATAGACCTTATAAGCATGAATCTAGAACCACAAATCTAGAAACAGATCTGCAAAAAATGGGGAGCAAAATAGTTTCTCCCAGACACCTTTGTACAACTCTTAAACACAATCCACACACTAGTGAATACAACTTTCTCTACACAAAAAACTAGAGCATCAAATTTGGAACATAACATCTCTGAACAACATATCCAAACTGCACAATCAGATATTCAATTAGGAAGAAATGCAGAGCAAAACTTGATCACAACTTTGTTAAGCCAGTCATTCTCTTAAACACATTATTTCCTTTATTAATCAAATTTGCTCAAAAGCACTTGGAAACCAAACAACAAAAGCATATTCTCAACATTTTCAATACCTCTACAAAGAAACCAAATCACTTTTAGCAATAACTCATATCCTCATCTCTGCACAACCTTATCTCTAATTTTTGCTCAACACAAACTACTCATACTCTTGACATAGTTGACACCAATGACAACGCAAGTTTGTTGACATCAATGACAACACTAATTAGCATATACTTGCAACAATCTCCCCCTCTATCATTGATGGCAACACATAATGTGAAAAACCATCAAGACACAAATCTGCACCAATCTTCTTTACTTTCTTACTCTCCCCCTTTCTTTTACACATCTTACTCTCTCTCCCTGATCACTGATTCATTCATTTTTCACATTGCTATCTCTCCCCCTTTGACATCAATGAAAAGGGTGACACACCTCTTCTTTCACTCTTATTAGGTCACATGATATTTTTCTTTTTAGTGCTCTGAATACTCCCCCTTAGGAGTGCACACCAAACTGTATCAACTCTTACTCCCCCTAACTACAACAATCATCATGACCACTACCTGCTCCCCTTGAGAGGTAGCCTCCAACCATCAATCTAAAAAATAATAAATCTTGATATCCACTGGACTGATACACCTCCTTATGCATCTAGTTTAAACAAGGAGGGGCAATAACCCCTAACTTCTCCTGGAGATACTCAAATGTATCCTTAGGAAGAGCCTTATTGAATATGTCAACAACATGATCCTTTGTAGGTACATGCTGAAGCTTCACTTCATTCTCTGCAACCTTCTCTCTCAGAAAGTGATACCTAATTGAAATATGTTTTTTCCTTGAATGCATCACCAGATTATTTGAAATGTTAATAGCACTTGTATTATCATAGAAAATAGGAATTGGCTCATCATATAGAACTTTGATATTCTTCAAGGTTTGTCTAATCCATAACACCTGTGTGCAACATGATGCTACAATAATATACTCTGCCTCTGCAGTAGATAAAGACACTGAATCTTATTTCTTACTTAGCCATGACACCAATCTAAATCCAAGAAAGATTACACCACCACTTATACTCTTCCTGTCATCTACACAACCAACCCAATCTGCATCTGTGTAAGCACTTAGAGTAAAGTCAGTATCTTTTGGATACCACAAGCCATGATTAGGAGTGCCCTTTAAATATATGAATATCTCTTAACTACCATAACATGTGATTCTTGAGGATCTTCTTGAAATCTAGCCACAAGACAGAATGCATGCATAATATCTGGTCTAGTGGTAGTTAGATATAGTAATCTTCCAATCATTGATCTGTACTTGCTCTGATCAGCCTTAGGAGATTCATTATTCTTGATCAACTTACAACCAGTAACCATAGGAGTACAAACTAGTTTAGAATCTTCCATTCCAAACTTCTTTAACAACTCTTTTACATACTTTGACTGAGAAATGAAAATACCCTTATCTGTTTGATTGATCTATAACGCAAGGAAGAAATTCATTTCCCCACACATTGACATTTCAAATTCTTTCTGCATCTCATCTGCAAAACTTTTACACATACCTTCTGTTAGTGCCTGAATTGACTGGCAGTTTTTTGAGCAATTTTCATGCAGGCACTCTCCCTAAGTATCCAAAAAATGTTCTAAGTGTTGGACCTCCTCAGCATTTTTCAGCTGCAGCATCATATTTTCCTGAGGAGGAGGTCATCATCATCATCTTGTCTTCGATGATGGTCTGCATCATCGTGTTCTCCGTCGACCGGTTTCTCATCGTCATCATCATATTTTATTATCGGGTGATGTTTGGATATCATCCTGATCCTGCTGATGAGCTACAGTGCGCCCTAAGTTGCTTGCGGGGGTGATTTTTCAAGTATCCGGTGATCTTCCAATTATCACCTTGCCCAAACATGATGATGATGTTGCCCCGATATTCTGAAGGGGTTATTCTTTGAGTTGTTCGACCTGACTTGTTTTTTCTTAAGGGTCGTCATCATCATCATCATATTTCCAGTTATCACCGTGTTGCTTGCGGGGGTCATCATATTTTCTGCCTTCATGATATCTCGCCGGGGTGATATTTCTATCATCGGGTGATCTTGGTTATGATCATCCTGATGATGTTGTTGAAGAGTTCTAAGTGTGACCCGATATTCACTGGGGTCATCATATTTTGAACGTCAGGATGATCTTAGTCAATATCATCCTGATGATGTTGTATCACTTCATGTTCGTTGTTTTATCATCCTGATGATGCTGACGTCATTCTTATGACAGGGTGATATCTTTCTGCCTATCTGCATCATGATATTTCCGAAGGAGGGGGTGATATGAAATATCACCCAGGTGTATGTTTGTTCCAGCGTCATGATGATGCTGATATCAAGGAGATATCCGCCTGCCGGCTTCGTGCATTATCTAGTGGGGGTGATCTTTTCGAGCATCATCATATTCATCTATCGCCCCGATCTTATAGTGGAGCTACAGTGCAACCTGATATTTGTGCATCAGGATGATATTTCCAAATATCCAGTTGTCTTCCGAATATCATCCTGATGTTCATATGATGATGACGTCAGCAGGATATGATGATGATGTCATCAGGATGTTCATCGGCCAGACTTTTGGTATAGGCTCAGCAGGAGGATGTTCCTCCGATGGATCAGGTTGTGCGGATGAGGGCAATTATCATGCAGGTTATATTGCGATATGATGCTGACGTCAGGGTGATATTTCAAGCAACAGGATATCATGTTGCTGGAGGATGATGATGATGAAGTCTTATACTAGTGTCGTCAGGAGCAAAAGCACCGACATGATATATGCTCATGACCTAGTATATTAAGTGTTAATGAGGTTGCTGCGGGGTGCATGTGGGATAATTGATATCCTGCATTTTCAAATATCATGATGATGAATCTCGGCGGGAAATGGTTGCAATCGACTGTTAGATGTTTTTCCCAAGGCCGCGGGTTGGTGCGCCATTAATGGCGAAGGTTGCAGAGGTATGGGCGGATCTGGTACCTGATTGAAGGTGTACATCAGCGGACAGTGGCGCAGGGCTCGAGATATCTTCCTGTCTCCTCCCCTACCTGCTGCATTCATGTTTGGGCGCCAATCTGGATGTGTTTGAGCGCCATTTTCCTGATACTGTGTATCTGGCAGGATTTTTGGTCAACCATGTAATTAATTGCTATGGTACACTACCTGGCTGTTATAAGCAGGAAGTGTTACTCATTTGTGGTTGTTGAAAGTTGAGGATTTTTGGCTCTGTAATCCAAAACCAGCTGATCTGGTTGCTCTGTACAGTCTAACTTGTGAGTTTATGTATCTCCTGTTGTACGATTTGGCATGAATCCACTGATTTCATGGTTAATCTTATATGAGTAATGCTATCTTAGCATGTGTTGTGTTAATTCTGTCTCCAGTATTGCATGTATTCTTCTTCTGAATCTGGATATTTGGGTAATGTTTAGATTCTAGAGCATAGAATTCCTATGTTGAATGTCTGATCTTTTAACTTCTGCTCAAGGGGTAGATTAAACTGTTTTTAGGTTGAACATTGGGAAGGGTATACTGCAGTAGGGATGCCATAAGTAGAGATAACTTGACACTCTTTATTGGGAGATATCTGTAAGGCAGATATCATGTGTATCCCCCTGAAATCCAGTTTTAGCTATTCATGCTGATCATTCACAGGTGTATGTCTACCGACTCCAAGCCCTGGATAGGCACCAGCCTAGCTCTGTGTTGAGGTTATACACCATGTCCAGCTTTGCATCCAAAACCCATATCAAACCATTTCATACTTCCACCTGTTAGTTGTAGTAGTAGGATTAGGAACCCCCTGCATGCTCTCATACCCAACCAGACATCATGTCCAAGAATGTTGCCAGCCTTGTGATCTATCATACAGATCTTGGTCCATACATGAGAGTATTCTGCCTGTTGTTGTCAAGTTAGATCTTTCTATCTTTGAGCTAGTCAAGGTTACATCTTGAGTTATAGGGATACCCCCCTTGGTGCGGCAGAACCAGAAGTGAAGGGGAGGCAGCTCACGCAACCTCCTATATTTAGTTGGCTGAATCTGCCTGTGCATTAGAAGTGGCAGACCCTAATGCTGATTCAGAAGAAAAACCAACAAATTGGCGACTCCACTGGGGATGTTGATGTAAAGTGATATCCTGCAGTCTCTGGTGAAGTTTTGCTCTGCTGGTGGAATGAACTCAGAAACATATTTGATGAGCTTTCAGCTGCTGTAAATTTTGTCCTCTCTGGAGAGGTGGCGACTCTGCAAAAAAGATCCAAATGCACATGAAAGATAGATGTATGTTATTGGTTGAAAGATGTACATATTTCTGCATCTGTATGAGAAAAGGTACCTTGTTACTTCCCCTTTATTTGCTGTTCTACTGCATATGTTAGATGCTAGGGGAAACCTTAGGTCTTAGACAGACAAAGGATGTCTAAGAGTAGGATTTTTATGAATCCAAGTATGAATTATCCCATACTCAGTGGTGAAATGTTGAATAAAGGAATAGAAGAGATAAGAAATAGGTTGATATTCTTAGAGGCTGAGCAGGCCCAGTTAAAAAGCAGTAACCCTGTTGTGTCTGCCAGTCAGAAGGCTAAACCTCTTCTCAGCCCATTTGATCCTTTGTATGACCAACTGGATTTGTCATGGGTGGATTATAAAGTAGAAACTATGCCTGCTAGGATATACTGTCAGATGCCTAGATTTAGTGGTCACAATGTATGTGATGGGAATGCACATATCCAAAATTTTCACAGTTTTATGGGAAAATATTCATTTAGAGATGAGGATATGTGGATGAGGTTTTTTGTTCGGTCCTTTGATGCAAAAGCAAAAGACTGGTATTTGAGCTTTCCTAAGAAATCCTTTGCCTGTTGGGATGAGCTTGCTGACTGTTTCAAGGAAGAATTTGCAAAAGAACCAGCTGATCTTTTTGCAGAATTGATGAGAATCAGAAAACAAGATGAAGAGCCATGTGTTGATTTCAGTCATAGGTTTGCAATAGCCCTTTCACAGATCCCAGAAGTCTTCAGACCTGATATTTCAGCCTGTGTTGGCATATTCTTTGAAGCTTTTGAGGAGGGCTTTAGTGCAATAGTGAGGGATTTCAAGGTGACAAGTATGCAGATGGCATACAGGTTCATAGAAAAGATAGAAAAAATTAGAAATGTGTACCTGCTGAAACCCCTCTCCCCAGGCCTTGGTGTGAGAAATGGTTATGAAGCTGCAAATGACCAAATGATTATGGCATCATGTGCAGATAAAAATGAAAATAAAAGCATAGAGGTTGAGACTGCTGTATTTGAACATAATGCTAACAATACTGCTCAACTGGATTGTTCACCAGTTGAGGATGCCAGTGAAAGGACTAATGAGGATTCCCATTGCAATGATGAGGCAGCTGACCATGAAAACAATAACGAGGTTGTGGACAGCAATGAGCAATTTTTGGAATGGACCTGTGGAGACAATTGTGAGTATTGTACTCAAGACAGAGAAGCAGTCCTATGTGTGACCCATTGCCTACCTTTCAAACACATGGAGATCATGAAGAGCAGTCAGAAATTGAAATAAGTGCTAGTTCAGAGCATGATTGTTTTTCATTTGATGGCTGTTTTGCTTATGACACACAGGCTGATACTCCTCCACAAAGGGAATCCATTGGTGATGAAGATGCATGTTCTGCTGCCCATGAACAAATGGCATACTATGATGAAACTGATGCACCTGGGTCACCCATTTATGACACATATGGTGATGAGGATCTATCTGAGTATGGTGAGGATCTAGACATTATTTTTGGCTTGGATTCTGTTTCTCATCCTGATGAAAGAGGAAACAACATACATCAGGTAAGTGACTGTGAAAATGTGCTTGATTTGAAAGAGATGCCAGAGCCTGATCTTTTCCAGCCTGGTGCTGCTGATTGTTGTGTACATGATGTGCACAATTGTGATTTTGAAAGCTTTTCTTTTGATGTGCCAGCATATAATACAATGAGCCCTGATCTTCCTAGCTGTGTGGTGGACTTTGAGTGTTTCCTATTTTCAGTCCAGCTAGGAGATCATGTTGCAATGCATGATGATGATATAGATGATAAGTATAAGTATGCATTGCCTGATACATTCTGCACCCACATGTCACATGATGCTGAGGGTTATCTGCACAAGGGTGATGATGACAAGCCAAATCAGAGGGTTGAATATGCAGATGACAAGATTTGTTTGTGGGTGGATCTTTGTGGTATCTCCAAGCTTGACCCAGTGCATGCAGATGAAAACAAGATATTTGACAAAGGGAGATACATGTTTTTCTTTTCTTGGTGGCCTTAGGCCATCAAGTGTGTTTGGTGATGCAGGTCAGTGCAGTATTTGACTCTGTGCCCAATGGATAAGGGACTGGTCTGCATCCCAGAGATCTGGTTCTCGCTGCAGGTTTTCACCTGCACATCCCCAGACAGAGCCAGTGTTAGTGCCTGAATTGACTGGCAGTTTTTTGAGCAATTTTCATGCAGGCACTCTCCCTAAGTATCCAAAAAATGTTCTAAGTGTTGGACCTCCTCAGCATTTTTCAGCTGCAGCATCATATTTTCCTGAGGAGGAGCTCATCATCATCATCTTGTCTTTGATGATGGTCTGCATCATCGTGTTCTCCGTCGACCGGTTTCTCATCGTCATCATCATATTTTATTATCGGGTGATGTTTGGATATCATCCTGATCCTGCTGATGAGCTACAGTGCGCCCTAAGTTGCTTGCGAGGGTGATTTTTCAAGTATCCGGTGATCTTCCAATTATCACCTTGCCCAAACATGATGATGATGTTGCCCCGATATTCTGAAGGGGTTATTCTTTGAGTTGTTAGACCTGACTTGTTTTTTCTTAAGGGTCGTCATCATCATCATCATATTTCCAGTTATCACCGTGTTGCTTGCGGGGGTCATCATATTTTCTGCCTTCATGATATCTCGCCGGGGTGATATTTCTATCATCGGGTGATCTTGGTTATGATCATCCTGATGATGTTGTTGAAGAGTTCTAAGTGTGACCCGATATTCACTGGGGTCATCATATTTTGAACGTCAGGATGATCTTAGTCAATATCATCCTGATGATGTTGTATCACTTCATGTTCGTTGTTTTATCATCCTGATGATGCTGACGTCATTCTTATGACAGGGTGATATCTTTCTGCCTATCTGCATCATGATATTTCCGAAGGAGGGGGTGATATGAAATATCACCCGGGTGTATGTTTGTTCCAGCGTCATGATGATGCTGATATCAGGGAGATATCCGCCTACCGGCTTCGTGCATTATCTAGTGGGGGTGATCTTTTCGAGCATCATCATATTCATCTATCGCCCCGATCTTATAGTGGAGCTACAGTGCAACCTGATATTTGTGCATCAGGATGATATTTCCAAATATCCGGTTGTCTTCCGAATATCATCCTGATGTTAATATGATGATGACGTCAGCAGGATATGATGATGATGTCATCAGGATGTTCATCGGCCAGACTTTTGGTATAGGCTCAGCAGGAGGATGTTCCTCCGATGGATCAGGTTGTGCGGATGAGGGCAATTATCATGCAGGTTATATTGCGATATGATGCTGACGTCAGGGTGATATTTCAAGCAACAGGATATCATGCTGCTGGAGGATGATGATGATGAAGTCTTATACTAGTGTCGTCAGGAGCAAAAGCACCGACATGATATATGCTCATGACCTAGTATATTAAGTGTTAATGAGGTTGCTGCGGGGTGCATGTGGGATAATTGATATCCTACATTTTCAAATATCATGATGATGAATCTCGGCGGGAAATGGTTGCGATCGACTGTTAGATGTTTTTCCCAAGGTCGCGGGTTGGTGCGCCATTAATGGCGAAGGTTGCAGAGGTATGGGCGGATCTGGTACCCGATTGAAGGTGTACATCAGCGGACAGTGGCGCAGGGCTCGAGATATCTTCCTGTCTCCTCCCCTACCTGCTGCATTCATGTTTGGGCGCCAATCTAGATGTGTTTGAGTGCCATTTTCCTGATACTGTGTATCTGGCGGGATTT
Organism: Cunninghamia lanceolata; assembly: GCA_027924645.1. Lineage (NCBI taxonomy): Eukaryota > Viridiplantae > Streptophyta > Pinopsida > Cupressales > Cupressaceae > Cunninghamia > Cunninghamia lanceolata. Next base: position 1,882,238 of record BSBN01000609.1, read on the forward strand.
TTGGTCAACCATGTAATTAATTGCTATGGTACACTACCTGGCTGTTATAAGCAGGAAGTATTACTCATTTGTGGTTGTTGAAAGTTGAGGATTTTTGGCTCTGTAATCCAAGACCAGCTGATCTGGTTGCTCTGTACAGTCTAACTTGTGAGTTTATGTATCTCCTGTTGTACGATTTGGCATGAATCCACTGATTTCATGGTTAATCTTATATGAGTAATGCTATCTTAGCATGTGTTGTGTTAATTATGTCTCCAGTATTGCATGTATTCTTCTTCTGAATCTGGATATTTGGGTAATGTTTAGATTCTAGAGCATAGAATTCCTATGTTGAATGTCTGATCTTTTAACTTCTGCTCAAGGGGTAGATTAAACTGTTTTTAGGTTGAACATTGGGAAGGGTATACTGCAGTAGGGATGCCATAAGTAGAGATAACTTGACACTCTTTATTGGGAGATATCTGTAAGGCAGATATCATGTGTATCCCCCTGAAATCCGGTTTTAGCTATTCATGCTGATCATTCACAGGTGTATGTCTACCGACTCCAAGCCCTGGATAGGCACCAGCCTAGCTCTGTGTTGAGGTTATACACCATGTCCAGCTTTGCATCCAAAACCCATATCAAACCATTTCATACTTCCACCTGTTAGTTGTAGGAGTAGGATTAGGAACCCCCTGCATGCTCTCATACCCAACCAGACATCATGTCCAAGAATGTTGCCAGCCTTGTGATCTATCATACAGATTTTGGTCCATACATGAGAGTATTTTGCCTGTTGTTGTCAAGTTAGATCTTTCTATCTTTGAGCTAGTCAAGGTTACATCTTGAGTTATAGGGATACCCCCCTTGGTGCGGCAGAACCAGAAGTGAAGGGGAGGCAGCTCACGCAACCTCCTGTATTTAGTTGGCTGAATCTGCCTGTGCATTAGAAGTGGCAGACCCTAATGCTGATTCAGAAGAAAAACCAACACCTTCATTTCCACCAAATATTATATCATCTACATACACTTCCACAATCAGAATTTGATTTCCACTTACTTTGATGTACAAATTGCTATCTACAGTACCTTTATTGATTCTTTTCTATAATAAGTACCTATCTAACTTTGCATACCAAGCTTTGGAGGATTGCTTTAATCCATATAGTGTCTTCTTCAACCTGCAAACCATATCAAGTTTATCTTAAAACTAAAATCCTTCTGGTTGTTCTATGTACACTTCCTCTTCCAACTCACCATTTAGAAAAGAAGACTTCACATCCATTTGATACACTTTGAAATCCTTATGTGCTGCAAAATCCAAAAACATCCTAATGGCCTCCATTCTTGCCACTGAAGCATAAGTTTCCTCATAGTCTATTCCTTTCACTTGTGAGTAGCCTTTACACACAAGTCTTGCCTTGTTCTTTACCACTTCTTCATTCTCATTCAATTTGTTTCAGAATACACACGTAGTTCCAATTACATTTTTGTTCTTTGGTCTTGGGACAAGTTCCCAAGTCTGATTCTTCTCAATTTGCATTAGTTATTCTTCCATAGCCTTGATCCAGTACTCATCCTTGCATGCTTCAACCACTATTTTAAGTTTAACTTTAGAAAGTAAACATAGATTTATCTATTCTTTAGCAGCTATCCTTCTTGTAAATACAATTTTGCTCTTATCACCAATGATCTGGTCTTCAAAGTGATGCTTTTACACATACTTTGGAGTTTTCAGGATTCTTTCTAGAGCTTCTTGTTCTTCAACCTGTACTTATTTTTATTTAGTTTCTTCTTCTTCTCTGCAAGAAGACTCATCTAATTCATATTCATTAGCCTCTAAAATCTTCTATAAATCTTCATCAACCTTAACATTAGCACTTTAAATAACTTTTCTTAGCCTTTTGTTGTAGCACTGGTAAGCTTTGTTTCTAGCAAAATACCCAAGGAAGATACCTTCATCACACCTTGCATCAAACTTTCCTAGTTCTTCATCTCTTCTAATATAATATTTGCTTCTAAAAACTTTAAAATATTTAACAGTAGGAATCCTTCCATACCATAGCTCATAGGTATTAAGGAGTCTTTGTTGCATTTGCTCTTACTTGTACTCTGTTTTGTATGTATATAGCAATCTGGATTGCTTCTCTCCAGTAGATTTCCAGTAGGTTTGTTTCTTTTATCATTGTCCTTGCAACTTCTTCAACAGTCTTGTTCTTCCTTTCAACCACTCCATTCTGCTGAGGAGTCCTAGGGGAAGATAAATGCCTCTTTATCCCATAATCTTCACAAAACATGTTAAACTCATTAGAAGTAAATTCTCCACCTCTTTCAGACCTCAAACATTTGATCTTCATATCCATTTTATTTTCAACCATTGCTTTAAAGGCTTTAAACTTATCTAGGGCTTCTGATTTTTCCTTAAGAAAAGTGACCCATGTCATTCTATAGGAATCATCAATAAATAACATAAAATACCTATCACCTTGAAAACTCCTTACTCTAGTAGGACCACAAAGATCTATATGTACCAATTCCAACAGTCTCATAGACAATTGATCCTTGACTTTGAAGCTTCTTCTTGTTTTCTTTCCAATCTAACATTCCTTACAAACAACATTGATGGGCTTTGTAATTTTTGCTAGATCTCTCACAACTTGAACTAAACTTATCCTTACCAGGATATCGAATTTGATGTGACACAATCTCCTATGCCATAGCCAACTCTCACTAATCTGAGTCATAAGGAAATAATTATCACCACATTTGAGATGATAAACATTTCCACCTATCATCTTTCCAACAACAATCATTGTTCTCGAGCTTTTTCTTATTTCAAAGCCATCATCCTGAAACATAAGATTGTATAGTTTTCTACACATCTATCCAACACTCAAAATATTATGCTTTAAACCCTTAACATAAAGAACATCATCATTGTTATGCTTTCCATCAAAACTAATTGAACCTTTTCCATAGATCTTAGCAGCCGCATCATCACCAAACCTAACTACTCCACCATCATATTTTTTAAGTTTAATTGACTTACTCTTATCACCTATCATATGATTTGAGCATCCACTGTCAATGACCCAATCATCATTTTCTCTTCTAGCATGAAAAACTGACATTATAGTGACTTCAAGGTTAGTACTTGCTTCAGGACACTTTTCCTTCACACAACTTCTAGAGTTAGCAGAAATAGTTTCATCTCTTAGGGATATGAATAAGAATTCATTATCATTATCATCCTCATAATTAGATTCATCATCATATATAATTGCATCTTCTCTAACATAGTAACTTTTCTTAACCATCTTACCTTTGTTTTCCCTATTCTTAATTCTCAGAGCTCTATCTGGACATCTTGAAGCATAATGACCTATTTTTCCACAACTGAAACATTTAAAAGGCAACTTACCACTAAACTTTCTAGTACCCTTTTTCATCCTTCTCACAAAGTTATCTTACACTTCATCAAGGTCTTCCAGATCTGATTCCATAGTCTTCTCTCATTTGCCAACCTTAAAAGCAGTCTCATCCTTTGCAGTTCCACTAGTTGTTCCAAACTCTCTTATTTCAAAAGAAGTTAGGATACCAAGAAACTGATCTTTGGTAAATTGATTCAAATTTTGTAATTCTTCAATAGCAAAAACCTTATGATTGTAATATTTAGGAAGAGTTATGAGTACCTTCAATATCACTTCTTTATCATCTATATTTCCACCAAGTCCTTTGATGCCATTGACAACTTCATCCACCTTCTGTAAGTAGCTTGTAATTTTTTCATCTTCAAACATTCACATGGTCTCAAATGTGAGCTTCAAATTCTACATTTTAGCTTGTTTGACTTATCATCTCCTTCATAAACACTTTCCAACTTTTTCCAAATCTCATTAGGAATTTTTAAATTCACAAGTTTGACCAACTCAGAATTAGTAAGACCACTTAAGAGAGCATGTTTAGCCTTACCATCGATTTCAGCAGCTTTGATCCCATCTTTTGTATTTATAACATTCTCAGGTACAGTGTAATTAGACCTAATGGATTTCCAGATCTCATAACCAAGATAAATTAGAAAGGCTTCCATTGTTATCTTCTAGAGAACATAGTGTAATCCATCAAATAAGGAAATATCCTTCTTATGTGCCATCTTAGATCTACCTCAAGTTGTTAATCTTTCTTCAAAGGAACCTTGCTCTAATACCAATTATTGAATGCACAAGACAAGTGAGAGGGGAATGAATCAATTGTATCAAAAATTTCAAACCCTCACAAACATTCAGATCCACATTAACCTTTAAACTTGTTATGATGATTAAGCATAAAAAGAAACAATAGAAATTGAATCATAACAGTACCAAACATAAGATAACACTAGATTTTACATGGAAACCCAAGATGGGAAAAACCATGGTGAGGATTAGCTCACAACACTGAATTACAAAAGGCTCACTACCCAGAATAAAGAAAGGCTCACTGCCAAAGGACTCACTGTCTAGAAGAAAGAGATAGAAGAAGAAGAGTCTCACTGCTAGGGATGAATTGATATAATTGTATCTAACCTATGCATGGAGTTTAGTTCCAATAAAGCTTAATATTCACCACAACACATACATCACCTTTGCAGCAACACTGAAAATAGTAGACACCTTCTACTTATTGCATCTAGTAGCCTAATACATGAAATCTCTTATTGCCCTAATCAAATTCACATCACAAACATCATATCCATAATGCATGCATACAGTCATGAATCCTTGACACTTATTTATACCATCATCAACCTTGAAATCATTCTCCAAGGTCAGCAACACATCTTAACTCATAAAATTCAAATTAGGTATAGACCAAAAAATTTATGTAGAGGAAAGGAATGAATATGGACCACATCACACCTTAACACAGACCTAAATCCACTCTTACATGCTTCATCATGCTTTCACAATCACCAAAGCACAATCGTAATTAGTGTAAACAACCAAGTCATCCAAACTTGTGTTAACACTATGAAATTTTAAGTGCATGCTTCCTCAAAACCAAAATATGACATGCGGACCATGCACCAAGCTTGAACATGATCTAGAGACATCCACAAGTACTTGAAAACTAACAAAATCTTTTGCAACATCTTTCACCTGAAGAAAGTTCACACCGGAGCACTTAGATTACTCTATTATCAACTGCAACTCAAGAAACGAACTTCCAAAGCACCAAACCATGAACCACTTGAACTAAAGAAATATATAGACCTTATAGGAATGAATCTAGAACTTCAAATATAGAAACAGATCTGTGAAGAAATGTGGAGCAAAATAGTTTCTCCCAAACACCTCTACACAACTCAGAAACACAGTCCACACACTAGTGATCACAACTTTATGTGCACAATGAACTGGAGCACCAAATTTGGAACATAACATCTCTAAACACCTCTGAACAACATATCCAAAACATACATTCAATTAGGAAGAAATGCGGAGCACAACTCGATCACAACTTTGTTATTCTAGTCAATCTCTTTAACACATTGTTTCCTTTATTAATCAAATTTTATTGAAAGCACCTGGAAACCAAACAACAGAAGCATATTCTTGACATCTTCAATACTTCTACAATGAAACCAAATCACTTTTAGCAATATCTCATATACTCATCTCTATACAACCTTATCTCTGATCTCTACTAAACACAAACTACTCATACTCTTGACAAAGTTGACACCAATGACAACACAAGCTTGTTGACATCAATGACAACACCGATTAGCACATACTTGCAACACAGGGAAGAAACCATTTAAGATTGTGACTGGAATGAAACTTAGAGGAGTTGTAGAGTTGAGAAACATCAGTATGGAGAATAAGAGAAGTGCAGAGGCAAAAGAATTTGTAGGATACATGGAGACAGTACATAATCAGGTCAAGAAGCATTTGGAGGAGATGAACAGTAAGTATAAGGAGAAAGAAGATGAGAGTGTTGGAATTAGACCAGACAACTGAGAGGGGGGTGAATCAATTGTCCCACAATTAAAACTTTTTCTACTTTTAACCTTCTTTATTATCTTACTACCAGATTAATGATGTAAACATTAAAGCATAGATCAACAACATAAGAGCAGAAACGTAATCAACACACTTGACACCAAGATTTTGATGTAGAAACCTGGTTAAGGGAAAAACCACGGTGGGGGTTAACCCACAAGATTTGTACCTTGTTAAAAGTACTTTAGAAAAATAGAAGGCACATGCCTTCGGGCGTACTGCCCAGAGCTCACTGCCTACAAAATTTATTTAGAATAGAAAGAATTAACTAAGAAATAGCATCTACTTCACACCTGATTCAGTTTCAATGAATTCTCAAGAACTTCTACTTTGCCCCAAATTCTTCTTCACAATCTATACTACTCTCACTCCTTTTCTTCTCTACTCTGCTCCTAATCCTTTATTCATATTTTATCTGATTTACACATGGATGCTTTTCAATAACTCTTCACAAAGTATTTTTATGCTTCATCAACCTTGGAATGATCAACAAGGTTGGCTAAACTTGATGCAGATCATCTCATTTTCAGCCAAACACAACTGAGACTTGAATCGGCTTCTACAACCACTCCACGCTTCATAAAAATGCTCTTAAAGAATCCGTAACATGCTAGGAACATCTGGTCGGCCAAGACTGGGAAAAACATCATCCTTAAAGAAGAAATCTTCAATCATCAAGCTCAAACCTCAATGCGAACCTCCAACATAGTAGCCACATGATTCAAAGACCTCCACAAGCATGTTGAAATCACCAATAACATTCACTCTAAGCCATATTAGCAAAAACAATTAAATCTTCCTCTAGGACCTCAAGAACACTCTCTGCCATGACTGTCAAACTAGAAGGATAGCTTGTGGACCTCCAAACCATGAACCACTAGAGTTGATGATACACACTGACTTCTCAAACATGCCTTTAGATCTGTAGACCAATAAATTTCACTACAGAGCAATCTAGACCAACTTACTGTCACACTGTCTCTTCTGAATACTGTAAAATCTGGTTCTACTCAAATGGCCATAACTTCTTCAAAACTTCATGTAGATTTCTCAATTATTAACTAGAGCAACTTCTAACAATCCTCTACATAGCCATATTGTCCTCATGTATTGATTGTCATTAATTTTCTCAATATCCTCAATAATCTGGTCTTCTATATAGACAACACAATAGGATACAGTTGACACCAATGGTAACAAGAATATGTTGACATCAATGACAACACCATTTAGGCACATATTTACAACAATCTCCCCCTTTGTCATTGATGGCATCATATGATGTGAAAAACTAAATTTTGTTGGAAACAAGGTGGATAACTGAGAGGGGGGGTGAATAAGATATCTTAATTATTTAACTTTCTTTTCTTCTTTAACAATTAGTGCAGTATCAAAACATATAAGCATACATAATCATGAGAGTAGGAAAGAAATCAACACACATAACACAAGGATTTTTACGTGGAAAACCCAGTTAAGGGAAAAACCATGGGGTGACTAACCCAAGATTGTATTCTTTGTTAAAAGAATAGAAGTACAAAATAGCACTTGCCAATTAGGGCTCACTACCTGAGCACACTGCTCCCAAGAGGTACACTACCTACAAGAGACTCACTATCTAAAAGGTTATAGAAGGTAACCAGATGTTTGAACTGAAGAGAGGCATCCACATATGCTGAGGCTCAGTTTCGGTTAGGCTCAATATACTAATCTACTACACTTCATTCTTCCTCTGCTTTAGTGCTGCTATTCTATCACATACCAGATTTGTTTTGCTGCTTCCACACTTTACTCTACCTTTTCTCACATACTATGTCACACCACACACCCTTCATACTAAAATCCATCTGGTATATATATCTACACCAAGGATTTCAACAACTTTCTAATTGGCAACCGGAATACTCAAGATATTTACTAAACACTGGTTTGTCGGCTAAATCCATGCTTAAAATGTGATGCGTATCAAAAACATAGACATAGAAGTCATCAATCATGTTAGCCAATGATGAATGATCCCTCAAGAAGCTTGATCACCATCAATTTCTCATCCGGATTAAAGTCTGATGCTCTATCGATTAGTTCTTCCTCAGTCTACTCTACCTGTCAAGAACCCAACACTTAGATGCCCATATCTTTTCACTCATTCATCACCGGAGGCTCAATCTCTGGAATGTGGTAGTCATGGTACTCCTCTTGACTTGTCCAAGTCTACAACTTTCTAAGGTACACCATCTGAGAGATCCAGACCTAATTGTTGGACCTTGCTGCATGCTCTGTTCTTTTTCACCAGACCAAAACATTCTTCAATATTACTTCTGATATAGTCATACTATGCTCTACGGATGTGTGGAATAGACTTTGTTGCCATAAATGACAACAATCATGAAGCCACACAATGTCTCTTGCCAACAATCTCCCCCTTTGGCATTGATGGCTGTAGTTAGGGTAAAATTGCAAATCAGGGCAAATGAATAAACAGCAATGATAAAAACCCTAGCAATGCACAATGAAGCACAAGACAACATGAAAATTAAAATAAGAAATGCAAATGCAAACCGATCTCCACGCTATGCTTGATTTATCTCCATTGCTCTTCTCCACCTCGCATGAGCATGCAAGATTTTGAAGGATTATTGTTGGAAGAATGTTGGGTGCTCATTTCTGCAGCATAACATTAAGATGAAGATGACATGAGGATGATAGTTGAAGGATGCAAAGGCTCTAATGATAATTTAGCAGAGTAATGTTACTTGAAGCTCAATGCCTTGCCAATGGCTTGTGAGGGGTTTGATTTATAAGAAAGGCTTGGTTCAAATGGATGGTTGAGATTAAAAAGCTAAATGATTGATGTGGACGGCTAGGATTGATTCGGTTATCCCACTCTTCAAGGGAGTTGTAGTCATTTGACAAGTGTCAAGGAGAATAGGGCTCATGTGTACATAAAAAGTACTACATATAAAAGATATTAAATAAAAGGCTGTAGTACCACTTATCTTTTTAAATGAAAGAGGCACACATGTTGACTAAATGATAAGATAAATTAATTAAATAAATAAAATTTATTTAATTAATTGGAAAGTCGGCTTATGATGAGAACTTAATTCAAATAAAATATTTGAATTAGTTGGGATATGAGTTTGATATTAATTAAATAAATAAAATTTATTTAATTAATTGGATAGTGGGATTAGGATATGATGTGGAAATTAATTAAATAAATAAAATTTATTTAATTAATTGGCTAAGTAGGATAAGGATGGGATTAAGTGGGATTTTAATTAAATAAATAAAATTTATTTAATTAATTGGCTAATGGAATAATGGGATTAAGAGTGGGATTTAGGACAAAATGCTACATGATGTCTAGGATAATATTTTTGACAAGGTGTTGCTAGACATGAACAAAGTTGGGACAATTTTGGGTGTCTACATTTTGCCCCTCTTTGAGATGATGTTCGAGATGATAAGATTTATGTCGAGTAACATCATTTCAAAGAAGTTAAGGTATGAATAGAGGAAAATGATATGGTATGATGATGTAAGGATATGATGATGATGGAAAGATAGGATGATGATGCCCCCTCGAGAGGATATGCGGGTTGGACAAACACGGGTAGGCTCTCGAAAAGAAATGGCTTGGCTGCAAAAGAAAGATAAGGCGATAGATAGAAGAAATGAAGGATGCGTTATGCTGCAATGAAGGTGAGCAACCATGATGTTTGATATAGCACTAGACGTTATGCACCAAAGTATAAGGACCAGGGTGACGATGTGTCTTGTGCCCCAGCGTAATACAACCTTGTCTGGATACAAGATATGAATATTAGCTGGAATGGTATTGAGATGATGCAAATGCAAGATAAAATGATAACACACACAAGCAAGCAAGCAAGCATGCACAAATGATTCAAAAACAAACAAGGTATTGCCCCTATCAAGCTTGTAAACCAATGATTGATTGTTTGATTGATGATAGTTGAGAGTGTTGTCATTACGGGGAAAGCTATATCCCTAGATCAACACAAGGTTGTTTGCTAAGTTGGTTGGCTAGTTGGCTGATTGATTTGGCTTACAACAAGGCTGGGATCAAGACCATGGATTGCGTTTGGATAACATGGCTTGATTGATTAACTTGATTGGTATGGATTAAGGTGACTTGCACTTAGATCATTGCTTGGAATGATTTTGAGGATGATGAAATGATGGTTAGATTGATTTGATGATTGGATTGATGATGGGATGATATGTGGTGGATTGAGTTGCTTTTGATTTGCTGAAGTGATTAGATTTATTTTGATGGTTGCTTGATATGCTTGATTTGATTTGTTTTAATGGTTGGATTGATGTGCTTTGAGTTGATTTTCTTTGGTGTTGATGTTGATGATTGATAGGATTTGTTTTGATGGTTGGCTTGATGTGCTTTAGTTTTGATGTTTGTTGTTGCTGGGCTGATTGTTTTTAATGATGATAGTGATGGTGTGATGATTAGAGTGTCCACTCAATCTAAGCATAAGCAAGTGTTCTCAATGTGCTCAAAGGATGTAAAACAAACAAGGTATTGCCCTTGTCAAGTCATAAACCAATGATTGTTTGTTTGTTTGATGATGATAGATAGTGTTGTCATGGTGGGGAAAGCTATATCCCTAGATCAACACAAGGATGTGGGAACGCTATATCCCATTGATGATGATTGATGATGATTATGACAAGATTAGGATCAAAAACTTGTTGATTTGATTGGATATGTTCCTTGATTGATCAGCTTGCTTCATATGGATTATTGTGACTTGGATTTAAGATCATTGCTTAGATTGATTTGATTGATATGATTGGAAGAGGTGATTGATTGAAATGGATGAATAAATGTTATTGATAAGAAGAATTGATGATGATGAGTTTGATTTTGATTTGATGTTGATGGAGTGGATTCATTTGGATGATGTGATTGATTTTATTGCTTGGATTTTGTTGTTGGATATTTGATTTTTTTGTGTTTTTGAATATATTTTGATTTTTTTGTGTTTTTTGAAATGTTTTAGAATGTCAATGGATTTACAATTTGGGTAGCCTTTGTGCTAGATACCAATGACAAGGTAGAAAGCCAAGTCTAGGTGCAAAGGATGAGCTCATATTAAATGTGATGGCAAGATCATGATAGATGGATAGATAAGAGGATAGGCCGTATAAGGGATGGATGCTTGCCTCATGATAAACAGATAGGTAGGCTATAGTGGAAAACTCATGATAAATAGATGGGGATAAGCTATAAGATGGAAAGCTCGTGATAAGGATACGCCATAGTGGATGGATCATAAGAGAGCTAGGATGTGATCTTCAAAGGCTATGTTGCATAGGAAGAACATGCCCCCATTCTAGGTGGTAATGCTTAGGATTCTTTGCATGACAAAGTTCATGACCAAGGGATGACATGATTGGATTTTACATGGCGCTTATGACGATAGGATGACATGATAGATTGGTTTAAATGGGATGGATAAATGGTCAATGGATAGGACTTGGTTTGGAAAGAAGGTATGTCAAGAAATATCCAAATATGTTTCAACATTTTTCCCCTATGTCTTCATCAAGATCAAAAGGCAGGAGGATGGATGAATGGATAAATGGGTTCAATAGGATAGGCTTGTTTATGGATGTAATGGCTAAGGATGGTAGGATGTTGCATGATAGGAATGATATAATGGGATAGGTAGTTTGGAAATGGATAGGTTGGATGAGACAATGTGCCCCCAAGTGTAAGTGACATAGAAGATCAACCTACACATGACGCCTATTTGCCAGGTTTTCATCATGGTACTTATCCAAGGTGCCTGTTTACTAGGTTTTCACCGTTGGACGAAGGGATTTATCTTTACTTTTTTGATTTTTATTTTTTCTTCTTTTTGCTTTGATGGGATAGCATGACAATTACACATGGCACCTATTTGCCAGGTTTTCACCATGGTAATGGATAGGAGGGACTCAAGTGGCTAGTGCTATGTGAGGTGATAGTGTCCCATTAGAGATGGATGTCATCGCATGGACCATGTCATTATGCTCATAGATGTTGATAAGGGATTGCATGGATGGGAGATGGATTAGGTAGATAATGGATTATGATGTAGAATTATGGTAGGGTAGGCTAGTAGCTTATGGTGTGGATTTATATAGGCTTATGGAATGAATATGGATGAAAAGTTTATGCCAAAGCATGGACCATAGGGTTAGCATGGGGGAGATATGTAGGATAATGGATAGAAGATGGGGAGATGTAGGCATGTGTGAATGTTTTGGAATGGAAGGGAATCATGACCAATGGTTGCACACACTGTGATAAACATTGAAGCTTTTGATGAGATGGTGGTGTAGGAAGCAATGGAGATGTTTGCTTAGGAGATGGTTGATGAAGTAATTTAGGAACCCACATAGATTTAGTATGTTTAGTGCTTTTGTTTTGCTTGTGGGATTTTTGAAGGGAATGGAAGTTTTGTATGGAAATAGGCTTTTGGATGGATATAGGTGATTGGGATTTTTGAGATGTGGATGAGGATGCCTCATTCATTTTGCTAGCTATTTTCTTAGGAACCCAAACCATTTTGCTTTTGGGCTTTGTATTTGGAGGTATGGGCTTGGATAGCTTTGTGAATGTACTTTGCTTAGAAGATGGATGATTTAGAGGCTTTTCACATTGATTCCCTAAGGCATGAGGGTCCTTAGGAGTTTTAGTTGGATTTTTGGCTTTATAGATAAAGGCATCCAAATGTTTATTTTGGAATCCCATGGGATGGATGGAGTGGATGGAATGATTGGAAGCTTTATGCTTAAACGATGTGTGCTTTTGTTGGCCATGATTAGGGATGCAAGGATACTTATGAACAATAGGTATGTTAGGTGTTGGAAGCAATGGTGGCAAGGTGGATGGAGGGATATTTGGAGTTGGTAAAAGTGGAGGCAAAGTGGATGGTGGAAGGTGTATGGTCACATGCTTTTGACATTTATAGGATGATGGAGGTGGAATGGCTACATATGTCTTGGGTATATGATGTGGTTTGTAATGGAAAGTGGGCTTAGGATGGATGGAGGAATTACCAACATCTTTAGCTTGTTTAGCTTGGGGTGTGTATCCAAGGCCATATGAGCATGAAAAAACTTTGACATGGTTTGGCTCCAAAATACCTTGTTTATGAAGGCCTAGACCTTTACCTTGGTAGTTCATGTTTTGGAGTATGTGATGGACAATGGGACTAGATGTGTTTTGGGAACTAGACTTGAGTTCTTTATTGGATGTAGAAGATGAAGTGGATAAAGGTCGTTGTTGTCCTAAGGAAGAACACTCATGTATAAGGGTGGATAGACCAAGTGGACATGATGGATTTGAAATGGGATCGATGATGGATGTGGAAGGGGGATCCTTAGGATCTTGATTAGCATTATGTTCACTAAGATCCAAGTTATTTGTTTGATCTTCTATTCTTATTTGGGGGACAAGTGTCTCATCATGACAAGCAGATGTTTGCTCATGATAAATAGGGCTAGATGGCGGATGACTAGGAGCAATGTGGACATCTTGCTCATGGATAGGTCTAGGATTATGGATAGGATCAAGGTGCTCATGGATAGCTTCTTCATAGGTATCATCTTGATCATAAAGAAGGTAAATATTATGGATGGGTTGCATGGAAGTGTTTTGATCTTGAGTTGGACTAGGGCTTAATGTTTCCACATGCTTAGGATTAAACCTTTCACATACCTCTTGGGTTGCCTGAATGGAAGTCGAAGGCTCTTGGATAGGCTCTTGGTCAACAACATGAGAACACGATGACTCTTGACTTGGATTAATGATAGAAGGTTCACAAATAGGCTTGATGGCTTGTAGGTCACATGATAGGACTATAGGTTTGGACATGACCTTTGGAAGTTCTTTGATAAGTTCATGAATGGGTGTTTGACATGGAGGTAGTTTATTCCTAGCTAGTAGCCAATGGATCACATCCTTTGCAAGGGTATGAGTGGATGGAAAATATAATGGATGAGCAATAATAGCGGATGATGTTGCAGGCTTAGGACTGAGATTAGGCTGAGGGCTAATTGGATTGGATGGATTAGGATTAGAGGGGGGTGACACATGGGATTTGAATGATGTGGCATGATTTCCCATTATAGGTGGGTACACCTTGTAAACAATTGAGACAAATATTGGGCATTGATTTGTATTGTGGCCTTTGGTCCTATGGTACGCACAATAATCATGTTCATCATATGGACTTTCTTCACATGGTTTGACTTTAGGAAGTTCAATGAGTTTTGCTTCAAGCATCCTTTATAAAACTCTCTCAGCCGCATCCTTAGGTGAAGGATTAGAATGACATGGTGATGAAGGTAATGAAGGGCTTGATGGTTTGGAAGGTTGATGGACCAATGGACTAGGGGTAGGATCACATGGTGGTATTGGGATAGGATTTGTTGGCTCATGTGTTGGCATGGGATTGCATGATGGTGGCCACTCTAGATTGGTGTCTCCCTTGTCAAAGGTTATTAGATCTTGCTGCATTAGGCTTGCATGGTTTATGTACAAAGGGCCACTTGGAGCTGCATGTGCTTCTTGTTGCAAAGGTGGATTTAGATCTATCAATGGTGCTTTGTGGTCTTGTTGAAAAGGTATACTTGGACATGCTTGATTTATGTACAAAGGGCTATTGGGACTTGGATGTTGTTCTTGTAATATCACTTGATTGCTTTGTGGATGGGCTTGGTAGTGCATTGGAATGGTGACATGAGGGATTGGATAAGCTTGAGGTTGATGTTCATAGGTTAATGTGGCATTGACTTGGTGGATAGGTGGATTAGGTTGATATGAAGTGGATGGATATGACATGTGGCTATGAAGTGGATTAGGTTGATAGTGAATGGCTAAGGATTGCTGTACTTGGTGAGCTTGACTAGTGGCTAAAAGGTGTTGGACTTGGGCTATGAAGTGTTGCAGTTGAGGTGATTGGCTTACCTGGGGTTGAGCTTTTTGGATGAAGAATTGTAATATTTCAATGGCGTCTTGGTTTAGGGGTTGTGATCCTTGATAAATATTTTGGAGGAATCTTTGGAATTTGATTTCTAGGTCCTCTAGTGTAGACATGTTGTCACCAAGTGTTTGTCTTAAGTCCTTTTAGCAAGTGCTTGTTTAGGGATTTGGATGATGATGTGGCTTGTTTGGATGATGACTATGTTTGAGATGAAAGTGATTGGGTTTGAATATTATTAGAAGAATGTGTAAGATGACTTGTCTTTATGTGTTTGGGGTTTAGAGCTTGATTTGGCAATGTTCAAACAAATGATTATGCATATACACACATGAATCACTCACGCAAGACACATAAGCAAGTTTTAGTTTGGAAGAATGTGATGATGGTTAAGCAAGCACATGAAGACAATTCAACAAGTCCTAGTTAAGGCAAGGCCACTATCACAAGGAGGTTCTAGTGAAAATCCGGGGGACCGGCACCCCACGAGCATCTAGAAAGCCACTTAAGACTTTAACTAACCCTACTAGGAGTTTTAATATACACAAAGGTACACCTCCTTTCAAGTTAGCACTGTATGGTGAGCGCTAATACCGGTTAGACTTGGCTTTCGCCTTATCCTCTGATTTTTATAGCGGACCGGATGAAAGTACCGCTTGAGGTCGTTCCCTTGGGGTGGATACCAAGGCAGGCCTCTCTAAGGCTTAACAAAAGCAACACAAGTAAATGTTTTTGATCTCCAAGTTCGTGTTGGGACGCGAGGAGAGAGCATACACATTTACTTAGTCACACTCGCATGGGGTTCATTAACCTTAGAGATTCAATGTGTGGAAGACAATGAAAGCACTTGTTTGTTTTAAAGCCCAAATCCAAATGTGATGAAAGACAATATTTTGTTTTAGCCCAATTTTTTGATGTGAATTTACAAACAATTGTTTGTTTTATGCCCAAAATCCAAATGTGTTTGCAAACAATGATTAGAATATGAGAAATGAAATGATTGCACCTGGTTAATTCGCTATCCAAATTGTTGTAGATGTTGATGTCAATGTTACTCCAGCTCCTTATGATCACCTACAACATAAAAAAAATGATATTATAATGTAGACATAAAAAATAGGCTCATCAGGCAAGGAAAATTGTAATTTTAGATGCATAGCCGAATTAGATTTGATTATTTCGATAGATTTTTGATTCGAAAATTAAAAAATCAAAGAAGAGACCCCCATTAATTTTCAAAGAGCTTTCCGAAAATGTAAAGAAATCAGAAAAATTCCCTGATTTGCGCCCAGAAATGTAGATTTATGGAAACAATACAGTCAGCAAAGATCTGATTTTTTCGCATAGTAAAAGACCTCCAAATTAAATCTGCAAAACATAGACCCTCATTAGAATTTCAAGAGATTTCCAAAAATGTAAAATTTTTTGAAAAATTCGCTGATTTGCGCCAAGAATTGCGATTTTATGAAAAAACATAAAAACGTGATAAATCCCGCAAAAATTGCGATAAACCCAAAATTTTTCTGCTGTAGCTTTCTTATATCATGGACAAACTTGTGCTAAAATCTTGTAGAAAAATTCGCAGCCGTTTGGAAGATATGATGAAATCTTTAAAACCTAGGGTTTTGTCCAAAAAGTAGCAGATCTGCAACAAAAAGTTAATTAAACCTGCAAAACTCAACAATGGGGGTTATATGAATGCAAATTTTTACTACAAAAACCTGCAAAAAAGATCAAACGAAGTGAGTCCCACCGGGCGTGCCAAATGTAGTTAGGGTAAAATTGCAAATCAGGGCAAATGAATAAACAGCAATGATAAAAACCCTAGCAATGCACAATGAAGAACAAGACAACATGAAAATTAAAATAAGAAATGCAAATGCAAACCGATCTCCACGCTATGCTTGATTTATCTCCATTGCTCTTCTCCACCTCGCATGAGCATGCAAGATTTTGAAGGATTATTGTTGGAAGAATGTTGGGTGCTCATTTCTGCAGCATAACATTAAGATGAAGATGACATGAGGATGATAGTTGAAGGATGCAAAGGCTCTAATGATAATTTGGCAGAGTAATGTTACTTGAAGCTCAATGCCTTGCCAATGGCTTGTGAGGGGTTTGATTTATAAGAAAGGCTTGGTTCAAATGGATGGTTGAGATTAAAAAGCTAAATGATTGATGTGGACGGCTAGGATTGATTCGGTTATCCCACTCTTCAAGGGAGTTGTAGTCATTTGACAAGTGTCAAGGAGAATAGGGCTCATGTGTACATAAAAAGTACTACATATAAAAGATATTAAATAAAAGGCTGTAGTACCACTTATCTTTTTAAATGAAAGAGGCACACATGTTGGCTAAATGATAAGATAAATTAATTAAATAAATAAAATTTATTTAATTAATTGGAAAGTCGGCTTATGATGAGAACTTAATTCAAATAAAATATTTGAATTAGTTGGGATATGAGTTTGATATTAATTAAATAAATAAAATTTATTTAATTAATTGGATAGTGGGATTAGGATATGATGTGGAAATTAATTAAATAAATAAAATTTATTTAATTAATTGGCTAAGTAGGATAAGGATGGGATTAAGTGGGATTTTAATTAAATAAATAAAATTTATTTAATTAATTGGCTAATGGAATAATGGGATTAAGAGTGGGATTTAGGACAAAATGCTACATGATGTCTAGGATAATATTTTTGACAAGGTGTTGCTAGACATGAACAAAGTTGGGACAATTTTGGGTGTCTACAATGGCAACACTTAGTGAAAAATGACTAAGTGTCGTAACAAACTCCCCCTTGGCTGATGCTCTGTCTTATGTACACTTTTACTGGACCTCCCCCTTAGCTAGATTCCACATTTTTCACTACTCCTCACTCCCCCTTTCACATCAATAGCAAAGGGTGAAATCTACACACCAAAATTTGCAAAAATCAATCTATACATTGCTGCATAAGTATAGATACACGTTGTACTTACATATACTTAAGTATATCCACAAAGGTGGTCTTCAATTGTACAAATTATGTTGCCCAACTTTGCTTCATCCTATCCAAATTTGAGATGTGACCACTTAACAAAAATGCAAAAGCTTCTCCCCTTCTTAAGTCTGTTGGATCACTGGTTCAGGTTGTGGTCTGAGCATCAGTTAGGGCCTCATGCATGGCCTCTAACTTAGGGATAATTATCCCTCTAAGTTCACCCATTCTACTTGTTATATTCTTCCTCTCCTTTTCAAGTTTCTTTATTTCATTTAGAATGGTAATAGCCTGGCACTCTTGATTCATTATGGTTGTGGTGAGAGGATCAAAATTTTGAGATAAACTTGACAATTTACCTTCTTGTTCTTTCACTTTCTTCTCAATATCCTCTGTCATTTTAGACTGGGATAGAAAAAATTTGTATATTTCTCTGCCATCTTTAAGAGCATTTTCTAGGATCTTTATCCCAATATCCAGGGTTCTATCATTAGTTATGAGTCCATACACTTTAGTTAAACTCTTTCCCAAAAATTCTTTTCAGACTTTCTCTTCTGCCGATTTCTCCAAAGAATCAAAATGGGTGCTAATAAAATTAACTAGAGATTTCAAGTTACCAGATGAAGAGGCCAAAAGATCCTATTGGAAGGATGGCATGATCTTCTCTAGTACACTGGATGCAATCTCTATCATCTCATAGTCTTCCATATGAGACTTCAGAATCTTTTCTTTTGCTTTATCTTGAACAAAAGATGCTACCTTCATTGTCTGGACCACAGAGAGGGATTCAAAATTGAGTGGTCCTTGAAATAATTCTAGTTCATCTATCTCTAACATTTCTTTGTTTAAGAAGCTCTTTACTACCTCAGTAGTGTCTCTTGTCGGAGACAAAGTCTTCTTACATTTTCCCATCTCAGAACTGTCATCTGGGACCTTCTCTATTTGATCTTCTTCTCTTCCCTTTACCTCTTCTTCTTGACTATTTTTCTCTTCTTTTTTTTCTTCTCCTTCAGTTCCAGAGTCTACTAGGGGATCTAGAAGAGAGATGTTAACTTCTTCATGGACTTCCTCTTCCAGAATAGAGGGATCCAAGTTCTTAGTCCTCTCATGACCTATCTCCTTTAGTTCTTTTGCATTTTTCTCAGTAGATTCTTCTTTTGATGTACTTAGTCCTTTGTCATCCATGGCAGAAGGTTCATCATCTATGTCCTCTATAATAGGAAGACTGAATCTTTTAAATGTATTCTAGAGGATGTCCTCTATTTCTTTGGCAACTTGATCTGTCTCTCCAAGCATAAGTTTGTTCATTCTTGCTTTGCTCCGGAACTCATCCTTGCAGTCTTTAAAGATCATGTTCATTTGTTTTGGAGTAATGGAAGGATAGAGCTAAATAGCAATTTGTGCCCAGATCTCTAGGTCCTTTGCCTTAGCATTCTCCTTTCTTAGTTCAAGTACCTTCTCTATACTTTTGGGAATTAGAGAGATGATTTTAATGAATTCTTTATTATAAATGTTTAGGTAATTAACTGTGGCTTCTTCCAAGATCTTTTTGTCTATGTCACTATACTCATCATAAAATTCAGTGATTGGTTGTAGGTTCCCATCCACTGTCACTGCCTTGATGATAACATCAATGGAGAGAGTAGGCCTTTCAAAAAATTCTTCTGCCTCTTCTTCTTTGTTTGTACTGGCAGAGGATTCCCCTGATGTTTTCTTCTTCCTCCTCATTTTCTTAACTTCTTCATCAGATTTTGTTTCTTCATCATCTTTTTGGCTTATGTATGACCTTGTGGCCTTTGTATTCATTCTCTTCTCTCCCTTTCTGGATGTCTTGGCTTCTAGTTTTGAGTATTTTGAGCTCTTAGAGGTAGCAGGTGCAGAGCTCTTGGAGGATCTGGTCCAAGAGGAGGCCTGTACCAGAACACTTTCTTTTTCTGCTTCTTGTTTCTCTTTCTTAGCTCTTTCTAATTTTTCTCTATTTGCATCAACTACCTCTTTTGAAATACCATATCTTTTGGCAAGTTCCTCTACTTCCCTTCTCACTTTTCTTTTCATCTCTGGTTGTCTTAGCTCAACATGTATTTTCACACTTAATTCTTGAAAGGTTCCAAACCTTTCTACCTCAGGGTCCTTAGGCTGACTCAACAGGTGTTGGACATGTAGCTCCAAGATTTTCTCATCTACCTCATAGCCCATTGGCATAATTCAGACTATTCTAGGCTCTACTGCCTCCATTAGGCATTGATCAGTGTCTACCATGAAACACACTGTATTCTTGTATTTTTCAACTATATATTGGGGGATTCTTTCTCTAGCCTGCATCATACTTTGGAAGTTCTTGAAGTATCCCCAGAATGCTATACTTTGAGCCTTGGCATCACCAAGCCCATACATATAATCTCTGATTTGTATGGCAACTGGTCTGTCATTTTTCCAAACCCAACCATTTGATCTGAGTAGCTCATTCATATAGTAAAAGAAGAGACATAGTATTAGGCCACCATACTTAAATGAGTTCTTCTTATCCTTCTTTATTTTCTACAAGTTTTCTAATAGTTGGTTTAGGAGAAGGTCGCATAGATCATAATCTACATTTTCCCTTAGCATTTGTATGCAGTGTATATTGCAGTTCTGAACATAGAATTCTCCCTACTGGAATGATATATTTTATAGCAAATTATCATAGAGGCAAATTTGATATTTGGATCTATGATGTCTTCTATAGTCATTTCTCTCTTGTCAAACTTTGATCCAGTAGCCTCACTTACTGTTTGATTCTTGACAGATTTGAGAGCAGGCAACCCAATAGATGAGTACAATCTGGTTACTACCCTAATGGCATATTTTTTTTTATCTTGAATGACCTCATCAACCACATGAAGTTGTCATGTATTCTGCTAAGAACATACTAGACCCATTTATCCTCTGCAAAATAGGGAAAGTAGATGCAATGTCCAAAATGCTTGTCCTGGAGGGCCTTGTATTGAGGTTTAAGTTCAAATGTTTCATCTATTAAATGCTTGTGATAGATATCCATCATCTTGGATTCCCCAAATTCCTCAATAATGGCATGTATGTATACCCTAACATCTTCTACATGTAGAACCCCATGCAGAATGCTAGAGAAGGCGCCAAAGGGATCAACCTCTAGGGATTTGTAGTGATGTTTCTTGAACTTTGGGTGTGGCCTATTAGTGAGATTAACAACATTTGGAGTAGCCATCTTGTAAAAGATTCAAAGAGAGATATCCAAGAATGGAAATACCTTTTTATGCTTCTAGGGTTCATGATATGAGCCGGAAAAGATTGTTGGTTGAATCGGATTCTGTGGTTGATCTTTGAGGGGGTTGAAGCAATCTTGTTGTAGAGATCATTCTTTCTTCTTCTTGAATGCAAATGTGTAAATGATGAATAAAAGAACCCTTTTATCTCTGTACAAACCCTAATTTCATATTGCAATAAATGCACAACTTAAATCATTCTGATTTCTTTGTTCTAACTTTGTTCTGAGAGAGATTCTTCTGAATCACTGAGATGCACTTAGAATTATTCTTAGTGATAATTGACAATGTATCTCCCTTCCTCCAATCATGCCATTTATCCGCAGATCAAGATATTTCAATTTTGAATCATATCAGTGTTGGCAAGAGACACTATATGGATTCATGATTGTTGTCATTGATGGCAACAAAGTTCATCCCACACATCCGTAGGACATGGTGTGTCTCTACCGGAAGTAAGAGTGAAGAATGTTGTGGTCCGGTAAACAAGAACAAAGCATATGGCAAGGTCGGACAAACAGGTCCGGATCTCTCAGAGGAAGTATCTTGGTAAAGTGTCCCCCTTGAGTGATAGATTCCAAGGTTTTAGCCTCCGGTGATAGATGAGGCAAAAGATATGAATACTTGAGTACCGGGTTCCTAAGTGACAGTGTGAACAGAGGAAGAATTGACTAACAAAACATCAGACTACTTTTTGGATGTGTTACTGATGGTGTTAAAGGTTATCAAGGCATGAATCATGTTTGGCCAACATGATTAATGATTTCTACAAGTATATGCTTGAGCAGCATTACATGATGTGTAAGGATTCAGCTGACAGAACAGAGTTTGTGAGAAGATTGACTGTTCCAGGTGCCGACTAGAAAGATGATGAAATCACTTGTGTGGATATATATATAGGATGGATTTAGTTGTGAGAAGTGTTGTGGTGATATGTGAGATGTGAATAAAAGCAGAGCAGAGTAGAAGCAGTAAGGAAGGTCCGGTATGTGAAAGGAAAGCAGCATAAGAGAAGAGGAAAGATGAAGTGCAGCAGATTAGTATACTGAACCTAACCAGAACTAAACTCCAGCATATGTGGATGCCTCCAATCAGTTCAAGTATTATATAAAACTCTTTTGTAGACAGTGTGTCTCTTGTAGGCAGTGTGCCTCCTTGTGAGTAGTGTGCTTGAGTAGTAAGCCCTAATTGGCAAGTGCCATTTTTGTATTTCCTTATTCTTCTAACAGAGAATAATCTTTGGTATAATCACCCCGTGGTTTTTTCCCTTAATAGGGTTTCCATGTCAAAAATATTGTGTCATGTGTTTTTTCATTTCATGATAATGTTTGCTTGTTTGAATTAATGCTGCATTAATTAATAAGAAAGTTCAGAAAGAAGAAACAATTAGGATAACTGATTCATCCCCCCTCTCAGTTATCAACAATTGGTATCAGAGATAAGTTCCTCCTAATAGAGCATAACAGCTTGAGGAAGATCTGGGAGTTCAAATGGATGCATATGGTTTAAGAGAGCAACTCAAGACTGCCTTGATGATCTTGAACAATCAAACTCTGAAGTCAATGAATTAAAGGAAAGACTCAAACAGGCTGATGATTTCATGAGAGAACTAAAAGATAAATTAAGTCTCTATGAAAAAGAGAAAGGAGTTGCTTCAGCAATTGGCAAGACAAGGTGAAGAAAATAATGTAAGTGAAGAGCTGACTGAGAAAACCAAGTTATGTGAAAAGTTATCAAAAGAAATCAATATGGTAAGACATGAAATGGAATCAGGAGTTATAAAGTTTACCCAAGAAGTTGAAGAGAAAAGAAAAACTAAAGATAATCTAAGACAATCTCTCAAGGAGAAATTAGAAGATTGCCACCAGATGGATAGAATTATCAAACATCTTGAATCTAATCTTGAAGATGCTAAAGATAATGAAGAAAAACTTGAGGATCAAATTGTCTCTCTAAAAAGGGATCTTCAAACAGCAAATGAGTATAAAGAGAAATTCAAGATAAGTTCTGCTCAACTTGAAGTTCTTCTTGGAAGTCAAAAGAAGGTAGATGACAAGTGTGGTTTGGGATATGAGAAAGGAGAAAGCTCCGGATCCGGTCAGAAGAATTTTGGATTAGAAAATCCAAGGAAATGGCCTAGAAGACCTCCGGTAAGACAGCCCAATGCTCAAAGATATCCATCCTTCAATGGATACTGCCACAGCTGCAATCACTTTGGTCACAAAGCTAATCAGTGCAGAAAGAGAATGAATCAGACTAATTCAACCTTCTCTGGACAGTGTTTTAACTGCAAAAGGTATGGTCGGAAGTCTCATGAATGTAGAAATATGCAAATGAACAAATCATTCAATGGTAGATGCTTTGCATGCAATAGAGTAGGTCATATGGCTAATCAATGCAAATCAGGAGGATATCAGTCAAATATGCAAAGAAATGTTGTTTGTCAAATCTGTAATAGGTCCGGTCATAATGTAAAAGTCTGTAGAAGTAAGAATCAGGACAAAAGAGGTCCGGTATATCATAATCAGAATCAAGATAAGGGTAAACAAAAGATGAATGCGGATTGTTGTGTGGTTACACAACACGCCCCATTTTGAATTGGCAAAACAGGGACCCAGCTTTTGTTTTGGCTTGTGTTGTCTGTTTCTGGCGGTTTGGTAAAAGTAAGTCAGGTGCATCATCATCATGAAGGTCAGGATGAGGTCGGTCATCATCATGAGGTTAGTTTTTCAAAGTTCATATTTTGTTTCTGTGACTTCATGGTTAGAAAGAGCTTGAAATTCCATGCAGGTTTGCCTTTTACATCACTTGAAAATTCGTCCATATGAGGGAGTTGTGAGCAGTCAAAGTTTTGGTCAAACCTGATAATTGCTGTGTGAACATCATCATCATGATATTTGAAAAGCCCCCCCGATAATATCCTGAGGTCGAAACATCCGGACGTCAAGTTTAAGTCGTAGTAGGTTCTCCCCGTCAGACGGTCTTTTATATCGTCAAGGTCATCATCATGATCTTACTTTATCACCTGATGAAAATCATGCAGTCCCGAAACATCCGGACGTCAATCTTAAGTGCTAGTGTGTTTTACCCGTCGAGTAACCTTAGAAACATTGTCAGCATCATGATTTTCTCACATTGCGAACATCATCATGATATTCCAAAATCACCCGATATGATAATATCATGCTGATGATCATCGTCACCTTACTTAGACAAATCTGCCATCTGCATAATTCGCGCGCACGACCAAGTCTTGGTGATCAACATCATCATGATATTTCGAGACCCGGCATTTCCTAATATCCTCCTGACCTCCTTTTGCGTGATCATGATGATCACCTTATCTTTCGAAGCGGAGGATGTTTTTCATGTCTTAGGTCATGTTGAACATCATCATCATGATCTTTGTCTCTCCCAGCAGTTCGTAATATCCTCCTGCCGAGAAGTATAACCTTTTGCAAATATGATGATGACGATGACGTCAGCATCACCTTCTCCTTCGGCAGGATTTTTTCCAAGGCATGATCCATTTCGCCAATATGATGATGACGATGACGTCATCTTCGAAGATTAACACAAGCCCCGGATATCCTGATGACGTCATCAGGACTTTCAGCAGGATCATATTTTAGATCGCCCAGTGCGAATATGATGATGATGATGTTCATCATCCTGACCTTTCGAGCGGATTGCCTTGGCTGAGAAAAGGGTCATATTGCTTTCATCCACCTGATCATCTTCCTTAGAGGGAACCCGATATTCCATTTACCTCCTGATCTTAACGAAACATGACGATGACGTCATCCCTTTGCATTTTAGTTGAAGCCTGATGATGACGATGACGTCATCATGTTTTTCCTCAGCGGCAGGATCATTTTCCGAGTCCTCCTGTTTGTCTTCATCATGATGATGATGACGATGTCTTTCTTTCCCGAGTGTGCAAAAACAGAACATCCTGATGTGCTTTTCATCAGAGCATTAGGAAGGGAGGATCATCATATTTTATGATATCCTGCGGCCGCTTCGAAGTATACAGTTGCGAGCATCATCATGATATTTTTGGCGTCGGTATAACTGTTGCCGTCGGCCTAGGGTAAAATTGTCACCCTGATCATATGTAGTCACCCCGATACAAATATGATGATGATGCAGGGCCGGTTTCTAAGGATGGTTGAGAGGCGATTATTTCCTTGTTTATCTGAGATTATCATCATCATATTTTGAACCCGATATACAAGAAAATGGGCAAAAGCATGAAGCGATAGAAATTTGAAGGCCCGACTGCCTGATTTTGGTCAACGGGGTTGACCTGGTTGTTTTCATGCTGTTTATGCATTTAATGCATATTTCCACAGGTAAGACCTGTTTGCCTGTAGCTGCACATGGGGAGGTATGTTTAATAAAGTGTTTACTTCCTGCTGTTTATCATGATGATGATGAACCTTATGTTTGTCTGTTTACTTGCAGGAAATCATCATGATGCTGCTGAAGCTGAGCATGGAAATCATGATGATGCTGCTGAAGATGAATATTGAAGTCATGATGCTGTTGAAGCTGAGCATTACAAAGTTGCGCATGGAGTCAACATGGGCCAGAAATGAGGAGGATATTGTCAAATATGCTGTTCGCCAGCTGGAGACCGAATCAAGTTGAAGATGCTGGAATATTCTGTGCCAGCTGTACATTTGCTAACTGACGAAGCATGTGCTTTTCATCTGGGCCGTTGTTTGTTGTGAGAGGATCCTGATCCTTGGATCATTGTAACCGTTTTCTGGCAGTTGCTCTATATAACATCCAGAGCTTGTCATTTTAAAGGGAAAAGGAGAAATACATTAGAATACACAGACGCATCTGGCGCAAAGAGTCAATTACTGTAGAATAAGTTAGGAGATCGGATTACTGAGACTAATGAAGATAGAATTGTTGAAATGTCAAGGTTCTTTCTTCAGATCACTGTAAATGTACCTGTTCTTGAGCATACTGAATGAATATGAAGTTCCAGATTACATCCTGATTGTAAATTTTACGTAATCTTCTGTTGATTTCTGGATATGTACTGGTGAATGCTGTGTTCAACTGGAAGCGCTTTCATTTCATTACATGTTGTTGTCAACTTTCCTTTGAAGCTTTGCACTAGATCATGCGGATTTGTGGAATGTCCTGGTGAAGTATGATTTCTAGTTTTTCCTTCTTTTCATTGCAAGTATGGGAGCTGGTATGTGAATCAGTGATCTAAGTCCAGTAATTTTAGGAATCTCACTCTCTGAACCTTTTCCTTTTTTTCAATTTCATTAATTCATCACCATAGCTGCAAAATCATGATAAATAACAAGCAGAAACAGTGAAATATGCTGAAATCCCGTAGGTAACTGAAGATCCTTAGCATATTTGAGTTAAATGCATGTAGTATTGAAAATATCATGCAAAGAATCATAAATAATGATAGAAATCATGCAAATATCGGCCTGTATGCACATTATTTGACTAAATTTACAGTGCAGAAGTAGAATCGTTGGAGACTTGCAGAGCGAACATCCAGAGCAGGATATTTGAAGTGATGATGATGAACAGTGCAGAAACACGTAAGGCCCCTAAATGGAAAACAGCAACACACATCAACCACTGAGTAACGTCAGTAGATTAAGACCTAATCAACGGAGACTTGGGATCATGAATTCTTTGAATTCATCGTATCTTTCAAGATGAGTAAAGGTTGTTGTGTAACTTTTATTCTATGTTGTGAATGAATAACTTCATGACCAACATAAATTGGCGCTAGAAGGAGGGCCAGGATTGAAGATCACTTTCATCATCAGTACTTTCAGGTTTGATAACGCTCAGAGTAAGGTAACTTCAGATCATTTGTGAATTTCATCAAATTGCGTAAATATTTGCTGCGACAAGTTTGTAATTGCACATTCTGTGTAAAGATTTCCAAATTTCACATAAATATTGCAAGCTTTACAGTAGATTTCTTTGAAATTCACTAAATATTGGTCAAAGATGCATAAATTTGTTCAAGCTTTGAGAATTTGAGCCTTAAACCCGCGGGATCTGGTGCTACCGGTCGAAATATCCCAATATCCTGTCATATTTGCAGTATCTTCGCAAATATTGCGCAAATATTCAGTCTGATTTACAAGTTGACCGCAAATATCACCTCGTCCGGTGGATTCCAGCCAATATTTGCAAAGTTTCAGCTAATTGGCCTCCAAATCGAGAAATCCTGGCTCACAGGATAAATACCAGGTCTAGACATAGTGAAATTTTCGAAGAATTGCCTGTCAGAGGTTTTAGACCTAAGACTGTAGACGTCCACCATACTCCAGAGTCTAGTACGTCCAGAGCTTCACCAGGACCTCCTCCTGTAACTCCTGTTGGTTTGCAAATACCTTCAGGTATACCAGTGACACCTCCTGTTCAACCTCAGGGTATACCTTTAGTCCAACCTCAGCCAACTGCACCACCAGTTCAGCCCCCTCAGGTTGCAATGTCGTTCTTTGCAGCCGAATCACCATTGACCTTTACTGCATATCATGAGTTACCAAAGTATCCGGACAAGCTTTGTCCAAAATACCATCCTTACCAGGATGCGGATGATCATATCAGGACGTTTAAAGAAGCTTGCTGCAGAGCCAGAATAGAACATCAGGATGTGGTGTGCAGATTATTCCCTTTTTCCTTAGGGGAAGAGGCTTATAATTGGTTCATCAGTCTTGGTCAATCTTCTGTAGGTTCGTGGGCTGTCTTAGAGAAGGCCTTTCTTGACAGATTCAAGGTCCCTATTGATCCATCCATGAATTACCACCTGTTTGCCACAATCAAGAGATTGGAGCATGAACCTATTGCAAATTTCAATGCTAGGTTCCAGAAAATGTTGTCCAAGCTAGTTACCCCATATGTGGTGGCTGATGATGCTGCTAGAAGTATTTATTATTCAGCCCTGGATCCGTTAACCGCCATGTTCATCAGGAGAACACATCTTGCGATCACCACATTGACAGGAGCTTTTCAAGAAGCTATCAAGGTAAATCAACAGCTGATACCTGCTCCTACTCCAAATATAGCATTCCCTACTTTGCCTGGCATGCAGTCACAATATCCAGCACAGTATCCTGCAGCTTATCCTTCGCAATATCCTGCACAATACCCAAATGGAGCAGCGATGCCCCCAGCAATCATGCCTGCACCTTTGCAAGTACCTCCATTGAGTATCATGCCTCCTCCTAATGGAAATGGCCAATTGCCACAATATCCTGCACATACTCAGACACCTCAGGGTACAGATCTATCCCACAATAACCATGGATCTTCCTTTTTCCAA
This sequence comes from Cunninghamia lanceolata, assembly GCA_027924645.1. NCBI lineage: Eukaryota > Viridiplantae > Streptophyta > Pinopsida > Cupressales > Cupressaceae > Cunninghamia > Cunninghamia lanceolata. The sequence goes on from BSBN01000609.1 coordinate 1,910,872, forward strand.
CCTCAGACTGAAAATGTAGTGGCCAGAGCTCAAGAGGAGAAAGAGGAAATCAAAGAAATTGCTGCTCAGTTGAGAAAGCTCACCACAGAAGTAACACACTTGAGAAATCAAGGGTTTTATTCACAGTCAGGTCAGAATAGGAGTTATTCCAATGACAGACCAAATTACCCTGACAGAGGATACAACAATAACTTCAACAGTAATGCTGCAAATAACAATAATCCTCCTAGGCAGCCCAGAGTGTGGAACTCCAGGCCAAATAATGGTTCATTACCATCACCCCTAGACAATCAGCCTCCTGGTGAAGCCAAACAAACTACTAGAGTCAATCTTGCTGAAGCAGCCCTTACCAATTGGTGCAGGATTCATAATACCAATGCACATGCAGAATTAGATTGTCCACAATTTAGGATTGCTGCCAGCATCTTTCAGACTGAAGTGTCTAATACTTCTGGAAATCCACCTCAGGCAGAAGGAAATGAAATAGTTCCTTGTGGATATGACTCAGCTTTTGTGCTGGAAACCTACACTAATCAGCCTCATCAGGATTATAATCAGACCTGTGAAGAATCTGCCTTAACCTTTGAAGCAAATTATGTCTTCCCTTTTGAGGATGAAAATGAACCTACAAGAGAGCATGAGGAAGTACATGCATACCAGCAGCAATACCCTGGTAAGCATAATTATGACCCGAGGAGTAATGCCAACAGACCTGCCGGTCCATTGACATCATCTCTACCTCCAAATAACTTCAACACACCTCCTGATCCTAAGGCTAGCAATAACCCTGGGTTCCCTAAGGTGAATGCTCAGTACTTGCCTCCTCAAAACACAGGAACAAAAGTTGCAAATGCACCTCATGAGTCTGACAGGTTAGTCAGCTATTTGGCTGATGAAATGAAGAAAATCAAGATCAGCCTGTCCCTATCTGAGTTACTGAAAACTCCTGCCATCAAAAGGGCATTCATGAAGTCGCTGGAGGATCCTGCTTCTAAAGAGGATAATCACCTTTCGAGTCAATCCAATAGCAGAGATCATACTGCTAAAGATAACACTGTCAAGCCCAAAGTGTCAGCCACAGTCCAAGCTGCTGAAACCTCTCACATGACCTTGTACAGAGATAAAACTGAATCACCTCCGTTTCTCCTCACCATAAGAATGTTCAGTAAGAATTTGCACAACTGCTTAGTTGATTCAGGAGCCTCAACTAACGTTATGCCTTTGTCAATATGCAACGCATTAGGACTGCATCCTGCTAAATCCTTAAAGAAAGTCACTCAACTGGACAAAACAGAAGTAAGTGTCGTAGGAGAACTCACTCATATTCACATGCAGCTAGCGTCTGATCCTAGGATCCAGTATTACATTGACATTCAGGTAGTTGACATACCTGATACATATGGGATGTTGCTTAGCCGGGACTGGTCTAAAACGCTTAACGGATACATGTCAACAGACTTCAGTCACATGTGGTTGCCATGGAAAGGTATACCTAATCAGATCAGGATTGATGCTGAGCCTAGGATGAAACATATGATCACCGAATATAACAGAACAAATGAGATCATGTATGTAAACGTAGAACCTGGAGTTTATCACATCAGGCCGCAAACTGTCCAAATAGAAGAGGTCCTGATGCTTGATGTTCATCATCATCATGATGACGATTATCATGAGGATATGCCAGTTGTAGAACTTAATAATGATCCTGATAATGAGAATGAAATCGATCGCTTCAGGGATTTTCAGATGCATTTATCTACTCAGATAAAACATTGTCAATTATTAAATATACCTGCTAATGATATCTTGATTGACGGATGGTGCAGATTGCATGGAGAAGCACACTCGGAAAAGACTTGCGAACCATGCTTGGACATGATCATGCTGGAGCAGACGTATAGTGAGGCATCATCATCATATTCCGAGGTGAGTGCTACATCTGATGATGATGATGATACTAATTTTTATTTGTCTTCTGCAGGAACAGAAGAGTCGACGGATCCTGATGAAGATCATATCCGAAAAACAGAAGAAATCCTGGTGTCCAATCAGACAAATGATGCGAGAAAGGAAAAGATCACTCCTGGTAGTGATTGCTTCATGGAACCGGATTACGAGTTGTCTGATGAGGATAAAGGCAGTGACCTGACGAAGTTCGAAGAATTTCTGGTCAAAGAAATAGAAAAAATGACACAACAGTGTAGATCTCCCCAGGAAGTTTTAATCAAAAGTTGGTGTAGGCTGCATGAGGCGCCTCACTCAGAAACCACTTGCTCACTGTGCTTGCACATTTTGAAGAAGCATGCAGCTGTATGTGCTGAGCATCATCCTCCTGCTAGGATGGAAGAGAAAACAGAAAAGCCATCAGGCTCATCAGATAAAGGAAAGAGGAAGCTTGAAGATGACACACCTAAGTTAAGGTGGATATCAGGCGGAGCAGCAGCCAGAGCTGCAAAGAAAAAGGAGGGTTCAAATAAATGTCCTGCTGAGGATAAGCCTTGGATCCTGAGGTTTGATGGATCCAAATCCAAGCAAGGTTCTGGAGTAGGGATTGATCTTACTGATCCATCAGGGAAATCCCATTTAGCAGCTTACAGATTACAGTTCCCCTGCACTAATAATGTCACAGAGTATGAAGCTCTGATTCATGGACTGTTGTTTGCGCATAAGAAGAAGGTGAAGATCCTGCATGTCTTTGGAGATTCAGAACTAGTTGTGAGGCAAGTAAGAGGAATCTACTCTTGTAACTACAGAAAGCTGTCAAATTACAGACATCGTGTGTGGGACCTGATTGAAGACTTTGATGCCTTCAACATCGTTCACGTGCCAAGAGAGCAGAACCAAAGGGCGGATGCACTTGCTCAGGCCGCCAGTACGCTGGAACCACTGTCTATATCTGGCCTGAAGAGATTTTCAGTAGAATTGGTGTCAGTACCTTCGGTACCTGACAATGTGACCAATCTCCAAGTGTTTGATGATGATCAACACATCCTGGACTTCATATCAAACAGAGATGTATTTGAAGCTCAGATCATAGATGAAAATGGTATGGAAGATCATGTCTGGGAAGAAGATGAGATTTTAGAGTTGCCTGGCAACACAATTCCCAAAGGTATGATTGAGTTAGAAAGAGCCTTTGATCTGGATAATATGCTCAAGCATAAGGATCTGCCTAAGGCAGATGGAGGTCAATATTCACAGGTGAATATTGGACAAGCTGATTGCAAGAAGAATGTCTTGTTGGGTAAGGTTTGTACACCTGAAGAGTTAGATGGAATAACTCAAGCCCTTAAGGATTATATACATGTAATTGCATGGACTTATGACGAGCTGAAGACGTACGACACTTCTGTCATAACACATACTATACCCCTCAAGTCAGATGCAAAACCTTTCAGACAGAAGCAGAGGCCAGTCAATGCTCTGCTTGAGCCCATCATCCTTGAAGAAGTCAAGAAATTGTTGAATGCTCGGATAATATTTCCAGTAAGGCACTCCACTTGGGTGGCAAATCTGGTACCAGTCAGGAAGAAGAATGGAGACATCAGATTGTGTGTGGATTTCAGGAACCTGAACAGAGCATCAGAAAAGGACAATTATCCTTTGCCCTCTTTGGATGAGGTTCTGCAGATGGTAAATGGAGCCAAGATGATGTCCTTCTTGGATGGGTTTTCAGGATACAACCAAGTGATGGTTGACAAAATTGACAGATTAAAGACTGCCTTCACCACAAAATGGGGGATATTTGCATATAGACGTATGCCGTTTGGATTGATAAATGCTGGAGCTACATTCCAGCGAGCAATGGACATAGCCTTCAGAGGCTTAATAGGAAAATGTATAGTCATCTACATGGATGACCTGACAGTGTTCTCCAAAGAAAGGGGAAATCATGTTGCTGACCTCAGAAGTGTGCTAAAGAAGTGTGAAGAATATGGAATATCTTTGAATCCCAAGAAGTGCATATTCGGGGTAACAACAGGAAAGTTACTAGGCCACCTAATCACAGAAGATGGGATTATCATTGATCCTGACAGGGTGGAATCTATTATGAAATTACCACTTCCAGGAAGCAAAAAGGAGCTTAAATCTTATTTTGGTAAGATAAATTTTGTGAGGAAGTTCATCACTGGCTTTGCTGAGATTGTCAGACCACTGAATGCCATGTTGAAAAAGGATGCACAAATTGACTGGACACCAGAAGCCAGAGCTGCTTTTGAAGATATAAAGAAGGCCATTTCAGATGCTCCTGTCCTCACTAGTCCAGATTATACAAAAGATTTCTACATCTACTCATTTGCTTCAGAACATACTTCTGCAGCAGTGTTAACTCAAAGAAATGAAGATAAAGAAGAGAAACCAATTGCCTTCATGAGCTGTCCTTTCAGGGATGCTGAGTTGAGATATGTAGATGTTGAAAGACAGGCACTTGCATTAGTCAGAGCAGTAAAAAAGTTCAGACATTATATACTGAGAAGCAAAGTGATTGCTGTGGTACCAGATGCAGCAGTAAAGATGCTGCTGATGCAGAGTGAACCTGGTGAAAAAAGGGCCAAATGGATTACGGTACTACAAGAATATGACATGGAGATCACACCCATGAAGCTAGTAAGAGGACAGGCTCTGAGCCAGATGATATCTGAAACTGATCCAAACATCATCAGTCAGCAGTATGTGATAGATGAGAAAGACAATAATGAATGGTATTCAGACATCAGGCACATCCTGATCACTGGAAGATGTCCTTTGAGGATGCAGGCTTCACAGAGAAGAGCCTTGAAGATGAGATCCCAGAAATATATGATGAAGGGAGGAGCCCTGTTTAAAAAGAATTATGAAGGGATATACCTGAGATGCTTAGAGAAACCAGAAGCTAATAAAGTTTTGACAGAGCTACATGACAAGTTTGGAACTGCCCACGGATCAGCGTTGGCCACCACACATGCAATCCTCAGAGCAGGATATTACTGGCCTACAATTTTTAAAGACACAGCTGATCATGTTAAATGTTGTCATGTTTGCCAGGTTGCTGCCAACAGAGAAAAATATGCTGCACAACCATTGCAGCCGGTGATGGAGGAGCGCCCATTTGCACAATGGGGCATGGATTTCATAGGACCAATCAATCCTCCATCTTCTTCAGGCCAGAGGTATGTCTTAACAATTACTGATTATTGTACCAGATGGACTGAGGCTATCAGCAGCAAAACTTGTACTGCTGATGATGTTATTAGATTTCTGGAAAGCAACATTGTCACCAGGTATGGAACTCCTTATGCATTGGTAAGTGATAATGGTTCTGCCTTCATTTCCACTAAATTGTCAAGTTGGGCTTTTGATCATGGGATCATACTTAAGTTCTCATCCAATTACTATCCCCAGGGAAATGGATTAGCAGAATCCACCAATAAAAATTTACTGAGTATCATAAGAAAATTGATAGAGAAAAATCCTAGGGAATGGAACTCATTTCTGAAATATGCCTTATGGGTAGACAGAACTAGAATGAAAATTGCATTAGGAAACTCACCTTTCCAGCTAGTATATGGGGTAGATCCTATCCTCCCTGTAAACTTGAAAATTCCTACTCTGCAGTTTGCCCAAGACTACCTAGGCATAGATAATAAACAAGAAGTCAGGTTGCTTCAGTTGATGCATCTGGAAGAAAAACGAAGCCAAGCAATTGACCAATTTGCAAAACATCAGGCTGTTGTCAAACGTTGGTTTGACAAGAGAGCCAAAATTAAAGCTTTCAGGATATCGGATTTAGTCCTGATGTGGGATAAAGCCCATGAAAGGAAAGGTGATCATGGTAAGTTTGACAGACTATGGATAGGTCCCTTTCAGATTTCTGAAATTTTAGGGGACAGCACTTATAAGCTTAAGAACCTGACAGGTGAGGATGTCCCATTGCCAGTCAATGGACAATTCCTCAAACATTATTTCCAGGCCTGAGTGACTTCATGGCAGTCCTGTGTATCATATTGTATATTTGTATAGTTGTTTGTACAGTGTTTGCTTGTTGTTGTTGTTGTTTTGTTGGTTGGGACCTTGTTCTGGTAAGTCAGGATGATGCACTTCATCACCTAAGAAAATAACTAAATTGTTAAGATTCAAGTGATGAGATCAGATTTAGATATAGATTGTAATTCATTCTGATAAATACTCATGATCAGGTTTATGATGTCTTTTCATCAGGGTACTTTTTCTTGTCCAAAGTGAATCAAACACAATGAAACACCTAACAGCCTTGGGTTTGTTGAAGATATGAGTATAGGTGTTAAGTGAAAAATCTAAAGGGACTCCCTTGCTACCAATACAATCTCCAACCTAAAGCTGCAAGTGACTACGCCTTGTACAAATGAGCAGACATGATGATATCAAATTTAAATTTTTAAAAGAAAATCAGAAACTAAATAAAATTAGGCCATCTAAGTAACTCTACCGGGGCTATGGACGCCTGCTGGCAGTGGGGCTCTACTTAGGGAGATTGTATAGATAACCTTGCCGGGGTTATAGACACCTGCTGGCAGCAAGGCTCTATCCAGGTTGGCTATGAGGGATGATCTCCAACTATGTAGTTTAACACCAGTTACTTATGTTTTCAACTTGCTTTCAAGATGAGGATAATTAATCATCTGCACACACCTGATCCTTTGTTAGCTTTATCACCGTAATGAAATTTTATCATTCAAAGATCATGATGATTTTACTTAGAAAGAATTAGAATACTATAGATGAATATGATCACATCGCTTGAATCATTTGAATTTTGTTGTTTTCTTTGGTGGCAAGTTGTTGTGTGGTTACACAACACGCCCCATTTTGAATTGGCAAAACAGGGACCCAGCTTTTGTTTTGGCTTGTGTTGTCTGTTTCTGGCGGTTTGGTAAAAGTAAGTCAGGTGCATCATCATCATGAAGGTCAGGATGAGGTCGGTCATCATCATGAGGTTAGTTTTTCAAAGTTCATATTTTGTTTCTGTGACTTCATGGTTAGAAAGAGCTTGAAATTCCATGCAGGTTTGCCTTTTACATCACTTGAAAATTCGTCCATATGAGGGAGTTGTGAGCAGTCAAAGTTTTGGTCAAACCTGATAATTGCTGTGTGAACATCATCATCATGATATTTGAAAAGCCCCCCCGATAATATCCTGAGGTCGAAACATCCGGACGTCAAGTTTAAGTCGTAGTAGGTTCTCCCCGTCAGACGGTCTTTTATATCGTCAAGGTCATCATCATGATCTTACTTTATCACCTGATGAAAATCATGCAGTCCCGAAACATCCGGACGTCAATCTTAAGTGCTAGTGTGTTTTACCCGTCGAGTAACCTTAGAAACATTGTCAGCATCATGATTTTCTCACATTGCGAACATCATCATGATATTCCAAAATCACCCGATATGATAATATCATGCTGATGATCATCGTCACCTTACTTAGACAAATCTGCCATCTGCATAATTCGCGCGCACGACCAAGTCTTGGTGATCAACATCATCATGATATTTCGAGACCCGGCATTTCCTAATATCCTCCTGACCTCCTTTTGCGTGATCATGATGATCACCTTATCTTTCGAAGCGGAGGATGTTTTTCATGTCTTAGGTCATGTTGAACATCATCATCATGATCTTTGTCTCTCCCAGCAGTTCGTAATATCCTCCTGCCGAGAAGTATAACCTTTTGCAAATATGATGATGACGATGACGTCAGCATCACCTTCTCCTTCGGCAGGATTTTTTCCAAGGCATGATCCATTTCGCCAATATGATGATGACGATGACGTCATCTTCGAAGATTAACACAAGCCCCGGATATCCTGATGACGTCATCAGGACTTTCAGCAGGATCATATTTTAGATCGCCCAGTGCGAATATGATGATGATGATGTTCATCATCCTGACCTTTCGAGCGGATTGCCTTGGCTGAGAAAAGGGTCATATTGCTTTCATCCACCTGATCATCTTCCTTAGAGGGAACCCGATATTCCATTTACCTCCTGATCTTAACGAAACATGACGATGACGTCATCCCTTTGCATTTTAGTTGAAGCCTGATGATGACGATGACGTCATCATGTTTTTCCTCAGCGGCAGGATCATTTTCTGAGTCCTCCTGTTTGTCTTCATCATGATGATGATGACGATGTCTTTCTTTCCCGAGTGTGCAAAAACAGAACATCCTGATGTGCTTTTCATCAGAGCATTAGGAAGGGAGGATCATCATATTTTATGATATCCTGCGGCCGCTTCGAAGTATACAGTTGCGAGCATCATCATGATATTTTTGGCGTCGGTATAACTGTTGCCGTCGGCCTAGGGTAAAATTGTCACCCTGATCATATGTAGTCACCCCGATACAAATATGATGATGATGCAGGGCCGGTTTCTAAGGATGGTTGAGAGGCGATTATTTCCTTGTTTATCTGAGATCATCATCATCATATTTTGAACCCGATATACAAGAAAATGGGCAAAAGCATGAAGCGATAGAAATTTGAAGGCCCGACTGCCTGATTTTGGTCAACGGGGTTGACCTGGTTGTTTTCATGCTGTTTATGCATTTAATGCATATTTCCACAGGTAAGACCTGTTTGCCTGTAGCTGCACATGGGGAGGTATGTTTAATAAAGTGTTTACTTCCTGCTGTTTATCATGATGATGATGAACCTTATGTTTGTCTGTTTACTTGCAGGAAATCATCATGATGCTGCTGAAGCTGAGCATGGAAATCATGATGATGCTGCTGAAGATGAATATTGAAGTCATGATGCTGTTGAAGCTGAGCATTACAAAGTTGCGCATGGAGTCAACATGGGCCAGAAATGAGGAGGATATTGTCAAATATGCTGTTCGCCAGCTGGAGACCGAATCAAGTTGAAGATGCTGGAATATTCTGTGCCAGCTGTACATTTGCTAACTGACGAAGCATGTGCTTTTCATCTGGGCCGTTGTTTGTTGTGAGAGGATCCTGATCCTTGGATCATTGTAACCGTTTTCTGGCAGTTGCTCTATATAACATCCAGAGCTTGTCATTTTAAAGGGAAAAGGAGAAATACATTAGAATACACAGACGCATCTGGCGCAAAGAGTCAATTACTGTAGAATAAGTTAGGAGATCGGATTACTGAGACTAATGAAGATAGAATTGTTGAAATGTCAAGGTTCTTTCTTCAGATCACTGTAAATGTACCTGTTCTTGAGCATACTGAATGAATATGAAGTTCCAGATTACATCCTGATTGTAAATTTTACGTAATCTTCTGTTGATTTCTGGATATGTACTGGTGAATGCTGTGTTCAACTGGAAGCGCTTTCATTTCATTACATGTTGTTGTCAACTTTCCTTTGAAGCTTTGCACTAGATCATGCGGATTTGTGGAATGTCCTGGTGAAGTATGATTTCTAGTTTTTCCTTCTTTTCATTGCAAGTATGGGAGCTGGTATGTGAATCAGTGATCTAAGTCCAGTAATTTTAGGAATCTCACTCTCTGAACCTTTTCCTTTTTTTCAATTTCATTAATTCATCACCATAGCTGCAAAATCATGATAAATAACAAGCAGAAACAGTGAAATATGCTGAAATCCCGTAGGTAACTGAAGATCCTTAGCATATTTGAGTTAAATGCATGTAGTATTGAAAATATCATGCAAAGAATCATAAATAATGATAGAAATCATGCAAATATCGGCCTGTATGCACATTATTTGACTAAATTTACAGTGCAGAAGTAGAATCGTTGGAGACTTGCAGAGCGAACATCCAGAGCAGGATATTTGAAGTGATGATGATGAACAGTGCAGAAACACGTAAGGCCCCTAAATGGAAAATAGCAACACACATCAACCACTGAGTAACGTCAGTAGATTAAGACCTAATCAACGGAGACTTGGGATCATGAATTCTTTGAATTCATCGTATCTTTCAAGATGAGTAAAGGTTGTTGTGTAACTTTTATTCTATGTTGTGAATGAATAACTTCATGACCAACACGGATGAAGTTAAAAATGAGATGAACAAGATTTGGGTGAAGAAAAGTACTGAGAATGTAGAGGTTGGATCTGCACCAGACTCTGGTGCTAATATTCCTTCTGAAAATTGAAAAGTGAGCTCTAGCTCAGGGGGAGACACAAAGAAAACCTCGTTCCCCTAGCCAGTCAATTGGTGCCGAAACTAGCACCAGAAGAGTTACAGATTGAAGGAGTCATAAGGGATATATTCAAACAAACTATGGTTAAGATTTAGAAGATCCGCAAGATGTTTAAAGATCAGGGTTGATCCGGTTCTTCAAATCACCTGAATAAGGCAAACTGGAATAATGTAGGTCGAGTATTTATTGCAATCTGATATTAGGGCTTGCGAAACAATATAAGGGTTTTTCACTAATCACTCGCTCATTCTGCACTCAAGAAGAAACAAAAAGTGGAGCTCTACAACAAAATTCCTCAAGTACATCAAAGGTCACTTGCAGAAGTCATTACTTCCAGAGATCAATCCAACCAACTCTGTGAAACTGATAGGCGCAAAAGGTATTTTCTGTTTTCAAATATCTCACTGCAAATCTCTTGATAATGGGTACTCTGAGTATTGTAAAGATTTATGATAGACCTCGCCCTACATTTAAGAAACATCCATACAAATCCTTGGAGGTAGACCCCCTAAGTGCATTTCCAGTGTTCCGCATGGTGTTTTGCACACCGAAGATATTAGGGTTTATATACAAGCAAATGTTGAAGAGTTTGGGAAATTCAAACTAAGATATATCTATCACAAACAACTGTTAGATGATTCATTTGAGCTCAAACCCCAATACATAGGCCTCCGGAACAAGCACTTTGCACAATACATACATTTCCCCTGTTTTATGGAGGATGAATGGGTTAGGTACATTTTGAGCAGAATACATGACAATTTCATGTGGTTAAATGGACCATTCAAGATCACTAAAGATGCCATCAGGGCAGTTACCGAACTACACTCATCCGGTGGGATTCCTATTCTTAAATCTGTAAAGAACCAAACTGTGAGTGAGGCTACTGGATCTAAGTTTGACAAAAGAGCAATGACAGTAGATGACATCATTGATCCGAATGTCAAGTTTTCTTCTATGATCATTGGATATAAGATATATCATTCTAGCAGAGAAAATTTTGTACCTGGAACTGCCATCTACACCGCATATGAAATGCTAAGAAAGGATGCAGACTATGATCTTTGCCAGCTTCTCTTTAACCAACTCATGGAGAATCTGCAGAAAATAAAGAAAGATAAAAAGAATTCATTCAAGTATGGTGGATTGCTATTGTGCTTATTCTTCTACTTTATGAATGAGCTTCCCGGATCTAATGGCTGGGGATGGGAGAATGATAGACCGGTAGCTATCCAAATCAGAGATTCTCTACATGGACTTGGTGACAACAAAGCACAAAATACAGCTCTAAGGGGATATTTCAAGAACTTTCAGAACATGATGCAAGTAAGAGAAAGGATTCCCCAGTCTCTTGTTGAGAAATACAAAGACACAATTTGCTTTATGGTAGAGACTGACCAATGCCTAATGGAGGCAGTAGAGCCAAGGACAGTCTGGATCATGCCCATGTGGTATGAATTTGATGAACAGATTGTGGAGCTGCATGTTCAACACATGCTAAGCCAACCTAAAGATCCAAAAGCAGAAAGGTTTGGAACCTTTGAGGAGCTGAGTATAAAAATCTATGTTGAACTCAGAGAAACAAAGATCAAGAGTAAGGTGAGAAAAGAAGTAGAAAATATTGCTCAAGGCCTTGGCATCTCAAAGGAGGCACTTGATGCCCACAAGAAAAGGATGGAAAGGGTTGAGGAAGAGAAGAAAGAGGCAAAAAAGGAAAGCAAGAAAAGTGCTCCGATAGAAACTTCCACCCAGACCAGATCATCAAAGAGATCTGTACCTGCCACAGCCAAAGGCTCAAGAACATCAAAACCGAAAGTCCAGGCATCTAGAAAATGAGAGAAAAGATCAAAGACAAAAGCCACAAGGGCTTATGCAAGTCAAAGAGATGAAGAGGAAACTGAATCAGATGAGGGGGTAAAGGAATTAAAGAAGCAGAAGAAGAAATGATCTGGTAAACCCTCCATAGGACAAGACAAGGAATAAATGGCAGAGGAATTTGTTGAAAAGCCCACCCTGACTTTAGAAAGTGTAATGAAATCAGTCACTATGGATGGAAACCTTCAACCAATGGCCAAATTTTATGATGATTATAATGAGGCTGACCAAAAGATCCTGCAAGAAGCTACAGTCAAGTACCTGAACATATATAATAAGGCCTTCATTGAAATTATATCTCTTATTCCCAAGAGCCTTGAAAAGGAGTTAGAAATAAGAAAGAACAATGCCATGGCAAATGACATTGAGATCCGGGAACAGATAGCTATTCAGCTATATCCTTCAATCGATCCCAAAACAATATATGATATTCAAGGATTGCAAGGATGAGTTTAGGAGCAAAGCAAGGATGAATTAGCTCATGCTTGGTGAGACTGACAAGGTAGCCAAGGACACTGAAGAGATTCTCCAGAAAGCCTTCAAAAGATTTAATCTTCCTATTATAGAGGACTTGGGTATTGATCACTCAACCACAAAAGTTGCAGAAGAAACTCCTGAGAAAATGACAGAAGAGGTGGGCCCTGAACAGACTAACATTTCTCCTCTGGTTTCCCCTACAATCTCTGGATCTAAAGGAGAAGAAAAATTACAGGAGAAAGAAGTAGAGGTGAAGGAAAAAGAAGATGACAGTGCTAAGGTTGTCGAAGGAGAGAAGACTTCAGCAGAGAAAAACACAATTGCTAGTGGTGAAGGAGAGAAAACTTCTAAGGATAGCTCCAAGACTATAGAAGAGAAGAAACATCTATCTCTGGCAAGAGACACTGCACAAACTATCCAAGAATTCTTGAACAAAGAAACAATGGAGATTAATGAACCAAAGCTTCTACAAGGTCCATTCAATTTTGATTCTGTTTCTCCAGTACAGACAATGAAGATAGCTTCATTTGCAAATGCTAAGGCTAATGAAAAAATCCTAAAGTCTCATATGGAAGACTGTGAGTTGATAGAAGCTGCTTCCAGAGTGCTTGAAAAGATTATGCCATTGGTTCAGAAAGATCCCACAGCCTCCTCTTCCGGTAGTCTCAAAACCTTAGTCAGTAGTGTTAGTACACAGTTTGATTCTCTAGAAAAATTAGCTAAAGAAAAGGTCCGGAAGGAGTTTTTGGATAAAAGGTTCTCCGAGGTACAGGGTTTGATCATCAATGATAGGAGAAACATGAACATTGGGATAAAGAGCTTAGAAAATGCTCTTAAGGATGGTGGTGAAATATACAAATTTTGTATCTCCTGGTCCAAGGTAACAGTGGAGATTGAGAAGAAAATAAATGAGCAAGAGGACAAAATACTAAGCTTGTCTCAAAGTTTTAATCCTCTTTCATCCTCTATAACAAATCAAGAATGTCAGACTATCGTAGTCTTCAGTGAAATCAAGAAATTGGAGAAGGAAAGGAAAAATAGAATAAGCAGGTTAAGTGAGCTCAGGGGGTTAATTGTCCCTAAGCTAGAGGCCATGCATGAGGCTTTAACAGAAGCCCAAATTATAGCTCAGACCAATGATCCGACAGATCTAAAAAGGGAAAATGCATTTGCATTCCTGTTGAGTGGGCATATCTCAATTTTGGACAGGATGAAGCAGAGTTGGGCGACAGAAGTTGTGCAGTTGAAGAACATTTTTGCAGTCATACTTAAGTATATGTAAGTACAACTTGTATATAAATACTTATGCGGCTAAGTATAGTAAAATTTTTGAAAATTTTGGTGTGTGGACCCTACCCTTTGCCATTGATGTCAAAGGGGGAGTGAAGAGTAGTGAAAAATGAGGAATCCAACTAAGGGGGAGCTCCGGAAAATATATATAAAGGCAGAGCATCAGCGAAGGGGGAGCCTAGTGTAAACACCTAGTCATTTTTCACTAAGTGTTGCCATCAATGCCAAAGGGGGAGATTGTTGGCAAGAGACACTATATGGATTCATTATTGTTGTCATTGATGGCAACAAAGTTCATCCCACACATCCGCAGGACATGGTGTGTCTCTACCGGAAGTCAGAGTGAAGAATGTTGTGGTCCGATAAACAAGAACAGAGCATATGGCAAGGTCCGACAGACAGGTCTGGATCTCTCAGAGGAAGTATCTTTGTAAAGTATAGATTTGGGGAAGTAAAGAGTACAACCTTGAGTGATAGATTCCAAGGTTTTAGCCTCCAGTGATAGATGAGGCAAAAGATATGAATACTTGAGTACAGGGTTCCTGAGTGACAGTGTGAACAGAGGAAGAATTGACTGATAGAACATCATACTACTTTCTGGATGTGTTACTGATGGTGTTAAAGGTTATGAAGGCATGAATCATGTTTGGCCAACATGATTAATGATTTCTACAAGTATATGCTTGATCCGCATTACTTGATGTGTAAGGATTCAGCCGACAGAACAGAGCTTGTGAGAAGATTGACTATTTCAGGTGCCGACTAGAAAGATAATGAAATCACTTGTGCGGATATATATATAGGATGGATTTAGTTGTGAGAAGTGTTGTGGTGATATGTGAGATGCGAATAAAAGCAGAGCAGAGCAGAAGCAGTAAGGAAGGTCTGGTATGTGAAAGGAAAGCAGCATAAGAGAAGAGGAAAGATGAAGTGCAGCAAATCAGTATACTGAGCCTAACTGGAACTGAACTCCAGCATATGTGGATGCCTCCAATCAATTCAAGTATTGTATAACACTCTTTTGTAGACAGTGTGTCTCTTGTAGGTAGTGTGCCTCCTTGTGAGCAGTGTGCTCAGGCAGTGAGCCCTAATTGGCAAGTGCCATTTTTGTATTTCTTTATTCTTCTAACAAAGAATAATCTTTAGGTTAATCACCCCATAGTTTTTTCCCTTAACAGGGTTTCCACGTCAAAAATACTGTGTCATGTGTTTTTCCATTTCATGATAATGTTTGCTTGTTTGAATTAATGTTGCATTAATTAATAAGAAAGTTTAGAAAGAAGAAACAATTAGGATAACTAATTCACCCCCCCTCTTAGTTATCAACAACTAGATCTAACTGTGAAAATCCTGCTTTTACTGGATGGTTGTCAAACCAAATCAATCTTGGCTGATTAAACTCTTCAAAACTTCTTGCGGATCATTCATATTTTTACTGAGGGTTATTTGGATATTTCTCTGAGAGCCCTTTAATCTGTAACATTCCATGTGCCAAATTTAGGCACCAATTGACTCACTGGGGGAATTTATTTTCCTTGGTGACTCACCTTGAGCCAGAGCTCATCTATTTAGTTTTTGAAAGGAATATCAGCACCATATTCTAGTGTGGATCCATCTCCAACATTTTATGTACTTCTCTTCCCCCAAATCTTGTTCATCTCCCTTTGAACTTCATCCGCATTCACTTTTCCTTTTCCTTTGTCTTGATTTTGATTATGATGCACCGGACCCTTTTATCCTGATTCTTATTTCTATCAAATTTGGCAATATGACCGGATCTATTGCAATTGTAGCAAACAACATTTCTTTGCATATGTGACTGATATCCTCTAGTTTTGCATTGATTGGCCATATTTCACATTCTATTGCATGCAAATCATCTACCATTGAATGAATTGTTTATTTGCATATTTCTACATTCATGAGATTTGTGACCATACCCTTTGCAGTTGAAACACTGTTTGGAGAAGGATGAATTAGTTTGATTCATTCTTCTTTTGCACTGAGTTGCTTTATGACCAAAATTGTTTCAATTGTAGCAGTGCCCATTGAAGGATGGATATCTTTGAGCATTTGGTTGCCTTACTAGAGGTCTCCTAGGCCTATTCCTTAGATTTCCTGATCCATAGTTCTTCTGACCAGATCTAGAGCTTTCACCTTTCTCATATCCCAATCCATGCTTGTCATCTATCCTATTTTGGCTTTCAAGAAGAACTTCAAGTTGAGAAGAGCTTATCTTGAATTTCTCTTTGTATTCATTTGTTGTTTGTAGATCCCTTTTAAGAGTGTCTAACTGGTTCTCCA
Organism: Cunninghamia lanceolata; assembly: GCA_027924645.1. Classification (NCBI taxonomy): domain Eukaryota; kingdom Viridiplantae; phylum Streptophyta; class Pinopsida; order Cupressales; family Cupressaceae; genus Cunninghamia; species Cunninghamia lanceolata. The sequence goes on from BSBN01000609.1 coordinate 1,926,976, forward strand.
GTTGTTCTTCATTATCTCTAGCTTCTTCAAGATCAGATTCCAAATCTCTGATTATCCTATCCATTTTGTGGCAGTCTTCTGACTTCTCTTTGAGAGATTGTTTTAGATTATCTTCAATTTTTATTTTTTCTTCAATTTCTTGGGTGAATCTCATAACCCTTGATTCCATTTCATGTCTTACCATAATGACCTCTTTTGATAGCTTCTCACATAGCTTGTTTTTCTCATTCAAATCTTCATTAGTATCATTGGCTTCATTTTGTCTTGCTAATTGTTGAAGTAGTTCCTTTCTCTTTTTCACAGAGATACTCAATTTTTCTTTTAGTTCATTTATGAAATCATCATCTTGTTTGAGTCTTTCCCTCAAGTTATTGACTTCAAAGTGAGATTACTCAAGATCATCTAGGGTAGACTAAATTTGTTCCCTCATACCATACATATCCATTGAGATTCCCAGATCTTTCTCAAGTTGTTTGGCTCTATTTGGAGGAACTTAGCTCTGATACCAATGTTGGAAACAAGGTGGATAACTAAGAGGGGGTGAATTAGTTATCTTAATTATTTAACTTTCTTTTCTTCTTTAACAATTAGTGTAGTATCAAAACATATAAGCATACATAATCATGAGAGCAGGAAAGAAATCAACACACATAACACAAGGATTTTTACCTGGAAAACTCGGTTAAGGGAAAAATCATGGGGTGACTAACCCAAGATTGTATTCTTTGTTAAAAGAATAGAAGTAAAAAATGGCACTTGCCAATTAGGGCTCACTGCCCGAGCACACTGCTCACAAGAGGTACACTGCCTATAAGAGACTCACTGTCTACAAGGTTATAGAAGGTAACTAGATGTTTGAACTAAAGAGAGGCATCCACATATGCCGAGGTTCATTTTCACTTAGGCTCAATATACTGATCTACTGCACTTCATTCTTCCTCTACTTTAGTGTTGTTGTGTTGTCAGATACCAGATTTGTTTTTCTGCTTCCACACTTTACCTTTTCTCACATACTATGTCACACTACACACCCTTCATACTGCAATCCATCTGGTATATATATCTACACCAAAGATTTCAACACTTTCTAGTCGGCAACTGGAATATTCAAGATATTTACTAAACACTAGTATGTCAGCTGAATCCATGCTTAAAATGTGATGCATATCAAAAACATTGACACAGAAGTCATCAATCATGTTGACCAACCATGAATGATCCCTCAAGAATCTTGATCACCATCAATTTCACATCTGGATTAAATTTTGATGCTCTGTCGGTTAGTTCTTCCTCAGTCTACACTGCCTGTCAAGAACCCAACACTTAGATGCTCATATCTTTTCACTCATTCATCACCAGAGGCTCAATCTCTAAAATGTGGTAGTCATGCTACTCCTCTTGACTTGTCCAAGTCCATAACTTTTTGAGGTACAGCATCTAAGAGATCCAAACTTGATTGTTAGACCTTATTGCATGCTCTATTCTTGTTCACCGGACCAAAACATTCTTCATTTTTACTTCCGGTATAGTCATACTATGCTCTACGAATGTGTGGGATAGACTTTGCTGCCATCAATGAAAACAATCATTAAGCCACACAATGTCTCTTGCCAACAAATTTAACCATCAAGACAAGAACTTCTCCCCCTTTCTCTTTTCACTTCTATAACTACTTCCTTTACTGCTCCCGCTTACATCAGTAACTAGTTTTTCACATGACTTCTCTCCCCCTTTGACATCAATGGTAAATGGAATATATTTTCTATCTTTTCTCCCTTTTTGCTTCAGACTAATCCCAAATTTTGCATATTGACTACTCCCCCTTTGATTAGTACCTTCTTAACATCAATCTGGGTCACAAAATATGACTATAAATTCCACCGAACTGATGCACCTTAATGCATCTTAGTTCTGATCAGGAGGGGTAATTACCCCTAACTTTTCTCTGAGATACTCAAAAGTATCTTTGGGAAAAGGCTTAATGAAGATGTCTGCAATCTGATCTTTTGAAGACACAAACTTCAACTTGACTTCATTCTCATTAACTTTCTCTCTCAAGAAGTGAAACTTGATAGCTATATGCTTTGTCTTTGAATGCAATACCAAATTCTTGGAAATGCTTATAGCACTTGAATTATCACAGAAGATTGTAACTGGCTCCTCAAACACAACACTGATGTCCTTCAACATTTTCTTCATCTATAGAATTTGAGAACAATTATTCATTGCTACTATATACTTTGCTTCTGCAGTAGATAGAGAAATTGTTTCTTTTTGCTCATCCAAGAGACCAATCTTCTTCCCAAGAAGAATGCACCACCACTAGTACTTTTTATGTCATCCACATCTCCTGCCCAATCAGCATTTGTATATGCATGAAGAGTGAAATCATTATCCTTTGGATACCACAGTCCATAATCAATTGTCCCCTTGAGATATCTAAAAATTCTTTTAACTGCCACAACATGGGATTCTTTTGGATCATCTTGAAATCTAGAAATAAGTCCAACTACATTCATGATGCCAGGTCTGGTCTAAGTCAGATAGAGCAATCCTCTAATCATTGATTTATACCTTTTCTGATTTGCCTTTGGGGAGTCATCATCTTTTCTTAGCTTGCATCCAGCTACCATAGGAGTACCTAATGGCTTTGAATCATCCATTCCAAACTTCTTCAACAATTCTTTCATATACTTGGACTGCGATATGAAGATACCTTTATCTTACTAAACAATTTGTAGACCTAGGAAGAAATTCATCTCATCAAACATTGACATCTCAAACTCACTTTTCATCTGATTAGGAAATGCTTTGCACATGCATTTATTTCCACCAAAATGATATCATCAATGAAGACCTCAACAATTAGAATGTCCTCATGATTTATCTTGAAGTATAGATTACTATCAATAGTACCTTTGCTAAATCCTAGCTTAAGCAAATGTTTATCCAATCTAGCATACTAGGCTCTCGGAGCTTGCTTGAGTCCATACAAAGCTTTTCTTAGTCTACAAACCATATCTCCCTGATTAGACAAATAAAATCCTTCTATTTGTTCAATGTATACCTCTTCCTCCAAATCTCCATTTAGAAATGTTGATTTGACATCCATCTAATAAACTTTAAAATCTTTGAAAGCAACAAAAGAAAGAAATAATATGATTGCCTCTATCCTTACCATTGGAGCAAAAGTTTCTTCAAAATCAATTCCTTCCACTTGAGAATAACATTTTCATACCAACCTTGCCTTGTTTCTTACAACCTCACCATCTTCATTCAGTTTATTCTAGAAGGCCCATTTGGTTCCAATCACATTTTTGTTCTCAGGTCTGGGAACAAGATGCCAAGTGTGATTATTTTCAATTTGCATCAATTCTTCTTCCATTCCCTTAACCTAGTTTTCATCATTGCAAGCTTCACTTATTGATTTAGGTTCAATCTTTGAAATCAAACAAATCTGTTCTTGATCTTCAACAACTCTTCTCCTAGTTCAAACACCTCTATTTTTATCTCCTATGATTTGATCTTCAGGATGATTCATTCTTACATACCTGAGAGTTTTGAGAATTGCTTGGGCTTCTATTTCTTGAGCTTGTTCCTCAACATCTGTACTAATTCTTTGAGTCTCTAGAGTTTCTGGATTAATTTGCATCTCAGTCAAAGTTTGAACTAACCTTCCTTGACTTTGACTTTCATTTTGATCATCTGAATCATATTCACAGAACCTAGAGTATTCTTTCTTGCTCTCATCAACTCTAACATTAGCACTTTCAAGAATCTTTTTCAACCTCTTGTTAAAGCACTGGTAAGCCTTACTTTGAGTAGAGTAGCCCAAAAATATTCCCTCATCACTTCTTGTATCAAACTTTCCTAAATCATCATCTCTTTTGATATAGTATTTACTACCAAAAACTCTGAAATATCTCATAGTAGGAGGATGACTAAACCATAGTTTATAAGGGGTCTTACCAAAATTGCCTTTGATCTATACCCGGTTAAGAGTGTAGACAACAGTACTTAAAGCTTCTCTCAAATAAACTTGAGGAACATTTGTTTCCATTATCATGGTCCTAGAAGCTTCTTGAATGGTCCGGTTCTTTCTTTCCACAACTCCATTTTGTTGGGAAGTCCTATGAGCAGATAACTGTCTTTTTATGCCATGCTTTTCACAGAAAGCATCAAACTCATGAGAAGCAAAATTATCCACCTCTGTCAGATCTTAGACATTTCAAATTTTCACCAATTTCATTTTCCACCATCACTTTGAACACCTTAAATTTATCAAGAGCTTCTAATTTTTCTTTTAGGAAGGTTACCCACATCATCCTGGAGTAGTCATCAATCAACAACATGAAATATCTATCTCCTTGCACACTCCTAATTCTAGCAGGACCACAGAGATCAGTATGTACCAGTTCTAATTGTCCATTTGAAACTTGTTCCTTACTTTTGAATGAAATTTTGCTCTGTTTCCCCAATTGACATTCTCTACACATGCTATTAGGTTTCACAAGTTTTGGAAGATCTCTTACAGCCTGAGTGGTACTTATTTTGACAATGTTATCAAAATTCACATGACACATCCTTCTATGCCATGACCAACTTTGATCTATCTGAGAAATCAAACAACTTTTGCCAGAGCTACTTAAATTAAAAATTTTACCTCTAGTTTGAGTGCCAAATGCAATTTCAATTCTAGAACTTTCCAAGATTCTACACTTTCCATCCTTGAATCGAAGATCATAACCTTTATCAACCAACTATCTAACACTAAGAAGATTATGTTTCAGTCCTTCCACATACATAACATCATTAGTGCTATTCTTACCATCAAAAGAGATGGATCCTCTACCACGGATTCTACCAACTGAGTTATCTCAAAATTTCACAAGCCCACCTTCATAATTTTCAAAATTCACAAACTTACCCTTGTCTCCAGTCATATGATGAGAACATACACTATCAATGACCCATTCATCTTTCTCAATAACCTAAGCAGCCAAGGCACTTTCCATATTTGCATAGCTAGTAGATTTAGTAGACATCGGATCTTATTCTTTGATGGAAATGAACACCCAATCATTTGCAGGGGAACCTCCATGATTAGATTCATCATCTATGACTCCTCCAATTTCTTGGACATAGTAACATTTGTTCTTATTTATGTATCTGTTAGGGTTTGGTTTTGAAACCTCTCCAGACATCTTGAGGCAAAATGACCAATCTTATTACAAGAAAAACATTTGAGTGGCAATTTTCTTTCATACTGACTGGATCCTCTTGGAAATCTTTTGGCAAGAAGAGCTTCAAGATCTTTAGTTTCAATTTCAACATCATCAAGATCCTTCCTTGTCTTCAGGAATCTATTTGATCTTGTAGAAGAGATTTCACCTAGATCATATCTTTGTTTTCCATATACACTGGCCTTAAATGCAGATTCAGACTTGGGAAGAGAATCACCAAACTCACTTAATTCAAAAGCTAAAATTTTGCCAACCAGATGATCTGTTGTAACCTCTGAGACAATCCTGATCTCCTCTATAGCTGCAACCTTATGTTTGTATGAATTTGGTAAAGATCTAAGCACTTTTGATGCAATTTCTGATTCTTCCAAGGTTCCACCAGCACACCTAATGCCACACGCAAGTTCATTTATCTTTTGCATGTAGATTGTGATGTTTTCATCTTCTCTCATCCTCATAGTTTCAAATTTTCCTCTTAGACTTTGTAGCTTGGCACATTTGACATATTTATCACCTTCATACATATACTCCAACTTTTTCTAGATTTCATAAGAAACTTTTAGACCAAAGACATTTGTCATTTCTGAATCAGTCAAGGCACTCAACAAGGTTTCTTTAGCTCGAAGGTTATTTTCAGCATCTTTGATTTGATCTAGAGTTGAAGGTCCTTTTTCTAGAGGTTTATACTCAACACTGGTTATCACCCAATAGGCATCACCCATACATTGCAAATGACACTCCATGTGATTCTTCCAAACAGAATAATTTGTTCCATCAAATCTTAGACTATCCTTCTTGTAGGTCGACATACTAGATCTCATCAAGTAGTCAGGATTTTATAAGAGGATCTGGCTCTGATACCAATTATTGGAATTAGATTGGACAACTAAGAGGGGGGTGAATCAGTTGTCCCACAATTAAAATTGTCTCTTCTTTTAACCTTCTTTATTATCTTACTACCAGATTAATGATGTAAAAATTAAAGCATAGATCAACACCATTAGATCAGAAACATAATCAACACACTTGACACCAAGATTTTGACATGGAAACTTGGTTAAGGGAAAAACCATGGTGGGGGTTAACCCACAAGATTTGTACCCTATTAAAAGTACTTTAGAAAAATAGAAGGCACACTGCCTAGAGCTCACTGCTCAAAAGAGAGGCTCACTGCCTACAAAATTTATTTAGAATAGAAAGAATTAACTGAGAAATAACATCTACTTCATGCCTGATTTAGTTTCAATGAATGCTCAAGAACTTCTTCTTTGTCCCAAATTCTTCTTCACACTCTATACTGCTCTCACTTCTTTTCTTCTCTGCTCTACTCTTGATCCTTTATTTAGATTTTATCTGATTTACACAAGGATGCTTTTTAATAACTCTTCAAAAATTATTTATATGCTTCATCAACCTTGGAATGATCAACAAGGTCAGCTAAACTTGACGCAGATCATCTCATTATCATCCAAACACAACTGAGACTTGAATCAGCTTCTACAACCACTCCACGCTTCATAAAAATGCTCTTAAAGCATCCGCAACATGTTAGGAACATCCGGTCAACCAAGACTGGGAAGAACATCATCCTCAAAGAAGAAATATTCAATCATCAAGCTCAAACCTCAATGTGAACCTCCAACATAGTAGCCACATGATCCATAGACCTCCACAAGCACATTAAAATCACCAATAACATTCACTCTAAGCCATATTACCAGAAACAATTGAATCTTCCTCTGGAACCTCAAGAACACTCTCTACCATGATTATCAAACTAGAAGGATAGCTTGCAAACCTCCAAACCATGAACCACTGGAGTTGATGATATACATTGACTTCCTAAACATGCCTTTAGATATGTAGACCAAGATATTTCACTGTGGAGCAATCTGGATCCGAACCAACTTATTGTCACACTATCTCTTCTAAATACTACAAAATCTGGTTCTAATCAGATGGTCATAACTTCTTCAAAACTTCATGCGGATTTCTCAATTCTTAACTGGAGTAACCTCTAACAATCCTCTACACATCCATATGGTCCACAGGTATTGATTGTCATTAATTTTCTCAATATCCTCAACAATCTGGTCCTCTATGCAAACAACAAAACATGATATAGTTGACACCAATGGCAACTAGAATATGTTGACATCAATGACAACACTACTTAGGCACATATTTGCAATAGAGAGGAGACATAAAGGATTGTCAGTTGGAGATGAAGTAATGGTGTATCTGAGAAAAGAGAGATTTCTAGTAGGGACATACAACAAGATGAAGATGAAGAAGTTTGGACCATGTAGGATACTCAAGAAATTTGATTCAGGAAATGCATATGAAGTGGAGCTACCAGAGACATTGGGTATATCACCTATATTCAACATTGTAGACTTATATTAGTATCATGAAGGAGAGTCAAGTGATGACATAGTAGATGGTTTGAAGAATCAGTTACCACAACAACAACCAAAGTAGATAGAGGACATCTTGAATAACAAAGTTTGACACAGCACCAAACACAAGCAATACAAAGAATATTTAGTCAAGTCGAAAGGCAGACTGGAAGAAGATTCAACATGGATATCTCAGGCTGAGGTGGACCATCTTGGTTTTCCTCTATCCCTAACAAAGTGAGGGACTCACTTTTTCAACAACCCTGGGTGTCTGATGCAGGAGCATCCTAGGTTTCAAGGCAATCTTGCATCAATCAAAAACATTTGCATTCTTTTGTTTTCTTTCATTTTTAGTTTAGTTCAGTCATTTGTAGTTTCATCAGTTTGTACTACATTTTGTTGCATCTTCATATTAGAGATCGCGGAGTAGTACTTAGTATCTACATATCATCATCTACATCATATCCAAATTTTAGGTCTTTTAGACTTCTCTACTAAAAGTTATCACTATTAGAAGATCATCAGTTCTCACAGAGCAGAGCATTCAGATAGTCAGTTGAAGGAGAAGGTTTGTGGAGCACTTCCATGACTTGCAGAGCCAAATGTAACATATCACAAGGTGCATATGGATCAGATAGACCTTCCTTGAGGTCTACACCAAGTTTCAAGCATTTGCAGAGCATTACCAAATGTTGTAGGCCAACCTACCTTATTTCTACAAACTTCATTTCATTGGAGTTTGTAACCTCTTGTGGCCAACTAGTGTAGTCACGGTTAGGAGGGTCCACAAAGTGAACTATCCAGGTCATACAACTAGAGTAAACATAATGGAAATAACTCAAAGATATAAAGAAAATGTAGAATCATTTATTTAGTATATCTTAGAATTTAATACAAATTGGCTGACAACATGTAGGCTTACAATTAGGGCTCACATGACTGATTACATAATTACAGGATATGCACAAGATATAGCTTTAAATCTCCTTCACACAAAATTCAAACTATAAACTATGAGCTAATGATCAACTCCTTTCCTAGGTATCTATTACATCAATATATATTATCTCCAGAACATAAGATTCTTCTGCATCGGCCAAGCAAGGTCACAAACTCCAATGAAGAGTTGTAATGTGTGTACATAGATAGGTTAGACTTAAATGAATAGAACTCCTCTACAAATGAATGGAATGATGTGCAAATCTCATGGAAGGTCACACATGAAACAAAAAATATTGAATCATGTGTAATTTAGCTCCATAGGTCAGGAAATGCTCCACAAGTCTTCTCCTTTAGCTGATTGTCTAAGACTATCAGGATGCTCTGTTCTGAGAAAATAGTCAATCTTATGATAGTGATATCTCATAGGTAACTAATCTAAATGATCTGAGATTTGGATATGATGTGCATGAATATATCTAGATGATAAGTCCAACTCCACAAGGTCTGAAATGTAACAGTGGTAGAATGTAGACCAAAATACAAAAACTACTACTAACTGAATTGATTGTACTGAACTAGAAAATGAGAAGAAACAAACTAAAATACAAACAAATTGAAATGCAAATATTTTTGATTGATGCAAGATTACTCTTGAACCAGGGATGCTCCTTCATCAAACATTTGGGGTTATTGAAAAAAAAGTGAGTCCCTCACTTTGCCAGGGCTAGAGGAAAACCAAGACAGTCCATCTCAGCCTAAGAAATCCAAGATGAGTCTTCTTTTGGTCTACCTTTACACTTCACAAGATATTCTTTGTATTGCCTTCCTCTGGTGTTGCATCCAATTCTATTGTCCAAAATATCTTTAATTTGCTCCGACACTTGTTGTGGTAACTGCTTCTTCAAGTCCTCTTCAATGCTATCAATAAACTCTAATTCATGATACTGATATGGGTCTACAATGTTGAAAATAGGTGATATACCCAATGTCTCTGATAACTCCACTTCATATGCATTTCTTGAATTAAACTTTCTGAGTATCCTACATGGTCCAAACTTTTTCATCTTCAACTTGTTATATCTTCCAATTGGAAATCTTTATTTTCTCAAATATACCATCACTTCATCTCCCACTGTAAATTCTTTATGTATCCTCTTCTCATCTACCTTCTTATACTTGCTATTCATTTCCTCCAAATGCTTCTTGTCCTGATTATGTACTGTCTCCATGTGTCCTACAAATTCTTCTGCTTCTGCACTTCTCTTATCTTCCATACTGATGTCTCTCAACTCTGCTACTCCTCTAGGGTTAGTTCTTGTCACAATCTCAAATGGTGTTCTTCCAGTACTCCTATTCACTAAATTGTTATATGCAAACTCTGCTTGTGAAAGAATCAAATCCTAATTTCCTACCTTCTCTCCAACCAAACATCTCAACAAGTTTCCCAAACTCCTATTCACTACTACCTCTATCTGTCCATTAGTGAACTAAACTTCAAATCTATCTTCATCTTCTTCCAAAGTGTCTTCCAAAAATATCTTAGAAATCTTGTATCTCTATCCAAAATTATGCTCTTAGGTAATCCATGCAATCTCACAATCTCCTTGAAAAATAGGTCAACTACATGCACTACATCAGTTATCTTCATACAAGGTATGAAATGTGTCATCTTTGAAAATCTGTCCACCACTACAAATATTGAATCATGTCCCCTCTGTGTCTTCAGCAATCCCATTATGAAATCCATACTTATGTCTTCCCAAGGTCTCTTCGGTACTGTCAAAGATTTATACAACCCAGTATTCTGACTACTCCCTTTTGTAACTTGACAAACTCTACAACTCTACACAAATTTCCTAACATCCTTATGTATTTGAGGCCAAAAGTAATTTTCACTTACCAAAGCCACTATTTTATCAATGCCAAAATGTCCTACCAATCTACCACTATGTTTTTCCTTGATCAAATTGTCTCTCATGGAACTTCTAGGTATACATAATTGATTTCCTCTAAACAACATATCTTCCTAAATGAAATAGTCCAACCACTTACTCTTGTCTATCACAATAGGTTCCTTACATGCTTTCCAAGGTTTTACAAAATCAAGATCTTCTTCATACATGTTCTTCAATTCATCAAATCCCAACACTTCAACTCTCATCTATGTCAGCAAGTTCCTTCTCCTACTCAATGCATCTACAACTTTGATTTTCCACTCCTATGCTTCAATACAAAGGTATAACTCTACATGAACTTTACCCATCTCATATGTCTCTGATTCAACTTTCCTTGGTTGTTCAAATATTGCAAAGCTTGATGATCTGTATACAACACAAGCTCCTTAGGCAACAAATAATGTCTCCACTTTTTCAAGGCTTGAATTATGGAATAAAACTCCTAATCATAAACTGAATATCTTCTTCTTGCATCATTCAACTTCTCACTGAAATATGCTATAGGTCTACCTTCTTGACTTAACACTGCTCTAATTGCATTCCCACTTGCATCACAATCTACTTGAAATACCTTATTGAAATCTGGTAATTCCAACACAAGTTGCTCTGTCACTTTCTGCTTCAATAATTCAAAACTTTTATCTATTCCTAATGTCCACTTAAAGTCTTTTCTATCACCTCTCATTGTCTTTGTCTTAGGGCTACAAACTGAACTAAAATTTCTGATGAACTTCCACTAGAAAATAGCTATGCCATGAAATTATCTAACTTTGCCAATGCTCTCTGGTATAGGCCATTCCACAATTGCTCTCACTTTCTTGGGGTCCATCTTCAATCCTTCCGCAGAAATCACAAATCCCAAGTATACCATTCTTCCTTCAGGAAACTACACTTCTTGATGTTTATCAGCAATTTCTCTTCTCTCAGTCTCTGCAGTACTTGTCTCAGGTGCCACAAATGTTCTTCTTTTGTCTTATTGAAAATTAAAATATCATCCAAATATACAATAACAAACTTACCCAAGAATTTCTTCAAGACCTCATTCATCAATCTCATGAAAGTACTCAGTGCATTTGTTAATCCAAAAGGCATCACTAACCACTCATACAATCCTTCATTTGTCTTCAAAGGAGTCTTCCATTTATCTCCTTCTTTGATTATGATATGATGGTATCCACTCTTCAAGTCCGTCTTTGTGAAATATTTTGCTCCACTCAAACAATCCATAATATCATCCATCCTAGGTAAAGGAAATCAATATTTAACTATGATCTTGTTGATTTCTCTAGAGTTTGTACACATTGTCCATTCCCCACCTTTCTTTGGTGCTAACACTGCAAGTACTACACAAGGACTCAAACTTTCTTTGATCAAACCTTTCCTCAACAACTCATGTATCTATCTATTCAATTCTTCATTCTCTGTCAGTGTCATTCTGTGTACTGCTCAATTAGGCAAACTAGCTCCAAGCATAAGATCCATGTGATGACTGATACTCCTGATTGGTGGAAATCCTTTTGGTACATTATCTGATATGATGTCTTCATACTCTGTCAGCAACTCAGTTATCTACTCTGGTTGTGATTCTTCAGTCTCCTTCTTCAATGTTTTAGGCTTCTTAGAAATCAAAGCATAACACATATTCTCATGTCTTAAACCATCTAAAAGTTTCCTTCCATCTACCAAACAGATTCTAGCATTCCCACACACTTCACTCTTAGGATCATCTTCCAAAGGAATCAAAGTAATTCTCTTCCCATTTAATGTTATAGTGTATGCATTCTTTCTCTCATCATGTATAGATTTCCTATCATACTACCATGGTCTACCCAACAAAATATGACAAACATCCATAGGCATAATATCACACAATACTTCATCATGATAAGATCCAATATAAAATTTTACCAAGCATTGTTCACTCACTAGTACCTTATGATCATCCTAAATCCGTGCTATCTAATAGGGTATAGGGTGTTTCAATCTATATCTAATTTCAGCTTAGTCACCATCTCCTCTAAAACTAGGTTATCAGAACTACCGCTATCAATTATAACTTTACAACATTTACCTCCTTATTTGCATCTAGTTCTGAACAAACTTTTCCTCTGTAGTGGTTCCTCATTTGTCTCTGCTTGAAATAGTGCTCTCCTCATGACAAGTGATTCTCCTTTCTTAGGTTTACCAACTGAACTAGGTGATCCAATAGGTTCTTCTTCCACATAGGTGGCTCTTCCACTATTCTTTGTCCTCTTACTTGTACTCCCCTGATTACATTCAAATGCTCTATGTACTTCATCTCCACACTTAAAACAAGTTCCTCTAAATGTTCTCCTATTAGGTCCTCTTCCTTCTCTTCTATATCCTTCACTCTGGTATGGACTAGGGTTTCCTCTGTGGTAGAAAGTTCTATGATCTCTCTAGTATCCATTGTTATCTCTGTCCTCCTTGAATATGTTCACTTGTTTGTTTTGCTCTGCATATGATCTCTCTCCTCTGGAAAATGTTCTACCTCTCTAAAATTTACCTCCTCTACCTCTCTGTCTTTGATCATGCCTCTTGTTCAAATTCTCTTCAACTTTCAAGGAAAACTGATATGCTTCTTCTAATGTTGTCATTCTCACCAAACTCAGTTTTTCTTGAATGTTCAAACTTAGTCTATTGATGTATCTAGCCACTTTCTCCCTGCTTGCTTCACTATGTCTTGTCCTTATGATCATCTTTTTAAATTCTTTAGTGTACTCCTTCACAGATTTCTCCTTTTGTCTCAGGTTTTGCAATCTCTTCAATAGTTCCAACTCATAGTCAGTAGGTATGAACTGGTTCTTCAATTTTGTCACCATCCTGTCCCATTTTGTTATTTTTTCTTTTCCTCTTTTGTTTCTATCCAACTAAACTTCTTTCCACCATATAGTAACATGTCCTTTTAGCTTTATCTTTTCAAATTTCACCTTCTCTAGATCTTTAATTTCTTCATACTCAAAGTATTCTTCCATGTCATTTATCCAGTCAATCAATTCTTCAGGGTTCAAATTGACAATATAATTTGGTAAATCAACTCTAGGTCTTTTTCCAATCTTTGAAATAACTCACAACATCTTGAATTAATTTGATTATTCTTCTTTGTCATCTTCTAGGGTTTCACTAGTTTGATCAATGGATTGAAATTCCGCATCATCATCACTTTCAACATTAGGTCTAGGTGTAAGTCCTCTTCGCCTATCTTCTTCAACAACATCCAAGTGAACTCACATGGTTTTCATCATTTACATCATCTCATCCATTCTTCCAGCCATTGTTCCAATAGCAGGGATTCTCCTTGGCAGCATTATTCCTAGGATCAAGTGTAACTGCCTCAAAGTTGGTGATCAGGTACAAGGTGACAACTGCCTCACAATCGGTGATTAGTTGCAACACAAGTGACCTACCTCAGATTCAAAAATTTATTCATAGCAATATCTTATGGAATTCCTTCACCAACTTCACTCGATTCTCTCCCAAAGGTTCAAACTCTCACTCTGATACCACTTGGTGCAGTCACAGTTAGTAGGGTCCACAAAGTGAACTATCCAGGCTGTGCAGCTAGAGTAAACACAATGGAAACAACTCAATGATAAAAAAAATGTAGAATCAATCATTCAGTATATCTTAGAATTCAATACAAATTGGTCAATAGCATGCGGGCTTACAATTAGGGCTCACATGCCTGATTACAAAATTGCAGGATATGTACAAGATATAGCTTTGAAGCTCCTTCGCACAAAATTCAAACTATCAGCTATGATCTAATGATCAACTCCTTTCCTAGGTATCTATTACATCAATATATATCATCTCTAGAACATAAGATTCCTCTACGTCGGCCAAGCAAGGACACAAACTCCAATGAAGAGTTGTAACATGTACACAAATTGGTCAGACCTAAATGAATAGAACTCCTCCGCAAATGAATGGAATGATGTACAGATCTTAGGGAAGGTTAGCCATGAACCAAAAAATATCAAATGATGTGTAATTTAGCTCCACAGGTCAGGAAATGCTCTACAAGTCTTCTCCTTTCATTGATTGTCTGAGACTGTCAAGATGCTCTGTTCTAACAAAATAGTCGATCTTCTGATAGCGATATCTCACCGGTAACTGATCCAAATGATCTAATATTTGGATATGATGTGCATGAATGTATCTAGATGCTAAGTCTGCTCTACAAGGTCTAAAATGTAACAGCGGTAGAATGCGGACCAAAATACAAAAACTCCTACTGACTGAACTGACTGTACTAAACTAGAAAATGAGAAGAAACAAATTGTGATGCAAACAAACTAAAATGCAAATGTTTTTGGTTGATGCTAGATTGCTCTTGAACTAGGGATGCTCATGTATCACCGACGCAGAGGATTTCTTGAGCTAGGAGATGATATATATAGATCTCTTATAGGTTTTAGGAAGTTAGTTATTGATTAGTAGTTTCAGATGTGATTTAGAATCTGATTTCCTTTCCATAGGGCACTTCAATGCCATATCTTGCATATCTATTGTAACCCAGAAAGTGGACTTGTGAGCCCTTCGATTGTAGCCCACATGTTGCCAGCATATGAACATTCTAAATATATGATATATTGAGCATTTGAATCTTCCATTGCATTCTATATTTGTGTTATTTCCATTGTGTTGACTCTAGTTGCATGGTTTGGACAGTTCATTCTATGAACCCTCTGACCATGACTGCACCAAATTGAAGGCACATATTTTCTAAGCCTTAAACACCAATCACATGCATTTACTATGTGAAATGCTCAAACATGACTATGTAACCATATTACAATGCAGAAAAAAACCACTCAATAATGCAATTTGACATGAAGCTAAGTGAGTGTGTGCATGCATCAGGTTTATCCATTATGCCTATAGACACCTAAAAATGTCCTCAACTTGCAAACACCCTTTTCACACCAATCTCTTCCAAATTCCACATTCAACTATTAATTAAATAATTTTTATTTATTTAATTAATTAATTTTCTCATCTATGACCAATAATTAAATAAATTTTATTTATTTAATTATTTGTCTATTTTCCTCTATTTTTCCTCCATAATTAAATAATTAATTTTTAATTATTTAATTATTCATGCTCCAATATCCCCATTACTAAATTAATTTAAATAAATAAACAATTGTTTAAATTATGACCCTTACCTTAATTAAATATATCACATTTATTTAATTATGGGTACAATGATTCTCCCCCTTCAAATAAATTAAATAAATTGACTAAATTTATTTAATTTAATTCCCTCACACCTCATCATATTTTCAAATTTAAAATTCCCTCTTGTCCTTTTGTGAGAGGGAAACCCTAATCAATCCTCATCATTCATTTCCCTCAAAAGTCAACATCAAATCTTAGCTCTTCATTCAACCCTAGTATTCTATAAAACCACTCCACCAGCCTCATTTTGACATAACTTCCTAGCTTCCAAGATTTTGCTAAGTCAACACTTGAGCTTCACCTGATTGTTGCAGGTCTACAAATCTAAGAACATTATAGTAAAGTTGAGGAGAACAATGGAGGGAAGATACAAGTACCTTAGGAACATAGTTTATTTTCTTTGTTTGATGTGTTTCTAGGTTATTTGTACTCCATTGAGGAGTTAGGGATTGCATGAAATGTATTTTGCACATTTTGATGTTTTACCCTAGCTTACATTGGTGAACCTGACGTGAAACAAACAATTTTTTTCAATTTTGGGAACTTGAATTTTGTAAGTTGCTCCCTGCCTAAAACAGACCTTGCCATTGAGTCCAAGAGGCCTCGTAGGTAAAAAAACAACATAAAACTTGACCTATTTTGCTCATTGTTGAATTTTCATAATTTTTTTAATTTTTTTTATTTACCAATCTGTTCCATATGGATCCATACTGTACATGTAGGTTTACTAGTCTTTGCAGTGTTCCTTGGCTATGATTGCAAGCTTGTGGTTGTGGGTTTAATGATTCATTGTTGCAAGATATTACAGGTTGGCCTCTGTTGCAAACCCTAAATGTCACTATCCTAAAACCATGGTGGACATCTTAAAAATACCCTCCACCTGCTCTTCACAACCCCATCACAACCATTGGTGGTGACCAACACCACTTCACCACCTACTAACCTTTGTGTTGCCACCAATTTCAAACCACTCTATCATTGTTTTCTACCACTTATAATTCTAACACCTCTGCGAATACTCTGTCGTCGTCCTCTGTGCTTTTGTCACCACCTTTGGGTGATGTCGGTGCCACAGTCACTGCCTTTTCAAACCCTAAGCCCTAAACCACTAAACTGCCAACCACTAATAAACCCTAGCTAAGCCCTAAACCACCATCGCTAGCTAAGCCATAAACCATTGTCATTAGCTAAGCCCTAGTGACCAACTCCCAAACTTTGCTTGTCCATTCACCAACGTTAACCTTCCTTCAAATCCTCTATCAGCCTTCATTTTGCGATGGTCACCACAAACATTAACTACGAGTGTTGGCTTTGGTCTATAGACCTTAGCATATATTTTTACCCTAGACTTTAGCCTTTAATGTCAATGGTCATCTTGGTAACCAGCGGTGAAGGGGGGGCTAATGCCCCCCTGTGCTTTTTATTTTTTTCTTCTTCATAGCCCTCAGTCATATGGGAGACTGAGGGCTCCTCTTAACCTTGACCACAGACAATGATCACCACATCTTGTAAATAGCCATGTGTGACCATAGAGAAGGAGACTGCTAGCAGTTAACTCTAGACTACCAAGCCTACTTCATTCCTCCTCATGCCCTAGACATGATGTCTTTTTATTTTCATCATAACTTGGTCAAAAAAAGTTGAAATTTCACAAAACAAGTAGCTTTGCAAAGATGATTTGCCTAGCTTCACTATGGAGAAGAAATTTTTAGGTGAATGTATCGTTTTGTTTAGTTTTTTGAATCAAAGTCAACCTTAGTCTTAATCTTCAAACACGCATAACTTGAGCAATTTTTATCATATTTTGATGAAATTTTTTTCAAACAGCTTAGAATTTCATGTACTATCTGATGTTGCTATCCATTTTGTTGTGACTAATCAATTTTATTAGATATTTTCTAGATTTCCTATTGCAAGTTTCTTATCCTCTTTTCATCTTGGTGGCTTTCAATAAGGGGTGTTGTACTTTCTATTTTATGTTTTACACATTAGGATAGAGGGATTTTTTTTATACTGATGTTTGATTTGCAGCATTGTGGCATTCATTGGGAGAAGATTTCTATTGCAAACTACTAACAAATTTTGTGTAGGGTTTCATCTATGTGTGTTTGTGTTTTAACATGGGAACACTTTCTTTGGTGTATTAAAAAGAACAACTTGCATGATCACACTCATTAGGATTAAAAAGAACAACTTGCATGTTCTCACTCATTTGGGCTTAAAAAAGAATCATTGTCTTCCTGGTCTTGTGAACTTGCTTGTGTTTTGAGGTGTGTATGCTCTTCCCTTGTACTTTATGTGATCTTGGTAATAAAAAATACTTCTCAACACTTTCATTGTCACACCACACATTTGGTTTTTTAAAGGTTAATGAACTCTTGCTAGTTTGATCAAGTAACATGTGTATGCTCTCTCCTCGCATCTTTGTATGACCTTGGAGATCAAAAGAATTTGCTTGTCACTTTTGTATAACCCTTTAGATAGGGCCTTCCTTTGAGACACATCCGTATGGAGAATTCATTGGAGACCTAAAGTGGTTTTTCCCTCCAATCGCTATAAAAATAGATTAGGTGAAAGCCAAATCTAAACTACCATTAGCCGTTGTTGTACAGTGCCCATCTGAAAGTGCAAGCTACCCACATTTACGTGAGGTATTTTTAGTACCACTAGTAGGATTGGTCAAAGACTTAAGTGGCTTGCTAGATGCTCACAAGGTGGTAAGTCCTTGAGTTGTGACTAGAAGACAAACTAGTTAGAGGCCAACCCTTAATGATTGAGTTTTATTGGCATCACTCTTAGTGCAAGGGATGTGTACCACACCCTAAAAGTTACTCACCATATGAACTCCCTTGAGACAAGATGAAAATCCTTGGCTTAGCATAAGATACACGTATCTTTCTGAGGAGAGGGTGATTGGGTTATCCTTCTAGGCCTGGAGTTCCCTATCCATCCTCTTTCGAAAGACAAAAGTGTACACACCCCCTTTTACGGTGTTCCTACATTTGCGTCAAAGGAGCTTCCAAGTAAGTGGGACTGAGTGTTGCACCATTGGCCAATGACCTTAGGGATAGGAAGTGTTTTATGTGTGTAAAGTGTCTTCAAATTGTGTTAGCCCTGTGAAAATTGGGGTGGATAACCCTTGAACATACACATATGTTTACAAAGTCAAGAGTCACCAAAATAGCCAATCTGAGTGCCAAGTGTTTTTTGTGTGTGTGATGTGTTTTCTCATTTTCCAAACAAATTGCCCAAACAAACATAGAAACAATACACCTCAATCCTAGGGAAACCTTTAAGCATCTACCTTCCCTATCGAACTCAAACTGCAATTGTATCAACATACCTAAGACTTGCATATTCTATTCTGGCATCCATTTCATTCCTTTAAGTTTAGGTTTCATCGCATAGTTAGGTCATTCTAAATTATTGCATTTAGCTCACCTTAGGTTATCAAAATTAGCCCTTGTCATCTTTAGGAATCATCTTCTTTGAGGTTGAGACATAAGAGAATTTATCAATCCTTAACTACATTATAGTTACGAACTTGGATTGTAAGAGCTTGATATCTCTTTCAAACAATCTACCACAATTTGGGCCTAATACTCATAGTTTAGGTCCATATTTCCAAATCAGCATGTGAGTCTCAACTCATTAGTCTAGTTTGGCTTACTTCAATCACCATTTCCTTCAACATTGTTATTTCAAGGTTTTGATAAATCCAATTAGTACTTTGATAAGGTTATAGTTTGACATTAGTATCCTCTTGGATCAAATTTATTGAAGTTGACACCCATTAGCCTTGAGCATAGCCTTAGTCTCATTCATTACCTTAGTCTTAGCTACATCCCAAAACATTGGTATCATGTATGCTCACTTTGTGTCATTGATCTTAGTTGCATTTTCCATCCCCATATTTCATTTTCATAGTGTATTACCAACCTTGGTTGCATCCCTATAATTCCAAAAAATACCAAAACATAACATAGGACATGGTCATCTCATATTAGCATCCTTATTTGCATTTAACAAATCTTATACCAAAAATATAGTATAGTGCACTTTGCATTATCATCCTTAGGTCACTACCATTTCCCTCATCTAGAAAGTCTTATATGGTAGAGACATGATTGCAAAAAAAGAGAAAGGGAGTAGATTCCTCTAGTCATCCTTATAGTGATCACATAGACACAATGAAATTTGGATCCTCCTCTAATGATATCCCAGAATCTAACTCTCATATGGCAAACCCCTTTGATAATTATACCTTGCATGAAACAGAACAATGGGTTATGTTGGCAAGAGACACTATATGGATTCATGATTGTTGTCATTGATGGCAACAAAGTTCATCCCACACATCCGTAGGACATGGTGTGTCTCTACCGGAAGTCAGAATGAAGAATGTGGTGGTCCGGTAAACAAGAACAGAGCATGTGGCAAGGTCTGACAGACAGGTCCGGATCTCTCAGAGGAAGTATCTTGGTGAAGTGCAGATTTGGGGAAGTAAAGAGTACTACCTTGAGTGATAGATTCCAAGGTTTTAGCCTCTGGTGATAGATGAGGTAAAAGATATGAATACTTGAGTACCGGGTTCCTGAGTGACAGTGTGAATAGAGGAAGAACTGACTGACTGAACATCAGACTATTTTCTGGATGCGTTTCTGATAGTGGTAAAGGTTATGAAGACATGAATTATGTTTGGCCAACATGATTAATGATTTCTACAAGTATATGCTTGATCCGCATTACTTGATGTGCAAGGATTCAATCGACAGAATAGAGTTTGTGAGAAGATTGACTATTCCGGGTGCTGACT
Organism: Cunninghamia lanceolata; assembly: GCA_027924645.1. Taxonomy (NCBI): domain Eukaryota; kingdom Viridiplantae; phylum Streptophyta; class Pinopsida; order Cupressales; family Cupressaceae; genus Cunninghamia; species Cunninghamia lanceolata. Next base: position 1,947,539 of record BSBN01000609.1, read on the forward strand.
AGAAAGATAATGAAATCACTTGTGCAGATATATATAGGATGGATTTAGTTGTGAGAAGTCATAGTGTGACATGTGATATGCGAATAAAATCAGAGCAGAGCAGAAACAGTAAGGAAGGTCCGGTATGTGAAAGGAAAGCAGCATAAGAGAAGAAGAAAGATGAAGTGCAGTACATTAGTGTACTGAGCCTAACCGGAACTAAAATTCAGCATATGTGGATGCTACCAATCAGTTCAAGTACTGTATAACACTCTTTTGTAGATAGTGTGTCTCTTGTAGGCAGTGTGCCTCCTTGTGAGCAGTGTGCTCGGGCAGTGAGCCCTAATTGGCAAGTGCCATTTTGTATTTCCTTATTGTTCTAATAGAGAATAATCTTTGGGTTAATCACCCTGTGGTTTTCTCCCTTAATAGGGTTTCCACATCAAAAATAGTGTCATGTGTATCTCCATTTCATGGTTATGTTTGCTTGTTTGAATTAATGTTGCATTGATTAATAAGAAAGTTTAGAAAAAGAAATAATTAGGATAACTGATTCACCCCCCTCTCAGTTATCAACAATTGGTATCAGAGCTAAGTTCCTCCTAACAGAGCCTCACAGCTTGAAGAAGATCTGGGAGGTCAAATGGATGCATATGGTTTAAGGGAGCAACTCAAGACTGCCCTTGATGATCTTGAACAGTCAAACTCTAAAGTCAATGAATTAAAGGAAAGACTCAAACAGGCTAATGATTTCATGAGAGAACTAAAAGACAAATTAAGTCTTTCTATGAAGAAGAGAAAGGAGCTGCTTCAGCAATTGGCAAGACAAGGTGAAGCAAATAATGCAAATGAAGAGCTGAAGGAAAAAAAATGAGTTGTGTGAAAAGTTATCAAAAGAAATCATTATGGTAAGACATGAAATGGAATCAGGAGTCATGAAGTTTACCCAAGAAGTTGAAGAGAAAATAAAAACTAAAGATAATCTAAGACAATCTCTCAAGGAGAAATTAGAAGATTGCCACCAGATGGATAGAATTATCAGACATCTTGAATCTGATCTTGAAGATGCTAAAGATAATGAAGAAAAACTTGAGGATCAAATTCTCTCTAAAAAGGGATCTTCAAACAGCAAATGAGTATAAAGAGAAATTCAAGACAAGTTATGCTCAACTTGAAGTTCTTCTTGGAAGTCAAAAGAAGGTAGATGACAAGTGTGGTTTGGGATATGAGAAAGGAGAAAGCTCTGGATCCGGTCAGAAGAATTTTGGATCAGAAAGGAACAGGCCTAGAAGACCTCCGGTAAGACAGCCCAATGCTCAAAGATATCCATTCTTCAATGGATATTGCCACAGCTACAGTCACTTTGGTCACAAAGCTAATCAGTGCAGAAAGAGAATGAGTTAGACTAATTCATCCATCTCCTAACAGTGTTTTAACTACAAAAGGTATGGTCACAAGTCTCATGAATGCATAAATATGCAAATGAACAAATCATTCAATGGTAGATGCTTTGCATGCAATAGAGTAGGTCATATGGCTAATCAATGCAGATCAAGAGGATATCAGTCAAATATGCAAAGAAATGTTGTTTGCCAAATCTGTAATAGGTCCAGTCATAATGCAAAAGCCTGTAGAAGCAAGAATCAGGACAAAAGAGGTCTGGTATATCATAATCAGAATCAAGATAAGGGTAAACAAAAGATGAATGCAGATGAAGTTAAAAATGAGATGAGCAAGATTTGGGTGAAGAAACATACTGAGAATGTAGAGGTTGGATCCGCACCAGACTCTGGTGCTGATATTCCTTCCAGAAACTGAAAAGTGAGCTCTGGCTCAGGGGGAGACACAAAGAAAACCTTGTTCCCCCAGCCAGTCAATTGGTGTCAGAACTGGCACAAGAAGAGTTGTGGATTGAAGGAGTCATAAGGGATATATTCAAACAAATTGTGGTTAAGATTTGGAAGATCTGCAAGATGTTTAAAGATCAGGGTTGATCCGGTTCTTCCAATCACCTGAATAAGGCAAACCAGAATAATGTAGGTCGAGCATTTATTCTAATCTGATATTACAGCTTGTGGAGCAATATAAGGGTTTTTCATTAATCACTCGTTCATTCTACACTTAAGAAGAAACGAAAAGCGGGGCTCTGCAACAAAATTTCTCAAGTTCATCGAAGATTACTTGCAAAAGTCATTACTTCCAGAGATCAATCCAACCAACTCCATGAAACCAATAGGCGCAAAAGGTATTTTCCTTTTCAAATATCTCACTGCAAATCTCTTGATAATGGGTACTCTGAATATTGTAAAGATTTCTGATAGACCTCGCCCTACATTTAAGAAACATCCATACAAATCCTTGGAGGTAGACCCCCTAGGTGCATTTTCTAGTGTTCCGCATGGTGTTTTGCACACTGAAGATATTAGGGTTTATATACATGCAAATGTTGAAGAGTTTGGGGAATTCAAACCAAGAGATATCTATCACAAACAACTGTTAGATGATTCATTTGAGCTCAAACCCCAATACATAGGCCTCCAGAACAAGCACTTTGCACAATACATACATTTCCCCTGTTTTACGGAGGATGAATGGGTTAGGTACATTTTGAGTAGAATACATGACAATTTCATGTGGTTAAATAGACCATTCAAGATCACTAAAGATGCCATCAAGGCAGTTACCAGACTACACTCATCCGGTGGGATTCCTGTTCTTAAATCTGTAAAGAACCAAACTGTGAGTGAGGCTACTGGATCTAAGTTTGACAAAAGAGCAATGACAGTAGATGACATCACTGATCTAGATGTCAAGTTTTCTTCTATGATCATTGGATATAAGATATATCATTCTAGCAGAGAAAATTCTGTACCTGGAACTACCATCTATACCGCTTATGAAATGCTAAGAAAGGATGCAGACTATGATCATTGCTAGCTTCTCTTGAACCAACTCATGGAGAATCTGTAGAAAATAAAGAAAGATAAAAAGAATTCATTCAAGTATGGTGGATTGATATTGTGCTTAGTCTTCTACTTTATGAATGAGCTTCCCAGATCTAATGGCTAGGTATGGGAGAATGATAGACCGGTAGCTATCCAAATTAGAGATTATTTACATGGACTTGGTGACAACAAAGCACAAAATACAGCTCTGTGGGGATATTTCAAGAACTTTCAAAACATGATGCAAGCAAGAGAAAGGATTCCCCAATCTCTTGTTGAGAAATACAAAGACATAATTTGCTTTATGTTAGAGACTGATTAGTGCCTAATGGAGGTAGTAGAACCAAGAACTATATGGATCATGCCCATGGGGTATGAGGTTGATGAACAAATTGTGGAGCTACATGTTCAACACATGCTAAGTCAGCCTAAGGATCCAAAAGCATAAAGGTTTGGAACCTTTGAGGAGCTGAGTATAAAAATTCATGTTGAACTTAGAGAACCAGAGATCAAGAGGAAGGTGAGAAAAGAAGTAGAAAATATTGCTCAAGGCCTTGGCATCTCAAAGGAGGCAATTGATGCCCACAAGAAAAGGATGGAAAGGGTTGAGGAAGAGAAGAAAGAGGCAGAAAAGAAAAGCAAGGAAAGTGCTCTAGTAGAAACCTCCACCCAGACCAGATCATCAAAGAGATCTGCACCTGTCACAGCCAAAAGCTCAAGAACATCAAAATTGGAAGTCCAGGCATCCGGCAAAAGAGAGAAAAGATCAAAGACAAAAGCCACAAGGGCTTGTGCAAGTCAAAGAGATGAAGAGGAAACTGAATCAGATAAGGGGGTAAAGGAAATAAATAAGCAGAAGAAGAAAGGATCTAGTAAACCCTCCACAGGCCAAGACAAGGAAGAAATGGTAGAGGAATTTGTTGAAAAGCCCACCCTGTCTCTAGAAAGTGTAATCAAATCAGTCATTGTAGATGGAAACCTTCAACCAATGGCCAAATTCTATGATGATTACAATGAGGCTGACCAAAAGATCCTACAGGAAGCTACAATCAGGTATCTGAACATATACAATAATGCTTTCATTGAAATTATATCTCTAATTCCTAAGAGCCTAGAAAAGGAGTTAGAAATGAGAAAGAACAATGCCATGGCAAAAGACATTGAGATCCAGGAACAGATAGCTATTCAGCTATATCCTTCAATCTATCCCAAAACAATGAATATGATATTTAAGGATTACAAGGATGAGTTCAGGAGAAAAGTAAAGATGAATCAGCTCATGCTTGGTGAGACTGACAAGGTAGCCAAGGACATTGAAGAGATTCTCTGGAAAGCCTTCAAAAGATTTAATCTTCCTATTATAGAGGACTTGGGTACTGATCCCTCAACCACAAGTGTTGTAGAAGAAACTACTGTGAGAATGACAAAAGAGGTGGGCACTGAACAGACTAACATTTCTCCTCTGGTTTCCCCTACAGTCTCCAGATCTAAAGGAGAAGAAAAATCACAGGAGAAAGAAGCAGAGGTAAAAGAAAAAGAAGATGACAGTGCTAAGGTTGCAGAAGGAGAGAAGACCTCAATAGAAAAGACCACAACTACTAGTGGTGAGAATGTAAGAGGAGAGAAAACTCAAAAGGACAACTCCAAGATTGCAGAAGAGAAAAAACATCTGTCTCCGGCAAGAGACACTGTACAAACTGTCCAAGAATTCCTGAACAAAGAAACAATGGAGATTGATGAACTGGAGCTTCTACAAGGCCCATTCAATTTTGATTCTCTTTCTCCGGTACAAACTATGAAGATAGCTTCATTTGCTAATGCAAAAGTGAAAGAAAAACTCTTAAAGTCTCATATGGAAGACTGTGAGTTGATAGAAGTTGCTTCTGGAGTGCTTGAAAAGATTATGCCATCAGTTCAGAAAGATCCCACAGCCTCCACTTCTGGTAATCTCAAAACTCTAGTCAGCAGTGTTAATACACATTTTGATTCACTAGAGAAGTCAGCAGAAGATAAGGTCCGGAAGGAATTTCTTGCAAAAAGATTATTAGAGGTACAAGGTTTGATAAGTAATGATAGGAGAAATATGAGTATAGGGATAAAGAGCTTAGAAAATGTTCTTATAGATGGCAGAAAAATATACAAATTTTGTATTTCATGGTCCAAAGTAACAGTAGAGATTGAGAAGAAAATAAAAGAGCAAGAGGATAAACTACTAAGTTTGTCTCAAAGTTTTGATCCTCTCTCTTCCTCCATAGTCAATCAAGAGTGTCAGACTATTGCAATCACAACTACAATAAAGAATTTTGAGAAGGAAAGGAAGAACATGATCAGCCGGATGGGTGAACTTAGGAGGATCATTATCCCTAAGTTAGAGGCCATGCATGAGGCCATAAGTGAAGCTCAAATCACAGCCCAGACAAATGATCCAACAGATCTAAAAAGGGCAGATGCGTTTGCATTCCTGTTGAGCGGTCATATCTCAATTTTGGACCAAATGAAGCAAAGTTGGGCTACAGAATTTATTCAATTGAAGACAACTTTTGCAGACATACTTAAGTATATGTAAGTATGCCATATGTATATACTTATGTGACTAAGTATAGTAAAATTTTTGAAAATTTTGGTGTGCAGATCCTACCCTTTGCCATTGATGTCAAAGGGGGAGTGAGGAGCAGTGAAAAATGAGGAATCCAACTAAGGGGGAGCTTCGGAAAATGTATATAAAGATAGAGCATCAACCAAGGGGGAGCATAGTGTAAACACTTAGTCATTTTTCACTAAGTGTTGCCATCAATGCCAAAGGGGGAGATTGTTGGCAAGAGACACTATATGGATTCATGATTGTTGTCATTGATGGCAACAAAGTTCATTCCACACATCTGTAGGACATGGTGTGTCTCTACTGGAAGTTAGAATGAAGAATGTGGTGGTCCGGTAAACAAGAACAGAGCATGTGGCAAAGTCTGACAGACAGGTCCAGATCTCTCATAGGATGTATCTTGGTGAAGTGCAGATTTGGGGAAGTAAAGAGTACTACCTTGAGTGATAGATTCCAAGGTTTTAGTCTCTGGTGATAGATGAGGTAAAAGATATGAATACTTGAGTGCCGAGTTCCTGAGTGATAGTGTGAACAGAGGAAGAACTGACTGACTAAACATCAGACTATTTTTTGGATGCGTTTCTGATAGTGGTAAAGGTTATGAAGACATGAATTATGTTTGGCTGACATGATTAATGATTTCTACAAGCATATGCTTGATCCACATTACTTGATTTGCAAGGATTCAGCTGACAGAACAAAGTTTGTGAGAAGATTGACTGTTCCGGGTGCCGACTAGAAAGATAATGAAATCACTTGTGCAGATATATATATATAGGATGGATTTAGTTGTGAAAAGTCATGGTGTGACATGTGATATGCAAATAAAATTAGAGCAGAGCAGAAACAGTAAGGAAGGTTTGGTATGTGAAAGGAAAGCAACATAAGAGAAGAGGAAAGATGAAGTGCAGCAGATCAGTGTACTGAGCCTAACTGGAACTGAACTCTAGCATATGTGGATGCTACCAATCAGTTCAAGTATTGTATAACACTCTTTTGTAGACAGTGTGTCTCTTGTAGGTAGTGTGCCTCCTTGTGAGCAGTGTGCTCAGGCAGTAAGCCTTAATTGGCAATTGCCATTTTGTATTTCCTTATTCTTCTAACAGAGAATAATCTTTGGGTTAATCACCCCGTGGTTTTCTCCCTTAACAGGGTTTCCACATCAAAAATATTGTGTCATGTGTATCTCCATTTCATGGTTATGTTTGATTGTTTGAATTAATGCTACATTGATTAATAAGAAAGTTCAGAAAAAGAAATAATTAGGATAACTGATTCACCCCCCCTCTCAGTTATCAATAGGTTACCCAACAAGAGATAGAGGAAGCATCCCTAGACCCAAGGCTCTTGCAAATTTTAGATGAAATGATAGCAGCCAATCCCCAAACCTATCTCACGAGACTCTTACAACATGGCACTAGACTTCCCCCAGGTTTAGATATAAATATGATAATAGGCACACCCTCTAACAATGCAACTCAAGGTCATGACCATGAAAGCTCTTCAAATAGCCATTTGAACCTTAGGAAAGAACATGTCCATATACCCTTTAGGGAAATTGTAATGTTGGAAAATGTCCCCTTAGGGGCTTTTCCCTCAAAAGGTTTAGCTCCTGGGTCTTTAGTGTGCATTTAGGACATTTTGCATAATAATTCAACATCCCGATGGAATGAACCCTGAGTATCATGACAAATGGGGCCTAGGGGAACCCCTTAAACCTAACCCTACCCAAAATAGGAGGGAGCACTTGGGCACCCATGCCCTAGTCCTACCCTATTTTGGGTCAGCCCCAAATTTCTAGTGTCAGTTTATTACCATTAATTGGTCCCTAAGCCAACGCAGTAAGTTTGAATTTACAAAATCTTGGCAGGAATGTTTGTAGTACATATATAAGCATGTTTAGGCATTCATTTGTAAACTAGATTATGTTCATATGATTTTGTCATCCTAAAGGTGGTTCAAGGCTTTCATTGTGTTGCAAGAGCAGATTTGTATTGTCTATGTGTTTGTGTTTGCAGATTTGAGCATCCATCTCCTCATGGAATGAAGAGCTTCTTCCTCCCCTAAGATCTTCACTACAAGGTGACATCTATTGTGATTATTGAGCATTTATCATTTGGTTTTTGCCTCTGCCTCCCAAGGCACGCACTCTATATCTGACAATGGTGTTCAGAAGGCTTGAATGTCTCTCTAGGGCTTGACTAAGGCAAGCCTCTAAACACCACAACCCCGTCCCAAGGTTTTCATGATTGTAGGTTACAGATTGGAGTTGTAGATAAAGTGAAGTTGCAAGAGGGTACAACAAAGTCTCAAAATTGTAGATTAGTGAAAGAAATAGCTACCTGGACTAGGGCACCTGCTCATTAGTCCTCAAAGTTTTAAAATAAGAAAATTTCTGATACATCAGATACAGGTTGCAGACCTTGTTTCCAGATCTCAACAAAAAGTAGGGGCTTGTACTTAGGTTCCCACTCTTTAGTCCTTGACTTTTCTACCTCTAAACCTTGAAAATAGGTGCACAATTATTTGTTATTTTACATCTTTCTACAGAAGCATTTTTTGTAATTCATCTGTTTACTGTCGTATTTGCATAATTAGAGTTTCAAGGTACAATTGAGCATAAGAGAAGGAAATTGTCAATCAAATCATAAAAATCCAAGTTTTCCTACATCTCATAGTGAACTAGGGTAGGATAGTACATTGCAACTCGACCCTAGGTCCTTGAATGAAAGGGTGAAAGGAGGATATACACGCAAACTACCAAAAACCAATTATCCAAATTTTACCCTTTACATTTTGGTGAACCTGTGTTATTGGACTTTTTTGCACCTTGTTGAGTGTTTTGATTCATATTTACATTAATTTCATTCATTCATATAGTCATTCATCTTATTGCATTGGAAAACTTACAAAAAAGTTGAAAATTTGTAAAAATTGAAAATAAATTTGCATGCTAGGGTTTCTATTTTGCATCAATTAATTGGAATTTGATCAAATTTATAATTTTTTTATTAGATAAGATTTAAATTTTAGAAAACTATAAAAATTCAATAGCTTACATTGCATTTTTATCATAAAATTGCTAGGGTTTTGTTGAAAATTGTTGATTTTGCATATAACCTAGTAACTCCAAAATCTAGGGTTTGTAGGTAAAATATTGTTTCAGATATTTCTACTGATTTTATAGACTCATTAAAATTTTAATTTGTATTTAGTCTTGCATCTTAGAACAAATTTGCATTTAGAATTTAAAAATTTGCATTTTTGCATAGAAAAATTTAACAAAAACTAGCATTTTTCATTAGATTTGCACTTGCATTTTGCATGTTAGGGTATGGAAATCATTTTCAGATATGAGTGTATTTCATTTTCATAATAATTAATCTTGCAAAACATTCATATAGCATTTTGTGTCAAGATCCCAAACCTAGGGCTTCAAAAACTTTGATTTTCACTAGATTTGGCCTTATCAACTCTCTAAATTTGCACCATAGTTGAGTTGTGAAGGATATTTTTTGCACTAATTGGTTTTTATCAGGGTAATCATTTTCTTCCCCTCCTAAAAATCTTCACAACACCTTTTTATCGGGCTCTTGTATTCAAAATTTGGTGAAAAATTGCATTTTTTGCTATTTTTGCCCTAAGGTTTGGCCTAGTTTGCACTGCAAGTGTTTTGTAACAAATTTTATGGATTGAGGTGACTAATATCATCAGTATTATTTTATTCACCTCCTTAAATTCTTTACAACACCCCTTTTTCTAGGTCTTGGAATTGAAAAATCGTGAAAATTTGCCTATTTTTGCTATATTTTCACTAGGGTTTGACTTTGAGTGGCACTAAAATTATGTTGTGATGAATATTTTGGCATTAAGAGGCTGCTATTACTGATATAATTTGATTTCCATCATCATTTTTCCTCACAATACCCTTTTTCATGTTCTTTTGCATTGAGATTTGGTGAAAAATCGCATATTTTAGTGTATTTTCACTATATTTTGACTTGGCATCATCTTAGAACTGCATCAAGAGTGTGTTGTGAAGAATATTATTGCTGTATTGGACTGATATCAGAAATATAATTTTCTTCTCCTGATCAAAATACTTACGACACCTTTGCTTTCACTTATTAGCATTGAAAAAGTACAAAAAATCAAACATTTTAGGTAATTTTTGCATATAGTGTTACACTTCTCTTTTGCATACTTTTGAAAAACTTTTAAAAATATGATCTTGCATTGATTTTAAAACATATATCATGGATACTTCCTTGGAATCTCTATGTACATACATCATAGACATTGATCATTTCTCTAAATTCACCGATAAATGTCCTCAAGTTTTTGAACAAGTAGCATACATTCATGATGTTGACCTCTCTATGTGCTCCACCTATGAAATCATTTGTTGTATATCTGATTTTGATAGCTTCACAAACCTCATGTCATTATATCCTTGGATATTAGATGATCTTACTAAATTCATGTTCAATAATATATATACTAGTGACGACCTCAAAATGTTAGGTGAAGCCTTAGATGACTTTTTAGAACATTCCTCACAGGCACCTGTTGCTAAAACATGTGATGATAACTTAGTGGTATCTATTGTGCGATTGCACAACACACCCCATTTTGACTTCACAAAACAAGGACCCAACCTTTTGTTTGGCTTGGCCTATGTTTCTCCTTGCTGGCAGTCTGGTAAAAGAAAGTAGGACATATGATCCTGCATAAAGGGGGCTGGGTAAGTCATCATGATGAGGTAAGTTTTTTCAAAGTTAATATTTTATGACAATAACCTCACGATTGGATAGATTACAAAATTTCATGCAAGTTTGCTTTTTGGATCACCCTAATATTCCTTAGGGTGTGAAAGTTATGAACAGTCAAAGTCTTGGTCAAACCTGATATTCCGATCGGAGGATCATATTTCTTAACAATAGTCATATTATAAAAGATCACCCCGATCCAATTTTATCACCTGATAGATCATGTAGTTCACGACATGCAGACGTTAATTTTAAGTGGTAGTGATACTTACCCGTCAAAAAACGTCATATATTTTACGGGCGTCATATTTTGAATATCGCCTGATATTCAGAATATCACCCTACCTTTTGAATATTACCCTGTCGCAAAATATCACCCTAGAGTTAATTATCCTAATGACATCATTAAATCCTGAACAACAAAGAATCACCCTGATGATGACATCATTTTCCTCTTTACCTCGCGGAGGTATATTTCTAAATATCACCCCATCTAACAAACATGACGATGACATCATGGTGCTATAATGATAAATCAAGTCATTATCAAGATGACGTCATCTTGATATTCTGAGAAGAAGGTCACTTAAGTTTTGAAGGTCATCATATTCCAAACATCACCTGACATTTAGAACATACCCTGATTTTAAAACATAGCCGGATATTCTCAATATCACCTGATATTTTGAAAGATCATCCTCCTCTTCTTACCACACAACAATTAATGCCATTAATGCAGTAGGTGGTCCCTGCTGATTGCTAGTGCGATGATAACACCTGGCAACATCCAGAGATTTCCATGTAGTAAATCAATGATTAAGATCAATTCAGTTAGATTTTGCCCTAAGTGACCAGATGAATGGATTTAAAATGAATTTACGTCATTATACACTTACCTTGCAAAGAAACGATAAGTTGTAGAGCCAAGTTCTCAAACCATCACAAGAGCTACCTATTAAAGCATACAACTTGCTGGGAACAAGACACGGGATCAACAACGGTATTTAAATTCATTCCGTTATCATCAGCATAATTCAGTAGCATAAACGTATCAGGTAAGTAATTTGAAACCTTCCTCCTGTCATTCTCTGCATATCCAGGTAGTATAATGTCACTGATTTGAGGTTGTATGTTTTGTTTACTGAATATATATATACACAATGCTATAAAGGTATAATATATGTGCATGCATGATGAGATATCAAATTGTAAGAAAAGTTCCTGTTCATTACAAGAAATCATGGTAGACAAGAGATTGTTTAAGTCCAAGGATGAATTCGTTAAACCGATGTTTGCTCAGCCTAAAGGTGTGCAATTTAAATATGGAGTTATAGGAGATACACATCAAGGAAGTACAGATTTGTCAACATGGTCAGCTAAAATGAGTGATAAAAAGAATAACAGTACCTTGCTGGATGCCGTATTTGTATCTAGAATGTGGAATGCAGCTGGTTTCCCATATTCCATGGAGGCTCCTGAGTTAGTTATTGAATGTGCTAGAAATTATAATCCACACACAAGAAAGGTGGAGAAGCATAGCAGAATATATGCAAATCTGTCTATCAAGGGCCTTGCTGCTACCTTCAATCTATAATTGGGAAAGAAGGTTGTTAGCATGGATTTTAAGAAATTGGAAGTAGAATATGAGAATAACAAGAAGACTACCAAGAAGAGAATGTACCAATGGAGGGTGAGAAATAGTCCTTATCTTGTAGCTGCCAAATTGCCGGTACATTTGTATAAGTTTGATTTTGATGAGGAATAACAATATATGATTGCCCTACTCAGTCAAGTAATGGGCCAACCAAACGCTAGGAGCTTCAAGGACTGGATGTATGGCATCATCCTGATGTCCCTCTACACATAGAACATGCCATTGTGAGCCAAGATGATAAGCGATGCCCTGCATGATCAACCCATAAACCTAGGAGGTGCAGAATGTTCTTTTCATATGACTTCCTACATAGTTTATTCATGTACCTACAAGGGTACATTTGATGCATTGACAACAGAAGGAAAGATTGGTGGCAGCACCAATGATGCTCACATCTGGGATCATTATCCCTAGCTGCAAAGGTAGAATTACGTCCAGGACTACAAATTAGTAAATCATACATTTTCAATGCATCTAGTCAGAACAATGGAGGAGGACAGAACTAAAAGATTGAGCATGGAAGCTCAGGAGATCATATATAGGTATGGAGCCTAGTTTATTCAGTATGCAACATTCTCTTATATAAGAATTAAGGGTTTTGAAGGTCAACCCCTCATGCTCCCAAGATACCCCACTGATGCAGTAGTTCTGATGGAGTTCACAAGGCAAGTGGCTACAATATTGAATGGTTACAAAGAAAGTAACAAGCTTCCACCAGTATTGTTTCCAATTAATATGGACTGGTATATGTGCCTAGATTCTGATAACATTAATAAGGCTATAGCAGGCTTGACAATGATGCAATTACAGTCTTTCCCTTTGGCCAAGTCATATGATCCATATGGGAGGATGCAGAAGATTACAGGGAAGCCCATCCATCAGAGGAATCTTGAAGATTTCTAGGCAGATTGTGAAGATGAGGCTGAAGCCAAAAGAAGAAGATATCAAAGGCTAACCCTTAACCAGATTAGGACTTCTGACTGCATCTCAATACTTGTCCAATTGAAGAAGGATGATGGTAAAATAATGGTAGATGAGTATGAGGAAAAGAAAATATATAATGATACAATATCAGTGCTAGATCTTACTATGGCGGAGGACATTTCCTTAGATCCATTCACAGGCAGAATATTGCCACTGACCCAAGCATGGGTCGATGAACAAATAAATACACTGAAGAAGAAGGGTGTAGCCCTTATAGTGGATAATAAGAAGAAAAGGCAAGAAATTATTGATGATGAGTATGATGATTTCCTAATTGAGAAGAGACCTCCAAGAAGTAAGAAGATTGATACTAAACCCAAAGGGGTCATAATTGAAAGAATAGAAGTGCCAGCTGAAGGTGCATTAGGATCGAGACAAGCATCAACATCATCCACACCGCCTCCCTTGGATAAACAAAAGGCTAAAAGAATCCAGAGGCTAGCTGCATAACCTACTGATACATATGAGGAGGGTTAGATGTCACAGAAGAATATAGAGGAGGATATCCCTCTAGATGAGGAGCCTGAAGAAGAAGAAGACCCTACACCCCTCATCAAAAAGAGAAAAGCACCTCAAGTGATGGTATCCACACCTAAGAAATAGAGAACTTCAATGAGAGGTGAAGTAAAACAAGACCCCATAATGCTAAGAGGGGCAGGTAGTGAACTGTTCAGAAAAGAGCTACAGCATAATATGTCCCTTCCTACCATAGTCAAGTTCAATACTGAGAAGGTTGAGGAACAAAAGAAAGAAACCTCAAGAGTAGTACAAAGCAGTCATGTCTCACTGGAGGAGACCGTGGACCTATCTGATGATGAGGTAGTAAAAGATGTCACCTCTCAGAGAAATGGAAATCCTTGCTGCTAACACCCACATAACTCCTCATGGAACCCCAGCAGTACAAATGGTGTTAGAAGAAATAAAGTAGGTAGAACAGGAGAAAGAAAAGAGCCCAGAAAATATTGCACAACAAATAGGGCTAGATGCATTAGATGATTAGATGACAAGTCCTGCAATAATAGACTTAACATATGTAGAGGATATAAATCCTAAAGATATAGCAGGTACACCTGAAAGAACAAAAAATGGTTGAAGAAGTTATACAGATGGAAGTGGAGGATAAAGCTCTAGATATGGGTCAGCAACAGCAAGAAATATCAACTGAACCCAAAATAGTTGAAGTCCGGCCAAAGGACAGAGAAACGTCAGGTCATGATGACCTAAAGGCTCAAGAGGTAGATACATCAGGTGCAGAGCAAGATGTGATGCAAGATCAAGTGGAGGCACCTAAGTCAGATAAAATAATATCCACGGATACCAATGTACCTCAGGATGAGGAAAATACTAAAGTGGATCAGATACCCCTGGAGGAAGTAAAAGATCAGGATCATGATAAACATGTAGATGATCAATAGGATCACCCTCCGGAAGAAGAGATTCCTCAACAAGAGGAAGCATCACAAGATCACCCTCATGAAGAGCATCATGAGGAGGAAATAAGAAGGTTACCTTCACCACAAAGGATGATAACAGATATTGGAGATCAAGGTGTACATGATGATGATGGTGGACATCCAGGATCCAGTAACCAAGTTCCTCCCTGGATAGAAAAGGAGATAAGTACAGAACCCGATTTTGAAATTCAAGAATTTGATATATCTACATTGTTTTCAGAAACTCTAATAAAGCCTAAGAGGAAGGAAAGATTAACTTCTGCCATTAGAAGAGATCCTGATACAGGCAGGACCACTACCCAAATAGCACTTCCCATAGTCAAGAAAGAAAGAGGCAAGATCACTCTAGAAGAATTCTAGATTACCACAGTAGATCTAGGATTTGCCAATGAAGACCAAGAAGGTCAAGAGGGGAAGGACATTATTGATTCTTTCACTAAGAAGATAAAGAGAGAGAAGGAGAAAAATAAATAGCATAAAGAGCATATTGCTCAGCTGCATGCCTATATAAAGGGGTTAATTAACCCTGATGATACATCAAGTGATCGAGTAGTCCCATTGACTACAATTTCTCAGGAGGAGGTCAACAGGTTAAACCTTATGAGACATAAATCAGTAATAATGTTGAAATGGATGACATCTGCACTCGATGGAGCTGAGGAAGTGGTAAAGGCCTCTTTGAAGAGGTGGAATTCTTTAGGTACCTCCAGGAGGAAGGTGGATAAGCTACAGATGGAGACCGGGAAGAGGTCATTTCAAATGGAGAAAGCCTTGAGCACTTTAGATGAAATAAAGAGGATTGATCCTCTGATTCTTATAAATAATCAAGTACTAAACAATAACACAGCCACAGTGATTGATATCTGGAATAAAGACATCGGGTTTGAATGTGATGTGCTAAAGAGATGCAACAGTAAACTGAGAAACATCAGTATGAAGCTACATGATATGATGTCTTAGGAAGCAGAGGTCCTGGAGACCTTATAAGGGAAAGTAGAAGGGAAGATTGAAAATTAGAATGAAGAGTTTGCAATTCAAGCTCTACATAGTAATTTCCAGCTAGTAGCTGATGACCCTTTGAACCACTTGACATAAGAAGTAATGGATAAAGTAATGAGAATAAAGGTCAGAGTGGAGAGTTATAATGAAACATTGAGCAGTAGGAGTAATAAATTAGAGTCCCTCCAGAGCAAATATCAAATGCATAATCATGACATCACCAAAGCAAGAACTCAAGATGGCGAAGAAGTAGAAAAGATTGTGCAAGCATGTGAAAATATTAGGATATCCATGCAGATCCATATACAAAGAGATAGTCATCAGGAGGATATTGAAACTGATGAAAGTGATGATCATGACAGGGGAGATGATGATGAAGAACCTGATGAAGATACACCGTAAAAGAAATACATGCATCAGGGTACTTAGGAAAATATGAGTTACCTAGATGGTTGCCAGCTGGAAACCTATGCCACGTTGAAGGAATTGACTTGGTCAATGAAGTATGAACCATAGATCTTAATAGATAAATCATGATCGTAGATCAATTGTAACAGCTCCCTCACCTTGTTCTATAAAAGGTGCAGGGATGCCCTTTTTGAATCATTCGAAACTTAATTGGAATATGTTTGCTGAAATATTTAGGGCTTATTTCAAAGTTGTTGTATACATATATGTTCTTGCATACATAATAAATGAGAAGACCGTTTTGATTACAATACATCATAAATCTTGAGTAATCAATGTATGAATTCTTGATACATGCTATGATTTTTTGCATCCCTTGGAGTGCATATCAGTTTACATGTGTTGCTTTCATACCTTTTCCTTTGAAGTTAGCATCGACTATATCTAGCTGTGGAATGTCCTGGTGAACATATGGGTTGATTTCTTCTCTTCATGACTATATCTGATGTGTATGTGGCTCAATAACTAAAGGTTCAACATTAGTTTGAAGTATGCTTTTCAATTTCTTTCAATTTTAGGGAATTTCATCATCATAATTGCAAATAATTGACAATCATAAGAAAATAATACAAATATGCAGAAATCCCATAGATAACTAAACATATTCAGCATATTTGAGGTTAAAGCATGTCAAAAATGATAGATATCATGCAAAAATTTAAAGATAGACACAATATTTGAAGCATATCTTGTGTAGAATAACTATCTGTGCAACTTCATTACAAGAAACACTATCTTATAGATGAGACTCACGTAAGGCCGCAAAATGGAAACAGTAAAACACATCAACCTTTGAGTAACATCGAAAGATTAAGACCTAAGCACTGGAGACTTGGGATCATGAATTCTCTGAATTCATCATATCCTTCAAGATGAATAAAGTTTAATGTGTCCTGTTATTCTATGTTTGTTTATGACTAACATCATGATCAACATAAATTGGTGCTAGAAGGAGGGCTAGCCAATCAGAGATCAGAAACTCATCATTAGTAATTTTATTCAAATTGATGAGGCAGACAATGAGGTAATACCGAGAAACCTTTGAATTTCCAGTCAGTAAGTGAAGATATACAGTTTCAGACTTCCACATGCTAATCCTTTGCAAAGTTTTCATAATTGAGTGAAAATATTGCAATCTTTACAGTGGATCATCATGTATTTGCAAAGATCAGTCTTATTTCAGGTGAATTTGTCCAAGCTTTGAGGTATCTTGCTTTAGAAACCTGATATCAACCTGCAAGTGTTACCAAACCTAAAATTACCTCATATTTGCAGTATAGCTGCAAATATTCTATAAATACTTGGTCAATTTCCAATCCTGACCATAAATACAGTCATTACTGGTAAATTCCAACCGATCTTTACAAATTTCTAGCTAAAGTCCCTTTAAAATCAAGAAATCCTGGCTCACAGGATAAATACCAGGTCTAGATCTAGTGGAATCTTTGACAAATTACCTGTCAGAGGACTCAGACCTAGGACTATAGACATCCATCACACTCCAGGGTCTAGTGCATTAGGAGCTTCACCTAAACATCTTCCTGTAACTCCTATTGGTTTGCAAATACCTACAGGATCACATGTTCAACCTCAACCTGTTTAACCTCAATTTCAACCTCCTCCGGTTGCAATGTCATTCTTTGCAGTAGAGTCACCATTGACCTTTACCACATATCACACTTTGCCAAAGAATCCTGACAAACTCTGTCCAAAATATCATCCTTATCAGGATGCTAAAGATCATATCCAAACTTTCAAAGAAGCCTGATGTAGGGCAAGAATAGAGCATCAGGACATTGTATGCAGATTATTTCCTTTTTCTTTAGGGGAAGAAGCTTATAATTGGTATATTAGTCTTGGTCGGAGCTCTGTCGGATCATGGGATGTTCTTGAAAAGGCTTTCACTGATAGGTTCAAGGTACCAATAGATCCTTCAATGAACTATCACCTATTTGCTACAATCAAAAGATTTGAAGGTGAACCTATTGCCAACTTCAACGCTAGGTTCTAGAAAATGCTATCCAAGTTAGGTACCCCATATGTTGTAGTAGATGATGCTGCCAGGAGTATCTATTATTCAGCTTTAGATCCATTGACTTCCATGTTCATCAGGAGAGCACATCCTAAAATCACAACTTTGACAAGAGCTTTTTAAGAAGCTATCAAAGTCAATCAGCAGCTGGTACCTGCTCCAACACCAAACATAGCTTTTCCTACATTGCTTGGCATGTAGCCAACATATCCTTCACAATATCCTAATGGAGCTATGGTACCTCCGGCAGTCATGCCAACACCATTACAGATATCTCCACTAAGTATCATGCAACCTCCTAATGGGAATGGCTAGATGCCACAGTATCCTGTACAAGCACCAACATCTTAGGGTGTGGATCAGAATAATAAC
The DNA here is from genome assembly GCA_027924645.1 of Cunninghamia lanceolata. NCBI lineage: Eukaryota > Viridiplantae > Streptophyta > Pinopsida > Cupressales > Cupressaceae > Cunninghamia > Cunninghamia lanceolata. Next base: position 1,965,794 of record BSBN01000609.1, read on the forward strand.
ACTAGATCCTCTTTCTTCAAGCCTTAAACTAAAAATGTAGTGGCTAAAGCTTAGGAGGAGAAAGAAGAAATCAAAGAAATCTCTACTCGGTTAAGAAAATTAACTACAGAGGTCACTCATCTAAGAAATCAAAACTTATATTCTCAATCTAATCAGAATAGAAATTATGCCAATGACAAACCTAGTTATCCTGATAGGGGGTACAACAACAATAATTTCAACAATAATGGTGGAAATAATAATAATCTTCAAAGACATCCTAGAGTATGGAACTCTAGACCAAATAATGGCTCATTACCATCACCTTTAGATAATCATCCACCTACTGAAGTCAAACAAACTACTAGAGTCAATCTTGCTGAAGCAACCCTCACCAATTGGTGTAGAATACACAATACAAATGCTCATGCAGAATTGGACTATCCACAATTTAGAATTACTGCTAGCATTTTCTAGATAGAAGTATCTAATACTTCTGGAAATCCACCTCAGGTGGAGGGAAATGAAATTGTCCCTTGTGGATGACTCAGCATTTGTATTAGAAAGTTATACTAATCAACCTCATCAGCAGACTGTGTCATCTCACCAGAATTACAACCTAGCATGTGAAGAATCTGCCATGGCTTTTGAGTCAAATTATGTTTTCCCCTTTGAAGATGAGAACAAGCCATCCAATGAGCCTAAAGAGGTGCATGCTTACCAGCAATAGTATCAGGGTAAACACAATTATAATCTGAGAAGTAATTCCAACAGACCTACTAGTCCATTAACCAGTTCCTTGCCCCCAAATAATTTTAACACACCTCCTGATCCCAAGGCAAGTAACAATCTAGGATTTCCAAAGGTAAGTGCATAGTACCTGTCACCACAGAACACAACATCAAAAGTTGTTAGCCTACCTCATGAATCTAACAAACTAGTCACGTATCTGGCGGATGAGATGAAGAAAGTAAAGATCAGCATGTCTCTATCAGAATTGTTGAAAACTCCTGCAATTAAGAAGGCATTTATGAAATCACTAGATGATCCTACTCCTAGAGAGGATAGTCATTCCCCAGGTCAGCCTAGTAATAGAGATCATGCTACTAAAGATAATGTTGTCAAACATAAAGTACCAGCCACTGTCCAAGCTACAGAAACCTCCCACATGACCTTGTACAGGGACAAAAGCAAGTCACCACCTTTCCTCCTTACCATAAGGATGTTTAGTAAGAATTTACACAACTGTTTGGTAGATTCAGGTGCATCTACAAATGGCATGCCCCTGTCAATATGCAATGCTTTAGGACTGCATCCTACTAAATCCCTAAAGAAGGTGACACAGCTAGATAAAATAGAAGTAAGTGTAGTTGGAGAGTTAACTCATATTCACATGCAACTAGCATATGATCCCAGGATCCAATATTACATAGATATCTAGGTAGTAGATATACCTGATACATATGGGATGTTGCTCAACAGAGACTGGTCTAAAACTCTTAATGGATATATGTCTACTGACTTCATTCACATGTGGTTACCTTGGAAAGGGATACCTAATCAAATAAGAATAGATGCTAAGCCTAGAATGAAGCACATGATCACTGAGTATAACAAAACAAATGAGGTCATGTACGTGAATGTAGAGCCTGGAGTTTATGCCATTAGACTGCAGACTGTCAGGATAGAAGAGGTTCTGATGTTTGACATTCATCATCATCATGATGATCATCAGGACGACATAATGACTATAGAACCTAATAGTAATTTTGAGAATAAGAATGAAATAGATCGCTTCAGAAATTTTGAGATGCACCTATCCAAATAGGTAAAACGTTGTCAATTGTTAAATATACCTGTTCATGACATTTTGATTGATGGTTGGTGCATATTACATGACGAGGCGCATTCAGAGAAAACTTGTGAAACATGCTTAGATATGATGAAGCTGGAGCAAACATCTAGTGAGGCATCATCATCATCCGAGGTAAGTTCTGCATCTAGTGATGATGATGATACTGATTTTTGTTTGTCTTCTACAGGAAACACAAGTGAAGTAATAAATCATGATGATGATCATATTCTGAGAACAGAAGAAATTCTGGTATATGACCAGATAAATGTTAAGAAGAAAGAGAAAATCACCCCAGGGAGTGATTGTTTGATGGAGTCAGATTATGAACTGTCTGATGAAGATGGAGGTAGTAATTTGACCAAATTTGAGGAGTTTTTATCAAGAGAAATTAAAAAAATGATAGAACAAGGGAAACTTCCACAAGATGCACTGACTGAGGGATGGTGCAGATTGCATGAGGCACCTCATTTAGAAACTACCTGCTCACTATGTTTACATATTTTAAAGAGACATATAGCACCCAATCCAGAAGATCATCCTCCTGATGTTGAAAAGAAAGAAGAAGAATCAGCTTCGCAGAAGAAAAGAAAGATGAAGTCTAAGAATGCTGAAATACCTAAAGTAAAATGGATATCAGGTGGAGCAACTGTCAGAGTTGCAAAGAAGAAGGAAGACTCAGCTAAGCCTTCTGCTGAAGATAAACCCTAGATCCTTAGATTTGATGGATCCAAGTCCAAACAAGGAGCTGGAGTAGGGATTGATTTCATTGATCCATCAGGGAAGTCCTACTTAGCTGCTTACAGATTACAGTTCCTCTGCACTAACAATGTGACAAAGTATGAAGCTCTGATTCATTGGATATTGTTTGCTCTCAAGAAGAAGGTAAAAATTCTACATGTCTTTGGGGACTCAGAATTAGTTGTCAGACAGGTAAGAAGAATTTACTCTTGCAACTATAAGAAATTGTCAAATTATAGACATAGAGTTGGGATTTGATTGAAGACTTCGATGCATTTAATATCACCCACATACCTAGAGAACAAAACCATAGGGCAGATGCCTTAGCACAGGCCGCCAGTACATTAGAGCCCTTATCCATATCAAGCCTAAAGAGATTTTTAGTAGAGCTAGTATCAGTGCCATCAGTACCTGATAATGTTACTAATCTCCAAGTATTCGATGATGATCAACATATCCTAGATTTCATCTCTAACAGAGATATATTTGATGCTCAGATCATAGATGAGAACAATGTGGAAGAGCATGTCAAGGAAGAGGAAGAAATATTAGAGTTTCCCAGTAATAAGATTCCAAAAGAGATGATAGAGCTAGAGAGAGCATTTGACTTGGATAACATGTTAAAACAAAAGGATCTTCCAAAGGCTGATGGAGGACAGTATTCACAAGTGAATATTGGACAAAATGATGACAAGAGAAATGTCTTGATTGGTAAGGTTTGCACACCAGAAGAGTTAGAAGGAATAACTCAGGCCCTTAAAGATTACATACATGTTATTTCATGGACTTATGATGAGTTGAAGACATATGACACATCAGTCATAACTCACACTATACCTCTCAAGCCAGATGCTAAACCTTGCAGACATAAGCAAAGACCTATCAATGCTTTGCTTGAACCAATAATTTTTTAAGAAGTCAAGAAACTGTTGAGTGCCAGGATCATATTTCCTATGAGGCACTCCACTTGGGTAGCTAATCTAGTGCCAGTGAGAAAAAAGGATGGAGACATCAGGCTATGTGTAGACTTCAGGAACCTGAACAGAGCATCAGAGAAAGACAATTATCCTCTGCCTTCCTTAGATGAAGTCCTGCAGATTGTTAATGGTGCCAAAATGATGTCCTTTCTGGATGGTTTCTTAGGCTACAAACAGGTCATGGTTGACAAGATTGACATACTAAAAACTCCCTTCACCACAAAGTGGGGGATATTTGCTTATAGACGTATGCCATTTGGGCTGATAAATGCTGGAGCAACATTCTAGTGAGTAATGGACATAGCCTTTAGAGGCTTAATAGGAAAATGCATAGTCATATACATGGATGACTTAACAGTGTTCTCTAAAGATAGAGGAAACCATGTAGTAGATCTCAGAAATGTGTTGAAAAAATGTGAACAGTATGGGATATCCTTGAACCCCAAGAAATGTATATTTGGGGTAACAATAGGAAAGGTGCTAGGCCACCTGATAACTGAAAATAGGATTATCATTGATCCTGACAAGGTGGAGTCCATTATAAAATTACAGTTTCCAGGAAGCAAGAAAGAGCTCAAATCTTACTTTGGTAAGATAAATTTTGTCAGGAAATTCATCATTGGCTTTGTAGAGATAGTCAAACCTTTAAATGCTATGCTAAAGAAGGATGCCAAGATTGAGTGGACATCAGAAGCAAAAGTGGCTTTTGAAGACATAAAGAAAGCTATTTCTGATGCTCCTATCCTCACCAGTCCAGACTACACCAGAGACTTCTATATTTATTCATTTTCTTCAGAACATACCTCTGCAACAGTGCTAACTCAGAGAAATGAAGAAAAAGAAGAAAAACCAATCACCTTCATGAGTTGTCCTTTCAAAGATGCTGATTTGAGATATGTAGCTGTTGAAAGGCAAGAACTTGCTTTGGTTAGAGCAGTAAAGAAATTTAGGCATTATATCTTGAGAAGCAAGGTGATTGTTGTGGTACCTAATGTAGTAATGAAGATGTTGTTAATGCAAAGTGAGCTTGGTGAAAAAAGGGCTAACTGGATCACAGTCTTACAAGAATATGACATGGAAATTACACCCATGAAACTAGTAAGGGGACAAGCTCTAAGCTAAATGATATCAGAGATTGATCCAAACATAGTGAGTCAGCAGTATGTTATTAATGCTAAGGACAATGAAGAGTGGTATTCAGATATCAAACACATCCTGATTACTGGAAGATGTCCTCCAAGACTGCAGGCTTCACAGAGAAGAGCCTTGAAGATAAAATCCCAAAAGTATATGATAAAAGGAGTTCTCTTTAAGAGGAATTATGAAGGAATATACTTGAGATGCTTAGAAAAGCCATAAGCAAACAAAGTTTTATTAGAACTACATGACAAGTTTGGAACAACACATGGTTCATCCTTGGCTACAACACATGCTATCCTCAGAGCAGGATATTATTGGCCTACAATTTTCAAGGATACTACTGAGCACATTAAATGCTCTCATGTATGTCAGGTTTCTACCAACAAAGAGAGATATGCTACACAACCTTTGCAACCAGTGATGGAAGCATGCCCATTTGCACAATGGGGCATGGATTTCGTAGGACCAATTAATCCTCCATCATCTTCAGGCCATAGGTATGTTTTAACAATTATTGATTATTGTACTAGGTGGACTGAAGCTGTCAACAGCAAGACCTGTACTACTGAAGATGTCATTAGATTTCTAGAAAGTAACATAATCACTAGGGATGGGGTTCCCATGCTCTAGTAAGTGATAACGACTCTGCTTTTGCTTCAACCAAATTGTCAAGTTGGGCCTTTGACTATGGGATCATACTGAAGTTCTCATCCAATTATTATCCCCAAGGGAATGGATTGGCAAAATCCACCAATAAAAATTTGTTGAATATCATAAAGAGGTTAGTAGACAAGAACCCTAGGGAGTGGAACACACTTCTAAAATATGCCTTATGGGTAGACAGACCCAGAAACAAGGTTGCATTAGGAAACTCACCTTATCATTTAGTATATGGGGTGGATCCCATCCTCCCTGTTAACCTGAAGATTCCTACCTTGCAGTTTGCCAAAGAGTACCTAGGCATAGACAATAACCAAGAAGTCGTGTTGCTTCAGTTGATGCACCTAGAAGAGAAAAGAAGTCAGGCAATTGATCAATTTGCCAAACACCAGGTTGTTGTCAAATGTTGGTTTGACAAAAGAGCCAAAGTTAAAGCCTTCAGGATATTTGATTTAGTCTTGATGTGGGACAAAGCCCATGAGAGGAAAGGAGACCATGGTAAGTTTGATAAATTATGGATTTGTCCCTTCCAAATTTCTGAGATATTAGGAGACAACACTTTCAAGCTTAAGAACTTGAAAGGTGAGGATGTTCCATTACCAGTTAATGGATAGTTCCTCAAACATTATTTTCAAGCTTGAGTCAGCTTCATGATAGTCATGTGTATCATAGTGTACAGTTGTATAGTTGTGTGTACAGTGTTGCTTTGTTTGTTTTGTTTTGTTTGCTAGTTGAGTTTTGTTTTGGTTAGTCAAGATGATGCAGCTCATCACCCCAGAAAATAGCAAATTGTTAGGATTCAAGTGATGAGGACACATTCATATATAGGTTATGACCAACTTTGAGAAATCACTCATGATCAGGTCTATGATATCTTTTCATTAGGGTGCCCTTTTTAACCAAAGTGATTTCTTCACAATGACTCACCTAACAGCCTTAGGTTTGTTGAACACACAAGTATAGGTGTTATGTGAAAAATCTAAAGGGATTCCCTTGCTACCAATGCAATCTCTAACCTAAAACAGTAAGTGACCATACCTTACACACATGGCTTTCATGATGACATCAGATATATGAAGTATAAATATTGGAAATAAAGAAAAGAAATAAAATTAGGCCATCTAAGTAACTCTACCGGGGCTATAGACACCTACTGGCAGTGGGGCTCTACTTAGGGAGATTGTATAAATAACCTTGCCGGGGCTATGGACGCCTGCTGGCAGCAAGGCTCTATCCAAGTTGGCTATGAGGGATGATCTCCAACTATGTAGCTTAACATCAGTTACTCATGTTTTCAACTTGCTTTCAAGATGAGGATAATTAATCATTTGTACACTACTGATCCTTTGTTAGCATTGTTACCATGAGGACATTTTATCATTCAGAAAGATTATGATACTTATGCTTGAAGAGAGTTAGAATACTATATATGAATGTGATCACATCACTTGAATCATTGGAATTTGTTTGTTTTCTTTGGTGGCAAGTTGTTGTGCGGTCATACAACAAGCCCCATTTTGACTTGACAAAATAGGGACCCAACCTTTTGTTTGGCTTGGCCTATGTTTTTGCTTGCTGGTGGTTTGGTAAAAGAAAGTAGGACATATGATCCTGCATAAAGGGGGCTGGGTAAGTCATCATGATGGGGTAAGTTTTTTCAAAGTTAATATTTCATGACAATAACCTCATGATTGGATAGATTACAAAATTTCATGTAGGTTTGCTTCTTGGATCACCCTGATATTCCTTAGGGTGTGAAAGTTATGAACAGTCAAAGTCCTGGTCAAACCTGATATTTCGATGGGAGGATCATATTTCTTAACAACAGTCATATTATAAAAGATCACCCCGATCCAATTTTATCACCTAATAGATCATACAATTTGTGACATGCGGACATCAATTTTAAGTGGTAGTGATACTTACCAATGAACGTCATATATTTTGTGGGGGTCATATTTTGAATATCGCCTGATATTCAGAATATCACCCTACCTTTCGAATATCACCTTGTCGCAAAATATCACCCTAGAGTTAATTATCCTGATGACTTCATTAGATCCCGAACAACAAAGAATCACCCTAATGATGACATCATCCTCCTCTTTACCTCACGGAGGTATATTTCCGAATATCACCCCATCTAACAAACATGACAATGATGTCATGGTGCTATAATGATAAATCAAGTCATTATTAGGATGACGTCATCCTGATATTCTGAGAAGAAGGTCACTTAAGTTTTGAAGGTCATCATATTCCAAACATCACCCGACATTTAGAACATACCCTGATTTTAAAACATAGCCAGATATTCTCAATATCACCCAATATTTTGAAAGATCATCCTCCTCTTCTTACCATGCAACAATTAATGCCATTAATGTAGTAGGTGGTTCCCACCGATTGCTAGTGCGATGATAACACCTGGCAACATCCAGAGATTTATGTGCAATAAATCAATGATTAAGATCAATTCAGTTAGATTTTGCCCTAAGTGACCAGATGAATGGATTTAAAATGAATTTACAACGTCATTATACTCTTTACATTGCAAAGAAATGATAAGTTACAGAGCTGAGTTCTCAAACCCTCATAAGAGCTACCTATTGAAGTATACAGCTTGCTGGGAACAAGACGCAGGATCAACAATGGTATTTAAATTCATTCCGTAATCATCAGCACAATTCAGTAGGATAAACATATTAGGTAAGTAATTTGAAACCTTCCTCCTATCATTCTCTGCATATCCAGGTAGTATAATGTCACTGATTTGAGGTTGTATGTTCTGTTTAATGAATATATATATACATAATGCTATAAAGGTATAATGTATGTGCATGCATGATGAGATATCAAATTGTAAGAAAAGTTCCTGTTCATTATAGGAAATCATGGTGGACAAGAGATTGTTTAAGTCTGAGGCTGAATTCATTAAACCGATGTTTGCTCAACCTGAAGGTGTGCAATTTAAATATGGAGTTATAGCAGATACACATCAAGGAAGTACAGATTTGGTGGCATGGTTAGCTAAAATGAGTGATGAAAAGAATAATCGTACCTTGCTAGATGTCGTGTTTGTATCTGGAATGTGGAATGCAGCTAGTTTCCCATATTCCATGGAGGCTCCTGAGTTAGTTATTGAATGTGCTAGAAATTATAATCCACACACAAGAAAGGTGGAGAAGCATGGCAGAATATATGCAGATCTGTCTATCAAGGGCCTTGCCGCTACCTTCAATCTGCCATTGGGAAAGAAGGTTGTTAGCATGGATTTTATGAAACTGAAAGTAGAATATGAGAATAACAAGAAGACTGCCAGGAAGAGAATGTACCAATGGAGGGTGAGAAATAGTCCTTATCCTGTAGCTGCCAAATTACCGATACATCTGTATAAGTTTAATTTTGATGAGGAATACCAATATATGATTGCCCTACTCAGTCAAGTAACAGGCCAACCAAATGCTGGGAGCTTCAAGGACTAGATGTATGGCATCATCTTGATGTCCCTCTACACAAAGAACAGGCCATTGTGGACCAAGATGATAAGCGATGCCCTGCATGATCAACTCATGAACCTAGGAGGTGTAGAATGTTCTTTTCATATGACCTCCTACATAGTTTATTCCTATGCCTAGAAGGGTACATTTGATGCATTGACAACAGAAGGAAAGATTGGTGGCAGCACCAATGATGCTCACATCTGGGATCATTATCCCTAGCTGCAAAAGGTAGAATTACCTCCAGGACTACAAATTAGTAAATGATGCATTTTCAATGCATCTAGTCAAAACAATGGAGGAAGACAGAACTAAAAGATTGAGCATGGAAGCTCAAGAGATCATATACAGGCATGGAACCTAGTTTATTCAGTATGCAACATTCTCTTATATAAGAATTGAGGGTTTTGAAGGTCAACCCCTCATGCTCCCAAGATACCCCACTGATGCAGTAGTTCTAATGGAGTTCATGAGGTAAGTGGCTACAATATTGAATGCTTACAAAGCAAGTAACAAGTTTCCACCGGTATTGTTTCCAGTTACAATGGGCTGGTATATGTGCCCAGATTCTGATAACATTAATAAGGCTATAGCTTGCTTGACAATGATGCAATTATAGTCTTTCCCTTTGGCTAGGTCATATGATCCATATGGGAGGATGCAAAAGATTACAGGGAAGCCCATCCATCAGAGGAATCTTGAAGATTTCTGGGTAGATTGTGAAGATGATGCTGAAGCCAGAAGAAGAAGATATCAAAGGCTAACCCTTAACCAAATTAGGACTTTTGACTGCATCTCAATACCTATCCAATTGAAGAAGGATGATGGTAAAATAATGGCAAATGAGTATGAGGAAAAGAAGATATATAATGATACAATATCAGTGCCGAATCTTACTATGCTGGAGGACATTTCCTTAGGTCCATTCATAGGCATAATATTACAGCTGACCCAAGCATGGGTCGATGAACAAATAAATACACTGAAGAAGAAGTGTGTAGCCCTTACAGTGGATAATAAGAAGAAAAGGCAAGAAATTCCTGATTGAGAAGAGAAAATTTAAAGGAGAGAGAGTACCACCTCCTGATAAAAGAAAGAGACCTCCAATAAGTAAGAAGATTGATACTGAACCCAAAGGGGTCATAATTGAAAGAATAGAAGTGTCAGTTGAAGGTGCATCAGGATTGGGACAACCATCATCATCATCTGCACCACCTCTCTTGGATAAACAAAAGGCTAAAAGAATCCAGAGGCTAGCTATACAACCTACTGATACATATGAGGAGGGTCAGACGTCATAGAAGAATATAGAGGAGGATATCCCTCTAGATGAGGAGCCTGAAGAAGAAGAAGACACTACACCCCTCACCAGAAAGAGAAAAGTACCTTAGGTGATGGTATCCACACCTAAGAAATAGAGAACTTTAATGAGAGGTGAAGTAAAACAAGACCCCATAATGCTAAGAGGGGTAGGTAGTGAAGTGTTTAGAAAAGAGCTGCAGCATAATATGCCCCTTCCTACCATAGTCAAGTTCAAGACTGAGAAGGCTGAGGAACAAAAGAAAGAAACCTCAAGAGCAATACAAAGCGGTCCTGTCTCACTAGAGGAGACTGTGGACCTATCTGATGATGAGGTAGTAAAAGATGTCACCTCTCAGAAAATGGAAACCCTTGCTGCTAACACCTGCATAACTCCTCATGGAACCCCAGCGGTACAAACAGTGTTAGAAGAAATGAAGCAGGTAGAACAAGAGAAAGAAAAGAGCCCAGAAAAGATTGCACAACAAATAGGGTTAGATGAATTAGTTGATCAGATGACAAGTCCTACAACAATAGACTTAACATATGTAGAGGATGTAAATCCTAAAGATATAGAAGGTACACCTGAAAGAATAGAAAATGTTGAAGAAGTTATACAGATGGAAGTGGAGGATAAAGCTCCAGATATGGGTCAGCAACAACAAGAAATATCAACTGAACCCAAAATAGTTGAAGTCCGGCCAAAGGACAGAGAAACATAAGGTCATGATGACCTAAAGGCTCAAGAGGTAGATACATTAGGTGCAGAGCAAGATGCGATGCAAGATCAAGTGGAGGCACCTAAGTCAGATAAAATAATACCCACAGATACTAATGTACCTCAGGATGAGGAAAATACTAAAGTGGATGAGATACCCCTGGAGGAAGTAAAAGATCAGGATCATGATTAACATGCAGATGATCAGCAGGATCACCCTCCGGAAGAAGAGATTCCTCAAAAAGAGGAAGCATCACAAGATAACCCTCATGAAGAGCATCATGAGGAGGAAATAAGAAGGTCACCTTCACCACAAAGGATGATAACAGATACTAGAGATCAAGGTGTACATGATGATGATGGTGGACATCCAGGATCCAGTAACCAAGTTCCTCCCTGGCTAGAAAAGGAGATAAGTATAGAACCCGATTTTGAAGTTCAAGAATTTGATATATCTACATTGTTTTCAAAAACTCTAATAAAGCCTAAGAGGAAGGCAAGATTAACTTCTACCATTAGAAGAGATCCTGATATAGGCAAGAGAACTGCCCAAATAGCACTCCCCACAGTCAAGAAAGAAAGAGGCAAGATCACTATGGAAGAATTCCAGATTACCACAATAGATCTAGGATTTGCTAATGAAGACCAAGAAGGTCAAGAGGGGAAGGACATGATTCATTCTTTGACCAAAAAGATAAAGAGAGAGAAGATGAAAAATAAATAGCATAAAGAGCATATTGCTCAGTTGCATGCCTATATAAAGGGGTTAATTAACCCTGATGATACATCAAGTGATCGAGCAGTCACATTGACTACAATTTCTCAGGAGGAGGTCAACAGGTTGAACCTTATGAGACATGAATCAGTAATAATGTTGAAATGGATGACATCTGTGCTTGATGGAGCTGAGGAAGTGGTAAAGGCCTCTTTGAAGAGGTGGAATTCTTTAGGTACCTCCAGGAGGAAGGTGGATAAGCTACAGATGGAGACCGGGAAGAGGTCATTTCAAATGGAGAAAGCCTTGAGCGCTTTAGCTGCAATAAAGAGGATTGATCCTCTAATTCTTATAAATAATCAAGTACTAAACAATAACATAGCCATATTGATTGATATCTGGAATAAAGACATCAGATTTGAATGTGATGTGCTAAAGAGATGCAACAGTAAACTGAGAAACATCAGTATGAAGCTACATGATATGATGTCTTATGAAGCAAAGGTCCTGGAGACCTTAGAAGGGAAAGTAGAAGGGAAGATTGAAAATTAGGATGAAGAGTTTGCAATTAAACCTCTACATAGTAATTTCCAGCTGGTAGCTAATGACCCTTTGAACCACCTGACAGAAGAAGTAATGGATAAATTAATGAGAATAAAGGTGAGAGTGGAGAGTTATAATGAAACACTGAGCAGCAGGAGTAATAAATTAGAGTCCCTCTAGAGCAAATATAAAATGTATAAGCATGCCATCACCAAAGCAAGAACTCAAGATGGCGGAGAAGTAGAAAAGATTGTGCAAGCATATGAAAATATCAGGATATCCATCTAGATCCATATACAAAGAGATAGTCATCAGGAGGATATTGAAACCGATGAAAGTGATGATCATGACAAGGGAGATGATGATGAAGAACCTGATGAAGATACACCATAAAAGGAATACATGCATCTGGGTACTTAGGAAAATATGAGTTACCTAGATGGTTGCTAGCTGGCAACCTATGCCACGTTGGAGGAATTGACTAGGCCAATGAAGTATGAACCATAGATCTTAATAGATAAATCCTGATCATAGATCAATTGTAACCACTCCCTCACCTTGTTCTATAAAAGGTGCAGGGATGCCCTTTTTGAATCATTCAAAACTTAATTGGAATCTATTTGCTGAAATATTCAGGGCTTATTTCAAAGTTGTTGTATACATATATGTTCTTGCATACATAATGACTGAGAAGACCGTTTTGATTACAATACATCATAAATCTTGAGTAATCAGTGTATGAATTCTTGATACATGCTGTGATTTGTTGCGTCCCTTGGAGTGGATATCAGTTTACATGTGTTGCTTTCATACCTTTTCCTTTGAAGTTAGCATCGACTGTATCTAGCTGTGGAATGTCTTGGTGAACATATGGTTTGATTTCTTCTCTTCATGACTGTATCTGATGTGTATGTGGCTCAATAACTAAAGGTTCAACATTAGTTTGAAGTATTCTTTTCAATTTCTTTCAATTTCAGAGAATTTCATCATCATAATTGCAAATAATTGACAATCATAAGCAAATAATAAGAATATGCAGACATCCCGTAGATAACTGAACATATTCAACATATTTGAGGTTAAAGCATGTCAAAAATGATAGATATCATGCAAATATTTAAAGATAGACACACTATTTGAAGCATATCTTGTGTAGAATAACTATCTGTGCAGCATCATTACAGGAACACTATCTTATAGATGAGACTCATGTAAGGCCTTAAAATGGAAACAACAAAACACATCAACCTCTGAGTAATGTCAGAAGATTAAGACCTAATCACCAGAGACTTGGGATCATAAATTCTCTGAATTCATCATATCCTTCAAGATGAATAAAGGTTAATGTGTATTTTTATTCTATGTTTGTTTATGACTAACATCATGATCAACAGTATCCTATGATCCTTCTCCCAAGGTTGTTCCTTCTCATGAGGACACTTTGATACAAAAGGATGATTTCATTAACACACCTCTTAACATCATACCACCAAATCTTCATTCTAATGCTCACTCTGGCCAAGATGAAGCATTAGCAAATGAAGAGCCATCACCACTTTGCCATTCCAATGCTCTCCCTAGCCAAGAGGAAGCATTAGTGAATGAAGAACTCCCTTCAACAAAGAACATTCCAAGGGTAGATGATGAACTTGTTGATAACTGAGAGGGGGGGTAAATTAGTTATCCTAATTATTTCTTCTTTTTGAACTTTCTTATTAATCAATGCAACATTAATTCAAATAAGCAAACATTACCATGAAATGGAAAAACACATGACAGTATTTTTGATGTGGAAACCCTATTAAGGGAGAAAACCATGGGGTGATTAACCCAAAGATTATTCTCAGAATAAGGAAATACAAAATGGCACTTGCCAATTAGTGCTCACTGCTCGAGCACACTACTCATAAAGGAGGCACACTACCTACAAGGAGACACACTGTCTACAAAAGAATGTTATACAATACTTGAACTGATTGGAAGCATCAACATATGCTAGAGTTCAGTTCCGGTTAGGCTCAATACACTGATCTGTTGCACTTCATCTTTCCTCTTCTCTTATGCTACTTTCCTTTCACATACCGGACCTTCCTTACTGCTTCTAATCTACTCTGCCTTTTTTTGCATATCACATATTACCACTACACTTCTCACAACTAAATCCATCCTATATATATATTCGTAGAAGTGATTTCATTATCTTTCTAGTCGGCACCCGGAACAGTCAATCTTCTCACAAACTCTGTTCTGTCCACTGAATCCTTACACATCAAGTAATGCGGATCAAGCATATACTTGTAGAAATCATTAATCATGTTGGCCAAACATGATTCATGCCTTCATAACCTTTAACACCATTAGTAACACATCTGGAAAGTAGTCTGATGTTCTGTCAATCAGTTCTTCCTCTGTTCACACTGTCACTCAGGAATCCAGTACTCAACTATTCATATCTTTTTCCTTGTCCATCACCGAAGGCTAAATCCTTGGAATCTATTACTCAAGGTAGTCCTCTTGACTTTCCCAAATCCACACTTCATCAAGATACTTCCTCTGAGAGATCCGGACCTGTCTGTCGAACCTTGCCACAAGCTCTGTTCTTGTTTACCGGACCTCAACAATCTTCACTCTAACTTCCGGTAGAGACACACCATGTCCTGCGGATGTGTGGGATGAACTTTGTTGCCATCAATGACAACAATCATGAATCCATATAGTGTCTCTTGCCAACAATCTCCCCCTTTGGCATTGATGGCAATACTTTAGTGAAAAATGACTAAGTGTTTACGCTAGGCTCCCCCTTGGCTGATGCTCTATCTTTTTATATATTTTCTAGAGCTCCCCCTTAGTTGGATTCCTCATTTTTCACTGTTCTTCACTCCCCCTTTGACATCAATGGCAAAGGGTAGGGTCCGCACACCAAAATTTTCAAAAATTTTACTATACTTAGCCGCATAAGTATATATATACAAGTTGTACTTACATATACTTAAGTATGTCTGTAAAAGTTTTCTTCAACTGTACAACTTCTATCACCCAACTCTACTTTGTCTTGTCCAAAATTTAGATATGCCCACTCAATAGGAATGCAAACGCATTTGCCCTTTTTAGATCTGTCAGATCATTTGTCTAGGCTGTGATTTGAGCTTCACTTATGGCCTCATGCATGGCCTCTAAATTAGGGACAATGATTCTCCTAAGTTCACCCATCCGGCTGATCATGTTCTTCCTTTCCTTCTCAAAATTCTTTATTGCATTTGTGATTGCAATAGTTTGACACTCTTGATTTACTATGGAGGAAGAGAGAGGATCAAAACTTTGAGACAAACTTAGTAGTTTATCCTCTTGCTCTTTTATTTTCTTCTCAATCTCTGCTGTTACTTTGAACCAGGAGATACAAAATTTGTATATTTCACCACCATCCTTAAGAGCATTCTCTAAGCTCTTTATCCCAATACTCATATTTCTCCTATCATTAGTGATTAATCCTTGTACCTCTGAGAATCTCTTATCCAAAAACTCCTTCCGGACCTTTTCTTCAGTTGAGTTTTCTAGAGAATCAAAATGTGTACTAACACCGCTCATTAAGGTTTTGAGATTACCAGAAGAGGAGGCTATGGGATCCTTCTGAAAAGATGGCATGATCTTTTCTAGCAATCTGGATGCAACTTCTATCAACTCACAGTCTTCCATATGAGACTGTAGGAGTTTCTCATTGGCCTTAGCATTTGCAAATGAAGCTATCTTCATTGTCTGTACCGGAGAAAGAGAATCAAAATTGAATGGACCTTATAGAAGCTCCGGTTCATCAATCTCCATTGTTTCTTTGTTTAGGAATTCTTGGATAGTTTGTGCAGTGTCTCTTGCCAGAGACAGATGTTTCTTCTCTTTTGTAGACTTGGAGTTATCCTTAGGAGTTTTCTCTCCTTCACCACTAGCAGTTGTGGTTTTCTCTGCTGAAGTCTTCTCTCCTTCTACAACCTTAGCACTGTCATCTTCTTTTTCCTTCACCACTGCTTCTTTCTCCTATGATTTTTCTTCTCCTTTAGATCTGGAGACTGTAGGGGAAACTAGAACGGAAATGTTAGTCTGCTCAGGGCCCACCTCTTCTGACATTTTCTCAGGAGTTTCTTCTGCAATATTTGTAGTGGAGGGATCAATACCCAAGTCCTCTATGATAGGAAGATTAAATCTTTTGAAGGTTTTTCAGAGAATCTCTTCAGTCTCTTTTGCTACCTTGTTGGTCTCACCAAGCATAAGCTAATTCATCCTTGCTTTGCTCCTGAATTCATCCTTGCAGTCTTTGAATACCATGTTCATTGTCTTAGGATCAATTGAAGGATATAGATGAATAGCTATCTGTTCCCAGATCTCAAGGTCTTTTGCCATGGCATTGGTCTTTCTCATTTCCAACTCTTTCTTTAGACTCTTAGGAATTAGAGAGATAATTTCAATAAAATCTTTATTGTAAATGTTCAAAAACTTAACTGTGGCTTCCTCCAGAATCTTTTTATCTGCTTCATTATAATAATCATAGAATTCTTTTAAGGGTTGTAGGTTTCCATCCACAGTGACTGCTTTTACTACATCATCTAAGGAGAGAGTAGGTTTTTCAACAAATTCCTCTTCCTTCTCTTCTTCTCCTTGACCGGATGATTTCTTCTTCTTCTTTAGTTTCCTGATCTCCTCATCTGATTCAGTTTCCTCTTCATCCTTTTGACTTGCATAAGCCCTTGTGGCTTTTGTCTTTGATATTTTCTCTCTTTTACCGGATGCCTGGACTTTTGGTTTTGAGCTTTTGGTTGTGATAGGTGCAGATCTTTTTGATGATCTGGTCCGGGTTGAGGTTTCTACCAAAGCACTTTCCTTGCTTTTCTTTTCTGTCTCTTTCTTCTCTTCCTCAGCCCTTTCCATCCTTTTCTTGTGGGCATCAAGTGCCTCTTTTGAGATGCCAAGGCCTTGGGCAATATTTTCTACTTCTTTTCTCACCTTCCTCTTGATCTCTGGTTCTTTGAGTTCAACATGGATTTTTATACTTAGCTCCTCAAAGGTTCCAAACCTTTCTGCTTTTGGATCTTTAGGCTGGCTTAGCATGTGTTGAACATGCAGCTACACAATTTGTTCATCAACTTCATACCCCAAGGGCATGATCCAGACTGTCCTTGGTTCTACTGCCTCCATTAGGCACTGATCAGTCTCTACCATAAAGCAGATCGTGTCTTTGTATTTCTCAACAAGAGACAGGGGAATCCTTTCTCTTGCTTGCATCATGTTCTAAAAGTTCTTG
This sequence comes from Cunninghamia lanceolata, assembly GCA_027924645.1. NCBI lineage: Eukaryota > Viridiplantae > Streptophyta > Pinopsida > Cupressales > Cupressaceae > Cunninghamia > Cunninghamia lanceolata. The sequence continues at coordinate 1,983,205 of BSBN01000609.1, forward strand.
AAATACCCCCACAGAGCTGTATTTTGTGCTTTGTTGTCACCAAGTCCATGTAAATAATCTCTGATTTGGATAGCTACCGGTCTATCATTCTCCCATACCCAGCCATTAGATCCAGGAAGCTCATTCATAAAGTAGAAGAATAAGCACAAAATTAATCCACCATACTTGAATGAATTCTTTTTGTCTTTCTTGATTTTCTACAAATTCTCCAAGAGTTGGTTCAAGAGAAGCTGACAAAGATCATAGTCTGCATCCTTTCTTAACATTTCATAAGTAGTATAGATGGTAGTTCCAGGTATAGAATTTTCTCTGCTAGAATGATATATCTTATATCCAATGATCATAGAAGCAAACTTGACATCTAGATCAGTGATGTCATCTACTGTCATTGCTCTTTTGTCAAACTTAGATCTGGTAGCATCACTCACAATTTGGTTCTTTACAGATTTAAGAATAGGAATCCCACCGGATGAGTGTAATCTGGTAACTGCCCTGATGGCATCTTTAGTGATCTTGAATGGTCCATTCAACCACATGAAGTTATCATGTATTCTGCTCAGAATGTACCTAACCCATTCATCCTCTGTAAAACAGGGGAAATGTATGTATTGTGCAAAGTGCTTGTTCCGGAGGCCTATGTATTGGAGTTTGAGCTCAAATGAATCATCTAATAGTTGTTTGTGATAGATATCTCTTAGTTTGAATTCCCCAAACTCTTCAACATTTGCATGTATATAAACCCTAATATCTTCGGTGTGCAATACACCATGTGGAACACTAGAAAATGCACCTAGGGGATCTACCTCCAAGTATTTATATGGATGTTTCTTAAATGAGGGCCGAGGTCTATCAGAGATCTTTACTATATTCAGAGTAGCCATCATCAAACAATCTTACTAAAGGATATCAAGAATGATAAATACCTTTTACATAGGTCACGGCACACGAAGAAATCTGAATAGAGCTGTATGAAGAGTTGCCGTGATCTTTTGGGAGAAGTTGTTTGTAGAGATCCTTTTATTTCTTCTTCGCATGTGAGTGTACAAGTGTGTAAATGATAGACAAATGAACTATTTTATTCCAAGAAGCCCTAATTTTCACCTTGCAATAAATGTGCAACCTAATTCATTCTGGTTTGCCTGGTTTTCCTTGTTCAAAGAGGAAGAAACTCATCCGGATCATTATGATTACCTTGTGATTGATGTTAGTGATGAATCATCATATCCACTTGTCCTTCTGATCATCTTATGTATCCACAGATCAAGCTGTATCAATTTGGATTCATACCGGGCCAATCTTGTGAGAAACCTGTTTTACCGAAAGACTTGCTTAACCGGACCAATTCTGAAGGAATTGAACCTTTTAAATTTTCTTGCGGATCTCTCAGATCTTTACCTGACCTTCTTTACATGTTTCTCTAGAAACCCTTTGATCCGCAGCTTCTCATGTGCCAATTTCAGGCACCACTTAACTGGCTGGGGGAACAAGGTTTTATTTGTGTCTCCCCCTGAGCCAGAGCTCACCTTTTAGTTTCTGGAAGGAATATCAACACCAAAGTCAGGTGCGGATCCAACCTCTACATTCTCTAAACTTTTCTTCACCCAGATCTTGTTCATCTCATTCCTAACTTCATCCGCATTCACCTTTTGTTTACCCTTATCTTGATTCTAATTATGATATACCAGACCTCTTTTCTCCTGATTCTTGCTTCTATAGAATTTTGCATTATGACCGGACCTATTACAGATTTGGCAAACAACATTTCTTTACATATTTGAATGATATCCTCTTGGTCTGCATTGATTAGCCATATGACCTACTCTATTGCATGCAAAGCATCTACCATTGAATGATTTATTCATTTGCATATTTCTGCATTCATGAGACTTGTGACCATACCTTTTGCAGTTAAAACACTATCCGGAGAAGGATGAATTAGTTTGATTCATTCTCTTCCTGCACTGATTAGCTTTGTGACCAAAGTGATTGTAGCTATGGCAGTATCCATTGAAGGATGGATATCTTTGAGCATTGGGTTGTCTTACCAGAGGTCTTCTAGGCCTATTCCTTGGATTTTCTGATCCAAAATTCTTCTGACCGGATCCAGAGCTTTCTCCTTTCTCATATCCCAAATGACACTTGTCATCTACCTTCTTTTGACTTTCAAGAAGAACTTCAAGTTGAGCAGAGCTTATCTTGAATTTCTCTTTATATTCATTTGCTATTTGAAGATCTCTTTTGAGAGAGACAATTTGATTCTCAAGTTTTTCTTCATTATCTTTAGCATCTTCAAGATCAGATTCAAGATGTCTGATAATTCTATCCATCTGGTGGCAATCTTCTTATTTCTCTTTGAGAGATTGTCTTAGATTGTCTTCAGTTTTTCTTTTCTCTTCAATCTCTTGAGTAAACTTAATAACTCCTGATTCCATTTCATGTCTTACCATAATGACTTCTTTTGATAACTTTTCACATAGCTTGGTTTTCTTAGTCAGCTCTTCATTTGCATTATTTTCTTCACCTTGTCTTGCCAATTACTGAAGTAGCTCCTTTCTCTTTTTCATAGAGAGACTTAATTTATCTTTTAGTTCTCTCATGAAATCATCAGCTTGTTTGAGTCTTTCCTTTAATTCATTGACTTCAGAGTTTGACTATTCAAGATCATCAAGGATAGTCTTGAGTTGCTCTCTTAAACCATATGCATCCATTTGAACTCCCAAATCTTCCTCAAGCTGTTAGGCTCTGTTAGGAGGAACTTAGCTCTGATACCAATTGTTGATAACTGAGAGGGGGGGTGAATCAGTTCTCCTAATTATTTTGTCATTCTGTACTTTCTTATTAATCAATGCAACATTAATTCAAATAAGCAAACATTACCATGAAATGGAAAAACACATGACACAGTATTTTTGACATGGAAACCCTGTTAAGGGAGAAAACCATGGGGTGATTAACCCAAAGATTATTCTCTGTTAGAAGAATAAGGAAATACAAAATGGCACTTGCCAATTAGGGCTCACTACCCGAGCACACTGCTCACAAAGGAGGCACACTGCCTGCAAGGAGACACACTGTCTACAAAAGAATGTTATACAAGACTTGAACTGATTGGAAGCATCCACATATGCTAGAGTTCAGTTCCGGTTAGGCTCAGTATACTGATCTACTACACTTCATCTTTCCTCTTCTCTTATGTTGCTTTCCTTTCACATACCAGACCTTCCTTACTGCTTCTGCTCTGCTCTACCTTTTTTTGCATATCACATATTACCACTACACTTCTCACAACCAAATCCATCCTATATATATATCCGCACAAGTGATTTCATTATCTTTGTCGGCACCCGAAACAGTCAATCTTCTCACAAACTCTATTCTGTCAGCTGAATCCTTACACATCAAGTAATGCGGATCAAGCATATACTTGTAGAAATCATTAATCATGTCGGCCAAACATGATTCATGCCTTCATAACCTTTAACACCATCAGTAACACATTCAAAAAGTAGTCTGATGTTCTGTCAGTCAGTTCTTCCTCTGTTCACACTGTCACTCAGGAATCCGGTACTCAACTATTCATATCTTTTTCCTTGTCCATCACCAAAGGCTAAATCCTTGGAATCTATTACTCAAGGTAGTCCTCTTGACTTTCCCAAATCCACACTTCACCAAGATACTTCCTCTGATAGATCCAGACCTGTCTATTAGACCTTGCCACAAGCTCTGTTCTTGTTTACCGGACCTCAACAATCTTCACTCTGACTTCCGGTAGAGACACACCATGTCCTGCGGATGTGTGGGATGAACTTTGTTGCCATCAATGACAACAATCATGAATCCATATAGTGTCTCTTGCCAATAGAACTTTCATCTAACAAAAATAAAAATTCTATCATAATGCATGAAACTTCTATGGACCATCCTACCAACCTTGTTCCTTTAGTTGATTGTTCACACACCTTGGATATCACTAAGGAAGAGAAGACCCTTAATCTCCCTCCTTTGATCAAACATTCAAGACATTGACATCACTAAGGATTTAAAATCATCAATTACCTCTTTGAACATCACTAAAGATACCAACATTGATAATTGTCCTTACAACACCTTACCTTCCTCTCATCCCAATGCTCTTTTCTCAAAAGATGTAGCACTAGTGGATGATGAAAGGTCTCCTACATTAAAACTCTTTTAGATAGATACTAAAATCACTCAAATCAAATTCCTTCTTCCATCTCTCAAGAACATAATGCATACAACTCAACAAGAAAACATTGATCCAAACATTGAACCAAACAAAGATGATCCTAAGAATGAACAATCTAAAGTCAAGGACAAGAATTGGGCTATGGTACCTTATGTACCACTTTCCTCTAACATTCAGGAGTGGGAAGATGATGATGATTTGCTTGATGACAAGACTTAGTTCTAAGATCCTACCAGGTAAGTATTTCTAGCCTTTTATCCCTTGTGATGTGCTTCCCCCGTGATGTGTTATGTGTTTTTAAGGCCTCCTGGGATGACCCTTGATTCTCTTGTAAGGTTTGGAATACCAACACCAAAGTCAGGTGCGGATCCAACCTCTACATTCTCTAAACTTTTCTTCACCCAGATCTTGTTCATCTCATTCCTAACTTCATCCGCATTCACCTTTTGTTTACCCTTATCTTGATTCTAATTATGATATACCAGACCTCTTTTCTCCTGATTCTTGCTTCTATAGAATTTTGCATTATGACCGGACCTATTACAGATTTGGCAAACAACATTTCTTTACATATTTGAATGATATCCTCTTGGTCTGCATTGATTAGCCATATGACCTACTCTATTGCATGCAAAGCATCTACCATTGAATGATTTATTCATTTGCATATTTCTGCATTCATGAGACTTGTGACCATACCTTTTGCAGTTAAAACACTATCCGGAGAAGGATGAATTAGTTTGATTCATTCTCTTCCTGCACTGATTAGCTTTGTGACCAAAGTGATTGTAGCTATGGCAGTATCCATTGAAGGATGGATATCTTTGAGCATTGGGTTGTCTTACCAGAGGTCTTCTAGGCCTATTCCTTGGATTTTCTGATCCAAAATTCTTCTGACCGGATCCAGAGCTTTCTCCTTTCTCATATCCCAAATGACACTTGTCATCTACCTTCTTTTGACTTTCAAGAAGAACTTCAAGTTGAGCAGAGCTTATCTTGAATTTCTCTTTATATTCATTTGCTATTTGAAGATCTCTTTTGAGAGAGACAATTTGATTCTCAAGTTTTTCTTCATTATCTTTAGCATCTTCAAGATCAGATTCAAGATGTCTGATAATTCTATCCATCTGGTGGCAATCTTCTTATTTCTCTTTGAGAGATTGTCTTAGATTGTCTTCAGTTTTTCTTTTCTCTTCAATCTCTTGAGTAAACTTAATAACTCCTGATTCCATTTCATGTCTTACCATAATGACTTCTTTTGATAACTTTTCACATAGCTTGGTTTTCTTAGTCAGCTCTTCATTTGCATTATTTTCTTCACCTTGTCTTGCCAATTACTGAAGTAGCTCCTTTCTCTTTTTCATAGAGAGACTTAATTTATCTTTTAGTTCTCTCATGAAATCATCAGCTTGTTTGAGTCTTTCCTTTAATTCATTGACTTCAGAGTTTGACTATTCAAGATCATCAAGGATAGTCTTGAGTTGCTCTCTTAAACCATATGCATCCATTTGAACTCCCAAATCTTCCTCAAGCTGTTAGGCTCTGTTAGGAGGAACTTAGCTCTGATACCAATTGTTGATAACTGAGAGGGGGGGTGAATCAGTTCTCCTAATTATTTTGTCATTCTGTACTTTCTTATTAATCAATGCAACATTAATTCAAATAAGCAAACATTACCATGAAATGGAAAAACACATGACACAGTATTTTTGACATGGAAACCCTGTTAAGGGAGAAAACCATGGGGTGATTAACCCAAAGATTATTCTCTGTTAGAAGAATAAGGAAATACAAAATGGCACTTGCCAATTAGGGCTCACTACCCGAGCACACTGCTCACAAAGGAGGCACACTGCCTGCAAGGAGACACACTGTCTACAAAAGAATGTTATACAAGACTTGAACTGATTGGAAGCATCCACATATGCTAGAGTTCAGTTCCGGTTAGGCTCAGTATACTGATCTACTACACTTCATCTTTCCTCTTCTCTTATGTTGCTTTCCTTTCACATACCAGACCTTCCTTACTGCTTCTGCTCTGCTCTACCTTTTTTTGCATATCACATATTACCACTACACTTCTCACAACCAAATCCATCCTATATATATATCCGCACAAGTGATTTCATTATCTTTGTCGGAACCCGAAACAGTCAATCTTCTCACAAACTCTATTCTGTCAGCTGAATCCTTACACATCAAGTAATGCGGATCAAGCATATACTTGTAGAAATCATTAATCATGTCGGCCAAACATGATTCATGCCTTCATAACCTTTAACACCATCAGTAACACATTCAAAAAGTAGTCTGATGTTCTGTCAGTCAGTTCTTCCTCTGTTCACACTGTCACTCAGGAATCCGGTACTCAACTATTCATATCTTTTTCCTTGTCCATCACCAAAGGCTAAATCCTTGGAATCTATTACTCAAGGTAGTCCTCTTGACTTTCCCAAATCCACACTTCACCAAGATACTTCCTCTGATAGATCCAGACCTGTCTATCAGACCTTGCCACAAGCTCTGTTCTTGTTTACCGGACCTCAACAATCTTCACTCTGACTTCCGGTAGAGACACACCATGTCCTGCGGATGTGTGGGATGAACTTTGTTGCCATCAATGACAACAATCATGAATCCATATAGTGTCTCTTGCCAATAGAACTTTCATCTAACAAAAATAAAAATTCTATCATAATGCATGAAACTTCTATGGACCATCCTACCAACCTTGTTCCTTTAGTTGATTGTTCACACACCTTGGATATCACTAAGGAAGAGAAGACCCTTAATCTCCCTCCTTTGATCAAACATTCAAGACATTGACATCACTAAGGATTTAAAATCATCAATTACCTCTTTGAACATCACTAAAGATACCAACATTGATAATTGTCCTTACAACACCTTACCTTCCTCTCATCCCAATGCTCTTTTCTCAAAAGATGTAGCACTAGTGGATGATGAAAGGTCTCCTACATTAAAACTCTTTTAGATAGATACTAAAATCACTCAAATCAAATTCCTTCTTCCATCTCTCAAGAACATAATGCATACAACTCAACAAGAAAACATTGATCCAAACATTGAACCAAACAAAGATGATCCTAAGAATGAACAATCTAAAGTCAAGGACAAGAATTGGGCTATGGTACCTTATGTACCACTTTCCTCTAACATTCAGGAGTGGGAAGATGATGATGATTTGCTTGATGACAAGACTTAGTTCTAAGATCCTACCAGGTAAGTATTTCTAGCCTTTTATCCCTTGTGATGTGCTTCCCCCGTGATGTGTTATGTGTTTTTAAGGCCTCCTGGGATGACCCTTGATTCTCTTGTAAGGTTTGGAATACCAAGAGACTACCTCTATTGTTACCTTCTTCTATTTGTATCATCATTCTTCTATATTGCCTCTCTCTCTGATTTCAGTGTTGTCTGTTGTGTCTTACAGACATAGTGTTGTGGTTGGTGACTTGGGGGCACCCTCCTACATGACTGTCCCTAAGGCACTTGTTTCTCCTCTCTTAATTATTGTTTCCATTACTATAGTGTTTCCATCTAGTGGGTGGATGATGAAAAACATTTATACTGATGTGGACCTAGCATCCCTTTTGTGAGAAATCAAAAATTGGACTTAGTTCCTAATATGACGATGGGGTTGTATATTTTATCTGACGCTTGGCTAGTGGAAGCTCTCGTGCTTTCTGCATAGTGATTTTGATGGTCTTCTATCTCATTTACAAATCATAATAATATTTCTGCTTCATGCACTTTGTCTATCTTGAATCTTGCATACCTCAGATTTAATATGCATTGATGTTGTTGTTTTTATGTGGACACTAACATGTTTCTTGCAGGGATGTGTGTGTGGGAACATTTGGCAATCATAAAGTACATGTCACCTCTGGGGGGCATGGGCTTTGTGAAAGTCTGTGTTCCCTTGTGTGTTTTCTTCCTACCTTAACGTGCTTGATATTGATGCATGATATCAACCACCTTAAGGTGGGGGCATATATAAGATAATTTGTCTATTCTAGATGCTAGTAATGTGTGTTTGAACAATCTTGAAATCTATTTCATGTACCTCCTTTTCACCATAAGGCATCTCTGTGATACAGGTGGGGTTGTATACTTTTGAGCTCATACCTCCTTTTAACCATAAGGCGTCTCCGTGATGCGGGTGGGGTTGCATTTTCAAAAAGTCCTCTACGGAGGCAGGAAGCAATTCTGTGACTAACTCAACCCTTAAAGCATGTCTTCGGTGATTGTTGTGGTGAAGCCCAATCATTGGTGTGTGCCTGTAATGTACTTGAGATGGTTTTGAACCTAGAAATAGGAACACTCCATCACTCGTCTGTCGTGTTTTCTCTGTGTCTTCAAAGTGTGTGTGTTTGGCATGCTTTCTTTGTTTGTCATGTTTGTTGCCCCATATGTAGTCTAAAGACCTGTGCAATGAGTGCATCCTACATTTTGGGAGGTTTTGTGTGTCTTGCATGTGTGTTGCCCCATATACGCAGTTTAAAGACTTACGCGATGAGTGCATCCTGCATTATGGGAGGTTTATTTACTTTCTTGTACTTGCATCTGCATTTTATATATATGAGAAAAAGAAAAGAAAATAAATCATCTATGTCTTCCATGCATTAATGTGTCTTCTATGAATTTACTATATTCTCCTTGTTTTGCGTGATTGTAACTGTCTTCTCCATGTTTTGTGTGCTTGTCATTGTCCTCATTGTGCTTGGCGTGTCTTCTCCGTGCTTGGCATGCTTGATGTGCTTGTTGACCATACTTTAATGCATATATTGGCCTCATGTTTATACATACATTAAAGTGGGGGACAAAATGTAATGTTAGAAAATATCCCCTTGGGGTCTTTCCCCTCAAAAGGTTTAGCTCCCAGGTCTTTAGTGTGCATTTAGGACATCTTGCATCATTATTAAACATCCCGATGGAATGAACCCTGGGTATCATGAAAAATTTGGCCTAGGGAGACCCCTTGAACCTAACCCTACCCAAAATAAGGGGGAGGACTTGGGCACCCGTGCCCTAGTCCTACCCTATTTTGGGTCAGGCCTAAATTTCTAGTGTCGATTTATGACCATTATTTGGTCCCTAGGCCGACATGGTAAGTTTGAATTTACAAAATCTTGGTGGGAATGTTCGTAGTCGCATATATACTCATGTTTAGGAATTCATTTGTAAACTAGATTATGTTCATATGATATTGGCATCCTAAAGGTGATTCAAGGCTTTTATTGTGTTGCAAGAGTAGATTTGTATTGTCTATGTGTTTGTGTTTGCAGATTTGAACATCCATCTCCTCATGGAATGAAGAGTTTCTTCCTCCCTTGAGATCTTCACTACAAGGTGACATCTATTGTGATTATTGAGCATTTATCATTTAGTTTTTGCCTCTACCTCCCAAGGCACACACTCTCTATCTGATAATGGTGTTCAAAAGGCTTGAATGTCTCTCCAAGGCTTGACTGAGGCAAGCCTCTAAACACCACAACCCCCTCCCAAAGTTTTCATGATTGCAGGTTAAAGGTTGGAGTTGTAAACAAAGTGAAGTTGTAGGAGGGTACAACAGAGTGTTGGAATTTTAGATTAATGAAAGAAATAGCTACTTGGACTAGGGTGTCTACTCATTAGTCTTCAAAGTTTTGCAACAGGAAAATCTCTGATACAACAGATACAGGTTGCAGACCATTTTTCCAAATCTTGACAAAAAGTAGGGCCTTGAACTTGGGCTTCCACTCTTTAGTCCCCAACTTTTCCACCTCCAAACCTTGAAAATAGGTGCACAATTATTTGTTATTTTACATCTTTTTGTAGAAGCATTTTCTATAATTCATCCGTTTACTATTGTATTTGCATAATTAGGGTTTTAAGGTACAATTGAGCATAAGAGAAGGAAATTTTCAATCAAATCATAAAAATCCAAGTTTACCTACATCTCATAGTGATTTAGGGTAGGATAGTACATTGCAACTTGACCCTAGGTCCTTGAATGAAAGGGTGAAAGGAGGACATACACACAAACTACCAAAAACCAATTATCCAAATTTTACCCTTTATAGAAACATCACATAAGACTATAACAGTCAACATACCCCCTCCTTTTGGAGTCAACAACATGAACACCATGTCCCAACCCATGAATGGTGAAAATCTCTTTGCTTCTATGAATTCCAATACCTTGGGTATTAACATGAATGAACAAGGATCCAAGAAACATAAAAAGATACACATTGTGACCTCTCATTCATAAACTCAAGGAACTAATGCCACATCAAATGCAAACATAAATCTTGGGTCCCAACCACATAACAATGCAATAATTCCAAATGTAGACCCTTTAGGTCAAAACAATAATGTGTCTAGTCAAGGAGTTGGCTCATCCTATGTCCATTCAAACCCCCTACAACAACAAGTGGACCCAAATGTCCTCTTTCAAACAAATACCATCCAAAATCAAAACACTACAAGCATTCCACCCGACTTTCAAAACATTAATCCAAATACCACCTACATTCCTAATGTCCAATATCAAAATGCTTCTTCATCACTCAGTCATCCCAACAAAAACATCAATCTACTTGTTACCAACATGGGGTCACAACACACTCCTATCACAAACATAGGAAACCCCTACCACAACGTAGTTACAAATCCCGCAAACACATACTTGACTCCCATTGAAGTCCTCACCCATGAAATAAATGCCTTAAAGTGATAATTTTCTAGTATGCAATTATTAGGGACTAAAAAATCCATATTTTATGGAATACTTGTGCCCTTACCCTTTTGATAGGAGCATTTACATGCCTCCTTTTCCACCTAACTTCACCATGCCCAATTTCCATAAATACAAAGGGAAAGGTAGTCCTATAGAACATGTGAGAGAATTCCACACAACATGTCTAGATCTTGATTTTGATCACAATTGCCTAATGAGATTATTTCCAAGGAGTCTCGTGGGTCAAGCACTCGAGTGGTTCGTGCATCTTCCCCCAGGAATAAAAACATGGACCAAACTAGCTGAGAAGTTCATAGCACACTTCTCATATAACATTGAAATGGATATTACCATCTCAACACTTTGCCATACTAAACAAGATGAGAGAGAGAACTTTATCTCTTTCTTTCAAAGATGGAGAAGTCTAGCTAGCAAATGCCCATGCCACATACTAGAAAATCAGCTAGTTCCAATCTTTATTGAAAATTTGAACACATAACTTATGTATCAATTGCAAATACATTGTTGCACAACCTTTGGTGAAGTCATTGAGAAAGGGACCACAATCAAAAAAGCCCTAATTGCCAAAGGTGCAATAAAAATTTTCAACAAGAACCAAACCAACACGAACCCCTCCTATGACAAAAATAAATTTTGGTCTAGGAACAAAAATGTCACAAACCATGGGGTTGTAGATGCCAAAGTAGAAAATGAATGCAATCTCATCCTCACTCTTAAAGCGCCACCACCACCAAATAACTTGTAGCCCATTCCACAACAAATGACGAACACCATCCAAAACCACCAAAGAAGGACTCCTCCAAAGACAAATCCAACTAGATGAAACTATATGCCCTTACTAGAACTCATCGAGTCCATCTTTAAGAAGTTACTACAAGCCCACTTGATTCTATAGTTGGGTAAAAACATTGCTACAGCCATGCAAACAATAAATTCAAGCCCTAACTATGCAATAGAGCCCTTAATCAACCTAGAATCTAATCAACTATGCATGAAATCAAGAAATCCTAGATTGACTAATGCATTTCCTCCATTGTTGCTATCTAACATAGCTATTCTAATGCACTCAGACTTGCAGGTCTGCAAATAGGATGGGAGCTCAATAATTGACAATGGCAAAAGTCAAATTCACAAGTGGTGAGGTGAAAATGAGAGGGTAAAAGTGGTTTTATAGAAGAGGAAATGTGAATGGAGAGATGTGATTAGAAGTTGACTTGGAGGGAAGATCAAGGGTTGAGAACGTTTTAGGGTTTCTAGCCACAAGAAGACAAAAGGTAATTTTAAATTAGAGGACATGGTGAGGTGGGAAATGTTTTATAATTAAATAAATTGTGGTAATTTATTTAATTTCTTGTGAGGAATGGGTAATGTGGAGGGAATTTAATTAAATAAGTGGGGGGCTTATTTAATTAGGGTAAGGTCTATAATTTAAATAAATGGGTATTTATTTAAATTAGAAGGGGAATATGGGTGTTTGATAAATGAATAATTAAATAATAATTAAATTATTTAACTATAGAGGAATTCAGAAGAAGATAGCTTAAATAATTAAATAAATGAAATTTATTTAATTAGAAGTGTAAGAGTGAATGAATTAATTAAATAATTTTAAAATTATTTAATTAATAGTAGAATATGAAATTTGGATGAATTATGTGTGAAAACATCGTTCGCAGGCCTAGGACATTTTTAAGTGTCTACATTTTGCCCCTCTTTGATATAATGTCAAATCAGGTATTATATCAAAGAAAAGTTTGAGAAATGTGCTATAAACATGCCCCAGTGTGTTCCAGATGAAGTGTGATGGTCCTATGCCCCCTTGGGAAATTTTTCAAATTTTCTAAAAAATTTTAAAAATTTTGGAAAAATTTTCAAAAAGTTGTGGGGGATGCCCAAAGTGATCTAGAAGTGAGAAAATAGCCATAAAGGGCACTTGGCATGTGAAATAAGGCTTCCAGTTGGTCAATTTAGTGAAAGGGGGGCCCACCTAGGTCAAAAGGTCCTATAAATAGCTCTTAAAGGCCCCTTAATCCTCATTAGTGCACTTGGAGCTTTAGAATTTTTAGAGAGAGTAGAGTGAGCCCTTAGAGATTTTCTGCAGAGCTGCTGTCAAGATGTCACCTGTACTACTTCACCAGCACCATGGATTGATAGTTTGGACATATGGATGACTTCCTGGGATAGGCACCCCAATATGTATCTAACCCTAACTTGTCAATTTCTACATTTTTTGTAGATTTTAGGGCCCAAAAATATGGCACGCATGCGCCGCTTGTGCGTGACAGTGTGACACCTGTACCAGCATGTGGTTTTCCATATAAAGATGGGGAAAAAAGATACAAGCATGGAGAAAACAAACTACAACTAACCCTAGCTCCCAATGGAGTGTGATCTAACCTAGATAACAATCAAATAAACATGAAAATGTTAGGGTTAGTTGACATAAGATATCAATTAAATGCAAATAAAGATTAAACAGAGGAATGAAAATACACAAAAATAATAATAGTGAGAGACAAGTTTTAACATGGTTCACCCAAACTCGGGCTACATCCACCAACAGAGAGTCTAATATTATTATCCAATAAATCAAACCGATTACAACCAACAATCCTTGCAACTCAATACCACTACAAAATGCTACAATACATCAATGGAAATCCTAACCCTTAGCCATTTTTATCACAACTTTTGTCAGTTACAAAATAGGGTTTTTTATGTTAGCCAATGAAAAAATAACTCCCGACGCCTGAATAAAATAATAAAAAACCATGTACCCTTGGACCCAGCAAGGGGCGCTACCCCTTGACCCCATCTTGAGGGAGCTGCCCCCAAACTCTGCAAGGGGCACTGCCCCTTGACCCCATAGGAATTTGGGGGGAAACCACGTCGATAAAAGTGGGGTAAATTTAACCTCCGAGTCTGATTAGGCTCCATATAACAATAGAAAACCAGTAAATATCTAAGATAATATTGACTTCTCTCCATTGTCTTCCTCACCTTGTACTATTGTTCTCAGACTTGTAGATTCATGCAACTGTCTTAAGAAGATCATGTGTGTGTTAATCAAGATTTTGGAGATTATAGGATAAGAGAGGGAAAATGGGACTAAGAGATATTTAAATGAGCTAGAAAAAGTGTTTTATAGAGGAGCCCACTTGAATGAATGGCTAGGATCGATTGTTGACTTTGAGGCCAAATGGAGGGCTGAGATGAGTTAGGTTTTCTCATCACAAGAGGACATAAGTGAATTTTAAATTCAATAAATAGTGAGGTGGGAAATGTGATCTAAATTAAATAATTTTTTCCAATTTATTTAATTTATAGAAAGGATGCATGTGAAAGGGGATTTTGGCAATTAGGTGATGGAATATTTTAAACAAATGTTTTATTTGTTTAAATTAATGAAAGGGGACATTAGGAATAATTAAATAATCAATTAAGATTAATTATTTAATTATAGAAGAAACAATTGTCCTATCACATTTGCGACATGAGGACATTTTTAAGTGTCTACATTTTGCCCCTCTTTGAGATGATGTTCGAGATGATGAGACTTATGTTGAGTAACATCATTTCAAAGAAGCTAAGGAAATGGATAGAGGAAAAAAAGGATGATGATGGAAAGATATGATGACGATGTCCCCTTGAGAGGATAATGTTGATAACTGAAAGGGGGGTGAATTAGTTATCTAAATTACTTCTACTTTCTATTTTCTTTAACAATAAGTGCAGCATCAAATCATACAAGAAAACATAACCATGAAAGAAAAAATAACATCAATACACATAACACAATGATTTTGATGTGGAAAACCCTGTTAAGTGAAAAACCACAGGGTGACTAACCCAAGATTGTATTCTCTGTTAAAAGAATAAGATAGTAAAAAATGGCACTTGCTAATTAGGGCTCACTACCCAAGTACACTTCTCACAAGAGGCTCACTGTCTACAAGAGACTCACTATCTACAAGGTACAAATAAAGTAACAAGATACTTGAACTGATGAGAAGCATCCACATATGCTGAGGTTCAGTTCCGGTTAGGCTTAATATACTGATCTACTGCACTTCATTCTTCCTCTTCTTTGGTGTTGTTGTCCTGTCACATACCGGACCTGTATTACTGTTTCCACACTACTCTCTACTTTTATTCACATTTCCCAACACACCACACACCCATTCACATCTAAATTCATCCGGTATATATATCCACACCAAGGGTTTCATCATTTTTCTAGTCAGCATCTGGAATACTCAATATTTTCCCAAACTCTGATCTGTCGGCTAAATCCTTGCATACTAAGTGATGCATACTAAAGAGATACTTATATAAGTCATCAATCATGTCATCTAACCATGAATGATCCCTCAAGAAACTTGATCACCATCAATTTCTCATCCGGATTAAGGTCTGATGCTCTGCAAGTCAGTTCTTCCTCAGTCTACTCTGCCAAACCAGAACCCAACACTTAGGTGCTCATATCTCCTCACTCTTTCATCACCATAGGCTTAATCTCTGGAATGTATCAGTCATGGTACTCCTCTTGACTTCCCCAAGTCCTTACTTTACCGAGATACTTCATCTGAGAGATCCAGACCTGATTATCAGACCTTGTTGCATGCTCTGTTCCTACTTCACCAGACTAAAGTACTCTTCAATCTGACTTCCAGTATAGACATACCATGTCTTGCAGATGTGTGGGATGGACTTTGTTGCCATCAATGACAACATTCATGAAGCCACACAGTGTCTCTTGCCAACAATTTCCCCCTTTGGCATTGATGGCAACATAGTGAAAAATGACTAAGTGTCACACTACACTCCCCCTTGGCTGATACTCTGTTCTAATGTACACTTTTCTGGAGCTCCCCTTTAGCTAAATTCCACATTTTTCACTGCTCCTCACTCCCCCTTTGACATCAATGGAAAAGGGTAGAATCCGCATGCCAAGAGTCCAAAAATCCAACTATACTTAGTCGCATAAGTATCTACACATGTTATACTTACATATACTGAAGTATATCTGCAAAAGTTGTTTTCAACTGGACAAATTCTGTTGCCCAACTCTGCTTCATCCTGTCCAAAATTGAGATGTGACCACTCAACAGGAATGCAAAAGCTTCTGCCCTCTTTTGATCTATCGAATCACTGGTCCGGGCTATGGTCTGAGTATCTATTAGTGCCCCATGCATGGCCTCTAATTTAGGGATAATTAACCCTCTAAGTTCACCCATCCTACTTATTATATTCTTCCTTTCCTTTTCATGTTTCTTTAGTTCATTTAGAATGGCACTAGTCTAACGTTCCTGGTTTATTATGGATGTGGTGAGAGGATCAAAATTCTGAGATACACTTGACAGTTTATCCTCTTGCTCTTTCACTTTCTTCTCAATATCCTTTGTTACTTTAGACCAGGATGAACAAAATTTATATATTTCTCTATCATCTTTAAGAGCATTTTATAAGCTCTTTATCCCAATATCCATAATTATCCTATCATTTGTTATTAGCCCTTGTACTTCAGAGAATCTCTTTCCCAAAAACTCTTTCCAAACTTTATCTTCTACTGACTTCTCCAAAGAATCAAAATGTGTGCTAATTGAATTAACAAGAGTTTTCAAGTTACCGGATGAGGAGGCCAAAAGATCCTTCTGGAAGGATGGCATGATTTTCTCTAACACATCGGATGCTATCTCTAGCAACTCACAGTCTTCCATGTGAGACTTCAGAAGTTTTTCCTTGGCCTTTGCTTGGGCAAAGGATGCAATATTCATTGTTTGAACCGGGGAGAGGGAATCAAAATTGAATGGTCCATGAAGCAGTTCTGATTCATCTAATTCTATCGATTCTTTTGTCAAGAAGTCTTTGACTACTTCTACAGTGTCTCTTGCTAGAGACAGAGTTTTCTTCTCTTCTGCAGCCTCAAAACTATCTCCTAGAGTCTTCTCTGGTAGATCTTCTTCTCTTCCCTTTACCTCTTCTTCTTGACTAATTTTCTCCTCTATTCTTTCTTCTCCTTTTGATCTGGAGTCTGCTGGGGAATCTGGAAGAGAGATGTTTACTTCTTCATGGACTTCCTCTTTCGGGAGCAGAGGAATCTAGATCCTTAGTTTTCTCCTCACCTATCTCCTTTGATTCTTTTGCAGATTTCTCTGTGGGATTTTATTTTGAAGTACTTAGTCCTTCATTATCCATGATAGAAGGTTCATCACCTAAGTCCTCTATAATAGGAATATTGAATCTTTTGTATACATTTCTAAGGATGTCTTCAGTTTCTTTTTCCACTTGATCAGTTTCTCTGAGCATAAGTTTGTTCATTCTGGCTTTGCTTCAGAATTCATCCTTGCAATATTTAAAGATCATGTCCATTTGCTTTGAAGTGATGGACGGATAGAGCTGAATAGCTATCTATTCCTGGATCTCTAGGTCCTTTGCCTTAGCATTGTTCTTTCTTATTTCAAGTTCCTTCTCCAAGATTTTTGGGAATTAGAGATATGATCTCAATGAATGCTTTATTGTAGATGTTAAGATACCTGACTGTAGCATCTTGCAAAATTTTTTGGTCAGCTTCATTATATTCATCATAAAATTCAGTCATTGGTTTCAGGTTCACATCCACAGTGACTAATTTGATGATATCATCAATGCAGAGAGTAGGCTTTTCAACAAATTCTTCTTCCTTTTCTTCCTTGCCTTGACTGGTAGAGGATTCACCAGATACTTCTTCTTTTTCATTTTCTTGACCTCCTCATCTGACTCAGTCTCTTCATCATCTTTTTGACTTGTATAGGACCTTGTGGCCTTTTTCTTGGTTCTCTTCTCTCCCCTTCCAGATGTCTGGACTTTCGGTTTTGATGCTTTTTGGCTCTTAGAGGTGGCAGGTGCAGAGCTTTTGGAGGATTTGGTCTGGGAGGGGGCTTGCACCGGAGCACTTTCTGTTTCTTGCCTTTCCTTTTCTGCCCTTTCCATCTTCTCTTTGTTGGCATCAACTACCTCCTTTGATATTCCATGCCTTTTGGCGAATTCTTCTACTTCCCTTCTTACTTTTCTCTTGATCTCAGGTTGTCTCAGTTCAACATGAACTTTTACTCTCAATTCTTGGAAGGTTAAAAACCTTTCTGCCTTAGGGTCCTTAGGTTGACTTAGTAGATGTTGGACATGCAATTCTAAAATTTTCTCATCCACCTCGTAGCCCATTGGCATAATCCACACTATTCTCGATTCCACTGCCTCCATTAGGCATTGATCAGTGTCTACCATGAAGCACACTGTATCTTTGTATTTTTCAACTAGAGATTGAGGGATTCTTTTTGTAGCCTACATCATGCTTTGGAAGTTTTTGAAGTAACCCCATAGTGTTGTATCTTGTGCCTTGGCGTCACCAAGCCCATACATATAATCCTTGATTTGTATGGCAATAGGTCTGTCATTTTGCCATATCCAGCCACTGGTTCCAGGTAGCTCATTCATATAGTAGAAGAATAGGAAAAGTATCAGGCCACCATTCTTAAATGAATTCTTTTTATCCTTCTTTATTTTCTACAAATTCTCTAACAATTGGTTTAGGAGAAGCTCACAAAGATCATAGTCAACATTTTCTCTTAGCATCTGATAAGTAGTGTAAATTGCAATTCTGGGTACTGAATTTTCCCTGTTGGAGTGATATATCTTGTAACCAATTATCATGGAGGCAAACTTGATATCCGGATCAGTGATATCTTCTATTGTTATTGCTCTCTTGTCAAATTTTGATCTGGTAGCCTCACTCATAGTTTGGTTTTTGACCGATTTGAGAACAGGTAACCCTCCGGATGAGTGCAAACTGGTTACCACCCTAATAGCATCTTTTGTGATCTTAAATGGTCTATTCAACCACATGAAGTTATCATGCACTCTGCTCAAAATATACCAGACCCACTCATCGTCTTCAACATAGGGGAAATGGGTACACTGCCCAAAATGCTTATCCTGGATGGCCTTGTATTGGGGTTTAAGTTGAAGTGATTCATCTATCAGTTCCTTGTGGTAGATATCCATCAGCTTGGATTCCCCAAATTCTTCAATGGTTGCGTGTATGTAAACCCTAATATCTTCTACATGCAGAACCCCATGCGGAATACTAGAGAATGCACCTAAGGGATCAACTTCCAGAGATTTGTAGGGGTGTTTTTTGAATTTAAGGCATGGCCTATCAGTGATTTTGACAACATTTAGAGTAGTCATCTTTCAAAAAGATTCAGTGGGAGATTTTCAAGAGTGAAAATACCTTTTTATCCTTCTAGGGTTCATGATATGAGCCATATAAGATTGTTGGTTGAATCGACTTCTGTTGTTGATCTTTGAGAAGTTTAGAGGCAATTTGCTTCAGAGCTCCTTCTTGTCTTCTTCTCGAATGCAAATGTCAAATGATGAACAAGAGAACCCTTATATTTCAATGCAAACCCTAATTTCACATTGTAATAACTGCACAACTCAAGTTATTTTGATTACTTTGTTCTCCTTGTCCTAAGAGATTTTTCCAGATCATTGAGATGCACTTGGAGTTATTCTTAGTGAATATTAGCAATCCATCTACCTTTCTCCAATCATTCCATTTATTTGTAGATCAAGATACCTCAAATTTGAATCATACCAGATCTAACTGTGAAAATCATGTTCTTACCGGATGACTGTTAAACTGGATAAATCTCAGAAGATTAATCTCTTCTAAATTTCTTACGGATCTTCCATATCTTTACCAAGGCTTATTTAGATGTTTCTCTGAGAGCCCTTTCAATCCGCAACCTTCCATGTGCCAATTTTAGGCACCAATCGACTGGCTAGGGGAATTTAGTTTCCTTTGTGACTCCCCCTGAGCCAGAGCTTATCTATTTAGTTTCTGGAAGAAATATCAGCACCAGATTCTGGTGTAGATCCATCCCCAACATTTTATGTACTTCTCTCCACCCAAATTTTGTTCATCTCCCTTTGAATTTCATCTGCATTCACTTTTCCTTTTCCTTTGTCTTGGTTTTGATTATGATGCATCGGACCCCTTTTGTCCTGATTCTTACTTCTATAGAATTTGGCAATATGACCGAATCTATTGCAATTGTAGCAAACAACATTTCTTTGCATATTTGACTGATATCCTCTTGATCTACATTGATTAGCCATATGTCCCATTCTATTGTATGCAAAGCATCTACCATTGAATGAATTTATTTACATATTTCTACATTCATGAGATTTGTGACCATACCTTTTGCAATTAAAACACTATCCGGAGAAGGATGAATTAGTCTGATTTATTCTTCTTTTGCATTGATTTTCTTTATGACCAAAGTTATTACAATTATGGCAGTATCCATTGAAAGATGGATATCATTGAGCATTTGGTTGCCTTACCAGAGGTCTTCTTGGCTTGTTCCTTGGATTTCCTGATCCAGAGTTCTTCTGACTGGATCTGAAGCTTTCACCTTTCTCATACCCCAAGCCTTGCTTGTCATCTACCCTCTTTTGGCTTTGAAGAAGAACTTCAAGTTGAGCAGAGCTTATCTTGAATTTCTCTTTGTATTCATTTGTTGTTTGAAGATCCCTTTTAAGAGTGTCAATCTGATTCTCAAGTTGTTCTTCCTTATCTCTTGCTTCTTCAAGATCAGATTCTAGATGCCTGATTATTCTATCCATTTTGTGGTAGTCTTTTGACTTCTCCTTGAGAGATTGTTTTAGATCATCTTTAATTTTTCTTTTCTCTTCAATTTCTTGGGTGAATTTCATAACCCCTGATTCCTTTTCATGTCTTACCATAATGACTTTATTTGATAGCTTCTCACATAACTTGTTCTTCTCTTTCAGATCTTCATCAGTATTATTGGCTTCACTTTGACTTGCTAATTGTTGAAGTAGTTCCTTTCTCTTTTTCATAGAGATACTTAGTTTCTCTTTTAGTTCATTCATGAAATCATTAGCCTGTTTGAGTCTTTCCTTCAAGTTATTGACTTCAGAGTGATATTGTTCAAGATCATCTAGGGTAGACTGAAGTTGTTCCCTCATACCATACATATCCATTGAGATTCCCAGATCTTCCTCAAGTTGTTAGGCTCTATTTAGAGGAACTTAGCTCTGATACCAATTGTTGATAACTGAGAGGGGGGGTGAATCAGTTATCTTAATTACTTCTACTTTCTGTTCTTCTTTAACAATAAGTGTAGCATCAAATCATACAAGCAAACATAACCATGAAAGCAGAAATAACATCAATACACATAACACAATGATTTTGACATGGAAAACCCTGTTTAGGGAAAAACCACGGGGTGACTAACCCAAGATTGTATTCTCTGTTAAAAGAATAAGATAGTACAAAATAGCACTTGCCAATTAGGGCTCACTGCCCGAGCACACTGCTCACAAGAGGCTCACTGCCTACAAGAGACTCACTGTCTACAAGGTACAAAGAAAGTAACAAGATACTTGAACTGATGAGAAGCATCCACATATGCTGAGGTTCAGTTCTTGTTAGGCTTAATATACTGATCTACTACACTTCATTATTCCTCTTCTTTGGTGCTGCTGTCCTGTCACATACCAGACTTGTATTACTGCTTCCACACTGCTCTATACTTTTCTTCACACTTCCCAACACACTACACACCCCTTCACACTAAAATTCACCTGGTATATATATCCACACCAAGGGTTTCATCAATTTTCTAGTCGGCATACAGAATACTCAATATTTTCCCAAACTCTGATCTGTCGGCTGAATCCTTGCATACTAAGTGATGTGTACCAAAGAGATACTTATAGAAGTCATCAATCATGTTGGATAACCATGAATGATCCCTCAATAAACTTGATCACCATCAATTTCTCATCCGAATTAAGGTTTGATGCTCTGTCGGCCAGTTCTTCCTCAGTCTACTCTGCCAAACAGGAACCCAACACTTAGGTGCTCATATCTCTTCACTCTTTCATCACCGGAGGCTCAATCTCTAGAATGTATTAGTCATGGTACTCCTCTTGACTTCCCCAAGTCCGCACTTTACTAAGATACTTCCTCTAAGAGATCTGGGCCTGATTGTCAGACATTGCTACATGCTCTATTCATGCTTCACTGGACCAAAGTACTCTTCAATCTAACTTCTGGTATAGACATACCATGTCCTACGGATGTGTGGGATGGACTTTGTTGCCATCAATGACAACATTCATGAAGCCACAAAGTGTCTCTTTCCAACAGATAGACCAGTTGGACAAACACAGGTAGGCTCTCGAAATGAACTGGGATTGGTTAAGAAAAAATAAGAATGGATGGAAGAAATGAATGATATGTTAAGCTGCAATGAAGGTGGAGGAATGGAAGATTGGCTAGAAGAATGGGAATGAGATCTTACTTTGATAGATTTTTAATCTTCTCATTTGCAATCTTTTCTGCTTATCATCATAGAACTTATTATGTCAAAGGATGACAATCTCTATGGCATGACAGAGGCCAAAGTGGAAAGTGTAGTCCCTTGTGAAATAGGCACATGACATACAAGGAATGACTGACTCAGACTAGTAATTGCGATACCTTGTTGGAACATGAAATGAGATAACTGTGAGGTGTGCAAGTCTTGATGCAAGAAAGCATGTATTCCTTCCACTACATAGGATGTCTTTGATTCACACCCAATGGAATCCCGATCACACACAAGGCACCAAGTTTCCCCTAGTCATTTTTCCAAGAAAAAATGCAAGTAGCAATCAAAGGAAAGGGTCTTGCTCTATCCTCGCTTCTCATCATCACTTAGGGACTGCCTCGAGAAGCATAAGAATGAGACTACAAAAAACAATATAGTAAAATAAGATAGACTAGACCAATAGCCAGTTGGACCTTTTCCAAGTGATATGTGTTTGATTAATTGAGAATGGATGTGGGAGGCCTAGTTTTAGGTTAGAAATGTGTTGTATAAGATGCCTGGTCTAGTTTTGACAATGCCCCTACTTGTCTAAGGCAAGTGTTAAGATTGATTGGCATTAGTGTTTTTGGTCATGTGAGCAACACCAGGGGTTGATTGATGATGTTTGATAAATGACACATGTCATATAAGGAACAGAATCTAAGTTTTGATGATGCCCCATTCCATGTAGGGTGAAAGGAAGCTAGGTGTGTGGAAATCACTTCCTACACTAATCTAATGAGGGGAGGAGAGTTCAAATTCAATTTAATCTTTAAAATTATAGATTATGTTAACCCACTAATAGAGATATTGCAACAAATACATACACAAGAATGTAAGACAAAAGAAGAGAGACACAAGATATACATGGGGAAGACCCTTAACAGGCGAAAAACCTCACACTCCAAAACACAGCTCAAATGTATTCCATAAACAATGAAGGTTACAATACAATCACAGAGCCAATGCTCTTGTAGGAGTCTTCGACACTCATATCTGGAGATGATCTAATAGCATAATAGTACCTATCAATCACATAATGCATCACCTCTCTAAAGCACCTATTTATATAGAATATACAAGGCAAAAATGGCTCCACATTGAGATGGGCATCCAACATGGCCTCATGGCCCAAAACCCATGCCTATGGACACTTGTCCAACATTGTAGGATGTTCCTAACACTTGTCAAGTCATCCCATCCCAAAGAGGTCACCTATTCCCAAAATGGGCAATGACAGATGCTCCTACGACTCTTACAACTATCATAGAATCTGTCATAGTTGCCATAACTTACAGCTGTAAGCGAATCTGTCATACACAGGCTATAAATAGCATATTCTCTTACAACATGTCATAACCCACCTTGGGGCACCCAAAGATGCCTTTTTTAAAGATGCTTCTTGATACATGTCCATACCTATCATAGGATCTTCTATTTCTGACTCTTACATGTCATAACTTTGTCATAGGAATCTGTCATGATCGTTTCAATCAATATTCCCTTACACACATTCCAAGATGCCAACAAATAGAAAAATATTCCTACCACTAAGTGGGATGCCTATCTCCTCATGTGAGGACAAATTTACATGTGGTCATATGCTATGTAGGATAACACATCACTATGTCAACTCCCATAAGATGACAACATAGGATTTGCATCCTAATTATACAATAGGCAATAAATAAACAAATACAATGAAATAATATAAGGAATTACCAAGGTTGAGACACCTTAATTCCCAACATTCTCCCACTTGTTGAACACCTTGTAAGAGCCAATAGAAATAACAGGATTTAACTGCTATAGGCTGAGAGTCCCATAGACTCTGAACACCATCTGAACTTCTCTATGCCCACTGGCTTCGTTAATGCATCTACAAAATTCTTCAAAGTATCTACCTTCTCCAAATTTATCTTGCCATCCTCTACCATGTATCACACAAAGTGAAACTGTACATCAATATGTTGATAACTAAGAGGGGGGGAGTGAATCAATTATCCTAATTATTTTTTCTTTCTAAACTTTCTTATTAATCGATACAGCATTAATTCAAACAAGCAAACATTACCATGAAATGGAAAAACACATGACAGTATTTTTGACGTGGAAACCCTGTTAAGGGAGAAAACCATGGGGTGATTAACCCAAAGGTTATTCTCTGTTAGAAGAATAAGGAATTACAAAATGGCACTTGCCAATTGGGGCTCACTACCTAAGCACAATACTCACAAAGGAGGCACACTGCTTGCAAGGAGACACACTGTCTACAAAAGAATGTTATACAATACTTGAACCAATTGGAAGCATCCACATATGCTGGAGTTTAGTTCTGGTTAGGCTCAGTACACTGATCTGCTGCACTTCATCTTTTCTTTTCTCCTATGCTGCTTTCCTTTCACATACCGGACCTTCCTTACTGCTTCTGCTCTGCTCTGCTTTTATTTGCATATCATATATCACCACAACACTTCTCACAACTAAATCCATCCTATATATATATGCACAAGTGATTTCATTATCTTTATAGTTAGCACCTGGAACAGTCAATCTTCTCACAAACTCTGTTCTGTCAGCTGAATCCTTACACATCAAGTAATGCGGATCAAGCATATACTTGTAGAAATCATTAATCATGTCGGCCAAACATGATTCATGCCTTCATAACCTTTAACACCATCAGTAACACATCCGGAAAGTAGTCTGATGTTCTGTCAGTCAGTTCTTCCTCTGTTCACACTGTCACTTAGGAATCTGGTACTCAACTATTCATATCTTTTTCCTTGTCCATCACCAGAGGCTAAATCCTTGGAATCTATTACTCAAGGTAGTCCTCTTGACTTTCCCAAATCTGCACTTCACCAAGATACTTCCTCTGAGAGATCCGAACCTATCTGTCGGACCTTGCCACAAGCTCTGTTCTTGTTTACCGGACCTCAACAATCTTTATTCTGACTTCTGGTAGAGACACACCATGTCCTACAGATGTGTGGGATGAACTTTGTTGCCATCAATGACAACAATCATGAATCCATATAGTGTCTCTTGCCAACAATCTCCCCCTTTGGCATTGATGGCAACACTTAGTGAAAAATGACTAAGTGTTTACACTAGGCTCCCCCTTCGCTGATGTTCTGTCTTTGTATATATTTTTTGGAGCTCCCCCTTAGTTGGATTCCTCATTTTTCACTGCTCCTCACTCCCCCTTTGACATCAATGGCAAAGGGTAGGGTCCGCATACCAAAATTTTGAAAAATTTAATTATATTTAGCCGCATAAGTATATATATACAAGTTGTACTTACATATACTTAAGTATGTCTGCAAAAGTGTTCTTCAACTGTACAACTTCTGTCACCCAACTCTACTTCATCCTGTCCAAAATTCAGATATGCCCACTCAACAGGAATGTAAATGCATCTGCCCTTTTTAGATCTATCAGATCATTTATCTGGATTGTGATTTGAGCTTCTGTTATAGCCTCATGCATGGCCTCTAGCTTAGGGACAATTAACCCCCTGAGCTCACTCAACCTGCTTATTCTATTTTTCTTTTCCTTCTCCAATTTCTTGATTTCACTCAACACTGCAATAGTCTGACATTCTTGATTTGTTATAGAGGAAGAAAGAGGATCAAAACTTTGAGACAAGCTTAGTAGTTTGTCCTCTTGCTCTTTTATTTTCTTCTCAATCTCCACTATTACCTTAGACCAGGAGATACAAAATTCGTATATTTCACTGCCATCCTTAAGAGCATTTTCTAAGCTCTTTATTCCAATGTTCATGTTTCTCCTATCATTAATGATCAAACCCTATACCTCAGAGAACCTTTTATCCAAAAACTCCTTCCGAACCTTTTCTTCAGCTGATTTTTCTAGAGAATCAAAACGTGTGCTAACACTGCTGACTAAGGTTTTGAGATTACCAGAAGAGGAGGCTATGGGATCCTTCTAAAAAGATGGCATGATCTTTTCCAGCACTCCGGATGCTACCTCCATAAGCTCACAGTCTTCCATGTGAGATTTCAGTAGTTTCTCTTTGACTTTCTCATTTGCAAATGTGGCTATTTTCATTGTTTGCACCGGTGACCAAGAGTCAAAATCTAATGGTCCTTTTAGTAGGTTCGGTTCATCAATTTCTATAGTGGCTTTTGTCAAGAATTCTTGAACAATTTGTACAGTGTCTCTTGCCGGAGATAGATGTTTCTTCTCTTCTGCAATCTTGGAGCTGTCCTTTTGAGTTTTCTCTCCTTCTGCAAGCTTAGCACTGTCATCTTCTTTTTTCTTTTACCTCTGCTTCTTTCTCCTGTGATTGTTCTTCTCCTTTAGATCTAGAGATTGTAGGGGAAACCAGAGGGGAAATGTTAGTTTGCTCAGGCCCCACCTCTTTTGACATTTTCTCAGGAGTTTCTTCTGCAACATTTGTAGTGGAGGGATTAGTACCCAAGTCCTCTATAATAGGAAGATTAAATCTTTTGAAGGTTTTCTAGAGAATCTCTTCACTGTCCTTGGCTACCTTGTCGGTCTCACCAAGCATAAGCTGATTCATCCTTGCTTTGCTCCTGAATTCATCCTTGTAGTCTTTGAATACCATGTTCATTGTCTTGGGATCAATTGAAGGATATAGCTGAATAGCTATCTGTTCCCAGATCTCAAGGTCTTTTGCCATAGCATTGGTCTTTCTCATTTCCAACTCCTTCTCTAGACTCTTAGGAATTAGAGAGATAATTTCAATAAAAGCTTTATAGTAAATGTTCAAAAACTTAACTGTGGCCTCCTCCAGAATGTTTTTATCTGCTTCATTATAATAATCATAGAATTCTGTTAAGGGTTGTAGGTTGCCATCCACAGTGACTGCTTTTACTACATCATCTAAGGAGAGAGTAGGATTTTCAACAAATTCCTCTTCCTTCACTTCTTCTCCTTGACCGGATGATTTCTTCTTCTTCTTTAGTTTCCTAATCTCCTCATCTAATTCAATTTCCTCTTCATCCTTTTGACTTGCATAAGCCCTTTTGGCTTTTGTCTTTGATCTTTTCTCTCTTTTACCGGATGCCTGGACTTTTGATTTTGAGCTTTTGGCTGTGATAGGTGTAGATCTTTTTGATGATCTGGTCCGGGTTGAGGTTTCTACTGGAGTGCTTTCCTTGCTTTTCTTTTCTGCCTCTTTCTTCTCTTCCTCAGCCCTTTCCATCCTTTTCTTGTGGGCATCAAATGCCTCCTTTGAGATGCCAAGGCCTTGGGCAATATTTTCTACTTCTTTTCTCACCTTCCTCTTGATCTCTGGTTCTCTAAGTTCAACATGGATTTTTATACTCAGCTCCTCAAAGGTTCCAAACCTTTCTACTTTTGGATCTTTAGGCTGGCTTAGCATGTGTTGAACATGCAGCTCCACAATCTGTTCATCAACTTCATACCCCATGGGCATGATCCAGACTATCCTTGGTTCTACTGCCTCCATTAGGCACTGATCAGTCTCTACCATAAAGGAGATTGTGTCTTTGTATTTCTCAACAAGAGACTGGGGAACCCTTTCTCTTACTTGCATCATGTTCTGAAAGTTCTTGAAATACCCCCACAGAGCTATATTTTGTGCTTTGTTGTCACCAAGTCCATGTAAATAATCTCTGATTTGGATAGCTACCGGTCTATCATTCTCCCATACCCAGCCATTAGATCCAGGAAGCTCATTCATAAAGTAGAAGAATAAGCACAATATCAATCCTCCATACTTGAATGAATTCTTTTTGTCTTTCTTGATTTTCTGCAGATTCTCCAAGAGTTGGTTCAAGAGAAGCTGACAAAGATCATAGTCTGCATCCTTTCTTAACATTTCATAAGTGGTATAGATGGTAGTTCCAGGTACAGAATTTTCTCTAATAGAATGATATATCTTATATCTAATGATCATAGAAGCAAACTTGACATCTGGATCATTGATGTCATCTACTGTCATTACTCTTTTGTCAAACTTAGATCCGGTAGCATCACTCACAATTTGGTTCTTTACAGATTTAAGAACAGGAATCCCATTGGATAAGTGTAATCTGGTAACTGCCCTGATGGCATCCTTAGTGATCTTGAATGGTCCATTCAACCACATGAAGTTGTCATGTATTCTGCTCAGAATGTACCTAACCCATTCATCCTTCGTAAAATAGGGGAAATGTATGTATTGTGCAAAGTGTTTGTTCCAAAGGCCCTTGTATTGGGGTTTGAACTCAAATGAATCATCTAATAGTTGTTTGTGATAGATATCTCTTAGTTTGAATTCCCCAAACTCTTCAACATTTGCATGTATATAAACCCTAATATCTTCGGTGTTCAAAACACCATGCGGAACACTGGAAAATGCACCTAGGGGATCTACCTCCAAGGATTTGTATGGATATTTCTTAAATGTAGGATGAGGTCTATCAAAAATCTTTACAATATTTAGAGTACCCATTATCAAACAATCTTACTGAAGGATATCAAGAACAATAAATACCTTTTACGTAGGTTAGGGCACATGAAGAAATCTGAATAGAGCTGTATGAAGAGTTGCCTTGATCTTTTGGGAGAAGTTGTTTGTAGAGCTCCTTTTCTTTCTTCTTCACATGTGAGTGTACAAGTGTGTAAATGACAGACAAATGAACTCTTTTATTCCAAGAAGCCCTAATTTTCACCCTACAATAAATGCGCAACCTAATTCATTCTGGTTTGCCTGGTTTTCCTTGTTCAAGGAGGAAGAAACTCATCCGGATCATTATGATTCCCTTGTGATTGATGTTAGTGATGAATCATCATATCCACTTGTCCTTCTAATCATCTTATGTATTCGCAGATCAAGCTGTATCAATTTGGATTCATACCGGGCCAATCTTGTGAGAAACCTATTTTACTGGAAGACTTGCTTAACCGGACCAATTCTGAAGGAATTGAACCTTTTAAATTTTCTTGCGGATCTCTCAGATCTTTACCTAACCTTCTTTAAACATGTTTCTCTAGAAACCCTTTGATCCACAACTTCTCATGTGCCAATTTCAGGCACCACTTAACTGGCTGGGGGAACAAGGTTTTCTTTGTGTCTCCCCCTGAGCCAGAGCTCACCTTTTAATTTCTGAAAGGAATATTAGCACCAGAGTCTGGTGCGGATTCAACCTCTACATTATCTAAACTTTTCTTCACCCAAATCTTGTTCATCTCATTCCTAACTTCATCTGCATTCACCTTTTGTTTACCCTTATCTTGATTCTGATTATGATATACCGGACCTCTTTTCTCCTGATTCTTGCTTCTACAGAATTTTGCAATATGACCGGATCTGTTGCAGATTTGGCAAACAACATTTCCTTGTATATTTGATTGATATCCTCTTGATCTACATTGATTAGCCATATGACCTATTCTATTGCATGTAAAGCATCTACCATTGAATGATTTGTTCATTTGCATATTTCTGCATTCATGAGATTTGTGACCATACCTTTTGCAGTTAAAACATTGTCCGGAGAAGAATGAATTTGTCTGATTCATTCTCTTTCTGCACTGATTAGCTTTGTGACCAAAGTGATTGCAGCTGTGGTAGTATCCATTGAAGGATGGATATCTTTAAGCATTGGGCTGTCTTACCGGAGGTCTTCTAGGCCTGTTTCTTGGATTTTCTGATCCAAAATTCTTCTGACCAGATCTAGAGGTTTCTCCTTTCTCATATCCCAAACCACACGTGTCATCTACCTTCTTTTGACTTTCAAGAAGAACTTCAAGTTGAGCAGAACTTATCTTAAATTTCTCTTTATATTCATTTGCTATTTGTAGATCCCTTTTGAGAGAGACAATTTGAACCTCAAGTTTTTCTTCATTATCTTTAGCATCTTCAAGATTAGATTCAAGATGTCTGATAATTCTATTCATCTGGTGGCAATCTTCTGATTTCTCCTTGAGGGATTGTCTTAGATTATCTTCAGTTTTTCTTTTCTCTTCAATTTCTTGGGTAAACTTTATAACTCCTGATTCCATTTCATGTCTTACCATAATGATTTCTTTTGATAACTTTTCACATAACTTGGTTTTCTCAGTCAGCTCTTCATTTGCATTACTTTCTTCACTTTGTCTTGCCAATTGCTGAAGCAGCTCCTTTCTCTTTTTTCATAGAGAGACTTAATTTGTCTTTTAGTTCTCTCATGAAATCATCAGCCTGTTTGAGTCCTTCCTTTAATTCATTGACTTCAGAGCTTGATTGTTCAAGATCCTCAAGGGTAGTCTTGAGTTGCTCCCTTAAACCATATGCATCCATTTGGACTCCCAAATCTTCCTCGAGATGTTAGACTCTGTTAGGAGGAACTTAGCTCTGATACCAATTGTTGATAACTGAGAGGGGGGTGAATCAGTTATCCTAATTATTTCTTCTTTTTGAACTTTCTTATTAATCAATGTAGCATTAATTCAAAAAAGCAAACATTACCATGAAATGGAAAAACACGACACAGTATTTTTGATGTGGAAACCCTGTTAAGGAAGAAAACCACTGGGTGATTAACCCAAAGGTTATTCTCTGTTAGAAGAATAAGGAATTACAAAATGGCACTTGCCAATTGGGGCTCACTGCCTGAGCACACTGCTCACAAAGGAGGCACACTGCCTACAAGGAGACACACTGTCTACAAAAGAATGTTATACAATACTTGAACTGATTGGAAGCATCCACATATATGCTGGAGTTCAGTTCCGGTTAGGCTTAGTACACTGATCTGCTACACTTCATCTTTTCTCTTCTCCTATGCTGCTTTCCTTTCACATATCAGACCTTCCTTACTACTTCTGCTTTGCTTTGCTTTTATTCACATATCATATATCACCACAACACTTCTCACAACTAAATCCATCCTATATATATATATATATATATATATATATCCGTACAAGTGATTTCATTATCTTTCTAGTCGACACCCGTAACAGTCAATCTTCTCACAAACTCTGTTCTGTCAGCTGAATCGTTACACATCAAGTAATGCGGATCAAGCATATACTTGTAGAAATCATTAATCATGTCATCCAAACATGATTCATGCCTTCATAACTTTTAACACCATCAATAACACATCCGGAAAGTAGTCTGATGTTCTATGAGTTGGTTCTTCCTCTGTTCACACTATCACTCAGGAATCTGGTACTCAACTATTCATATCTTCTTCCTTGTCCATCACTGGAGGCCCTTGGAATCTATTACTCAAGGTAGTCCTCTTGACTTTCCCAAATCTGCACTTCACCAAGATACTTCCTCTAAGAGATTCGGACCTGTCTGTCGAACCTTGCCATGAGCTCTGTTCTTGTTTACTGGACCTCAACAATCTTTGTTCTGACTTCCAGTAGAGACACACCATGTCCTGCAGATGTGTGGGATGAACTTTGTTGCCATCAATGACAATAATCATGAATCCATATAGTGTCTCTTGCCAACACAATATGCTTTGTTCTGGCATGGAAAGTTGGATTATTGGCAAGGCAAATCACACTCTGACTATCACAACAAATCATAATCTGTCCTTCAGCATTACCAAGATAGCACATGGAATACTCAAAAGTACCCCTCAAATATATGAACACTCACTTAACTGCATCCCAATGTACCCATCTAGGATTAGGCATAAATCGATTAAGGATTCCCACTGCTTGGGTAATGTCTGGTCTTGTGCAGACCATAACATACATCAAACTACCAACAACACTAGCATAAGGTACTCTGCTCATGTCCACCTCACTAGGAGATTTTGGACAATCACTAACAGACAACTTTGTCCCCAATGAAATAGGAACACACAATGGTCTACAATATGCCATGCTGAACCTATCCAACACGGTCTTCACATACTTACTCTATCTTAAAGAAAGTTTTATGTTAGCTCTATCTCTTCTAATTTCCATTCCCATAATGTACTTGGCTGCCCCAAGATTTTTCATCTCCAACTATGCTGACAACTAAGACTTCAAATGAGAAATCATATTCTTACCATTCCCAATCAACAGGATATTGTCAACATACAATGCAATAATGAGAATGTGATCATTGTCAAATATGTAATACACACAATGACCTGATTTCAATCTCAAATATTTAATTGACAACACAAAGGCATCAAACTTCAAGTACCACATCCTAGGAGACTGCTTCAAACCATACAAAGACTTATTTAACTTGCAAACCAAATTTTCTTTACCTTTCTCTATGTAATGCTCTAGCTATGACATGTAAATCTCTTCCTCCAAATCACCATGAAGGAAAGTTGTGTTCACATCCATCTGTTCTACCTCTAAGTCATGAGAAGCTACAAGAGATAATAGGAAACAAATGGATGTCATCTTTGCAATAGGAGAGAAGATTTCACCATAATCAATACCCTCCACTTTTGAGTACCCCTTCGCAACCAATCTAGCCTTGTACTTTTCAACATTGCCATCTACATTAAATTTCTTCTTGAACACCCATTTGCATCTAACAAGTTTTCATCCTTCAAGCAAAGGCACCAAGTCCCATGTTTTATTCTTCTCCAATGAAGCCATCTCATCTTCCATGGCCTCCTTCTAGGAACCTGCATCTTTCATTCCCATAGCCTCTTTCACAGTTCTAAGCTCATCGGTGTTAGTAAGTAAAGCAAAAGCACAACTAGAATCAAGTAATGAATAACCAAACCTATTAGGTTGCTTTCTTGTTCATGTAGACCTCCTCAATGGCTGAGGTTGAGGTTCTGCTTCTTCTTCTGAGCTTTTAGATCTTCTAGAGCTCTCCTCATCATCAAGTCTCACAGGGTCTGTTAGTTCATTCTTCTCAGGGGTAGAAGGAAACTAAACCACATCTTCTTTCTTTTCTATCTGTTCTAGTTGTAGAACAACAGAAGAAGGTGTTAGCTCTCTGAAGATAACACTTTTACTATACAACAATTTTTCAGCCACAGGATCCCAAATCTTGTATCCTTTCACACTGACACCATAGCCAATGAAAATACATTTAACATCCTTGTTCTCCAATTTAGACCATTTCTCCCTAGGCACATATGCATATGCCTCACAACCAAAAACATGAAGATGCCTAATTGAAGGCTTCTTACCTGACCACACCTCCATAGGTGTCTTACCAACAAGAGTTGATGTAGGAGACATGTTTACTAGGTAGCAAGCAGTGGCTACAACTTCAGCCCAAAACTTTTGTTCAAGGCTTCCTCCACTAAGCATACTCCTATCCTTCTCCATCAATGTCCTGTTCATCCTCTCTACAACTCCATTTTTTTGCGGGGTGTATGGAGTTGTCTTATATCTTTCAATCCCTTGCTCTTTATAGAACTTATCAAACTCTACCGAACAAAACTCACCACCATTGTCAGTTCTCAAACACTTAATCTTTTTACTATTCTAATTTTCAGCAAAGGCCTTAAACTCTTTAAACTGACTAAAGACTTTAGTCTTGCTTCTGATAAAATAAACCCATGTCATTCTATTGTAATCATCTATGAAAGATACAAAATATACATATTTAGAAATTGAAGGAACATTAACAGGACCAAACACATCAGAATGAATAAGATGCAATACACTAGAAGACTTGTGAGAACTAGAGTAAAACTAAACATGGTTTTGCTTTCCATATACACAATGTTCACAAAAGTTGAACTTGAGATTACAATCATTTAACCCCTCAATGAGGTTTTTATTTTTCAGGGTTCTAAGACCATTCTCACCAATGTGGCCATATCTCAAATGCCATAACATAGTCTTTTCAGCAGGAAGCTTAGCTTCCATAGCATGTGCACTATCATCAGAACTAGTTACAATAGATTTCTTCACTGCTCATTCAGATGGTGGGGATGAAGTGACTACAGCTCTTTTCTTTGAGTCAGAAAAACTATTGTACTATGAAGTGCATGCCTCCAGCTGAAATAGAGTACCTCTTCAAGTACCCTTCTCAAGCACCATAGATCTTCTAGTCATCTTGCATCCATCCTTCGTAAAGACAACCTGCACACCTGCATGATTCAACATACTTACAAAAAGTAGGTTTCGTGCTAGGCCTGGGATGTGCATAACCCCAGTGATCCCCTTCACTCATCCATTAGGGAATCAGATTGAGACTCTTCCATCACCAACAATCTTTAGATGATAGTCGTCACCCAGGTGCACTCTTCCACCATCGAACTCTTCATACTTTGTGAACCAGCTTTGATGTGAGGTCATGTGGAATGATGCACCAGAATCTATCAACCACACATCATCAGATGCATGGGTAGCTAGGGCTGCGATAAAAGCATCACCATCATCTTGTGACTTGTCAAAATCTAAATTAGGGGTGGTCTTATTTTTTTTTTCTTTTCTTCTTTGCATTCCTTTCAGAAATGCCCCATTTTCCCACAGTTCCAATAGAGAGCCTTGGACTTTCCAGGAGATTTGGATCTCCCACAGGATTTGGATCTACCCTTTTCACCTTTCTTGTCCTTCTTCTTCCCTTTCTCTTTGGGTCTTCCACGAACCACAAGAGCCTCTTTGGCTGACTAAAATGTCTTTCTCCACATTTCTTCAGATAATAGTGAAGACACCACATCTTCCATCTTGAAGGTGGTAGTGGTGCTTCTGATGGGCATGACAAGATCATCCTATGAATCTAGCAAAGAACAAAGTAGGGTCATACACCGATCCTCCTCCTCTATTTTCCACCCACATAAGTCAACTGTGCAACAATCATGTTGAAAGCATTCATATGGTCCACAACAGATCCTCTGTCTTCGATCTTTAGAGCAAACAACTTCTTTTTCAAAAAAAATTGTTCACCAAGGACTTGGCCTGATAAACATCACACATCTTCTTCCAAAGGTCTTTCGTGCTCTTCTCCTCATGGACATTCAATAGGATAGAGTCAGCTAGATAGAGTCTTATGAGACCCTTAGCCTTCTGATCTTTGAGGTCCCAATCATCTTGTGACATTGCTATAGGTTTTACACCTAATACAGTTTCCCATAGGTCACGATCAACAAGTAGGTCTTCCATCTTGAGTTTCCACAACTCAAAATTAGTGCCATTAAATTTTCCCACCTCTAATCTTCTGGATGTGGTTTCCATCTCCTTCCTGCAACAAGATATAGAATGCTCTGCACAAACTCCCACTCAACCTAAGATTAGCTCAAAAAAACCCTACCCAGCAGCTAGAACCAAAACTAGCCAAGCTCTGATAGCAACTAAAAGGAAGCTAGGTGTGCGGAAATCACTTCCTACACTAATCTAATGAGGGGAGGAGAGTGCAAATTTAATTTAATTTTTACAATTACATATTATGTTAACCCACTAACAGAGATATTGCAGAAAACACATACACAAGAATGTAAGACAGAAGAAGAGACTCAAGATATATGTGGGGAAAACCCTTATCGAGTGAAAAACCCCACACTCCAAAACATAGCTCAAATGTATTCCGTAAACAATGAAGGTTACAATACAATCACAAAGCCATAACTCTTGTAAGAGTCTTCGACACTCATATCTGGAGATGATCCAACAGCATAACAGTACCAGTCAATCACACAATGCATCACCTCTCCAAAGAATTGGTTTATATAGAATATACAAGGCAAAAATGGCTCCACATTGAGATGGGCATCCAACATGGCCTCATGGCCCAAAACCCATACCTATGGACACTTGTCCAATACTGTAGGATGTTCCTGACACTTCTCAAGTCACCCCATCCCAAAGAGGTTGCCTATTCCCAAAATGGGTAATGACAGATACTCCTACGACTCTTACAACAGTCATAGAATCTGTCATAGCTATCATAACTTATAGCAGTAAGAGAATCTGTCATACATAGGCTACAAATAGCATATTATCTTACATGTCATAACCCACCTTGGGATTCCCAAAGATGCCTTTTTCAAAGATGCTTCTCAACACATGTCCATACCTGTCATAGGATATTTTATTTTTGACTCTTACATGTCATAACTTTGCCATAGGAATCTGTCATGATTGTTTCGGTCAATTTTCCCTTACACACATTCCAAGATGCCGACACATGGAAAAATATTCCTACCACTAAGTGGGACACCTATCTCCTCATGTGAGGACAAATTTATATGTGGTCATATGCCATGTAGGATGACACATCACCGTGCCAACTCTCACAAGATGACAACATAGGATTTGCATCCTAATTATACAATAGGCAATAAATAACAAATACAATGAAATAATATAAGGAATTACCATGGTTGAGACACTGTAATTCCCAACATAGGGTAGTTTGATAGTTGATAAGGATAGTTGATGGTGACATATGATTATTATGAGGTGATTGATTGGTTTGACTGATTGGATAGCTTGTCTTGTTGATTTTGGGATTGGTTTGAGTTTGCATTTGTTTGAAAGATTGATTGTTTTGTCTGATCAAAGTGTCCATCTCATCAAAGGATGACTTATTATGATAGTTGACTCGACGAGCCCCTAGGGGACTGACCTAATGCCTCGGGGGCTCATCGAAGATGGCCTTGCCTATGTGAAAGCTCAGAGGTGATGTAGTTTGACCATGCGAATTGTTGAATGATTTAATTGAAGAATTGATTTGGATGATACGATGATGTGATTGATTAGGATGTTTGAATGGATCGATTGAGAGATTTGATTGAGTGATTTGGAGAATTGAATGATTTTATTGCTTGGATTTTTGAAGGATATTTGATTTTTTTGAATTTTAGGGAATATTTTGATTTTTTGGGTTTTGAGAATATTTGATTTTTTGGGGATTTTGAGATGTTGCAATTTTTTTTGGATTTTTGACATATTTTGATTTTTTTGGAATTTTGGATATTGTGATTTTTTTTTTGTGTTTTTGGGAATATTTCAATTTTTTTGTATTTTTGACATGTTTTGATTTTTTTAGGTTTTGGAAATATTTTAATTTTTTTGTGTTTTTGAAATGTTTTGATTTTTTTGGATTTTTATGTTTTGGGAATGGCATTGGATGACAACTTTAGATAGCCTTTATGCTAGATACCAATGATGAGGGAGAACCAATTCTAGGTGCAAGGATGGGATTGGATGAAAAGGTGGGCGATAATGAATGAAATGGATGTATGTGTAAGAGGGAAAGGATGTGATTTCCAAAGGCTATGTCACATAGAATAACTTGCCCCATTCTTGGTAAAATGCTTAGGATTTTTTATGACCAGCTTATAATGAAGGATTATGATAGGATAATGGATTTGGAAAGGTGAAGGTATATTAAGAGATAACCAAAAGCATGTTTCACCATTTTGCCCCCATTTCTTTATCAAGATCAAAGAGGAATGGAGGATCAATGGATGCAATGTGATAGGAATGTCAGTGTAATGGATAAGGATATGATAAGAAGGAAATGATAGGAGGATGAGACAACATGCCCCCAAGTGTGACATTGAAGATCAACTTACGCACAATGCCTGTTTTCCAGGTTTTCATCATGGTACTTATCCAAGGCACCTGTTTACCAAGTTTTCACCATTGGACGAAGAGATTTCTCTTTACTTTTTTTTTTGACTTTTTTGACCTTTGTTATTTTGGAATGGGATATGGAGGAGAGGGACTCAAGTGTCTAGTGCCATGAAGGGTGATATTCCCATTAGAGATGGATGTCATCGCATGGACCATGTCATGTCATTATGCTCATCGATGTTGGTAAGGAGGTGGCATGAAAGTGGGATGGAGTAGGTAGATGGTGGATTATGGAGGGAATGATAGTGGATTATGATGTAGATTATGGAGGATTTATGTAAAAGATGGATGAAAGGCATATACAAAAGCATGGACCATAGGGAAGTGATAAGGAAGATATGTAGGATAGTGGTTGAAAAATGGGGTGATGGAGGTATGGAAAGGAATCATGACCAACGGCTGCACACACCATGATAAACATTGAAGCTTTTGGGTGGAAGGTGGTGTAGGAAGCAGTGGTGATGTTTGCTTAGTGGATGGATGATTGAGTGACTTGGAAACCCACATGGACTTAGTATTCTTATGATTTTTTCCTGAATTATGGGATTCTTGGAATGTTTGCTTCATGGAGTGGATGGAAGGAGATGGCTGGGATTTTTGAGAGGTAGATGCCTCATTTGACTTGTTGTTTTATTTAGGGACCCAAACCATTTTAGTTTTTGAGATTGCTTTGAATTTTTGGATTGATTTCATAAGGTATTAGGCCCCTTAGGATTCTTGGATTTTTGAAAGGGGGCATCCAAATGTTTATTTTTAAATCCCATGTGGCGGGTTGAATGAGTGGGAGCTTTATGTTTACATGATGCATACATTTGTTGGTCATAATTAGGAATGTGAGAGAATGTGTAAATGGATGGTTTTGGCATTGGAAGAAGTGGTGGTAAAGTGGATGGAGGGATATGCGGAGTTGGAAGAAGTGGAGGTAAATTGGATGGTGGAAGGTGTATGGTCACATGCTTTCCACATTTGTAGGATGATAGAGGTGGAATTGCAACGGTGTATGATAGGATTTACGATGGAAAGTGGTCTTAGGAGGAATGGAGGTGCTGCCAACATCATTAGATTGTTGAACTTGGGGTGTGTATCTAAGGCCATATGAGCATGGAGGGACATTGACATGGATGGGCTCCAAAATACCTTCTTCAAGAAGGCCTAAGGCCTTACCTTGGTAGTTCATGTTTTGGAGCATGAGATGGACGATAGGACTATGTGTAGTTTAGACACTAGACTTGAGCGGATTATTAAATGGAGAAGGTGAAGTGGTAGACAAAGGTTGTTGTTCACCTAGGGAATAACATTCATTGATGAAGGTGGTAAGACCTAGTGGATATGATGGTGGATTTGAAATAGATTTGGTGGTGAATGATGTGGAAGGATTAGGATCTTGATTATGTTCATTGTGTTCACTAAGATCCAATTTATTTGTTTGATCTTCTATGTTTATGTGGGAGGCATTTGTCTCATCATGGGAAGTGGAAGTTTACACATTAGGGCTAGATGGAGGATGGATGGATGGGGTGATAATTTCTTGACCATGGAATCATAAAGTGGGCTAAGTGGATCATCATGGCTTTCTTGATCATAAGTGGGATCATGGTAATAGATGGGATCAATTGTGTTATGGATGGGTGCAATAGGAGGGCTTTGATCTTGATTTGAATTAGGGACTAATGCTTCCTCATTCTTAGGATTATGCCCTTGACATATCTCTTGACTTTGAGTGGAAGTGGAAGGCTCTAGAAGAGGCTTGATATGTTTTTAATCAAAAGATGGGGTTGAAGGTTTTTCAATAGGTTCCATGGTGTGTGGACCACATGATGGGATTGGAGGAATAGGTATGGAATTCAAAGGTTCTTTGATAGGCTCATGATGGGATGGTCTATTCCATGCTAGTAGCCAATGGATCACATCCTTTGCAAGGGCATCTATGGAAGGACAATGTAGTGGGTGGACAATAAGGGTAGATGATGTGGACTTGGGATTAGCATTACGTGGAGTAGAAAATTTCCATGGTGGAAGGATACGATGGATGGAAAGTGTTTGCTTAGGGTTTGGATCTTGATTAGGTGGAGGA
The DNA here is from genome assembly GCA_027924645.1 of Cunninghamia lanceolata. NCBI lineage: Eukaryota > Viridiplantae > Streptophyta > Pinopsida > Cupressales > Cupressaceae > Cunninghamia > Cunninghamia lanceolata. Next base: position 2,023,170 of record BSBN01000609.1, read on the forward strand.
TCAAAAGGATTGGATGAAGTGGTAGATTTGGATGAATCCACATGTTTACTTTGTTGGGAATCAAGGTGTCTCAACCTTTGCAAATTCCTAGCATTATTTATTTAATTGTATATTTATTTATTGCCTAATATTGTATTTACTTGCACATTCAGTTTGGTCACTTAGTTGAGGTGGCACGGGGACATGTCATCTTACTTGGATGTGACTTGAATGGTCAAGTCAAACCTACATGGATTTGGGTGTCCCATTTGAGGGGGAAATAATATGCCATGTGTCGGCATCTTGTGGTATGTGGAAGAGGATATTCCATATGACAAAATCTATGACACGTAAGAGCCAAGTTTGGAGATTCCTATGACAAGTGAGGACAAGTGTCGATGAGAATATTTGTTTTTGGGCACCCAAGTTGGGCTATGCAAGTTGTAAGAGGAATTTACTATATTTATTCTTGTATGATGGATTTCTTACAACATTTAAGGTTGTTATGTTGGGAAAATCTATGACAGCTGTAAGATGCGTACGAGCATCTGTTATAGTCTATTTTTAGCATGGAGCACTCCAATCTTGGAAAGTCAAATCTGCCATGTATGACAGATGTATGGGATGTATTTGTAGCAAGGACAAGTGTCCTCTAATTCAGGATAATGGCCATGTGGCCAAGGTGGACACCTATCACAAGAAGCTTCTAGTATTTGCCTTGTAATCTCTATATATTCCATAGTTTGGAGTTGTAGTTGCATAGTATTTTTACAGGTACTGTTATACTACTGGAATAACTCCAAAATTGACATTTGAAGACTCTTGGAAGAACTTGCATTGCAAGTGTATTGTAAACTGTTATTGTTTCAGATAATACATTATGCAGGTTTTAGAGTGTGGGGTTTTTTACCTGAAAAGGTTTTCCCCACGTACATCTTGTGTTAACTCTTATTCTGTGTGGTGTGTTACTACTGTTATTTTTATGTTATATGTTTAACATTGCTGCAATTGTAAGGATGAAAATCAATTTGCATACATTTCCCCTCATTAGATTGGTGTAGGAATTGTGTTTCGTGTACCTTGCTTCCTTTCAATTGGTATCAAATCTTGATCACCTGTGATCCTAGTTGTTGGGTAGGGGTTTTTTTATCTAATCTTCAATTGACTGGGAGTCTTTGTAGAGTATTATGTTATCTTGTTGCACCAAGAAGATGGCAAGCACATCTAGTAGAATAGAATTGGAAAAGTTCAATGGCAGAAATTTTTAGTTGTGGAAACTCAAAATGGAAGACATGCTTGTTGGCAGAGATCTATGGGAAGCAATTTCTAGTGTAAAACTAGTGGCAATGTCGCAAGATGATTGGGATCTCAAGGATTGGAAAAATAAAGGTCTTGTGAGACTCTATTTGGCTGACTCTGTCTTGTTAAATGTCCATGAGGAGAAGACTGCAAAGGAGCTGTGGAAGAAACTTGGTGATGTTTATCAGGCCAAATCCCTGCTAAACAAGTTATTCCTATGAAAGATGCTATATTCTCTAAGGATGGAAGATGGAGGATCCATTGCAGACCATCTAAATTCTTTTAACATGCTAGTTGAACAGTTCATATCCATTGGTGTGAAAATGGAGGAGGACGATCGTTGCATGACCTTGCTTTGTTCTTTGCCAAACTCGTGGGATCATCTTGTTATGGCCATCGGGAGTACCACATCCACTTTCAAAATGGATGAAGTGGTTTCTTTGTTGTTATCTAAAGAGATGTGGAGAAAGTCATCTGAGTCAGCCAAAGAGGCTCTTGCAATTCATGGAAGACCCAAAGAAAAAGGGAAAAAGAAAGACAAGAAAGCTGAATAGGGAAAATCCAAATCCTGTGGGAGATCCAAATCTCTTGGAAAGTCCAAGGCAGTGTGTTGGAACTGTGGAAAAACTAGGCACTTTCAAAAGGAGTGGAAAGAGGAGAAGAAGAAAAAGAAGAACTCTGATTCCAATTCTGACAAGTCACAAGATGATGGTGATGCTTTTGTTGTAGCCTTAGCCACCCATGCATCTGAAGATGTGTGGCTGATTGACTCTGGTGCTTCTTTCCACATGACCTCTCATCGAGGTTGGTTTACAAAGTATGAAGAATATGATGGTGGGAAGGTGATGTACTTGGGTGATCACTCTCACCTGAAGATAGTTGGGTGTAGAAGAGTCTTGATCCAATTCCTTGACAGATGAGTGAAGGGAATCAATGGGGTTATGCACATCCCTAGTTTAGTATGAAACCTACTCTCTGTAAGTAAATTGAATGATGCAGGTGTGCAGATTGTCTTCTCAGGTGGAGGATGCAAGATGACAAGAGGATCTATGGTGCTTGCTAAGGGTACTTAGAGAGGTACTCTATTTCAGCTGGATGCATGCACTACTTAGTGCAATAGTTCTTCTATTTTGAAGAAAAGACAAGTTAGATTATTCATCCTCACCATTGAAATCCATAGGGAAAAGACTGTTGCTTCTAATTCAGATGGTAGTGCTTTTTGCGTACCTAAGGGTGCTCATGCTTTGGAAATGAAACTTCCTATTGAAAAGAAAATATTGTGGCATCATAGACTTGGTCACATTGGTGAGAAGGGTCTTAGAGCCTTGAAAAATAAAAACCTCATTGAGGGGTTAGATGATTGTAATCTTGAGTTTGACTTTTGCAAACATTGTATATATGGAAAAAAAAACCATGTTTAGTTTTACTCTAGTTCTTACAAGTCTTTTGGTGTTTTGGATCTTATTCATTCTGATGTGTTTGGTCCTGTGAATGCTCCTTCGATATCTAAATCTGTATATTTTGTATCATTCATTGATGAGTACAGTAGAAATACATGGGTTTATTTTCTCAGAAGCAAGTATGAAGTCTTTAGTCAGATCAAAGAGTTTAAAGCTTTTGTAGAGAAACAAATTGATAAAAGGATTAAGTGTTTGAGAATTAATAATGGTGGTGAGTTTTGTTCCACAAAGTTTGATAAGTTCTGTAAAGAACATGGGATTGAAAGACATAAGACAACTTCTTACACCCTATAGCAAAATGGATTTGCAGAAAGGAAGAACAAAATGTTGATGGAGGGGGCTAGGAGTATGCTTAGTGATGCTAGCCTCGAACAAAAGTTTTGGGCTGAAGTTGTAGCCATTGCTTGTTACCTGTTAACATGTCTCCTACCTCAGCACTCATTGATAAGACACCCATGGAGGTGTGGTCTGGTAAGAAGCCCTTGTTGAGACATCTTTGTGTTTTTGGTTGTGAGGCATATGCACATGTGCCTAAGGAGGAGGTCAAAATTAGAAAACAAGGTAGTTAAGTGTATCTTCATTAGCTATGGTGTCAGTGTGAAAGGGTACAAGCTTTGGGATCCTATGGATGAAAAAGTGTGTATAGAACAAGTGTTATCTTCAGAGAGCTAACACCTTCTCCTATTGTTCTACAGCCAAAAGAAAAAGGAATGAAAGAGGATGTGGTTTAGTTTCCTTCTACCCCTAAGAAGACTTAACCAAAAGACCCTATTAGACCTAATGATGAGGAGAGCTCTAGCAGCTCTAAAATTTTAGAAGAAGAAGTAGAACCTCCACCTCATCTTTTGAGGAGGTCCACATGAAATAGGAAGAAATCTGAGAAGTTTGGTTATACATTGCTTGATTCTAGTTGTGCTTTTGCTTTTCTTACTAACACTGATGAGCCTAGAACTGTGACTAAGGCTATGAGCATGAAAGATGTAGGTTCCTGGAAGTGGTGCCTTTGCTTGATGGATGGAAATCCATTGGATGCAAATGGGTGTTTAAGAAGAAATTTGGAGCAGATGGCAATGTTGATAAGTATAAGGCTAGATTGTTTGCGAAGGGGTATTCACAAGTGGAGGTAATTGATTATGGTGAAATTTTCTCTCTTGTTACAAAGCTAACATCTATTCGGTTCCTGTTATCTCTTAAAGAAGCTTATGATTTAGAAGTGGAACAAATGGATGTGAAGACAACTTTCCTTCATGGTGACTTGGAGGAAGAAATCTACATGTCACAGCGAAAGCACTACATAGTGAAAGGTAAAGAAAATTTGGTTTGAAAGTTAAAGAAGTCTTTGTATGGATTGAAACAATCTCCTAGGATGTGGTACTTGAAGTTTTATGCCTTTGTGTTGTGTTTTCCTCAAAATCAACTGTCTCATTTTTTGTAGGATGACCCCTACGAAACTTGTCCATTTCATAGCCTACAACTCTAAGCACATTTTTCAAGGCAAATCTTTTCCCTCATATGTGATCTTCTAACTCCTATGAATCATTTGAAGTATCTCCTTGTTTTGGTTCTTTGAGGTTTGTGAAATTTGAATAAGTGAGCAAACTAGTTAAATCAGTAAGTTTAATTGTAAGGAGTTAGAAAATTTTAAGTGTTATGTGCTTGAGTGGTCATTTTTACCACCATTACATGTTTTATTTAAATTTTGTGTTTTACATGCAGGAGTGGCATTTTTTGTCACTCATGAATGTTTATGTTACTTTTAGGTCCTAGATGTAGGGATCACAAAAATCACCGCCTGTGCATCTCGAGTTTACTTTAGTGCATTAAATGCACTCCGTGTGAGTGTCTTGGGGACATTTATATGTTTTGAATCCCTCTTTATTTTTATTTCATCTTTGTCACTTCTCTTTGCTACTCTCCTTGGCTTGATTGAAACCCTCATGGAAACCATTGGGCAATTTCAGCGCGCAAGTTTTGGATTTAGAATTTTTCTTGAATTCTAACTAGATTTTCGTCACCGTCGGGTAAGTTCTTTTTTGTGTTTTCCTTTCCTCTTAAATGTATTTTCATTTAGGGTTTTCATTTAGTTTTTTCCTTAGTTTTTATACATTTGTTAAACTGTGTTTTTTTTAGAGGTGAATAGCATGGCAATTTTCATCGTTTGATATATAAACCCTAGAGTTTCATTTTTCTTATTGTAAAGACTCATCTTTTAGTAGGGTCAGCATTTTTCCCCACTTGCATTTATGACTTAGGAAATTTCCCTTAACATGTAAGGGTGGCAATTTTTGCCACCCATACATGTCTTTATTTTTCATCATTCATGGGTGCTAAATTTTACTGCCAATGCACGATTGTTATTCTTTTATGAGATGTGCATGGTCGGTAGGATTTGCTGCCCATGCCTTTATCTTTTATGTGATCTACCCTAAGTGTAAGGGTGGCAAAAATTGGCACCCCTACATGAGTTTGGAGAGTTTGAAGCATCATACACAAGCAGAAGAATTTGCCACTTAGACACTTGAACATTCATTCAAACTTGTACATGCATTAGCGGTAAAATTTACCACTCCTACACACAAAACTAAGCTTTATCCTTCCAATGCACAAGAGGTAAATTTTGCCACTTATACACTTTTTGCAAATGCTTACTCACATGCAGGAGTAGAAAAATTTGTTGCCCTAACACAAGGAATTCCCTTCTACCTGCAAGGACAGAAAAAATCACCGTCCGTGCACTCACTCTCCAAAACTTTTCTAACTCTGGGGAATTTTCCAAATCACTATCCTTAGCCTGCTTTCATCCATTTTTTTAACTTTCTTTCTCTTCAGCCCTTTCAAGCTCACATTTGTGATCATGATCATCGACATGCAGTTTCACAAATTGCCATTTTTCCCCTAACTAAAAGATCATGACTTTTTGTTGCAGTTTCTTCTGTAAGCTGCCAAGATCATCAATTCATCCAAAGGACTCTTCTTTTCAAATGACTAATCTGTCTCCTAAGAATGCAAAAGAAATGAAGTATAAATATCAAGGTGTCTTCCCTATAACATCAGACACATCAAATGTTGATAAGATACAAGATATAGAGATCAGTCATGTTGATATGGCTGAATTTGTGGAGAGACCAAAGTCAGATAAACCCAGCCATCATATGCAAAGGATTATCAAGAGCAATATTCATTTAGTTGCTTCTTTTCTCGTTGTTGCACATAACACTAAGTTTGTTCTCCAAGTTTCTCTTTTTTACAACAAAGATAATAGGACGGTGGTATATGTACACGACAATGTGATCATGAGGCTTGATGTTGAGTTCTTAGATAAGGTTTTTATGTGTCCTGGAGCAGAGGATGTTGCAGTATTATATTTCTCAATTGCTTAGGGAGAATATGATAAAGATGTGGAAAAGGCAAAAAGGGTGATCAATACTAAATCGTTCAAGACTGCTACACCAAATTTGTCTAGATAGCCCAGGAGTTTTCCTAGGAGTGATTTTGTTGAGGAGGTAAGTGAATTAATAACTCTTCTAAGTAGAGTGAGAGGTCTTCCTTCCTCCTCTACTTTCCATGAATGGATGTATCCATACATCAAGATCATACTTTAGGGTAAATAGAATATATTCTGGGGAGAACAGATCAGCAACACTCTTCATGAGCAACTCGGTAAGGTATCAACTACCTTCAAATTCTATATGACTTCATACCTTGTATATGCAGCAGCTTCAATGAGAAGCTTTCCAGGTTTGACATTAGATGGAGATAGGAGGATTGTACTAGTTTATCAATATTATCCTCAACTCACTTTGAAGGGCTCAATTCATCATTTCAAAAGGGTGAATTATGCCTTCTTTGCTATTTTCTTGTGCCTCTTTGACCCCCAGTTGGAGTAGAGGAGAATTTTAGATGAAGCCTAGGCAGTGGTAAATGGTTTTGGTTGCTTGTTTCTTCAATTTTCAACTTTCACATATCTAAGAGTTGGCTATTATCAAAGGTATCCATATATGTTGCCAAAGTTCCCTTTTGATAAAATTATCCTAATGGAGATGTGTCGGAAATGATTATCGTTCATAACAAACAAATGGAACTAAAGAAGCTTGGATTCAGGTTTCCTGTTGAAATTGGTACATATTCTGTTGCAACTACTACGAAAGCCAAGGTAATGGAAATTGAAATGCAGATGGTGACCATGAAACAATTCAAGTGAAGAACCAAATTTGATTATCATGGAGTGAAGGATAAGATAAGGAGAAAGACTTAGTTTCATGAGCCGATGGTAGAGGATATTTGGGCTGACTTGAGAATAGAAGAAGAAATTAGGAAACTAGATTACAACAAGTTGGCTTTAAGTCAAATTGAATATTTAGACTTGGATGATATTCTAGAAGGTATGGTAGATGATGAAGATGTTGTTAGTCCTAAATATTTTAGTGAACAGATTGGAACTTCTCCCTTGCCCGTTGTGCAATCGTTAAAGGAGAAGTTAACTTCTTTGAGAAAGAGGTTTGAACCTGTTCTAGCTAATACTAATTTGTGGCTTCAAAGCAAAGGTATACACTTGAAGGACTTCATAACTGGTTCTGAAGAGGAGGCTTTGGAGAAAACAAGGAAGAAAGTTGAGTTGAGGACTAAGAATAGAAGTGATACTCCTAGTACATCTAAGGCTCCCTAGCCTAAGATTAAATTTGTGTCAAAAGGAAATAAGGCCAAAGTGACAGAGGAGGAATCTGTTGCTAAAGAAATGGAAGTTGATGAAGAACAGGGTGTTGAAGAAACAACTATAGAAGAAATAGATATTGAAGACAAATCTTCAACAGAGAGAGGATGAATAGGAGAGAGAAGAAGGAGATCGTTAGGATAATCTACAGGACATCCATATCTCTACAAATAAATGTATTACAAGAAACTAAAGTTCCTTCTTTTCAACCTAATGTATATGTTTTAGTTTCCTTTCCTATTCCTCCTACAACGCCAATTTCACCCATTTATATTTAGTCATATGAGTCCCCGTCATCCTCAAGAACATTTTTTGATAATCCAAATATGGCTTTTGATAATGTTCTTCATTCTTCAAGATCCATTCCTAGTTTGTCTTCACCCTCTTATGACATTGGTGACTCCACAATTTTTGAATAGTATGTTTTAAGTGCTAAGAAAGTTGCTAATGTGGATGTACCATGTGTCGTGTTTACCAATACTCCTCCCATCATCACTACCACAAGTGTGAGCATATTTCCTTTTGCACCAATAATGGGGTATGATCCAAATGTTAGTACATCAGTGCTTCCTCCATGGATCTTAGCCTATACCCCCAAGATAAAAAAGTAGGCCAACTCCCCAAATGACTTTGACTTTGGGAAGTTGATGCTAGTGAAGGAAAAGACACAAAAGAAGCCCAAGACTCTTTCTCGGCTTCTAGATGACAAGGGCCATAAATATGTGGAAATTGCACATCCACCGGTAGATGCAACTATGGAAAATTTTGGCATGAGTGACTATTCCATTTCCACAATTGAACTTGGTAAGATAACTCATGAAAGTACCTAAGCTCATGTCCAGTTTACACTCAATTCCTTATGAAATTTGATCATGAGAAGTAAATGAAAGAGCAATACAAAGCAATGGTAGAACAGTTGGCTACAATGGTGAGAAAAATTACTTTGACATCTAATTCAATCACACCTGAGGCAATCATAGTGGAAGATCTTGTTGTTCAAAGGGTAGAGAAGACTCATGTGAAAGGAAGAGATATTGAATAATACCTTGATAAAATGAGGGAATAAGGAGTGTCTCTTATTACCAGTACAGCTGAGAAAACTAGTAGAATGGAAAAAATAAGGGTTGAGGTGGATGACTTAGTGGATACCATTTCTCAAGACATTGAGTATCTAGATGAAAACCATGAGAAGTGGACTGAGATGAAAAAGATGAAGATAAGAACTTTGATATCACTCGGCATTGTTTCAAACTATGAGTCTTATGTGGAAACTAAAGAGTCATTAATTTATCAAAGTAATGTTCTGAAAGAGTTTATCAAAGACTTGGGGAGTGCTAAGGAACTCAACGAAGAAAGTGATGTTGGTTTGCTACACAAGTTGGAGGAGCTCCTATGCAAGATGACATCTGAAGATCATCATTTTCTTCCTACCGATGAAATGATTCAAGAGTTCAAGAATATGTTTCAAAGGGAGTTTGAAGACAAAGCCTTCTTAGTTGCCTCTCTAGATAATATTCTAGATAATCGATTAACACTGGATGATCTAAAATCCAAGTTGACTAGTCATGATAAGGTGACAACAAAAGTGAAAGATGCCATGATCAGAGCTCTTGTAATTTTTAGGAACATTGCTAGTCCTAACAGCTATGGGATAAAAGTGGCATTCACTATGTATGATGCTCATCTAAAGAAGAATGGAGATGCAAGTTGATGCAAAGTGTCATGCCCTAGTTTATCTTCTAGATTTTCATATGTACTTTTCATTCAGTTTTGGACACTTTTATATGTACTTATTTCATATGTAATTACATGTAAAAACATAGGAGGTCCTAAGTCAATAAGGACTCCTATTTTTGAATAAGTCAAAGTAGTTAGAGTTTTCCTAAATTTTCTCATGGTCTCTCACTATAAATAAAGAGGGCCTCTATTGTAATCTTTATCTTTTATCCATTACAAGGAAACTTTCGTGAATTGAAAATCAAATCAAGAATTTGTGCTTCTTTGTGAGAATCAATTATCAAATATTTATCAATACAAGAAAGCAAGTTCAATTCCAATCTTTGTCTTGGGGTTATTTGTGTTATGATAGCATTGTTCTTACGTCTTACTATCATAATCTTCTTTGGTAATAATTGAAGTGTGGAGATTGTTCCAAGTGATTAAAGAGCATTCTTAATTTGATTGTGATAGACTTTATGTTATCAAATCATTTGAGGATTGTGTTTATGTCTATGAGAGTAAAATAGCTTGAAGACCTTGTACTGCAAATTGTTGTATTCAATCTACTTATATAATCTTTGAGAAGAGTGAAGAATTTGGGTTGCATTCAACTTCAAATAATTTTATTTGCAATTATTAAGTGAGGTGACATAAGACTTTGTCTTTCTGTGGTTTTGTGATAGTTTATAAGTTCTTTAATATAGTTTCATTAAAATCATCATCTTGGAGTATAAGCATCTATTCTGAAAAAAGAGAATAGGATGGAATAGAACCACCACAAATATAGTGTTTAGTGTACATAAGTTTTATAAGTTATTTGTTTGTAATAGTTAAGAAACTAGAGGGAGCCTCCCCTTGCTGAGAGGAGAGACTTTGTCTCATCATAGATGTGGCTGATATAACCATTTTTATATTAGTGAGTTAATGACAAAATATTCACCCAACAATTTTTTGGTGACTCTACTGGGGACAAAAGCGCAACTTAGAGCCTCATGCTTTGAGTTGAAGCATATCAGCCTCATTGCTTGTGATAAGTTTTTCAAGTTTTTATCTTTGTTAAGTGTATTACATTCTGGTAGACTCAAGGTATACAAGAAGTAAGAGAGCCCAAGGAATTATTGATCCTGTGTTTGAGTTAATGTAGCAAAATAATTTTGGTCTTTTCCCTTTGAAATCTTGACTTCAGCATACAAGGAGTTTTCCTCCAACCAACACAAGGTCACCCATACCAAGTGAAGCCTCAAGTGTGCATAGGACTCTACTAATTGTACAAGTTTCAAGGTTTGCAATTCCACATTTTAATTGATGCTTAATGGCTCAACCACCTCCTACTGGTCCATGGGGAAATGCCTTCGGGCCTTTGAATCTTACCCCACCATTGCATGAGCTACCCCATAGTTCAAGGAAGAATTTTCCAAAGTTCTATGGTGATGGAAAAGTTCACCCCGATGAACATATTACAACTTTTTATATTGCATGTGGTGTTCTTGGGGTTGAACATGAAGATGTATCGATGAGACTTTTTGTTGAGATGCTTCAAGGTGTTACAGAAGATTGGTTCTATCACCTCCCTTCTCAAACCATCAATGGATGGAACATTATACAAACAAAGTTTGAGTCTAGGTTCAAACCTGGTGAAGATGATCATGCTCTATTAGCTCCACTTACGCAAATGAAGAAAGAACTGCAAGAACCCATGTGGGAATTTGTTGCTAGGTTCAATAAGTTGACCAACAGAATTCTGGCTATTGCTCAACCCATAGCTAAAAATCTCAGTGTTTCTTTATAAACACTCAACTGTCAGAAGTAATTTTTCTTTTGTGGTGAACTAATCTTATCCTTGCTTGTAAGATAAGAAAGCATACAAGAAAAAGTAGAGGGCAGCCCTCTGCTAATAATTCTTCCACTAGCACCACTGATCCTATGGTGCAAAAATTAGCTAACAAATTGTTATCTTTGAAGAAAGATGTCTCAAAGTATGTCCATTCCTTCCTATAGGGATATACCAAGGAGGATATTTCCTAATGCTCAATATCAGGGCAATGCTGCTAGGAGCCAAGGTTAGAATAGGCTTCCGACAACACAAGGGAGGCTTTCCATAGAAGCACCGCTAGTCAATTCAGTAGTTGGCTACTATGAAGCTGAGCATGAAAATTTTCCACAACCTGACTTGGATCAAGAAAATAGTGCCAATCTCTTTATGGAAGGAGAAGAAGAATTGGCTGGCGACTCAAATATTAGGTTTCTAAACTATCAGGAGGAGGTAGAAAGAGGAGGAGATGCATATGGTGGAGCATATTCTATTTTCACCTGATCTCAAAATTAGTTAAACCAAAAAGTGGGTGATAAAGGTATCAGAAGAAGATTCTCAATTTGTAATTTCTATTGCTAAGTGAGGAACTCCTTTACCTTTTCAAACAAGGGATCTAGCTAGTCAAAAATAAGTAAGTTCTTCTAATACTCCTACTCCTTTTGCTACCATTCCTTAGACCAGTACTTCCACAATGAAACCTCAGAATGAAAGTTTCCCGCTTCCATGTCCAATTCATTTCAGCTTTTTGATAGAATTAACCATGCTAGGAAAACCAAAATTCAAATGTCTGAGGTGGAATATTTGAAAGATAACCCTGATCAATTTGAGAGGTTAGCTAAATTTGTTAAAAATAAGACTACCTCTATAGGGCAAGATACTTCCAAAACTATTCCTGACTCTTCAAAGACTAGGTATGCTCAGAATAACCTAGTTACCACTCCTCTTATTGCTACAAGGAAAATTGAACCTTTCTATGTTTCTTTGTTAGTCATGTTGCAAGTTTGGGCCTAACCAGTGTTGTTATTGCTGTCAACATACTCCTATTACATTAATTATAAGGATTGGATGAGCTGTGTGCTGAGGATATTGAGAAAATTAGTCTCAATCAGGAACAGTGAAGATCAGTGATGACAGTAAGGTAAAAGTCCAAGATAGGATGAGTATCAAAGGGTGCAGTTTAAAGGGTTTGTAGATATGTGTCTTAAGGTGGTCCAGTAGAGATTTCAGAGTTCCACATGAAGATCTGAAGAAGTTGTGGCCGCTCAAGTAAAACCAGTTCCGGCAGATGTTCAGTGGTGACAGAGTGTTACAGATAGGTCCGATGAGATCCGGAATTCTATTATCCTGTTCTATGGATTTGAGGGAGTGTTGAGGAAGTCTTTGTGGAGTGTCAACTAGATTGGTTCATGGTTTGTGACAATAATGACAGATTGTGTTCTTGAGGTTCCAGATGAAGGGGAGATGGATTTTAGTAAGCAGATGAAGTGTGGATGTTCTTGATGATTTAGGAAAGCTTGTGGAGGTCTTTGGATCATGTCCAGTTCATGTTGGTGATCCACATTGGAGTTGGAGCTTGCAATTGAAGATTATCTTCCAGATGATAGTGTTCTTCTAGAGATTAGCTGACCGGATCAGTTACACATCCTGCGGATCTTCTTGTTGATGTTTGCTGACTTAGATGATCATTCCTAAGTTGATGTCTTGTATAAATAAGGGATTGTGAAAGTCATTTCAAACTTGTCCTTGTGAACATGAGTATGTGGTAGCAAGGAGGAGAGCAAAAGGTAGAGCAGAAGTATTGAGCTTAAATGGAACTGATTCAAGCATGGTGAAGATGCTATTCTCTAGTTCATGTATGTGATACTTATTCTTTTGTAGACAGTGTGTCTCTTGTAGGCAGTGGGCCTCTTGTGAGCAATGTGCTTAGGCAGTGAGCCCTAATTGGCATGTGACATTTTGTTCTTTCTATTCTTCTAACAGAGAATACAATCTTGGGTTAATCACCCCGTGGTTTTTCCCTTAACCGGGTTTTCCACGTCAAAATCTTGGTGTCTTATGTGTTGATGTGCCCTAAGTCTAACAAGTTAATGGTCACAAACTCAGTAATTGTGTCATAGATTCGGGAGCTTCCGATAATGTTATGCCCGCCAAGGTAGCGGATTCTCTAGGATTAACTCTAACAAATGTAGGAGTTAAGCACAACACTGAGAGGGGGGGTGAATCAGTGTTGTGTGAATTTTTGAATCTTTTTACAAACTTTAACTTGGAGAGCACAAGGAGAGAAAGTTATCATTGAATTGTCAAACACATATGCACATAACTTTGTCAAACACATAAACAAAACTCATGAGTAAAACATACAACTATAGAGAGAAGATCAATATGAATCAAGACACAAGAATTGCACGAGTGGAAAACCCTCCAGGGGTAGAAAAACCACTCCAAAACTGCCTCACTGGCTTAAATGAAAAACTTCTTACAAATGTCTCATTGACATGTACACAGGTCTCACTGACCACAAGCCTCACTGGCATAAGAAGGTCTCACTGACCACAAGCCTCACTGGCATACTGTTGTGCCTCACTGGCATTTCTCAATCAATCAGAATTAAAAACTCATGTGCAAGAAGTGATTGTTGCTCAATCTTATTTGCACCATTCAAATCAACTCATCTGCAACATATATTTCATCATTCCAATGCTCTGATATTTTTATCCATAAATTATCTAAATCACCTGATCAGGAAAATATATCTCATTTGTAGAATCTTCATAAAATTGTCTTCATTATTGATCTGCAACCTTTACACACACACCTTGTCAATGTACTTGTAAAACCATTATATACAAATTCTGAATATCTTTTCATATTCCTTTCCTCTGCAAAAATCCTCTTCAAAATTTCATTGACCTTTCATATTCATTTCAATCTGAACATTTTGTCTTCAATAATAAACAGTGCCTTGTAGGAGAAAATAAAATCTCTTTTACTTGAATCTTCTTCATATTTTCTTCAATGTCTTCAAATGAATCTTTTCATATTCTCTTCAAAACTAAAAACTTCATCCAATGCCCTGCTCACAAAATAATTAATAAAATCATTTTGATCCTTCAAAAAATTCATCTCTTGACATTCCTGTAAAAAAAATTTCATTTTGCATAAGACTTTTTATCTTCATGCAATCTCCTCTTTTCAATCTGAAAAAAACATCTTAAAAAAGATCATCAGAAAATCAATCAATGTCCGGTAAATAAAATCTCTTATAATTGGATTTTCCTCCAATGTAATAAAAATAACTCCCATAAAAAATGTCTTCAACTCCTGATCCAATTCATATTCTTCATACAAAAACCTCTGCAAAGATCCATCTGAAAAACAAAAACTCTTAGACTTCCAATAAAATTATACACTTGTAAAATGACTTTCAATCTTCTTCTCATAACAAGAAATCTTCATTTGCTGCCTTTAACACTTAAAAATGAGTCAAAATAAGAAATATTTCAAAAAAAAAACTTCCTCCTTAATATTCTCTTTGTCATGAAGAGGAGTTTAAAATTAGGAAGAAAAGCTCTATAAAATCTTTTTAAAGATTTCATAAGAATGGCATTAAAAATTTCCAAAAAATCTTTTATGGAATTCTTCACCCAATAAAAAAAATCAAACCTTCAAATTAAAAATCCTTTGATAACTTTTTGTCAATTTATATTCTCCTTAAATTATGCCCTAAAAACAAGGCATAATTCGTGCCCCTTTTAACTTATAGATTCTCAATGCTTAAAGCATATAATTTTAGCATTCCACGTTTACTTTTTCTTTTGGCACTCCACATGTTCATTAAAATGGAAACATTGATTTAAAAGTCCACTCAAGCTCCTCAAACTTAGTTGAACTTTAAACCATATCCATTTATGCTTTCTTTCCCGCCAATTGAAGTTTTTTTTAAAATTAACCTTTGATTTGCATTACCTGTGGGATCGGTGTCTTTAGGAGAAGGGGCCAGTTGAGGGATGTGTTTAAACCCCTTTAGCAAGTCACTTTAAGTGACTTAACCTACAAGCTCAAGTCAACACTTGAATATACCATAAAGTATGAAAACAAATGACGGGCAACCAAGGGGTAAGAAGGGTGACTTAGGTTTAGGTTAAGATCTTTGAGAACATAGGTCTTAATTTTTAGGTTTTAAACTAAACACAGCATAAGACCAAAATATAGACTTAGCCATTATTAATAATTGTAGAGATCACTGACACTGTTAAAAAAAATATGAGCAAGACATAGACTAGGATTTTAAAACATAGAGGCATTTGACTTGATATTTCAAGAGTCACAATAACATGACCAAGGCAAGAAGACACTATAAGATATGATGACACGAAAGACATGGAGACATGAAAAACATGAAGACATGAAGACATGACTATCAAGCCACTGACATTATGAAGACCATTCTGTGTTATTTGTATCAAGTCACTATCACTTGTAACCAACCACTGTCACTTGTAACCAACATGATGTCACTGTATAAAGCAAGATCCCACTGTCCAAAATGATTGTGAAGACAATCTCATGAATCAATATCACATCTCATATCTTGTCTTGAGCACAACCTGACAACCTTGTCTTGAGCATTACACCAAACCAACTCCGCATCTTTGTGAACTGACAAAACATCTCCTGATGTCCTACAACAACTATGGCAACTTTGCAAGATCAACTGAACACACTTTTGACATCAATGACAACTTGTCACCATCAACAAAGACCTTTGGAAGGTGCTTCTCCATGAAAAACAAAAGGTGCCTTTGTTAGGCCAGATTAAGGATGCACAGTTCGCATTTGCTACTTTTCCAAAGAAAAGAATAAAGATGACTATCCTAGTTGCTGATGTCCTAGCTTCATATGGTATTTTACTGGGATGAAACTTTTGTAAAGATGTAGGAGGAGAACTTAATATGGATTTATCTAAGGCAAGGATACCCATCAAGGGTGTCATGCAAAAATTACTTCCTGAAAGGGAAGCAAAATATATTGTCACTCAATCTGAAGACCCAAAAGCTCAAATTTTATTTGAGTCTTCAGGTTTAGGTAACTATTTCCTGACTACAAAATATTCTTCTAGTTCATTAGATGATAGTTTAGATGAAAGTATGGTGATGGGCGATTCTTCTTCTTCAGGTGAAGAGTCTGCTGATCACAGAGATGTCAAACTAGAAAGTTTAAATGATATTTGGACTCTGGAATTTGACGATAGCTATTCTTCCACAAGATTAGGGCTGGAGTAGTCCTGATATCTCCTCAAGATGATATTTTTCCTTTTTCATATAAGCTACAGTTTGACAATACCAACAATACTGTTGAGTACAAGTCTTTGTTACTCAGAATGGAGGTTGCTTATACAAAGGGAATAAAAAATCTTCATGCCCAAGTAGATGTGGAGCTGATTGTTTATCAGGTAAGAAATTTGTACCAGACAAAAAATGAAAGGTTAAAGCATTACCAAAATCAGGTATGGGATTGCATTGATAAATTTGATGCATTTGATATTTCTGTTGTTCCTAGAGAGTATGATGACAGAGCTAACTCGTTGTCCATATTAGCTACCCTTATGGTCCCACATAAGGATTTTAAGGGTGATAAGTATACTATTGAATTTGTTTGTTAGCCAAGTGTACCTGATAATACTAACCATTGACAAGTTTTTAATGGTGATAATTAGATTATAGCTTTCCTAGAGAAGACATATAGTTTTGATGAAATTTACTTTGAGAGGAGTGATTTTCTACCTCGGGAATATATTTTTGAACTGAATTTAGAGATTGGCGAGGAGTTTCTTCAACTAAAAGGGAATAAAATTTTGAAAGGTTTAGTTTCCCTTGAAAAGCTATTTGATAAACATGATCATTATTTCAAGCAAACGCAACAACTTGACTCAAGTTTGTCAATGGAATTTGAACAAGTGAACTTGAGTACAGAAGCAGACCCTAAGATGGTCAATATTGGGAAATGCTGGACTAATGATGAAAAGTTCAAGTTCACAACACTTCTATGCCACTACATTGATGTGCTGGCATATTCATATGATGACTTGAAGTCCATTAGACTACAAGAGATCCATCATTAGATTCTACTCAAGGTGGGATCATTGCCTCATAAACAAAAGTAGAGGTAGTACAATCCCAAAATATCAGGTACCATTCTTGCCGAAATCCAAAAGATGTTGAATGCTAGGATAGTTTTCCCTATTCATCAGTCAACTTGGATTACAAACATTGTTCCTATAAGGAAGAAGAATGGAGAGATCCATATCTGTGTACATTTCAAGAATCTAAATCAATCTTCCTTGAAAGATAATTACCCTTTTCCCATAATGGATCAAGTGTTATAAATAGTAATCGGTTCAGAGATGTTATCTATGTTGGATGGTTTTTTGGGCTACAATCAAGTAGAGGTTAGTGAAGTGGATTAGTATAAAACCACTTTCACAACTCCATGGGGCACTTTTGCATATCACAGGATGCCATTTGGGTTGATCAACGCTGGCGCTAGTTTCTAGAGAGCAATGGACTTGGCATTTAGAGATGAAATAGGTAAGTTCGTTGTGGTATATCTTGATGATTTGACTATTTTCTCCAAGAAATGTCAAGATCATGCTTACCACTTGTGGCAAGTTTTGGAACGATGTCGTTAGAATGGTATTTCACTTAACCTGAAGAAGTCAGTTTTTGGGGTTACAGAAGGTAAACTTCTTGGTCACATTGTGTCTAAATAAGGTACTAAGATTGACTCTGAAAGGGTCAAATCTATCCAAGGTCTTACTTTGCCTGCAAGTAAGATGGTTGTTCATTCTTTCTTTAGGAAAGTAAATTTCTTGCGAAGGTTCATTCCAAAGTTTGCAAAGAAGACTCATCATATTGTTAATATGATGAAAGGTAAGACCACTTTCTGTTGGAGTGCAGAAGTTAAAGTAGCTTTTGAGGACATAAAAAGAGCCATAACCCATGCTCTGATTTTGGTATGTCCTAATTACAACAACAATTTCATTATGTATAATTATGCTTCAAAGCATGCATTATCAACAATTCTAGTTCAACAGAATGAGGAAGGTGTAGAATCTCCAATTTCAGTCATGAGTTATCCATTAAAAACTCATGATCTCAAGATTCTAACATGCAGAAGCATGCTTATGCTATAGTAAAGGCTATGAAACATTTCAGATTTTACATATTGAACTCATGTACTGTTGTTTTGGTGCCAGATACAACAGTAAAATCTATCTTAACTCAATAGGAGTTTGGGACTAAGAGAGGCAATTAGATTGCTAAAATTTAGGAATTTGATCTCAATATTAAACCCACCAAGCTTGTGCATGGGAAAGGTTTGTGTCAGCTTATTGCTGATAATGTCCTAGAGGAAATAGGTGACGAAGAGATAGAGATTGAAGATGTTCCAATTATCCTTTTTGTTACTACAACTGATGAGTGGTATTCTAATATCACTTATTTTATCACATATGGTGAGTGTCCTATTCATCTGTCCTACAAAGAAAAATGGACTATCAAGCTCAAGGCTGTGAACTTTGTCTTGTGGGATAATGGTTTGTACAAGAGAAGTCTTGATGGAGTTTTCCTCCATTGTGTCGATAAACCGCAACAAAGTAAGTTAGTGGAGTCTTTCCATAATTTGGCATGTGGAGGACACTTCTCAGTACCAGTAATAGCTCACAAGATTTTGAGAGCCAGGTATTATTGGCCAACCTTGTTCCAAGACACATATTACTGGGTGCGTAAGTGTGCACTTTGTCAGTAGTTTGTGGGAAAACCAAAGTTGGTTGTACTACTATTGAAACCAATTGTAATTGAGGAACCATTTCAATAGTGGGGCTGTTGGCAAGAGACACTATATGGATTCATGGTTGTTGTCATTGATGGCAACAAAGGTCATCCCACATATCCGCAAGTCATGATGTGCCTCTACCGGAAGTCAGAATAAAGAATGTTGTGGTCCGGTGAAGAAGAACAGAGCATGTGGCAAGGTCCGACAGATTGGTCCGGATCTCTCAGAGGAAGTGTCTTGGTGCAGTGCGGATTTGGGGAAGTCAAGAGGACTACCTTGAGTGGTATATTCCAAGGATTTAGCCTCCGGTGATGAACAAAGAAAAAGATATGAATGGTTGAGTACCGGATTCGTGAGAGACAGTGAAAACAGAGGAAGAACTGACTGGCAGAGTATTAGACTGCTTTCCGGATGGGTTACTATTGATGACAGAGGTTGTGAAGGCATGAATCATGTTTGGCTGACATGATTAATGATATCTACAAGTATATGCTTGATCCGCATTGCTTGGTGAGGAAGGATTCAGCCGACAGAATGAAAGTTTATAAGAAACTAGACTGTTCCGGATGCCGACTAGAAAGGTGATGAAATTACTTGTGCGGATATATATAGAGGATGGATTTAGTTGTGAAGGTGGTGTTGTTGTGGAGTGTTATGCGAATAAGTCCAGATAAAGAGCAGAAGTAGTAAAAAGGATCCGGTATGTGAAAGATAGCAGAATAAAGAACAGAGGAAAGATGAAGTGCAGCAGATCAGTGTACTGAGCCTAACCGGAACTGAACTCCAGCATATGCAGATGCTTCCAATCAGTTCAAGACTGTGATTCTCATCACTTTGTAGACAGTGTGTCTTCTTGTAGGCAGTGGGCCTCTTGTGAGCAGTGTGCTCGGGCAGTGAGCCCTAATTGGCAAGTGCCATTTTTGTAATTTCCTATTCTTCTAACAGAGAATAATTTTGGGTTAATCACCCCGTGGTTTTCTCCCTTAACAGGGTTTCCACGTCAAAAATACTGTGTCATGTGTTTCTTATTTCATGGTTAATGTTTTATGTTTGATTTTATGCTGCATCAATTAAAAGGAAAGTTCATTAAGGGAAATAATTAGGATAACTGATTCACCCCCCCCTCTCAGTTATCAACAATTGGTATCAGAGCTAAGTTCCTCCTAATAGAGCCTAACAGCTTGAGGAAGATCTGGGATTTCAAATGGATGCATATGGTTTAAGGGAGCAACTCAAGACTGCTCTTGAGGATCTTGAACAGTCAAATTCTGAAGTCAGTGAATTAAAGGAAAGACTCAAACAAGCTGATGAATTCATGAGAGAATTAAAAGACAAATTAAGTCTCTCTATGAAAAAGAGAAAGGAGCTGCTTCAACAGTTGGCAAGGCAAAGTGAAGAAAGCAATACAAATGAAGAATTGACTGAGCAAACCAAGTTATGTGAAAAGTTATCAAAAGAAGTCATTATGTTAAGACATGAAATGGAATCAGGAACTATAAAGTTTACTCAAGAGATTGAAGAAAAAAGAAAGGCTGAAGACAATCTAAGACAATCTCTTAAAGAAAAATCAGAAGAATGCCACCAGATGGACAGGATTATCAGACATCTTGAATCTGATCTTGAAGATGCCAAAGATAATGAAGGAAAACTTGAGGATCAAATTGCCTCTCTCAAAAGAGACCTTCAAACAGCAAATGAATATAAAGAGAAATTCAAGATAAGTTCTGCTCAACTTGAAGTTCTTCTTGGAAGTCAAAAGAGGACAGATGACAAGTATGGTTTGGGATATGAGAAAGGAGAAAGCTCCGGATCCGGTCAGAAGAATCTTGGATCAGAAAATCTAAGGAACAGGCCTAGAAGACCTCCGGTAAGACAGCCAAATGCTCAAAGATATCCATCCTTCAATGGATACTGCCACAGCTGCAACCACTTTGGTCACAAAGCTGATCAGTGCAGAATGAGAATGAATCAGATCAATTCATCCTTCTTCGGACAGTGCTTCAACTGTAAAAGGTATGGACACAAATCCCATGAATGCAGAATTATGCAAGTAAACAAATCATTCAAAGGTAGATGCTTCACATGCAATAGAATAGGTCATAGGGCTAATCAATGCAGATCAAGAGGATATCAGTCAAATATGCAAAGAAATGTTATTTGCCAAATCTGCAATAGGTCCGGTCATAATGCTAAAATCTGCAGAAACAAGAATCAGGACAAAAAAGGTCCGGTGTATAATCAGAATCAAGACAAGGGTAAACAAAAGATGAATGCGGATGAGGTTAGGAATCAGATGAGCAAGATTTGGGTGAAGAAAAGTTCAGAGAATGTAGAGGTTGGATCCGCACCAGACTCTGGTGCTGATATTTCTTCTAGAAATTAAAAAGAGAGCTCAGGCTCAGGGGGAGACTCAAAGAAAATCTTGTTCCCCCAGCCAAACAAGTGGTGCCGGATGTGGCACAAGATGCGGATCAAAGGGTTTGTAGATATGAGTCTTGAGATACTTCAGTCAAGTTTTCAGAGGTCCGCATGGAGTTATGAAGAAGCTGTGATCGATCAAATAAGACCTGTTCAGGGAGATGCTCCGGTATGATAAAGGATTACAAAAAGGTCCGGAAAGATCCGGAAATGCACTATCTTGTTCTGCGGATTGGACAGAGTGTTTGAGATGATCTTGTAATATGTTACCTCGATTTATTCATGATTGAAAGATCCGGATGATATCCTCAGATCAGGACTAATCCGGGACACTCCAAGCTATCCAGACAAGGCAAACCGGAATGATGTAGGTGAAGCATTTATTGCAGACAGATATTAGGGTTCGCGGAGCAATTTAAGAGATTTCTCAAAGGTTATTTGCTCATTCTGCACTCGAGAAGAAGCGAAAAGTGGAGCTCTGCAACAAGGTTCATCAAGCACACCAAGGATCTCCTGCCGAAGTTATTGCATAAAGAAATCAATCCAACCACTCCGTGCAAACCGAAGGCGCATAAGGTATTCTCCGTTTTTCATTACCTCACTGCAAATCTTTGAAGAATGGCTACTCCAAACATAGTTAAGATCTCTGATAGACCTCGCCCCTCATTCAAGAAACATCCCTACAAATCATTGGAGATAGACCCACTAGGAGCCTTCTCTAGTGTTCCTCACGGAGTTTTACACACCGAAGACATTAGGGTTTACATACATGCAAGCATTGAAGAATTTGGGGAATTCAAATTAAGAGACCTCTATCACAAGCAACTGATAGACAATGCTTTTGAGCTTAAACCAGAGTATAAGGATATCCAGAAGAAACAATTTGAGCAATTTATTCATTTCCCCTGCTTTGAAGAAGATGAATGGGTCCGGTATGTACTGAGCAGGATGCATGACAACTTTCTATGGCTAGATAGACCCTGCAAGACCACAAAAGAGGCAATTAGAGCAGTAACTGGTTTATACTCTTCCGGAGGGGTACCTATCCTCAAATCTGTCAAGAACAACGTTGTAACTGAGGCCACCGGATCAAAATTTGACAAGAGGGCAATGACCATTGAAGATATTTCGGATCCGGATATCAAATATGCATCAATGATAATAGGATACAAGATCTATCACTCTAGCAGGGAGAATTCTGTATCCGGAACTGCAATATACACTGCTTATGAAATGTTAAGAAAGAATGCAGAATATGATCTCTGCGAACTACTGCTAAGCCAATTAATGG
This sequence comes from Cunninghamia lanceolata, assembly GCA_027924645.1. Taxonomy (NCBI): domain Eukaryota; kingdom Viridiplantae; phylum Streptophyta; class Pinopsida; order Cupressales; family Cupressaceae; genus Cunninghamia; species Cunninghamia lanceolata. The sequence continues at coordinate 2,045,693 of BSBN01000609.1, forward strand.
AAAACATACAGAAAATCAAGAAGGATAAGAAGAATTCCTTTAAGTATGGTACTCTTATTGTATGTCTATTCTTCTATTTCATGAATGAGCTACCCGGAACAAGTGGATGGGTATGGCAGAATGACAAACCTGTTGCAGTCCAGATAAGAGACTATTTGCATGGACTTGGGGATGCAAAAGCGAGAAATACAGCTCTATGGGGATACTTCAAAAATTTTCAGAGCATGATGCAAGCAAGAGAGAGAATTCCCCAGTCTCTCATTGAGAAATACAAGGACTCAGTGTGCTTTATGGTTGACACTGATCAGTGCCTAATGGAGGCAGTGGAGCCAAGGACTGTCTGGATCATGCCCATGGGGTATGAAGTTGATGAACAGATAGTGGAGCTGCATGTTCAACACATGCTAAGTCAGCCCAAAGATCCTAAGGCAGAAAGGTTTGGAACCTTTGAGGAGCTGAGTGTAAAAATACATGTAGAACTCAGGGAACCTGAGATTAAAAGAAAGGTAAGAAAAGAAGTAGAGCACATTGCTCAAGGCCTAGGTATCTCAAAGGAGGCACTTGATGCCAGCCGGGAAAAGAGGAGGAAGGCCGAGGAAGAAGAGAAAAGCAAAGAAAGTGCTCCGGTTGAAACTCCCACCCGGACCAGATCATCAAAGAGACCTGCACCTTCCACAACCAAAAGTTCAAAACCGGAAGTTCAGGCATCCGGTAAGAGATCCAAGACAAAAGCCACAAGGGCTTATGGAAGCCAAAAGGATGAAGAGGAAACAGAATCAGATGAGGGAGTAAGAGAAGTAAAGAAACAGAAGAAGAAAGGATCCGGTAAGCCCTCCACAGGCCAAGACAAGGATGAAATGGCAGAGGTAACTGTTGAAAAGCCCACTCTGTCACTAGAGAGCATAATCAAGTCGGTCACGGTGGATGGAAACCTTCAACCAATGACTGAATCATATGATGACTTCAGTGAGGCCGACCAAAAGACTCTGCAGGAGGCCACAGTAAAATATCTTAACATATATAATAAGGCTTTCATTGAAATAATATCTCTTATTCCTAAAAGCCTAGAAAAGGAAATGGAAGTAAGAAAGAATAATGCTCATGCTAAAGATCTTGAGATCCGGGAGCAGATAGCTATTCAGCTATATCCTCAAATTGATCCCAAGACAATGAACATTATCTTCAAGGACTGCAAAGATGAGTTCAGAAGCAAAGCCAGGATGAATCAACTCATGCTTGGCGAGACTGACAAAGTGGCCCAAGAAACAGAAGAGATCCTCCGGAAGGCCTTCAAAAGGTTCAATCTTCTGGTTGTAGAGGATTTAGGTACAGAAACAGCTGAGGACTTGGGACCCTCTGCTCCAGAAGAAGTGGCTCATGAACAAACTAGCATCTCTCCTCCGGTTTCCCCTACAGTCTCCGGATCCAAAGAAGAAGAGCAATTACAGGAGAAGGAAGCAGTGGTGAAAGACAAAGAGGTTGACAGTTCTAAGACTGCAAAAGAAAAGAAACATCTGTCTCCGGCAAGAGACACTGCACAAACTGTTCAACAATTTTTGAGCAAAGAAACTCTAGAGATTGATGAACCGGAGCTTCTAAAAGGCCCATTTGATTTTGACTCTCTCTCTCTCCGGTACAAACAATGAAGATAGCTTCATTTGCAAATGCCAAGGCAAATGAAAAGCTCCTGAGGTCTCATATGGAAGACTGTGAGTTGATAGAGGCTGCTTCCGGAGTACTTGTGAAGATCATGCCATCAATCCAGATAGATCTGACAGCCTCCTCTTCCGGTAATCTAAAAACCTTAGTCAGCAGTGTTGATACACATTTTGATTCTTTAGAAAAATCAGTTGAAGAAAAGGTCCGGAAGGAATTTTTGGATAAAAGATTTTCAGAGATATTAGAATTAATCTCTAAAGATAGGAAGATTGTAAGCATTGGAATAAAGAGCTTAGAGAATGCTCTTAAGGATGGCGGTGACATCTATAAATTTTGTATATCCTGGTCAAAGGCAACAGCAGCATTTGACAAGAAAATAAAAGAGGAACAGGATAAGCTACAAAGCTTATCTCAAAGTTTTGATCCTCTCTCTTCCTCTATAATAAATCAAGAATGTCAGACCATTGCAGTCTTGAATGAAATAAAAAATCTTGAGAAGGAAAGGAAGAACATCACTAACCGGATGGGAGAACTTAGAAGGATTATAATCCCTAAGTTGGAAACCATGCATGAGGCCATCAGTGATGCTCAGACCACCGCCCAAACAAAAGATCCGACAGATCTCAAGCGGGCAGAAGCGTTTGCATTTTTGCTAAGTGGTCACATTTCAATTTTGGATAGAATGAAGCAAAGTTGGGCTACAGAAATGATCCAATTGCAGACATCCTTTGCAGACATTCTTCAATACATGTGAGTATGTAAATATGCGGCTATATAGAGAAAATTTTTGAAAATTTTGGTGTGCGGACCCTACCCTTTGCCATTGATGTCAAAGGGGGAGTGAGGAGCAGTGAAAAATGAGGAATCCAACTAAGGGGGAGTTCCGGAAATTGTATATAAAGACAGAGCATCAGCAAAGGGGGAGCATAGTGAAAACACTTAGTCATTTTTCACTAAGTGTTGCCATCAATGCCAAAGGGGGAGATTGTTGGCAAGAGACACTATATGGATTCATGGTTGTTGTCATTGATGGCAACAAAGGTCATCCCACATATCCGCAAGTCATGATGTGCCTCTACCGGAAGTCAGAATAAAGAATGTTGTGGTCCGGTGAAGAAGAACAGAGCATGTGGCAAGGTCCGACAGATTGGTCCGGATCTCTCAGAGGAAGTGTCTTGGTGCAGTGCGGATTTGGGGAAGTCAAGAGGACTACCTTGAGTGGTATATTCCAAGGATTTAGCCTCCGGTGATGAACAAAGAAAAAGATATGAATGGTTGAGTACCGGATTCGTGAGAGACAGTGAAAACAGAGGAAGAACTGACTGGCAGAGTATCAGACTGCTTTCCGGATGGGTTACTATTGATGACAGAGGTTGTGAAGGCATGAATCATGTTTGGCCGACATGATTAATGATATCTACAAGTATATGCTTGATCCGCATTGCTTGGTGAGGAAGGATTCAGCCGACAGAATGAAAGTTTATAAGAAACTAGACTGTTCCGGATGCCAACTAGAAAGGTGATGAAATTACTTGTGCGTATATATATAGAGGATGGATTTAGTTGTGAAGGTGGTGTTGTTGTGGAGTGTTATGCGAATAAGTCCAGATAAAGAGCAGAAGTAGTAAAAAGGATCCGGTATGTGAAAGATAGCAGAATAAAGAACAGAGGAAAGATGAAGTGCAGCAGATCAGTGTACTGAGCCTAACCGGAACTGAACTCCAGCATATGCAGATGCTTCCAATCAGTTCAAGACTGTGATTCTCATCACTTTGTAGACAGTGTGTCTTCTTGTAGGCAGTGGGCCTCTTGTGAGCAGTGTGCTCGGGCAGTGAGCCCTAATTGGCAAGTGCCATTTTTGTAATTTCCTATTCTTCTAACAGAGAATAATTTTGGGTTAATCACCCCGTGGTTTTCTCCCTTAACAGGGTTTCCACGTCAAAAATACTGTGTCATGTGTTTCTTATTTCATGGTTAATGTTTTATGTTTGATTTTATGCTGCATCAATTAAAAGGAAAGTTCATTAAGGGAAATAATTAGGATAACTGATTCACCCCCCCTCTCAGTTATCAACAGGGGCATCGACTTCATTAGCACTGTGAATCCACCATCAAGTGTGGGAAATGGTTATGTTCTTACTATGACTGATTATTTCACCAAGTGGGTGGAAGCTATATCAGTTAAGCATGCTACTTCTGAAGTGGTGTGTAAGTTCCTCAAAGAAAATATCATATCCCAGTTTGGTGTTCCAAACAAGATTGTGGCAGATAATGCTACATGTTTTTCCTCTAATGAGATTACTAGTTTTTTCTTTGAATATGGGATTATTCTTTCACATTCATTTGATTATTATCTGCAAGGGAATGGCCAAGCAAAATCAAGTAATAAGAATATGGTTACTATTATCAGGAAGCTGGTAGATGATAATCAAAGAACATGGCATAAAGCATTGTTTGATGCTTTGTGGGCAGATAGAATTACACCAAAGAGGGCTATTGGTATGTCACCATTTCAATTGTTATATGGTTTGAATGTAGAGATACTGATCACCTTGGAATTGCCAGCATTGAAGTTGGCAAAGGCAGTTGAGGATGGAACTTTTGAAAGTGTTATCACTCAGTTTTGCACCCTTGCATACAGCTGTGAAACCTCTGCAAACTGGAGTAACATGGGACCAATCTCTAAGTGTGGGACTTTGCTAAATGAGATCAGACCTCTGGAGAAGGCCAGCTTCCTTGTCTAGCTATCACTTGAAAGTACTAAATTTTGAGGGAAAAGGGAGAGAGAATGCTTGTAACAAAAATGAGTAAAAGCTTGAAAACATCAAAGGGTGATACACCAGACAGATTAAAAGAGACTTCCACAACACTGAGAAAATGCACAGTATAATCAAATGCAGCAAGTAAACATACACAGGTTAGATGACCCTAGCAGAGGTGAGAAGCAATATGATTGAGAGGAATAAAACATTCACAGACAAACCATATGCAGATTCACACAAAACCAGAAAAATCAGTAAAGAGGTAAAAATTAACTTGCATATATTTGACAGAAAGGCAAGGTTACAGTATATGGAAACTCTGTTTGGAAACAGAAAAGCCTTAATGCCAAAAAATTTCCAAACTTATTTACAACATTTGAATGCATACTTATAGCATTCCAAAACTATCCTAAGTTGGTTACAAAAATTTGCTCAAAGAGCCGTCATCTATGAGCTGGAACAGAAAAATATCTGCATTAATGCCAGTCCAGCTGCATCAGTCATGGTGTCAATATCTCGCATTGGGCAGATATGAGATATTTTGGAGTCTTGAATGCAAGTAGCTTACTCATTGATCTACAGTAGAAAAGATGAAAATATCTAGAAGAGGATGGTGGGAAGATATTTTTTACCATCAATGCAAGCTGCATCATCTTTGTGCAACAATGAATGCCCCAAAAATATCTTCATCTGCTGAAAGTCGTCGCTGAAATGTCCAGTCGCCCAAAATATGCAACTCCAAATCTAAATTTGAAAAGTAACAAAACTCCTGAAAAACCTTGCCAAATGAAAGGGGGGACCAAAATATGCAACTTTGCCTCTTGGAGCATGCCGGAATTCACCAAAATGAAGGAGATACAGGCGGTCAAACTTTTGGTCAACTACCTGTATATATCGCTTTTGCATTTCTGTGTATATCGCTGCATCTTGGCACCTGAATCAGCATTCAAAACTCATCCTACAACTCCTTCTGTACATACATGGCACTTTCCATATCGGCCCCTATATATGCCTTGTATGTTCAAAATTGTATATACATACAATTTCACCTTGTATATGCGGGCCCCACCTCTTTGAAAATGCCTAGCGTATAACTTTGTATCTGCTCCTTTGTATGTCTGAATATATAAGCCACGGACCTCAAAACACCACTGAGCTGTGTTTCATTGTTCTGCCAGGTCCGGCTTGCATATTTTCTACTTGTACATTTCTTTGTATATGCAAATATACAAACACCCATATATACAAGGCGGACTCGAGAACAACATAGAATAGATTGAAACTTCTATTCGGATCCGGATTGTATATATTTCCTTGTATATCGGCTTGTATGTGCGAACATACAAGTCGATGTACATTCCACTGTAGCATTTGAACCTTTGTATGTATATGATATACAAACCTCTTTGTATCTTCACGGGACCCACCACTTGCATCTCCCTTTGCGGCACTGTAGCAAATGTATATATTGGCCTTGTATGTCAAATATACAAATGCAATATACAAACACTCTCACATACAAACAGGGTATCTTTGATGGAATATACCCACGATGCATATCTTCCATTTGTATATCGCCGATTGTATGTGCGAACATACAAAGCAATATATAAGCCTTTTTATGCATACAAGCGCAGAATATTCTGAGGAATCTTCAATGTATACTTGCCTTGTACATTTAGCGAATGTATATTTGCTTGTATGTGCGAACATACAAGGCAAACATACAAGCCGTTATATGCAAATACAGAATCCTTGAGGAATATTCCCTGAATGTATCTTATACCTTGTATGTTTCACATACATCTCCACTTGTATATCGCCGATATACAAACCCAGAATATTCCCGGGAATCTGTGAAAGATTCCTAAAACTATGCATTTCCCTAGCCCGATATACATTCAAAAAATGTATATAACTTAATTTTTTCATTGTTTCTTAAGGCCGATGGAGATTTTCAAGCCCGCCAAATGCATATTTGAACTGTATGTTTGACCAAACTTTGACCATGGATAACTTCTTCATTTGGCCGAATTTCAGGGTAATGTAAAAAGCAAACCTACCTATTTTTTCAAGCTCTTTCCAATGGCAAGGCTCTTTAGGCAAGGTTCCTTAGGAAATTTGGCACTTTTGCTTTATAGGGACCCCTTCAAAGGATTTTCAGGGAAAATATCAGGTTGACTATTTGGCTCTAAGCAGAGGAAAAAATAGGATAACATTTTTGGCTATCTCTATGGGATGTTTGCCTGCTAAACATGAGATCAGTGGCTTATACATCTATTGGGCATAGAGTCACACAGAGACTAAAATATAGATATTTCTGACCTTAGCAAAACAAGATAGAAGCAATGAAGAACACTTAGAAGGCCAAACAAGACAAAATGTTGAAAGCAAACTCTTTCAACTATGCTAGACAGCATTTAGGGAAAGCAAAAGCAGATCTAAACTAATGTGTAGTAGCACTTATTAAAAGCATAAAGACCTAATTTACTGATTTACAAGGCATTCATACCTCAAAACACCTCTTTAGGTGTATCCCATTGACTGGGATAGGTAGATTTTGTCCATCCATATTTGATAACTGAAATGCATTGTGCTCCTTGCATTCAGTAATGAGAAATGGACCACTCCACATGTTGTCAAATTTGGAGTGCTTTCTAGGCCTGCTCTTCAATTTGTCCCATTTGAGCACCATATCACCTTCTCTAAAGATCCTGGGAGTGGCCTTTTGATCAAAACTTCTTTTGGTCTGTAGCTGATGATATTCCATAGTCTTCATAGCCTCGTCTCTGATTTCTTCAAGCTCCATGAGCTAAGCATATCTGACAGCCATGGGATCTTCTTCTTCAAACATTTCTAGCTGATTCATGATGTCTAGTGCTGGCAGTTCTACAAAGATAGGCAATCTTGCTTCCTTCCCATATACTAACATATATGGAGAGTTTCCAATAGACCTCTTAAGATTTATTCTGTCTACCCATAAGGCATATTTCAAATTAGTGTACCAAGTCCTCTGGTTGTCCTCCATTGATCTTTTAATAATCCTTATGAGATTTTTGTTGGTAGACTCAGCCAAACTATTACCATGTGGGTAATAATTAGAAGAAGTATTCAGATAGATCCCATTTTTGACAGCCCAATCAGTTATCTTTAGGCCAACAAAGGCTAAAGTATTGTCAGAAATTATTGACTCAGGCACTCCAAATCTGGAAATCAAGTCATGATAAAAATTTAAAACAACATTTTCATTTGATTCCTTTAGAGCTACTACTTCAGTCCATCTTGTGAAAAAATCTATAGCTGTAAGAATCTACTTGTGACCTGCACTTGATGGTGGATTAATGGGTCCTACGAAGTCAACACCCCATCTCATGAAGGGTTGCTCTATTTGAATTGGCCGTAAAGGTAAGGCTGGCAACCTTTCCTTCCCTACAAAAATGGCACACTTTACACATTTCCTTGCCCATGCATGGGCATCCTTAAATAAGCTGGGCTAGTAATAGCTAGCTCTCATTATCTTCCAAGCAGTAGTCTTTGGGGCAAAATGACCCCCTACCGTTCCATCATGAAATTCATGTAGCACCTTATCAATCTGATCTTCAGCAATGCATCTTAGCAATACACCATTAAAATCTTTCCTAAAAAGGGTGCCATTAATCAAAATGTATGGAACGGACTGTGGTCTATAGTATCTTCTCCTAGTTCTATCCAGACCCGCTGGACATTTGTTAGTTTGCAAAAATTTAGTCATATCAGTAACCCAGCCTGTGCTCGCTACTGCTGCATTATCTTGAGGTGCATCCTCAATGATAAAAATTGTCTCATCCTCCCTATTGGAACTAGTAGCGAGCTGCTCGCTAAGTCCTCTACCTCTAACAAGCTTGGTTACTTGGATATCTACGTCATATTCCATGACCTTGGTGATCCAACCTGCTCTCTTCTCATTAACATCTTTACTCAATAGGAACTCTTTCACATTGGGATGAGCCACCATTAAATGTATCTTGTTATTGGAAACAAGATGCTAAAATTTCTTGAGGCTCCTTATCACTGCAAGGACATGCTTCTCAACAAAGCTATACTTCTGTTTATATTCTTCTAGCCCCTGACTGAAAAAAGCAATTGGTTTCTCAAAGCTGCTACTCTGCTTCTACACTAAAATCATAGAGATTGTATCTAGGCCACCATAAGCATATAGGATAAAATCTTTGGAAAAGTTAGGATGTACCAAAGTTGGCGCAACTAACAATGCTTCTTTTATAGACTCAAAACTGAGTCTGGCCTCTTTTGTCCAATTAAAGACTATATTCTTTTTCAACATGGATGTCAAAGGTTTCAAAAGGTTTGCGATATCAGGGATGAACCTTCACAGAAAATTAATTCTGCCAATAAAACTTTGTAATCCCTTCTTATGACTTGGTAAAGGCAGCTCCAAAATGGCCCTTACTCTTTCAGCATCAATAGTAATGCCTTCTTTTGAGACAACGTGCCCTAACAGCTTGCCTTCATGGATAACAAAAATGCATTTGTTTGGATTAAGGGATATCCCAAACTCTCGGCATCTCTCAAAAACTTGCCTTAAGTGGGATAAATGCTCAGATGCATTCTTGGAAAAAATTGTTATATCATCTAAGTACACCAGCACTAGTTTGTATAGCAAACCCTTGAACGCCATATCCATGGCTCTTTGAAAGGTTGAGCCAGCGTTAGAGAGACCAAAAGGCATCCTCTTGTAGGCCATGGTGCCCCACTTGGTAGTGAAAGTAGTTTTGAACTGATCCTCCTCCTTGACTAACACCTGATTGTAACCAGAAAATTTGTCAAGCAAAGAAAAACTCTCCGAGCTAGCCACTACTTGTAAAATCTGCTCCATTGATGGAAGTGGGTAGTGGTCTTTTAGGGAGGCTCTGTTTAGGTCCCTGAAATCAACGCACAGCCAGATTTCTCCATTCTTCTTCCTCACAGGGACAAGGTTTGAGACCCAAGAAGTATGCTTGATGGGAAAAATGATCTTTCCTTCAATTAGCTTAGTCAATTCTTTAATCATCAGGGGCTCTAGCTTTGGATTTAGGGGCCTCTACCTCTGCCTTATAGGTTTTGTACCTAGTTCCAATTCTATGATGTGCTGGGCAATATGAGGATCAAATCCCTTTAGGTCTGAATAATCCCAAGCAAATACCTCCTTAAATTCCTGACAAAGAGCAATAAAAGCTTTCCTGTCCTCAGCTGAACAGATTTTACCTATTTTGAGGAGTTTTCCCTTAAAAATTTCTAACTCCTCATAATGTTCCTATTTTATTTGCATACCAGTCTTAGTCTTCTTCATCTGATCATCAATGCCAAAAATAGACTCCAAAGTCACCAATCCCTTGGGCAGCTTGTTTGTCTTCAGCTGAATAATCTGATCATTGCCATACTGTTGTTTGAGTTTATCCTGATTCATCATGGAAAACTCATCTTCCTCTAACAGGAATCTCAGAATCTGTTCATCACTTTCAAAGACCTGCCAATGAACATTATTGTTGGGGATAGAGGGTCTGTCAACTATTTTTACATGAGGCTGTATTTTCTCCTTTTGAATGTCACTAGGGATGTCAAACTGTGCCCTAATTGCAACCAATCTATCAGCATGGGAGTTTTGATTTCTTGGAATGGAAATCAGATTAAAAGCATCAAACTCCTCAATCATGTTCCATACCCTATGCTTATAGCACTTCAAGGTATCATTTTTGGTAAGATGTAGTCCCCTTACCTGATTTACAGTTAGTTCACTATCCCCAAATACTTGCAAATATCCAATTTTCTTCCTTCTTGCCCATTGCAATCCCTAAATTAGCCCCTCATATTCAGCAGTGTTATTGGTGCATGAGAAGGCAAAACAGAAAGCAACATAATATTTTTCACCTTGTGGTGACACCAGCATTGCACCACCACTGGATCCATTTCTGCTCCTTGAGCCATCAAAGTACATTTTCCATACTTATCCTCGCTGCTCTGTCTGCTGTTTTGCATCCTTTACCATACTTGGAATTGCTACCTCAGGCTCATGGGGTATATAAACCCCCATACCATTTTCTTGAATAGGTGCTTCAGGATCATCTACAACATCTTCTGAGGACCATTCCCTTAATAACATTTCTGGTATACTCTCAGCTTGTAACTCTTGAGCCGCCACAAGTTCAAGATCATCAGAAATAATGTGATTTGCATTAACCATACTTGGTGTATAGGGCTCTATGTGATGATTTGAAAGCAATTCAGATCTTAGGGTCACCTTAGTGCCATATCTAGTCCTAAAAAACATATGGGACTAGTCAGAGGATAGGTATCCTCCTATTTTGGCTGTGAATTCTCTTGATAGGCACATGGCAAAATAGGGGGGCAAATCAATAATGAAGACCTCTTGGAAGATGGAAACATTGGGATAGGTATGTAGAGTAAGACCTAGGTCTTTTATTACACTCATAGTACAAACAGCTGTGCCATCTAATTGGAGTACACCCTTCTCAAGAGGCTGGTACTTGAGCCCTAATTGGTCTGCAATTTGTTTAGGCATCATAGAACTGCTTGCTCCACTATCCACCATGCAATTATGAACTAATTTATCTCCAATTATCAATGATATATAGAATGGGAGTGGCTTAGTACTTTTGTTAGGCTGTTTGCTGTTATCTTCAGAGGAATTAGTAAGGACAGCCCTATTTGGGTCAACAGTTGTATCTTTGGACACCTTCAAATCAGACAAGGCGGATTGCAATATGTCTTTTTGGCCCAGGATGGCTAAAGAATCCCATATAGACATTGTCACATTCATCTTTTTCATATTTTCAATAATATTAAAAGGTGGAATGGCACTCACCTTCTAATTTGATTTTGTAGCAGCAACGTCTGGTTGCAAACGAGGCATCTCCCTTGCTTTTGTTGGGTCATTTCTTTGTAGAATATGGGGAATTTGGAGTGTAGGAACATTAGCAAATGCTTTTCCTTTATTTGTTGCTTGTTCTACCTCATAACCCCTTTTCTTTGCTCTTGTATTTTCTGCAACTGAGGTGTTATCGTTGTTTATGCCACAAAATTCACCCTACTGCCAATTCATAAAAGCAGAATCACTCTGAGGTTGTTCCTGTTGTTGCATAGCCCCATCATTTGGTGTACTTGGCTGTGAGGCTGACACATTTTGCACCATTAAAGCTTGATTTATGACTCCATTTGAGCAGGCTGCTTGACTGTGTGGTTGATTGCATGGGTAGCACCACTCATATTCAGCTACTAGGTTGTTCTGAGCAAGGACAAGGTCCCTTACGGTGTTAATAGGTGTTGGATTATAAGGCAGAAAAGGCCTTTGATTTACATTCTATCTGGCACCTTGATAGTTACTTTGATAAGGCGGCCTATTAGCTTGATATGGCTGATTGTGGCCTTGAAATGGTTGATTCTACCCCTGGCTAGATTACTGATAAGGCTGAAAGGGCCTCTGGGGCTGTTGCCTCTTTATGTTTACCAGTTCATTTCCAAAAGTTTGAAGGATACCCTCAATCTTTTGTTGACTATTTTTAATCTCTTTCAACTCTTGAGATGAACTAGAGGCAGCAGGTTCAGAATTAGCAATATTAGGTAATGCTGCAATAGTAGGCACAGGGGGAAAACATGGAATTGGCAAAGGCATAGAAGCCTGAATCTTAGGAAAGATAGACACTGGTGGTCTGGGTGCTATTTTTCTTGCCTAAATGAGATTATTCTCTACCCTAATTGCTAATTCATAAGCATCTAGTAAACTATTACCTCCTAGTGATTGAATCATTACTGAAATATCACTATTTAGGGCTTTCAAAAAATATAGAAATGCATATTCAGCTGGAGGTCTTACCATGGCAGGGATTCTGTCCCATGTTTTCTGAAATCTAAAGTTAAAATCCATCATTTGCTCATGCGGAGCTCTCTTTATGGTGGTCATCTATTCAACCAATGATAGATTATCTAATTTTTCTTGAAATTGCTTGTTTAATTTCTCTCCTAGCTCATCCCAGGTTCCTATAGTCTGCACTGGTAGACTCCTGAACCACTGTAATGCCTTCGCCTTGAAAGAGGCATCCAGCAATCTGATGGCTACATTCTCCTAAGTGACATGATGAACCCCACACAGAGAAGCTATGTCTCTGATGTGCTCAATAGTAGTCTAATTTTCCCCTGTGAAATAGGACAAACTCTTCAAAGCTACCATTGGTATGACATCATGTACCGTTAGATTCAAAGGGCTACCCCCATCAAAAGTTACAAATGGCTGATTTCTTGCCATCTGAAGAGCTGTAGGTAGATTCACTTGAGTTACTACAGGAACTACAGAAGCAACTGGTCTGAAACTTGGTGGAGTCGACTGTACTCTTTTGGAAACTAGAGTCCTTGCTACTGCTCTGCTCTATCTTCTAGGTGGAGAGAGCTACAAATATTCAAATGGACTTGAACTTGAACTCCTAGTTGCTATCTTTCTCATAAAATATGTATCAGAAAAACTGATTTGTTTGTCTTTCCTCAGTCTGAGTCGCCAGATGTGTAAGTATTAACCTCTTAAAGGTCTGCAATTACTAGTTGCACATCAAAACTAGCAATAATGGCTGTTAATTTGATTGTTACTTTGACTCTTGTGCCCCACCGGGCATGCCAAAGTTGTTATCACTTAGTTTTACACCCTTGCATACAGCTGTGAAACCTCTACAAACTGGAGTAACATGGGACCGATCTCTAAGTGTGGGACTTTGCCAAATGAGATCAGACCTCCGGAGAAGGTCGGCTTCCTTGTCTAGCTATCACTTGAAAGTACTGAATTTTGAGGGAAAAGGAAGAGAGAATGCTTGTAATGAAAATGAGTAAAAGCTTGAAGACATCAAAGGGTGATACACCAGACAGATTAAAAGAGACTTCCACAACACTGAGAAAATGCACAGTATAATTAGATGTAGCAAGTAAACATACACAGGTTAGATGACCCTAGCAGAGGTGAGAAGCAATATGATTGAGAGGAATAAAACATTCACAAACAAACCATATGCAAATTCACACATAACCAGAAAAATCAGTAAAGAGGTAAAAATTAACTTGCATATATTTGACAGAAAGGCAAGGTTACAGTATATGGAAACTCTATTTGGAAATAGAAAAGCCTTAATGCCAAAAAATTTCCAAACTTATTTACAACATTTGAATGCATACTTATAGCATTCCAAAACTATCCTAAGTCGGTTACAAAATTTCACTCAAAGAGCCGTCATCTATGAGCTGGAATAGAAAAATATCTGCATTAATGCCAGTCTAGCTGCATCAATCATGGCATCAATATCTGGCATTGGGCGGATATGAGATATTTTGGAGTCTTGAATGCAAACAGCTTACTCATCGATCTGCAGTAGAAAAGATGAAAATATCTAGAAGAGGAAGGTGGGAAGATATTTCTAACCATCAATGTGAGCTGCATCATCTTTGTGCAACAATGAATGCCCCAAAAATATTTTCATCTGTTGAAAGTCGTCGCTGAAATGTCCAGTCACCCAAAATATGCAACTCCAGATCTGAATTTGAAAAAGTAACAAAACTCCTGAAAAACCCTGCCAAATGAAAGGGGGGACCAAAATATGGAACGTTGCCTCTTGGAGCATGCCGGAATTCGCCAAAATGAAGGAGATACAGGCGGTCAAACTTTTGGTCAACTACCTGTATATATCGCTTTTGCATTTCTGTGTATATTGCTGCATCTTGGTGCCTGAATCAGCATTCAAAACTCATCCTGCAACTCCTTCTGCACATACATGGCACTTTGTATATCGGCCCATGTATCTGCCTTGTATGTTCGAAATTGTATATACATACAATTTCCCCTTGTATATGCGGGCCCCACCTCTTTGAAAATGCCCAGCGTATAACTTTGTATCTGCTCCTTTGTATGTCTAAATATACAAGCCATGGACCTCAAAACACCACTAAGCTATGTTTCATTATCCTTCCAAGTCTGGCATGCATATTTTCTACTTGTACATTTGTTTGTATATGCAAAGATACAAACACCCATATATACAAGGCGGACCCAAGAACAACATAGAATAGATTGAAACTTCTATTCAGGTTCGGATTGTATATGTTTCCTTGTATATCGGCTTGTATGTGCGAACATACAAGTTGATATACATTCCACTATAGCATTTGAACCTTTGTATGTATATGATATACAAACCTCTTTGTATCTTCACGGGACCCACCACTTGCATCTCCCTTTGCGGCACTGTAGCAGATGTATATATTGGCCTTGTATGTCAAATATACAAATGCAATATACAAACCCTCTCACATACAAACAGGGTATCTTTGATGGAATATACCCGCAATGCATATCTTCCATTTGTATATCACCGACTGTATGTGTGAACATACAAAGCAATATACAAGCCTTTTTATGCATACAAGCGCAGAATATTCTGAGGAATCTTCAATGTATACTTGCCTTGTACATTTAGCGAATGTATATTTGCTTGTATGTGCAAAAATACAAGGTAAACATACAAGTTGTTATATGTAAATACAGAATCCTTGAGGAATATTCCCTGAATGTATCTTATACCTTGTATGTTTCACTTACATCTCCACTTGTAAATCGCCGATATACAAACCCGGAATATTCCTGAGAATCTGCGAAAGATTCCCAAAATGTATATGCATTTCCCTAGCCTGATATACATTCAAAAAATGTATATAACTTAATTTTTTCATTATTTTCTACGGCCGATGGAGATTTTCAAGCCCACCAAATGCATATTTGAACTGTATGTTTGACCAAACTTTGACCATGGATAACTTCTTCATTTGGTCGAATTTCAAGGTAATGTAAAAAGCAAACCTGCCTATTTTTTCAAGCTCTTTCCAATGGTAAGGCTCTTTAGGCAAGGTTCCTTAGGAAATTTGGCACTTTTGCTTTATAGGGACCCCTTCAAAGGATTTTCAGGGAAAATATCAGGTTGACTATTTGGCTCTGAGCAGAGGAAAAAATAGGATAACAGAAAGTTCTATTGATAAATGCATTATGTATCTTTCTGAACTTGAAGAGTAGCGAATTATGGTGGTGGACCATATAGCTAAACATCAAAGTAAAGTCAAGAAGTTTTTTTGATAAGAAAGTAAAGGCCAGAGATTTTCAGATTGGGGATCAAGTCTTGTTGTGGGACAAGAGGAGAAAGCCAAAGGGAATGCATCAAAAATTTGATTCCCTATGGAGAGGCTCGTTTGTCATTCACCAGTTTTGTGGTGAAAATAGTTTCTTGTTGCAATATCAAGATGGAACACCATTCTTGTTGCCACATACTAGACACCATCTGAATCTTTTCAATCCATGAAGCACCAGATAAGTTCATTTGTATATTTGTACGGTTTGTGGTTTTTCTTTTTCATTTTAGTCTTTTTGTGTCTCTTGTTTTGTTCGCTTGACTCTATGGTGTTGGAAAGAGACACTATGTGGCTTCGTAAGTGTTTTCATTAATGGCAACAAAGTCTATCCCACACATCCACAGTACATAGTATGCCTATACTAGAAGCCAGATTGAAGAATGTTTTGGTTTGGTGAACAAGAATAGAGTATGTAGCAAGGTTCAACAATCAGGTCTGGATCTCTTAGATGGTGTAACTCAGTAAGTTATGGACTTGGACAAGTCAAGAGGGGTATCATGACTACTATATTCCAGAGATTTAGCCTCCGGTGATAAAGCATGAAAAAGATATGAGCATCTGTGTGTTGGGTTCCAATCAGGCAAAGCAGACAGAGGAAGAACTGACCAGCAAAGTATTCAACTTCAATCCAAATGAGTAAAAGGTGTTGATCAAGTAATTTGTGGGATTATACATTATTGGCCGACATGATTAATGACTTCTATGCCTATGCTTTTGATACGCATCACAAATCAAGCATGGATTCAACCGACAAATTAATTACTTGCAGTGTTCTTGTTGCCGACTAGAAAGTTGATTAAAATCCTTGATGCAGATATATATACTAGATGGATTCTAGCATGTAGGTGTGTGTTGTGTTGGTGTAAGTAATAAGGTGTGAAGAAAAGCAGAGATAAGTGTGGGAACAACAATCCAAGTCCGGTATGTGACTAAACAACAACATTAAACAGAGGAAGGATGAAGTGCATCAGATCAGTATATTGTGCCTAATCGGCACTAAACTCTTGCATTTGTAGATGCTTCTTATCAGTTCAAACACTTGATTATCTTCTATAAGTTCTGTAGATAGTGAGTCTCTTGTAGGTAGTGTGTCTCTTGTGAGCAGTGTGCTCAAGCAGTGAGCCCTAATTGGTAAGTGTCATTTTGTACTCCTTTATTCTTTTAACAGAGAATATAATTTTGGGTTAGTCACCCTGTGGTTTTTCCCTTAACAGGGTTTCGACGTAAAAATCCTTGTGTTATGGGTGTTGATTTTATTTATGTTCTTATGATTACATATGCTTTCATGTTTTGATGCAACATTGAATATTAAGATAACAAAAGAGAAAAAAGTTAAGGAAATCTTGAGATAACTGATTCACCCCCCCTCTCAGTTATCTGCCTTGTTTCCAACAATTGGTATCAGAGCAAGGTTCCTCTGAACAAATCCTAATAGCTTGAGGAAGATCTAGGAATCTTAATGGATGCATATGGTATGAAGGAACAACTTCAGTCTGCCCTAGATGATCTTGAACAATCCCACTCTGAAGTCAATAATTTGAGAGAAAGACTCAAACAAGTTGATGAATTCATAAATGAGCTAAAATAAAAACTTAGCATTTCTGTGAAAAAGAGAAAGGAACTACTTCAAAAATTAGCCAATCAGAATGAAGTCAATGATACTAATGAAGATCTAGATGAGAAAAATAAGCTATGTGAAAAGATGTCAAAAGAAGTCATTATGGTGGGGCATGAAATGGAATCAGGGGTTATGAGGTTCACTCAAGAAATTGAAGAAAAAAGAAAGATTGAAGATAATCTAAAACAATCCCTCAAGGAGAAAATAAAGGATTGCCACAAAATGGATAGAATAATCAGCCATCTTGAATCTGATCTTGAAGAAGCTAGAGACAATGAAGAACAACTCGAGAATCAGAAAGATACTCTTAAACAAGATCTTAAAATAGAAAATGAATACAAAGAGAAATTCAAGATAAGCTTAGCCCAACTTGAAGTTCTTCTTGAAAGCCAAAAGAGGGTAGATGATAAGCGTGTCCTGGGATATGAGATAGGTGAAAGCTCCGGATCCGGTCAAAAGAAATTTGGATTAGGTAATCAAAGAAATAGGCCTAGAAGACCTCTAGTAAGGCAACCAAATGCCCAAAGATATCCATCCTTCAATGGATATTGCTTCAATTGCAAAAATTTTGGTCATAGAGCAACTCAGTGTAGGATGAGAATGAATCAGAATAATCCATCCTTCTCCGGACAATGTTTCAATTGTAAAAGGTATGGTCACAAATCTCATGAATGCAGAAATATGCAATAAATAATTCATTCAATGGTAGATGCTTTGCATGAAATAGAATGGGACATATGGCTAATCAATGCAGATCAAGAGGATATCAATCAAATAAGCAAAGAAATGTTGTATGTTACAATTGCAATAGTCTGATCATATTGCTAGATTCTGTAGAAGTAGAAATTAGGATAGAAAGGGTCGGGCGGAACATAATCAGAAACAAGATAAGGGCAAAGGTAAAGTAAATCCAGATGAAGTTCAAAAGGAGATGAGCAAGATTTGGGTAAAGAAGAGTACAGAAAATATTGGAGATGGATCCACACCAGAATTTGATGCTGATATTCCTTCTAGAAACTAAAAAAATAAGCTCTAGCTCAAGGGGAGTCACAGAGAAAAACAATTTCCCCCAGCCAATCAGCTAGTGCCTAAATTTGGCACACTGAGTAAACATCTATCACTGCAGATTAAAGGGTTCTTAGAAAAACATATAGATAACCTTCAGTCAAAATGTGAAAGATCCACATGAAGTTTTGCAAGATTTCTAACCACTCAAGTTAATCTAGTTCCAATAGCTATCCGGTTTAGCAGAATTTCACAGACATATCCGGTATGATTCAATATTGAAATCCTTTGATCTACGGACCCATGGCATGATTGAAGAAAAGAAGATACATTGTCAATCCTCACTGACAATGATTCTAAGTTCGGCGCAGTGATTCAAGAAGATCTCTTTCAAAATAGGGCAACCGGATAACTTAAGTTGTGCATTTATTACAAAAGGAAATTAGGGTTTGTGCAAGGATAAAAGGGTTCTTTCACTCATTATTTGCACACTTGCACTCACAAAGAAGAAAAGAAGAGCTCTGCAACAAAGTTTCTACAATTCACTCAAGATCAACTGGAAAATTGAATTCAACCAATGATTTGTTCTAGCTCCTATTTCAAACCCTAAAGCATGAAAAGGTACTTCCATTCTAAAAATATCTCTAAATCTCTTACAAAATTGCTACTCCAATGGTTGTGAAGATCATTGATAGGTTGCGTCCTAAATTCAAGAAACACCCTTATAAATCTCTAGAAGTTGATCCTTTAGGCGCATTTTCTAGCATTTCGCATGGGGTATTGCATGTAGAAGATGTTAGGGTCTATATCCATGCCAACATTGAGGAATTTGGAGACTCAAAATTGATGGACATCTATCACAAACAGCTAATAGATGAGAATTTTGAACTCAAACCTGAATTCAAGGCCCTTCGGGATAAACACTTCGAACATTGCATACACTTTCCATGTTTTGCAGAAGATGATTGGGTCTAGTATGTTCTAAGCAGGATGCATGATAATTTAATGTGGCTAATGAGGCCCTTCAAGCTAACTAAAGATGCCATCAGGGTAGTGACTAGACTGCATGCATCCGGTGGGTTACCTGCACTTAAATCTGTGAAGAACCAAACAGTAACTGAAGCCACCAGATCTAAATTTGACAAAAGAGAAATGGCCATAGATGACATCACAAATCTGGATGTCAAGTTTGCCTCAATGATAATTGGGTACAAGATTTATCATTCAAGCAGGGAGAATTCTGTGTCTGGCACAATAATCTATGCAGCATATCAAATGTTAAGGGAAGATGTAGACTATGATCTATATGAGCTTCTTCTAAATCAACTGTTGGAAAAGCTAGAGAAGATCAAAGAGGATAAGAAGAATTCCTTTAAATACGGTTGTCTAATACTATATCTATTCTTCTATTAAATGAATGAGGTACCTAGATCAAGTGGTTGGGTTTGGTAAAATGATAAACTGGTTGCAATCCAAATTAGAGATTACATGTATGGACTTGGTGATGCTCAAGCCCAAAACATAGCCCTCTGGGATTATTTTAAGAACTTCCAAAGCATGATGCAAGCCAGAGAGAGAATACCTCAATCTATAGTTGAGAAATACAAGGACATAGTGTGCTTCATGGTTGACACTGATCAATGTCTAATGGAGGCAGGTGAGCCAAGAACTATGTGGATAATGGCTATGGAATACGAGTTCGATGAAAAAATCTTGGAGCTATATATTCAACACTTATTGAGCCAGCCTAAGGACACCGAAGCAAAAAGGTTTGGCACCTTTCAAGAGCTAAGTGTAAAAATACATGTTGAGTTAAGACAACCGAAGATAAAAAGGAAAGTAAGAAGGGAAGTTGAAGAAATTGCCAAAAGATTTGGCTTATCAAAAGAGACAGTAGATGCAAATAGAGAGAAAATGGAGAAGGCTAAGAAAGAGAAACAAGAAGCAAAGAAAGGAGACGTTCCGGTACAAGCCTCCTCCCAGACTAGATCTTCCAAGAGCTCTACACCTGCCACTCCTAAAAGCTCAAAGGCTACCAAACCAAAAGTTAAGACATCTGAAAAAGGAGAAAAGAGGATGAAGACCAAAGCCACAAGGTCATATTCAAGCCTTAAAGATGATGAAGAAATAGAATTTGATGAGGAAATCAAGAAAATGAAGAAGAAGAAAACATCTGGGAAATTCTCTGCTAGTAAAAATGAGGAAGAAAAGGAAGAGGAATTTGTTGAAAAGCCCACTCTTTCCATTGATGGCATCATCAAGGCAGTTACTGTGGATGGGAACCTACAGCTAGTAATAGAGTTCTATGATGAATACAGTGATGTTGACAAGAGAATTTTGGAAGAAGCTACTATCAGGTACTTGAACATTTATAATAAAGCTTTCATTGAAATTATATCATTAATTCCTAAGAGTCTAGAAAGAGTACTTGAACTAAGAAAATAAAATACAAAGGCAAAAGACTTAGAGATTTGGGACCAAATAATGATTCAACTTTATCCTTCTATCACTCTAAAACAAATGGACATGATTTTCAAGGACTGTAAGGATGAGTTATGGACTAAGGCAAGAATGAATAAACTTATGCTTGGAGAAACTGACCAAGTAGCAAGTGAAACAAAAGATATCCTCCAAAATGCTTTGAAAAGATTCAATCTTCCTATTATAGAGGAAACAGATGAAGAACCTTCTACCATGGATGTTGAAAGATTAAATATAATCAATGAAGAATCTTCTGACAAGGTTGAAGAAGGATCAAAGAAAATAGATGAAGAGAAGTCTGAGGACTTAGATTCCTCTATTCTAGAAGAGGAAGCTCATAAAGTAGTAAACATAGGTGACATCTCTCCTCCGGATCCCATTGTAACTATGACAATAGACTCTAAAGCTGAAGGAGAAGATAGAGGAGAGGAGGAGAAGATTCAAGAAGAGGTCAAGGGAAAAGAAGAAGAACAAGTAAAAAAGACTAATGAAGACTCTTTTGATATTTCAAAGAAGTCTCAATCTCCAGTAAGAGACACTACAGAGACAATGAAGAATTTCTTAAACAAAGAAATGATGGAGATAGATGAACCACTGAATTTTGACCCTCTCTCTCCACTTTAGACAATGAAAATAACATCTTTTGCTCAAGCCAAAGAAAAAGAAAAACTCTTGAAATCTCACATGGAGGATTGTGAACTATTGGAGATTGCATCTAGGATGCTGGAGAAGATCATGCCATCCTACCAAAAGGATCCTTCAGCCTCACCATTTGGTCACTTGCAAACTTTGGTAAATTATGTCAACACTCATTTTGAATCTCTAGAGAAATCAGTAGAAGCAAAGGTTCGGAAGGAGTTTCTAGGAAAGAGATTCACTGAAGTGCAAGGACTTATTGCTAATGATAGGAGGACCCTTGACATTGGAATAAAGAGCCTTGAAAATTCTCTTAAAGATGGTGGGGACACATACAAATTCTGTTTATCTTGGCCCAAAGTGACAGAGGACATTGAGAAGAAAGTGAAAGAACAAGAAGGAAAACTATCAAGTTTATCTCAGAATTTTGATCCCCTTACTACCTCTCTAATGAATCAAGAATGTCAGGCTATTGTTATCATACATGAAATAAAGAGGCTGGACAAAGAAAAGAAGAACATAATGAATAGAATGAGTGAACTCAGAGGGATAATTATCCCTAAGCTAGAGGCAATGCATGAGGCCTTAACAGATGCTCAGACCACAGCCCGGATCGGTGATCTGACAAATTTAAGAAGGGTATAAGCATATGCATTTTTGTTGAGTGGTCACATCTCCATTTTGGATAGGATGAAGTAGATCTAGGCCACAGAGTTTGTACAGTTGAAGACTACTTTTGCAGATATACTTAAGTATATGTAAGTATAACATATATATATACTTATGCAGCCATGTATAGGACAATGTTTGTAAATTTTTGGTATACAGATTCCATCCTTTGCCATTGATGTCAAAGGGGGAGTGAGGAGTAGTGAAAAATGTTGAACCAACTAAGGGGGAACTCCAGTAAAATAGTGCAAAAGATAGAGCATCAGCCAAGGGGGAGTTACTGCGACACTTAGCCTTTTTTCACTAAGTGTTGCCATCAATGCCAAAGGGGGAGATTGTTGGCAAGAGACATTGTGTGGCTTCGTAAGTGTTGTCATTGATGGTAACAAAGTCTATCCCACACATTCGCAGTACATAATATGCCTATACCGGAAGTCATATTGAAGAATGTTTTGGTCCGGTGAACAAGAACAGAGTATGTAACAAGGTCAGACAATCAGGTCCGGATCTCTCAGATAGTGTAACTCAGTAAGTTGCAGACTTGGATAAGTCAAGAGGGGTATCATGACTACTGTATTCCAGAGATTTAGCCTTTGGTGATAAAGCATGAAAAAGATATGAGCATCTGAGTGTTGGGTTCCAATCAGGCAGAGCAAATAGAGGAAGAACTAACCGGCAAAGTATCAGACTTCAATCTGGATGAGTACAAGGTGTTGATCAAGCAATTTGTGGGATTATACATTGTTGACCAACATGATTAATGACTTCTATGCCTATGTTTTTGATATGCATCACAAATCAAGCATGGATTCAGCCGACAGATTAATTACTTGCAATGTTCTTTTTGCCGACTAGAAAGTTGATTAAAATCCTTGATACAGATATATATACCAGATGGATTCCAGTATGTAGGTGTGTTTTGTGTTGGTGTAAGTAATAAGGTGTGAAGAAAAGTAGAGATAAGTGTCAGAACAACAATCCAAGTCTGGTATGTGACTAAACAACAACATTGAACAGAGGAAGGATGAAGTGCATCAAATCAGTATATTGTGCCTAACTGAAACTAAACTCTTGCATTTGTAGATGCTTCTCATCAGTTCAAACACTTGATTATCTTCTGTAAGTTCTTTAGATAGTGGGTCTCTTGTAGGTAGTGTGCCTCTTGTGAGCAATGTGCTTGGGCAATGAGCCCTAATTGGAAAGTGCTATTTTGTACTCCTTTATTCTTTTAACAGAGAATACAATCTTGGGTTAGTCACCCCATGGTTTTTTCCTTAACAGGGTTTCCACGTAAAAATCCTTGTGTTATGTGTGTTGATTTTATTTCTATTCTTATGATTACATATGCTTTCATGTTTTGATGCAACATTGAATATTAAGATAACAAAAGAGAAGAAAGTTAAGGAAATCTTGAAATAACTGATTTACCCCCCTCTCAGTTATCTGCCTTGTTTTCAACATATGGCCCAATGGCATGGATGAAGGCATCTAGAGACTAGATTCTTCTCCCTTTGATTATTTCAAAGAATGATTGAAGGAAGCTCCCCAGTTAGAGCTAGTTGTTGTCCTCAAAATTAGCTGTGCTCATTTTTGTAGGACGACCCCTACAAAACTTGTCTGTTTCGTAGACTACAACTCTAAGCACATTTTTTGAGGTAAATATTTGCCCTCATACATGATCTTCTAACTCCTGGGAATCATTTTGAGTATCTCCCTATTTTGGTTCTTTGAGGTTTGCAAAATTCAAATAAGTGAGCAAACTAGTTAAATCAGTATGTTTAATTGTAAGGAGTTAGAAAATTTTAAGTGTTACATGCTTGAGCGGTCATTTTTACCACCATTATATGTTTTATTTAACTTTTGTGTTTTACGTGTAGGAGTGGCATTTTTTGCTTGCCATGCATGTTTATGTTGCTTTTAGGTCCTAGATGTAGGGGTGGAGAAAATCGCCGCCCGTGCATCTCAAGTTTACTTTAGTGCATTAAATGCACTCCGTGTGAGTGTCTTGGGGGACGTTTATATGTTTTGAATCCCTCTTTATTTTTAATTTATCTTTGTCACTTCTCTTTGCTACTCTACTTGGCTTGATTGAAACCCTCATGGAAACCATTGGGTGATTTTGGCGCGCGAGTTTTGGATTTAGAATTTTTCTTGAGTTTGAACTAGGTTTTCGTCGCCACCGGGTAAGTTTTTTCTATGTTTTGCTTTCCTGTTAAATATCTTTTTCATTTAGGGTTTTTTTTTAGTTTTTGCCTTAGTTTTTATACATTCATTTTACTATGTTTTTGTTTAGAGGTGAATAGCATGGCGATTTTCACCGTTTAATATATAAACCCTAGAGTTTCATTTTTCTTATTGTAAAGACTCGTCTTTTAGTAGGGTCGGTGTTTTTCGCCGCCTACTTTTATGACTTATGAAATTTTCCCTTAACATGTAAGTGCGGTGATTTTCGCCACCTATACATGTCTTTATTTTCCATCATGCATAGACAGTAAATTTTACCGCCAATGCACGATTGTTATTCTTTTATGAGATGTGCATGGTCGGTAAAATTTGTCGCACATGCCTTTGTCTTTTATGTGATCTACCCTAAGTGTAAGGGCAGCAAAAATTGCCGGTCCTAAACAAGTTTGGAGAGTTTGAAGCTTCATACACAAGTAGAAGAATTTGCCACTCAGGCACTTGAATATTCGTTCAAACTTGTACATGCATTAGCGGTAAAATTTACTGCTCCTACACACAAAACCAAGCTTTATCCTTCCAATGCACAAGCGGTAAATTTTGCCACTTATACACTTTTTGTAAATGCTTACTCACATGCAGGAGCAGAAAAATTTTCTTCCCTAACATAAGGAATTCCCTTTTACCTACAAGGGTGGCAAAAATCACCGCCCGTGCACTCACTCTCCAAAATTTTTCTAACTCTGGGGAATTTTCCAAATCACTATCCTTAGCCCACTTTCATCCATTTTTTTGACTTGCTTGCTCTTCATCCCTTTCAAACTCACCTTTGTGATCATGATCATTGACATGTAGTTTCCCAAATTGCCATTTTTTCCCCTAACTGCAAGATCATGACTTTTTGTTGTAGTTTCTTCTATAAGCTACCAAGATCATCAAATCATCCAAAGGAGTCTTCTTTTAGAATGACTGACCCATCTCCTAAGAAGGAAAAAGCAATGAAGTATAAATATCAAGGTGTCTTCCCTGTAACATCAGTCACATCATATATTGATGAGATACAGGATACAAAGATCGTTCATGTTGATATGGCTAAATTTGTGGAGAGAACAAAGTCAGATAAACCTAGCCATCATATGCAAAGGATTATCAAGAGCAATATTCATTTAGTTGCTTCTTTTCCCGTTGCTACACATAACATTGAGTTTGTTCTCCAAGTTTCTCATTTTTACAAAAAAAATAACAGGACAGTGGTAGATGCACATGGCAATGTGATCATGAGGCTTATTGTTGAGTTCTTAGATAAGGTTTTTATGTGTCCTGGAGCAAAAGATGTTGCAGAGTTAGATTTCTCAATTGCTCAGGGAGAATATGATAAAGATGTGGAAAAGCAAAAGGGATGATCAATACTAAATGGCTCAAGACTGCTACACCAAATTTGTCTAGATGGCCCAGGAGTTTTCCCAGGAGTGATTTTGTTGAGGAAATAAGTGATTTAATAACTCTTCTAAGTAGAGTGAGAGGTCTTCCTTCCTCCTCTACTTTCCATGAATGGATGTATCCATACATCAAGATCATACTTCAAGGTAAACATAATATATGCTGGGGAGAATAGATCAGCAACGCTCTTCATGAGTAACTCAGTAAGGTATCAACTACCTTCAAATTCTATATGACTTCATACCTTATATATGTAGCAGCTTCAATGAGAAGCTTTCTAGGTTTGACATCAAATGGAGATAGGAGGATTGTACCAGTTTATCAGTATTATCCTCAACTCACTTTGAAGGGCTCAATTCATCATTTCAGAAGGGTGAATGATGCCTTCTTTATTATTTTCTTGTGCCTCTTTGACCCCCAGTTGGAGTAGAGGAGAATTTCAAATGAAGCCTGGGTAGTGGTAAATGGTTTTGGTTGCTTGTTTCTTCAGTTTTCAACTTTCACATATCTAAGAGTTGGCTATTATCAAGGGTATCCATATATGTTGCCAAAGTTCCCTTTTGATATAATTGTCCTAATGGAGTTGTGTCAGCAAATGATTGTCGTTCATAACAAACAAATTGAACTAAGGAAGATTGGATTCAAGTTTCCTATTGAAATTGGTACATATTTTGTTGCAACTACTGCAAAAGCCAAGGTAATGGAAACCAAAATGCAGATGGTAACCATGAAACAATTCAAGTGAAGAACCAAATTTGATTATCGGGGAGTGAAGGATAAGATAAGGAGAAAGACTTAGTTTGATGAGCCGATGGTAGAGGATATTTGGGCTGACTTGAGAATAGAAGAAGAAATCAGGAAGCTAGATTATAGCAGGTTGAATTTAAATCAAATTGAATATTTGGGCTTGGCTAATATTCTAGAATGTATGGTAGATAATGAAGATGTTGTTAGTCCTAAATATGTCAGTGAATAGATTGCAACTTCTCCCTTTCCAGTTGTGCAATGGTTAAAGAAGGAGTTAACTTCTTTGAGAAAGAGGTTTGAACCTGTTCTAGCTAATACCAATTTGTGGCTTCAAAGCAAAGGTATACCCTTGAAGGACTTCATAACTGGTTTTGAAGAGGAGGCTTTAGAGAAAATAAGGAAGAAAGTCGAGTTGAGGACTAAGAATAGAAGTGATACTCCTAGTACATCCAAGGCTCCCAAGCCTAAGATTAAATTTGTGTCAAAAGGAAATAAGGCCAAAGTGGCAAAGGAGGAATCTGCTGCTAAAGAAATGGAAGTTGATGAAGATCAGGGTGTTGAAGAACTGGCTATAGAGGAAATGGATATTAAAGACAAATCTTTAGTAGAGAGAGAGGATGAATAGGAGAAATAAGGGGATAGTCAGGAGAATCTATAGGACATAGCCATATCTCTGCAAATAAATGTATCACAAGAAACTGAAGTTCCTTCTTTTCAACCTAATGTATCTAGTTTAGTTTCTTTGCCTATTCCTCCTACAACCCCAATTTCACCCATTGATATTCAGTCATCTAAGTCCCCGTCAGCCTTAAGAACATTTTTTGATAATCCAAATGTGGATTTTGATAATGTTCTTCATTCTTCAAGATCAATTCCTAGTTTGTCTTCACCCTCTTATGGCATTGGTGACTCCACAATTTTTTAAGAGGTTTTTTTAGGTAGTAAGAAAGTTGCTAATGTGGATGTATCAGGTATCGTCTTTACCAATACTCCTCCCATCATAACTACCACAAGTGTGAGCACATTTCCTTCTGCACCAACAATGGGGTCTGATCCAAATGTTAGTACATTAGTGCTTCCTTTATGGCTCTCAGCCTATACCCCCAAGAGAAAAAAGTAATCCATCTCCCTAGATGGCTTTGACTTTGGGAAGTTGATGCCAATAAAGGCAAAGACACAAAAGAAGCCCAAGACTCTTTCTCAGCTTCTAGACAACAAGGGCCATAAATATGTGGAAATTGCACATCCATCAGCAGATGCAACTATGGAAAATTTCAGCATGAGTGACCATTCCATTTCTAGAATTGAATTTGGTAAGATAACTCATGAAAGTGCCAAAGCTGATGTCCAGTCTACACTCAATTTCTTACCTATGAAATTTGATCATGAGAGGGAAATAAAAGAGCAGTACAAAGCAATGTCAGAATAGTTGGTTGCAGTGATGAGGAAAATTACTTTGACATATGAGTCAATCACACTTGAGGCAATCACAGTGGAAGCTCTTGTTGTTTAGAGGGTAGACAAGACTCATGTGAAAGGAAGAGCTATTGAAGAATACCTTGATAAAATGCACGAACAAGGAGTATCTCTTCTTACCAGTATAGCTGAGAAGACTAGCAGAATGGAAAAAAATAAGGGTTGAGCTGGATGACTTAGTGGATACCATTTCTCAAGACATTAAGTATCTAGATGAAAACCTTGAGAAGTGGACTGAGATGAAAAAGCTAAAAACAAGAACTCTAATATCACTCGGCATTGTTTCAAACTATGAGTCTTATGTGGAAACTAAAGAGTCATTAATTTATCAAAGTAATGTTTTCAAAGAGTTGATCAAAGACTTGGAGAGTGCTAAGGAACTCAGCAAAGAAAGTGATGTTGGTTTGTTGCACAAATTGGAAGATCTCCCATGCAAGCTAACATTTGAAGATCATCATTTTCTTCCTGCCGATGAAATGTTTCAAGAGTTCAAGAATATGTTTCAAAGGGAGTTTGAAGACAGCCTTCTCAGCTGCCTCTCTAGACAATATTTTGGATAATTAGTTAACAATGGATAATCTGAAATCCAAGTTGACTAGTCATGATAAGGCAACCACAAAAGTGAAAGATGTCGTGATCAGAGCTCGAGTAATCTTTAGGAACAATACTAATCCTGATAGTTGTGGGATGCAAGTGGCATTCACTATGTATGATGCTCATCTGAAGAAGAATGGAGATGCAAGTTGATGCAAAGTGTCATGCCTTAGTTTATTTTCTAGATTTTCATATGTACTTTTCATTCAGTTTTGGACACTTTTACATGTACTTTTTTCATATGTAATTACATGTAAAAACATAGGAAATCCTAGGTCAATAAGGACTCCTACTTTTTAATAAGTCAAAGTAGTTAGACTTTTCCTAAATTTTCTCATGACCTC
This sequence comes from Cunninghamia lanceolata, assembly GCA_027924645.1. Taxonomy (NCBI): domain Eukaryota; kingdom Viridiplantae; phylum Streptophyta; class Pinopsida; order Cupressales; family Cupressaceae; genus Cunninghamia; species Cunninghamia lanceolata. The sequence goes on from BSBN01000609.1 coordinate 2,074,510, forward strand.
TCACTATAAATAAAGAGGGCCTCTATTGTAATCTTTATCTTTTATCCATTGCAAGGAAACTCTGGCAAATTGAGCTTCTTTGTGAGAATCAATTATGAAATATTTATCAATACAAGAAAGCAAGTTCAATTCCAATCTTTGTCTTGGGGTTATTTGTGTTATGATAGCATTGTTCTTATGTCTTACTATCATAATCTTCTTTGGTAATAATTGAAGTGTGGAGATTGTCCCAAGTGATTAAAGAGCATTCTTAATTTGATTGTGATAGACTTTGTGTTATCAAATCATTTGTGAGGATTGTGTTTATGTTTGTGAGAGTAAAATAGTGTTGTGATGTTCACAACACGCCCTATTTTACTTCTTAGCAAAATGAGAACCCCTGCTACGACTGTTACTTTTTGCTTGTGTGTGGGTTTTCTTGGTGGTAAAGGGAAAAAGAGGTAAAGGTTACAAACCTTGTTGAAAATTGAAAAAAAATTAGCATTAAGTACCAGAGCATAATAGAGGTGAATTCTTTATCAAAAATGAATAGGGGTTGCTTTTTAAACTATTTCAAAATTCCCAATATTCTGCAAGCTATACATGTTTTTTGGTAAAATGCATTATAGGAAGGTTTTTATGTTGCATGTACAAGGTCATTTGTATGTGGATTCATTCTATTAGTTGCATAAAGTGGTCGGGTTTATGAATCGTGGTATTTTGTATGCATGTTGTTAATGTTTTATTCTTTACATACAAGTCATACCCAATGTGATTCTGAAGTCAAATGGATAATTGGGTTAAATCTGCGTTGTATCTTGAGTTGTATGATTATCAAAAGAGAAAGATACAAGGTTATATATAACGTGATATACATGTCACACACCCGAGGAGAGTATGAAATTTGGTTTTATCAAGGTATGTTTTGTTGTTGGTTTATTGCATGTTTCGGGTTTGTACCTTTCGATATACATACAGCACAAATGTCAAAAAGGAATTAAATCAGATGTAAGTGATGTATCATACCTTAATGTATATTTGAAAAGATACATTCAATTTATATACATGTGTGGATCCGAAGGGTTATGCAATATGGTTAAGAAAAGATGAGGAGTCCGAAATGATTATACAAGGGAGTTTGCATGTATGGAGGCTTGTATCTAAGAGTAGATACAAGTATTGTTGTTTTGTTGAGATACAAGTGGGAAGGTAAAGTGGGTCCCACAGGTTGTATCTCGAGGTTGTATATTGCACCAATAGACGTATATACAAGCTGATATACAAGTAAAGATGCAAGGAGCCACGATACAAGATAGATTTCAAAAAAGAAATTAAATAAAGGTAAGGCTTTATATGTTTGGGTGATCGTATGTTAACGATATACAATCCCGGCATACAAAGAAATGAAGGACATCGTCGGAGAGATAAAAGGTAAAAAAAAGGGGTTTTGTATGGGTTGTTTGTATGTGCGCTTGTATCTATGTTACATACATTACAATATACAAACAAAAGATACAAGCACGGATATAAAGGAAAAGGGATAACATTGGTTATAACTCGTTGCATATAAAATTGTATACTGAAAAGAAGAAAATGGACATACAAGGAACAATATACAAGGAAAGATACAAGAAAATGTGATGTATACAGAAAGCAAACTAACAGATAGAAGGTTTAAAATAAAATGTTGAAATAAGAAGCCGAAGCCGTAGGCGCATTAATTGTTGTAATTAATGTCGATTTAACACCAAAAATAGTAAAATTTAATAGGTTAGGGTAAATTTAGAGTTGTTTTTCTTTCAGATTTGCATTGCTATGATTAAAATTGCAGAAAGAAAAGTTGTTACAGAAATTAAATGCAAATTTCATCGCAGAATGGAATTCCAAAAGTGGGAACAAAGTGGAAAATGGTAAAGTAAGTCAACATTGTAAGGTATTTATCTTAAACATCATTACAGTTCAATTAGTTAAAATGCACAGTAAATTTTAGTAATTTCATTTTAAAATGTAAGCAAGCATTAAATTACTGTGTTTGATTGTTAATTAGCTGGGTTGGGTTAAACAATGTGAAAGTCAAAATGGGAAAAGACAAACAAGGGGTTAGGCTAAAATGTAAAAAAAATAGAAAATTCATAGTAAAACCCTAGGTAAGAAGGTAAAATAGCAAGTTAAAAGAATGTGTTTTTTACAGGATGGCCCCAAAGCAGAAAAAGGTAGATACAGGGGGTGAGGAAAAGATAAAAAAGGAAAGAAAGTCTTGTAAAGAAATAGAGAAAGAGGAATTACCAATATACAGAGGGTATCCTTTGTTGCTAGGCACAAGTGGAGTGGGGATGGACACCAACATAGGAAACTATGACGTAGATGATGTTTTGCAGAAAATCACAGTAGCTGATGCTACACCTAACATGAGGTGTTTATGGGAAAGTAGATTGTACAAAGTTGCAAGTTTCCTGTTAGCTATGGAAGCTAAAGACTGATGTTTAGATTACATATACTTATATGACCTAGTTACCAGGAAAATAATGTTCCATGATAGGCTCATTGAAGACTTATCCATAGAAGGGATTGTAAGAACCTTTGGTCTAGAAATACATGAGAAAATGGTAGATATTGATATTGACCAGTATAATGAATATTTCATTGAGAATGAGAGGGATTGTAGAAGCAAGATCTTCTACAGTTGGTATAGTGCAGAAAATAAGCCCAAGGTTGTGGCAAGAGTACATAAGAATCTGCAAAGAATATAATTTAAGGAAGAAATATATTTGATGATTACAATGTTAAGCAGACTGGTGGGATTGAGGGATGGCACTAAGTGTGAGCCTTGGATGTTCACTATGATACAATTCATGAGGCAAGCAAAGAAAGAACAAGGACAAATTCACTAGGCTAAGGCTATTAGCACAGCTATATGGAGACAGGCAATGTCAAGAAAATAAAAATTGATGCCTTTCTATTTGTCCTCGTATATATTATATTCATGTGCAGCAATGGTTCAACCATACATACATGGGATTGACAGTGGGAACCCTAGGAAATGGCCCAGATCAGAAGCTTGTATATGAGCATTATCCTGATTTACAGGAGAAAAATGCATTGAGAAAGTATGCTTTAGTGAATGATGTATTTTATACATACATGGTCAAAATTTTAAGGGAAGAGTCGGATAAGAGATTGTCTACAGATGCAGAGGATACAATTGGTTTGCACAGTTCATGGTATATCCAATTCCAGAACTTTACTTATATCAAAACTGAGGGATTTGAAGGAAAACCTTTCATACTACCCAGGTATCCATCCAATAAGTTGATTGTTCTAGAGTTCTCAAGACATAACTTGAATGCTTTCAGAATGTACAAAAAGAAGTATAGCAAGGGAAATCTTAAGCTCCCTTGGTCAATTGGTAGATATACTTGTTCTAGCAAAGAGGTGGCTAGTTACTCAGAGAGAGAGTTAAGGTTTTATGGATTTCAAGAATTTGAGTTAGAAAGAAGATTGATCCTTTTCACAGGATCCAAAATACCATTGATCCTAAATTTAAACATCAAGTATACATTGAGGATTTTTGGTCATATTGTAAGAATGATAGAGAGGTGAGGAAGAGAGCTCACAAAAGACTAATAGTAGATCAAATGAGGTCCATGGGAGATATCTATGTTCCCCCAGAAGTTGAAGATGATGGTAAATTGTTACATCATAGTTATGAAAGTGTCAAGCTTGCTCCCATTGGAGAGCCTGATTAGTCGCAACCATGGATTACATCTTTGGACACATTGTCCACACCTGTTATTTTATTCTCCAAGACATGGTTAAAGGATAGAATTGAGGAGCTTAAGGCTAAGGGAATTGAGCTCACATATCCAAAGAAAGGTAAAAAGAGAGGGAGGGAGAATCAAGATGATCTCTAGTGCTTTTATAAAAAGAAAAGGAAGATTATAGAAGCAAAGATTGTTGAGAAAGATAAAAATACTACATTAATGGATCCTTATGCAATAGGGGTGACAGTAGCGGTATCATTAGGCACATTTGTAAAGGCAAAATCATTAAGTCATGATACCAGTGCAGAGCAAGCACATGCTTCTCAAGAGTTAACAAGGCAAAAGGTCATGAAGGCAATACCAATAAACATATCTAAAGGGGAAACTTCAAAACAAAGTGAAGTTATAGGAGCACATCAGGTAGGTGCTAAATTGAGTGACATACCTGGTGCATCTACCTCAACAGAAAAAAGACAAGTATATGCTAAGGTAAAAATAGAATTAGTTGAAGAAATGTTGCATGGGTCAAAAATGCATGAAGCCAAATGAGTTACTGAAACTATCAACATTGAAGATGACAGCAGTGAAAGTGAAGTCAGAGAAATGGATTCAGGGACAGGAAAAGAAGTTGGCATGGAAGAAGAAGAATCCAGTGAATATTTAAGCGAAGAAGAGGAGCAGGACAATCAAGTTGATATGGAAGTTGAACAAGGTCTAGTGTTTGAACAAGAAAATGTACAAGAGGAATCAGGAACAGTAGATCCATTCGGTACATTGGTATCTCCTAAAATAATAAAGGATGTGCAAGATGTAGCACAAAAAATTAAAGAATTGGAAAAAGAAGATGCCCCTGAGGAAGCAGTAAAGGAAGCACCTACTCAAACCAAAGAAGAAACAGGAGTTGGTACCTCTGTTGTGGATGTGCTGAATATTCTGAATATGTATGGTGAACAAAGTGAAGAAGAAAGGAATGTAGAAAGCAAAGAGGAACAAGGAAAAGAGGCAAAAGAGGTTGATAAGTTGGTGGGTTCACCTTCACATGCAGAGAAAGTTGACATGCCTAAAAAGGAGCAAAAGGAAGGTGAAACACTAGAAGAAACAAAAAATAAACTTGAATGCTAAGAAAATATAGAGAATATTGAGGGAGATAAATCTGAAAAGCAAGCAGAAGATAAAGACATGACAAATGAAGAAAAAGAAAATAAAGAAGAAGATCAAGAGAAAGAATCATCAAGAAAAGAAGGTCCAGAGGAAGAGGATAAAGGTGGAGGAGATACAAAAATTGAAGAAGAAGAAAATGAGGGTGAATCTAAACAACAAAATGATCTAATGGTAAAGGAACTAGCCCCTTAACATCAACCTCCACCATAGCAACAAGAACCACCACAGAAATAAGAACAACAACAGCAGCAGCAGGAACAAGGAGAAGTAGAAAGGCCTCAAGACGAGGTAATCAATGAAGAAAATACAACTGAAAGCACAAAAGAGGCCTTGGCCTAGTTAGGTACAGAGATAAGGAGAGAAAAGGTGGAGGTACAATTAGTACCTATAGACATCAAAAGTCTATTAGGCGATGCAACACCAAGAAAGGAAAAGAGGAAGGCCAGAACCATGTCAGCAGTACAAAGGGGTCCAAATAGATCCAGAACACTGAACTTGGTCATACCACAAAAGGAGAAATAACATTAGATGATTATAAAATACTCAATTTTGACCTAGGACACACAACTAGGGAGCAACACATAAGTGAATGGGAAGATATGCACCAGGCTACAGCAGAAATGTTAAACAGGGACAAAGATAAACATGAATATTTGAAAGGGCACATTGTCCAGTTACAACAATTCATTAGGGGGATATTTGATCCCAATACTACAATGCCATAATTGCCTAGTGAAATAGCAGTTTTGTCTAAAGATGAAGTAAAAGATATGGAAAATAAGAGGCTTAAAGCTAATATTTTTGAAGAGTGGTTTAGGGCATTCATGCAAGAAGGAGAAGAGGTAATCAAACAAGCATTGACAGGATGGGAATTAGTTGCAATAGAAAAGAATAAATGTAGTATACTTATATATAATGGTCAATTTAGAAAAGAAGAGTGCAAGTTTGAATTGGAACAGCTGGAAGAAATTGAAGAGAGAGCAGATGAGTTAATAAATGAAGGAGTTGTTACTCCTTGGATGGAAAGTGAAGTGCCACAGGCAAGGGTAGAGTTAAGATTTGAAGATGATAATCTCAGAAGGTGCATCGCAACCGCTCAGGGTTTAGAGGAGAAAGCATACAACATGATCAGGATGCATAAAAGGATAGTTGAAAGGCTCTTAGATAATGAGTGTATGGATGTACCAGCATATGAACTTCAAAGAGCATTAAAATAATTCAAGGCCATTTTTACACCATGTATGGAGAATCCAGAAGCATATTTAAGTAAACAAATGATTGATTTAGTAATGGAGGCAAGTGCCAAGATGAAGAAATATAAGAACAAGAGTGAAGGTTTAGGTAAAGAAGAAAAGAAAATGAAAGAAGAAGTCACAATGCAAGAATATGTATGGACAAAGAGTCCAGGGGGGAATCACACCTTTATAGGAGGTGTAACAAATAATTTAAAAGCATATTTGAAGGAGTAGGAAAGTGTAGAAGGGAGCAAACAATACTAATAAAAGAATCAATAAAGGGTATCTGTGGGCCAAGTCAACAGGAAAGAAGAAGTCGAAGGAGGGGAATCCCATTTTGAAAAGATTCCAATGGCATCCTTTGAGGCAGAAAAGATACCACCAAGATATTTTGAGAAACGATTAGGAACAAATGTGCACCCTTGATCAAGAATAGATGAATATTGACTGTAGATTGGGTTTTGTAGCCATAGCAGTATGAAGCTTCAAATTCTATATAAGAAGCTCTGCTATTTGTATATTACTTACATAGGGATTTTAGAATTGTAGATTGCACTTATAATTTGTTAGAGTATTTGCAATAGAGAGGATATTTCTTTTAGTTTAGAAAAGGAGGTCACCTGTGTCTGCATCAAGGAGTACGTGGAATGTCTGGTCTCCTTGGTGTATCTGTAAAAATGTCTGTAAGTTGTTTAGTAATTTGATTAATGAAACAAAGGTCATTCTTACATTTTAAATCTTATATGGCTTTGTGCTTTGAATACAAGTAAACTCGAAATTCTGCATCTATTATAGAGTGTTTTCTGACTCTTACTGGTATCTGAAGTATTATTCTTTAGAAGCTTACAATCTCTGGTGTATGCTCATGAAAAAATGTTTAGGACTTTACATTTGAAGATTTGAATGTGTTGATTCGATCAATTTACTGTATGCTTTAGGACATGAGTAACAGAACATTTAAATCATGTATTGAAATGATACTTAATTTGAGTTTCTCTAACTTTTCTCCAAACAACTAAAAATAATTAGCTTAAACGTAGAAATCTAAAGAAAATTGTCTTACATTCAAATAAAGAATAAGGAATTACATTGATATCTGACAATTTTCATATTAATTTGAAAGACAAAGTTTGTTTCATAGAAATTCATACAAATATTTGTAGTACAATAGTATATTTATGCAAAAAGAATGAATACTTTGTTGATATTTGCAACAATTTGCATAATTTGAGTCCAGTAAGTCACTGATCATCTTAAATCAAGTAAGGCCCCTTGAATATTATAGTAACACATCAACCTATTGAATTATCCACAAGGTCAAGACCTAACCATACAGAAACTTGGGATTAAGACCTCTTAAGTGATTTCTTCATATCTTTCAAGATAGTTTAGGTTCATTTTGTGAATTTTAACTTTTGTTATGAATGTGTAAAAATAATCATCAACAAATATCTCTAAGACTTTGTGCTGCAAGTTGTTGTATTCAATCTACTTATATCATCTTCGAGAAGAGTGAAGACTTTGGGCTGCATTCAACTTCAAATAATTTTATTTGCAATTAGTAAGTGAGATGACAGAAGACTTTATGTTTCTATGGTTTTGTGATAGTTTATAAGTTCTTTAATATCATTTTCATTAAAATCATCATCTTGAAGTATAAGCATCTATTCTGAAAAAAGAGAATAGGATGGAATGGAACCACCAAAAATATAGTGTTTAGTGTACATAAGTTTTATAAGTTATTTGTTTGTAATAGTTAAGCAACTAGAGGGAACCTCCCCTTGCTGAGAGGAGAGACTTTGTCTCATCATAGTTGTGGCTAATATAACCATTTTTCTATTAGTGAGTTAATGATAAAATATTCACCCAACATGTTGTCTATTGGATTTATGAGATTGAAATCAAATCATTGTGTGTATTACAAGTTTGACAATGATCGTATTCTCATTATTGCACTATATGTTGATGATATGTTGCTAATTGGGAATGGTAAGAATATGATTTTTGATTTGAAGTTTTAGTTGTCAGCACAGTTTGAAATGAAAAAGTTAGGGGCAGCCAGGTACATTCTGGGGATGGAGATCCAAAGAGATAGAGAAAATAGAAAACTTTGGTTAGCCTAGAGTAAGTAGGTTAACACTATGTTGGAGAGATTCAGTATGGTGGATTGCAGACCGTTGACTATTCATGTTATGGTGGGGACAAAGTTATCTATGAATGCTTATCCAAAGTCTCCTTCTGAGATAGAGGATATGAGCAGAGTACCTTATGCTAGTGCAGTTGGCATCTTGATGTATGCTATGGTCTGTAAAAGACCAAACATTACCCAAGCAATGGGAGTCCTTAGCTGATTTATGGCTAATCCTAGATGAGTACATTGGGATGAAGTGAAGAGAGTGTTCTGATACTTGAGGGGTACTTCTGAGTATTCCTTATGTTATCATGGTTATCCTACTACATTCTATGAGTATTCATGGACTTGTGGATTCTGATTGGGCAGGTGACATTCACAGCAAGAGATCCACTAGTGCTTATGTGTTTATTGTGTTTAGTGGTGCAATTAGTTGGATGAGTAAGCGACAACCTATGGTTGCTTTGTCCACAACAGAAACAAAGTACATGGAAGCAACTCATGCTTGTAAGGAAGTCATTTGGCTTAAGAGGTTGTGTTCAGACATTGGTGTTGATGCAAGACAGATTACTATCTGTTGTGATAGTCAAAGTGTGATTTGCCTAGAAAAGAACCCTACTTTCCATGCCAAAACAAAGCATATTGATGTTTAGTTTCATTTTGTTCAAGATATGGTAGAATATGGGAAGGTGATATTGGAGAAGGTAGACACTTTGAATAATGTTGCAGATGCATTGACAAAATCAATGGGCACATAGAAGTTCAGATGGTGTTCGGAGTCTATGGGCCTCTTGGCCCCTAGCAGTTAAATCTTGTCATTTCTTTTGGCTCTTGCAAGGTGTTCAACAAGTGGGAGAATGTTGACAATTAAGGTGTCTCAACCTTTACAAATTCCTAGCATTATTTATTTAATTGTATATTTATTTATTGCCTAATATTGTATTTACTTGCACATTCAGTTTGGTCACTTAGTTGAGGTGGCACGGTGACATGTCATCTTACTTGGAATGTGACTTGAATGGTCAAGTCAAACCTACATGGATTTGGGTGTCCCATTTGAGGTGGCACTAATATGCCATGTGTTGGCATCTTATGGTATGTGGAAGAGGATATTCCATATGATAGAACCTGTGATGCGTAAGAGCCAAATTTGGAGATTCATATGACAAGTGAGGACAAGTGTCAGTGAGTATCTTTACATGAGGGAAAGGCATCTTTGGGTGCCCATGTTGGGCTTTGACATGTTGTAAGAGGAGTTTAATATATTTAGTCTTGTATGGCAGATTCTCTTACAACATTTAAGGTTGTTATGCTGGGAAAATCTGACAGCTGAAAGATGCGTAAGAGCATCTGTCATAGTCTATTTTTAGCATGGAGCACTCCAATCTTGGAAAGTCAAATCTACCATGTATGATAGATCTAAGGGATGTATTTACAGAAAGGACAAGTGTTGTAGTGGAAGGTGTTATTATTTCTCCATAGACTCAATCCAATCATTTATGAAAGTTTGACTTACCAAATTATAGGTCTTTCTTCACAACTCCTAACTCCTTGTAGCCCTATTTTAGAGGTTTTTTCAACATAACTTTTAGTAGGGACTTCAAACCCACAAGAGAAATAGGTTTTTAGATATCCATTATGAATTTCTTCAACATATCAGGAAAGGAGATAGGGTTGTTTTGAAATGTCTCAGCCTAAAATTGATTGTCCATGTTTGCAACTAGGCCCAATTAGCCCTCTTTTCCAAAGCAACTCCAAGAAATACACACTTCCAACTTTTCCTATCAACTTCAACACTCTTAATAGGTCTCCAATAGACAAAATCCACAACTTTTATCACTGGGAACACTCACAATTTCACCCAACCCCAAAATCTCACTGTTGGCCTATTTAGGCTTGCATACAACAAGGGTTTATTGAAAATATATCTTCCACTCACCTTCAGACCTTCCCAATACCTTGGACATGTTGGAATATGTCTTCCTATGTTGTACAAATCTTCACAAGTCCCTTACCAGTGTTTCTTATGCAAACTCACACTCTTAGCCACCCTTTTCATGCTAAAAACTCAAATTTGACCCATGGCACCACACAAACTCAGTCAACTCACCTCCCTTGCTCACATAAACCATTCAAATATCTAACCTTGTCTACAATTCTTATTCCACCAAGTATTAGGTGATTCTAACTGTGAAAAGGAGGATTAGTGCATATTAAGTGCTTCCAAACCCTCAAAATAGGGTTACAAACCTGTTTCAATAAAATCTTCATAAAAGTCACAAATCTTTATGAAATTCAATCAAACCAGATGTAGATTGGTGGTACCTCATGCCTTAATCATTTCCAACCATTTTTTTCTCATAAAACACTTGTACACATCTGTACTAATGTCTGCAATAGGAAATTAACAGTAAAATATAGAATTTCAAAGGTTAAACAAGGGTCTTCTTTATTAATTTTCCTTCATTACAATCCTCCAATGGAGTCAATGTAAAAGAAACCCCATCCTTCTCAATCTGATAGGTGTTATGCCTTCCATCATATATGGCATGTCTCTCAAATTGCCATGGTCTCCTTAGTAACAAATGACAACAACTCATTGGGAAAACATCACATAGAACCCTATCCTTATAGCCACCAATTTGAAACTCAACAAAATCTTGTTCATTCACCAAAATTGACTGATTATCTGTTACCCAAGAGGCTTTATATGGTGTTTCATGAGGAATTCTCTCTAACTTTAGTTTATCTACCATTTCATTTGATACTATATTATCTATGGAACCTAAATCTATTATCACTTCACATACCTTTTCCTTGCATTTGCATTGTGTCCTGAATAATGTTCTCCTTTGAGTCATCTATTTCAACTTAACATACCTTTCTTTCAACTCTCTAATTTCTTTGGCCATGTTATCTCTTGAGTGCATCTTGTCTTTTCAACTTCCAATTGTTCTCCTCCAATCTTCAACTCTTCACCCTCAAAAGATCTACTCCCTGTGCTCTGATACCAATTTGTGTAGTGAAAGGTGTTATTATCTCTCCATAGACTCAATCCAATAACTTATGAAAGTTTGACTCACCAAATTATAGGTCTTTCTTCACAACTGCCCCTAACTACTTGTAGCCCTATTTTAGAGGTTTTTTCAACATAACTTTCAGTAGGGACCTCAAACCCACAAGATAAATAGATTTTTATATACCCATTATGAATTTCTTCAACATATCAAGAAAGGAGATAGGATTGTTTTGAAATGTCTCAGCCTAAAATTGATTGTCCATGTTTGCAACTAGGCCCAATTAGCCCTCTTTTCCAAAGCAACTACAAGAAGTACACACTTCCAACTTTTCCTATCAACTTCAACACTCTTAGTAAGTCTCAAATAGACAAAATCCACAACTTTTATCACTACCCCAAGAACACTCACAATTTCACCCAACCCCAAAATCTCACATTTAGGCCTATTTGGTAGAAGGGCAGTCTATTTTTTAAGGATTCCGTACAAAATAAGCTACCCTTATTTTGATATATATTAAATAATGGTCAAATAGGTATTTGAATCAAGTTTTTTTTCTTGGATATTAGTTATAGTTTGAAAGTTATGGCCAAAAAACCCTATTTATTGCACCTACCTTAAGCCTAGTCAAGAGCAGTAACAGTCCATTTTTTAAGCATACTTTCCAAAATAACCATATCTAATTTATACATATGATGAAGTATGCCCAAATGGGTATCTGAAATGCCATTTAGTTTTTGGGTTTAAGGAGTATTCTACAAGATATGCTCTATTTTCACTGTTTGGAGTGCTACTAGCCAAATTGAAGAAATTGTGAGAAAGTGTTTGTAATATATTTGTTGAGTGAACCCTCTATGCTCTGCATCAACAAGTGTCCTTTAATGCAATATAATGGCCATGTGACCAAGGTGGACGCCTATCCCAATAATCTTCCAGTATTTGCCTTGTAATCTCTATATATTGCATAGTTTGGAGTTGTAGTTGCATAGTGTTTTTACAGGTATTGTTATGCTGCCAGAATAACTCCAGAATTGACATTTGAAGACTCTTGGAATAACTTGCATTGCAAGTGTATTGTAAACTATTATTGTTTCAGATAATACATTGTGCAAGTTTTAGAGTGTAGGGGTTTTTCCTTAAAAAGGTTTTCCCCATGTACATCTTGTGCAAACTCTTATTCTGTGTGTTGTGTTGTTGTTGTTATCTTTATGTTATATGTTTAACACTGCTGCAATTGTAAGGATTAAAATGAATTTGCATACATTTCTCCTCATTAGATTGGTGTAGGAAGTGTGTTCCGTGTACCTTTCTTCATTTCATACTTTTGTAATGTTTAAACTTAGGGCGTGGAGCTAATGGGGGATTAGAGGATGGCAATGATAGTGAATGGCTTGCATGGACTAGGTTGATGTCTCCCTTGTCAAAGGTGGCATTAGGATTCAAAGACACTTGATTCTGTTGCCAAGGTGGAATTGGATAGGCTTGCGAAGAGGATTACAGTGTTAGAACCTTGTTTTCTAGGATTGCCATGGAATGACAGATTTCTTCATATCGTTGTATGTCATCTTGTGGGATTAGGATCATGTTGACAAGTGCTTGATTAGGATGAAGGTAATGATAAGGTGGAGTGACTAGGAATGTGATAAAGTATGAGATTGATTAGATGATTAGGTGGGTGATTAGGGATGATTAGGGTATGGTTAGGGTTGACTTGGAAATGATTAGGATATGATTGGGGGTGAGGTGATTAGGGTGAATTTGATTGAATGTTGTGCTTAGAAAGGGTGATTAGGATGTGAAGGTTGAATGAGGAAGATATGAGTACGATGTGATCATGATAAGGTGAAATGATTGGACAGTGTTTTGGAAGAAATGTTTAGAATGTTTGGAATGATGTGTTTATGAGGGATGATTAGGAGGATCTACTCCCTTGTCTCTTCGTTTTGCAATCGTGTCTCTACCAAATGAGACTTGTGAATTGTGGGATGCTATGTGGATGTTAATGCAAGTTGATGAGGCCTAGACTATGGTAGAGGCTAATGATATTAGTCTTCAAAAAGTATAGCTCCAAGAGGGTACTCTCATCTACTAATGACCTTGTCAAAGTATAAATTGGATTTATCGAGACCTTGAGGTGTGGAGGAAATGATTGATTAAAGTGAACCCATGAGTTTCAGAATTCACCTGGAAGGATGGACTTAAACTAGCCTTGGAGTATTAAGCCCAAGTTGTGATTGATTTGATTTGGAAAAGATATCAAGGTCTCTTGGTCCAGATTTGTACTTGTGATACAGACAAGCTTCGACAATTTCTCCCTATGTTTCAACCTTAGGTAGACTATGTTTAGGAACCTCTATAGATGTCAAGGGATAAATGGTAATGAAATGTTGTGATGAAATTTGATCCTAGAGGAATTAAATTGGATATGTAGTGGAATGAAATTGGATATGTAGTGGAATGAGATTTCATATGTAGTGGGTGAATAAAATCAGCAAGTCTATAATGCTTTGACAAAGTTGCAATTGGATTTGATAGGGGGTGTAGATACTCAAAGTTTTCCCTATGGTTGTGGTGTATTGTGATTAGGAATGGCTAGGATGAAATTGTAGACACCCAAATTTGTCCATGTCTAGCAACACCTTGTTAAATCACTAATCCATTAGCCAATTAATTAAATAAATTTTATTTATTTAATTAAAATCCCATTCTCATCCACTTAGCCAATTAATTAAATAAATTGTATTTATTTAATTAATTCCACATCATATCTTATCCCATTTTATTCATTTATCCTATTAATTAAATAAATTTTATTTATTTAATTAATATCCAACTCATATCCCAACTAATTCAAATATTTTATTTGAATTAAGCCCTCATCATTTATCACATTCCAACACTTGTCCAGTCAATCATGTGTTGTAAGACAACTTTCATTTACAATCCTTCACATGCACAATTAATGGAATCTAAATTTAGTAACTTTCAATCCTAGCCATTCACATAGCCTCTGAATCTCCACCGTTGATTGATCTTGGCTAAGTCCTATATAAACACCCTCTCACTTCATATGAGACATCCAGCAATCATATATAGCAATCATATAGCACCTACATTATCATCTTGAGCATTTGAGCATTCACTTGAGCTTTTATCATCCATCATGGCAGCTTTCAGCTTTGCAATTGTTCATTGTTGAAGAAGCAGTCCACATCCCTCAAAAAAGGAATCACACAGTCTAGGTGAAGTTATGCTTGAATTGCATTGTTCTTTGATTTCATTTAGGTTAGATTCCTTGATGATGGTAGGGTTAGGGTTTCGTGACTATGTCTGATCTGCTACACCTAACTTTCACCTATCACAGAAATGATTGGATTGAAATGAATGGTTAGGATATGATTAGGATGTGATTGAAGAATGATGATGTGTAGTGATGAGATTAGATGATTTGGACGGATTAGGAAAAAATTGATAGGATTATGAATGAAGATGATTATGGTTTGTAGTGGTGAGGTGAAGATGGTTTGGATGGGTTAGGAAGAAGTGTAATGATTAGGATTTGGACTAGGATGATTAAGATGATGTGGATTAGATGAAAGAAGAGACTAGGGTTTGACAAGGATGACTTGGATGATGGTGATTAGATGAAAGAAGTGATTAGGATGAGTTGGAAATGGTTAGGGTATGATTAGGATATGATTAAGGTATGATTAGGATGAAGTGTAGTGATTACAAATGATGATTAGGATATGGTTATGATGAGTTGGATTGATTAGATATGATGAATTGCATGTCTAATGATTAGGAATGATGATTAGAATATGATTAGGGTGTGGTTGAATGATGTGGAATGATTAGGATGTTGAGGAATGATAAGGTTGAATTACTTGCACCAATTAGGATGAAAATGGATTAGGATATGTGGAATGATTATGTATGATGATTTGGATGGATAGAATATGATTATTAGGAATGATAAGATGTGATTATGATATGATTAGGATGATGATTAGGATGGGGTGAAATGATTAGGAATGATGATTTGGATAATGTAGAATGACAAGGATATGATTAGGATTGGATTGGGGTGACTTGGATATGATTAGGAATGACACGATTGTATGAATTGGATTGATTAGGATGATGACTAGGATGATTAGGATTATGTGTAATGATTAGGAATGACGAAGAGGATATGATTAGGATGAAGATGGATTAGGATAATGAGTAGGATAAGGTGAAATGATTAAGATATGATGAATAGGATATGTGATTAGGATGAAATGGGTTGGCTTAGGAGGGTGATTAGGAATGATGAATAGGATATGGTGACTTGGATGGATTAGGATATGATGTGGAATGATGAGATTGGATGAATAGATGTTGATTTGACTTGGAATGGTGTTGATTGGATTAGAAAGTGGATGATGTGGAAGGATGATAATGTAATTAGGATGTGGTTTAATGACTAGGAATGATGATTAGGATATGATCAGGATGTTTAGGAATGATTAGTGAATGATAATAATGTGATTAAGGTATGATTAGGGGTGACTTGGATATGATGTGGCTAAGAAGGGTGAATAGGGTATGATGATTTGGAATGAATGGATGGAAAGAATGTCTAGTGTGATGATTAGGCAAGCACACACATCAATCATAGAAGACATTTGGTAGTCAGATTGGTTGTTTTGAGTGACTCTTGATGTTTTGTATTTTGATGAGTTTTGAAAATACTTTGAAGACATGCACAATCCTAGGCTAGGAAAGGACAATATTTGCTGAGTTTCCACTTGGATTGCTCTAGCCGCACTTATTCAAAGTGGATAACTTTGAAGCTTGGTGGCACTAGATCCCCCTTACATGACACTCACTTCTTGGGCACACCAAGATTTGAATCCATAAAAACCCAAAGATCTCTAGAAATTTGTTATCTCTACTTTAAACTGTGAGAGTGTGGGATGGCTCCAGAGATCTATCTTCCAACCTCCTGCATCAGCAAATAGAGGGATTTTGGCTACTAACACAAAGTTCTTAGTAAGGGCATTCATTCAGGTGGCCATAGGTGTGGTGATTTACTCTATTTAGAAGGCCTTCTAGCCTATAGAGGTTATGCTCTATAAGTTTCCATGCACCACAAAGGGTACTAAGGGAGACATTCGTCAATATGACATAACAGCAATTGTTGCTTATGACTTTCGTCACAAACACATTTTTTATATAGCGGTTCAAAAGAGCTTGGATTTAGCTTGTTATCACTTGGGTCATTCCCAGCTTTCGAAGTGGGATGGAAGGCCCTCTAAAGGTTCAATAAAAGCAACACAAGTAAATGTTTTTGATCCCCAATTTCGTACTAAGACGCGAGGGGAGAGCATACACATTTACTTGGTCACACTCACAAAGTTCATTAACCTTAGAAATTTGAATGTGTGGTATGACAAATGCAAGTGTTCAAGAAGTGTTTTTGATTCCCAAGATCAATTAAAGCGTGAGGGAAAAGCATACACACTTCAAAAATGCAAACAATGTCACCAAACAATACAGACATTGACTCATTTTAAGCCACCAAAAGAGTGTGAAAACAACAAGTTATGTTCATTTTATTGCACCAAAACTAAATGTTCCCATGATAACCAAGCACATGAACATGAAAAGGAAACCTTGCATCAAATATGTTAGTAATTTTAGTTTGATTTATTCTCCCAGTGAGAGCCACAAGCTGAAAATTAGACATTAGTGACATAAAATCTCCATGATGATGCAAAAAAACATGAAATCCAAAGTCAACACCTCCTTTTACAAGCCACCGAGTCAAGGAGATCAAAAAAAGAAATCTACAAAATATCTAAAAAAGTAGATCAGTCACAGAAAATTAAACTACGGAATCAGAAAATTCAAGAAATTCTGAGCAGTTTAAAATTTTTTTTTGTTGAAATCCAATAAATTTTGCCAAAGTTATGAGCATTTGAAGTTATAAAACAATGTTGACTTTGACTGATAAAAAACTAGAGAAAATGGCACTGTTACCTATCAAAACTTGTACCATTGCAAAGTCCTTGGAATCATCTTTCCAACGCCACCAATTTTGTGAAAATCTGATATGTTACACAAAAGTTATGAAAATTTGAAAAAAATCGCCTATTAGGGCATGTGGGGGCAAAAAGGGTCAAACTGGTAGTTGACCATAACCGCTATCAGTTAGTTTTGTTCCCAATCACATGTAAACAATTAGTAACTGGAAGCTAAGGTTAACATTTTATGTTGGTAGTTTGAATTGGCCCTGCCCCTAGTCACCCATGTGACTAGGGGTCTAGCGAAAGCAAAAAGGAATTAGGGGTTTGGGGGTGACGAACTGCTAGCCCCTTTAAGACTTAAAACCTAAAACCTAAAACTTAAGATTTAAAAATTAAAACTTTGAACTGCTTTAAAATTTCACTGCTTAGGTCGTGGTTAGGATTTAGACTGGTTGATGTGCCTAACGAGTGATGACTTAGCCGTCTAAGGGCGGCAACTAAACTCCCGAGGACGACGACTGAACAACTGAGGAGTCTGCAATGCTAAGGAAGAGGCTATAGCGAGTGGTGGAAGGACCGAGTAAGGGAGGCAACTAAGAGGTGTCGACACAGAGTCGAAGGTAGAGAGTGGGTGGCTATTAAGATTTCTGCAAAGGGCAGAGTGTAGGGTTAAAGGTCGAGCGGGGAGAAGTAAGTCACTGCCGATGGTGGCGATTCCTAGCACCAATGGATGCGGAAGCCAATGGGGAGGTAGAAGGGTGGTGTCAACTACACAGTGGTGGTGGGATTTGAATGATCAATGGGGGTGCTTCATAGGTTAAAACTAGCGACCATGGGGATTTCCGCAAAAGGGGTGGTCGACGATGGATCATGGGGAGTCGATAGGCAGAGCGGTGGAATGGTGGAAGGTTTGCAGAGAAAAGAGAGCTGAGGGTTTCAACTTGGTAAGAAGTGGCAAAGAATATCTAGAAGTAATGGTGCTAGGGCTTTGGAGATGGTGACTGATTTGTGAATGGTAGGTTAGGGTTTATTGCACGACAAATGGGCAGCAACAGGAATTCGTGGTAGTGCTAGGGTTTTTAACCTGCAATCAAAAATAAGCCTAAACTTGCAAGTTTAAAACATTCCATGTTATTCTTGCAAAACCACTGAATGCCTGAATAGCAATGAAAACATAGAATGATGCAGTCCATATAGCGGGTCCGTACGATATGGACTACAAACTAAAAAAAATTCAAAAATATTCAAAAAATTTCTAGTGACCAAAACCTAGCAAATTTTATGTCATTTTTTGTGGAAAGGGCCTCCTGGACTCAACGGTGAGGTCCGTTTGAGCTCCTGAGGTCACTTGCGAGATTTTATTTTCAAAAATCACCCAAAAAGGTTAGATTTTACATGCATTCATGTTGGGTTCACCAGATGGAGATAGGGAAAAAAGCTACAAGCATGCATAAAACAAACTACAGCTAACCCTAGCTCCCAATGGAGTGTGATCTAACCTAGATAAAAATCAAATAAACATGAAAACCAGTAAGAATCTGAGATAATATCAACTTCTCTCAATTGTCCTCCTCCACCTTGCACTATTGTTCTCAAACTTGCAAATTCATGCAACCGTCTTGAGAAGCTTATGTGTGTGTTAAGCAAGATTTTGGAGATTGTAGGCTAAGAGAGGGAAAATGGGACTAAGAGACATTTAAATGAGCTAGAAAAAGTGTTTTATAGAGGAGCCCACTTGAATGAATGGCTAGGATTGATTGTTGACTTTGAGGCCAAATGGAGGGCTGAGATGAGTTAGGGTTTCTCATCACAAGAGGACAAAAGTGAATTTTAAATTCAAGAAATAGTGAGGTGGGAAATCTGATCTAAATTAAATAAATTTGTCCAATTTATTTAACTTATTGAAAGGATGCATGTGAAAGGGGATTTTGGCAATTAGGTGATGGAATATTTTAAACAAATGTTTTATTTGTTTAAATTAATGAAAGGGACATTAGGAATAATTAAATAATCAATTAGGATTAATTATTTAATTATAGAAGAAACAATTGTCCTATCACATTTACAACATGAGGACATTTTTAAGTGTCTACAGATTCAACAACCAGAGGTGAAACAATACAATCTTGCCTTTAAACCTCCTTCATGGAACAATAACAAATTTTGTGAATATCACTACATAAAAGGACACAAAACCTCAAATTTCTATAAATTGAAAAGCATTATACAAGACCTTATTGAGTGAGGAGATATAACCTTAGACAATCCACAAGGGACTTTTAATACTAACCACAATATCTTTACAAATCCTTTATAGGAGCATGGATCAGGAAAAGCCTCCACTTCAGGAACTAAGACAAATGAACAACCAAGCTATAATCATGTTGCCTACAAGTACACGGTCAACAATATCTGCGCATGTGAAAGCAATGTGTCCATGATAACCATCAAGTCTTGACCCGAATGTGTCATCACCACTCGAAGAGAAAAGATAACCTTATGAGGTCCTACATTCAACCCACAACCTGCATCCCAATATAACCTTTTGAACCATTTAAAGAAAACTCCAGCACAAATATCCATTTTTGAATTGCTTCACATATCTCCAGAGAAAAAAGTCATCCTAGATAAATATATCCTTGAATCATCCATCCCTACCAACCTAAATGTCAACCAATTTTAGACCATGGTAGGACATTTGGCTACAACCAATCATGTCACATTCACAAAATGTGACTTACCCTCAAATCGACCTAATCACACCGATCCATTACACCTTGAGGTCTTCATCAACAGCATAAGATTAGACGAGTCTTAGTAGATGGTGGAGTTAGATTAAACATATGTCCTTTGAAGCTAGTCATGATATTGGGATACTCTGAAGCTTGTGTGGATCCCTCCAAAAGAATTGTGATCAAGGTTTACGATGATGCAAAATGCTCTTCAAAGGGTGTGATTTCTCTTCTTGTGAGAGTCAGGCCTACTACATTGAATACTGTAATCCACGTCTTGGATCTAGAACTTCCCTAGAACCTGATGGCACGGCCTTGCTAGCCACTTCTCAAACACACTTTCAAAAAGCAAACACAAAAGGAAATGCAAAAAATGATAGGAAGAATGAATTCTTTCATAGAAAATATTATGAAAATCAACATTACATAGCCATTATTCGGCCCACAAACGGCCTTACAAAAATGCAGAGTTTCAAAATACAAAGAGACAAAAACTATTATATCTTCTATTCTGTTGTTCTCCTGTCCATCGATTCCTCCAGCATAACTGTCGACCCTCCTTTATTCAGACACGTGACTTCATAGAATCTTTGAATCCTTCAAAACAATGGCGGTTTACTATCATTGACCTCCTCGAATGATTGGCCTTACACCTTTGTCTTCAGATAGTCAGCCTTTTTTCTTCTATTCTTCTTTGTTCACTGATCTATCTTTTCTTTTTTTGCCACCTCCTCTTCAAGCTGCGAATCCTTTTAATTCTCATCCTCTTGAAATATATCTTCCTATGTTTGATGTTGGCAACAGAAGATAATAAATTCATAACTAACACTGTCAGAGAGAAACCATCCCATGACACCCATGATTTGGAAATATGGAACCGTCAAGTAGAATGCCCACGATATGGGAAAAATGACTCTTTATTACATGACTGCCCATGACCTATAGAGAGGGAATAACTGATGCAAAATGCTAAGCAAAGGAATGACTGTCAACGACCATGTAGATAATGGAAATTATTTATGTCAAGGAGCACGATAGCTATGAGGATTTAGTGTTGTTTCTAATTTGGTCGATCCACAAAGTAAGAAGGAAAGATCATAATGAATCTTTTAATTTCCTTTCTAGCTGGTACACCTTTACTTTGCATGATTTGAGGCTTTTAGTCTTTAAAATTGAAGATAACTGCCAGTCACGACTTCCCCATAAAAATAGAAATTTAATTTGCCAAAGTAATGGTTGATAGAGAGAAAAGAATAGCCAAGCAGAAAGATGTCACTCAGGTGACAAGAGCTCCAAGCACACCAAAATCATTGAAAGAGATTCCTACTTTATTCAAAAGAAAACCAAAAAATTAAAGCAAAATAAAACCAAAAACTAGAAAGAGGCAAGATGCCCCTGCATCAAACTCCCAGGTAGAAAGAGATCATGATCTCCAGCTCATGAGGTCTACAACTGAATGACCCAGTTTAATAATCTCTTCTTTAGTAAGCCATGAAACATCTCCAATAGGATGATTGTACCATTTCACAAGATACTTGAAGCATTCGTGCTTACAGGTCTTCTTCAGTAGTTGTTTATCTAGAATACATTCTATCTGTTGTGGAATAGTGATTGTCCCAGCTTGTTCTTCTTGAGATGAATCAATTGCTTCAACTTCATCTATCTCGTTATCCCCCTTATATGGATATAAATCTACTAAATTAAAAATGGGAGATATATTCATCACTTCAGGTAGTGATATCTCATAAGCATTGGTTGAAAACTTCCTAAGGATTTTGCAAGGACCCATCTTCTTCATCTGAAGTTTATTGTATGTTCCTATAGGAAATCTCTCCTTTCGAAGATGTGCCAACACAAGGTCTCCAATTTGAAACTACAACTCTCTTTTCTTTAGATCAGCATGCCTTTTATACTATATATTGTTGTCTTCAATGTTATGCTTCATTTTTTCTTGAATGTCATGAATGACTTGAGCAAATTCTTCCCCATCTGCACTCCTCTTTTCCATTCCAGCAGGATCACAAAGTTCAAACACACCTCTTGGATGCATTCCATACACCACATAGAAAGGACTGAAACTTGTGCTCTTGTTTGGGGAATCATTATATGCAAATTCAGCTTGTGCTAACATAAGATCCCAACTTCTAGTTGAATTACCAACAAGACATCTCAACAAATTCCCAAGGCTTCTATTGACAACCTCGGTCTATCCATCTATTTGTGGATGATAAGCAAAGCTAAAATTTAGATTTGTGACCAACTTCTTCCATAGAGTCCTCCAGAAATGACCCACAAATTTTGTATCCCTGTGAGAAATTATACTTCTTGGAATACCATGCAACCTTATAACTTCTTTAAAGAACAAATTTGCAATGTTAGTTGCATCACTAGTCTTCTTACATGGTATAAAATGCACCATTTTTGAAAATCTATCAACTACAACAAAGATTGAATCATTACCCCTTTGTGTACAAGGTAAACCCAAAACAAAGTCCATACTCACATAATCCCAAGGCCTAGTTGGAACCAGTAATGGCTGATATAGTCCAGCATTTTGACTTCTTCCTTTAGCAAGTTGACAAATTTTGCACCTTTCCACATATCTTTCCACATCTACCTTCATCTTTGGCCGATAATAATGAGTGCTCAGCTGTTGAAAAGTCTTAACCTGTCCAAAGTGACTAGCAAGACTGCCACTATGTTTTTCCTTCAACAAACAATTTATTTTCCTTGAACAACAAACCTTCTTGTATCATATAATCAATCCATGGTTCTTTATTCTGGCAAATAGGATCACTGTAAGCTACAAATGCTTCTCCAAAATTTGCATCTTCTGCATACAACTCTTTCAAACTTTCAAATCCCACACTGTTAGTTTTTATCTCACATAATAACAAATTCTTCCTACTTCAAGCATTAGTAACTTTATTCATTTGATCACTTTTATGCTTCAAAACAAAATTAAAACTCTGAATATACTCAACCCATTGAGCATGCCTCTGATTCAATTTATGCTGGCTATTAATGAACTGCAAAGCATGATTATCTGTGTACACAATGAATTCTTTGGGCAAAAGATAATGTCTCCATTTCTTGAGGGACTGAACCAAAGCATAAAATTCCAAATCATAAGAAGAATACTTTCTTTTTGCATCATTTAGTTTCTCACTAAAATAAGCAACTGGCTTTCCCTCTTGACTTAAAACTACCCCAATAGCCAAACTACTAGCATCACATTCTACTTGAAACACTTTATCAAAATCCGGCAAAGTAAGTATGGGCTATTCACTAACCTTCTTTTTGAGAAATCTAAAATTTTCCTTAGCCTCCTTAGTCCACACAAATGGTCTTTTACTTAATTTAATAGTCTCCAATATAGGTGCTACCACATGTCTAAAATTTCTTATAAACTTTTTGTAAAAACTAGAAAGACCATGAAAACTTCTTACCTCCATGATACTCTTTGGTGATGACCAATCAAGTATAGCCTGAACCTTTTCCTTGTCCATCTTCAATCCATCCTTTAACACCACAAAGCCCAAGTAAACTAGTTCAGTCTGCAAAAACACACATTTCTTCAAATTAATCTACAACTCCTCTTCCTGTAGTCTCTTCATAACCTGCCTCAGATGCTCAAGGTGCTCCTCTTTTGACCTGTTAAACACCAAAATGTCATCCAAATATACAACCACAAATTTCCCAATAAATGGTTTCAAAACCTCATTCATTAATCGCATAAAAGTACTAGGAGCATTAGACAACCCAAAAGGCAAAACCAACCATTCATATAACCCATCACTAGTTTTAGAAGCAGTCTTCCACTCATCCCCTAATCTGATTCTAATTTGGTGATAACCACTTTTCAAATCTATCTTAGAAAAACACATTGACCCACTCAAACAATCCATTAAATCTTCAATCCTAGGTATGGGAAATCTATATCTTATTGTGATTTTATTCATATCCCTTGAATCAATACACATGCACCATTCTCCTCCTTTCTTTGGCACCAACATTGTAGGAACAGCACAAGGGATGAGACTTTCTCTTATCAATCCTTTCTCCAAAAGTTTCACCACTTGCTTCCTTATCTCTCCATTCTCCATAGGTGTTAATCTATATGCAACCTTATTTGGAAGGCTAGCACCTAGAATCAAATCCATATGATGACTTATACTTCTAATAGGAGGCAATTCATTAGGCAAATCATTTGCAACAATATCCATATTCACATTCAACATGTCTTGTATTTCAATAGGCAAATCATCCAACTTTGTAGAAGTCATTACACATTTTGGTTTAGGAACCAAAGCAAAATCAATTTCTTCATTCTTTAAATCCTTCAAAAAAAATTTACCACTTACCATCATTACCTGATTGCTACTATTGTTGTCCTCTTCTTTCTCCTTTATGGGTAGTAAGGTATGCTTCACTCCATCCTTCATAATGGTATATGTATTCTCCTTTCCATCATGGACTAAATTTCTGTCAAATTACCATAGTCTTCCAAGCAAAACATGGCACACATCCATGGGCCTTATATCACACAAAACACAATCTTTATAACTACCAATCTGAAAATCAATATAGGCCTACTCACTAACCAATATTTGATGGCCTTTTTGTAACCAAGTTACTTTATATGGAGTTGGGTGTTTAATTCTTTTAAGATTCAACTTCTCTACCATTTCAGTGGCAACAATATTGTCAGTACTACCACTATCTATAATGAGCTTACAACATTTACCATGTGACTTACACTTTGTTCTAAACAATGTTCTCCTTTGAATTGGCTCTTGACTTTCCTTTTGTGGCTTTAACAATGCTCTCTTAAGCATCAAGGGCTCTCCTGATTCTGCTCCATCCTTGTGATGTACTAGAGATCCCACACTTTCTTGGTCAGCCTAAACAACTTGATTGCTTCTTTCAAATTTTGAGTGTCCTCCTTGTGATGATTCAACATAGTCTTAACTCTTGTGTCCAAATTGATTGCACTTGTAACATTTTCTAGAAAATCCTCTTCCTATACCTTGTGAACCACCTCTTCCATAAGATCTTCCTCCTCTATTTTGAAAATCACCTCTATCATTGTGGGCTGTCCCACTAGAACTTCTAGCTTCTTCACCTTGATGATGTTGTTGTCCCCTACTTGTTTTCTATCCCTTTCCTCTAAAACCTCTTCCACTTTTCCTCTCTTGCTGACTTTGCTTCCTTTGCAACTTCTCTTCTACCTTTAAGGCAAGTTGATAAGCCTCTTCTAGGCTTCTAAGAGACAAAAGACTCATTTTATCTTGTAGATTATATTTTAGACGATTCACATAATGGGCTATCTTCTCCACATCTTCTTCAACATGCCCAGGTCTAATTAAAATCTTGTAAAACTCTTCTGTATAATCTTTCATAGACATATCATTTTGCTTCAAATTTTGTAATCTCTTAAAGAGATTTGCTTGATAATCACTGGGAAGAAATTTGGCCTTCAGCTTCACCACCATCCTATCCCATGAGTTAATTTTTTCCTTATTTCTCTTTCTTCTTTCAGTTTGGACAAAGTCCCACCACGTGGCAGCATGACCTTTCAATCTTGTACATGTAAACTTTACTCTTTTCTCTTCTGCTACACCGTCATATTCAAAATATTTATCCAAGTCATTGATCCAATCAATCAAGTCTTCACCATTTAGGCTTCCAACATAAGTTGGCACATCAATCTTGGGTTTGGAACCCAAAGTCATGACTAACCTTATCAGTCTTTCACCAAATTCATCTCCTAGATCTGCCTGTCCTTCCTCATTTTCTTCTCTCTGAGGTTCTTCTTCCTCATCACTGACATCTTCAATGTCCGGGTTTCGTCTCCTATGTGCCCTCTCAAGAGCATCCAACCTTGCAATCAGATTCTACATCAAGTTAGGGTCACCATGGTCTCTTCGGCCTCTGCCTCGGCCTCTACCCATCCTTCTTGGAGGCATATTAACCACTTACCAATACCCAATCTCAACCTTGGCTTTGCTACCAAACTAATGGCACGACCTTGCTAGCCACTTCTCAAACACACTTTCAGAAATCAAACACAAAAGGAAATGCAGAAAATGATAGGAAGAATGAATTTTTTCATAGAAAATATCATGAAAATCAACTTTACATAGCCATTATCTGGCCTACACAGACAACCTTACAAAAATGTAGAGTTTCAAAATGGAAAGAGACAAAAACTATTCTATCTTCTATTCTAATGTTCTCCTGTCCATCGACTCCTCTAGCATAATTGTTGACCCTCCTTTATTCAGACACACAAATTCATAGAATCTTTGAATTCTTTAGAAAAATGGCAATTTACTATCATTGACCTCCTCGAATGATTGGCCTTACACCATTGTCCTCAGACAGTCGATCATTTTTCTTCTTTTCTTCTTTGTTCACTAGTCTCTCTTTTCTTTTTCCGCCACCTCCTCTTCAAGTTGTGAATCCTTTTAAATCTCATCCTCTTGAAATATATCGTCCTACATTTGATGTTGGCAACAAAAGACAATAAATTCATAACTAACACTGTCAAAGAGAAACCATCCCATGACACCCATGATTTGGAAATATGGAACCGTCAAGTAGAATGCCCACAATATGGGAAAAATGACTCTTTATTACATGACTGCCCATGACCTACAGAGAGGGAATAATTGATGCAAAATGCCAAGCAAAGGAATGACTGTCAATGACCATGAAGATAATGGAAACTGTTTATGTCAAGGAGCATGATAGCTATGAGGATTGAGTGATGTTTCTAATTTGTTCAATCCACAAAGTAAGAAGGAAAGATCATAATGAATCTTTTAATTGCCTTTCTAGCTGGTCCACCTTTACTTTGCATGATTTGAGGCTTTTAGTCTTTAAAACTAAAGATAACTGTCAACCACGACTTCCCCATAAAAATAGAAATTTAATTTGCCAAAGTAACTGTTGACAGAGAGAAAATAATAGCCAAGTAGAAAGATGTCACTCGGGCAACAGGAGCTCCAAGAACACCAAAATCGTAGAAAGAGATTCCTGCTTTATTCAAAAGAAAACCAAAACATTAAAGCAAAATAAAACCAAAAACTAGAAAGAGGCAAGATGCCTCTACATCACAACCTCATCCTTGGTAGACCTTAGATCCATGCCATGAAATCCTTACCATCCACTTATCATCAATGCAACAAATTCCCCTATAATGGCATGGAAATCAGTATACCTAGTGATCCTGATGCCTTCCAATATTGCAGCCATCTAAGAGAAATTCCTCAACATCAAGTACCTATCAATAGGGGAATTTAGTCTTCCATGTCCTCACATTACATTGACCCTTCTGCACTCTCAAAATCCCCTACCACATTCATACCCCCCGCCGAACCCAAGGTCCAGATCCATGACAAAGCGTGTGGAGAATACAAGATAGAGAGCTCATATTGCATTAGAAAGTTGTCATTCTCACCTAAATCCCACGATAAACTAGCTCCAATCAAACCTAAGGACACTATTCAAGCTACCCCGACCACCTTTACCAAATGGGGTGAACTTTGCAAAGAAGATGTGGATGATGATGTTTCCAAGTGGCTCTATAAAGATGAAGAAGAGGTGAAACATGTACTACTACCCGTGGAACAATATGGAAAAGGATACAAGTTTGTAAAACAAGGATACGATGGGCACAATGGACATGGGCCTAACCAAAATGGAAGGATATAACCCATACAACCAACCATGTTACCAAAAAATAAAGGGCTAGGGTACACATCATGACAAGTGAAGGCTCCTAGTACTAAGTTGCTTTTGAGTAAGGATGTGAGTACTTCCAAAGATATCAAGACATCAAGGGACCCTCCTGAACTCGAACCTAAATCTTCACAACCTAATCTTCCTAAGGGCTTAGCTTAGATTAGTATCTTCTAGGACCCCGATGATACTTCTATTTGCACCTTGACTCCCATATCCCTAATATACATGAATGTGGATGATGAACTACCATTAGTCCATCTCCAACTCATTAACTGGGACCAACAAATACCACCAAGCCTTGAATTATTTGAGAACGACGAAGCTATTGTTGAATTCATGGGACTCTAGAAGGCATACCAAATGGGGATCATAAGGTTGGGTACATCATGGACCTCAACAATTTAGCATACTTTGGAGAGTCCACTCCACCCTCCAGTCACAAAAATGAAAAAGAAAATGAAAAGAGGTCTCTAGGTGAAAACTGAAAGGGACCTCTTGACCATAAAAAAGTAAAAATAAAGGACATATCCGAGGGTGAAAACCTTTCTGAGGTGCCCAAGGATGGAGGATTGGAGGTGCTCCCAATCACACAAGAGAGATCACCACTACTCATGGAGAAGTCAATTGAAACAAACATTGGTACACATGATAATCCCAGGATAGTGCACTTTGTTGAATCATTAATAGAACAAGAGAAGCCCAAGTTTAAAGCCTTCTTCTCAGCAAGACAAGTTAATTTTGCTTGATCTTACACTGATACGTTGGGGCTTGATCCACAATTCATCTTACATCATCTGTCATTGCTTCCTAATGTCAAACTGGTAAAATAGAAACTAAAGAAAATGCATCCACAAATTACGCTATTGGTCAAAGCAGAACTGAAGAAATTACTCGATGTTGGTTTCATTCAGCTAATAGACTATCTGGAATGGGTTTCTAACCTAGTACCAGTAACAAAACCTAATGGCCAAATCATAATCTATGAGGACTTTTGAGATCTAAACAAAGCATGTCCAAAAGATAATTTTCCATTGCCCAATATAGATATCATAGTCGATCTCATGGCAGGATTTGAAATGCTCTCACTAATGGATGATTTCTTAGGATATAATCAGATAAGGATAGCTCCTGAAGATCAACACAAAACTTCTTTTACATGTCCATGGGGCACATACTACTAGAATGTTATGCCCTTTGGCCTATAAATCACCAAGCAACATACCAACGAGAAATGACAACAACCTTTCATGACTACATGCATACATTTATGGAAGATTATGTGGATGAATTATTGGCCAAATCAGTTACAAGGGACACTCATTTGGATGTATTGGATAAATTTTTCACATGACTAGAAGAATACAAGGTCAGGTTAAACCCTAAGAAATGTGTTTTTGGGGTCACATCGGGAAAGTTGTTGGGCTATATTGTTTCTCGCTGATGCATAGAGGTCGACCCTGTTATAGCTTATAGGGGAAACTTTAAGCAATCTATAGGTTCATCGTATAGCTGGCTGACAAGTGTCATCCATTCCAACATCTGCTTCATAAAGGAGTGCCTTTTTATGGACAAAATGGTGTCAAGAGGCCTTTCAACAAATCAAAGATTACCTATGTTGATGTGTAAAATTGCGCAAGTTCCAACACCAACATGGGAAGTTTCAGGGATGTGGGACTTGCTACCTAAAACAACCTCCAAATTTTAAAGAAGCTAGCTCTTCTCTACTTTAAATGGGTTTTGGGAAAAGGGGTAGAAATTAATAGAAATAAAGATACAGTTAAAGCAAATCTATCTATGGTAATGCACCTGAATGATAAGTATCTCTCTCAACTTAATCACAGTGAAGCTATCCTCAAGATTTAGTTACGTTAAAGAGAAAATGTTGCAAGATTAACATAAATAGATATAATGAATAAACTCAAAGGCTCACAAACAGACAATTTACAATGACACAGAAAATATCAACCAAGGCACAGAACTCTGTCTTTCTCATTAATTTTCTAGCAATATAAGAGGCACAGATACATGCACAGTTACATTTACTTTCTGAATCAAGAATAACAAACTAAAGGCAAAATGATATTACTGGTCACAGCAAAAAGTCTCAAACTCTCTTGAATCTCTGATAGAAAATATCTCTAGCAAAATTATCTATGAATGGATCCTGGTGATTACCAATGTTACATATTATAGCACAGGATCGGCTCTAGACTGTCTGCACAATTGAATCCCAATGGTCTAACTAAACTAGAGCTAACTGGAATTCTTTGACACTTGAAATCTTTTAGATCCGTAAATAGTTACAATCACTGCAAGTCCATTGGCTGTGACAAAATACATGTGGCACGTCTCCTTCTAAGAAAGAACAGACACTTGGTGGCTTCCGCACTCTCTAAACAATGAACTCCGAGACACATGGCAGCGTCCGCACTCATATTACTTGAAACTTCTTTACTTCTTGGGAGAAACAGGAAACTGACACATGGTAGTGTCCGCAGCACTTAGAAACAATACATGTCTCGCTCCACAATATTTTACTTAACTGTGTCTTTTATATTCGGGAGGGCTCCGCCTGTGACATCTGGTATGATCTACAGTAACTACAACTTTATTATCTATGAGAAATGGGACCCACAACACTTACCGCTCGGTAGCTTTCAAAAGGAAAATAGGGACAGGTGGCACCTTCTGCTATCACTATAAATTTCTATGTGGCACGTTTCGCGCTCTCAAAACTCTTTAAGAAACTTGCACAGAGATTGGCACTTGGCGACATCCACAGCAACTACAACTTTATTATTAACATTTTGGAAAAGTTAGAAAGCCTTTCACTTAGACGCTACATCCACCACATGTCGCTTTCCGCGTATTTGAGACTTTAAAACTGGGGACCCACCTCCATCCTTCACTAAATAGTGAAACATAAGAACCAACCCGCGGGAGCTGACACATGGCGAGTTTCGCAACTACCATAAAGGACACATGGTGCCTTCCGCGTGCACATAGAAACTTTTAAAGAAACTTTGAAACTCAAGTGGAAACTAACACTTGGCAAGTTCCGCGGCTAGTAACTTTAGACAATATTGAAATACCTTCCGCCACGTGGCACGATCCATGTTAAAGTTATAACATAGAAACAAAAGTACGGATGGAACTGAGGCTCGACACTTGGCAAGTTTTGCGCTACTTCAAGACTTTGGCAAAAGAAACCCTTGTGGAAACCCTCGTGGTGATGCAAAAACTTTCACAGGAACACTCGCAGAGGCAAAAACTGAAACCTGCTATAACTCGCTGATGCGCTGTAACTAAAACAAAATGTAGAGTATTTAACTCTACAGTTCTTGGCAAAAGAATGTGTATAAAAATACAACAAGGATCATAGATTCTGCAAAGTTGTCTGATAAACAGACCATTCAGAGTCAAAAAGTCCTTGCTTATTCTTCAAATTTTGGAAAGCAAAATCAAGGCTTCTAATGTCCTTGTGGGAGAAAGATTGCAAAATTTGAACCACAGCTTTCAATTGGAACTCAAGTTGGGCCATTGGAATCAAAATAGCTTCCACTTCCTGTACTAATGAAGAATCAGTTAAACCTTGAAAAACTGATTGATCATTTTGCCTGGTTAATAGCAGAGTCTTAATCTCATCAATCATTAATACAGTATTGTTGTCAGGGAATGGGGAGGGGAGACCCAATTGCACCAGATCTTCTGTGTCTTTTCATGTCTTTGACTCCCTCTTTGACAACATCCAGAAGCTCCTGGTAATTTGTAGCAACTAAATTACAACTGAGAACTTCATTTACCCTCTTTGTTGCTACCATCTTGTCAGTGATCCCTACTGCTAATAGGATTTCATCAATTGTGTCATATAGCTTCTTTAGAAACAATTGAGAATCAGAGACTCTTAGGGAAATAGTAGATAAAGTGGCTTGAACTGAAGCTTCCACTTTCTCGCACAACTATTGTGCATTTAATAGGAATGTTAATGAGGGTTTGAGCTGGATAATCTTCTCAAAGATTCGTTTCCAAACTAAAACATATAGCTCTTTAACCAGGTTCAAAACTCCAACATTCTTAGGCCTATTAGCCAACTCAAGTGTCAACTATTTTGTCATTTGTTGCTCAACTTGGAGTTGTGCCTGTATTGTAGCGGCAGCATTTTGCTCACTCAACAGCTTCTGCTGAGATTGTGTAGCCTGTTGCAATTTTTCTTGATATCTCTTCTCTAATGTGGCCTTTTCCTGCCTCAAAACATTTACTGCAGCTTTCTCCTGTGCTAGCTCCATTTTCAAAGAAGCATTTTGGGCCTGAGTGGCCTGATGAATCTGACAAGAAATAGTGTTTTGTAACTATTTATTGAGATTCTCTGTTTCTTCATTCTTAGATTTCAACTCTATAGCAAGGTTGCTACTATTTGTCTTCTCTTGTACCAAGTCTTTTTCAACCTTCTACAGCTTTTTTGACACTTTCAAATAATCAGTTGCTACAACAGAAGTGGTTTCATTGAGCAGCTCAACCCTATCTTGTGGTCTAAATAGTTACATGTCCATGGCCACTGCATTCATTGCATAGTCCTGAGGTTGCATCTACTCATTCAACTTCACCACATTTGGGGACAAATGTGTGATAGTCAACTACTATTGGATTGGGTCAAAGAGTGACCTCATATGTGGAACTGCTAGGCTCTTATTTTCTTTTCTTCTTTTCTTGTCCATCCGAGCTTCTCTAGCCTTCTTAGCAGTATCTTCTTGAGCTTGAAAAGTGGGGCGAGAAGCAATATACCCTCCAGCAAAGGGGTAACCCTAAGGTAAACCATAAGGAATAGCCAAATGTTGGCTAGGATCAACTTAGGGAGTGACTCTCTTTGGAACAGAGGGGGAAAACAATGGCAATGAGGTAGCTTGAGAAGACATGGCCTGAGGATTAGGAAGTGGGGCAAGTGTAGATATAGGCATAGCAGAGGTGGCAAGGGATAATGTTTGGCCAGTTGGGATTACCACCCCTATGGTAGAAGAAAAAGACTGAGAGGAAAAAGGAGAAGAAACAGTTACCTGATGAGCAGCAGATGTGGCTGGTGGTTGCTGTTGTGATGGCTCTGCCTCTTCATCTGACTCTAGTGGCAGGTTTAGTTTTTTATGCTTCCTTGGCCTTTCTTCTTCTTGTGCTTTTGATTCCTTCTCTACCACATTGACCACTACTAATGGTGGTAATGATACAAAACTGGAAACCCCAATGGCTGAAACCAATGGAGTCCCTCTGGGTGTTGATGACACCACACTCTTTTATTTTTCTAAGGCACTGAGAGATTGGGGCCAGGTAGACATAGAGACAGCAATAGAGGCTTGTCCTATTGCTTGCATTGTATGAGTTGATTTTGCTCCCCCTTTTGACTCTCCACCCTATGTTTGAATTTTTCTTGTATCAGGGCTAGAGACTGGTGACGAATGCCATTCATCCCAGATTGCCTCCCATCTCTCATCAGTATCAACATTGCCAAAAGAGTTAGTTAACTCAGAAATTTCTTGCCTGTATTTCCAATAGGCCTCTATTTTCATTGGTTTCCATTCCTTGCCTTTTGAAAAAGCTTTCTTCAATCCAAAACCCATTCTAATCTTTGGGTCATAGGCCCTTTTTTTAACATAAAAGGTCTCCCATGGCCTGGGACCCTCAAAAGGTAGATCTGTTAATTCCACATACAGGTCAGGGGTGTCTTCTTTAGGTTTCTTCTATCCTCCCAAAAAGGGTGACCCTCATGCACAATTTTAGCTCCAACCTTGTTACTTTTAACCCATGAGGCTATAAAACTAGTTGGGTCATATTTCCATTTGTCCTCAATAATAAAGAAACCCAAAGCAGCAAGCTTCCTTAGCAATAGGTGCTCTGTGTCCTTAACATCTAGGGCCATATTCTTTCTAATCCATGGAATATCATACATTTTCTTCTTCTTCCTCTTGGTGCCATAATCATTATCAACCATGGACACTTGCCGGGTTACTTCTAGAAACACTACCCTAGGGGTCAAAATTTTGGGGAGGAGCATAGGTTCCTCATTGAAACCATGGACCCTAATGATAGTAGTTTGGGCCCCAAAGAAATAGTCACATGAGATGGGGGAATTGGTCATGAAACCCTTGATTCTAGGTGTCAACCTATTTTCTACAGGTTCAGGGCTCAAATGACAAAAGACAGGGGCAACAAAAAGTTCCCATAACTCATAAGGATCTGATGCCTTAGATAATACATGTGTCCATGCAAACACAGGGATAGTTCTATTTTATCCAAATTTTGGGTCGTACATATTCAGTTGCATGTTTTGTGCAAAAATACCATAATTCTGATATAACATTCAATGAAATAGGTAAGCATAATACCTGAAAACTCCTTTAGATTTGAAATTGATGAGTTGATCAGCTATGGAATAATCAATTTGTTCAACAAAATCCAGTCAAAATTCCTATGACTTATCCATAGTCTTCAATCTGAATAAAATGGCAATTTGCCAGTCGTAGACTGTGATTTCTTCCTTCATTCCAAAGATGAAAGCCATCATAGACAATGCCTCTTGACTGGCTTGAGTGAATTGTGCCCTTCCTGTAGGTAATATGGGCATCTGTGTGTTCTCCTCTGGCAACTACAACTTCAAATTGAGAAACCTAAGTTGATTGTTGACATTCGACCACGTCTTTTGCATTTTGGCAATGGTGGGGAATGTGGTCATTCGATCATGGTACAGGGCCAACATGTCTCTTATGGCCTTAGGTGTAAATTGTATTATAAAGGGGCCTTGTTGAATAGTGCATGAAGGCACATGAAACAGTTCCGCACACATATCAACTAGGTCGGGACATGAATGCACACTTGGGACTATGTATTGTGCCAATCGTGAAGTCCAAATCCTCATCCTGAAAGTTTCAAACTCCCCCTTCTTTGCCTTCTAAATGCATCTCTAGTGTGCTCCTTCTTGGAGAGCCTTGGTAGATTTTTGAAGGGCTGGGTCTAAGACATTATTTGCAAAATCTTTAACCTTTTCTGGGTCAACAGAAAGACCCACCTCAGGAACCCTCATCCTTGGATAGGTTCTCTTAGGCTGCATAGGTGCTGAGGCGTACGATTTGCTATTTAGAAGTCTATCTATTGATTCATATATTCCGAGTCCCTCTGAAGAAGACTGTGCTTCAGCCATGGTTGTGTCTGCAGAGAGAATGTAAGAAACTTTAATACAGCAAAAAATTGAAACCACACTAAAAAAAAAGGCACTCGGCTTGGGAAGGGTTTGCTAGGGATAGAATTGCAGGCAACAGTGTTTTCACAGCAAAGAGATATAAACAAAATGAAAGCCACACTTATGACTGAACTCTTATTAATGGGGCTTTAATGATACATCATGCCTTATAAATGATATTAACGCCAAGAAACCGTTAATGTATCTTTTCAAATCAATATAGGATTATGTGTCAAAAACATTAAGATAGTGGCTGCAAAAAGTGCATACTTCAGGAATTTTGGGGATTGGGAACAACCTTAGTGAATGAGAGGTTTCCAAAAAGAGAAGAAGCTAGCACTATTGCCACGTGTTCACAGAATACTTATTTAAAAGGAAAATGGGAAAATAGGAAAACAATAAAGAAACTAACTATAGTACATAGGAGACACTGCTTAATTAAAATGCTTCAGATAGATCCCGTTCATAGGAATCTCTTCAGGTTCACCTTCCATGGTCTCAAGCTCAAATGAATTTTGCTATTTACAGGAACAAATCTTATAAGGACTGGTCCACGGTGATTCAAATTTGTTGTGTCTACCGGGCTTGGCAGCTCTCTCATCCCATTTAAGCACTATTGAGCCAACTTCAAAATGGGGATTTGAAGTCTTCTTGTCAAAACAGTCTTTGATTATTTTCTTGTGTTTCATCAGTGACTCATGTGCTTTTTCTCTTTTTTCTTCTACCTCCAACAATTTAGCAAGTCTGACTTGCATTGGGCCATTTTCCTCAATCTCAATTTGTTTTAATAATTGCAGAGCAGGAATTTCTAGGCTTAGTGGCATTACAGTTGGCTTACCATAGACCAATTCATATGGGGACATCTTTGTCACTTGCTTAGGTGTAATTCTATCAGCCCACAATGTAGTATTGAGCAATTTGTGCCACTCTCTTTAATAATTGGTTCCAATCCTCTTAATGAGTCTAATTAGGTTTTTGTTAGTAGACTCTGCGAGACCATTACCCTAAGGGTAATAATTTGAAGAGGTTTTCAAATAAATTCCATACCTTACTACAAACTCTGATATCTTCATTCCCAAAAATGCCTTAGCATTATCTAATATGATGGTACGAGGAGGGCCAAAATGAGCAGTAATGCTTTCCAGAAAGTCCAGTATTACCTTTTATGTTGCTTCCTTGAGTGGCACTACTTCACTCCATCTGGTAAAGTAATCAGTGGTTGTAAGGATCCATTTGTGTCCCATACTTGACATTGGATTGATCATACCATTGAAATTAGGACCCCATTGGGCAAAGGGCTCATCTATAATTATGGGGCTTAGGGGCATTGCTGCATTTCTTCTTTTTCCTGTATAGAACTGACAAGCTTGACACTCTTTGACCCACTGATAACAGTCTGTAAATAAAGTGGGCCAGAAGTATCCTACTTGAGTTATTTTTATTGTAGTGGTCCTTGCTGAAAAGTGTCCCCCTGAGACTCCATGATGCAGTTCATGTAATATTCTTTGGGTTTCATCTTTCTCTATGCATCTTAAAAGTATGCCATCAGTATTTCTTCTGAAAAGAACATGGTCAATTAATACAAAGTAGGACCCTTGATGTCAATAATACCTTCTCTTATCGTGGGAGAGACCATTTGGGAAAATCCCATGTTTCATAAACTAAATGCTATTTGTGACCCAGGAATTCTGATCAATCTCTTGGATTCTCAACACATTCTCACTTTCTGTTTCTACAGTCACCATTTTTTCCATGTCTTGGGCCATATATTGGCACAATCCTTTGCCTCTAACTAGCTTAGTGGATCTGACCTCCACATCATATTCAAGAATCTTTGTTATCTAGTTTGCTCTTTTCTCAGTGATCTCACCTTCCATAATGTATTCCCTCACACTAGGATGAGCCACTAATATCAGAATCTTGTTCCCTGTGACCATGTGTCTAAATTTCTTAAGGGATTTTACCATGGCATATGCTTGTTTCTCCACAAAATTATATCTGGCCTCATATTCCCTAAGAGTCCTAGAGAAAAATGCTATTGGATGTTCTTTTTGTTGGTCATCTTTTTGAGTTAAGACAGCAGCAACACTGAACTCACCTCCATACACATACATTATAAAAGACTTAGAGAAGTCTGGGTTTCTCAGTACTGGGGCTGTTGAAATGGCTTTCTTGACTTCCTCAAAAGCATGTCTCCCTTCTACAGTCCATTTGAAAACAAGGTCCTTCTTTAGCAATAGTGTCATAGGTCTAATCAGTCCTGCAAAGTCAGCTATGAACCGGCTGACAAAATTGATCTTCCCCAGGAAGGACTGAACAACCTTCTTATTGACTGGCAGAGACAAGTTCATTATGGCAGTGACTCTTTCTAGATCAATAGACACTCCTTTTGACACTATATGCCCTAACAGTTTGCCCTGAGGTACTGCAAAGATACACTTCTTGGGGTTCAGGGATATTCTGAACTCTTGACATTTCTTAAAGACAGCCTCTAAATGATCAAAATGATCAACAGCATTTTTAGAGAAAATAGTGAGGTCATCAAGATAAATCAGAATGATTTTGTTTATGAGCTCCCCAAATGCGACATCCATTGCTCTTTGAAAAGTGGCTCCAACATTTGAAAGGCCAAATGGCATCTTGGCATATGCAAATGTTTCCCATTTTGTAGTAAATGCAGTCTTATGTTGGTCTTCATCAGCCAACCAAATCTGATTGTATCTAGAGAAACCATCTAGCAAGGAAAATCTCTCTGATCCAGCCACAGTCTGTAAAATGTGTTCCATACAGGGCAGGGGATAATGATCTTTCAAGGTTGCTCTGTTCAGATCCCTGAAGTCTACACAGAGCCTTATGTCACCATTCTTTTTCCTGACTGGCACTAGATTGGATACCCAGGTTGAGTGTTTGATTGGAAAAATTATTTTTGATTCTAAGAGCTTCTGTAACTCATCCACCATTAGAGGTTCAATCCTTGGATTCACTGGCCTTTTCTTTTGTCTGACTGGTTTAGACCCTTCAGTTAGCTCTATGGTGTGCTAAATGATATTTCTATTATAGCCATGAAGGTCTTCATAGGTCCAGGCAATCACTCTGTCATATCTTTCACACAAGTCAATTAGTCTTTCCTTTTCTTTTGGGGTTGTGGAATTTCCAATTTTCAACTTCCTTCCTTCACTAACCTGGATTTCAGAATAATCTACTTTATCTGCTTGAAACCTCTTTTTCTCTAAGCTTACATCCTATGGGTCAAATAAGTTTTCTAAGGTAATCAGTCCTTTAGGGAGCTTATTTGACTTCAATTGAATAATTTGATCACCATATGCTTCTTCAATTTTGGGTTGCAACTGATCAGGAAACTCTCCTGACTGTTGCAAAAATGAGAGTACTTGAAAATCATTTTCAAAGACTTGCCAATTTTCATCATTATCTGGGATGGTTGGCCTTACTATAACTTTGACTGACTCATTGTTGACCAGTAGATTGGTTGCTGGATCAAACTTGAGCCAATCTGTACCATTCTATCTACCTCAGAATTTTGGGCTCTAGGGACTACTTCAATATTGAAAGCTTCAAAACCATCTATTAGGTCCCAAATTCTATGCCTATTAGATCTCATTCTTACATTTTTGGCTACTACCTTTTCTCTAATTTGTTTCACCACTAGTTCTAAATCTCCTTTTACTATCAGATTCTTTACTCCCTTTTTCTTGGCTAACATGAGTCCATGCACCAAGGATTCATACTCAGCATCATTATTGGTACAGGCAAATTGAAAATGGATGGCCCTTTAAATTTTCTCACCATTTGGGGCAGTAAGGCAAATTCCTACTCCAGCACCATTTTTACTTCTAGCCCCATCAAAATTTAGAGTCCAGATTTCTGAGTCCTTTTCAGATTCTTGAGTCTGTGGTGTTTTTTCCCTTAAGACATTTGGGATTTCATGGTCTTCATCAAATATGACATAAGTGCCTAAACCAATAGAGTCATAATTTCCATAGGGGTCACTTTGCATCATAGTCAACAACTGATTGTTCTCTTCCTCTTGTTGGTCATGTTCAGTCCAGTCCCCTAACTCTTCAACAAAGATTCTCTCCTCTGTATTTAACATAGCATGGGCTGCCTCTAATTTTGGGGTTCGTTCATTTGTAAAATGATCTTTAGATAATGACTCAGACAATATTTTCATTTTTGCCTCATATTTGGTTCTTAGAATGAGGTGTGACCAATCTAGTGACATGTAACCTCCTATCTTTGCTGTAAAATCTCTAGATAGACATAGACCAAATACAGGAGGAATATCTATGACTACCACATCCTAATTCACAATTATATTAGGGCAAGTGTATAACTGCAACGGGAGCTGTTTAATTTTCCCTATTGTTTGCACTGATTTCCCATCCAACTGCATAACTCCTCTAGTAAGTGGCTCATACTTTATCTTTAAAGCATCTGCTATTTGTTTTGGCATTACAGTAGTACTGGCCCCGGAGTCTATCATTGCATTATGTAACAGTTTCTTCCCAACTATCAAAGTCAAATAAAAGGGCTCTAGTTTGGATTTACCTACCTCAGGTGCATTGTTCAAAAGGGTTGTTGTCTACAGAGGTACAGTACCTTTGAGTTGTGGCTTTTCTTTATCAGCAGACCCTCCTTTAGCACCAGTATGTTTAGGGGTCTCTTGACCTTGTAGAGCCTCTTGCAACAGCATCTTTTGCTTAGGAATAGCTAACATGTCCCATATTGACACATGTGTTGGGGTTCTTTTTAGCTGATCCACCACATTCACAGGTCCTAATGCTTGGGCTTTTGAGTAATAAGGATGCCTTGCTTTTTCTTGAACTTGTCCAGAGGCTACTTGATTCTACATAGGCTGGGGAATTTCTTGTCTAGCAGCTGTGTTTTGATGACCTTGAAATGGAGGGGCCCCCATGATTTCATTATTTGTGACTTTAGGTTGTTCCATCATTCTCCTCTTGGCTCTAGTATAGTAATCTGATTGTACCAATGGCTTCTTAGAAGTAGATGCTTCATTCAAGAACACTGACTCTTCATCTTCAATCCATGAAAATAAAGCATGTTCAGGGGCTATTTCCTCTTCCTATTGTAGGGACATTCCTTGCATCTGAGGCACTAGGACTACATTTTGTATACCAAGAGACTGATAGGGTTGAGTGTTAGGAGTTGCAAATTGTCCTTCTACTCCTCTCTACTCTGCTATCTTTTGCTGTAAATTTCCCTTGGGGCAATCCCTGGACATATGGGCATTGTTACAAGGAAAACACCAAGCATTTGTGCTATCTACAAAATTATTTTGCCCTGGAACCATCTCCCTGTTGGGATTAGGAGGAATAGTCTGCAAGGGTGTAGGAACTGTGACTAACTGATTTGATGGCTAAGGGTTAGCCTGCCTTTGAAAGCCTTGATACTGATTTGGCTAAAATGGAGGTTTATTTCCTTCGTATCCTTGATATTGGGGTTTTGGATAAGGATTTTGTTGTCTCTTCAGATTGATATCTCATTTGAAAATGTTCTTAAAATGTTTTTGACATCATCCATTTCAGATGATTGAACAGGGGGAGTTACTTTAGCAGGTTACTGAGGAAAAGAATACATGGACACAGGTGGGTTCATAGGATTAGGAGCTTCTTGAGGCAATGGCAAGGTAATTTCTGGGAACATGGGCATAGGAGGCCTTGGGCATAGTTTTCCAGCATCTATTAAGTTGTTTTCAGCCTTGATTGCATACTCATAAGCTTCTGGTAGTGTCTAACCTCCAAGGGACTGGATCATCACTGATATATCTGAATTCAAAGCTTTAAGGTAAAATACAATAGCCATACCTAGTAATGGTCTTGCTGTAGCAGGAATTCTCTCCCAAGTCTTTTGAAATCTTGAATTGAAGTCAGTCATTGCTTCTTGTGGTGCCCTCTTAATAGTGATCAATTGTTGCAGCAAAGAAGATTTATCACCCTTCTCCTTAAATCTTGCAAAGAAGGCATCACCCAACTGATCCCATGTAGAGATTGTGTTTGGGGTTAAAGATCTATACCAGTCCAAAGCCTTCCCCTTGAAAGAAGTTGCTAACAATCTTATGGCCACATTCTGTTGAGTGATCACATGTATTGCACAGACATAAGATACATCTTGCAGATGCTCCTCAGGTGTCTTGAAATCTTCCCCACTGAATTTAGGTAGAGCCTTCAGAGCATTAGCTGGGATAGGATCCCAAGTGGCTAGCGGTACTAGGAGAATCAGAGGACTGCCAGTTTTCCAATTTGCATAATTCATGGGGGCTATAGGTGCTCCCATGTTTGCTCTTGGTGCTGCTGCAAACTGATTGACTCTTCTCCTTGGATTAGCTATCAGTGGTGGAAAAAGAATCCTTGGATTAGCAGCAGATTGAGCTCTTGTTACAGGTCCATAGCTCTGACTTCCTGTGGCTTTCTGGCTCATACCATCTTGACAAAAACTTCAAGAAATGGTCCCACCGAGCGTACCAAAAACTGTTGATGTGTAAAATTGCGCAGGTTCCAACACCAACATGGGAAGTTTCAGGGATGTGGGACTTACTACCTGAAACAACCTCTAGATTTTAAAGAAGCTAGCTCTTCTCTACTTTAAATGGGTTTTGAGAAAAGGGGTAGAAATTAACAGAAATAAAGATACAGTTAAAGCAAATCTATCTATGGCGATGTGCCTGAATGATAAGTATCTCTCTCAACTTAAGCACAGTGAAGCTATCCTCAAGATTCAGTTACGTTAAAGAGCAAATGTTGCATGATTAACATAAACAGATATAATGAATAAACTCAAAGGCTCACAAATAAACAATTTACAATGACATAGAAAATATCAACCAAGGCACAGAACTCTATCTTTCTCATTAATTTTCCAGTAATATAAGAGGCACAGATACTTGCACAGTTACATTTACTTTCTGAATCAAGAATAACAAACTAAAGGCAAAATAATATTACTGGTCATAGCAAAAAGTCTCAAACTCTCTTAAATCTCTGATAGAAAATATCTCTAGCAAAATTATCTATAAATGGATCCTGGCGATTACCAATGTTACATATTTATAACACAAGATCGGCTCTAGATTGTCTGCACAATCAAATCCCAAAGGTCTAACTGAACTGGAGCTAACTGGAAGTCTCTGACACTTGAAATCTTTTAGATCCGCAAATAGTTACAATAACTGCAAGTCCATTGGTTGTGACAAAATACGTGTGGCACGTCTCCTTCTAATAAAGAACAGACACTTGGTGGCTTCCACACTCCCTAAACAATGAACTCTGAGACACATGGCAGCATCCGCACTCATATTACTTGAAACTTCTTTACTTCTCAGGAGAAACAGGAAACTGACACATGGCAGCATCCATAGCACTTAGAAACAATACGTGTCTCGCTCCACAACATTTTACTTAACTGTGTCTTTTATATTCAGGAGGTTTCGCCTGTGACATTTGGCGTGATCCGTAGTAACTACAACTTTATTATCTATGAGAAATGGGACCCACAACACTTACCGCTCGGTAGCTTTCAAAAGGAAAATAGGGACAAGTGGCACCTTCTACTATCACTATGAATCTATACGTGGCACCTTCTGCGCTCTTGAAACTCTTTAAGAGACTTGCACGGAGATTGACACTTGGCGACGTCCGCAGCAACTACAACTTTATTATTAACACTGTGGAAAAGTTAGAATTGAGACTTTAAAACTGGGGACCCACCTCCATCCTTCACTAAACGATGAAACATAAGAACCAACCCGCGGGAGCTGACACATGGCGAGTTCCATTGCTACCATAAAGGACACATGGCACCTTCCATGCGCACACAAAAAATTTTAAATAAACTTTGAAACTCAAGCGGAAACTGACACTTGGCAAGTTCCATGACTAGTAACTTTAGACAATATTGAAATACCTTCCACCATGTGGCACGATCCACATTAAAGTTATAACATAGAAACAAAAGTGCGGCTAGAACTGAGGCTCAACACTTGGCAAGTTCCACGCTACTCTGAGACTTTGGCAAAAAAAACCCTTGCGGAAACCCTCGCGGTGATGCAAAAACTTTCACAGGAACACTCGCAGAGGCAAAAACTGAAACCCGCTATAACTCGCTGATGCGCTACAACTGAAACAAAATGTAGAGTATTTAACTCTACAACCTACTAACTCCACCAGTCCTCATGCCTCCAATACTGAGAAAGCCCCTTCTATTGTACATATCAATAATGTCTTCAGCACTAGGGACACTCCTAGCACAAAATGATGAAGAAGGCAAGGAAAGAGCTATCATTACATAAGCAGAACATTAGTGGGGTACGAGCTAAATTACAGTCCTATAGAGCATGCATGCCTTGCAATGGTCTTTGCCACTCAAAAATTGCCTCATTACATGTTGAACCATAAAACAAAGCTCATTGCAAAGATTGATCCTCTCAAATATTTTCTCAATAAGGTAGCATTGACAGGTCATTTGGCTAAAATGGGTCATGATATTGAGCGAATATGACATAGAGTACATCAACCAAAAAGCCATAAAGGGACAAGTAATTGTAGACCAACTAGTAGAGGCACCAACTATAGCATATCATCCCTTGGTCATAGATTTTTTGGATGAAGCAATTTTTGCAATGGAAGTTCCAAAAATGTGGACACTATTCTTTGATGGTTCTTGCACAAGTCATGGTTCAGGGGCCAAAATTCTTTTCATCACTCCTCAAGGATATGCTATCCCTAAATTATTCAGGATTGCATTTTCTTACACAAACAACATAGCAGAATATGAGGCCTTACTCACGGGGTTACGCATGGCCATCAATTGGAAAATCAAGATTTTGCAAGTCTTCGGTGATTCCTAACTTGTAATCAAGTAGGTCAATGACGAATATGACACAAAAGATGGGAAGTTAATTCCCTACAAGAGAATGGTTGACAACTTCAAACTCTACTTTGACACAGTGGTCTTCAATCAAATCCCCAGAGTACAAAACAAGGTTGTGTCACGTCTCATTTTTATGGACTATCTTATTATTCTAGATTAATAGTGAACATTTACCATGATTGTTTTACTTTGAGTAAGTTCCACATGTGTGAAGGTAATTATCGTGAAGTTATATTTTAGTAAATTAGAAAGATGATTTAAATATTAAACATTATTGATAAGATTATGATGTTTTGCTTCGTCTATATTTTTGGGAACTAACCTATTGACGTCGAATTGAGTACGAATGAATGCAGGTACTTGTCAAAGATGTTGCATTTTGAATGGTTATTATGCATCATTGTGTGGATGATAAATATGATTGATGGTTAGATACTTAGAAAAATATTATGTTATTAATTATTAATGAAAATCCTTTTTTTGAATGGATGATTTGATTATAA
Organism: Cunninghamia lanceolata; assembly: GCA_027924645.1. Lineage (NCBI taxonomy): Eukaryota > Viridiplantae > Streptophyta > Pinopsida > Cupressales > Cupressaceae > Cunninghamia > Cunninghamia lanceolata. The sequence continues at coordinate 2,118,918 of BSBN01000609.1, forward strand.
TAATAAAATGTCTTTCCAAATTATATGTTTTAATTGGTGTATTGTATTTTTAAATGGTAAATATATATGTGGTTGTATTTTATATATGTATTAAATAAATAATAATAAATGTTTTCTATAGATGTTTGGAAGACAATATGTAAAATAGATATATATATATATATATATATATATATATATTTCTCTTCTTGATTTATTTAAAGTCATTGTATTTTAGTAAAAATAGTTAAAATTCTGTTAATAATATCATTATTATATTTAGAGTTTTAAATAAAAAGAATTAAAAGCAACTTACTTGTTGGTTCTAGGGCATACAACTGAGAGGGGGGGGTGAATCAGTTGTATAAAACTTCTTGTTCTTTCAAACACTTGATTCTTTGTTGTTAGTTAGCAGCATATCAATTAATCATCCATGAAAGCATAATACATAAACACAAGAGAAGATAAGCATCAACACATTGAACACCAAGATTTTGACATGAAAAACCCGGTTAAGGGAAAAACCACGGGGTGATTAACCCAAGAATTATTCTCTATTAGAAGAATAAAGAAAGATGAATGGCACATGCCAATTAGGGCTCACTGCCTGAGCACACTGCTCACAAAGAGGCCCACTGCCTACAAGGAGACACACTGTCTACAAAGTGATAAAAATCACAGTCTTGAACTGGAGAATGACATCTCTACCATGTCCGGATCAGTTCCAATTAAGCCCAAAACCTCTGTTCTGCCTTTCGCACTTCTCTTCGCTATGCCACACTCATCCACACACACCACACTTCGAAATGAACTCACAGACCGTTATTTATACAAGACATCGACTTAGGATCAAACATCTAAGTCGGCAAACAATCATAAGAGTATCCGCAAGATGAATAACACATCCGGTCAGCCACCACAAGAACATTCGTAGGATGAACAACTCATCCGGTCGGCTAAACAGAGCAAGAACTTCATCCGGAAGAATAACTTCAATTCTGGGCTCTACTATCAATGCAGATCAACAACACAACCTCAACACGATCCAGAAAACTTCACAAGCCTACCTGAATGTCCGGATACATCCGCACTTCCTTTACTTGCTGGAATCTCGTCTTCCTCATCCGGAACAGTCTGTCGCCACTGTAGAAGGTACTTCTGGACCTTCAAATCATACATTATCAATGTGGACCAATGACACAACCTCAACATGATCCAAGAACCTTCACAAGCCTGTCTGAATGACCAGGTACGTCCGCATTTCCTTTACTTACTGAAATCTCTTATCCTCCTTATCCAGAACTTCAAGAACACAGTCTGTCACCACTGTCATAATGCAAGAGGTACTTCCGGACCTCCAAATCATACACAACTCAAGATGGCACATCACAAGGACATCCCAAATACTCTTTCCAATCCGCAGATTAGGATTGTACAATTCCGGACCTCACCGGACCTTTCTGTGATCCTCTGTCACCTCTAAGCACTTGCCGGAACCGGTTCCACACAGACAGCCATAACTTCTTTAGGTCTTCATGCGGACCTCTGAAAAACTTGACTAAAGCATCTCAAGACTCATATCTGCAAACCCTTTAATCCGCATCCTCTGGTTCTCAACCTATCCAATATATTTGCCTTCTTCTCATCATTGTTCTTCACTGTTCCTGACTGAGGGTAATTTTCTCAATATCCTCAACACACAGCTCATCCAATCCTTCTTGTCAATGTAATATGAGTATGTTGACATCAATGACAACACTGGTTCACCTCATACTTGCAACAATCTCCCCCTTTGTCATTGATGGCAACATATGATGTGAAAAACCATCAAGACAAGAACTTCTCCTTTCTGTCACAGCTCCCCCTATCAACAACAACTTTTTACATGTCTTCTCTCCCCCTTTGATCATTAACCACTTGTTTTTCATATGTCTTCTCTCCCCCTTTGAGATCAATGGCAAAGGGCTCATACTTGCAATTCTAATACATCAGAATCATACCAGCTACTCCCCCTTAGTAGCAGCTCCCCATCATCAATCCAGATCACAAGATATGACTGTGATATCCACCAGACTGATGCACATCAGTGCATCTTAGTTCATCACCGGAGGGGCCATGACCCCTAACTTCTCCCAGAGATATTCAAAAGAGTCCTTGGGAAGAGGTTTTGTAAAGATATCTGCAATCTGATCCTTGGAGGGAACATACTCCAATCTGACTTCTTCCTTGTTTACTTGTTCTCTCAAAAAGTGAAATTTGATAGATATGTGCTTAGTCTTAGAATGCAATACCAGATTCTTAGAAATATTAATTGCACTTGAATTATCACAGAAAATTGTGATAGGCTCCTCATATTCAACTTTGATGTCTCTTAGCATCTGCTTCATCCATAAGATTTGAGTGCAACTACCTGCTGCTGCAATGTATTCTACTTCAGTTGTAAACAGAGATATTGCATCTTGTTTCTTGCTTAGCCAAGAAACCAATCTCTTCCCCAAAAAGAATGCTCCACCACTAGTGCTCTTCCGGTCATCCACATCTCCTGCCCAATCTGCATCTGTGTAAGCATGAAGAGAGAAATCCGGATCTCTAGGGAACCATAGACCATACTCAACTGTTCCTTTCAAGTACCTAAAAATTCTTTTGATTGCCATAACATGAGATTCTCTAGGATCAGCCTGGAATCTTGCCACAAGACCAACAGCCTGCATTATATCTGGTCTAGTTTGAGTGAGATACAACAATCCACCAATCATTGATCTATACTTTGTCTGATCTGCCTTTGGAGAATCATCATCTTTGCTTAACTTACATCCGGTTGCCATAGGAGTGTTCATAGGCTTTGAGTCTTCCATACCAAATTTCCTTAACAATTCTTTCACATATTTGGTCTGAGAAATGAAGATCCCTTCCTTTGTTTGAGTAATTTGCAGACCCAAGAAGAAATTCATTTCACCAAGCATAGACATTTCAAACTCACTTTTCATCTAATTTGCAAAAGTTTTGCACATACTATCTCTTCCTCCAAAAATGATATCATCCACAAACACTTCAACAATCAAAATGTTTTCATGATCAATTTTGAAATATAAGTTACTGTCAGCAGTACCTTTGTTGAATCTAATCTACACAAGATGCTTATCCAACCTTTCATACCATGCTCTTGGGGCTTGCTTCAATCCATACAAAGCTTTCTTCAACTTGCAGACCATATCATCATTATCAGACAATTGAAATCCATCCGGTTGTTCAATGTAGACTTCTTCTTCCAGATCACCATTCAGGAAGGCAGACTTGACATCCATCTGATATACCTTGAAGTCTTTGAAGGCAGCAAATGCAAGAAGTAATCTGACTACTTCAATTCTTGCCACCGGAGCAAAAGTCTCTTCAAAGTCAATTCCTTCTATTTGAGAGTAGCCTTTGCAGACCAATCTAGCTTTGTTTCTGATTACTTCACCAGCTTCATTTAGTTTGTTCCGGAAGACCCACTTGGTTCCAATTACATTCCTGTCTCTAGGTCTGGGAACAAGATCCCAAGTATGATTTTTCTCAATTTGCATCAATTCATCTTCCATTGCTTTGGTCCAGTTTTCATCATTGCAGGCTTCATTTATTGTTTTAGGTTCAATCTTTGAAATCAGACAACATTCATCCTGATTTTGAGCAACATTCCTTCTAGTTTGTACACCTTTGCTTTTGTCACCTATGATCTGATCTTCAGAGTGGTTCAGTCTTACATACCTTGGAATTTTGGGAGTAACCTGCACTGTTGCTTCTTGATCAGGCTCATTCAAACCTATCTCTTCTTCCTGATTTACCGGATCAGGCTGACTCTGTCTCACCGGAGAGGATTGAGGTCCTTGAACACTGTCTTGGTCATCTTCATCAAACTCATAAAATCTTGAAGGCTTCTCAATTCCTTCATCAACTTTCACATTGGTGCTTTCTATCATCTTCCTCAATCTCTTATTGTAACACCGGTATGCTTTGCTTTGAGTGGAGTAACCCAAGAAAATTCCTTCATCACTTCTAGCATCAAACTTTCCTAGATCTTCATCTCTTTTAATATAACACTTGCTACCAAATACTCTGAAATATTTCAAAGTAGGAGTGATGCCAAACCAGAGTTCGTAGGGGGTCTTACCGGTGTTGTTTCTGATTTGAACTCGATTGAGAGTGTAGACTACAGTGCTGATAGCTTCCTTCCAAAACATTTGAGGAACATTTGCTTCCAACATCATTGTCCTGGCAGCTTCCTGAATGGTCTGGTTCTTTCTCTCAACCACTCCATTCTGCTGTGGAGTCCTAGGAGCAGACAACTGTCTCCTTATACCCTGCTTCTCACAAAAATCAATGAACTCACCAGATGTAAATTCACCACCTCTATCAGACCTTAGACACTTTAGTTTCAATCCGGTTTGATTCTCTACCATAGCTTTGAAGATCTTGAACTTCTCAAATGCTTCTGATTTTTCTTTTAGAAAGGTAACCCACATCATCCGGGAATGATCATCAATTAACAACATGAAATATCTATCACCTTGCAGACTCTTGATTCTTGTTGGACCACAGAGATCAGTATGTACTAATTCCAACAATCCGGTAGAAGACTAATCTTTGCTTTTGAAAGAGACTCTGCTTTGTTTACCTAGCTGACATTCTTTGCACAAACTATTTGTAGGTTTCATCAATTTTGGAAGATCTCTTACGGCCTGTGTATTGCTTATCTTGATGATGTTATCAAAATTTACATGGCACATTCTTCTATGCCATAACCAACTCTGATCAATTTGAGCAAACAAACAACTTTTATTTGAACCAACCAGATGAAAGATATTACCTTTTGTCTGAGTACCGGATGCAATCTCAATTCCGGAGCTTGTAAAGATTCTGCATTTTCCATTTTTGAACCGGAGATCATAGCCTTTGTCCACTAACTGACCAACACTAAGAAGATTGTGCTTCAATCCTTCAACATACAGTACGTTACCTATTTTGCTCTTTCCATCGAAGGAAATAGTTCCCCTACCTCTGATTCTGCCAGCAGAATTGTCACCAAACTTTACCATTCCTCCTTCATACCTTTCCAAATTCAAGAACTTATTCTTGTCACCAGTCATATGGTGAGAACATCCACTGTCAATAACCCAATCATCCTTTTCTTCCACTTGAGCAGCCAAAGCTTTTTCAACAACTTTGTGATTGATAGATTCAGAGAGTATTGAATCTTCTTCCTTGATGGCAATAAACACCCACTCATTTCCGGATTTGCTTCCTAGTTCTGATTCATCATCTGTTACTCCTTCATTGTCATCTTCTTCGTGAACATAATAGCAATTCTTTTGAAACCTTTGTCTGTTAGTATTAGACCTTGCAGATCTTTCCGGACATCTTGAAGCAAAATGACCAATCTTATTGCAGTTGAAACACTTAAAGGGTAGTTTTCCTTCATACTTACCGGATCCTCTTGGCAGTCTCTTTGCAATGAGGGCTTCAAGTTGAGCTGTTTCTGCTTCTTCTTCTTCCATGTCTCTTCTTGCTTGATCATACCATGACATTTTCCTTGATGAGTTTTCTCCCGGATCAAATCTCTGTTTGCCTTTCACATAGGCACTGGCTTTGAAAGCAGATTCAGTCTTGGGAGGATCATCTCCAAACTCGGTCATTTCAAATGCAGCTAGTTTGCCAGCCAGTTGTTCTCTTGTGACAGTTGTGTGGGCTCTGAATTCATCAATGGCAGCAACCTTGATTTTGTAGGCAGCAGGAAGGGATCTTAGGATTTTGCAGACAATCTCATTTTCATCTAGAGTTCCACCAGCATTTCTAATTCCACATACCAGCTCATTCACTCTTGGCATAAAGGTAGTGATGTTTTCATCATCTCTCATTTTCAATCTTTCAAATTTCCCTTTCAGACTTTGCAACCTTGCACTTTTGACAAACTCATCTCCTTCATACAGAAGTTCCAGTTTAGTCAGGATCTCATATGCAGTTGGTAGGTCAATAACATTCGAGAGATCTGAGTCATTCAATGCGCTTAGAAGAGCTTCCTTGGTCCGCAGATTGTTTTCAGCTTCTGTGATTTCATTCAGAGTTGTCGGACCACCTTGTGGAGGTACATATGGTTTTGAAACCATAGCCAAGTATGCTTTTCCCATACATTCCAAGTGACACTTCATGCGACCTTCCCAGAGAGTGAAGTTGGTTCCATCGAACTTTGGACTATCCTTCTTGTATGACGACATCCTGGATCTCCTCAAGCGGTTAAGCTCCTATCAGAGGAACTTAGCTCTGATACCAATTGTTGGTTCTAGGGCATACAACTGAGAGGGAGGGGGTGAATCAGTTGTATAAAACTTCTTGTTCTTTCAAACACTTGATTCTTTGTTGTTAGTTAGCAGCATATCAATTAATCATCCATGAAAGCATAATACATAAACACAAGAGCAGATAAGCATCAACACATTGAACACCAAGATTTTGATGTGGAAAACCTGGTTAAGGGAAAAACCACGGGGTGATTAACCCAAGAATTATTCTCTGTTAGAAGAATAAAGAAAGATGAATGGCACATGCCAATTAGGGCTAACTGCCCAAGCACACTGCTCACAAAGAGGCCCACTGCCTACAAGGAGACACACTGTCTACAAAGTGATAAAAATCACAGTCTTGAACTGGAGAATGACATCTCTACCATGTCTGGATCAGTTCCAATTAAGCCCAAAACCTCTGTTCTGCCTTTCGCACTTCTCTTCGCTATGCCACACTCATCCACACACACCACACTTCGAAATGAACTCACAGACCATTATTTATACAAGACATCGACTTAGGATCAAACATCTAAGTCGGCAAACAATCATAAGAGTATCCGCAAGATGAATAACACATCCGGTCGGCCACCACAAGAACATTCACAGGATGAACAACTCATCCGGTCGGCTAAACAGAGCAAGAACTTCATCCGAAAGAATAACTTCAATTCCGGGCTCTACTATCAATGCGGATCAACAACACAACCTCAACACGATCCAGAAAACTTCACAAGCCTGCCTGAATGTCTGGATACATCCGCACTTCCTTTACTTGCTGGAATCTCTTGTCTTCCTCATCCGGAACAGTCTGTCGCCACTGTAGAAGGTACTTCCAGACCTTCAAATCATACATTATCAATGCGGACCAATGACACAACCTCAACATGATCCAAGAACCTTCACAAGCCTGTCTGAATGACCAAGTACGTCTGCATTTCCTTTACTTACTGAAATCTCTTATCCTCCTTATCCGGAACTTCAAGAACACAGTCTGTCACCACTGTCATAATGTAAGAGGTACTTCCGGACCTCCAAATCATACACAACTCGAGATGGCACATCACAAGGACATCCCAAATACTCTTTCCAATCCGCAGATTAGGATTGTACAATTCCGGACCTCACCGGACCTTTCTGTGATCCTCTGTCACCTCTAAGCACTTGCCGGAACCGGTTCCACACAGACAGCCATAACTTCTTCAGGTCTTCATGCGGACCTCTGAAAACTTGACTGAAGCATCTCAAGACTCATATCTGCAAACCCTTTAATCCGCATCCTCCGGTTCTCAACCTATCCAATATATTTGCCTTCTTCTCATCACTGTTCTTCACTGTTCCTGACTGAGGGTAATTTTCTCAATATCCTCAACACACAGCTCATCCAATCCTTCTTGTCAATGTAATATGAGTATGTTGAGATCAATGACAACACTGGTTCACCTCATACTTGCAACATTACTGTCATGTGCATGCGACAGTAAGTTAAATTAATTTGTTTTCTTTTTCTCAATTTAATAGGAAATTTGAGAGCTTCTCTTAAAGCAAACTCATGCAAACTAAAACAAAATCTCCTCTTATCTAAAAAGCAAAGGTAAACCTAAATGTTGAACGCCAAATATAGGGCAGTTTTGAAATAAAAGTAAGGGGTTTTTTGAAGAGAATATATAGAGAAATTAGAAAAAAAAAACCATTATTCTTTGGAGCGATTAGATGGGAGAGAAACAGAGGAAATAACAGAGAAGAACCACACTGCAACAAAACTAGAACGACAACAGGAACCAGTAGAGAGACTAGCATCTTCAGTAAGAATTGGCCTCTTTGGCACTGGATAATCAAGTATTTTTCCTTATCATAGGTGTACTAAAATAAATAATGGATTAAATCTACATGTTGGGTTTTTATTTATTCTTTACTTTGGCCTGTGAATATACCTTTCTAGCCTACAATCCATTCTTGTCACCAGCCAACTTATCTATGTTTCATGCATTTGGAACAACCTCTTTCTTTTCTTTAGCGTTGGCCTGGCTATAAGAAACTACCTGTGTTTTGTTGTTATTTCCCTCATCACCATGCATCAACCTCTTGATATGGATGTTAGGTCTCCTCAAATTAGTTTTACCTGTTAATCACTCAAGTCTGTGTTGCTATTTCTAATTACAACCGTTCCTCACAATATACTACCACCAGTCTTCAAAAACATGGCATCTAGACTAAGAAACTAATCCTCTAAAACTACCAACCATAGCATGTATTTACTGCCGCCAGCCTCTAGACTTGTTTGCTATTAATTCTCTCTATGGAATTGACCTTTGTTTATATAGGTTATTAAGTTCTTTAGAATCTGAAGCAACTTCCTTAATCCTCCTGCCACCAAGCTTATCAACCACGACAGTGATAATAAGTTGGACTACTTTTCTATTCACTATCTGTTGATCATTTTATTTTTGGTTTTAAGAAATGACAATTACCTCTCCTTGATAATTCTTTGATTGTCTAAAACCATGGATAAATCCCTAAACTTAGTGATATTATTTCTACCAAACATAAATTTGATGAATGTTATCTTCTATATGATGATTAGAATTAGTCTTTTAGGAAATCAACCTGTGCTTCATGATCAAATAAACTAGAAATAAGAATCTCATAAACTAGATAATAGTAAACTTATTTCTTTATTTGACTTGTTGTATACACATATTTTAAACATTAGTAATGAATAACAGTAAGAAGAATATAAATTTGTTCTTATTATTTTATTTTTTCTACAATTCCTATCATAGATACAATAGGAAGACTATTTTTATTGTTGTTTATGTACTTCCTATCACAGTTGTGATAGTAAGGTTTTTGATTAACTTGTGAGCTTATTTGGTTATAGATAAATGGACTGAGATATTTCCTGTCATAGATTTGATAGTGAGATTGCTTAAATGACTTAGAATACTTATTACATTGTGAATATGTTAGAGTGAATGAAATATGAACTAGGAAATGAAACTAATTTAATAGTTTTATAGATACATTTTGTGTAAATCAAATAATGGATTATTGCTTGAAAAGTGTGTTTTCATTATTGATGCATGGGAAAGGGATTAGAAATGGTCATAGGTGATTTTGGATTTATTTATTTTATTTATTCATTGATTTATCTATTTATTTATTTACTTGTTTATTTGGGGAAAGAAGGTAGATTTTTGTCTAGGAATGTGTTTGGGTTACTTTCTAGGCTAGGATGTTGAATGTGGATTATTAGAGATGGTTTTTCCTCTTTTTGGGAATTGAACCAAGTTATTATGTTAAAGGTTTAGATCTAAACGACCTGACATTGAAAAAGATGTTTATTTTGTCTAGCAAACTTATTTATATATATCTCTGCCACATCCTATTATGAGACAATCTGCATTTCATTATTTAGAATTACACATTTAGACACTAGGGTTGCATCAAGTGTTCCCTCCTTCTAGTTGTTTCAAGGTAGCTAGACATTTTGTGCAGGGCTGGGTTTCCTTCATTTCATGAAGGGATCTGGGGAAGTGTAATTACTTCATGGTTGGGTGGAAAAGCTCTCAGGCCATGTTCTTGTCTCTCAGCTTGCAGGTGGAGGACCACTTGGTTCGTGTGACTGATGAGTGTATTGATTCATTTATTCTTGTTGAACATAATTATTGGATATATTATGGCATGATTGTCAAAGGACTTTGTGTATGATTTCATAGTGCTTTTACCTGGGATGAGCATGTGACTTGAAGGATTTAATGACTTTATTTGATTTATATTGATGAGATTATCTTTTGCAAGATTTAATGATTCTTATGGACTCTTATTTATGAGGTTTCTATTTTGTGAAGATTTATTAACTTTATTGAATCTTATTTATGAGATTTATCTTTTACTTGTGATATTGTAATTTTGTAGATTAATTACACCTTTTTATCTTTTGCAGATTAATTACATCATTTTACTTTTGTTTCTTGTGATGTTGTATTTAAGTGGATTATTTACCTCATTTTACTTTTGTGATGGTTTGAGGGCTTTTACAAGCTGCTAATGTAATGGCTACAATAGGATCTCTCTTGGATATCCCAAAAAATGCTCCTCAATTTAAGTTCTTGGTGGAACAACTGTTGATCCCCACCTTCAACATCCCTGAATCGAAGCTAGTGTGTGAACACGTTGGTCCCACGTCTCCATGGTATAATGACATCTATACATGCATGCATGACCAAACCCTTCCCGTCGACCTATCCTCTAATCAACGCAAATCCTTCATTCACCAAGTTGCTAAATATGTCATCATTGGCAACACCCTCTACCATCGTGGCTTTGACAACATCCTCCTACGATGTCTCAATACTGAGGAAACACAAATGGCCTTACACAAGGTACATGAAGGTATATGCAGAGCTCACTCTAGTGGTCCCACTCTAGCCAAAAAGATCATAAGAGTTGGATACTATTGGCCCACCATGAAGAAATATGCATACCACTTCGCTAAGAAGTGTCGACAATATCAAATACACGAAGATCTTGTGCATGCACCCACTCAGGACTTACAACCACTAACATCACCTTGGCCCTTCTCTTAGTGGGGACTTGACCTTGTGGGAAAAATCCATCCCACCTTCGCCAATGGCCACAAGTTCATCATCACCTCCATAGAGTATTTTACAAAGTGGATCAAGGTAATTCTCATGACATACATTACCGATAAACAGATTGCTAAATTCATTCTCAATTACATCATATGCTAGTATGGTGTCCCTCAATCTATTGTAATGGATAATGGTTTCCCTTTCAAAAATCAAGATATCCGTGAACTATGTGAAAGATTCCATATCCAACACCATATCGCCACTCCCTACTATCCCCAAGGCAATAGTCAAGCCAAGGCATCTAATAAGACTATCAATGATGTTGGTTGTGACTGGCACATACAACTCAATCCTGCCTTGTGGGCCTACCGCACTAGCATCCGCACACCCACAGGAGCTACTCCATACTCACTCATCTATGGTTTCGAAGCCATCTTACCCATCGAGGTCAAGTTACCTTCTCTAATAGTATCACTGAAACAATTTGTGGATGATGAAGGATACAGAGTATCTAGGTTACATGAGTTGGAGTTACTAGATGAAAGAAGATAAAATGCACTGGCTCATATACAAGCATATCAAAATAATCTCTTTCGTAGTTACAATAAGAAAGTTAAGGTGCGATAATTTAATATTGGAGACTTAGTCCTAAAAGAGAATCCCAAGAATTGGTTGGAATGAGAGAAACTGGGAAAATTTGAGCCAAATTGGCTAGGTCATTATGTCATCATAGCTGAATATGGATCTAGAGCATATCAACTAGCTACTCCCGAAAGTGAACCATTGTCAGAGCCAATCAACAGCATGCATCTTTGCAGATATTACACCTAAGTCAAAAAATACAAAAAAATCAAGAAAGCAAAAAAATAGTCTAATAGTGAAAACCACTCCAGTGGCATTATTAGATAACAAAAACAATAGTAAAGAGAAATAATTCATCCAATAGTGAAAACCACTCTGTTGGCGCTTTGGATAAGTACCATGGTGAAAACCTAGCAACTAGGTGCCATGTGTAGTTAGTCTTCACTCCATTGTCTACCATCATTCTTTCTTGTCTTTTACTTTCTACAATCAAACCTACATAGTCATTGTCGTTATCCATGTCATAATCTACAATAAACCATATCGTCCTTCTCATGGCCTAAAAATAAGTTGACATTCAACATCTTCCCTACTTTCTTAACACTTCGTCATCATCACATCCCGTCTTGGTAATAACTTTGTCCTATACCTAATTGGGGGCAAATCCTGATCCTAAAAATTAGTCTTGGAGGACACCTTCCGTATAAACTCAAAAATCCAAAAACATCAAATATTCTCAAAAATCCAAAAACATCAAATATTCCCAAAAATCCGAAAACATCAAATATTCGCAAAAATCCAAAAACATCAAATATTCTCAAAAATCCAAAAATATCAAATATTCCCAAAAATCCAAAAACATCAAAAACATAAAAAATCATAATAATCAAATAATCAACCAAAAACCCCAAGCAATAAATAGTGTCAACCCACCAAGTCAAACTACATCGCCTCTAAGCTTTCACGTAGGCAAGGCCATCTTCGATGAGCCCCCGAGGCTTTCCCCCCTTAGGTCTTAGGTCACACATAGTCCAAATGGTTGAACTACATTGTCTCTGTGCTTTCACATAGGCAAGGCCATATGCGATGAGCCCCTGAGACATTAGGTCAGTCCCTTAGGGCCTGCTGAGTTGGCCTCGAAATAAATGGTCCCTTTGCTACAATGGACACTTTGATCAAATCAAGATAGTTAAATCTTTTACAAGAAATATGCACTTGAAACCAATCCCAAAATTAAAAAGACAAGCTATCCAATCAGCCAAACTAATCAATCACCTAGTGATGATCGTACGTCACTATCAACTATCACATATCTTACATAGAATGGGGCATCGTCAAAACTAGGATTCTATGCCTTATATGACATGCATCATTTCTTAAATCAGACATTAACAATCATCACATGCCAATTATCTCACATCTTGTGGCATCCTTGAAACTAGACCACATGTATTATATGAAATGTCACAATCCTGTCACTTGCCTTATATAGGTGGTTGCATTGTCGAAACTAGACTTAACATCTTATACGACATTCTTCCTATCCTGAAACCAGGCCCTACTCATCTAATCATAATTAAACAAACAAACACATATCACTCGGCACATGATCTAATGGTTGCTGACTCTGTTGGTCTAGTCCATCTTTTCTTTTACTAGATTGATCTTTGGTCTTATTCTTATGCTTCTCAAGGTAGTCCCTAAGTGATGAAGAGAAGTGATGATAGAATAAGACCTTTTTCTTTGATTTATGTTTGTGGTTTGTCTTGGCAAAATAACTGGGGCAACTAAGTTCCTTGCGTGAGATTGAGATTCTATTGGGTGTGAATCAAATAGATCAAATTTATTTAATTATGGGTACAATTATTCTTCCCCTTCAAATAAATTAAATAAATTGACCAAATTTATTTAATTTAATTCCCTCACACCTCATCATATTTTCAAATTTAAAATTCCCTCTTGTCCTTTTGTGATAGGGAAACCTTAATCAATCCTCACCATTCATTTCCCTCTAAAGTCAACATCAAATCTCATCCCTTCATTCAACCCTAGTCTTCTATAAAACCACTCCTCTAGCCTCATTTTGACACTTACAACTTGTTAGCTTCCAAGATTTTGCTAAGTCAACACTTGAGCTTCTCATGATTGTTGCAGGTCTACAAATCTGAGAACATTATAGTAAAGTTGAGGAGAACAATGGAGGGAATACACAAGTAGCTTAGGAACTTAGTTTATTTTCTTTGTTTGAAATGTTTCTAGGTTATTTGTATTCCATTAAGGAGTTAGGGCTTGCATGAAATGTATTTTTCATGTTCTGATGTTTTACCATAGCTTACAATGCCAATTCTTGTTGGGGGGCTAAAGTGTCTCTACCTCGGCCATGTCCTCATCTTCAACATGTACCTGTGCTTAGTCACACTCAATCTTGTATTAATAGGTTAGTCCCAAAAATCAATAGCCAAAGCTAGATAAGATATACATCCATAATTTTACCAATAATAGTTGGTCATCAATCGACTTTCAATTTTTTATGCAAAATATCAACTATTTTACCTTTCACACATGTGGAATCACTCATAGTAATTCAATCATAGTAAATGTTGAATAACTGAAATTATAATAAGAGTCCAAAAACAAGATGTGACACATGCTAGAAAAATATGTCTTCTCCAAAACAGGAAACTATCTGCACAATTAGAGAAGAGGAACTAGGAGAGGATATGATCTAAATAGCATCTAAAAACACAGGAGATGAAGTGATGACCTCAGTGCCATCAAAGATGAAATGAATGTGCTCCAAAGTATCCTCCAAATTAGAAATGTGAGACTTCACAAACAAGGATGAGATGTTTGATAGATAGGAATCCCAATGTGGTGGATAAGGAAGATTGAGATTGACCTGCAAATCATTGGGAGTCATGAAATTGACAACACTAGACTCAGATGAGCAACAAGTGATGAGGAATATGTGATCTCAACAAGAGGATAAAATATCTTGATGAGGAGTTTGATGAGTTGATGTGAAACTTGATTATGATTTTCTTTCTCATGTTGATAACTCCCACAATAAATACATTTAATTTTATGCTAATAAATGAAGCCCATTGAAGCAAACTAAACTTTTCCTGAAGCCAAAATGTCCAGAATATCAAACATAAGCCATCAAATCAACAAACTAAATAAAAGCTACCTAGGGTTGAATTTGGAAAAATTACATGAGTTGCTATGTAGATCTCATTAATACGTTTCCAATGGCTATTCATTAGTGAGAAATGAAGATTTGTGGCGAAAGAACTGAGCTCGAAAGTTTAAAAATAGTCTAGACTTCTGATAGAAAAAACATATGGACAACAGTAAAATCAAGAGTTGAGACCCATACCACTAGAAAGAACATGGAACCATCTTTTTGATGCCTATTTGTTTGCAAAAATATGACTCCGTATGCAAATGTTATGGTCATATCCATAAAATTTCTTCTTTAGGCTATGAAAAAAGAAACAACACAAAGCCCTAGGTGCCCAAATTAAAAAATTAATAAAATATTCATTTGTACCTTCTGTGCACAAAACTCGAGGCAGCACAGAGATTGAGGTGACATGGAAATCGAGATTAGTAGAAAAAATAATGGCATGAAAATCAAGGCAATCGTACGAAAATTCTAGCATGTAAATCGAGCTAGTTGTACAGAATTTTGCCTGCACAAAAATTTGAACCTCCAACAAAATGCCCAAATATTTTTCTAAACTCTGATTTCAATGTTTGGATAGGCAATTCTTGGGTTTCAATGCCTTCTAAGTGCAACCATGAGGTCCATTTTACACCAAGATGCATAGATTAATTGCTTATAGATGAAACCCTCTTAGATTAGAGAAGAAACTTGCAGGTGTAGTGCTTTGATACCATGTTAGAGTCACCAAAGACTCACAAGAGCCCATGATTCACCTATAGTACCTCTTCTACAAGAGAGAGAAACAAGACAACCAAAGACAATGTGCAAGAGAATGCAAAACAAAAGATCGAATTACCTCACTAAATTGATTGATTGAAATTACATGCAAGGAGATGAGTATAAATAGGTAAAGATAGAGGGGTGAGGTGGATTATCCAACCAATAGTAAATGGAACTCTAGATTCTCCTAGAAATAGTGTGGAGTAACTCCTATGGAAGAGTGTGACATTATGTACCTATATTAAAATACTCATAATTATTATCTACCTATGCAAGCTTAAATAAATGTGCAAGAAAAACCTATGAAAATAGGAAAATAAAAACCTACACTAACACCTCTCCTTAAGCATAGCTTAGGTGGATGTAAAGATGGGTCCCAACAAATAAAGCCATGTTAGGTACCCATGTACAAAGATTCCTAAAAAAGAGGATGGAGAGGATCAAGTGTCTCTCACAAGTAGAAGCAACTCCAAAGTCAATGAAAGATGCATGAGAACATAAGATAATCCATTGCCTGCATACAACATTCCTTCCCTTGGGAATAAAGAAATCCAATGGAGGATAAAGAAGCTTCTCCCACAAACTAGATGAAGAGGGAAACCAAATCCAAATGTGTGCTTCTAAATGCAACTCGTGTGACCTCATGTTGGAAAATGATGACTTCTCCAAAACAAAAATTGTCTACACAATCAGAGAAGAGGAACTAGGAGAGGATATGATCTGAACTGCATATGAAAACATAGAAGATGAAGTGATGAACTCAGTGCCATCAAAGATGAAATGCATGTCCTCCAAAGTATCCTCAAAATCAGAAATGTGAGACTTCAAAAACAAGGATGAGATGTCTAATAGATAGGAATCCCAGTGTGGTGGATCAAGAAGATTGAGATTGACCTGCAAATCACTGGGAATCATGAAATCAATGACACTAGACTTAGATGTAGCAATAGATGATGAGGAATATGTGATCTCAATAGGAGGAGAAAAGATCTCAATGGGGAGTTGGATGATTTGATGTGAAATCTTATTATAGTTTTCTTTCTCATGTTGATAACTCCCACAATAACTACATTTAATTTTATGCTAATAAATGAAGCCCATTAAAGTAAACTAAAAGTTTCCTAAAGCCAAAATGTCTAGAATATCAAACATAAGACATCAAATAAAAAAGACTAAATAAAAGATACCTAGGGCTAAATCTAGAAAAATTACATGAGTCATTGTGTAGAGCTCACCAATGCCTATTCATTGCAAGAAATGAAGATTTGGGGAAAAAGAAATGAGCTAAGAAGTCGTAAAAGTAGTATGGACTTCTCATAAAAAAAATAGATGGCTAACAATAAAATCAAGAGAAGAGACCCAAACCATGGGAAAGACCATGGAACCAGCTTTCCGATGCATATTCGTTTGTGAAATCTAACTCCATATATAGAAGTTATGGTTGTTTCCATAAAATTTCTCCTTTAGGCTATGAAAAAGAAGCAACACAAAGCCCTAAGCACCCAAATTAAAAAATTAATTAAATATTCAGTTGTACCCTATGTGAACAAAAATGAAGGCAACACGAAAATTGAGGTGGCACAAAAATTGAGATCAATATAAAAAATAATGGCATGAAAATCGAGGCAACCGTATGGAAATTCTAGCATGGAAATCGAGGTAGTCATACAGATTTTTGCCTGCACAAAAATTCAAACCTCCAAAAAATGCCCAAATATTTTATGAACTCTAATTTCAATGTTTGGATAGGCAATTATAGGGGTTTGATGCCTTTTGAGTGCAATTGTGGGGTCCATTTTGCACCATGATGCACATATTAATTGCTTATAGTTGAAACCCTCTCAGATTCAAGAAGAAACTTGCAGGTGTGGTGCTCTGATACCATGTTAGAGTCACCAAAGACTCACGAGAGCCTAGGATTCACCTGGAGTACCTCTTCTGCAAGAGAGAGAAATAAGATAACCAGAGACAATGTGCAGGAGAATGCAAAATAGAAGATTGAATTACCTCACTAAATTGATTGATTAAAATTACATGCAAGGAGATGAGTATAAATAGGTAGAGATAGAGGGGTGAAGTGGATTATCCAACCAATAGGAAATGTAACTCCAAATTCTCCTATAAATAAGGTGGAGTAACTCCTATGGTAGAGTGTGACACTTTGCACCTCATTTATGCACCTATATTAAAATACTTATAATTATTATCTACCTATGCATGCTTAATTAAACATGTAGGAAAAACCTATGAAAAGAGGAAAATAAAAACCTACACTCAGAATTTCCATGAGAAAAAATCTATATTGAGATTCACATATCTAATCTAGGCAATTGCATGCTTTTGCTTTCTAATTCATCAAATCTGTTGTTATGCACTAACTATTAATGATCAATGATATTTAATAATACATTGGGGAGATTTCTAGATCACAAGGGTCATGTTCTCTTAGGTTGGCCAACTTGGTTAGATCAACTTTATGGTCATGGAAATAGTAAAACAAACGTCACCATTTAGTCAGGAAAATACTCTACAATGATGATGCAAGATTAATGTTCCTTTTAACACTCCAAATTAAAATATTCCTAGAATGATATTACTTGTAATGTTTAGGATTTTCAGTGAATGTTTGATGATGATTAAATGCACATTGAATGCCTTTTATTACTAAAATATAACAATAAATCATGCAAACATGTACAAAGTCAACTCATAATGACTAGTGAGATAAGCAAGAGTTGACACATACTTGAAATTTATATTTTTGAATTTTAGGTCAATTCTTTATGGTGCAAGATCGAAACTATCCGGCATGCCATAGGATTGACCTATGACATGGAAGTGCTAATATCGAGGTAGAGAAAGAATGTGTAAAGATGGTTACAAGGATAGGTGTAATAAATAACTAAAGTATAGGAATATATGTAAATATAGATAACATAAGATTAGATATATAAAAAATGATGTAAATAGAGAAGAGAGATAAATCAACAAATCAACCCAAATTTACATAAGAATAAATCATTTGTCAGTGGTTATATTAAAACATTCCATCAACATAAACACAAAACTAAATAAAAATCAACATAAATATACAAATAAAAATAAGACTATAAAGACACATCCTATTAAAAAAAAAAAACATATATATATAACATAGTAAGTAGTTTGAAAGGTTTAAGAGTATGTCTTTAATTAGAAGCCCTATGGATAATAGACATGATGTTTCCACTGTAGATCACTATGAATCATCACATAATATAATCCGAAATGTTGATGTCAAAAACCTCTACACAATTACATATGAAAGCAATTAAACTACCCTTATAATAAATTTCTTTTATATTGTGTAAGAGATTTGAGAAATGAATACTCTTTACATGCTAAAGTAACATCCACCCGTATGAAGAATGCAATGGTTAATGGTATTTGTGCACAAAGTCACGTGGACTCCTATATTTTACATAGAAGTGGAGAGGTAGTGGAATAGATGACTAATAAATTGCATTTGGGTGCATTGTTTTTTTCGTACCATGTGAGATCTAGCAAGATCGTGTGCCTCATTCTTCATCATTGTTCATCATAACTAGGTCCGTGTGGCTCTTCCTTCATCATTATGTAAATCAAATTTGGCAATCTTTACAAAATATTAGATTTCTAAAAATCATATATTTGAATTTGTACATCACCTTGTTTAGTTTCTATAAATGCCTTAATGCATATCACAAATGTGATTTTTTGGGGGTTGTTTAAATAACTTTTTTGTATGAAATCAAGGAAGATTGAGTTATTTAAAAAGTTGGATATAAATCATACCCCCAAAGCTTATTTGAGAGGGAAAAAACAAAATAGCATTAAAATGTTTTAAAATTATATTTATAAAGGTATATTTTAAAAGTATTCTAAGTAAATAATAAAAAAATTATAATTATATTTTAAAGGTATTATAATTAATTATATCATTCAAAATTATAAAAATTATAGGCATATTAATAAGTTGTACAAGGTAAGGATCATTATCATGATTTGGTCTATTCTGCACTATTTAAGTTGCATCATGATTAGAATTCCACCTAGAATAATTAGAATTGTTTTTTATATAGGTTCAGTGTATTGATTTCTCTTTATAGATTACATGTGAGAGAAAATGGCTAATGCTAGCTACTAGAATTTATCATTGTTAGGTTGGGGAATGGGGTCTTCTACAAGTAGGAGTCATCTGCCTAGACTATTTCCTAGAGCAATTGTGATTGTTTTACATAGGGGAAGGAGAATCCATAAATCATCCATCAAGGGGCATGTTACTTGTGGTGGAAGGGGCATTGTCCCAAAATTTATCATCTATTATAAATAATCAAGCTCCACCCAAATTCCATCCCATTGGCTCTATATTTTTAACAACACTTTAAATACCATGACTAGTTTAGAATGATATAAAAATGGAGAGTATATTATTTATAATTATAAGTTCATTACTATGCTTTCAAAGATGGAAAATATTTTTTAGTAATCAGAAGGAAACATCCAAATAAATCATGCTTCTAAGTGAATTTATTAATATGGAATGGAGCAATTATAAACTAAACCTTGGAGCAAGCATCAAAAGTAAATAGGCACAACCAAAAAGTGTGCTTTATGATGTTGAAAAGGTAAACTTTGATGCATAAAACACTATAAAAATTATATTTTTTGGGTTCTAAAGAGCTTTCCCATATCTTGTTAAATCCTTTAAGCTAATTAAATTTTGTTGAACATTCCATCCATAGTCAAGAAGTTCACAAAGGTTCAATTTATGGGTAAGTCATTGATAAGTTAAATTGAGTTTATATTTAAATAAATGGTACCCACAATCCATTTAGAGTCCCTTCATCAAGAAGTGTGAGGATTTAATCCTAGATAATGAAGAGGGTCTTAAAAAACAAGATTATGTATGGTATCAATAGTAATTTTGTTTACAAATTATAAATTACACCTAATTTTTAGATATGGCCAAGATAAGTAGTCTCTATTTTATTTAGAAAGATTACTATCACTTTCGAGATGCCCTTATAAAAGAGTATAAGGGATTTCACAATAATGTTCTAAGCCATGGGAAGACCATTAATCATGAACAAATAAGACCATTAATCATGAACAGATAAGACCACCAAATGCAATGATCATTAAGAGAAAGTCATTCCTAAAAAGATGCCATCCCAAATTAAATAAGATTTAGATTCCAAATGACTATAATGAAAAAGCACTCACTAGAAAGAAAATTAAGAATATTGAAAAAACCAAGTTTAATGCAACAAATTTTCCCAAAAGGAGAGCCATGGAATATGCTATCTTGAATTAAAAAAATTTATATATTGTCTCCTTGAATATCTCTAGTGGTTCATTTAGCACATAAGAGAATCCCTTCAATTTAATACCAAGAAAAGACATAACACCTTGGTATTTGGTAAGGCAAGCTTGTTTCTAAGAAACTTTTAAAAAATTCCACTTAGTGGGAATTGGTACAAATAAAGTTTTTAATTAATATTTTTAATTTTTCATATGAATCAAAAAAGTAGTAAACATGTATAGAAGCTAGAACCATGGAATCGATCTAAATTTTGCCAACAAGTGAGTGGGTTTAGAAATTCAATATGATATGTTTTTCCACTCTTGAAATGACATAAGACAATATATAGTAAATAAGTGACCTCAAAAGTAGAAGGGATACCCAAAAATAAACATTTTTTGAGATTCAATTCAAGACCACCCAAAATATTAAACCCAAATATGATAAGAGTAGGGAGATTTCTTGTTGCAAGAGATCTTTGCCATCTTATCTTGAATACTAAAGTTAAACAAAAGTTATACAAATACTAAACTAATTTTTCACACATCTTGTCTCTAATAAGAGTGAGGAAGGAATCATAGGCAAAATACCCATTAATTAATTTTTTTAGGTATTACAAATATGGATATACCTTTTAAAATTCCATGGTAAGCATTATAAGCAAGAAGATATCCAAAAAAAAAATCTAACAAATGTAAATATAAAAGGGACAAAATATCATAGAACATATGTATTTGATAGATCCCAATAAACTAAAACTTTCTTAAATTTTACATTATCACTAATAAACCAAGGACTAAATTTAAAAACCTATAAATGTGATTTTATGACATTAATTAGAATTAAAATATAATAATATAATGGTGAAATTTGCATATCCATGCCATTTACCATTTAGTTTTGTGCTCACCTTGGTGGAATGTCTCGAGTGTGCTTACATGTTGTTAAGTGACACTCTTGTGTTAAGGTTTTGACTCATGCCCCAATCCTTATCCTATCTATTTTTACTCTTGGAACTCACACTTATTCCCACACATTGATCATTTGATCCTCATTATTACACCCACATTTGCTCCCTACCTTGAGATTACCATTTTTGTGCACTTGTTTGTTTTCATGTTGTTTAGGATCGATCATGTGGCACATGGGAATGAAACTTAAATTTTAACTTTTAAATTTAAATTATCAAATTCCCACTACTTTCTATTAGCCATTATGATCTACTGATACACATTTGTGTGACATGTTGCTATGTTTTTCTATTTAAATATGTTTAATGTGAAATTAACTAATGTGGTACTACAAGATGAAATCATTAGAACACACTCCAATTTTCTAAGAAAAAAAGAACCTTATCTACATATAGGCCATCTACATGTTGAATTTTGTCATTGATTCTTTGCTCCAAGTCATAGTGTTATCCCATCAAGGTGTTTAGCCTAAGAGAACTTGACCCTAGCAATCTAATAGATCCCCTAAATGATTCTTTGGAGACCATCTAGTCACTATAGTATTATTATACATCAAAGATTAGAGTGAATAGGTTTTAGAATTCTATTTTTCTAGTTTTGATCCATGTGTCAAAGTTCAAATATGTGGTAGTTGAAATCAAACTCGCAACACCCAAGATTGAACCTCAAGGTTTTCTATACCAATTCTATTTTTAAAATAGACATCATACTAAGGTTATAAAATTTTAGGATATTGGCAAATTAATAATTCATGACATCAGCAACATTATTCCTTCCTTGGTTCTAGAGCTAAGTACCCTTATCCTTTACATTTAATTTATGAATATTTGTTGTAATTATGAGCTTCTAGCTCTTATAAATCAAGGATAATTATATGCTCATTTATTGCATTTATTTGATTTTCTTAGATTTGTGTAAAAGGAATTTTATTCCTATACATTTTTTGTGAACTTGACTTAGCTCATATACCTAGGGTTTGGTCCTAGAGTTTATTCCTTCTACACTAGACTTTTATATCTATTATTTATTGTGTATCCTCTATCTCAAACCTAATTAGGGTTTGTATCTGCTGGCAAGAGACACTGTTATGATGATTGAATGTTGTCATTGATGGCAACAAAGGGAAGAGACTCCATCGGTATGACAAAGAGACTTTACTCTGGAAGTAGAAATGACTAAGTATGAACAGTATACATTATACAAAGTAAGTAACAATGTTTGGGATGGTATGCCTCTACAGTAAAAGATCAGTATATGTGGTTGAGGTATGTTATTCAGGATTGTTTGGAAACACTATGTTCAAGATTACAAGTCCCGATGACTTTCAGAAGACAAGTTATGAAATGGCTAAGTCTGGATGAACACAGTTAAGTTAGGAATAGTGCAAAGTGCATGAGTATTTTGGTCTGCATTTCTCCGCAAGTGATTGTATTGGTATGTGGTTTTGAGGTAGTATGGATAGGTGTTAGAAGCATACAACTGATGAGTTACAGGGTCTGAAGTAATCCTAAAGATTGTCCACAAAATTCCAACTTTCGGTAGTTGGTTTGTCAGTACTTCACCAAGGCAAAAGAGTTAGTTCTAAGTTTCGCATTTCACCACACAAGAACATCTTGACCTGTGGCTAGTAAGATATGATCTGTGAGGTATAAGGAATGGTTGATGTGATTCCTTGAGTTTCTTTTGGTCCACAGTAAGATTTTTGGTGTGACAGTTGGGTAGGTCAAGTATGTTCTAAAGAGACAAGCCGATAGGCAGTTAGATTCTTATGCAGAGAAGTTATATTATTTGAATAATAAATCTAAGTGATGGTATGATTGAAGCTATCCTATGTAAAGACTTTTGCATGCTTGTTTAAGTCTACATTGCAGATTGTATACAAGTTCAAGTTGACAAGATGTAGTATTTGTGTACACAATTTATGTTTTGCTTATCGACCTAATTATGAGATAAATCTTATAGCAAATATATATACTTGATGAAATTTGATGTTGGTAGGTGTGTAAGCGTATGGTGTGTGTGCGAATTTGAAGTGTGAGGGATTATGTGTAGAGTGTAGAGCAGAAAAAGTTGAACAAGGATAGAAAACAAAGTATATGTAGTTAAGTTGAGAAGCAAGGAAGAACTAATGAAGACTTTTGAATATGTATATTGAACCTTCAATGGAACTATGATCTAGCATGTGGTAGATGCATTCATAGCAGTTCATCTTATGGCAGTGAGCCAATTCTTTTTCATTCTTCTTTCTTTTGGCAGTGAGCCTTTGTGCAGTGAGCACTTCTTCATAAGGCAGTGAGCCCTAAGGTAGTGAGCCTTCTTGTAATCTAGTATTGAGCTATAATAATATATTGTGAGCTAACACTCACCATGGTTTTTCCCTTTTTAGGTTTTCCACATAAAAATCTTGGTGTCCATGTGTTATGTCTTTATGGTTGCTATTCTTATGCTTATTTTGCTTTCATGTTATTAATTTTGGAAATTAGATTAATAAACAAACCAAAAAGTGGTTTTTTGGAATACTAATTCACCCCCCTCTTAGTATTCCTTACTTTCAACAATTGGTATTAGAGCAAGGTTCCTTGGAAGAAGCCTAACAACTTGAGGAAGATCTGGGAGAGCTCACTCATGGTAGCCAAGAGATATGGAAACTTTTCATATGAAAACAATGTTGAATTGGAAGTAGCTCTTGCTAATCTTGAAAAATCTAAAGCAGAAATCAGGGATCTAAAGGATAACATTCATGAAGTTGATGAGTGCATTTTAAAGATGAAAGAACAAGTCAAGAAATTCAAAGAAAAATACAGAGATGTTAGTGAACAATTGTTATCAGCAAATGAGAACCTAGATGATTTGAAAGTGGAAGTTATTAAAAGAGCTAAAGTAGAAGAAGATCTAAATCTGATGGTAAACAACAAGATAGAAGAATGTGTCAAATTGGAAGAAGAAGTTGTGAGCCTAAAAACAGACTTGGAAAGCCAAGAGCTATGAAGAAAAGTTCAAGATAAGTTCTACAAAACTTGTTGAGATGATTGCTAGTCAAAAGAGTTCAGATGACAAGCAAGGCTTAGGATTTGAGAAAGGAGAAAGTTCAAAATCAGGTCAAGAAAACTTATAGATGAATCAAAACAAAGGGAACCAATTAAGGAATCAAAGAAGAAAACCTAGAAGACCTCTGGTTAGACAACCAAATGCTCAAAGGTACCCATCTTTCAATGGCCATTATTTTAATTGCAAAAAGTTTGGTCATAAAGCTACTCAGTGTAGGAGTAGAATAAATCAAAATGTTCCATCATTCTCTGGTCAATGTTTCAATTGCAAGAAAATTGGTCATAGATCAAATGAATGCAAAAGTCTGGTAAGAAATGGCTTTCACAATTCAAGGAATACTCAATCATTCAATGGAAGATGTTTTGCTTGCAATAGATTTGGACACATGGCTAATCAATGTAGATCAAGGATGAATTCATTCAGAGGAAGGAATCGAGGATAGGGAAACATTGTATGCTATAATTACAACAAGTTTGGATATGTTGCAAGATTTTGCAGAAGAAAGAATATGAAAAGAAACTACTATGTTGAAGAAAGGAAAACAGAGTAGAGGAATGATAAGGGAAAAGAAAAGGTTGATCCAGTTGAAACTAGGAAAGAAATGGACAAGATCTGGATCAAGAAAGAAGTAATTAAAGTCAAGGATGGATCCACACCAGCATCTGGTGCAAATACTTCCTCTGGGAAGTAAATTGGGAGTTCTAGCTTAGGGGGAGCTATGTTGAAAATCTAAAGCCCCTAGCCAGAAAGTTAGTGTTGGAATCTAGCACTAAGATATGTTGTACAGAACTCTATGACAAATCCTCTGAAAGAAATTCTGGTAGAGAAAGATCTAATGTGGAGCATTGTGGAGCGATATGGATTGACTGTGGTTGTCAGAGAAGAGTTTGGCAACTTTTTGAAAGATCGCATTTATGACGATTAAGTTAAGGCTTCAAGGGGTTAAAAGGCTTGAATTTGTAAAAGGTTAATCACTTTGCATTTAATCCTTCAAGTGTTCAAGGTGATCTAAAGCTAAAATCCAAGCAACTCAGAGTTTTACAAAATGATTGAAGTCAAAATTGACCTCAGGTGAAGAAACCCTGATTCGGCGGAAAAGGCATTTATAGCTTGAAAACCATTTTGTGTAGTCTAAAATATTTTTAAAAATGTTTACTCCCCAATTAATCAAGATTTCAGAAAAGCCTTGCCCCAAGTTCAAGAAACATTTCTTCAAACCACCGGAAAAAGATTCTGTAGGAGCATTCTCAATTTCTCCTCATGGAACTATGCATATGGAAGATATTAGGGCACACATTCATACCAACTTAGAGGAATACAATCACTTGAATCTTGGCAAACTATACTTGGATGAACTGACTACTATTGATGTTGAGTTGAAGAATGAATATAAAGTTCTGGGAGAAAAGAAATTGGACACCTAGTTGGATTTTTCTGCAATCCCAAATGATACATGGGTTAGGTTCATTCTTAATAGGATTCATGATGAGTTTTTGTGGCTCGATGAACCATGTATGATAACCAAAGAAGCTATTAAAGTTGTGACTGGTATGGGTTCCTCTAAAAGGATTCTAGGTGAAAAGAAAATAAAGAACAATGTAGTAATGCAACTAACATGGGCCAAATTTGATAAGAAAGCTCTCACAGTAAATGATATCAAGGATCTAGCCGTCAGATTTGCATCAATGATTATTGGATATAAAATATAATTTTCTCATTCAGAAAATTCTGTGTCTACATCAGCTATATACTTAGCTTATGATATGGTCAAAAATAATATTTACAGGACAATGAACTCATTAATGAGACATCAAGCATTCTGGAGAAGTTAATCCCCTCATACTAGAAGGATATGTCAGCATCTTCAACTGCTCATCTCAAAGGTCTTATAAATTCTGTAAGTACTCATTTTGAATCCTTTGAAAAGTCTACTGATATTAAGGTTAAAAAGGAATATGAAGACAAAAGATTAGCAGTATCAAAAACCAAGTTAGACAATGACAAAATTCTATTAGAGAACAACATCAAGAATATGACAAATGCAATCAAAGAAGCCTGTGAAATATATAAATTTTGTCTGTCTTGGCCTGAAACCTCCAAGGAAATAGATGAGGAAGTCAAAATCTTGGAGCTTCAACTCACAAATATTTCTGAAACCTTTGATCTAGGAATTGACTCAATCAACGGCATAGAAACACAAGTTGAGAATATTTAGAATAACATAAGTAGTCTGCTCAGCAGACAAGAAGAAATTAAAAACAAAATGTGTTTATTGAGAAGGATATTAAGATTAAAAATTGAAATCATGGAAAATCTTGCAACAGAAGCACATGTAGCTTTACAAATTAACACACCTTCTGATTTGCAAAAGGCAAAGAAATCAATCTTCTTGATAAATGGTCACATTAAAATTTTGGAAAGATCTAAGATTCGATGGGATGAAGAGATTTCACAATTAAAGATTGTGTATAAGGATATTCTTTCACCGGCAACTAATTGAGTTGAAGTACTGTATGTGTACATATGTGGCAGAATATGAAGAATTTTGTAGTTTTGATCCAATTTTGACTCTAGTACATATGCCTTTGCCATTGATATCAAAGAGGGAGAAGAAGATCATTGAAAAATGAGAAAACATCTTAGGGGGAGAAGAAACACAGAGTAAGGAGCAGATGCACATTTTTCACTAAGTGTTGCCATCAATGCCAAAGGGGGAGATTGTTGGCAAGAGACACTGTTCTAATGATTGAATGTTGTCATTAATGGCAACAAAGGGAAGAGACTCCACTGGTATGACAAAGAGACTGGAAGCAGAAATGACTAAGTATGAGCAGTATACATTGTACAGAGTAAGTAACAATGTTTGGGATGGTATGCCTCTGCAGTAAAAGATCAGTATATGTGGTTCAAGTATGTTATTCAGTTTAGGTATGTTACTCAGGATTGTTTGGAAACACTATGTTCAAGATTACAAGTCTTGATGACTTCCAGAAGACAAGTTATGAAATGGCTAAGTCCGGATGAACACAGTTAAGTTAGGAACAGTGCATAATGCATGAGTATTTTGGTCCTCATTTCTCCGCAAGTGATTGTATTGGTATGCAGTTTTGAGGCAATATGGATAGGTGTCAAAAGCATACAATTGATGAGTTACAGGGTCTGAAGTAATCTAGAAGATTGTCCACAAAACTCTAAGTTTTGGCAGTTGGTTTGCTAGTACTTCACCAAGGCAGAAGAGTCAGTTCTGAGTTTTACATTTCACCACACAAGGAAATCTTGACCTGTGGCTAGTAAGATATGATCTATGAGGTATGAGGAATAGTTGATGTGATTCCTTGAGTTTCTTTTGGTCTGCAAAAAGAATTTTGGTGTGACAGTTGGGTAGGTTAAGTATGTTCTAAAGAGACAATCTAACATGCAGTTAGATTCTTATCTGGAGAATTTATATTGTCTAATTAATAAATTTAAGTGATGGTATGATTGAAGTTGACCTATGTGAAGACTTTTATATGTTTGTTTAAGTCCACATTATAGATTGTATACAAGTTCAAGAAGACAAGATGTAGTATTTGTGTACATGGTTTATGTTTTGCTTATCGACCTGGTTATGAGATAAATCTTATAGCGAATATATATACTCAATGAAATTTGATGTTGGTGGGTGTGTAATCATATGGTGTGTGTGCGAATTTGAAGTGTGAAGGATTATGTGCAGAGTGCAGAGCAAAAAAAGTTGAACAAGGACATAAAACAAAGTATATGTAGTTAAGTTGCGAAGCAGGGCAAAACTAATGAAGACCTTTGAATCTGTATATTGAACCTTCAATGGAACTGTGATCCAGCATGTGGTAGATGCATTCATAGCAGTTCATCTTATGGCAGTAAGCCAATTCTTATTCATCCTTCTTTCTTTTGGCAATGAGCCTTTGTGTAGTAAGCACTTCTTCATAGGGCAATGAGCCCTGGGCAGTGAACCCTAAGGTAGTGAGCCTTCTTGTAATATGGTATTGAGCTATAATAATATATTGTGAGCTAACACTCACCGTGGTTTTTCCCTTTTTTGGTTTTCCACGTAAAAATCCTGGTGTCCATGTGTTATGTCTTTATGGTTGTTGTTCTTATGCTTTTTCTACTTTCATGTTATTAATTTTGGAAGTTGGATTAATAAACAAATCAAAAAGTGGTTTTCTGGAATACTGATTCACCCCCCTCTCAGTATTCCTTACTTTCAACAGTATGCACTCCTATTATGTATTGTTGATCTATCTACATTAGGATTTGGTCCTTCATGTTTGATTTAGTTGATACTTACCAACCCACATAGCCTTGCTTTAGCATTTAGGGTGTGCATTTCACACTTGTTTTAGATCTAATTATTGATTGTTTATTCTATTCTATAATATTTGTTAGGTAATTTTTATCATTCACACTATCTCTTAAGAATTTTTATCATCTATTATATCTAACCCACCCATAGAGGTATGTGCTTCATCAATACATATTTTACATGGTCTATTGTCTTCAACATTTATCTATGCATCTCTTATAGATTTGGATACATTTATATGATTTATGATACTTTATCCCCTTATTCTTGAATCACTCATGACATTTATTATAAGCATATGATTACAATGTCAATGGAGGAATCATTTCAATATTAATGTCAATGGAGGAATTATTTCACCATGTATGCACCTTATCCTCCTCTATCAAACCTAGTCATTATTCTTACTTCTCTTTTTGATACTCTCACTTCATTCATCCATGAGTCTCATTATGTGAACGTTTTATATAGATAGCGATAGTGATGTGTTTGAACATTATGATATTGTACATTTGAGAACCTTTCCATCATGTGATGATTCATGATACATCTTTAGTTATAGATACTCATAATGTATCCTCTAGTGATAATTTATATGAGGTCACATCTACCATGGTTTAACATGGCATTGATATGATTTTTAATGATGTTCCTTCTACATGTCATGATGATCTTATTCATATGGCCTAAACATATCTATGTCCTACATTTAATATTGGGCCTAATCATATTACACAATTATCATACAATTGACTACACACATAAAACAAGTTTAATTTGTATGATATGTTAGATCAAATTAAGAATAACCTTACCAAGTTATCTCTTTGGGACCTAATTCTTTTGTGTAAAAATTATAGAGATACTTTGAAATAATATATAACTAAGGTAACTAGTCCATATGATATTACTCTTGCTAAGGTTGTTATTATTTTAAAATCAATTCATTAAGATAAATCTTATATTTCTTTTGCACCTCATAAGTTACCTCCTCCCAACATTATTAAAGAATATAAATCATTATTCAAGAATATAAATAAGTATTGATTATAGTCAAACATGGGGAAATTCAAATCAAAAGAGCATTAGTTGATAACATATTGGGCCTAAATATTTGTAGTAAGGACATCCTAGATGTCATTAAATGTGATTCTAAAAATTTACCAAAATCTTAGGTAACTATAAAAGCATTTGATAATGTGTTCTAAAAATCTCTTAATTGTGTCACTTTACCTCTTGCTTTAGGACCCATTATAGTTGATACCACATTCCATGTGATGCCTTATGTCTTGGCATATAATATTTTCTTTGGACATTCCTAGATACATGTTATGAATGTTTTTCCCTCTACACTTCATTAAAATTTGAAGTTTATTCATAATAATAGAAGATGCATTGCTTGTGCAACTAATTACAATCCTTACCAATTTTTTAAGTAATGGAGACACAAAAATATCTTAATACCGTCTAATTAGATAATTACACCTACAATATTGTTATAGACTTCACCTTATTCATCTACATCTTTTCTTGATCCTAAGGATGATTGGGGATCTCTCAACTTCACATCACCATGTGACAAGACAAATAATGTGGACGATAAAGAGCATAGCATTCCTCCTCCTTATATGGATACCACTACATAAGGTTGACCACCTTCATCCATTCATGGCAATATTATTTTTAATGAATGTGTTCTTACTCATATATCTAAGGCTAGTAAAGACACTAATTTTGGTCTATCTCCCTCTAAATTAATTAGCTAATATGGTAAATGGATTTTCATGATATATTTAAGTTTAGATACAATTTAAAGGGTCTATGTTCAAAACAACAAGGCATATTAGAACCCATTTAACCATTACAAAAATAAGATACTAATTCTATAGGTTATTCTCCTAGCAAATATAATGGACCATCAAAAATAATATACCAAAATGCTTGTGTAGTTAATCATGATATAAACCTTGTACTATAAACCCTAATTTAATGTACATGGATTTGTTGGATATAACTTCCCCATAGACACTTTTAGTAAGGATAAGGCCCTTGAAAAAATTGAGTATGAGGATTTACCCAAGTCTCATTATGATAGAGCTTTTACATATGTTCTTAAGGCGTGTTCATACTTTAGGCAAACCTCTCCTCTACTAAGTGATCCTCTTGATTTATCTAATGTTTTACCCCCAAAACCATTCATTGTGGATAGAATCACATTGGTCATTTGAGGAACCTTTGGTGTGGAATTGGAAAAATCAATCAAAGAAAAAGTACTAAAAATCGGTGAGTGATGAAACATATTTGAATAACATAATATGCCCACATTACATCAATAGTGTGGTGACTTGTTTGCATGGACTTGCCAATACATGTAAAGAATATTTAAGAACATTGCCATGCATTATATTGTTCTTTATCCTAATGCTATACCTCTCAAGTAAAACATTCAAAAAATACACCCATAAGTAGCATTGGTGGTTAAGAAGGAACTTAAGAAAATGTTAAAATCAAGTTTTAATTATCCAATCGATTATTCCCCATTGATTTCTAATATGATATTGATGGCTAAACCAAATGGGCATGTTAAAATATTTAATAAATTTAGAAATCTAAATAGATAATCACCTAAGCATGATTTCACATTTCTAACATTGATATGATTGTAGATTCTAATGGTGGGCATGGAATTTTATTTTTCATGAATGGATTTTTTGGTTATAATCAAATTCTTATTAATCCCCAAGGTCAACATAAGACCACTTTCATCACTCCTTAGGGTACACTTTGTTATGTTGTCAAGTATTTTAGACTAAAAAATGTTGGAGCCACTTATCAAAGGACCATGACTCTAACTTTCCATGATATAATGCACAATATATTAGGACAATGTGTAGATGATATTTTAGGAAAACCTAAGAAGTGAACAAATCATCTCCAAGACTATAGAAATATCAAGTATGACTAATCCTAAAAGTTGGATATTTAGTGTAGACAGTGGGTGATTGTTGGGATTTATTATGTTTAGACAAGATATAAAAATTGACACTATAAAAATTGATGCTATTGTTAGTATGTCACCAGTTTATCTTTCACAACCTTGTAGTCTTTCATAGAAAATCCATGCCATGTGATGCTTTATTGCACAACTAATTGATCATACATTTTGTTTGATAAAGCTTTTGAAGAAAGATGTCAAATTTAAATGGGATGTAGAATGTTACAAATATTTTGATGATATGAATAAATACTTGATGAATCCACTAGTACTCATTCCCATTATTCATGGTAAGCCATAATTTTTATATGTTTTCACTATAGGGTTTGTCATTGGTGGGTTACTAGCACAAAATAATAATAGCAAAGAATGTGTTGTTTATTACATTAATCTCACATTACTAGATTATGGGACAAGATACATCCCCATGCAAAAGTTATATCTATATGTTGTCTTCACATTATAAAAATCAAGACATTCTATGTTACATATGGAGACTTGTGAATAACAAACAAGATCCTTTGAAGTATATTCTTTCAAAAGCCAATATATTAGGGTGTGCTACCTAATGGGTCATTTTATTTATATAATTAAACATAAAATTCATCAATTGATAAAATATATTAAGGGTCAATCTATAGTGGACCAATTAGTTGTTGCTCCATCCTCTATTCATGTTCCTATTGACACATCATTTCGATATGAGCACATATTCACTATTGATTCCTCCTCCCCATGGACTAGTTATTAGATGGTACTAGATGAATGATTTTTTTAGGAGCTACGATAATGTTGATTCTACCTATAGGAGATTTAATTCTTTTATCATATTGACTTGATTTTCAATGTACTAATAATATTGTTGAATATGTAGCACTCATGGGAAGCATTTGGGAAACCTTGTCCTTGAATGTTAAATCCTTTAATATACATGGGCATTCATAGCTAGTTTCTCAATAGAGTACAAGAGATTATAAGACTAAGATGCTAGAATTTATTCAATAACATAAGTTAGCTATGCAATTGATTAATTATTGGCTGATATATGATTGATGCCATTCCTATAAAATATAATAGACATGTTGATTTATGGCCAATGTCGCATCACTAATGAGTATGGATGATGATGGTTCTCACTTCACATTACTAATTCATAAGAAATGGCATTATATTCAAGATAATTTATTATTAGTATGTTCTACATTGACTAGTAAAGAATGGTTTCATCACATATATAACTATCTTGAGTTGGGGACCTTTCCTCAAAACTATTCAAAAAATGCTTGTATAGGAATCCAAAAATCAACTACCAAATACATGATTATAGTTGGAGTCCTTTATAGACATGGTTATAATTGCATATTAATTAGATGCCATGAGGATAATAAAAAATATATTACCCTTAAAGAATACCATGGGGGTATATGTTGTGGATTTGTTAGTACTAAATTATTGGTTTAAAAAAATTATTTATGGCATATTATTAGAGTAAATTGGTAAAAGATTCATATGACTTATCTAAAAATATGAAACACACCAAACATAAAGAAACTTTAAATATGGGCGTACCCATAAAGTCCATCCCTTTACTTCTCTTTGGTCATTCTCTACATGTATATTAGACTTGGTGGATAACATTATGTTGACTTCTTTTAATGGTCACACATTCATTATCATAGCTACTAATTATTTCACTAAGGGGGTTGAGGCCATTCCTTTAAAATCCACCATGGTGGCTAATATTTGTGCCTTTATCATGGATAATCTCATTTATTGACTCAATTTTCCATCCACTATAGTCATGAATAATGATACATCTTTCAAAAATAAATTCTTAGAAATGTTACATATTAACAAAGATTTTCTACTCCTTATTACCCATAAGGAAATGGTCAAGCTAAATCTACAAATAAAAATAACGAATAAATCCCAAGAATAATAATTGATAAACATGGAATTAACTGGCACACACAACTTGTTCTTGTATTATAGGCTTATAGGACTAGCATTTGCACTCCCATATTTTATACACCTTATTCTTTGGTTTATGACATTGAGGCCATTATGTCCCCAAAGTTAGAGATCCCTTCATTGATAGTTTCTCTTTGTGGTATTATTGATAACATTACATATAGAGAATAAAGATTTCAAAACCTTGAAACATTAGATGAAAAAAGAGTCAATGTATTTGGCAATGTTTGAGCATATCAAAGACAATTGAAGAAATCTTATAATAAGGCACTATTCATAGAGAATTTCAACTGGGTGACTTGGTTCTTGATGAAAAATTATAAACACCTAAATTATAAGAAAGAATTACATGGATTTTTTTCTAACTAGATCAATCCTTTCATTATCCCTCCCCAAGATTTGGATTTGGATATTTTGACTTAACTACTCCTTAATAAAACCAATAAAGAACCTAGAAAACATCATGCATTTACATCATTATTATTGTTGATTAGAAAACATGATATGGGAGTTGCACATTCTTTGTGATATTTTTATGTTCATATCCTTTACACATTACTTTTACTCATGAAATTCATTTTATCATCTTGCCTATATTGGGGATAATCATGTTTAGATGCACTTTCACATTTATATCCAACTTATATATGTTAATGCTCATTTATTGACTTAATTAAATCCTTGATATACTTATATGATCCTTATCTATCCATTGAGGCCATCTTGGTTTTACCGTTTTCACATTTTTGGGGAAACATCATTATACATGCCTTGACACTTATCTCCTATTTTGTAGTTACATGTCATATCATACTTATTTCATCATATGTCTATATAGGGGTAACCTTATTCCATGTGCCTTGGTGATTATCATTCACCTATATAATTACATTATTACATATTATTTAATTCTTATCATATCATGTATCACTATCCTCTCCTCCAATTCCTTGCATACTTTGTATGTAATGAATTAAGAGGGTAGATATTATAGCTAACACTTTTTATGGTTGAGATTTCATATAGAAACTTGTGCTAAATAGAGATCCATCACCCTACCTTGATGGAACTTGATTGCATTCAATGCCCATGTCAAGCAAAGATTTGATGCTAATTGTGTGGAGACTTATGACAGGATCACATAGAACTTTATTGTATGCCCACATTAAATTGAGATATGCTACCACATCACATGGAGACTTATGCCTACATTGCATAACATTCCCATATTGAGTGAAGATCTCCTACCACATCACATGGAGACTTATTACTACATCATGCAAAACCTTTATTGTTCAATATAAACCCATACTATGTGGACACTTATCATTGCATCACACAAAATTACACTACCACATCACATGGAGATTAGTTACATGGTTACATTTCATGTACCATATGACATTGATGTATTGCACAAAGTATTATTGTATCACTTTCCATATAGGCAAAAAAAATAATCCCTTCTCTCTTCTTTTCATTTTTGTAAGTAGTTAAATTGACTTTTAGTTTGTGTCCATTTTAATTGTGTGATAGAAGATACTTAATGCATATCTTTATTATTTTTACAAGTTCAATGGAGCACTCATACCAAGGAGAATACAAGAAGAGTTGTTATATCCTTTTCTATAGAGAATACCTTTTTATGAGTGTTTGGGTATTTACTTTTCATATTGATTGAGAAGGTCCATATACTTTGAAATGCATGCACATCACAGTGGAGGTAAAATGTAATGGTGAAATTTGCTTACCCATGCCATTTCCCATTTAGTTTTGTGCCAACCTTGGTGTATTGTCTCAAATACAATTACATGTTAACAAGTTGCACAATAATACTAGGTTTTGGCTAATGTCTTGATCCTTATCCATTCCCTGTTACTCCTACTCACACTTATTCCTATACATTCCTTATTTACTCCTCATGATTACACCCACATTCACTCCCTATCTTGAGATTTCCATTTTTATGCCTTGGTTTGTTCCCATGTTAGTTGGCACTGATCCCATGCTATACGAGAATTAACTTCAAATTTAAAATTTAAAATTTAAATTCTTATAATCTTGCCCATTTATATTAGTTGTTATGAGTCAACTTGGTACATGTTTGTGTGACATGTTTCTACATTTTGGTATTTAAATACATTCAATGTGTAATTAACCCATATGGAACTACAAGGTGAAACCATTAGAACACACTTTAAGTTTATAAGGAATAAAAGAACCTCAACTACATATAGGTCATTTGCATGTTGGTGAATGGTTGTCTAAATGAATCTTCACTCCAAGCCATAAAGCTAACCTATCTAGTTTAACCTAGAAGAACTTGACCCTAGCTATTCGTTAGATTCCTTAGCTATTCATTAGATTCCTTAAAGGTGTATTCAGACAATACGATTCTTATAAGCTTATCAAACATCAAAGATCAGAGCAAACAAGCTTCAAAAACCTATTTTTTGCCACTTTAGATTCCATACATTAGAGTTCAAATATGTGGTAGTCAGGATCAAACCCACAATTGTCAAGATTGAACCTCATGGATATCTATGCTAGTTCTAATTTTGAGACAACCATTATAACAAGGGCATAAAATTTTGAGATAGTGGTGAATCAATTCTACATGACATCAACAACATTATTCCATCATTAGTTCTAAAAATAAATACTCTTATAATTTGCAAATATTTGTTATAATTTTAAAACCCAACTATTATAGATACATTTATTTAATTTGCTCAAATTTATGTAAAAAGGGATACAAATATTTTTTTAAAAACGTATATCAAGGTTAAGGGTTATGACCCAATGGAATTTAATTAAGTGAAGTGTTCTTTAACCATTCTCAAATGGAACTCTTTTTTCTCCTCAAGGTTGGTGGGGGGCATACCCATGTGTTGAATCATGTGAAGATTAGATTTAAGAATATGCTTAATATAATTGTTCGCATCTTCACCATGCTACGCATGTAAGGAGTGGCCTTAAAGTAAAAGGAAAAGAAAGGAGAATATTGTTGGGTTGTTCATTTTCCAAGGCTAGATTCATACCATGTGTCTAGTGCGTACTTAGCCAATTATGCATCTTTGGCTAGATTCATGCTATTGGTGCAATTATACTACTATGCCCAATCTTTGTTTAAGAAGTGTCTTGTTGGGCTCCACTTTTTACTAATGATATATAAATAACATTGTGATCTTCAAAATTTGACCTTGCACTTCATCCATGATTGTTGGCCTTTTGTTGAAACTTTGGAATGATCACCCTAATGACAACACTCAATTGAAACCTACTTTATGGCTAAGTAAGGCAACGCCCAACTAAGAGTTGTTTTATCTATCACATGCCCACTCGAATTCAATGGCCTTGTTGGGAGGCACATGTATAGAGACTACTCAAAACGTTTTTAAATTCTAGCATATGAAGAGAATGCCACAACTTTTTTGCTTCACTATGTTGAGAAAAAAAATAAAATTAGTGCTACTTAGTGGCTAGTACATGCTATGTTTAGGTCTAATTTAATTTAATAAGATTTTGTATTTTTAGAATATGTTGTTGTTTTTATAATGGTTTTTCATTTTGGTAATATATAGTATAGAAGTATATGTTATTGTTAAGGAGATTTTGTTTTGGATTTTATTTTTGTTTTTGAATTTATGTCAAATGTTAAGGTAATGTTTATGAACATTTTTAAGGGAGTTATTATGTTAGGGTGTGGAAGTGTGCTAATTTTTTCCTTGTGCTAATGAGAAATAAAAGGAGTTGGATGTAGAGGTATTCCTGATATGGAAAACTCTTTAACTATGAAGATACATGAATAATGCTCTCTATAATAATGCTATGAGATGTTCTAATGATACCTAGGTCTTTGATTATTACATGTTTTTTCAATTTCTAAGTACACTATAGTCAACAATATGAATGTTGCTAATTAACTTGAATGCAAAACTTTTGAATTGTGCACTTGGTATTGTCTATTTAAAGAAAAAGTTTCAATTATACTAAGCATAACTAAAGATTCCATGAGAATGTAGGTTGCCTTATCATGACATATGACTAATAGAATACATCTCATTTACCATCATACAACAACTGAACGAACATATTATTAGTCTATATAAACTATATTACTAACTAAATTAATTAATTAATATTATTCTCATGTTATTAAATTATATAAGAATACGTATTATATTATAAATATATAATAATTAATTCAAATAATTATTATAATCAATAGTTTATTATTATTATTATTATTATATATTAATAAATAATTATATTATAAATATTTATGGTGATAATTAGTATTTACACTATAATAATATTGTGAAGGAAAATAACCTTGCCCTAGTGTTTAATCTAGGCTAATCTAATAGAATGTGTACACATATACATAAATCAACCTAGATTAATTATTTTTAGCTATTAGAATGATAATTCAACAATTAAATGCTAACCCAAAAAAAAATGTAATGGATAAGTGTACATAGCTCTAGAACCAATGTGACTGAATAACTCTAATGTAGCATATATACTAATGTTCTAATATAGTAAAACTAGTTTTCATGCTCTATGTGTTGCATGAAATCTTATGCAAAATTATGACTATTTTCTAGGTCAATTTATTTATCTCGGTCACTTTTGTGGGCATACATCTATCTTGTAATCTTTGGATCTAATTTGGTGAATTTCACACATTTTCTTCAATCCTCAAACTTTCCTCCCCATTAATTGTTAAGGATTGTAGGTATCTAAATACACCTAGGCTATCAAACCACTAGGGTCAAGTTCTCCTAGGTCAACTTCTTGGAATGACTAACTTTATGACCTTAGCAAGTGTTGGCAAGCAAAAAACAAGCATACAAATGTCCTAAGATGTAAATTCTAATATTGATAGATTTTTTTAGTGCTCTAAATAATGTTCCTATAATGAAAGTTCCTTGTATGCAAATGTTTGTTCAATGAATATTGTGCAGTCATGGATGGAGGGTCCAGAGAATGGACTATCCAACCATGCAACTAAAGTGAACACAACGAAAACAACACAAATACAACACAAGAATAGAATGCAATGGAAGATTTATATGCTCAATATATCAAACAATTACCTTTCCGCAAACAACTCCAAATCTCATGAAATCTGAGTATAATGTAGATGACATAGCGTAGAACCTAAATCCTACTCCATAAGCTCTGAAATAATAATGTGGTAGAATCCGGTAGAAAATACAGAAACTGCAACTCATTAAATGTAACTGAAATGCAAGAAAAGAAAATACTTTTGGTTGATGCAAGATTGCATTTCAACCTGGGATGCTCCTCACAATCTCACAATCTCCTTGAAAAATAGGTCAACAACATGTACATCATCATTTGTCTTCTTACAAGGACTAAAATGCATCGTCTTTGAAAATATTTCCAATACTATAAATATAGAATCATGTCCCCTCTGTGTTCTTGGAAAACTTAATATGAAATCCATGCTTATGTCTTCCCAAGGTCTCTACGATACTGTCAAAGTTTTGTATAATCCAGTATTCTAACTACTCCCTTTTGCAACTTGACAAACTCTGCAACTCTAGATAAATTTCCTTACATCCTTATATATTTGAGGCTAAAAATAATGTTCACTTACCAAAGCTATTGTCTTATCAATACCAAAATGTCTGCTAGTCTACCACTATGCTTCTCCTTGATCAAATTCTCTCTCATTGAACTCCTAGGTATACACAACTAATTTCCTTTGAACAACATATCCTCTTGAATAAAATAATCCAACCACTAGCTTCTATCTATCACAACAGGCTCTTTACATGCTTTCCATACTTACACAAAATCAAGATCCTCTTCATACATATGCTTGAGTTCTTCAAAACCTAGTACTTATATCCTCATCTCTATCAATAGGTCCCTTCTTCTGCTTAATGCATCTATAACTTTGTTTGATTTTCTACTCTGATGCTTCAATAGAAATGTGTAACTCTACATGAACTCTACCCATCTCATGTTTCTCTAATTTAACTTACCCTAACTGTTCAAATACTACAAAGCTTGATGGTCAGTGTACAACAAAAATTCTTTTGGCAACAACTAATGTATCTACTTCTTTA
Source organism: Cunninghamia lanceolata (assembly GCA_027924645.1). Classification (NCBI taxonomy): domain Eukaryota; kingdom Viridiplantae; phylum Streptophyta; class Pinopsida; order Cupressales; family Cupressaceae; genus Cunninghamia; species Cunninghamia lanceolata. Next base: position 2,159,076 of record BSBN01000609.1, read on the forward strand.
AGGCTTGAATTATGGCATAGAACTCTTGATCATAAACTGAATATCTCTTCCTTGCATCAATCAACATCTCACTGAAATATGCTATTGGTCTCCCTTTTTGACTTAACTCTGCTTCGATTGCATTTCCAATGGCATCATAATCAACTTGAAATACTTTGACTAAATCTGGTAATGCTAACCCCGGTTGCTCTATCACCTTTGCTTCAACAACTCAAAACTCTTTTGTGCTCCTAATGTCCACTTAAAATCCTTCCGGTCACCCTATTGCAAGTATGTGCTAACCGGTGTTGTCACTAATGTCAACATGCTTGTTGTTTACATTGGTGTCAACTGTATCTTCTAATGTTGTTGATTGTTAGTTCATTGCATTATTGTGTTAAGCTGATTTGGATGACTTGCAGAAGTGTTAATGATGTTAACATATTATTCTTGTTGATGGGTTTCCAGGTGCTTTTGAGAAAATTTGATAAATACTAAAGATAGTGTTGTGAAGAAGTATTATGGCTTACATGATACTATTTGAGTTTTTGCTCTGCATTTCTTCTGTGTTGAAGATCAAAGTATGAGGTTTTGATATGTTTTAGAGAAGTGGTTGAAGATATTAGATCTAGAATTCAATGCTCTAGAATGCTGTGGTTTGAGAGTTATGTTCACCAATTTGAAGACTGTGTCTGGCAGTGTCTGTAGTATGACTGGGAGAAAGTATTTTGCTCCGCATTTATCCGCAATTTAGTTTTTGGTCTTATGATTCTGGATGAGTGTTTATAAGGTCCATATCTATGTTCTATCTAAAGGACTTGTGATTTGGTGCTCCAAAATGTAGTTTTCTTGAGTAGCAGAGCTTGGTAGTGTTGGTTGTGAATAGTCTGTGAACTATCTTCAAGTGAGATTTGTTGTAGCTAGATTTGTTGGCTCCCAGGTGATTTCATGTTGTTTATGGATGTTTCCAAATTGTGTTAAAGGATCGTGCTTGGTCTACAAGCTATGGTTGGGTTCTTGGTGTTTGCACAAGTTTAGCTGACTTAGGTGATAACACTAATTGTGGATGTGCTTCGTGGATTAAGGAAGTGTGTTGAAGTGTGTGTAGATGTGTTTAGGTTTGAGATAAGCTATGAAATGTTCTACTTTCATTCCTTTTCTCCATAGGAATGTTTAGGTCCAGACCTAATTTGAATTATGTATGTTTGTCGACCTTGGAGATTGTTTCAAAGGTTGTAGAGTGTGTTTCTGACCTATGTGAATGTTTCAAGGTTGACAATTAATACAAATAAGTGTAAAGGATTCATGTATATGAGTGTAGGAGTGAAGATGTGATGTTTGTGTTGTGAATTTGAATTAGTGGCAGCAAGGACTTTCATGTGGTAGAAGACCTAACGCAGTGAGAAGAAGTCATCTACAATTTTCAAAGAGGCTACGAAGGTGATGTTTGTTGTGCTTCATTGGAATTGAACCCAGGCATGTGGTAGATGCTATCATGTCAGTTCATTCCAATGAGCCTTCTGTTCTATCTTCTTTCATTTCTAGCAGTGAGCCTATTATAGTGAGCATTCTTTTAGGCAGTGAGCCTCTTGTAATTTGGTATTGATACTACTTTAAATTATGAGCTAATCCTCACTATGGTGTTTCCCTTCTAGGGTTTTCCACATAAATCTAGTGTTTCATGTGTTTATGGTGTTGATGTGCTTAATTTTCTACTATATGCTTTCATGATTAACCACACTAATAGATTAATGAATAAATAAGTGGTTGTTGATTTGAATATTAGCGAGGGTTAAAAGTTTTGGGTACAACTAATTCCCCCCCCTCTCAGTTGCCTTGTGCATTTCAAAATTTGTATCAGAGCGAGGTTCCTTGGTAGAAAGCTTAACAGCTTAAGGTAGATCCGAGATGACACACAAGAAGTATGTTTCTTTGTATAGTAAGTTATCTGATCTCCTTTGGATATGAAGTTTGGAACTAAGTTGTAATTGCCTTCAAGACTAGAAAATCTAAGAAGACTGGTAATAGATCAAAAGATTGCTGATTATATGGAAGCTGACTTTGGGAGAAGAATAAAATTAGATACTAATAAGCACAAGGATAAGTTGCCTTTCAAGTGTTTTGGTTGTGGCAAAATTGGTCATTATGCATTAAGATGTCTGGAAAGAACTTTGAGAAGTAAGAAAAGGGAAAACAAAAGTAGAGTGACTAAGAAAAACTACTATGTGAAAAAGGATGCAAGTATAAATGATGATGAATCTAATGTTGAAGATAATGACTACCTGCTCACTAATTTAAAGGATGATACTGGTGCTACTGACCCTGAAGGATGTGTGGAAGAAAATTCTCCAGAGGTAAGTCTTAATAATGAAGATACTTTTAAGAAAAGAACTATTGGGTTATTTACAGTAGTTGTTCAAACCATATGACTAGTGATAAAAGCAAGTTTGTTAAATTTGAGAAATGTGATGGAGGACTAGTTATTTTTGGTGATGATTTTACTACTGAGATATGTGGAAGAGGCTCAATTAGTCTTAATGGAAAGCATAATACTGATAATGTTCTCTATGTCAAAGGTTTAAGACAAAATCTCTTGAGTGTTGGACAATTGTGTAGCAAAGGATACAAACTTATATTTCAGGATGATAGCTTTGAGATCAGAAAGAAATTTGAAATAGTGATAGCTATTGGTAAAAGGATAGATGAAAATATTTATCATCTCAAAGAAGGTGATGGTTATTTCTCTAGGACTCAAATCAATGAAAGTTGGCTATGGCATAGAAGGATGTGTCACATTAACTTCAATAGTCTAGTGAAGATAAGTTCAATTCAAGCTGTGAGAGACCTGCCAAAGATTGTCAAACCTGCTAATGTTGTCTACAAGGGATGTCAAGTTGGAAAGAAAGCAAGGAAAAGTTTAGAAGCCAAAGAATAATCTTCTACCAGATTGTTGGAATTGATACATACAGATCTTTTTGGTCCAACTAGAGTAAGAAGCTCTCAAGGTTATAGATATCTCATACTATTTGTTGATGATTACTCTAGAATGACTTGGGTCACCTTTCTTAAAGAAAAATCAGAAGCCCTAGATAAGTTTAAAGCTTTTAAAGAAATGGTTGAGAATGAATTGGATATGAAAATTAATTGCTTTAGGTCTGACAAAGGGGAAGAGTTTATTTCTAATGAGTTTAACATGTTTTGTGAGAATCATGGGATAAAGAGGCAACTATCTGCTCCTAGAACTCCTCAGTATAATGGAGTGGTGGAAAGGAAGAACATGACTGTACAAGAAGCCGTAAGGACAATGTTAAAAGAGGCAAATGTACTGAATGTCTACTAGAGAGAAGCAATTCACACTATAGTCTACATACAAAAAAGAGTACAGATGTAGGCAAATGACACAAAAATGCCTTATGAACTATGGTATGGAAGAATTCCCACTACTAAATATTTCAAAGTTTTTGGAAGCAAATGTTAAATCAGTAGAGATGAAGAATTAGGAAAGTTTGATGTAAGATGTGATGAAGGTATTTTCCTTGGATACTTTAACAAAATCAAAGCTTACCAATGCTATAATAAGAGGCTAAGAAAGATTGTTGAAAGTGCTAATGTCAGTGATAACTTTAAGAAACCCCCCCTGAAAAAAGATATAAAATCCTAGCGAATCTTTCATTTTTTGGAAAAAATATTAATTTATATTGGTGAATCTTTCCTTTTTTGAAAAATATCAATTTTATTGGCGAATTTTTTACATCACTAGAAATTTGTAGAAAATTCTAGTGAATCTTGATGAAAAATAGGTAACTGCATTAATTACCTTGGCAAATCCTTCTTTTAAAAAAATTAAATTCCTATGGAAAAGTAAGGGCCTAAGGGTGGCAATGATTGACTAGTTTAAGGTGTAGTGCTTGTGTCTATAATTCCTTAATATTTTAAATCAGCCCTAAATTATTTTTCACCACCATTGATTTTATTTATAATATAATAGTTTGGGTTCTATTCCACGTGCCGAAATGTACTTGTGGAGCTCCAATACCCATGGGGACTGAAATTGCATTTGGGCCATTGATCTCCATTGAGATCAACGACCCAAATACAATTTTAGGCCCCATGGGCATTGGAGCTCCATAGGTACATTTTGGCCCATGAAATTTAACTCTGGTTGTTAGATTATAAATTGAGATCAATGACCTAAATACAATTTTGAGCTCGATGGGCATTGGAGTTCCATGGGTACTTTTTAACTCATGGAATACAACCCCAACCATTATATTATAAATAAAATCAATGGTAGTGATTAAAAACTAGTGATATGGCCCTAAAGTAACCAATGATTATATAATATTATTGGAAAATTAATTTCATTTTCTACTATAACTTATAAAATTTAGGCAAATCTTATCTAATCAAGTATCAAATATTGTGGAAATTTTTTGAGTTTAAATGTTTAACAAAATAAATGTTCTGGCAATTTAACCAAGACTAAAATAAAATTTTGTAAAAATGTGGCCATTCAAGTCACCTTATAGCTTGTACTATTAGCCAAATTTTGAATCCCCAATTTCAACTATTAGCCAATTGGTGAATACTAGCCACTAAAAAAATCACTGGCTAATGTTAAGGTTGATGAAGACATACAAAAGTTTTCATAGATTAATGGATATACATATCAGACTTATATGAGTCTTCCTGCAGAGAAGAAGAAAATACTGCAAAAGGGGAAGTGCAGAATGAAGAAGAAGAAGAAACCAAAGAAAAGGAAGTGCAAGCTGAAGTGCAAGAAGCTCTAGAAAGAATCTCTAAAACTCCCAAGTATATGAAAAGGTTTCACACTGAAGACTAGATCATTAGTGATAAGAGAAAAGGTGATGCAGAGGCATCCACACTATAACCTTCGCATATAGCATGGATGTCTGCAGTCCAACCTCGTCATCATCATCTTCGCCATCATCATCATATTCCGCTTTACACTGTCCGCATCATCATATTTCGGACGATCACAATCATCCTCCTGCCGACTACTGTTCACCTCCTCCGTTTTCCTCCTAACATCATCATCATGATGTTCAACTAACGCAAACATCCTCCTGTTGCACTGTTCATCGGGCTCCAAACACTAGCGGCATCATCATGATATGCGACACCACCTTCGTCAGCAGGATATCCAAATATCCGGTTGCTCCAAATATCCTGATGACGATCACCTTCAGCAACTTCCCTTCGATGCTCCGCTAGCCGACGACACAAACAACAGCATCATGATCTACTTTATCCGGTTCTCTCGAAACCTCCTGATGATGTTAATACAACCTTCTGCCGATACCCAAGCACTTAACAACGGCAGGATAAACTCGCGTAGAGGGATATCTCAATATCCTGATGACGATGACGTCATATCCTGATGACGATGACGTCACCCAATATCCTGATGACCTCTTCAACACTTAGTCACAAAAAATGAACTTTCACTCCCGCATCTGTTAGCGATATGCGGATGATGGGCTCTCCCGAGAGATGATCCTGATGCCGATATATACACTTAGTAGATGTCTGACTCAAAACATCCTGATGCACTCGCAACATGCAAACTCCAACAGTTTCATGACCCGATCTTCTACCTGATGCCGATGCACTCCTCCTCGGCTCCTCCAGATGATGATCACCCCGACGCACTTGCACTTCATGCACTCGAAAACATCATGCTCATCTCCTCTTATCCGGATGATGATGTCCCACGCGACTGCAGGATATTTGCAGAAATATCCTGATGATGCCGTCTTGACCAATTTCCAGCCTTAGCAAAATTTCACTTCGCCGATCCTCCAGGGATGACCCGATCCAACCTCAGGGTGATCTTCCACACTCTATCTTATCAGCTCGACCTAGCACATACCCATGCTAGGGTCTTCAACATCTGTCGACCGCGTTCCTGCACACCTGCATGCGAACAGACAAACTACAACCTAACCTACTGTACATTACCATTCCACCGATCAGACGGATCAACCGGTGGAATGGATCAGTAAATCCATGAAACCTCTCAAACCAGCAAATCGATTTCACAAAGGGGATCAAACAGGAAACCGAAAACAGGATCTTTATTGATTTCAAAGATGCAATACAATATGATCAATCTCTCTCTCAGTCTCACTCTCTGCAACCTAGCTCGATCGATGATATCTGTCTGTATATGCAATATCGACCGATCTCAAGCTTAAATAGATTTTCCTACGAGTACTACTGACCCGACTCCAAGCAGCTGGGAACTCTCCAAGCGGCTGGGAGATCCAACCGATCATACATTATGACAGCTGTTATAACCAACTAACTAAAAATAGCAAAAGCCTGGTCAACATGATCTTATCATGATCAGCGTGACCTTATTACATGCATTTGGTCTTCACAGACCTTCTTGGAAACATAAACAAGACCTATAACAAACTAACTGCCTCATGGAGGCCAGCTGTTAGGTAGGTGCCTCTGCACCAAAAGGAGTATTGAAAAGATGCAGAGTTGTTGAAGAACAGGTAAATCTTTGTTTAGTTTCTAAAGTTGAACTTAAAACAGTGGTTGAGGCTTTCAATGGTGAGAATTGGATCAAGGGAATAGAAGAAAAGATTCCCGATGTTGAACTTTCAGAAGATGAGTGTATGTTTGTCAATAATGAAGAAATCAAAGTTGTTCTTGAAGACCTTGAAAGGACTGAAGTGGAAAATTGGGATTTGAAGGAAAATGTCAAGGAAGCAGATGAGTGCATCAGGAAGCTAAGGGAGAAAGTCAAGAAGTTCAAAGAAAATCATAAGGAGATTAGTGAACAATTGAGATTAGAAAATGAAACCTTGAATGGTTTTAATGTGCAAGTTGAAGAAAAGGAAAAAGCTAAAGAATATCTAAATCTAATGGTGAAAGGCAAATCTGAAGAATGTGCAAAGCTTGAAGAAGAAGCTGTGAACCTGAAGTTAGATTTGGAGAAGGTAAATCTATGAAGAAAAGTTCAAGATAATTTCTATAAAACTTGATGAGATGATTACTAGTCAGAAGATCCTTGATGACAAAGAAGGCTTGTGATTTGAGAAAGGTGAAAGTTCCAAATCAGGTCAAGCAATGAATGCTAAGAATAAGAAGGTCAAAAGCAAGCAAATCTAGAATCAAAGGAATGGACCTAGAAGACCACTGATCAGGCAACCAAATGCTCAAAGGTACCCATCTTTCAATGGTTATTGTTATTCATGCAATAAGTTCGGTCATAAGGCTACTCAATGTAGGAGCAGAATGATTCAAAATGTTCCATCTTTCTCTGGTCAGTGCTTTACATGCAAGAAAGTTGGTCATAAAGCTAGTGAGTACAGAAGTCAAAGAATGAATGGTTATAACAATGATAGAATGATTCAACCCTTTAATAGTAATTACTATATATGCAATATATTTGGGCACAAAGATAATCAATGTAGATCCAAAATGAATCAAAAGGAACAATGGTCAGTGGAATGTTGTGTGCTATAATTGCAATAAACCTAGACATATTTCAAAGTCCTGTAGAAGCAGAAGTATGAAGAAGGATATTCTAATGAAGAAGCACAAACCAATACAAAGAATTGATCTGGCAAAAACTAAGAGGGAGATGAGCAATATTTGGACTAAGAAGGATATAACAGAGGCTAAGAGTGTATCTATACCAGTCTCTGATGTAGATGTTTCCTTCAGAAATTGAGTTGGAAGCTACCTCTCACGGGGAGAAGGTAGTGGGATTGAAGAATGTTACAGTCAGGGGGAGTAAGAGTTGGTATAGGATGGTTTAGAGTAGTTGAGATCAGCACAAGTATGTGAAATATTTTATTTAGGGGGAGAAAGATTGAAAAATGTGTGTCACCCTTTGCCATTGATGTTAAAGGAGGAGAGAGTTCATGTGAAAAACAAAGGAAGAGTAAGATGTATAAAAGAAAGGGGGAGAATGAGATTAGTGCAAAATTATGTCATATGGTTTTTCACATCATATGTTGCCATTAATAACAAAGGGGGAGATTGTTGCAAGTATGTGCTAACCGGTGTTGTCATTGATGTCAACATGCTTGTGTTGTCATTGGTGTCAACTGTATCTTCTAATGTTGATTGTTAGTTGATTGAGTTATTGTGTTAAGCTTATCCAAATGACTTGTAGAAATGCTAATGATGTTAACATATTGTTCTTGTTGCTAGGTTTCCAAGTGCTTTTGAGAAAATTTGATAAATACTAAAGACAATGTTGTGAAGAAGTGTTCTGGCTTATAGGATATTGTCTAAGTTTTTATTCCACATTTCTTCTATGTTGAAGACCGAAGCATGAGGTTTTGATATGTTATAGAGAAGTGGTTGAAGATGTTAGATCTAGAATTTGGTGCTCCAGGATGTTGTGGTTTGAGAGTTATGTTCACCAGTTTGAAGATTGTGCCTGGCAATGTCTGCAGTATGGATGGGAGAAAGTATTTTGCTCCGCATTTCTCCACAGTTTGGTTTTTGGTCTTGCAATTTTCGATGAGTGTTCATAAGTTCTATATATATGTTCTATCTAAAGGACTTGTGATTTGGTTCTCTGGAATGTAGTTTTCTTGAGTAGCAAAGCTTGGCAGTGTTGGTTCTAAATTGTATTCAAGTGAGATTTGTTGTAGCTGGATTTGTTGGCTCCTAGGTGATTTCATGTTGTTCATGGATATTTCCAAATTGTGTTAAAGGCCTATGCTTGGTCCGCAAGCTATGGTTGGGTTCTTGGAAGAGTGTTCCTAAGTGTTCTTGGTGTTTGTAAAAGTCTATCTGACTTGGGTGATAACACTAATTTTGGATGTGCTTCGTGGATTAAGGAAGCATGTTGAAGGGTGTGTAGATGTATTTAGGTCCAAGGTAAGCTGTGAAATGTTCTTCTTTCATTCCTTTTCTCTGCGAGAATGTTTAGGTCCAGACCTAATTTGAATTTTGTATGTTTGTCGACCTTGGAGATTGTTTCAAAGGTTGTAGAGTGTGTTGCTGACCTTTGTGAATGTTTCAAGGTTGATGATTGATATAAATAAGTGTAAAGGATTCATGTATATGAGTGTAGGAGTGAAGATGTGATGTTTGTGTTGTGAATTTGAATTAGAGGTAGCAAGGACTTTCATGTGGTAGAAGACCTAATGCATTGACCATAAGTCATCTACAATTTTCAAAGAGGCTACAAAGGTGATGTTTGTTGCACTTCATTGGAACTGAAACCAAGCATGTAGTAGATGCTATCATATCAATTCATGGCAGTGAACCTTCTCTTCTATCTTCTTTCATTTCTGATAGTGAGCCTATTGTAGTGAGCATTCTTTTGGGCAGTGAACCCTTTGGCAATGAGCCTCTTGTAATTCGGTATTGATACTACTTTATATTGTGAGCTAATCCTCACCGTGGTTTCCCTTCTAGGGTTTTCTACATAAATATGGTGTTTCATGTGTTTATGGTGTTGATGTGCTTAAGTTTTTTCTATATGCTTTCATGATTAATCACTCTAATAGATTAATGAATAAATAAGTGGCTATTGATTTGAATATTAGTGAGGGTTCAAAGTTTTAGGTACAACTGATTCACCCCCCCTCTCAATTTCCTTGTGAATTTCAACACACCCCTCATTGTCTCTATCATTGGTGTGCATACAGTACCAAAATTTATGATGAACTTCTAGTAGAAACATGCTAGTCCATGAAAAAATCTTACCTCTCCAACGTTCATAGGTGTTGGCCATTCAACAATTGCTCTAACTTTCTTAGGGTCTATCTTCAATCCTTCTGCAGAAATCACAAATCCCAAATATACCAGTTCTTCCTTCATGAAACTAAATTTCTTGATATTAATCAATAGTTTCTCTTCTCTCAACCTCTGAAGCACTTGTCTAATATGCCACAAATGTTCTTCTCTTGTTCTACTAAAAATCAGAATATCATCCAAGTATACAATAACAAACTTACCCAAGAATCTCTTCAAAACCTCATTCATCAACCTCATGAAAGTACTTGGTGCATTAGTTAATCCAAAAGGCATCACTAACCACTCATACAATCCTTCATTTGTCTTGAATGAATTCTTCCACTCATCTCCTTCTCTGATCCTAATTTGATGGCATCCACTTTTTAGGTCTATCTTTGTGAAATATTTAGCTCCACTCAAATAGTCCATGATGTCATCCATCCTTGGCAATGGATGTCTATACTTGACACTGATCTTATTGATTTCTCTAGAGTTTGTACACATCCTCCATTCTCCATATTTCTTCAATGCTAGTACTAAAGGTACCGCACATGGGTTTAAACTTTCTTTGATCAATCCTTTCCTCAAAAGCTCCTATACTTGTCTATTCAGTTCCACATTTTCTGTTGATGTCATTCTATGTGCCACTTTGTTTGGGAAAATGGCTCCAAGTATGAGGTCCATATGATGACTGATACTTCGGATTGGTGGCAATCCTTCAAGCACATTTTTTGATATGATATCTTGGTATTCTGTCAACAATTCAATTATCTACTTGGTTCAGTCATGGATGCAGGGTCTAGAGAATGGACTGTCCAACCATGGAGCTAGAGTAAACACAAAGGAAAGAACACAAGAATAGAATACAATGGAAGATTTATATTCTCACTATATTAGAGAATTACAATGCTTATATGTTGATTGGCTGACCTGCCTTCTGGGTTACAACATACATGAATGATATGGCATTGAAGTGCCTTCGAAGAAGAACTACCTTTCTATTCTATTATCAAAGTGTGAACTAACTACCTTCCTCCTACATCTAAGAAATGCTTATATATCATCTTCTAGCTCATAGAATCTTCCACGTCAACATCAAGAGGTCTCAAACCCCAATGCAAGATGAAACATGTAGGAAATGTGTAGGTTGGCCTACAACTCATGGTAATGCTCTGCAAATGCATGAAAGTGATGCAGTTCTCAATGAAGGTCTATATGGTCCCATACTTCCCTGTGTGATGTTCCATTTGGCTTTTCAAGTCATGGGAATGCTCCACAAACCTTGTATGCTCAAACTGAATGTTGATTGCTCTGTTATGTAAATGTTGATGATCTTCTAGTTGTGATATCTCTCCACAAACAACTCCAAATCTCATGAAATCTTAGTATGATGTAGATGACATAGTGTAGAACCTAAATCCTATTCCATAAGCTTTGAAATGATAATGCGGTAGAATGCGGTAGAAAATAGTAAAACTGCAACTAACTGAATGTAACTGAAATGAAAGAAAAGAAAAGAAAACAAATATTTTTGGTTGATGCAAGATTTCCTTTCAACTTGGGATGCTACTACATTAGACACCTTGGGTTGTTTGAAAACGAGTCCCTCACTTTGCTAGGGCTAGAGGAAAACCAAGGTGGTCTACCTCAGCCTAAGAAATCCATGATGAATCTTCTTCCAGTCTTCCTTTCCACTTAACCAAGTACTCTTTATACTATTTACCTCCGGTATTGAATCCAATTCTATTGTCCAAAATCTACTTTATCTGCTCTGGTTGTTGCTATGGTAACTAATCCTTTAATCCAAATGCAATGCTACCATTTGACTCTCCCTCATGATATTGATATAGATCTGCAATATTGAATATAGAATGAAATTCTTTTGGATTAAACTATGTGTATTTTTGCTTCAATGTTCACACTCAATGATCCATCATCAGGAAGAGGATGTTTGTGATTAGGATTGCAAACTTACCCTTTAAAAAGGATGAATAGGTAGGGTTAGGTTTAGTGAGGTGGACACAAGCCAACAATAAAACAAAGAATTAAGTAAGGAACAATAAATATGTAAGAAAAAGATAAATCATATTATAATAAAAAGAAATATGGATTAATTAAATAAGAAAGGAAATAGCAAGTATATCAAAATTAATAAATATTAAGTAAAGTGATAAATGCTAATTATAACATGAAGAATATATCTAATATAATAAATATAATGGATAGATAATTAATATGTATAAATAGATAAATAATATAGATATAATAATAGATCAAAGTAATATATATGTATATATAAATGAATTACAAAAATAATTAAATAAGTACAAATAAAAATAAATTAGTTATGAAATATTTAATTTAATAATATTAAGTGATTAAAATAAAATAATAAGTGAGTAAAATAATTAAGAATATAAATAAAATAAAATAATTATGAAATATTTAATATAATAAAAATAAAACCAATAAAATAGAAATTAAATGATGAAAATCAAATTTCAAGAGTATTGAAATGGTTAGAGGAAGAAACTAGGGATAGCCTGGACATGGGGAGTCCTCTAGCAGTACTGGAAATAGAAGGGGTAGATACAGGAAAAGAAGACCTCGTATGGTACTCTCAAGGAATACCCAAGATAATGCATTTGTTGGCCTCAGAAGTCAATATTAGTATACTTCTGAGGACTCTGCTAATAATATACTCAAAATGAATAGGAGAATGAACATTGATGGATATGATGTCTAGGGAAATGAAAATGTTATTGATAGAGGGAGTAGGGATAGATCTAATGAGCCCTGCTTAAGGATGTTTGGGATGCCCTGTGATAATGAAGAAGCATAAGGTATCCTACTTCTCCCACAAGGACAGTTGAAAGCTAGCATGATACCGTCCCAAATGAGGGTGATCAACAGCAGCAACCTGATGATGAGCAAAGAGAAAGGAGAATCTAGAATGAGTTGGATTTGCTTGATCATATCAGGAATAGGCAGCGAGAGGTGCAGGCCCTACTTCAACAACAACAAGCTTAACTTGCTCAGCAGACCTAGGTAGACCAAAATATTCAGCACCAAGGCCATATGCCTCAATAACAACAACAAAGACAACAACATCAGCAGGACCCTAACTTTCAAGCCAATCCTAGACAACAACAAATGGGATAGTAGGATGTGAATAATGCCCATGTTCAAGGTATGCAAAATCAGCCCTTGTAGAATCAAATGAATCAACAGCATGCCAATATTCAGAATCTTAGGCCTCCATTCAGAAGACAAGCACAAAGGTTTCTTCCACAAAGGCAACCATTGGGGGTTGAAAGGTGCAAACAACTTGACTTTATCAGCATACCTAATTTTTCTAATCCCATTCCAATTGAGATTAGAGGGAAAATTCATAGGTTTCAAGGTAATAATGCAGTCACTAGTGATGAACACTTGAGACACTTCATTAATGTCATGAATGGGTATGATAGTGAGGATGAAGATGTGATGATGAAGCTATTTGTGCATTCATTAGAAGAAAGTTCCAAAGAATGGTACAAGGAACTTCCTGATAATGACATTGACTCATGGGAAGAGTTCATGAGAGCATTCAGATTGCAGTATGGGGATAGGATTAACCCCAAATTTGCTATCCATGAGCTCACAACAATCAATAAGGGAATCAATGAAATTGTTGTTGACTTCAATGGCAAATTCATGATGACAATGAGAAAAGTGCCACCTTAGATGAGACTTAATGAACCCATGTGTTTAGTTTTATACTATGGTGCCTTTGATTCTAAGATTGGTTATTGTTTAAGGGATAATAGTCCTCAAACACTGAGGGAGGCCTATGTTGTGGCCATAAATATTGAAAGTAACATGAAGGCCTCAGGTAAACATGTTAAGATATCTGATATAAAGATTTCTCGGCTAGATAGGGCAACTTCTAGCAAGCCCCCCACTACTGAAGACAAGTTGGACAAGCTTATGGGGGTTATGAAAGACCTATCTTACAAAGTTACTTGAAATGACAAAGGGCTACCACCTCAAGGTGCTCCAACACATTTCAATGAAGGTCAAAGAATGCATAATAGACCTTACAATACAGATTAGTCTAAGAGACCACAACAAAATAACAGACAAGCTGCTCCTAGGCATGTTAGCTTCAAATAGCCTGAGAGGGATACCCCTGATCCATTGAGTAAGGATCAGAAAATTTTCATGATGATACTCTTTAGTGCCAAGTGTGTTTCCTTCCCCATGACCCAACAAATTGTGTAGTTTCTCATTCAATGAGCAAAGATGAGGAATTTCCCAATGAAGAGGGTGGAGATGAATATTATGAGGAGGAGATCAATCAATTTGACACCCAAGGGTTTGAGTAGATGGGTCATGATATAAATTATGACAGTTATGAGGATGATGATCATATTTTCCAATATGATCATGATGAAGGTCAAAAGAGATATCATCTACCCTCTCATGATTTTGGGCACTTGAGGGATCTCATGCAAAATAAGTATAAACAATCTAGAACTTCTCAGAAGGATATGAAAGCTCTCACTAATGTTTCCATTTTGCAAGTTCAAGGTAGCTATCAGTTGAGGAACAAACAAGTGCCTATGCATAACTCTCTTGTTGCTAAGCCAAGATAGGATACATTGGATGATGGCAAGAAGAGACAAAAAGAGGATGTGGAACAGAAAAGTAGTGCTGCTCCAAAGAAGATTGTGCCTGAAAGGAAGATGCTTTTAGTGCAGCTTGTAGCAACAAAATAGAAATATGTACAAAAGAACCCAGCATCAAAGGTGCAACCAGTTACCTCACCCATTCTAGGGGTCCACTATCTAGAGGATTACAATAAACGTGATCAGACTCAAGTCCAAAAGGAATCATAAAAAGAGAAAGAGAAGGAAAAGGAAGAAGGTAAGGATATCTCATCCTCTCAATTAATACCTTATATTACTTCTGCAAATGATGTAATGATTTCATCTGATACTCCTTTGCCAAACTATCTCCCTATTGACATGGCTCAAGTATTTAGCCAAAATTAGAATTTTTATGCCAATAGTGGAACTCCTTAGGATCCCTTAACATAGGGATAGAGTAGGGTCTCTTATTATTGCCATAGAAACACAAAAACAACCTATTGTTGAACCCAGTAATGATGATACCATAGAAGTATATTTGAGATCAACTGTTGTTAACAACAAGATGGGAGTTGACCCCTTTTTCACCACATTGATCATAAAATGGATGGCTATTACACAATTACATGCTTGACTCTGGTGCTTCTAGTAATGTTATGCCCTTGTCTATAATGAATAAATTGGGATTAAAAGTGTCCAAGTCTTTTGGCAAGTGTTTTTCTATGGACTCTAGAGAAGTAAATGTGATTGGTCTTGTTAAGGATGTTGAAGTGAATTTGGCTACCTATCCTAACAAGTCATTTTTAATGGAAATAATAATTGTGGATTGTCCTGCTAAATGGGGTATGATGCTATCAAGAAAATGGGCAGCCTCTATGGGTGGAAGTATCCATATGGATCTCTCATATGCCACTATTCCAGTACAGGGTGTAGAGGTAAAGTTGTATAGGGAACAAAAGGTAGAAGACGAACACATAGAAGATAGAAACAAAACAAAGGATGATCATGCAAATTTCTTTGATACTAAAATTGATCACTTCATGGCATGTTGTAGTAATGATAATCCTAATTTGGAGGCTTTACCTTCTAACCGTATTGCTCTTGTTTGTGGTATAACTGATTTGTGGACTCTATATTTTGAATGTGCATATTCAAGAGAAGGTTTAGGTGCTGGTATTGTCCTAATAGAACCTAACAATGATCAGTTTGGCAAGTCTTTTAGACTTGATTTTCAGTGCACCAACAATGTGGATGAATATGAGGCACTATTACTGGGCTTAAATATTGCTCATAAACATGGAATCACATGTCTGAGAATGCTTGGTGATTCAGAACTAATTGTGCAATAGATTAGAAAGATATTTGTTGCCAAGGAAAAAAGACTTAGAGGGTACCAGAATTTAGTCTGGGACACAATGGAAATGTTTGATGCCATAGGCATTGAATGGGTTGACAGAACCAAAAATGAAAAGGTAGATTCCTTAGTTGTAGCTACATCAAAATTTGATCCTCAAATGATTTTTCCTCATAACCATTATGTTGTGGAAGTACTCACAAGGTCAACAATTCTTGATAGCATTCATAGTTGGCAAGTTTTCAATGACACCAATCAAATTTTTAGTTTTATGAATTGCATGGATGAATTTGAAAATCAATGGATCAATTGGCAGCCAATGATGGAAGTGACAGATGGTAAGGAAACTCTGTTTGGTACTAAGGTTGTGTTATTAAAGACAAATACTATTCCAAAGGGGTTGGTAGCATTAGAAAGAGTTTTTGACAACTCAGACTGATGTAAGAGTAAATGTAAACTTGTTATAGAGGATAATGTTGAAGGTGTGAACCTTGGAACTAGGGAAGCACCTAGAATGGTTTACATTGGGAAGAGATTGAAGCCTCATGAGAAGCAGATGTTGATTGCTCTGTTCAAAAAATTCAAGAAATGTTTTGCATGGTCCTATGATGAGCTTAAGGCTTATAGGGAGGATCTATTCCAACATACCATTCCCCTTGAACCTGATGCAAAGCCATTTAGGCAAAAACAAAGGCCTATAGATCCTACCATTGCTCCCAAGATGCAAAAGGAATTGTTGAAGATGAAAGAGGGAGGCATTATAAAACCTATCAGACATTCTAAGTGGGTATCCAACCTTGTCCCGGTAAGAAAAAAGAATGGGGAATTTAGGTTGTGTGTGGACTTCAGAAATCTAAATATCAAATCCTTCAAAGATAATTACCCTCTCCCAAACATGGAGCATTTATTACAAAAGGTTGTTGGTTCAAAGTTGATGTCAATGATGGGTAGATTCTTTGGATAAAACCAGTGCTGGTCAAGGAGTCTGAACAACACAAAACAACATTCACCACTCCTTGGGGGACCTATGTGTACCTAAGAATGCCATTTGGTTTGAAGAACATTGGGTCAACATTCAGTGAGCTATGGATGTAGCTTTTGCTGGTCTTGTTGATGAGATCATGGTAGTTTATCAGGATGACCTGACAACATTCTCAAAAGAAAGAGGAGAGCACTGCAAGCATCTTGAAGTAATTTTCTAGAGGTTCTTAGAATATGGGATTTCTTTGAATCCTAAAAAATGCTAGTTCGAAGTTGAAGAGGGCAAGTTACTCGGGCACATAATATCAAAAGATGGGGTAAGGATAGATCCAGACAGAGTCAAAGCTATTGATCTTATTCCCTAGCCCAAATCAATTAAAGGAATACAGTCCTTTTTCAAGAAAATCAACTTTGTTAGGAGATTTGTTCCAAATTTTGTCGAAAAGACTAAGGTCATTTCTAAAATGCTCAAGAATGGGCAATCTATTATATGGGAGAAAGAACCATCTAAAACATTCATGGATATCAAAGAAGCTATCAAGGAGGCACTTGTACTGATAAGTCCAAATTATTCTAAACTCCTTTAGTTGTTTTCCTTTGCTTCTTTTTATATTGTTATTGCTGTTTTACTTCAAAAGAATGAAGATGGATTTGAACAACCTATTGGATTCTTTAGCAAGTCTTTACAAGCTATTGAATTGAATTATTCCATAATGGAAAAACATTCCTATGCATTGGTTAAGGCCATAAAGAATTTCAAATCTTATTTCATAGGGGCCAAGATCATAGCATATGTGCCACACACAATTGTGAAGGATATCTTCACACAATAGGAAGCTTCTGGGAGAAGGTGCAGATGGATCAACAAGATCCATGAATATGACATGGACATATAGGTCACAAAGCTAGTAAGAGGCCAAGGCTTAGCTAAGATGATGGCAAATTCCAACTTAGAGGCATTTGAGATAGATGAGGTAAATGCTTCTCAATCTACTAGTATATGTGTTTTGGCTGACAATCCATGGTACAATGATGTTATATTTTTTCTTGAAAACATGAATTGTCCACCATGTATGGATGACAATTAGAAAAGAACACTCAAGCTAAAATCTCAAAGGTATGTCCTATTCCATAATGAGCTAATGTGGAGAAATCATGAAGGTGTATTGCTCAAATGTCTGGATCAAGAGCAAGCTGAAAAAGTGATGAATGAATGTCATCATGGTGTTTGTGGGGGGCATTTCAGAGCTAAAACCACTACCCATAATGTTTTAAGAGCTAGATATTGGTGGCAAGGATGTGGCACAAAAGATAAGGAAGTGTGATGCTTGCCAATGATTTTCTGGTAAGATGAAATTTGTTGGGGCATTGCCCCTGTTACCCCTTGTTGTAGATGCACCTTTCTAGCAGTGGGAAATTGACTTCATTGGAGAAATACAGGAAAGGTCTAGCAATGGTTTTAAGTGGATCCTTGTGGTCACTAATTACTTCATTAAGTAGGTAGAGGCAGTCCCCACTTGCAATGCAACTTCCAAGGTAGTCATTGACTTCATAGTAAGCAATATAATCACCAAGTTTGGATTGCCAACTAGGATTTTGGTAGACAATGCAATGTGTTTCAAATCTCAAGAGATGTTGAACATGTGTTCTAAATTTGAAATAATCCTTGTGCATTCATCTCCTTATCATCGCCAAGTAATGGACAAGCTAAGTCAAGTAATAAAATCCTAATGAAGATCATAAGAAGGACACTAGATTAGAACAAGAAGAGACGGGATGATAGTTCAAAGTATGCCCTTTGGGATGATAGGATAACTTTCAAGAGATCTATTGGTAGAAGCCCATTTGAGCTGGTATATGGAGCAGAAGTGAAGATGCCCATAAACATAGAATTGCTAGTCCACCAACTACTACAAGAGATTGAAGGGGAGCAACATGATGCAATGTCTCAGAGGATCTTGTAGCTAATTGAGATAGAAGAATAGAGAAAAGCTACACATGAAAAAATGCTGCACCAAAAGCAAAAAATGAAGCTCTTATTTGATAAGAATACTGTGTCAAGAGACTTCCAGGTTGGTAATTTAGTGCTTCTCTGGGATGCAAGATCTGAAGATAAAGGGAAACATGGCAAATTTAGTCCCTTATGGCTTGGCCTTATGAAGTTGCAGACAAATTAGAGCTCAATGTCTATTGTTTGATGACCCTGGAAGTAGAATTGCTAGAGCTGCCTGTTCATGGTCAACTTTTAAAGCATTACTTTTCATAAGTGATGTTGTCCTTAAAAGTTTGTGATGAAATCTTGCTATATCTAATTTTTTGATTTCAAGCAGTCTTGACCACTTTTGGTCTTGATGGTGTTTTGTTTCTATTCCTGTGTATTATTTTTTGATGGTCTTCCCAAAGATCTACATTCTTGATGTGCCATTGCTTGGCACACAACCCCAACCAGAGCCACTTTAGACACCTAGAAAATTAGTCTCCAAAATGCCCCATTTTTCCCTCATGTCACACTCTATGACTTCATTCTTGAGCATGTGGCTTATAACCGATCTGAAGGGACTCTGGTAAAAATCCTAATTATTCATAGCCTAAGAGTCCTTGGTTAGGGTCTAAATATTTTGAAGATCATATTATTTAAACTCCAAACCAAAGTTTCATAAAATTATCTTAATCCTTCTGTTGCTAAAAATTGATTGCTAAAATTGTACTAAGTCAATTCTTGTCTTGTTTTGCTAAATCTTTGCAATTTTTATCATTACCGCATCCCTATGAGTATGTCTGATGAACCCTTGTGGGCTTACAAGAGTAAAATAAGTGTTCTAAACCACTTACTACAACACCGTAGTAGTTTGTATGAAGCGTGGCAAGCCGACAGTAAGGATCTAATTGTCGATGCATTGCTGTGGTAGTTAGGAAAGAAGCCCGTAGGATGGTGGTGAGGCTTGAGCCAGGTATAAGATGTTAGCTGCAGCCTCGCAGGAGTCTTTTCTCTTGTCTGCAGGTTGGCGGTAAGAGTTACCACTTATCACAACACTGCAATGGTCTATATGGTTCATGGTGAGATGGTGGTAAGTAACGATGCAATCATCACACTACCGCAACAGTTTCTGAAGGAGCCTGTGGGATAGTAGTGAAGACTTAGCCCAAGCATGGAGATGCCCACCACAATACTGTGGAGGTTTATACGAAGTATGGTGAGCTAGCAGTAAGAAACATATTCACCGCTATACTATGACAGTCAACAAAGAAGTCTGTGGACAGGCGGTGAGGTTTTAAAACAAACATATAATGTTTACCATGTTGCCATAGTGGTCAGTAGAGGTGTGTGTGGGCTTGCGGGAACTTGTGATATAATGTGACCGCTAGCCGCAGCCCCATGGGAACCTTGAGGGGTTGTTGCAGGATGGCAATAAAAGGATAATAAAGCATAAAATGTAGCTTGTAGCGCCGCGACAGTTATGCATAGAATCAAATATGAAGTGTGGGATTACGGTAATGTATAATTTGGTGTCAACAAAAGATTTTAAATAGTAGAAAGACCGTTGACTTCAACGTGGTAGTCCATGTGGCTCTTTAGGAGGTTTAGTGATGTTTTGCAGAAACTCATGTCCTATGTGGACACTGCCAGAAGACTTTAGTTGAATTGTAAATTCTGTGATGACATCTTGAAGGTGGGAAGATGCACGATTTTGGCCAGGCGGCATTATAAAGGCTAATTTTTTGAAGGATTCAGAGTCGATGAGGACATAGAGACTCAATGGTTTGATTTTTAAAGTATTGTAAAAGATTTGCTTGGTGAATTTGAAGAGATATGTCTCATATGCCATCAATGCAGGTGCTATGCCTTTCAGCTACCCCTTCTTTCTCAGATATTTGTTGCATTTATGGTTGCATATCAAGAAACCAGTTGTGTGCATTAAAAAAAAAAAATCTTCCACCTCTAGACCCTAGATATTTTTGTAGTTATTTCTAACAAATAAATGTCCCTTGTGGCTGAGATTTTTTTTGACGCAGCCCTTAGGGAAATTTTTTGTAACCTAATTAGGTCAATTTGAATCAGATGTTATATATGCATGAATGTAAGATGTAAAAAAGGTTTCTCTTTTGGGTATTTTTAGGCAGTCAAGTGCAAATCTCTCTAGGGTTTCAAAGAGCAAAAAGTTTCAATTATCCAGCATATAAGACACATGTCATGAAAGGTTTTTCATATTGATTTCAGCTATCAGTGTATGAACTTCTCCTTTTTTCTTATGTAATCTTTCAAGGAAATCTTGAATCTCTTTTAGGGTTTCCTCTTACCACATTTTGTGGTATGACTGTAACCATTGATTAGATGAATGAACAGATTCCTAAAACATTACATGATATGTGATGATCTATTTAATGGTTGTAGATGATTGATTGTATCTTGATAAAAGATTACTAAGCATATTCTCCATTGATTGTTGTTCTTCTTGCATCTAAATATTTAGAAAGTGCATGTTTCATTTCTCTTGTTGTTTTCTTCCTTCTATTGAATTGTGGACTTCGTAACCCAATATATTAGGCACTAGTCTAAAAGTTTCCATGATCACCCACACTCTAAAAAAAATCAAAACAAATTCATTATGTGTGAAGTGAGTAGTTAATTTGTATCTCTTGCAAACAAGCATACCTGCACTTTCCGTTGTCAATGGGAG
The DNA here is from genome assembly GCA_027924645.1 of Cunninghamia lanceolata. Classification (NCBI taxonomy): domain Eukaryota; kingdom Viridiplantae; phylum Streptophyta; class Pinopsida; order Cupressales; family Cupressaceae; genus Cunninghamia; species Cunninghamia lanceolata. Next base: position 2,180,438 of record BSBN01000609.1, read on the forward strand.
TGCTTTTTCATTAGCTATATATGGGTTATTAGTGAAAACTAGTTGTTTTAGGTCGAGTGACAGCTTTTGGGGCCTAAAAGATGAGTTGGGTTTGGTTGTCCTTTCATTTTTAGTTATTCATCTGGTGTAGAAACCAATACCTATTCAGGTATAACCCTTGGAATATCCCTCCTAGATTTAAGCTAATCCTGAAGTGTAGAGGAGTAAACCCACTCTTGTTAGTTGGCCAAAATTGCCCTGAACTTGTTGACAAACTGTTTCCTCTCACCCAAAATGACCATCCCTAGCCTAGGTGATTTAAAAATGTTTTAGGGTTTGGGGTTATGTTGAGGGTGTTTTTAGCACACAACACAGTTATGATTATTGGTATCACACCTCTCTTGAAAAAGGTATCCTATCCAAGATAGGACTATCCCAAGGATAATACAGCTAGGTCTTAGCTTGCTTGGAATGACTCAGTGGTATGTCTGGCTATGCCAACAAGGGGTCTTACATGAAATGCAGGGTTTATGAAAAGATGACAGCAATGTGTTGGGTGAATATTTTGTTGTCAACTCATTGACGGCAAAATGGTTATATCAACCGCAGTATGATGAGATAAATCTCTCCTCAGCAAGGGGAGGTTCCCTTTTAACTATTACAAACTTATTTACACTAAATGCTAGCTTTGGGGGTGTGTTACATTCATCGTTTTCTCTTCTTTCAGAAAAGATGTTTACAATGTTTCACAGTAATATTCAATAATGCTTCTACACTTAAACAATAATCAACAATATTCTTGTAAGTTGAAGCACAAAGTCTTTCAACTAACTTCACAAAAAGATTCACGAACCAAGTGAATAATCTCAAGTACAAAGTCTTCAAATTATCCCCAAAAAGATTTTAAAAGTAACTGTATCACCAGTTGGAGCACAAAGTCTGTCAACTAACAACACCACCAATCCACGCGAATGTGATTGAAAATCATAGCACAAAGTCTACAAGTTCTCAACACGATTCATATACAAAGTGAACAACTACAAGCTCAAAGTCTTTATAATCCTTCACCAAGAAACACTTTCAACACACATAGATTCAAGGAAATAATATAACACAAAGTTTATATAACTTATCTTGAACGTCCTCCAATCGTAATAACCAAGCACCGCTTTATCCAATCAATCAACAAGAGAAATCAGCGAAAGTGCCATATGTACATCCTCACTCATACAAATTCGATTCAACACAAAGTTTGATATCAAAACTCATCTTCTTTATTGATTGGAATTGATCATACAATTTGAACATAAAGTCTCAAAGTTGAGTCTCAATTTGGGTAGCACTTTGTTGCATAAGATTAAAGATCATATTTACAATAGAGGCCCTCTTTATTTATAGGGAGGAGCCTGGAGCAAAAATAGGAAATTTACAACTACTTTGACTTATTCAACAAAATAGTCCTATTTGACTTGGGACTTCCTTTGTCTCACATGTAATTACATTTTGGAAAAATACATGTGAATATGTCCAAAACAAAATACAAATTGCATATACGAAAATGAAAATAAACTAAGGCATGAAGAAGAATATCAGTTGCCACCATCATTCTTCTTCAAGGAATTATGGTACATGTCCTTTACTACTTCCATCTCATAAATGTCTGGTCCAAGTGTATTGTCTGAAACAACATGAGTTTTGATGATTGTATCTTTCACCATCTTTATCGCCTTCTTCGGTGATAGGTCGATCATTTGGAAAATAAGCACCTTTAGATGATGTGATGACCTCGGTAGTTCACAAAAGAAACTGCAACAAAAAGTCATGATCATGCAATTAGGGGAAATACTGGTAATCTGGGAAAATTGCATGTCAACGATCACGACTATGGGAACACGCTTGAAATGGCTAGAGTGCGAGCAGGTCGAAGAACGGAGGAAAGTAGGCTCGGAAAAGGAAAATTGAAAATATCCCAGAGTTAGGAAAATTTGAGAGAATGTTTGCATGGGCAGAAAAATTTGCCACCCTTGCATGTGAGGGATATTTCGCACTTGTCAGAGCAGTTAAATTTTCCACTATTGCAAGTAATAAGGAGATTTATTGTTAACATGCATGAGCAGCAGAAAACGCCGTCATTGCAAGTGATGAGGAAGGTTAAAACTTTAGATGTTTGGGTGGGTGTTTTTGCCGCTGCTGCATGTTAAGTCAACTGTTTGTGCAAGGGCGTGCGGGAAACACTGACATGGTAGGTAACAAGGAAATTACCACAAGTGTCAAGGTGGCGAGAAACGCCGTCACTGCAGGTAATTTGGAGAACAACTTCAAGTGTCTAGGTGGGTGATTTCACAGCTTATACAAGTGGAATACCTCATACTTTATGCAAAAGGTGGTGGGAACCACCGCCCATACACTTGGTGATGGACTAACTTTCTAAGGGTTTAAACCCTTGGCACTTTTTGTGCCAAGTGGAATTGGTAAAGCGGCGAACAGCGCCGACGTTGCATGTCAATGATATAAGGGTTTTTATTTATGGATGAGTGGCGGTTAAATCTTGCCTAACCTTTGAAACCAAATGATACAAACCCTAGGTTATCACAAGAGATAATCAACAAGAGAAATAGGAAAACCCTATTCCATACAACAAAAATAGAAACCTAGCATAAGTATAGTCAAAAATGCAAAATGAAAGAAAGAAATTTGAAACAATGAGAAGACGAACATACCAGAAAGAAGAAACGCCAACGATGGATCCGGATTGCGGTAATTTCATTTCAGACTCTCCTCTGTGGTGTTGGCTCAAGCATAAACGATAAAAGAAGAATAATAAACAAATAAAAAGGTCAAAAATGGCTTAAAACCTCCTCACATACAAAACCTAAGTATGCATTTATTGCACACAAGTTAACTTGTGTAGGTTTAAAGATGCATCAACGGTTAAAATCACCGCTCCTACACGCAGGGTAGCATGTACGGGCGGGTGATTTCACCGCTTTGACACAAGGCTTAAAATAACCTCAACATGTATGAGTAGTTGAAAACACTGCTCCCACATGCCAAAACAAAGACTTCAAACATGTAATAGCGGCGAAAAACACCGCTTTTACATGTTAACAAAAAATTTTTTCTAACACCTAAAAATGACTAAAAATTGACAATCTTTATCCGTTTACAACTTAACCGATCCACGCAAATATCGAGGAGTCAATTTGAGGACAGGTTGCAAATGGATTTAGGATGTCAAGCGACTTTGGGCGAGACTAAGAGAATCTTGTCTTGATCTACAAACTTAGAGTGTAGGCCATGAAACAGACAAATTTCGTGAGGGTTGTCTACAAAAATGAGTGTAGCTAATTTTGAGAACAACAGCTGGCTCTAACTGGGAAACTTCCTTTGATCAAAATCTGAAACGATTGAAGGGAGTAGAATCCCGTCTCTAAGTGCCTTCATCCATGCCATTGGGCTATAGAGTCAAGCGAAAAAAGAAAAAGACACGAAAGACTAAACAAAAACACAAAAAATAAAAACATAAAAAGATTAAAATGAAAAGGACACAAAAAACTGTACAAAAATATGAAAACTTATCTGTCACTTCACTTTGAGAAAAGCTTCAGATGATGTCTGCTGTGAGGCAGTATAAAAGATGTTCCACTTCTTTTTCTTTTATTGTTGAAAGAGTAACACTTCCCCATGTTTGTCATTCTAGGATCTTCTTCTGCATCTAGATTGAATTGCCCAACTGATGCTGATGAATTTGGTCCCAACTATTGTCGCCATTTGACAAAGTGATTAGGCTCATTAAAAAGTTTCTTCAGAGAAACCAATCCTTTGGAAATGCCATTTCCTTTCAGCTACAAAATCCCTTCGCTTGAAAAGAATGATCCCTCTGTTTCTAGACCTCCATTTGAAACTCTATCCAATAACTTAGGATCTTCATTAGAAATCAAGAAATAAGTACCCATATCAGAAGATTCAAAAAGAATCTAAACTTTTGGATCCTCAGATTTTATCACTGTGTACGTGGCCTCCCTTTTAGGATGAAACTCCTGCATAATACCCTTAATAGGTATTCTTGCCTCAGACATTTGAATCTTTGTCTCCTCAGCATGATCTATGATATCAACAAGCTGATATGGATTTGCTACAGAAGATGAAAAACTCTCATTTTGAGGTTTTTCATCGGGGGTATTGGTCTTAGGAACAAGGGATGAAGTAGGAAGATCTCATGTACTTATTTGGTTGTCACCAGCTACATATTGATGATTAAATTGATTCTCTGATCATGTAAGAACGGCATAAGATTCATCAAAAGCATCTTCTTCTTGTTTCATCTCACCTTCCAAGGTCAGGAACCTAGTGGTAGAGTCATCAGCTAACTGCTCTTCACCTTCCGTGAAAAGATTAGCAACATCTTCTCCTTGATCATATTTTGATTGAAGAAGATTGCTTTGCTCTGATTCATAATAGAAGATTGCTGCATTCACAGGTGGTGCTTCCAAAGCAAGTATTCCTCATTGTAGAGGAAACCTATTTTGATTCTGGTCCCTTGAAACATTACCTTGGTAACTCGAAGAATTTAGAGAAGTTCCCCTCAGTATGTCCTTGTAGAGGGGAATGGACAAACTTTGTGACATCTATTTTTTCAGAGCTAACAGCTCATCAACCAACTTCTGCACTATAGGATCCATAGTGTTTGTAGAATATAAAGCCAAAAAGGGCTGCTCATTAGGCTCAATAGAATCTTTCTTCAACTTTCCCACTAAGATTAAATCATCCTCCACTTCAACTGCCAAACTTTGAGCAATTGCAAGATCAGCTGGTGCTGCTCTTCGTAAAAGAAAACTTACTTCTGGCAATTGTGAATTGATGAAGAAGCATTTCAGGTTCTCAGCTGTAGGTTGAGCAATAGTTGGGATCCTGTTCTTTAGCTTATTAAACTTTGCCATGAACTCATGCATGGACTCATGCGGTTCCTTTTTCATTTGAGTAATTTGGGCCAACAATGCATAAGCATCTTCTGCTGACTTGAATCTGGATTCAAACAGAGTTCAAAGTGTATTCCATCCAGTGATAGTTCCAGGTGCAAGGTGAAAGAACCAATCAGCTGCAACACCTTGGAGTGTTTCTACAAACAGTCTCACAGAAACATCTTCATACTGAACTCTGAGAACACCACATGCAATGTAGAAAGCTGCAATGTGCTCATCCAGATGTTGTTTACCATCCCCATAGAACTTGGGAAAATTCTTACGTGAACCCTGAGGTAGTTCATGTAGACGCTGGGTCAATTTCAAAGGACCAAATGCATTTCCCCATGGACCTGGGACAACCATATTCCTTGATAAAACTTTAGAGAAGATATAACAAAAATATATTACAATAGATGAGATCGATATGCTTCAACCAAAAGCGTGAGGCTCTTGATTGCGCGTTCAATCCCCAATAGAGTTGCCAAAAACTATTGGGTGAATATTTCGTCGTCAACTCACTGACGGCAAAATGGTTATATTAACCGTAGTATGATGAGATAAATCTCTCCTCTCAGCAAGGGGAGGTTCCCTTTTAACTATTACAAACTTATTTACACTAAATGCTAGCTTTGGGGGTGTGTTACATTCATCGTTTTCTCTTCTTTCAGAAAAGATGTTTACAATGTTTCACAGTAATATTCAATAATGCTTCTACACTTAAACAATAATCAACAATATTCTTGTAAGTTGAAGCACAAAGTCTTTCAACTAACTTCACAAAAAGATTCACGAACCAAGTGAATAATCTCAAGTACAAAGTCTTCAAATTATCCCCAGAAAGATTTTAAAAGTAACCGTATCACCAGTTGGAGCACAAAGTCTGTCAACTAACAACACCACTGATCCACGCGAATGTGATTGAAAATCATAGCACAAAGTCTACAAGTTCTCAACACGATTCATATACAAAGTGAACAACTACAAGCTCAAAGTCTTTATAATCCTTCACCAAGAAACACTTTCAACACACATAGATTCAAGGAAATAATATAAAACAAAGTTTATATAACTTATCTTGAACGTCCTCCAATCATAATAACCAAGCACCGCTTTATCCAATCAATCAACAAGAGAAATCAGCAAAAGTGCCATATGAACATCCTCAATCATACAAATTCGATTCAACACAAAGTTTGATATCAAAACTTGTCTTCTTTATTGATTGGAATTGATCATACAATTTGAACACAAAGTCTCAAAGTTGAGTCTCAATTTGGGCAGCACTTTGTTGCATAAGATTAAAGATCATATTTACAATAGAGGCCCTCTTTATTTATAGGGAGGAGCCTGGAGCAAAAATAGGAAATTTACAACTACTTTGACTTATTCAACAAAAGAGTCCTATTTGACTTGGGACTTCCTTTGTCTCACATGTAATTACATTTTGGAAAAATACATGTGAATATGTCCAAAACAAAATACAAATTTCATATACGAAAATGAAAATAAACTAAGGCATGAAGAAGAATATCAGCTGCCACCATCATTCTTCTTCAGGGAATTATGGTACATGTCCTTTACTGCTTCCATCTCATAAATGTCTGATCCAAGTGTATTGTCTAAAACAACATGAGTTTCGATGATTGTATCTTTCACCATCTTTATCGCCTTCTTCGGTGATAGGTCAGTCATTTGGAAAATGAGCACCTTTAGATGACATGATGACCTCGGCAGTTCGCAGAAGAAACTGCAACAAAAAGTCATGATCATGCAATTAGGGGAAATACTAGTAATCTGGGAAAATTGCATGTCGACGATCACGACTATGGGAACATGCTTGAAATGGCTAGAGTGCGAGCAGGTCGAAGAATGGAGGAAAGCGGGCTCAGAAAAGCAAAATTGAAAATATCCCAGAGTTAGGAAAATTTGAGAGAATGTTTGCATGGGTGGAAAAATTTGTTGCCCTTGCATGTGAGGGATATTTTGCACTTGTTAGAGTGGTTAAATTCGCTGCTATTGCAAGTAATAAGGAGATTTATTGTTAACATGCATGAGCAGTGGAACATGCCGTCATTGCAAGTGATGAGGAAGGTTAAAACTTTAGATGTTTGGGCGGGTGTTTTCGCCGCTGCTGCATGTTAAGTCAACTGTTTGTGCAAGGGCAGTGGGAAACACCGACATGGCAGGTAACAAGGAAATTACCACAAGTGTCAAGGCGGCGAGAAACACCATCACTGCAGGTAATTTGGAGAACAACTTCAAGTGTCTAGGCGGGTGATTTCACCACTTATACAAGTGAAATACCTCATACTTTATGCAAAAGGTGGCGGGAACTGCTGCCCATACACTTGGTGATGGACTAACTTTCTAAGGGTTTAAACCCTTGGCATGTTTCATGCCAAGTGGAATTGCTTAAGCGGCAAACAACGCCGACGTTGCATGTCAATGATATAAGGGTTTTTATTTATGAAACACCGTCACTGTAGGTAATTTGGAGAACAACTTCAAGTGTCTAGGCAGGTGATTTCACTGCTTATACAAGTGAAATACCTCATACTTTATGCAAAAGGTGGCAGGAACTGCCGCCCATACACTTGGTGATGGACTAACTTTCTAAGGGTTTAAACCCTTGGCACGTTTCATGCCAAGTGGAATTGGTAAAGCAGCAAACAACACCGATGTTGCATGTCAATGATATAAGGGTTTTTATTTATGGATGAGCGACAGTTACATCTCGCCTAACCTTTGAAACCAAATGATACAAACCCTAGGTTATCACAAGAGATAATCAACAAGAGAAACAGGAAAACCCTATCCCATACAACAAAAATAGAAACCTAGCATGAGTATAGTCAAAAATGCAAAACAAAAGAAAGAAATTCGAAACAATGCGAAGACGAACCTACCAGAAAGAAGAAACGCCAACAATGAATCTGGATTCGGTAATTTCCTTTTAGACTCTCCTCCCTGGTGTTGGCTCAAGCATAAACGATAAAAGAAGAATAACAAACAAACAAAAAGGTCAAAAATGGATTAAAACGTCCTCACATACAAAACCTAAGTATGCATTTATTGCACACAAGTTAACTGGTGTAGGTTTAAAGATGCGTCAGCGGTTAAAATCACCGCTCCTACACGCGTGGTAGCATGCACGGGCGAGTGATTTCACCGCTTTGACACAAGGCTTAAAATAACCTCAAAATGTATGAGTGGTTGAAAAGACTGCTCCCACATGCCAAAAAAAAGACTTCAAACATGTAATAGCGGTGAAAAACACCGCTTTTACATGTTAACAAAAAAAAATTCTAACACCTAAAAATGAATAAAAATTGACAATCTTTATCAGTTTACAACTTAACCGATCCACGCAAATATCGAGGAGTCAATTTGAGGACAGGTTGCAAACGGATTTAGGACGTCAAGCAACTTCGCGCGAGACTAAGAGAATCTTGTCACGATCTACGAACTTAGAGTGTAGGTCACGAAACAGACAAATTTTGTGAGGGTTGTCTACAAAAATGAGCGTAGCTAATCTTGAGAACAACACAATGCAAGTGCAGAAACCCTAGGTGGTTCAAACTGTGAAGTCTCAAATTTTAGCAAATGATCAATGTAATTCTGTTCAAATCCTAAATCTAACAAACTTGATATAAATAAAATGCAAAAGGAAAAGGAGAGAGAGAAGGGATAAGAGATCCTAAGTGACAGTCACAACTGGGTAAAATGTTGCAGATAGAGAAATACTTTCAATAAACCATTCCCTATTTCATCAGGATGGGAAACCCACAATGTTACAAGAAATGATGCAATCTTCAAAGGATCCTTATGATTTTCAAATTGCATTCACTCGTTAAACACCTAGACAATGGCGTAGCTTAACTAGTGGAGTGCAACCGAACTATATTCGATGACAAGGCCTAGGCTAACTATACACATCAACTTACCATCTGTAAGCACTAATAGTATGGACCAAAGCATTCATTAGATATCTTAACATTTACCCATCATTGTAAAAGCACAACTAATTAAATTCAGATTGATATGAACCATGAAAACCAAAATGAGACAACACATAAACACAAATTCCTAGCAACCTACAAAACTTGCTTTGTATTGATTGAATTTTAGTAGAGTCTCAGTAATTCATTATCAAATCTTACTTACAAATGAGAGGAAAGATGGCCCTTTTATAGACAAGGCACCATACCAAGTTTTCAATGGACGGTGGAGATTAACTCAACCCAATGGTCTAGATTACATGGCATTTAATGAAGTAAAATAGTTTGTTACATTTTTAGATTTGCAATTGTCCTTTAGGAAAAAGACAAAAAACAACTTGCAAATACATTGAATCTGGACAAAATGGATACCCATTTGGTTGTACATGATGAAAAATCAATTTTCAAGGCCTAATAAAGCCAAAATAGAATCACATGACACTTGAAAACATGAGCTGATGTGGATTTACAGGATTCCAAGTGCTAACTAGATCAAGAGGAGTTTTTGATGCATTTTAGTGAAGGTATATCCATCTAGATGCTTGCTGGACCAACATTGCATAACTGGACTGCTGGGACAACTATGAACAAGTGTGAACATGTCTTATGCATTGAACTAGATTTGTAGGAACCATAGTGATGTAGGCATGATCTTCAGTGTCTTCAAGCTCTGGGGACTTATTTCCATCATCTCGAACATCACACTAACTTCCTCTTGTAGGTGCAGTAGCAATTTGGTTGATAAAATGAAGTTTCTGCATTTCTAGGTCAGCAAGGTACCTCCATGTGTTCACCTTCCAAGACAGTTCCAATTGACTCCTTTATGCTCTTAGACCTGCAATCAACAAGGCCAAGCATCAATTTCATCATAAACAAGTCATTTTTCATCAATTTGGATCAAAACATGTCCATTTGCAGTCATGGATCAATCAAAAATAGCTCAAACTTAATGTTACTTCTTTATAGTCCTCTTCACAAATCCAATGATTTTTGCATGAGATTTTGAGTTTTTTACCATTTTCAAGTACCCATTTGGCCAATATATTGATTTAGGAAGTTTTTGTGGTCATTAGAATCCATTTGCAGACTTTTATTTCATGTTTTTCTAGCCTTTTCTGTAAAAAGTAGGATTCTTGGGGGTCATGGACTTTTCGTGTGCAGTAGCATTAATTGTCATAAAACATGCCAAAAATCCACACAAACTTGGTAAAAAGATCCATTATGATGTGATAAATAGATGTGTAGACCAAATTCACCAAGAAAATCTAAGTTTCAACTTGAAAAAATGTGTTTTTAGGCCAAAATGGACAAAAAGCGAGGATTTTGGGGGTCATTGACCTAGCGGGGATTTCACCTCCAACTGACCTAACGGGGATTTCACCTCCAACTGACCTAGTGGGGATTTCACCTCCAATTGACGTAGCATGGATTTTGGTTTGGATTGACTAATTGAATAGGTCAGTCGGTGCACTTTTTAGCGTAGGTCCGTGGCAAATGGTTTTAGCGCAAAAGGGGTTCGACACTGATTTTGACTTGCACTGACTTGCGTGAGTTATGAATAAAATGTTGGCAAGAGACACTACTAGGCATGATAAGTGTTGTCATTGATGGTAACCAAGTCTCTCTACACATCCACATTACATAATTTGCCTAGACTGGAAATCAGATTGAAGATCTGTCTAAGTCCGGGAAGTCAAGAACAGAGTGTGTGATAGGGTCCGGTATCTTGGTCTAGATCTCCTTGGGAGTAGATCAAAGTTTGCTGCAGATCTAAGGGAGTCATAAGCATTGTCAGGAAAATCTAAATCTAGAATTTTGTCCTCCGGTGATGGAGGAGTCAATAGTTATTAGCATCTAAGTATCAGGTTAACAGTTTGACAGAACAAATAGAAGAAGAACAGGCTAACATTATAATTGATCTTGGTTCTGGATGTATGGAAGTTGTTGGTTGGACAAGTTGTGTTGATCAGTAATAGTATCCGACCTGACTAATGATTTGAGAGTGCAAGTTTTGGTCCGCATCTCAAGTTATGCATGGATCTAGCCGACAGAGCAGAGTATTCAATAAAGTTCCAAGTGTTCTTGAAGCTGACTGAAAAGTAATTAAAGATCAGGATGTGGATATATATAGTCGATGGATTTAGATGATTTGGAGGTGTGTGAGATGTAAATATGGAGTAAAGGTGAAAAGAGCAGAGATCTAAGATTTGAATGAAGGCAGAGCAGTAAACAAGGCAGAGTGAAGATGAAATGTCTAAGATCAGTGTTTTGTGCTTAACCGGAGCTGAAAGCATGCATTAGTAAATGCTTGTCATCAGTTTAAAATCTTTTTTATTCTTTTGTAATCATTTGCAGGTAGTGAGCCTCTATTTGAGAAGTGAGCTTTGGGCAGTGAGCCCAAATGCATGTGCATTCTCACTTGTAAAAATACTTTTAACAGGGTATTAATTTTGTGAGTTAACCCCCACCGTAGATTTTCCCTTAAACAGGTTTCCACGCTAAAAATCTTGGTGTCAAGTGTGTTATTCATGCTTCTACTCATGTGTTATTGATTCATGCTTTATTTTTTATTTGATTGTAAGTTGTAAAAGAAGATTAAAGGTAGAAAATTTTAAATTGTGTGACAACTGATTCACCCCCCCTCTCAGTTGTCTAGACAAATTCCAACAATTGGTATCAGAGCAAGGTTCCTTTGAAAAAGTTTAATAGCTTAAGGAAGATCTGGGAAGACAGTAAAATGGATGAATATAACCTTCAAGGGAAACTTAATCTCACCCTAGAAGATCTTGAGCAGTCCAAAGCAAAAGCCCAAGAGCTGCAAGATAACCTCAAAAAGGCTGAAGACTTCATTGAGATTTTAAAAGAAAAATTGAGCAAATCCAATGTAAAAGGAAAGGAGCAACCTCTTCAACTGGAAAATCATTATGAAGACAAGGCCCTAAAAGAGAAGACAAAGGAATGTGAAAAGTTAGTTAAAGAAGTTGTTGTCCTAAAACATGAGATGGAATCTAGGGTGATGAGACTAACCAAGGAAATTGAAGATAGGAAGAAAGCTGAAGAAGAGATGAATCTAAATCTGAAAGAGAGAGATGAAGAATGCTACAAATTGGATGGTATAGATGGTCTCCTGGAATCTAATCTACAAGAAAGAAGAAACAATGAGAGAGAGCTTGAGAGACAAATTATCACTCTCAGACATGATCTAGAAATTGCAAATGAGTATAAGGAGAAGTTCAAGATAAGCTTAGCTAAACTTGAAGCATTAATTAAAGGACAAAAAAAGGATGATGACAAGCATGATCTTCGATATGAAAAAGGTGAAAGCTCTGGACCCGGACAAAGAAATCTTCAACCAAGGAATGGGAGAAATAGAACTAGAAAACCTCCGACAAGACAACCTAATGCTCAAAAATATCCATCATTCAATAGAAATTGTTTCAATTGCAATAAATTTGGTCATAGAGCTACTCAGTGCAGAAGTAGAGTAAATCAGCTTCAAGTGTAAGAGGTATGGTCATAGATCAAATGAATGCAGAAGTATGATAATGAATACTAATAACAATAGAGGAATTGGCAATTCTTTCATTGGTTACTATTTTGCTTGCAATGGGTTTGGACACATGGCTAATCAATGTAGATCAAGAGGAAATCAAGTTCGTAAGCAAGGAAATGTTGTGTGCTTTAATTGCAATAAATCTGGTCATATTGCAAGATTCTACAGAAGTAGGAACAATGGAAGAAGAGGTCCGGTAAATAGAAAACTAGATGAGCAGAGACAAGACAAAGGCAAAAGAAAAATTGATGTGAATGAGATACATAGAGAAATGAACAAGACTTGGGTAAATAAAGATACAATAAATAATTGTGATGGGTTCAAACCAGAATCTAGTGGTGACAATTCCTCTAGGAATTAAGTCAGGAGCTCTGGCTCAGGGGGAGCTACATTGAACATCAAATTCCCCCAGTCAGTAAGTGGGTGCCTGAATTTGGCACAATAAAAGAGGATATTTTGAATTGGTTTAGAACCTTTGGAAGGAATTCCAAAAGAAAAGATGTTGATATGAAAACTTGCATAGTGATTCATAAAGAACTGTCAAAAATAGAGTAACTAGACAAAGTTAGGGCAACACATTTATTACAATTCCAAATTAGGTTTTAGAAAGGATAAAAGGTCACTTGGTCACGCATTTGAATCACTTTGCATTCAGAAGAAACAAGAAGAAGAGCATTTAAGCTGCAAATCCAAAGATTAAATGAAGCACAAAGAGTGAATTCCACCGGCAATTGATCAACCCTAACCCCACATAAGAAAAAGGTAATTCTTTGTAAAGCTTTGAATATGAAATTTGTTGAGATGGCTACTCCTCATGTTGTTGACATTATTGAAAGGCCTTGACCCAAATTTAAAAAGCATCCTCACAAATCAATAGAAGTTGACCCATTAGGTTCTTTTTCAAGTGTTCCGTATGGTGTGCTACATGTTGAAGACATTAGATTTTATATTCATGCAAACATAGATGAGTTTGGAGATTCAAGGTATGTAGACTTGTTTGAGAATCATCTTAGGGATGAAAATCATGAACTTAAACCTGAGTATAAGGCACTACAGGATAAACATTTTATTCAGATTATGGGGTTTCCAACATTTGATGAAGATGAATGGGTCCAGTATGTTTTGAGTCGGATGCATGATGAATTCATTTGACTATTAAAACCATTCAAGATTACCAAGGATGTTATCAAAATTGTGACTGGGTTAAACTCAACCGATGGATTACCCATGTTAAAATCTGTGAAAAACCAAACTATTACTGATGCAACCGGTGCAAAATTTGATGGGAGGGATATGACTATAAATGACATTATAGAACCAGATATGAAGTTTGCTTCCATGGTGATTGGCTACAAGATATACCACTCTAGTAGGGAGAATTCTGTCTCTAGAACTGCCATATATGCAGTATATCAAATGTTAAAGGAGAATGTAGATTATGACCTTTGTGAGCTATTACAGAACCAGCTGATTGAAAACTTGAACAAAATCAAAAGAGATAAGAAAAACACTTTTAAATATGGTAGATTGGTTCTATGCTTGTTTTTATACTATATGAATGAAGTACCTAGAGTAAAGGGTCTTCACTGGACTAATGATGAACCAGTTGCCATTTAGATCAGAGATCATCTTCGCAGCATTGGTGACTTCAAAGCACAGAAAACTGCAATATGGGGTTACTTCAAGAATTTTTAGAGTATGATGCATTTAAGGGAAAGGATCCCTAAATCAATTGTTGAGAAGTACAAAAATGAAATATGCTTTATGGTTGGCACTGATTAGTGCCTAATGGAAGTAGTGGAACCCAGAACTATTTGGATCATGTCCATGGGGTATGAAGTAGATGAAAATATCTTGAATATGTATGCTCAACATCTTCTAAGCAAGCATAAAGACACAATAGTTGAAAGATTTGGAACATATGAGGAGTTAAGTTTAAAACTACATACTGAGCTCAGAGAACCTAAAACCAATAGGAGAGTAAGAAAACAAGTTGAGCAGTTGGCTGAAAATCAAGGCCTAACTAAAGAGGCTATGAGGCAATTTAGGGAAAGAACTGAAAAGACTGAGAAAGAAGGAAGTGCTCTAGTGGAACCCTCTTCCACCTCAAGGTCTACTAGAAGATTTGCTACTGCCTCTGTTCCTCCTAAGACTGCAGAACCGGAAGCAAAATCATCTAGAAAAATGGAGAAAAGGAAGAAAACAAAAGCATCCCAGACTTATGAAAGCGCAAGAGAAGAAGAAGAAGATACAGATTCAGACATTGAGATCATAGAACTAAAATCCATAGGCACAAAAGTAGCCAAGATATCCAAGGAGATGTCCTCCAGAAGCAAAAGGGAAAGCAAGTGGCAAAGGATAGAGGAATATGTAGAAAAGCCTACCCTTTTAGTAGAAGACATCATTAAATCAGTTACTGTGGATGGAAACTTGGCTCCAATAACAGAATTCTATGATGACTATAGTGATGCTGACAAAAGAGTACTTGAGGGAGCAATGGTAAGATATTTGAATATCTACAACAAGGCTCTTATTGAGATATGTTCATTGATACCAAAAAGCCTTGAAAAAGTTTTGGAACTAAGAAAAGAGAATGCAATAAGCAAGGATCTTGAGATCTGAGAACAGATATTAATACAATTATGCCCCCAAATTACTCTGAAGAAAATGAATTTGATATTCAAAGAAGCCAAGGATGAGTTCCGAAGTAAAAATTGAATGAATAAGCTTATGCTTGGGGAGATAGACAAGATTGCAAAGGAAACCAAAGACATTCTCTGAAGTGCTTTGAAAAAGCACAATCTTCCTATTGCAGAGGAGGTAAATGTAGAGATTGAGTCCTTAGACATGGATGTTGAAGGATCAAAGGGAAATAAGAAATAGACTAAAACTCTAGACTTCTCTATTCCGGAAGAGGGAGTGCAAAAGGAAGAAGAGGAAGTATTGATAGAAGAAGCAAATGATGGCCATGATCCTCCAGATCCTCCTACTACTGATGACTCTAGAAAGAACCAAGAGAAAGAAGAAGAAAAAGAGAAAGAGAAGGAAGAGGAAGAGACAAAGGGAAAATAAGAACTAGCAGAAGGGGATGGTACTAATGCACCAAAACAAGATAGCCCGGTTGTTGTCTTTGACCAAGTACAAGGGAAGGAAACTAAAATAGGAAGTGTGGCAAGAGACACTATGAATGTAGTGCAAAGTTTTCTCAATAAGGAGATGCTAGATTTAGATGAGACGAAACTGATACAAGGACCAATCAATTATGACACTCTCTCTGGATCAAATACTGAAGATATCATCATTCACACAAGCCAAGGCAAGGGAGAAATTACTGAAGTCTCACATAGAAGACAGTGAGGTAATAATCCTAGCATCCAGAGTGCTAGAGAAGATCATACCCACATATCAGAAGAATACATCTGATTCTCCTTCTGGTACTTTGAAAAATCTTGTGTATTCTATAAATACAAAATTTGAATCCTTTGAGAAGTCAGCCGAAGTAAAGATACGTAAAGAATTTTAGGATAAGAAGTTTAGTGAACTCAAAGGCCTTATAGATAATGATAGAAAAACACTCAACATTGGTATAAAGAGTATTGAAAATGCTCTTAAGGATGGTGGTGATGTATATAAGTGTTGTGATGTTCACAACATGCCCCATTTTACTCCTTAGCAAAATGAGGACCCCTACTGTGGTTGTTGCTTTTGCTTGTGTGTGTGTTGTTCTGTTTGGTGGTAAAGGGAAAAGAGGGTTAAATTTGCAAACTTTGATAGATATAGAGAAAAAATGCATTTTCAGTACTAGGGCATAATATGGTTGGATTCCTTGTGAAAAATGAGCTAGGGTTGCTTTTTGAACCATCTTAAAAACTGCCATATTTTGCAAGTTATGATCATTTTGGTAAAATGTACATTTAGGTTTGTATGTCATTTTCCATATACAAAGTCATTTGTATATACAAGGGGCCATTTTATACTTAGTCGCATTTGCATATCGAGTTCATAGACATTGTCGTTTGCATGTTGGGTCGCTTGCATGTTGCACATACAAGGGCCTTTGTATATCGATTTCATATACAAAGTCGATTGTATGTCTTTTTTACCTTGTATGCATTTGGTAGGGTGTTTTATGAATACATACAAGGTGGACCCGAAATGGTTTTAGAGTTGAAATGTATAAGTGGTTAAGTCTGCCGTTGCATCTTTTACTTTGTATGTTTCTTACATACAAAGGTCACATACAATGCTACATGCAAGGCGCAGACTTGAAAGGGTTATTAAACGGAGTTAAGTCATTGTATCTTTCATGCTTTGTATATTTGAACATGCAACAAAATATACATACAGTGGACCCGGAACATTTATGAATTAGGATTAAGTCTTTGTATGTTTTGACTTGTATGTATGTTTCGATATACATACATTCTGAAACATACAAAGCAGAGATACATTGCCGTGGATTTAAAAAATTATGAAGCAGAGTTAAACCGTTATATATTTTGTGCGTTGTATGTATCCTACATACAAAGAAATATACAAAGCATTATACATTGCGCAGACCCAATGGACTTATCAAAAGGAGTTAAGCACTTGTATATTTTGTGCAATGTATGTTTCAACATACAAAGTCAATATGTGACGACTTATACAAGCGCGGACCTGAAGGGTTTATTAAACAAACTAAATCCTTGTATATGTTCTGGCTTGTATATTGGCAAGATACAGGGTAATATACAAAGGGCGGACCTGAAATAGCTATGAAATAATGAAAGGTCCTTGTATATTTCGCGCCTTGTATATTAATACATACAAGGCATATTTGTGAGGGGTTTTAAATCCGATTTAAACAATGCATCAAACTTAGTATACATCGGTAGATACATTATTAATATACAAGCCACGGACTTGAAAAGTTACGAAATAGTGTTAAATCGTTGTATAATTCTGGGTTGTATATTATCAAACATACATTGCACATATACAAGTGCCAGAACCGGAAATTTATCAAATAAGGTTAAGTCCATGTATGTTTTAAACAATGCATATCGAAAGATACAAAACCACATACATAGTGCGGACTCGAAGGAGAAATTAAAATGGTGAAAAAAATGCTTGCATGTTTTAATGCTTGTATGTATCGAGATGTACAAACCGATATACAAAGGTTAAACATACAAGACGGAATCCAAATGAATATAAAAATGGATTTATCCTATGTATCATGTCTGATTTGCATATCAAGAGATACATTGCGGATTCGATAGGTTATAAATTGCCATTTTTAATAGTGATAAATCCGAACGTTGTATACAATGCTTTATACATTGCTTTATTTGGTAGAATTGAATAATTATAAATTGGAGTTAAGTGCTTGTATATTTTGGCATTTGTATGTTTCAATATACAAACTGATATGCATTGCATACATGCAAGCCACGGAATTGAAAAGATTGAAATCCAATTTAACAAATGTATCATGCCCGGCTTGTATATCAAAAATACAAAGATTTAAACAAGGAAAATGAGTGGGAGAACAAAGCGATGAAATTTTGGGGCTGATTTAGGGCCCCAATGCATGTTTCTAGTCAACAATGGTTGACCCAACCAGTTTAATGTTGAATATGTATTTTGGACTTGCAATTTTTACGGATTTGGGGCCTGATTTCTGCAAACACATAGTCACGACTAGATTTAACAAGTGTTTTAATTTCCTGCAGGTTTATTAAGTAAAATGGTATTTATTGCTTGTTTATTTTTTGCAAGTTTGCATTTGAGGAAGGGGTTGAAGCTTAATAGCGATGACATCATGGAAGGGAGGAAATCCAATCTCAGGAGTAGAGGAAGATAAGAATTAAGGGCGAGAAAGTCAAGGCCTTCATTGATGAAGACAAAATGCAGCTGATGACATCATTGTAGCAGACAACAGAAATTATTAAGCTACTAGGGTTTCTAGAAGAGCATATTTCGCCCAGATTTGATGTATGCTTAGAGATATTTTGGGAGAGTTGTTCTCCAGCATTTATTGCTGTAACTGGAGGTTTGAACCATTGCTTAACTAGGGTTTTTTGAGCTATTTTGAGGACAGTCAAGTCTATATATTGTGCCTCTATACACTGTAATACTTTACATAGGGATTTTAGTAATTTAGCTTAGCATTTAGGAGTAGAAGAAGGAGGTCCTCTGTGTCTACAACAAGGAGTGTGTGGAATGTACTGCCTCCTTATTGTATCTATAAAGCTTGTAAGTTTTCTGTAATCTGATCAATGAAGCTAAGAGTCATTCAGACATTGCAAATCTTATATGACTGTCTATTTCTAATACAATTGAATCTAGAATTCTGCATCTATCTTCTGAGTGTTTTCTTGCTCTTTATTGTGTTTGAAACATTTTCTCTTAGGGCTTGCAATCTTAAGTGTATGTTTGTGAAAATGATCAGAACTTACGCTTAAGGTTTTTGTCTATGGATTTGATCAAGTTACTGTATGATTTACAAAGTGCATAATAGAACAATTAGATCCTTTGGTAGAATGAATGATGTTTAGTTTAGATCTTTTTAACTTTTCCCAACCCATCTAAAAATACTTAGCTTAAAATGCAGAAATTTAAAGGAAACTGTTTCATACTTGAAAGAAGCATGCATAGTTGAGTTGAAAGTAGACAGTTTTCATAATATTTAAGAAGAGAAAGTTGCAATAAGTCAAGAGAAAACCCATTTAAAGCTTTGCAACATAGTAACACTTTTATGCAAGAGAATGAATAACATGTTGATATTTATGATCTTTTGCATAAGTTTGAGTCTAGTAAACCAACAAGAAACCCTAAATCGCGAAAGGCCCCTTGAACATTACAGTTTCACATCGACCAACTAAATTTGCCCAACAGGTCAAGACCTGACCATATTAAACTTGGGATTAAGTGAATCTTAACCGATTCCTTCATATCTTTCAAGTTAGTTTTGGTTCATTTTATGTGAATTTTAACTACTATTATGACTGTGTTAAACCAATCACCAACAGTTTCTTGGTGCTAGAAGGAGGGCACGATTTGAGTTAGGGTTTGTTTTAAGAAAAACTGGCTAATAACAGTGGTAGAGTGACTAGGTCTAAATCTAGTTCAGAGGATATATTTGTGCAATTACCTAATATAAGGCGAAGTAAGAGTCCTCTGATTTGGAACCCTAAAATAACTCACCCAGGAGGCTCATCTAACACACCCCTTGGATCACCTTATACTATCCATAACATTGTGAGTCTTGACATTTCTTCATTCAAATCTTTAAATCTTGGTTCAGGTACTCCTAGAGATCCTATCCCACTAGTAAACCCAGGTATTCCGACAAGTTCAGGTCAAGCACCTGCAATGGCTTATTTCAATGTCCACTCTCCCATAGCGTTCAATGATTATAATGAGATGCCCAAAAATCCTGAGAAGATATGTCCTAAATAACAGTTACATCAGGATCCAGAAGATCATATTAGAATATTCAAAGAGGCATGCTTTAGGGCTAGATTAGAGCACGAGGATGTGGTGTGTAGATTGTTTCCCTACACCTTTAATGAACAAGCCTCTAACTGGTATGTAAACTTATCCAATGGCTATATTTCTTCTTGGTCACTCATGGAGGAAGCATTTCTATCTAGATTTAGGGGACCCATTGATCCTTGCACCTTGTATCATAAATTGGCCACCATAAAAAGAGGTGAAGGAGAGTTGATTGATAATTTCAATGACAGATTTCAAAAGGCCTACTCTAGGTTGGTCGCCCCTTATACCGTGGAGGATGATACCTTGTTGGCTATGTACTATGCGGCCTTGGATCCTTTAACTGCCATGTTCGTCAAAACAAAACCTGACATAGATTCAATATCCAAAGCCTATAAAGAGGCGGCCTCAGTAAACCAAGAGATGAGGCATACAACTTATAGTCCATTTGTTAATGGAGGAAATTTTGGGATGCAAAACCAGGCACAACCTTGGAATGGAGTCCCTGTGCATCACACTCCATCATTAAATCTAGTTCCTACATACACACATGTGTGTAGTCCTACCCCAATCCAAGCTATAGCTCCTTACACAGGTAACATTGCTAATAACAGTCAGAATAGTGGCCAGCCTTTCTTCCGACCTCCTAGAGATACAACTGGGGCAAAAGCACATGAGGAAAGGGAAGAAATCAAAGAAATCATTGCACATTTGAAAAGATTGACCACCAAAGTAACACAACTAAGAAATGAGAATCTTTATGGAAGAGGCAACCAATGATACAATGAAAATCAGAATTATAACCAAGGCCAAAATCAGAACTATAGTTCAAACCAAAATCAGCATCATAATCAGAACTATAATCAGAGCCATACCCAAAATAATAGCTAGGGCCAATGTTCAAATTAGAGCCAAAACTATAATCAGCATCAAAGTCATAACCAAGGGCAACTAATGCAAAATAGAGGGCCAAGGGTAGATAATAGGGCCTGGGGTAACAATAACAAAAATTAGAATCAGCCTAGGCCACCCAAAACATGGAACACTGGACCAAACAATGGTACTCTAGCTTCTCCTTTTGAGAATATAGATAATCATGATGCAAAACAAATATCTGGCATCCAAATGGCCAACACATCACTGAAAAATTGGTGCAGATTTCACAATACCAATGCCCATGTTGAGCTTGACTGTCCACAGTTCCATTTAGCGACCAACATTTTTAATATAGAGGTGCAGCCTCCTACTTCTGAATTTCTCATTCCCAAGGGTAATGAGGTAGTACCCTCAGGGTATGATACAACTTTAGTTTTAGAAACCTTTACCTTTGCAACTACAGAAGAGAAAGAAGATGAATTGTTAAAGGATGAACCATACTTTTGTGAAAGTTTTTATCCTGAATCAACCTTTGTGTTAAATGCTTTTCAATTTCCTTTTGAAATTGAAAATGAGGCATTAACTGAAACAAAAGAGGTGAAGGCTTTTCAACAGATAAATAAAAACCACACCTACAATTTAAGGAACAACACTAGGCCAGGAGGACCTTTCACCACTTCTATTCCTCCTAACAACTTCAGTACACCCCCAGATCAGAATGCTAGCAACAATCCTACCATACTTAGAGCTAATCCTCATGCAAACAGTGGAACAATAGTACAAAAGGCCCAAACAAGTAAAATTGAAACAATAGAGACAACGAGATTAATGAGTTACTTGTCAGAGAAAATAAAGAAAATTAAGGTCAGTATACCTCTAAATGAATTATTGAAAACTCCAGGGATCAGAAATGCTTTTATAAAATCTCTGGATACATCCATGATAGATGAGGTTGCTGCTGATATAGCTATTCCTAATAGAGATTCATTGCCTAAAGAGAAAAGTAAGAAAGTTGAGCACCCTTCCAATACAAATGTAGTAATGTATGCTGATAAGAAGGATGCTCCTCCTTTCCTATTAACTGTTAGGTTGTGTGGGAAGAACATACACAATTGCATGGTGGACTCTGGTGCATTAGCCAACCTAATGCCCTTAGGGATATGTAAAACTTTGGGGTTGACTCCCACCAGATCTGCCAAGGTTGTCACACAGTTAGATAAAATCGAGGTTAGTGTGATAGGAGAACTAATGAACATTCAGATGCAATTAGCTTCATACCCTAGGGTAAGCCAATTCATTGACATTCAAATAGTGGATATACCTATGAATTATGGAATGTTGCTGAGTAGGGATTGGTCCAAGACATTAAACAGGTATATGGCCATTGATTTCTTGCATATGTGGCTACCTTGGAGAGGTTGTTGATAACTGAGAGGGGGGGTGAATCAGTTATCCTAATATCTTTAGTTTTCTAAACTTTCTTAATAATTAATGTAGCATCAATTCAAATAAGCAAACATAACCATAAAATGGTAATACACATGACACAATATTTTTGACGTGGAAACCCTGTTAAGGGAAAAAACCACTGGGTGATTAACCCAAGAATGTATTCTCTGTTAGAAGAATAGAAATACAAAATGGCACTTGCCAATTAGGGCTCACTGCCCGAGCACACTGCTCACAAGAGGCTCATTGCCTACAAGAGACTCACTATCTACAAGTTGTAAGAAGAATAATAGGATCCTTGAACTGATGAGAAGCATCCACATATGTTGAGGTTTAGTTCCGGTTTAGGCTCAATACACTAATCTGCTGCACTTCATTCTTCCTCTTCCTATGTGCTGCTGTCCTTTTACATACCGAACCTTCCTTACTGCGTTTACTCTGCTATTCTACTTTTCTTTGCACTACACCACTTTCACACAACACACCTCACAACTAAATCCATCTTGTATATATATCCACACAAGTGATTTCATCACCTTTCTAGTCAGCATCTGGAATAGTCAATATTTTCCACAAACTCTGATCTGTCGGCTGAATCCTTGCTTACCAAGTAATGCGGATCAAGGATATACTTGTAGAAGTCATTAATCATGTTGGCCAATCATAACTTATGCCTTAAGAATCTTTACTATCATCAGTAACACATCCAGAATAATGTCTGATGTTCTGCCAGTCAGTTCTTCCTCTGTCCACACTACCAATCAGGAACCCGACACTCAAGTATTCATATCTTTTTCTTCATCTATCACCAGAGGCTAAATCCTTGGAATATATCAGTCAAGGTAGTCCTCTTGACTTCCCCAAATCCGTAATTCACCAAGATACTTCCTCTGAGAGATTCAGACTTGACTGTCGGACCTCGCCACATGCTCTGTTCTTGCTTACCAGATCACAACACTTTGCAATCTGCCTTCCGGTAGAGACTCATCATGTCTTGCGGATGTGTGGGTTATCCTTTATTGCCATCAATGACAACATTCATGAGTCCATATAGTGTCTCTTGCCAACAATCTCCCCCTTTGGCATTGATGGCAACACTTAGTGAAAAATGATTAAGTGTTTACACTATGCTCCCCCTTAGCTGATGCTCTATTTTTATATACATTTTTCAGAGCTCCCCCTTAGTTGGATTCCTCATTTTTCACTGCTCCTCACTCCCCCTTTGACATCAATGGCAAAGGGTGGAAACCGCACATCAAACTTTTCAAAAATTTAACTATACTTAGCCGCATATAACATACTCACATATACTAAAGAATGTCTGCAAAAGTTGTCTTCAATTGGATGAATTCTGCTGCCCAACTTTGCTTCATTCTATCCAAAATTGATATATGACTGCTCAACAGGAATGCCAACGCATCTGCCCTTTTTAGATCTTTCAGATCACTGGTCCAGGCTGTGATCTGAGCTTCTTTTATGGCCTCATGCATGGCCTCTAACTTAGGGATAATTATCCCTCTGAGTTCACCTAACCTGCTTATTCTACTTTTCTTTTCCTTCTCAAGCTTTTTGATTTCATTCAAGACTGCAATAGTCTGACATTCTTGATTTATTATGGAAGATGAGAGAGGATCAAAATTCTTTGATAGATTTGTCAGTTTGTCCTCCTGTTCTTTTACTTTCTTCTCGATGTCCAATGTTACTTTGGACCATGATAAACAAAATTTGTACATTTCTCTACCATTTTTAAGAGCATTTTCTAAGCTCTTTATCCCAATATTTATATTTCTCCTATCATTAATTATCAACCCTTGTACCTCTGATAATCTTTTTACAAGAAATTCCTTTCGGACCTTATCTTCTGCTGATTTCTCTAGAGAATCAAAATGTGTGTTAACACTATTGACTAGAGATTTGAGATTTCTCGATGAGGAAGTTGTGGGATTCTTCTGAAACGATGGTATAATCTTTTCTAGCACTCTGGAAGTAGCTGCTATAAGCTCACAGTCTTCCATGTGAGATTTCAGTAGTTTCTCTTTGGCCTTTGCTTGAGCAAATGAAGCTATCTTCATTGTTTGTACCAGAGAAAGAGAGTCAAAATCAAATGGCCCTTTTAGCTGTTCTAGTTCATCAATCTCCATAGTCTCTTTTGTCAAGAAGTCCTTGACAGATTCTGCAGTGTCTCTTGCCGGAGATAGATTCTTCTTCTCTTCTGTACTGTCACGTATGTTCTTCTCAGCTTGACTTTCTTCTCTTCCTTTCGCTTCTTCTTCTTTCTCCTCTATTCTTTCTTCTCCTTTAGATCTGGAGACTGTAGGGGAAACCGGAGGAGTGATATTTGTTTGTTCATGAACTTCCTCTTCCAGAATAGAGGATTCCAAGTCCTTATCCTTTTCTGCACCGATGTCCATGACTTCTTCTGCCATTTTCACAGTCGATTCCTCTCCAATACTTGTGGCCGAGGGATCAGTACCCAAGTCCTATGACAGGAAGATTGAATCTTTTAAAGACATGCCAGAGGATCTCTTCTATTTCCTTGGCTACCTTGTCAGTCTTACCAAGCATGAGCTGATTCATTCTGGCTTTGCTCTGGAATTCATCTTTACAATCTTTGAAGATCATATTAATCTGCTTTGGAGTGATTGAAGGATATAGCTGAATAGCTATCTACTCTCAAATCTTAAGGTCTTTTTCCATGGCATTATTCTTTCTTATTTCTAACTCTTTTTCTATACTTTTAGGAATAAGAGATATGATTTCAATAAAAGCCTTATTATATATGTTTAGATACTTAACTGCAGCTTCCTGCAAGATCTTCTGGCCAGCTTCATTATAGTCATCATAGAATTCAGCCATTGGTTGGAGATTTCCATCCACAGTGATTGATTTGATGACATCATCTAAAGACAGAGTGGGCTTTTCAACAAATTCCTCTGCCTTTTCTTCTTGACCTTGACTGGTAGAGGATTTGCCGGATCCTTCCTTCTTCTACTTCTTCATTCTCTTTATCTCCTCATCTAATTTAGTTTCTTCTTCATCCTTTTGGCTTGCATAGGACCTTGTTGCCTTTTTCTTTGTTCTCTTCTCTGCTTTACCGGATGATTTTGCTTCCAATTTTGATGTTTTTAAGGTCTTAGCAGTTGTAGGTGTAGATCTCTTAGAGGATCTGGTCCGGGAGGAGGCTTCTACCAGATCACTTTCCTTTTCTACTTCTTTCTCTGCCCTTTCCATCTTTTCTCTATGTGCTTCAAGTGCCTCTTTTGAGATTCCATGCCTCTTGGCAAAATCTTCTACCTCTTTTCTCACTTTTCTCTTCATCTTCGATTGTCTGAGTTCTACATGGATTTTTATACTTAATTCTTCAAAGGTTCCAAACCTTTCTGCTTTAGGATCCTTTGGTTGACTCAACATGTGCTGAACATGTAGCTCTACGATTTTCTCATCCAACTCATACCCCATTGGCATGATCCATACTATTCTTGGTTCTACTGCCTCCATTAGGCACTGATCAGTCTCTACCATAAAGCATATTGTGTCTTTGTATTTCTCAACAAGAGACTGGGGAATTCTCTCTCTTGCTTGCATCATGTTCTAAAAATTCTTGAAATATCCCCAGAGAGCTATATTCTGTGCCTTGGCATCACCAAGCCCATGTATATAATCTCTGATCTGAATGGCTACTGGCCTATCATTCTGCCATACCCAGCCATTGGATCTGGGAAGCTCATTCATGTAATAAAAGAAAAGACAGAGTATCAAACCACCGTATTTGAAGGAGTTCTTCTTATCCTTCTTTATCTTCTGTAGATTCTCCAAAAATTGGTTTAGAAGGAGCTCACAAGGATCATAGTCTACATTCTTCCTCAACATTTCATAAGCCGTATATATAGCAGTTATAGAAATAGAATTCTCCCTGCTGGAGTGATATATCTTATATCCAATTATCATTGATGCAAACTTGATATTTGGATCTGTGATATCCTCAATAGTCATAGCTCTTTTATCAAACTTTGATCCAGTAGCCTCACTGACAATTTGGTTCTTGATAGATTTGAGCGTAGGTATTTCACCAATTGAGTGTAATCCGGTTACAGCCCTAATGGCATCCTTAGTGATCTTAAACGGCCTATTCAACCACATGAAGTTGTCATGCATTCTGCTCAGGATATACCAGACCCATTCATCTTCCAGAAAACAAGGGAAATGAATGCATTGAGCAAAATGTTTGTCCTGGACAGCTTTAAACTGAGTTTTGAGTTCAAATGAGTTATCTATCAAATGCTTGTGATAGATATCAACCAACTTAGATTCCCCAAATTCTTCAATATTCGCATGGATATATGCCCTAATATCTTCTACATGTAGAACTCCATGCGGAATACTTGAAAAGGCGCCTAGGGAATCAACCTCTAGGGATTTATATGGATGTTTCTTGAATTTAGGGCGCGGCCTCTCAGTGATCTTTACAACATTCGGTGTATCCATCTTCAAAAAAATTTTTACAAAGAAGTATTCAATAACAGAAAGTACCTTTTACGCGTCTAGGGTTTGTGAGGAAATCCGGATTGATTCACTGGATGAATCATATTCTGCAGATGATCTTCTATGGGCTTGAGGAATTTCTATTGTAGAGCTTCTTTTCGTTTCTTCTTGAATGCAGAATGAACAAATGCTTAATGAGAAAACCCTTATATTGCTCCGCAAACCCTAATGTCAAGTTGTAATAAATGGTCGACCTAAGTCATTCTGGTTTGCCTTATTCAGATGACTTGAAGAACCGGATCAATCTTGATCTTAAACATCTTGCGGATCTTCCAAATCTTAACCATAGTTTATTTGGATTTTTCTCTTATGAACCCTTTAATCCGCAACTCTTCTTGTGCCAGTTCCAGCACCAATTGACTGGCTGGGGGAACAAGGTTTTCTTTGTGTCTCCCCCTGAGCCAGAGCTCACTTTTTAATTTCTGGAAGGAATATCAGCACCAGAGTCTGGTGTGGATCCATCCCCTATATTCTCTATACTTTTCTTCACCCAAATCTTGTTCATCTCACTTTGAACTTCATCCGCATTCACTTTTTGTTTTCCCTTCTTTTGATTCTGATTATGATGTACCGGACCTCTTTTGTTCTGATTCTTGCTTCTACAGAATTTTGCAATATGACCGGATCTATTGCAAATTTGGCAAACAACATTTCTTTGCATATTTGATTGATATCCTCTTGATCTGCATTGATTAGCCATATGAGCTATTCTATTGCATGCAAAGCATCTACCATTGAATGATTTGTTCATTTGCATATTTTTGCATTCATGAGATTTGTGACCATACCTTTTGTAGTTGAAATACTATCCGGAGAAGGATGTATTAGTCTAATTCATTCTCTTTCTACACTGGTTAGCTTTATGACCAAAGTTATTGTAGTTGTGGTAGTATCCATTGAAGGATGGATATCTTTGAGCATTAGGCTGCCTTACCGGAGGTCTTTTAGGCCTGTTCCTTGGATTTTTTGATCCAAAATTCTTCTGATCAGATCCAGAGCTTTCTCCTTTCTCATATCCCAAACCACACTTGTCATCTACCCTCTTTTGACTTTCAAGAAGAACTTCAAGTTGAGTAGAACTTATCTTGAATTTTTCTTTATATTCATTTGCTGTTTGAAGATCCCTTTTAAGAGAGACAATTTGATCCTCAAGTTTTTCTTCATTATCTTTAGCATCTTCAAGATCAGATTCAAGGTGTCTGATTATTCTATTCATCTTGTGGCAGTCTTCTGATTTCTCCTTGAGAGATTGTCTTAGATCATCTTTAGTTTTTCTTTTCTCTTCATTTTCTTGGGAAAACTTCATAACTCCTGATTCCATCTCATGTCTTATCATAATGGTCTCTTTTGATAACTTTTCACACAACTTGGTTTTCTCCTTCAGATCTTCACTTGTATCATTGGCTTCACCTTGAATTGCCAGTTGCTGAAGGTGCTCTTTTCTCTATTTCATAGAGAGACTCAGTTTCCCTTTTAGTTCATTTATGAAATCATCAGCCTGTTTGAGTCTTTCCTTCAATTCATTGACTTTAGAATTTGACTGCTCAAGATCATCAAGGGCAGTCTTGAGTTGCTCCCTTATACTATATACGTCCATTTGAATTCCCAGATCTTCCTCAAGCTGTTAGGCTCTTTTAGGAGGAACTTGGCTCTGATACCAATTGTTGATAACTGAGAGGGGGGTGAATCAATTATCCTAATATCTTCAGTTTTCTGAACTTTCTTAATAATTAATGCAGCATCAATTCAAATAAGAAAACATAACCATAAAATGGAAATACACATGACACAATATTTTTGACGTCGAAATCCTGTTAAGGGAAAAAACCACGGGGTGATTAACCCAAGAATGTATTCTCTGTTAGAAGAATAGAAATACAAAATGGCACTTGCCAATTAGGGCTCACTGCCCGAGCACACTGCTCACAAGAGGCTCACTGCCAACAAGAGACTCACTGTCTACAAGATGTAAGAAGAAGAATAGGATCCTTGAACTGATGAGAAGCATCCACATATGCTGAGGTTCAGTTCCGGTTTAGGCTCAATACACTGATCTGCTGCACTTCATTCTTCCTCTTCCTATGTGCTGCTGTCCTTTTACATACCGAACCTTCCTTACTGCTTTTACTCTACTCTTCTGCTTTTCTTCGCACTACACCACTTACATACAACACACCTCACAACTAAATCCATCTTGTATATATATCCGCACAAGTGATTTCATCACCTTTCTAGTCGGCATCTAGAATAGTCAATATTTTCCACAAACTCTGATTTGTCGGCTGAATCCTTACTTACCAAGTAATGCGGATCAAGGATATACTTGTAGAAGTCATTAATCATATCGGCCAATCATAACTTATGCCTTAAGAATCTTTACTATCATCAGTAGCACATCTAGAATAATGTCTGATGTTCTACCAGTCAGTTCTTCCTCTGTCCGCACTGCCAATCAGGAACCCGACACTCAAGTATTCATATCTTTTTCTTCATCTATCACCGGAGGCTAAATCCTTGGAATATATCAGTCAAGGTAGTCCTCTTGACTTCCCCAAATCTGCACTTACCAAGATACTTCCTCTGAGAGATCTAGACCTGACTATTAGACCTCGCCACATGCTATGTTCTTGCTTACCAGATCACAACACTTTGCAATCTGCCTTCTGGTAGAGACTCATCATGTCCTACGGATGTGTGGGTTATCTTTTGTTGCCATCAATGACAACATTCATGAGTCCATATAGTGTCTCTTGCCAATAGAGGTGTCCCAAACCAGATTAGAATAGAGGCAGAACCCAGGATGAAACACATGATAACAAAGTATAATCGAACGAATGAAATATTATATGCTACTGTTGAACCTGGTGTCTATAGGATTACTAACAATGGGGTGCAAATTGAAGAAATCATGATGTTAAACTTTAGAGAAAAACATGTCAGCAAGGAGATAGCATTATTCATTGAGTTTGATGGAAGTTCTTTAGATGAAGGAAACAGTACGATGGACAAATTTAGTCATGCCATTAGACAAGAGGTGGAAGAGTGCATTAAACAAAATCTACAAGTCCAATGTAGACTGTATAAGCACATGTGTAGAGTTCACGATAGGCCACATTCTGAGGAGAGTTGTAGAATGTGCAAAGACATCATTGAATATGAATACAAAAAATGTGCAAGGAAAGTAGGACTACAAGAGGGAAATGTGAATCTTGATCAACCACAGAGATACTTTCAGAGTAGTGTAGATGCTCTGATTTTAAATTTAGGAGAGGGAATAAAGGACAAGGGTAGTTGTCTTTCTGATTTGCAAGTTGAAAATACACATATGCGAGTTGACCAAACAAAAATACCCATGAATAAATAGACCAACACCTCACAAGTGATAGAAGAGATAAAGTATGCCAAGGTAAAAGGTCAGAAAAGTAAAGATGGCATGTCGACACTAAAATGTGACGGGTCCAAATCAAAACAGGGTGCAGGTGCAGGTGTTGAACTCAGATCCTTAGGGTAAATCATATCTAGCAGCATATAGACTGCAGTTTTCCTGTACTAACAATATTGCTGAATATGAAGCCTTAATTTTGGGACTCGTCATGGCCATCAAGAAAAGGGTAAAAATGATTAAGGTATTTTCAGACTCTGAACTAGTAGTTAGACAAGTAAGGAAACTATATGCTTGCAACTACAATAAAATGATTTGTTACAGACATAGAGTATGGGGTTTAAAAAGATTCATTTGATGCTTTCAATATAGAGCATATCCCTAGAGAGCTGAACCACAGGCTGGATGCACTAGCAGTTGCTGCTAGCACATTAGAACCCTTGACACTGTTAGGATTGAGGTGATTTGCTGTTGAATTAAGTAATGTTCCTAATATCCCAGACAATGTTACACACTTTCAAGTATTTGGAGGGGATCAGCAAATTATTGACTTTCTAGCTTGTAATGAGGTATTTGAAGCTCAAATCATTGATGAACAAGAAAGACCTAAGATAACATGGGACGAAAAGGATATAATCAACTTGAAGAGCAACTTCTTACCCAAAGGTGTAATTGAATTAGAACATATTTTTGACTTCGATGGAGTAATAAGATAGGACTTACCCAAATTATAAGGGGGTAAGTGTGATCTACACAATTTAGGGACAGAGCAAAATCCACAAAATGTGCCGATCAGAAAGGCTTGCTTTGAGAAAATAAGAAAAGAAATTTTGGATGCTCTGAAAGATTACAAACACGTAATAGCATGGACATATGAAGACTTGAAAACATACAATACGTCCATCATAACTCACATGATACCTTTGAGACTAGAGGTTAAGCCATTTAGGCAAAAACAAAGGCCTATGAACGCCATTCTAGAGCCTTTAATCTTTGAGGAAGTTAAAAAATTGTTGTCTGCTGGAATAATTTTCCTAGTCAGACATTCAGTCTGGGTGGCTAACCTAGTACCAGTAAGGAAGAAAAATGGAGACATCAGGTTATGCGTAGACTTTAGAAATTTGAACAAAGCATCCGAAAAGGATAATTATCCTTTGCCTCCAATAGACGAAGTGCTACAAGCAGTGAATGGGGCAAAGATGATGTCTTTTTTAGATGGTTTCTTGAGCTATAACCAGGTTTTAATTGATAGAGATGACAGATTAAAAACCACCTTCACTTGTAAATGGGGGAACTACGCATATAGGAGAATGCCTTTTGGTCTGATCAATGCAGGTGCCACTTTTCAGAGAGCCATGGATATTGCATTTCGTGGATTATCAGGTAAGTGCATTGTCGTGTATATGGACGATCTGACTGTGTATTCCAAGGATGCATCCACTCACGCCGAAGATCTCAGGAAAATACTTAAGCGATGTGAGAGGTACAGAATCTCCCTTAACCCTAAGAAGTGTTCATTTGGGGTAACTGAGGGTAAATTACTAGGGCATGTCATTTCTAATGATAGAATATCGATTAACCCAGATAGAATAGAATCAATAAAAAATTTGCAAATACCAAATAGTAGGAAAGAGTTAAAATCATTTTTTGGTAAAATTAACTTTGTTCGGAAGTTTATCATAGGTTTTGCAGAAATTGTTCAGCCGTTAAATGCCATGTTGAAGAAGGATGTGCAAATGGAGTGGATGCCAGTGGCTAAGGCTACATTCGAAGATATCAAGCAGGCCATTTCTGATGCCCCAGTACTGACGAGCCCAGACTACACCAAGATGTTTTATATCTACTCCTTTGCATCCTCCCATTTAGTCACGGCTACCTTGACGCAGAAGGGTGAAGACAATGAAGAAAAGCCCATAGCTTTTATGAGTGCGCCTCTGAAGGATGCATAGCTGAGATATCTGGACACCGAAAGACAAGCATTTGCATTGATAAAGGTAGTGAAGAAATTCAAGCATTATATTTTGCGTAGCCAGGTCAAAGCCATGGTGCCAGATGTAGCAGTGAAGATGCTGGTGATACAGAACAAACCTGGAGAAAAGAGAGCTAAGTGGATCACCACACTGCAAGAGTTCGACATAGAAATCATTCCCATGAAGCTGGTCAAAGGGCAGGCGTTGGTGCAAACAATAGCGAACACAGACCCAGATTTGATAAAACAACAGTATGTACTAAATTCCCAGTACACATCAGACTGGTATGGCGATTTAAACACTTTTCTAATAGCTGGAATGTACCCAAACATGATGAAAACTTCTCAGAGGAGAGCTTTGAAGATTAAAGAAAAAAAATATATGGTACAGGGAGGTCTTCTATTCAGGAAGAGCCATGATGGAATTTATTTGAGATGTCTAAACAGAGCTGAGGCAGATAAGGTGTTAGCAGAGCTACATGACAAGTACAGAACAGGTCATAGTTCCCATCTAGCTACAACACACAAAATATTGAGGGCGGGCTATTACTCGCCTACGATGTTCAAAGATACAGAGAGTCACATCAAGAGCTGCCACACCTGTCAGACTGCAGCAGATAAGGAAAGAAATCAGGCCAACCCATTACAACCTGTGATTGAATCAAGACCATTTACACAATGGGGCCTAGATTTTATTAGAGTCATTAATCCTCCCTCTTCTGCAGGACACAAGTTCATACTGATGGTGACAGACTACTGTACAAGATGGACTGAGGCCACATGCTGCAAATTCTCCACAACTGAGGTAGTTATCAAGTTTCTTGAAGAGAACATCATCACCAGGTTTGGAACTCCCTATTCATTGGTATGTGATAACAGCCATGCTTTCTCTTCTTTGAAGTTTTCTAAATGGGCATTTGAATACGGGATTGTTTTAAGGTTTTCTTCAAATTATTACCCTCAAGGTAATGGGTTGGCTGAGTCTACAAATAAAATTTTATTAGATATAATCAAGAAGCTGATTGCAAAGAGTCCTAGACAGTGGAATACCTTGTTAAAGTATGCACTGTGGG
Source organism: Cunninghamia lanceolata (assembly GCA_027924645.1). Lineage (NCBI taxonomy): Eukaryota > Viridiplantae > Streptophyta > Pinopsida > Cupressales > Cupressaceae > Cunninghamia > Cunninghamia lanceolata. The sequence goes on from BSBN01000609.1 coordinate 2,213,705, forward strand.
TAGATAGGACCAAGTTTAAAATAGCTCTTGGTAGTGCACCTTATCATTTAGTTTATGGGACTGATCCCATACTTCCAGTAAATCTAAGAATACCAATCTGGAAGTTTGCCAATGAGTATCTAGGCTTTGATAATCATAGGGAAACCAAGATAGTACAAATGCTACAACTAGACGAGAAAAGAGGTCAAGCCATAGAGAAATTTTCCAAGCACCAAGCAACAGTTAAAAGATGGTTTGATAAGAGGGAAAGAGTCAAAACATTTAGGATATCAGACTTAGTGCTGTGCTGGGATAAAGCACATGAAAATAAGGGGAGTCATGGAAAATTTGACAAACTATGGTTAGGTCCATTGCAAGTCTCAGAAATAATAGGAGACAACACATTTAGACTCAAGACTTTGATTGGGGAGGATGTGCCATTACCAGTTAATGGCCAACATTTAAAACACTACTTCCAGGCTTGAGGTAAGAGGCAGTCTATTTTTGTCCGGTATAGTGTAAGTAGTGTATAGTTTTCTATTGATGTTTGTTGTTGTAGGTTAGTTGTTTGTACAGTTTTGTTTTTGTTTCTTTCTGTTTTGTGGTTTTGTTTTGTTTTGTTTTTCTTGTATAGTCTGTTGGTTGGGTTGTTTGTTGTCTCCTCAGCAGGGATCTTTGTTTTACCTTAGAGTATTAAGGAGCAAGCTAACAACCATTGAAAACAACATAAAATTCAGAATATTCAAGTCAATTATTTGCAATTTATGCATAGCCTATTGTGACTGTCATGAATGTGGGGAGTTGTTTAGCTTCTGAAACTTGGTATTCACTAATAGTGATTGAGAATTCAAGGGAAGTTTCTCACGATGACACACCTAAAATCCTTGGGTTTGTTGAACATACCAGTGTAGATATTAGGTGAAAAATCTAAGGTCACCCTTGCTACCATTACGATTCTCAGCTTAATTTAAGCAAGTGCTCACTCCTTGCATCATAAAGCTACAAATTGCTATGTCTTGTGAAATTTTTATCAAAACATCAAAATCAATAAAATATAAAATATAAAAAATAAAGCAGATTATACTGAAAATCCAGATTAAGCCATCTAAGTAACTCTACCGGGGATATGAATGCTCGCTAGCAGTGGGGCTCTACTTAGGAGAAATGTAATGATAACCTTGCTGGGGCTATAGATGCTCACTGGCAGCAAGTCTCTATCCGGTTGGCTATGAGGGAATATCCTCAACTACGTAGGCTAATATCAGTCACTAGTTTGTTCAACCGATCTTCAAGATGAGGACAATTAATCACATGCACACTTAAACTGAAAGTGAAAATTCATGCACCCTTATAGAATACCTTAGGTCTCAAGTTGAATAATAATTTGTAGGAAGGATAGTTGGAAGTTATGGATTTATTTCATTTAGTTTTCTTGAATACTTTGAATTTAATTGTTTTGTTTGGTTGCTAGTTGTTGTGATGTTCACAACATGCCACATTTTACTCCTTAGCAAAATGAGGACCCTTGCTGTGGCTGTTGCTTTTGCTTGTGTGTGTGTTGTTCTATTTGGTGGTAAAGGGAAAAGAGGGTTAAATTTGCAAACTTTGATAGAAATAGAGAAAAAATGCATTTTCAGTACCAGGGCATAATATGGTTGGATTCCTTGTGAAAAATGAGCTAGGGTTGCTTTTTGAACCATCTTAAAAATCACCATATTTTGCAAGTTATGATCAATTTGGTAAAATGTACATTCAGGTTTGTATGTTGTTTTCCATATACAAAGTCGTTTGTATATGCAAGGGGCCATTTTATACTTAGTCGCATTTGCATATCGGGTTCATATACATTGTCATTTGCATGTTGGGTCACTTGCATGTTGCACATACAAGGGCCTTTGTATATCGATTTCATATACAAAGTCGATTGTATGTCTTTTTTACCTTGTATGCATTTGATGGGGTTTTTTATGCATACATACAAGGTGGACCCGAAATGGTTTTAGAGTTGAAATGTATAAGTGGTTAAGTCCGCAGTTGCATCTTTTGCTTTGTATGTTTCTTACATACAAAGGTCACATACAATGCTACATGCAAGGTGCAGACTTGAAAGGGTTATTAAATGGAGTTAAGTCGTTGTATCTTTTATGCTTTGTATATTTGAACATGTAATGAAACATACATACAGTGGACCCGGAACATTTATGAATTAGGATTAAGTCTTTGTATGTTTCAACTTGTATGTATGTTTCGATATACATACATTCTGAAACATACAAAGCGGAGATACATTGCCGTGGATTTAAAAAATTATGAAGCAGAGTTAAACCGTTATATATTTTGTGCGTTGTATGTATCCTACATACAAAGAAATATACAAAGCATTATACATTGCGCGGACCCGACAAACTTATCAAAAGGAGTTAAGCACTTGTATATTTTGTGCAATGTATGTTTCAACATACAAAGTCAATATGCGACGACTTATACAAGCGCAGACCTGAAGGGTTTATTAAACAAACTAAATCCTTGTATATGTTCCGGCTTGTATATTGGCAAGATACAGAGTAATATACAAAGGGCACACCTGAAATAGCTATGAAATAACGAAAGGTCCTTGTATATTTCGCGCCTTGTATATTAATACATACAAGGCGGATTTGTGAGGGGTTTTAAATCCAATTTAAACAATGCATCAAACTCAGTATACATCGGTAGATACATTATTAATATACAAAGCCGCAGACTTGAAAAGTTACGAAACAATGTTAAATCATTGTATAATTCTGGGTTGTATATTATCAAACATACATTGCACATATACAAGTGCCGGAACTGGAAATTTATCAAACAAGGTTAAGTCCATGTATGTTTTAAACAATGCATATCGAAAGATACAAAACCACATACATAGTGAGGACTGGAAGGAGAAATTAAAAGGGTGAAAAAAAATGCTTGCATGTTTTAACGTTTGTATGTATCGAGATGTACAAACCGATATACAAAGGTTAAACATACAAGCCGGAATCCAAATGAATATAAAAATGGATTTATCCTATGTATCATGTCTGATTTGCATATCAAGACATACATTATGGATTCAATAGGTTATAAATTGCCATTTATAACAGCGATAAATCTGAAGGTTGTATACAATGCTTTATACATTGCTTTATTTGGCGGAATTGAATAATTATAAATTGGAGTTAAGTTCTTGTATATTTTGGCATTTGTATGTTTCGATATACAAACTGATATGCATTGCATACATGCAAGCCACAGAATTGAAAAGATTGAAATCTGATTTAACAAATGTATCACGCTCGGCTTGTATATCAAAAATACAAAGATTTAAACAAGGAAAATGAGCGGGAGAATAAAGCGATGAAATTTTGGGGCCGATTTAGGGCCCCAATGCATGTTTCTGGTCAATAATGGTTGATTCGACCAGTTTAACATTGAATATACATTTTGGACTTGCGATTTTCATAGATTTGGGGCCTGATTTCTGCAAACACACAGTCACGACTAGATTTAACAAGTGTTTTAATTTCCTGCAGGTTTATTAAGTAAAATGGTATTTATTGCTTGTTTATTTTTTGCAGGTTTACAGTTGAGGAAGGGGCTGAAGCTTAATAGCGATGACATCATGGAAGGGAGGAAATCTGATCTCAGGAGCAGAGGAAGATAAGGATGAAGGGCGAGAAAGTCAAGGCCTTCAATGATGAAGACAAAATACAGTTGAGGACATCATTGCAGCAGACAACAGAAGTTATTATTAAGCTGCTAGGGTTTCCAGAAGAGCATATTTCACCCAGATTTGATGTATGCTCAGAGATATTTTGGGAGAGTTGTTCTCCAACATTTATTGCTATAACTAGAGGTTTGAACCATTACTTAACTAGGGTTTTTTGAGCTGTTTTAAGGACAGTCAAGTCTATATATTGTGCCTCTATACACTGGAATACTTTACATAGGGATTTTAGTAATTTAGCTTAGCATTTAGGAGTAGAAGAAGGAAGTCGTCTATGTCTACAACAACGAGCATGTGGAACATCCTGCCTCCTTGCTGTATCTGTAAAACTTGTAAGTTTTCTATAATCTGATCAATGAAGCTAAGAGTCATTCAGACATTGTAAATCTTATATGACTATCTATTTCTAATACAATTGAATCTGGAATTCTGCATCTATCTTTTGAGTGTTTTCTTGCTCTTCATTGTGTTTGAAACATTTTCTCTTAGGGCTTGCAATCTTAAGTGTATGTTTGTGAAAATGCTCAGAACTTACGCTTAAGGTTTTTGTCTGTGGATTTGATCAAGTTACTGTATGATTTACAAAGTACTTAATAGAATAATTAGATCCTTTGGTAGAATGAATGATGTTTAGTTTAGATCTTTCTAACTTTTCCCAACCCATCTAAAAATACTTAGCTTAAAATGCAGAAATTTAAAGGAAATTATTTCATACTTGAAAGAAGCATGCATAGTTGAGTTGAAAGTAGACAGTTTTCATAATATTTAAGAAGAGAAAGCTGCAATAATTCAAGAGAAAACCCATTCAAAGCTTTGCAGCATAATAACACTTTTATGCAAGAGAATGAATAACATGCTGATATTTATGATCTTTTGCATAAGTTTGAGTCTAGTAAACCAACAAGAAACCCTAAATCATGTAAGGCCCCTTGAACATTACAGCTTCACATCGACCAACTGAATTTGCCCAATAGGTCAAGACCTGACCATATTAAACTTGGGATTAAGCGAATCTTAACCGATTCCTTCATATCTTTCAAGTCAGTTTTGGTTCATTTTATGTGAATTTTAACTACTGTTATGACTGTGTTAAAGCAATCACCAACAATAAGTTTTGCTTATCATGGCCCAAAATAGTAAAGGATATTGAGAAAAAGATAAAGGAGCAAGAGAAAAAGCTGCTAGACCTATCTCAAAGTTTTGATCCTTTAACAGTATCTCCAGTAAGCCAAGAATGTCAAGCAATTAGCTTGACAAAATAAATAAAGAAGCTTTTCAAGGAAAAGAAGAATATTATGGAAAGAATGAGTGATCTCCGGGGACTAATTACCCCTAAGTTGGAAACAATGTTTAATACCTTGTTAGAGGCTCAAAGTATTGCCTGGACAAGTGATCCGTTAGATCAAAGGAAAGCATAAGCATATGCATTTCTACTGAAAGGACACATTTCAATTTTGCATGGTATGAAGAGAAGTTGGGCCACCGAATTTGTACAGTTAAAAAGTACTTTTGCAGATATCCTTAAATATATGTAAATATAACATATGGACTGTTTGTACATATGCGGTCATATATACAGAGTTTTTGCATCATTAGTGATTGTAGATCCCACCCTTTGCCATTGATGTCAAAGGGGGAGTGAAGAGTAGTGAAAAATGAGGAATCCAACAAAGAGGGAGCACCGGAAAGTACTGCGAACAATAGTATGGAGCACAAGCAAAGGGGGAGTTATTCCAACACTTAGTCATTTTTCACTAAGTGTTGTCATCAATGCCAAAGGGGGAGATTGTTGGCAAGAGACACTACTAGGCATGATAAGTGTTGTCATTGATGGCAACCAAGTCTCTCTACACATCCACATTACATAATTTTCCTAGACCGAAAATCAGATTGAAGATCTGTCTAAGTTTGAGAAGTCAAGAACAGAGTGTGTGATAGGGTCCGGTATCTTGGTCTGGATCTCCTCGGGAGTAGATCAAATTTTGCTACGGATCTGAGGGAGTCATAAGCATTGTCAAGAAAATCTAAATCTAGAATTTTGTCCTCCAGTGATGGAGGAGTCAATAGTTATTAGCATCTGAGTATTGGGTTAACAGTTTGACAGAATAGACAGAAGAACAGGCTGACATTGTAATTGATCTTGGTTTCGAATGTATGGAAGTTGTTGGTTGGACAAGTTGTGTTGATCAGTAATAGTAGCTAACTTGACTAATGATTTGAGAGTGCAAGTTTTGGTCTGTGTCTCAAGTTATGCATGGATCTAGCCGACAAAGCAGAGTATTCAATAAAGCTCCAAGTGTTCTTGAAGCCAACTAAAAAGTAATTAAAGATCAGGATGCGGATATATATAGCCGATGGATTTAGATGATTTAGAGGTGTGTGAGCTATGAATATGGAGTAAAGGTGAAAAGAGTAGAGATCTAAGATTCAGATGAAGGCAGAGCAGTAAACAGGGTAGAGTGAAGATGAAATGTGTAAGATCAGTGTTTTGTGCTTAACCAAAACTGAAATCATGCATTAGTAGATGCTTCTCATTAGTTCAAAATCTTTTGTTATTCTCTTGTGATCATTTGTAGGAAGTGAGCCTCTATTTGAGTAGTGAGCTCTGGGTAGTGAGCCCGAATGTATGTGCATTCTCACTTGTAAAAATAATTTTAATAGGGTATTAATTTTGTGGGTTAACCCCCACCGTGGTTTTTCCCTTAACCAGGTTTCCACACTAAAAATCTTGGTGTCAAGTATGTTATTTATGCTTCTGCTCATGTGTTATTGATTCATGCTTTATTGTTTATTTGATTGTAAGTTGTAAAAAGAGATTAAAGGCAGGAAAGTTTAAATTGTGTGACAACTGATTCACCCCCCCACTCAGTTGTCCAGACTAATTCCAACATAAATTTGGTTAGACCTGTTTTTAGCGCAAGTCGGTAGGATGCATTTTTAGCACTTTTCTTCCCAAATTGCTTCAGTGGGGTTGTTGAAGCCTGCTGACTCAGCAAGGTCCGACCGACTAAAGGTAGTAGAAGCAAGTTTTAGCGCAAGTCGGTAAGAGGTCATTTTAACACAAGTCTATGAAGTGGGTTTTTAGCGCAAGTCAATAAGGTCTATTTTTAGTACAAAGTTGATGAAAGGTGTTTTTAGTGCTTTTGGCAGTAGGAAGCATTTTTGGAGCCAGATTTTGAATTGGACAGGGTGAAAGTATTTAAATATTTTTAAATATACCTTCAGGATGTTTGAGATGGGTTCCAGATCCATAGGATTTCATATGCAGATTCTAGAATTTTGAGGTTCCATCAGATTTCAGACTTAGCCATTTTTCAGGATTTTCAGGGTTCAGACTTAGCCAAATTAGGGCTTCAGGAACATGTATCAGGGTGAAAGCATATGGACCCCTTAGTGAAACCTAGTGGAATTTGACATGATTTTACAACTCTAAGACCTGGAAACTAGGAATTTCAACTTGACACATCCTCTAGTAGCAATTTCAAAGGCAATATCCCGTGACATAGGGTTTTGGAGCAAAATGCAGTAACACCCAATTTCAGTGTAGAAGGCAACAAATGGCTATTTTTTGAGCACAAGACCACTCAAGACACCTCCAAATCAATCATGAAAGACATCAACTAACTCCACACATGTGAAATACTCAAATGACTAAATCATGCACTCTAAGCACAAATTCACCTTCTCATCATCACAAGTAACTAAGGCCGAGACTCCAAGCCAAAGCAAAAGTGGGGGTCTCCATTTGGTAAAATGTGGCGTGTGTGCAAGACACAATAGGTTACAATTATTTTGGGTTCCAACATAACCCACCACAATCTGACCACCTCCACCAAAATTCTTCTTCCCACTCCATCTTACCTGTACACAAGTTGATATGATCAACTTTATGGAAATTAAAGATTTCCAACTTCTTCTCTACACTCACCATCTCGTTAATGCTTTTTTGTACCTCAATTATTAGCCCCTTCATGTTTTATTCTTCTGCATTTCTCTTTTTCTTACTCACCATCATATCTTTACATAAATCAACATCACTAATTTTAAGGAAATTAAAATTTTCCAACATTAACTCTTCGTCTCTTTCCACTTCTTCATCCTCATCTACTTTCACCAATTGTTTCATGCCTTCCACAAGACATGTTCCTGCTGCAACCTCCCATTTCTCTTTTTCATCCTCTTGCATGAGGATCTTCTCTTCAATGCCAGCTATATAACACTTTGTTTTATTTCCCCTTTTTCCTCCACCTTCTTTCATATCTACACAAAAAATATTCTAACTAAAACTATAGCAAACAAATAATTCCACAAGTTCCTTCTAATCTTCTTTACTTCCGACAAATAAAATAATGTTGGATACAATAGGAATTTCAACATTATCCTTATTTTCCTCTTCATCTTATTTTCATCTACAACCTTCTCATTTATAATTTCTACAACTCTTCCTCCTGTTGGTGCCTGAATTCACTGTCGGTTATTTTAGCAATTTTCATGCAGGCACCTTCCCAAGAAATCCAAAAAGGTTCTGAGTCTTTGGGCCTCCTCAGCATGTTTTAACATCAGCATCATTTTTTCTTTGGAGGAGGTCATCATCATCATATTTCCAGTTATCGCCATGTTGCTTGCGAGGGTCATCATATTTTCTGCCTGCATGATCTTTCGCGGGGTGATATTTTAACATCGGGTGATCTTTGTTAAGATCATCCTGATGATGTTGCTGTAAAGTTCTAAGTGTGACCCGATTTTCATCGTGGTCATCATATTTTGAATGTCAGGATGATCTTAGTCAATATCATCCTGATGTTGTTGTATCACTTCATGTTCATTGTTTTATCATCCTGATGATGCTGACGTCATTCTTACGTCAGGGTGATATCCGCTTTTCTGCCTGTCTGCATCATGATATTTCCGAAGGGAGATATTCGCCTGTCCGCTTCATGCATTGTCCAATGGGGGTGATCATTTCAAATATCAGTCACATATTCATATATCACCCCGATCTTATAGTGGAGCTACAGTGCAGCATGATATGTGTGCATCAGGATGATATTTCCAAATATCCAGTTATCTTCCGAATATCATCCTGATGCCGATGTATGGTGACGTCATCAAGGTCCGGGGGGGTCATATTTCTAACACTGATCATCTTGTGGAGATCCCCCGATATTCGCAAACATGACAATGACGTCATCCGGATATGAGGAGGTGCGCGATAGGCAGATATGCTGATGACGTTAGCAGGATATGACGTTGACGTCATCAGGATTTTTCATCGGCTAGACTTTTGATATTGGTTAAGCAGGAGGATCTTCCTCCGATGCATTAGGTTGTGCCGATGAAGGCGATTATCATGTAGGTGATATTGCGATGATGATGCTGACGTCAGGGTGATATTTCAAGCAACATGATATCATGCTGCTGGAGGATGTTGATGAAGGTTTATACTAGTGTCGTCGGGAGCAAAAGCACCGACATCATATATGCTCGCGACCTAGTATATAAGGTGATGAGGAGGTTGCTGCGGGGTGCATGTGGGATAATTCGACCCTGCATATTTTCAAATATCATGACGATGTATCTTGGCGGGAAACGGTTGCGACGCATAATATTCTGCATTTCCCAAGGCCGCGGGTTGGTGCGCCATTAATGGCGATTGTTGCAGAGGTATGGGCGATGGTGTGGACGGATCTAGTACCCGATTGAAGATGTGGATCCCTAGGCGGCGGCGCAAGGCTCGAGATTTCTTCCTGTCTCCTCTCTCACCTGCTGCATTGAATGTTTGAGCGCCAATCTGATGATACTGTGTATCTGGCGGGTTTTTTTTGGTCAACTATGTAATTAAGGCTGAGCACCTCCTTGCTGTATATAGCAGGTTGTGTTGCTCATTTGAAGGTTGTTGAAAACTGGACATTTTGGCTCTGTAATAAGATACAACTAGTTTTGGTTGCTCTGTGCAGCAAAACTTGTGAGTTTATGTATCTCCTGTTGTACGTTTTGGCATGAATCCACTGATTTCATGGTTAATCTTATATGAATAATGCTATGTTTGCATGTGTTATGCTGATTCTGTCTCTAGTTTTGCATGTATCTTTCTTCCTGCAATAGGGATGCCATAAGTATCGACAGCTTAACACTCTATATTGGGAGATATCTGTAAGGCAGGTATCATGTGTATCCCCCTGAAATCCAGTTTTAGCTATTCATGCTGATCATTCACAGGTGTATGTCTACCGACTCCAAGCCCTGGATAGGCACCAATCTAGCTCTGTGTTGAGGTTATACACCAGGTCCAGGTTTGCATCCAAACACCATTTCAAACCATCTCATCCTTCCACCTGTTAGTTGTAGGATTAGAAGTAGGAACCCCTGCATGCTCTCATACCTAACCAGACATATATGTCCAAGAACGTTGCCCACCTTGTGATCTATCATACAGATCTTGGTCCATACATGAGACTATTCTGCCTGTTGTTGTCAAGTTAGATCTTTCTATCTTTGAGCTTGTCAAGGTTACATCTTGAGTTATAGGGATACCCCCTTGGTGCGGCAGAACCAGAAGTGAAGGGGAGGAGCTCATGCAACCTCCTGTATTTAGTTGGCTGAATCTGCCTGTACATTAGAAGTGGCAAACCCTAATGCTGATTCAGAAGAAAAAACCAACAAAATGGCGACTCTGCTAGGGAGAAAATTGATGAAAAAGTGTTATATCTTGTGGCCCATCTGAGTCACCAACAAAAATGGCGACTCTACTAGGGATGGACTGATAAAAAAAAGTAATATATCTGTGACCCATCCGAGTCACCAACAAAATGGCGACTCTACTGGGGAGATCAATGTCATATCCATGAAAGTTTGAGTCTACAAGATTGAAAAATCAGACCTGGAAACTGTTTGTTGCAGCAGAGAAAAGGGTTATATATGTGACTCTGCTAGTGGATGACCCAGAATGAAAGAAATCAATCTGCAGCTTCAGCTTGTTTGAAGCTCATTCCTCTTCAAGGAGGTGGCGACTCTGCATCAAAGAACCTGATAAAAGAACAAAATCAGTCAGAGAAGAATTTGCAGCTTCTGCAACATATCCAGGTATTTCATATTGTTTGACAGACTCCCTATTTGGTGAGATAGCACTGGTTAAAAGGGAACATTGGTGAAAGCAGAGCTTGCATGCTTTTATTAGAACTTACCCTGTATTTCAAAGGGCATGCAATGTTGTTCAAAAGACTCATTTAAAGGACTTTAGGAAAGTTTGAAAAAATAGTTTGAATTTTGAGTGCCTAAAGTCATTGTTTGTAGAAAATCTGAGTAAAGAGGAGGGTTGCAAAAACATAAAGGATGTATTATCTGCCTATGCACCCTTGTGAAGTGTCAAATGCAAAAATGTATAGTAGTCAGTCCCAACAATGTAATAAAAGAAGTTTCAGCATAAACAGATATAAGCCCATAAATTTCAGTGGCATTTGTGGCTATCCAAATGCTTTTCCACCTAAAATTAGAAATTTTTTGCCTAAATTTAAGGGTATAAAGGATGAATCAGCTGAGAGACACTTGCAGCAGTTTATGAATGTGATAGATGACTTTGAGATTGACCATGAGGATGTGGTTATGAGATTATTTGTTCAATCTCTAGATGGAGATGCAAGGGACTGGTTTTCCTACCTTCCAGCTCACTCTGTCAGCTCTTGGCATGGTTTTAAATCTGCATTTCTAGTACAGTATGGTGAAAGAGTTTCTGAATATGCAGCTATTAGTGACTTCATGTACATCCATATTGAAGAAGATGAGTTGATCCCAGCCTTTAACCTCAGATTTATGAGGGCATTGAATAGAATTCCAGAATGCATGAGACCTAATGATGCACTGTGCTTAGTTGTCTATTTGGGAGCCTTTGATAAGAAAATGAGTTACAGATTAAGAGTCAAGGAGCCCACCACATTGCATCAGGCACATCAGTTTGCAATAGATATTGAAAACAATTGGAGGTATGGAATACAAAAGGGTTATTTCTCTGAAAATTTTTGTTGTCCTGCAGCCCCCAGTGTTAATCAAGGATTTAATTCAGGTGTTGACAATGAATGTCTAAGTATTCACACCCCTATTGTCCCAGTTTTTGCATCATTCCAAGTTGATGATGTTTTTGTTATAAAGGAGGATGTCTTGTTTGGCCCAACAAATGAAGTTGAAAACAATGGTTCTTCAAGTAATATTTACATACCAGCCCTTATCAAAGAGCCATCATGTTTAAATGATCCACTTGTGCAAGGTTGTGATCATGTGGATCAACAGTCAGTATCAGTTTCATCAGGAAGTATTAGAGGGACGGAGAATGATACAGATAGTTCAACTTCAGAGTACATTGAAACAGCAGAAATCTTGTATATGGGGCAATCATATGATAAAAATGATATCCATGATCAATTCATGGATCAGGTTTGTTCTTCTTATGACTCTGGATCTGATAATAATGAAGAAGAATTGGAGTGTCATGAAGAAGAAGCAGAGGCCTTTGCGGTGAGTGTTAATCCCCTTTATGATGAGTCTACAGGTGCCTTTGATGCTGTGAATCTTGACTTTCAGTGGTGTAGGATTAATCCTCTTTTTGAGGATGATGATGAATATAAAGAGACAGTTGACCTAGGTGATACATCAGTTTGTGAGGAGGGGGCATATGAATCAGATATCTTCAGTTCTTGTGAAGATAGTATGGATTTGCAAACTGTGGATAATGTATGTTCATCATCACTTGATCCAGACATGTGCAACATCAGGTGTGTGGATCAGGATTTGTTTTTAATATCAACAAATATTGGGGGTCTCATATTTTCTGAATGTATTCAATTTTTGGACCAGCTAGATGAGTGCCTGATGGTATGCAGCAGCCAGGTAGGTGATGAGGATTGCCAAGAGCAACATGATGTACTGTTTGAAGAGTATAACATGCATATGTTGCTTAATGCAGAAGGATTTTTAGCATGTATGGCTGCATGTTTGATTTTGAAATGTAGAGTGACAGAGGCAGTGCTACAAGTGGCAAGCTGTCAAAAGTGGTGGAGTATCTAATTGAGCAGATGACATTATGGGCAGAATATGCCAATCTTTTTAGTTGGGATTGGGATCTTTCAGTTTGGAATCAGGCATTTGGCAGGAAAAAATTTTGGTTCTTCCTTTTTGGCTACCCGGGGCCACCCAAGTGATGACTAAAATATAGTTTTTGTGCAGGTTGGTGCAATGATTGACTCTGTTGCCCAATAGATATGGCCCAATCTGCGAAACCAGAGATTCTGGGGTCCTCGCTGCAGTCTTGCACCTGCGCGTCCCCAATCAGAGCCACTGTTGGTGCCTGAATTCACTGTCGGTTATTTTAGCAATTTTCATGCAGGCACCTTCCCAAGAAATCCAAAAAGGTTCTGAGTCTTTGGGCCTCCTCAGCATGTTTTAACATCAGCATCATTTTTTCTTTGGAGGAGGTCATCATCATCATATTTCCAGTTATCACCGTGTTGCTTGCGAGGGTCATCATATTTTCTGCCTGCATGATCTTTCGCAGGGTGATATTTTAACATCGGGTGATCTTTGTTAAGATCATCCTGATGATGTTGCTGTAAAGTTCTAAGTGTGACCCGATTTTCATCGTGGTCATCATATTTTGAACGTCAGGATGATCTTAGTCAATATCATCCTGATGTTGTTGTATCACTTCATGTTCGTTGTTTTATCATCCTGATGATGCTGACGTCATTCTTACGTCAGGGTGATATCCGCTTTTCTGCCTGTCTGCATCATGATATTTCTAAAGGGAGATATTCGCCTGTCGGCTTCATGCATTGTCCAATGGGGGTGATCATTTCAAATATCAGTCACATATTCATATATCACCCTGATCTTATAGTGGAGCTACAGTGCAGCATGATATGTGTGCATCAGGATGATATTTCCAAATATCCGGTTATCTTCCGAATATCATCTTGATGCCGATGTATGGTGACGTCATTAAGGTCCGGGGGGGTCATATTTCTAACACTGATCATCTTGTGGAGATCCCCCGATATTCGCAAACATGATGATGACGTCATCCGGATATGAGGAGGTGCGCGATAGGCAGATATGCTGATGACGTTAGCAGGATATGACGGTGACGTCATCAGGATTTTTCATCAGCTAGACTTTTGATATTGGTTAAGCAGGAGGATCTTCCTCCGATGCATCAGGTTGTGCCGATGAAGGCGATTATCATGTAGGTGATATTGCGATGATGATGCTGACGTCAGGGTGATATTTCAAGCAACAGGATATCATGCTGCTGGAGGATGTTGATGAAGGTTTATACTAGTGTCATCGGGAGCAAAAGCACCAACATCATATATGCTCGCGACCTAGTATATAAGGTGATGAGGAGGTTGCTGCGGGGTGCATGTGGGATAATTCGACCCTGCATATTTTCAAATATCATGACGATGTGTCTTGGCGGGAAACGGTTGCGACGCACAGTATTCTGCATTTCCCAAGGCCGTAGGTTGGTGCGCCATTAATGGCGATTGTTGCAGAGGTATGGGCGATGGTGTGGACGGATCTAGTAGCCGATTGAAGATGTGAATCCCTAGGCGGCGGCGCAAGGCTCAAGATTTCTTCCTGTCTCCTCTCTCACCTGCTGCATTGAATGTTTGAGCGCCAATCTGATGATACTGTGTATCTGGCGGGTTTTTTTTGGTCAACTATGTAATTAAGGCTGAGCACCTCCTTGCTGTATATAGCAGGTTGTGTTGCTCATTTGAAGGTTGTTGAAAACTGGACATTTTGGCTCTGTAATAAGATACAACTAGTTTTGGTTGCTCTGTGCAGCAAAACTTGTGAGTTTATGTATCTCCTGTTGTACGTTTTGGCATGAATCCACTGATTTCATGGTTAATCTTATATGAATAATGCTATGTTTGCATGTGTTATGCTGATTCTGTCTCTAGTTTTGCATGTATCTTTCTTCCTGCAATAGGGATGCCATAAGTATCGACAGCTTAACACTCTATATTGGGAGATATCTGTAAGGCAGGTATCATGTGTATCCCCCTGAAATCCAGTTTTAGCTATTCATGCTGATCATTCACAGGTGTATGTCTACCGACTCCAAGCCCTGGATAGGCACCAATCTAGCTCTGTGTTGAGGTTATACACCAGGTCCAGGTTTGCATCCAAACACCATTTCAAACCATCTCATCCTTCCACCTGTTAGTTGTAGGATTAGAAGTAGGAACCCCTGAATGCTCTCATACCTAACCAGACATATATGTCCAAGAACGTTGCCCACCTTGTGATCTATCATACAGATCTTGGTCCATACATGAGACTATTCTGCCTGTTGTTGTCAAGTTAGATCTTTCTATCTTTGAGCTAGTCAAGGTTACATCTTGAGTTATAGGGATACCCCCTTGGTGCGGCAGAACCAGAAGTGAAGGGGAGGAGCTCACGCAACCTCCTGTATTTAGTTGGCTGAATCTTCCTGTGCATTAGAAGTGGCAAACCCTAATGCTGATTCAAAAGAAAAAACCAACACCTCCACCTAAAATCTTCTCAACTTCAATAGATGATTTTAAAATCAATTCATCTCTTTCTTTTTTGTTCTTTCATCTGCTTGGCATAACTCAATCCACTTCCTCTCTACTACTACAACCTATGATATGAAATCACCTTCTCTACATTCTTTGTATTCACATTCTTCAACAAAATCTCTAAACTCTTCAAACTTAGATTCTCTAAAAATATTTCTATCAAATCTATGTTCCATAGTGACCACTCTCTCTTTCTTTACCTCTTCTTCTCTTCTCTTTTTCATTTTCTCTTATTTTTTAACTCCATTTATACATGTGTGGGTTGTTCCCACATGCTCCTCTTTCCTTGAAACTTCTATCAAAGGGTTACAACACATCTTTTTATTATTTATTCTTTCACTATCCTCTTCTAAGAGGATTTCTCTCTTTTTAATCCTCTCTTTTTTAATCTCCTTCTCAACTTCTCACATCCTCATCTTCTTCTACTCTCACCGCTTCATATTTATGTGAATCAACATCATTACAAAGTTCTAAAAAATTAAACATTACCTCTAGAATCTCTATTGTTGCAACTCCTTCCTTATCATTCCCTATTGTCAACATTTTCATGCTTTCCCCAAGACACATTGTTGTTGCACTTTCATCTTCCTCGCCATCCTCTACATTAATCAATATGTCCTTCAAAAGATAAACTATTTTTGCACTCATCTCTTCCTACACCTTCATGCCTTCAAAAATACATCCTTCAACTGCAATCCTATTCTTTTCTTCTTCCTCATCTTTTATCAATTTATCAAGTTCATCTAGCATTTGTCCTTCAAATAAATTATCTTTCTCATCTCCTCTCTCAATAGGAGATCATACTCATTTTCATCAATTGTCTTGTCAAACATGGGACCCTCAAAGTCCATTATCTCAGCCTCTACATCTGTTCCATCTTCCTCATCATTCTCCTTCACCATGTCACTTACATCACATTCACTCAAATCTTCTCCCTCTTCAGGATAAAAATCTATCCCACCTTTCTGTCATTTAGCATCATACTTTTCATTTTATATTAGAATGTCTTCATGTAATTCTTTCTCATATTTTCTTTCATCTACAACATTTCCTCTACTCTAATCAACTTATAATGTAACCAATCTATCCTAGACTCTCCTCAACTCTTCATAAACACTTTTTACATACCTTCTTTCTTGATGTTCCATAAATAAAATTCTTACTAGTCTCTTCATGACCTTTCTTGTTCTCCTTTTTTAAGACATATTCCTTCACTTCTACAATATTCTGCAAATTCTCCAAAAACTCATATGTCCCCTTGCAGTCATAAGATTTCACTTGCAACAATCTCTCCAATGTCTAGGATATTAACCCTCTGCAGTTACATGACTCTACTTATAACAAATCTTTCACAATTCTCAATCAAATTTATGAAAACAAACATAACTTTTCAACTTCTCATGCCTCCTTCTCTTTCCTCTGTAGTTATAGGTTCCCTCTCATACATGCAATAAATTATTTAGAACATCCATCTCTCTACAGTCACAAAATTTCCTCTTCTACAAAACATCTCCTAGGGCTCTCTCCTTCTAGCTTTGAAGGCTATAACATCTTCTCTAATAACTTCAATTCCTTTTCAACTTCATCTTTCACCCAATATACTAGAAAACAATTCACACAAATTCATGTCTAATATTTTCTAGCTAGCTTTTTGCTTATACTCTAATAATTTTCTCCAACTTCTTTACCTTTCAACTTTTCTCTTCTTCCTACAACTTTTTTTAATCAGCCTTTTCTCTAGCTTTGGTACCACTTGATGTAGATGAAGATCAAGAAACCCCAAAGGAGTTGTCAATCTTCATATCCTACCAAAATCAAACACAAAATCCACACAATGGAAGCAAACTATTGTTTATTCATCACTCGGCTCCCTATAGCAGCAAACAACTTGCATACAAATAGTTTCAAATGCTACAACAAATGTTTTAGCTTCTATAACTTTCAAATTCTCTATTTACACATCTTCACATAGCCATTTCTCTCATTACAATACCCCCTTCAATTACAAGGTTTTAAAATCATTTGAAAACTCTGTTATATAAAGTTATATTCTCTAATCTTATACATTCCTCTCTTCACATTTAGTGTTTAAATATTTACCTAAAATGTCACTACCTCTCTACAATTATTTGTCTTTGCCAGCCATTGATCTATCACTCTCATTCTTTAGAAACCTCTCTTCTCCAACAACAAAAGGTAGCAAAAAGACCCCTACAAAATACAACAACTTCCTTTTTATACTTCGGATTGGAATAAGTTGAACCGCTTTACAAATATTAGCCATTACAAAACTGAACTTCATAGGTTGAAAATGATGTTTCAAGAATTTAAATAGTTCATGAACTAAAATAGTCATTGAAACTATGAATTTTAACGATGTGGTTATTGGTTGAACTTTTGAACTTTTCCTTTACAAAGGTTTTCAACAAATTGACATATTTATGACCCCTTGAACTTCTTCTTTAGCGAATCAGCTCCTTTATAGACCTTTGAACTTCTTCGGTGAATCGGATCCTTTACGAACCTTTGAACTCTTTGTCAATGTTTCTCCCAGTTCCTGAATTTGGAAATCCATCGAAACACCTTATGAAAGACTTTTAAGTTCTTCTGAAATAGCTTTTTGGCACAATGCAAAGTTCTTGAATGTAGGAATTGGCCGAAAAACTTAATGAAAACACCTTTTAGATAGAGGCTTGACAAGTTCTTTCGACACAAAAAAGAGTTCATGAACTTTAAATTTCACTAAAAGTGTGAAGTTAAGGAGAATTTTCAATAAATTGGTAAGTTCAAGAACTTTTGAATCTGTCGAAAACTTGACCAAATTTTCCCCAAACCCACTAAATTGAAACTACAAGTACCCATTTAGCTCTTCTATAAGATGATGCCTTTGACTAATTTGAATTGAGAAATTCTCCTAAAGCATCATGTAAATGATTTTAAATGTCCCGAAGACATCTTGCAGCACAGTTTCAAGCTTGGTGCTCACTTGAACCATTTGAAATCTTTCTGAAACACCTTTCAAAAAACAAGATGACCAAGCTATGAAGCATCAAAAAACACCAAAATGAAGACAAAACTCAAAAATGAAACCTAAAATATCTTCAGTGATGTGGGATTACTTGTGAGCCCAAATGCTCATACATTATAATCATTAAACGTTTGAATGCAAATTGTGAGACCCACACTTTCTTTTTTATGATCATACTTTCTTTTGGAATGTTGTTTTGGAATTGGATTTCTATTGTTGGAAACTTTCTATTTTGAGAAACAAGGATTTGGAGGAGAAAAGATTGGAAGAAGGGCTTATGATCTTGGAGAGAAGAAAGTGAAAAAAATTTGGATCAAGGCTTCACCTAACTTGGTTGAAGCATAGAGGTGCGATTTATATACCATTTTTAGATTGAAGTATTTCTATTTGTGGTTAAGAATAAATAAATAAAGTTTCTAATTTTTCTAATTAATTTCTTGTTTGTGTATGTGAAAACCTCATTTTGTGTGTTCTTTTTTTATGTTCTATGGTCATTGTGGGTGGGTTGTATTGAGTGTAGATCTTCCCACTTGGGTTAAGAGCCACCCATGTGTTGGGGTCGAGAGAGGTGTGGACCCTCTCATGGGGAATTTTTTTTCTATTCTAATGTGTTTGGCATGAGTGCCCATGTGGTTTTGGTGGTTGGATTGTGGAGTATGGGGTATCTATTTTATGGCATATTTGACTTTTGGTGATTATATATCTTGGGTGAAGAGTATTATGGATAGATTGAAGAGTTGTGTTTCTTGAATTTGTGGAGAAAATTTTACTTGCATTTTTCTCTGAGAGGTTAGTAAGTCCCCTTGACTCCCCCTTAATAATGGATCTTATGAAGGTTCATTTGTTTGTGTGTTGGTCATATCGGTACTAGTTGCAAATTTATGTTATTTTTGAGTGATTTGTGATGTGTAAACCAATTTCTTGGGATCCTCCTAGCTTGGGAATGGACTTGCTTACAAGTCCTATGGTTGGGAGGTGAGCTAGCCTTGGTCATGTGAGGCTTTTAGATTTTTGTGTGTTATAGATTTGAAGCTATTTTGGAATAACATCCTTCATAAAAGACTTGTTGTTAACTCATTTTATTCTACAAGATCCCATTTTTGTGGGTTGTAATATGTGAGAAAAGAGATAGTTTTTTTGTCAGATTTGTACATTGTGTTGGAGTCATGTAAATGGGAAATTATTTTTCCATTATTGATGTATGTATCTTATGTTAAATTTGTATAACCTAGAAACTTATAATTTTTTTTTATGGATGGAAATACTTTCATTGTGATCTTTCAAACTGGGTATGGATGTTTGAGTAAGATGAATGTTTTGTCATAGTTAAATGATATTCTATTTTCAAATTTTTGCAAGATATTAAACAGTTTGTAACACAAAATTATTTTTGTATACTTATCTACTATAGATGGTTGTTAAGAGAAATCTTGTAAAATAGAGAATTATTGTCTTATGTTAATTTATGTTGCAAACCAGTTAAAAAAAATTATCCAACAAGGAAATTGTTTATAAAACATTTTTTCCTATAGGAGTTCAAAATCAATATTTACTACAATTTGCTTATGTCTTTTTCCATATACCAGTATGTATATTGTTGAATGATTATTTGGTTATTGTTGCATGACTATTTGGTCTATAAAAAAACTTTGCTTTGTTACTCTTCTATAGAGATTTTTGCATGATGATACTCTTTTTAAACAAATAGGAAAGAGTATTTATAAATCTAACATTCATACAATTTTCTATAACACTTAGATTCCACTATGCAAACTCATGACACACTGTACAGAAAATACAAATAGTATAATTTCTTTTGGATCATCCCTCTTTATCATTTGTATTATATTTTGTATTTCTATGATTTATTTATTCAAACCTGGCATGTATGTACTTATAAATATAAATGTATATATACTTGGGTGTGTATATATGGTATACATAAATATATGTATATGCAAATTATGAAATTGAATCATTCTCCATTATTTTTAATTTAATTCCTAAATGTTTTTGTAGTGTGATAAATAGATAAAACACAAACATATATATTGTTGTTGTGATTATATATTGTAACTGACATATATACATATGCTTATTGCCCTTAAAACAACATAGAAGCATTCATATTGTATAGATCAAACATAATAAAAATATATATTTTAAGAAATAAAAAAATGCTATATAAAACTTTTTTAAAAAAATTAAGTTGTTATGGATACCTCTTTCGCCACCCCCCTTTTCATGAGGGGACTGGCCAAGGGGAGCCTGGGAAAGCCCCATGGCTTCCCCATGGGAGGGGGTGGGGGGGCCTTATGGGCAGTTGCCTCCCCTCCCCCTGCCCACCCCCAAACCTATATACAATCTTTGTTAAAACAAACAAATCTCCTCCATTTTTTTAATAAAATCTATTCAATTTTTATTCATATTCCTACAAGTTAGAAAAGTAATAATAGTTTTAAAGATTTTCTTTTATAGGATCTGCAATAGTGGTTGTGTGTTTGTGTATAAGTTCTAGAAATTTTAATTTAGGAAAATAGCAAAACATCAATGAGGTCAAATCTAAAACTTGTATTTATTTGAAACAGATACTGTAAATTTTGGAAAAATACATATAGATATGAATATCTTTGTATATACATTAAAACCCTTAAACTTGTTTTGGAATATCCTGATCCTGCAACATAAAGATGGAAAACAAAAGAGACAAATAGAGGGTTTTTCCCACAAATTAAAAATAAATTATATTTTCAATCCATCAGTACAATTTTGAATCCCTTTAGATTTGTTTCTATCTACCTCCCTATCCTTTGGATTTGAAACTTAGGTCTGTAAATCAGCTAAATCTAACCCCCATCAAAAACCATTCATATCTCCATTCCCTACACAAACAAAAAACATGCACAAGAAAATCAATTAAGAAGAAATTAAAGAATGAGATATATGATAGAATTTTTATATGTCTTTACTCCATTTAGGCAAGATATTTTATTTTCTAAAACTAGTGCACAAATTTTGTAGCCAACTTGATTTTATTGAAATAATGTGCTATTAATTTAATTTAAAATTTAGATTTATTTTTATGAGTAGAATCTTGTGTGGTGTTAAAATTAGAAATATGATTTTATATTCACTAAATCATGTTCTTTTATTTAAATGTTAACTATTTCTTGCCTCTATTAATTTTTTATATTTTAATTTGAAATTTAATATTTTAAGCATCGAGACTCCGAATAATTAAAATATAGAATTGGATTTTGAATAATGTCTATATGTTGTAAACTATCATTTAGGACATCTTAAAAAATATGTGAGTATTTGGTTATTTTATGTAATTTAATTAAGATAGAGATTTTATTATTTAATTCCATAAATACTAAGACATTTAGGAAAATAGCCCTTCCTTTAAATAATTATATTTATGGATGATTTTAGTTCCATGTGTAGACACCTAAAATTTACTAGGTTCGTCCTAACATCTTCTTTCGACACTTTGTCGACATCGTTTTGTATCACTTTCGATACCTTGTGGACATTACCTTGCAACACATTTGTCCTAGGTCCCCCTTTATCCCAAATTAATTAAATAAATGATATTTATTTAATTAATTAATCTATTTTATCCTATTACCCAATTTAATTAAATAAATCATATTTATTTAATTAAATTTATCTATTATCCTTCTTAGCCAAAATTAATTAAATAAATCTTATTTATTTAATCAATTTATCCTCCCATGACACGTCTCCCATAATTGATTAATTTAATCAACTATCTCCCACTTGTCCTTATCCTTATCCTTGCCACAATTAATAAATGACTTGCACAAAAGTCAAACTACCTCTTAATCTCAACCATCCAATTCAAACTAAGCCTCTTAATCTCAACTATTCATATAAGCATGCCCTATTCTTTCCCTAAACCTCCACCTCTTAATCCTATACATCCATTGCACCTCTTAATCCTAGAAAACATAAATAAATCAATCCTCTACCTAGCCATTATGATATCCACATTTAACAGTAACATTATGCTATTGAAATTAGAATATCACAACAATCAAGTATTGTTATACTGTTGAAATGTTGATCAATCAACATATTAATCAACATCATATCATTAAGCATATCTAGGTTGCATTTGGGTGCATGCTCCCTCTGCTATATCGAGGAGAAAGGATGATTTGAGGTGAAAGAATGTAATATTGCATTCATCTTTCTATTATTTTCCTTATTTAATTTTCTATTCTTCATTTTGGCACTTAGTGTGATCTTGTGAATCAAAAACACCCTTAAGCCACTTTCATTCAAAGACACATACAGATCTTTTTTATCTATGGGAAATAATATTTGCTTATGTGGATTAAGAGTGTGTGTATTCTCTCCCCTTGCACCTAGTACAATCTCGAGGATCAAATAAACCTCTTGCATTCAGTTTCATTACCCAAGGTGTGCTTGTGTGTGTATGCACTCCTCTCACACCACTTGGTGATCTTGAGTATTAAAAACACCTTGCATTACCTTTCCCATTAGGAGGTCTACCCAGGGATTTCATCACCCCAAGGGATGACCTCAACCACATGTTTCAGTGGGGTATATAAAAGGAGGAGAATTAAAGTTGTACCCTAATCTAGCCACATTGTCATTGGCATAGCCTTGAGGCCCTAGGTAATTCTAGACATAAGGTGAAGTGATACTTGATTATGTCACATGCCTTCAATAGACTAGGACCCCATGTAGCTTGTGTATATACTGGGGACTCCCTTAGCAAACATGTACATCCTAGCTTAAGACCTTTTGATCATCTTCTAGTGTGGTGCAAGGTTCCACAACAAGCCTAAATATACTCACCATGTACCTCCTTGAGTACAGATAGAAGGATTCTTTGGGCAAGGCATAAAAGCCTCCAAGGAAAGGGATAGTGAGTGCAACACTTCTATCCCTAGTTATCCACTCAAGGTGAAGTATTCATAGTAAGGTAGGAATATGGATAGGTATTCTATTATGTGAGCCAACACTATGAAGACACTCCTACTTGATTAATCTAGGGTGTTGTGTTTTGTGTGCATAATAATTTGCATTAGCCCAATCCAAATCCAAATCCCTTTGCAACACTTGTGCATGTATTGTGAAATTTTTGTTTACAAGTTGCCTAAGGTCAGTCTTTAAATAATATCCAACCATCACCTTCTAATCATCCATTTTCATCCAATCCAATCCAAGTTCATCCTAATCATCATATCACTTCATCCTATCTATCCTAGTCATCCTAATCATCCATCTCATATCCTAATCATCCTATTTATCCACCTACCCATCCAATCCTATCATCCCTCTTATCCACCTCATATCCCTAATCATCCCTAATCATCCTAATCCACTTCATCCTCATCCTAATCACCTAACCACCTCATCCCAATCACCTTCATTATAATCCCCCATTATATCCAATCCAATTTATCCTAATCATCCCTCTCATCCAATCACTCCATCCTTATTCATCCTAATCACTCATCCCAATTATCCCAATCATCTTCCTCATCCATTTTATCCCAAATAACTTCATCCCAATTATCCTAATCATCCAAATTCATTCACATCACCCATCCTAATCATCCCTCTTACCCATCTCATATTCCTAATCATCCATAATCATCCTAGTTATCCACCCTAGTCATCCTAATCATCCCTTTTATCCACCTCATGTAATCCAATCCAACATCATCCTAATCCATCTAATCCAATCTACTTTATCCTAATCATCCCTCTTATCCACTTCATATTTATCATCCTAATCATCCCAATCCAATCAAACATCGTCCTAATCCATCCAATCAAATCCACTTTATCCTAATCTTCCAATCTCATCCAATCATATCCTCATCATCTTATCACCTTATCCCAATCATCCTCATCATCCTATCCACATCATTCCAACCTATACCTAATCCTTCTCTAATCCATCATCTAGGACCCTAATCCTAATCAAGTAATTCAGATCCTATCAAGTTTCTAACCCTAATCCATTCTATCCACCTAATCCACTTCCTAATCACAATCATCATCTTAATCATAATTAGATGATCATTAATCATAATCCAAACTATCATCATTCTAATCACCTCCTAATGCAATCCCTCATTATCCTTAATCCAATCATTCATCATCTTAATCCAATATTCTTATCCACCTAATCCTATTTCAACCAAACCCTAATCTAATCCATTTATCCTCCATCCACAATCAATCATCCAATATCCATCTATCCATTTCTATCAAGCATTCAATTCTCAATCCTTAATCAAATTCATCATTTGAATATCAAAATTTTATTAAGGACTTAGTCTCCTTCAACACCATCCACTTTCATTCAAATCCCAATCATCATCATCCACTCTCATCCATTTCATATCAAATAAAAATTCAAGACCTTAAGTTGATATTGTTATCATCATCCAAACTTGCTTAAGATCGTTAGTCTATCTTAAGTATAGTCATCAAATCTCATCAATTCCTACTTAAGAATGTTAGTTTGTCTTAAGTATAAATCAAATCAAATCCAATCCAATCCACTCTTACTTAAGAACGTTAGTCTATCTTAAGTATAGAGAATCATCCTTTAAATCAAATCAAATCATTATTAAGGCCTTGGCATCTGATCCCCAACCTACATCACATTTATTCATAATTCTATATCATCTCATACCCCACCCACATCCTACACCAAAAACAACATGGATCCTAAACCAAAAGTCATACTCAAATTAGCTCCTCAAATTGACTATGCCAAACCCAAAGTTACAATCTTAGGAGGTCCTCAATTTGCCACTAGTGTGAATGCTTGTAGTCATAAATATTCTTTTAACCAAGAGCATGCTATCACTATCCATCCTATAGTCCCACATCAACCATCCCCCAACGATTGTTATGCTACCTTTGGTCAAGGTAAAACCAACCTACACCAAAATATTACCAAACAACTTATGGTTGAACTTGAACTCTTACGTGCAAAACATTTTTCTAAAAATCCTTGACCTCCCAATCCATCATTCCCTTCAGTCCCTCCATCACCATATCCCTCCAATCCTATTAACCTTAATCCACTAACTCAAATACCTTCCAATATATAAATCTATATAGTGCATCCATCACCATATCCTTCTAACCATCCTAATCCTAGCCCATTAGCTCATATACCTCACAACCCATCAATCCCTATAATCCCTTCACAATCTCCCTCGAATACTAACCTATTAGTCCACCCATCTCCTAATCCATCAATCCCTATCATCCATCCACCATCTAATCCACTATTGAACCTTCCAATTCCTAATCCATCGACCCATGAATCCATGAAGGATCTTCTCCAAAGACTATTTACAAAATCCAAAAGCAAAATTAAAGCTATGGAGCCATCCAAATCCACTCATCCTCTGTCCTCCCCCTCTAGGGAAAGCATGCCCAAGACCATAAATTATGAACAAGAGCCTCTAAGTACCATGCCTATCTCTCCAAATCCACCATGTAATCCAACTCCTATCCTTGAACCTATCCAAGAGCCTCCTACTCCCATGAAAACACCATCCAATCCACAGCCTATCAAGCCCATTGAATAATTTCTTAACATAAATGCAAGTCAAGATCCAACACTTATTGAGTCCATCCAAGAAGCTTCCACTTCCATCCAAACCTAAGAGCTATGTCATGATCTTGTTCCAAAGCATGTGGAAACATCAAACCTCATCCTAGTCAAGATATAAACATCCCATTTAATCACATCCCCAATTCCCTCCCATCTTGTGATCAACCTATCCATTCTAATCCCATCCTCAATCCCCTCCCATCTCATGATCAACCTGTCCCATCTAACCCTATCCATCATCCCAAAACCATCCATGATCAAGAAATCAAAATTAGTCCTACCCATCATCCAACAATATCGACTTCCCATGATGAGACACTTGGTCCCCAAGATAATATAGATAATCAAACAAATAACTGGGATCATATTACACTACATCTTAATGAGCACAATGTTGAGAAAGATCCAAGCATCCTAACTCATCCCTTTCTTGATCCCACATCATCTCCTATTAATCTCACCCCAAATCCATCCCCATTGATCCTTTGTCATCCCCTATCCAACCTATCCAAAATCCATCATCCTATACCCTTGATCCTGTTATCTGCATCTGTGGTAGTTCTCTCATAGGAGAGGAATAAACTCTATCCACCACCCCACCTTCTCCACCTAGTAATGGGTTTGCATCTTGTTTCCACAACAAAAAAAATCTCATCGTACATCACATGCTCCAACATATGAATTATCAAGGCAAAGGATTAGGCCTTCTTGAATAAGGTATCTTGGATCCCATCCATGTCCAAACCCATCCAAAATCGCATGGCCTTGGCTATACTTTCCAAGGTGAACAATCCAAACATGTTGGTACCACCCATACACCTCATAAGGTATATTCTTCCAATCCCAAACTTGGTGCACCTCATCACACCTCCAAATCATATGTCGCTATCCCTCTTCCATCATCATACCATTCTCAAAAGCACGTGACTATACATCTCCTTCCATCCACTTTACCTCCACTCCTCCCAACTCCCAATATCACCATCCTCAAATCCCCTTATTCATTCATCCACAAGTCCACTAATCCCTCCATCAACACATTTCACTCCCTTAAATACCCTAAAATCCTTAATCAAGATCAACAAATGCACACATCACCTAAACATGAAGCTATCAAAAAATCTATGGGATCCCAAAATAATCATTTGGATTCCTCCTTACATAAAGGGAAAAATCCAAAAAAGCCCCAAGATTATCATGCCATAGAGAATCAAAACCAAAAATCAAAAACAAATCAAAAATCCAAAAGACTACAAACACCCACACCCCCAAAAGAAAAAACAAAAATGGTGTGGGTACCTAAGAAAAAAATGTTAAATCTAAATGGAACATCCACATCCTACTCCACCCCCAACTCACAAAAATCTTAATCCCCATCAAAACATCCTAAGTCCATTTGGGTCCCTAAATCCCCAAATTGACAATCCCAAAATCTCCCATCTTGATCCCATAATAAAAAAATCCCCATTACTCCCAACACCCTATCCCAATCAAAAGCTTCAAAATTGAAAATGGTGTGTGCAAACGTTGGTCCTATAAGAACCAAAATCACGCACAACCTCCACGAGGACCCCTATGATGAGTCATAATCCTTGCACATACATGTAAGCATGAAATAACATCCTCTCAGTAGCAATTCTCTTGGTGATGTGTCTTTTCTTCCTCCTTGTGTTGTTTCCCCTTTATCGTTTTCTCTCTCTCTCCACTTTTGACACTTGTCAATTTGTGTTTTTTGTACTTACGACCCTGTTCCTGATCCTTGTATGCATCTTGTAGGTGAGTTTTCACCTCTCCCCAATGTTTTTCATCCATTCCCACCCCTAGAGGCCTTCTAGAGGTCCTCCATAGCCATCTCCTGCTTTCAATTTTTAGTTTCACTCAACCAATTCAAATCTCCCCCTATTATTTCCAGATCTCCCTCGAGAGATACTACATTTGCAAGTAGAGTTTAGATTTTCTTACATGATTGACCTATTTCTAGAGGTAAATCCCCTCCTTTTCATCTCCTCTATCATCTCCCACCATGGATTTTCACCCAGGTGCCCTCCTCTGAGGGTTGCCCCTGGGTGACCCTGACTTGTGAAAGGGATGACCCATGGGTGACCCTATCATGTTTTTAATCATGGAAAAACTCGAGTTTCTAACTCGAAATAGCTCTATTTTTGCCAGTTTTTATTCCTGTTTGCATGGATTTTCATACCAAATATAGAGTTGATTGTTTCATACACCCACACATGCATA
This sequence comes from Cunninghamia lanceolata, assembly GCA_027924645.1. Classification (NCBI taxonomy): domain Eukaryota; kingdom Viridiplantae; phylum Streptophyta; class Pinopsida; order Cupressales; family Cupressaceae; genus Cunninghamia; species Cunninghamia lanceolata. The sequence goes on from BSBN01000609.1 coordinate 2,241,943, forward strand.
ATTATCTCTATTTCATTTTTAGTTAACAACTCATACATTCCCATGCACTCCTCCTTCTTAACTTCTTCTTGAGTGCTAAGCTATTACTAGGTAGATCACTCCAATTTTAGCCCAAATCACTCTTGAGTCTTATATGTTAACTCTCCAATAAAATTGAGTTAAATCTCCTTCTTCTTCACCTCTCATCCCTTCTAACCTATAAATGCCCCCCTCCCTCAAGCACAAAGGGAGGCAATTTCATTTGTGCACATAGCTCTTGCAAGTTATTGCTCTCCACATCAAGCATTCTCATGCTCATACAAGACATAGGAGCCTTTTGTTTTTATTCTTTGTCTCATCTAGCTTTCATACAAGCTCATTATGCTTCCATATGCTACTCACATCACAAGCCACAGTGCTCATCAAGCTCACATTGAGCTTTCTTCAAAGCTTCAAAGCTTCTTTTGCTTCTCTATTCTTTTGTCGCTAAGAGGATCACCCCATTGCTACAAGAAGATTCAAGGTTTCCATCACAAGAATTTTTGAGGGTAGTAGAGGCTCATGCATCTCTAGGTTCCTTCATGCTTTTTTTTCATTTCATAGTAATTAGATAATCAAAACTTTGTTCTTGGGATAAGTAAAATACATGTTTACTTTTTCCTTGATAGGCTAAGTAGATTTGCATTGTTAACTTAGTTTCCCTTTCCAAAGTTTGTAGATTAAAATCAATTTCCTTTCTTAGATTAGATTGATCCACATATTTAGAAAACAAACAAAAAACATAGTTTATGTTGCATTAGATAACTTCATCATAGCTTGCATACATTTTCTAATTCCTAGATTAAGAAAAAGCACTTTGATTTCCAAAAACATAAAAAAGCACAAAAATAAGTTTTGCATTCATCTAGGCTTGCATTCATATACAAATCCAAAAAAGAACAAAAACATTAGCAATATAGAAGGTTTGTAAACCCTTGGTCCCAACACAAGGTCAACTTCAATCAACATTGGTCAAAACCCTTGGTTTCATCACAAGGTCAAACAAAGTCAACACAAAGTCAAACCTTAGGTTGCACAAACCCTAAGTCAAAACCCTAGGTCAAGTCAAGGTTAGCTTAAACTACCTATCTCTTGTCTCATCTCATGGATGTACCCTATTATTAGAGGTGAGTGGGTGAGAGCAATCCTCAACGAGATAGAGGAGATCCACCTAAGATAGCAACAAGATCAACTAGTCATACAACAATAATAAGAAGAATTTAGACAAATCCTGATACAATAAGCAATCATCCAACAACATGAACAGCAGTTAAGTATCAACAAGAACGATAGTCAACCCATGCAATGGTAGAATATCATGAATCCAAATAGGAGAACGATGACTAGTGACCCTTCAATTCATATACTTATCTTTATAACCACGATCATAGAACATTGTATCCACACAAGCGTACAACAACACAAGCCCCAAGACTAGCTGACCCCTCTCCGTGAAGTCTAGCTCTCCAACAAGCCAGACCACCCCATGTCTTACCTCCTCTCGATTGGCTACTTCCATGAGAGCAAGAGTAACATGGCGGTTCACCTCGTGGCAATGAGAGAGGGTTCGTGTGCATGCCAAAACTGACTCAACCACCCCTGAGGCCATTGAGTCGCAATTTTGAGTATACATATTTTGGTGAACCTGACGTGAAGAGAAAAAACTTTTGTTTATGGTTTTTGCATTCCAAAAGCTCATATCTCATTAAAACATCAAACATTCACCACTTCAAAGGGTTACAAACATTACCATTTTCTTCTTCACTTATGCCTTTACCGCTTCCACTCTGGTCTCCTTCGCCTTGGCTCATTCCATTTATCCTGTGGCATCTATGACACCCTCGAATATGATGGAACCATATTTAAACTTAGGGAATGTTCCCTCTAGGGAACCAGAAACTCCCTCTTTCGATAGGTATGTGCCACCTCACCCAGATGCACCAATCATGAATTGTTATGATTATGAAGAATCTAACTATGAACAAGACCAAAGAGAACCCAGGTGTTCTCTGTCCTTTAACAATCCTTCATGGGAACATAACCCTATCATATCAAAGGCTCTTCACAAAGCTAGGAGAATATAACTAAGAACATAAATCCATCATCTGGATTAACCATCCATAAGTACCTTAAGTACTCATCTTGATGAGGAAGTAAAAGGGTTTGAATGACATTTGCAAGAGGAAAGAGATGCTTAGGAAGCATTGAAAGTAGCCCTATGGGAAGAATAAAGAGAAAACGTTGTGCAAGAAGATGCACAAAATCATGATAACACTCAAAGGGAAAACCCTAGAAATGAGGAAGTGCCTAGTTGTCCCACCCATGCAGATTTAATTGTGATTCTAATGTAAAGAATTAGAACCCTGGAAGTAGAGCAACCTACTCCAAAAAGAAGACAAATGTCATATGATAATATCATAATAGAACAGGACTAGTGGGCATCTCAGAATCCCCCCTACCTCAACTATTACCCAAGAAATGCAAGTAACGACACATTTTTGAATGGGAACCTTCATGTTCAGAATAATCAAGAAATGCTAGGAAACCAAGCAAATCAAACAATAGGTAATCAAAGCCCTCCTATGGGATTAATTCTATCAACTCCTCAATCACAAAGTGCATTTCTAGGGACATACCTCGAGTACTTGAAAGAACCACTTGACCTAAACATAAGAAATGTTCAATTGCCCCGACCATTACCTAATCTCCCAAAGTTCAAAGGAGAGGGTAATCCAAATTCATATATCTAAGCTTATACCACCGCGATAAGAGAATTCCTCCCGTGGGATGGGATTGTCACTAAGATCTTTCCAAAGACCCTAGAAGGAATGGCTCTGGATTGGTACTATCATCTACCAGAGGCTTCAATACACTCATTCATGCAACTAATCAGAGAGTTTGTCATGGCTTTTGACATGAACAAACTCATAAAGACATGGATCAGAGAGTTCCTAACCATGAAACAACAATCAGGCAAATCAGTAGCCCACTTTGTTACCCAATGGAGACAAGTTCTCTATTCGTCAACTAGTGCCCCAAACATGTACCATCATGAGTTATGTGACCTCTTCTTACATGCCTTAAACAAGGATATGAGAGAAGACATTCAAAAGTTACCCTATAAATATTATGAAGAGGCCTTAGAAAGAACTTTAAGGATCAATCAAGCAGCGATTGATAGTGGTAGAAGGGTCTATGTGACAAATGGAAAACTAATAAGAGAGGACATAGGGAACAATGTCCCTGTCATTAAGATTCTCAAAAGTATCAAAAATGCAACAACAAATGGGGTGACAGATCAACCCCCAATGAGGAAAGTACAGGACGATTATAATAGGAGAGACTATTACCCTCCCAATGTCAATGTAATCAACCATCCAAGAAACAATGCATATTTCTCAAGGGACAATTATCAGAATTGGAATCGTAATGGAAATGGTAATGATGGAAGGTATGAAAGATCCCCTTATGAGTATAACCAATTTTGTTATTTTCATAGAACAAGGAGGCATAGCATGGAATCCTATAAAGAGTATAATAGACTCATAGCAAGATTATCAAAAGACCAACAATAGTTGTTCATAGAGATGTTCTTGAACCCGCAAGAGGTCAAATTGGATAACAGGGGCACAAGGCAAACCCAATCCTCAATAGCTCCATAGAATGCTATCATGAGAATATATCAAGATCCATTTCCTGCACAGAAGGATATAGAAGCAACAAGTCAAAATGAAGTAGCCCAAGGTAACAACACCAATATCCCGCCATAGTTAGGACAAAAAGGAGAAGTTAGGATGTTGGGGTTGGTTGAAATACTACATAATGAAGAAGAGGAAGGAGATCTTGAGAATGGGTAAGAGGAAATATATGAAGGTACTGTCTCGGTGGTTGAGCCAATACCAACACCAATTAGACCTCACGAACACATCAAGGATCTAAAGAAAATCTAGGCACAAATATCATTCATTGATCTGCTCAGGAATTTGCCCTCACACCACTCAACACTATTGAAAGCATTAGGATTGAAGTATCTAGATCAAATTACACCTCCACCTAGTGAGAAAATCAACCACATCAATTTTGACATAAGCCCACCAAACTTTGAGCTCAAAGACCCAGGTTTCCTCTTTGATTTAAAGAAAATGCCTTCCGAGGCAGAGCTGACCAAGAAAGGAGACCCTTTGTTGTACTTACAAGTATGGATCTATGATACTGTTGATGCATTTGTTATGCACAACAATAAGAAATACAAGTTTCACTTTATCTTGAAGAATATGATGAACTCAGAGAATTCATGATTCCAAGTCTCTGTATGTCAGGTTATGACAATCATGTTACTCAGAGTTTGATGTGATATGTTGTTTCCATTTGGGGCCTTACTTATTTCTTTAATAAATCTTGTCAATATTCACAAATATTTATCTTGTTTCACTTGATCTGCATATATCCTCAACAATTGTGTTAAATCTCATAACTTTTAACTAGGATTTACATATATTTTGGTAAATTTGTCCTAAGTTTGATCAATTCTTCTAGAACTATCTCCAACTAAGACTATCTCTAATGATCTTTCCAACTAGTGGTACCTACCTAGGGTTCGGGGTTTTAAGTTAGGGTTTTATGAGTACCTTTCCTCATTTCCCCTTTAAAATTTAGGTCTTGTTTAGGGTAAAATTTGGATTGTTTAGTTTAGTGTTTAGATGTTTAAATCCTCCTTTCACCCTTAACATTCAAGGACCTAGGGTCAAGTGTTAATGCACTATCATACCCTAGGTCACTGTGAGATGTAGGGAAACTTAGATTAGGATGTTTAATTATCAATTTTCCTTCTCTTATGCTTAATTGACCATTAAAACCCTAATTTTGCAAATACAACTATAAACGGAAGAATAACAAAAAAAGCTCTTGCAGAGGGAAGTAAAATATCAAATCATAGAGTACCTATTTTTGGGCTCTGAGGTGGAAAAGTCAGGGACACAGAAGCGGGCACCCAAGTCCAAGGCCCTAGTTTTTGTTGAGATCTGGAAACTTAGTTTGAAACTCTTTCCGGGTATTTTGGAGATTTTCCCATCACGGAAGTTGGAGGACTAATGAGCGGGTTGCCAAGTCCAGGGTGCTATTTTTCCTTCTGTTTTGCAACTCCCACACTTCAAGATGCCTTCCTACAACTTCACTTTGTCCAACTCCTCAACTTGTAACCTGCAACCATGAAAACTTTGGGAGGGGGTTGTGGTTTTTATAGGCTTGCCTCAGTCAAGCCCTGGAGAACACTTAAGTCTCCGAACACCGTTGTCAGATAGAGAGTGTGTGCCCTTGTGAGGTAGAGGCAAAAACCAAAGGAAATGACAATGAAAACACAATATAATGTCACCTTGTAGTGAAGATCTCATGGGAGGAAGATTCTCTTCATTCCATGAGGAAATGGATGCTCAAATCTGTAAACACAAACACATAAACCACACAATTCTGCTCTTACAACATAATGAAAGCCTTGAATCACTTTGAGAATGCATAAAGTTCACAATGATCATCTAGTTTCTAAATGAATGCCTAAACATGCTTTTATATGCAACTACAAACACTACTGCCAAGATTTCATAAATTCAAACTTACTGTGTGGCATAAGACCCAAATAACGGTCATAAGCCAACACCCAAAAATTGGGACTGCCCCAAAATAGGGCAGGACTAGGGAGTGGGTGCCCAAGTCCTTCCACCTTATTTTGAGCAGGGTTAAGCTCAACGGGTCCTCCTAGGTCCCATTTGTCATGTTACCTAGGGTTCATTCCATCAAGATGCCAAATTATGAAGTAAGATGTCCTAAATGCATGCAAAAGACCTAGGAGCTAAACCTTATGAGGGAAAAGCCCCCAAGGGGACATTTTTCGATGTTACATTTAGCCCCCACTTTAATGTATGTATAAATGCAAGGCCAATAAATGCATTAAAGTATGGTCACAAACAAAACCAACACACCAAGCATGGAGAAGACAAGCCAATCACATAGAAGACAATAACAGGTATGCAAAACACAGAGAAGATAGTTATAGACACGCAGAACACGGAGAAGACAGTAAATGCATAGAAGACACATTAATGCATGGAAGATAGAAATGATATCTTTTCTTTTCTTTTTCTCATATATATGAAATACAGATGCAAGTACTGGAAAGTAAACAAACCTCCCATAATAAAGGATGCACTCATCACACAAGTCTTTATACTGTATATATGGGGCAACATACATGTAAGACATCCAAAACCTCTCAAAATGTAGGAAGCGCTCATTGTGCTAGTCTTTAGACTGCATATGGGGCAACAAACACACCAAACAAAGCAAGCACGCCAAACACACACACTTGAAGACACAAAGAAAACATGGCAGACAAGCGATGGAGTGTACCTATTTCTAGGTCCAACACCATCTCAAGCACATTACAGGCACACACCGATGATTGGGTTTCACCACAACAATTTTTGAAGACATGCTTAAGGGTTGAGTTAGTCACAGAACTGCTCCCCACCTCCGTAGAGGACTTTTAAAAATGACAGGATGATGTATTTGCTCTAAGAAATACACCATCCCCGCCTCCATAGAGAGCTTAAGATAAAAAGGATATACACAATATCCCGCCTCTACAGAGGACTTACATGATTGATTGATTGATTGCAAACAAACTCATGATGCATGAAGCACTCATCACACTAGTCTTTAAACTGCATCTAAGGACAAGCACATAGCTAACATCTACAACAGATAGCTTACCTTATCTATGCCCCCACCTTAAGGTGGTTGATATCAGGTATCGATATCAAGCACATTAAGGTAGGAAGAAAACACTCAAGGGAACACAAGCTCTCGCAAAGCCCATGCTCCCCGGAGGTGACATGTACTTTACAATCGCCAAATGTTCCCACAAACACATCCCTGCAAGAAACATGTTAGTGTCTACAAGATCATGATAAATAAAAACATCAATGAATATAATTAACCACACAAAGAGCCAAGGTTATACCATGAATTCAGAGTTCAAGGATAACCGTGGGGCTATATCACGAAGCTTTCTGAATTGAGTACCACCAAGGCTAGATTCAAAGACAAACAAAGGTGCACAGAGCAGTAGTATTTTTAAGGTTTATAAATGTGATAGAAACATCATCAAATTCACTATGCAGAAAGCACAAGTGCTTCCACTAGCCAAGCGTCAAATAAGATATACAACCCCATCATCATATTAGGAACTAAGTCCATTTTTTGATTGCTCTCGAAAGGGACACTAGGTCGGCATCAGTATAAATGTTTTTCGTCATCCGCCCACTAGATGGAAACACTAGAGGAAGGGAAACAATAAATCAAAGAGGAGAAACAAGTGTCTTAGGGACAGTCATGTAGGAGGGTGCCCCCAAGTCACCAACCGCAATGCTATGTCGATAAGTCAACACACAAAAATGAAATCAAAGAGAGGCAATATAGAAGAATGATGATACAAATAGAGGAAGGTCACAACAAAGGCAAAATCCTGGTATCTCGGACCTTACAGGAGAATCCGAGGTCATCTCAGGAGGCCTAAACACCACATAACACATTATGGGGGAAGCACATCATGAGAGAGATAAAGGATTAGAGATACTTACCTGTAGAGTCTTCATATTAGATCTTTTAGCTCACAAACCTCTTGGAGAGGTACTCTATTATGTTTAATGCAAAAGTTGAGTGGTTCTTATGAAAGTCTTGTTTATTATCATATGATGCTTGTTTTGCAATTTCTTGTTGAAATGAGACTTTTTGTTGCTTATGAGTGGGAGAACTGTTATTGTAGGTTTTTATTTCCTAGTGGGTTATTTATTTTTCCCTGTTTTCCTAGGTTTTTCCTACACTTCTATTAATCTCGCTTAGGTTAATAAAGCATGTCTTATTAGGTGAGTGGTTGCGAAGTGTCGCCTTCCTACATGTGAGCATCCATTAGCTATCTTGGGAAGATACTTTGCTATCTTTAGTCCGATAGATGGTTGCTCCTCATTGGTCGATGTTGCCACCTCCTCCCTCTCCCTGGTCTATATAAGCATGCTACCTAGCTTGTATTTTGTATCTTTTGCTTTTGCATCCTCTTAATGCTATTTTTCTTCTAGCATTTGCATTACTCTCTTGGAGACTAACTCTGTGTCGCTATTTTGATTTCGTATCATTTGCATTCATAGTTTAGATATCTATTCTGTTAGTGCCTACATAAAATTTAGATTTTAAGCATGTAAATTCGTAGGCACTTTCCAAAAAATTTCTAAGTCCTTCAACCTCTGAAGTTGCATGCATATGTCTTTGTAAATGCATTGGTGTTTGTATGTATATTCAAAGGTGCAAATGTGCATTAGCGGTCCCGAAAGATGAGTCAAATCGGCTTCAAAAGGTACAAAAATTGGTTGTATGCGTCTTTGTATGCATATTGGGCTTGTATGTGCAATTCTAGGTGAAAATCTATATGTACATTACAGGCATATTCCATCACAGATTCTATGCTTGTATGTAGAGGTTTGCATGTTGTTGTTGTATATTCGCATATACAACAGGTAGATACAAGTGGCAGACGTCAAAAGGATTCAAATCGGGTTGAAAATGGTGGTTGGGCCCATAGACATGTGCAAAGTCAAGATACAAAGAAAAGATGCAAACGGTGGGGTCCACCAATTGTATGTTTGCACATATAAGGCTGACATACAAAGCAGAACATACAAGTCTCAGACGTCAAAGTTTATCAAATTGGGCTTGGCGGCATACATACATTGGTAGGGTTGGAAAGTCAAAGGCTTTTCCTTGTATGTTGCGTTGTATGTATCTCATACATACAATTGCATATACAAGTGAATATACATGCAAGGCAAGAAACAAAGGGTTGGGCCCACCAATTGCATGCAAAGGCGATTGTATGTTTGCACATGCAATCGAAGATACAAAGGTAAGACATACAGTTTGGACTTGAAGGAGGATTTAATTTTGGTGGATAAGTGGCTGGAGTCCATGGCTTGTATGTTGCACATTGTATGTGCGCGACATACAATGAAAGATACAAAAGATGAGGTTGCAAGTCAGACCCGATGGATATTTCAAATTTGTTTTACAAAAGATTTGGGGTCCACCTTGTATGTTGGTGATTGTATGTATATACAATCACATGTACAACCGCAGATGCATAAGGAGATGCAATGGTCCCGATAATTTAGAAATGCATTTTTTCAGCGACGGAGGACCAATCAGGGGCTGCCACATGTCACAAAATGGTTGTATGTATATGCATTTGCATATACAAGGATTTGGAGGGTGAAACGGCAAAATGTATGTTGCGATGGGAAAAGTCAGCGATAGAAAAAAGGCGCCTACGTGGAGTGAGTTCACTGGTTGGTGAATTTTCAAGTGAATTGTGACCGCAGATCTTGGCGATAGGAAGGGGATCGATGGGCGGTTTTAAGTTTCCAGATGGTGAACGATTTCTTTGTATCTGCAGCTATTTTTTGAGCAGGAAAAGTTTCAAAAGCATGTAACCACTGCATCCTAGAGGGCCGTGGGTAGGTTGGCATTAATGGAAACATTTGCAGAAGTATGGTTGATGATTGACAAGTTACCTACCAGATTTGTGAGGAAAATCTGCAAACGGCTGCACATTCCCCGTTTTCACCTATTTTTCCTCCTTCTTCTCCCTGCTGCATTGAATATTTTGAGCACCATTCTGATGGTGCAATGTATTTGGTAGGATTTCAAAAATGACTTGTAATTATTGCTGAGTACACAGTCTTGCTATAAAATATAAATTGTGTTACTCATTTGGAAAGTGGAAGACTTGGAGATTTTTTGGGGAAACATAACGAAAAATAAAGCATTTCTTGGTTGCTCTGTTTCTGTTGGAGTTTATGAGTTGCATTTTGAATGCACATTGCACATATTTTCAGTTTCATTTTCATTTTATATGAAAAATGCATTGTTGCATGTGTTTGGTTGTTTGCCTCCATTTGCTATATGCATAGCTTCTTTTGAATCTGGTTGCTAAGGGTTCCTCAGATTCTAGGATACGGATCTGCTATATTGCATGCTTGACCTCTAACTTCCATTCAAGGAGTGGATTAAACTATTTTAGGTTAAGTATGAAGAAGAATGTATGTCAGCTGGGATATGTGTAAGTAGAGGCAGCTAAATACTCAGTCTTGGGTGGTGTTTGTAAGGCAAATACCAATCTTAACCCCTTGAAACTTGAATGCTAGTGCAAATCATTCTTTTGTATACATCTAGTTGACTCCTTGCCCTGAGATAGGCACTAGTCTATTCACCGTGTAGTAGTTATGACCCAAAACCCCCTGTCTTGCATCCAAAATCAAACCAAACCATTTCATATTTCTAACCTGTTAGTTGTAGGAGTAGAAATAGAACCCCTACATACGCTCATCCTCAACCAGTTAGATATGTCCAAGAATGTTGCCAAACTTGTGATTTATCACCCAAATCTTGGTCCATACACGAGAGTATTCTGCTTGTTCTGAAAAGCTAAATCTTTGTGTCATTGGGCGAGTCAAGTTTAAATCTTTAGCTAATAGGGATACCCCCCTTGGTGCGGTAGAACCAGAAGTGAAGCGGAGGAAGCTCATGCAACCTCCCGTATTTGTTGGCAGAATCTGCCTATACATTAGAACTGACAAACCCTCTGTCTATTCGGAGAGAAAGAACCAACATATTCTTTGCACTAGTTTTCTAGGTTAATAATCTTTTTAGATTTTAACATGGTATCAGAGCTATTCTATGTGCAAGAGTAGATTTTAGTTTCCATATTTGAGAGATTCAGGGGGGTAATAAATCTTATTACAATTTTTTTAAAAACCCAGTATGCTCTTCTCTTGCATCTTTGGATGATTTTGAGAATCAGAAAAGTTTGACAGAAACTTTTTTAATATCTGGGGTTTGCACATGTGTTTTATAAAATCTAGGTGATTGTGGGGTTTCTGGTTATACTGGCAGCATTTTCAGCTATTCCAATGCGTCCAGGAGGCTTGAGAAAGTTAGATTTAGTTTTCGTTTCACCGAAATCAGAGATCGTCATACACAGTTGCGGAACTAGGATTTTCAAGCTCAAATCTGACAACCAACTTGAATATTTGGTGTTTTCAATCAACATTGCAAATTCCAGCATGCCTTTGCTTGTCTTAGGTAGCTGATTCAACCTTTTCATGCCATTTTTTGGTTGCTGGGGTCTTTTTTGTTGCTAAAGGTGTCATGTTTACATTAGAACTACATCTTCTGTACATCAACAAGAAAAATGCCTTCTGGGTTTTGTTCACAACATAGAAAAACCATCTGGGTATCTTTCTATTTTTACATGCAATCTGTATATTTTGTAAAATAGAACTTAGAAAGCTACAGCAATACCCCTCTCCGTTGGTAGTTGCAGTATTGAAAGCAGTTTTCAAATGCTCCGTTCTTGCTCATACGGACTCCGTTTCCCACACATTTTTTTTTTATTTTGGCTATTTTTCGTGCTCTATATACTAGTGCAGACATTTTTTGATTTTGATATCAAGATTTTTTAGAAATTGTAGATTTTCAGTCGTGACACTGCATAGTTCTCATTTTGGGAACTTTGGAGGATCATAACTTTCACATACGACCTCGTATCAAGGCAATTATTTTTTTGAAAGTGCATGATTTTTTGACTAGATCATAGTGGTATTGTTTATTTCTCTAGATATTGTGCCAAAGTTGTATTTTCAGTATATGCTTTTCATGAGGGTTTTGTAATGCATTGAAGTTAAGACCACATAGTATTTCTTGCTAGTGGTAGTTGTAAATGCACTAATATAAAGTGCCAAATCATATTTTCTTTGGGGGGGTTCTTTAATTGAGTGAAAAGGGGGGGTTGTCTTAGTTGGTTTCTCTTCTTTTTGGCATTTCTTCTTTGCATTTCTTCATCATGGATCAAACAAATCTGCCCATCCTAACTCCATACAATTACTTCGAGTGGAAATCATGCATGACAATTCACTTAAGGAAAGCTGGATTAAATAGGATAACTATGGGACTTGAAACTAAACCGACTAAAGATGAAGATAAGCCTAAGTGGTTTAACAAATGTGATGAAGCATATGGAACATTGTGTTTGTCTATTTCTCCTAATTTTCTCTTTCACATTGAGTCTTTGAATACACCAAATAAAATCTAGACAAAGCTAGAAAAACTATTTGGCACACAAGATTCAATGAGGGGTCATATGTTGGAAAATGAACTAATTAGTTTAAGTCCAGGCAATTTCAACACAATCCAGGATTTCTTCACTAAATTGAAATCACTAAGGCTGTAGTTAAAACAATGTGGAATTGAAAAGAAAGATGAACAACTGATTCTTAGTATTCTCTCTAAGCTAAGTTCAGAATATTTTGTGTTTGTTTCTACTTTCTATGCTACTAAGGGTGCACTTGGTACTTAATTCACCATGCCATCTTTAGATGATTTTTCTGTCAATCTCACTCGGGAACAGGACAAGCTAATCTTGATGGGCACTCTTAATCCTCTAAGTCACATGCCTTGGCTACCAACCAAGGCACAAAAGAACAAAAAGGACAAAGTAGTAGCAAAAATAGTAAGGATAAGAAATAAAAGAATAACAAAGAGAAGAGGGATCATATACCGGTTGCTTCAAAAGCAACTAATGAGACCCAATCTTCCAAGGGTGACAAGCCTAAGAAAGAGAGGGTCTAATGTGCCTATTGTAAAAGACCCGGTCATGATAAACATGAGTGTCTGAAGAAATAAATTGATCACTTGACACACATTCTTGATAAGAATAATATCAATGTTCCTGAGTCTATCAAATAGAGTTCGAATGAGGGGTCTAACAAGGCAAAAGAAAACAACAAGGGGAAAGGAAAGGGCAAGGCCCTTGTTGCAATTGCTTCTTCACCATCCACTTGGGTTCTTGATTTGGGTGCTTCACACCACATGGCTTCATCTAAGGAAGAACTTGCATCTTTGGAGCCGTGTACTATGCCTTCTATTTTGATGGGTGATGACACTCCTGCTGAGGTGTGTGGGAGAGGGTTTGTTAATGTGGGGGATGGCACATTCCATGATGTTCTTTGTGTGCCTTCATTATCAACTAATCTCCTATCGGTATACCAGATCACTCACACAGGTTCAAGCAAGTGGGTTGAGTTCACTCCTGATTCAGTGGAGATTCGTGAGTTGCACAGTGGTTCTACAGTTGCAGTTGGGAGAGCAGATCATCAGTCACGGCTCTATCTATTTTCTCATTTTGTTCCTGATCCTCCTTCAACTATTTTTCTCACTCATTCTGATGATGTGAGTAGATTATGTCATGAGCGGTTTGGCCATCTTAACTTCCGCTACTTGCAGCAGCTCAACCGGTAGAGCATGGTCACAGGGTTGCCTTCAGTTCAATTTTTAGGTGGTGTTTGCCAAGGTTGCATTCTTGGCAAGCATCCTAAGGAAAAGTTTGACAAAAGAGAGGCATGGAGAGCTTCACAAATACTAGAATTAGTTCATAGTGATTTGGCTGGTGCATTTCAACATCCTTCTTTCAACAGGGCTAGATATGTCCTCACATTCATTGATGACTTTTCTCGATATACTTGTGTGTACTTTCTCAAACAAAAGTCTGAGGTATTAGATCACTTTCAGGACTTCAAGACTTTTGTAGAGAAGTAATCTAGGAAAGCCATCAAAGTTTTACACATTGACAATGGTGGTGAGTATGTCAACCATTGGTTTGAGAAGTTTTGCACTTCAGAGGGGATTGATTTGCAGCATTCAGTTCCATACAATCCTCAGCAGAATAGAAGAATAGGTCCTTGAAGGAAATGGTAAACTGCATGATTCACTCCATATCTCTTGCACCATAGTATTGGGTAAAGGCCATTAATTGTGCTTGTTATATCCAGAACCGTGTTCCTCACCGAGCCTTGAAGGGAGTCACTCCTTTTGAAGCTTGGAGCGGTCGAAAACCATCATTTAAGCACTTTTGAGTTTTTGGTTCTCCTGCATGGGCCCACATTCTTGCAGAGAAATGCAAAGCCTTGGATCTGCAGAGAAGACCTTGCATATTTGTACATTATCCAGATGGTGTGAAGGGTTATCGGTTGCTCCACCCTACTACACATGAGTTGTTCATTGAGAGGAGTGTTCAGTTTGAGGAGGGCTCTTCGAGCTCACTTTCTATCACTTCTCCAACTCCTACCTTGACATTGGAGTCACTTGGGATACATGACAGATCTTCTGATGAGTCAGATTCACCTGAGTAGTCTTCTACCTCCACTTCTGATGCAGAGAGTGATTCAGAGGACTCACCTCCTTCCTCTCCTAGTCATCATTCAGAGGTTGATGATTCTCCTCCAGATTCTCCATCTTCTGGTCCACTTTGGGCTAGATAGACCTTGCAGTCTACAGGTGATTGGGTTGGGGATCCATCAGACACCAAGTGGACTCATTCACAGTTCCAGGATGCTCCACATGTCTTCATTTCTACTGGCTTAGATCCACAGTCTTTTCATGAGTCTTATGGTATTCCTGAGTGGGATACAGCTATGCAGGAGGAGTATAGTTCCTTGATGAGGAACCACACTTGGGATCTTGTCCCTCTTCCTAAGGGAAGAAAACATGTTCGATGTAAGTGGATATATCAGATAAAATTTGTAGCAGATGGGTCAGTTGACAAGCATAAGGCTCGCTTGGTCGCCAAAGTATTCTCCCAGGTTCCTGGGATTGACTACTTTGAGACTTTTGCACCAGTTGCCCGAATGAATTCCATTCGACTTGTTCTTGCCATTGCTGCAGCCAATCGTTGGGAAGTACACCAGATTGATGTGAAGAGTGCTTTTCTTCACAGTGACCTTCAGGAGGAGATCTACATGGAGCAACCATAGGGGTTCATTTAGGATTCTTCACTTGTGTTCCATCTTCGGAAGTCTCTCTATCGCCTCAAACAGGCTCCTCGGGCCTGGTATGCCGAGATGGACTCCTTCCTTCTATCAGTTGGGTTCACTCAGTGTCATTCTGATCCCAATGTCTACATTCTGTAGAAGGATGATTCACTCCTATTTCTAGTTCTGTATGTTGATGACTTGTTAATCACAGTGAGTTCTTCATCCACCATTGGGGCTGTCAAAACTGCCCTTCATGACAGGTTTTTGATGACTGACTTGGGCTTGTTGCATTACTTTCTCAAGATTGAGATCTTTCAGTCTTCTTCTAGGATCACCATCACATAGTCCAAGTATGCTCTAGATTTGCTCTTAAGGTTTCATATGGCTAACTGTAAGCCTGCTCTGACTCCCTTTCTTTCTAGAGTCAAACTTGAGGCTCAGTGTTCTTCTCCACTTGTTGATGGCACTTTGAACCGATAGCTTGTTGGGAGTCTCATTTATCTAACTTATATGAGACCTAACATTTCATATGTTGTAGGCATGGTCTCTTGATTCATGCAGGAGGCTCATGAGCTACACTAGAAAGCAACCAAGCGGATCCTTCACTACATTCAAAGTACTCATAGTTTTGGGATTCACTACGTAGTAGACATTGAGCTTGACTTGGTGGGCTACACAGATTCAGATTGGGCAAGTGATTCTCAGGATCGCAAGTCTACTTTAGGTTACAGCTTCTCACTTGGTTCAGATCCTGTTTGTTGGTCGAGTAAGAAGCAATCTGCTATTGCTCTATCTTCTACTGAGGCTGAGTATCAGGGGGCTATGAATGCCGCCACTAAGGCCATTTGGCTTAAAAATCTTCTCATTGAGTTTGGTATCCAGATTAGACGGCCATCAATCATATTTTATGACAACCAAAGTGTCATTCAGATCTCATAGAATCTGATCCATCATCAGCGAACCAAACACATAGAGGTCCACATGCACTACATCTGGGAGCTCATCCATGGCCACATCATCGACCTTTGCTATTGTCCAACTTCTGAGAAGGTTGCTGATATCTTCACCAAACCCTTCACTGAGAGCAAGTTCCTTCATTTCTGAGCTTTACTGGGGGTGCGGGATACTTCATCTTCTAGGGGGCTTCTTCCTCTCACTCGGAGTCCTAACTCTCTCTCTACTTTTGGTGAGGTTATCTTCTCTCTCTATTTTAGGGGGGGCTTTTCTCTCTCTTTGGGGGGAATTTTATGTACATGGGTACCTCATCAAGCTTGATTTGCTGGGACCCATTTCTACATCCACCTAAGCTTCGCTTATGGGGGGGTGTTAGTGTAGGTTTTTATTTCCTAGTGGATTATTTATTTTTCCCTATTTTCCTAGGTTTTTCCTACACTTCTATTAATCTCGCTTAGGTTAATAAAGCATGTCTTATTAGGTGAGTGGTTGCAAAGTGTCACCTTCCTACATGTGAGCATCCATTAGCTATCTTGGGAAGATACTTTTCTATCTTTAGTCCAATAGATGGTTGCTCCTCATTGGTCGGTGTTGCCACCTCCTCCCTCTCCCTGGTCTATATAAGCATGCTACCTAGCTTATATTTTGCATCTTTTGCTTTTGCATCCTCTTAATGCTATTTTGCTTCTAGCATTTGTATTACTCTCTTGGAGACTAACTCTGTGTTGCTACTTTGATTTCGTATCATTTGCATTCATAGTTTAGATATCTATTCTTTGCACTAGTTTTCTAGGTTAATAATCTTTTTAGATTCTAACAAGAACCACTATTATTTCCAAATGTTGATTGTTGTCTTACTCTTTTTCAAATTTTAGTGAGTTTTTGTTGTTGAATCTTTCTAACATGGTAACAGGAATCATCCTGTACCATCTTACTCATCTGTATCAGTTGTTCTTACTTTTCTAATGTATTCTGATTATCTCCTGATCCATATAAGGATAACAGAGGGGGAACCTCAGCATAAATTCCATTTCTTCGCAGACGAGGTGGATTATCCACTTGTTTCTTATCTACTTCAATCATTCCTATGATGTTATCATAGTCCAAGTACTCATCCTCATCTACTTCCACTAAACCCTGTTCCACCATATTGTTTTTAGTATGCTTAGGGAAAGGATTAGTGAAGATTTGTAAGTTTTGATTTAGCGAAGCAACCAACTTGTTTCCATTATCATTCACACCTGATACCTAGATGATATTTGAATCAATAAGGTCATTTATCTCATGTTTAAGACACATACATTGTTCAGTGTCATGTCTTTGTGTCCGGTGATAATGACAAAAGGCATTAGCATCGAAGTAAGGTCCTTGTTTACTAGGATCAATAGACTTGAATGGGGGATGTAGACACCCTAAAATGACCAAGTCGTCGCACTACTTGCATTTTGTCTGAGCTGGAGCCTCACCTGCATTACAACGTTAATTAAATAATCTAATTATTTAATTAATTTCATCAAATTCTTCCAAAACTCCTAAAATTTGACATTAATTGAATAAATTCTCTTTATTTATTTAATTAAATTAAATTCCTCTATTATTCTTCCACAATTAAATAATTTTAATTATTTAATTAGATAATTATCCTCTTCCAAATCTCAAGTCTCCATTAATTAAATAAATCCTATTATTTAATTAATTCATCACAAATTCCCTCTTATCCAAACAATTAAATAATTTCCAATTATTTAATCAAATTCATTCTTCCAAATTTAAAGAAATCAAATCAAATTTATTTAAATTCTCTCAATCTCCAAAAATAAGATAAATCAAATATTTTATTTATTCTTCCAAATCATGCACAACAATTAAATAAATCTATTTATTTAATTTGCTTTCTTATCTACAAATATCTTTCAAATCTTCTAAAAATAAGTCTTCTTCTCCATGCACACACAATTAAATAATTTATTATTTAATTTCTCTCTAATCATGCAAAAGCAAATCTTAAGTTGAGTTATCTATTCACTTAACCTTATTTTTATCAATTTCTCTTAAATTGTAAAAAAACTTTCTAATTTATGAAAAGCATGTCTTATCTTTAGAAAAGAAAGTGTTCAACTCAAATAAAATAGCTTTTGTGAGACACTTGTCTTCTTCTTATTCGTTGCATGTTCCTCAACTGTTCTCCTCCGTTGATTCTTCTGAATTATCTGGACCATTGATCGATCTTCCTTGAAACCTATATAAACCCCCCTCATCTCCTTCATTACCTCTCTCTTTGATCGTATTCTCAAGCATACTTAACAGAGCTTTGAGCATACAAAACGCATCGATTGAGCAACCTTACGATCTCTTAACATTGATCTTTGAGCACACTACTTGCTTGTTGCAACTATGGTTTTCACAACTTGATTGAGCAATCCACACATCTCCAAAAGGGAACAATACAGATTTTGGTAAGAGCTTTCATTTGTCTTTTGATTTTATGATAATGGCTTTTACTTAGATTGGTTTGCTTTATGTGATTGGTTTTTGGTTTTATTAGTTTAGATTTAATCGATTTTTCCTCATACACATTCTGGCACGCCTGGTGGGACCCACTAATCCCTCTTTTTCTTTGAGAAATTGATTTTTTTGAAGTCACAGTACGGTACAGCGTAAATGAAATTGCAAAGCTCTTCTGGCAGTATCATTAAGCGCTATTCAAAGCACATTACAGCGCCCTTGGGGGCACTACAACGCTTCTGGTAGCACAGAGCGACACTTTTGGTATAACAGAATGGGGCGTCCAGTTGTATCGTTAAGCAGTTTTGGCTAAATTAGGTTTCTGACTTCGTTTCGTGTTTTTGTAGGGTTTTCTCGTTACATATCTTGTGGATTTGTCTAACAAGCTGTTGTATTTGTCTTTCAAACCTGCTTTTGACACTTCCTAAGCTGACTTATTTAGGGGTATCTTCGGTATTTGAGTTAATCTATTATGTAGCTACACTTTCTAAATTTTTTAGAGTTCACGATTCAGATCTATCAGAATTTACTTCTCAGAACAGTAGATCAATCATGAAATCCCATTTTGATCTAGTTATTTTGACAAAAGCTAATTTTTTTGTGATCTAAGACCATGCAGCACATTTGGTATAAGAGTATCGCACTTTCGGATACACAATAAAGCGCTTCTAGACCTTGTTCAACACTTCTGGTAGTATCCTACGACGCTTCTGGTATGCATTACATCACTTTTGGCATAACAGTATCGCGCTTCCGGATACACAGTACAACGCTTCTGGATCTTGTTCAGCACTTCTAGTAATATTCTCTGATGCTTCAGGTCTGTATTATAGTGCGGTTGGTAAGACAGTAAAATGCTTTAGGTATAGCAGTAACTCGCTTCTGGTCAAATTAATTTGTTTTTGCTAACTTGTGAATTTTTGGTGGAACTAACTGACTTGTTGTAGCTTCTTATTATTCACACAGAGCAAACTGGTGTTTTTAACATGTTCATGCAGGACGAGCATTGAAGAAATCTTTATTTATCTCACTAAGTCTTAGAAACACACTGCCTTCTTAAAGGATCATTGAACAAATCATTTTGGCAAATCTAAGTCTTAGGAACACACTACTTTTCTTAAGGGACAATGGACATGTATGCACAAAGACCTCAATTTTCTAAGGGACAATGGACATGAATGCCAAACACTTCAATTTCATAAGGGACAATTGACAACTACAAACGTGTGTGTGCCTAGTTTAGTTGCACCTTATTTTTCTTATAACGGAACAATTGAACCTTTGTTTGACGTGCTTGCTCTTACATTTCTGTACTTCCTTTAGAAGGGCCTGCTTTTGGATTGCACTTCATCCAAAAGGGATGACCCTAAGCAGAGTTTTCCTTTGAACCGCTATATAAGAGGGATAAGGCGAAAGCCAAGTCCTAACCGACGTCAGCCTTACCTTGTGGTGCCAAACTGAAAAGAGGTGTACTAGCTCTTTGTGGAAATGATTTTTACATTGAGTGAAGTGTTTGATACTCTTAGAAGGATTGGTTAAAGCTTTTAGCAGCTTATCGCATTGCTCGTAAGGCATTGGTCCCTCAAAGTCACTAAGAACCATTCTAGATAGAGACTACCTGACCTACCTTTGAACATTGCGGTAATCATCAGTGCAAGGGGAATCGATTTAAGCCCTTAAGATACTCACCATTGGCTCCCTTGAGAAGAGATAGTATTCCCTTGGCCATAAAGCTCTTGTGACCTACTTGAGCTTTCCAAGGGGAGGGTGAGATATCCCTACCTATCGTCTCTCGCAAAGAGACAAAATATCTGACACCCTTATGGAATGATATTTTTATCGACGGAGTATTAAGCTGTGAGCTAATCTACCACAATGAAACCTTGTCTCTAGGGATAAAAAGTGCTTGTTATTGATTACAATTGTCTTATACCTGTGGAAACATTGGGCTTGTTTGGAGCCTCGAACATACACTATCTGTTGTGTTAGTCCCTTGTTTGTGCCAACATTGTTTGCTGTGTTTTCTCTTGCCAAACAAATCCAATCAGAAATAGAAACAATCTATCAAAAATTGCCTTTAAAAACATCAGACACTACTTCAGCGCCCTTGGTATTACAGCAGCTCACCTTTGGCAGTACAGTAGATCACCTTTGGTATAACAGTACCTCGCCTCTGGCAAAACTCTACTTCAGCACCTTTGGTATATTAGTAGCTCACTTTTGGTAACCTTAGCTCACCTTTGGCATAGCAGTAACTCGCCTTTGGTAGCTCAATCCATCACCTTTGGTATAACAGTAGCATGCTTTTGGTTGCACAGTCTAGCGCCTCTGGTCAAACAGTATAGCACCTTTGGTCTAGTGATTTGTGCATCAAGAGTTTGTCCTTTTTTTTAAAACCACTAAGAGGAATCCCAGCATTACCTTTTGACCTAGTGTATTCCATGGTAACCACTAGGCTCCAGCAAACTATGAAGTCCAAGCAAGTTGGCCCTAGGAAGCACAAATCGCCCCCTCGCACACCACAATCAGGTCATCTCAACATTACTCCCAAGGTTACTCCTAGTACACCTGCGGCAAAACCAATCAGCTCTCCGAGCATGCCGCACATTGACCAACCAAGCAATCCTCAAGAGGTTAGGGTCCTTTTGGTAAGTACACCCCAGTATACCATCGGCTTGCCTCCAGATTTTGTGCCGCAAGGTTATATCATAGATCAACCCCCATCTCAAGAAGAGCGACACTTTGAAATAGGTCAATCCTCTCAAGAAGATGGGCAAGATCTTGATGAAATCATACAAGAGCCTAGAATCGTGGCTGCCTTTGACAAAATCCTTAGTGAGAACCAAGATCATTTCTTTTGCTTGCTTGCAGAGCAAGGTGCCAAGTTACCTCAAGATTTTGATTTATCCACTCTCAAGGAGAACAACAACACCCAAGATACCATACAAGTAGTTCAAACCATGTCAACGGTGACCACACCTTTACCTGAACAGAGCTCACAGTATAGGAATTCCCTCTATCAAAACCCAACTGGAGAGAGGGCCGCATCACCGCTTCTGACTCCTATGGAGATCTATACAAACCAACAAGAAACTCTCCAACGTCAAGCAGAGTTAGCTAAGCAGGCCACCTTAGCTCGATCGAATATGCAACCACCTCCTAAAGTGTCCACACCAATCGCAAGTGGAATCTTGGTTACCCCATCACGAATAGGTTTCCCACCAAATTACAATCTAGGGAACAATTATGTAGCCATGCAACAAGGGTCTCAACAAATACCACCTCCTATATCATCACACCTCCATGTCTCTCAACCAATTAGAGTCATGCAATCCCAACCACAACATTCTTCTATGCTCGTCATCAAGCCACCTCAACCATTGCAAATCACGTCTACCTATGTCCCTCCTCCGTTACATTCATCCTTGCTAAATTTCTTTCAAACATTGCCTAGCCACTCTCAACATTCCCAACATCAAGTTTCCCAAAGCTATGTGCTGCCATCACAACCTAATCAAACTTTAGCTTTCCTCCACCCAATACTTTTCTTCAACCATCACAAAGCCAACATTCATACCTAGCACCACCTCCACCTCTGCCAAATCAAAACCTCCAATTCCAACCCAATCTGAACCAATCGTACAACTCATATGATCCCAACCAATCTTACGACCCTTATAACACCAGTGTGCATGGATTACACTATAATCTTTCGTATGGGCAACACCAACCACTTTTGGGACAACAGGAGATGTTACCAACCCCTCCCACGACTATGGAGCTAAAAATCACAGAAGTTCAACAACAGCTATCTGATCTTACGTTTGGCCACACTAAGAAGACCTTCCCTTTAGAGGAAGTGTGTCCTTACCCTTTTGATCGGTCATTACCAATGATCCCTTTTCCTCAAAATTTCACCATTCCTAAATTTGATAAATACAAAGGAAAGGGTGACCCAAAAAACCATCTCAGGGAATTCTATCTTGCTTGCTTCGAGGTCTCACATAACGACACGTATCTTATGCATCTCTTTCCTCGCAGTCTTGGAGGTCAAGCTATAGAATGGTTCTCACACTTACCCACGGGTATCAAGTTTTTCAATGAGCTAGTAGAGAAATTTGCCACCCATTTTTCTTACAACGTAGAGCATGAGATTTCCATGACTGATCTATGCAACAATAAACAGAAAAATGGGGAAACTTTCATTTCTTTCCTTCAATGGTGGAGACAAATGGCTAGCAAATTCCCTTTAAAGATTCTTGAGAAATAGCTTGTTAGCATATTTGTGCAAAACCTCAACCAAGAGTTAGGTTTCCATTTGCAAATCCTCAGTGCTACAACCTTTGACGAAATCACATACAAAGGAATCAATATTGAGAAGGCCCTTATTGCTAAGGGTGTGGTCAAAATCTTCAAAGAAATGAGAGACAACGCTCCTCATCAACATATGAATGATAAACTCAAATACTGGAACAAAAACAAAAATGTGGTTAACGATGGGGTGGTTGATTCTAAACATGTCCAAACGTTGCAAACACTGCTATAGCTCTCCAAACCAAGTCAAGCTCCACCTCAACAATAGCAACAACAACGGCAACCATATCAAAATCAACAACAACAACAACAAGAGCGACCTCAACAAGATTACCCACCACGATGTCAATTCACTCCCTTGGGAGTGCCCATCGAATCGGTCTTACAACAAATTTTGTAGAAAGGGCTCATCACCTTACCTAATGCTCCCCCATATGGAGAACCTGTTTACAAAACTGCACATTACAGAGATAATGAATATTGTGAGTTCCATAAGAGCAAAGGACATCGAACCGCATCGTGCATGAAACTCAAGCACGTAATCCAAAATCTCATCAACGGTAATCAAGTCACTTTTGCGAATGAACAAGCGGCTCAAAACACAAACAAAGATCTCGATATGTACAAGGAACCATTCCCTCATCATGGTCCACCTCCTCCTCAGGATAGAGGTAAAGGTATCAATCATGCTTCCACTTCCTTTGATTCCATCATCAGTCATTTCAAAGAGAGTCGAGTGTCTACCCTCACCATCAAAGGTCAATCTACGGATTGCGCTGTTACAACTCGTCATGGTCATGTCACCATTCGTGGTCCTACACCCAGTCTTCCGACTCAATCTGATTATAATCTTGTCGAACATCTTGGGAAAATGCCAGCATAAATCTCTATTTTGGACCTTCTATGGTCATCACCTGCACATAGAGTAGTGCTAGAAAAAGCCCTCCAAGAGTCTTCAGTTCCCAACAACATAGCAGTCACGGATTTCCAAGCTATAGTAGGTAACATTGCTTCACCCTACAATGTTGTCTTCTCGAAGAAAGATCTCCCATCCCATGATCCTTGTCACAATGATGCCCTTCATATTGAAGTTCTCATCCATAAGCACAAAATCAAACGCATCCTCATAGATGGTGGTGCTGGTCTCAACATCTGTTCTTTAAAGTTACTTAAGCAATTGGGATACTTGGAGGATCATGTCAACTCTGATCATAGTATTACAATCAAGGGGTATGATGATGCGGAACGCCGCTCAGAAGGTGTTATCAACTTGCCTATACAATTGGGCCCTGTCATGCTTGAAACTAGGTGTCAAGTCCTTGATATTGAACTACCTTACAACATTATCCTAGGCCGCCCATGGATCCATGCAATGAAAGCTGTTCCCTCCACGTATCATCAATCTCTAAAATTCCCATACAATGGTACGGAGATAACTATCCTAGGAGACCCCAATCCTTTTGAATTCTGTCGTGTCTTGCAAGGCAGTTATAAGAATTGCAACCAGGTGCCTAACAATGAAAAAGCCCTTGAATCCCCACTATATGTTGATCCTGAAACTCTGACGCCGGCCTCTACAAGTAACCCAAATCCTCTACCTGAGATCAAGGCCCACATCCATGATATAGGCTTTGGATCTTATGATATCTCAAAATCTTGTTGTGTAGGGTGGATGCCTTTATCTCCAAAATCTTACGGCAAACCACCCATTGCCAAAGTAATAAAAAAAGTAGCTATTCCTCCCCCAACATTCCTAGCCCAATTCCAACAAGGACAGTTATTGGAAGAGGAAACTATTGAGGATATTTCTTCTTGGCTCTATAAGGAGAAAGAACCAGTCATAATACCAGTCAAGCAATATGGCAATGGCTTAAGAATAGTAAAAAACATGGGCTATAAAGGCAAAGGTGGCCTTGGGAAACAGAATCAAGGAACTATGGAACCCATTGTTGTGACAAAGAAACTAGATAAGAAGGGATTAGGATTTAGAAAGAAGGTACCACACGCCTTGGACATCGAGTATATCCTCGACAAGGTAGCTGACGCTTTTCCCACCGATTCGACGTCTACAGAGGATATCATCGATGACTCTTCCCTCCACATGACCAACCTATTTGCAGAATCCTCCATTTTTATGCTATCCTCTGTATCCTTAACCTCCACCACCAGCACCCAGAACGTAACACTTGTCTACCCTGAACTTATCGATTGGGACCAACAAGGGTCCCCCGTTATAGATGTATTTCAGAATGACGAAGCTTTAGCTAAGTTCATGGGACTTCAAGAAGGTATCCCTCTTGGCGATCATAAAGCAAGTTTTGTAATGGAACTTGAGCCAATAGCTTATTTTGATGAGAATGCCAAATCCTCCAGTCGCAAAAGTGAAAATAAAGAAAGATCTCTAGGTGAAAACCACACTATGGCACCTCCTGATCACAAAATAGTAAAAACAAAGAACGTATCCAAAGGTGAAAACCCAACTGTGGCACCTGAGGATGGAGGATTTGACATTCCCCTACCATCTAAGTATCAAGAGAAGTCAGCTCTCCTAGTGGAAGATTCTACAGAGATAAACCTTGGCATAGAGCAAAATCGAAAGACCACATTCCTAGCAGCATCATTATCAGAAACAGAGCATAGGAATCTTAACACATTCTTCCTACAGAGAACCATCAACTTTGCACGAACCTATGCTGATATGCCGGGGCTAGACCCTAAGCTAGTAGTTCATTATCTCACAGTTGATCCAAAAGTAAAACCAGTCAAGCAAAAGTTGAGGAAGATGCACCCACAAATATCTCTCTTAGTGAAAGTGGAAATACAAAAGCTGTTAGATGCAAAGTTCATACGACCTATTGACTATTCAGATTGGGTCTCCAACATTGTACCTATATCTAAACCCAATGGGCGCATCTGCATGTTTAATGATTTCAAAGACCTTAATAAGGCATGTCCCAAAGATGACTTTCCACTACCAAACATTGACATTATAGTAGACTTGACAGAAGGTCATGAGATGCTTTCTTTCATGGATGGATTCTCTGGCTATAATCAGATAAGGATAGCAGAGGAAGATCAGCATAAAACAACCTTTACTTGTCTGTGGGGTAACTATTGTTGGTGTGTCATGCCATTTGGTCTAAAGAACGCAGGAGCAACCTATCAAAGAGCAATGACAATGATATTCCATGACCTCTTTCATCACATCATGGAGGACTATGTGGATGACATACTAGCTAAATTTTCTAGGGCAGATCACATACAAGTGCTAGGACAGATCTTTGACAGGCTCAAGAAATATCAAGTGCTCCTCAATCCAAAGAAGTGTGTCTTCGGTGTAACATCAGGGAAGCTATTGGGATACATTGTATCTCGTAGAGGCATCGAAGTAGACCCCGCAAAAGTAAAAGCTATAGTGGAGATGCCTCCACTAAAGAATCTTAAAGCATTAAGGAGCCTTCAGGGAAGGTTGCAATCCATCAGGCATTTCATCTCACAGCTAGCAAATAAATGCCAACCATTTCAACACTTACTCCACAAGGAGGTCTCATTCCAATGGGATTATAAGTGTCAAGCAGCATTTGATCAACTTAAAAAGTATTTGGCTACACCTCCTGTATTGGTTCCACCAGTTGCGGACAAACCTTTGATATTATACATCTCCACTACAAATTCGGCCCTAGGGCCCTTCTCGCACAAAATGATGTAACAGGAAAAGAGCATGCAATTTATTATATTAGTAGAACCTTGGTGGGATATGAACTCAATTATTCACCGATGGAAAGAGCTTGTTTAGTAATAGTGTTCGCCTCCCAAAAGTTGCGGCATTACATGTTGAACCAACACACAAATCTGATAGCTAAAATTGATCCCTTGAAGTATCTACTAGCAAAAGCAGCTCTTACAGGTAGACTAGCTAAATGGGTCATGATCCTTAGTGAGTTCGACATTGAATATGTGGATCGTAAAGCAATCAAAGGACAAGCTCTAGCAGATCAACTAGCAGAAGCACCCATGCAAGATACACACCCTATGGTAGCAGACTTTCCAGATGAGAATCTATTCACTCTTTCTAACTCCATAATGTGGAAGTTATATTTTGATGGTTCCTACACACAGCATGGATCAGGGGCCAGCATCTTGTTCATAACACCTCAAAATGACTACATTCCAAAGTCATATCGACTTGCATTCCCTTGCACCAACAACATAGCTGAGTATGAAGCACTCCTCATAGGTCTCAACACTGTAGTTCAATGGGACATCATAGAACTACAAGTATATGGAGACTCACAACTAGTCATTCGCCAAGTCACAGATGAGTACCAAACAAAGGATGAAAAGTTGGTCCCCTACAAG
Source organism: Cunninghamia lanceolata (assembly GCA_027924645.1). Classification (NCBI taxonomy): domain Eukaryota; kingdom Viridiplantae; phylum Streptophyta; class Pinopsida; order Cupressales; family Cupressaceae; genus Cunninghamia; species Cunninghamia lanceolata. Next base: position 2,269,002 of record BSBN01000609.1, read on the forward strand.
TAACTAGTAGACGCCTACAAACCACATTTTTCTAGCATCACATTTGAGCAAATTCCAAGAGAGCATAACAAAGCTGCGGATTCTATGGCTTCTATAGGGTCACTGATTGACATGCCTGCAAATACACAGAAGTGTGAATTCTTGATCGAGCAATTGTTGATACCAGTCGTCGATGTTCCTGTTACTAAAATCATCTGCGAACTTGTTGGTGCCAATTCCCCATGGTATGAAGATATCTATGAATACCTCAAGAACAAAACCTTTCCCCCTGACCTATCATCCACACAACGCAAAACCTTTATCCGTCGATCCTCCCGTTACATCATTCTGGGTGATACACTATATCGCTGAAGTCTCGATGGTATCCTCTTACGATGTCTTAACGCGGAAGAAGCCGAAGCTACCTTACAAGACATACACGAAGGTGTCTGTGGCGCACATTCTACCAGTCCTAATCTTGCTAAGAAGATACTCAGAACAGGTTATTACTGGCCTACAATAGAGCACAATGCTGCACAGTTTGCTAAGAAGTGTCTACAATGCCAGCAACATAGAGATTTGATTCACGCACCAATTCATGAATTACAACCTGTGACAACTCCATGGCCTTTTTCTCAATGGGGTCTCGACCTTGTAGGACAAATCCACCCTTCGTCCTCCAATGGCCACAAGTTTATCATTACCGCCACTGAGTATTTCACGAAGTGGGTGGAAGCCATTCCTATGACCTATATCACCGGCAAGCAAATAGCCAAGTTTATCCTAAACTACCTCATATGCCAGTATGGTATTCCCCAAGCCATTGTCGCTGATAATGGGAGACCATTCAAGAACCAAGATGTCTGTGCCTTATGCATACAATACAACATCCAACATCGCTTTTCAACTCCCTACTATCCACAGAGTAATGGCCAAGCTGAGGCTTCCAATAAAACCATTCTCAAAATCCTCAAGAAAATAGTCAATGAAGCTAGTCGTGATTGGTACTTGCAACTCAATCCCGCCCTATGGGCCTACTGCACTAGTATCAAAACACCAACTGGTGCCACACCTTATGCCTTGGTCTATGGCTCTGAAGCCATCCTACCTATAGAGGTCAAGATCCCATCCCTCAGAGTATCCATGTAGGACCTGATCGGTGGAGAGGAGTATCGCACTTCCAGATTAGCTGAGCTTGAACTACTAGATGAGAGGTGCCTTGCCACACTTAATCATCTCCATGTCTATCAAAGCCACCTCTGGCATAATTACAACAAAAAGATCAAAGAAAGACGGTTTCAAGTTGGTGATCTTGTACTTAAGGAGAATCAGAGAAATCAAGCAGATTGAGAAAAGAAGGGCAAGTTTGAGCCTAACTGGTTAGGTCCTTTTATTGTGACAGCAGCATATGGATCAGGAGCTTATACTTTAGCTACACCTGACGGCATTCCTCTAGATGAGCCACTTAATAGTGTCCATCTCAAGAAGTTCTATGCCTGATCCTCAGACTATTCCAAAAAAAAAAAAACCAAAAAAAGAAGCAAAAAAACAAAAAAATCCAAAAAAATCCATCCTCTGGTGAAAACCTGGCAAACAGGCACCTTGGATAAAGTACCATAGTGAAAACTTGGCAAACAGGCGCTATGTGTAGAGTTAGCATCCATCGTCTATCGAGTCCTGTCCATTCCATGCCCATTTCGCAGCAAGCTTCATCCATCCATCCATAATAAAACCATTGACTTTGTTTTCATTTCCATCTCCCTATCTAGTATAGCTTGGAAATTTGTCAATGCCCCTCATCGTCACCCCACGTCTTGATCTGTGTCTACAGTTAACACTGTCTTGTCCTAGGTCAAAGCTTTCAGTGTCTTCTTCAGCAGTCACCCATACAGTTTCCTCTACCAGAATGGGGGCAACTCTTTCCTTAACTTAGGTCTAGGATTGGTTCCTTGTTCGTGGTTCGCAACGCATACTTCAATCTCTTTCTCATTGTTCACAAGTAACACCCTTTAATGGACACATCGCTCCTATGATAAGGCTGTTATCTTCTCAACACTTTTCCCACATCATCACACCAACCAGAACTACATATTATCTCTTCTTAGTCTTAAGGTACCTTGATCCCATGGATATGGGTATGTAGGCAGTCTGGATTATGAAGGACGTATCTAGTACTCAGGTACGTAAGATCTCCTCCTTTCACCTTGACCCATCTCATCACTCTATCCAAAACTACATATTCATTTTTCATCTTTCCTCGTAATGTACCTTGATCCTGTGGACACAGGGTATGTAGGTAGTCTAGAATACGAAGGATGTATCCAGTACTCAGGCACACATGATCCATCATTCTCCACCCATCTCAATCCATTTAGCATTGTCATCTTTCTGGTCTTCCGTTTATCAAAATCCATTCGCCTCAACTTGACTAACTTAAGCAGAAAGCTAGTGTATCCTTTCAAAGGAAAATTCCTTAACAAACCTGAAGCAAAGAGGCCTACTTCCAGAGTCATCTACTGTTCTACTGTTCTGATTGCCAACATCAGCTAAGTCTCGCTTAACCAAAGCACCAGATCCACAAGCTTGTCTTCTATGAAGTGTTCCATTGTCGAGACCAACACACACATCTCCTACGACATGTGGCATTTCCTACAGCAAGACATTGTCTTTTTAGGTAGATACCACCCTTTAATGGTCACAGAGTTCCTACGATAAGGCTGTTATCTTTCCTATCCAATCTATCCTAAGCAACCTCTTTGGCAAGAGAATATGTTGGCTATATGTTACTTTGTAAGTCAATCAATTTATGTTATGGTTTATCTTGTGTTCCTTTATCCATTACCTATTCAAGACTACCTTGATTTATCTATAATCTTGGTATGTTGCGATGCAATACGGATTGGGGGCATAGTCATTGCTTTTGTGTGCCATGTTTGAGGAATGATCTTTAGCATCTTTCTTAACATCATGTTTATCTTGTGTGTGTTACGACCTAGCATCTTACATATTAGTAGTTCTTCTTGCATTTACATGTATTGAAGTTTTATTCTATGTTCAAGACTAGGGCTCATTCACATATTCTAACAAGGTTATATTATGTCTAAAGAATCTAAGTTCAAACCGCTTGCTTGTAGAGTCAACATCCACGCACTCGATTATTACAGCACCTTGGTCTTTTATACCTTGGTGGCAAACTATCCACATGCCATATCAAAAATAAGGATTGCTCTTTATATACAATTGTGAAACCATTGTAACAAGCTCATTCATTCACCCATCCATTCACGACATCCTTTATATCATTTTCATCAGCAATGATCGATCAACAGTCTATCTCCTTTCTTCTATCTATCATCAACCCAACCTCGTCTGTCTCCAACAAAATCTTCTAGTTGAGTGTCAACATAGTTCTTCTGTCGCTTCCCTACCTTTCCTCTCGAGGGGGCACCCTATGCTAGCATACGCTGGGGCAACTACCTACACTACGGCATCAAAAAATTGTATCATGTCTTCAACAATCGTTTTCTTTGATGCAACGCTGTAAACTACATTGCACCAAAGAGGGGCAAAATGTAGACACCCTAAAATGACCAAGTCATCGTACTACTTGCATTTCATCTAAGCTAGAGCCTCACCTGCATTACAACATTAATTAAATAATCTAATTATTTAATTAATTTCATCAAATTCTTCCAAAACTCCTAAAATTCGACATTAATTGAATAAATTCTCTTTATTTAATTAATTAAATTAAATTCCTCTATTATTCTTCCACAATTAAATAATTTTAATTATTTAATTAGATAATTATCCTCTTCCAAATCTCAAGTCTCCATTAATTAAATAAATCCTATTATTTAATTAATTCATCACAAATTCCCTCTTATCCAAACAATTAAATAATTCCCAATTATTTAATCAAATTCATTCTTCCAAATTTAAATAAATCAAATCAAATTTATTTAAATTCTCTCAATCTCTAAAAATAAGATAAATCAAATATTTTATTTATTGTTCCAAATCATGCACAACAATTAAATAAATCTATTTATTTAATTTGCTTTCTTATCTACAAATATCTTTCAAATCTTCTAAAAATAAGTCTTCTTCTCCATGCACACACAATTAAATAATTTATTATTTAATTTCTCTCAAATCATGCAAAAGCAAATCTTAAGTTGAGTTATCTATTCACTCAACCTTGTTTTTATCAATTTCTCTTAAATTAGAAAAAAGATTTCTAATTTATGAAAAGCATGTCTTATCTTTAGAAAAGAAAGTGTTTAACTCAAATAAAACAGCTTTTGTGAGACACTTGTCTTCTTCTTATTCGTTGCACGTTCCTCAACTGTTCTCCTCCGTTGATTCTTCTGAATTATTTGGACCATTGATCGATCTTCCTTGAAACCTATATAAACCCCCTCATCTCCTTCATTACCTCTCTCTTCGATTGTATTCTCAAGCATACTTAACAGAGCTTTGAGCATACAAAACGCGTCGATTGAGCAACCTTACGATCTCTTAACATTGATCTTTGAGCACACTACTTGCTTGTTGCAACTACGGTTTTCGCAACTTGATTGAGCAATCCACACATCTCCAAAAGGGAACAATACAGATTTTGGTAAGAGCTTTCATTTGTCTTTTGATTTTATGATAATGGCTTTTACTTAGATTGGTTCGCTTTATGTGATTGGTTTTTGGTTTTATTAGTTTAGATTTAATCAATTTTTCATCATACACAGGGGAAGCTTTAGAATGTTATTCCTCATAGCTTGGTTCATGATGGAATGATAAGACTCAGATATCGGAGTGAATTTTCTTGGTTGATATGATGCTTTCTTCGGATTAGTGATAACTGAAACATTCAAAAAGTTGTTCATATTTGGTCCATTAATCTTGATGAAGCTCATGTTATTATTATTCCTCTTCAAGTTATTTTGTGATGATCCACCCATGGATTGACCAACTTGAGCCAATGAGTTTTGGTTTTCATACTAACTAGACGAAAGGTGATAATCACGAAGGGCAGTGCATAAATGTTGAAAGGAGTTATATTTCATCAAGAGGATCTTATCACGAATATTAGGTTGTAGATTTGTAATGAATATCTTTTGAATATCATCATCTTTCATCTAATACTAAATCTATGCATAAAGTCCTTGATACTGACTAATGAACTCAGTCAACTTCTCTTTTGGACCTTGTTTGCATTGAACCAAGTCAATAAGAGTGACTTGGGGTCTGATATTTGCTTGAAAATTTTGTAAAATTTGATCAATCAACTGCGAAAAGGAGTGTATTGGATTCAGAGGCAAAGATCAAAACCATTCTAAAGTAGTATCTTTGAAAGGTCGTGGGAAAAGTTTTTCCAACAAATCCTCTTCAAAATAAAAATCACTACACATAGTTGTAAATGTTGCCACATGGATATTAGGGTCACCTTTTCAACCATATTTTTCAAAGCGAGGAGTCTCAAACCTCTCAGGCATAGGAGTTCTCAAGATTACATAGGAAAGAAGATTACAAGCATGATACGTTAGTAGACTAGGCTACAACGAATTTGTCAAGTTTGTTACCTTTTGCTATAAAGCAGTCATGCCCTGTAAAAGTTGGTTTAGGATGCATCATTCGAAGATGCAGTTTGTTGTGAGGAATTGGAACCAAAGTGAGGAGGTGAATGACCTTGAGATATGATAGGTGGAGGCTAAGAATATGTCAATGGTGGTTGGACATAGTGATAGGTGGAAGATGGTTGTGGGTAGGTAATAGGTGGTTGGAAATGAGTGGAATAGATAGGTGGTTGAGAACAATTATGCATAGAGGAGGTCCCCTTAGAAACCAACTTCTGATAATCAAATCCCACAGCTTTATAATTAGTTCCATTAGATACTCTAATACCAGTGGTAGCATTACTACAAGCATTTGCATTAGTTGTTAAGATCGTTGATGTAAAAGTTGATATTCCCATAGTCAATATAGGTATGGATACTTGAGTATGAGATGGTGATAAAGTGTTATTTATCACTTGTGCATATTCAGTCACCAACATGATATTGGTTTGTACAATATGTGCTAGACCATGAATTACATTTACACCATCTTGTCCCTCTTTTATCAATTGTCTTATATTATGAATTGTAGGGATAGCTTCTTCAGCTATTCTCTCATTTTCCATAAATGATTGAAATTCAGCTAGCTCTTTATCCAGTTTTTCTATTTCCTCATTAGATACATATCCTATTGCCTCAATAGTATCATCAACATCATGAAAAGTTTGTTCTTCCATTGTCATTGGAGGATGTATACTATCTTGCGCAATTTGAGTTTCTCCCTTTGTAAAGAAGGTGTTCAAAGGATCATTAGAGGTAGGAATGTCATTTTCTCCAAGAGAACTAGATCCCATTAACCTTTTACTTCTTCTCGAAGGGATATTATTTTTAGGACAGTGTGTCATAAAGCTTATACAAAAGCATACAACACATAATGCACAAACAAAGAGAACAAATCCTAAGAGAAGGATATGATTCAAGGCCAAAAATGCTTGGTTTGTTGTACTTTTTTCAATGCAATTAAGTGAAACAAAGGGTGTTGTAAGAATTTTAGTCAAGGGCAGTGAATTATATGTCTGATATTAGTCCAAAATAGAAATAGGATTGTGTATGAGGAAAATCAATTATGATAAAATCAAAACTAACAAATCAAAAACCCATAACATAAAGAGATCTAATCTAAATAAAATCCATTATCAATAAATCAAATGAAATAAGAAAGATTTTACCCAGATTTGTGTTGTTCTCTTTGTTTGAATGTGGATTGCTCAATAATGCTGTGAAACCATGTTTGTGACAAGCAAGTGTAGGTACTCAAAGATCAATGTCAAAAGATTGTAAAGTGCTCAATCGATGTGATGTATGCTCAAAGCACTGTAAAGGATGCCTGAGAATAAGTGGTTGAAGAGGATTTGTAAAGGAGATGAGGGGGGTTTATATAAGTTTCAACAGAGATCGATCAATGGTCTAGATAATTCAGAGGAATCAACGGAGGAGATAAAAAAAATAACCATGATGAATGTGCACACGACATGTGTCAATCCATAAGGATATTTTTATTAATATATGATGAAAACAAGATTGAGTGAATAGATAACTGAACTTGTGATTTTGCCTTTTTTAGAGTTCTAAAAATAAGATTGATTGTGCACATGAGTTAACAAGATATTTTACGAGGAATTGGAAGATAACTGAAATTAAATAAATAAATTTATTTAATTAATTGTGCATGATATAGGAATATGAAGATTATAAATAAAATATTTGATTTTATTTATTGTTAGAGGAAAAAGATAATTTAAATAAATTTGCATGATTTATTTAAATTTAGAAGAACAATTGATTTAATTAAATAATGTAGAATTATTTAATTATAGATAAGATAGAATTGGATGAGTTAATTAAATAATTAGATATATTTAATTAATGGAGACTGAAAATTTGAAAGAGGATAATGATTTAATTAAATAATTAAAATTATTTAATTTTGGAAGAATAAAGTTGAATTTAATTAAATTAATTAAATAAAGAGAATTTATTCAATTAATGTTGAAATTATGTGATTTGGAAGAATTTGATGAAATTAATTAAATAATTAGATTATTTAATTAATGTTGAATGTAGGTGATTAGAAGAATTGATGAAATGCAAGTAGTGCGACGACATGGTCATTTTAGGGTGTCTACATTTTGCCCCTCTTTGATGCAATGCAATTTATAGCGTTGCATCAAAGAAATTGATTGTTGAAGACATGATACAATTTTTTATGCCCCAGTGTAGCCAGTTGCCCCGGCATATGCCCCCTCGAATAGAAAGATAGGTAAGCGACAGAAGAATTGGGTTGACGCTCGACTTAGCATATTGTGCGACAAGGTAGAAGGAAAAGCAAAATGGGATGGGAAGAAAAAATGTGGGAGGGAGACTATAAATAGGTCCCAAGGGGACCACACTCCTCATTTGCACACTAAGAGTTACTAAAAATAGAGCTTAGGGCTTCCAAGCTTAGTGTGTGAGAGTTGAGTGGAGAAGCAACTTGGAGTGAGGAGAGATACCGATTCCAGTGCACAGACATCGGGCGGAGCTGGTGTGGACATACGAGTGACTAGCAGGAGCTTCGATAGTGGTAAGTGTCTGAAAACCTCCTTGTATTTAATGTTTTAGGTCTGATTTAGGGTTTTAAACAAGGTAGGTCATTAGGTTAGCCAAAAGCCCTGTAGGATGCTAGGGCGCGTTTGGTAGTTGGTCTAGGCACTTTTGGTGCGTTGAAGAGTAGTTGGTAGGTTAGTACAGTGTGTTTGGTCAGACTTCAGTGCTATTGGTTTTTTGGCGGTGCATCACAGTGTGATTGGTAGGGGTCTGCAACACTACTGGTAGGATAGTATAGCGTAGTTGGTCACATAGTTAGGCACAGTTGGTAGGGGAGAATGAAAAATGCATCGCCTTTGCAAGTGCAGTAAGGAGCAGATGGAGACATAGTGCAGCACGCTTATGTAAAACAAATCACTTTTGGTAGAGGACAGAATAGCACAGTTGTAGCAATAGTAAGGTGCTTTAGGTAAGACAGTGTAGCACACCAAGCTAAAACAAGGCGCTTTTGGTTAGGTGAGAAGAGTGCAATAGTTAGGGTTGACTGAGGGGTTAACCACCTAAGTTAGAGAAGGGTAGAACTGGTCTTAGGGTTTGCGTCAGAGGGTAGATGTTGGTAGGGATTCGGAGAAGTGTGTAATAGGTCTGACAAGTGGTTTTTGTGGATGCAGAGGATGATGTCATCGTTGATGTTGAGAGAGTAACACCACATTATAGCAGATGAGGTGGTACAAATGACGTGGGAGGAGGATGCGTTCCTAGAGTACATGGGATTGTGGCATGTGGCACACCTCACACACATTAGGGTGAATCTCACCCTAGTGATAGCAGTTGTGGAGAGATAGCACAGTGAGACATGTTTATTTCACTTTCTGATAGGGGAGGCTATAGTGACACTAGAGAATGTGTATCGCATCCTCAGGATCCAGATTGATGGAGAGAGTTGATTTTGACCCAGCATGGGGTGAGGTGGGACTGATAGAGGTGTTATGCACATATGACATGACAATTGATGACGATGAGATTTGGTGGGTAGACATCCTAAGACTCTGCGATAGATCAGATGGATAGTATCATCACTGATTGGCAGATTTTTGTGCCCAGACATGCGATCTAGAGGATTATTTGTAGGATGGGGCACTATACTTTCTGGGATGTTTACACATGGCATCCAGTATGCATGGGGCCCGTGTGTGCTTGGGCAGCTATATCGCAATATGTACGACTGTGTCTACAAGAGAGGCCAGAGTCTCTCAGCAGGGGTGACTCTACTACAGGTGTGGGCATGGGAGCATATCTCGGTGATTAGAACTATTACACAGCACCGCCATGAGAGGGGGGAGCCCTATGCATTTCTATATGAGGGAGTTATTACACATAGGAGGTGACAGATTGATGAGATGGACTTATTCGTTTGGAGGCTATGGTTACTATGTGAGGAGTGGGAGGATGAGCATGAGCAGCTGATGTACTGTCGACAGGCTCGATACTTATTTGGGAGATGGACAGATACGATTGACAGATACCTGCTAGAGAAGGTACTCAGACAGTTTGGATTGCCACAGGGATTGCCAGTTGGGGAGGTGACCCATGCGAGGACACGGAGGGAGATTGGGACTAGGACGCTGAGATTCTAGTGGCCATAGCCTTGGTAGAGGTATGAGGACTTGTCCTAGTGAGATGGGACTGGGATTCAGGGGTAGCGGACCCAAGTACTTTACTTGAGTATGAAAGGTACTGGTAGACACACAAGCTAATGAGACTGACTACACCAGATGTGGCAGGGGTAGTGGGGGAGGTACTAGTCCTAGGTGTGGAGGCTAGGATGAGACGGCAGGCCAGAGGTGAGACAACAGGCAGGTGGAGAGGCCGGAGGCCAACATGCAGACATAGAGATGGCTGAGGAGGAGGATGTGGTCATAGAAACTAATTTACAAAGGGTAGAGTGGCTACTACAAGAGGAGACAACACGGAGGACATGACTAGAGCTCTGGATGGTGAGGATGAGGAGAGACAAGAATGTAGCGAGGGCAGAGGCAAGAAAGGCTGAGGCCCTGGCATAGGTTCATGCACAGACAGTCACAGTGGCATAGGCAATGCTAACACAGGCACAGGCAGCCCTAGTACAGGCACAAGCATAGGCAGGGGATGATGGGCAGTTAGCCTAGAGGACTTTGGAGAGGGATGCAACAGATCAGCTACGATTGACAGTAGAGGCCACACTACAAAGAGTGAGGCGGGAGAGAGATGAGGCACGCCATGCATTGGGTGCTGATCAGAAGACACTATATAGTGAGCTCATCCGTGTGTAGGGAGAGCTAGTGTTGGTAGGTAGGGAGGCTGAGTACTACAAGGGACTCTACATTGGTGCGGTGCCAGCAGCTCAGTAGGCACCTAGTTACAGAGAGAGGAGTAGGTTTGGAGCATCCGGGTCATGTAGGACAGGGCAGTCAACATCCTCAATCAGAGGACCCTTTGTGCCACCAGGGGGAGGAGGACCAGCAGGGGGACCTACGCTAAGTACAGGTAGAGGACAGGGGCCACAGCAGGAGGGTAGCTCGACCCACTAGAGCTATACTTTGTACATTGTATCATTTTTGTAGCATGATGGACACTTGTATACTTTGACTAATGCCTGCATGCATCCTGATGTATATTTTGTGAGCTTTTGATAGCCTTGATGTACTTTTATTGATGTATACATATGGACTATTGATGTAGACACATACAGTTTGTATTTTGATGACCTTCACATGATATATATGATGACATATTCTGCTCACTGATGTTCATACTTTTGTGTATGCACTTCTTGATGACATGGATGTGATGATATGTATGTATGATTATGGATTTATGCGATGATGTATATTGCTTATATAATGCTTATAGATGTATGATGTATGTATGATTATGATGCTTATGGATGTATGACATATGATGACATGATGCTTATAAATGTATGACATATGATGATATGATGCTTATAGATGTATGATGATAGAGATGCTATGACATGCGATATCTAACATGTGGGTTTTGCAGATATGCACCAGAGAGAAGAAAAGCATAGATGGAAGAGGGAGATTGTTGATAAATCATTGGTTTGAAAATGATATGAGTCCATGGGTAAATGGATAGGTAAATGATGAGCTTGTTGCATTGGTTTCACAATTGTATATAAAGAGCAATCCTTATTTTTGATATAGCATGTGGATAGTTCACCACCAAGGTATAAAAGACCAACATGCTATGATATCCGAGTGCATGGATGTTGACTCTACAAGCAAGCGGTTTGAACTTAGATCACTTAGACATAATATAACCTTGTTGGTACATGTGAATGAGCCATAGTCTTGAACATAAAATAAACTTCAATACATGTAAATGCAAGAAGAATATTAATATGTAAGATGCTAGGTCATAACACACACAAGATAAATATGCTGCCAAGAAAGACATTAAAGATCATTCCTCAAACATGGCATACAAAAGTAATGACCATGCCCCCAATCCGTACTGCATCGTAACATACCAAGATTATAGATAAATCAAGGTAGCCTTGAATAGGTAATGGATAAAGGAACAAAAGATAAATCAAAAAGCAAATTGACTGACTTACAAAGTAAACATACAGCCAACATATTCTCTTGCCAAAGAGGTTGCTCAAGATAGATTGGATAGGAAAGATAAAAACCTTATCGTAGGAGAGATGTGTCCATTAAAGGGGGCTATCTACCTAAAAAGATAATGTCATGCTCTAGGAAATGCTGCATGTTGCATGAGACGCGTGTGTTGGTCTCAACAATGGAACACCCTACAGAAGACAAGCTTGTTGATCTGGTGCTTTGGTTAAGATGGATTTAGCTGATGCTAGCAATTGATATGCAGGACAATAGACGACTCTTGGAAGTAAGCTGCTTTGCTTCAGGTTTGCTAAGAACTTTTACTTCGAGAGGATGCGCTAGCTTGTTGTTTTGCTACTTGAGTTAGTCAAGTTGAGGTGAATGGATTTTGATAAATGAAAGACTAGAAAGGTGACAGTGTTAACAGATTGAGGAGGGTGAAGAATGATGGATCGTATGTGCCTGAGTACTAGATACATCCTTCGTATTCCAAACTGCCTACATACCTTGTATCCACGGGATCAAGGCACATTATGATGAAAGATGAAAATGATAATATGTAGTTCTAGGTAGAGTGATGAAACGGATCAAAGTGAAAGGGGGAGATCTTATGTACCTAAGTATTGGAAACTTCCTTCGTATTCCAGACTGCCTACATACCCATATCCATGGGATCAAGGTACCCTAAGAGTTGAGAAGATGATAATACATAGTTTTAGTTGATGTGATGATGTAGGAAAGGCATTGGGAAGATAACAGCCTTATCGTAGGAGCGTTGTGTTTGTTAAAGGGTGTTATCTGCAGAAAGGAGAAAAGATTGAAGTGTTTGTGAACCATGAACAAGGATCCATTCCTAGACCTAGGTTAAGGAATGAGTTGCCCCCATTCTGGTAGCGAAATTTGCATGGATGATCAATGAAGAACCCATAGAAATCTTTGACCTAGGGCAAGATAGTGATAACTGCTAACACAGATCAAGATGTGGGATGACGATGGTGGACACTGACAAATTTCTAAGCTATACTAGATAGGCAGATGGAAATGCAAACAAGGTCCATGGTTTTATTATGGATGGATGGATGAAGCTTGTTGTGAAATGGACATGGAATGAATAGGACTCGATAGATGATGGATGCTGAATCTACACATAGCACCTGTTTGCCAGGTTTTCACTATGGTACTTATCCAAGGTGCCTGTTTACTAGGTTTTCACCAGAGGACGGATTTTTTTTTGGAAACTTTGAGGATCAAGCATAGAACTTCTTGAGATGAACACTATTAAGTGGCTCATCTAGAGGAGTACCGTTAGGTGTAGCTAAAGTATAATCTCCTAATCCATATCCTATTGTGACAATAAAGGGACCTAACCAATTAGGCTCGAACTTGCCCTTCTTTTCTCGGTCTGCTTGATTTCTCTGATTTTCTTTGAGTACAAGATCAACTTGAAACTGTCTTTCTTTGATTATTTTGTTGTAATTAATCTAGAGGTGGATTTGATAGACACGGAGATGATTAAGCGTAGCAAGGCGCCTTTCATCTAGTAGTTCTAGTTCAGCTAATCTGGAAGTGTGATACTCCTCTCCATCGATCAGGTTTTGCATGGATACTCTGAGGGATGGGATCTCGACCTCTATAGGTAGGATGGCTTCAAAGCCATAGACCAAGGCATATGGTGTGGCACTAGTTGGTGTTCTGATACTAGTGTGGTAGGCCCATAGGGTAGGAATCAGGTGCAAGTGCCAATCATGACCAACTTCATTGACTATTTTCTTGAGGATTTTGAGAATGGTATTATTAGAAGCCTCAGCTTGGCCATTACTATGTGGATAGTAGGGAGTTGAAAAGTGATGATGGATATTGTATTGTGTGCACAAGGCATGGACATCTTGGTTTTTAAATGGTCTCCCATTATCAGTCACAATGGCTTGGGGAATACCATACTGACAAATGAGGTAGTTAAGGATAAACTTGGCTATTTGCTTACCAGTAATATAGGTCATAGGAATGGCTTCAACCCACTTCGTGAAATACTTAGTGGTAGTAATGATGAACTTATGGCCATTGGATGAGGATGGGTGGATTTGTCTGATGAGGTCGAGACCCCATTGAGAAAAAGGCCATGGAGTACTCACAAGTTGTAGTTCATGAGCTGGTGTGTGAATCAAATCACCATGCTATTGACATTGTAGACATTTCTTAGCGAACTGTGCAGCATCCTATTCTATTGTACGCCAGTAATATCCTATTCTAAGTATCTTCTTTGTGAGATTAGGACTAGTAGAATGTGCGCCATAGACACCTTCGTATATGTCTCGTAAGGCAGCTTCAACTTCTTCCTCATTAAGACATCGTAAGAGGATACCATTGAGACTTTGGCGATATAGTGTATCGCCCAGAATGGTGTAACAAGAGGATCGATGGATAAAGGTTTTGCATTGGGTTGATGATAGTTCAGAGGGAAAGGTACTATTTTTAAGGTATTCATAGATATCTTTGTACCATGGGGAATTGGGACCAACAAGTTTGCAGATGATTTCAGTAACTGGAACATTGACAGCTAGTATCAGCAACTGCTCAATCAAGAATTCACATTTCTGTGTATTAGCAGGCATGTCTATAAGTGACCCTACAGAAGCCATAGAATCTGTAGCCTTGTTATGCTCTCGTGGAATTTTCTCAAATGTGATGCTAGAAAAGTGTGTTTTGTAGGCATCCACTGATTGCTTGTAGGGGACCAACTTTTCATCTTTTGTTTGGTACTCATCTATGACTTGGTGAATGACTAGTTGTGAGTCTCCATATACCTATAATTCTGTGATGTCCCATTGAACTACTGTATTGAGACCTATGAGGAGTGCTGCATACTCAAAAATTTTGTTGGTGCAAGGGAATGCAAGCCGATATGACTTTGGAATATAGTCATTTTGAGGTGTGATAAATAAGATGCCAGCCCCTGATCCATGTTGTGTGTAGGAACCATCAAAGTATAACTTCCACATTATTGAGTTGGAAAGAGTGAAGAGATTCTCATCCGAAAAGTCTACTACCATAGGGTGTGTATCTGTCATGGGTGCTTCTGCTAGTTGATCTACTAAGGCTTGTCCCTTGATTGCTTTACGATCCATATACTCAATGTCAAACTCACTAAGGATCATGACCCATTTAGCTAGTCTGCTTGTGAGAGCTACTTTCACTAGTAGATACTTCAATGGATCAATTTTGGCTATAAGATTTGTGTGCTGGTTTAACATGTAATGCCACAACTTTTGGGAAGTGAACACTACTACTAAACAAGCTCTTTCCATTGGTGAATAATTGAGTTCATATCCCACCAAGGTTTGACTGATATAATAGATTGCATGCTCTTTTCCTGATTCATCATGTTGTACTAGAAGGGCCCCTAGGGTTGAAGTTGTAGTTGAGATGTATAATATCAAAGGTTTATCGGCAAGTAGCAGAACCAATATAGGAGGTGTAGCTAGATACTCTTTGAGCTGATCAAATCCTGCTTGAAACTTATCATCCCATCAGAATGAGACATCCTTTTGGAGCAAGTGTTGAAATGGTTGACATTTATCCACTAGTTGTGAGATGAAACGCCTAATGGATTACAACCTTCCTTGAAGGCTCCTTAATGCTTTGAGGTTCTTTGGTGGAGGCATCTCCACTATAGCCTTGACTTTTGCGGGGTCTACTTCAATACCTCTGCGAGATACAATGTATCCCAACAGCTTCCCTGATGTTACACCAAAGACACACTTCTTTGGATTGAAGCGCACTTGGTATTTCTTGAGCCTATCAAAGATCTGTCCTAGAACTTGTATGTGATCTTCCCTAGAAGATTTAGCTAGTATGTCGTCCACATAGTCCTCCATGATATGATGAAAGAGATCGTGGAATATCACTGTCATTGCTCTTTGATAAGTTGCCCCTACATTCTTTAGACCAAACGGCATGACACACCAACAATAATTACCCCACGAACAAGTAAAAGTTGTTTTATGTTGATCTTCCTTTGCTATCTTTATTTGATTGTAGCTAGACAATCCATCCATGAGAGAAGGTGTTTCATGACCTGCAGTCAAGTCTACTATGAGGTCAATGTTCGGTAATGGAAAGTCATCTTTGGGACATGCTTTGTTAGATCTCTAAAATCATTACACATGTGGATGTGCCCATTCAGTTTAGACACAGGTACAATGTTTGATACCCAGTCTGAATAATCAATGGGTTGGATGAACTTTGCATCTAACAACTTCTATATTTCCACTTTTACCAAGAGAGCTATCTATGGGTGCATCTTCCTCAGCTTTTGCTTGACAGGTTTAACTGTTGGATCCACTGTGAGATAGTGAACCACTAGCTTAAGGTCTAACCCTGGCATATCAGCATAGGTCCATGCAAAGTTGACGGTTCTTTGTAAGAAGAATTTGTTAAGATTCTTGTGCTCTATTTCTAATAATGATGCTGCCAGGAATGTGGTCTTTGGATTTTGCTCTGTGCCAAGGTTTATCTCTCTAGAATCTTCCACTAGGAGAGATGACTTCTCTTGATACTTAGATGGTAGGGGAAGGTCAAATCCTCCATCCTTAAGTGCCACAATTAGGTTTTCACCTTTGGATACGTCCTTTGTTTTTACTATTTTGTAATCGGGAGGTGCCACAGTGTGGTTTTCACCTAGAGATCTTTCTTTATTTTTAATTTTGCGACTCGAGGATTTGGCATTCTCACCAAAATAAGCAGTTGGCTCTAGTTCCATGACAAAACCTACTTTATGATCACCAAGAGGGATACCATCCCGGAGTCCCATGAACTCAACTATAGCTTCATAATTCTGAAAAACTCTATAACAGGGGACCCTTGTTGGTCCCAATCGATAAGTTCAGGGTAGACAAGTGTTACTTTCTGGGTGTTTGTGGTGGATGTTAGGGATACAGATGATAACATAAATATAGAGGATTCTGTAAATAGGTCAGTCATATGGAGGGAAGAGTCATCAATGGTATCCTCATTAGACATCGAATCTACAAGAGAAGTTTTAGCCACCTTGTCGAGGATACCCTCGATGTCCAAGGCGTGCGGTACCTTTCTACCAAATCCTAACCCCTTCTTGTCTAGTTTCTTTGTCACAATGATGGGTTCCATTGTTCCTTGATTCTACTTTCCAAGGCCACCTTTTCCTTTATAACCAATGTTTTTGACTATCCTTAAGCCATTGCCATATTGCTTGACTGGTATTGTGACCGGTTCTTTCTCCTTGTAGAGCCAAGAAGAAATGTCTTCAATAGTTTCCTCTTCCAATAATTTTCCCTATTGGAATTGGGTTAAAGATGCTGGGGGAGGAATAGCTATTTTTTTAGTTGCTTTGGCAATGGGCAGTTGGCCGTAAGATTTAGGAGATAAAGGCATCTGCCCTACACAACAAGATTTTGGGATATCATATGTTCCAAAGCCTATATCACGGATGTGAGCTTTGATTTTAGGAAGGGGATTGGGTTCACTTGTAGAGGCTTGTGTCAGATTTTTAGGATCGACATATAATGGGGATGTAATGGCTTTGTCATTTTGAGGCACTTGGTTGCAATTCTTATAACTACCTTGCAAGACACGACAAAATTCAAAAGGATTGGGGTCTCTTGGGATAGTGATCTCCGTACCATTGAATGGGAACTTTAGAGACTGATGGTACATTGAGGGAATAGCTTTCATGGCATGGATCCATGGGCATCCTAAGATGATGTTATAAGGTAGCTCAATGTCAAGGACCTAGCACCTAGTTTCAAGCATGACGGGGCCCAGTTGTATAGGCAAGTGGATAACACCTTCTGAGCAGCGTTCAACATCATCATATCCCTTGATTGTAATACTTTGATCAATGTTGACATGATCCTTAGAGTATCCCAATTGCTTAAGTAACTTTAGAGAACAAATGTTGAGGCCAGCACCACCATCTATGATTATGTGTTTAATTTTGCACTTATGGATGAGAACCTTAATATGAAGGGCATCATTGTGACACGGATCATGGGATGGGAGGTCTTTCTCAAAAAAGACCACATTGTAGGGAAAATCAATGTTACCTACTATAGCTCAGAAATCTGTGACCGCTATGTTGTTTGGAACCGAAGACTCTTGGAGGGATTTTTCTAGCACTACCTTATATGCAGGTGACGACCGTAGAAGGTCCAAGATAGAGATCTATGCTGGCATTTTCCTTAGATGTTCGACAAGATTATAATCAGATTGAGTTGGGAGACTGGGTGTAGGACCACACATGGTGACACGACCATGACGAGTTGTAATAGATCAATCCATAGATTTGCCTTTGATTGTGAGGGTAGACACGCGACTCTCTTCAAAACGACCCATAATGGGGTCAAAGGAAGTGGAAGCATTATTGACACCTTTACCTTTATCCTGCAGAGGAGGCAGACCATGGTGAGGGAATGGTTCCTTGTACATGTTGAGGTCTTTGATCGTGTGTTGAGCTGGTGGTTCATCCTCAAAAGATATTTGGTTGCCCTCAATGAGATTTTGGATTAGGTGCTTTAGTTTCATGCATGATGCAGTTCTGTGCCCTTTGCTCCTATGGAATTCACAGTATTCATTTTCTCTGTACTATGCAATTTTGTAAACAAGTTTGCCATATGGGGGAGCATCTGGTAAGGTGATGAGCCCTTTGTGTAAAAGCTTCTGTAGGATAGACTCTATGGGCTCTCCCAAGGGAGTGAATTGATGCCATGGAGGCTAATCTTGTTGAGGCCGCTCTTGTTGTCGTTGCTGTTGGTTTTGATATGGTTGCCTTTGTTGTTGCTGCTGTTGAGGTTGAGTTTGACATGGTTTGGAAAGCTACAGTGGTGTTTGCAATGTTTGGACATGTTTAGAATCGACCACCCCATCGTTGACCATGTTTTTATTTTTGTTCCAAAACTTTGGTTTATCATTTGTTTGTTGTTGAGGAGCATTGTCTTTAGTTTCTTTGAATATTTTGACCACACCCTTAGCAATGAGGGCCTTTTAAATGTTGATTCCCTTGTATGTAATTTCGTCGAAGGTTGTAGCACTAAGAATTTACAAATGAAAACCTAATTCTTGGTTGAGGTTCTGCACAAATATGCTAACAAGCTATTTTTTTGGGTATCTTGAATGGGAATTTGCTAGCTATTTGTCTCCATCATTGAAGGAAAGAAATGAAAGTTTCTCCATTCTTCTGTTTGTTGTTGCATAGATCAGTCATGGAGATCTCATGCTCTGCATTGTAGGAGAAATGGGTAGCAAATTTCTCCACAAGTTCGTTAAAAGATTTGATACCCGTGGGTAAGTGGGAGAACCATTCTATAGCTTGACCTCCAAGACTATGAGGAAAGAGACACATAAGATATGTGTTGTTATGTGAGACCTCGAAGCAAGCAAGATAGAATTTGCTAAGATGGTCTTTTGGGTCTCCTTTTCCTTTGTATTTATCAAATTTTGGAATAGTGAAATTTTGAGGAAAAGGGATCATGGGTAATGACCGATCAAAAGGATAAGGACACACCTCTTCTAAAGATAAGGTTTTCTTAGTGTGGCCAAATGTTAAATCAGCTAGCTGTTGTTGAACTTCTGTGATTTTTAGCTCCATCATTGTGGGAGGGGTTGGAAACATCTCCTGTTGTCCTAGAAGTGGTTGTTGATGCCCATACGGAAGATTGTAGTGTAAGCCATGGGCATTGGTGTTATAAGGGTCGTATGATTGGTTGGGGTCGTATGTGTTGTATGTTGGATTTAGATTGGGTTGGAATTGGGTGCTTTGATTTGGAGGCGGTGGGAGCTGCGCTAGGTAAGAATGTAGGCTTTGTGATGGTTGAAGAAATGATTTTGGGGGCGAAAAGCTAAAGTTTGTTGGGTTAGGTTGCGGTTGCAGAACATAGCTTTGGGAAGTTTGGTTTTGGGAATGTTGAAGGTGGTTAGGAAGGGTGTTGAAAATTTTTAGCACTATGATCATTGTGGTGGGGGGACATAAGTAGATGTGCTTTGCGATGGTTGAGATTGATTGAGGATGAGCACAGAAGAATATTGTAGTTGGGGTTGCATGACCATGGTTGGTTGAATGATATGAAGGGTTTATGACATTGGGGATGGTGTTTGTTGAGACCCTTGTTGCATGGCTACATAGTTGTTCTCTAAATTGTAATTTGGTGGGAAACCTTCTCATGATGGGGTAGCCAAGTTTCCACTTATGATTGGTGTGGGCATTCTAGAAGTTTGTTGTATGTTTGATTGAGCTATGGCAACTTGTTTGGCTAGCTCCGCTTGACATTGGAGAGTCTCTTGTTGGTTTTTGTAGATCTCCTTAGGAGTCAGAAGTGGTGATATGGGTCTCTTTCCTGTTGGGTTTTGATAAAGGGGATTCTCATATTGTGCAATCGTTCTCCCTTGTGACCTTTGTTCGTGTAAGGGCGTGGTCACTGTTGACATGGTTTGGACTGCATGTATGGCATCTTGGGTGTTGTTAGGCTCGCTAAGATTGGATAGATCAAAACTTTGGGTAATTTGGCTCCTTGCTCTACTAGCAAGTGAAAGAAATGGTCTTGGTTCTCGTGAAGGATTTTGTCAAAGGTGGCTATGGCTCTAGGATCTTGTATGAATTCATCAAGGTCTTGTCCATCTTCTTGAGAGGATTAACCTTTTTTAAAAGTGTCGATCTTCTTGAGATGGGACTTAATCTATGGTATAACCTTGTGGAACAAAATTTGGAGGCATGCCAGTGGTATAGTGAGGTGTACTTACCAAAGGGACCCTACCTTCCTGAGATGGGACTTGATTGACAGGATAAACTTGTGGAACAAACTCCGGAGGCATGCTGGAGGTATAGTGAAGTGTACTTACCAAAGGGGCCCTACCCTCTTGAGGATTGTTTGTTTGGTCAAGTTGTGGCATGTTTGGAGAGTTGGTTGATCTTTCCACGGGTGTCTTATGAGTAACCTTGGGAGTAATGTTGGATCAGCCCAATTGAGGAGTGTGAGGAGGCGATTTGTGCTTCCTAGGGACAACTTGCTTGGACTTCATAGTTTGCTGGAGTCTAGTGGTTACCATGGAATATACTAGGACAATATGCTAGGATTCTGCTTATGTTTTGGAAAAGACAAATTTTGATGCACAGTTTACTGGACAAAAGGTGCTATACTATTTGACCAAAGGCGTAGGACTGTGCCACCAAAAGCAAGCTACTGTAATACCAAAGGCGATGGACTGAGCTACCAAAGGTGAGGTACTTCTATACCAAAGGCGAGCTACTGTTAGATAAAAAGTGAGCTACTGTTATACCAAGGGTGCCAAAGTAGGTTTGCCATAGGTGAGGTACTATTATACCAAAGGTGAGCTACTGTAATACCAAAGGCGAGCTATTGTTATACCAGAGGCGCTGAAGTAGTGTCTGATGTTTTTATAAGGCAAATTTTGATAGATTTGGCTTTGGTTCTGATTGGATTTGCTTTGGCAAGAGAAAACACAACAAACAAAGTGACAAAAAGGACTGACAAAACAGATAGTGTATGTTCAAGGCTCACAAAAAATCCTAATGTTTCCATAGGTATAAGACAATTGCAAACAATATCAAGCACTTTTTATCCCTAGAGACAAGGTTTCATTGCAGTAGATCAGCTCACAACTTAATACTCCATCGACCAAATGTCATTCCATAAAGGTGTCAGACATTTGTATCTTTGCAAGAGACAATAGGTAGGGATATCTAACCCTCCCCTCAGAAAACTCAAGTAGATCATGTTGATGATTATTTTGATGCAATCATAACAATTAGTTAAAATTCACATAAAATGAACCAAAACTAACTTGAAAGATATGAAGGAATCGGTTAAGATTCACTTAATCCCAAGTTTAATATGGTCTGGTCTTGACCTATTGGGCAAATTCAGTTGGTCAATGTGAAGTTGTAATGTTCAAGGGGCCTTACGTAGTTTAGTGTTTCTTGTTCGTTTACTAGACTCAAATTATGCGAAAGATCAATAAATGTCAATATGTTGTTCATTCCTTTTGCATAAAATATTTACTATGCTGCAAAACTTTCAAATGGTCTTATTGAATTATTGTAGCTTTCCTCTCTTAAATATTTATGAAAACGATCTTCTTCAAACTTAGTTATACATGCTTTTCAGATGTGAGACAATTTCCTTTAGATTTCTACGTTTTAAGCTAAGTATTTTTAGATGGGTTGGGAAAAGTTAGAAAGATCTAATCTAAACTTCATTCACTCTATTCGAAGGATCTAATTTTTCTATTATGCACTTTATAAATCATACAATAACTTGATCAAATCCACAGACAAAATGTTAAATGTATATTCTGAGCATTTTCACAAACATACACCTAAGATTGCAAGCTCTAAGAGAAAATGTTTCAAACACAATGAAGAGCAAGAAAACACTCAGAAGATAGATGCAGAATTCCAGATTCAATTGTATTAGAAACAAACAGTCATATAAGATTTACAATGTCTAAATGACTCTTAGCTTCAATGATCAAACTACAAAAAACTTACAAGCTTTACAGATACAGTAAGGAAGCCAGATGTTCCACACATTCTTTATTGCAGACACAGGTGACCTCCTTCTACTTCTAAACTAAAAGGTCCCTCTATTCTAAATGTTACTTCTACAAATTCCTGCTGCTACAAATCTCTATGTAGCCCCTATGTAAAGTATTACAATGTATCAAGGCACAATATATAGACCCTGATTGTCCTCAATATAGCTCAAAAAAACCTAATTTAAACCTTGGTTCAAACCTCTGGTTGCAACAATAAATGTTGGTGAACCAGTCTCCCAAAATATCTCTGAGTACACATCAAATCTGGGTGAAATATGCCCTTCTGAAAACCTTAGCAGTTCAAAAATAACTTTTGTTGTCTGCTGTAATAATGTCTTCAGCTACATTTTGTCTTCATCATTGAAGACCCTTGACTTCCTCGCCCATCATCCTTATCTTTCTCTACTCCTGAAATCTGATTTCCTCCTCCGTGATGTCACCACCATTAAGTTTCAGCTACCTTCCTCAACTGTAAACCTGAAGCAATAAGTATCATTTCACTTAATAAACACCAGGAAGAAAAACAGCTGCCAAATCTAGCCGTGACTATGTGAACGCAAGTATCGGGCCGTAAATCTATGAAAATCACATCCAAAAAATGCATATACAGTGTCCAAAATAGTCGGGTCAACCATCGTTGACCAAAAATATGCATTCGGGCTCCAAAATACTTCAAATTGCTATCGCTTCATTTTCCTGCCCATTTCCTTGTTTTAATCCATGTATATCCAACATACAAGTTGGACGTTATACATCCATTTAATCAGATTTAAATCCTCCTTTCGATTCTGTGTTGTATGTAGTGCTTGTATCTTTGCAATGTATGTCGGTTTGTATATCGCAATATACAAATGCAAAATATACAAGCACCTAACTCTATTTTATAACTTTCTCAATTCCACCTAATGTATAAATGCATGTATCTTTTAGATATTCAATTCGGACGTGATACAAGCATTTAACCAAATTCAACTTCCCCTTTTGATTCTGCGCTATATGTATGTTACTTTGTATCTTCCGATATACACTTGGGTTTGATACAAGCATTAAATTGGTTTTGATTTTCTCTTTGATTCCGCCCAATGTATACTTCGATGCATATTGGCTTGTATCCCTTGATATACATTCGGACGTGATACAACGAAATAATCACCTTTGAATTTGCCTCTGAGTTCCGCAATGTATATGACTCAATGCATCCTTCGCTTGTATATCCCCTAAATACAAGAAAACTCGATATATGGGGTCCCCCTCACCTTCCTCTTTTCTATGTCCTTTTTGGACCTCAAATTTTATACACCACATTTTATTCACCTGCTGAGTCCGCACAATGCACATAGTGCAATGTATATCCCAATATACAATTTGGACGTAATACATTGGTTTAACCCGATTTTGAACTCTTTGGATTCCGGCTTGTATGTTTAACCTTCCATATCGGTTTGTATATTAGAAATATACAAATGCAAAAATATACAAGCATTTTCACCTTTTTAATTTCTCTTTTGAGTTTACACTGCATATGCTATTTTGTATCTTTCGATATGCATTGTTTAAAGCGTACATGGACTTAACCCTGTTTGATACATTTTCAGTTCCGGGGTTGTATATTTCGTTGTATGTTTGCTTTGGATGTTTAAATATACAAGGATTTAAGCCTTTTTTAATAGACTTTTAGGTTCAGACAATGTATCTCCGTGTTGTATTTTTCAGAATGTATGTATATCGAAACATACATACAAATCGAAACATACAAAGACTTAATTCTAATTCAAAGATGTTTTGGGTCCAGTGTATGCATATCTCGTTGTGTGTTCTAATATACATAATGTAAAAGATACAATGACTTAACTCCATTTAATAACCCTTTCAAATCCGCATTGTATATGGGCCTTGTATATTTCGTTTGTATGTTCCGCTTGTATGTTGAAACATACAAGCACCGAATATACAACTTAACTTGTTTTAAACAGTCCGTCGGGTCCGCATTGTATATGTGCATTGTATATTATACAAGCCTCGCCCCTTTCTTTTCAAATCCGCGGATATACAATGAATTAGCACCGTTTAATAACCTTTTCGGGTCCGCCATGTATGAAGTGTTTGTATCTTCTACCTGCCAAACATACAAACGTAAAATATACAAAGCGGATCTTAAACATCCATTCATTCTAACTTTAAAACCATTTCGGGTCCACCTTGTATGTGTGCATAAACCTTTATTAAAATGCATACAAGGAAAAAGACATACAAGCGGCCTTGTATATGAACCCGAATGTAAAAACAACTAAGTACAAAAACAAAACCCTTTGCATATACAAACGACCCTGTATATGCAAAACGATATACAAAATTGAATGTACATTTTACCAAAATGATCATAACTTGCAAAATATGGCAAATTTTAAGATGGTTCAAAAAGAAACCCTAGCTCATTTTTCACAAGGAATCCAACCATATCATGCACTGGTACTGAAAACACATTTTTTCTTCATTTCTATCAAAGTTTGCAATTTTAAACCTCTTTTCCCTTTACCACCAAGCAAAACAACACACACAAAAGAAAAAAAGCAAAGCCACAGCAGGGGTCCTCATTTTGCTAAGGAGTAAAATGGGGCGTGTTGTGAACATCACAACAACTAGCAACCAAACAAAACAATTAAATTCAAAGTTTTCAAGAAAACTAAATGAAATAAATCCATAATTTCCAACTATCTTTCCTGTAAATTATTATTCAACTTGAGACCTAAGGTATTCAATAAGGATGCATGAATTTTTATTTTCAGTTTAAGTATGTGCACGTGATTAATTATCCTCATCTTGAAGATTGGTTGAACAAACTAGTGACTGATATTAGCCTACGTAGGTGAGGACATTCCCTCATAGCCGACCGAATAGAGCCTTGCTGCCAGAGAGCATTCATAGCCCCGACAAGGTTATCGTTACAATTCTCCTAAGTAGAGCCCCACTGCCAGTGAGCATCTATAGCCCTGGTAGAGTTACTTAGATGGCTTAATATGGATTTTTAGTATAATCCACTTTATTCATTTTATATTTTATATTTTCTAATTTTTTGAAAGAGATTTCATAGGATATTGTAGTTGTAACTTCATGATGCAAGGAGTGAACACTTGCTAAAATTAAGCTGAGAATTGTAATGGTAGCAAGGGTGACCTTGGATTTTTCACCTAACATCTACACTGGTAGGTTCAACAAACCCAAGGATTTTACGTGTGTCATCGTGAGAAACCTTCCTCGAATTCTCAATCACTATTATTGAATACTAAATTTCACAAGGTAAACAACTCTCTACATTCATGACAGTCACAACAAGTTATGCATAAATTGCAAATAATTAACCTGAATATTCTAAATTTTATACCGTTTTCAATGGTTATTAGCTTGCTCCTTAATACTCTAAAGTAAAATGAAGATCCCTGCTGAGGAGACAACAACAAACCAAACAAACAAAACAGACTATACAAACAACAAAACAAAAATAGAACAACAAAACAAAAAGAAGTAAAACAAAACTATACAAGCAACTAACCCACAAAAGAAAACAACATAAAGAAAACTGTACACTACCTACACTATATTACACAGAATAGACTGCCCCTTTACCTCAGGCTTGGAAGTAGTGTTTCAAATGTTGGCCATTAACTGGTAATGGCACATCTTCTCCAGTCAAGGTCTTGAGTCTAAATGCTTGTCTCCTATTATTTCTGACACTTGCAATGGGCCTAACCATAGTTTATCAAATTTTCCATGGTTCCCTTTCTTTTCATGTGCTTTGTCCCAGCACAGCACTAAGTCTAATATCCTAAATGTCTTGACTCTTGCCCTCTTATCAAACCACCTCTTTACTACTGCTTGGTGTTTAGCAAATTTCTCAATGGCTTGACCTCTTTTCTCATCTAATTATAACATTTGTACTATCCTAGCTTCCCTATGATTATCAAAGCCTAAATACTCATTGGCAAACTTCCAGATTGGTATTCTTAGATTTACTGGAAGTATGGGATCAGTCCCATAAACTAAATGATAAGGTGTACTACCTAAAGCTATTTTGAACTTGGTTCTATCTACCCACAGTGCATATTTTAACAAGGTATTCCATTCTCTGGGACTCTTTGCAATCAACTTCTTGATTATATCTAATAAAATTTTGTTCGTAGACTCAGCTAATCCATTACCTTGAGGGTAATAATTTGAAGAAAACTTTAAAACAATCCCGTATTCAAATGCCCATTTAGAAAACTTTAAAGAAGAGAAAGCAGGGCCATTGTCACATACCAATGAATAGGGAGTTCCAAACCTGGTGATGATGTTTTCTTCAAGAAACTTGATAACTACCTCAGTTGTGGAGAATTTGTAACATGTGGCCTCAGTCCACCTTGTACAGTAGTCTGTCACTGTCAGTATGAACTTGTGTCCTGCAGAAGATGGAGGATTGATGACTCTAATGAAATCCAGGCCCCACTGTGCAAATGGTCTTGATTCAATCACAGGTTGTAGTGGGTTGGCTTGATTTTTCCCCTTATCTGCTATAGTCTAATAGGTGTGGCAATTTTTGATGTGACTCTCTATATCTCTGAACATCGTGGGCCAATAATAGCCCACCCTTAATATCTTGTGCGTTATAGCTAGATGGGAACCATGACTAGTTCCGTACTTGTCATGCAGTTCTGTTAACACTTTATTCGCTTCAGCTCTATTTAGACATCTCAAATAAATTCCATCATGGTTCTTCCTGAATAGAAGACCTCATTGCACCATATATTTCTATGCCTTAATCTTCAAAGCTCTCCTCTGAGAAGCTTTCATCCTATTTGGGTACCTTCCAGCTATCAAAAGGGTACTTAAATCACCATACCAGTTTGATGCATGATGAGAATTTAGCACATACTGTTGTTTTATTAGATATGGGTCTGTGTTTGCTATTGTTTGCACCAACGCCTGCCCTCTGACTAGTTTCATTGGAATGATTTCCATGTCAAACTCTTGCAGCGTGGTGATCCATTTGGCTCTTTTTTCTCCAGGTTCGTTCTGTGTTAGCAGCATCTTTACTGCTGCATCTGGCACTATAGCTTTGATCTGGCTACGCAAAATATAATGCCTAAATTTTTTCACAGCCTTTATTAACGCAAATGCTTGTCTTTCGGTATCTAGATATCTTAATTGTGCATCTTTCAGAGGTGCGCTCATAAATGCAATGGGCCTTTCTTCATTGTCCTCACCTTTCTGTATCAAGGTAGCCGCAGTTAAATGGGAGGATGCAAAGGAATAGATATAAAATGTTTTGGTGTAGTCTGGGCTTGCCAATACAGGAGCATCATAAATTGCCTCCTTGATATCTTTGAATGCAGCCCTAGCCACAGGTGTCCACTCCATCTGCGCATCTTTCTTCAACATGGCATTTAGCGGCTGCACGATTTCTGCAAAACCCATGATAAACTTCCAAACAAAGTTAATCTTACCAAAAAATGATTTTAACTCTTTCCTATTGTTTGGTATTTGGAAACTTTTTATTGATTCTATTCTATCTGGGTCAATCGATATTCCATCTTCAGAAATGACATGCCCTAGTAATTTACCTTCAGTAACTCCAAATGAACATTTCTTAGGATTGAGGGAAATTCCATACCTTTCACATTGCTTGAGTATTTTCCTAAGATCTTCAGTGTGAGTGGATGCATCCTTGGAATACACAGTCAAATCATCCATATACACAACAATGCACTTACCTGATAACCCATGGAATGCAATGTCCATGGCTCTCTGAAAAGTGGCACCTGCATTGATCAGACCAAAAGGCATTCTCCTATATGCATAATTTCCCCATTTACAAGTGAAGGTGGTTTTTAATCTGTCATCCCTATCTATTAAAACCTAGTTATAACCTGAGAAACCATCTAGAAAAGACATCATCTTTGCCTCGTTTACTACTCGCAGCACTTCGTCTATAGGAGGCAGGGGATAATTGTCCTTTTCAGATGCTTTATTCAAATTTCTAAAATCTACGCATAACCTGATGTCTCCATTTTTCTTCCTCACTGGTACTAGGTTAGCTACCCAGACTGAATGTCTGACTGGGAAAATTATTCTAGCAGACAGCAATTTTTTAACTTCCTCGAAGATTAAGGGCTCTAGAATGGTGTTTACAGGCCTTTGTTTTTGCCTAAATGGTTTAATCTCTGGTCTCAAAGGTATTACGTGAGTTATGATGGACATATCATAGGTTTTTAGGTCTTCATATGTCCATGCTATTACATGTTTGTAATCTTTCAGAACATCTAAAATTTCTTTTCTAATTTTCTCAGAGCAAGCTTTTCCGATTGGCACATTTTGTGGATTTTGCTCTGTCCCTAAGTTGTGTAAATCACACTTACCCCCTTCTATTTTGGGTAAATTTTTTTGTCTTATTACTCCATCGAAGTCAAAAATATGTTCTAGTTCAATTACCGCTTTGGGTAAAATGTTGCTCTTCAAGTTGATTATATCCTCTTCATCCCATGTTATCTCAGGCCTTTCCTGCTCATCAATGATTTGAGCCTCAAATACCTCATTGCAGGTCAGGAAGTCAATAATTTGCTGATCCCCTCCAAATACCTAAAAATGTGTAACGTTGTCTGGGATACTCAGAACATTAACTAGCTCAACAGCAAATCGTCTCAATCTTGACAGTGTTAAGGGTTCTAATGTGCTAGCAGCAACTACTAGTGCATCCGGCCTGCGGTTCAGATCTCTAGGGATGTGCTTTATGTTGAAAGCATCAAATAAATCTGTTAAACCCCATACTCTATGTCTGTAACAAATCATTTTCTTGTAGTTGCAAGCATATAGTTTCCTTACTTGCCTGACTATTAGTTCAGAGTCTAAAAATACCTTAATCATTTTCACCTTTTTCTTAACGGCCATGACAAGTCCCATAATTAAGGCTTCATATTCAGCAATATTGTTAGTACAAGAAAACTGTAGTCTATATCCTACTAGGTATGACTTACCCTGAGGGTCTATAAGTTCAACACCTGCACCCGCACCCTGTTTTGATTTGGACCCGTCACATTTTAATGTCCACATGCCATCTTTACTTTTCTGATCTTTCTGCTTGGCATGCTTCATCTTCTCTATTACTTGTGAGGTGCTGGTATATTTACTCATGGGTATTTCTGTTTGGTCAACTCACATATGTGTATTTTCAGCCTACAAATCAAAAAGACAACTACCCTTGTCTTTTATTCCTTCTCCTAAATTTGAAATCAGAGCATCTACATCACCCTGAACATATTTCTGTGTTAGATCAGGATTCACATTTTCCTCCTATAACTCTACCCTCTTTACACATTTTTTGTATTCATATTCAATGATGTCTTTGCACATTCCACAACTCTCCTCAGAATGTGGCCTATCGTGAACTCTACATTTGTTTTTATACAATTTACATTGGGTGGGCAGACCTTGTTTAATGCACTCTTCCACCTCTTGTCTAATGGCATGACCAAATTTTTCCATTGTACTATTTTCTTCATCCAAAGAATTTCCATCAGACTCAATGAATATTGTTGTCTCCTTGCTTACACATTTTTCTCTAATGTTTAACATCATGATCTCTTCAATTTGCACCCCATTGTTAGTAATCCCATAAACACCAGGTTTAATAGCAACATACAATATTTCATTCATTTGATTATACTCTGTTATCATGTGTTTCATCCTAGGTTCTACCTCTATTCTAATCTGGTTTGGGACACCTCTCCAAGGTAGCCACATATGTGAAAAGTCTGTGGCCATATATCCATTTAATGTCTTGGACCAATCCCTACTTAACAACATTCCATAATTCACTTGTATGTCCACTATTTAAATGTCAATGAATTGGCTTACCCTAGGGTCTGAAGCTAACTGCATTTGAATGTTCATGAGTTCTCCTACCACACCAACCTCAGTCTTATCTAACTGTGTGACAACCTTAGCAGATTTGGTGGGAGTCAGCCTGAGAGTTTTACATATTCCTAAGGGCATTACATTGGCTGATGCACCAGAGTCTACCATGCAATTGTGGATGTTCTTCCCACACAATCTAACAGTTAACAAGAAAGGAGGAGCATCCTTCTTATCAGCGTACATTACTACATTTGTATTGGAAGGGTGCTCAACTTTTTTACTTTTGTCTCTAGGCGGTGAATCTCTATTAGGAATAGTTACCTCAGCAGCAACCTCATCTATCATATATGTATCCAGGGATTTTATAAAAGCATTTCTGATCCCTGGAGTTTTCAATAATTCATTCAAAGGTATACTAACTTTAATTTTCTTTATTTCTTCTGACAAGTAGCTCATTAATCTTGTTGTTTCTACTGTTTCAGTTTTACTTGTTTGGGTCTTTTGTACTGCTGTTCCACCGTTTGTATGATGATTAGCTTTGAGTATGGCAAGGTTGTTGCTAGCATTTTGATCTAGGGGGGTATTGAAGTTGTTAGGAGTGGAAGTGGTGAAAGGTCCTCCTGGCCTAGTATTGTTCCTTAAATTGTAGGTGTGGTTTTTATTTGTTTGTTGAAAAGCCTGCACCTCTTCCGTTTTAGTCAATACTTCATTTTCTATTTCAAAAGGAAACTGAAAAGAATTTAACACAAAGGCTGATTCAAGATAAAGATTTTCACAAAAGTATGGTTCATCTTCTAACAATTCATCTTCTTTCTCTTCTGTAGTTGCAAAGGTAAAGGTTTCTAAAACTAAAGCTATATCATACCCTAAGGGTACTACCTCATTACCCTTGGGAATGAGAAACTCAAAAGTAGGAGGCTGCACCTCTATATTAAATATGCTGGCTGCTAAATGGAATTGTGGAGAGTCAAGCTCAGCATGTGCATTGGTATTGTGAAATCTGCACCAGCTTTTTAGTGATGTATTGGCCATTTGGATGTCAGCCGCTTGTTTTACATCATGATTATCTATATTCTCAAAAGGAGAAGCTAGGGTACCATTGTTTGGTCCAGTGTTCCATGTTTTGGGTGGCCTAGGCTGATTATGATTTCTGTTATTATTACCCCAGGCCCTATTATCTATCACTGGCCCTTTATTTTGCATTGGTTGCCCTTAGTTATGACTTTGATGCTGATTATAGTTTTGGCTCTGGTTTAAACATTGGCCTTGGCTCTTATTTTGGTTATGGCTTTGATTATAGTTCTGATTGTAATGTTGATTTTGATTTGAACTATAGTTCTGATTTTGGCCTTGGTTATAATTTTGATTTTGATTGTATCCTTGATTACCTCTTCCATAGAGGTTCTCGTTTCTTAGTTGTGTTACTTCAATGGTCAATCTTTTCAAATGTGTAGTGATCTCTTTGATTTCTTCCCTTTCCTCTTGTGCTTTTGCCACAGTTGTATCCCTAGGGGGTTGGAAGAAAGGCTAACCATTATTTCGACTATTATTAGAAGTGTTACTTGTGTAAGGAGCTATGGCTTGGATTGGGGTAGGACTATACACAGGTGTGTAAGAAGGAACCAGATTTAGTAATGGAGTGTGATGCATAGGGACTCCATTCCAGGGTTGTGCCTGATTTTGCATCCCAAAATTTCCTCCATTAACAAATGGGCTACAAGTTGTATGCCTCATCTCTTGGTTTACTGAGGCTGCCTCTTTATAGGCTTTGGATATTGAATCTATGTCAGGTTTTCTTTTGACAAACATGGCGGTTAAAGGATCCAAGGCAGCATAGTACATGGCTAACAAGGTATCATCATCTATTGTGTAAGGGGCTACCAGCCTAGAGTAGGCCTTTTGAAATCTATCATTGAAATTATCAATTAGCTCTCCCTCACCTCTTTTTATGGTAGCCAATTTGTGATACAGGATGCAAGGATCAATGGGTCCTCTAAATCTTGACAGAAATGCTTCTTCCAAAAGTGACCAAGAAGAAATGTAACCATTGGGTAAGTTTACATACCAGTTAGATGCTTGTTCATTAAAGGTGTAGGCAAACAATCTACACACCACGTCCTCGTGCTCTAATCTAGCCCTAAAGCATGCTTCCTTGAATATTCTAATGTGGTCTTCTGGATCTTGGTGTAACTGATATTTAGGACATCTTTTCCAGATTTTTGGGCATCTCATTGTAATCATTGAAGTGTATGGGAGACTGGACATTGAAATAAGCCATTGTGGGTGCTTGAGCTTGACTTGAACCTATACAAATACCTAGATTTATCAGTGGGGGAGGATCTCTAGGAGGACTAGGACCTCTAGGAGTACCTGAACCAAGATTTAGAAATCTAAATAGTGATCTATCAGGACTCACAATGTTACGGATGTTAAAAGGTGACCCAGGAGGTGTTCCAGATGAACTCCCTGCTTGCGATATTTTAGGATTCCAAATCAAAGGGCTCTTACTTTGCCTTGTATCAGATAGTTGCACAAAAATATCCCCTGAACTAGATCTAGACCTGGTCACTCTATCACTGTTATTAGCCAGTTTGAAATAAACCCTAACTCAAGTTAGGCCCTCCTTCTAGCGCCAAAGATTGTTGATGATTGTTTTGATGCAATCATAACAACTAGTTAAAATTCACATAAAATGAACCAAAACTGACTTGAAAGATATGAAGGAATTGGTTAAGATTCACTTAATCCCAAGTTTAATATGGTCAGGTCTTGACCTGTTGGGAAATTCAGTTGGTCAATGTGAAGCTATAATGTTCAAGGGGCCTTACGTAGTTTAGGGTTTCTTGTTGGTTTACTGGACTCAAATTATGCAAAAGATCAATAAATGTCAATATGTTGTTCATTCCCTTTTCATAAAATATTTACTATACTGCAAAACTTTTGAATGGTCTTCTTGAATTATTGCAACTTTCCTCTCTTAAATATTTATGAAAACTGTCTTCTTTAAACTTAGTTATACATGCTTTTCAAATGTGAGACAATTTCCTTTAGATTTCTACATTTTAAGCTAAGTATTTTCAGATGGGTTGGGAAAAGTTAGAAAGATCTAATCTCAACTTCATTCACTCTATTTGAAGGATCTAATTGTTCTGTTATGCACTTTATAAATCATACAGTAACTTGATCAAATCCACAGATAAAACCTTAAATGTATATTCTGAGCATTTTCACAAACATACACCTAAGATTGCAAGCTCTAAGAGAAAATGTTTCAAACACAATGAAGAGCAAGAAAACACTTAGAAGATAGATGCAAAATTCTAGATTCAATTGTATTAGAAACAGATAGTCATATAAGATTTACAATGTCTGAATGACTCTTAGCTTCAATGATCAAACTACAGAAAACTTACAAGCTTTACAGATATAGTAAGGAAGCCAGATGTTCCATGCATTCCTTATTGCAGACACAGGAGACCTCCTTCTTCTACTTCTAAACTAAAAGGTCCCTCTATTCTAAATGTTACTTCTACAAATTCCTGCTGCTACAAATCTCTATGTAGCCCCTGTGTAAAGTATTACAGTGTATCAAGGCACAATATATAGACCCTGATTGTCCTCAATCCAGCTCAAAAAAACCTAATTTAAACCTTGGTTCAAACCTCTGGTTACAACAATAAATGCTGGTGAACCAGTCTCCCAAAATATCTCTGAGTACACATCAAATCTTGGTAGAATATGGCCTTCTGAAAACCTTAGCAGTTCAAAAACAACTTCTGTTGTCTACTGTAATAATGTCTTCAGCTACATTTTGTCTTCATCATTGAAGACCCTTGACTTCCTCACCCATCATCCTTATCTTTCTCTGCTCCTGAAATCTGATTTCCTCCTCTGTGATGTCACCACCATTAAGTTTCAGCTACCTTCCTCAACTACAAACCTACAAAAAAAGATAAGCAATAAGTATCATTTCACTTAATAAATAGTAGGAAGAAAAAAAGTTGCCAAATCTAGTCGTGACTGTGTGAACGCAAGTATCGGGCCGTAATGATGCAGAGGTAAGGTAGAGATTGAAGAAGTTCACTTAACTTTCTCCAAAAGGTATACAAGGTGTTTGTGTTTACAAGCCTCACAAGGCTGCTCTAGGAATCAACTTAGCCTAGGATCACCCTCTAGTGTCATCCTTTAGACTATTCACCACTCACTTTGGGGAGTCACAGCTCAACCCAACTTAGAAGCACAACCCACCTTTAAGAGCCCAACATCTACTACCAATACCCCTACCAACATAGGTAACAACATCCATTTACTATACACTTATCTTTGATATGCATGGGACAAGGTCACTGACCAATAAACTATATTTTACTTCCAAACACAACAGTGGACAGCAAACTGAGTATGACTGTCAAAAAACAAGGTTCTAGGTTGACTCATTCCTTGGAACCTAAACATTGATCAAACCCTCAATAACCTTTCATAGGTCTCAAATGACCATCAGTGCCTAATACAAACCAAATACCAAATGTGAAAAGAAACCAATTTCTTACATGCAGACTCACACTATACTATACAAGACAGGGGATAGCAAATCACTAGGTGGTTGTTCTATGACAGTGTCAACATGACAGTTTTATCCTTTGTGAATAACAAGAATAGTAATGACTCCTTATCAACAAGATCTCCACACCAATTTAACATACACCTACCCAAGGTCATGAAATCACTGACCAATACCTTACTCCTGCATTTATCCTGACTAGAAAAACCTTGACTGTCTATGACTGTCACAAGAAGACAGCATTTCAAGAAGGTTAACTCTATAGTCAAAGAGATATTTAAGACCACCTTATATGTTTATAACTCCACATGTCCTACACCACTAAATCCATATTCAAATCCTCATCAAAATATGTACTTTCATCCACACATGTAGTACCGTACCGTACTGTAGGTGCTTGAAGACAGTAAACTATCTTTTCCTTGATGATAAGGGTCTAAATTGTAAGAAATGAAGAAGGAAATGCATCTATTATGCCTACACAAGATATACCAAGTCCTATACTGGTCAATCTCCACCAGCAAACATAGATTCTACTTTGAATTTGTCAAAACAAATCGCTGTCTTCACTGTCATAAAACAGCCCTCCTCCAATTTCTCAACTAGTCACTAAAGAGACTAGCTAGATACATGCCTTACATTCTACAAAGAAGGAGTTAAACTGCCAACCAAAAGAAAACATTACATCTACTTTATCTTCCTCCATCCCACCTAGAAATGGGCGTCCATCATCAGAGGGTAGAGGAAGAATTAAGCATTTTATCAACAAACCCTAGCAATGGAGGGTTAGAAACCAATCTGCAGATAATGGAATCAAACAAAACAATGCAAATGTTTCAAAAGCTCTAAACCAATGCAAATGAAAGGTAACTCGATCCACTCCAATGATTCTTAGACCATGATCCCTCTACAGTCCGTACCAGTCATACAAGGTGGCTGCTTTCACAAAAAAACATAAAAAAATAGTTTTTTCTTTATGAAACTCCTCCTTTCTATATCTTCTTGGCATGATTTTACAGATTCAAGTTTATAGGAAGTTTCTAAAACTCTTGCACTTCCTATTTGTCCATACAACTGCCTAGGAAGGCAAAAAATTGATGGAAAAGGTAGTTGTTTCATAAAAAAATAAGTTTCTAAAGAACAATCCTAGAAAATAGGTCTAAGATAACTCCAATTTAGACTAGTCAAACAAATGACTAAGTCTTTTATTTCAACACAAGAAAATGGATTTCAAAGCCTTAGAGGTATGAAAATTAACTAGGAAAATCAACACAAAACTATGGAGCTCCTGCACCATACTCCCCCTGTAGGAAGAACTCAAGTCCGTTGAGTTGCCAACTATTGAATTGTTATTCCATGCTTCAAGATATCTGCTTCAGTCATCCAGGTGGCCTCTGAATTAGGAAGATCCTTCCATTTCACCAAGTAGTCCTTATAGACACCTCTCTGAGTCTTCTTGATAACCTTGGAATCCAGAATGCACTCCAACTGTAAAGGTTTTCTTGGAGGCAAATCCTTGATCCAATCAGCATCTTCAGCCACCACATTTGATCCACTTTCATCAGGGAATGGAGGTCTGAAAGGAAAAAGATCACAAACATTGAAAATTGGAGAGATACCCAGGCCATCTGGTAGCTCAATCTCATATACATTTGGACTGAATTTGTGCACTATCCTGCATGGCCCAATCTTCTTCATCAGGAGTTTAGTTAGCTGACCCTTTGGCAACCTCTCTTTCCTTAGATATGCCATGACTAAGTCACCAACTTTGAACTGTACCTCTCTTTTCTTCAAATCTGCCTTTTCTTTGTACTTTGTGACTGATTTTTCTAGTTGCAACTTGACTTGATCATGAACTGTTTTCATGGAGGCAGCAAACTCTTCACCAAGTGCACTCCTTCTATCCCAACCTTGGAGATCCTTCAGCTCAAGTGGCCCTCTTGGATGAAAGCCATAAACTATCTCAAAAGGACTTTTACCAGTGCTCCTATTCCGTGAATAATTGTAGGCATATTCAGCTTGACTGATAACCAAGTCACATGCCAAACCATGCTACTTTGTAAGGCACCTTAGAAGGTTTCCAAGAGACCTGTTAACCACCTCAGTCTGACCATTAGTTTGTGGATGGTAGGCTGATGAAAAGGACAACTGTGTGCCCAGCTTCTTCCACAAGGTCCTCCAGAAGTGACCTACAAACTTAGAATCTCTGTCAGTTACAATGGACAATGGTAAACCATGTATCCTTACTACCTCTCTGAAAAATAGACCTGCAACATGAGATGCATCATTTGTGCATTTACATGGCACAAAATGAGCCATCTTGCTGAACCTATCAACAATGACAAACACACTATCCACCCCTCTGGCTGTCCTAGGTAACCCAAGCACAAAATCCATGTTGATACTTTCCCAAGGTCTGTTGGGAATGGGAAGGGGCTGGTATAGACCTGCATTTGAAGACACACCTTTGGCTCTTTGATTGATTGCACAACTAGCTACATATTTTCTCACATCTGATTGCACCTTTGGCCAAAAATTGAACCTTGTGACTTGTTCTAGTGTCTTATCCAAGCCAAAATATCCTCCTAAAGAACCATTATGCTTCTCCTTGATGATGTTGTCCTGCATAGAGCACTTAGGGACACACAACAAATTGCCCTTAAACAAGAGGCCTTCCTGCAAAACAGAATCTGCATACTCTCCATGGAATGTGTTAGCCAAGTTCACACAAACATCATAAGCCTCTTTGAAATCAGAATCTTCTTTATACAGCTCTTTTAAATAGTTAATACCCCTGCTTTCTAACTGAATTTCATGAACAAGAAGCAACCTCCTACTCAATGCATCAGCCACCTTATTAGAGACACCTCTTTTGTGCTTAATTGTGAAAGTATAAACTTGTAGCTGTTCCATCCATTTAACATGTCTATGGTTCAATTTTTCTTGACTGTTTAGAAAGCTTAAAGCATGATTGTCAGTAAATACAATAAATTCCTTGGGCAACAAATAATGTCTCCATTTCTTAAGAGCTTGCACCATTGCATAGAGTTCTAAGTCATAGGTAGAATACCTTTGCTTGGCTTCATTCAACTTTTCTGAAAAGAATGCCACTGGATGTCCTTCTTGGCTAAGAACAACTCCAATAGCTTGCTAACTTGCATCACACTCAACAACAAATACCTTGTCAAAATCAGGGAGTACTAAGGTAGGTAACTCAACCACCTTTGTTTTCAACAAGTCAAAACTATCATTAGCTTCCTTTGTCCACTGGAATCTACATTTGACTCCACCCTTGATGGTGTTGAGGATGGGAGCACTAATGTGACTGAAACCTCTGATAAACTTCTTATAGAAAGTCACCAATCCATGGAAACTTCTCACATCTCCCACTGTTTTTGGGGTAGGCCAACTAAGAATAGCCTCAACCTTAGAGGGATCCATCTTCAAACAACCATTAGAAATGACAAATCCCAACTATACAAGTTCAGTTTTCATGAACTCACATTTGTCTAAGTTGATCATCAACTTGTGCTCATGCAACTTCTCCAACACCTAACCAACATGCTTCACATGGTCTTCCCTTGTCCTGCTGAAGATTAGTATGTCATCAAGATAAACAATAACAAATTTACCAATGAATTCAACTAATACCTCATTCATCAGGTGCATAAATGTACTTGGCGCATTGTTAAGACCAAATGGCATAACAAGCCATTCATAAAGACCTTCATAGGTCTTGAAAGCAGCCTTCCATTCATCTCCCTGTCTGATCCAGATTTGATGATATCCAGATTTCAAATCAATCTTTGAGTAATAGCATGATCCTCCCAGGTAATCCAAGAGATCTTTAATCCTTGGCATTGGAAATCTGTATCTTATGGTGATTTTGTTTATGGCCCTGGAATCCATGCATAGTCTCCACTTTCCATCCTTCTTAGGAGCAAGTACACTAGGAACTGCACAGGGACTTAGACTCTTCCTAATCAGCCCTTTCTCCAAGAGATCTTGAATTTGCCTTGCCACCTCTTCATTTTGCTGTGGAGTCAACTTGTATGCAGCATTGTTAGGCAATGTAGCACCAGGTATTAAGTCAATTTGATGACTAATAGCCCTCATAGGTGGTAAGGAGTTGGGAACTTCCTCTACCATAAGGTCTTGATACTTATCCAGAAGTTGCTGTACTTCCAATGGAATCTCCTTCTATTTTTGATCTTGCTGATCTGATCCACTCTTGGGCTTCATGATCAAGGCATACCCCTGGTTGTCATTCTCCTTCAAGATGTTTAGGAACTCATTTCCATTCACCAACATGACACTATTGTTATTTTCCTTTCCCCTGGGTTGCTCTAACAAAGGATCCATTTTGAATGGCCTTCCATTCTTGGTGATGACATAAGTGTTCTTCTCACCATCATGCTGAGCTTTAACATCATACTGCCATGGACGGCCAAGAAGCAGGTGACATGCATCCATAGGGATGATTTCACATAGTACTTTGTCCTTGTAGTCACCAATTGCAAATTCAACCCAAGCTTGTTCCTCCACCATGAAACTTTGATTCTTGTTCAACCAAGAAATCTTGTGAGGACTGATATGAGGCAACCTCTTCAACTTGTACTTCTCAACCATCTCAGTGGATACCACATTCTCAGTAGACCCTGAATCCACTATGATTTTGCAAAGTTTCCCATAGGCTAGGCCTTGGGTTCTGAAAAGATTCTTTCTCTGAGGAGGCTCTTGCTTCAATGGCATCTTCAACATAGACCTTTTTATCATCATACTTTCTCCATCTAGAATAGGTGCAGCACTTCCCATTGGTGAATTTACACTTTCACAGTCATCATGTTTCACTAACTGATTTCTCTTCCCACTGTCATGAGAGCTGCTGGCTTTCCCTGGACATTTGTTCATTGTATGGCCAACTTGCTTGCAGCCATAACATCTTCTAGTGAAGACTCCTGGTCCTCTACCACCTCCATCATTTCTGCCTCTGCCATTATGACTTCTACCACCTCTGAAACCTCCTCTATGCTCTATTGCTGATTGTGTTTCTTGCTGGCTGTTATTTTCAGTTTTGTTGAACTGTCCACGACCAAAATTGCCTCTACCTCTTTGATTTCTGCCACCTCTACCTCTGGTACTTTGATCACCCTTCCTTCTTATCTTTTCCTTAGCTCTGGAGGCCAAAAGGAAACATTCATCCACTATCTTTGGTAACACCAAACTTATCTCATCTTGCAGATTGTATTTCAGTCCATTCAGGTATCCAGCCACCATCCCTTTTTCATATTCATTATGATTGGCCCTCATATTGAGTCTATGAAATTCTTCGGTGTAGGCAGCCACATCCATGTCTTTTTGTCTCAAATTCTAAAATCTCCTTATGATTTGAATCTCATAGTCAGGTGGCATGAATTTGCTTCTGAGCATAGCCACCATTCTGCTCCATTTAGTGATGGGACTCTTCCCAATCTTCTCCCTCTCATTCTGCATATAGTTCCACCACACAAGTGCAGAACCTCTTAGCCTTGTCTTGGCAAATTTGACCTTTTTGCTGTCATTGAACTCCTTGTAATCAAAGAAGTTGCACATAGCTTCTATCCAGTGGGTGAGAACATCTCCATCCAACTTGCCATGGAAGCTAGGCACCTCCATCTTGGGATCACCACTGTCTCCATGAGCACCCTTAAGTGCATTCAAGAAGGCTTTCTGATCTACAGACATATCCTACTCCTACAGATCTTCTTCTGCCTCTGTTTCTTCATTTGTGTCTGAAGAACTTCCTTCTTCTTTGGTCTTGCCGTTAGACTTCTTCTCTTCCTGTAATTTTGCTTCTTGAAGTCGTGCTTCAACCATTTCTTCCACCAACTTCTTGATGGCATCTTGACTCATTGTCTTGGGAGGCATTGTACTAGCCTCTGCTATAATTTCCTCTTCTGACATACACTTGCTTCCAATCAGAATATTAGCTCTGATACCAATATGATGCAGAGGTAAGGTAGAGATTGAAGAAGTTCACTCAACTTTCTCCAAAAGGTATACAAGGTGTTTGTGTTTACAAGCCTCACAAGGCTGCTCTAGGAATCAACTTCACCTAGGATCACCCTCTGGTGTCATCCTAAACTATTCACCACTCACTTTGGGGAGTCACAGCTCAACCCAACTTAGAAGCACAACCCACCTTTAAGAGCCCAACATCTACTACCAATACCCCTACCAACATAGGTAACAACATCCATTTACTATACACTTATCTTTGATATGCATGGGACAAGGTCACTGACCAATAAACTATATTTTACTTCCAAACACAACAGTGGACAGCGAACTGAGTATGACTGTCAGAAAACAAGGTTCTAGGTTGACTCATTCCTTGGAACCTAAACATTGATCAAACCCTCAATAACCTTTCATAGGTCTCAAATGACCATCAGTGCCTAATGCAAACCAAATACCAAATGTGAAAAGAAACCAATTTCTTACATGCAGACTCACACTGTACTATACAAGACAGGGGACAGCAAATCACTAGGTGGTTGTTCTATGACAGTGTCAACATGACAGTTTTATCCTTTGTGAATAACAAGAACAGTAATGACTCCTTATCAACAAGATCTCCACACCAATTTAACATACACCTACCCAAGGTCATGAAATCACTGACCAATACCTTACTCCTACATTTATCCTGATAGAAAACCTTAACTGTCTATGACTGTCACAAGAAGACAGCATTTCAAGAAGGTTAACTCTATAGTCAAAGAGATATTTAAGACCACCTTATATGTTTATAACTCCACATGTCCTACACCACTAAATCCATATTCAAATACTCATCAAAATATGTACTTTCATCCACACATGTAGTACTGTATCGTACTGTAGGTGCTTGAAGACAGTAAATTGTCTTTTCCTTGATGATAATGGTCTAAATTGTAAGAAATGAAGAAGGAAATGCATCTATTATGCCTGCACAAGATATACCAAGTCCTATACTGGTCAATCTCCACCAACAAACATAGATTCCACTTTGAATTTGTCAAAACAAATCGCTGTCTTCACTGTCATAAAACAGCCCTCCTCCAATTTCTCAACTAGTCACTAAAGAGACTAGCTAGATACATGCCTTACATTCTGCAGAGAAGGAGTTAAACTACCAACCAAAAGAAAACATTACATCTACTTTATCTTCCTCCATCCCACCTAGAAATGGGTGTCCATCATCAGAGGGTAGAGGAAGAATTAAGCATTTTATCAACAAACCCTAGCAATGGAGGGTTAGAAACCAATCTGCAGATAATGGAATCAAACAAAACAATGCAAATGTTTCAAAAGCTCTAAACCAATGCAAATGAAAGGTAACTCGATCCACTCCAATGATTCTTGACCATGATCCCTCTACAGTCCGTACCAGTCGTACAAGGTGGCTGCTTTCACAAAAAAAACATAAAAAAATAGTTTTTTCTTTATGAAACTCCTCCTTTCTATATCTTCTTGGCATGATTTTACAAATTCAAGTTTATAGGAAGTTTCTAAAACTATTGCACTTCCTATTTGTCTGTACAACTGCCTAGGAAGGCAGAAAATCGATGGAAAAGGCAGTTTTTTCATAAAAAATAAGTTTCTAAAGAACAGTCCTAGAAAATAGGTCTAAGATAACTCCAATTTAGACTAGTCAAACAAATGACTAAGTCTTTTATTTCAACACAAGAAAATGGCTTTCAAAGCCTTAGAGGTATGAAAATTAACTAGGAAAATCAATACAAAACTATGGAGCTCCTGCACCATGTAAATCTGGGAAAATCACGTCCAAAAAATGCATATATAGCGTCCAAAATAGTCGGGTCAACCATCGTTGACCGAAAATATGCATTCAGGCTCCAAAATGCTTCAAATTTCTATCGCTTCATTTTCCCGCCCATTTCCTTGTTTTAATCCATGTATATCCAATATACAAGCCAGGCGTTATACATCCATTTAATCAGATTTAAATCCTCCTTTCAATTCCGTGTTGTATGTAGCGCTTGTATCTTTACAATGTATGCCGGTTTGTATATCGCAATATACAAACGCAAAATATACAAGCACCTAACTCTATTTTATAACTTTCTCAGTTCTGCCTGTAGTTAGGGTAAAATTGCAAATCAGGGCAAATGAATAAATAGCAATGATAAAAACCCTAGCAATGCACAATGAAGCACAAGACAACATGAAAATCAAAATAACAAATGTAAGTGCAAACCGATCTCCACGCTATGCTCGATTTATCTCCATTGCTCTTCTCCACCTCGCATGAGCATGCAATATTTTGAAGGATTATTGTTGGAGGAATGTTGGGTGCTCATTTCTGCAGCATAACATTAAGATGAAGATGCTAGAATGAAGGATGCAAAGGCTCTAATGATATTTCAACAGCATGTGGATACTTGAGGATCAATGCATGCTAATGATAATTTGGCAGAATAATGTTACTTGAAGCTCAATGCATGCTAATGGCTTATGAGGGGGTTGATTTATAGGAAAGGCTTGGTTCCAATGGACGGCTGAGATTAAAAAGCTAATTGATTGATGTGGACGGCTAGGATTGATTCGATTATCCCACTCTTCAAGGGAGTTGCAATCATTTGACAAGTGTCAAGGAGGATAGGGCTCATGTGTGCTTGTGTACATAAAAAGTACTACATATGAAAGATATTAAATAAAAAGCTGTAGTACCACTTATCTTTTTTAAATGAAAGAGGCACACATGTCTGCTAAATGATAAGATAAATTAATTAAATAAATAAGATTTATTTAATTAATTGGAAAGTTGGCTTATGATGAGAACTTAATTCAAATAAAATATTTGAATTAGTTGGGATATGAGTTGGATATTAATTAAATAAATAAAATTTATTTAATTAATTGGCTAAGTAGGATAAGGATGGGATTGAATGGGATTTTAATTAAATAAATAAAATTTATTTAATTAATTGGCTAATGGAATAAGTGGGGTTAAGAGTGGGGTGCTGGATATGAATATTATTGATAGGAAGAATTGATGATGATAAGGATTTGACTTTGATTGAATGTTGATGGAGTGGATTGTTTTGGATGATATGATTAGTTTTATTGCTTGGATTTTTCGTTGGATATTGATTTTTTTTTGTTTTTGGAATATTTTGATTTTTTTTATATTTTTTTTGGATATTTTGATTTTTTTTTGTATTTTTGAATGTTTTGAAATGTCAATGGATTTACAATTTGGGTAGCCTTGAGCCTAATACCAATGGCAAGGGAGGACCAAGTCTAGGTGCAAGGATGGATGTAGGATGGAGAAAAGGATGGGCTCATAGTAAATGGGATGAAAGGCTCATGATAGATGGATAGATAAGAGGATGGAAGACTCATGATAAATGGATAGATGGGATAGGCCATATAAGGTATGTATGCATGCCTCATGATAAACGGATAGGTAGGCTATAGTGGAAAGCTTCATGATAAACAGATGAGGATAAGCTATAAGATGGAAAGCTTGTGATAAGGATACGCCATAGTGGATGGATCATAAGAGAGCTAGGATGTGATCTCCAAAGGCTATGTTGCATCGGAAGAACTCGCCCCATTCTAGGTGGTAATGCTTAGGATTCTTTGCATGATACATGATGGATTTTAAATGGTGCTTATGATGATGGGATGACATAATGGATTGGTTTAAATGGGATAGATAAATGGTCAATGGATAGGCCTTGGTTTGGAAAGAAGGTATGTCAAGATATATCCAAACATGTTTCAACATTTTGCCCCTATGTCTTTATCAAAATCAAAAGGGGGGAAGGATGGATTAATGGGTTCAATAGGATAGGCACGTTTATGTAATGGCTAAGGATGGTAGGATGGTATGGTAATGGTAGGACATGATAGGATGGAAAATGATATAATGGGATAGATAGTTTGGAAATGGATAGGTTGGATGAGACAGTGTGCCCCCAAGTGTAAGTGACATAGAAGATCAACCTACACATGACGCCTATTTGCTAGGTTTTCATCATGGTACTTATCCAAGGCGCCTGTTTACCAAGTTTTCACCGTTGGACGAAGGACTTTCTCT
Organism: Cunninghamia lanceolata; assembly: GCA_027924645.1. Taxonomy (NCBI): domain Eukaryota; kingdom Viridiplantae; phylum Streptophyta; class Pinopsida; order Cupressales; family Cupressaceae; genus Cunninghamia; species Cunninghamia lanceolata. The sequence continues at coordinate 2,313,867 of BSBN01000609.1, forward strand.
TTACTTTTTTTTTTTTTTCTTTTTTTTCTTTTTTGCTTTTAGATGGGTTGACAATTACACATGGCGTCTGTTTGCCAGGTTTTCACCATGGTAATGGATAGGAGGGACTCAAGTGTCTAGTGCTATGAATGTTGGTAGTCCCATTGGATATGGATGTTATCGCATGGGCCATGTCATTATGCTCATCGATGTTGATAAGGGATTGCATGGATGGGAGATGGATTAGGTTGATAATAGATTATAATGTGGAATTATGGTAGGATAGGCTAGTGGCTTATGGTGTGGATTTATATAGGCTTATGGAATGAAGATGGATGAAAGGCTTATGTAAAAGCATGGACCATAGGAAGGTGGTGGGGAAGATTTGTAGGATAATGGATGGAAGATGGGGAGATGTAGTTATGTGGAGGTGCTATGGAGTGGAAGGGAACCATGACCAACAATTGCACACATCGTGATAAACATTGGAGCTTTTGATTGGATGGTGGTGTAGGAAGCAATGAAGATTTTTGCTTGGGAGATGGTTGATGAAGTGATTTAGGAACCCACATATATTTAGTATTTTTAGTGCTTTTGCTTTGCTTGTGGGATTTTTGAAGGAAATGGAAGTTTTGGATGGAAGTAGGCTTTTGGATGGATATAGGTGATTGGGATTCTTGAAATGTGGTTGAAGATACCTCATTTGACTTGCTAGCTATTTGCTTAGGAACCCAAACCATTTTGCTTTTGGGCTTTACATTTGGAGGTAAGGGTTTAGCTGGCTTTTTAGATGAACTTTGCCTTGAGTTTGATTCTTTATGTCCTAAGGTATGAAGACCTTTCAAATTTTTAGCTTTATAAGTAGAGGCTTCAAAAAATTTTCTTTCGAATCCCATGGGGTGGGTGGAGTGGATGGAATGATTGGAAGCTTTATGCTTAGGCGATGTGTACATTTGTTGGTCATGATTAGGGTTGTAAGGATACATATAAATGATAGGTATGTTAGGTGTTGGAAGCAATGGTGGCATGGTGGATAGAGGGATATTTGGAGTTGGTAAAAGTGGAGGCAAAGTGGATGGCAGAAGGTGCATGGTCACATGCGTTTGACATTTATAGGATGATGGAGGTGAAATGGCAACATGTGTTTTGGGTAGATGATGGGGGGTGCGATGGAAAGTGGTAGGTTTAGGATGCATGAAGGGATTACCAACATCTTTAGCTTGTTTACCTTGGGGTGTGTATCCAAGGCCATATGAGCTTGGAGGGACCTTGACATGGTTTGACTCCAAAATACCTTGTTCATAAAGACCTAGACCTTTACCTTGGTAGTTCATGTTTTGGAGTATGCGATGGACTATAGGACTTGGTGTGCTTAGGGAACTAGACTTGAGCTCTTTATTGGATGGAGAAGATGAAGTGGAGGACAAAGGTTGTTGTTGTCCTAAGAAAGAAGACTCATGTATAAAGGTGGTAAGACCAATAGGACATGATGGTGAACTTGAAGTGGAATCAATAGTGGATGTGGAAGGAGGATCATTAGGATCTTGATTAGCATTGTGTTTACTAAGATCCAAGGTATTGATTTGATCTTTTATGCTTACTTGGGGGACAAGTGTCTCATCATGACAAGTGGATGTTTGCTCATTATGGATAGGGCTAGATGATGGATGACTAGGAGCAATGTGGATATCTTGCTCATGGATAGATATAGGATTATGGATAGGATCAAGGTGCTCATGGATAGCTTCTTCATAGGTATCATCTTGATCATAAAGAAGGTAAATGTTATGGATGGGTTGCATGAAAGTGTTTTGATCTTGAGTTGGACTAGGGCTTAATGTTTCCACATGCTTAGGATTAAACCTTTGACATACCTCTTGAATTGCTTGAATGGAATTGGATGACCCTTGGATAGGCTCTTGGTCAACAACATGAGAACATGATGACTCTTGACTTGGATTAATGATAGAAGACTCTTGAATAGGCTTGATGGCTTGTAGGTCACATGATGGGCTTGAAGGGTTAAGAATGTTAATTGAGGGCTCTTGGATAGGCTCAAGGATAGGTGGACCACATGATGGTATTATATGATTGGACATGACCTTTGGAAGTTCTTAGGTTGGCTCATGAATGGGTGTTTGACATGGAGGTAGTTTATTCCTAGCTAGTAGCCAATGGATCACATCCTTCGCAAGGGTATGTGTAGATGGGCAATATAATGGATGAGCAATAATAGAGGATGATGTTGTAAGCATAGGACTAGGATTTTGATTGGATGGAAGGATAATGGAGTTTGATGGATTAGGATGTGGACTAGATGGGTGTGACACATGGGATTGGGATGATGTGGCATGATTTCTTATTGTATGTTGATACACCTTGTAAACAATTGGGAAAAACATGGGGCATGTATTTGTATCATGGCCTTTGGTCCTATGGTATGCACAATAATCATGTTCATCATATGGACTTTCTTCACATGGTTTGACTTCAGGAAGTTCAATGAGTTTTGCTTCAAGCATTCTTTGTAAAACTCTCTCAGCCGCATCCTTTGGTGAAGGATTAGAATGACATGGTGATGAAGGTAATGAAGGGCTTGGTGATTTGGAAGGTTGATGGACCAATGGACTAGGGGTAGGATCACATGGTGGTGATGGGATAGGACTTGTTGGCTCATGTGTTGGCATGTGATTGGATGGTGGTGGCCACTCTAGATTGGTATCTCCCTTGTCAAAGGTTATTAGATCTGGCATAGGATAAATTGGGCTTTGATTTATGTACAAGGGACCACTTGGACTTAGATGTGCTTCTTGTTGGAAAGGTGGATTTAGATCTATCAATGGTGCTTGGTGGTCTTGTTAAAAAGGTGTACTTGGACTTACTTGATTTATGTACAAAGAGCTATTTGGACTTGCATGTTGTTCTTGTAGTATAACTTGATTGCTTTGTGGATGGGCTTGGTAGCGCATTGGAACGGTGGCATGAGGGATTGGATAAGCTCGAGGTGGATGTTCATAGGTTGATGTGGCATTGATTTGGTGGATAGGTGGATTAAGTTGATAGGAAGTGGATGGATATGACATGTGACTAGATGGATTAGGTTGGTAGGAAGTGGATGGATATGACATGTGGCTAGATGGATTAGGCTGGGAGTGAATGGCTAAGGATTGTTGTGCTTGTCGAGCTTGACTAGTGGCTAAAAGGTGTTGGACTTGGGCTATGGAGTGTTGCAGTTGAGGTGATTGGCTTGCATGGGGTTGAGCTTCTTGGATGAAGAATTGTAATATTTCAATGGCGTCTTGGTTTAGGGGTTGTAATCCTTGATAAAGATTTTGGATTAATCTTTAGAATTTGATTTTTGGGTCTTCTACCATAGACATGTTGTCACTAAGTGTTTGTCTTAAGTCCTTTTAGCAAGTGCTTGTTTAGGGATTTGGATGATGATGTGGCTTGTTTGGATGACTTGACTATGTTTGGGATGAAAGTGATTGGGTTTGAATGTTATTGGAAGAATGTGTAGGATGACTTGTCTTTATATGTTTAGGTGTTTAGAGCTTGATGTGGCAATATTCAAACAAATGATTATGCATATACACATATGAATCACTCACGCAAGACACATAAGCAAGTTGTTAGTTTGGAAGAATGTGATGATGGTTAAGCAAGCACGTGAAGACACTTCAACAAGTCCTAGTTAAGGCAAGGCCACTATCACAAGGAGGTTCTAATAAAAATCTGGGGGACCGGCACCCCACGAGCATCCAGTAAGCCACTTAAGACTTTAACTAACCCTACTAGGAGTTTAATATACACAAGGTATGCCTCTTTTCGAGTTAGCACTGTATGGTGAGCGCTAATACCGGTTAGACTTGGCTTTCGCCTTCTCCTCTGATTTTTATAGTGGACCGGATGAAAGTACTGCTTGAGGTCATTCCCTTGGGGTGGATACCAAGGAAGGCCTCTCTAAGGCTAAACAAAAGCAACACAAGTAAATGTTTTTGATCTCCAAGTTCGTGTTGGGACGCGAGGAGAGAGCATACACATTTACTTGGTCACACTCACATGGGGTTCATTAACCTTAGAAGTTCAATGTGTGGAAGACAATGCAAGGACTTGTTTGTTTTAAATCCCAAATCCAAATGTGATGAAAGACAATAGTTTTTTTTAGCCCAATTTTTTGATGTGAATTTGCAAACAATTGTTCGTTTTAATCCCAAAGTCTAAATGTGTGATCAAACAAGATTAAGAGATGAAAGATTAGAATGAATGTACCTGATACAATCGCTTTCCAATTTGCTGTGGATGTTGATGCCAATGCTGCTCCAGCTCCTTAGATGCCCTTGCAAGTCACAAAATTTGGAAAAGACTAAGTAAACTTGCACAAGAAGATGGTTATGTGAAAAAGATGAAATCTAAAAATTCTGATTAAAATTATTTGATACAATAAAATGGATTGTATAAACAGAAATTTTAGGAGATTCTAAGCAATTTGAAAAAAAGTTTCACTGAAAAACGATCAAAATTGCTCAAGTGATGTTCAAATGAAGTTTGAAATGAAGCTGAACTTTGACTGAGAAAAAAAGATGGTAAAATGATATAGTCACCTGATAAAACCTGTTTAGATGCAAAGTTCATCTTCCCAACTTTCCAAGAAGTGCTTGTTTGTGTGATTTGGCCTCCATATATGAAAGTTATGCAAGTTTGAAAAAAAACAGCTTCCTTTGGCATGCAGGAGGTACGGGCGAACCTTGGAGGTTAAGAAAAGTGCAGAGGTGATTTACTGTTAATCATAAGTGATCTCCTTTTAGCTATATGCGAACCTCTGCAGATTAAATGTGATTTGGAAAAGCACTAGATGCGAGCAGTGTAGGCTTGTAAGCGATGCGAAAGATGGCAGAGGCGATCACTGCGTGTCCAGAAGCGATCTCATATTTTAACATAGGCGAAGCCTTATAGATCAAATGCGATCGAAAGAACACCAGATGCGAACTCTGTACACTTATAAGTGATACAAAAAATCTGAAAGTGACCAATTTTGGCCTACAAGCGACCTGTATCTGCAAAATGAAAGATGCAACAGAAAGCCTAGTTCTGCAGAAGGCGATTACTGTCAGACCAAAAGCAATTAGGTTAAAGACAAAAGCGATAACTGTTTAGATAAAAGTGATCAAAATATGAGCAAAAGTGATTAGTATCTGACTAAAAGCGATCAAAATATGTGAAAAAGTGATTACTGTTAGCCCAAAGCGATCTGGAAAGTTTCAGGAGACGGAATGCAAATATTAACCATATGCGACCAAGTTTACCATATGTGATCTCTTTTTGTTCAAAAGCGAGCACTGTTTGTTTAAAAGTGAGCTAGATTTGACCATAAGCGACTGTTGTTTGCTCAAAGGTGAGCTGATTTAGCCCAAGCAACTGTTGTTTGATCAGAGGCAACCTGAATTACCAGAGGCGGATTTCTGCAGACCGGTTGTTGTTTTCTTCACCAAATGCTCCATTTTTCATCAAATTTAGGCAAATTTGTACTCAAAATTTATGGAAATGGCCTCCCAGATGCAATGGTGAGGTTATATTTGAGCTAAGAGATCATCTACATATATATTTAGCCAAATCTTTGCAAACTAGGGTTAGAAAAATGTAAATTTTTGCTACAAAAGCTTACAAAGATGAACAATTGGCGCTCCAAGAGATCTAAACTTCATAAAAATAACTCAAACAAGAGAGGTTAATTAAGAATGTGAGTCCCACCGGGCATGCCAAATGTAGATCAAAAAAATTGGATTTATAAATGGAAATGATCAAACAATTGAAATGCATAACCTAAACCCAAATAATTCAATACCTTGAAGATGCAAGATGAGCTTGATTGATTGATCAATTTGTTGTGTTGGTTGCTCGATTCCGCAGCATAACATTAAGATGAAGATACTAGAATGAAGGATGCAAAGGTTCTAATGATATTTCAACAGCATGTGGATACTTGAGGATCAATGCATGCTAATGATAATTTGGCAGAATAATGTTACTTGAAGCTCAATGCATGCTAATGGCTTATGAGGGGGCTGATTTATAGGAAAGGCTTGGTTCCAATGGATGGCTGAGATTAAAAAGCTAAATGATTGATGTGGACGGCTAGGATTGATTAGTTATTCCCACTCTTCAAGGGAGTTGTAGTCATTTGACAAGTGTCAAGGAGAATAGGGCTCATGTGTGCTTGTGTACCTAAAAAGTACTACATATGAAAGATATTAAATAAAAGGCTGTAGTACCACTTATCTTTTTAAATGAAAGAGGCACACATGTCGGCTAAATGATAAGATAAATTAATTAAATAAATAAAATTTATTTAATTAATTGGAAAGTTGGCTTATGATGAGAACTTAATTCAAATAAAATATTTGAATTAGTTGGGATATGAGTTGGATATTAATTAAATAAATAAAATTTATTTAATTAATTGGATAGTGGGATTAGGATATGATTGGAAAATTAATTAAATAAATAAAATTTATTTAATTAATTGGCTAAGTAGGATAAGGATGGGCTTGAATGGGATTTTAATTAAATAAATAAAATTTATTTAATTAATTGGCTAATGGAATAAGTGGGGTTAAGAGTGGGATTTAGGACAAAATGCTACATGATGTCTAAGTGATGTATTTGACTAGGTGTTGCTAGACATGAACAAATTTGGGACAAATTTTCCTATCAATAATAAGGAGGTTCTAGTGAAAATCCAGGGAACCGGCACCCCACGAGCATCCAGCAAGTCACTTAAGACTTTAACTAACCCTACTAGGAGTTTTAATATACACAAAGGTACACCTCCTTTCGAGTTAGCACTGTATGGTGAGCGCTAATATCGGTTAGACTTGGCTTTCGCCTTATCCTCTGATTTTTATAGCGGACCGGATGAAAGTACCGCTTGAGGTCATTCCCTTGGGGTGGATACCAAGGTAGGCCTCTCTAAGGCTTAACAAAAGCAACACAAGTAAATATTTTTGATCTCCAAGTTTGTGTTAGGACGCGAGGAGAGAGCATACACGTTTACTTGGTCACACTCGCATGGGGTTCATTAACCTTAGAAATTTAATGTGTGGAAGACAATTCAAGAACTTGTTTGTTTTAAAGCCCAAATCTAAATGTAATGAAAGACAATGGTTCGTTTTAAGCCCAATTTCAATGGTATGATTACAAACAAGTTGTTCGTTTTAAGCCTAAAATCCAAATGTGTGATTCAAACAATGATTAAGATGGAAGATTAGAATGAGTGCACCTGATACAATCACTTTCCAATTTGCTATAGATGTTGATGCCAATGCTGCTCCAGCACCTTGGATATGCCTACAAGTCACAAAAATCAGAAAAGACCAACTAAACTTGCACAAGAAGATGGTTATGTGAAAAAGATGAAATCTAAAAATTCTAATTAAAATGATCTGATACAAGAGAATAGATTACATAAACAAAAAGTTCAAGAGATTCTAAGCAATTTGAAAAAAAAATTCGCTGAAAAATGATCAAAATTGCTCAAGTTATGCTCAAATGAAGTTTGTAATGAACTTGAACTTTGACTGATAAAAAAGCCTAAAAATGGTACAGTCACCTAATAAAAGTGGTATAGTTGTGAAGTTTGTCCTCCCAGCTTTCCAACAAGTGCTTTTTTGTGCGATTTGGCTTGCGTATGTGAAAGTTATACAAGTTTGAAAAAAATAGCTTCCTTTGGCATGCAGGAGGTACGGGTGAACCTTGGCGGTTAAGAAAAGTGTAGAGGTGATTTACTGTTAATCATAAGTGATCTCCTTTTAGCTATATGTGAACCCCTGCAGATTAAATGCGATTTGGAAAAGCACTATATGCGAGCAGTGTAGGCTTGTAAGCGATGCGAAAGATGGCAGAGGCGATCACTGCGTGTCCAGAAGTGATCTCATATTTTAACACAGGCGAACCCTTGTAGATCAAATGCGATTGAAAGAACACCAAATGTGAACTCTGTACACTTATAAGTGATGCAAAAAATCCAAAAGTGACCAATTTTGGCCTACAAGCGACCTGTATCTGCAAAATGAAAGATGCAACAGAAACCCTAGTTCTGTAGAAGGCGATTACTGTCAGACCAAAAGCGATTAGGTTAAAGACAAAAGCGATTATTGTTTAGATAAAAGTGATCAAAAAATGAGCAAAAGAAATTAGTATCTGACTAAAAGTGATCAAAATATGTGAAAAAGTGATTACTGTTAGCCCAAAAGTGATCTGGAAAGTTTCAAGAGACAGAATGCAAATATTAACCATATGCGACCAAGTTTACCATATGCAATCTCTTTTTGTTCAAAAGTGAGCACTGTTTGTTTAAAAGCAAGCTAGATTTGACCATAAGCTACTACTGTTTGCTCAAAGGTGAGCTGATTTAGCCCAAGCGACTGCTGTTTGATCAGAGGCGACCTGAATTACCAGAGGCGGATTTCTGCAGACCGGTTGTTGTTTTCTTCACCAAATGCTCCATTTTTCATCAAATTTAGGCAAATTTGTACTCAAAATTTATGGAAACGGCCTCCCGGACGTAATGGTGAGGTTATATTTGGGCTAAGAGATCATCTACATACATATTTAGCCAAATCTTTACAAACTAGGGTTAGAAAAATGCAAATTTTTGCTACAAAAGCTTACAAAAATGAACGATTGGCGCTCCAAGAGATCTAAACTTCATAAAAACAACTCAAACAAGAGAGGAATCAAGGACGTGAGTCCCACCAGGCGTGCCAAATGTAGTTAGGGTAAAATTGCAAATCAAGGCAAATGAATAAACAACAATGATAAAAACCCTAGCAATGCACAATGAAGCACAAGACAACATGAAAATCAAAATAACAAATATAAATGCAAACTGATCTCCATGTCAAACTCGATTTATCTCCATTGCTCTTCTCCACCTCATATGAGCATGCAAGATTTTGAAGGATTATTGTTGGAGGAATGTTGGGTGCTCATTTCTGCAGGATAACATTAAGATGAAGATGCTAGAATGAAGGATGCAAAGGCTCTAATGATATTTCAACAGCATGTGGATACTTGAGGATCAATGCATGTTAATGATAATTTGGCAGAATAATGTTACTTGAAGCTCAATGCATGCTAATGGCTTATGAGGGGGTTGATTTATAGGAAAGGCTTGGTTCCAATGGACGGCTGAGATTAAAAAGCTAATTGATTGATGTGGACAGCTAGGATTGATTCGGTTATCCCACTCTTCAAGGGAGTTGTAGTCATTTGACAAGTGTCAAGGAGGATAGGGCTCATGTGTGCTTGTGTACATAAAAAGTACTACATATGAAAGATATTAAATAAAAGGTTGTAGCACCACTTATCTTTTTTAAATGAAAGAGGCACACATGTCGGCTAAATGATAAGATAAATTAATTAAATAAATAAGATTTATTTAATTAATTGGAAAGTCGGCTTATGATGAGAACTTAATTCAAATAAAATATTTGAATTAGTTAGGATATGAGTTGGATATTAATTAAATAAATAAAATTTATTTAATTAATTGGCTAATGGATAAATGCGATTAAGAGTGGGATTTAGGACAAAATGCTACATGATGTCTAGGATAATGTTTTAACAAGGTGTTGTAGGACATGGACAAAGTTGGGATAAATTTGGGTGTCTACACCGCCTAATGTATAAATGTATGTATCTTTTAGATATTCAATTCGGACGTGATACAAGCATTTAACCAAATTCAACTTCCCTTTTTGATTCCGTGTTGTATGTATGTTACTTTGTATCTTCCGATATACACTTGGGTTTGATACAAGCATTAAATCAGTTTTAATTTTCTCTTTGATTCCGCCTAATGTATACTTCGATGCATATTGGCTTGTATCCCTCGATATACATTCAGACGTGATACAACGAAATAACCACCTTTAAATTTGCCTCTGAGTTCCACAATGTATATGACTCAATGCATCCTTTGCTTGTATATCCCCTAAATACAAGCAAACTCGATATACAAGTGGTGGGGTCCCACTCACCTTCCTCTTTTGTATGTCTTTTTCGGACCTCAAATTTTATACACCACATTTTATTCACCTGCCAAGTCCGTGCAATGCACATAGTGCAATGTATATCCCAATATACAATTTGGACGTAATACATTGGTTTAACCCGATTTTGAACTCTTTGGATTCTGGCTTGTATGTTTAACCTTCCATATCGGTTTGTATATTAGAAATATACAAACGCAAAAATATACAAGCATTTTCACCTTTTTAATTTCTCTTTCGAGTCCACATTACGTATGCTATTTTGTATCTTTCGATATGCATTGTTTAAAGCGTACATGGACTTAACCCTATTTGATACATTTTCGGTTCCGGGGTTGTATATTTCGTTGTATGTTTGCTTTGGATGTTTAAATATACAAGGATTTAAGCCTTTTTTAATAGACTTTCAGGTTCAAACAATGTATCTCCGCTTTGTATGTTTCGGAATGTATGTATATCGAAACATACAAAGACTTAATTCTAATTCAAAGATGTTTCAGGTCTGGTGTATGCATATCTTGTTGTGTGTTCCAATATACATAATGTAAAAGATACAACGACTTAACTCCATTTAATAACACTTTCAAATCCGCATTGTATATGGGCCTTGTATATTTCGTTTGTATGTTCCGCTTGTATGTTGAAACATACAAGCGCTGAATATACAATGACTTAACTTATTTTAAACAGTCCGTCGGGTCCGCGTTGTATATGTGCATTGTATATTATACAAGCCCTGCCCCTTTCTTTTCAAATCCGCGGATATACAAAGAATTAGCACCGCTTAATAACCTTTTCGGGTCCGCCATGTATGAAGTGTTTGTATCTTCTACCTGCCAAACATACAAACGTAAAATATACAAAGCGGATCTTAAACATCCATTCATTCTAACTTTAAAACCATTTCGGGTCCACCTTGTATGTGTGCATAAACCTTTATTAAATTGCATACAAGGAAAAAGATATACAAGCGGCCTTGTATATGAACCTGAATGTAAAAGTGACTAAGTACAAAAACAAAACCCTTTGCATATACAAACGACCCTATATATGCAAAGCAACATACAAACCTAAATGTACATTTTACCAAAATGATCATAACTTGCAAAATATGGCAAATTTTAAGATGGTTCAAAAAGAAACCCTAGCTCATTTTTCACAAGGAATCCAACCATATCATGCACTGGTACTAAAAACACATTTTTTCTTCATTTCTATCAAAGTTTGCAATTTTAACCCTCTTTTCCCTTTACCACCAAGCAAAACAACACACACAAAAGCAAAAAAACAAAGCCACAACAGGGGTCCTCATTTTGCTAAGGAGTAAAATGGGGCGTGTTGTGAACATCACAATAGGTCACAAGAGATTTATGGCTGAGGGAATACTATATCTTCTCAAGGGAGCCAATGATGACTATCTTGAGGGCTTAAATCGATTCCCCTTGCACTGATGATTACGGTGCAACATTCGGAGATAGATCAGGTAGTCACTATCTAGAATGGTTCTTAGTAACTTTGAGGAACCAATGCCTTATGAGCAATGTGACAAGCTAGTAAAATCTTTAACCAATCCTACTAAGAGTATCAAAGACTTTGCTTGATGTGAAAATCATTTCCACAAAGAGCTAGTACACCTCTTTTCAGTTTGGCACCACAAGGTAAGGCAGACATCGGTTAGGACTTGGCTTTCGCCTTATCCCTTTTATATAGCAGTTCAAAGGAAAACTTTGCTTAGTGTCGTCCATTTTGGATGAAGCACAATCCAAAAGTAGGCCCTTCTAAAGGAATAACTAAAATGTAAGAGCAAGCATGCCAAACAAAGGTTCAGTTGTCACGTTATAAGAAAAATAAAGTGCAACTAGATTAGGCACACACACGTTTGTAGTTGTCAATTATCCCTTATGAAATTGAGGTGTTTGGCATTCATGTCCATTGTCCCTTAGAAAATTGAAGTGTTTTTACATTCATGTCCATTGTCCCTTAAGAAAAACAATATGTTCCTAAGACTTAGATTGCCAAAGTGTTTTGTTCAATTGTCCCTTAAGAATGGCAATATGTTTCTAAGACTTAGTGTGGTAGATCAAGATTTCTTCAAAGTTCGTCCTGCATGAACATGTTAGAAAAACCTATTTGCTCTGTGTGAGTGATAAGAAGCTGCAACAGGTCAATTAGTTCCACAAAAACTCATAAGTTAGCAAAAATAAATCAATTTGACCAAAAGCATTGCACTGTGTTACCAAAGGCGACTTATTGTTATGCTGAAAGTGCTGAATTATGTTACTGAAGGCGAAGCACTATTATACCAAAGGCGTAGTACTGTACTACCAAATGTACGATATTGTACTACCAAATGTGTGGTACTATTATACCAAAAGCAAGCTACTGTACTACCAAACGCTTAGTATTGTATTACCAAATGTACAGTGTAATAATGGGCCTACAAAAAACAATATTTCATCAAGAAAGCTAGACCAAAAGATGATTGAATGATTAGGTGATGATCCAGCATGTTGATAAGTGATAAGACGTTGCACCAAGTGATATTAGTTCCAAAGAAAACACCAAGATGTCAGAAATCAAGTCCAAACCCTAACAATAAGTTAGAAACCCTAGAAAACCAAAGTGAAATTCAGAAAATTGGTGACAAATATGATGAGATACAAGAGATTAAATATCACCAATGGATTCCTTATGATTTTCTATGCAATTTTTAAAAAAACATCAAATTTCATTAAGTTTTGAGAAAGTTATGGGGTTTTGAAGTTTGAAGGCATGTTATCCCAGCCAAAAGCGCTTTACTGTTATGCCAATAGCAATTTACTATTATACCAAGTGTGCTTTACTATTATACCAAGAGTGCTTTGCTATTTTCTCAAGTGTGCTTTACTGTAATACCAAAAGCGTGGTTCTGTGCTACCAAGGGCGTTGCAAGATGGCCCGGAAGCACTGTACTGCTCTACCAAAGGTGCTTTTCTGTGTTAAGATGCGTTGTTCCATACTATACTTAAAAAATAATTTCTCAAAGAATAAGAGTGATTAGTGGGTCCCACCAGACGTGCCAGAATATGTATGAGGAAAATCAATTATGATAAAATTAAAACTAACAAATCAAAAACCCATAACATAAAGAGATCTAATCTAAATAAAAGCCATTATCAATAAATCAAATGAAATAAGAAATCTTTTACCCAAATTTGTGTTGTTCTCTTTGTTTGAATGCGGATTGCTCAATAATACTATGAAACCATGTTTGCAACAAGCAAGTGTAGGTGCTCAAAGATCAATGTCAAAAGATCATAAAGTGCTCAATCGATGCGATGTATGCTCAAAGCACTGTAAAGGATGCCTGAGAATAAGTGATCAAAGAGGATTTGTAAAGGAGATGAGGGGGATTTATATAGGTTTCAATAGAGATCGATCAACGGTCTAGATAATTCAGAAGAATCAACAGAGGAGATAAAATAAATAACCATGATGAATGTGCACACGACATGTGTCAATCCATAAAGATATTTTTATTAATATATGATGAAAACTTGATGGATTGAATAGATAACTCAACTTGTGATTTTGCCCTTTTTAGAGTTCTAAAAATAAGACTGATTGTGCACATGAGTTAACAAGATATTTTAAGAGGAATTGGAAGATAACTGAAATTAAATAAATAAATTTATTTAATTAATTGTCCATGATAGAGGAATATGAAGATTATAAATAAAATATTTTATTTTATTTATTTTTAGAGGAAAAAGATAATTTAAATAAATTTGCATGATTTATTTAAATTTAGAAGAACAATTTATTTAATTAAATAATATAGAATTATTTAATTATAGATAAGATAGAATTGGATGAGTTAATTAAATAATTGGATTTATTTAATTAATGGAGACTTAAAATTTGAAAGAGGATAATGATTTAATTAAATAATTAAAATTATTTAATTTTGGAAGAATAAAGTTGAATTTAATTAAATTAATTAAATAAAGAGAATTTATTCAATTAATGTCGAAATTATGTGATTTGGAAGAATTTGATGAAATTAATTAAATAATTAGATTATTTAATTAACGCTGAATGCATGTGATTAGAAGAATTGATGAAATGCAAGTGGTGCGACGACATGGTCATTTTAGGGTGTCTACAAGGATCCTTCTCAACACACTCTTGATGTAAATCCAAGATAATGCCAAGTTAAACTATAGTGAAAATATGTCGAAATGGGCTTTTTTTTCACCAAAACTCAATGCAAAAGAGCATAACAAAGGGTGTTTTGAGGAAAGTGATGATGGAAAGAAAATTATATCAGTAATAACAGCCACTTAATGTCAAAATTCCCAACACAACATGCTTTTAGTGCCACTTAAGGTAAAACCCTAGTGAAAATATGGCCAAAATAGGCTATTTTTCACGGTTTTTCAATTCAAGACCTAGAAAAAGGGGTTTTGTAATAAATTTAAGGAGGTCCAGAAAATAAAATCAATGATATCAATCACCTCAATCCATAAAATTAATCACAACATGCTTGGAGTGCAAACTAGGTCAAACCCTAGGGCAAAAATAGTCAAAATGTGTAGTTTTTCACCAAATTTTCAATAGAAGAGCCCGTTAAAAGGGTGTTGTGAAGATTTTTAGGATGGGAAGAAAATAATTACCCTAATAAAAGCCAATTAATGCAGAAATACCCTTCACAACATGCCTATGGTGCAAGTTTAGAGAGTCGATAAGGTCAAATTTAGTGAAAATCAGTGTTTTTAAAGCCCTAGGTTTGAGATCTTGGCACAAAATGTTGTATGAATATTTTGAAGTCTGATTTATGGTGAAAATAAATTACTCTCAGATATTAAAATTAATTCCATGGTTTAATATGCAAAATGCCAATGCAAATCTAATGAAAATGCATGAAAATTACTAGTTTTGTTGAAATTTTCTATGCAAAAATGCAAATATTTTGAATCTAAATGAAAATTTACACTAAAATGAAAGACTATAGACAAATGTTAATTTTAATGAGCCTCTAAAATCAGTATAAAAATCTGAAAGAAGATTTTGCCTACTAACCTTAGATTTTGGAATTACTAGGTTTAATGAAAATTGTCAAACTTTCTACAAAAGCCTAGCAAATTAATGATGAAAATGCAATGAAAATTATTGAATTTTTGTATTTTTATATATTTTATATCAGATCTGATGCAAAAATTATGAATTAGAGAAATTTAGAAAGAATTGATGCAATTTAGTAATCTATATGAAAATGCAAGCTAGGGTTTTCAAATTTTTCAATTTCTTTGTAATTTTCTCAATGTAATAAGATGAAAGACTATATGAATGAATGAAATCAATCCAAATCTAAAGACACACACTCAACAAGTTGCAATTTAAGTCTAAAAACATGGGTTCACCAAAATGTTTAGGGTAAAATTGGGATTGTTTAGTTTAGTGTTTAGATGTTTAAATCCTCCTTTTACCCTTAACATTCAAGGACCTAGGGTCAATTGGCAATGCACTATCATACCCTAGATCGCTGTGAGGTGTAGGGAAACTTGGATTAAGATATTTAATTATCAATTTTCCTTCTCTTATGCTTAATTGACCATTAAAACCCTAATTTCGTAAATACGACTGTAAACAGAAGAATAACATAAAAAGCTCTTATAGAGGGAAGTAAAATATCAAATCATATAGTACCTATTTTTGGGGCTCTGAGGTGGAAAGGTTAGGGACACAGGAGTAGGCACCCAAATCCAAAGCCGTAGTTTTTGTCGAGATCTAGAAACTCAGTCTGAAACTCTTTCCGGCTATTCCAGAGATTTCACCGTCACAGAAGTTGGAGGACTAATAAGCGGGCACCCAAGTGCAAGGTGCTATTTTTCCTTCTATTTTGCAATTTTGACACTTCAAGATGCCTTCCTATAACTTCACTTTATCTAGCTCCTCAACCTGTAACCTGCAACCATGAAAACTTTGGGAGAGGGTTGTGGTGTTTAGAGGCTTGCCTCAATCAAGCCTCAGAGGACACTTAAGTCTCTAAACACCATTGTCAGATAGAGAGTGCATGCCCTTGTGAGGCAGAGACAAAAACCAAAGGAAATGATGATGAAAACACAATATAATGTCACCTTGTAGTGAAGATCTCATGGGAGGAAGATTCTCTTCATTCCATGAGGAAATGGATGCTCAAATCTACAAACACAAACACATAAACCACACAATTCTGCTCCTACAACACAATGAAAGCCTTGAATCACCTTAAGAATGCCTAAAGTTCACAATGATCATCTAGTTTCTCAATGAATTCCTAAACATAAAGCCTTGAATCACCTTAAGAATGCCTAAAGTTCACAATGATCATCTAGTTTCTCAATGAATTCCTAAACATGCTTTTATATGCAACTACAAACACTCCCGCCAAGATTTTGTAAATTCAAACTTATCGTGTCAGCATAGGACCCAAATAACGGTCACAAGCTGACACCCAAAAATTGGGGCTACCCCAAAATAGGGTAGGATTAGGGCACAAGTGCCCAAGTCCTCCCCCCCCCATTTTGGGTAGGGTTAAGCTCAAGGGGTCCTCCTAGGTCCCATTTTTCATGTTACCTAGGGCTCATTCCATCAGGATGCCAAATTATGAAGTAAGATGTCCTAAATGCATGCAAAAGACCCAGGAGCTAAACCTTATGAGGGAAAAGCCCCCAAGGGGACATTTTCTAATGTTACAGGTCTCATGGTCATGGTTTTACTTTATGTTATAATCTGTTGTTGACTATCTAGCCTAAGTTATAAGTCATTTAAGCTATAACTTTGAGTCTTATATGTCCTGAAGTGATCGGCCCCTTTAGCCTAGTGTTACCTTTTATAGCCCGTTGAGTCATATGGTCTTTGTTTTAGTCTCCATAAGGTCTGAAAGGTGCCACTTGGTAGGATATTGCAAGCCCACATAGCACTAGAGCTGATGTCATAACTATACCACAGGGCTGCGAGATGAAGATAGGTGTCAACGATGCTTGGGCCTATGGCCATAGTATCAATGATTCTGAATGGATGAATGAGATGTTGCCAAGTGTTAAGGAATCAAGTGAGATAGTGGGACTGTAGGTGTTGAAGGATCCAATAGTAGCGTAGCCTTGTAGGAGAATCGTGTCAAAAGGAAACATTCCCCGCGCTACTACGAGATGATGACACGTGGCTTGTTCTCGGAAGGAAGGAAAAGGCTTATATAAGGGGATACACGTGGAACCCTTAGTGCACGCTCGCAGAACTAGATGGGGGTGGCCCACTTCCTACCACGCTACTGTGAGATGATGCCATGTGGCCACATCAAATAAAAGGGAGGAAAAGTCAACAAAAAGAAAGTCTGAGATGGAGTGATCTGATAGGCTAAAGACTTTTCGTGTAAAAGGCCAGATTTTCAAATCTGGCGGGCATCTCAGGGTCATTGATCTTATGATATATATATCTTACATCGATGGTTGATATTCAAAATCTCTGAATAGATTTTGGAATGCACCCTTGTGTCATGAATTTGCAGTAATGGCCGAATGACATGTAGTAATGAAGCAAGCCCTAGATTGCAAATTTAATTAAAATCGAAGGCAAGGGTTTTTCATAACATTTTCATGAGCACAAAATGAGTTCCTACATGTAGTGAGCATTAGGTGAGAAGACATTGAGATTATGAAGCTTCTATACTCAAAAAACTAGTAAGTTACTCTCACCAGCTGTGTGTATTTTAGTTGAATTATCATCCTGTGAATGAATTTTGAGCATTGTTAAAAAATAAAAAACCTAGTTTAGAGAAGTTTAATTTCAAAATGAGTCAAATAAGTCATGCTTTAACTTCCAAGAGGGGTTTATATGAAGACTTGATGGTTTAGTTGCCTAGGTCTTCAAGAAGGCCTATAAATGTGTATGGTCCCGGTGGGCCAAATGACAAACTGTTAGATTTGTACCCTGGGTGCCAAGACGCTTAATTACATGTGCCTAGATGAATCTTGTTTATACATTGGTATGATAGGAAGGAGTATAAAGCCCATGTTTGTAATGCTTGGAATCTAGATGTGGTGAAGTTAATATGCCCTAATATGTTCATAAATCTAGATTTTATGAGGGCAGTTGCACAGAGGTATGATCCTAGCTCCAGGGCTGTTAGGGAAGGAAATAATGAAATCATGATCAGGACCACAAAAGCATTCATCACAAAAGTCTTTGGCCTCAACCCTACTGCAAATCAAAATATTGATTTCAATATCCTAAAAGATGAATACAAAAGAGCTTGATATGCATATAGAGTACTCAAGCTACCTAAGTACAGAGCAAGGGGAGTTGATGGAAAGTTAATGAGAATATCAGATAGTGAAGATAAACCCTTTGATGTTTCACAATTTATGCACTATTTTGTGAAGACATATCATACTTTGTGTCATGTGTTTAGAAGGGATGCATTAGATAAAATTCTAGACCCTATAATGATGATACCTGCTAATGTGAAAGACATTTCAATAGCAGAAGCCTTTGATTATGTAGCTTATATAGCTGATAAAATGCATAATCAATTGGTGAAGATTAAGAATTATCTATATACTATGGATGTAAAGGTGGAGTTTAAATGGTATTCAATCATGTGCCATATGTTTTTATATGTTGGATCAGGAATGTGGCATCAAGCTTTACATGTTAGAGAAGTTGATCGTGATGGTACTCCACTCCCTGTCTAGATGTGGACTCATATGATAGATATGCACTGTGTAGATGTAGATTATGCAATCTTTGAAGAGCATTTTGTCAAGAAGCAATTGAACTTCTTGGAGCCTAAAGGGGAAAGGGTTCCAAAGGATGTGTTGGATTTCTTGAGACCACTGGATAGAGCTCCTGAGTTGGGAATTCAACACAATTGGGGAGATTGGTTTCTTCATACTCATACTACATGTATCATAATTTATGGGAGCAAAGTTGCCCCATACATATTTCCAAAGTATGTACCAAGAAGAATTGCATATTTGGAAATCATTAGATAGTTGAATGAATCAGATAAAGAACATGTGAGGTTGCAAAAGAAAGGATCATTCTTCCCCACTGCCACCAAGTTTTGTGACTTTTGGGCCACTAATAAGGATGCTCTAGATCAGATTGATTCAGTATTGACAATCTACAGGATGGGGTTGGAATAGCCAAGGGTGTTTGATCCAGAAGGCTTCATTAACAGAGTAAGACTTGGCATCAAAAGGCCACAATTTGCCCATCAGGTTTTGTATGATGCAGATGTAGTGAGAAACTATGCCACTATGAAGGAGATTCATTTTTTGAGGGGAAGGTGATAGGAAGTGATGGAGGGAGAAAGGATGAGAACCAATCTCAACCCTGCATATCCAGGGGCATTTGCAGAAGAAAATAATCCTATAACAAGGATTCAAAGAATCTTGGCCCATGCAAAGACTTTAATTGAAAGTGCTCCAATAGGAGAAGAAAGGTCAACTTATGTCAGGGACCCAAGGACTCCAGTCAAGACATATTGAAGAAGAAACAAGTCCCCTGATTCACCTCCAGCCAAGAAAATGAAAATTATTGATTTGGAGCATGAAGAAAAGATAGAATTTGTGGACTTGGAGGAGGAAACAAATGAACAAGAACAAGAAATTTCCCAACACGTAAATTCACCTGTGAGAGTAAGGCCTTAGCTTCTCTAGACAATAGGATGGTAAGGTCACTTTCTAGTCATCAAATAGATACAGAGGACATTAGAGTGCTTGTTTGTTCACAATTCTTAGAAGATGATACCTTTGTCAATACCTCTGAATTTAAAGAATATGTCTTGAAAGTGAGGAATGAAGAGTTTCAAAAGAAAGTGGAAGAAGCAAAAAGAGGAGTTGATCCTGAAAAGTATGAAGAAATAACACAGAGAGTGCTCAATGAAGTGAGCCAGGATATCAACTAGATGACCCCTATTGAAGGAAGAGCTTTGGTGGAAAAGAGTGGTCTGTTGTTACTTCCTCACTGGATATTGGTAGATGCAATTACATATGATACTGTCACAAGGATTGAAACAGATATCTCAGATGATCAAGTTGATAAAGCATTCTTTGGTGCAGGGTTTAATCACAAATTTGAGACCTTGGCAATATGGGAATTTGTCCCAAACAATAATAAGCCAAGGGTGGGTCTAGGAGGATTAACAGGAGATGTGATAATAAAGAGAGTATCAGATACCTCAGTTCCTCAAGCTATAAGCTAGAGTGTTCACACAGCCCAATTTGTTGAGGCTGTCACTAATAAACTATAGAAAGACTATGATGAGATTGTATTGATATTGAAACAAGCAATGGTAGAGTTGAACAAATACAGGGGGCAAATGTTGTTATCTCTAAGTACTTCAACTTAGAGTGCTCTAGTCTTGTCGATACTATAGAAGCTTTCCCAAGAGATAGGGAGTCATTGCTCTCAGAGATTAAGGATTTGAAGGAAGAGGTAAAGAATCTGAAAGATGAGAAGAAAAACATTATCCAAGAAATAGTTACAAATCTGATCAACCATAGGTTATCAAAGATTACATCTAGGGTTGATGATACATGGAAGTCTTATTCAAATTTGAGGACATCCCTGGACAAACATGAGAAGGACAAGGAAAGCCTAAAAGACATGTGTAAGGTGTGGCTAGCAAGAACTAGAGAAATAAGGGAATTTCACAGATGTTCAAGGTTTTCCCCTGATGCTCTAGCAGAAATAAAATTAACCCTTGATATATTAATTTTATTAGAAGAGGTGGTGGCCTTCCAACTAAAATTAGAAAAGGTTTTTGTGATTGATAATTTGGAAACAACAATAAAAACCTAATAAGCTACCACAATACTCTAGATTTATACTTAAACCAAAATTACCAATGAAACTAAGAAAAATACAGAATTTGACATAAACATGATTTGATACCTTTAAACTCTAATTTCTCATTTGTGTCCCATTATGTCCTATCTTCTCAAGATCTTGATTTTGCTGATTGTGATGGTGCTCTCAGGATGCACTTTTTTTGTTCCAAGACGACTCTAAGATGAATGGACTTGTGGATGATTTTATGCAATGTGAATGATTCTACAATGCTCAACTATGATGAAGATGTGATAAAACTAATGCAATGGTATTGATAATGATGAGATGAGGATAATGCTACTATGTGTAGACACCCAAAATTGACTCATTTTCATTAGCATTCAAACATCGCATTATCACATCATCTGCATTTGTCTAACACACTTGAGCTATATCTCTAACATATCTTTTTCTTCTATTAATTAAATAAATTTATATTTATTTAATTAATTCATTAGCTATTTCTTCTAAGCTATAATTAAACAATCTTTAATTATTTAATTATCTTCATTCTATCTATTTTTAATTAAATAAATCTTATTTATTTAATTAAAAATTCCTTTCATAAACTCACTTTCCAATTAATTAAATAAATTTTATTTATTTAATTAATTTATCTTATCATTTATCTCATGAGCTGACATGTGTGCCCCTTTCATTTAAAATAACAAGTGGTACTACATCCTTTTATTTAATATCTTTCACATGTAGTACTTTTTATGTACACAAGCACACATAAGCCCTATCTTCCCGCCACTTGTTATCTTCACATTCATCTATGTCTTTCCTTCAATCTTAGCCATTCACATGGCATTCAAATCTCCACCATTGATTGATTTTGGTTGAGTTCTATATAAACACCTTCTCATTCCATATCTCACATGATCCAGCATTCATATAGCATCTAAATTATCATCCTAAGCGTATTGAGCATTTGAGCATCCATAGCATCCATTGAGATTTCATCATTATCATTCATCCATCATGGCAACTTTTATCTTCATAATTGTTCATTGTTGAAGAAGCAATCCACATCATAAACAAGAAATCACACAATCTAGGTGATGTTGTGCTTGGAATTTCATACTTTTAGTTTCATTTAGATTAGATTCTTTGATGATGGTAGGTTTAGGTTTTCATGGCTATGCTTGATCTTATTAACCTAATTTTTTTACCTATCACATTTTGGCATGCCCGGTGGGACCCACGTCCTTGATTAACTTTGTTGTTTGAAGTTGTTTTTGTGAAGATCATATTTTTTGAGCACTTACGACAAGTTCCAGTCACTTTTGAGAAAAAAACTATCATTGTCTATATATCCGCGTCGCTTTTACGCTGAAATCTGCCACCTGTAGCATTTTCTAGATCACTTTTATCCTAACAGTGGTCACTTTTGCATTTAATTGAATCACCTTTGATCTGACAGTGATCGCTTTTAGCTAACCAAGTCACTTATAGAACTAGGGTTTTTGTTGTGTATTGCTTCTTTTATAGATCCAGGTCACTTATGAGCTGAAACCAACCACTTCATGCTTTTTTGCATCACCTCTGAGCCTAAACAATTCACATCTGGTGCTTTCAGCATCACTTATGATCTATAATATTTCATCTGTGACAGAATGGAGATCACTTTTGAACAACAGTGAATCACCTCAGGTAAACTATGTTGCTTTGAGTCTATATAATTGGCAGTTTATTTTCTTGGCTACTAATTGGGTATTTGTGCAACATCTCATCGATTTGTCCAAGAAAAGGAGGTTATTAAACTACTAACATATCTGTTGCAGCTTCGAGCGGTCCAAGACTTGTGGTTTTTCACTAAATTAGGAACATTTGGGCTTGGTGCTTAAAATGAATCATTGCTTGCTCCGTGCTTGATTTATCTTTTTTGATTGCTTGTATGTGATTGATTGTAACCCAAATTTAATAACAAAAGTATCCTCTCCCCTTGCCTATCAAATGGATCTTGGGTGTGTGAGAACTTTTATTATCTTTAGAGGACCTGTCTTCCCGGTGTGAGAAGGGATACGACCCAAGCGGTAATGGGCTAAAGCCAAGTCCTTCTGAACTGCTATATAAGAAAAGTGTTTGTGTCAAAAGCCACAAACAATGGGAGTTGTTGCGTTATACCGATAGCCAACCTCCCCCAAAACCCTCCAAGGTGTAACCCTTGAAGGCTGGGAGACTCCATAACAGAGAGTAGCATTGCTGCATGTATAGCCACCCGAATGGATGCCCTTATTAGCAACTTTGTGTAGTAGCCAAAAACCTTATATTTGTTGACGTAAAAGGTGGGACCTTTGAAGCTGCCCCAATTCATGTGGTTCTTAGAATAGATAGCAGGGATAGGCCTTACAAGAAACCCAGATCTTGGTACGCGTGAGAAGTGTGTGCCGTGGAGAGGAGGCAGTGCTACCAAGATCCTGAAGCTATCCGCTTTGAATAAGCATGGCCAGGGGATTCAACAAATACAGTCCTTTCCTAACCTAGGTTGTACAAGTTTGTGATTGTTGTGAGTGTGAGTGACTGTAATTACTATTTTCTTGTCAAAAATCACAAATCAGACATCTTTCCTGACAGACAGTCACTTTTAAGCCTAAACTGCCCACATACAAACAACACAATCACTTTTAAACCGTAGTTAGTCACTTTTTGCCTAAACAGAATCACTTTTGAACCGCAGTTAGCCACTTTTAAACAACAGTTAGCCACTTCCTACCTAAATCAGTTCACCTTTAAACAATAGTCTGTCACCTTTGGCATAACCTATGTCACTTCCAATCAACAGTAAATCACTGTTGAGCAACCAGTTATCACCTGTGAACAATCAGATCACCTCTGGTTAACACTATAACCTACTATCAGAACCTAAACCAACCTACATTTGAGCTATTACCAGTCGCCTTTAGTATTTTCTAAGTCACATATTAGCAATTAATTGTCGCCTATGGTCTAATACCAACAAATCTTAGTGACTCAGCCAGATTAGCCACAAATCTAGCTTGCTCAGCTTCAGCATTAGCTTTTAGACCTGTCTCTGATCATTAGCAGATACCTGGACTTTATCTCCTATTTTGAGTTTACCAATCAATCACATTTCATGAGCTTTTCATCTTTTTGAGATCCCAAACCAGCAGCCCAAACATCAAACCAATCATTTTGATCCATCAACAAAACATTAGCTTTAGCCTCAGCAAACTATCAGCAACATAGCAACCTTTAGTAAATAACTTTTCCCTTGAGTGTGTGAGCTATTCTCTAGGGAAAACTAACCAACAACTAAACAACAACCAACCAAGCAAGCAAACCAGCAACCAAGCAAACCAACAAAGCAACCAACCAACCAATCAACAAACTATCATCTTTTGGGTCTCAAAACTTTGACAAGCTAAACTTTAGTTTTCAACATCATCATGTCTCAAACTAGGAGTCAATATAGAGCTAAAATGGAAGCCAAATATAGAGTTGAAATGGAAGCCAAATTGTAAGTTGAGATGCAACAACTTAGATCAACACCTCTTAAGGATGTAACTCAATTCACAACTGGTATGCCTCCTCATATGTTTATGCCTCATGGGTATACTGTTGGAGAGTCATCTTCACAACAAGTGTAACCTCAAACATCTTTGGAAACTTTTGAAGAACAATCCCAAGAAGACTTATCAGAATTTCAGGACACCGATGTATGGGATCAAGTTGAGAGACTTGTTCTATCTAAGACTAATCACTACTTCTTGAAACTTTCTTGCATGGACACTAAATTACCAAGAGATTTTGACATATCCAATATTAGAGAGAATGATCCAAACACTCCTAATGTTGTTGCAAAGGTACCATCCACTATAGTCACACCATCTCCCACCATATCTCTTTCATTGCCTATTGTTACTTCATTTGATCTACCACACTCGGAGAACACTCTAGAACCTTTGATAATGCCAACCAATGTGCTCCCTCTCATTTCACAAAATTTAAACATTCCACCTTTCCATGTTCCTCAACATACTCCTCCTCCTACCATGATCGTTTCCATGCCTCAAGTAACACAAGTTGTTCATGTGGCCCAAGCAAAAATGCTCCAAACATCACAAGCTATTCACATATCCCATAGTGTGCAAGCCTCCCAAACTATCCCAACAACAACAATAGTCCAAGCCTCATGACCATCACAATCTGCCAAATCCCATATGAATACCATATCTCATATACCAACTACTAATATGCTTTCCACCATCTCTACTAATCCCTCCACTACACCATATAATCCCAATGTTAGTCTTATTGATATGAGTGACCCTCCTATCATTTCTCAAGCCAATCCTAGCTCTACAGTCACTTATGTTGAGCAACTTACATCCATTCCGTCATACTCTTCCAATCCTTCACACACCATCAATCCATGTTATGCTACCGAAGGTTTGCCTATTATCACCCAACACATGACACATACCAATCCTCATGTTGTCCAAAATACAAACCCAAGTGTCCATCCTTCTTTCACACTTACCAATCCTTCCATCACATACCATGTCACAAATCCAACTCCAACTTCCCAACCATTAATTAATGTCAATCAATCTTTCACTTTGCATGTGATGCCAAATCTTGGTGTCCATTCATCCCAATACACCCAACCACCGCTTGTGCCTCAAGGACAACAATCCTCAACTACATATGTGTCACATCCCAATCCTTTGACATACATTGTGAGCACACAACCTCAACAAATGGTCATGGCTTCATATATCCCACAACAGCAACCTCAATATACACCATACCATGTTTCACCCCCTTTGCAACAACAACAATTATCTTGAGCGGATGTTCAAAAAATGATTAACCAAGCAGTAGGACAAGGCAAGAAGACATTTTCTCTAGAAAAAATATGTGCTTATCCATTTGACAAGTCTCTTCATATGACACCTTTTCCGCCACACTTTGAAATTCCACAA
Organism: Cunninghamia lanceolata; assembly: GCA_027924645.1. Lineage (NCBI taxonomy): Eukaryota > Viridiplantae > Streptophyta > Pinopsida > Cupressales > Cupressaceae > Cunninghamia > Cunninghamia lanceolata. Next base: position 2,339,707 of record BSBN01000609.1, read on the forward strand.
TTTGACAAGTACAAAGGAAAAGGAAATCCAGAAGACCATCTTAGAGCATTCTTTGTGGCATGTCTCGATGTTGCTTATGACGATACATATCTTTTGAGACTATTTCCTCAAAGCTTAGCAGGACAAGCTCTTGAATGGTTCTCCCATTTACCTCCAGGAATTAAGTCTTTTTCAAAGTTAGCCAATAAGTTTCGATCACACTTTGCTTTTAACATTGAACATGAGGTAAACATGAATGACCTTGTCAATAATAAATAGCGCAATGGTGAAGCCTTTTCTTCATTTACTCAACAATGGCATAATATGGCTAGCAAACTATCATGGGAAATCCCTGAAAAACAATAGCTCGATATCTTTGTTCAAAATCTTCATCTCGAGCTATCATTCCAACTACAATTGCAAAGTGCTAGTGTTGTGATGTTCACAACACGCCCCATTTTGCTCCTTAGCAAAACGAGGACCCCTGCTGATGTCTTGCTTTTTTGCTTCTGCTTGTGTTTTTTCTGCTTCCTGGCGGTCTGGTAAAAATGAAGGTCAGGTGCATCATCATCATGATATTGCATAAGGTAGGTCATCATCATGAGGTCTATTTGTCAAAGTTCATATTTTGTTTCTGTGACCTCATGGAGGCAGAAGATCAGATGTCAGGAGCAAGAAGATAGAGATGAAATGCAAAAGTCAAAGCCATTCAAGTGAAGAGGAAGGTCGCAGCTGGAGGTATTTCTGCAAAAGACAAACAGAAGTTATTGCCCAGCTGCTGGAACTTCTCAGAAGGGGCAATATTTCGCCCAGATTTGACCACAGCTCAGAGATATTTTTGAAGACTGGTTCACCTGCATTTATTGCTGTAACTAGAGGTTTGAACCAGGGGTTCAGTTAGGTTTTTGCTGTAGTGAGGACAATCAGAATGTTATATATTGTGCCTCTCTACACTGTAATACTTTACAACAGGGGCTACATAACAGAGATTCTAGGAAAACACAGCATGATAGCTTAGCATAGTTTAGAAGTAGAAGAAGGAGGTCGCCTGTTTGTCTGCAGTAAGGTGCGCGTGGAATGTCTGGCTGCCTTACTGTATCTGTAAAGCTTGTAAGTTCTCTGTAGTATGATCAATGAAACTAAGAGTCATTCTTACATTGTAAATCATGTATGGCTATTCATTTCTAATACAATAGAATCTGGAGTTCTGCATCTATCTTCTGAGTGTTCTCCTGCTCTTCTTTGTGTTTTGAAATATCTTCTTTGAGAGCTTGCAATTTTAAATGTATGTTTGTGAAAATGCTCAGGACTTACATTTAAGGTTTTTACTGTGGATTTGATCAAGCTACTGTGGTATTTACATAGTGGATAACAGAAACAATTAGATCCTTCGGTAGATTAGATGAAGTATAGTTTAGATCTTTCTAACTTTTCCCAACCCATCTGAAATATCTAGCTGAAAACGTAGAAATCCAAAGGAAATTGTCTCAAATTTGAAGAAGCATGATGACAGAGCTATAAGTAGATAGTTTTCATAAACAGATCAAGAAGAAAGCTGCAAAAATCCAAGAAAACCCTCTGAAACTTGCAGCCCAGTATCACTCTTATGCAAAGGAATGAAAAGCATTGACATATCTCATGACCTCTTTGCATATTCTTAGGCCAGTAAACCACAAAACAAACCTAAACTACGTAAGGCCCCTTGAACATTACAGCTTCACATTGACCAACTGAACTTGACCAACCGAACCATTGTAGACTTGGGATTAGTTGAATCACCAAATGATTCCTTCTTGTCTTTCAAGTATAGTTACAGTTCATGTCATGTGAATTTTAACTTATTGTTATGATTGCATCAAAACAATCATCAACAGTTTTCTGGCGCTAGAAGGAGGGCCTGCCTGAGTTAGGTTTCATTTCAAACTGGCTAACGATAGTAACAGAGTGACTAGGTCTAGGTCCAGTTCAGGAGATATCTTTGTGCAACTACCTGATACAAGGCGAAGTAAGAGCCCTTTAATTTGGAATCCAAAAATATCGCAAGCAGGAAGTTCATCTGGAACACCTCCTGGGTCACCTTTTAACATCCGTAGTATTGTAAGTCCTGACAGATCACTGTTCAAATCTTTAAAGCTTGGTTCAGGCACTTCTGGAGGTCTCAATCCTCCTCTAAATCCTAATCCACCAATCAATCCAGGTATTTCTGCAAGTTCAAATCAAGCTCAAACACCTGCAATGGCTTATTTCGATGTCAATTCTCCCATATTCTTCAATGATTATCATGACATGCCAAAAAATCCGGAAAAGATATGTCCCAAATACCAGTTGCATCAAGACCCAGAAGATCATATTAGAATATTTAAGGAAGCATGTTTTAGGGCTATGTTAGAGCACGAGGATGTTGTGTGTAGGTTGTTTCCTTACACCTTTAATGAGCAGGCCTCTAGCTGGTACGTAAACTTACCCAATGGTTACATTTCTTCCTGGGCACTTATGGAAGAAGCATTTCTGTCAAGATTTAGAGGACCCATTGACCCTTGTGCTTTGTATCATAAGTTGGCTTCTATAAAACGAGGTGAGGGAGAGTTAATTGATAATTTCAATGACAGATTTCAAAAGGCCTATTCTAGGCTAGCAGCCCCTTATACCATAGATGATGCTCCATTGTTGGCTATGTACTATGCCGCTTTGGATCCTTTAACTGCCATGTTTGTCAAAAGGAAACCTGACATAGATTCAATATCCAAAGCCTATAAAGAGGTAGCCTCAGTGAACCAAGAAATGAGACATACAACTTACAGTCCATTTGGAGGAAATTTTGGGGTACAGAATCAGGCACACCCATGGAATGGAGTCCCTGTGCAGCATGCTCCACTAATAAATCTGGTTCCTTCTTACACACCTGTGTATAATCCTACTCCAATCCAGGCTATAACTCCTTACACGGCTAGTACTTCCAATAACAGTCAAAATAATGGTCAGCCTTTTTTCCAACTTCCTAGGGATGTAACTGTGGCAAAAGCACAAGATGATAGAGAAGACATCAAAGAGATTACTGCACATCTGAAAAGATTAACAACCGAAGTGACGCAGCTAAGAAATGAGAATCTCTATGGCAGAAGCAACCAAAACTACAATCCACCTCAAGGTCACAACCAAGGCCAAAATCAGAATTATAGTCTCAACCAGAACCAGCAGTACAATCAGAACCAAAACTACAATCAGCATCAAGGCCCCAGTCAGGGGCAACCAATGCAAAATAGGGGGCCAGTGATAGATAATAGGACCTGGGGCAATAATAACAAAAATCAGAATCAACCTAGGCCACCCAAGACATGGAACACTGGGACCAACAACGGTACTCTGGCTTCTCCTTTTGAGAATACAGATAATCATGGTGCAAAACAAATAACTAACATACAAATGGCCAATACAGCACCCAAAAATTGGTGTAGATTTCACAATACTAATGCCCATGTTGAGCATGACTGTCCACAGTTCCACTTGGCAGCTAGTATCTTCAACGTAGATGTACAGCCTCCTACCTCAGAATTTCTCATTCCTAAGGGTAATGAGGTAGTACCCTCAGAATATGACACAGCATTAGTCTTGGAAACGTTTACCTTTGCAACTGCAGAAGAGAGGGAGGATGAATTGCTAGAGGATGAACCATACTATTGTGAAAGTCTTTATCCCGAATCAGCCTTTGTGTTAAATGCTTTTCAGTTTCCTTTTGAATCTGAAAACGAGATATTAAATGAAACAGAGGAGGTGCAGGCCTTTCAACAGACAAATAAAAGCCACACCTACAATTTGAGGAACAACCCTAGGCCGGGAGGACCTTTCACCACTTCCACTCCTCCGAATAACATCAATACACCCCCAGATCAGAATGCTAGCAACAATCCTGCCATACTTAAAGCTAGTCAGCACACAAATAACGGAACAGCAGTGCAAAAGGATCAAACAAGAAAGACAGAATCAGTAGAGACAACAAGACTAATGAATTACTTGTCAGAGGAAATAAAGAAAATGAAGGTCAGCATACCTCTAAATGAATTATTGAAGACCCCAGGGATCAGAAATGCTTTTTTAAAATCCCTGGATACATCCATGACAAACATGGTGTCTGCTGATATAACTGTTCCTAGTAGTGATTCACCACCTAAGGAGAAAGGTAAGAAAGTTGAGCAGCCTTCCAACACAAATGTAGTAATACATGCGGATAAGAGGGATACTCAACCTTTCTTGTTAACTGTTAGGTTGTGTGGGAAGAATATACACAATTGCATGGTAGATTCTGGTGCTTCAGCCAACGTAATTCCCTTAGGAATATGTAAAACTCTCGGGCTGACTCCCACCAAATCTGCCAAGGTTGTCACACAATTAGATAAGACCGAGGTTAGTGTGATAGGAGAACTCATGAACATACAGGTGCAGTTAGCTTCAGACCCTAGGGTGAGCCAAATCATTGACATCCAAGTAGTGGATATACCCGTAAATTATGGAATGTTGCTAAGTAGGGATTGGTCCAAGACATTAAACGGATATATGGCTACTGACTTTTCACACATGTGGTTACCATGGAGAGGCATCCCAAACCAGATCAGGATAGAGGCAGAGCCCAGAGTGAAACATATGATAACAGAGTATAATCAAACTAATGAAATCTTATATGCTGCTGTTGAGCCAGGTGTCTATAGAGTTACCAACAATGGGATGCAGATTGAGGAGGTTATGATGTTAAACAGTAGAAAGAAGTGTGTCAGCAATAGAACAGCACTATTCATTGAGTCTGACGGAAATTCTTCAGATGAGGAAAACAATGCAATAGACAAATTTGGTCATGACATTAGACAAGAGGTGGAAGAGTGCGTTACATACAATTTCCCAGTCCAATATGTGTATAAGGCTGAAAGTTGGCAAGGAAGTGAGGAGATTATTGAGCGACAGGAGGATGCAGCAGCAACGGTCGTTAAATGTGTAGAGGATACAACGATGGAACCAATGCTAGGAATAAAGGATAATAAGATCTCTCTCCAGGAATCATGTGATGATTGTTGCAGGTTAATAGAAGCAGACTCCAAACTGGACGATAACTGTGAGTCATCTGATGAACAATTCTTGAAAGAAGAGGATACAGAGGATCATGTTGCTGCTGTGCATAATCAGACATCACCCCCATGCCATGTTGAAAATAAAACAGGGGAGTACTCCTGTCAATCAAAGGATGTTGTCCCACCTTTACTCTCAAGTGATTTAGAAATAATTAATTTCTATATGTCAGATTATGATGATAGAGATACTTACTTAAGTGCTGATGTGCAGGAAACTAATGAGAACATTGAGAGGTGTGCTAAATTTGAGGATAAACTGAACATCCAGAATGAAGGAATAAAGGTAGATGAAGATGAAGATATGATACATCTAGAGTCATTCATCTTTCAACTTGAAAAAGGACTAGACATAGAGCTGGGCAATGAAAATGCAGAGCCAGATGAAGAGCCAGCTACTAATAAACAAGTGTGTTCCACAGAGCTAAAGGCACATCAGGTTGTCTCTTTCCTTTCCTTAGTAAACAATGATAAATGCTATTTTGATTATGGAAATTCAAGAGATAAGACATGCATATGGATTAATCATAAACCTGATGAGCAGCCTCAGTTACTAGTTAAGAGCTATTCTGATAAACACAATGAATCTAGAATATCAGAATTTTTTTCAGAATTCAAAGATAAATCTACTAGGATGAGAACCATCACCAGTACCCTGTTACTCCTGCACAACCTAAAGAAATATGCAAGTAGGGGTGTTCTTGGGTCTTTTTCCTGGGTTTCAGTTTGCCTTGGAGAGGCTGGTATATAGTCTGATGGGGTAGTTGTTAGTTGTTTTTTGTTTTTGTTTTTGTGGTCTTCTTTTGCTGTTTTCTTCTTAGGTTGGTTGTTTGTATAGCTTGTCTTCTTTTTGTCTGTTTGTACAATTTTTTTCTTTTGCTGTGTTGTTTGTACAGCCTGTTTGCTTGGTTTGTTTGTTGTCTCCTCAGCAGGGATCTTTATTTTACTGTAGAGTATTAAGGAGCAGAACTAGCAACCATCCAAAACAGTATATAATTTAGGATATTCAGGTTAACCATTTGCAATTTACACATAACCTGTCACTGTCATGAATGTAGAGAGTTGTTCATCTTCTGAAGTTTCGTATTCAATAAATGTGATTGAGAATTCGAAGCAGGTTTCTCACGATGACACACCTAAAATCCTTGGGTTTGTTGAACCTACCAGTGTAGATATTAGGTGAAAAATCAGAGGTCACCCTTGCTACCATTACAATTCTCAGCTTAATTTCAGCAAGTGTCCACTCCTTGCATCATCATGAAGTTACAAATTGCTATACCTTATGAAATCTTTCAGAATTAGAAAACAAAAAATAAATAAATGAATAAAGCGGATTATACTGAAAATCCAGATTAAGCCATCTAAGTAACTCTACCGGGGCTATGGACGCTCGCTGGCAGTGGGGCTCTACTTAGGAGAATTGTAACGATAACCTTGCTGGGGCTATAGACGCTCGCTGGCAGCAAGGCTCTATCCGGTCGGCTATGAGGGAATATCCTCACCTACGTAGGCTAATGTCAGTCACTAGTTTGTTCAACTGATCTTCAAGATGAGGATAATTAATCACATGCACACAACTAAACTGAAAATGGAAATTCATGCATCTTTATTGAACACTTTGAGTCTCAAGCTGAATAGTAATTTGCAGGAAAGATAGTTGGAAGTTATGAGTTCATTTCATCTAGTTTCCTTGAACATTCTGAATTTAATTGTTTTGTTTTGGTTGCTAGTTGTTGTGATGTTCACAACACGCCCCATTTTGCTCCTTAGCAAAACGAGGACCCCTGCTGATGTCTTGCTTTTTTGCTTCTGCTTGTGTTTTTTCTGCTTCCTGGCGGTCTGGTAAAAATGAAGGTCAGGTGCATCATCATCATGATATTGCATAAGGTAGGTCATCATCATGAGGTCTGTTTGTCAAAGTTCATATTTTGTTTCTGTGACCTCATGGAGGCAGAAGATCAGATGTCAGGAGCAAGAAGATAGAGATGAAATGCAAAAGTCAAAGCCATTCAAGTGAAGAGGAAGGTCGCAGCTGGAGGTATTTCTGCAAAAGACAAACAGAAGTTATTGCCCAGCTGCTGGAACTTCTCAGAAGGGGCAATATTTCGCCCAGATTTGACCACAGCTCAGAGATATTTTTGAAGAATGGTTCACCTGCATTTATTGCTGTAACTAGAGGTTTGAACCAGGGGTTCAGTTAGGTTTTTGCTGTAGTGAGGACAATCAGAATGTTATATATTGTGCCTCTCTACACTGTAATACTTTACAACAGGGGCTACATAACAGAGATTCTAGGAAAACACAGCATGATAGCTTAGCATAGTTTAGAAGTAGAAGAAGGAGGTCGCCTATTTGTCTGCAGTAAGGTGCGCGTGGAATGTCTGGCTGCCTTCCTGTATCTGTAAAGCTTGTAAGTTCTCTGTAGTATGATCAATGAAACTAAGAGTCATTCTTACATTGTAAATCATGTATGGCTATTCATTTCTAATACAATAGAATCTGGAGTTCTGCATCTATCTTCTGAGTGTTCTCCTGCTCTTCTTTGTGTTTTGAAATATCTTCTTTGAGAGCTTGCAATTTTAAATGTATGTTTGTGAAAATGCTCAGGACTTACATTTAAGGTTTTTACTGTGGATTTGATCAAGCTACTGTGGTATTTACATAGTGGATAACAGAAACAATTAGATCCTTCGGTAGATTAGATGAAGTATAGTTTAGATCTTTCTAACTTTTCCCAACCCATCTGAAATATCTAGCTAAAAATGTAGAAATCCAAAGGAAATTGTCTCAAATTTGAAGAAGCATGATGACAGAGCTATAAGTAGACAGTTTTCATAAACAGATCAAGAAGAAAGCTGCAAAAATCCAAGAAAACCCTCTGAAACTTGCAGCCCAGTATCACTCTTATGCAAAGGAATGAAAAGCATTGACATATCTCATGACCTCTTTGCATATTCTTAGGCCAGTAAACCACAAAACAAACCTAAACTACGTAAGGCCCCTTGAACATTACAGCTTCACATTGACCAACTGAACTTGACCAACTGAACCATTGTAGACTTGGGATTAGTTGAATCACCAAATGATTCCTTCTTGTCTTTCAAGTATAGTTACAGTTCATGTCATGTGAATTTTAACTTATTGTTATGATTGCATCAAAACAATCATCAACAGCTAGCACCTTTGATGAACTTGTTTCCAAAGGAACCATCATTGAACAAGGTTTAATTGCTAAAGGAACTATCAAGAGCTTTCGCGATAACAAAGACTATCCTCAAAACTCCAATGATAAGTCTTGCTTTTGGAACAAAAATAAAAATGTTGTCACTGACGGTGTTGTGGACGCAAAGAACATCCAAACTATGAAAGCTCCCATCAACATCCAAGCTACTTCTACAACAATGCAACCTTTTCAATGAATGCGACAACGACAAACTTCCAATCCACGTCGACAATTTACACCATTAGCGGAACCTATGGAAGTTATCTTTCAAAAGCTTCTCCAAGCGGGTGATATTATCTTACTAGATGCACCACCTAATGGTGAACCAATTTTCAAAGCTCCTTGGTACAAATAAAATGAGTATTGCGATCTCCATAGAGTTAAAGGACACAAAACAAATGGTTGTATGCGCTTAAAACATGTCATCCAAGATTGCATCGATCAAGGTTTAATCAAAGTTACACCTTCAACATCTCAACCTGCACAACAATCAACATCAAACTATGATCTAGAGACTTTCAAGAATCCACTTCCATCTCATGACAAAACAAGTAACCCTCATGCTGGGAATGCCATTTAGTACAACTATGAATCGTCTACCATTGGCTGCATTGACCATGCTCACATTTCTACCATTACTATCCAAGGCAAAGCACCTGACTGCACTATAACCACTTGAAGAGGTCGAGTCACTATTCAAGGAGCACCTGTTCATCCTCCTCGACCATTCTCTAACTATAATATCTTGGATCACCTTGGTAAAACACCCGCGCACATATCCATTCTTGAGTTGCTTCACATATCTCCTACTCACAAAGCTATCCTTGACAAAGCTTTACAAGAATCTTTGGTACCCAATGATATTGATATCACACAATTCTAATCTATGGTCGCTAGCATTGCAACCCCTTGTCATTTAACATTTTCTGACAAAGATCTTCAGTCCTCCATCCATCCTTCCCACAACAAAGCCCTCCACATTGAAGTATTTGTTAAACAATGTCATATCAAATGAATCTTGGTAGATGGTGGAGCTAGTCTTAATATATGTTCTTTGAAATTAATAAAACAACTGGGATATTTTGAGAAAGATGTTGACATCTCCAAGGTTATTACTATCAGAGCATATGATGATGCTGAGAGAGATACTGAAGGGATTATTTTCTTGCCTATCCAAGTTGGGCCGGTCACCATAGAAACCTGTTGTCAGGTTCTTCATATTGACCTTCCTTATAACATCATCCTTGGTCATCCATGGATACATGCCCTTAAGGCAGTTCCTTCCACATACCATCAATGTCTTAAATTTCCACACAACTGTGTTGAAGTTACTATCCAAGCTGATCCCAATCCATTTGAATTTTTTCGTGCCTTTCAAGCTAAATATCAAAGTTTGAACGACATTCCTATCAATACCAAGGCATATCCATCGTCATCCTATGTAGACCCCTCTGATCTACTCAATCCATCATCTAGCAAAGCTGCTTCCAAGCTCTGTATCAAGTACAACAAACATGGCCCTGGTGAATACACACTGTAAGACTCTTGTTGTGTGGGCACCCTTCCATTATCTCCTAAATCGTATGGTAAACCTTCTACATCCAAACCAACTTCAGCCCCCATTGTCATCAAAGCTCCACCTACAATATTCATTAAAGGCAGATTCTTGGATGCTAAAGACATTGATGATATAGACTCTTAGATATTCTTTGATGAAAATGACCAAGTTCAACTGGAAGTAGAGAGATACAACAATGGGTTCTGCATCATAAAGAACATGGGCTACAAAGGACATGGTGGATTGGGATCATAGGAACAAGGACGTATTGAACCCATTATTGTGTCTAAGAAGTTTAATAAGCAAGGCCTTGGTTATCAACTGGAGGTACTGTGACTCAAGGACATTAAGTGTATTTCTGATACTGACGCTGGACCTTCCTCAGTATGAGAGACTTCTAATTCAGATACTATCGATGACTCCCCCCTTCATATTATCGACCTTTTCCAAGAACACTCCATCTTCATTCTTTCCGCAGCCTCCTCTAGCCATAACGATTCCCCCATTAACCTTTCACTCATATATCCTGACCTCATCGATTGGGACCAATAGGGGGTACCGATATTAGATACATTTGAAAATGATTAAGCTATTGCAAAATTCATGGGCTTGTGACAAGGCATTCCATTAGGTGATCACAAAGTAGGTTTCATGATGGACTTACCTAAACTAGCATATCTTGGTGGAAGCGTCAAATCCTTCAGTCACAAAAGTGAAATAAACAAAATAAAAAAAATAGTTCACTAGGTGAAAATTGAAAGGTGCCTCTTGACCGTGAAAAAGTAAAAATAAAGGATGTATCCGAAGGTGAAAACCTCTTTGAGGAACCTGAGGATGGGGGATTTGATCTTCCTGTTGCCACTAATTATCATGAGAAATCAACAATGCTAGTTGAATAATCACAAGACATGAACTTGGGTATAGAGTAGAAACCAAAGATCACTTTTTTGGCAACATCACTATCAGAGCAAGAAAGAAGAAACTTCATAGCATTTTTTATGAGAAGAGATATAAATTTTGCATGGACTTATGTTGACATGCCGGGTCTAGATCCATCACTTGTGGTACATCACCTAGCAGTATCTCCCAATGCAAAACTTATCAAACAAAAATTGTGCAAAATGCATCCACAGGTAGCTTTATTGGTCAAGTCAGAGATTCAAAAATTGTTAGAAGCAAAGTTCATAAAGCCTATTGATTATCCAGAATGGGTTTCAAATTTGGTACCTGTAGCAAAACTTGATGGACGAGTTCGCTGTTGCATAGACTTTAGAGATCTTAACAAAGCATGTCCTAAGGATGACTTTCCATTACCAAGCATAGACAACATTGTAGATCTTACAGTCGAACATGAAATGCTATCTTTGATGGATGGATTTTCAGGGTATAATCAAATCAGAATAGCAGAGGAAGATCAAGATAAAACATCTTTTATTTGTCCATGGGGCACATATTGTTGGGTTGTAATGCCTTTTGGTCTCAAGAATGCTGGAGTTACTTATAAACGAGCCATGATAGGTATTTTTCATGACCTTTTTCATACTATCATGGAAGACTATGTTGATGAGATCCTCAAAAAACCTAAGACAAAAGGACATCTATAGGTATTAGCACAAATCTTTGATCAATTAGAAAAGTATTAAGTCAGACTGAACCTAGAGAAATGTGTATTTGGTGTAACATCTGGAAAAATGTTGGGATACATTGTGTCTCGACAAGGAATAGAAGTGGACCCAGCTAAAGTAAAAGCTATCATGGAAATGCCTCCACCAACAAATCTCAAGCAGCTCCACAGTCTACAAGCCAGGTTACAATCTATCTAAAAATTTATCTCACAATTAGTAGATAAATGTCATCCTTTTTAGCATCTTCTTCATAAGGGTGAACCTTTTAAGTGGGATGAAAAGTGTCAACAAGCTTTTGACAAAATAAAGGAATATTTGGTAACACCTCCTGCATTAGTACCTCTTGTGCTTGACCATCCATTATTGCTCTACATATCATCAACAACAGCAACATTGGGTGCCCTTCTAGCTCAACATGATGATTCAGGAAAAGAACAAGCCATCTATTACATCAGCAGAACTCTTGTGGGATATGAACTCAATTATTCATCTATCGAAAAAGCATGTTTAGCATTAGTGTTTGCTTCTCAAAAGTTGCGACACTATATGCTGAACCAAACAACCAAGCTCATATCAAATGTTGATCTACTCAAATATCTTCTTTCTAAAGCAATTCTCACGAGAAGATTAGCAAAATGGGTCATGATCTTAAGTGAATTTGACATACAATATGTGGATCAAAAATCCATCAAAGGACAAGTCATTGCTGATCAATTAGTTGTAGCACCCATCACAGATATTCATCCAATGTATCTAGAATTCCCTAATGAAGAACTGTTCAATTTAACTTCTCCAACATAGTGGCAGCTTTATTTTGATGAATCATACACACAACATAGATCAGGAGCAGGCATCTTGTTTGTTACCCCTCAAGGAGATTATATACCCAAATCATACAGAATTACATTTCCATGTACCAATAACATAGCAGAGTATGAATCTTTAATCACAGGATTGTGCAAATGAATCTTTAATCACAGGATTGTGCATGGCAGTACAATGGGGTATCAAATAGTTACAAGTCTTTGGTGATTCTCAGCTGGTTATCAAACAGGTCCTAGATGAATATCAAACAAAAGATGAGAAACTTCTTCCATACAAGATAATGGTTGATGATTTTAAAAATTATTTTGACAATATCACTTTTGAACAAATTCCAAGACTATAGAACAGAGCAGCAGATGCCATGGCCATGATTGGGTCTCTCCTAGGCATGCCATCTAATACACATAAATGTGAGTTTTTGGTCGAACAACTTTTGATTCCAGCATTTGAAGTTCCACAGCCCGAGCTTATATGTGACATTGTTGGTCCCAATTCGCCATGGTACGAGGATTTATATGAGTATCTCCGTAATCAAACCTTTCCACTTCAACTATCTAACAACCAACGCAAAACCTTTATCCATCAAGCCTCTCGTTACACTATTTTGGGAGACACCCTTTATCACCGAAGTTTTGATGGTATCCTTCTTACGTGTCTTGATTTTGAAAAAGCAAAAGTGGCCGTACGTGATGTACATGAAGGTGTCTGCGGATCACATTCCGTTGGCCCTAGCCTTATTAAGAAACTTCTATGAGCAAGATACTATTCACCAACCATGGAAAAAGATGCATAGCAATTTGCAAAGAGATGTCTATAATGTCAAAAACATGGAGATTTAATACATGCACTAGCACATGAGGTTCAGCCTATCATTACTCCATAGCCTTTTTCGCAATGGGGACTTGATCTCATAAGTAAAATCCATCCTACTTCATCAAATGGCCATAAGTTCATTATCACCGCCACTGAATATTTCACAAAGTGGTTGGAAGCCATATCAATGACATATCACATGCAAGCAAATATCCAAGTTTATTCTACACTATATCATTTGTCGTTATGGAGTTCCTCAAGCTATTGTCACAGATAATGGTCATCCCTTCAAGAATCAAGAGGTCAGAGATCTTTGCAACAAGTTCCATATCCAACATCGATTCTCTACCCCTTACTATCCTCAGAGCAATGGCCAAGCTAAAGCTTCTAATAAAACAATCATCAAAATTCTCAAAAAGACGGTCAATGAAACTAGTCGGGATTGGCATCTACAACTCCATCCTGCATTAGGGGCATATAGAATAAGTATCAAAACTCCCACTAGATCCATACATTATGCTCTTGTGTATGGCACTGAAGCCATTTTACCTATTGAGGTTGATATCCCCTCACTGCGAGTATCCTTAAAACATACCATCTCAGAGGAAGAATATCGAGTATCCAGACTCCATGATCTTGAGCTTCTAGATGAATGGTGTCTTACATCACTCAACCATCTCCAAGTCTATCAAACCATCTACGCCACAACTACAACAAGAAAATCAGAGAACACAGATTTCAAGTTGGAGATCTTGTCCTTAAAGAAAATCAAAAGAATCAGCAACACCGTGAGAAATAGGGCAAGTTTAAACCAAATTGGCTTGGTCCTTTCATCATCACAACAGTTTATGGATCAGGTGCATACACCCTCTCAACACCTGAAGGCATTCCCTTGGATGAACCAGTCAATAGCGTTCATCTCAAGAAATTTTATCCTTGAATCTCAACTATCCCAAAAACAAAAAAACAAAAAAATATCCAACAATGAATACTACTTTGTGGCACTTTGGATAACAAAAAAATAATAGTCTAAGATAAATCATCTATCCTCTGGTGAAAACCTAGTAAACAGGTGCCTTGGATAAGTACCATAGTGAAAACCTGGCAAACAGGTGCTATGTGTAGTGACCAGCTTCCATCGTCTTCTTGGTTTGTTTGTTCATCACTCTTCCTACCATATTTCGCCATCCTATCCCACATAGTCCATATCATAATCCACATATCATTGCAATAAAAATCCTTTCCATCTTTGCCTCTGTCATTGCTAGCTATCATAGTTGAGACATTGTTACGATAATCATATCTTTTTGGCACCTTAGCATCTTGACCGCATGCCTTCTCCATCATCGCTCCTTCATAATAAACCTCATCCCGCACTAGGGGCATTTGTTGAGTCTTCTTTGGAAGTGGATACCACTATCTCTAGCTCATAACACATCAAACACTTTAGCTAACAACACAACAAACTTTCAAACTTCAACCATAATGTTCATCCAACAACAAACGTGGCAAAACATTTTGCAATCAGGATTCATATATTTCCAATCAAATTTGCACTTATCTGACATCCGATAATTGTAAGACATTGCCAATGGAAGCATTCAAGCAATCACATCAATCTTTCAACATCACCCATCTAGTGTAATAAGCAAGAACTACATCCTAGCTCTATCATTAAAGCCTTGATCCCATGGATACAGGGTATGTAGGCAATCTGAGATGCGAAGGAAGCACTCTGATTCAGGGTAAGACGATAGCCCCTTCTTTCATCATCCATCTTTCATCTTTCTTCTAATCATCCTTAAATCTTTCATCACACATTCTTCTATCTTTCATCACTCACATCATCAATAAACCCAGAACTACATATTCATCATGTCTCATCTTCATCGTAAATGTGCTTTGATCCCATGGATATAGGGTGTGTAGGCCGTCTGGAATACGAAGGAAGTTTCCAGTTCTCAAGAACAGATGATCCACCCCATCTTCTTCATCTTCTCTCATCTTCCATCTTCTACTCTTTGATCAGCTCAAGCAGGAAGCAAACTATGTGTATACTGAAAGCTCAAGCACTTTAACCAATCAAGAATGAGCCAGAAGCTATTTGTCTGCATGCCTTAAGCCAACATTTACTATAGCAGTTTATCAACATCTTTAGCCTTCAACAGGATGCAACTTTCCTCTCAACAAGGCACCAACTTAAATCCCTCTAAGAGCACCTAAATTTAGCAAGAGAACGTGATGACAGTATCTTTTGTTTTATCTTTTGATTTATTTTTTGTCCTTTTTCTATGCCTAATCAAGACTGCCTTGATCCATCTATATCTTGGTATGTTACGATGAAGTAAGGAATGGGACATGGTCATATTGCTTTCGTATGCGGTGTTTGTGGGATGATCTTATTCTCTTCCTATGCATATTGGTATCTTGTACGTGTTGGGATTAGCATCTTACATATCAATATCTCTAGCATCTGATAAGCTAAATAGTCTCTTATGCACTTGAGACTATTCTATGTTAAGACTAGCTTCATACATATAACCAGCAAGCTATCACTATGTGTAGTGGAAATAAGCTCAAACCATTGCTTGTAGCATCAAAGTCCATCTCGAAACACTAGCTGTTATTCATATCTTGTGCATGTTGGCTCAACATCTTGACCTCATGTGTTTAGACAAGATTGTAGCATGCTAGTTATGCATTGGATATTTCGACACCTTGGTCTTCTATATCCTAGTGCATAACATCCACATGCTATATCAAACATAAGGATTGCATTTCTTTTCATTTTGAGCAATTACTTAAAAAGTTGCCCATCATCCCACCTATTCATCCTATTATTCGCCTATATAGTCCTAAACCAAGATCAATCATTTCCATTGTCCTTCATCTACATCTCGTATCCTACAAAACAAGTGTGTTAGACATACATAAGTCCATATCAACTCATTACCATCTATCTATATACATAAGTCCATCCATATCGTTACCATTTACATATTTACATTATCATACCATTTCCATCCATATCATTTGCATAAACATCGATATATAATCCATGAAAATACAAATACAACATGCATAACCATCATAATATCAATAGTGCATCCATTATAACATCATATAGATTAGCACTACACCATCATATATATATATACATGTGTCAATATACAAGTGTCTACATATACAAGCTAAGCCATAAAAGAATGTATGTACAATCGGCTCTAGGCCTCATCATGATACAACATAAATAAGGTAGCCCTAGTGACTACTGGCAGCTCCCTCACCTTGACCACCACCATTGGGTCCTGTACCTAGCCCCCTATCTCTCGGTGGCCCCATCACTGAAGCTACTGATTGAGATCCACCTAATCTCTATGACCCTGAAGCCCCTGACCTACTCCTAAAGCTAGGCTACCTCTGCTCTGCCAGCACAACTCCATAGTATAAGCCTCTATAGTACTCAGCCTCACCCTATACTCTCTGTAGCTCTACCTGTACCTGTGTCAACTATGTGGCCAAGTACATTGTAGCCCCATCTATCTCCAGTGTAGTCATGGCTCTATCTCGCTCACTAGTCATCCCCTGCAACTGCTACATAGTTGTATCTCTCTCTGCTCGTAGACAATCTCTCTTTGCTCTCATAGCCTGCACCTGTTGTACTACTATAGCTCGTTCTAACCTCATCATCTGCTCACTCTGTCTCGCTGCATCTCTCTCCCTTGTCACCCTAGCCAATGCACCATCATCCTATCCATCTCCAACCTGTGCTCTCAACTGTAACTAAGCCTAGTATGTCTAAGCCTGAGCTGTCGTATGCCACAAGCTAATCACTGCCTGGTGTCTATCTATCTCCACCCTCCTCAATCTCATCTGTGCTTGCTACCTCCATCTCCTCTCCTCTCTAATCCACCTCCATAGCTGTTGAATCCCAACATCATCACCCACCAATATCTGCCCATGAGGCTGTGCAAGTATCTGAGGTTGTCCTGGCATTTGTCCATGTACCTATATCCTTGGTGCTGCTGGTACAATAGCCTGCGCTAGTGGAGCCCATCTTCACCTCCTCCTAACCAGTCTCTCCATCCCTATCTCTCCAATCTCTCCAACCCTCGTCAACCGAGTCAGTCTAGCTGTCACCTAGTATGCATCATAGTTTGGTAGAGTCCCTGGATTTGTAGGACCCTGCCCCGACTGCCATACAACTAGTTGTAGCCCATCTCTCTGCCAAAGCCATCTCAACCACAACCTCCGGCCCCCAATCAAACACCTCCTGCCGAGTCCTCCCAAAAATGGCATCACCAACCGGTACTGCCTGTGGCAACCTGAACTGTCTCAAAACCCTCTCTAGCAAATAGCGCTCTATAATGTATATGCCGCGTCCAAAAATATATCTCACTTGCCTAGCATAGACAAGCTCCGCATCCTCCTCATCCCATCTCTCACATCCTAGCCATGGCCTCCATACAAATATATCCACCTCATCCAATCTCCTCCGCTAGTACACTACTCGACGTTGTCGGTATGTCAACGCTCCTTTGTACATCCTAGTATAAGGCTCTCCTACTGCCCTAGCCACCCATCCCTCTGGTCTCATCACTGGAATATGCTCATAAGACCACACATGCAAAACTATAACTCTTGTAGACATACTCGCTCCTAACATATATGCACAATCATGCAAGTAATGATAGAGTTGTCCAAGCACACACTCTGCCCATGCATATCTCGTACCATAGGAGAACATCCCCTCCATCACTATCCCCCATCCTACTGGAAAGCCTCTCTCTTGTCTATCTCCCACTAGCCATCTGATGATAGCCACTACAACTCGCTGCAACCTGTCACATAGCTCCTCCATCCTCGCCATAGGAATCTCTGATCCCTCTACTCCAATGTCTGGTGTCCCGAATAATCTCGTGAATGTAGCTGGACCCATATCAAGATCATAATCTACTCGGTCCCCATCTATAGGAATCCATAGAATCTGAAACACATCCTCTAGTGTGATCATAGCCTCTCCTGTCAGCAACAAGAAAGAACTTTGCTCGCTCATCCATCGCTCCACCATCGCTGTCATCAGTCCTCGATGTGCCTACACCGGCTCGAATCTTGACACATGCTCTAAGTCGAGGATCTCTAACACTAGCCACTCCTCTGCATCTAGCAATCTCACCAATCACAAATCCCTAGGATGTGGCTCCTGTGATAACAAAGGCAGTAGTATATCCTACATCATGTCATCATCATGTCAGTCCCTTGCACTACTTAAATGCTATAAAAATTTGATCATTTATTGCTATCCTTTCTTCTATCTACCATAAGTGGTTCATTTTGCCATCTGCGCCTATTTGCTGATCAAAAGCGACCTCTTTTACAATATGTGGTTATCTCTCACTCATATGTGATCTATTCTGCATATGCAATCACTGCTTGCCCATATGTGAGCTTTATACCCTAAGAAAACATTTATCCTTTCTAAGTGAGCCGAACCTCTATATGCGCCTATCTTTTGCCCATATGCGAGCTATATACCCTAAGTGAACATTTATCCTTTCTAAGTGAGCCACATTTCCCTATGCACCTATAGTTTGACCATAAGTGACTTGTTCCTCTCTATATGCATATTTTGCTCTTCCCTTTGTCTAGCCAACTAAAAGTGAACTAGTTTTACTATATGCGACCTAGTCGCACCTAAAAGTGACCTAAACTACTGTAAGTGACTTGTTTTCCTACACAAGAAACCTAAACTACCTATCCTAAGACCTAGTCACTTAGGGTGACATGTGTGCATTTATGATGCTTCTAGCCTATCAAAATCATGCTTTTAGCAAAAGTTTCAATACATACTAGTACACCTAATCCCTCTAGTCACCCATGTGTCCTCACTTGCTCGGCATGATGATCTCTACATGGAATCACCATCCTAATAGCTCTCCCACTCTCGTCGCACACCAACTCTAAGGAGCTCTAGATCTCTATAGCTTTCTGAGCACAAATGAGCCTATTTTCCATTGCTAAACCTACTTATAGCCCCTATCCAAACCCTAATTCTTATATTCCAAAGCCTATTTTCATCTGCATCATCCCATTTGTTCCCACCCAAACCTTGTTTTCTTCATGTCAACCTTGTTTCTAGCCTTTCTTCTATCGTAAGCCAACCCAACCCTTCCTGGTTAGCTTGGCTTATCTCTCGAGGGGGCATCACCTACTAGTTACACTGAGACATAATCTTGTTTATCAAGTGAAATATCGTATCTTCTTTGACACAACACTCTATCGAACATTGTATCAAAGAGGGGCAAAATGTAGACACCCAAAATTGACTCATTTTCATTAGCATTCAAACATCGCATTATCACATCATCTGCATTTGTCTAACACACTTGAGCTATAGCCCTTGTGACTACTAGCAGCTCCCTCACCCTGACCACCACCACTAGGTCCTGCACCTGTCCCCCTATCTCTCGGTGGCCCCATCACTGAGGCTACAGATCAAGATCCACCTGTCCTCTATGACCCTGAAGCTCCTGATCTACTCTTGAAGCTAGGTTGCCTCTGCTCTGTTGGCATAGCCCCATAGTATAAGCCTCTATAGTACTCTGCCTCACCCTGTACTCTCTGTAGCTCTGCCTATACCTATGTGGCCAAATACATCGTAGCCCCATCTGTCCCCAATGCAGTCACTGCTCTATCCTACTCACTAGTCATCCCTTGTAGTTGCTGCACAGTTGTATCCCTCTCTGCTCACAGACCATCTCTCTCTGCCTGCATCTACTGTACAATAGTATCTCACTCTAACCTCATCATCTACTTGCTCTGTCTAGCTGCATCTCTCTCCCCTGTCACTCTAGCAAGTGCACCATCATCCTATCTATTCCCATCCTGCACTCTCATCTGTAACTAAGCTTGGTATGTCTGAGCCTGAGCCCTAGCATGCCACAAGCCAATCACTTCCTAGTGTCTATCCAACTCCACTCTCCTCAATCTCATATGTGCCCACTGCCTCCTTCTCTCCTCTCTGATCCTCCTCCGCAGCTGCTGAATCCCAACATCATCACCTACTAATATCTTCCCCTGAGGCTGTGCAAGTATCTGAGGCTATCCCTATATCTGTATCCCTGGTGCTGTTGGTACAATAGCCTATGCTGGTGGAGCCTGTCATCGCCTCCTCTTGACCGGTCTCTCCATCCCTATCTCTCCTATCTTGCCAACCCACATCAGCTGCATCAGTCTCACTATCACCCAGTATGCATCATAGTCTGAGAGCATGCCTGGATCTGCAGGACCCTGTACCCCTCTCTCTCTGCCAAAGCCATATCAACCACAACCTTCGATCCCCAATCAAACACCTCCTGTCTAGTCCTCCCAAAAATGGCATCACCAACTGGTACTACCTGCGGTAACCTGAACTGTCTCAAAACCCTCTCTGGCCAATAGTGCTCTATAATGTATATGACGCGTCCAAAAATATATCTCACCTACCTAGCATAGACAAGCTCAGTATCCTCCTCATCCCATCTCTCACATCCCAGCCATGGTCTCCATATAAATCTATCTACCTCATCCAACCTCCTCTGCCAGTACACTACTCCTCTATGCTGTTGGTATGTCAAAGCTCCTCTATACATCTTAGCATAAGGCTCTCTTGCTGCTCTAGCCACCCATCCTTCTGGTCTCATCACTGAAATATGCTCATATGCCCATACATGCAAAACCGTAACTCCTGCAGACATACTAGCCCCAAACATATATGCACAATCATGCAGGAAATGGTAGAGCTGTCCAATCACACACTCCATCCATGCATATCTCGTACCATAGGAGAACATCCCCTCCATCATTGTCCCCCATCCTATCGAAAAACCTCTCACTCATCTATCTCCCACTAGCCATCTGATAATAGCCACTACCACTCACTGCAATTTGTCACATAACTCCTCCATCCTTTCCATAGGAATCTCTGAGCCCTCTACTCCAATGTCTAGTGTCCTGAACAATCTCTGAATGCAGCTGGACCTATATCAAGATCATAATCTACTCGGTCCCCATCTCTAGGAATCCACAGAATCCGAAACACATCCTCTAGTGTGATCGTAGCCTCTCCTATCAGCAACAAGAAAGAACTATGCTCGCTCATCCATTGCTCCACCATCACCGTCATTAGTCCTCAATGTGCCTGCACCGGCTCCAATCTCGACACATGCTCTAACTTGAGGATCTCTAACACTAGCCACTCCTCTGCATCCAGCAATCTCATCAACTGCAAATCCCTAGGATGTGGCTCTCATGATAACAAAGGCGGTACTATATCCTACATCATTTCATTCATCATGTCAGTCCCTTCCGCTACATACAAATGCTGTAAAATTTGATCGTTTATTGCTATACTAGCCTTTATCTACCATAAGCGATTCATTTTTCCATATGCACCTATTTGCTAATCAAAAGTGACCTATTTTACTACATGCATCTATCTGTTGATCATATGCACCCTATTTTACCTATGCAATCGCTTCTTGACTAAGTGCAAGCTGTATTTCTACATGCGTCTACCTTTAGCCTATAAGCTAGCTATATCCTATAAGTGCATATTTTTTCTTTATAAGCGAGCTGAACCTATGCATGCGCCTACTTTTCACCCATAAGTGACTTGATTTTATCTATATGCACATTTTGCCTTTATTTACCTAACCGACTAAAAGCGACCTGTTCTTTCCATAAGTGACCAAGCCGCACCTAAAAGCGACCTTAACTACTGTAAGTGACTTGTTTCCCTCCTAAGCGACCTGAATTGCCTATCCTAAGACTTGGTCACTTATGGTGATGTGTGTTTATTTATGATGCTTCTAGCCTATCAAAATCATGCTTTTAGGAAAAGTTTTGATACATACCGGTACATCTGATCCCTCTGGTCATCCATGTGTCCTCACTCACTCGGAACGATGATCTCTGCGTGGAATCACCATCCTGATATCTCTCCAACTCTCATCGCACACCTACTCTAAGGAGCTCTAGATCTCTATAGCTTTTTAACACAACTGAGCACAAATGAGCCTATTTGCCCTTGCAGAACCTACATATAGCTCTGTCCAAACCCTAATTCTTCTATGCCAAAGCCTATTTTCTTTTGCATCATCACATTTGTTCCCACCCAACCCCCGTTTTCTTCGTGTCAACCTTGCATCCTAGCTTTTCTTCTATCGCAAGCCAACCCAGCCCTCCCTAGTTAGCCTGGCTTACCTCTCGAGGGGGCATCACCTGCCAGTTACACTAGGGCATAACTTTGTTTATCGAAGACATATCGTATCTTCTTTGACACAACGCTCTATAGAACATTGTATCAAAGAGGGGCAAAATGTAGACACCCAAAATTGACTCATTACCATTAGCATTCAAACATCGCATTACACATCATCTGCATTTGTCTAACACACTTGTACAATATCCCTAACACATCTATTTCTTCTATTAATTAAATAAATTTATATTTATTTAATTAATTCATTAGCTATTTCTTCTAAGCTATAATTAAACAATCTTTAATTATTTAATTATCTTCATTGTATCTATTTTTAATTAAATAAATCTTATTTATTTAATTAAAAATTCCTTTCATAAACTCACTTTCCAATTAATTAAATAAATTTTATTTATTTAATTAATTTATCTTATCATTTATCTCATGAGCCGACATGTGTGTCCCTTTCATTTAAAAAGATAAGTGGTACTACATCCTTTTATTTAATATCTTTCACATGTAGTACTTTTTATGTACACAAGCACACATAAGCCCTATCTTCCCACCACTTGTTATCTTCACATTCATCTATGTCTATCCTTCAATCTTAGCCATTCACATAGCCTCTAAATCTCCACCGTTGATTGATTTTGGTTGAGTTCTATATAAACACCCTCTCATTCCATACCTCACATGATCCAGCATTCATATAGCGTCTACATTATAATCCTAAGCATATTGAGCATTTGAGAATCCATAGCATCCATTAAGCTTTCATCATTATCATTCATCCATCATGGCATCTTTTATCTTCATAATTGTTCATTGTTGAAGAAGCAATCCACATCATAAACAAGGAATCACACAATCTAGGGGATGTTGTGCTTGGAATTGCATACTTTTGGTTTCATTTAGATTAGATTCTTTGATGATGGTAGGGTTAGGTTTTCATGGCTATGCTTGATCTTATTAACCTGATTTTTTTACCTATCACACTATGAAGCTAAATGGTAATGCAACAATGGAGATAATGATAATGATATGCAAATAGGGGGCCAAAGGCACGCTTGAATACTTGATATGATTTCTATAGCATGTAAGTATGATTGCTCTTGTGATGTAGAATGAGGGTGAGGAGCTTCCTTTTATAGGCCAAAGATGACTTAGATCTAAGAGTCAAAAGATCCATGGTTGAGTAATTGGTCTTATGACATGTAGGGTTAAGATTGAATTGGTTGGATGAGGGGAGATATAGAAGGAGGATGTTCCTACTACATTGACAAGATGGAGGGATATGTGGGACAAGGAGCCACATGGCGAGATGCTCACAAAGACTATGAGAGAAAGATGGAAGAACATGAGAGAAATATGTAAGAAGGAGTCTATGTTTGTTGGGATGTTGGAGGGAATATAGGATTTATGAGACAAGTGTCTCATAGTCAACTTTGACCATGGTGATGTGGAAAAACCAACTTCTACAAAGTAGGGATGGTTGAGAGGAAATAGGGCATGTGTTGAGGATAAATGCTTAATTAAATATTATTAATATTTAATTTATGGTGCAACATGGAGGTGAGGTGTCAAATGATGTGTAGAGTGATATGGATGAATGATGTGGATTTTAGGAATATGACTTTGTCTTAGAAGAATAATTAAATAATGATGATTATTTAATTAGAGATAACTTTAGAAGAATTAAGATATTTAATGGAATAAATTAATTATTGGAAGAATAGGATGAATGTGAATCAAATAAATAAATTAGTATATTTATTTATTGATAGAGGAATAAGAATAAAATAAATATTAAATATTTATTTAATTTATCTTGAGTCATTTTTAGGTGTATACATTTTTCTCCTCTTTGAGACAATGTGTTTTATCACATTGTTTCAAAGAATACAAATTTTATGAGTATGATACATGCCCTAGTTTGCCCCTAGTATAGGTTTGGTGTTGGTAGGATGCCCCCTTAGGAGATTGGTAGGGATGAAATTTTGGAGAAAGAATGGACGATCTCACGATGAAGAAGAATGAATGACACAATCCCATGTGAAAAACGCAGGTGATGAAAAAATGAAAAATCGATGAAAATCATAGCATGCATATGCAAGGTCAAAACACCTCTAGTTAGGGTTGATTTGGCAAGAAATAGTGTTGAGGGGTCCCTTTCCTAGTCATTTGCACACTTGTCATTAGAAGATAGAATATAGAGAGCCCTAGAGTGGTACAGAGTAGAGCAGTCCCAGCGAGAATGCAAATTATGGTAGCTAGCCATATGTTCAAGAGGATCTGTCGATTCGAGAGACCAGAGGAGTACGGTCCCCCAGTATCTATATGTTTAAATTTGCATTAAGTACATTCATTAGGGTTCAAATCTAGGTCCAAAGTCAACAAGTTCATATGCGCAGGATAATTGTTTCTGTGCATATGATAAATCTTGTTGTGCATGCGTTAAGAAACTGTGCATATGAGCGCCAAAATTGCACACATGCATAAAATTTGCATTTGATAAGTTTTCTTGCGCATGTATCACATTCTGGTGCATGTGAATTTTGATCCTGCGCATATGATAAATCTGTGCATATACCTCATGTTTTGGCGCATATGTTATGAATCAGCTCATATGTTATAAATCTACGCATCTAACTCCAGTTCTTGCGCATATGAGTAAAGTTGCACATATGTGCAGTTTTTCTATGCATATGTGATCAAGATGCACTTGTGATAACTAATATTGGGCATTTGATTAAGATAAGTCAATTTACTTAGTTGATTGATTGAGTCGGCATCATGTTCGGTGTTGGCCAACTGTGGGATGCTCTTTGAGATTGATAGAATCTTTGAAGAGATGATTGGATAGGTTGTGATAGGATAATTAAGTAATTACTTTGATAGATTTGATAGATATGTAGCTTAGTTGGTTGTTGATTAATGTTGGGAATTAATGTGTCTCAACATCTTGGATGACACATCACCATGCCAACTCCCACAAGATGACAATAAGGATTTGCATCCTAATTACAATAATAGGCAATAAATAAATAAATACAATGAAATAATACAAGGAATATCTTGAGATGGGCATCCAACATGGCCTCATGGCCCAAAATCCATGCCTTGTATCTTCTATATAAACGGGTGCTTTTGAGAGGAGAAGTATTATGTGATTGATAAGTACTATTACACTACTGGATTGTCTGTAGATATGAGTGTCCAAGACTCTTAAGAGCTTGCATTGCAAGTGTATTGTAAACCATTATAGTTTTGATAATACATTGTGCAGGTTTTGGAGTGGTGTTTTTCACCCGATAAGGGTTTTCCCCACGTTATATCTTGTCTCTCTCTTCTTCTGTCTTACATTCTTGTGTTGTGTATTTCTGCAATATCTCCATTGTTGTGTTAAACATTCTGTAATTATAAAGGTTAAAAATAATTTGCACTCATCTCTCCTCATTAGATTAGTGTAGGAAGCGATTTATGCACACCTAGCTTCCTTTCAATTAATGTGCTTGTGTTGTTGACTACAGGAGGAGCTAGATGTCATGATATCTTGAGAGAGATTTCCACTGACATAGTTGTTATGACCATACTTGTCGAATACTAATCATTTAGTACTGGGATTGACTAGATTGTGGTATGTGACATTTATGCCTGAGATTCGTGCTAATCTAGGGTTGTTGATTGCTCTGGCTGAGTGATGGCACAGTGAGCACTGCACATTCCACTTTCCTACTAGAGAGATGACTATGACATTAGAGGAAGTATACAAGATCTTGAGGATACCGAGATACGAGGAGATGGTGACTTATGAGACACATGCAGGAAATGGACTTGATGAGTGCAATAGAGTATTTGACAATGATGATATTGTGGGGATGGAGATCAGTTGGATTGATATGGTTGACTACTATGAGCCCCTACAGTCTATATTAGCAGGATTGATTGGAGGCATGATTTGCTCTGATAGGAGATCACATGGATTTGCTTTTGGATGGGGGAA
The DNA here is from genome assembly GCA_027924645.1 of Cunninghamia lanceolata. Lineage (NCBI taxonomy): Eukaryota > Viridiplantae > Streptophyta > Pinopsida > Cupressales > Cupressaceae > Cunninghamia > Cunninghamia lanceolata. Next base: position 2,366,088 of record BSBN01000609.1, read on the forward strand.
GACCTTGGAGAGGATGGTTTTTGAGGGGACATTCTTTGCTTGGGGTGTCTGCCTACTAGCACACTTGTACCATGACATGCATTAGTTTGTGTACGATGGTACCGCTAGTTTGTTTTCTAGGGTTTTTCTATTATAGATATGGGCATGGGGCCATATAGTAGTTACATGGCCTACAAGCATGGGAGTGAGAGGTAGGAATCGACCATATGCTTATATTTATGAGGGTAGTATTTCCCAGCCCAAGCTGGGAAAACTGGAGCATTGGAGACATGCCTTGGATAATATAGATGCAGTGGATTGGCAGCCATATCTAAACTGTGAACCGTGGGAGGACAATGTGGCAAAGTTACCATTTTTTTTCTAGACATGATGGTAGATAGGGAGGACACCCTATATCATTGATAGACATATTGTTTCTCATGTGTTCTGACAGTTTGGTAGGATTTAGGGGATGCCCCAGGGTACTACTATATTTGCTTAGATGCACAAGGAGCATCTAGTGTGGGGACCAGTTGCATCTTATGAGCAGGCTCGAGATGACTTTCTACAAATCCCATATCAGGCTTGGGATTTGAGGAGTGATATTGTGGATGCAGGGATGATGGAGGACTTTGCAGCTCATCCATTTCAGAGATGCTCATCTATAGTGAAGTGGTAGCATTACAAGCCTAGGTGGCTCATCTATAGGGACAGATTACACAGATACAGGGGAAGATTATTCAATTACAGGGAGACGTGATGGTCATGACCTTAGAGTGAGATACTTCTATTCAAAGATATACCAAGGCAGAGGCCTTACTTCAATAGGTATAGTAGACTACAACACAAGGTCCCAACGGCCAAACCATTACAGAGATGGTGTGTGCAGGACAAGAGATTTTTTACCAGAGATCTCTGTATGAGCAGGCAGTGCCCCCAGAGTAGAGAGTGTGTATCTTTCATCCTAGTTCACGCAGTAGATCTAGGCAGACATAGTCTGAGAGTGGAGGGGTTATGGGTCTTCTACCTCCTCAAGGAACACTAGGGATAGGGCCTTTAGGTCCTCAGCCTTAGTAGCCAGTACCTTCTAGAGGTAGTGTCTCATAGACATTTTGGGACATGTATAATTTTCTATCATTTTGTATACACATTATTTTGATAGGTCAAGATACACTTCATGATATCATTGTATACTTGGACATTTATATTTGATGATGATGTATACATATGATTTCGATGGACTATATGCATGTGCACTATGGATGGATGTTTTCTATATGATTGATGTTATGATTATGCTTCTATTATGATGATTCTAACTTGTTGATTCTATGATGCATATGATATTTACAATATGATGCTTCTATGATTCTTATGATGACTTATTTTCTGAGTAATGTTATGGAAATGACCTTATATGTTTATAAGTTATGATGACCTAATGCATATTCTGATGATTCTTAAATGCAATACATGATGATTAAGTTTCTATGTATGATGATCTAATGTGCAAATGCTATGACAATGATATCTATATTTTTTTATTTTTGATGATAAAGGTTATGCATGAGACCTATGTGGATACATGACATCACTATATGAAATTGTTTTTGAAATCGTAATCTAAATGTGTTTTTGGATAATGCACTTAAATGATATGAACTATGATTTCCATGCCTATGATATCCCCAAGGATAATGAATTATTTTTGTTATTCCAAGTATACTCAATCATCAATAAAAGATCACTTAGAAGAACTAGAAAAATGACTTGGATAAATGGATAACTTAGAAGAATGAAAGAAATGATTTGGATCTAATCCATGAAGAAACACAAGAGAGATAACTTATAAAATCATAACTTGGAAAATGATAACTCTTAAATGTTTATAAATGGAAATGCAATGTAAACTTAAAATGCACAAATGAGACCTAGTTATCTTGTATACAAATATTTGAAGTGATTTTTCATCATTGAGCTTTTAAAATGTTGTAATGGAATACAAGCATCTAGGTGTAATTAAACCGAGATGACCTGAGTATCACTTACATGGATTTTGATTTACCAAGTCAATACAAGCATCTAGGAATAATTGAACCAAGATGACCTAAATATTGTTTGCATGTATCAACAGACAAGGATTGTACTCTTTCATGCTTAGACCCATAACATCCTTGATGATCTTTTGTTGATCATGTTATTAGAAAAGTCTTCACATTACTAAAGATTAATCCACAAATAGTAAACAAATGAAATAATCATTCCCCATCATAGCTCCTCTAGTCTTGGACATCCTCGAGTAGCATAGGAAACATGATAACGAAAATCAAGACATATGACTAACACTTATAAAAGCCATTAAATCTTCTTTCCATAAATATGTTTTCTTGTCATAATAGATATAACCATCCTGATAGTTTAGGCAAGTTGTTATTGTCTGGTATAAGTTGATTTGTCAATATCCTATTCAAAAGTTTATTATTAGATTGTTTGTTGTCTAAAGATAGTATCACAATCCAGATTGTTATCCTCTACACTGTGGCACTTAAATTCTATAACTAGGTCGATGATTTTGCCCCTAGTCAAGTAAAGGACCAATTTATTATGGATGGAAACATATGGATGAATGAATGAGAGACTTAATGGGATGGGCCCTAAGGGACTGACCTAGTGCCTTGAGGGCTCATTGATGATGGCCTTGCCTATGTGAAAGTACAGAGACAATGTAGTTCGATTGTTTATGGAGTGTAATAGATTATGATAAGATGAGAGGTATGGATGGAAGATTTGATGTGATGGGCCTTAAGGGACTAACCTAGTGCCTTGGGGACTCATCAATGATGGACTTACCTATGTGAAAGCTCAGAGGCAACGTAGTTCAATAATGGAGACTGACACTACTGATGGATGAATGGATGGAGTCAATGATTGGATGAATAAATTTATTGGGTAAGGCGGATACAAGTTATTTGGTAAGATGGTAAAATTGAGTGAGTAACAAGCCATGATAAGCATTTATGATGTGGTATATGGATGCGAGAGAAAAGATGGACGAAAACTAAAATCCTAAGAGATGGAGGAAGCGATTCATCACAAATAGTACCTACTTCCAAGTTTTCACTATTTGCTTTTATTGTATCATTTTTATTTTTATTTTTTTATTCCCTTGCATCGGGGTTAATCTAAGTGTAAAATTTCCAAAGATGCATACTATTGATGGGATCATTGAATAGCTCACCTTCTGATGTTGCTAACTAGTATGCTCCTAATCCATAAGTAGCAATGATTACAGAAGGACCAAGCCAATTTGGTTCAAACTTACCCTTCTTTTCTCTATCCTATTGATTTTTGGGGTTTTCCTTCAGAACTAGGTCACCAACATGAAAAACTCTAGGCTTCACTCTATGATTGTAGCTTCTTGACATATATTTTTGTAGGCCTTGAGATGATTAAAAGCATTTTGACATCTTTCCTCCAACAACTCTAACTCTTGAAGCCCAGAAACTCGATACACTTCATCAGTTATTAAGCCCTTCAATGATACTCATAAAGAGGGTAACTTGACCTCGATAGGAAAGATTGCTTCTGAGCCATAGACAAGGGCATAGGGTGTTGCACCTGTGGGTGTGTGGATACTCGTACGGTAGGCCCACAAGGTAGGATTTAGCTATGCATGCCAATCACAGGTGGCATCATTGACTGTCTAATTTAAAATTTTCAAGATTGTTTTATTGGATGCCTCTGCCTGACCATTTCTTTAGGGATAGATCGTGTGGAGAAATGGTGTTGGATATGGAACTTGTCACTGAGATCTTGGACATCCTAATTTTTAAAAGGTCTTTCATTATCAGTGATAATGGATAGAGGAATTCCATTATGACAAATGATATAATTTAGGATAAATGAGGCAATTTGCTTTCCTATGACATTGGTTAAGGGTACTATTAGGTCTCAAAAATACAAGTTGCTGATCCTAAGAGGATGCCAGGCTCTATGCTTAGATTTGCAACATTTTTTAACTAACTTGATGAAATCAACCTTCAAGGTTTAGTGATTTCCTACACTTCAGGACCTGCTACACCTAGGTGGGTGAACCTTGGGAATTAAAGCAGGCTAAATGTAAATGTATTGACTAATTAAATCTATTCTACAATGGCAAAGGGTGTAAGATAGATGAAAAGCTTACTATCTGATTATATCTAATGTCTAGTGAATGGTTTGGTAGAAATTGTATAAGTAATATCAACGTAAAAAGGATTTTAAATGATGAATTTAAATAAGACCAGTGCTTTGTTGGGTAACAGAGTCGAATGAAGGACCAAGACTAATGGCTTATAATGGGTACTAATTCTAATTGTTTGGCACAACTTTAGTTTATATCTTGTATAAACATGCAAGGGAATGACTGACAAACTCTTCTTGATAATTTAACCAATATAATCAGATATCTTATAATTCACTAGAAGGTATTTTAATCCTTACTTGAAGGAACCAACTGAAATGAATCAGCAAGAATAACAAACAATATTATCTTGGAGACAAAATGGCAATCCTAATTATGTGGCTCTACTTAGTAATCCAAACTTAATACTTCCAGGCTACCGTCACTGATTAGAAGGATTTAATTCCTCAAATGGAAACCAATTTACTCAATCACACAGATACAGCAAATGTGTATTGACAAATTAAATATATGCTTGATATATTAATTTGAATAACAGGGAAATATAGAACTGGAGAAAACCACAGAATTGAGTAACTTTAACAAACAATTGATACCAAGATAGAACCACTGAATCAGAGAACTTCAATCTACTACTTCAAATAAAACATGTAACATAGTCTTTCTAAAACATTGTAAAGTATATATATGTATATCTATTCTACTGTTGATGATCTTTTAGCACCAATTGTTTTGAACTTATATAGGTATTTCTATGAAGAGACATAACTCTTCAATAAGTCCTTTTGGAAATTTGACAAGATTAACAACCATTACATAACTACGATTAGGCTCTATTCAGCCATAAGTAAATTTTAGCCAAATGGTCCAAGTACTCTTGATCTCGATGGGAATCAGTAAGCTCAGTGGCACTTCTTGTAATTATTTCAATTGTGACCATCTTTTCCAGGTGTTTGCAAGCTTCTCCAGATGTAGAATCCCTGTCTTTAAGAGCTCCCATAGCCTCGTGTAATATAGTTTGACAATCAACATGCCACTCTTCTTTGCTTTTTAGTTCTCCATCACTCTTAAATAAGGCAGGTACTCCTGCAGTAGAAGCTTCAGCACCTTCTTTAGCATCACTTTTGAGTTGATCGTAGTATTTCTGATGTTGCTCAATCAATTCTTTAGTATTGGAGATACCTGCACTATCAGCAGCATCTTTACTTTGTATCTCATTCAACTTCTCCTGCATTCTCTATTCAAGCCTTTCATGTTCTTTAATTGCTTTGTAATTCTGAGAGTAATTATCCCAAAATAGATTGAACCAGTGTATCATGTTTGCATGTCTGCTCTGTAGCACAGTCACAAGTGTATCTATCTGAATTTGCAATGCCTGATCTGGGGATAATGCTTGAGTGCCTTGTGAGCTTTCTCCCTGAGTCAATCTCTTTGTTGATTGCCCCAAAGTACTCTTAACTACATCCTTCAAGTAGTCATTTTCTTTTGTTAATCTTTCACAGCTCAATTTATATGCATCCCTTTCCTTGATCAACACTTGAGCTTGTGCTTTGTTTAATTTCGCAATATTGATGCCAATGTCTGCTGTGATTAGAGGGTCAATTTCCCCTGCTTTTAAAGTCATGATATGGCTGAAAGCCTTTTCAGTATCTATGATGGCTGTCTTCTTATGGGGAGGATATAACGCCCATATCATCAATGAATTTTCATCATTATTGTATCTTGTACCCACATATACTTCATTAACTCCCTCTGGGGTGAGTTTATACTTATTATCTGCACTATTTAGAAAACTGTCAAAAACCAAAGCAGAATTCAAGTCAAGACCAGGAAAAATCATAACTCCTGTATCTTTAAGCAATTGTCTACCCCTGCTAGGAGTCATATCCTGCATCTCTTTCTCTACTGTGGCTTTTAGCATATCTAACAATTGTTTTTCATTATCAGCAGAGACATCATCCACTGATTCTCTAATTTCTTTTCCTTTGCATTTGTACAAAAATGACTTAAATTCTTTTGAGTGAATAAATTTATCATCAGACATGAAATAATCATTTGCTATTTGACGTGGATCCTCATCAGCAGACCCCTCCTCATCATATATTACAACAGGAGGCTGATATTGTAGCATTTTCCTTTTGGACATTTCTACTGTTTTGTCTTGTGGCTCTTCTTGCTCTATCTGTCCTTCAATTTCAAAGGATACAACCTTAATCTCTGCTAGCTACTTTTTCTTCTCACTTAGATCCCTTTTATACTTTTCTATCACCAACTCCACCTCAGCCTCTTCTAAATTTCTAATAACATCATGTGGATAAGGTATGTGCATGTATCCACTGAGATTTTGTTTTCTTCGTGCAGAGTCAATAAAACCTTCAGGGTCAAACCCTTTCCTTGCCTCAGCAGTCCTCATATTATAATGCATCAACTTATCCATAATGAGATTATAACCCTCTTTTGACACCATAGTAAAATCTCCAAAACATAAAGTGTTGGGCATAAAGGATTGTTTATCATGTGAGCTCAAATGCATTACATTTGAGCAATGCATCTGCCTAATTATCTCTAAATAAGCAATTTTGTCAGGGACAGTTTTGGGCAATATGAATGGAGTGTCTTCAAAACCATACACTCTTATCATAGTACCATCTTCAAAACAATACCAGTCTCCCCAATTATGAGTGACAGTAGGGGGGCCACCAAAATCTTTTGGCCTAAGGAACCTTTTTATCTCAGTTGAGATTGAGTATTCACAAGGGTGGTTGAAATATCTGTACAGTACTTTTACATAGTGTTCTTCAAATTGGGCATAACTGGAATGGGCATATCTACTGTCCCATATTCTAGTCCACATTTGTATTGGCAATTTTTCCCCCCTCTTATCTACAGCAACAACTTTAAGTTCACTTGGCCATAACCCTACTTCCTGGCTGAAATACAACACCATGTGCATAAGTAGTGAGGAATGCTCAAAAGAGCATGTTGGGGAACTATTTTTTATTGCAGACAAGCTAGAATCTATTTTATTAGCAATATAGGTAGCATAGTCAAACTACCTGGCATTATGACATTGAATGTCAGTAGCTATAACCATTAAAGGGATGGTCATGAACTCAAGGACCTCTAAACCAAGGACTTGGCCCACGGAATAATAAGTGTGTTGTATATATGGTTCAAATATAGCTACATGAAAAGGAGGACCATCATTTTCAGTTAGAGGCATCACTTCTCCTTCAATTCTGGGCCTATGAATGGGCAACCTCCATCCATTGTAGGTTGTGTCCATTCTCCAATATTCCCTCTCCAGGTCTTCATAAATAATAGGGATAGTGCACAAATCATCTAGATTAAACACTTCACATATGGTATTTCTTGACAAATGTACAATTGGCTCCCCCTGTGGGTTGCATATAGCCTTTAGGCTTGGGCTATATTGTTGGGCAAGTAGTTGGAGGAGTTCGACATTCAGGAATACATTAGGAACAACCAATTTTCCCAAATTCAAGTGCCATGGTTTTGACACAGGAGCATTCCTGATCCTTCTATTATAATGGAATCTAAAAAGCTCATATCCTCTTATTGGGGTCCAAATATCTCCCAGGCGCTTACATTTATCTTCTAATTTTTCAACTTCTGCCCTAAGTTGAGTAGATCTTCTGGCCTTGGGAGTTGACCTAGGCAATTGATCAATTAAGTCCTAATTGAGTTTTCTGTCTTTTATTTTTTCTTCAGGGGTTTGATCAGTTTTTTGTTTCTTAGATTTACTAGTTTCCCCTTGTGATTTTCTACCTTTTCCATTTCCCAAAGTATCCATATTCAAATTTTGGCAGAAAATTCAAACACAGGCTATACACAATGGTTCCTATGTAAGTACCTGTTGTTCTGTGGCTGTGATTGAAATCCTCTGCTTGCACTTTAATAATTCCTCTGTATTCTCTTTTTAGACAACTCTGTCAATTGTAATTATAATGATCTTAAAAGATTTCATCGCCGTCTGCATTTAATTGTCTAATCAATTCAATGTCGTTCATCGCTGTGAATTGTCACATTGCCATAACTCCTGTCATCGGAATGATTTTCAAAATGTCTGGGTGACCTTAATATCTCCTCATGGTGCAAACAATCAATCGGCATGACCCCTTAATTGTATTCCCGATGCTATGTTGAGTCATATCTTAAGTGAGCGTGACCATCGATATGACTTCTTTCATCGCCATGTGTTTTAGATTTCCCTCCGATATAGTGAGTCCTACCGATATGACTATTAGTGAGGGTCTCACCAACATGTGTGATAACAATTTGTTATCAAGAAGATCAATACCATCGGGATAATATATTTATGTTTCCCCGAGCTTCGTCGTCTTCCCGATAATTTTCTATACTCTGGATCGGAATGACTATCTTGATATCTCACCGATATGGTTAAAACTTTTTATCAACGGGTGTGACTTTATTTCCATCAGAGTGAGATATACCATCAGGGTAATTCTTTTCAGATCACCTGATCACAATTATCTCCCCGATGGCTACTTTATATTCTTTATCGGAGAGAATCTATCAAAGTGTCACCGACATCCTTTCATCGCTGTGACTTGTGAGTCGGTAAGACATTATTGCTTTATTCCAATATGTTGATTTACACCGATGGATATGTGTATCGATGTAACTTACACCGAAAATGCCTTCTTATTGTTTCGCCAAGAGACTGGAGTATCGGAGATCTATTTACTTTTCATCCCGATGTTTATTTCTTGCCGATGGTTATTGTTGCCTTTGTCCCCGTAAGATATTCAGTGAGACTCTTGCCCATATATTTCATCGGTATGATATACATCGTCGGGGTAGCTTTTAAAGGATCACCCGATGATTACTAGTCATACCAATCGGTGTGACTGCTTGGTTCTCTTACCAATAAAAAGCCATCGGTATTACTTCTCCTATCGGCAACTCTTACAAATCTCTTTTCGATCTTTACTCTCACGCTGATAGTAATTTTTCATTGATTTCTTATGTATCAGCATAAGCAACACAAAGTCTTGTCGATATATTTAAATTTAAGTAATTTTACATTACTTAGCCATGGACATCTTGCGGGATGCATCAATTATTTACTATGGTATTGGGATGTTGTATGATATTGCTCAAATATGGTGAGTTGAGAATACAGTAAAAATTTTAAATTTTTACTGTCCCAACAGGTACATCTTCAATCCACTTAGTAAAATACTCTGTGTCAATTATTATGAATTTGTGGCCATTGGAAGAAGGGGGGTGAATCTTGCCCACAAGGTCGAGTCCCCATTGGCAAAAAGGCTAAGCATTAGTTAAGGGTTGTAGTTCTTGTGTTGGTGCATGTATGAGATTTCCATGGATCTGACATTTCTTGCACTTTTTGAGAAAATGATAAGAATCTATTTCCATACTTGGCCAGTAGTATCCCATACGCATAAGTTTCTTAGCCAAGGTAGGATCACTAGAGTACATTCCACAAATACCTTCATGAACTTCCCTTAAGGTGGTTTGATATCCCTCATGCTCTAGACACCTAAGGTGAGTAACATCAAGACCTCATCGATAAAGGGTGTTAGCAATTATGGTATAATGAGTAGCCTAATGGATAAAGGTTCTACATTGATTATTTGATAGGCCAGGTGGCAATGTGTTTTCTTTTAGGTAGGTATAGATGTTTCCATACAAAGGGGAATCAGATCCTACTATTTGACATATAATCTGAGTTTTAGGGTTATCATATGCAGGATTAGATAATGGCTCCACTAAGAACTCATAAAGTGACTAATTTTCAGGTATATCCAGGAGTGAGGCAATGGTTTCCATGGTATCTGTAGCTTTATTCTCCAGTCTAGGTATTTGTTCAAAAGAAATCACAAAAAAATACTATTTGAAGTCATCTTCCATATGCTTGTAAGGTATTAACTTATCATCCTTGGTCTAATAATCACCATTTACCTGATTGATGACTAGTTGTGAATCTCCATAAACATGCAACTCTCAAACTTTCCATTCTACAACCATCTTGAGACCAATGACGAAGGCTTCATATTCCACCACATTGTTGGTGCAAGGAAATAATATTCTATATGATTTGGGTATGGTATCTCCTTGTGGTGTCACCAACAAAATGCATGCTCCTGACCCTTGTTGTGTATAAGATCCATCAAAATAGAGCTTCCATGCTTGAGTTGTTACATTGAAGATGGATTCATCTAGAAACTCAAAACTTAATGGATTTTTATCATTGAGTGGTGCATCTACTAGTTGATCCACAATTACTTGTCCTTTTATTGCTCTTCTATCCACATATTCAATGTCAAATTCACTGAGAATCATTACCCACTTTGATAATCTACCTGTCAGAGCTGCCTTACTGAGTAAATACTTCAACGGGTCTATTTTGGCTACTAACTTGATTGAATGAGTTAACATATAATGTCTTAGCTTTTGAGATGCAAAGACTACAACAAGACATGCTCTCTCAATAGGTGTATACTATAGCTCATAGCCTACTAAGATCTGACTGATGTAATAAATAGCCCATTCCTTTCCTTCATAATCTTGTTGTGCCAATGGAGCTCCTAGAGTGGTTGTTGTAGCTGAAATATAAAGCAATAGTGGTTTGCCTTGGATTGGATGCATCAATATTGGTGGGTTCATCAAATATTATTTCAAGAGTTGAAAATCCTATTTACACATCTCATCCCATCTGAAAGGAACATTCTTGTGAAGAAGATGAGTGAAGGGATGACATTTGTTGGCTAACTATGAGATAAATCGGTGTATAGACTGCAACTTTCCTTGTAATGATCTCAATTAACTGATATTTTTAGGAGGTGGCATTTCCATTATATCTTTCACTTTTGTCGGATCCACCTCAATTCCATTTGCTAAAACTATGTATCCTAAAAGCTTGTCGGATGTAACTTCAAACACACACTTCGGATTCATATGGACATTGAATTGTTCATCACTGAAAGATCTTGTCTAATACATGCAAATATTCTTCTCATGTAAGTGATTATCCTAGAATGTCATCCACATAATCTTCCATAATAGTGTGCATCATATCATGGAAAATTTTGGTCATTGCTCTTTGGTATGTTGCTCCTGCATTTCTCAATCCAAACAACATCACATTCCAGCAATATGTACCCCATGGACATGTAAAAGTTGTCTTGTGTTGGTCTTCTGGTGCTATTTTGATCTGATTGTAGCTACAAAATCCATCCATTAAAGATAACATAGTGTGCCCTGTTGTCAAATCTACAATGATGTCTATATTGGGTAAAGGAAAATCATCCTTAGGGCATGCTTTATTCAAATCCCTAAAATTTGAGCAAAGTTTGATTCTCTTGTCTAGTTTTGAAACAAGAACAATGTTGGAGATCCTTTCAAGATAATCAATTGATCTAATAAAACCTACATCCAACAAACTTCTTCAATTCTTCTTTGACTAAAAGTGCTATATGCAGATGCAGCTTTCTTAGCTTCTGTTTCACTTGTCTGGCTCATGGAGCTAGTGATAAATGATGCATAATGAGATCTAGATCAAGGTTGGGCATGTCCGCATAAGACCAAGCAACATTAATCTGCCTCTCTTTAAATAATTTGATGAATTCTTTATTTTCTTGTTCTAATAAAGATTCTTCTAGATGAATTATCTTCGGGCTTTCCTCTGTACCAATATTCACTGGTTATGCTGGTTCTATTAAAACTGAAGACCTCTCCTGATGTGTAGGTTTGGGGAGAGTGTCAAGCTTTTCATCCTTTGGTACCTCAGAGAGGTTTTCACAATCAAATGCATCCTTTATTTTATTCTTTTCATGATCTAATACTACCGCAAAGCGGTTTTCACCATTAGATCCATTTTTTATTCTTATATTTTGGTGTAGGAGCACCCTTAGAACACACCTTGGTCAACTTGTTCAAGGATGACTTTTTATTTTTCTTTGTATCTTGGCATGTAATAAGTCCATTATTAGGCCATTATTGTCCTTTTGATCACTTAGGTCCATCAATGTAACCATTGGTCAACAACTTGTTAAAGTGCTCCTAGAAGGTGAAAACACAAAAAATAGACTTGTGGGCAATTTTTAAAAAATTGTAAAACAAAAATGGTAGTTTGGGTGGTTGAACCATACCATATGTATACACCTAAAATTGACATGACTCTACTTAAATAAATATTTTAAATATTTATTTCACCTTCACATTCCTCTATCAATAAATAAATAAATTTATTTATTTATTTAATTCATCTCCTCTCGTATTATTAAATAAATTACATTTATTTAATTAATTAAATTCACCTACATCAAATTCATTCTTCTAAATGATTAAATAATTTTAATTATTTAATTAAAATCTTTTATTCTTCCAAAATTTAAATAAAATGCAATTTTATTTAAATAAAATCTTAAATCTCCACAAAAATAAAATATATCTAAATATTTTATTTATTCCTCCATATTCTCTACAAATAATTAAATAAATCTATTTATTTAATTATGTTTTCTTATCTTCTAAAAATCTTCATATCTTCTAAAATACATTCCTCTTGTCATGCAAAAGCAAAAGCTGAGTTAAAGCTACTTTAAAGCAACTGTGCTCCTAAATTAGAAAAATAAATTCTAATTTAAGAAAATCAAAACTCATCCTCATCAACAGAGTAGTTAACTCAACAAAGCTGCTTTTTGAATGACACATGTCTTTCTTCCATTTATTACACGTTCCTCAACAATCCTCCTCTGTTGATCTTCTCATTTCTTCTCAACCATTGATCTTCTTCCACACAACTCTATAAATACAACCTTTTTCTTCTTCATTTCATATCCATCGTTTGAAGCAAACTTATGCTACAGAAACACTAGCGCGCCTTTGGCACCCTTCATCTCCATAGCACTTCATATCATCCTTTTCATTAGTGTGTTGAAGCTCATCTTCAATCACACAAAGTATCACAGCCATTCTATTCTTGTCATCTTCAACAAGCAAGGGAGCATACACTTCTGAGGGCTTCATCATTATCAAGATCAAGAACAGATAGGAAAATAATGGAAGGCGTAAGGTAAAAGGTTGTAAGTATCTTATTTTGTTATTTTAAATCTCCTTTTCCTTCATATTCTATTGATGTATTGGGTTTGTTTTCATTATTGATTAATCCACATTTTCACCCATCACATTTTGGCACCCACTGTGGGGCCCTTGCCCCTTTCTCTAATCAAAATCTGAGTTTTCTTGTAAACAGGTTCTGTACAGGTGTCGCACAGGCTTCTAACAGGTTAATCCAACGCATCTGAGAAATTCAACGGTGCTTCTACTCTCTATTTTGACGCATGCAGAAGTTTGACGCATTCAACCTCTGAACTGGCACTTCTGTCTTCTACTCCGATGCCTATGGTCATCTGGCGCATCCATACTCCTAGACGGTGCTTCTATATTTTGTTCTAGCTTTTACGGTCATCCGACGCATATAAACTCCATCATGGTGCTTTTACACATTTTTATGGCGCATTTACTAAACCAACACATTTTCATCATATTACTGTGCTTTTGACACCTATCTTAGCACATCTGTACAACAACGCATACATGCTCTATTTCTGTGCATTCAGACTATATTGCTGCCCTTCTATTTTGCATTGTAGTTTTAGAGTTTCATCTGATTTTTATGTTTAAGCTAACATTCTGTCTTGCAGGATTAGTGGCTGGATTAGATCATTTAGTTGCATTAATTAGTTCATTTAGATTAATTAAGAGAAAAAGTAAACAAAAAAAAATGCATGCAACTTTCACATAGTCCTTAACTAGGAAGAGAGTAATTGAACCACTGCTATATCTACATATTGCTATCTTCTTTAGTTAGATCATTGCTATCTTACAAATGGGAAAATGAACAATGCTATCTTTTTAACAACTTCAAAGTTAACAAATGCGTGAGTGCACAAATAGATAGCCCATTTAGTTATTTTCCCTTTTAACTAGGTTTGGATTAATCAGTGTTCTTTGTGCTTATCGAATGACAATAGGCTTATGCTCTCCCCTTAACTGGGTGACCAGAATGCCAAACTTGTTATTCCCTTTGTTTAACCTTTAGAGGGGCCTACCCTTGGATGCACGCCTGTCCAAGTGGGAACGACCCCGAGTGGTAACAGGCTAAAGCCAAGCCCTACCAATCCACTTAAAATAAATTGTGCTTGAGGTGAAAACCTCTTGCAATGAGTGTTGTTGTGTTACACCGACGGCCAACCTCCCCCAAAACCCTCTAAGGCATAACCCTTTGAGGCTGGGAGACTCCATAACAGAGAGTAGCACCGCCGCACGTGTAACCACTCGAACGGTTGCCTTGACTACAAACCAATTGTGTAGTATACCAAAAACCCCTATTTGTTGATGCAAAGGGTGGAGCCTTTGAAGCGGCCTTGATTCATGTGACTCTTAGTAGAGGTAACAGGGACAATCCTAAGGTTCGGTGGGGGTACAAGCCTAAGGAAACTTGGATCTGGTATGCATGAGAAGTGAGTGCCGTGGAGGGGAGCTGGTGCTACCAGATCCTGCAGCTACACGCTTTGAGTATGCACAGCTAGAGGATTCAACAAATACTATCCTATCCAGCCTAGGGTGTACTTGTTTTTGAGTTAAAATAGTCCAAAAATAGAAAAAAATAACAAAAGATAAAAATCATGAAAATTTATATGTGTTTGTTGTGTCTTTGCCATAATTGAAATTCAATTCTCAAGAACACTGAGTTTTCAAACCAAAAATAGAAACATCTTGAAAAATGTTCCAAAATTTTTGAAGAAAACAAGCAAAAAACCAGAATTACACATCTGAAACGACTTGCAGCACATTTATTTTGACTTGAAGTGCTTTTAAACTCTGTTCTGGCGCATTTAAAACATTACCAGTATTGTGTATTTGATCTGACTTGTGGCGCATTCACACTCTGTTGCGGCACATCTAATTCTGCGCATCCAACCCAGAGAGCAAATCTGTACCTTCCAAGAACAAAATTTTCAAAAATTTTAAAACCATTTCAAATCTGTCTCAGTTTTCCAAAATCTAACTAAAATCTTGCAAAATCAACCATTTCCCTCTCTTCCCATACCATAACTGCTTTTCCCACACTGCATCCAAAATCTCACAAATTTCTTCCAAAACCCAACAAGGTTAGCACCAAGTTATTCTTGATCACAATCAAACCTCAAACAAACCTAGTGAGTCTCCCCTATCAAGGATCACTTATCCTTTTCTCTCGAAACTCTACTAGTCGATTGTGCTAGACTAGTCAACATCAAGTAAATGGATTTCTATCATCCTTACTTTGACTATCATTTTGTACACCCAACTTTGTTTGACACCAACTGATCCAAGGAGAACCTTGCTCATAATCTTGACCCATTCTTTCACACCTTGTTCAAAACTTTCTCACTCCATCCCATCTCTAATTTCCACTTGCATGGTCTTAACAAGATTACAAAAACAAAAACAAATTGAAATGGCTGAGAAAATTGTTCCAAACGGTCACGAAAGTGATGATGAAATTTCTATGGAAGAGATCCTTCAAACACAGCATGACCCAAAATTTCAACACTTATTGGAAAAGGTACTTGCCCAAGACCCTACCAAATTCTTTTTACACCTAGTAAATTTAGGAGTCAAGCTATCTAAAGATTTTGATGCAAAGGCTCTCAAAGAAACTGAGGAAGAAAGACACCCTGAGGGAAGTAGACATGAGGAAGAAACACCTTCAGACAAAAGCAAAACAACCATTGATGCTATGGATACCCTAAGTCTAGTGAATCAACAAATCCAAGCTTTACAACAACAATTCGCAGACATGAAAATAGGAGCATCGACTAAACATTACACCCTAGAGGATATTTCACCATATCCTTTTGATAGGACCTTGATCATGATACCTTTCCCCTCTAAATTTGAGGTTCCAAAATTTAATAAATATTGAGGAAAGGGTGATCCAAGGGACCATATTAGGGAATTCAATGCTGCATGCCTAGAGGTCGCACATAATGACACTTACCTTATGCGACTGTTTCCAAGAAGCTTGGGAGGACAAGCCATGGAGTGGTTTTCTAGACTACCACCTGGCATTAAAACATTCAACGAACTTGTGGACAAATTTGTCACCCACTTCTCTTACAATATTGAGCACGACACCTCAATATTGGATTTTTGTAACACCAAACAAAAAGGTGGGGAATCTTTCACCGCCTTCTTACAAAGATGGAGACAGTTAGCAAGCAAGTGTCCACACCAAATGCCCAAAAAATAAATGCTGGAATTGTTCGTGCACAACTTACAAACTGACCTGAGCTATCAGATACAAATCCAATGTCCTACTTCCTTTAGCAAGGTCATTGAGATGGGTCTCATCATTGAAAAAGCTCTAATTGCCAAGGGACAAATAAAGCTCTACAAGGACACTCCTAGTACCAACACCAATGGAGAGAAACCAAGATTCTAGACGAAAAAGAAAAACATTGTGAATGATGGGGTGGTGGATGCCAAGAATGCGGCACCCAAATAACCAATCTTTAATTTATCGGCTCCTCAAAACAACCCCCCACAAAATGAACCAAAGAACACTGAATCATGGTTTACCAACTTTCAACCTAGGAGAAAGTTTACACCCTTGGGAGAATCATTGGAAACCACCCTACGGAAGCTAATCACAAACAAGATCATAACACTTTCAACTACGCGGGAATATGAACCAAAGGTCAAACCTCATTGGTGGAATGACGACTTCTGTGAGTTTCATTGAAACAGGGGGCACAAAACCAATGATTGTATAGCACTCAAACACACAATCCAAGACTTGATTGAATGAAATAAGATATCCATTGATGGACATACTTCTAATAGTGACCATTAGGCATTTAAGGATCCTCTTCCCAACTATGAGCAAGGAGGACCTTCCAACAAAAACAACGGTGGATCTAAAAATGCAAACTACACAAATGTCAGCTTTGACTATGTTGTTAACCATATCTCGGAAGGTGATTCACGCATCAATGTGATCACTATAAACAAAGATCCAGATTGTAATGTTACCACCTGCAATAATAGAATCACCCTTAGAGGAGCCTCTGCCACCCTGGCTAATCAGTACAGCATCTTGGATCAGCTACATAAGACATCTGCACATATCTTCATCCTCAAACTTCTGCGTCTATCCCCGTCTCATAGGGCCATTCTTGACAAAGCTTTAGCAGAAGCCTTCGTCCCTACAAATCTTCCTGAAGAACAATTCCAAACCATGGTAGGTCACATTACCTCACCTCATTCCCTATCATTCACTAAAAAGGATGATATGTCAATCACTCAACCCCATAACACCCCTCTTCATATCGAAGCCTTCATTCATAAACACAAGATAAAGAGGGTCCTAATCGATGGAGGAGCTGGTCTGAATATTTGCACCTTGAAGCTAATCCTTACATTGGGGTTTTTAGAGAAGGTTATAGATCCAAAAAAGAAAATCACTATCAAAGCCTATGATGAGGAGGAGAGAACTTCCAAGGGAATTGTTACTTTACCAATCAGAGTGGGACCTATAGTAAAAGATGTGGCTTGCCAAGTCCTCGATATGGATCTAGCGTATAACATTCTTCTTGGAAGACCATGGATACATGCTCTAAAAGCAGTACCTTCAACATACCATCAGTGTATCAAGTTCCCTTATGAAGGTTAAGAGATCACTATACAAGGTGACCCTAATCCATTTCAGTATTACAACTCCATTCAGCCTAAACCTGAAGTTGTGATCCCAAATAACCATGCTTCTACTTCATCCTCATCTCGTATTGACCCAGCTTCACTTGCTTCCACTTCAGAAGCTTCTCAACCTAAACTCAACCTCAAAGATAAGGGTTTGGGTGAATACACAATCTCCCAATCCCTCTGCTTGGCACAACTCCCCCTATCTCCAAGATCATATGGGAGACCTACTCTGAGCAAACCCAAAGCAGACAAAGCTACCAAAGGTCCATTTGTAAAATGGGGGAGCCTTGAAGATGAAAGTGATGAAAAGGATATCCTACAATGGCTATACAAGGATGAAGGCAGTTTATCCACACAACATGACCATCACACTATACCAACTGAACAATATGGTCAAGGTTTCCAAATGCTACAAAGAATGGGATATGAAGGACATGGTCCACTCGGTTCAAGAAAGGATGGCATCACTGAGCCCATCCAACCTCATACTTTAGCAGCCTAAGACACTACAGGGCTAGGATACACTAGCGCATCAAGAACCAATAGAGCAAATAAGAATAAAGGAAAACAACCAGAAACATCTACTAGTAATCTGGTTGAGCAAATTCAACAACTGCAATTGAATAGTGAGACCGATTCCAATGAATATGAATGGGATAGCCTCTCTAAGCTATCTTGTGATGAAAAGGGCATAGATGTTGTCCACGAGTATGACCCAACCCATGCTAATGAGAGACAAGGTCCAAGGGCTAGACTGCTAGAGGCCAACCCGCGTAATAACTATAGTGAAAATCATGAGGAAAGAATGATACCTCCCTTTACGGATCCACTAACAGAGAGTACTATCGCATACTTCATCCATGCTTTTGATAACTCTATCCTAACCATCAACACCATTGAACCGGACCAACCCAATGATCCCTTACCATTGGTACACCTTGAACTCATAGACTGGGACCTAGAAGGCACTACCCCTGAGCTTGATACCTTTGAGAATGATGAAGCCATCATAGACTATCATGAGCTTAGAGATCATATACCCGCAGGAGACCACAAAGATGGCTATGCTATCGAACTCAATGAGAAGGGCTATTTTGGAGGGAGTGCCAAGCCTTTCAGTCTCAAAAATATTAAAATAAAAGAAAGATCTAATGGTGAAAACCGCTCTGCGGCAGTGTTAGATCATGAAAATAGTAAAAATAAAGACGTATCCAATGGTGAAAACCTCTCTAAGGCACTGAAGGATGGAAGGCTTGACCCTCTACCCAATCTTACACATCAGGAGAGATCTTCAGTCTTGATAGAACCAGCAGAGCCAATCAATGTCAACACAGGTGATAATCCCAGAATGGTCCACATGGCAAAGGCTCTAATAGAACAAGAAAAACCAACATTCAAGGATTTCTTCAAAAGAAAACAAATCAACTTTGCTTGGACATATACAGACATGCCAGGATTAGATTTGAATCTTATAATGCATAATTTATCTTTGGCTCCAGGAGCTAAACTAATAAAGAAAAAACTTAGAAAGATGCACCCACATGTAGCCGTCATGGTGAAAGAAGAGCTAAAGAAACTGTTGGATGTCGAATTCATCAGACCCATAGATTATCCTGAGTGGATTTTGAACATAGTACCAGTCACCAAACCAGATGGTAGAGTTCAAATATGTAATGACTTCAGGGACCTGAACAAAGGTTGTCTAAAAGATGATTTTCCCCTGCCAAACATTGACATGATCGTAGATCTCATAGCAGGGCACACCATGCTGTCACTAATGGATGGTTTTTCTGGACATAACCAGATAAAAATTGCACCTAAAGACCAACTCAAGACTAGATTCACATGTCCTTAGGGCACATATTGTTGGTGTGTCATACCATTTGGTTTGAAAAATGTTGGTGCAACATATCAGAGAGCTATGACCACAATCTTCCATGACATGATGCACACTATAATGGAAGACTATGTTAACGACATTCTGGCAAAATCACTCACAAGAGAAGGACACCTGGCAGTACTAGACAAAATATTCAATAGACTGGAAAAGTTTAATGTGCACCTCAATCTAAAGAAGTGCATGTTTGGAGTTACCTCAGGTAAGCTACTGGGATACATAGTGTCTGCAAATGGTATCAAAGTCGACCTAGCTAAAGTGAAGGCCATCATGGAAATGCCACCTCCTAAGAATCTCACTCGGCTAAGGTCTCTACAGGGAAATTACAATCTATCAGAAGGTTCATTTCTCAATTGGCAGACAAGTGCCACCCATTTTCTCACCTTCTACATAAGAATGTCCCTTTCAAATGGAATGATTCATGTGAACAGGGATTTCAGCAATTAAAAGAATACCTAATGAAGCCACCTATGTTAATGGCACCGATTCAGGGTAGACCATTACTACTATATATCTCGGCCACACCAACAGCTGTGGGAGCTCTCCTTGCACAAAAAAACTATGACGGGAAAGAACAAGCTATATACTATATTAGTCAAACACTTGTTGGGTATGAATTGCAATACACGCCAATTGAAAGAGCATGTCTCACTGTGGTCTTTGCCTCACAAAAGTGGAGACATTACATGTTATCACATTCTGTCAAACTAGTAGCAAAGATTGGTCCACTCAAATACTTACTCAACAAGGCAGCTCAAACAAGTAGATTATCCAAATGGGTCATGCTTCTCAGTGAGTTCGATATTGAATATGTTGACAGGAAAGCAATAAAAGGCCAAGTACTTGCAGATCAACTAGCAGATGTACCCCTAACAGATGATAGCCCTTTGAGCTTTGAATTTCCAGACAAATCTATCTTTCACATATCCACAACAATCTAGAAAATGTACTTTGATGTATCATACACTCAACATGGATCAAGAGAAAGTATTTTATTGATCACATCTAGTGGCGACACCATTCCTAAATCATACAGATTACTCTTTCCCTGCACTAACAACGTGGCAGAGTATGAAGCCCTAGTCATTGGCATCAAGCTAGCAGTTGAATGGAATATCTAAGAACTTCAAGTATATGATGACTCATAGCTGGTCATAAATCAAGTAAATGACGACTACCAGACAAAAGATGAAAAAATAATCCCTTACAAGAGAATGGTAGATGACTTCAAAGAATACTTCGTCAAGATCTCTTTTGAACAAATACCAAGGATTGAGAACAAAGATGCAAATGCCATGGCCACGATTGCATCCCTCCTCGATATTCTAGATAATCAATCACATTATGAGTTCTTGGTAGAGCCAGTATCCTGTCCTGCATATGATACCCCTAAATCCCATATCATTTGCCACATTGTTGGAGCCAATTCCCCCCTCTATGGAAAAATATTTGCCTATATTAAAGAGAATACCCTCCCACCTAATCTCTCTAGTAACCAGAAACAAACCTTCATCCATCAGGCATCTCGGTATGCCATTGTCGCTAATACCCTATATCGTAGAGGTCTCGATGGTACTTTCCTTAGATGTCTCGATAGTGAGGAATATCAAACTGCCCTGAGTGAAGTACATGAAGGTATATGCGGGACCCACTCTAGTGGCCCTACCCTAGCCAAAAAACTCATACGCATGGGATACTACTAGCCAACTATGGAACAAGATTCCTATCATTTTGTAAAGAAGTGCAAAAAGTGCCAAATCCATGGGAACCTGATACATGCACCAGCACAGGAGCTACAGCCGTTAATGACTCCTTGGCCTTTCTATTAATGGGGACTTGACTTAGTGGGAAAGATTCACCCTTCTTCCTCTAGTGGCCATAAATTCATAATCACTACCACCGAATACTTCACGAAGTGGATTGAAGTTGTGCCTCTAGCCAATATCATAGGCAAGTAGATTGCCTCATTTATCTTGAACTATATCATTAGTCGCTATGGTATCCCTTCGTCCATTATCACAGATAATGGACAACCTTTCAAAAATCAAGATGTTAGAGAACTATGTGACAAATTCCATATCCAACACCGCTTTTCAACCCCCTACTACCCCCAAGGAAATGGCTAGGTAGAGGCATCAAATAAACCCATTCTGAAAATCCTAAAGAAGACTGTCAATGATGCCGATTGAGATTGGCATGTCCAACTGAATCCTGCGCTTTGGGCCTACCATACAAGCATCTGCACACCCACAAGTGCAACACCATACTCCCTAGTCTATGGATCTGAAGCTATCTTGCCCATTGAAGTCGAGATCCCATCCTTGTGAGTTTCATTAAAAGGCCTTATATATGATGAAGAGTACAGAGTGTCCAGACTTCAAGAATTAGAGCTTCTCGAAGAGAGAAGGCAACAGGCCTTTAACCACCTAAAAGCATATCAGCAACAAATGTCCAGAAGCTATAACCACAGGGTAAAGCCCTGAGTATTCCAAGTTGGTGACCTAGTCCTCAGAGAAAATCCCATAAATTAGCAAGATAGAGAAAAGAAAGGCAAGTTTGAACCTAACTGGATGGGTCCCTATGTCATCATTGCAACCTATGAATCAGGGGCATATCAATTGGCTACATCTGAAGGTAAATTATTCGATGATCCTATCAACAGCATGCACCTCCACAAGTTCTATACCTGAAAACCCCAATGTAAGGGAGTCCTGAAAAAATCCAAAAAAAAATGAAAAATGATCAAAAACAGAACAAAAAAAAAAGTGACAAAAAAATCGTCCTCTAGTGAAAACCTGGCAAACAAGCACCTAGGATATGTACCATGATGAAAACCTAGCAAACAGGTATCATGTGTACTCTTAGCTTCCATGCAAATAAAAACAAGTGGTGAAAACCTGCTAAATAGGCGCTATCTGTGACGAACCACTTCCTCCATCCGTTATGTCTTCATATCTCTTGTGTCCATCATATAGTTCATCTTGAACCAGTCCTCTGAACCATTGTCAAACTATGTCACCTCTAAGCTATCACGTAGGCAAGGCCATTCTCAATGCACCCCCGAGGCTCCACTGTCCCATCCGTCCCATGTCTAGTACTTCTATCTAGCTGAGTCCATACCATTTCTACATCTTGGCCATTGCCTAGGTCTTAGGTTCATCAGATTCATCCCAAACTACATTGCCTCTGCGTCGTCACGTAGGCAATGCCATTCTCAATGAGCCCCTGAGGCACTAGGTCAGTCCCTTAGGGTCCGTCTATCCCTGTATGTTGTCATCTCGTCCATAATAAGTCGATCCTCGTCTAAACTGGGGGCAACTCCTTGACCTGGATGTGGATTTAGATTCTTGAGTGCCACATGATCTAAGAGGATACCAATAAAGGATTGTGATACCTTTCACTAGACAAGCAAGCGCAACAAAAACAAGCTTCCCAAGCAAAAATCTTGACGTAAAACATCAACCTATCCAAAGCAGAGCGTCATACCAAAACACTCAAATTGATTCTATATCAATTATGGCAAAAAGACACGTCTAATGCAAGAATGCTTTTGTGAATGGGTTAACTTAACCAAGTCTTGATTTTTTGTCATTATGTCTTCCTATGCTACTCAAGGATGCCAAAATCTAGAGATGCTATGATGGGGGCATAATCTTTTTCTTTATCTGTTGGTTGTGGATTAACCTTTAGTAATGTGATGACTTCTGTCTAATGACATGATCAACAAAAGATCATCAAGGACTCTGAGATCTGAACATGAAAAGGGGCAATCCTTGTCTGTTGAAATGCAAGAAGTACTCAGGTCATCTAGATTCACGTTTGACTAGATGCTTGTATCAACTTGCTATATCAAAATCCATGTAAGGAATACTCAGGTCATCTTGATCTAATTATACCTAGATGCTTGTATTTCCTTACAACATTTCAAAAAGAGAAAATACCAAAAAGTGCCCAATGATGAAAGCAAAAGCCTTGCAATATCAAGATCACAATCCGTATTCATCCCATATCCAAAAAATCCATATCTTCCATGCAATAAATAAATCCTATAGTGTATCAAATGAAAGCCTGTATTTCTTCATCTCTTCTCTTCTACATATCTATATCATCCCTGTGTCGATTGAGTACATTTGGACATATCAAAAACATAGCATAGGTTGTATATCATATCACATGAGATAGTCATCCACATGATTAAATCATTTGCATACATCATAAGTGAATTAGATCATCCATATACATGTGCATCAACATATCACATCAAAAAATCAAAAAACATAGACAAATACACATAGAGCTGCATAATCATAACATTTCACATTTGCATTTACATATCAAATCATCCTAAAAATCCATCTAGTATACATCACATATACCAAACATCATAATATAGATGGCATCCATAACATATCAACATAGAACATGTGCATATAGAACATCAATAAACTGCATCATCGTACAATCATCAAAACATGTCCAAATGTACAATATATCAAACATCTGTCCATCTCTCAGAGTCATAAACTGTATACAATGTAGAACAAAAAATGGTGATACATGTCTTGGGGAAAAAATGATACATATACAGGCTATCTCAGCTATCAAAAAATGTATACATCAGATCAAAAAATTGGTACAAGTATCCAAATCTGGCTACCCCTACCATCGTGGAGCACTGCTCCCTGCATTGCCCTATCCTCTGTCTCCCTCTGACTACTGTGGGCCCCTCACTAATCCCATAGACCGAGACCCACCTGCCCTCTGAGATGCCGCTGACTGGCTCCTAAAGCTCAATGCATGCTGATCTGCTAACACTGCCCCGTGGTATAGACCTCTATAATACTGAGCCTGAGCCCGTGCTCTGGCAAGCTCACTTTGAACCTGGGCTAACTGTGTCTAGGCCTGCTACACCTGTGATACCAAAAATCTAGATGTACCATCTATACCCATAGCCACCACAGCTGCATCTCTCTCTGCTCTCATCACCTGTATATTAGCCAAGGCTTCGTCTCTCTCTCTAGATACCTCTGATAGTCATCCTACATCAGCATCTCTCTGAGACTCTGCTGCTCTCAGATGGGCCCTCAGCTGCCTAATCTGACCCTGTAATGTCGCAATAGCCTACTGCGACAAGTCAACCTGTGGGGCCTGCTGTGCTGGCATCTCCCCCTGTACCTGCTGCTGTGCCACCTGCTGTGGTGGCAACATCTACCTCTATTGTGCCACCTATTGTGCTAGCACCTATCCTGCAACCTACAGCTGTGCAACTGCCTGCTAACCTGAAGGTCCCTCCCTAGACCTCCTCCTCTATCTTGGTCTGCCACTTCCTCCTTCATCTCCTCCTCCTCCGTCATCCCCCTATCCTCCTCTCCCCCTCCTCCGTCCTCCTCTCCTCCTACCGACTCTACCCTCATCATCTGAATTATCCTCGTCAATACGTGGAGCCAACTCTCCTGGTCCTGAGTATCTAGGAAAGGGATGAGCAGTGAACCACTCCTCATAGTCTGGTGTCATGCCAGCATCCACTATCTCCCTCCTCATAGGCCAAGCTGCATAAGGGATCTGCTGAAAGTCGGCCAAGGCCTCCTCATATGACGCTACAGGACCCCACCTAAACCTCTCTACATACGTCCTAACAAAACATGCCTATCCCTGTGGTCTGCCCTGTACTTGGCCAAATTGTCTTTATACTCAGCTCACAATCTATCACTCTAGAATATACCTAGTCCTGCCAATGAGCCACCGAGTCTGGAAACAATATGGAAGCTCGTCTACCTCATCATCCCATACCTCATAGTCTAAGTATGGATGCTAGACAACCAAATCTACATTATCAAACGCATGTCTCCAGTACTCCAGCTTCCCCAGCTTGTGCTGGGAAATCACACCTATATAGCCATAACTATAGGGCTCACCCCTCTTCTTGTGAAATAGACATATCAGTCATGTGATAGCTGTATGCTCCCACAACCAAAACTGCAAGAGAGACACGCCGGCTAACAAACTAACTCCTCTATGGTGCATATCTCTGTATAAGTGTGCAAGCATGCACACACCCCATGCATACCTGGTACCGTCTATAATCATGCTCTCCAACACCCTCCCCCAACCAATCAGGAAGCCGTGTGACCTCCTATCAAGGCATACTACGCCACTGATCAGTCCTGCCACTATGCCCGGGAAGTAGTCATAGCAATCATGTATGTCCTACCACAAAATCACCTACTCCACCAACTCTAGGTAATCGAACACCCATATGCACTCGGCTAATCCAGTATCCCGCTGTGCTCATACTCGACTAACTCTCCCTAAATAGGGAGGTGCAGAATCTAGTACAAGTCCTCAAGAGTGACTGCCATCTCCCTCGTCGGAAGATGGAATGTACCATCCTCGCTATGGAATCGCTCCACCGCTGCCATCAACATAGCCTGGTTCACGCGAACCTTAGGCATGAAGAAAACATAATGCAAACCCATCGCACCTAGAGCCTCATGATCTATCTCAGTCAACATATACCGCTGCAACAACAGCAACGGGAACTGCTCTCGTGACTTAAGGACATCCTGAATATCCTCCTGCAACCAAACCAAGCATAACATCAAAGAAATCCATATCCAAGTGAGCCTACTCAGAGCAATCAAACTATCCTATCAATGACTTACACATATAAAATTAATCAAAACAACATATCATCTCTTGACTAGATTCTCGGCAATCTCAGAGATCATATTAATTGACGCATCGATCAACATGCCAATTGGGTTAATTTTGTTAAGTCAATTGATTTTTCCTAGTGCAAATGCACCGATCCAGGTGGCAAATGCACCAATCCATATCACATGCGCCTCTTCACCATGAATGTGCCACCCTTTAAAATGTATGCGTCATTCTGGCACATGCACCACTTCTTATGTCACATGCGTCGTTTCCCAGCAAATGCCCCAATTCCAAGTATGTATGCACTAAACTATCATATGCGTCGTAGTATATCTCACATGCACCATTTCGGAGCATATATGTGCCAAACGATAGTTCGGCGCATCTATCCTAGTATTTTTTCCTAGCCATTAATGAGCCTAATAAATAACTTTTTGCGAGTTTTAACGAATTACATACTGGGGGTCCTGCCTCCGCCAGCAGATCGAATCATCAGACTCTCTCAAATTGGTGCTCCTCACGTGGAATATCCATCTCTCTGGATACCATGCTCTCCTAAGCTCTCAAAAGACCAATCAACTAAGGACAAGTGTGCAAATGAATAGAACTCGTGGACCCAGCTTCTATATATAGCAAGTGAACCATATCTGACTGTATGACAACTATGACTACTTCCCATGTCTATTTCTCTGAACCATATCCCATTTTTATCCATCCTAACTCTTTTTTCACATTCTTCTTCATGAGATTATCCGTCTCACCCCTTCTGCCTTCTTCCCGTCCAATCTCCCGAGAGGGCATCCTATCGTCAAATTTGTACCAGGGGCAAACTGGGGCATGTATCACTGTCAAAAATTCTTATTCTTTGAAACAACGTCGTAAAACACATTGCATCAAAGATGGGCAAAATGTATACACCTAAAATTGACATGACTCTACTTAAATAAATATTTTAAATATTTATTTCACCTTCACATTCCTCTATCAATAAATAAATAAATAAATTTATTTATTTGATTCATCTCCTCTCATATTATTAAATAACTTACATTTATTTAATTAATTAAATTCATATACATCAACTTCATTCTTCTAAATAATTAAATAATTTTAATTATTTAATTAAAATCTTTTATTCTTCCAAAATTTAAATAAAATGCAATTTTATTTAAATAAAATCTTAAATATCCACAAAAATAAAATATATCTAAATATTTTATTTATTCCTCCATATTCTCTACAAATAATTAAATAAATCTATTTATTTAATTATGCTTTCTTATCTTCTAAAAATATTCATATCTTCTAAAAATGCATTCCTCTTGTCATGCAAAAACAAAAGCTGAGTTAAAGCTACTTTAAAGCAACTGTGCTTCTAAATTAGAAAAATAAATTCTAAGTTAAGAAAATCAAAACTCATCCTCATCAACAGAGTAGTTAACTCAACAAAGCTGCTTTTTGAATGACACATGTCTTTCTTCCATTTGTTGCATGTTCCTCAACAATCCTCCTCCGTTGATCTTCTCATTTCTTCTCAACCATTGATCTTCTTCCACACAACTCTATAAACACAACCTTCTTCTTCTTCATTTCATATCCATCGTTTGAAGCAAACTTATGCTGCAGAAACACTAGCGCACCTTTGGTACCCTTCATCTCCATAGCACTTCATATCATCCTTTTCATTAGTGTGTTGAAGCTCATCTTCAATCACACAAAGTATCACAGCCATTCTATTCTTGTCATCTTCAAAAAGTAAGGGGGCATATGCTTTTGAGGGCTTCATCATTATCAAGATCAAGAACAGATAGGCGAACAATGGAAGGCGTAAGGTAAAAGGTTGTAAGTATCTTATTTTGTTATTTTAAATCTCCTTTTCCTTCATATTCTATTGATGTATTGGGTTTGTTTTCATTATTGATTAATACACATTTTCACCCATCACACCATATATTTGTGGAGGCATTAAATAACCTTGATTTCTATCGATCCAGTGTTGGTTGATAAGTTTTTGTGAAGGAGAACAAAGAAACTTTTGTTTTTTCTACATTTTCTAACCTTTTCCTACTGTTTTGATGCGTGGTATGTTACTGTATGGATGTGTCCTATCTTGAAAAAGGATAGGAATGAAAATACTTGGAGTTTACTAAATTTCATCTTTTGATTGCATTCAATTTCACTGCATAATAAGAAATTTATAAGGATTTTTCTGAAAACTATTTTAAACTGTCAAAAACCCTAGTTAGGGTAAACAATGGACAAACAAAATGCAAAATAAAGGCCTTCCATAGGTGGATGATGTAGAAACCTTGTGGAATGGCTATTAGTAGTATAAACTTTGATTTTTCAATATTTGCAAGAGTAGAGGTACAAGTTGGCACGTGCTATGGAGTCATGTAGGTCTGATATTATCAAGTATCAGGCTAACAGGGTTAATAAAGAAAAGAATTTGTATACTTGGATATTGGTTTCAAACTCTTTCATGATTGAAGGTGCTTGGGGAATGTGTCAAGAGTCCTAAGACAACACACAAGTCAAAGTTGGGTTAAATGTGGAAGATTTGTATTCATTTTTGTTGACTATCATGTCTTGGCAGGGTTAGACAAAGTTAAGCAAGGTTGAGTTTAGTCCAAGTTGGAGTCTTCTACCTAGAACAAGTGCAAAAACCCTTCAAAATGTATTGGTTGGAGTTCCATGAATGTATTTAGTCTTTTTTTGAAGTCCATGGTATCCATTTTTGTATTGGTGTTATAGTTAACTAGAGTGGAACAAGCCTAGGAGGCCTAATTAGGCCTAATTACACAGGGGAAAGTCAATTTTTGAGGCAGACTGTACAAAACAACCCCACCCCATTTCTTAGTATGTGTTGGTAAGCCCAAAAGGGTATCTGAAAAGGTTCATACTTTTTGAAATTCAGGTCTACAACTAGAGTTATGTCAGAAAATGCCTTTTTGATAGGCTGCAAGGGAAAGGGGTCAGTTATGAAGGAAAGCCCCATGGATAGAGGTCTAGGGTTTTGGTAAATGGTTGATTGGTGTTGTCTAGATGTTCCTTGCCCATGGTCTACATCAAATTGGTATTAGATCATAGGTTGGTTAGAAGAGGGAAAAGTTGAAGTGATATTGTGGTCAAGATGCCTCCAAAAACAAATATAATTGCTAGAGAAGTGAGTGAGTTGAAGAAGAAACACGCAAGAGAGATGAGAGAGTTGAGAGAAACCTTTGAATCCAAACTTGCTACACTAGAAAGGACTCAGAAAAGGGGAGTGATCACAAGAGATCTAAGTGATCAAGAAGAAGAAGAAGAAGAGTTGGTGGAAGAGAATCCACAAGAAGGTTCCCAAGAAGCGTTGGATTGTGAAGATTTGAAATTTGCAAAGTTACTAAAGGTAGTCAAAGGAGATGGTTCCAAAATAAAGATGGAATTACCAGTGTATGGAGGGAGTATGAATAGTGAAGAGCTTCTTGATTGGATAAGTGAACTAAACAAATATTTTAAATTTGAAAATGTGCTTGAAGACCAACAATTGAAGTTGGCAAGAACAAAGTTGAAGGGTCATGCATCCATTTGGTG
Organism: Cunninghamia lanceolata; assembly: GCA_027924645.1. NCBI lineage: Eukaryota > Viridiplantae > Streptophyta > Pinopsida > Cupressales > Cupressaceae > Cunninghamia > Cunninghamia lanceolata. Next base: position 2,396,135 of record BSBN01000609.1, read on the forward strand.
GGACTATGTTCAAGATGAGAGAAGGACGCAGGGCAAATCCAAAATCACCTCTTGGAATAGAATGGTTGCAAAGTTGAAATCTAAATTTCTACCCAGTGATTATGCCACTCAAATGCATAGGTAATTACAAAATTTGAGACAAAAAGATATGGATGTAAAGGCATATAGAGAGGAGTTCTACAAACTAAGTATTAGATCAGGTCATCTGGAGGATGAAGCTGATAAGGTTTCAAGATACCTTGATGGGCTAAAGTATAGCCTACAAGATAAACTTAGTCTCACAAGCCCAAGGATAGTAGAAGAATGTTATCAACTAGCCTTGAAGGCAGAAGCAAAGTTGAAAGAAAGCAAGAGAAGTAAGGTAGAGGTAGGGAAGGACAAACTTCAAAGGTAGAGGGACATTTGCTGATTCAAAATATCCACATGGGAGTCAAGGAGAGACAAGTAATACTGATGCAGGAGCATCGAGTGGTGTAAGGGTAATCTTGCATCACCCAAAAAGAAGTTGATTCAAAATCATTGCATTTATTTTCATTTCATTCCATAATTAATGTTTTTGGTTCCATAATCTCATGAATAATGTAGGACTTTTAGTTTTTTTCAAACTACTAAAAATAGCAACCTGCCTGTTTCAGAAAGTTTAACTTACAAAAAGCTTCATAACTGAAATATAAGACCTTTGATGAAGGAATCAGACAAAGATCACTTGTGATCTGAAAGATATTAAAGTTTATGTTTTCTGAAAAGCCCCTGAATTTTTTTGAAATGAGATATGAGGCATTAAAACATCCCATAACATCCTAAAAAGTTGATGAAAATCCATTTACTAATTTCTGGCATGATAGTTCACATTGTGAGCTTTCTGGTGCTTAAAATGGTTTGTTAATCAGACACCTGGATCAAAAGTTATGCTTCCCAGAAATTGACCTACTTTTGGAGGGAGTTGCAAGTTTCAAAATTTATCTAGAGGCTGCCAAAAAGTGTTATTTATGACTATTTTGGGAACCCTGGGCAATAGTAGAGTTAAGGGGGAAAGTGTAGAGTCAAGAATAGGTGGGAAAACAGAAACCCTAGTAGATTTGGGGTTATAGATGGTAGATGATTCCATAGTCTAGTGAGAGGAAGTTGTAATGTGTTGCAACCTGTGGAGGGTTGATTCCTTTGATTGTATTTGAGCTTCTATAATGTAATAAGTTGTTCAAATCAATAAAGAAAGTTCTATTTTCTATGTGCAAATTTTTTTTTGTGTGTTTTATGATTTACCCCCTTCATCAAGTGGTATCAAAGAAAGGGTTCTTGAGTGTGTAGAGAGATCACTGACCGTGAGGTAGTTTGTACCAGGACCTAAGGTTGTGGGTTTGTTGCGGAGACCAAGATGCCTCCATGAAGAAATCGTATTGGGAGGAATGCTTTGACGGAAGAGGGTTTTAGAGCCCTACAAAGTCAAATCGATGAATTGCAAGAGGAGCTACGAAGAGGGTTTGAACTGAGAACAAGAGAAGAAAGTGAAGCTGAAGCTGAAGAAGAGCTATCTAAGGAAGAACAAGAAGCTGCAGGAGATCCTACAGAAGTTAGGTTGTTGAGGGCCATTTCTAAGATTGGAAAGAGACCCAAGATCAAAGTTTCTACATATTCTAGAGATTTGAATCCAAAACAACTCATTGATTGGATCAATGACATGGAGTATTTCGAGTATGAAGATGTGGAAGACCCAGATCGGGTCAAGTTTGCAAAAACAAAGTTGAAGGGTCATGAAAATATTTGGTGGAAGGAGGTCTAGTTAGAGAGGAATGGAAGGGGAAAAGGAAAGATCACCAAATGGGGTCGGATGGTGGAGAAATTGAAGAAGTAGTTAGTTCTTGTAGACTATGAGATGGAGTTTCTAAAGAAGCTACAAGGATTGAAGCAAGGTAACAAGTCTATTAAGGAGTATACAAAAGAGTTTTATAAGATTACTATCAGAACCGATCATGCAGAGGCCAACAAGGAGAAGGTAGCCCATTACATTAATGAGTTAAGGCCAAGTATTCAAGAGGAGTTGAGCCTGGTTAGAATGACTAGCATAGAAGATGCATACCAGTTTTCCCTGAAGGTAGAAGAGAAGGTAAATAAAAGATTCAACAAAAAACAAAGGGAAAGAGGTCAAGGTAGAAGGACTAGTGGAAAAAGGAGATAATGCATACCACCCTCGTGACTAGAACAATGGTAAGAAAAGAGGAAGAGGAAGAGGCTGACCTAGGCAAGGACCCAGAAGAGGAGGTTTCAGAGGAACTTGTTTCTAATGTGGAGAAGAAGGGCATCGAGCATACGAGTGTCCACAACATCAAGGAAGGACAAATAGAAGACCTGAAGGTAATGCATGAGTTGCACTTGTAGAGGAAGATGCATAGTCTAAGTGTTCTGAAGATGGTGAAAGGGGAGAAACCCTAGTTATCAGAAGAACTTTGTTGAATGAGGAGAAAGAACCCAATCAAAGGAAGAGTATATTCTGCACAAGGTGTAAATGTGAAGGTAAGTGTTGTGATATTATTATTGATAGTGGAAATACTAACAATCTTGTTTCAAAGGAGATGGTTGACAAGTTGAAGTTGACAAGAAGAAAGCATCCACATCCATATCGGATTGCATGGTTGCAGAAGGACCACAAAGCTTTGGTCAATGAGTAGTGTTTAGTGAAGTTCAAGATTGGGGACTACCATGATGAGGTGCTATGTGATATCATACCGATGATGCATGTCATATGCTACTGGGAGGCTGTGGTAGTATGATAGGAGCATTGTCCATGATGGTCGTGTAAACACATATTCCCTAACAAAGGATGGAGTTTGTCATAAGTTGAAGCCCTTGAAGGAGGTGGAAGAAAAGGTATGTAGTACTGCCAAAATTTGTTTGGTAGATGGTAGGAAATTTTTGGAGGGTATGAAGCATGAGCGTCATTAATTTGCATTGACTCCTAAGATTAGTCAAGCAAAATGTGAAGATGTACCAGCAGAAGTTTTAAATATGTTGAAAAAAGTTTAGGACATTATCTCTGATAATGTACCAGAAGGTTTACCACCGGTGAGGAAGATAAGTCATCAAATGGATTTGATACTAGGAGCCATTTTGTCGAATAAGGCAGCCCACAGAATGACCCCTGCAGAGAGTGAAGAGTTGAATAGACAAGTTCAAGAGCTATTAAGGAAAGGGCTGATAAGAGAGAGCCTAAGTCCATGTATGGTACCTATAGTACTAGCACCAAACAAAGATGGAGAGTGGAGAATGTGTACAAATTCTTGAGCCATCAACAAGATCACGATCAAGTACAGATTTCCATTACCCGGAATGGATGACATAATGGATTGTTTGAGTGGAGCCAAGTACTTCACAAAGATTGATTTGAAGAGTGGGTATCACCAGATCTGAATCAGAGAAGGAGATGAATGGAAGACAGTCTTCAAGATAAAGGAGGGTTTGTATGAGTGGTTAGTCATGCCATTTGGGCTAACCAATGCACCGAGCACATTCATGCAGCTCATGAACGAGGTACTGAAAGAATTATTGGGAAGTTTTGTTATTATCTATTTAGATGATACTTTGATTTTTAGTAAAACTTGGGATGAGCATCTGATGCATATTAGAAGAGTTTTAGAGAAGCTGAGGGAGGAGAAGTTGCTAATTAATCTAAAGAAATGTAGTTTTGCAAAGGAGTTGGTATACCTGGGATTTGTTGTCTCAGAGGAAGGTCTTAAAATGGACCCAAAACAAGTAAGGGCTATCATTGAATGACCTACACAAAGGAGTGCCACAGAGGTACGATCTTTTCATGGTTTGGCAAGTTTTTATAGAAAGTTTATCAGGAATTTTAGTAGCATTTGTGTACCCCTAACTGAGACAATGAGAGGGGATAGAAAAGAGTTTAGATGGACTAAAGGAGAAGATAAAATCTTTGATACATTGAAGTAGAAAGTCACAGAGCAACCTGTTTTGGCACTTCCAAATTTTAATAAGGTATTTCAGGTAGATTGTGATACTAGTGGCAATGCTATAGGAGCTATTTTGAGACAAGAAGGTAAGCCCATTGCCTATTTTAGTGAGAATCTTAATGATGCCAAGAAAAAGTATTATGTTTATGATCAGGAGTTTTATGCAATAGTTCAGGATTTGAAGAAATGGAGACATTATTTGTTGCCAAAGGAGTTTGTTTTATATACTGATCATTAGGCTTTGCAATATCTTAATAGTCAAGGAAAGTTAAATCAAAAGCACTTAAAATGGGTTGAGTTTTTGCAGAATTATACATTTGTTTTGAAGCACAAGATGGTGCAGGTGCACCTAACCCACAGTGGCCCCCATGAGGCATTTAATTGTTTTATGTTTATTTTTATGTTTTTAATAAGGTCTTAAATGATCATTTAATGTAATAAGGTCTGTTTGACCATACATGCTATTTTTAGGAGGTTGTTAGTTGGCTGTTATCACCCAGCTGTTTGGAATTGCCTCCCAGCTGTTGGGAACCAAATCTATACTACTGAGGGTAAGTAGTTAAATACCCCAATGTAGATCGAATGAGAACTCAAAGAAGCAGTAGTGAGTTAGTTATAATCATTTTGAATCCAGTTGAGTTGGAACAGAACATCTGTGTAATTGCATTTCTGAAAACATCAATATAAGATCCTGTTGTGCCATTTTCTGGAATTGAATTTACTAAATAAACCATTTTGCTGAGGTCAGATGGATTCATTTATCCATTCCACCGGTTGATTCTTTGAATCGGTGCAATGGCTGTATATATATATTAGTTAGGGTTTTACTTTTCTATCATTTTTGTGTTCATACTTGCAAATCGAGCAAAGAAATGCATTAAGGAGCTCTAGCATGGGTTTGTGCTAGATTGTCGAGGTGCAGGAGCTACAAAGTTGTAGAAAATCCAAATCGGATCAATTGCTAAGTGAAAATGGCTCAAAAATAGTGAAAATCTGTGAGTTTGCAGAAAGGTAAAATTCGTGAGTATATCGCTTCTGCATGAAGGATATACCATTGGTGAATATATCGCATTTGTATGTTATGTGTATATCACTTTTGTCCATCGTTGGTGTATCGGGTGAGAAAAAAAGTTAAAAATGCATGTTATGAGGATGCAAGGTTAAAAAAAAACATATTGGATATACAATCTCTGTGTATACTGTAGATGTATGTCATATGCAGTGTGTGTGTATACCCCTGTTGCATGTACAGATAGTTCTTGTGTATCCATCAATTGTATCTAGCAGGTTGTATGTGTTAAATGCACATCGAACATGTACATCGGGTTGATACAAGGGAAGTTAGTGGGTCAAACTTTCATTGAAGTCATATTCGAAGGAATATTCGGTGCATGTATGTTTTGATTTGTATGTATCGGTTGTAAATGGGAAATCTACAATGCGCAAATACAAGTATTAGATACTGTTGATCATGATGTTAGTCATAAACATGCACAGAATAAAAGTACACATTAACCTTTATTCATCTTGAAATATACTGTGAATTCAGAGAATTCATAATCCCAAGTCTCCGGTGATTAGGTCTTAATCGTCTGACGTTACTCAGAGGTTAATGTGAGTTGCTGTTTCCATTTTGGGGCCTTATGTGAAAATGTTCCATCATCATGACATTCCTGCAGAAATTCATTACAGAGAAGTCATATTATGCAGTTATTAGATGAAAAGATGTAAAAATACCTCAAACTTTGCATGATATTTTTCAATTGTGCATGCTTTGCATTCAAATATGCTAAATATTTGCGATTACCTATGAGATGTCTGCATATTTTGTGTTATCTGCTTAAGATTATCAATTATTTGCAATTGTGGTAGTGAAATGTTCCGAAATTTAAAAGAAATTGAAAAGAATACTACAATTTAAAGTTGAACCTTTAGCTATTGATCCACATACATACTTGATACTGTCATGAGGAGAAAAAAATCAAACCATATGTTCACCAGGATATTCCACAGCTAGACACAGTTGATGCAAACTTCAGAGGATAATGAATGAAAACAATATATGCAATGTGATGAGCACTCCAAGGGACGCAGCAAATCAAAGCACATATCCAGAATTCAGACACAGATTACTCAAGATTTACGAAGATTTGTAATTAAAATGCTCTTCTCTTTCATTAAGTATGCAAAAGACATGTACATATGCAATAACTTTGAAATAAGCCCTGAATACTTCAACAAACAGATTTCAATTAAGTTTTGAATGTTTCAACAAGGCATTCCACCACCTTTTATAGAATAAGGTGAGGAATCCTTAACAAAAGATCAACGATCAAGATTCACCAATTAACACCAACGGTCCAGATGAAAAGCACGTGCCTTGCCAGTTGGCAAATGTATAGCTGGCACAGAATATTCCAGCATCTTCAACTTGATTCGGTCTCCAGTTGGCAAACAGCATCTTTGACAATATCCTCCTCACTTCTGGTTCACGTTGCCTCCTTGTGCAATATTGCAATGTTCAGCTACAACTCTAACAGCATCAAGATTTCCTACAAATAAATAGATAGACATTAAGTACAGCAATTGGAACACAGCATGCAGCTAAAACCTTCACTAAAAAATAGGCCAAATGTTCAACACATGCAATCGGATTTCAAATTTGTGAAAACCATGCACAAAATGCAAAAACAGGGCCAAAAAAATACTTGGGTCAACCATCGTTGACTGAAAATCAGGCAATCGGGCCTTCAAATGGATTCAAAAATCCATCGCTTCATTTTCCCGCCCATTTCCTTGTATATTGGGGTTCAAATATGATCATGCATCTCAAAATATACAAGGAATTAATCGTTTTTCAATTTGCCTTCGAATCCACTCTTGTATAATATGCAATGTATATTGGGTTATGAATCTGCATATACAAGCACAAAAAGTCAATATATATGCAAGAACATCCGTATGCATATAACCAATGTATATCGGAATTGTACAAAAGAAATATACAATCGCAAAATATACAAGGAATTTATCATTTTCAATAATATTTCAAATCCACCCTTGTATAATATGCAATGTATATTTAGCGCAACAACATATACAACGCCAAATATACAACGAATTAAACGCATTTGATAATATTTTGGGTCCGCTACTGCATGTGATGCATGTTATGTTTCGGTGTGACCACACACGGTCGGGATGACAAATTCAAACTTGGCCGACGACAAAAGTTATACCGACGCCAAAAGTATGCTGACGTCCACCCATCGGGATGACAACCACTATCGACAGGAGAAATCAAGACTCTCCCGATGGTTAAACGTTGGGCCGATGGACAAACACATCGGAGAGACTACTTCCATCAGGGAGAAAAAACAAGACACGGCCGATAGCGAAAGCTAGGCCGATCACCCCCTCATCGGGGTGATCACCACTGTCGGCGGGAGAATAACAAACTTGGCCGACATCACAAACTATGCCGATGGGCACTGTAGCTTTCTATCCACTCGATATTGCAAAATATGATGCTCCCCCTCGAATGTCCTGATGATGTCACCGTCATATCTGGGGCTTTGTTAAAATGCAAAAGATGACGTCATCGTCATATTTGTGAACCTGATCATATTTAGGAAATATCCTGCTGAAGGAGAAATGTGATGATGATGTCATCTCGATAGTTATGTCTTCATTTTTCAAGTTAGGATGACGTCACCAGGATATTAGCATAAGGTGATATTTTTTGACAGGAGGACATTATGAAATATCAGGTTACACTCAAAACATGATGCTCGCGAAATACATAAGGTTATTGACGGGTAAAGGGGGCTATCACTTGAAATTGATGTCCGGATATTGCGACAACATGATTTTACCAGGTGATAGACCAAGATTAGGATGATCTTGACAACATGACTGAGGATATAAAAATATGATGATCATCTTGCGATTATCAGGTTTGACCAAAACTTTGACTGCCCATAACTTCCACATATGGACAAATTTTTAGGTGATGTAAAAGGCAAACCTGCATGGAATTTCAAGCTCTTTCTAAATATGAGGTCACAAAAATGAAATATGAAATTTGTCAAACTAACCTCATGCTGATGATCTACCTCATCCTGACCCTTCATGATGATGCACCTGACTCACTTTTACCAAACCGCCAGAAAGCAGACAACACAAGCCAAGCCAAAAAGTTGGGTCCCTGTTTTGCCAAGTCAAAATGGGGCGTGTTGTGTAACCACACAACAGATACATAGGTCGACCGGTAGCGAGAGTGGAGATAACTGGCGATCGGAGGTCATGTGTTGTATGTTCAATGTAGAAGAAGCGGCATATGCAAGTGGGTCACAGGCACAGCAGGTAAGGGTTTGTATGTCTGTTTGAGAATGTATCTCATGATAGATACAAGCATTCTGAAGATCAAATAAGGTGTTTTAGTAAGCCGATGGTGTTATGTTTGGCCGATAGGTGAGAGAAGGGGAATTTTATATCAATGAAGGATGTATGCATATTTAATAATGCATAGACATACATTTGTAAATGTATGTAAGGGTTTTGGTGGATGCTCTGCATCATAGTGGTATCAGAGCTCACCAAAAGATTTGGGCGGCAAGTAGAATTGAGGAGCTACAGATGTATTGGCATTTGGGTGTTGTGTGTGAATGTTTATGTCAGACAAAGAAAGCGAGATAGACGTGGAGAGGATGCCTCCCAAAAGCATGTCGCAGGATGCCATTAAGAAGTTGATCGAGGAGATGCTTGAATCAAAGTTGGGAGAGTTCAAGTAGACCAAAAGCAAAGATAGGGAAGTTGAAAGTGACAGTGATGAAGGCAATGTAGAAGTTGCTGAAAGCAGTAAAAAAGTAGAGGAGATACCAGCAGAACATAAGGCATTTTTAAATGCATTGAAGTCAGTTAATAGGGACACCATAGATGGGTTGCCTATATATAGTGGAAGTATGGAAGCTGAAGAGGTGATTGATTGGATTGAAGCATTGAACAATCATTTTGAATACAAAGAAATCCCTGATGATAAGAAGGTTAAGTTGGCAAAGGCAAAATTGCAGGGCTCTACTCTTGCATGGTGGAATTATGAATAAGGAGAGAGTCAAGGAGGGGAAGAATAAGATAACCTCCTGGGAAAGGATGAAGACCAAACTCAAGGCACAGTTTTTACCCCTGGACTATGATGTGCAGATGTATAAGAAGCTGTAGAACCTCAGGCAGAAAGACCTTGATGTGAATGCATACACACAAGAGTTTCATAAACTCAGTCTCAGATCAAAGAAACAGGAAGAAGAGTTAGAGAAGGTGGCCAGGTACTTGAATGGCCTAAGGATGAACATCCAAGATGAGATTAGCATTTTAGCACTAGAAACAGTAAACAAGTGTTTCCAAATGGCCTTAAGGGCTAAAGAGAAGCTGAAGAGGAAAGGTGAGCAGCAGAATAGAGGAAGAGGTGGCAGAAATTTTAGAGGTAGTTTTGGAGGAAGAAGTCCTAACCAGAGGCCTAGTGGTGAGTCTAACCAAGAAGAGGCTAGTAAAGGACAAGAGAAGTCTGATTTCAAGGGTGGATGGAGAGGCACAAGAGGCAGATTTGGCAATGGAAGGGGTTCTAATACATTCTCAAGAAAGTGTTATACTTGTGGTGAATATGGTCATACATCTTTCAAATATCCAGAAAAAGCATCAAGTTCAATGGGAGAAAGGAGGACAAATCTGGTCCAAGAATCTGAGAGTCAAAGTGTGCCAAGCTCAAACACTTATCAAAGTGTGAATGATACTGTCAGATATGGGTATCCTGAGATAGGAGAAGCTTTGTAGGAGAGCAATGACCACCATGAAGGTGCCTGAGTTAAATAGAACAATCTTGAAGACATCCAAGGACACGTTACAAAGAATAGCACTTTTTAGGACCCAATGCAAAAGCAAAGGTAAAGTATGCAAGGTAGTAATAGATTCTAGTTCAACAGATAACATGGTATCTCAGGAAATGGTAGATAAACTGAAATTGGAAAGGATTCCACATCAAAATCCTTACAAAGCATCTTGGGTAAGTGATACTCAATCACTTTTGGTATATGAACAGGCATATGTTGATTTTCAGATTGGAGATTATCAGGATAGAGTTTTGTGTGACATATTGCCCCTGGAATGTTGTCACCTACTGTTGGGTAGGCCATGGCAATTTGATAGGAGAGCATTGTATGATGGGTATGCTAATACCTATACCATCATGAAGGATGGGAGAACTTTTCTGCTAATACCATGGCAGGAGGATGTTGAAGCCAAGAAAACAAGTAAGATTATTTTGGTAGGTAAGAAGGAGTTTGTGAAGATGCCTACAGCAGAGACAAAGAAAGTTGAGGATATCTCAAGGAATGGAGATCACAGTTTGAAGAAGATTTCAGTTCTGACTGACAAAGATCAGATGGATCAGCAGAAGGTCTAGAAGCAGGTTTGTACACAGCCACAGGCTGATTGGAATGACAAGGATGTAGTCATAGTAGGGACTATTGTTTGCCCTCTAAGAGTTGAAAGACAAACACATTCTGCCATAGCAGTAAATGAGGTTTCCACTATCCATGTTCAGATAGAGATGATGGTCAGAAAGAATGACCAGCAAAGTGTGAAAAGAGCTTACAGTATTAGGCATGTGTATTTGATCCCATGGTAGCAGGTTATAGTACAGAGCACATGGGGCAGATATGAGACAGCAGCAGCTACAAGTGGATTCAATCAAAGACTTAACTCATGGGACATGAGTTCTTTTCAAATTGGGGAGTATGGTGCAGGTGCACCTAACCCACAGTGGCCCCCATGAGGCATTTAATTGTTTTATGTTTATTTTTATGTTTTTAATAAGGTCTTAAATGATCATTTAATGTAATAAGGTTTGTTTGACCATACATACTATTTTTAGGAGGTTGTTAGTTGGTTGTTATCTCCCAGCCATTTGGAATTGCCTCCCAGCCATTGGGAACCAAATCTGTACTACCGAGGGTAAGTAGTTAAATACCCCAGTGTAGATCGAATGAGAACTCAGAGAAGCAGTAGTGAGTCAGTTATAATCATTTTGAATCCAGTTGAGTTGGAATAGAACATCTGTGTAATTACATTTCTGAAAACATCAATATAAGATCATGTTGTGCCATTTTCTAGAATTGAATTTACTGAAGAAACCATTTTGCTGAGGTCGGATGGATTCATTTATCCATTCCACCAGTTAATTCTCTGAATCGGTGGAATGGTTGTATATATATATATAAGTTAGGGTTTTACTTTTCTATCATTTTTATGTTCATACTTGCAGATCAGGCAAAGAAATGCATTAAGGAGCTCTAGCATGGGTTTGTGCTAGATTGTCGAGGTGCAGGAAGCTGCAAAGTTGCAGGAAATCTAGATCAGATCAATCGCTAAGTTAAAACGGCTCAAAAATAGTGAAAATCCACAGGTTTGCAGAAAGGTACAATTCGTGAGTATATCGCTTCTGCATGAAGGATATACCATTGGTAAATATATTGCATTTGTATGTTATGTGTATATCACTTTTGTCCATCGTTGGTGTATCGGGTGAGAAAACAGGTTAAAAATGTATGTTATGAGGATGCAAGGTTAAAAAACATATTGGATATACAATCTCTATGTATACTGCAGATGTATGTCAGATGCAGTGTGTGTGTATACCCCTGTTGCATGTGCAGACAGTTCCTGTGTATCCATCAATTGTATCTGGTGGGTTGTATGTGTTAAATGCACATCAGACATGTACATCGGGTTGATACAAGGGAAGTCAGTGGGTCAAACCTTCATCGAAGGCATATCCGAAGGAATATTTGGTGCATGTATGTTTTGATTTGTATGTATCAATTGTATATGGAAAATCTACAATGTGCAGATACAAGTGTTAGATGCATAGGTCGACCGGCAGTGAGAGTGGAGGTAACTGGCGATCGAAGGTCATGTGTTGTATGTTCAATGTAGAAGAAGTGGCAGATGCAAGTGGGTCATGGGTGCAGCAGGTAAGGGTTTGTATGTCTATTTGAGAATGTATCTCACGATAGATACAAGCATTCTGAAGATCAAATAAGGCATTTTAGTAAGCCGATGGTGTTATGTTTGGCTGATAGGCGAGAGAAGGGGAATTTTATATCAATGAAGGATGTATACATATTTAATAATGCATAGACATACATTTGTAAATGTATGTTAGGGTTTTGGTGGATGCTCTACACCACAAGAGTGGGAAGTCCAACAGAGTTGCAGATGCCTTGAGCAGAAGGCAAAATTTGTTGACAGAAATGAAGATAGAGGTTGTTGGGTTTGATGAGATCAAGAGTTTATATCTAGAAGATCCAAATTTTGTAGAGGGCTAGAAAGCTTGTTTGGAACCCGTTACTTTGGACATGACAAAATGGTTGGATTTCATAATCCAAGATGGCATGTTGGTTAGAGGAAGCCAATTGTTCATTCTAAGGAGTTCCATGAGAGAGAACCTGATTAAGGAGAAGCATAGTGGAGGATTGGCTGGACACTTTGGTCGAGATGAGACCATTGCTATTGTTGGTGAAAATTATTATTGGCCATAATTGCAGTAGGATGTGAGGAAATTTGTGCAAAGTTGCAGAGTATGTCAGATGGTGAAAGGAGCAAGTCAGAATATAGGTCTATATCAGCCACTACCTGTACCAGAGAAGCCATGGGATGATATTAGTATAGATTTTGTTCTTGGTTTACCAAGGACATAGAGGGGACATGATTCCATTTTTGTGGTGGTGGACAGATTCTCAAAGATGGCACATTTTATTCCTTGTAAGAAGACCAATGATGCAGTTCATATTGCAGAGTTATTTTTCAGGGAGGTGGTAAGATTATATGGTCTACCAAAGAGCATAGTTTCAGATCGAGATACAAAGTTTGTTGTTATTTCTGGAGGACATTGTGGAAGAAGTTGAAAATAGATTTGAAGTTCAATTATGCACACCATCCACAGATTGATGGATAGACAGAAGTGGTGAATAGGTGTTTGGGTAACCTACTACGATGCTTAGTAGGAGATAAGCACAAGGTATGGGATTTGATTTTACCATAGGCAGAATTTGCTTACAACAATTCTATCAATAGGAGTACTCATAAATCACCATTCTAGATTGTATATGGCAATAGACCAAGAAATGCTTTTGAGTTAAGGAAGCTGGACAAAGGAGAAAAGACAAGTGCTGAAGTTGAAGACTTTGCAGAACATCTGAATAATTTGCATGAAGAAGTGAGAAAGCATATTAATAAGATGAATATTTAGTACAAGGCTAAAGCAGATCAGAAGAATAGATATAAGGAGTTCTAGGTAGGAGATGAAGTCATGGTTTACTTGAGAAAAGAAAGGTTCCCAATTGGAACATACAATAAGTTGAAAATGAAGAAATTTAGACCGTGCAGAATCCTGAAGAAGCACGATTCAGGAAATGCATATGAAGTAGAGCTGCCGAGTGGGATCAATATTTCCCCTATGTTCAACATTGCTGATTTAACAGAATATCATGAAGGTGGCAGAAAGGATGGACCAACAGAGGAACAGTGGAGTATTCTGGCATCTACTTCAACGAAGGAAATAGAAGAGATCTTGGATAGCCGTGTGGGAAAAAGTACTCAGAATAGGCAATATGAAGAATATCTAGTGAAATGGAAAGGAAGGCATGTTGAAGTTTCTTCCTGGTTGTCTAAGGAAAAGGTTGACCATTTGGGTTTTCCTCACACAAACACCTGAGACGTGACAGGGTCACTTCTCAAATTACCCTGGGTGTCTGATGTAGGAGCATCCAGTGGTGTAAGGGCAATCTTGTATCACCCAAAAAGAAGTTGATTCAAAATCATTGCAATTATTTTCATTTCATTCCATAATTAGTGTTTTTGGTTCCATAATCTCCTGAATAAAGATGTAGGACTTTCAGTTTTTTTAAAACTGCTAAAAATAGCAACCTGCCTGTTTTGGAAAGTTTAACTGCCATTTTAGGAAAGTTTGCATTTGGGCACAGATTGAAGTGGAAACTTACAAAAAGATTCATAACTGAGATATAAGATGTTTGGCGAAGGAATCAAGCAAAGATCATTTGTGATCTGAAAGATATTAAAGTTTATGTTTTCTGAAAAGCCCCTGAAATTTTCTGAAATGAGATATGAGGCACTCAAACATCCCATAACATCTCAAAACTTTGATGGAAATCCATTTATGAATTTTTCGTATGATAGTTCACATTGCGAGCTTTCTGGCGCTTAAAAACGATTCGTCAATCGGACAACCGGATCAAAAGTTATGCTTCCCAGAAGTTGACCTACTTTTGGAGGGAGTTGCAAATTTTGAAATTTAGCTGGAGGCCGCCAAAAAGTGCTATTTATGACTAGTTTGGGAACCCTGGAGAGTAGTAGAGTTAATGGGGAAAGTGTAGAGTCAAGAATAGGTGGGAAAATAAAAACCCTAGTAGATTTGGGGTTATAGATGGCAAATGATTCCAGAGTCTGGTGAGAGGAAGTTGTAATGTGTTGTAGCCTGTGGAGGGTTGATTCCTTTGATTGTATTTCAGCTTCTGTAATGTAATAAGTTGTTCAAATCAATAAAGAAAGTTCTATTTTCTTTGTGCAGTTTTTGTTGTTGTGTGTTTTATGATTTACCCCCTTCATCAAATACCCAAGAACAAGCTGCAGATTCAAGAGGCAGTTTTAGAGACAGGAGATCAGATTTTAGGGGCAGATTTGGAAGCCAAAGAGGTGTATCAAGTGGGTTCACTAGAAAGTGTTATAAATGTAACAAATTTGTAGGCCATCAAGCATGGCATAGTATTGAAAATCAGTCCACCACTTCATTTGGAGGAGAAAGAAGAAATTAGTTTGCACAAGCAGAGGATAATGAAAGTGTGAACTCTCCATCAAACAATGATGATCCAAAAGTTGGTGAGTCTCTCATGGTGAGAAGAACTTTGATCAAAGTACCAATGGAGAAAGAGCCATCATAAATAAAGTCTCTTTTTAGAACTACATGTAAGTGTCTAGGTAAATGTTGCAAAATAGTGATTGATTATGGTAGTACAGATAATTTGGTCTCTGTTGAAATGGTAGAAAAGCTTAAGTTGAAAAGAATCCCTCATACCACTCCATATACAGTCTCTTCACCTAATAAAGGGCGACAAGTAGTTGTGAATGAACAAATTTGGGTAGATTTCCACATAGGGGGATACAAGGATAAGGTTTTATGTGACATAATACCAATGGATGTTTGCCATTTGCTTTTGGGAAGGCCTTGGTAGTATGATAGGAATCCCAAATATGATGGGAGGAAAAACACTTATGCTATAGAAAAGGATGGGGTTCCTTACACCCTCACACCATTGAAAGATGAAAACCAAAACCCACAAGTGGAGTCTAGAGTGATGTCAATGGGTACAAAGGAGTTTTTAAATCCAATAAAAGAGGAACGGGTAGGTAATATAATGGTGAGCAAACCTAGGACTGTTCTAACATCAACAAGCATTGAAAGTTGCCTTGGGAAGTTCAAGATGTATTGAAGGATCATCTGGACCTAGTGGTTGATCAACATTCTGATTTCTTTCTTCCAAGGAGTGATGCTAGTCACTATATGACTTGTGTACTAGGGGTTGGTCTGTCATATACAGTAGCCTATGACATACAAATTGAAGAATGTAATGTGTTTAAGGAATGAGGTGGTGTCAACACAGATGATGCACTTGTTTGGAAGGTTGCAAATGCAAGGAACTTGGATGCTAAAGGAAAAATGATTGTTGTGAAGGAGATTACAGAGTTGAGCAAGCAATGCTTGAGGAGAAAGGGGAGTATAGAGCAGCATAATGATCAAACTGAGTTGCAGATGGAAGATGGACAGTTAGACAAGCATCCACTACAAGTGGAACAACATTAGAAAGTTGCAGATGACAGTGAATGTATAGTTGTAGGTCCCAAGTTTAACATGCAAGAAACTTATGGGAAGGAGTTAGAGCAAATAGGCATGGGTACAGTGTCATCCAAGAGGGGTTTACCATTGTCAAATGTCAGGAACAACAAGTGGGTTAAATATCTCCACAACTACATTTTCAGACACAAGAAGAGACAAGGGTAGAGTCATAAGGTGGTTGATATTTGGAGTGGAAGGACATTTCTAGTGCATGGATTTTGGTTTCAGAGTGTTGGTATTGCAACACTCCAGGAAGTGTATAAAGATAATGTAGATTTTCAGGAAATTGTTGAGTTTTACAAGAAGCCTCTTTGCCATTATATGGAGCAGTGACTCTATTCTCTTATGTAGGGTAATGGAGCAAGTTCACAAGTAGGTTTAGATGTTGAGTGGGTCAGAGGTCTTCCACCAAGCCAGCCTTGGGGGTTGGGATGCATTTTGGACATGAAGGAGCTCAAAAGGACAAGCCATCAAGTCTTTTTCAGTCTTTAGTTCAGTGGGAGGATCTACCTCATGAAGGTGCTATTTGGATATTTGTAGATGATATTCTCATGCATGGTTTACTATTGTAGGTCCTAACTCAAGACGAGCTTGAGTTCTTTTCTTCCCCGGGAGTATAGTGCAGGAGCACCCTTAGAGCACACCTTGGTAAACTTGTTCAAGGATGATTTTTTTTCTTTGTGTCTTGGCATGTAATAAGGCCACTATTAGGCCATTGTTGTCCTTTTGATCACTTGGGTCCATCAATGTAACCATTGGTCAACAACTTTTAAAGAGCTCCTAGAAGGTGAAAACATAAAAAACAGACTTGTGAGCAATTTTGCAAAAATTGAAAACAAAAATGGTAGTTTGGGTGGTTGAACTATACCATCTATTTGTGGAGGCATTAAATAACCTTGATTTGTACAAATCTAGGGTTGGTTGATAAGTTTTTGTGAAGGAGAACAAACAAACTTCTATTTTTTATGCATTTTCTAACATTTTCCTATTGTTTTGATGTGTGGTACGGTACTATACGGATGTGTCCTATCCTCAAACTAGATGGAAATGAAAGTACTTGGAGTTTACTACATTTCACCTTTTGATTGCATTCAATTTCACTACATAATAAGAAAGCTATAAGGATTTTTTCGAAAACTATTTTAAATTGTCAAAAACCCTAGTTAGGGTAAACAGTGGACCAACAAAATGCAAAATAAAGGCCTTCCATAGGTGGATGATGTTGAAACCTTTTGGAATGGCTATTAGTAGCATAAAATTTTATTTTTCAAGATTTCTAGGAGTAGAGGTACAAGTTGGCATGTGCCATGGAGTCATGTAGATCTGATATTATCAAGTATCAGGCTGACAGGGTTAACAAAGAGGAGAATTTGTATACTTGGATGTTGGTTTCAAACTCTTTCATGATTGTAGGTGCTTTGGGAATGTGTCAAGAGTCCTAAGACAACACATGAGTTAGAGTTGGGTTAAATGTGGAAGATTTGTATTCCTTTTGCTGATTGTCCTGTCTTGGCAGGGTTAGACAAAGTTAAGCAAGGTTAAGTTTAGTCCAAGTTGGAGTCTTCTACCTTGAACAAGTGGAAAAACCATTCAAAATGTATTGGTTGGAGTGCCATGAATGTCTTTAGTCTTTTTTTGAAGTCCATGGTATCCATTTTTGTATCAGTGTTTGTTTAGGGGAAAATTGGATTTGTTAATGTCTTAGTGTTTTGATGTTTAAATCCTCCTTTCCACTATACATTCAAGGATCTGGGGTCAAGTGTTGAGCACTATCATACCCTAGATCACTTATGAGATGTAGGGAAACTTGAATTAGGGAATTTAATTATCAATTTTCCTTCTCCTATGCTCAATTGACCATTAAAACCCTAATTATGCAAATACGACAACAAATTGACGAATAACAGAAAAATCTCTTGTAGACAGGAGTAAAATACCAAATCACAGGGTACTTATTTTCAGGGCTCTGAAGCAGAACAGTCAGGGACACTGGAGCAGGCACCCTAGTCCAAGGTACTAGTTTCTTCATGGGATCTGGACCTTCTTCTGACACTGATCAGCCCTGTAACTTAATGTTTCTAGAAATTTGTCTACAGAGGACACTAGAACAAGCGCCCAAGTCCTTAGATCCCAAATCCTTGATGCCTGCCAATCCTTCCTGCAACTTCACTTTCCCCAAATGTGACACCTGTAACCTGCAATCACAAGATTTATTTTGGGGGCTGTGGTGTTTAGAGGCTTGCCTCAGTCAAGCCTCAGAGGACACTTAAGTCTCCGAACACCGTTGTCAAATAAAGAGTGCATGACCTTATGAGGTAAAGGAAAAAACTAAAGGAATCAATGATGAAAACACAATATTATGTCACCTTGTAGTGAAGCTCTCATGGAAGGAAGATGCTCTTCAATCCATGAGGAAATTAATACTCAAATCTGCAAATATCAACACACAAAACACACAAGTCTACTCTTGCAAAACAATGAAAGCCTTGAATCACCTTGAGAACACAATAGCTTGCTAGTAATCTTCTAGTTTAAAAATGAATGCCTAAACATGCTTTTATATGCAACTACAAGCACTCCTTCCAAGATTTCAAAAATCAAAACTTACCGTGTCGGCAAAAGGACCAAATAACGGTCATAAACTGACACTTAAATTTTGGGCCTGACCCAAAATAGGATAGGACTAGGGCACGGGCGCCCAAGTCCTCCCCCTATTTTGGGTAGGTTTAAGGTCAAGGGATCCTCCTAGGTCCACTTTACCATGAAACCTAGGCCTCATTCCATCGGGACACCAAAATATGAACTAAGATGTCCTAAATGCATGCAAAAGACCCAGGGGCTAAACCTTATGAGGGAAAAGCCCCCAAGGGGACATTTTCCAACATTACATTTAGCCCCCACTTTAATGTATGTATAAACGTAAGGCCAATACATGCATTAAAGTAAGGTTACAAACACAGCAAACACGCCAAGCACGGAGAAGACACGCCAATCACATAGAAGACAATAATAGGTACATAAAACACGGAGAAGACAGTTATAGTCACGCAGAACACGGAGAAGACAGTCAATGCATAGAGGACACATTAATGCATGGAAGACAGACATGATTTCTTTTCTATTCTTTTTCTCATATATATTAAATGCAAATTGGTGTAGGAGCACCCCTTCAACAAGCCAACTATACATCTGAGGGAGAAGACTAAGGTTTTGATATGTTGTTATGTTTTATGCATTTCTATGTTTGTTCATGTTGTCATGTAATCCTTGTTATTGTGATTTCATGTTTGTAATAAAGACCCCACCATGTGAACCAGTGTCACAAATTTGGTACCCTTATAAGCCAATTTGGATGTCTTGGACAATTCAGGTATGTGGATAATCAAATCAAGTGTGTTGTTTTGTTTTTAGGTGTTTTGTTGATGTTCTAGGGTGTTTAAATCATGTCTTGTGCTAAACATGTGTCATGTGATTAGTTAGTGTTTTGGATTATAATCTTGGTTAAGCAAAATCCGAAATATGGAAGTTGTAATGACTCCAACCTCTAGCATTCTGGTTGGAACTGGATGGGAAGAGACTATAAACGCATTTTTGGAAGAGGAGATCAGGGACGAAGTTTGATTGAAGAAATAGAAATTCTGTCAGTTTGTGTTTACAAATTCTGTGTTCTGTGTAAATTCTCTGTATATCGAATTATTTTGTGTATATTCTCTATATCAAATTGTTCTGTACATAATCTAGTTTTCTGTTGTCGAAGATGCAAGACTGAGACCATTCCACTGGTGGATTTCTTCGAACTCAGTGGAATGGACCCTGTACATAGTTTTCTATTTTATTTTCCTTTTGTTCATGGTCATGGCAGAATGGAACAGCGGATCCGATATGTGGAAGAACTGTTGCAGTAAGGGAGCCTTGATGGTGACTGATTGTCATTGATGTCAAAAAGGTCTTGCAGGAGTATATCATCTTGTGTGTTGTTTGTTGTTGCAGTGAAATATCTGTTCACAATTTGTCATGATCTTCATAGATGTGGTCTTCAATCAGTATATCTCCAAGCATGACAAAGTTGAAATGATAAGATTCTATCAGGGGTTAGTATGGTTGCATGAAGTTTGTTCATCAAATGAAAGGTTTGTTCATATTATTCTTTTGATTAGGAGCAGTTGTAGTAGTGAGTAATCAGATGTGCCAGATATGTTGTTTGAAGTTGTTTTCTTTGTACGAGTCTTCATTAGTGTTGATGACGATATTTCACTTCTCAAGGCATACAGTGAATTTACATCTGCAAAGATAGACAAAGATCTACATATGATTTACTCATGGACTTTACTTGATCTTCATGTGGAAACAAAAGATTTGAGAAAGACATCAAATGTCATAAGTATTTAATAAAGCATCAAATATGCTCAAATTGGAGAACATGAGTTAAATATGAAAAAGTCTTCAAATATGTGGAGCATGTTTTTAGGAAAAAACATTGAATTGTTTTAGAAGATCATGTTTTATGGAAAGGGGCTGATTTTTTAAATATACTATGGGAGCACATTATAAGGAGCATTTTTTTAAGGTGCTTTATGCATAAAATAAAAGCATTGAATATGCTTTATTTTTTAGAAAAATATGATCAAGTTTTTTATTTTATTAAAGAAAGTAAGCATTAAAAAAAGTCACGTGTGACTTGAGTGGCAGCCCGATCCTATTGGATTTAAATATCATTTCCAAGGTTCTCTTCAAACAAAGCCTTTTATAATGGAGTTTTTTTGTTTTTCTCAAAAAGGCTAAAAAAATGTGTTTTAGAAAGTTTCTTTTAAAAGGAGTTTTTGAACCCATTTACAAGGCTATTTTGGAGATTTTTTTTAAAGTTCTTTTTGGAAAGATTTTTATGAGATTTAGAAAAGAATACTTTGAGACAGATTTTTCTATTTTTTTTTTTAAGTTTAAACTAAGAAAGTTTTTATGGAGAGATCATAATGAACTCAAAGTTTATTCTTTTTGGATCTAAGATAATAAATTTTTTTTTAAGATTTTATTTGCAGAGAAGGAGAATAAATTTCTTGAAGAATATGAAAAGTTTTTTTATGCAAATTGAAGATTTTTTTTTGGAAGAAGAAGATGAATGGATTGAAGTTATTTTTTAAGAGCATATTTACAGAAGAAAATTGAAAAGTTTTTTTTTGAGGAGATTTTTTTTGGAGTTCACAGAATATGAAGAGTTGGAAGAAACTTGTTTTGTTTGGATCTGGATTTCTTGTAGGTGAATATCAAAAGAAATATTTTATAAAAAAAAGATTTGTGGAGATGAAGAGTTTTTTGGTTTGTAGGGGAGTTGAAGATACTGTTGCAGGTTCTTCATGAAAAGGAAATTGAAAGGTCTCAAATATGGAAGATATTCTTTTATCTGTGACAGGGGCAATATGATTTAAAATTTATTGAAGGTTAAATGATTTTTTTTATAAGATTCTTTTGCAAGAATATGAAGGATCATACAAAGTTTGAAGAACAATTTGAAGAGATTATTGAACAATTGATTAGGCACAGAGGAAGATGAAAAGATTTTTCTTTTCAGGAGGAAGGACATTCAACTGGTATAAAATTATTTTTTAGGTGCATTGATGAATGACTGGTAAGTGGTAAGACAGAGATGAAACATACAGAGTATACAGTGTTGTTGAGTGTATCCGGATGTAGGATTGATTTTGAATAGAATGGCCATTTGATAGACATATGTGAGAGAAGAAATGTTTTGTATTGAATGGAAACAGAGTATCCCTCTGATTTGTTTATTACTTCTATTGGTGATGGTTTGCCAGTGAGGCACAATATGCCAGTGAGGCTTGTGGTCAGTGAAGACCTTTGTATTTGTCAGTGAGACACATATTGTAGCCAGTGAGGCTTCTTTGTAGCTAGTGAGGCATGTTTTATCAGTTAAGCCAGTGAGGCAGTTTTGAGTGGTTTTTTACCCCAGAAGGGTTTTCCACTCGTGAAAAGCATGTGTTAAGTTTCATGGTGTCTTCATCTATATGTGTGTCTATTAGTGCTTTGTTTATTAAGTTTTATTCACATCTTTTCTTGTGCACAAATCATTAATGTATTTATCTCTATTTGTTATGTAAGAGAAAATTTGCAAAAAGTTTAAAAAGATTTGAAAACTAATTCAACACTGATTCACCCCCCCTCTCAATGTTGTCTTGAATTCCTACAAGCCTAGCATCTCTATGTGCTAGGGCTCAACAGAATAGAGGCTACGAGATTGGTTGCAGAGGACGTCCTTGGTGTAAGATTTTGATGTTGTCCCAATGAATATACAATTTATGTATATATCACAAATGTATGAGAAGATACATTTCCTGTATATATCACAATCGTATCTGAGTACATTCTGTGTGTATCCTGCAATCACATATCATGGTTGTATGTTGTGAAGGTGCAGTGAAAATGTGCTTTTCATATGATACAAAGGATGACCGGCCGTATTGGTAAAGTCAGGTCAAAGATACTTTAGGTCCACCAGTGGTAGCAGGTCAGGAAATGCATATACAAGTAGAAATCTATCGGCACAAGGTTCGTGGTGTCATCAAATATACATTTTATGGGTATACTGCAATTGTATGAGAGGATACCTTTCTTGTGTATATCACAATTGGAGGTGAGTATCATTTTGTGAATATCCTACATTTGCATGTCGAAGATTGTATATTGAAATGTACATTTAGAAGATACAAACATCGAAGGATACAAGGAATGACTAGTAGAAATAGTAGAAGGAACCGGCTCGACAAGTCAAGCAATGTATGTGCGAAGGATTTATGAAGGAATCAAATGTGAAGTGATCGGTGTATCGGTATAATGGAATTTGAACTCGCCGATGCTGTGTGTGTTACCGATGGGTAAACTAGTTCAACAGTTCATATTTTGATGTGTTTTGTATGCTTCTATTCCTGCTCTGCATCATAGTGGTATCAGAGCCAGGTTCAGTGTCCGTTGGGTAGAACAAGAAGACAAGATGTCAGATGAAGAGGGGTCACAAGAGTACCCAACAAAGATGACCAATGCTGAATTGGCTGTCCTAGTGAAGAAGCAAATGGTAGAGAGAAAAGCAGTTAGAGCTCAGAATCAGGCCTTGAGAGATGAGTTAGAGAAGTTGAGGGACAAAGTAGAAAAGGGAGAAGAAGATTCTGGTGAGCGAGAAGATTGGGATGAAGAGGAGATCCCTAGACAGGAAGAGATAGAGGTTCCTGTAGACCAGAGACCCTTAATTAATGCCCTCAAATCCATAGAGAGAAGGACCATGGATATGAAAATAGACTTGCCAGTGTTTGCAAGAAAAATAGATCCTGATTCTATGATAGAGTGGATAGACTCCTTGAATAACTTCTTTGAGACCGAGGAGATACCAGACCACCAAACGGTGAAGATGGCCCAATACAAAATAAAAGGGGTTGCACTAACTTGGTGGACTTTCATCCAAGATGACAGGGTGAAAGAGGGAAAGAACAAAGTTGCTACTTGGAAGAAGATGGTGGCTTTAGTAAAGGAAGCCTATGTTCCATTGGATTACAACATCTAATTACATAAGAGGAAATAAAACTTGAAGCAGGAGTTAGATGTCAGTTCATACATTGAAGAGTTCATGAAACTATGTGTCAAGACAAAGGTAAAAGAGAGTGAGGAAGAGAAGGTGGCAAGGTACCTCAATGGATTGAGGTTTAACATCTAAGAAGACATAAATCTGCATACCCCAGAGATAGTCCAAAAGTGCTACCAATTGGCACTCAAAGTGGAAGAGAAATTAAAGAGAAGACAAGAGAAGAACAACAGAGGAAGAAGGATACAGCAAAGAGGGGGAAGAAGTCCTTTTAGAGGCAGAGGAAATGGATTTGGACACCAAGGTGAATCCAATCAAGAGAGCAACAAGGGAGACAACAGTCAAACTCAAGGGGGAAGTTACAATCAAAGAGGAAACTTTAGGGGCAGAAGACCACCATTTAGAGGGAGATCTCAGGGTAGAGGACCTCTCAGATGTTACAATTGCAATCAAGAAGGCCACATAGCCAATAGATGTCTAGAAAAGGAAACAAGTTCAATGGGAGAAAGGAGGACCAATCTGATCCAAGAATCTGATTGTCAAAGTGTGACAAGCTCAAACACTTATCAAAGTGTGAATGCTCCTAATAGTTATGGATATCCTGAAAAGGGAGAAGCTTTGATGATTAGGAGAACAATGACCACCATGAAGGTACCTGACAAAGAACCCCCACAAAGGAAGTCTCTTTTCAAAACTACTTGCAAGGTAGGAGGAAAGGTATGTAAAGTTCTGATTGACTCCGGATCCACTGAAAACTTTGTGTCCATTGAAATGGTAGAAAAGCTTAAGCTTAAAAGACTACCACATCCCTGCCCATACAAGGTCTCATGGCTCACCCAAGGTCAGTAAGCAGTTGCGGAAGAGCAGGCTTGGGTAGAGTTTCAAATTGGATCATACAAGGACAGATTATTGTTTGACATTGCCATGATGGATGCTTGCCATCTCTTATTTGGAAGACCTTGGTAGTATGACTTGAAAGCACACCATGATGGAGTTATAAATACATATTCAATCACCAAGGATGGTAAGGTGATAGAGTTTCTACCATTGATGGAGAATGAAGTGGAATCAAAGGGGAAATAAATCAAGGTGATGGTGGTAGAAGGAAAACAGTTCATGAAAGAGATAGTAGAAGAAGGTGCAATTGCATATGCTCTAATTCCATGCCTAAAGGTGAACAAGGAGCAGTAGCAGGAAGTCAAGGGAGAGAAGAGGCAAAGGTTCATAGATCCAGTTGTCCAAGAGCTATTGGACAAGTACAAAGGTATCATCTCTGATGGAATGCCAAGGTCCCTACCACCTATAAGGGACATCAGCCATTGCATAGATCTGATCCCAGAATCTACACTTCCAAACAAGGCAGCATACAAGCTTACCCCAGAGCAAAATGCAGAAGTAGCAAGGTAGATTGAGGAGTTGTTGGAGACAGGCCTAATTGGCAAGAGCTTAAGCCCATGTGCAGTACCGGCTATCCTAGCACCAAAGAAGGAAGGCACTTGGAGACTTTGTACTAATTCAAGGGCTATCAACAAGATAACAATCAGGTATAGGTTCCCAATCCCTAGGATAGAAGATTTGCTTGATTGCTTGGGGGGTGCTAAATATTTCACAAAAATAGATCTAAAGAGTGGCTGTCATCATATTAGGATTAGGCCAAGAGATGAATGGAAAACTGCATTTAAGACCAATGAGGGGTTATATGAGTGGAAGGTCATGCCTTTTGGTTTGTCCAACGCCCCTAGTACCTTTATGAGGTTGATGAATGAGGTCTTGAGGGAATTCATACGCAAATTTATCATAGTATATCTAGATGACATCCTAATTTTTAGTAATACAAAGGAAGAGCACCTTAAACATATAGACCTAGTCCTCAAAAGGTTACATGAAGCTAATGATAAACTTGGAGAAGTGTTTGTTCATGCAGGAGGAGATCATCTACTTCAGTTTTGTCATCTCACATGGCAAATTGAAAATGGATCAAGAGAAGGTAAGTGCCATATTGTCTTGGCCAACTCCTAGAACCATGAATGATGTTAGAAGTTTCCATGGGTTAGCAACCTTCTATAGGAAGTTTATAAAGGGGTTTAATCATATTTGTGCACCCATGCTTGACACCATAAAAGGAGGACAGAAGTGCAGATTCACTTGGACAAAGGAGGCAGATGATTCATTTGAAACATTAAAGAAGAAGGTGGCAGAGCAGCCAGTCCTTGCACTTCATGATTTCAACAAGATTTTCCAAGTAGAATGTGATGCAAGCCACATGGCAATTGGAGCAGTACTCAATCAAGAAAGTAGGCCTATTGCATTTTTCAGTGAGAAACTAAATGATGCAAAGAAGAAATACTCATCATATGACTTGGAGATGTATGCTCTAGTACAGTCACTCAAAAAATGGAGGCATTACTTAATGCCAAAAGAATTCATAGTGTTCACAGATAATCAAGCCCTTAGTTTCATAAACAGTCAAGAGAAGCTGAACCATAGGCACATGAAGTGGGTGGAGACTTTGTAAGCTTTCACCTTCACACTCAAGCACAAGAAAGGGGTCAAGAACAAGGTGGCAGATGCTTTGAGCAAGAGGGCTCTAACCATCAATCAGATCTAATTGGAGAGTGTTGCATTGATTCCTTGAAGGCCATGTATGATGCTGATGAAGACTTTGGAGAAATCTATAAGGTATGTACTTCCTTTGGTGACAAATATCATGTTGAGTTCTCTAAATTTCTGATCCAAGATGGATTACTTTTCAAAGGTGGATAGTTTTGCATTCCATAGTGTTCTATGAGACTGAATATCATTAGGGAGAAACATTGTGGGGCCATGGCAGGACATTTTGGTCTTGACAAGACTCTTGATCTTGTGAAGAGACATTATTATTGGCCCAAGTTGCAGTTAGATGTGAGAAAATTTGTTGAGGCATGTGTGATATGTCAAAAGTCAAAAGGAAGATCCACTAATGCAGGTTTGTATCAGCCACTACCCATTCCTTCTAGGCCATGGGAGAGCATAAGCATGGAATTTGTATTGGGTTTGCTTAGGACAAGGGGTATGATAGTGTTTTTGTTGTAGTAGATAGATTTAGTAAAATGGCACACTTCTTGCCATGCAAAACCACTTGTGATGCCTCATATGTTGCAAATCTGTTTTTCAAAGAAATAGTGAGGATACATGGCTTGCCATTGAGCATAGTGTTAGATAGGGATGTGAGATTTATTGGCCACTTTTGGAGGACTATTTGGAAAAATCTTGGAACCAACTTATCCCTCTCATCAGCCTACCATCCTCAGATGGATGGCCAGACTGAAGTGGTTAACCATTCATTGGGAAATCTACTAAGGTGTTTGACAAGGCAACATGGAGAGAAGTGGGATAACATCCTACCACAAGAAGAATTCTCCTATAATGACACCATCAATAGGAGTATAGGGAATTCACCTTTCCAAGTGGTATATGGCATTCATCTAAGGGGTATTTTGGAGTTGAGAGATCTACCTACAGGAGAGTCTGTTAGTGCAGATGGAGAAGCCTTTGCATCAACCATCAAGGAGGTGCATGATCAAGTCAAGACCCAACTCAAAAAAACTACATTGAAGTACAAAGCATATGCTGACAAGAAGAAGAGGGATGTATAATTTGATGTTGGAGATTTGGTGTGGGTTCATCTAAAGAAGGAGAGACTCCCAAAAGGTAAACATACCAAGTTAATGTAGAGGAAGATTGGACCATGTTAGATTTTGAAGAAGTGCGGATAGAATGCTTATGAGATCCAACTTCCTACTGACCTTGGATTGTCACCCATCTTCAATGTATGTGATTTAACTCCATACAAGCATAATGCAGATATAGGATAGGAACCATTGGAGGGTACAGTAGATGATGATATCCCTAAGCATGATCCACCAAAATTGAAAGAGATCTTAGACTCAAGAATGGCAAAGAAGACAAGGAACAAAGAGTACATGGAGTACTTGGTAGCTTGGTAGGGGAAACCTGATTCAAAGGTAGTTTGGATGATTGAAGATCATATTACAAACCATGGTGCAGACCTTCAAACACTCATCTCAAGTGGGCTTGAGATTTCTTCTCCTAGGGAGTATGGTGCAGGAGCACCCCTTCAACAAGCCAACTATACATCTGAGGGAGAAGACTAAGGTTTTGATATGTTGTTATGTTTTATGCATTTCTATGTTTGTTCATGTTGTCATGTAATCCTTGTTATTGTGATTTCATGTTTGTAATAAAGACCCCACCATGTGAACCAGTGTCACAAATTTGGCACCCTTATAAGCCAATTTGGACGTCTTGGACAATTTGGGTATGTGGATAATCAAATCAAGTGTGTTGTGTTGTTTTTAGGTTTTTTGTTGATGTTCTAGGGTGTTTAAATCATATCTTGTGCTAAACATGTGTCGTGTGATTAGTTAGTGTTTTGTCTTATAATCGTGGTTAAGAAAAATCTGAAATATGGAAGTTGTAACGACTCCAACCTCTAGTATTCCAGTTGGAACTGGATGGGAAGAGACTATAAACACAATTTTGGAAGAGGAGATTAGGGATGAAGTTTGATTGAAGAAATAGAAATTCTGTCAGTTTGTGTTTACAAATTCTATGTTCTGTGTAAATTCTCTGTATATCGAATTGTTCTGTGTATATTCTCTATATCAAATTGTTCTGTACATAATCTAGTTTTCTGTTGTCGAAGATGCAAGACTGAGACCATTCCACTGGTAGATTTCTTTGAAATTGGTGGAATAGACCTTGTACATAGTTTTCTGTTTTATTTTATTTTTGTTCATGGTCATGAGAGAATGGAACAGTAGATCCAATCTATGGAAGAACTGTCGTAGTAAGGGAGCCTAGCATCTCTATGTGCTAGGGCTCAACAGAATAGAGGTTGCGAGATTGGTTGCAGAGGACGTCCTTGACGTAAGATTTTGATGTTGTCCCAACGAATATACAATTTATATACATATCACAAATGTATGAGAAGATACATTTCCTGTATATATTACAATCGTATCTGAGTACATTCTGTGTGTATCCTACAATCGCATATTGCGGTTGTATGTTGTGAAGATGCAGTGAAAATGTACTTTTCATATGATACAAAGGATGATTGGCCATATTGGTAAAGTCAGGTCAGAGATAATTTAGGTCCACCAGTGGTAGTGGGTCAGGAAATGCATATACAAGTATAAATCTATCGGCATAAGGTTCGTGGTGTCATCAAATATACATTTTATGTGTATACTACAATTGTATGAGAGGATACCCTTCTTGTGTATATCACAATTGGAGGTGAGTATCATTTCGTGAATATCCTACATTTGCATGTTGAAGACTTTATATTGAAATGTACATTTAGAAGATACAAGCATCAAATGATACAAGGAATGACCGGTAGAAATGGTAGAAGAAACTGGCTCGACAAGTCAAGCAATGTATGTGTGAAGGATTTACGAAGGAATCAAAAGTGAAGTGATCGGTGTATCAATATAATAGAATTTGAACTCGCCGATGCTACGTGTATTGCCGATGGGTAAACCGGTTCAACAGTTCATATTTTGATGTGTTTTGTATGCTTTTGTTCCTGCTCTGCATCACAAATGCAAGTACTAAAAAGTAAACAAACCTCCCATAATACAGGATGCACTACCATAGGGTGCAGGTCTCTATATATATGGGGAAACACACACACAAGACACGCAAAACCTCCCAAAATGCAAGAAGCACTACCTAAGGGCACTGGTCTCTATATATGGGGCAACAAACATGCCACACAAAACAAGCATGCCAAAACACACACACTTGAAGACACGGAGAAAACACAGTAGACAAGCGATGGTGTGTTCCCTATTTCTAGGCTCATCACCATCTCAGGACATTATAGGAACACACTGATGATTGGGCTTCATCACAACAATCACAGAAAACATGCTTAAGGGTTGAGTTAGTCACAGAACCACTCTATGCCTCCGCAGAGGACTTTTGAAAATGACAGGATGATGCAATCTGCTCTAAGAAATACACCATCCCCACCTCTGCAGAGGGCTTAAGATAAAAAGGATATATGTGATATCCCACCTCCATAGAGGGCTTACATGATTGATTGATTGATTGATTGCAAACAAACTCAAGATGCATGATGCACTACTCTGGGGTGCAAGTCTTTGCATCTGAGGTCAAACACATTGCTAACATCTATAACAGATAGCTTACCTTCTATATGCCCCCACCTTAAGGTGGTTGATATCAAGCATCGATATCAAGCACGTTAAGGTAGGAAGAAAACACACAAGGGAACACTAACTTTTGCAAAGCCCATGCCCCCCGGAGGTGACATGTACTTTACGATCACCAAATATTCCCACAAACACATCCCTGCAAGAAACATGTTAGTGTCTACAACATCATGATAAACAACAACATCAATGCATATGATTAACCACACAAAGATCCAAGGTTATGCAATGAATTCAGAGTTCAAGGATAACCATGGGGCTATATCACAAAGCTCTCCGAATCGAGTACCGCCAAGGCTAGTTTCAAAGGCAAACAAAGGTGCATAGAGAAACAGTATTGTCAAGGTTTGTAAATGCGATAGAAACATCATCAAATTCACTATGTGAAAAGCACGAGTGCTTCCACTATCCAAGCGTTAGATAAGATATACAACCCCATCATCATATTAGGAACTAAGTCCATTTTTTTATTGCTCTCGAAAGGGAAACTAGGTCCGCATCAGTATAAGTGTTTGTCATCATCTGCCCGCTAGGTGAAAACACTAGAGGAAGGGAAACAATAAATAAGAGAGGAGAAACAAGTGTCTTAGGGATAGTCATGTAGGAGGGTGCCCCCAGGTCACCAACCATGACACTATGTCTGTAAGACACAACACACAACAATGACATCAGAGAGAGGCAATTTACAAGAATGATGATACAAATAGAAGGTCACAATAGAGACAGTCTCCTCATATCCCAAACCTTACAGGAGAATCTGATGTCATCCCAAGAGGCCTAAACAACATATAACACATCACGGGGGAAGCACATCATAAGAGAGATAAAGGGTTAGAGATACCTAACTGTAGGGTCTTCATATTAGATCTTGGAACTTGCAAACCTCTTGCAGAGGTATTCGATCATATTTAATGCAAAATTTGAGTGGTTCTTATGAAAGTCTTGTTTGTTAACATATGATGCTTGTTCCTTAAATCCTTGTTTAAATGTGACTTTTTGGTGCTTATGAGGGTCAAAACCACTATTATTTCCAACTATTGATTGTTGTCTTGCTCTTTTCTAATTTTTAGTGAGTTTTCATTGTTGAATCTTTCTAGAACAAATGGGAATCATCATGTACCATCTTACTTGTCTGTATTGGTTATTGTGCTTGCTTTTCTGATGCATTTTGATTATCTCCCAATCCATATAAGGATAATAGAGGAGGAACCTCAGCATAAATTCTATTTCTTCGTGGACAAGGTGAATTGTCCACTTGTTTCTTATCTACTTAAATCATTCTGATGATAGTATCATAGTCCAAGTAATCATCCTCATCTGCTTCCACTATACCCTAGTCTACCATATTATTTTCAGTATGTTTAGGGAAAGGATTAGTGAAAATTTGTAAGTTTTGATTCAGCGGAGCAACCAACTTATTTCCATTATCATTCACACCCAATACCCGGATGACATTTGAATCGATAAAGTCCTATATTTCATGTTTAAGATGCATACATCATTCAGTGTCATGTCCTTGCATCTAGTGATAATGACAAAAGGCATTAGCATCGAAGTAAGGTCCTTGTTTATTAGGATCAACATGCTTGATCGAGGGAAGCTTCAAAATGTTATTACTCCTAGCTTGGTTCATGATAGAATGATAGGACTCAGATATCGGAGTAAACTTTCTTGGTTGAGATGATGCTTTCTTTGGATTTGATATAGCTGAAACATTCATATTTGGTCCATTGATCTTGAAGAAACTCCTATTATTGTTTCTCTTAAAATTGTTTTGCGACGATCCACCCATGGATTGACCAACTTGAGCCGATGAGTTTTGGTTTTCATACTGACTAGACTAAAGTGTATAATCATGAAGAGCAATGCATAAATGTTGAAAGGAGTTGTATTTCGTCAAGAGAATCTTATCATGAATATTAGGTTGTAGATTTGTAATGAATATCTTTTGAACATCCTCATCTTTCATTCTGTGCATAAATTCCTTGATATCGACTAATGAATTCAGTCACCTTTTCTTTGGGACCTTGTTTGCATTGAACCAAGTCAATAAGCATGACTTGGGGTCCAATGTTTGCTTGAAAATGTTGTAAAAATTGATCAATCAATTGCAAAAAGGAGTGTATTGAATTCAGAGGCAATGAGCAAAACCATTCTAAAGTAGTATCTTTGAGAGATCGCAGGAAAAGTTTTGCTAACAAATCCTCTTCAAAATAAAAATCACTACACATAGCTATAAATGCTGCCACATGAATATTAGTATCACCTTTTCCACCATATTTTTCAAAGCAGGGTGTCTCAAACCTCCCAGGCATAGGAGTTCTCAAGATTACATAAGAAATGGGATTACGAGCATGATATGTTAGTAGACTAGGCTACGAAGAATTTTTCAAGTTTGTTACCTTTTGTTGCAAAGCAGTCATGCCCTATAAAACTTGGTTTAGGATGGCATCATTGGGAGATGTGGTTTGTTGTGAGGAATTAGAACCAAAGTGAGGAGATGAATGAGCTTGAGATACGATAGGTAGAGGTTGAGAATATGTACACAGTGGTTGGCCATAATGATAGGTTGAAGATGGTTGTGAGTAGGTAATAGGTGGTTGGAAATGAGTGGAATAGATGGGTGGTTGAGAATAATTATGCATAGAGGAGCTCCCTTTAGGAACCAAATTTTGATAATTAAATCCCAAAGCTTTGTAATTAGTGCCATTAGATACTCCAATATTAGTGGTATCATTACTACAAGTGTTCGCATTAGTTGTTAAGATCATTGACGTAAAAGTAGATATTCCTGTAGTCGGTATAGGTGCTGAAACTTGAGTATGAGATGGTGATAGAGTGTTATTTATCACTTGTACACATTCAGTCACTAGCATAATGTTGGTTTGTACAATATGTGCTAGACCATGAATTGCATTTACACCATCTTGTCCCTCTTTTATCAATTCTCTTATATTATGAATTGTAGGAACAACTTCCTCAGCTATTCTCTCATTTTCCATAAATGATTGAAATTCAGCTAGCTCTTTATCCAATTTTTCTATTTGCTCATCAGATAGATATCCTGTTGCCTCAATAGTATTATCAGCATCATGAAAATTTTGTTCTTCCATTATGGTTGGAGGATGTATAATATCTTGCACAATTTGAGTTTCTCCCTTTGTAAAGAAAGTGTCCAAAGTACCAACTTCTTCAAGAGCACTAGATCCCATTAATCTTTTACTTCTTCTCGAAGGGATATTATTTTTAGGACAGCATGTCATAAAGATTATAAAACCATACAACACACAACGCACAAACTAAGAGAACAAATCCTAGGAGAAGGATATGATTGACGACCAAAAATTCTTGGAATTTTGTACTTTTTTTTTAATGCAAATGAATGAACCAAAGGGAGTTGTAAGGATTTCAGTCAAGGGCAGAAAGTTATATGTCTGATATCAGTCCAAAACAACAAAAGTATCCTTCTCAACACACACTTGATGTGATTTTCAGTTAATGCCAAGTCAAAATATAGTGAAAATATGTCAAAATAGGCACTTTTTTCACCAAAATTCAATCCAAATGGGCATAACAAAGGTGTTGTGATGCTCACAACATGCCCCATTTTACTTCTTAGCAAAATGAGGACACTTTCTATAGCTGGCTTTTGTCACTTGTTTGTGTGGGTCTGCTTGGTGGTAAAGGGAAAAGGGTAACTGAGAGTACAAGCCTTGGTGAAAATAAAGAAAAAATAACATTGTGTACCAGTGCATAGTATGGGTGAATTCTTCATGAAAAATGAATAGGGGTTGCTTTTTGAACCATCTCAAAAGTCCCTGTATTTTGCAAGTTATAAGTGTTTTGGTAAATGTACAATCAGAGGGTTTGTGTATTGTATATACAAAGTTCTTTGTATATACAAATTCGTTGCATATACAAATGCGTTTGTATATTGTGCTTTTGTGTTAGTCACAAAAGAAAGGGGCAAGTCATCGGGTTTGAAAAATGTTGTTACTTGTATACATTTTTGGCTAAACGCTTTATCTTCATATACAAGTCAGGCCCGAAAATAGTCAAAATTGGAAGGAATAAACGTTGAAATCAGTTATGTATATTTTGGGTTGTATATTTGGCAAATGAAAGACATACAAGGTAAATATACAAGTTATACATAGCACGGATTTGAAAAGATATTAAATTTGACATAGTCGTTGTATGTTTTACACTTTGTATATGTTCGATTATATACATGGCACTTTATATACAAAGCGGAACTGAAAAGGGTATGAAGTATGGAATAATGGTTGTATATTTTCTTCTTTGTATGTATGTATCAAGAGTTATGCATTGCATTACATACAACACGGAATTGAGAGAAAAGTAAAATACAGTATAATTAATGCATCAGGATTTAGTGTATATTGCAGGATGCATTGATTTATACAAGCTACGAAACTGAAGTGTTATCAAAGGTAATTAAATTAATGTATATTGCGCTTTGTATATTTCTTATATACAACGCTGATATACATTACACTTTATACAAACTAGAACTGAAATCTTTACGGAATAAAGTTAAACTGTTGTATATTTTGGGTTTTGTATGTTTCAGAATGTACAAGGCGAAATATACAAGGTTTTATATACATTGCGGATGCGAAGGTAAATGCAATACGATTTATAATAGTTTGAAGTCTGAAAGTTCAATAAGAAGTAAAGGCATCGTGGAAAGTGCACTATTGAGAGGTATGGTGGACCCCACTAAATGTATATTGTTGCTTGTATAATAACCATGTATATTTTGCAATATACAAGCAGTTGTACATTTAAAAGATGCAAAGCAGAGATACAAAGCGGATTTGGTACGGAAGTTAAAAATAATAAATTCTTTGTATGTTTCGGCATTTGTATATTTACGATATACAATGCCGAGATAGAAAGAAACAAAGACATCGTGGAAAGAAAAAAGGTAAGGAAACGAAAGTATATGGCGTTTGTATGTGCATTTATACAACAGAATATACAAGTGAGATATACAAAACCGATGATACAAAGGTGTACGGAAAGCAAAAAAGGGTAAGAGCGTTAGTTAGTTGTATGCATAAAATGCTTGTATGTCTAGAGATACAATGAAAATATACAAAAGAAACATACAAGGAAATATTCAAAGGAAAAGTATGCATGTTGAATTAAGCTAATGGTAGAAAGTTTAAAAAACATAAACACTATAATAAAGGCCGAGGACATAGCACATTAATTACTGTAATTAATACAGATTCAACACTCAAACAAAGGGAAATTTAACGAGGGTTAGGGCAATTTTTATGTTATTTCTCTTTGAATATACTATTAAGAGTGAAAAATTGTAGAAAAGAGAGTTGTCGCAATGAATAAGCAGAATTTACCAGAGGTGAAAAGAGTTATAGTAGCTGGAAAAAGGTGGAAACGGTAAAAGTAAGTCAACGGGTAAATGGTCACTGAAAATAGGTATTTACCCAAAACGCCGTTCATTTTCAGTTGTTAAAATGAAATTGTTTATTCTAGTAATTTCAATTTGAAATGTATGCATTGGTTAAATTCCTGTTGTAATTGTTAATTAGCTGAATAGAGCTTAATGAATTTAGAGGTTAAAACAGAAAAAAAAATGAGTTAGGGTAAATAGTAAAAGTCAAAATTCACAGTAAAAACCCTAAACCAGAAAGTGAAACGACAGTTAAAAGAAGTATGTTTCTACAGGATGGCCCCTAAACAAAAGAAAGATACAGGGGAGGAGGTGAAGAAAGAAAGAAAGCCAAGAAAAGAAGTAGAGAAAGAGGAGTTTCCATTGTATAGACGTTGTCCATCCCTGATTAGTACAAGTGGGATAGGCACAGATACAAACATAGGAAACTATGATGCAAAGGACGTGTTGAAGAAAATTACTGCTGCAGATGCCTCAGCAGATATGAAACGAATTTCGAAAAGTGTACTGTATAGAGCTGCAGGTTTTCCACTAGCACTGGAGGCTAAGGATTTATGTTTGCACTGTGTAATTTTATATGATCCATCCACCAGGAAGGTCATGTTGCATGACAAAGTAATTGTTGATTTAACCCCTGAGGGTATTGCCACAACTTTTGGATTAGAAATTAACAAAAAAATGAGGGATATTGACATTGACCAGTATAATGAGAATTTTTACACAAATGAAGCAGAATGTAAAGGTAAAATATTTCACAATTGGTACAGCCTAGAAAACAAGCCTAAAGCTATAGCCAGAATACCTAAGAACCTAATGAGGATTTACTTCAAAGAAGAAATTCATTTGATGATAACTATGTTGAGCAGGTTAGTTGGATTAAGGGATGGCACTAGGTGTGAACCATGGATGTTCACTGTCATTGAATTCATAAGAGCAGGACAAAAGGAGCACGGGCAAATCCATTGGGCCAGGGCAATTAGCACTACTATTTGGAGGCAAGCCATGATGAGACAACAGAAAAGCTTGCCATTTTATTTGTCTTCTTATGTATTATACTCATGTGTTGCAGAGATTAGACCCTACATTCATGGAATAGAAAGGGTAGATACATTGGGAAATGGTCCTAATCAGAACTTGGTGTATGAACATCACCCTGTCTTATAGGAAGAAAATGCCTTAAAGAGTTTTGCTCTGGTTAATGATGTTTTCTATACTTATATGGTAAGAATATTGAGAGAGGAACCTAATAGGAGATTATCTAAAGATGTAGAGGATGCAATTGGTCTGCATAGTTCAGGGTTCATACAGTTTGAACATTTCACTTACATAAGAACTGAGGGCTTTGAAGGAAAACCATTTATGTTACCCAGATATCCTTCTGACAAGCTAACTGTGTTGGAGTTTTCAAGACAAAACTTAAGGATTTTCAAAATATACAAGAAGAATTTTAATAATAGGGGAAATGTAAAACTACCTTGGGCTATTGGTAGGTATTCTTGCTATAGTGAAGAGGTTGCTAGTTGTTCAGAGCAAGAGCTGAGATACTATGGATTTCAAGAATTTGATTTGATCAAAAGGTTTGATCCTTTTCATAGAATCTAGAACTTTGTGGATAAGAAATATAAACATCAGGTACACATGGAGGATTTCTGGTCTGACTGCAAAAATGATAGAGAAGTGAGGAAAAGAGCTCACAAAAGATTAACTGTTGAACAAATGAAATCTATAGGTAATATATATGTGCCTCCAGAGGTTTAGGATAATGATGAATTGTTACATCAAAGTTATGCAGAAGCAAGGTTGGCTCCTATTACAGAGCCTGATTGGTCAAAACCCTGGAATATATCATTGGATGTATTATCTAAACCAATAATATTGTTTTCAAAGACTTGGCTGAAAGACAGAGTTGAGGAATTAAAAGCTAAAGGCAAGGAAGTCACATATCCAAAGAAGGGAAAGAAGAGAAAGGCAGAGCCTACTAAGGATCTACAATGTTTTTATGAAAAGAAAAAAAAATTGTAGAGGCTAAAATTGTGGAAAAGAACAAGAATGCCACATTA
The DNA here is from genome assembly GCA_027924645.1 of Cunninghamia lanceolata. Taxonomy (NCBI): domain Eukaryota; kingdom Viridiplantae; phylum Streptophyta; class Pinopsida; order Cupressales; family Cupressaceae; genus Cunninghamia; species Cunninghamia lanceolata. The sequence continues at coordinate 2,433,398 of BSBN01000609.1, forward strand.
ATGGATCCATATGCTTTGGGCATAACAATAGCAGTGGCATCAGACACTTTTGTTGATGCAAAATCCATAAGTCATGAAATAAGTGTAGAAGAGGCACAGGTTGCAAAGGAAGCAACAGGACAACCAATCAGAAGGGCAATTCCAATAAGTTTGTCTAAAGGTGAGACCTCTAAGCCAGTTGGTACAATTGGAGCACAGGAAGTAGGTGAAAAGATGAAAAATATATCTAGTGCCTCCACACCCTTAGAACAAGGACAAACATTTAGACAGGTGAAAACAGAATTGGCTGGAGAAATGTTGCAAAAGTCAAAAACTGATAAAGCCAAACAAACTGTGGAAACTGTAAATATTGATAGCAGTGATAGTGAGGAAAGAGCTATGTATACAGGGAAGGAGATTGATATAGAAGATTATTCAAGTTATTTCATGAGTGAAGAAGAGGGACCAAGCGTCCAAGCTGAAATGGAAATGGAACACAGCATAGAACATGGAGAGGAAAAAGTACAAGATGAAGCAGGATCAGTAGATCCCTTTGGTACTTTGGTGCCACCAGAAATTATTAAGGATGTGCAGAAAGGCTGAAAAGGAGAAAATAATGCAAGAAATGATTACAGAAACACCTGCTTCAGCAAAAGGAGAAACAAAGGAAGATACTTCAGGTATTGATGCTTTAAACATGCTGAATATGTATGGTGAACAAGGTGAGGAAGAGAAAAATCAAGAGCAAGAAGAAGAAGTAAAAGAGGATGAGGTAAAGGCCAGTTCACGAATACAACCAGAACAAGTACAGATAGGAAGTATAGATAAGGTGGAAGAAGAAATTAAGAAGCCTGAAAATACAAAGGCAGAAGAAAAAATGGATGAGAATGAACCTGATAAACAAGAAGAAGATGATCAAGAGAAAGGATCAACAGAAGGAGAAGATCATGAAAAGGAGAGTGATGCTGGAGGGGATACTAAAAAAGAAGAAGAAGAAGAAGAAGAGGTGGAACCAAAAGAATAGCTGAATAATCCCACAGAGCAAGAACCACTTTAGGAACAACAAGGACAACAAGAACAACAAGAAGAAGAACAACAAGAGCAACAGCAGGAACAGCAACAACAGGAAGAAGTTGAAACAGAGAAACCTCGTGAAGAGGTGATTGATGAAGATAATGTTGTAAAAGGTGAAAAGGAGGTTCTTGCATGGTTAGAAAAAGAAATAAGAAAAAAGGATAAAGAGGTACAATTAGTACCAATAGATATCAAGAGCTTGATAGGTGATAATACTCCAAGGAAAGAAAAGAGGAAAGCTAGAACAATGTCAGACATAAAGAGAGGTTCAGATGGATCTAGAATGTAAACCTAGCTATTCCATAGAAAGAAAAGCTAAAAGGAGAAATAACTTTAGAGGAATACAAAATATTAAATTTAGACCTGGGGCATAGCACAAGAGAACAACATATTCATGAATGGAAAGACATGCATCGGGTGATAGCAGAAATGCTGAAGAAAGACAAAGACAAACAGGATTACTTGAAGGGACACATTGTCCAACTCCAACTTATTAAGGGGATATTTGATCCCAGTGTCACAGTACCAGAATTGCCTGATAGCATAGCAGTGGTGTCAAAGGAAGAAATACAAGACATGAAAAATAAAAGGCTAAAGGCTAATATATTTGATGAATGGTTTAATGATTTCATGCAAGAAGGGGAACAAACAATAAGGCAAGCTATAAGCAGTTGGAAAGTAAGTGCAGAAGAAAAGAATAAATGTCTGATACTTACACACAAATGCCAAAATAGAAAAGAGGAATGCATATCTGAAATTGAACAGCTGACAGAAGTGGAAGAAAGAGTAGAAGAACTGATTAATGAAGGAGCACTTATTTTTACATTGGAAAATCAAGTGCCACAAATAATATTAGAGCTCAGGTTTAAGGAAGATAACCTCAGGAAATGTACAACAGTTGTACAGAATTTAGAAGAAAAGGCAGATGAAATGATCAAAATACATAAGCGGATAACAGAGAGATTACTGCAGCATGAATGTATGGAAATGCCAATGTATAACTTAGAAAGGGCATTGACGGAGTTCAATGCCATATTTGCACCATGCATAGAGAACCCTAATGCCAATCTTAGCAAGCAAATGATTGATACACTGATGGAAGAGCAAGGTAAAATGAAGAAATACCAGAAGAGAAGAGAAAGCTCAGAGAACAAGGAAAAGAGGTTGAAGGAGGGAGTTGTGATGCAAGAGTATATTTTGACAAAGAGTCTAGGAGGGGACCGTACCTTTGTGGAAGGAGTAATTGGCAATTTTAGAAAGTATTTGAAAAAGTGAAAAGCAAGCAAGTGTAAAGGATTTTGAAAAGAAGTCAAATAAAGACCCTTGGCCAGAAAAGTCAATAAGGAAAGGGGGAATCTTATTTTGTAAAAGATTCCAATGGCATCCTTTGAGCGAGGGAAAAGATGCCAAATAGATATTTTGGTAGACAGTTAGAAACAAAGATACACCATTGATCAGAAATACAAGGATCTCAACCATGGATTAAAGTAGTAGCCGTAGCCATTTGAAAGTTCAAATTCTATATAAGAAACATGGTTACTTGTATATTATTTACACAGGGATTTGTAGAAATTAGCATAGCAATTGTAATTTGTTCTGAGGCTTTGAGTAGAAAGAATATTTTAGTATAGAGGAGGTTGCCTGTGTCTGCATTAAGGAACATGTGGAAATGTCTAGCTTTCTTACTATATCTGTAAAGCATTGTAAGTTTTTGTGAATTTGATTAATAAAGCTAAGAGTCATACCTACATTGTAAACCATATATGGCTATGTGTTTTGAATATAAATGAATATGGAAGTCTGCATCTATTTTCTGAGTGTCTTCTAGCTCTTCTTTATATTTGAAACAGTTTCTCTTAAAGCTCGCAATCTTGAATTCTTGTTTGTGAAAATATTCAGGACATTTGCATTTAATGATTTGATCTGCTGAGTTAATTGAATTTGTTGTAATCTTTACCATGTGCATAATAGAGCATTTAGATCCTATAGCAAGTGAAGTTGAATTTAAATTTTCTCTAACTTTTCCCAAACTTTGAAATAATTAGCTAAAATGCAGAAATCTAAAAGAGATTGTCTAACATTTGAAAGAATTGAGATCAATTGAGTTGATATTTGGAAATCTTTATACATATTTGAATAGAAAAGCATGTTTTAACATAAATCATTCAAAGCTTTGATATACAGTAACAGATTTGTGCAAAGAGATAGTAATTTGCTGATATTTGTAACAATTTGCATAAATAGAGTCCAGTAAGTAGTCAAATCACCTTAAATCACGTAAGGCCCCTTGCATATTACAGCTTCATAGTAACCTACTGAACTGTCCAATAGGTCAAGACCTGACCCTATGGAAACTTGGGATTGAGTAATCTTAATTGATTTCTCCATATCTTTCAAGACAGTTAGGTTCATTTTATGAATTTTAACTTTTGTTACAAATGTGTAAAAACAATCAGCAACAAAAGGGTGTTGTGAGGAAAATGATGATGGATAGAAAATGATATTAGTAATATCAGCCACTTAGTGCCAAAATATCCAACACAAGACTCTTTTAGTGTCACTTAAGGTTAAATCCTAGTAAAAATATAGCAAAAATAAGCTATTTTTCACAGTTTTTCAATTCCAAGACCTAGCAAAAGAGGTGTTGTAATTAATATCAGGAGGTACAAAAAATAATATCAATGATATTAGTCACCTCAATCCATAAAATTGAACACAACACAATTGGAGTGCAAACTAGGTCAAAACCTAGGGCAAAAATAGCCAAAATGTGTAGTTTTTTGCAAAATTTTCAATACAAGAGCCCAATAAAAGGGTGTTGTGAAGATTTTTATGAGGGGAAGAAAATTATTACCATAATAACAGAAAATTAATGCAAAAATACTTTTCACAACACGCCTATGGTGCAAGTTTATAGAGTCAATAAGGCCAATTTTAGTGAAAATCGTTGTTTTTGAAGCCCTAGGTTTGAGATCTTGGGACAAAATGCTATGAGAATGTTTTGAAGTCTGAATTATGATGGGAATTAAATTCTCTTAGATCTAAAAAAAAATTTCAAGCTTGAACATGCAAAATGCCCATGCAAATTTAATGAAAATGCATCAAAATTGCTAGTTTTTTTTGAATTTTTCTATGCAAAAATGCAAATATTTTAAATCTAAATGCAAATTTACACTAAAATGCAAGACTACAGCCAAATTTTAATTTGAATGAGCCTCTAAAATTAGTAGAAAAATCTGAAAAAAGATTTTTCCTACTAACCCTAGATTTTGGAATTACTAGGTTATATGAAAATTGTCAAAATTTCTACAAAAACCTAGCAAATTAATAATGAAAATGCAATGCAAATTTCTGAATTTTTGGATTTTTCTATAGTTTATATCAGATCTAATGCAAAAATAATGAATTAGGAAAATTTAGAAAGAATTGATGCTATTTACTAAGCCAAACAATGCAATTTTTTTGTATTTTCCAAATTTTCATTTTTTTTATTTTTTCTCAATGCAATAAAATGAATGACTATATGAATGCATGAAATCAATCCAAATCTGAAGACACACACTCAGCAAGTTGCAATTTAATTTCAAAACACGGGTTCACCAAAATGTTTAGGGGAAAATTGGATTTGTTAATGTTTTAGTGTTTTGATGTTTAAATCCTCCTTTCCACTATATATTCAAGGATCTAGGGTTGAGAGGCGAGTGCTATTGATGCAGAATGCACAACGAAACCACAGTACATAGTGATAGTGAAATCTTATAAACCTTAGCTGATGTGTCGATACACCAACTTAGTACATGCTTGGTGTGACTTGCTAATACCGGTGGCAATACTCTGATTCACCGCTACGACCGGTCACCATTTATATCCGCCAAAATGTACATTCCCCATATGCATTCACAACATACATTTGAAACTTATGCCGATGCTAGTGTCTTCAGTGGGACTCTTGTCATCAGTGAATGCTCATACATTTAGGCTGATGCGCTTTGTCAACCCGATCTGAATCTTGGACCGCAACTTCCGTTCAACGCCCTGAACTCCTCTTCGACTAGATTGCCCTTAATGTTCCAAAAGGGAAATGGTTCACTGATGGTCTCTGTCTCACCGATAGCGCCTCAACTCCTTCAATCCAAACCCTAGCACATGGAGATGCTAGGCGATCTACTATGCACAACTAAATTTGGTCCTCTGCGCCGCCGAATCATGAAACAAAATAGAAAACAAACAAATATGATACAACAAAGCCATTCCACTGATTTTGACAAAAATCTTATCAGTGGAATGCTTCATATCAACATATTGCAACAATGGAAAGCACAAAATGGAAAGGAAATCTACAGCTAACAAACTAGCAATTACAGAGAACAGGAATTGAAATGACGGAACAGAATATCTTTATTTCTCTTTGAAACAATGTTCAATCACACTCAACCTCCTCTCTGCGATCTGATTACATTCGATCACAATATCATATGACTGATTACAACCTCAAGCCCTAATACTTGATCTTGTTCATTTCCCTGATTTTTATAGATTCACCCAGAGTAGTACCAAACTGACTCCAAGAGGCTAGGAGATCGATTCCAAGCGGCTGGGAAACACTACTACCTATTTTTGGCATTATTGCTATTTTTAGCATTATGCGATTACAATTAACAAATGTCACTTGGAACTTACAAAATGAACCTAGATTTATTCCACTCAGACTCACACATGGCACTAGGCCTTACAATTGGTCACTTGGACCTTATACAACACCAAAACATCAAAATGAACATGAAATTAATTAAAGTATCTAGGTGCCCCTGCACCATACTCCCGGGGTTAATAGAACTCAAGTCCCTTGAGGAACCAAGTTTGAAATGGAAACCCCATGTTTGATGATGTCCTCCTCGCTCATCCAGGTTGCATCCTCATCAGGTAAACCATGCCATTTGACCAGATATTGCTTGAAGATTTTATGTCTGGTCTTCTTCTGAACTTTGGTGTCCAAAATGCATTCTAGTTGTACTAGCTGACTCAGTGGAAAATTAGAAATCCATTCTGCATCCCCTACTCCTGTCACATCTGAATCTGGAACATTGTCTCCCCTGAATGGAAATAGTTCTGGCACATTGAAAATGGGTGATATTGCTAAACCTAGAGGAAGTTCAATTTTGTATGCATTAGGCCCAAATTTGTGTACAATTTTGCATGGACCTATCTTCTTCATAAGAAGCTTCGTGGTCTGCCCCTTCGGAAGTCTTTCCTTCTTCAGATATGCCATTACTAGATCCCCAACTTTGTATTGGACATCCCTTTTCTTCTGATCAGCTCTCTCTTTGTATTTCCCTGTGTTCTTCTAGATAGTTTCCCTTACAACATCATGGATATCCTTCATACTGACTGCAAAATCTTCTGCTTGTGCACTCCTTTTCTCCATGTTCTAGAGATCCCTGAGCTCCAAAATTCCCCTGGGATGAATCCCATATACAACTTCAAAAGGGCTCTTTCCTGTGCTCCTATTAACAGAATTATTATATGCAAATTATGCCTATGGGATGATCATATCCCATGCTTCTCCATGTTGTTTAGTCAAACACCTCAAAATATTACCCAGTGATCTATTCACTACCTTAGTTTGTCCATCCGTCTGAGGGTAATAGGCTGACGTGAAATATAATTGAGTGCCCAATTTCTTCCACAATGTGCGCCAAAAATATCCCACAAACCTGGGATCTCTGTCAGTGATAATATTTAATGGAAAACCATGAATTCAAACAATCTCCTTAAAGAATAAACTAGCAATGTGTGAAGCATCATTGGTACATTTGCATGGCACAAAATGAGCCATTTTACTGAATCTATCAACTACAACAAACACACTATCAAAACCTCTTTGAGTCTGGGGAAGACCCAAAACAAAATCCATACTGATGCACTCCCATGGCCTTTGTAGAATTGGAAGTGGTTGATAGAGACCTGCATTTGATGAAGTTCCTTTGGCTCTCTAGCAAATGTGACAATAGTCTACAAATTTTCTGACATCTGTTTGCATCTTAGGCCAGAAGTAAAGCCTTCTCACTTGCTCCAATGTCTTGTCCAGTCCAAAATGACCTCCAAGACTACCGCAATGTTTCTCTTTTATGATGTTCTCCCTCATGGAACACCTAGGTACACACAACTCGTTGCCTTTAAACAGTAACCCCTGCTATAGTAAAAATTTAGAAAAATCAGAATGATAGGAATCTAAAAATTGTGAACAAACTGCATATATCTCCTTGATGTCCTCATCATCCTGGTACATATTCTTGAGAGAATCCACTCCCACACTTTACAACTGGATTTCCTATATAGTGAACACTCTTCTGCTCAGAGCATCTGCCACCTTGTTGGCTTGTCCCTTCTTATGTTTGATGGAAAAAGTATACGCCTGGAGCTGTTATAGCCACTTCATATGCATGTGGTTTAGCTTCTCCTGTGAATTTAGAAAACTCAAAGCATGGTTGTCAGTATAAACAATGAATTCCTTGGGCAAGAGATAATGTCTCCATTTTTTCAATGTTTGAACCATTGCATACAATTCTAGATCATATGTGGAATACTTTCTTTTAGCATCATTCGTCTTTTCACTAAAGAAAGCAATAGGTCTGCCTTCCTAACTCAAGACAACACCAATGGCAAGTTTACTAGCATCACATTCCACAATAAACAACTCATTAAAATCAGGTAAAACCAAAATGGGTTTCTCTGCTATTTTCTGTTTCAGAATCTCAAAAGGTTCATCTGTTGCTTTATTCCAAACAAACTTACATTTCTGTCCTCCTTTTATGGTATCCAGAATGGGTGCAAAAATATGACTAAATCCTCTTATGAATTTTCTATAAAAAGTTGCCAAACCATGAAAACTCCTTACATCACTGACAGTTTTGGGTCCTGGCCAAGACAGAAGAGCATTCACCTTCTCTGGATCCATTGTCAAATTGTCCTGGGCTATCACAAATCCAAGGTATGTGAGTTCTTCCTTCATGAAGACACTCTTCTCGATATTGATCATTAGTTTCTCCTCATGCATCTTCTTCAACACCTATTCCAAATGTTGCAAATGTTCTTCTTTTGTCCTACTGAAAACCAGAATATCGTCAAGATAGACAACAACAAATTTGCCAATAAAATCTTTCAATACCTCATTCATTAGACACAGGAAAGTGCTTGGAGCATTGTATAGTCCAAATGGCATCACCAACCACTCATAAAGACCTTCATTAGTCTTAAAAGTTGTCTTCCATTCATCCCCTTGTCTAATCATGATCTGATTGTATCCACTCTTGAGATCAATTTTAGAAAAATACTGAGCTCCACCCAAACAATCCATGAGGTCCTCTATTCTAGGCATAGGAAACCTATATCTGATGGTGATCTTATTTATGGCTCTCGAATTAGTACATAACCTCCATTTACCATCCTTCTTGGGAGCTAAAACTATGGGTACAGCACATGGACTAAGACTTTTTCTCACCAAGCCTTTATCCAACAGTTCTTGTACTTGTTTAGCAATCTCCTCATTCTGATTAGGTGTCATTTTATAAGCTAGTTTATTTGGCAATGTGGATCCTGGGATGAAGTCAATATAATGACTTATGTCTCTCACAAGGGGTAGTACATTGGGCATATCCTCCAACATGATACCCTTATATTTGTCTAACAATTCCTGCGCTTCCTTAGGGACTTTTTCCTTGCTGTTTTCAGACAAATCAGAATTATCTTTAGGTTTCAAAATCAAAGCATACCCCTGGGTTCCCTCTTCTTTCAGAGTATGGAGAAACTCTTTCCCACTCATTAACATGATACTTGAGCCTACATTCTTGTCTACACCTTCTTTTGGTAAAGGATCCATCTTATACTGTCTACCATTCTTGGTGATCACAAAGGAATTTGATTTACCATCATGCTGGGCTTACACATCATACTGCCAAGGTCTACCTAACAGTAAATGGCATGCATCCATGAGAATTATATCACACAAAATTTTATCCCCATATTCCCCTATCTAAAATTCTACCCAAGCTTGTTCATCAACCAAGACTTGCTGCCCTTTCTTCAGCCATGACACTTTGTATGGGCTCACATGTGGCAATCTTTTCAAATTCAATTTCTCTATCATTTCTACTGAAACTAAATTTTCATTTGAACCAAAATCAACAATTACCTTACACCTTTTGCTGGAAACTTTACACAGAGTTCTGAATAATGTCTTCCTCTGGGGTGGTTCCTTGTTCTGTGGCACTTTTAGCATTATTCTTCTCATCATGAGATTCTCTCCATCTTGTGCTGGAGCTGCGCTTCCCAATAGGTGAGTTCACACTCTGACAATCTTCTTCTTGAATCAGTTGGCTCCTTCTCTCTCCTCCATGAGAGCTTGAGGCTTTCTTTGGATACTTGCTTACTGTGTGCTCGATTTGGTTACAATTATAACATCTTCCCATGAAGACATTAGGACCTCTGCCTGGTCCACCAAATCTACCTCTCCCATTGGGTCTCCTTCCTCTATAACCCTCTCTGGAACCAAATTCTCCACTATGTTCTTACTGACTGGACTCCCCTTGAGTCTTCTGGAACTAATTTCTACCACCAAAGCTATTTCTTCCCCTAGAATTTCTTCCACCTCTGCCTCTGTTCTGCTGGTCTCCCTTTCTTTTATGCTTCTCTTCTACTCTCAGTGCCACTTGGAAACATTTGTCCATGGTTTCTGGTGTCAAGATGGTAATCTCATCTTGTATACTATACTTCAGGCCATTAATATACTTGGCAACTCTTCCTTTCTCATCCTCAGCATGTCCACACCTTAGAGATAATTTATGAAATTCCTCTGTATAGGTGGATACATCCATATCCTTTTGCCTAAGGTTCTGCATTTTCTTGTATATCTACACTTCATAATCCCCTAGTAGGAATTGAGCCTTGATCCTCTCTACCATCCAACTCCAGGATGAGATCATGCTCTTGCCACTCTTCACCCTTTCTCCCTGGGTGTAGTTCCACCACATGAGTGCAGTGCCCTTCAATTTTGTCTTTGCAAACTTGACTCTTTTATTCTCCGGTACCTCCTTGTACTCAAAGTAATTGTTCAAAGCCTCAACCCATTCAATGACTTCATCTATGTCCATCTTTCCACTGAACACCGGAATCTCCATTCGTGCCTCGTACAACTCCTTACCAAGTGATTTTATGGCCTCCAAAAATTGTTTCTGGTCTGCAGATATACCTGTCTATTCTGGGGTTGTTTCCTCTTCCCCATCTTCTTCTTCACCAAACTCCTTGTCTGATTTCTTGCCTTTTCCCAAGGTCTTCAACTCAACCTGGAGTGCTTCCTTGACTCTAGTCTTGATCATCTCCTCCATCTCCTTGAATTTCTTGACCACTTCGGTGGTCATCCCCTTTGGAGGCATATCACTAGCCCCTTCTTCATTTTCTCTGTCTAACAAACATTCATAGACAACACCAACACTTCTGCAAACCTTTCACTAGCTCTGATACCAAAATGGTGTAGAGTGCACAGCGAAACCACAGTACACAGTGCTAGTGAACTCTTATCAACCTTAGCTGATGTGCCAATACACCAACTTAGCACATGCTTGGTGTGACTTGCTAATACCAGTGGCAATACTCTGATTCACTGCTACGACTGGTCACCATTTGTATCCGCTAAAATGTACATTCCCCATATGCATTCGCAACATACATTTGAAACTTATGCCAATGCTAGTGTCTTTGGCGAGACTCTTATCATCAGTGAATGCTCATACATTTAGGCCCATGCACTTTGTCACCCTGATCTAAATCTTGGGCCACGACTTTCGTTCAACGCCCTGAACTCCTCTTCGACCAGATTACCCTTAACGCTCTGAAAGGGAAATGGTTCACCGATGGTCTCTGTCTCACCGATAGCATCTCAACTCCTTTGATCCAAACCCTAGCACATGGGGATGCTAGGCAATCTACTGTACACAACTGAATTTGGTCCTCTGCACCGCTGAATCATGAAACAAAACAGAAAACAAACAAATATGATACAACGAAGCCATTCCACTAATTTCAACAAAGATCTTATTAGTGGAATGCTTCATATCGACATATTGCAACAATGGAAAGCACAGAACAGAAAGGAAATCTACAGTTAGCAAACTTGCAATTACAGAGAACAAGAATCGAGATGATAGAACATAATAGCTTTATTTCTCTTTGAAACAATGTTCAATCACACTCAACCTCCTCTCTGCGATCTGATTACATTTGATCACAATATCATATGACTGATTACAACCTCAAACCCTAATACCTGATCTTGTTCATTTCCCTGGTTTTTATAGATTCACCCAGAGTAGTACCAAACTGACTCCAAGCGGTTGGGAAACACTACTACCTATTTTTGGCATTATTGCTATTTTTAGCATTATACGATTACAATTGACAAATGTCACTTGGGACTTATAAAATAAACCTAGATTTATTCCACTCGGACTCACACATGGCACTAGGCCTTACAATTGGTCACTTGGACCTTATACAACACCAAAACATCAAAATGAACATGAAATTAATTAAAGTATCTAGGTGCCCCTGCACCAACTATCATACCCTAGATCGCTTGTGAGATGTAGGGAAACTTGGATTAGGGAATTTAATTATCAATTTTCCTTCTCCTATGCTCAATTGACCATTAAAACCCTAATTATGCAAATACAGCAACAAATTGACGAATAATAGAAAAAGCTCTTACAGACAGGAGTAAAATACCAAATCACAGAGTACCTATTTCCAAGGCTCCAAAGTGGAACAATCATGGACACTAGAGCGGGTGCCCTAGTCCAAGGTACCAGTTTCTTGGTAGGATCCAAACCTCCTTTCAACACTGATTAGCCATGTAACTTTTGTTTCTAGAAATTTGTCTGCGGAGGACACTAGAGCAAGCACCCAAGTCCTGGAAATGTTCCTGTGTCCTACTTTTCCTCAGATCTTGAATCCTTGATTCCTGCCAATTCTTCCTGCAACTTCACTTTCCCCAAATGCAACACCTGTAACCTGTAATCACAAGATTTGGTTTGGGGGTTGTGGTGTTTAGAGGCTTGCCTCAGTCAAGCCCCGGAGGACACTTAAGTCTCTAAACACCATTTTCAGGTAAAGAGTGCATGCCCTTGTGAGGCAGAGGAAAAAACCAAAGGAATCAATAATGAAAACACAATATTATGTCACCTTGTAGTGAATCTCTCATGGGAGGAAGATGCTCTTCATTCCATGAGGAAATTGATGCTCAAATCTACGAATATCAACACACAAAACACACAAGTCTGCTCTTGCAACACAATGAAAGCCTTGAATCACCTTAAGAACACAATAGCTTTCTAGTAATCCTCTAGTTTAAAAATGAATGCCTAAACATGCTTTTATATGCAACTACAAGCACTCCCACCAAGATTTCAAAAATCAAAACTTACCATGTCGACAAAAGGACCAAATAACGGTCATAAACTGACACTTAAATTTTGGGCATGACCAAAAATACGGTAGGACTAGGGCACGGGTGCCCAAGTCCTCCCCCCTATTTTGGGCAGGGTTAAGGTCAAGGGGTTCTCCTAGGTCAACTTTGCCATGAAACCTAGGCCTCATTCCATCAAGATGCCAAAATATGAACTAAGATGTCCTAAATGCATGTAAAAGACCCCGGAGCTAAACCTTATGAGGGAAAATCCCCCAAGGGGACATTTTCTGACATTGCAATGTTATAGTGAACTAGAGTGGAACAAACCTAGGAGGCCTAATTAGCCCTAATTATACAGGGGTTAGTCAATTTTTGAGGTAGATCGTACAAAACAACCCCACCCCATTTCTTAGTATGTGTTATAAGGCTCAAAAGGGTATCTGAAAAGGTTCATTCTTTTTGAAAGTCTAGTCTACAATAGGAGTTATGTTAGAAAATGCCTTTTTTGAAAGGCTACAAGGGAAAGGGGTTAGTTATGAAGGATATCCCCATGGATAGAGGTCTAGGGTTTTGGTAAATGGTTGATTGGTGTTGTCTAGATGTTCCTTGCCCCTGCTTTAAATGGTTGATTGGTGTTGTTGATATGTTCCTTGCCCCTGCTTTGCATCATATTTTTGTGACTAAAAGGCATGCCACTCTCTCCAAAATAAGCCATGTTATTAATTTCTATAGTGAATCTGACTTTATGATCTCTTGAAGGTAGATGATCCCTAAGTTCTAGATAGTCAATAATAGCATCATCATTTTCAAAGGTATCCAGTTCAGGGGCCTCTTGTTGTTCCCAATCTATAAGTTTGGGATGTACTAGTGGAAGAGGATCATCTAGTTGGTCTGACTCAAGGGCAATAATGGTTAGGACAAAAGAGTTCTCTAGGTTTATGGGGGTATCTACAAAGTCTAAAATAGTACTCTCCTTAGGATTATCTATCACATGAGATATCCAACCTTCCTCATGGGACTCACTCTCGATATTTTATGAATCGAACTCTAGTGATCTAGACCTTAAACTTTGTCCATCATGGTATGTATTGGTGGAGATGTGTGATTGAACTACATCAATATGCTTATCTTCACAAGATAACTTAGAAAGACTTTCCCATTCCTATTCATTAGAATCTGTTTCACTTTCCTCTTACAATTTGTGAATTTGCTCCACTAGATTGGTAGTAGCCTTTTCTATGACCTTTCCTTTATACCCTAGCCCTTTAGTGTCTCAGACCAATAATGAAGAAGGTTGTATGGGTTCAATAATTCCTTCTTTTCTCAATCCTATGGGACCTTGACCACCATATCCCATTTTCTATAAAATAGTGAAACATGTGCCATATTGTTCAGTTAGTAATTGTGGTTGTTATTCTTGTGGCTTGAGTTTACTTTCTTCTTCTTTGTATAACCATTGGAGGATGTCTTTCCCTTCACTTTCTTCTGATAGATTGCCCCATTTGATAAAAGGACATTCAAGATGCTTCAATGATTATTGTTTGGATATAGATGGTTTGCCATGGGATTTGGGTGAAAGAGGTAATTGTGTGGTACAAAAGGATTGTCCAATGGAATACTCTCCAACACCTTTGTCCTTGAGCTTGACTTTCACTTCAGGAGTTTTAGATGTAGAGGCTAATGAGCTTATATCAATATGGGAGGTAGACGATGAGGTTGTACGGTTAGTGGGTATAATGATTTCAGGCTTAGGTTTGATGGTATTACAATAATAAAAGGGATCAGGATCACCTTGGATTGTAATCTCTTGACCATTGTATGGGAATTTTATACACTGATGATAGGTAGATGGCACGGCTTTCATTGTGTGAATCTAAGGGAGTCTAAGAGAATGTTATAGGCTAAATCCATGTCAAGGACTTGACAAACCACATCTTTTTGAATTGGTCCCACTCTTATGGGTAAGACAAAAGTTCCTTTAGAAGCTCTTTCCTCTTCATCATATCCTTTGATAGTGATTTTCTTCTTTGAATCAACAACATTTTTAGAAAACCCCCATGCAAGGATTAATTTTAAGGTACATATAATTAAACCATCTCCTCCATCTATAAGGACTCATTTGATTCTATGCTTATGAATGAGTACTTCAATGTGGAGAGATGAATTATGAGGTTGGTTAATGGCCATATCATTATTTTTGGTGAAAGATAGGAAATGAGGCTTGGTGATATGTCCCACCATGGCTTGAAACTGCTCTTGGTCTAGATTTGTGGGTACGGTAGTTTCTAGTAGAGCTTTGTCTAGGATAGCTTTGTGAGATGGTGAAAGATGCAAAAGCTCTAATATGGATATGTGTGCAGGTGTCTTTTTCAGTTGCTCTAAGACATTGTATTGGTTTGATATGGAATATGGCTTGGGTGGAGCTCCTTGAAGAGTAATTTTTCCTTGATGAGTAGTAACGTTACAATCAAGCTTGTTATTAATGGTAATCACATTAACATGTGAATAACATTCGGATATATGATTAACGGTGTACTCATAAGATACTTTTGTGTAATTAGCATTATTTCCATCGTTATTGTTTATGCTTGAGGCACTTCCCTTCTCATAGTTAGGAAGTGAATTCTTAAATGCCACATGTTCTTCATTAGATGTATGACCATCAATTGATATGTCTCCTCTATCTATTAAGTCTTGAATTGTATTTTTCAACCTTTGACAATCATTTGTTTTTTTACCTTTGCTTTTATGAAACTCACAATAATCAAAATCATTCCACCATGAATGTTTGAATTTGGGTTCATATTATCTTGCTATAGGAAGTGTAATGAGATTATTTGTAATGAGTTTTCTCAAGGCAGATTCAATGGATTCTCTGAGTGGTGTAAATCTTCTAAGAGGAGGATTGAAGTTTGTTGGTCTAGGTTCATTATTGGTTGGTTTGTTTGAAGAAGCTTTGCTTTTTGGACTTGATAGATTCAAGATGGGTTGTGTTGATTTAACATGTTTTGCATCTACAACCCCATCATTCACAATGTTCTTGTTCTTGGTCCAAAACCTAGATTTGTCTGTGTTGTTGTTTGAACTAGTAACATCCTTATAAATCTTAATTTGCCCTTTAGCTATCAATGCTTTCTCTATGAGTAATCCCATCTCAATAACCTTGCTAAAAGAAGTAGGACATTAGATTCAGAGTTGATATCTTAAGTCAGGGTTTAAATTGTGGACAAACATTTCTATCATTTGTTTTTCAGGGATGTGGTATGGACATTTTCTTGCAAGTTGTCTCCATCTTTGCAAGAAAGTAGCCACTCTTTTGTTTAGTGTTGAAAAGATATGACATTGATATATCGTGCTCAATGTTATAGGAGAAGTGAGCTACAAATTTGTCTACCAGTTCGTTAAATGTTTGGATTCCCAGAGGTAAATATGAGAACCACTCAATGGCTTGACCTCCTAGGCTACATGGAAAGAGTCACATTAGATATGTATCATTGTGAGAAACTTCAAAACATGCAGCACTAAATTCTCTAATATGGTCATGTGGATCACCTTTTCCCCTATATTTATCAAACTTGGGTACTTCAAAATTAGAAGGGAAAGGTACCATAGCCATGTGTTTATCAAATAGATAAGGAGATATGTCCTCTAATGAATATCATTTTGTTGAGGATCCAGTTTGTAGATCTACAAATTGTTGTTGTAAAGCTTGGATTTGTTGTGTGAGTGCATCTAATGGATTTGTCATATCCTTAGCCTTTTTGTTCTTAGGAGCTTCAGTTTCATTTGTGTGAATAGTTTCTCTCAATTTGTTAACATCAAAATCATGAGGTAACTTTACTCCTTCTTGTGCAAGCATATGGAAATATTTGTGTGGATCTTCCGCTATGAATTTGTCCATAAGTTTTTGAAATTTTGGGTCTTGTTGTGCACTAACAACTTGTTCTTGGGTTATTTCTTCTTCGTAATCACTAGTAGAGTGTACACTACCACTGAATGGATCCATTTCTTTTCATCTTTTTGCTGGAGCCCTAGTCTCAACCATACAAAGTTGATATGAATGATGTTGAATGAAGGGTCTATTTATATAAGTGATGGCTTGGGTGAAGGATGGTATGATTAGATTGAATGTGTTGATTATAAGATTTTCTAAGGGTTGTTTTGATCTTTGTTCAAACAATAATCTTGAAGTATGATATATAGCTATCAAAGTGTGATCCAAAGTAAGTCAAATAGGGATGATAGAAATCACTATGATGGAGACTAACTTTGTCGATATTTTTAGTGTAGTTCCTAGATAAAGGATGATGGATCCTAATAGGGAAACTAACTAAATTGTTGTTTAAATAACAAGATCTCAAAGGTACTTTGTGAAAACCTTGTTTTGTTTGTTTGGGGAAGGCTAAGTATGAGGTGAGTGTGAATGTGTTTAGAATGGATATGAGATGTCTGTGTATGGTTAAAATGACTTATGAAATGAATTCTATGTCAAAATGGTTATCCAAATCTGCTATGGTTGTTTGTACAGGACTAGGGGAAGTGCTCTCTGTTATGGATGTGCAGTTTCAAATGCGCAAAAACAGTGTGTATATGTGCAGGAACAGGAAGTGTATACGCAATTTTATATGCACAAAAACAATGATCACATGCACAATAATAGGGTTTATATGCGCATAAATGGTATATGCACAGCAATAGTGTTTGAATGCATAGAAATGGTATATGCGTAGCAAAAGTGTTTAAATGCATAGTAGAAATGGGTAAATGCGCAGTAGAAATGGGTAAATGCATAGTAAAAATGGGTAAATGCGTAGTAGAAATGGGTAAATGCGTAGCTCTATACAAATGACTAAATTTGATCAAGTTTGTTTATTTTTGGCATGATTTTCTAGGTAACCTATTGTTTTTGTGATGATTTTCTTTGTTTTTAGGGAAGAAAACACAGTATACAGTACAATACAATGGCTATTTGTGAAAATTAGTGTCTGTTCAATGCTTATAAAAAGCCCAAGTTTTCAAGGGTATAACACAAGTTGAAAAAAAAATCAAGCACTTTCTATCCCTAAAGACAAGGCTTCATTGCAGTACATTAGCTCACAACTTGAAATCTCCATCGACTCAAGCATCGTCACACCTAGAGTGGGTGCATACACTTTTTCATCTTTGCGAGAGAGAATAGATAGGGGCCTCCAAGACTAGAAGGATGACCCAATCACCCTTTCCCTGGAAAGCTACTAGTAGCTTATTCAATACTAGGGATTTCTATATCATCTCAAGGGAGGCAATGGTAAGTAATCTTGAGGGCTTATAATGATTCCCCTTGCACTAAAAATTACCACAATGTTCAGAGGTGAGTCAGGTGGACACTAACTACAAGGTTGCTAGTTAATTAGGGGGACCAATGCCTTGTGAGCATGTGACAAGCTACTAAAATCTTTAACCAATTTTACTAAGAGTCTCATATACCTCACACAATGCAAAATTGCTTTCACAAAGTGTTGGTATGTCTCTTTTCGATTTGGCACCGTAAGGTAGGGCTAACATTGGTTAAGACTTGGCTTTCACCTTATCTAATTTATATAGCGGTCTAAATGAAAGATCCTCTTAGAGTCATCCCTTGGGGTGAGTACCTCTTTTCCCACCAAGGCAGGCTCTTATTAAGGATAAATAAGAAATGAAAAA
The DNA here is from genome assembly GCA_027924645.1 of Cunninghamia lanceolata. NCBI lineage: Eukaryota > Viridiplantae > Streptophyta > Pinopsida > Cupressales > Cupressaceae > Cunninghamia > Cunninghamia lanceolata. The sequence goes on from BSBN01000609.1 coordinate 2,451,594, forward strand.
GAGAGGGATCTGGTTTTTTGATCACCCAAGTTTGCACAAGGGGAGAGCATATACCTACGACCTCAAAAACATAGTAAACACTTTTTTATTTACCTGTCTAGATTAAGCTAAGTGCAACTAATGTAACAACACAAGATGCCATATTTGTATGATAAAAGAAAAGATAATCCAATTAAGCCCCTAAATTAAACTATGTTTTGATTGTATGCAAAAATGGATAAAATTACTTCCCCCAACTTAAGATATGTTTTGATTGTATGCAAGATGTCCAATTAACCCTCCTAAGTTAGACTATGTTATGATTGTATGCAAGATTATCAAAATAACCTTCCTAAATTAGACTATGTTGTGATTGTATGCAAGGTTGTCAAATTAACCTTCCTAAATTAGACTATGTTATGATTGTATGCAAGATTTTCAAATTAACCTTCCTAAATTAGACTATGTTGTGATTGTATGCAAGATTGGATGTGTAAAATTACTCTTATTTTAAACTAGATGCCACTAAATTATCAATGTAAGAGTAAATGCAACAATGATGTCTAAACCAAAGCCATAAACCTGCAAAAACAATTATCAGTAGTTTGAACACACAATCTTGGACATTCAATGACATTTACAACAAAGGTTAGTATCCAAATTAGCCAAAAACATAAATTGAAAGTGACAGATTTAAATGCGCAGAAATATAAAACATATGCGCAACAAAATGAATCAAATGCATAAGATTATCGTATGCACAGCAATACAGGTCATATGCACAAGAATAGAGGTCAAATGCATAGAAATAATGTTTTTGTTCCTATGGGCTTTATTTTTGGTACGGATGCGCAAGACTGGAACTTAAATGCACAAGAATGACCTGTTAAGACTGTGAGCACACAAAAACTCAAATTTTTGATGTTAAATTTGGGGCTAGGCCCCACAGTAGGCACCAAAATGTGATTGATAATTTGGAAAAAACTATAACAACCTAATAAGCTACCACAATACTCTAGATTTATAATTAAACCAAAATCACCAATGAAACTAAGAAAAATATAGAATTTGACATAAACATGATTTTACACCTTCAAACGCCAATTTCTCCTTCATTTCCCATTGCGTCATATCTTCTCAAAATCTTGATTTTACTAATTGTGATGGTCCTCTCAGAATGCACTTTTTTTGTTCCAAGATGACTCTAAGATGAATGGACTTGTGGATGATTTTATGCAATGTGAATGATTCTACAATGCTCAACTATGATGAATATGTGATAAAGATAATGCAATGGTATTGATAATGATGAGATGAGGATAGTGCTATTATGAAGCTAAATGGTAATGCAACAATGTAGATAATGATAATGATATGCAAATGGGGGGCCAAAGGCACATTTGAATACATGATATGATTTCTACAGCATGTAAGTATGATTGGTCTTGTGATGCAAAATGAGGGTCAGGAGCTTCCTTTTATGGGCCAAGGATGGCTTAGATCCAAGTGTCAAAAGATCCATGGTTGAGGAATTGGTCTTGTGACATGTAGGGTAAAGATTGAATTGGTTGGATGAGGGGAGATATAGAAGGAGGATGTTCCTACTACATTGACAAGATGGAGGGATATGTGGGACAAGGAGCCACATGGTGAGATGCTCACAAAGACTATGAGAGAAAGATGGAAGAACATGAGAGAAATATGTAAGGAGTCTATGTTTGTTAGGATGCTGGAGGGAATATAGGATTTATGAGACAAGTGTCTCATAGTCAACTTTGACCATGGTGATGTGGAAAAACCATCTTCTACAAAGTAGGGATGGTTGAGAGGAAATAGGGCATGTGTTGAGGATAAATGCTTAATTAAATATTATTAATATTTAATTTATGGTGCAACATGGAGGTGAGGTGTCAAATGATGTGTAGTGTGATATGGATGAATGATGTGGATTTTAGGAATATGACTTTGTCTTAGAAGAATAATTAAATAATGATGATTATTTAATTAGAGATAACTTTAGAAGAATTAAGATATTTAATGGAATAAATTAATTATTGGAAGAATAGGATGAATGTGAATCAAATAAATAAATTAATATATTTATTTATTGATAAAGAAATAAGAATAAAATAAATATTAAATATTTGTTTAATTTATCTCCAGCCATTTTTAGGTGTATACAATTTTGAATGAGAAAAGACAATCAATTGAAAACATAGATAAAAATATCATGCCAAGCACATTGGAAGATGATGGACAAATAAAAGGTTTAGACAAATGAAAGGTTGATTTTGAAAGTATAGTTGGCCAACTCATATCTTCAAGTTGTGTAGACGGTGACCCAAGCATGAAAATTTTAAGTTCTACACTCAATAAGCTACAGGCGTTGGAATTGAATTTTGAGATATTTTGTAAGGAATCAAACATTTTATTGGATGCAAGGTATACAGGGCATAATGAAAAAATAGAAAAATTGATTCCTTTCCAATGGTCATCGGAGAAATCATGTGCAACATAGGTGAAGTATGGATAAATGTGTCCAGTGTGAACGAGGATCCAATCATGTGATATGTCTTCTTCATCATAGGGATAAAGCATCTCCAACGGTTATTTGGCATCTCCAAGATAAATTGTATTTTTGTCTTTTCTCTTTCATATGTAATTTGAATTAGTTTCCCAATACCTATGGCAGTGGCTTGTAATGTAAGATTTGTAACCGATAGTTGGTAACGAGTTTTTGGGAAACATGTTCTTGTGTCTATAAAAGAGCATGTTGTTCCACTTTGTAAAGAGATTGGAAGATTTGGGAAACTTTGATAAGTGAATTACAAAGCATTTCTAAGATGTTGTCCATATTTTAAGTTGTAAGTTTCAATTTCTTGCATGTTGAATGTACTTTCTTCATAAGCACTTTAATTCAGTTTCAAATTGCAATATATGAATAATGCTTATGAGCATGTGTTTCCATCAATTATCTCTTGTGTTGTTTGCATTTCTCTTTTGAATGAAGATACTAAGGGTTTCTGAGTTCTTGAATATACATTTGCTATATTGTATGTCTAGTTTATTGCTTCTATTCAAGGAATAGATTAAAATGCTCTGAGTCATATATGGGGAGATGTGTTTTACAATAAGGATATTCATAAGAAGAGTTGTGAGAAATGCTAATGCTTGGATTGTTATCTGTAAGGCGGCAACATAATAGATCCTCTAAATTTGAATGTTTGCTCTATTTATAAGAAGTAGTCTACATTGTAAGGAATTGACTCCAAACCCCAAGATTGGCACCGATCAGAGTTGGGTTTATTTTCACAAATCACCCATAATCAACAATCATACATACATCAAAAAAAGAATAATCAATTTATCAGTTTTAGGAGTAGGGTTTAGTTTCATGTTCTCTGAGCCATTCAGTGAAGTAATTTCCAAAGCTAGCCAACTTTGAAGCAATTATACAGTTTTGGTTTGCATATAGGAGAACATATCTACTTTAAGTGTCAATATCTGATGAAATAAGGATTTTTCATATAGATATTGAAGTAAGGGAGTACCCCTAGGTCTAGCAGAGCCTGAAGTGCAAAGGAGAACAAACAATTGTCTCCTATTTGTTGGCCACTGACCTGAGAATCCTGAGCATAAAAGATGGCAACTTTTTAGGGAAACTCAAACCATCAGTTGGGAACACCAATAGATTAGCAACTCCACTAGGGAGTTGATAATAGAAAGAATCCATAATTTAACCTGAAATCCCATTTGTGGGTGGCGACTCCGAATTTATCTCCTAGCCGATGATATTAATGTTTCTATGTACAGGAGAAGATCCCTGGATAACCCTTTATTTCCAGAACAACCAAAAATGGTATATAGAAAGAAGGGAAACAATTAGTCTAACCAAGAAGGTTCTCCAAATCCTCAAAATAATGTCAACACTCAAACTAATGTTAGGTTTTCTGAACAAGAGCAATTTTTAGCTACAGAAGCTAGTATCCAGGAAATCTATGAGAAGCAACAAAGTGATAGACTGAGAATAGGATCTTATATCTTTCAAGAACATCCTATCAAGGATCCACTTGATAGGATTGAAGATATAGAATCACTGAAGGATCCAAATAATCCCAATGTGATTGGACCATCCTCATCAATGCCAAGGGAAGATGAGTTGCTAGAGGAAGTTAGAACCCTCAAGACTGAAATTGAATATTTGGAAGCTATAAAAATAAGGGATGAAATGAGACAAAGGGTTGAGGCTTTAAGGACTACTTACCAGAATGCAATACCGACTATAAACAATGCAAATACAGTGGGTAATCAATAGGTCAATAATGTACCAAACCAGCAAAATAATCAGAATGTATCAGATAATAATCGAAGGGCTAATCAACATGTAGACCAAAATGTGCCAGGTATTCAAAATTAGAATGCTAATAATAATGGAGCACCTCAGAATCCTTTAATAAATCCCAATGCACATGTCCATGGTAATGTAAATCAGAATGTTAATGCTAATGCAAATCAAAATCAGAATGCATTTGGTAGGAGATCTATGCAGTTGGAAAGATATAGACAGCTAGATTTCACTAGTATCTCTGGGTATCCTAACCCTATTGATAATGATATCAGGATTGAATTGTCCAAGTTTTTAAGTAATAATGTAGTATCTAGTGAAGATCATTTGAAAGCTTTTCTGAATTCGACAGACAATTTTAAGGTTGAATGGGAAGATGTTTCCATGAAATTGTTCATGTAATCTTTGGTAGAAGAGGCTAGGGAATGGTATAGGAATCTACCTGATCAGAGTATTTCATCATGGGATGATTTCTTGAGGATTTTCAGAGAACAATATGGAGACAAGACTGATCCTAGCTTCATCATAAATGAATTCACTAGCATAACCAAGGGGTCAAATAAGCCTATTCCTAATTTTAATGCAAGGTTTACCAGAGTGTTGAATAAACTTCCACCTCATATGAGGCCAAATGAACCTATGTGCATGGTTTTGTACACAAATTCTTTTGATTCCAAAATGGCATATGAATTGAGAGACAAGGGTCCAGCCAGTCTGAGAGATACTTTTAGAATTGCAACCAATACTGAGAACAACAGGAAGGCATCTAGCAAAGGAAATAGGAGGGATGATGTAAACATATTACAGAATCCAAATAATAGAACTAAAAATACTTAGAATAATGCTTCTACATCTAAGGACAAATTGGATAAGCTGACAAGTTCTTCTAAGGACCTAAGTTATAAACTTGCTAGAGCATAAAAGGGATTGGGGCCTAAAAATATGAGCAATTAGAGACAAGAAAAAAGACCATAATTGCATGATATGCCATATAATATAAACTGACACTATGGTAAGCCCACTCTGAATAATAATAACAATCAAAGGTCTTATCATGGTAAGGAAACTCCTAACCCATTAAGGAAAGGTGTCAATGTTGTTGAGGATACTCCTTGGTGTATGGTTTTTCAAATGCCTCATTCATCATTGAAGTGTATGATTGCCCATTCTCTCCATAATGATGTCAATGATTGTAATGAATGTAATGAATTTCACTATGTTGAAGATGACAATGTTAACATGCTTTTTACTAGTGGGGATTATTCTTCTTCTGATGAGGTTGATGCAAATACAGATGTGGTCAAGAAGAGATACCACAAGGATCAAGTCTGTTAGCAAATTTTTCAGATGAAGAGGGTGAAGATCAACATGTGTATGCTCATGATTCACATATTCCAAATATAAATTTAAGGAGACCTTCTGATGAAGAGATCAGAGCCCTTACAACTGCAACAGTGGCTCAGGTTAAGAGTAATTACAATCTTAGGAGCAAGGCTCAAACTGGTGATGTTGGTCAACTAGCTAGCATATTTGTGAAGCAGTCTTAGAATAATCCAAAAGGGTTTAAGTCTTAGAAGAAATAGAGTAATGACAGTAAGAGGGACTCTAAAGAAAAGTCTAATCATAATGCCAAAAGTTCAAAAAATAAAGCAACTCAGAATGAAGATAAAAGTAAAAGTTCTAGCGGGTTAAGTAATAGTCAAAATGCCACAAGTGCCAAAGCCGGACATACTCATGAAAGGAATAGGAACATGGGTCAGAGCTCAGCTATTGTACAGAATTATGTCCCATTTGATATTACCCAGGATTTGTCACAAATGAAGGTTTCAGTCCCATTACTTGAGATATTGAAAATTGAAGAATATAAGAATAAGGTGTTGTCCTTAATCTCTAGGATATCTAATCAGGCAGACCAAGTTTCCAAGGATCATGGTAAGAGTCAAGAAAAGGATGCTGATGAAGAAGAGATTCCTGAAGTATATTTAGGAACAACCCTGACAAAATTTCCATCACAGGTAGAGCCATTCTATGTGTCTCTTATCATCAATGGAAAGATAATAAGAAATTGCATGCTTGACTCAGGTGCATCTACAAACATCATGCCTTTGGTTGTTATGGAACAAGCTGGGATGAAAATAGATAAGGCGTGTGGTAAGTGCTTTTCTATGGATGCCAAGGAAGTACCTGTTATTGGAATCATGAAGAATGTGTATTTCATGCTTGCCGCTTATCCTGAAAAAACTTATACTATGAATGTAACTATGGTTGACATCAAGCCACAATATGGAATATTATTGTCCAGGAGGTGGGCAGCATTGATTGGAGGAAGTATGCAATTGGACTTGTCATACGATATGATTCCCATCAATGGCAAGGATGTAAAACTAAATAGAGAGGAAAGGGCAACAGATATAATTGAAGAATCTGAGCTAATTGATCAGGTTTGTTTTGTTGATACTGATTGTGACAACTTTCAGGTGGTATCTTGTGACCAGAATGTGAAAAAGAAGGAACCCATTGATGATGAACTAGAAACATTGAAGGATCAAGATGGGCTCTAGTCTATGTATTTTGATGATGCATGTTCAAGGGAGGGCTCTGGAGCAGGAGTAGTGTTTGTGTCCCCTAGTGGTAAGATATTCAAATATTCTTCTTCTAAAATTTGGGTGCACAAATAATATTGTAGAATATGAGGCTCTTATGTTGGGTCTAAATGTTGCTATTAAGCAAGGAACTAAGTTACTCAAGGTGTTACGAGATTCAAAGTTAATTTTTTCTCAAGTAAGAGGAAAGTATGCTTCAAAAAACAAAAGGCTGAAATAGTATAAGCATGCAGTGTGGGATACCATGGAATTGTTTGATGCATTTTCTATAAATTGGTTAGAGAAATCTAGGAATGTCTTGGCAGATTTTTTAGCTAATGTTGCAATCCGACCAGATGATATCATACTGGCAGATAGTACACATGTTGAGGTTAAAGTTAGACCTACAGTCCCAGACAACATATGTAGCTGGAAAGTCTTTTAAGATGATAAAGACTTGATAAAGTTTTTACATTGCATTGATGAATATGAAAATCAAGAGATAGACTTTCAGAACTTTGTGGAAGTTACAGATGAAGAGGAAACGCTATTTGGAAAAGAGATGATATAGCTTAAGACTAACAAGATTCCAAAAGGGCCGGTAGCCTTAGAAAGGCCATTTGATAATAGAGATCAATTTGTTGCTAAGGCTTCTTCCACAAACAAGCAAGATTTAGAAGAAATAAATCTGGGTACAAATAATGCTCCAAAGAAAGTCTACATTGGGAAGTAGCTTAAGCCACACATAAGGACAATGTTGATTACAACATTGAGGAAATATAAGCATGTCTTTGCATGGTCATATGAAGATTTGAAGCCCTATAGAGAAGATCTATTTCAACATGAGATTCCTTTAAAACCTAGGGCTAAGCCATTTAGACAGAAGCAAAGACCCAGTAATCCTACTCTGGCTCCAAAGATGTAGGAGGAACTTGTGAAGCTCAGGGATGGAGGAATTATAAAGCCTATAAGGCATTCTACTTGGGTGTCAAACTTGGTCTCTGTCAGGAAGAAAAATGGGGATATCAGACTGTGTGTGGATTTTAGAAATTTGAATATATCATCTTTGAAGGACAATTATCCATTGCCCAACATGGAGGCTATGCTCCAGAAAGTGACAAGATGTGAACTCTTACCCATTATGGATGGGTTCTCTAGCTACAATCAGGTGAAGGTGAAAGAAAAAGAGCAATACAAGACTGCCTTCACAACCCCATGGGGGACATATGTGTATATGAGGATGCAATTTGGATTGACAAATGTTGGGACAACATTTCAAAGAGCCATGGATGTTGCATTTGTAGGACTGATTGATTCAATATTGGTAGTGTATCAAGATGATTTGACTGGTTACTCAAAGGAGGATTAGTATTGTATGCACTTGGAAAAGATTTTTATCAGAGCACTGGAATATGGCATTTCATTGAATCGTATGAAATGTTCTTTTGGAGTAACTGAGGAAAACTCTTAGGGTATATAGTGTCCAAAGATGGAGTCAGAATTGATCCAGAAAAGGTTGTTGCAATTGATAAAATCCAAATGTCCAAAACTGTGAAAGGTATTAAATCATTTTTTGGATAGATCAACTTTGTCAGAAGATTTGTTACCAATTTTGTATAAATTATTATAACATCAAAAAATGTCCCCTTGGGGGCTTTTCCCTCATAAGGTTTAGCTCCCGGGTCTTTAGCATGCATTTAGGACATATTCGTTCATATTTTGGCATATCAATGGAATGAGGCCTAGGTTTCATGGAAAAGTGGACCTAGGAGGACCCCTTAACTTTAACCCTAACCAAAATAGGGGGGAGGACTTGGATGCCTGTGCCCTAGTCCTGCCCTATTTTGGGTCAGGCCCAAAATTTAAGTGTCGGTTTATGACCGTTATTTGGTCCTTTTGCTGACACGGTAAGTTTTGATTTTTGAAATGTTGGCAGGAGTGCTTGTAGTTGCATATAAAAGCATGTTTAGGCATTCATTTGTAAACTAGATTTCAATTAGATGGTAATTGTGATGTTCAAGTGATCTCAAGGTGATTTAAGGCTTTCATTGTATTGCAAGAGCAAACTTGTGTGGTTTATGTGTTTGTTTGCAAATTTGAGCATCAATTTCCTCATGGAATGAAGAGCATCTTCCTCCCATGAGAGCTTCACTACAAAGTGACATTATATTGTGTTTTCATCATTGATTCCTTTTGTTTTTGCCTATGTCTCACAAAGGCTTGCACTCTTTATCTGACAACAGTGTTCAGAGACTTAAGTCTCCTCCGGGGCTTGACTGAGGTAAGCCTCTAAACACCACAACCCCCAAACCAAATCTTGTGATTGTAGGTTATAGGTGTCACATTTGGGAAAAGTGAAGTTGTAGGAAGAATTGGCAGGCATTTCTAGGACTTGGGAACTCACTCTAGTGTCCTCCGCAAACAAATTTCTAAAAATAGAAGTTACAGGGACAATCAGTGTCAGAAGGAGGTTCGAATCCTGTGAAGAAACGGTTGCCTTGGACTAGGGTGCCCACTCTAGTGTCCCTGACTGTTCTACTTCGGAGCCCCGAAAATAGGTACTCTGTGATTTGGTATTTTACACCTATCTGCAAGAGCTTTTTCTGCTATTTGTCAATTTGTTGTCATATTTGCATAATTAGGGTTGTAATGATCAATTGAGCATAGGAGAAGAAAAATTGATAATTAAATTCCCTAATCCAAGTTTCCCTACATCTCACAAGCAACCTAGTGTATGATAGTGTTTGCCTCTCGATCCTAGATCCTTGAATGTATAGTGGAGAGGAGGATTTAAACATCAAGACACTAAAACATTAACAAATCCAATTTTCCCCTAAACATTTTGGTGAACCCATGTTTTTGGAATTAAATTGAAACTTGCTGAGTGTGTGTCTTTAACTTCTAAGACTTCCCCCAACCAAGGAGAGTTGACAAAACATGTATGTTAGCTTCTATTGGGCATTGTAGATTTGAATATTTGGATTGATTTCATTCATTCATATAGTCATTCATTTTATTGCATTGAAAAAAATTTGAAAAAATTGAAAAAATTCAAAAAAAAAATTGCATTGTTTGGCTTCCTAAATTGCATCAATTCTTTTTAAATTTTCCTAATTCAGGATTTTTTGCATTAGATCTGATATAAACTATAAAAAATTCAAAAATTCAGAAATTTGCATTGCATTTTCATTATTAATTTGCTAGGTTTTTGTAGAAATTTTGACAATTTTCATATAACCTAGTAATTCCAAAATCTAGGGTTAGTAGGCAAAATATTTTTTTCAGATTTTTCTACTAATTTTAGAGGCTCATTCAAATTAACATTTGGATTTAGTCTTGCATTTTAGTGTAAATTTGCATTTAGATTTAAAATATTTGCATTTTTGCATAGAAAATTTCGACAAAAACTAGCAATTTTCATGCATTTTCATTAGATTTGCATTGGCATTTTGCATAAAAAGGCTTGAAAATCTTTTTCAGATCTAAGAGTATTTAATTTCCATCATAAATCAGACTTCAAAACATTCGCATAGCATTTTGTCCCAAGATCTCAAACCTAGGGCTTCAAAAACAATGATTTTCACTAAATTTGGCCTTATCAACTCTATAAACTTGCACCATAGGTGTGTTGTGAAAAGTATTTTTGCATTAATTTTCTATTATTAGGATAATCATTTGTTTCCCCTCATAAAAATCTTCACAAAACCCTTTTATCGGGCTCTTGTAGTGAAAATTTTGCAAAAAACTACATATTTTGGCTATTTTTCCCTAGGGTTTGACCTAGTTTGCACTCCATGCGTGTTGTGATCAATTTTATGGATTGAGGTAACTGATATCATTGATATTATTTGCTGTACCTCCTGATATTCATTACAAAACCTCCTTTGCTAGGTCTTGGAATTGAAAAACTGTGAAAAATAGCCTATTTTTGCTATATTTTCACTGGGGCTTTGCCTTAAGTGGCACTAAAAGCGTGTTGTGTTGGGTATTTTGGAACCAAGTGGATTTTATTACTGATATTCTTTTATTTACATCATCATTTTCCTCACAACACCCCTTTTTATGCCCTTTTGCATTGAGTTTTGGTGAAAAAAGTGCCTAGTTTGACATATTTTCACTATATTTCAACTTGGCATTAACTTAAAATCACATCAAGAGTGTGTTGAGAAGGATCTTACTACTGTTTTGGACTGATATCAGGCATATAACTCTCTTCTCTCGATCAAAATCCTTATAACACCCTTTTGCATTGAAAAAAAGAAGTACAAAAAATTAAGCATCTAGGTCATTTTTGCATATAGCTTTGCACTTGACTTTTGCATAAAGTTGGAAAAGCTTCTCAAAATATGATCTTACATTGAAATGGCACCTTCATGTCATTTTTCAATGGTATCTTTGCATGCATTTATCAAAGATCTTGATTTTGACCAATTTTTAACCCTCATGAGTGAACATCCTACGATATTAGAAAGCTTAATTGAGTTCTTCTCCATGAGTAGCAAGGAAAAGGCTAATGATGATCCCATAGGTTATCCTACTTCCCCTATAACTGAATACTCAAATGAGAAGACTAGGGATAGCTTTAATAATTCCACTGCTCTCCTTGGCCAAGATGAAGCATTAGTGAATGAAGAGCTCCCTTTAATAAAGAACATTCCATGGGTAGAAAATGAGCATTCATTTAACAATAATAAAATTCCTACCTCTGTGTATCATCCCACCAACCTTCTTCCTTTAGTTGATTGTTCACACACCTTGGATTTCACTAAGGAAGAGAAGACTTTTAATGTCCCTCCTTTGTTTGAATATTCAAGTCATTTGGACATCACTAAGACGATAGGAAATAAGAATACTCGTAAGCTTCAACAAGAAAACATTCCACCTAGACAAATGAACTTTGACCTTGGTGTTTCCACCTCTACAACACAAAAATCCATAACAAAGCAAAGCCCTATGTTACAAAAACTAAGTCATAAAATACAACAACGTCAACATGCAAAAAGGAGGAGGGCAAGGCGATGAGCTTACCTTGCATCTCAACAAGAAAACATTGATCATGACAATAAAAAACATGATAAGCAAGACATGAATTGGGCTATGGTACCTTATATCCCACCTTCATCTAACATTAGGGAGTGGGAGGATGATGATGATTTACTTGATGATAAGACTTAGCATGAAGACCCTACAGGTAAGTATATCTAACTCTTTCTTTCTCTCGTGATGTGCTTCCCCCGTGATGTGTTATGTGTTGTTTAGGCCTCTTGGGATGACCTTAGATTCTCCCGTAAGATCTAGCATACTAGGAGACTGCCTTTGTTGTGACCTTCTTCTATTTGTATCATCATTCTTCTAAATTGCATCTCTCTCTAATTTCATTGTTGTGTGTTGTGTCTTACGAACATAGCGTCATGGTTGGTGACCTGGGGGCACCCTCCTACATGACTATCCCTAAGACACTCGTTTCTCCTCTCTTATTTATTGTTCCCCTTCCTCTAGTGTTTCCATCAAGTGGGCGGATGATGATAAACATTTATACTGATGTGAACCTAGTGTCCCTTTCGAGAGAAATCAAAAAATGGACTTAGTTCCTAATATGACAATGGGCTTGTATATTTTATCCGACAGTTGGCTAGTTGAAGCACTTGTGCTTTCCGCTTAGTGAATTTGATGATGTTTCTATCACATTTACAAACCTTAACAATACTACTGCTTCGTGTACCTTTGTTTGCCTTTGAATCTAGCCTTGGTGGTACTCGATTTAGAGAGCTTCATGATATAGCCCCACGGTTATCCTCGAACTCTGAATTCATTGTATAACCTTGGCTCTTTGTGTGGTTAATCATATGCATTGATGTTGTTATTTATCATGATCTTGTAGACACTAACATGTTTCTCGCAGGCATGTGTTTGTGGGAATATTTGGCGATCATAAAGTACATGTCACCTCCGGGGGGGATGGGCTTTGCAAAAGTCTATGTTCCCTTGTGTGTTTTCTTCCTACCTTAACGTGCTTGATATCGATGCTTGATATCAACCACCTTAAGGTGGAGGCATATATAAGGTAAGTTGTCTGTTATAGATTTTAGCAATGTGTTTGACCTCATATGCAAAGACTTGTGCCCAAGAGTAGTGCATCGTGCATCCTGAGTTTTTTTTTAATCAATCATGTAAGCCATCTGCGGAGGCGGGGATGGTGTATTTCTCAGAGCAGATTGCATCATCCTGTCATTTTCAAAAGTCCTCTGCAAAGGTGGGGAGTGGTTCTGTGACTAACTCAACCCTTAAGCGTGTTTTTAGTGATTGTTGTGGCAAAGCCCAATCATTGGTGTGTTCCTGTAATGTGCCTGAGATGGTGTTGGACCTAAAAATAGGTACACTCCATCGCTTGTCTGTCATGTTTTCTCCATGTCTTCAAGTGTGTGTGTTTTGACATGCTTGTTTTGTGTGGCATGTTTATTGCCCCATATGCAGAGACCAGTGCCTTCAAGTAGTGCTTCCTACATTTTGGAAGGTTTTGCATGTCTTGCATGTGTGTTGCCCCATATATACAAAGACCTGCGCGATGAGTGCATTATGTATTATGGGAGGTTTGTTTACTTTCCAGTACTTGCATTTGCATTTCATATATATGAGAAAAAGAAAAGAAAAGGTATTATTTTTGTCTTACATGCATTAATGTGTCTTCTATGCATTGACTGTCTTCTCCATGTTCTGTGTAACTGTAACTATCTTCTCCGTGTTTTGTGTGCCTGTTACTCTTTTCTATGTGATTGGTGTGTCTTCTCCGTGCTTGGCATGTTTGTTGTGTTTGTGACCTTACTTTAATGCATGTATTGGCCTCGCATTTATACATACATTAAAATAGGGGCTAAATGTAACATCAAAAAATGTCCCCTTGGGGGCTTTTCCCTCATAAGGTTTAGCTCCCGGGTCTTTAGCATGCATTTAGGACATCTTAGTTCATATTTTGGCATCTCGATGGAATGAGGCCTAGGTTTCATGGCAAAGTGGACCTAGGAGGACCCCTTGACCTAAACTCTGCTCAAAATAGGGAGCAAGAACTTGGGCACCCATGCCCTAGTCCTACCTTATTTTGGGTCAGGCCCAAAATTTAAGTGTCGGTTTATGATTGTTATTTGGTCCTTTTGCTGACATAGTAAGTTTTGATTTTTGAAATCTTGACAGGAGTGGTTGTAGTTGCATATAAAAGCATGTTTAGGCATTCATTTTTAAACTAGATTTCAATTAGATGGCAATTGTGATGTTCAAGTGTTCTCAAGATGATTCAAGGCTTTCATTGTGTTACAATAGCAGACTTGTGTGGTTTATGTGTTTGTTTGCATATTTGAGCATCAATTTCCTCATGGGATGAAGAGCATCTTCCTCCCATGATAGCTTCACTACAAGGTGACATTATATTGTGTTTTCATCATTGATTCCTTTGGGTTTTTCCTTTGCCTCACAAGGGCATGCACTCTTTATCTGACAACGATGTTCAGAGACTTAAGTGTCCTCTGAGGCTTGACTGAGGCAAGCCTCTAAACACCACAAGCCCCAAACCAAATCTTGTGATTGCAGGTTACAGGTGTCGCATTTGGGAAAAGTGAAGTTGTAGGAAGGATTGGTAGGCATCAAGGATTTAGGATCTGAAGAAAAGCTAGACACAGGAGCATTTCTAGGACTTGGGTGCTCACTCTAGTGTCCTCTACAGACAAATTTCCAGAAACAGAAATTACAGGGCTGATCAGTGTCGGAAGGAGGTCCAGATCCCATAAAGAAACTGGTACTTTGGACTAGGGTGCTCGCTCCAGTCTCCCCAACTATTCCGCTTTGGATCCCTAAAAATAGGTACTCTGTGATTTGGAAATTTACTCCTATGTGCTAGATCTTTTTCTGTTATTCATCAATTTGTTGCCATATTTGCATAATTAGGGTTTTAATGATCAATTGAGCATAGGAGAAGGAAAATTGATAATTAAATTCTGTAATCAAAGTTTCCCTACATCTCACAAGTGACCTAGGGTATGATAGTGCTTGCCACTCGACCCTAGATCCTTGAATGTATAGTGGAGAGGAGGATTTAAACATCAAAACACTAAAACATTAACAAATCCAATTTTCCCCTTAATAATTACCAAAGCAATATCTAAGATGATGAAGAAAGGTGAGTCTATAACATGGGAAAATGAAGCAATCCAATCATTTCAAAACATAAAAGAAGCTATTAAAATTGCCCCTATTTTGAAGTCTCCTGACTTCACTAAGCCATTTCAGTTATTTTCTTTTGCTTCTTTTCATACAATTTTTGCATGCATGTTGCAAAATAATGATGATGGATATGAGTAGCCTATTGCTTTCTTTAGCAAGTCTTTGCAAGCTATAGAACTAAAGTATGATATAATGGAAAAGCAAGCTTATGCTTTGGTTAGGGCGGTGAAGAATTTCATACCCTATTTAGTTGGAGCTCAGATTGTAGCATATGTCCCCCACTCTGCAGTAAAGGGTATATTCACATAGCAAGAGGTAACGAGGAGAAGGTGTAGATGGATTAACAAGATACAGGAATTTAACATTGATATCCAGATCACCAATTTGGTAAGAGGACAAGGTTTGGCAAAGCTAATGGCAGAGACAAATATGGAAGCTTGTCAAGTGAATGTAGCTGAAGACCAGATGCAAGATAAAATATGCAGTGTACAACAATCTGAGTGGTATAGAGATATTATCTAGTACTTGGAAAACATGAATTGCCCTACTCATTTTAATGATAATCAGAAAAAGACATTAAAACTGCAAGCCATTAAGTATATCATTGTTCAAGGTGAGTTATATTGGAAAAACCCTGATGGTGTGTTTCTTAGATGTGTAAATAAAGATCAGGCTGCAAAGATATTGATTGATATGCATAAATGGGTGTGTGGAGGACATTACATAGCTAAAACTACTATACACAAGATCCTTAGGTCAGGCTGGTGGCCAACACTCTTTTCTGATGTGCACAAAATGGTAAGGACTTGTGACTCCTGTCAGAGATTTTCTAGGAAATTAAAATATGTTGGTACATACCACTCAAAACTGTGATAGTAGATGCTCCATTTCAACAGTGGTGAATTGATTTTATTGGAGAAATAACAAAAAAGTCAAGTAGTGGACATAGTTGGATACTTGTTGCTACTGATTATTTCACTAAATGGATTGAGGCCATCCCAACTAAGAAAGCCACAAGCAAAGTTGTATTGGATTTTATCTTGGAGCACATAATCATTAGATTTGGGGTACCAGCCAAGTTGGTGATAGATAATGCAACGTGTTTTAGGTTAGGAGAATTTATTGATTTCTGCAATAATTATGGTATTAATCTATCATATGCAACACCATATCATCCTCAAGGCAATGGTTCGGCTGAGTCGAGCAACAAGAGTCTAATGAATATAATCAAGAGGATAATTGATAAAAATAAGAGGGCATGGGACTCTAAGTTAAAGTTAGCACTATGGGCTGATAGAGTGACTGTTAAAAACGCTACTGGTAAGTCTCCTTTTGAATTAGTGTATGGCCTGGAAGCAAAGTTACCAATAAATAATCTCTTGCCAGTTTACAAGTTCATACAGGAAATGATGATGACATAGAAGATCCAATGGCAAAAAGGGTAAATCAACTAGTTGCATTGGACGAGGTGATGAGAGAAGCATAAAGAACCAATATAAAGAGATAGAAGAAAGTGAAATATTTATTTGATAAAAGGGCCTCAGAAAGGAATTTTTAGGTGAATGACATGGTTCTTGTGTGGAATTCTAGGAGCCAGGATAAAGGCAAGCATGGGAAATTTGAGCCTTTATGGATTGGCCCTTACTTGATAAGAAACACTCATGGGGAAGACTCATATTTTCTTCAAGCTCTTGACAGAGAATTTTAGGAATTGTCTGTGCATGGATAGTTCCTGAAACCCTACTTTTCATAAGTAGGTTATTTTTCTATGCACATTGTAAATAAGTTGTATATAGTGTATATTTATATAGTTATCTTTTGTGTCCTGTGTTTGCCATTCTAGTCTGCTCCTGGAGTTTTCCGGTCCTCGCTGCAATCTTGTAAATTGCACATCCTCAACAGGAGCCAATGGTAGTACCTACCTAGGGTTTAGGGTTTTAACTTAGGGTTTTATGAGTACCTTTCCTCATTTCCCCTTTAAAATTTTGGTATCATGGTCATGGTTTTACTTTATGTTATAATTCGTTGTTGACTGTCTAGCCTAAGTTACCAATCATTTAAGTTATAACCTTGAGTCTTATATGTCATGAAGTGACTAACCTCTTTAGCCTAGTGTTACCATTTATAGCTTGTTGACTCATATGGTCTTAGTTTTAAGTCTCCATAAGGTCTGAAAGGTGCCACTTGGCAGGATATCGCAAGCCCACATAACACTAGAGATGCGAGATGAAGACAGGTGTCAAGAATGCTTGGGCCTATGGCCATAGTATCGATGATTCTGAATGGATGAACGAGATGCTACCAAGTGTAGAGGAATCAAGTGAGGTAGTGGGACTACAGGTGTTGAAGGATCCAATGATAGCACAGCCTTGCAAGAGAATCTTGTCAAAGGGAAAGATTCTCTGTGCTGCTATGGGATGATGACACATGACCTGTTCTCAGAAGCAAGAAAAAGGCTTATATAAGGGGATACACATGGAACCCTTAGAGTACACTTGCAGAGCTAAATGGGGATGGCCCACTTCCTACAGTGCTATTGCGAGATGATGCCATGTGGCCACATTGGACAAAAGGGAGGAAAAGTCAAAAAAAAGCAAGTCTAAGATGGAGTGATCCGATTGGCTTAAGACTTTTCATGTAAAAGGATAGATTTTCAAATCTGGCGAGCATCTCAGGGTTGTTGATCTTATGATATATAGCTTACATCGACAGTTGATATTCAAATTCTCTGAATAGACATTGGAATGCACCCTTGTGTCACGAATTTGCAGTAATGGCTGAAGTGACACGCAATAATGAAGCAAGCCCTAGATTGCAAATTCAATTAAAATCGAAGGCTAGGGTTTTTCATAGCATTTTCATGGGCATAAAAAGAGTTCCTATGTGTAGTGAGCATCAAGTGAGAAGACATTGAGATTCTGAAGCTTCTGTAGTCAAAAAACTAGTAAGTTACTCTAACCAGCTGTGTGCATTTCAGTTGAATTGTCGTTCTGTGAATGAATTTTGAGCATCGTTAAAAAAGAAAAACCCTAGTTTAGAGAAGTTTTATTTCAAAATGAGTCAAATTGTTAGGAATAAAGTGTCTCAACCTTGGTAATTCCTTGCATTTATTATTGAAATGTAATTTGTTGCACATCTTGTTTTGTCATTTAGTGTGAAGTGGCACGATGAGTTGTCACTCCACTTGTAAGATGACTAGGATGGTCAACACACTCCATGTGGAGATAGGCATCCCTTTTGCATGGTAGAGGTTTTCTGCTATGTGTCGGCATCTTGACTAGTGTGTAAGTGAATCTTGACCGAAACAGTTATGACAGAATCTATGACATGTAGGAGTTAGAAATAGAAGGTTCTATGACAGGTGAAGACATGTGTCACAAGGCATCTTGGAAGAAGGAATATTTGGGTACCCCAAGGAGGGTTATGACATTTTGTAAGATAATATGCTATTTATAGCCTGTTTATGATAGATTCTCTTACAGCTATAAGATATGTCAGTATGACAGATTCTATAACGGTTGTAAGAGTTGTAAGACCATCTATCATTGCCCAACTTGGGAATAGGTGACCTCTTTGGGATGGGGTGACTTGACAAGTGTCAGGAACATCCTATAGTGTTGGACAAGTATCCATAGGCATGGGTTTTGGGCCATGAGGCCATGTTGGACGCCCATCTCAAGATAGAGTCATTTTTGCCTTATATTTTCTATATAAATAGGTGCTTTTGGAGAGAAGATGTATTATGTGATTGAAAGGTACTGCTATGCTTCCGATTTGTCTCCAGATATGAGTGTCAAAGACTCCTAAGAGCTTGCATTGTAAGTGTATTGTAAACCATTTCAGTTTTGATAATACATTGTGCAGGTTTTGGAGTGTGGGGTTTTTCACCCGATAAGGATTTTCCCCATGTATATCTTGTGTCTCTCTCTTCTATCTTATTTCTGTGTGTATGTGTATTGTTGCAATATCTCCATTGTTGTTAACATTCTATAATTGTAAAGGATAAAATGAATTTGCACTCTTCTCTCCTCTTTACATTAGTGTAGGAAGTGATTTCCACACACCTAGCTTCCTTTCAATTGGTATCAGAGCCTAGCCAGTTTTGGTTCTAGCTATTGGGTAGGGGTTTTTTGAGCTAATCTTATGTTGAGTGGGAGTCTATGTAGAGTATTTTGTATCTTGTTGTTGGAAGGAGATGGAAACCACATCTGGAAGAGTAGAGGTGGAGAAGTTCAATGGCACAAATTTTGAGTTATGGAAATTCAAGATGGAAGATCTACTTGTTGATCGTGACCTATGGGAAACTTTTGATGGAACAAAACCTACAACAATGTCACAAGCTAATTAGGACTTCAAAGATTGAAAGGCTAAGGGTCTCATAAGACTCTCTCTAGCTGACTTTATCCTATTGAATTTCCATGAGGAAAAGACTATGAAATATCTTTGGAAGAAGCTAGGATCTATTTATCATGCCAAATTCTTGGTGAACAAGCTCTTTCTGAAAAAGAAGTTGTTTTCTCTAAAAATGGAAGATGAAGGATCTATTGCAGACCATATGAATGCTTTTAACATGCTTGTTGCACAGTTGACATCTGTGGGTGTGAAAATGGAGGATCGATGTATGAGCCTACTTTGTTCTTTACCAGATTCATGGAATCATCTTGTCATGGCTATCGGAAGCACTACCACCACCTTCAAAATGGATGATGTAGTATCTTTGCTGTTATCTGAAGAAGTGTAGAAAAAGACAACTGAGTCAGCCAAAGATGCTCTTGTGGTTCATGGAAGACCCAAAGAGAAAGGGAAAAAGAGGACAAGAAAGGTGAAAAGGGCAGATCCAAATCTTGTGGGAGATCCAAATCTCCTGGAAACTCCAAGGCTCTTTGTTGGAACTGTGGGAAAATGGGGCATTTTTGAAAGGAATGCAAAGAGGAAAAGAAAAAGAAGAAGAAGAACACCCCGGATTTAGATTCTGACAAGTCATAAGATGACGGTGATGCCTTCATCGTAGCCCTGGCCACCCATTCATCTGATGATGTGTGGTTGATTGATTATGGTGCATCATTCCACATGACCTCGCATTGAATCTGGTTCACGAAGTATGAAGAGTTCAATGGTGGAAGAGTGTACCTAGGTGACGATTCTCATCTGAAGATTGCTGGTCATGGAAGAGTCTCAATCTGATTCCTTGATGGACGAGTGAAGGGGATCACTGGGGTTATGCACATCCCAGGATTGGCACAGAACCTACTTTCTGTAAGTATGTTGAATGATGCACTTGTGTAGGTTGTCTTTTCAAAGGATGGATGCAAGATGACTAGAGGATCTATGGTTCTTGCGAAGGGTACTCGGAGGGGTCATCTATTTCAGCTGGAGCCATGCACTACACAGTGCAATAGTTCTTCTGACTCAAAGAAAAGAGCTGCAGTCACTTCATCCCCACCATCTAAACGAGCAGTGAAGAAATATGTTGTAACACATTCTAATGGTAGTGCACATGCTTTGGAAGTTAAACTTCCTACTGAAAAGACTATGTTATGGCATTTGAGATATGGCCACATTGGCAAGAAGGGTCTTAGAACCCTAAAAAATAAAAACCTCGTTGAGGGGTTAAATGATTGTAATCTCAAGTTTAACTTTTGTGAACATTGTGTATATGGAAAGCAAAACCGTGTTCAGTTTTACTCTAGTTCTCATAAGTCTTCTGGTGTATTGGATCTTATTCATTCTAATGTGTTTGGTCCTGTTAATGGTCCTTCAATTTCCAAATCTATATATTTTGTCTCTTTCATAGATGATTACAGTAGAAGGACATGGGTTTATTTTATCAGAAGCAAGACTGAAGTCTTTAGTCAGTTTAAATAGTTTAAATCTTTTGCTAAAAATCAGACTAGTAAAAAGATTAAGTGTTTGAGAACTGATAACGATGGTGAGTTTTGTTTGGAAGATTTCGATAAGTTCTGTAAAGAGAAAGGGATTGAAAGACATAAGACAACTCCACACACCCCGCAGCAAAATGGAGTTGCAGAGAGGATGAATAGGGCACTAATGGAGAAGGCTAGGAGTATGCTTAGTGGAACAAGCCTCGAATAAAAGTTTTGGGCTGAAGCTATAGCCACTGCTTACTACCTGGTAAACAGGTCTCCTACATTAGCTCTTGTTGGTAAGACACCTATGGAGGTGTGGTCTAGTAAGAAGCCTTCAGTTAGAAATTTTTGTGTTTTTGGTTGTGAGGTATATGCACATGTGCCTAGGAAGAAACAACCTAAATTGGAGAACAAGGTTGTTAAGTGTATTTTCATTGGCTATGGTGTCGGTGTGAAAGGATACAAGCTTTGGGATCCTGTGGCTGAAAAAGTGTTGTATAGCAGAAGCGTTATCTTCAGAGAGCTAACACCTTCTTCTGTTGTTCTATAGCTAGAATAGATAGAAAAGAAAGAAGATGTGGTTCAGTTTCCTTCTACCCCTGAGAAGATTGAATCGATAGACCCTATGAGACCTGATGATGAGGAGAGCTCTAGCAGCTGTGAAAGCTCAAAAGAAGTAGAACCTCAACATCAGCCATTGAGGAGGTCTACACGAACAAGAAAGCAACCTGACAGGTTTGGTTATTCATTACTTGATTCTAGTTGTGCTTTTGCCTTACTAACATTGATGAGCCTAGAACTGTGATAGAGGCTATGGGCATGAAAGATGCAGGTTCCTGGAAGGAGGCCATCGAAGATGACATGGGTTCTTTGGAAAAGAATAAAATGTGGGACTTGGTGCCTTTACCTGAAGGACAGAAACCTGTTGGATGTAAATGGGTGTTCAAGAAGAAATTCGGTGCAGATGGCAGTGTTGAAAATTACAAGGCTAGATTGGTTACGAACGGGTACTCACAAGTGGAGGGAATTGATTATGTTAAAATTTTCTCTCCCATTGCAAAGCTGACATCCATTCAGTTCTTGTTATCTCTTGTAGCTACTTATGACTTAGAGGTGGAGTGGATGGATGTGAAGATAGCTTTCCTTCATGGTGATTTGGAGGAAGAGATTTGCATGTCACAGCCAGAGCATTACATAGAGAAAGGTAAAGAAAATTTGGTTTGTAAGTTGAATAAGTCTTTGTATGGTTTAAAATAGTCTCCTAGGATGTGGTATATGAAATTTGATTCCTTTGGGTTGTCCATTAGATTTCTGAGATTGAAATCTGATCATTGTGTGTATTACAAGTTTGACAATGATCACATTCTCATTATTGCATTGTATGTTTATATGTTGTTAATTGGGAATGGTAAGAATATGATTTCTGATTTGAAGTCTCAGTTGTCAGCAAAGTTTGAGATGAAAAATCTAGGGGCAGCCAGGTACATTCTGGGAATGGAAATTAGAAGAGACAGAGCTAACTGAAAACTTTGGTTAAGCCAGAGTAAGTATGTGAAGACCATGTTGGATAGATTCAGCATAGCAAATTATAGACCATTGTGTGTTCTTGTTTCATTGGGGACAAAGTTGTCTGTTAGTAATTGTTCAAAATCTCCTAGTGAGGTGGAGGACATTAGAAGAGTACCTTATGCTAGTGTTGTTGGTAGTTTGATGTATGCTATGGTCTGCACAAGACTAGACATTGCCCAAGCAGTGGGAGTCCTTAGTCGATTTATGGCTAATCCTGGACGAGTACATTGGGATGCAGTTAAGTGATTGTTCAGATATTTGAGGGGTACTTCCAAGTATTCCATATGCTATCATGGTAATGGTACAAGACCTTTGTATTTAGTTTGTATTCATGGATTTGTGGATTTTGATTGGGTAGGTGGCATTGACAGTAGGAGATCCACCAGTGCCTATGTGTTCACTATGTTCGGTGGTGCAATTAGTTGGATGAGTAAGCGACAACCTATGGTTTCTTTGTCCATGACAGAAGCTAAGTATATGGCAGCAACTCATGCTTGCAAGGAAGCCATTTGGCTTAAGAGATTGTGTTCAGATATTGATGTTGATGCAGGACAGATTACAATTTGTTGTGACAATCAGAGTTCGATTTGCCTAGCAAAGAATCCAACTTTTGATGCCATAACAAAGCATATTGATGTACAGTTTCACTTCATGTGAGACATGGTAGAGGATAGGAAGGTGAATTTGGAGAAGGTAGATACCTTGAAGAATGTTGCAGATGCATTGACAAAACCAGTGGGCACAGAGAAGTTTAGATGGTGTTCGGAGTCTATGGGCCTCACGACCTATAGAAGTTAAATCCTGTTATTTCTATTGGCTCTTACAAGGTGTTCGACAAGTGGGGGAATGTTGGGAATAAGGTGTCTCAACCTTGGTAATTCCTTGCATTTATTATTGTAATGTAATTTATTTACTTAGCCTATGTTGTAATTTGTTGCACATCCTGTTTTGTCATTTAGTGTGAAGTGGCATGATGAGTTGTCACTCCACTTGTAAGATGACTAGGATGGTCAACACACTCCATGTGAAGATAGACACCCCTTTTGTGTGGTAGAGGTTTTCTTCCATGTGTCAGCATCTTGACTAGTGTGTAAGTGAATCTTAATTGAAAAAGTTATGATAGATTCCTATGGCAGAATCTATGACAAGTAAGAGTCAGAAATAGAAGGTTCTATGACAGGTGAAGACATGTGCCACAAGGCATCTTGGAAGAAGGCATCTTTGGGTACCCCATGGAGGGTTATGACATGTTGTAAGAGAATATGCTATTTATAGACTATTTATGATAGATTCTCTTACAGCTGTAAGATATGTTAGTATGAAAGATTCTATGACGATTGTAAAAGTCCTAAGAGCATCTATCATTGCCCAACTTGGGAATAGGTGACCTCTTTGGGATGGGGTGACTTGACAAGTGTCAGGAACATCCTATAGTGTTAGACAAGTGTCCATAGGCATGGGTCATGAGGCCATGTTGGACACCCATCTCAAGATAGATCCATTTTTGCATTATATTTTCTATATAAACAGGTGCTTTGGAGAGGAGATGTATTATGTGATTAACAGGTACTTTTATGCTACCGGTTTGTCTCCAAATATGAGTGTTGAAGACTCCTAAGAGATTGCATTGCAAATGTATTGTAAACCATTTCAGTTTTGCTAATACATTGTGCAAGTTTTGGAGTGTGGGGTTTTTCACCTGATAAGGGTTTTCCCCATGTATATCTTGTGTCTCTCTCTTCTATCTCATTTTTGTGTGTATGTGTATTTCTATAATATCTCCATTGTTGTTGTTAACATTCTGTAATTGTAAAGGATAAAATAAATTTGCACTCTTCTCTCCTCTTTAGATTAGTGTAGGAAGCGATTTCCGCACACCTAGCTTCCTTTCACAAATAAGTTATGCTTCGACTTCCAGGAGGGGTTTAGATGAAGACTTGATGGTTTAGTTGTCTAGGTCTTCAAGAAGGCATGTAAATATGTATGGTCCCAATGGGCCAAATGACAGACTATTAGATTTGTGCTCTGGGTGCTGAGACGCTCAATTGCTTGTGCCTAGATGGATCTTGTTTAAACATTGGTATGATAGGAAGGAGTACAAAGCCCTTGTTTGTAATGCTTGGAATCTAGATGTGGCAAAGTTAATATGCCTTAATGTGTTTCTTTATACTCATACTACATGTATCAGAATTTATGGGAGCAAAGTTTCCCAATACATATTGCCAAAGTATGTACCAAGAAGAATTGCATATTTGGAAATCATTAGACAGTTGAATGAATCAAACAAAGAACATGTGAGGTTGTAAAAGAAAGGATCATTCTTCCCCACTACCACCAAATTTTTTGAATTTGAGGCCACTAATAAGGGTGCTCTAGATTAGATTGATTCATTATTGACAATCTACAGGATAGGGTTGGAATAGCCGAGGGTGTTTGATCCAGAAGGCTTCATTAACAAAGTAAGACTTGGCATCAAAAGGCCACAATTCACCCATCAGGTTTTGTATGATGAGGATGTAGTGAGAAACTGTGCCACTATGGAGGAGATTCATTTTTTGAGGGGAAGGTGGCAGGAAGTGATGGAGGGAGAAAGGATGAGAACCAATCTCAACCCTGCATATCCAAGAGCATTTGCAGAAGAAAATGATCCTATAATAAGGATTCAAAGAATCTTGGCCCATGTAGAGACTTTAATTGAAAGTGGTCTAGTAGGAGAAGAAAGGACAACTTATGCCAGGGACCCAAGGACTCCAGTCAAGCCATATCAAAGAGGAAATGAGTCCTCTAAGTCACCTCTAGCCAATAAAATGAAAATTATTGATTTGGAGCATGAAGAAGAGATAGAATTCATGGACTTGGAGGAGGAAATAAATGAATAAGAACAAGAAATTTTCCAACAGGTGAATTCACCTGTGAGAGTAAGGCCTTATGGTTCTCCAGATAACAAGATGGTAAGGTCACTTTCTAGTCATCAGATAAATATAGAGGACATTAATGTTCGTGCTTGTTCACAATTCCTAGAAGATGATGCCTTTGTCAATACCCCTAACTTTAAAGGGTATGTGTTGAAAGTGAGGAATGAAGAGTTTCAAAAGAAAGTGGAAGAAGCAAAAAGAGGAGCTAATCCTGAAAAGTATGAAGAAATAACACAGAGAGTGCTCAATGAAGTGAGTTGAGATATCAATAGGATGACCCCTAATGAAGGAAGAGCTTTAGTGGAAAAGAGTGGTCTGTTGTTACTTCCTCACTGGACATTGGTAGATTTAGTTGCATTTGATACTGTCACAAGGATTGGCACAGATATCTCAGATGATCAAGTTGATAAAGCATTCTCTGGTGCAAGGTTTAATCATAAATTTGAGACCTTGGCAATATGGGCATTGGCCCTAAACAATAATAAGCCAAGGGTGGGTCTAGGAGAATTAACAGGAGATGTGATAATAAAGAGAGTATCAAATACTCTAGCTCCTCAAGCTGTAAGCTTGAGTGTTCACACAACCCAATTTGTTGAGGATGTCACTAATAAACTATAGAAAGACTATGATGAGCTTTTATTGAAATATGGACAGGAAATGGCAGAGTTAAACAAGTACAAGGGGAAAATGTTGTTATCACCAGGTACTTCAACTTAGAGTGCTCCAGTCCCTATGGATACTGCAAAAGCTTTCACAATAGATAGGGAGTCATTGCTCTCAAAGATTAAGGATTTGAAGGAAGAGGTAAAGAATTTGAAAGATGAGAAGAAAAACATTGTCAAAGAAATAGTTACAAATCTGATCAACCATAGGTTATCCAAGATTACATCTAGGGTTGATGATACATGGAAGTCTTGTTTAAATTTGAGGACAGCCCTAGACAAACATGAGAAGGACAAGGGATGCCTAAAATACATGCGTAGGGTATGGCTACCAAGAACTGGAGAAATAAGGGAAGTTCACAAATGTTCAAGATTTGCCCCTGATGCTCCAGCAGAAATAAAATTAACCCATGATATGTTAATTTTATTAGAAGAGGTAGTGGCCTTCCAACTAAAATTGGACAAGGTTTTGAATGAGAAAAGACAATCAATTGAGAACATAGATAAAAAGATTGTGCCAAGCACATTGGAAGATGATGGACAAATAAAAGGTTTAGACAAATGGAAGGTTGATTTTGAAAGTATAGCTAGCCAACTCATATCTTCAAGTTGTGTAGATGGTGACCCAAGCATGAAAATTTTAAGTTCTACACTCGATAAGCTACATGTGTTGGAATTAAATTTTGAGATATTTTGTAAGGAATTAAAGATTTTATTGGATGCAAGGTATACAGGGCATAATGAAAAAAAAGCAAAATTGATTCCTTTCCAATGGTCATCAGAGAAATCATATGCAGCCTGCGTGGAGAAGTATGGATAAATGTGTCTAGGGTGAATGAGGATCCAATCATGTGATATGTCTTCTTCATCATAGGGATAAAGCATCTCCAGTGGTTTTTTGGCATCTCCATGATAAATTGTATTTTTGTCTTTTCTCTTTCATATGTAATTTGAATTATTTTCCCAATGCCTATGGCAGTGGCTTGTAATGTAAAATTTGTCATCAATAGTTGGTAACGAGTGTTTGGGCAACATGTTCCTGTGTCCATAAAAGAGCATGTTGTTCCACTTTATAAAGAGATTGGAAGATTTGGGAAACTTTGATAAGTGAAATACAAAGCATTTCTAAGATGTTGTCCATATTCTAAGTTGTAAGTTTCAATTTCTTGCATGTTGAATGTACTTTCTTCATAAGCACTTTTATTCAGTTTCAGATTGCAATATATGAATAATGCTTTTGAGCATGTGTTTCCATCAATTGTCTCCTGTGTTGTTTGCATTTCTATTTTGAATCAAGATACTAAGGGTTTCTGAGTTCTTGAATATACATTTTCTATATTGCATGTCTAGTTTATTGCTTCTATTCAAGGAATAGATTAAAATGTTTTGAGTCAGATATGTGGAGGTGTGTTTTGCAATAGGGATATTCATAAGAAGAGTTGTGGCAAATACTCATTCTTGGATTGTTATCTGTAAGGTAGGAACATAATATATCCTCTAAATCTGAATGTTTGCTCTATTTATAAGTAGTCTGCATTGTAAGGAATTGACTCCAAACCCCAGGATTAGCACCGATCAGAGTTGGGTTTATTTTCACAAATCACCCATAATCAAAAATCATACATACAACAAAAAAAGAATAATCAATTTATCAGTTTTAGGAGTAGGGTTTAGTTCTATATTCTCTGAGCCATTCAGTGAAGTAATTTCCAAAGCTAGCCAACTTTGAATCAATTATATAGTTTTGGTTTACATATAGGAGAACATATCTACTTTAGGTGTCAATATCCAATGAAATAAGGATTTGTCATATAGATATTGAAGTAAGGGAATACCCCCTAGGTCTAGTAGAGCCTGAAGTGCAGGGGAGAACAAACAATATTCTCATGTTCATTAGCCACTGATCTGAGAATCCTGAGCATAAAAGATGACAACATTTTAGGGAAACTCAGACCCACTAGTAGAATTTTGGCAAATAAATGACTACATGACTAAAACTTTTAGTCACGACAACTAAAAATGATTAAATTCTAGTCATTTTTTGCAACACATCTATAAATGACTAAATAAATGACTAATTTGATGGTTGGTAAAAAACACAGCTATAAATGACTAAATAATTAGTCACAAATAAAAATTAGAAAGAGAGGGACATTAAAAAAATATTTTGAATTGGAAAGAGGGAAATTTTTTCCAGGAAAAACAATTCAAACAAAAGAAACCTGACCGCCTTTACGCTCAAGACATTGTTCATGCATTGGATGCGCTATACAGGGGTTGAATTCACACTCAAAAATAGGTAAGGCTCATTGATGTCCCTCTTTTTGCATTGATGAATTGGAACACACTCGCTCGAAGATGTTAATTTTATTGTATTTTGTTAAATTTTGTATTAGGTAGACCCATTTCAAGGGGATTTCCTGGAAGTGATAGAAGAGTTTCTAGAGAAAGGCATGGCCAAATGCATTGCATTCAATCATTGAGGAACCTTACTAATAGGTCTGGTATTCATGCATTTTTTAAACTATAATTTTTTGTTGTGTTTGGTACTCTCTTTTAGTTATTCCCATTTGTCAGACGCTATAAATACAAACACCGAAATCTAATTCAATCCATTGACTATTAATACTCAAACAATACCCCACTCTTATTAGGGATGCATGAAGTTCAAAGCTCAGTTTCTAAGGATTAGGGTTTCACCTAATTGTAGAAGAATTGCCTCAACCTTGCAAACTTTTTTAAAAGAAAATAGCAAATAATCTTATATTTCTTAATACCCATTTCAGTTTCTGCTAGCCCTAACACAGTTTAGTCCCCTTAATAGTCATTATTGTGTTGAAGTATTGGTTATTAATACTAGTGCTGGTGTGTTCTGAAGAGTATTCAATATGCTCCTTTGTTAAAATGTTGTTTGATTTTTCTTAATTAGGGTCATCTTAGGTGGTTCAGCTTGGCTTAAAATGCCCAAGTGACGAGCTTGTAGATCAATCTAGGGTTTCTAGCTTTTTTTCTGTGATATGAAAGTCACCCTTTTGGATGTTTCTCTCCCTGATGATCATCTAACTAAAATGTCCTTTTAGCATGATGATTTTCCTCTCATGGGAAAATTCATGAGAAGAAGACTAGATGACGTAAAACTCTATGGATGGCTATAGAATCTATGAGGCTGGATACAGAGTTAAATTCTTCCTTTTAAGGATTTCTTTCTTCTTTAAGTCTATTGAGGATAGAGAGTTTTCTCAAACAAGGGTCGTGATATTTTTGGCAAATCTAGGTTTTTTTTATGTCCTCTGGCAACCATTTTTAGACCTAGATCATCTCTTTTTCAAAGGTTCACTTTTGGATCCCACTTTTACAACCTCCCTCTAGTTTGTAGAGTAGTGAAGACAGTTTAGTTGCTTGCAAAGATCTATACCTCTAGACCAATGCTAGTCACAAGTTGCATAGTGCATCATAATTATTACCTTACACCCTATGCAATTGTTAGTAGCTAGACGACACAAAGTCAATTAATATGGAAGCCTAAAATAAGCCTCAAACAATACAAGGAAACAAGGATTACAACCTAGTTTGAAGTCTTTCCCAAAATTTTGAATCAAGAGTAAACCACTAGTGATAAGAAACAATAATAGGAAATATGGTTTACAACCTGGTCCCCATAAATTGTTGACACAAAGAAACCTAAAGAAAAAGAAATTAAAAGATAACATTTATAAATAATCAGAGCTCTATAATTGTTTAATTATGATTAAGTACATGTACATGCTAAGCCTTGTCTGTACAATGCACAGTATTGGCTTGCCCAATGTGTTGATGATTACCACCACCATGAGGATGCTCAACAGGATTCATTGCCACACCACGAACCTTGGGCCAACAGTTTCTTTTGACCCTATATTTGTGATATGCATTGCCAACTTTGAGCATTGGCTTTTCTGTCCTTCCACCACCAGTAACCTGACCAATCATGGCTATGTAACTACTTGGCACAATCTTTTCAGCTCTAGATGGAAGCTTTACCCTATAAATTGAAACCAATTTCCAAGACTCGTCAAACAAGGCTATTAAAAATCTACAAAATCAAAAATTACACAAATCTGAACATTAAGAGAGAACTTAGATAATTGTTCCAAAACTATTTCCACTACTTTTGGAATAGTTGCATTTATCAGCTCAATGTAACCTTGGAAAAAAAATTAAGCATAGAAATATGCCATAAGTCTCCACAAGGTGTACACCTAGAACTCAAAATGGTTTAAAAATAATTTGGAAAAAGCCACCATCCATAGGACATCACAACAGATGCATCACATGTTTGTTGCTAGCCAAAAAGCAAGATGATAAACAAAAATGATAATGAGTCAAGGGGAACATCAAGAAGCAGTACATTCAAATTAAATTTCAACCAGCTGCTAAATGAGCACAACCCACTTTGACTTGTCATAAGTTCAAAATATTAGAACAAGTACATTTTTATGTTTGTAAAGGTGACAACAATCCAACAATGGATCAAATGTTTCAGATTGAAATGCAATAAAAATGCATTGCAAATGGTAGCAATCAAATTTGAAATTACTCGGCTCATAAAATAATAGTGGAGAAAAGGCAGAAAAAGTGTTCTTGGATTTGATCGGGCTAATGAGAAATATTGTCTAAAAAATTCAACTATATCACCATGTCTTTGGCAACTTCGTTAGCAATACCTTGGCCAACATTATTACATAAATGAAGAGCATTATGGGTAAAAATAAAAACTGATTTGAGGCTTCACTAAGATAGCTTTACAAAGAGAAATGATATATCTTACTAAGACAGGCATATGACCCTGGAGATGGGATAATACCAAAAGCTAAAATAGTTCATACATCTAGACACAATCCACAAAATTCTATTAATGGTGATATCATCTAGGATACCAATAGGCATTGAAAAAATGAGATTAGCAGTGATTGTCTACTATTTTGACTTATTTTAAGAAATGAGTTTCCAATGTGAAGTGTCAACCAAGAATTTTATTACCATTCTATTGATTGTCATTTTCTAAGTCATGACTATCAATTTTGAACCAAATGAGGCCTTCTAATGATTTGTCTTTGGGGGCTCATGATTTTATCAATTGCCTATGATGGAGTTAACGTCTGCTTTTATGACTTCGAGGAACACATAGAATCAACAATAGAAACAAGATAGGATGGCAACTATTAGAGCCAATGGGCCATAGATGCAAAATTAAAGTTAGTGTCTAAGCATGGTTAATGATCTTTTATTTTGTTGCTTCTAATTATATTTATTCAGCTATCAAGGGGGTGTAATTCATGGCATAGCTTTGTATCTCTTTATTGCCTTAAGGTAGATCCTCACATGATTCTTATCTTGGTAGCAGGGTTATGTCAACACCAAAAATTATTTAGAATCCCACTTCTTCATGAAATGTAATGTCTGCAAACTACTATCCCTTGACTTTTCTCTACCATAAAGACAACTCTATGGAACATGTAGAGGGTGTAATTCATGGCTTGGTTGTGTCTAAGAAAATTCATAGTTTGTTCTATCTCCATTTCAGAAATATTGTCTCAAAAATTCAACTATATCATCACGACTTGTTCCCTACCACAGTACCACAAACTATTTCTTTGACCATTGCGAGACTGTGGTATACTAAACATCACTTGAAGCCTTTCACCGTACTACCACACTCCTTTATTGAAACTGTCGTGGGGCCGCGGTATTCAACACTTACATAACATAAACTCCTTATACCACCATACCGCAAGCCTCACTTGAGGTCGTCGCGGGGCTACTGTGTACTATTTTCCTCTGCTCCCTACCGCCATACCACAAGCCTCACTTGAGGCCACCATGGCGGCACATTGTACTATTTTCCTCTGCTCCTTATCGCCATACCACAAGCCTCACTTGAGGCCGCCGCAGGGGCGTGGTGTACTATTTTCCTCTGCTCCTTACCGCATTACCGTCGGTTATTCTCTTGACTGTTGTAGAACTATGGTGAAGTATCATATGCCACTTAAATTTATACCACCAGCCTGCCACTTCATTTTGAGACTACTGCAAGGCTGCGGTAATTGATCCCTGCATACCACAATGCCGCAAGTGCAATCTCTTCATGCTATGGGATAGCGATAACTACTCCCATGTTATCCTTGGTTCCCGTACACTCACCAAGACCTTTTGAGTGACCTGTGGGACTGCGGTGAGAGACAAAAACACATCAATGGTTAAAAATACAAATATCTTTCACATGGACCTAGTATGGGGTGCTTATGAATGACTCCTAGAATAATTTTAAAAGAAATATGGATCCCTAAGATGGATTTATGGAAGGAAATTTGCATGGAATTATAGATTTATCAAATGTTCTTTTATCAAATCTAGGAAGGTATATTTATTGTAGGTTATTTTCCCTATATTATTTATTCTTGGTTTGAACTCCTTGATTTTGTGGTTTTTGTTAGTACCTAGAGCTTTCATATGCAAGACCACCTACAAGGGGCCAAAGGAGTCATCTGGATCATGACTTATGAGCTGGTTAGTATTCATTGAGTGGTATAATGGTGGTTGAATTGTCATAGTCTATACAACTAAGAGATGTACTTGTGTGCTTTGTAGTTTGTTTGTTTAATTTTATGTTGCTTAGAAAAACATCATAAATAGATAGGATGATTTTTTTGTAATTTATTCCTTCAATCACTTGTCATAGGTCCAGTTGGAGGTAGTAGAGCTGGTGGAATGGAGGGTGTACTTATCCACCTCTTTATTCAAGCAAAAATGTTGCAAGTTCCCCTTCAGATCATCAAAGCCTTCTCAAAAGCACCTGCACAAAATTCAATAATGAAGAATTTATGCACAAATTCTCTTTTGAATGATGCACAAAGCCTCCATCACAACACCACACTATTGTTGGGCCTTGCGGTGATGCAGGTGATTCCCGCATCATCGTAAGGCCCAACAACAAACTATGCGGTATTGTAGTGGAGGCTTTGTGCATCATTCAAAAGAGAATTTGTGGATAAATTCTTCATTATTGAATTTTGTGCAGAAATTTTTGTTAAGTCTTTGGTGATCCAAAGTGGAACTTGCAACTACAATATCTGATAAAAATCTACTTCCAAATATGCTTTTGATGGATGTTCATATCCTCATCCAAAGCTCCAATTCACACATAGGCAAGAATGACACTTTCAAAGGTTGAGGAGTTGGGCTTTACACCCACTGGTTGCATTTTCTTAAAATTTTCAAAGGACTTTTTAGAAAAAACTTATTTTAAACATATCCTTTAATCATGACATCCATGATATCACATTTCTTTGAGGCATTTTCTTAGATAGTTTGATTGCCTTGTCTATGCTTCCACATTTTCAGGTATGTCTAGCAGGACACTTGTAACTACAACATATGACAAAAAAATCCTTGTTGTTACGCTTTGATGGATGTCCCTTCATTATTAATGGATATCTGATATAGTGCACATTATTATAGTGCAAGCCTATTTTTTAGATTGTTTCATTTAGCATCACCAATATTCTCCACAAGAACATTGTCCCTGTTTAAAATGATGGAAATGGTTCACATCTCTCAGAACAATTTCTCTTGCAACAATCTTGGAGATGAATTTAGATGCAGTGTGAAAATTAGAACATACTCAAAGGTTCTTAACAACTCTAATGGTTGTACCAGGGGCCATCTTTAACAAACCAAATGCAATTGCTAACTTTTCACTATGGTGGCAGATAAATGATTCTTTTTTCTTCTATTCCACAGCATTAAGTAAAAGTCTTAAATCTAGAAATACCCTACTACCTTCATTTGCCAAGCCAATTTCTCCAATTTTGCATAGCTCTCTCATGTTTGTGGATGTGATCTGTCTCCTACACAAAAAAGCATGTACCATTTTATGCCCTTCAATCCAACTACATGCAGGTATCTTTTTAATTCCTCTATCTTTCATCAATCTCCTTACTATTTGAACCTCACCACACATGCCCACTTCTGCACAAATGTTTTAGAGAAGAACATAAGTTGCAATATTTTTAGGATCCAACTAAAAAAGCAGTGTTGTTGGAATGCTCATCCTATATTCAAATTCTAAATTCTAGGAAATTATATACAGTAAATAGATTGATGGTTGTTTGGATAGTGAAATTATTAGCTTTCTTAGAAATTAACTGAAATATCTTGTCTTGAAATATCTAGAAGGATTATTTTAATTAAAGAGGATTTTGTGGTTATTTTTGTAACAATGATTTTACAGTGCAGCTAGCTTGCTATTTTCATTCAAGATACAATTTATCAAAGTCAAACACATACCAAGAAGATGGTACTCTACTTCAAACCCTCAACTTCACTTAGTTTAGTATGCTTACATGGGGATATTAAGGAAGTTGCTAAACAATTAATATATATCATTTGTTGTTTGTGAAGGAGAATCCTATGAGATCCAATATGGAAGTGGATCAATATCTAGTTTCTTAAGTAAAGATGATGTCATAGTTGGAAAACTTCTTGTGAAACATCAGGTTAGGAATTTTTGGATGTTAAGGCTTCCCAATTACATATCAAAGATCTTTTCTCATCAACTTAATTTGGAATTTATGTATAATTAATGGATTCTTTCATGTTGTAGGTCTTTATTGAGATAACACATGAACCAGGGTTGAAATTTTTTTTTAATCGGTAAGGATGCTTAGAGCATCATAATATATTAGTATTAATAAAAACATTTTTATAGATTACAAAAAAGGCCCTTCCTAGCCAAAAAGATAACATAACAAAGGATTTTAACTAAGAACCCTAAACAAAGCTACAAATCTAAAAGGCCCTTTTTGGCCAAAAAGGAAACTGTGTGGCTTCATGATTGTTGTAATTGATGGCAACAAATTCTATCCCACACATCTACAGAGCACAGTATGACTATACCGGAAGTAAGATTGAAGAATGTTTTGGTACGGTGAACAAGAACAGAGCATGCAGCAAGGTCTGACAATTAGGTCCAGATCTCTCAGAGGATGTATCTTAGCAAAGTGTGGACTTGGGGAAGTCAAGAGAAGTACCATGATTGCTACATTCTAGAGATTGAGCCTCCGGTGATGAAAGAGTGAAAATATATGAGCATCTAAGTGTTGGGTTCCTGACAGGTAGAGTAGACTAAGGAAGAACTAACCGACAGAGCATCAAACTTTAATCCGGATGAGAAATTGATGGTGATCAAGCTTCTTGAGGGATCATTCATGGTTGGCTGACATGATTGATGACTTATATGTCTATATTTTTGATACGCATCACATATTAAGCATGGATTCAGCCGACAGACTAGTATTTAGTAAATATCTTGAGTATTTCAGTTGCCGACTAGAAAGATGTTGAAATCCTTGGTGTGGATATATATACCAGATGGATTTCAGTATGAAGGTGTGTGGTGCATGACATAGAGTGTGAGAAAAGGCAGAGAGAAGTGTAGAAGCAGAAATACAAGTCCGGTATGTGACAGAACAGCAGTACTAAAGCAGAGGAAGAATGAAGTGCAGTAGATCAGTGTATTGAGCCTAACCGGAACTGAACCTCAGCATTTGTGGATGCCTCTCTTTAGTTCAAACATCTGGTTACCTTCTATAACCTGGTAGACAGTGAGTCTCCTGTAGGCAGTGTGCCTCTTGTGAGCAATGTGCTCGGGCAGTGAGCCCTAATTGGCAAGTGCAATTTTGTACTTCTTATTCTTTTAATAGAGAATACAATCTTGGGTTAGTCACCCCATGGTTTTTCCCTTAACAAGGTTTTCCACATAAAAATCCATGTGTTATGTGTGTTGATTACTTTTTTGCTCTCATGATTATGTATGCTTATATGTTTTGATGCTGCACTAATTGATAAAGAAGAAAAGAAAGTTAAATATTTAAGATAACTGATTCACCCCCCCTCTCAGTTATCTACCTTGTTTCCAACAATTGGTATCAGATCCAAGTTCCTCCAAAACAGAGCCTAACAGCTTGAGGAAGATCTGGGAATCTCAATGGATATGTATGGTATGAGGGAACAACTTCAGTCTGCCCTAGATGATCTTGAGCAATCTCACTCTGAAGTTAATAACTTGAGGGAAAGACTCAAACAAGCTGATGATTTCATAAATGAACTAAAAGAAAAACTGAGTATCTCTATGAAAAAGAGAAAGGAACTACTTCAACAGTTAGCAAGTCAAAGTGAAGCAAATAATACTAATAAAGATCTGAATAAGAAAAACAACCTATGTGAGAAGCTATCAAAAGAGGTCATTATGGTAAGACATGAAATGGAATCAAGCGTTATGAGATTCACCCAAGAGATTGAAGAGAAACAAATTGAAGATAATCTAAAACAATCTCTCAAGGAGAAGTCAAAAGACTGCCACAAAATGGATAGAATAATCAAGCATCTGGAATCTGATCTTGAAGAAGCTAGAGATAATGAAGAACAACTTGAGAATCAAATAGACACTCTTAAAAGGGATCTTCAAATAGCAAATGAATACAAAGAGAAATTCAAGATAAGCTCTGCTCAACTTGAATCTCTTCTTGAAAGCCAAAAGTGGGTAGATGACAAGCATGGTTTGGGTTATGAGAAAGGTGAAAGCTCTAGATCTGGTCAGAAGAACTCTGGATTAGGAAATCAAAGAAACAGGTCTAGAAGACCTCCAATAAGGCAACCAAATGCTCAAAGATATCCATCCTTCAATGGATACTGCTACAATTGCAACAACTTTAGTCATAAAGCAACTCAGTACAGAAGAAGAATGAATCAGACTAATTCATCCTTCATCGGACAGTGTTTCAACTGCAAAAGGTATGGTCACAAATCTCATGAATGTAGAAATATGCAAATAAACAATTCATTCAATGGTAGATGCTTTGCATGCAATAGAATGGGACATATGGCTAATCAATGTAGATCAAGAGGATATTAGTCAAAGATGCAAAGAAATTTTATTTGCTACAACTGCAATAGATCCGGTCATATTGCCAAATTCTGCAGAAGTAAGAATCAAAATAAAAAGGGTCTGGTGCATCATAATCAAAATCAAGACAAAGGAAAAAGAAAAGTGAATGCAGATGAAGTTCAAAGGGAGATGGACAAGAATTGGGTGAAGAGAAGTACATAAAATGTTGGGGATGGATCCGCACCAGAATCTGGTGTTGATATTCCTTCCGGAAACTAAATAGATGAGCTCTAGCTCAGGGGGAGTCACAAAGGAAAATAAATTCCCCCAGCCAGTCAATTGGTGCCTAAAATTGGCACATGGAGTGTTGCGGATTAAAGAGTTCACAAAGAGATATCTAAATAACCCTTGGTAAAAATATGAAAGATCCGCAAGGAGATTTGAAGAGTCTAATCATCCAAGATTGATCCAGTTTGACAGCCTTTCGGTAAAAGCAGAATTTTCACAGTTAGATCTGGTATGATTCAAAATTGAAATATCTTGATTTGCGGATAAATGGCATGATTGGAGGAAGGGAGATACATTGTAAATTATCACTAAGAATAATTCTAAGTGCATCTCAGTGATTATGAAGAATCTCTCTCAAAACAAGGTCAGAACAAGGGAACCGGAATGACTTAAGGTGTGCATTTATTGCAATATGAAATTAGCGTTTGCATAGAAATATAAGGGTTCTTTTATTCATCACTTGCACATTTGCATTCAAAAAGAAGAAAGGAAGAGCTTTGTAGCAAGATTGCTACAACCCTCTCAAAGATCAACTGCAGAATCTGATTCAACCAACAATCTTTTTGGCGCATATTGTGAACCTTAGAAGCATGAAAAGGTATTTCAATTTCTAAATATCTCTCTTTAAATCTTTTGCAAAGATGGCTACTCCTATGGTTGTTAAGATCACTAATAAGCCATGCCCAAAGTTCAAGAAACACCCCTATAAATCCCTAGAAGTTGATCCCTTAGGCGCCTTTTCTAGCATTCCGCATGGGGTTCTACACGTAGAAGATGTTAGGGTATACATCGATGAAAATATTGAGAAATTTGGAGAATCAAAGTTGATGGATATCTACCATAAACAACTAATAGATGAATCCTTTAAACTCAAACCTCAATACAAGGCCATCCAGGACAAGTATTTTAGACATTGCATTCACTTCCCTTGTTTTACAGAAGATGAATGGGTCCAATATGTTCTTAGCAGAATACATGACAACTTCATGTGGCTGTTGAAGCCCTTCAAGATAACAAAGGATGTAATTAGGGCAGTAACTAGTTTGCACTCATCCGGTGGGTTGCCTGCTCTTAAATCGGTCAAGAACCAAACAATAAGTGAGGCTACCGGATCAAAGTTTGACAAGAGAGCAATGACATTAGAAGACATCACAGATCCGGATATCAAATTTGCCTCTATGATAATTGGTTATAAAATCTATCACTCTAGCAGGGAGAATTCAATGTCCAGACTTGCAATTTATACTGCATATCAAATGCTAAGGGAAAATGCAGACTATGATCTATGCGAGCTTCTCCTGAGCCAACTGCTAGAAAATCTGTAAAAGATCAAGAAGGACAAGAAGAACTCATTCAAGTATGGTGGGCTAATACTGTGTTTATTCTTCTGCTATATGAATGAGCTACCTAGATCAAGTGGCTGGGTATGGAAAAATGACAGATCGGTTGCCATACAAATTAGAGATTATATGTATGGGCTTGGTGATGCCAAGGCTCAAAGTACAGCACTCTAGGGATACTTCAAGAACTTCCAAAGTACAATGCAGGCCAGAGAAAGAATTCCCCAATCTATAGTTGAAAAATATAAGGATATAGTGTGTTTCATGGTAGACACTGATCAATGCCTAATGGAAGCAGTGGAGCCCAAAACAGTCTGGATTATGCCAATGGGCTATGAGTTAGATGAGAAAATCTTGTAACTACATGTCCAACACATGCTGAATCAGCCTAAGGACCCTGAGGCAGAAAGGTTTGGAACCTTTCAAGAATTGAGTGTAAAAATACATGTTGAACTAAGACAACCAGAGATGAAAAGAAAAGTGAGAAGGGAAGTAGAGGAAATTGCGAAGAAATATGGCATATCAAAGGAGGCAGTTGATGCAAATAGAGAGAAAGGAGAAAGAGCAGAGAAAGAGAGACAAGAAGCAGAAAAAGAAAGTGATCCAGTGCAAGCCCCCTCTCGAACTAGATCTTCCAAGAGCTCTGCACGTGCCACTTCTAAGAGCTCAAGATCCTCCAAACCGGAATCCAAGACATCTGGTAAGGGAGAAAAGAGAACAAAAACCAAGGCCACAAGGTTCTATATAAGCCAAAAGGATGATGAAGAAACAGAGACCGATGAGAAAGTTAAGAAAATGAGGAAGAAGAAGAAAACATCAAGTGAATCCTCTACCAATGTAAACAAAGAAGAAGAGGCAGAAGAATTTGTTGAAAGGCCTACTCTCTCTATTGATGATATCATCAAGGCAATCACATTGGATGGGAACCTGCAACCAGTCACTAAATTTTATGATGAATATAGTGATGCTGAAAAGAAAATCTTGGAAGATGCTATAGTTAGGTACCTAAACATCTATAATAAAGCATTCATTGAAATTATCTCTCTAATTCCCAAAAGTCAAGAGAAGGAACTTGAGCTAAGAAAGGAGAATGCTAAGGCAAAGGACCTTGAGATCTAGGAATAGATTGCAATTCAACTTTATCCTTCCATTACTCCAAAACAAATGACCATGATCTTCAAGGACTGGAAGGATGAGTTCCTGTTGGTCATGATGTTAGTCATAAACAAGCATAGAATAAAGTACACATTAACCTTTATTCATCTTGAAAGATAGGATGAATTCAGAGAATTCATGATCCCAAGTCTCTGGTGATTAGGTCTTAATCGTCTGACGTTACTCAAAGGTTGATGTGTGTTGTTATTTCCATTTTGGGGCCTTACGTTGAGTTCATCATCATGACATTGTTTCTGCAAAGATTCTTCACAGAGAGATCATTTTATACAGTTGTTTGATCAAATGATGTAGTTATACTTAAATATTTGCATGATATTCATCAATTATACATGCTTTAGCTTCAAATATGCTAAATATTTTCAATTATCTACAAGATGTCCACATATTTGTATTATTTGCTTAAGATTATCAGTTATTTGCAATTATGATAGTGAAATGTTCTGAAATTTAAAAGAAATTGAAAGAAATGCTTCAAATTAATGTTGAACCTTTAGCTATTGAACCACATGTACATCAGATACAGTCATGAAGAGAAGAAAACCAAACCATATGTTCACCAGGACATTCCACAGCTAGATACAGTTGATGCTAACTTCAAAGGAATTATATGAAAACAACATATGCAAGTAGACATGCACTCCAAGGGACGCAGCAAATCACAACATATATCCAGAATTCACACACTGATTACTCAAGATTTACTATGAATTGTAATCAACACAGTCTTCTCATTCATTAAGTATGCAAAGATATAAATGTATACAAAAAGCTTTGAAATGAGCCCTGAATATTTCAGCAGACATATTTCAATTAAGTTTCGAATATAGAAATGAGGCATTCCAGCACCTTTTATAGAACAAGGTGAGGAATCTGTTATAAAAAGATCTCAGATCTTGATTTGTCTATGAATATCTACAGTCAGTATTTTCCTTTGACTTTGTCAACTTTATCAAAATGGCACAAGTTGCCAGCTGGCAACTATCTAAAATACTTATCTTCACTAAGTATCAGATGCTGATATTTACTTTATGATGCATCATCATCTACTTTATCTGACTCATGTGCTCCATCATCAGGTGCATCACTTTCTGAACTTTCATCATCCTGATGATGATGACCCTGTATATGAGGCTGCATGATGATTCGGACCTGTTCATACAATTGCACGATTTTATCTATTTCTCCACCATCCTGGGTCTTTACTTTGATGATGGCGTGCTTATGTGCTTGATATTTATTTCTGATGTTGTCCAACTTATTTTTCTTGTTGTGCAGCATCTCATTATAATGTTCCATTTTCATCTTGGTCCTCACCAGTCTATCCATGATTTCTTCTGTCAGTTGGCCTAATGGATCATCGGCAACAAATTAGAAGTTGTTGTGTAGAGCTTGGATTGCAAACTCCTCATCTTGATTTTCTACCTTTCCTTCCTCTTTCCCTTCCAACACTTCCAAAATTTCTGCCTCAAAAGACATCATATCATGTAATTTTATGCTGATCTCTCTCAATTTATTGTTGCATCTTTTGAGGACATCACATTCAAATTGAATGTCCTTATACCATATATCAACCAATAATGCAGTGTTATTATTCAGCACCCCCTTGTTGATGAGCAATTGAGGATTTATCCTCTTTATTTCTCCCAGGATATCTAATATCTTTTCCAATTGGAAAGACCTTTTACCTGCCTGCATTTGTAACTTGTCTACTTTTTGCCTGGACTCACTGAGAGTACCCCACCTCTTCAAAGAGGCCTTCACTACTTCCTCTGCAGTATCAAATGTGGAACACATCCACTTTCTCAATATGGAGGACTCATGTTTCATGAGATCCAATTTATTCACCTCCTCTTGGGAAATAGCAGTCAATGGGATTGCATGATCAGTGGAACTATCCTCAAGATTAGTTAACCTGCCTATATATGCATGCAACTGAGCAATGTGCTCTTTGTGTTGCTTATTTTTCTCTTTTTCCTTCTTAACTTTCTGAATTAAAGAATCAATGATGTCTTTACCTTCCTGACCCTCCTGGTCTTCATTTGCAAACCCCAGGTCAACTGTATTAATCTGGAATTCTTCCAGAGTAATTTTACCTTTCTCTTTATCTACAGTAGGAATTGCAATTTATGCAGTCCTTCTTCCAGTTGTGGGATCCCTTTTAATGGCCGAAGTCATTCTGGCCTTCCTCTTTGGTTTTATTATATTTTTAGAAAACAAGGTAGATACATCAAATGCTTGAATCACAAATCTACTTCTGTGTTTACCTCTTTTTCCAACCATGGAGGTACCTGATCATGTTTCCCAGCATCATCATGACGTTCACCTTGATCTCCTGTATCTGTCAGCATATGTGAGGGAGAAGGTGATTTCCTCATTTCTTCTTCATGATGCTCACTTTGAGGGTGATCCTGTGGTACATCCTCCTGGTGAGGAACTTCTTTTTCTAGAGGAGCATCATCTTGAGGTGGAGGATCTTGTGATGCGTCCATATGATGATCATGATGAGCATAATCCTTCTCCATCATCACCTCATCCACTTTTGACTTTTCCTCCTATTGAGGCATATTTATAGCGGTGGTTATTGTGGAATCCTCCTTAGGTGCTGGTGTTTGTTCTGAAACCACTATCTGTTTTGCACTTGTGCTACTTACTTCCTGAACATTGGAAGTGGGATCTTCTACTACATCCTTCTCACCAGCCTTCTTTTCCTGAACCTCTACTATAGCAGGCTTCGTTGATGCATCTTGTTGGCTTTGTTGACTTATTTCTGAAGCATGGCCTTTTGGTTCTGCCATCTTCACTTCTTCTATATGTTGCCCTTTGTCAAGTGTACCTACTGGATGCTCAGGACTTGCATCCTGTTTACCTGTCAAATCTACCACTATAGGACTTGTCACCTGTGCAATTAGTGTGTCCAGCCCTATTTCTTAGGCTATCTTCTCTAGACTCTTTTCTTTTTCTGTTTCCACTTGCTTTATCTCCTCCAATATTGTTTGAATTGTTGGAGTCTTGTGAGGGGTCATGTGTGTACCTGTAGCAAGGGTCTCCATCTTTTGTGAAGCTACTTCCTTCACAACCTCATCATCAGATAGGTTAATTGTCTCCTCTAATGAGATATGACCTCCCTCTGATACCTTGGAGGCTTCTTTCATCTGTTCTTCTGCAAGTTCACTTTTGAACTTCACAATGGTAGGAAGTGGAATATTGTGCCAAAATTCCTTGTGCACAACTTTGCTACCTACCCCTTTCACTAGTGTAGGGGATTGCTTTATTTCACCCCTCATGGAGGTTCTTGGTCTCTTAGGTGGGGTAGCTACCACCATCTATGGGGCTCTTCTCTTCCTCCATAAAGATATCCTCTTCTATTGGTTTTCGTGAGGATTGACCCTCCTCTTGGGTCTCAGTAATTACTACCCCTAATGGCCGATCTTTCTTGGACTTCTGTTTCCTTGTCCGCGGAGGTGATACTGATCCTGATGATGTTGCCTCCTCAGCTAGAAATACTGCCCTTTCTATAATCACCCCCTTGGGTTCACTATCAATTTTCTTACCCCTAGGGGGTCTTTTACTTTGTTGTTGTTGTGGAGGCAGTCTGTCTCCTTTTGATTTTCTCTTTTCAGTTATAAGATCATATTCCTCATCAGGAATATCCTGCCCTTTCTTCTTGTTGTCCATAGTAATGGCAACACCCTTCTTCTTCAATGCCTCAATCTGTTCATCAACCCAAGCTTGGGTTAGCTGTAGTGTCCTGGCAATGAAAGGATCCAAAGAAATATCCTCTTGTATAGTCAGGTCAGGTGCAGATATGGTATCATTATATATTTTCTTTTCTTCATATTCATCTACCATTATTCTGCCATCATCCTTTTTCAACTGTTGACGAATGGGGATGTTGGTAATTATTTATGTCTAGGGTTTTAAACTTGAATGTTTGCTAATTTTCTCCTTCAAACCCTAAAATTTCTGTGTTGTGGGATCTTGTTCTGTTGCTGAATTGCTGTCGGCCCCTAAAAAATGATAAAATGAGTCGTATACATTCCTGAATGCATACCTAGCTACGGTTTCCTGTGTCTTAAATGTTTCTAAGTGTGGCTAGAAGGGTCAATTTGTGCCACAGCTGTGAGACCACCAAGGGTTAAGCCCCAATTTAGAACCACGCTGTTGCTTATGCTTCCCACGGAACTTGACATGTGTCAATATCCGCTTGTATTTCATGACCCTTTAAGTGTTTCCTTTGTGTTTCAAGCTGCTCGCTGCGGATGGCGCCACGTGTCAGCTTCCACCAAAGTTTTGATAAAGTTTCTAAATGTTTCTGAGAGTGGCGCAGAAGGCACCATGTGGAGGCACCCGAAAGACCCTAAAGGTTTCATAGCTTTTGCCAGTGTTTCGAAGATCCTTAATGTTTCGAAGATCCTGCTACAAAGCGTGACAAGTGTCGGCGTCCGCGTTACGTTTCATATTTGTTTTGGTGCTAGGTGAAGATGGGAGTGGGTCCCAGTGAAGATTCTCATGTGACATGAATGTTTCTGACACAGTTTCTAGTTACTTCGCGTGGAAAGTGTCGCGTGTCACTTGCGGAGGCATGGTTCTAAAAGTTTCTAAGTCGCAATGGAAGCTGCCACGTGCCCTTGGTTGTGACTGCGGAAGCTGACACGTGTCAGCCTCTGCATAGTTTCTATTTGTTTCATAGTGTGGCACAGACGAGGCGGGTCCCAGTTAACAGTTGCTACCGTGGATGGTGCCAAGTGGCAACTTCTGCCTGAGTTTCAAAAGCCCCTCTTCTCTAATGTTTCTGCAAGCGCGGAAGGTGCCAA
The DNA here is from genome assembly GCA_027924645.1 of Cunninghamia lanceolata. Taxonomy (NCBI): domain Eukaryota; kingdom Viridiplantae; phylum Streptophyta; class Pinopsida; order Cupressales; family Cupressaceae; genus Cunninghamia; species Cunninghamia lanceolata. Next base: position 2,496,266 of record BSBN01000609.1, read on the forward strand.
GAGTCGAACTGTGGGGGCATTCTTTATTTGTTTCAACGGGCGCGCGGAATGCACCATCTGTCCCTTATGCTTCCCGCAGAGCATGACACGTGTTAGCTTCCGCGGGACTTTTCTTTATGTTGCATTGTTAAACGAAACGTTGAGGTGGGCCCCAGCATATGTATCAAATGTGTCAGAGGGTGACGCATGGCAGAGGATCCCAGAACTTAGGGATTGTTTCTCTTAAGTTTCTATATGTTTCAAGGTTAACGCAGAACCCGCCATGTGTCAGCTTCTGCCAAGTTTCAATGGGTCCCTTTTATGTCCCTCAACAGTGAGGCAGAACCTGCCACCTGTCAGCTTCCGCATATGTTTCCACTAAAGAGTCTCTAACATTTCAAGTGTGCCACGGAAGGGGCCACATGTCTGTTTCTGCACCAGTTTCTAGGAGGGGCTTCTAGGTGGGAAAGATAGAGGAAGAGGGAAGTCAACAGTTGAATCTTCAAGTGTCTACGTGGCACGTGTTTATTGGCATCGGCCTTGCAGCGCGATTTAAGCCATGAGTCTCGGCAGGAAGAAAGGTTTTAACTGCTACACTTAAGCAAATAGTTTCTTCTGTGACCCTGTGTTTGCATCTTGGCAGGAGTGGTTTGCAAGGCACGCAACTGCTGCATCCCGATGCTACGCACTGGTATGCCATTAATGGTGAAATTGCATAGAGGTATGGGTCAAAAGGACATGCCAGCTACTCAATTTAGACAGAAAATCATGACAAGGCGTTGCAGATCAAGATCTCACCTGCCCTTTCCTTCCTATCTGTGTGGTTGCATTAAATGTTTCTGGCGCCCCCTGGCAGTGCATTATATCTGGTCATATCTTTGGGGGGTTACCCTACAATTAATGTTAGGAGGGTGCATCTTCCTGCTATTTAAGGACTGTGTGACCCATTTTAGAGGTTGTTGAAAGTGGGACATTTTCTGGCTCTGTAATATAATACAACTGACCTGGTTGCTCTGTGCAGTGGATTTTGTGAGTTTATGAGTCTCATGTCTTATGTTTTGTGCATAAATTCATTAGTTTCATGCTGATTTAGATGAGTAATGTTATATTGCATGTGTTTTGTTGTTTGTCTCCTGTATTGAATATGCTTTCCTTTTGAATTTGGATATCTAAGGGGTGTCTTGGGTTCTAGGATATAGGTTTACTATATTGAATGCTTGATCTCTTAACTTCTGTTCAAGGGATAGATTAAACTATTTTCAGGTCAAGTATTGAGGAAAGTATATTGCAGTAAGGATATCATAAGTAGAGATGTATAAACACTCTGTTCTGGGATATATTTGTAAGGCAAATATGATGAAATCCCCTTGAAATCCAGTCTTGTTATGTTTATGCTAAACATTTGCATGTGTATGTCTACCGACTCCAAGCCCTAGATAGGCACCAATCTAGCTCTGTGTTGAGGTTATACACCAGGTCCAGCTCTGCATCCAAACACAACATCAAAATCAAACTCCAAAACAACCATTAGGACAGTAGAATTAGTTTTAGGATCCCAAGTCCTCTATCTACAACTGAAAATAGGCCCAAAGCTAGCCCCTTTGCTCTTATCTTGCAGTTTTGGTCTACTTACAGGAGGACTTATCTGCTTCATGTCAACATCCCAGCCTTTGTATGCATATTCTCATGGATGTTGAGTAGGGAATACCCCCTAGGTTTTGCAGAGCCTAAAGAAGAAGAGGAGATAAAAATAGAGTCTATCTCCTATACTGTTGGCCCCTGGCCCAGAGATCTTGTTGATCATTGATGGCTACCTTGTAGGGAAATCTGGGAGTAAGCATCCAGTCTGGGAAAAAACCAACAGAAATTGGCGACTCTACTGGGGAACTTGTGAAAGAACCCTAATTTTTAAAAGAAAACAGTTCCTAGTTATATATGGTGACTCTGAAGTAATCTCCTAACCAGTCAAAGTGAAATTTATATGCAAGGGAGAAGATCCCAACGTAATCCTCTGTCTGAAGAACTACCCATAAAAATGATGTATAGAAAAAAGGGGACTGTTCTAGCCAGTCAGGAGGGTTCCCCCAGAAGTGATAATGTTTAAGACAACCCTGGATCTTCAAAGAGGACAATACCTTATTTTTCAAACACTGAGGCTGAAATCTAGAATGTGTATGAAAGACAGCAGGGTAATGGTTTGAGAATAAGGTCAGAAGTGTTCCAAGAATGCCCTTTCTTGGATCCTAGTGATAGATTTGAGGAGACTGAATCCCCAAGAGATTCTGAAGATGATCAGAATATAATGAAACTGTCCTCTTCTATGCCTAGAGAGGAACAATTAGCTAAAGAAATCAAAAGTTTAAGAGCAGAAGTAGAATATCTGCAAGCCATGAAAATCAAAGATGACATGAGACAGAAAGTGCAAGCTCTGAGAACTGCCCAGAATGATTCAATTCCTACCCTCCAAAATGCAAATATGCAGAGAAATCAACAAAGAAATGAGGTACAACATCAGCGTATGATCAAAGACAGAATGTAAATGATGCAAGAGCTCCATTAAATAATGTGAGATAGCATAATGTTGATAGAAATGTTAATGCAAATCAGTTTGGTAGACAACCTATGCAACTAGATAGATTTAGACAGCTTGTTTTTGATGGTATCCCTGGTTATCCTAACCCCATTGACAAGCATGTAAGGCTTCAAGTGCCAAAATTTCTAGGAAATAATACTGTGTTAGGGGAGGATCATTTGAAGGCTTTCCAAAATGTCATGGATAACTTTGAGGTTGAGCATGAGGATGTCTTTATGAAGTCATTCATGCAATCTTTGGTTGATGAAGCTAGAGAATGGTACAAGAATCTGCCTGATCGGAGCATTTCATCATGGGATGATTTCAAAAGGATGTTTAAGGAGCAATATGGTGACAAAACTAACCCTAGCTTTTTTGTAAATGAGTTCACTAGTATCACTAAAGGGTCAAATGAGTAGGTTGCAAATTTTAATGCAAGATTTACTAAAGTGTTGAACAAATTGCCACATCACATGAGGCCAAATGAACCAATGTGCATAATATTATATATTAATGCTTTTGATGCCAAAACAACATATGGGTTAAGAGATAAGGGTCCTGCTACTCTCAGGGATGCTTTCAAGATAGCAATAAATATTGAGAATAACAGGAAAGCATTAGGCAAGATAAACAGAAGGGATGATGTGAAAATTCTGTAGAATCCAAACAAACCTCAAAACACTCAAGGTAGTACATCTGCCCCTGAAGATAAAATAGACAAATTAGCAAATGTTGTTAAGGATCTAAGCTATAGACTGGCTAGGAATGAAAAAGGAATAGGTCCTGATAGGCAAGCTTATCAAAGACAGGAAAAGAGACCATCATTGCATGATATGCCATATAATACCAATTGGCATAATGGTAGGCCTGTATTGCAACATAACAACACAAATCAAAGAGCTCAACATACCAAGGAAACTCCTGATCCGTTGAAGAAGACTGTAAATATTGCTAATGATACTCCATGGTGCATAATCTGTCAGATGCCACATTCGCAGTCCCAATGCATGATTGCTCAGTCTTTGTATGATAATGCTGTGTCCTATAATGAATGCAATGAGCCACATTATGTACAGGATGATGATGTTAATATGATGTCCATAAGTAGGGAGCATCCTTCTCATGATGTAGATGAGAGTATAGATAATGAGATTCAGGCCTGTCAACAAGTTTTCTATGATGAAGATAATGAAGATAGCTATGCATTTGCTCAGAATTCACACAGTTTCTTGAGTAACCTGCAGAGACCTTCTGATGAAGAGATTAGGGCTCTCACAGCTGCAGTAGTGGCCCAGGTCAAGAGCAACTATAACCTTAGAGGCAAAGCTCAAGTAAGTAACTCACACCAACCAGAGAGTACTTTCACAAGTCAGCCAGTGCATAGTCATAAATGGGTTGAACTGCAAAAGAAATAGTGGGGCAACAACAAGCAAAATTTTAAGCAGAAAATAGGTCATGATTCTCAAAGACCAGAAAATATATTTCCCCATGTTGAAGATCAAAACAAGAGTTCCCAAATCAGAAATGATTATTAGGGGACTACGAAGATAAAAGTTGGATCATCTCAGGATAAAAACAAAGCCACAACACAATCTACAATTGTGGTAGAAGATTATGCTCCCTTTGATATAGCTCAAGTCCTCTCTCAAGTAAAAGTCTCTGTTCCACTAATGGAGCTGATGAAAGTTGAAGAATTCAGAAATAAGACTGTATCCTTGATTTCAGGAGTACCATGTCAAGCCAAGCAGAATATTGAGACTCAGGATAAGAAACAAGCTATGTGCATTGAAGAGGATGAAATTCTTGAGGTATATCTAGGGATGACCAAGACAAAATGCCCTTCATAGGTTGAACCATTTTATGTCTCCCTGGTTATCAATGGAAAAGTGATTAGAAATTGTATGCTTGACTCAGGAGCATCAACAAACATCATGCCTTTAGTCATTATGCAACAAGCAGGATTAAAAATAGACAAGGCATGTGGAAAATGCTATGCCATGGATGCTAGAGAGGTACCAATCATTGGAATCATAAAGGATGTGGATTTCAGACTGTAGCATACCCTAAAAAGACCTACAAAATGAATATAATAGTGGTTGACATAAAGCCACAATATGGTATGCTGTTATCAAGGAGATGGGCAGCATTGATTGGTGGAAGTATGCAGCTAGACCTATCATATGCCATGATTCCAATGAATTGATCAGAGAAGAAAGATCATCAGAGACAGTGGAAAATCAAGAATCAGAAGAACAGATATGCTTTGTGAACACTGACTGTGATAACTTCAGGGTTATCTCAGATAATAAAGAGGATAAGGAGAAACATGTTTGCATTAAAGAGCTGAACCAGCGGGGTCTATGGACCATGTATTTTCATGGAGCTTGTGTAAAGGAAGGCTCTAGAGCTGGAGTTGTATTCCTATCTCCAACTGGTAAGCTTCTAAAAATTTCTTTCTTGCTGAAGTTTGCCTATACAAATAACATTACAGAGTATGAAGCCTTACTCTTAGGCTTAAATATAGCTCTTAAACATGGAATCAAGATGCTAAGGGTATTTGGGGATTCTGAGTTAATTGTATCCCAAGTTAGAGATAGGTATGCCTCAAAGAACAAGAGATTAAACCAATATAAGCATGCTGTTTGGGATACAATTGAATTATTTGATGCATTTTCAATAGGCTAGGTAGAGAGATCAAAAAATGTCATGGCTGATTTCTTAGCTAATGTAGCAATAAGACCAGATGATATCACTTTGTCTGGTGTTACAAATGTTGAAGTTAAAATCAGACCTGCAGTACCAGAAAACATATGCAGTTGGCAAGTTTTTGATGATGACAAGGACTTGTTAAGATTTTTGCACTGCATAGATGAATATGAGAACCAAAAAATTGATTTTCAAAACTTTGTAGAAATTGTAGATGGAAAAGAAACTCTTATGGGGAAAGAAGTAATTCAGCTGAAGATTAACAAAATCCCTAGAGGGTTGGTAGCTTTAGAAAGAGCTTTTGACAATAGAGACCAATTGGTCACAAAGACATCTCCAACAAATAAAGATGATTTAGAAGAGATAAATTTGGGGACATCTCAGGCCCCCAAGAAGGTATACATTGGCAAACAGCTCAAACCACACATTAGGAGTATGCTGATTGCATTACTGAAAAAGTATAAGCATGTTTTTGCTTGGTCATATGAGGACCTAAAGGCCTATAGAGAGGATTTATTCCAGCATGAGATCCCATTGAAGCCTGGAGATAAGCCATTTAGATAGAAGCAAAGGCCTATTAATCCTACCTTGGCTCCAAAAATGCAGGAAGAACTCAAGAAGCTTAGGGAGGCTGGAATAATTGTGCCAATCAGACATTCAACCTGGGTGTCTAACCTTGTCCCAGTCAGGAAAAAGAATGGTGACATTAGGCTTTGTGTTGATTTTAGAAATTTGAATGTATCCTCCTTAAAGGATAATTACCCATTGCCTAATATGGAAGCTATGTTGCAGAAAGTGACTGGTTGTGAACTCCTATCCATGATGGATGGATTCTCAGGTTACAATCAGGTGAAGGTAAAGGAATCAGAACAATACAAGACTGCTTTCACCACTCCATGGGGAACCTATGTGTATGTGAGAATGCCATTTGGACTAACAAATGCAGGTGCTACATTTCAAAGAGCAATGGATGTTGCTTTTGCAGGGTTGATTGACTCAATTCTGGCTGTTTACCAAGATGATCTGACTACCTATTCTAAGAAGGAAGAGCAACATTGTATGCACTTGGAGTAGATTTTCATTAGAGCACTGGAGTATGGCATCTCTCTTAATCCCAAGAATGTGCTTTTGGTGTAGTTGAAGGAAAACTCTTGGGCCACATTGTTTCCAAAGATGGAGTTAGGATTGATCCTGAAAGAGTAGCTGCAATTGACAGGATCCAGATGCCAAAAATAGTGAAAGGAGTCCAGTCCTTCTTTGGACAAATTAACTTTGTTAGAAGATTTGTTCCCAACTTTGAAGAAACCACAAGGAACATTTCTAAAATGCTGAAGAAGGGTGAAACTGTCAAATGGGAGGATGAAGCAACTGAATCATTCCAGAACATAAAAGAGGCTATAAAGATGGCTCCTGTGCTAAAATCTCCTGATTTTTCCAAGCCATTTCAATTGTTTTCATTTGCTTCTTTCCATACTGTTGCTGCATGTTTACTACAAAAAAATGAAGATGGATTGGAGCAACCCATTGCTTTCTTCAGTATGTCCCTACAGGCTTCTGAATTAAAGTATGACATCATGGAAAAGTAGGCATATGCACTAGTCAGAGCAGTCAAGAGTTTCAGGCCATATCTGGTAGGATCCCAGATAGTTGCATATGTGCCTCATGCAGCAATCAAGGACATCTTCACTCAGCAGGAAGTGACTAGAAGAAGGTGCAGATGGATAAACAAACTACAGGAGTTCAATATAGAGATGCAAATTACCAAATTGGTAAGAGGACAAGGGTTAGCCAAGATGATGGCACAGTCAAACTTGGAAGCATGCCAAGTCAATGCAGTCCAGAATGAGAATGTCAATGTATCAAAATCTGAATGGTATAAGGACATCATATATTACTTGCAAAATCTAAATTGTCCTTCCCATTTCAGTGACAGTCAAAAGAAGACCTTAAAACTACATGCAATCAGGTATGTTATTGTTCAAGGTGAGTTGTACTGGAAGAACCCTAATGGTGTGTTGCTGAGATGTGTGGATGAAGATGAAGCTAACAATGTTTTGAATGACATGCATAAGGGATTGTGTGGTGGACATTATACTGCCCAAACAACAACTCATAAGATCCTTAGGGCAGGATATTGGTGGCCCACTGTCTTTTCAAATGCACAAAGGCTGGTACAGAAATGTGACCCTTGCCAAAGATTCTCAGGAAAGTTAAGATATGAAGGAGCATTGCCCCTTAGAACTGTAACTGTGGATGCTCCATTTCAACAATGGGGAATTGACTTCATAGGGGAAATTGTAGAGAAATCAAGTGGGGGACATAGTTGGATTTTGGTAGCTACTGATTACTTCACCAAATGGATTGAGGCTATTCCAACTAAAAGAGCTACAAGTAAGATAGTGATGGATTTTATCCTAGAGAATATAATCATCAGGTTTGGAACACCATTCAAGATAGTCACAGATAATGCTATGTGCTTCAGATCTGGCGAATTTGTTGATTTTTGCAACAAGTATGGGATAAATTTATCATATGCATCACCATACCACCCACAAGGAAATGGTCAAGCAGAGTCAAGTAACAAAAGCCTAATGAAAATCATCAAGAGAATACTGGATAAAAATAAGAAATCCTGGGATTCAAAATTGAAGTTGGCATTATGGGCTGATAGGGTGACAGTGAAAAGAGCCACTGGAAGGTCACCTTATGAATTAGTGTATGGTGCAGTAGCTAGATTGGCTGTGAATAACCTCCTACCAGTTTACAAGTTCATACAAGAAAATGATGGGGAGGTTAATGATTCAATGACTGAAAGGATCAATCAACTAGTTGAGCTAGATGAAATTAGGGTAGAGGCACAAAAAATAAACATCAAGAAACAACAAAAGATGAAGTACCTGTTTGATAAAAGGGTTACAGAGAGAGGTTTTCAGATAGGTGATATGGTCCTTATGTGGAATGCAAGGAACCAAGATAAGGGTAAACATGACAAATTTGAACCCTTGTGGATAGGCCCATACCAAATTAGCAATATCTATGGAGGAGACTCCTACTTTCTCCAAACCCTAAGTGGTGAATTAATGGAATTGCCGGTGCACAACAAATTCCTTAAAGAATTTTTCACATAAATGAGTAACTTGTGTGCACAATGTAAAATAGTTGTAAATATTTTGTACATACCTTGTGTGGCCGATCGTGTTTTGAGTTTTGGGTTTTGTCTGGTCTGCCCGGAGTTGTCTGGTCCTCGCTGCAGTCTTGCGCCTGTACATCCCCAATCAGAGCCTATGTTGGTAATTATTTATGTCTAGGGTTTTAAACTTGAATGTTTGCTAATTTTCTCCTTCAAACCCTAAAATTTCTGAGTTGCGGGATCTTGTTTTGTTGTTGAATCATTGTCGGCCCCTGAAAAATGATAAAATGAGTCGTATGCATTCCTGAATGCATACCTAGCTATGGTTTCCTGTGTCTTAAATGTTTCTAAGTGTGGCTAGAAGGGTCAATTTGTGCCACAGCCGCGGGACCACCAAGGGTTAAGCCCCAGTTTAGAACCACACTGTTGCTTATGCTTCCCGCAGAACTCAACATGTGTCAATATCCGCTTGTGTTTCATGAACCTTTAAGTGTTTCCTTTGTGTTTCAAGCTGCTCACTGCGGATGGCACCATGTGTCAGCTTCTGCCGAAGTTTCGATAGAGTTTCTAAATGTTTCTAAGATTAGCGCGAAAGGCACCACGTGGAGGCACCCGGAAGACCCTAAAGGTTTCACAGCTTCCGCCAGTGTTTCGAAGATCCTTAGTGTTTCTCAAGGTTGCTATGGAGCGTGACAAGTGTCAGCGTCCACGTTACATTTCATATTTGTTTCGGTGCTAAGTGAAGATGGGGGTGGGTCCTAGTGAAGATTCTCATGTGACATGAATGTTTCCAACACAGTTTCTAGTTACTTCGCGCAGAAAGTGTTGTGTGTCACTTGCAGAGGCATGGTTCTAAAAGTTTCTAAGTTGCAGTGGAAGATGCCACGTGCCCCTAGTTGTGACTATGGAAGCTGACACATGTCAGCCTCCGTGTAGTTTCTATTTGTTTCATAGTGTGGCACAGACAAGGCGGGTCCCAGTTAATAGTTGCTGCCATGGATGGTGCCAAGTGGCAACTTCCACCTGAGTTTCAAAAGACCCTCTTCTCTAATGTTTCTGCAAGCGCAGAAGGCGCCAAGTGTTATACTGCAGGGGCATTCTTTATTTGTTTCAACGGGCGCGCGGAATGCGCCATCTGTCCCTTATGCTTCCTGCAGAGCGCGACACATGTCAGCTTTCATGGGACTTTTCTTTATGTTGCATTGTTAAACGAAACATTGAGGTGGGCCCCAGCATATGTATCAAATGTGTCGGAGGGTGACGTGTGGCAGAGGATCCCAGAACTTAGGTACTATTTCTCTTAAGTTTCTATATGTTTCAAGGTTAACGTGGAAACTACCAAGTGTCGGCTTCCGCCAAGTTTCAATGGGTCCCTTTTATGTCCCTCAACAATGAGGCGGAACCTGCCACTTGTCAGCTTCCGCATATGTTTCTACTAAAGAGTCTCTAACATTTCAAGTGCACCACGGAAGGGGCCACATGTCTGTTTCCGCACCAGTTTCCGGGAGGGGCTTCTAGGCGGCAAAGATAGAGGAAGAGGGGAGTCAACAGTTGAATCTTCAAGTGTCTACGTGGCACATGTTTATTGGCGCCGGCCTTGTAGCATGATTTAAGCCATGAGTCTCGGTGGGAAGAAAGGTTTTAACTGCTACACTTAAGCCAATAGTTTCTTCTGTGACCCTGTGTTTGCATCTTAGCGGGAGTGGTTTGCAAGGCACGCAACTGCTGCATCCCGATGCTGCAAGCTAGTATGCCATTAATGGCAAAATTGCACAGAGGTATGGGTCGAAAGGACACGCTAGCTACTCAATTTAGACAAAAAATTATGACAAGGCATTACAGGTCAAGATCTCACCTACCCTTTCCTTCCTGTCTGTGCGGCTGCATTAAATGTTTCTGGCACCCCCTAGCAGTGCATTGTATCTGGTCATATCTTTGGGGGGTTGCCCTACAATTAATGTTAGGAGGGTGCATCTTCCTGCTATTTAAGGAGGACTGTGTGACCTATTTTAGAGGTTGTTGAAAGTTGGACATTTTCTAGCTCTGTAATACAATACAACTGACCTGGTTGCTTTGTGGAGTGGATTTTGTGAGTTTATGAGTCTCATGTCTTATGTTTTGTGCATAAATTCATTGGTTTCATGCTGATTTAGATGAGTAATGCTATATTGCATGTGTTTTATTGTCTGTCTCCTATATTGAATATGCTTTCCTTTTGAATCTGGATATCTAAGGGGTGTCTTGGGTTCTAGGATATAGGTTTACTATATTGAATGCTTAATCTCTTAACTTCTGTTCAAGGGATAGATTAAACTGTTTTTAGGTCAAGTATTGAGGAAAGTATATTGCAATAAGGATATCATAAGTAGAGATGTATAAACACTCTATTCTGGGATATATTTGTAAGGCAAATATGATGAAATCCCCTTGAAATTCAGTCTTGTTATGTTTATGCTGAACATTTGTATGTGTATGTCTACTGACTCCAAGCCCTGGATAGGCACCAATCTAGCTCTGTGTTGAGGTTATACACCAGGTCCAGCTCTGCATCCAAACACAACATCAAAATCAAACTCCAAAACAACCATTAGGATAGTAGAATTAGTTTTAGGATCCCAAGTCCTCTGTCTACAACTGAAAATAGGCCCAAAGCTAGCCCCTTTGCTCTTATCTTGCAGTTTTGGTCTACTTACAGGAGGACTTATCTGCTTCATTTCAACATCCCAGCCTTTGTATGCATATTCTCATGGATGTTGAGTAGGGAATACCCCCCTAGGTTTTGCAGAGCCTAAAGAAGAAGAGGAGATAAAAATAGAGTCTATCTCCTAGACTGTTGGCCCCTGGTCCAGAGATCCTGTTGATCGTTGATGGCTACCCTGTAGGGAAATCTGGGAGTAAGCATCCAATCTGGGAAAAAACCAACAGGGAATACAGTCAAAGGTTATGACTTGATTTAACGTTAGCCTCTAGTATCTTCTTCTTTTGCTTCTGCTTCATCTTCACAATCCGCCCAGAAGTCTTCTAGGTGCCTCTTATGAATAGGCTTCCCTATTATTTTTTGTATCCTCCCATAAGGATCATATGGTCTTATCAGTGGGAATGGCTGCAATTGCATTTTATTTAAGCTGACCATCACCTTCTTGATGCTTTCCGAATCAGGGCACATATACCAGGCAATAGTGACTGGAAACAAAATTGGCAGTAGCTTATGAGCATCCTTGTATGTTTTCAGCATTGTGGAGCTCTGCCTTATGAATTCTATCAATATCACTACATCAGTGGGGTATCTTGGCAGCATGAGGGGATGTCCTTCAAATCCCTCAATCCTCATATAGGAAAATGTTGCAAAGTGAATATACCAGGCTCCATGCCTATAGATTATTTCTTGAGCTTCCATGATCAATCTTTTTGTTCTGTCCTCCTCTGTGGTCCTTACCAGATGCATAGAGAATGCATCATTGACCAGTTTGTAATCTTGGAGGTAGTTAGCTCTCTGTAATTGGGGATGATGATCCCAAAAATGCACAGCATTGATGGTGCCTGTAACTTTTCCATCTATGACCAGTGCATCAAATGTGCCTTTGTAAGCACAAGAGTAGACAGTGTATGATGTCATGTAAAAGGAACAATTTGAACCTCCTAGGTTCATCAGCTGCTCATGTAGAGCATCACTTATCAACTGGCCCCATAGTGGCTTGATGTCTGCATATATACACATCATGATTACACCGTATATCCAATCTTTAAAACTACCAGCATCAGGCTGGCCTGTCACCCTGCTGAGCAATGCAATCATGTATTGATACTCGTCATCAAAATCATATTTGAACAAGTGCACAGGAAGTTTGGCAGCTGTAGGATATGTGCTATTCCTGGCCCTCCATTGATACATGTTCTTCCTGGCCTGTTTCTTATTATTTTCATACTCAACTTCAGATTTCTTCAGGTCTACATTGTTAACCTTCCTACCCAATGGTAGTCCAAATGTCTTGGAAAGACCCTTGATGGATAGGTCTGCATATATTCTTCCATGCTTCACCACCTGTCTGGTCTCTGGATTATAGTTCCGTGCACACTCGATCACCAACTCAGGGGACTCCATGGAGTACAGAAAACTAGCCACATTCCATAATCCAGACATGAATACTGCATCCAGCAAAGGGCTTCTATTCTTCTTATTGTTCATTTTGGCAGACCAGGCCTCCAAATTAGTGCTTCCTTGATGGGTATCTATAATTGCACCATACTTGAATAGGATGCCTCTTGGAGATGAGAACATGGGCTTGCTGAATTCAGCCTCACACTTTTCTAACCTTTTGTCAGCCATGGATATCTGCAATTAACACAATTTGTCTTACAATGGGTATTCACATGCATGCAGATAGCAATTTATCTTTACCAACATCATGCCTATTGTATTCATTCAGCATTTTCCATCATAGGATGCATAAGCTAGAACCTGCAACATCATACCTGATTATGCAGAAGCAATAGGATGAGGGTTTCAATTACTTACCTGGTTATGCAGATCCCTTTATACCAGTGGTTTTCCAGAAAATGCTCTTAATCCTGCTGATAATCACGTGCTTCCTCCTGCTTGTGAGCTCTGTTTGCACAAGTGTCGCCTGTATGAGTGTTTGGAAGCTGGTGCTCTATAAAAATGATTTTATTGCAAGGTAAGTTTGAAATGGCGGTGAATTTACCTTTTAAACGTGCAATTAGGGTAAAATTAGGGCAAAACCTGACGTATTAGGTTTTATTCATTGATCTTTAGCATGGAAACTTAGGATTTTGCAAGTGTTTCATTGGGTTTTGTGGTCGGTGGGAACTACCTACCACCTCTGCACACATTAAATGTCAATGGCGGCAATGGGAGTGGGGTGATATTCGCATATCAGGATGATGTTCGAATGACAGGATGATATTTGAATATTGGGGTGATGTTTGAATATCGGGGTGATATTCGCAAATATCATCACTAGTGCAATGTGATCATCCTCCCTGAGAGGAAAAACTATCTTCAACAAGATCGGGTGATGAACGCACCCATAGGTCATACTTAATACGTCAGGAGGATATTTCAACATATCTGGTGATGTTATGAAATGATGATGACTGGATAAAACATAACCTCTCTCAGAATATCAGGGTGACATCATCCATATATTCGCTCACTATATCGCTAAGGCATCATGACGTCATCGTCATGCTATGGGATAAGGGTCATGTTTAGGAAATATGCCCCCGAGAAGTAAATGTGATGATGACATCATCGTCATGTTATTTTATTTGTTTATTGGACTCAAATGATGTCATTAGGATAATGGCTTAGGGGGATATTTCGCATCAGGAGGATATTGAGAAATATCGGGTTACATTGAGAAATATGATCCTCGCGGGAAACATAAGGCTATTGACAGGTAAAGGTCACTATCACCTAAAATTGACGTCTAGACATTTGGACCGCATGATTTATCGAGTGATAAATTAGATCAAGATGACCTTCTAGAATATGACTGATGTTACGAAATATGATCCTCCCCTAGAAATATCAGGTTTGACTCAAACTTTGACCATTCATAACTTTCACATCCTGATGAATATCAGGGTGATGTAAAAGTCAAACCTGCATGAAATTTGATGCTCTATCTAAATATGAGGTTATTGGAATGAAATATGAACTTTGACAAACTGATCTCATGATGATGACTTACCCAGCCTTTCCATGCATGATGATCTGCAGGACTTACTTTTACCAAACCACCAGAAAGCACAGAACAAGCCAAGCAAAAAGTTGGGTCCCTGTTTTGCCAAGTCAAAATGGGGCGTGTTGTGTAACCACACAACAATTCTGGAGCAAAGCCAGAATGAACAAACTTATGCTTGGAGACACGGATCAGATAGCAAAAGAAACAGAAGACATCCTCTAGAATGCCTACAAGAGACTCAATCTCCCTGTCATAGAGGACATAGATGATGACCATTCTACCATGGATGACGAAGGACTAAGTACATCAAAAGAAGACTCCACTGAGAAATTTGCAGAAGAGCCAAAGGAGATAGGTGAGGAGAGGACTAAGGACTTGGATTCCTCTGCTCTAGAAGAGGAAGTCCCTGAAGAAGTAAGCATCTCTCTACCGAATCCCCCTGCTGACTCCAGAACTAAAGGAAAAGGAAGAAAAGAGGAGAAATTGAGTCAAGTAGAGGAGAAAAAGGGAAGAGAAGAAGAACACACAAAGAAGATCTCTGATCACATTTCTGAGGCTGCAGAAAGAAAGAAGATTCTGTCTCTGGCAAGACATTATAGAAGCAATAAAAAACTTCCTGACCAAAGAGATGATGAAATTAGATGAACCGAAACTATTTCAAGGACCACTCAATTTTGACTCCCTCTCTCCGGTCCAGACAATGAAGGTAGCATCTTTTGCTCAAGCTAAAGAAAAGGAAAAGCTTCTAGAGTCTCACATGGAAGACTGTGAGCTGATAGAGATTGCATCTGGTGTGTTGGAGATCCAAAAGGATCTTTTGGCCTCTTCATCCGGTAACTTGAAATCTCTTGTTAATTCTATTAGCACACATTTTGATTCTTTGGAGAAATCAGTAGAAGAGAAAGTTCAGAAAGAGTTTTTGGGAAAGAGATTCTCCGAAGTACAGGGACTCATAGCAAATGACAGGAGAAATATGGATATTGGGATAAAGAGCCTAGAAAATGCTCTTAAAGATGGCAGAGAATTATACAAATTTTGTCTATCTTGGTCCACAGTGACATACAACATTGCAAAGAAGGTGGAAGAACAAGAAGGTAAACTGTCAAGTTTATATCAGAATTTTGATCCTCTCACCTCATCCATAATGAATCAAGAGTACCAGGCTATTGCCACTATAAATGAAATAAAGAGGCTTGAAAAAGAAAAGAAGAATAGAATACGCAGGATGAGTGAGCTAAGAGGGATAATTATTCCTAAATTAGAGGCAATGCATGAGGCCCTAACTGATGCTCAGACCACAACCTGGACCAGTGATCCGGCAGACTTAAAGAGGGCAGAGCTTTTGCATTTTTGTTAAGTGGTCACATCTCAATTTTGGATAGGATGAAACAGAGTTGGGCAATAGAATTTGTCTAGTTGAAAACCACTTTTGCAGATATACTTAAGTATATGTAAGTATAACATGTATATATACTTATGCGGCTATGTATAGGTTGATTCTTTCAAATTTTGGTGTGCAGATTTCACCCTTTGCCATTGATGTCAAAGGGGGAGTAAGGAGTAGTGAAAAATGTGGAATCCGGCTAAGGGGGAGCTCCAGTTAAAATGTACATAAGACAGAGCATCAGCCAAGGGGGAGTTTGTTACGACACTTAGTTATTTTTCACTAAGTGTTGCCATCAATGCCAAAGGCAGAGATTGTTGGCAAGAGACACTATGTGGCTTCATGACTGTTGTCATTGATGGCAACAAAGTCTATCCCACACATCCACAGAGCACAGTATGACTATACCAGAAGTAAGATTGAAGAATGTTTTGGTCCAGTGAACAAGAACAAAGCGTGCAGCAAGGTCCGACAATCATGTCCGAATATCTCAGAGGATGTATCTCAGTAATGTGTATACTTGGGGAAGTCAAGACGAGTACCATGACTACTACATTCCAAAGATTGAGCCTCTGGTGATGAAAGAGTGAAAAAATATGAGCATCTAAGTGTTGGGTTCCTGACAGGCAAAGTAGACTGAGGAAGAACTAACCGGAAGAGCATCAGACTTTAATCCGGATGAGAAATTGATGGTGATCAAGCTTCTTGAGGGATCATTCATGGTTGGCTGACATGATTGATGACTTCTACGTCTATATTTTTTGATACGCATCACATATTAAGCATGGATTCAGCTGACAGACTAGTATTTAGTAAATATCTTGAGTATTCCAGTTGCCGACTAGAAAGATGTTAAAATCCTTGGTGTGGATATATATACCAGATGGATTTCGGTATGAAGGTGTGTGATGCATGACATAGAGTGTGAGAAAAGGCAGAGAGAAGTGTAGAAGCAGCAATACAAGTCTGGTATGTGATAGAACAGCAGCACTAGAGCAGAGGAAGAATGAAGTGCAGTAGATCAGTGTATTGAGCCTAACCAGAATTGAACCTCAGCATTTGTGGATGCCTCTCTTCAATTCAAACATATGGTTACCTTCTATAACCTGGTAGATAGTGAGTCGCATGTAGGTAGTGTGCCTCTTATGAGCAGTGTGCTCGGGCAGTGAGCCCTAATTGGCAAGTGTTATTTTGTACTTCTTATTCTTTTAATAGAGAATACAATCTTGGGTTAGTCACCCCGTGGTTTTTCCCTTAACAGGGTTTTCCATGTAAAAATCCTTGTGTTATGTGTGTTGATTACTTTTCTGCTCTCATGATTATGTATGCTTATATGTTTTGATGCTGCACTAATTGATAAAGAAGAAAAGAAAGTTAAATATTTAAGATAATTGATTCATCCCCCCCGCTCTCAGTTATCTACCTTGTTTCCAACAATAAGTCCATCGGATTTGAGAGAAAATGAGATACCAAATGCAAAGCATAACATACCCTAGATTGCAGCAGAAAATCTCTATCACATACATCTATCAAAGCATCCTCCACCGACTCTTCATCGAGCATTTTGAAGGCCCTAGCCATGAAATATAAGTTGATGCTTCCGTGCATTGGTTGTTCCCATTGTTGAACAGGCAAATGAAGTCGACAATTGTGGGGATAGATAGGCATTGAAGATACACAGCAAGAGAAAAATGAAGAGGCGAGAATAAAATAATGACATAGATACCATGGTCTCTTGCATAAAAAGAGGATCACATGAGCCAACATAATGAATTGAAGTCATTCAAGCCGATGGGGAAATAAAACCAAGGCAGATGATATCCAAATGTGGATTATATTACTTAGGTCCCAACACTCCTCTTACAAAGCATTCAATGAATATAATCAAAGAGACATGTGTGAAGCAAATAATTAATGCCAGATGGAAATCTACATAGATTGCAAGCTTCAAAATGACTAAATATTCTACTAATTGACGTCATTTAATAATTAAATTGACTAAATATACTGCCAATTGATAGAAATTAGTGAACAATGAATAAATATGACTAGTGTTAAATTAGTGATTAAAAATGACTAAATATACTACCAAATTGATCAAAATGATGATTAAAATTAATGACTAAATACACTACCAATGGACAGAAACCAGTAAATAAAAATGACTAAATAAGTGACCAATTAACAATAATCAATGACTAGATTAATGACTAAATGTATCAGTGAATAAAAAATGACTAAATAAGTGACCAGATTACAGCAATCAACGACTAAATATACTACCAAATTGATCAATCAAAACAACCAATAAATGGGTAAAAATGGTTGTCATCAATTTGGTCGTGTTATAAATGACTAGCAATAAACTACTAATGGTCACATGACCATGTTTGGTCATTTATAAGTAGTTTCTAGTATTTTTTTAGTAATATATTGCTCTTTTTGTACTAGTGACCATCAGTTGGGAACACCAACACTAACTTTGATTAGTTCTTCTAAAACTATCTCAATTTGAATTAATCTTTACTTCTATACCTCAAGTTTCCATGAAGAATGTATCTATATGTATGTATCTAAACATTTCTTGCCATTATTTGCATGTTATTCACTATTATTTGCAACTTCTTCTATATTGCCTCTGGATTTTCTAGTATAATGTATTAAACCAGCATGTATTTATTGAATTGGCATAAGATTTAGAATTATTTGCACTTGATTATAGTTATTTGTGAAATTGAAATGAAATAAAATGAATGTAAACTGGAATACTAAAATTACTAAGGTTTGATCAATGATCCACATGCAACTCTAATACTTTCATGAAAAGTAGATAAACCAGATCATGTTTTGCCAGGATAGTCTACAACTATGCATAGCAGGTGCTAATCTTCAAAGGATAGGACGATGACAACATACACTAGTTGAATACACCTCTAAGGAGCGCAGCAATTCATAGTAACCTATCAAGAAATCATCCACAAGATTACTCAAGATTTACAATTAGGTAATAATCTAAGTCTCCATTATCATTCAGTATGCTAAAAGTTTACACATATACATTTGATCTTGAGAAAGAACCATGGGGAATCACAAAGTACAAAATAGTACACTTAGTGTTCACAAGTTCATCAATTCAATCTCTCTAAAAAAGAAAATGGTCATGGCCTTTTATAGAACAAGGTCCATGTCTGTCATAGATTGATCCTATGGTCATAAATCTATGACAAAAAATTAATAGTCAGGATTAGTGACACGTGATTTCCAGTTGACAATCATTGGTGGAGGACAATTGGCAAAAGAGAAATATTTCCAGCATCTTTGACTCAGTCATTTAGAGTCCCTTTATTCAGTATCTTTTTCAATCTCCTCCTTTGTTGACCCTTCAGTGATCTGGATACATGTATCCATACCCTTGGAGAATTCATATTCCCTGATGGATCTATTTATTTCTTCTCTATCTTGCACTTTAGCTCTCTCCTTGGCATGTTGTTGGGTTTGTAATTTTTCCTTCAGGACTATCCATCTACTAGTTTCTTTATCCAACTCCTCATTATAGGCATCTATTTTAGACTTCATATCCATTGCTTTATCAATAATATCCTCTAAGAAGTACTGGATTGGATCCTCTACTACTAGGCTAGAATTATCTTTAAATATCTTAATTGCATCTTGTTCATCCTGATTTTCAACTTTACCTTGCACTTTACCTTCTAATTTCTCCAAAATTGCCATCTCTGCCACCAAAAGTTCATGTGCCTTTATGTTGATATCCACTGCCTTGGCACTGCATCTTTTCAAAATGTATACTTCAAACCTTAGGTCTTTCACCTAGAGATCCATTTTAGGAAGTGATTGAAGGGTCAAAACTTTGTTGGTTATGATGGTTTGATCATCTACCTTCCTCATATACTTGAGCATCGTCAAGTCTCGGCTACTTTGAATTAGCCTCTACCCAACTTCTTTCTTCAATGCATCTGCTTTACTCTTCATATGGCCATGTATATCCCAATTGGACAATGATGTCCTTAGTACTTTCTCTCCTTATAGGAATCTTAGGAACCATTTATTCATTACATGAGCTTGGTCCTTTTGTGCATCCAACCCAGTTATCTCCTTTTGTGACACCAATGCTAATGGTGTAGCTGTTGTTATTGGAATATTGGCAGAGGTGGCCAATCCCTTTATGAATGCCTATAATTGGGCAATTTTCCCTTTTAATTCTTTGTTTTTAGCCTTTGCTTTTATGATCCTGGTTGCTATTGCTTTTGTGCTTTCCTTTAACTCTTGTATATCCTGATCTGCAGTTGTATGCCCTAGGTCTGTGGTGGTTATTTTAAACTCGCTTACACTAATTTTCCCTATGTTCTTGTCAGCCATGTTGATACAATTGTTAGTCATATTAACAAAAATAAAAGTTCATACAACAAACCTTTATCATCTTGAAAGATATGATAATTCAGGAATTTATGATCCCAAGTCTCTGATAGTCAGGTTATGACCTTCTGACAGTCACTCAATGGTTTGATGTAATGATGTTGTTAATCATTTTGGGGCCTTACGTCTATATTTTGTAGAAATCATGTCCTGATGTTTGTCCTGTTACCTGCTCTGCACGCATCTCAACAAATTGTATCAAATATGATAATCCTAAGCTAGGATATGCATGTCTGCATGGATATTTATCATAAGTTTGATCAATTCTTCTAAACTTTACTCTAGCTAAGATTATTTATGATTATCTGTGCAACTTTGATTAGTTCTTCTGAATTCACTTAAATTTGAACTAATCTTCACCTCAATACTTCAAATTTACTCAAAGATTATGCAAATAAACATGTATTTCATTGTTATTATCCAATATTTGCATGAAATTTACTACGATTGTGATGTCTTGTTCAAATATACTAAGATATTCAATTATCTATGGGAACCCTGCATATTTACTCTGTATCTACTTATCATTTGTCATTATTTGTAGTTATGATGATGATTTGTGAAATTTAAAAGAAAACAAACTGAAATTTGTAAATTTACTTAAAATAATTGAAGTTTGATCACTGATCCACATGTATCTTTGACACTTTCATGAAAGGATATGAAAACCAAACCATGCTTTGCCAGGATAGTCCATGACTACACATGATAGGTCTGAATCTTCAGAGGGAAAGAATGAAGACAATGTGCACTTTGTGAATGCACATCAGTTGAGCGCAGCAATCCATAGTTACACATCCAGAATTCTCACAGATTACGCAAGATATATGATAAGTTGTAATCAAAGTTCTCCATCTTCATTAAGTATGAAAAAATAATACACATATATAGATGATCTTGAGAGAGAATAATGAGGAATCACTAAGTCACAAAATGTACACTAAGTGTCCACTAATCACTAATTTTACCTCAATTAAGCTTCGAATACTTTACAAATGCCAATCCACCTCCTTATATAGAATAAGGATAGGATGCAGTTACAAATGATCCAATGGTTAGGATCAACTCAAGATGATCTAATGGTTAGGAAAATGTGGCATGTGATTGCTAGTTTGCAATCCTTAGTTGAAGATAGCTGGCAGGTCTGGAATATTCTCCAAATCTTTTACTTGGTCATTGTGACCTCTTCACTCTACATTTTCATCAGATTCTTCCTCTATTGATGCTTCCTTTGATATCCTCATCCAATGCCTTGGATGAGCTCATATGCTCTGAGAGCCTTATCTATGCTCTATCTTGCACCTTGGCCTTCTTAGCTACATGCTCCTAAGTTTTCAATTGTTCTTTTAAGGATATCCACCTATTGATCCTACTGTCCAGCTCTTTATTGTATACATCAATCTTGTACTTCATAAGCATAGCTTGATCAATTGTATCCTCTAAAAAATGTTGGACATGATCCTCCATGGCTGATTTTCAATATTTCCTTCAACTTCACCTTCCAAAACTTCCAAAATGGCCAACTCTACCTCAAGAAGTTCATGTGCCTTTATGCTTATGTCAATTGCTTTACTGTTGCATCTTTTCAAAATGGTGACCTCAAATCTCAGGTCCTCAAACCAGATATCCATCTATGGCAATGTTTGAGGTGTCAAAATCTTCTTTGTCATGAGGGTATTAATATCCGCTTTCCTCATATCTTTCAATGTAGTCAAGTCCTGACCACTCTTAATTAATCTTTGGCTGACCTCCTTCAATTTATCTTCTTTGCTTTTCATATTGCTCAGCATGTCCCAATTGGACAATGAGATCTTTATTACTTCATCTCCCTCTTGTAGGAACTTGGTGTTGAACCAATTGTTGATCACATGTGATTGATGCTTCAATGCATCCAATCCAGTAATCCCTGCTAAGATACTAATGCCAGAGGTGTAGTATTTGTGATAGGGACATTTGTAGGTGCGACCAATCCCTTTATAAAGGCCTGGAGTTGAGAAACTTGCTCTTTATACATCTTCTTCTTGGCTTTAGCCCTTCTTATTGTTGCAACTAATGCATCTATATTTTCTTTTATCTCTTGGCCTTCTTCCTTAGAAGTTGCATGCCCTAGATCTATAGTAGTTATTTGAAACTCATTGGCACTTATTTCTCCTTTTTCCTTATTAACAATAGGCACAAATACTTGAGTTGTCTACTTCCCTATGGATGGATCCCTTCTTATTGTAAAGGCTTCCCTTACTCTGTGCTTGGGTTTTGCAACCTCAAGCGAAAATAATGATGAAATATCAAAATTTGAAGAATCAGGAGCCAGAGGAGGATTTACCTCATCTGTAAGCTAATGTGGGAAACAGATATTGACCCTTGCTAGCCTATCTTCTCAATGTGAACATCTTGTACTTCTACATTTTTCTCCTTTAGAACATCCTCATCTACATTTTTTTATTGTTCCCCATCAGTGGGAACCTCTTTATGCACTTGTTACTAATTCTGATCCTATGTAGCATCTTTGGATGTCATGTTTGAGCTTGGGATATCTACTTGGTTGGCTCTTGACTATCAGGCACATTGGTCCAGACATCCTCATCTCATTTATTTGTATCAACATGTACATCTCGACATGTACTTATAATTTGCTCATGTGCATGTTGATTATCTTGGATCTAAGGATTGCCTGTATTAAGCCCTTGGTGGCTAAGATCTTGAATATTCAGATGTTCTATACTTTGATCACCACCCATCTCTATTCTTTTCATCTCTTCCTCACTACTTTTGTCTTTGGGACCTTCATGTCCAGATGTTGGCAATTCTTCATCTTTTGGATCCTTTGATCCAGATGCAACCATTGGACCTATTTTCTAGATGTTGACATTGGTTGTCGTTTGTCTTCTGCCTTAGCATGCCCTTCTTCAATTTCCTAGACATTATGTTCTGGTAGCTCTGTATGGATATCCATGTTTGTAGTTGTATCATTTCCAGTCTACACATCATCCATGGCTTTATCCCTATCTTCATCTTCACCCCCATCATATGATAGATCAATGACTGTTGGGCTGGTGACAGTACCCACTAACACATCCAAGCCAATATTTTGCACCACTGTCTCA
Organism: Cunninghamia lanceolata; assembly: GCA_027924645.1. Lineage (NCBI taxonomy): Eukaryota > Viridiplantae > Streptophyta > Pinopsida > Cupressales > Cupressaceae > Cunninghamia > Cunninghamia lanceolata. Next base: position 2,519,283 of record BSBN01000609.1, read on the forward strand.
GGGTCTTCATATTCATCTTCATCTTTAATACTCTTTGGTACTCGTGGCGTACCAAGAGGTGTTATTGTTGTGTGTCTTAGAAAGTCCTCAGGTGGATTGGTTGTCAGATCCTTTATCACCTCATCATCTATCAAGTCAATAGTTTTATCTAGTGATAGAGGTTGACTAGCCATCTACTTCTTTTCATCTTCCCTTGCTTGTTGAGATAAGTTTGATTTAAAATTAACAATGGTGGCGATGGGGACATCATGTTAAAACCCTATTTGTACCGTCTCCATATCCTTATTATTTAGTACCATGGTTGCTGCATCTCTGTCTGTTGTAGGTTACTGAGTAGCAAACATTTTCTCTATTTTTGTTAATTCTTCAATTTCTTTGAGTAGGACATCAGGTTGCTTACTTGTAGATCCTCTCATCACATGTACTTGTCCTCTCTTTTGTTTGGGAATATTATCTCCTTTCATTATAACCCGTCCTCTTCTTATCAAAGGCACCTCATCATCCTCCTCCTCTATATCCTCATAAGTGACCCTAGGCTCCTCTGCCTATCTTGTGGTTATTGTAATTGTTGGGACAAGATTTTCTTTCTAAGGGGATGGTCATGTGGCTATTGTGATGCCACTATCAGTAAATTCTCTAGCTTCTTTTGATGAATCTGGCTTGGCCCACTTGGCCTCCATGATCTACCTTTTGTGAATCAAAAAGTCATCAAACTCTGCATTAGGCAGCTCTTGTCTTTTTCTCTTCTTATCCATAGTCAGAGCCACTCCTTTGGCTTTCAAGGCAGTTAACTTCTGATCTACCCACTTTTTGGTTAGCTCCATGACTCTAGCTATGATGAGGTCAATAGATGTTACCTCTGGATGGCTCCAATTAGGAGGAGAGATGGTCTCCTTATAGATCTACTTATCTTCATATTCTTTGGCAATTAACGTGCCATCATCAGAGTGTAGTTATGGGGTAACATCAAAGCAGTCTAATGTCCTAATATGGTTCAAAGTTAACCTTTGGTAACTCCTTCTCCTAACTTCCACATTATCTAGGCAATCTACCCAGTAGTCCTCCAAGTGCACTTGATGCACTAACTTATTTTTTATAAACTTTTCCATCTTATGATATGGGTCATAATACCTTGCTAAGGGAAATGGCTGTAAGTTTAGCATGTACAACTCTACCTCTAAACTTTTGGTTGCATCAATAGATGGACATGCATACTAGCCAATGATTAGAGCAAACCTGACATTACCCTTCTTAATCCTCTTCACATATGCTTCATATGAAGGAACTATTTGCCTGGTTAACTCTAGCAGAATGATTTTATCTGTGGGGTACCTTGGCATCATGAGGGGTTGCCCACTGAATCCTTCCATCCTGAGGAAGGTGAAGGTTGGGAACTGGATAAACCAAGTTCCAATTTTGGCAATGGCTTCCTAACCCTCAATGCTCAATCTTTTTGCTTTGTCATTATCCATTAGTCTAACCAAATGCATAACAAAACAATCATTTACTCTTTTGTAATTTTGAATGGAGGATTTCCTCTCCAACTAGGAATAACGATCCCATATAGTCTTATCTCCTAGATTTCTTCCTATTTTTCCCACTGTATGCAGTCCAGAGAATGTAGATTGTACAGCACATGCATAAACAACATATGATGACATATAGAAAAGGCACAGCTTACCTCCAAACCTCTTCATACCCTCATCTAGGCTATCACTAATGAGTGATGCCCATTGTACTTCCATGTCAAAGTTCTCTACCAACCTGATCAGCCCATACACCCATGGCTTGAAATTACCAGCATCAACCCTTCCAGACATCCGGCTCAATATCACCATCATATACTACACCTTTGGGCTGAAGTCAAACTTATAGAGATTCTATGGCATCTTGGCCACTTCCTTAACCTTATTGTCTATTGCCCTCCAAGATGGGAACATGATCTTTTTACAGTCATTGGTTTTTCTTTAGTATTGATTCTCCAGATCCTCGAGATTTATCTTGAACAGATTGGGACCTATAGGCAATTGGAATACTTCCATAATACCTCGGATAGAAAAGCTTGCATATACTTGACCATCTTTCTCTATTTTTATGTTATCTTTGTTATAATTTTTTGCACGGGGAACAATCAACTCCATTGCCTCGGCTGCATAAGGAAAGCCACCAGCATACCACATCCTGGAATTATATATATTTTGTAGCATCAGATGTCCACTCCCCTATATTAACTTAGCGGACCATTCATCTATGTTGGTGTTGCCGAAGTGGGTGTCTCCAATCCTCTTGAATCAAAATCTAGAGGCTATAGGATTTGGGAACATGGGAGTCTTGAACTCCACCTCTCTTCTATTCTTTTGATCCTACATTGTGTCCTGCAATTGCAAATATGCATATCTTAACCTAAGTTTCAAACATCTATTTTACAATCAATTTCTTGAATATCTAGACATTTTTAACTTTCTAGACATAATCATGTGCACATGTAACTAACATTACCCTAAGAATTTGGTTTTACCTTTTACTGTGTCACCATAAACGACAAAAATAGGGTTTTACTGTTACATACCTATTTCTAGAGCTTAAACCTGATTAAAATATATCTGGATATGCACTTTGCACTATAAAATCACTATTCACCATTATCTGTTTGTTGTTCATTTTGTTATATTCAAGGTCAAGATCTCTGCAACAATCACTATAATAATCACCGGAGCTCTATAATTTTCAATCTCTGAATGCTTTGGTGAGTGTAAAAAATGATCTAAATTCACCTTTTATGTGTTAAAATCAGAAGATTAGGGCATAATAAATGCTAATTTCATTGGCTAGGGACATCTGGTTAAGGACGTTGGGAGATCATTACAAGTGGTGGTTTCTAATTTCAAATTTCAAAAGGCCAACAACTCCCTTTCACGACATTTATTGTGAAGTCTGGATATGAACATATGTCTAGATGTTTAAGCAATGTGCTTACTTTTCAAAATATGCATATGCATATCCAGATGACGTCATCATATTGGTCAATGTTGATCGAGGGTGGATATCAGGATGTTAAGATCTAAAGGCATTTGCCTTTGATCTTCGAATGTCAAGACATTACAAATGTCTAATTTGAAAAAGTCAAACCTGCGCCACGTGGCACTATCTGATTGGTCCATGGGAAGCTGTAAATTTTGGTCGTAGGATGCAGGGATATGGATATTAAGAAATATCTAGACATTAAAATTTATGACATATCCCAAAGTCTAAATGTCTTGATGACATCAGCCTTTTAAAGTGACTCGTTAAGTAAGATGAGAAGTGACATCATCAGGATGTCTGGGAAGGTCTAGACATTAGTGAATGTTCGAACATTAAGATTTGTGAAATGTCCTATGAGCTCAATGTCCAGATGATGTCATCACTTTATAATATTCTTTTTTAAGATGAGATCATATGATGTCATCTAGATGTTGAGAGAAGTGTGGATGTCCAATGTCCATTTGAAAAGTCAAATGAGACACGTCATAGTGATATTCGGAGAGGTCGGGACATTAACGAATGTCCATACATTAAGATTGGGCATGATATTAGGGCAAGTGTGGATATTAATAAATGTCTGGACATTAGCGAATGTCTGGATATTAAAATCAAATATGCATACCTACGAATATCCATGATATGCAATTATGCGCATGATAGTTTCGTTGCACACTGAGTTAAGTTTGACATGTGCACATTTGCAAATGTCAAGATATTAGATTTTACTTAGCAATTTCTTGAATCAGGACATTAGCAAATGTCTAGATATTGAGACAATGTGAACATCCCTATGACCAGTTGACCAAACTTTGACCTGGCATAACTTCCTAGTTTTAAAGAATTTCCATGTGGTGTAAAAGGAAAACATGCATAGAATTTTATTCTCTTTCATTTGGCAGGCTTCATGAAGGGAAATTCATACTTTGACAATTTGATCTATATTTCAAGATCTGGATATGCCTAAGGCATGACCTAGACATACATCTGATACTATTTTTACCATACTGCCCAAAGCAAAAGGGAAACAAAACAAGCAAAGCACAGGAAAAAAATTTGGGTCCCTATTTTTCTAGGTAAAAATGGGGCATGTTGTGTAACCACACAATAGGCCATAAGTACAGCCAATTGAGATATTCTATTTCCTATGGTAGGGTCTCGCCTTATTGCCGAGTTTGTCCTCACTCTACACTTGGGCTTTGTAGCCTCAAGTGAAAACAATGATTGAATAAAAAAATTTGAAGAATCTGGGATAGGAGGCCGAATTACTTCAAATGCCAACCAATTGGGTGCACTAGATCCTAGTCCTTGCTGACTTATTTGTTCAATGCAAGCATCATGCATATCTATATCTTTATCTTTTGGAGCTTCTGTGCTCACTTGTTGTTGACCTTTATCCTTTTCAACTTCTTTGGATGTCATATCCTCATCCTGCGACGCTTCTTGTATTGGCTCCTTATGTACATGCACATCCATATGGACATCCACATCTTTCTTATTTCTATCCGCATGGATATCCTCATGAAATCTCATAGTCTGATCTTGTGCATCTTGGATCTTGGGATTATCCACACTCTACCCCTCTTGGTGACCCTAATCTGGAACATCTAGATGTATATCCTGATAAGTTCCTGTTCCCTTTCTTTTGCATCTTCCCCATCACCTTTGTCTTCTGGACCTTCATGTCCAGATATGGATACATGTTGTCCCTCTTCTTTTTTCTCAGCATGTCCCTCGTCTTTTTTCTCAGCATGTCCCTCTTCATTTCTTTGCACATTTTGTTCTAAATGTTCAGTTTAGATATCCATGTCCTTAACTATATTATATTTACTCCCTACATTATCCATGGCTGCATATTTATTCTTATCACTAGACCCATCATATGCTAAGTCAATAACCTCTGGGCTTGTAATAGTGCTCACCATTGCCTCCAGAGATCCAGGCGCATCCATATCCATGACATTTTGTGATGCTTGTGGTGTGTTTTGGGGTGTTGGTGTAATATGCCTTAGCAAGCTTTCAATAGGATTGTCCAGCACATCCCTTGACACTTCATCATCCATCAAATCATGTGTTTGACTTAGGGGTAAGGGTTCATCATCCATCCTCTTCATTTCTTCTTCCTTTGCTTCCTTGGTCAATTCATCTTTAACTTTGATTATAGTCGGGATGGGCACATTATGTTGCAATTTCTAAGGTGGTGCTACCACATCCCCTTGGACCATTGTTGATGTAGATGTCCCTATTGTATGTTGCTATTGCAAGTATGTGCAGTTAGTGTTGTCATTGACGTCAACAAGATTGTTTTGTCATTGGTGTCAATTGTGTCTACTGGTTGAGTAGAGATGAGGTTGTTGTAAGTGTATCAGTTGTTTGGTTGAGTTGCTTGGTTGAAGATGATGTGGTTTCTTTGATGAGGTGTTGAAGATGCTAGGAATATGTTTCTTATGGTTGGTTTCCAAGTGCTTTTGAGAAAATTTGATTAATAAAGGAAACAAAGTGTTGAAGAGACTGATTGGCTTAACAGAGTAGTGTTCTGGTTTTTCTTCACATTTCCTCTATGTTGAAAATCTATCTTTATGGTTTGGATATGTTGTTCAGGGTTGTTCAAAGATGTTATATTCCAAATTTGGTGCTCAGGTTCATTGTGTAGAGGAAGTTGTGTTCACCAGTGTGTGGACTGTGTTTATGAGTGTTGCAGAGGTGTCTAGGAGAAATGTCTTTGCTCCACATTTCTCCGCAAAGTGGCTTCAGGTCTTGTGGTTTTGGAATTGTGTTTATATGGTTCATATATTTCTTATGTTGACATTGTTCATGGTTTGGTGCTCTAGAAGTTGATTTCTAGAGATACAGTACATGATAGAGATAGTTAAGTATACTGGTAAGGATGTACGACAAGTGAAAGTTGTTGCAGAGGAATTTATTGGATATCAGGATGTTTCAAGATGTTCATGGAATACTCTAGACTATGTTGAAGCCTTGCATATGGTCCACAAGTTGTCTTTGGGTTTGAGGAGGCATGTACTTAAAAGTGCATTGTATTAACACAGGTTTGGCTAACCTTGGGTGTTTACACTATTTGCGAAGGTACTTCAGTGATTATAATAGTGTGGAGTGGCGTGCTTGGATAAATTTAGATCCAAGCTAAAGTGTGTTGTGGTCCACCTTCATTCCTTTCCATCACGAGAATGTTTAGGTCCAAACCTAATTTGAACTTTCTAGATTAGTGTGTAGTGTCGACCTTGGAGAATGTTCTCAAGGTTGAAGACAGTATAAATAATTGTCAAGGGATCGTGATTGTGGGTGTGTGCATGATGGATGTGATGTGAAAAAGAGAGTGATTGAATGTGTGATGCAGTACAAGCTTTCATGTGTTAGACTACTAGATGCAATAAGAAGAAGGTGTCTGCTATTCTTTAGTGATGCTATAGAGATGATGTTGATGTTGTGATGAATATTGAGCTTCATTGGAACTGTACTCCTTGCATATGTTAAATGCAATTATAACAGTTCAACTCTGGCAGTGAGCCAACTCTTCTATCTCTTTCATTTAGGGTAGTGAGCCCTTTGGCAGTGAGTTTTTGTTTTGGGCAGTGAACCCTCCGGAAGTGAGCCTTTTGTAATTCAGTGTTGATATTAATTTATATTGTGATCTAATCAACACCGTGGTTTTTCCCTTCTTGGGTTTTCCATCTAAAATCTAGTGTTCTCTTGTGTATGGTGTTGTTTTGATTAAGTTTCTGTTATATGCTTTACATGTTTAATCTTCATAATAGTTTAAAGGTTAATTGGATTAATGTGGATTTGAATGTGTATCAGGGTTTTGGAATTTTAAGATACAACTAATTCACCCCCCTCTTAGTTGTCTTGTGCATTCAACAGTTGCTTCCTAGCAAACATCTTCTCCATCTTGGTTGTCTCTTCCACCTCTTTGATTAGGACATATGGATGTACATTGACGGCTCCCCTTATTATGGGTTTATGTCCTCTCTTTTGTTTAGGGATATTTATCCCTTCTAGCACACCCCCACCTTTATGCACAGCTACTTTCTCTTCTTCATCGTCCTCAATGTCCTCGTACATATCCTCTGTCTCATCCACCTTTCTTGTAGTGATGGTGATGGCCAAGATAGGTGCATTTCTTAGAGGTGAGGGCATGGTAGCCATTGTAATACTTTATGCAATGAACTCTTCCCCAACTGCCTAAGAAGACTCTGGCTTTTCTAGCTTGGACTCCATAATTTGTCTCTTCTGAATCAAGAAATCATCAAATTCCTAATCTTCTAGATCCTTTCTTTTCCTTTTCTTATCAATTGTTACTGTCACCCCCTTCTCTTTTATTTCAACCAGTCTTTGATTCACCCACTTCTTGGTGAACTCCATGACCTTAGTTGTGATCAATTCTATGGATGTGACCTCTGCTTTGCTCCAATCTAGAGGGGAGAGAGATTCTTTGTATATCTACTTTTGCTCATACTCTTCATCCACCAACTTACCGTCATCAGATTGGAGTTGTGGGGGAATATCAAAACATCATGATGTCTTGATCTAGTTGAGGTTCAGTCTTTGATAATTCATTTTCCTTACTTCTACCTCATCTGAACAATCTACCTAATAGTCCTCTATATGCACCTCATGTTTTAGTTTCTTATTCACATTATTTTCCATTACGTGGTATGGATCATAATATCTGGTCAGGGAGAATGGTTGCAAATGCAACATATGTAGCTTGGCCTCTGGTTTTTTGGCCCCATCTATTGATCTGCATGCATACCACCCAATGATGAAAGGGAACTTGATATTACCTCTTTTATTCTTCTTCACAAATGCCTCATAAGAGGTATGATTTGTCTTGTCAGCTCCAACAGCACCACTTCATCAGTAGGATGCCTTGGGAGCATAAAGGGTTATCCCTCAAATCCTTCCATACAGATGTATGTGAAGGTAGGGAATTGTATGAACCAAGCCCCATTTCCTCTAATTTCTTCATGGGCTTCATTGCTCATCCTCTTTGCTCTGTCACCTTCCACGAGTCAGACCAAATGCATGATGAAGCAATCATTAATTCTCCTATAATTTTGAATACATGCTTTCGTCTCCAATTGTGGATAATGGTCCCACACTGTTTTCTCCTCTAGATGCCTTCCTATTTTACCCACTACTTGCAACCCAGAGAATGTCGATTGGGCTACACATGCATATACCACATATGACGACATATAAAATAGGCACCTTTTGCTCCTCTAATTTTGCATACCTTCATCAAGGCTTCACTAATAAGTGTTGCTCATTGTACTGTTCTATCCATGGATTCCACTATCTGGATGAGCCTGTACATCCACAACTCAAAAGTGTCAGAATCTGCCTTCCCAACCATCCTTCTTAATAAAACCATCATAAACTGTACCTCAGGCATAAAATCAAATTTGAACAACTTATTTGGCAACTTTGCAACTACCTTTGCCTTGTTATCCGGAGCTCTCCATAGTGTAAACATTATTTTTCGGCAATCATCAGTCTTGTTCTTATACTGAGCTTTTAGGCCTTTGATTTTGATAGGGTACAAATTAGGGCCAATGGTGATGCAGGAGCATCCCTAGTTCAAGAGAAATCTTGCATCAACCAAAAAATACATTTGCATTTTAGTTTGTTTGCATTTCAATTTGTTTCTTTTCATTTTCTAGTTTAGTTCAGTCAGTAGTAGTTTCTATATTTTGGTTCGCATTCTATCGCAGTTACATTTTAGACATTATGAAGCTGGACTTAGCATTTATATTCATTCATGCACATCATATCCAAATCTCGGGTCATTTGGATTAGGTACCAATAAGATATCACTATCAAAAGATCGATTGTTTTCTCAGAACATAGCATTCTGACAGTCTCAGATAACCAGCTGAAGGAGAAGACTTGCAGAGCATTTCACAACTCGTGGAGCTAAATTACATATCATTTAATGTTGTTTGGTTTGTGGCTGACCTTCCTTGAGATTCGCACATCATTTCATTCATTTGCAGAGGGATTCTATTCATTTAGGTCTGACCTATCTGTGTACACACGTTATAGCTCTTCATTAGAGTTTATGATCTTCCTTGGCCGACGTGGAGGAATCTTAGACTCTAGAGATGATATAAAATGATGTAATAGATGCCTAGGAAAGCAGTTAGCATAGTTTACAAGTTTGATAGTTTGAATTCTTGTGAAGGACCTTAAAAGCTATATCTTGTGCATATTCTGATATTCTGTAATCAGGCCTGTGAGCCCTAATTGTAAGCCCACATGTTCTCAGCCAATTTATATTTGAATTCCATGATATACTGAATGACTGAATCTGCATTTGTTTCATATATTTGAGTTAATTCTATTGTGTTTACTCTTGCTGCATGGTCTAGGCTATTCATTTCGTGGACCCTCCTAACCGTGATTGCACCAAGTTGTATCAGAGAGAAAGTTTGAATCTTTCAGAGTGAATTGAGTGAAGTTGGTGAAGGAATTTTTGTAAGATCTTGTTGTGAACAGCTCGCTGATCTAAAGAAAGTTACTTGTCTTGCAACTGATCGCCGATTGTGAGGCAGTTGTCACCTTGTAGCTTGATCACCAAATTTGAGGCAGTTACACTTAATCCTAGGAAGAATGCCGCTGAGGAGAATCACTGCTATTAGAACGATGGCTGGTAGAATGGATGAGATGATGGAGATGATGAAAACCATGTGAGTTCACTTGGATGTTGTTGAAGAAGATAGGGGAAGAGGACTTACACCTAGACCTAATGTTGAAAGTGATGGTGATGAAGAATTTCAATCCACTAATCAAAATGGCGAAGCCCTAGGAGTTGATGAGGAAGAAGAATTAGATCAAGTAAAGATGTTGCAAGCTATTTCAAAGGTTAGGAAAAGACCTAGAGTTGATGTACCTAATTACACTGGCAATTTGAATCCTGAAGAGTTGATCGACTGGATAAATGACATGGAAGAATACTTTGAATATGAAGAAGTTGAAGATCTAGAGAAGGTGAAATTTGCAAGGACAAAGATAAAAGGACATCCTGCTATATGGTGGAAAGAAGTTTAGTTGGTTAGAAATAGAAGAGGAAAAGAAAAGATTACAAAATGGGACAGGATGGTGACAAAATTGAAGAATCAATTTATACCTGCTGACTATGAGTTGGAACTATTGAAGAGATTGCAAAGCCTGAGACAAAAGGAGAAATATGTGAAGGAGTACACTAAAGGGTGGGACATAGTGAAGCAAGCAAGGAGAAAGTGGCTAGATACATCAATGGACTAAGATTGAACATTCAAGAAGAACTGAGTTTGGTAAGGATGACAACATTGGAAGAAGCTTATCAATTTGCTCTGAGGGTTGAAGAGAAGTTGAATAAGAGGCATGATCAAAAATAGAGAGGCAGAGGAGGTAAATTTTAGAGGCGCAGAACATTTTCTAGAGGAGAGAGATCATATGCGGATAAGAACATACAAGAGAACACATTCAAGAAGGAGGACAGAGATAACAATGCATACCAGAGAGATGATAGAAATTTCTACTGTAGAGGAAACCCTAGTCCATACCGAAGTAAAGGATACCGAAGAGAAGGAAGAGGATTTGATAAGAGATTATTCAAAGGAAATTGTTTTAAGTGTGGAGGTGAAGGACATAGAGCATTTGAATGTAATCAAGGGAGTGCAAGCAAAAGGACAAAGAACAGTGGAAGAGAAGCATATGTGGAAGAAGAACCTGTTGGATCACCGAGTTCAGTTGGCAAACCAGAGAAAGGAGAATCATTGATCATGAGGAGAACACTATTTCAAGTAGAGACAAATGAGGAACCACCGTAGAGGAAGAGACTATTCAAAACTAGATGCAAATCATGGGGTAAATGTTGTAAAGTTGTAATTGATAGTGGTAGTTCTGATAACCTAGTTTCAGAGGAGATGGTGACTAAGTTGAAGTTAGAAATATTGAAGCACCCTAAGCCCTATTAGATAGCATAGATTCGGGATGATCATAAGGTACTGGTGAGTGTACAATGTTTGGTAAAATTTTATATTGGATCTTATCGTGATGCAGTCTTCTGTGATATTATGCCTATATATGTATGTCATATATTGTTGGGTAGACCTTGGTAGTATGATAGAAAAGCTATACACATGATGGGAGAAAGAATACATATACTATAACATCAAATGGAAAGAGAATTACTTTGATTCCTTTGAAAGATGTGTTGACATCTTCAAATTTTACGAATTTGAAGTGTCTATACTCTTTCTAGGTGTCGACAAAGGCTTGGTCGACATGCTACTCAATCTACCCCAGAGGACACCTTCACCTATTAAAATATTGCAGCTCAAGCATCACCTTGCAAATCCGGTTGGTGGAATGTTTTTTGGCATATATAGTAACATGCCTGCTCAATTCCATGCTCCTGGGACGAGTTTTGATGGGGTATTTAATTATTTTCTGACTGCAACCAGGCTAAATTTGGCATTCCAGGAAGTTGCAAATCTCACAATTCTGAGGCCAACCCATTTCTCAATTTTGTCTCAAACGTCTCCAGTTCTAGTTTTGTCAAAATTGGAGTCTGTATAATGTGGCATTTTAATTATTTTCGACTGCGGCGAGCTTATCTGGTGGGTTAGTCTACAAAGCAAGTCCCTGAATTTGGTCAGCGAAGCGAATTCAGGAAATGGGTTTGCTTGAAATAATTGATAATGCTCTTGCACAAATTTTTGTGCTCATTGGATGCCCAGTTTGCTTGCAGTGAAAAGACGTCGTTTGCTTGGGAGAGGAAATTCAAAATTGCCATTTACCTAAAGTCAGAAATTGTAATTTTCAAATTTTATATTGGCAAATTTATATTTTTAAATGGCAAATATTAAGGTTAATGTTATAACTTTGGGTTATAAAGTCAAGCAAAGGAAATAAAAAATAAGCAAAGGGCATTTCACACCATCGCACGGTGCTTTGCCTGCATACCAAAAAGCCATGCGATGGTTCAATTTTGGCTTTTCTGAGCAGCTTCTAGTCTACTTTCCTCTCTACAGCAGAAATGGAGGTCTTTTCTTCCCCGTGGAGGTCTTTTTGAGGTGTTTTGATGCAGCTTCAGGTAGGGGGTGTTGCAGTACAGTTGTTGATTCACGTTTTTGAGCTTCGAGGCCATTTTTAGAGGCTCTATTTGGTCCAAAAATGTTGTTTTATGCTCAGAATTCTTCCTTTGATCATTCCTAAGGCATTGGCAAAGGTTTTTAGCTCATTTGGAATGATTACTGGCTACCTAAAGAGTGGAAAATGCCCCTATTTCACAAAAAATGACCCAGAAATAATAGAGTTGGGTGAAAATTTGAGGTGGATGCTGCTGCAATTTTTCTTCTAAGCTAAATGTGATCATGGAAGAGCTAAAGAAGGAGGTCCAAGGTTCATATTGCATTAGTGCAAAGGAATAAAGAGTCTCCAGCAACTGTCGTGCAAATTGGGAATAGGTGAAAAGTGTAAAAATTAAAAAGGGAAATTAAAACATATTTTATTCATTTAGTCTTCTCCTATTTTAATATCATATTTCCTAATGTATTTTTGGAGGCAAAATGTAATGAAAAAAATCTCACCTACCTCCATATGGCAGTAAATTTTAAGGCAACATGTTTGAGCCTATAAGTAAATTGTTGGGCTTTCATTTTGTTGTTGTTGAAAGGTTGAAGTTGATGCAGAGCCACTGGTGGGAACGTGCATTGAAAAAAAGTCAACCTCCCTTTAATATACTTTTGTCATTGCATCTATGCCATCCCCTTACCTATCGGTGAGACATCTATCCATCGACTGACCAAACACAACCTACACCGATCGCCTACCTTGTGCCGATACACCTTTATCAATTAAGTTGCCTATCAGCAAAACTTAACCCATCAGCTTCTTTGTCGTAGATCTCCCCGATCACACACCTTACACCAATGTAGATATTTAGCCTTTGGTTGCCTATCGGCAACAGCTACACCATCGGCCTTCGTGAATTATGTCCTTCTGACGTGTGTCATCATGCCGATACCTTTGACCATCCGACAACTTGTCCACCTCCAAACCCAATGTATATTCGGAATGTATGTTCCGATATACATTTTCTAACATACAACCTCACACCACTTCTGGGACATACATTTGGAGAATATCCCTCCAATGTATGTTTGACTGTCTGTTGACCCAGACTTCGCTTGTATGCGATTTTGATGTACAAACCCAATGTACATACAACACATGCATACCAAACGATGCATTCGATGGCTTGACCAACCTACCAACCCACTTGCATGCCAGTATGGTTTCTCTCTCCTTTGTATGTATTGCTCCTTGCACATTTACAATGCATATTCGATACATACAACAATAATGAACAATAGTGATATACGCATGGAACATACAAAAGTGATATACACAGCAATTGCATCCACGAACACCTTGTGATATACTCAAGAAATCTATATATCTATTTCATTTAACCTTGTATCTTTGAAATATGCACATCTAGCATGTTTTTGGCACACGATCTGTTCAGTGATAGACTTTCAGGCTGCATTCCTCGCACCCAAATGCGATATATGAACTGCTTTCCCTTTTAACCGATCAAAGCGAACTGTTTCACCCTAAATCACCAAACCCTCGCGAGAATATTCTACTTTTGTCTTCATTGGCCTAACACATGAAAATGCTAGGGTTCTTCATAATATCCTACATTCGACCTTGTAACAGACAACACATACAAAACAAAACCCTAATCTATTATCTACACCCATTCCACTGATTACGAAGTAATCTACCAGTGGAATGGTTGAGGATCCATTTGATCCCCCAAGTATTTACACAGTGCACTCAAAATAGAGAAATAACACAAATAGAGTCTCTTTATTGCTTGCAGAAAAGATATACAACTATCTGTCTCACAGTTTCACAAATCAACTCTTCAATACAGAATTGTTCAATATCAGACGCATACCTCAAATGACCCGATCTAGGGTATTTTAACTACTCACAATAGTAGTACTAATTTGATTCCCAGTGGCTGGGAGATAATATCCAACTACCAAACATAACAAACTAACAACCTTGTCCTAGGGACTTGCACAGTCAACTATATGCAAATTACAATCATGCATTTGGTCAAACAGACATTATTTATAGAAAATAATAGAATGCCTAATGACCTAATCAAATTTAGACTTGTAATCTTCTTCCTCCAATGCTTGTTGAAGGGGTGCTCCTGCACCATACTCCCTGAGAGAAGAAATCTCAAGTCCACTTGAGATGAGATGGTAGAGGTATGCACCATGTGTTTGGATCTGTTCTTCAGTCATCCAAACAACTTCTGAATCAAGTTTTCCTTGCCAAGTTACCAAGTATTCTAGATACGCTTTATTCCTAGTCTTGTTGGCCTTTCTGGAATCTAAAATTTGCTTCAATTGTGGTGGATAATGCGTAGGAATATCACCATCAGCTGGAGCTTGTAGTGATTCCTGGTCTATGTCTGGATTAGGTTTGTATGGAGTTAAATCACATACATTAAAGATAGGTGATAAACCAAAATCAGAAGGAAGTTGGAGCTTGTAAGCATTTGGTCCACATTTCTTCAAAATCTGACCTGGTCCAATCTTCCTCTGCATGAGCTTAGTGTGCTGACCTTTTGGGAGCCTTTCTTTCTTCAAATGAACCCACACCAAATCTCCAACATCAAATTGCACATCTCTCTTTTTCTTATCAGCATAGGCTTTATACTTCAATTGGGTCTGCTGGAGCTGAGTCTTGACTTGATCATACACCTCTTTGATGGCTGATGCAAAAGCTTCTCCAGCTGAACTAATAGATTCTCCTGCAAGCATGTCTCTTAACTCCAAGGTACCTCTAGGATGTAAACCATAGACCACCTGGAAAGGTGATTTCTCTGTACTCCTAGTGACAGTGTCATTATAGGAAAATTCTGCCTATGAGAGGATGTTATCCCACTTCTCTCCATGCTATCATGTCAAACACCTCAGTAGATTTCCTAATGAACGATTTACCACTTCAGTCTATCCATCAATCTAGGGATGATAAGTTGATGAGAAGGACAAATTTGTACCAAGCTTCTTCCAAAGAGTCCTCCAAAAATGACCAATGAATTTCACATCCCTATCTGATACTATGCTTAATAGCAATCCATGTATCCTTACTATTTCCTTGAAAAATAGGTCTACAACATAGGAAGCATCACAAGTAGTTTTACATGGCAAGAAATGTGTCATTTTACTGAATCTGTCCACTACAACAAAAACACTGTCATAACCTTTCCTTGTTCTAGGTAAACCTAACACAAATTCCATGCTTATGCTTTCCCATGGTCTAGAAGGAATGGGCAGTGGCTGATATAAACCAGCATTAGTGGATCTTCCTTTTGCCTTTTGACAGATCACACATGTCTCCACAAATTTTCTAACATCTGACTGTAACTTAGGCCAATAATAGTGTCTCTTTATCAGATCAAGAGTCTTATCCAGACCAAAATATCCTGCCATAGCTCCACAATGTTTTTCCCTGATAATATTCAGTCTCATGGAACCCTTTGGGATACACAACTGTCCACCTTTGAAAAGTAATCCATCTTGTATCAGAAATTCAGAGTACTCAACATGATACTTGTCCCCAAAGGAAGTACATACCTGATAGATTTCTCCAAAGTCTTCATCAGCATCATACATAGTTTTCAAGGAATCAATACCAACACTCTCCAGTTGGATCTGATTGATGGTCAGAACCCTCTTGCTCAAGGCATCTACTACCTTGTTCTTGACTCCTTTCTTGTGTTTCAGTGTGAAAGTAAAAGCTTGTAAGGTTTCCACCCACTTCATGTGACGATGGTTCAACTTCTCTTGACTGTTTATGAAGCTAAGGGCCTGATTATCTATAAACACTATGAATTCATTTGGCAGCAAATAATGTCTCCACTTTTTGAGGGATTGGACTAGAGCATACATCTCCAAATCATAGGATGAGTACTTCTTCTTAGCATCATTTAACTTCTCACTAAAGAATGCAATAGGCCTACCTTCTTGACTGAGTACAGCTCCAATTGCCATGTGGGTGGCATCACATTCTACTTGAAAGATCTTGTTAAAGTTAGGAAGTGCAAGGACTGGCTATTGTGCCACTTTCTTCTTTAGTGTTTCAAATGAATCATCCGCCTCCTTTGTCCAAATAAATCTACACTTATGTCCTCCTTTGATGGTGTCCAACATGGGTGCACAAACATGACTAAACCCTCTTATAAACTTCCTATAGAAGGTTGCTAACCCATGGAAACTTCTGACATCATTCATTGTTCTAGGAGTTGGCCAAGACAATATGGCACTTACCTTTTCTTGATCCATTTTCAGTTGGCCATGTGAGATGACAAAACCTAAGTAGATGATCTCTTCTTGCATGAACAAACACTTCTCCAAATTGATCATTAATTGCTCTTCATGTAACCTTTTGAGAACCAATTCTATATGCTTGAGATGCTCTTCCCTTGTATGACTGAAAATTAGAATGTCATCCAAATATACTATGACAAATTTTCCCATGAATTCTCTCAAAACCTCATTCATTAATCTCATAAAGGTACTAGGGGCATTGGATAAACCAAAAGGCATGACCTTCCACTCATACAACCCCTCATTAGTCTTGAAGCTATCTTCCATTCATCGCCAGGCCTAATTCTGATATGATGATAGCCACTTTTCAAATCTATCTTTGTGAAGTATTTGGCACCTCCTAAGCAATCAAGCAAGTCTTCTATTCTAGGAATTGGAAACCTATATCTAATTGTGATTTTGTTGATAGCCCTAGAATCAGTACAAAGTCTCCAAGTGCCTTCCTTCTTAGGTGCTAGTACAGCCGGTAATGCACATGGACTTAAACTTTTACCAATGAGGTATGTCTCCAACAATTCCTTAATCTATCTTGCAACCTCTGCATTTTGTTCTAGGGTAAGCTGTATGCTACCTTGTTTGGAAGTGTAGACCCTAGGATTAGGTCTATGCAATGACTGATATCTCTAATAGGTGGTAGAGACCTTGGTATTCCATCAGAGATGGTGCCTTTGTACATGTCTAATAGTTCCTGGATAGTAGGATCTATGAACCTTTGCTTCTTTCCCCCCTTGACTTCTTGCTGCTGCTTCTTGTTCATATTCAAACATGGAATTAAAGCATATGCAACTATACCTTCTTCTACTATCTTCTTCATGAACTGTTTGCCTTCTACCAACATTACCTTGGCTTCTTTTCCTTTTGACTCTTCCTCCTTCTTCATCAATGGTAGCAGCTCTATTACCTTACCATCTTTGGTTATTGAGTAGGTATTTCTAACCCCATCATGTTGGGCTCTCAAATCATATTGCCATGGTCTTCCAAATAGGAGATGGCAAGCATCCATCTGAGCTATGTCAAACAACAATCTATCCTTATATGCTCCAATCTAAAACTCCACCCAAGCCTGCTCTTCTACAACTATTTGCTGACCTTGAGTGAGCCATGAGATTTTATATGGGCAAGGATGTGGCAGTCTTCTAAGCTTTAGCTTTTCTATCATTTCAACAGACACAAAATTTTTAGTAGATCCAGAGTCAATCAGAACTTTACATACCTTTCCTCCTGCCTTGCAAGTGGTTTTGAAAAGAGACTTCCTTTGTGGGGGTTCTCTGTCAGGTACCTTCATGGTAGTCATTTTCCTCCTAATCATCAAAGACTCTCTAGTCTCTGGATACCCATAACTGTCAGGGGCATTCACACTTTGATAAGTGTTTGAACTTGCCACACTCTGGCCATCAGATTCTTGAATCAGATTTGTTCTCCTTTCTCCCATTGAGCTTGATGTTTTTTCTGGACATCTACTGGCTATATGACCTTCCTGATTGCAATTGTAACATCTGAGAGGTCCTCTGCCTCGAGATCTCCCTCTGAATGGTGGTCTGCTGCCTCAAAAGTTGTCTTTCTGATTGTAGCCTCCTCTGTGAGTCTGACTACTACCTCCTTTGTTGTTCTCTTGATGTGATTCACCTTGATTCCCAAATCCATATCCTCTACCTCTGAAAGGACTTCTTCCCCCTCTTTGCTACCTTCCTCTTCCTTTGTTATTTTGTTCTTGTCTTCTCTTTAGTTTCTCTTCCACCTTGAGTGCCAATTGATAGATTTTCTGGACTATATCTGGGTTATGCAGATTTAGGTCTTCTTGGATGTTGAATCTCAATCCATTGAGATACCTTGCTACTCTTTCTTCCTCATTCTCTTTTACCTTTGTCTTGACACATAACTTCATGAATTCTTCAGTGTACGAACTGACATCTAACTCCTTTTGTTTCAGATTTTGTCTCTTCTTATGCAATTGGATGTTGTAATCCAAGGGAACATAGGCTTCCTTCACTAAATCCATCATCTTCTTCCATGTAGCAACTCTGTTCTTTCCTTCCTTCACCCTATCATCTTGGATAAAATTCCACCAAGTCAATGCAGCTCCTTTCATTTTGGACTGGGCCATCTTTACCCTTTGATGGTTTGGTATTTCCTCTGTTTCAAAGAAATTGTTCAAGGAGTCTATCCACTCCATTACCGAATCAGGATCCATTTTGCCTACAAACACTGTAGGTCAATCTTCATATCCACGGTCCTCCGTTCCATGGTCCTCCGTTCCATGGTCCTCTGTTCCATGGATTTGAGGGCATTTAGAAAAGCTTCTGGTCTGCAGGAACGTCTATTTCTTCTTGCCTAGGGATCTCCTCTTCATCCCTATCTTCTTCCTTTCCAGAACTTACCTTGTCCCTCAGTTTTTCCAACTCATCTTTCAACGTCTGATTCTGAGCTTTAACAACAATGCTCTCTGCAATCTACTTCTTGACTAGGACAGCCAACTTGGCATTTGTCATCCTTGTTGGGAACTCCTGCAATCCCTCTCTGTCAGACATCTTACTTCCTTCACTTTCCTAAAAAAAAATGCTCCTTCGCTCTGATACCACTATGATGCAGAGCCGCTGGTGGGAACGTGCAATGAAAAAAAGTCAACCTCCCTTTAATATACTTTTGTCATTGCATCTATGCCATCCCCTTACCTATCGGTGAGACATCTACCCATGCCGACCAAACATAACCTGCACTGATCGCCTACCTTGTGCCGATACACCTTTATCGATTAAGTTGCCTATCGGCAAAACTCAACCCATTGGCTTCTTCATCGTAGATCTCTCTGATCACACACCTTACACTGATGTAGATATTTCGCCTTTGGTTGCCTATCGGCAACAGCTACACCATCGGCCTTCGTGAATTATGTCCTTCCGACGTGTGTCGTCACACCGATACCTTTGACCATCTGATGACTTGTCCACCTCCGAACCCAATGTATATTCGGAATGTATGTTCCGATATACTTTTGCTAACATACAACCTCACACTGCTTCTGAGACATACATTTGGAGAATATCCCTCCAATGTATGTTTGACTATTTGTTGATTCAGACTTCACTTGTATGCGATTTTGATGTACAACCCCAATGTGCATACAACACATGCATACCAAACGATGCATTCGATGGCTTGACCAACCTACCAACCCACTTGCATGCCAGTATGGTTTCTCTCTCCTTTGTATGTATTACTCCTTGCACATTTACAATGCATATTCGATACATACAACAACAATGAACAATAGTGATATACGCATGGAACATACAAAAGTGATATACACAGCAATTGCATCCACGAACACCTTACGATATACTCAGGAAATGTATATCCATTTCATTTAACCTTGTATCTTCGAAATATACACATCTAGCATGTTTTTGGCGCCCGATCTGTTTAGCGATAGACTTTCAGGCTGCATTCCTCGCATTCAAATGTGATATTTGCACTACTTTCCCTTTTAACCGATCAAAGCGAATTGTTTCACCCTAAATCACCAAACCCTCGCAAGAATATTCTACTTTTGTCTTTGTTGGCCTAGCACATGAAAATGCTAGGGTTCTTCATAATATCCTGCATTCAACCCTATAACAGACAACACATACAAAACAAAACCCTAATCTATTATCTACACCCATTCCACCGATTACAAAGTAATCTACCGGTGGAATGGTTGAGGATCCATTTGATCCCCCAAGTAATTACACAGTGCACTCAAAACAGAGAAATAATGCAAATAGAGTCTCTTTATTGCTTGCAAAAGATATACAACTATCTGTCTCATAGTTTCACAAATCAACTCTTCAATACAAAATTGTTTAATATCAGACGCATACCTCAAATGACCCGATCTAGGGTATTTTAACTACTCACAACAGTAGTACTGATTTGATTCCCAAGGGCTGGGAGATAATATCCAACTACCAAACATAACAAACTAACAACCTTGTCCTAGGGACTTGCACAGTCAACTATATGCAATTACAATTATGCATTTGGTCAAACAAACCTTATTTATAGAAAATAACAGAATGCCTAATGACCTAATCAAATTTAGACTTGTAATCTTCTTCCTCAATGCTTGTTGAAGGGGTGCACCTGCACCAAAAGTTTGCTCTGAGGAGTAAATAAAAGCCAATTTCTGCTCGATTGCTCTATCTATGGTGCTGTAATTTTCTGTTTAATGTGTTGTATGTTTTTGTTCATGAGTTTGTATCAGATTCAGGTTGAATATAAATGACAAATGCTTATTGCATGTGTTCTATTAAATGTCTCCATAGTTGTATGCATTCTTCTTCTAAATCAAATAACTAAGGGTTACCTGAGATTCTAGAATATAGGTTCACTGTATTGTATACTTAATCTTCTACTTCTGTTCAAGGAATAGATTAAATGTTTAGGGTTAAGTATGGGGGAGAATACACTGCAGCAAGGATGTCTATAAGTAGAGTTAATAGAATACTCTATTTTGGGTGGTGTTTGTAAGATAGATGCCAAAGAAACCCCCTAAACTCTGTGTGTTAAGTAAGCTCATGATAAATCATCTTCATATTTTTAAGTTTGACTCCATGCCTTGTGATAGGCATCGGTCCTAAGTTTGCGCCTACTTTACGAATCAGACCTTCATCTGACAACCAAATACATAAAAAACACAAAAATAGTGAATCTTTCATATTTTAGGAGTAGGGTTTTAGTTGCATGTTCTCATATTTAACCAGTGGGATATCTACGGTTTATCTTACAAATCTTGGTGCATACATGAGAGCATTCTGCCTAAGTTAGTCAGGGATGAATCTTTTGTTGTGAATGAGGGATACCCCCTAGGTGCGGCAAAACCTAAAGTGCAGAGGAGACAAGTGCAAACAATCTCCCATCTTTATTGGCCAAGTCTCACAATAAATATGATCATAAGAAGTGGCAAATCTTTAGGGTTTATTGTTTGTTGATTTGGGAACCAACAAAACTGGCGACTCTGTTGGGGAACAATGCTATATCCATGAAAAGTGTCTAGAAAATTGAGGAACCTAGTTGTTTGTTTTAGATTTTAAGACGGTTTTAGACCTAGACAAGTTTTGTTGTAGCATATTTGAAGAAGTTTTAGGTGGCTCTATTGTTGAGGAGAACCCAAAATGAAAGAAAGGTTGTAAGGAGTTTGCAACTTCATAAGACTCATTCCTCTATAAAAGAGGTGGCGACTCTGCATACAAAGAACCTGATAAAGGATGTAAAAAAGGTCCAGATCAGCATATTTTTAGTCTAGAAGAAAGGTTAGCAGCTGCTGCAGTTGTCCAGGTATTTCTATTTTAGTTTTCAAAAAAGAGCTTATGTGAAAACCATGATGTTTGAGTTTTAAATGATTCCCTATTAGGTGAAGTTAGCACTAGTTAAAAGGGAAATGGTGGGAATAAGTTTGCATACTCTTATGTTGTAAATTTCAGCTCATATATTGTGATGTAGTATGCATAATTGTTGAAATGATTCATAGAGAAGATGTATTAAGCATAATGATATGAGTTTAAACTGTAAATGAGAGAATGCATAGTTGAAGTGTGGTGCTTGTGAAAGCATATGAATATGTATTATCAGTCCATTCATCTTGGTATGGTGTCAAACGTACCAATGTGTAATAATCAGTCCCAACTGTGTAATATAAGAGGTTTCAACACTGGAAGATATAGGGCCATCAATTTCAGTGGAATAAATTGTTACCAAAATGTTGTCCCTAGTAAAATTAGAAAATATTTACCTACATTCAGTGGTATGAAGAGTGAATCAGTAGAAAAGCATTTGCAGCAGTTTAATGATCTAATGGATGACTATGAGGTAGATCATGAGGATGTGATCATGAGACTATTTGTTCAGTCTCTAAAAGGAGATGCAAGAGACCGGTTCTCTTACTTACCAGCCTGCTTCGTCAGCGCTTGGAATGAATTTAAATTAGCCTTCAATGAGCAGTTTGGCAAAAGAATATCTAAGTTTTCACTTATCAGTGACTTCATGTATATCCACATTGAAGAAGATGAATTAGCTCTAGCCTTTAACCTCAGATTCATAAAGGCATTGAAAAGAATTCCTGAAAAAATCAGACCTAATGATGCTTTGGCTTTGCTCATTTATTTGGGTGCATTCAATAAGAAGATGAGCTACAGATTGAGAAGTAAGGAACCTGCAACACTTCATCAGGCATATCAAATTGCCATGGTCATTGAAAATAATTGGAAATATGGAATGTTCAAGGGCTACTTATCTACAGGTGTTTGTGACCCTAAAGCATTCTATGCTGATGAAAGGTGTAGGTCAAAAAACATCAGTGATTATCAGGACGATGGTGTTTCTATTGCCATAGATAGTACACCACTACACCATCTAAGTAATGATTTAAATACCCTACCAAAGAGTTAAAGTTAGTTGGGTTTGACCAAGTATATGAAAATGTTGTTTTCCCTGAAGAGATTAGAATGAATAGTGATGAAATTGTCATGCTTTCAATCAACAATAATGATGATTTTGCTATTCCATACAAATCAAGCAGAGAAGTGTCACATGAATATGAAGAAAATAGAGCGGTAGTTGAAAATATATGCCTCAGTAAAGCAAATGAAATATGTGATCAATTCATAGGCTATGTATGTCATGATTACAGTCATCATATTCCAAATGCATGGTTTGTTGAACAAAGGGAGGTATGTGAAGTTGCCCCTTGTTGCGGCTTTACTAGTCAAGAAATGGAGACATGTCCAGGTTTTCAGTGTGGAGAATCAACCCAAGGGGATGAGGATGACAATAGCATGCAAGGTGTCAATGAATTAGGCTCTCTTTCATATGATCAGATTATACCCTATGGTGAAAATCTGAATGATACGATGTCACCATTATTGGTTGATGATGTCTTGGGATTTGAAGGGTCTCCTGATTGTGTTATCTCAGGATATGTTGACAAGGCAAAAATTTCAGACATTGTGGGAAATGCATATGGTTAGCTGGGTAATGGTGCGTATACATCTAAAAATGAATTTTCAAGTGTCATGTGTGCAACTAATTTTGAGAGTTATGTTCTTCACAAAGATAGTATTGGTACCCAAGGTACAGTTAACATGTCTGCAACCT
This sequence comes from Cunninghamia lanceolata, assembly GCA_027924645.1. Classification (NCBI taxonomy): domain Eukaryota; kingdom Viridiplantae; phylum Streptophyta; class Pinopsida; order Cupressales; family Cupressaceae; genus Cunninghamia; species Cunninghamia lanceolata. The sequence continues at coordinate 2,542,862 of BSBN01000609.1, forward strand.
TCAATGATTTTAGCAAACACCATGATGAATCTTTGGATCAAGAAGTAATATCATTGCCATATGACTGTGATCCTAAGGAATTTTCAAATCCGTTGTATGATGAGGTAATTGAGATGGACTAGGTAATCTCTTGTTGCGGTATATTCGAAGGTGGGTTTTGTATGTTTGCTAATCCACTATATGAGGAACCAGTTGTATTTTCATATGATTCAAGTATTGCATCAGCCTACAAAGAAAATAACTATGCTGATAAAATTGTCATATCTGATGTCATTTTGCAATGACTTTGAGTATTGTTGTGATGTTGATCCTAATAAAGATGAATACACTTCATGTGATCCCAAGCATAGTTTTTCAGAATGATGAAGAAACTTTTGAAGCTGATCAAGGACCTATGTTTATCCCTATTCAAAAGATGGTATGTAAATCAGAATCACTATGCCCACAAGGGGCATACATCCCCAATTAGAGCCACTATTGACACCTTCAAATTTTGCGAATTTGAAGTGTCTATACTCTTTCTAGGTGTCAACAAAGGCTTGGTCAACATGCTGCTCAATCTACCCCGGAGGCCACCTTCGCCGATTAAAATCTTGCAACTCAAGCATCACCTCGCAAATCCGGTTGGTGGAAAGTTTTTTGGCATATATGGTAACATGCTTGCTCAGTTTTGTACTCCCGGGATGAGTTTTGATGGGGTATTTAATTGTTTTATGACTGCAACTGGGCTAAATTTGGCATTCCGGGAAGTTGCAAATCTCGCAATTCTGAGGGTGACCCATTTCTCAAATTGGTCTCAAACATCTCCAGTTCTAGTTTTGTCAAAATCAAAGTCCATATGATGTGGCATTTTAATTATTTTCGACTGTGGCGAGCTCATCCAGCGAGTCAGTTTACAAAGCATGTCCTTGAATTTGGTCAGCAAAGTGAATTCTAAGGAAATGGGTTTGATTGAAATAATTGATAATGCCCCTACTCAAATTTTTGCAGTCATTGGATGCCCGGTTTGCTTGCAGTGAAAAGACATTGTTTGCCTGGGAGAGGAAATTCAAAATTGTCATTTACCTAAAGTCAGAAATTGCAATTTTCAAATTTTATATTGGCAAATTTATATTTTTAAATGGAAAATATTAAGGTTAATGTTATAACTTTGGGTTATAAAGTCAAGCAAAGGAAATAAAAAAGAAGCAAAGGGCATTTCGCACCATCACACGGTGCTTTGCCTGCATCCCAAAAAGCCATGCGATGGTGCGATTTTGGCTTTTTTGAGTAGCTTCTGGTCTGCTCTCCTCTCTGCAGCAGAAATGTAGGTCTTTTTGAGGTGTTTTGATGTAGCTTCAGGCAGGAGGTGTTGCAGTACAGTTGTTGATTCACGTTTTTGAGCTTCCATGCCATTTTTGGAGGCTCTATTTGGTCCAAAAATGTTGTTTTATGCTCAGAATTCTTCCTTTGATCATTCCTAAGGCATTGGCAAAGGTTTTTAACTCATTTGGAATGATTTCTGGCTACCTGAAGAGTGGAAAACGCCCCTATTTCACAAAAAACAACGCAGAAATGATAGAGTTGGGCAAAAATTTGAGGTGGATGCTGCTGCAATTTTTCTTCTGAGCTGAATGTGATCGTGGAAGAGCTGAAGGAGGAGGTCCAAGGTTCATATTGCGTCAGTGCAAAGGAATAAGGAGTCTCCAGCAACTGTTGTGCAAATTGGGAATAGATGAAAAGTGTAAAAATTAAAAAGGGGAATTAAAACATATTTTATTCATTTAATCTTCTCTTTTAATATTATATTTTCTAATGTATTTTTAGAGGCAAAATGTAATGGGAAAAATCTCACCTACCTCAATATGACAGTAAATTTTAGGGCAGCATGTTTGAGCCTATAAGTAAACTACTGGGCTTTCATTTTGTTGTTGTTGAAAGGTTGAAGTTTTCTCTGAGGAGTAAATAAAAGCCAATATCTGCTCAGTTGCTCTATCTATGGTGCTGTAAGTTTCTGCTTAATGTGTTGTATGTATTTGTTCATGAGTTTGTATCAGATTCAGGTTGAATATAAATGAAAAATACTTATTGCATGTGTTCTATTAACCATCTCCATGGTTATATGCATTCTTCTTCTGAATCAAATAACTAAGGGTTACCTGAGATTCTAGAATATAGGTTCACTGTATTGCATACTTAATTTTGTACTTTTGTTCAAGGAATAGATTAAATGTTTAGGGTTAAATATGGGGGAGAATACACTGCAGCAGGGATGTTTGTAAGTAGAGTTAACAGAATACTCTATTTTGGGTGGTGTTTGTAAGATAGATGCCAAAGAAACCCCCTGAACTTTGTGTGTTAAGTAAGCTCATGATAAATCATCTTCATATTTTTAAGTTTGACTCCATGCCCTGTGATAGGCATCGGTCCTAAGTTTGTGCCTACTTTACGAATCAGATCTTCATCTGACAACCAAATACATAAAAACACAAAAACAACAAATCTTTCATATTTTAGGAGTAGGGTTTTAGTTGCATGTTCTCAGATTTAACCAGTGGGATAGTCTAGGATTATTGCTAGTCTAGGGTTTATCTTACAAATCTTGGTGCATACATGAGAGCATTCTGCCTGAGTTAGACAAGGATGAATCTTTTGTTGTGAATGAGGGATACCCCCTAGGTGTGGTAGAACCTAAAGTGCAGGTGAGACAAGTGCAAAAAATCTCCCGTCTTTGTTGGCCAAGTCTCACAGTAAATCTGATCATAAGAAGTGGCAAATCTTTAGGGTTTACTGTTTGCTATTTTGGGAACAAACAAGATGATCCTAAGAGTGAAGTATGTGGAAATGCTAGAATCTGTTTGGTAGATGGAAGAAAATTTATGGATGGTTTGAGACATGAGAATATGTGTTATGCTTTGATTCCTAAGAAGCCTAAAATATTTAAGAAGGAGACTAAAGCATCACAACCGGAGGAGATCACTAAGTTGCTGACAGAGTATGAAGACATCATATCAGATAATGTACCTGAAGGATTGCCACCAATCGGGAGTATCAGTCATCATATGGATCTTATACCTAGAGCTAGTTTGCCTAACAAAGTAGCACACAAAATGACACCAGTGGAGAATGAAGAACTAAATAGACAAATACAACAATTGTTGAGGAAAGGTTTGATAAGAGAAAGTTTGAGTCCTTGTGCAGTACCTGTAGTGTTAGCACCAAAGAAAGATGGAGAATGGAGAATGTGTACAGACTCTAGAGAAATAAACAAGATCACAGTTAAGTATAGATTTCATTTACCTAGGATGGATGACATTATGGATTGTTTGAGTGGAGCAAAGTATTTTACAAAGATAGATTTGAAGAGTGGATACCATTATATCAGAATCAGAGAAGGAGAAGAATGGTAGACTGCTTTCAAGACAAATGAAGGATTGTATGAGTGGTTAGTGATGCCTTTTGGATTAACAAATGCACTGAGCACTTTCATGAGATTGATGAATGAAGGTTTGAAGAAATTCTTGGGTAAGTTTGTTATTATATATTTGGATGACATTCTGATTTTCAGTAAGACAAAGGAAGAACATTTGCAGCACCTTAGACAAGTGTTGCAGAGGTTGAGAGAAGAGAAATTGTTGATACACTTTAAGAAGTGTAGTTTCATGAAGGAAGAGTTGGTATACTCGGGATTTGTCATTTCTGCAAAAGGATTGAAGATGGGCCCTGAGAAAGTAAGAGTAATTGTTGAATGGCCTACACTAGAGAGCATTGGAGAAGTCAGGTCATTTCATGGATTAGCTAGTTTCTACTGGAAGTTCATTAGAAATTTTAGTTTAGTTTGTAACCCTATGACAGAGACAATGATAGGTGACAAAAACAAGTGGACATCAGGAGCAGATAAAATTTTGAATTATTGAAGCAGAAGGTGACAGAGCAACCTATTTTGGCATTACCGAATTTCAATAAGGTATTTCAAGTAGATTGTGATGCAAGTGGGAATGCAATTGGAGCAGTATTAAGTCAAGAAGGTAGACCTGTAGCATATTTCAGTGAGAAGTTGAATGATGCAAGGAGAAGATATTCAGTTTATGATCAAGAGTTCTATGCCACAATTCAAGCCTTGAAGAAGTGGAGACATTTCTTGTTACCTAAGGAGTTTGTGTTGTATATAGATCATCAAGATTTGCAATATTTCAATAGTCAAGGAAAGTTGAATCAGAGATATATGAGATGGGTAGAGTTCATGCAGAGTTATACTTTTGTGTTGAAGCATAGGAGTGGAAAATCAAACAAAGTTGCAGATGCATTGAGTACGAGAAGAAATTTGTTGACAGAGATGAGACTTGAAGTGTTGGGATTTGATGAATTAAAGAACATGTATGAAGAAGATCTTGATTTTGTAGAACCTTGGAAAGCATGTAAAGAACCTATTGTGACAGATAGGAGTAAATGGTTGGATTATTTCATTCAGGAAGATATGTTGTTCAGAGGACATCAGTTATGCATACCTAGGAGTTTAATGAGAGACAATTTGATCAAGGAGAAGCACAGTGGTGGATTGGCAAGACATTTTGGCATTGATAAGACAGTAGCTTTGGTGAGTGAAAATTACTTTTGGCCTCAGATACATAAGGATGTTAGGAAATTGGTGTAGAGTTGTAGAGTTTGTCAAGTTGCAAAAGTAGTCAGAATACTGGATTGTATAAACCTTTGACAGTACCAGAGAGACCTTGGGAAGACATAACTATGGATTTTGTAATGAGATTGCCTAAGACACAGAGAGGACATGATTCAATATTTGTAGTAGTGGACAAATTTTTAAAGATGGCACATTTCATACCTTGTAAGAAGACAATTGATGTAGTGCATGTAGCTGACCTAATTTTTAAGGAGATTGTAAGATTGCATGGATTACCTAAGAGCATAATTTTAGATAGAGATACAAGATTCTTTGGATACTTTTAGAAGACACTTTGGAAGAAGATGAAGACATATTTGAAGTTCAGTTCAACTTTTCATCCATAGATTGATGGACAAACAGAGGTAGAGAAATAGGAGTTTGGGAAATTTGTTAAGATGTTTGGTTTGAGAGAAGGCGGCAAGTTGGGATTTGATTCTATCACAAGCAGAGTTTTCCTACAATAATTTAGTGGATAGGAGTACCAAAAGAACACCTTTTGAGGTTGTTACCGGAGTACACCCTAGAGAAGTTACAGAGTTGAGGAATATCAGCATAGAAGATAAGGGAAGTGTAGAAGTAGAAGAATTTACAAGACACATGGAGATAGTGCATAATCAGGTAAAGAAGGATTTGGAAGGGATAAATAGTAAGTATAAAGAACAAGCAGATGAGAAGAGGAGACACAAGGAATTTGTAGTTGGGGATGAAGTGATGGTATACTTGAGAAAAAGAAAGATTTCCAGTTGGGACATATAACAAGTTGAAGATGAATAAGTTTGGACCTTGTAGGATACTTAGAAAATTTGATTCAGGAAATGCATATGAAGTAGAGTTACCAGAGACATTGGGTATATCACCTATTTTCAACATTGTAGACCTTTATCAGTATCATGAAGTAGAGTTCACTAACAGAATGGAAGAAGACTTGAAGCAGCAGTTACCACAAACAAGCACTGCAAAAAATAGAGGACATTTTGGATAGCAGAGTTGGACGTAGCACCAGAGGAAGATAGTACAAAGAATATATTGTGAAGTGGAAGGGCAGACTGGCAGAAGATTCATCATGGATTTCTCAGGTTGAGGTGGACTGTCTTGGTTTCCCTGTAGCCCCAACAAAGTGAGGGACTCACTTTTTCAATAACCCCAGATGTCTAATGCAGGAGCATCCCTAGTTCAAGAGCAATCTTGCATCAACAAAAAAAAAACATTTGCATTTCAGTTTGTTTCTTTTCATTTTCCAGTTCAATTCAGTCAGTAGCAATTTCTATATTTTGGCCCACATTCTACCGTAGTTGCATTTCAAACATTACAGAGCTAGACTTAGCATTTGTATTCATTCATGCACATCATATCCAAATTTCAGATCATTTGGATCAAGTACCGGTAAGATATCGCTATTAGAAGATTGATTGTGTTCTCATAACAGAGCATTCTGAGAATCTCATATAACTAGCTAAAGGAGAAGACTTGCGGAGCATTTCACAACTTGCAGAGCTAAATTACACATCATTCAATGTTGTTTAGTTCATGGCTGACCTTCCTTGAGATCCACACATCATTCCATTTATTTACGGAGGGATTCTATTCATTTAGGTCTGACCTATCCGTGTACACACGTTACAGCTCTTCATTGGAGTTCATGATCTTCCTTGGCTGATGCAGAGGAATCTTAAACTCCAGATATGATATAAAATGATGTAATAGATGCGTAGGAAAGCAATTAGCATAGTTTACAAGTTTGATAGTTTGAATTCTTGCAAAGGACCTTAAACGTTATATCTTATGCATATTCTAATATTCTATAATCAGGCCTGTGAGCCCTAATTGTAAGCCCGCATGTTGCCAGCCAATTTGTATTTGAATTCCATGATATACTGAATGACTAAATCTATATTTGTTTCATATCTTTGAGTTGTTTCTATTGTGTTTACTCTTGCTGCATAGTCTGGATTGTTCACTTTGTGGACCCTCCTAATCATGACTGCACCAAGTGGGTAATTGAAATGCTTCTGTAATTCCTTGGACTGAAAAGTCCACATATACCCTTCCTTTCTTTTCTACTTTCCTATTGACTAGATTGTAATTATGTGCACAAGCGATAACTAGCTCTAGTGCGTCAGCCACATATAGAAATCCAATTGCATTCCACATACCTGAGTTGATAATCCCCTATAGGGTGGGGTTCCCATCTCCTCTATTTATCTTGGCAATCTAGGTGCTCAAATCTATGTTCCCAAAATGTGTATGTCCTGTAGTTCTGAACCATGGGCATATTACCCTAGGAATTAGGAACATGGGGTTCTTTAATTCTACATCATTCCTATTCTTGTGGTCTTGCATCTTAGCCTACAATTCACAGATATGCATATTTTAACCTATGTTACCTTTATCATTCTGACATTTGTTTCTCTAAATATCCTGACTTTTACCATGTCTATAGAATAATCACGTTCATATGCGGATGCATTTACCCTAACCATAAGGTTTACCTTGCATTATATTGTAAGCATACGACAAAATAGGGGATAGGGTTTTGCCTTTTACATACCTATTTTCTAAATTCAAAACCTAATTAACGTGTCTGAATATCACCTCCTTTAGCTTTGCTATCACTATTTACTATTCATCATTCTTCGCCTACACTACTCCATTTGTGACTAGGGTTGTTGTAGAATCACCTTAAGATCACTTTGAGCTCTGTAATTATTGTACTGAATTCTTTGGTAGCATTAAAATGATCTAATTTTACCTTTTAAGTGTTAAAAATCTAGAATTAGGGAATAACTAATGATGATCTTCATCAGCGTAGGGGTGTCCACTTACGTGGCTTGGGAGGTGTCTACAGATGGAAAACACTAATTTGAAAATTTGAAAATCTAATGACTTCTTTTCATGACATTAAATGTGGGTCTGGATGTAGATATGTGCATGTGAATACTCAAGTAGTATGCTTGTTTTCGGAATGTCCATATGGATATACCCATGTTTTACATGTAAAAGGGAGGATGTGTTGATTTTTGGTTTGACGGCTTGACGGGTTTAGATCCTCCTTTCACTACAAACATTCAAGGATATATCAACTGAGTTGAATCTCTACTAAGCGTGAGTATTCACCTAATAGGTTAGGCTGTCACTTGGAACAATGCGCAAGCTCAGATGTTATCAATCAATATCTCAAATTAATGCTCAATTACTCTTAAAACCCTAAATATGCAAAATAGTGAATAAATTGGTAAATTCTAATAAATGTTTACAAATTAAGGAAAAGGATAGAGATTAATAATTGACCATTTTTTAAGTCTGGAATTTAGAATATTCAAGGATAATGCCCCAGGAGCCCAAGTCCAAGGCACTATTTTCTTCATGAAATGTAGAACCCTTTCTAGCATTGATAATCATTGTTCTGACTATTTTCGTCACCCAAAATACGGAGGACACTGCCCCGGGCGCCCAAGTTCAAGGCAGGTTGATTCTCATGATGTAGAAGCTCCTTCAGATGCAGAATGTCCTTGTAACTATGATTCCCGTCTCTAAAACTTTAGAGGACATTGCCCTAGGTTCCCATGTCCCGAAAAAGCTCTATTTCACTTATTCCTTTCGGATCCTGAATCCTTGTTGTCTACAACCTTCCTCTATAACTCCACTCTGCGAAACTCGGTACCTATAACTTGCAATCACAAAGGAGTGTGGTTGGGGGTTGTGGTGTTTAGAGGCATGCCTTAGTCAAGCCCTAGAGAGACATTCAAGTCTTCCAAACACCATTGTTAGATAAGAGTGTGTATCCCTGCAGGATAGAGGAAAAATCCAAATGATAAATAATTGAAAACACAATAGATGTCACCATGAAGTATAGATCTCACATAAATGAAATCTCTTCAATCACATGAGAAGATGAAGTCAAAGATACAATCACAAACACAATAACAATGCTCTACTTTGCAACAATGAATATCATGGATGCTCAAAAATCACAAGTATGCCTAAAGTTCGCAATCATCTTCTAGTTTACAAATGAAAACCTAAACATGTTTATATATGCAACTACAAACATTCTTGCTAAGAATTTCGTAATTCAAACTTTTGGTGTCGACATAGGATCTAACAATGGTCATATAACCGACACTTCAAGTTAGGGCCTGACCCAAAATAGGGTAGGACTAGGGCGCGAGTGCCCAAGTCCTCCCCTCCTATTTCAGGCAGGAGTCATCAAAATAATATCCCCTAGGTCCTATTTGCCACAAGACTTTGGGGTTTTGTCATCAAGATTCACAATTAACACACAAGATGCTCTACATGCATTCTAAGGACTCGAGAGCTAAACCTTAAGAGGGAAAAACCCCCAAGGGGACATTTTCAGACATAACATTTAGCCCCCACTTTAATGTATGCATAAACACAAGGCCAATAAATGCATTAAAGTAAGGACAACAAACACAGAAAACATGCCAAGCATGGTGAAGACACGCCAAACACATTGAATACAGTAATAGGCACACAAAACACGGAGAAGACAGTTACAATCACACAAAACACGAAGAAGACAACATTGAAGATACGCAAATCACATTGAATGCAGTATTTTTTCTCATATATAAATGAAATACAAATGCAAGTACAAGGAAAGTAAACACACAACCCAAATGTAGAAGGAGCTCATCGCCACCAGTCTTGAGACTGCATAAGGGGCAACAGACACGCTATACAAATCTTCAAGTGTAGGAGGAGCTCATCGCTACTAGTCTTGAGACTACACTTGAGAACAAACATGCCATACAAATCCCCAAGCATAGGAGGAGCTCATCGCCACAGGTCTTGAAACTAATCTTGGGAACAAACACGTCATACAAACACACATGGAAGACACGGAGAAAACATGGCAAACAAGCGATGGAAGAAACCTATTGCTAGGTTTGCTACCATCTCAGGCACATTATAGGCACACACCGACGATTGAGCTTCTCCAAAACAATCGTCGAAGACACGCTTAAGGGTAAGATAGTCTCAAATCCACCCCACCTACTTGAAGGACTTTTAGAAAATGACAGGATGTGCAATCTCCTCAAGAAATACACCATCCCCACCTCTGCAAAGGGCTTAAAATAAAAAGGATATGCATGATATCCTGCCTCCGTAGAGGGCTTAATGATTGCAATATAAAATAAAGATGTGCACTCACTCAGAGAAACAACATCCCACCTCCGCAGAGGGCTTACAAACACACTTTGTTAGTACCAAAATCATCAGATAGCTTACCTTATATATGCCCCCACCTTAAGGTGGTTGATATCGTGTACTGATATCAAGCACATTAAGGTAGGAAGAAAAAACACAAAGGAACACAAGCTCTCGGAAAGCCCATGCCCCTAGAGGTGACATGTACTTTACAATCACCAAATGTTCCCACAAACACACAATTTCCAAAAAAAGGTGTTAGCAACCATATAATCATGATAAACAATAATGCATGTAATCGTTCACATAAAGAGCTAAACAAGGCGAGATCCAAGATAGACAAAGTGCATGGAGCAGCAGTATTGTTATGTTTTGTAAGTGCAACAAGACAACATCAAAATATCACAAGGAGTAATTCTACTAGCCAAGCGTCGGATAATATACATCTACCACATCATCATGTATGGACTAGGTCCATTTTTTGATTTCTCACTGAAGGAACACTAGGTCCGTATCAGTATTATATGTTTTTTATCATCCACCAGCTAGATAGAACCACTAGAAGAAGATAAACAATAAATCAAGAGAGGAGAAACAAGTGTCCTAGGGTCGTCACATAGGAATGTGCCCCTAGGTCACCAAAGCTATGCCCCTAGGACACAACACACAACAATGAAAATAGAGGAGAAGCAATACAGAGGAATGATGATACAAATAGAAGAAGGGTCACAACAGAGGTGGCCTCCTAGTATCCTTGACCTTACGATAGTATCAAGGGTTATCCTAGGAGGCCTAAACAACACATAACACATCTTGGGGGAAACACAACACAGAGATAAAGGGTTAGGAATACTTACATGTGAGAGGCTCATGCTAGAGATTATCAACGAACAAATCACCCTCTTCCCAATCTTGAATGCTAGAGGGAAGAGGTGTGTAAGGTACCATGGCCCAACTTTTGTTTTTGTCTTCAAATTGTTTAGTGTTACATTCGTCTAGGTTTGATTCAATGTTAGGTGGAATATTTTCTTGTTGAGATGCATTTCATTGGGCAAAAGCTTGTCTTCTTCTCCTTCTTTCTCTTGCTTGTCTATTTCTTCTTGTCTTATTGCTTACATTTTCAAAGGTATTTTCATGTTGTTCTATAGGAGTTTACACATTAGAGGAGGAAGCACCATGTTCATATCTCATTGGTCTCAATGAATTATTTTGTTGTCAACGAAAACCTCCTGATCCTTGCAAGGATGACGGGGGAGGAACCTTAGCATAAGTACCATCTCTCCGTGGATGAGGTGAGTTATGAAAATTTTCCTTATCCAGTTCTACCATGCCAATTATTTCATCATAGTCATAATAGTCTTGTTTTATTCTTGTCATTTTGTCATTTTCCTTTTGCTCTAAGTGGATTTTCGAATGCATGTTGTTCTTCCCTTATTGTTTGTAAAGGAGGCTAGGCCACTCTAGCTAGTTGTTTTGCTTTGTATCATCTATAGTCTAGGGAAGATCAGTCTCTTTGTGGCTCAAGGTCTCTATCAGGTTGCGACAAAAAGTATTCAAGAGTGAAGTTCTTGTCCTTAGTCGAAGGTTGATATGAATTACGGTGGCTAGTACGTATTTCTCCATGCAAAGGAAATTTTATGCATTTGTGAATAGTTGAGGGGACGACATTCATAACCTTAAGCCATGGATGTCCTAGTTTTACAAGGAAAAGGTCATATAAGGGGATTACATCAAATAATTGATCCATGGCTTTATCATACACCGAGACCAATAAGGTTATCTTCCCAAATGTATTCATCAAAGCTCCATTATGTGTTTTAATTCTCAGATCTAATGGTTCATAAGAATCTTGTGCCAAATCATATTTAAGGAAATCTTTCGTAACCACAATAGTCATGAAATTGGGGTCTATATGTGTTCCATTCACAAGTCTTTCCATTATGTTCACTGTAATGTAAAGAGGCCCTTCGCTATCTACCATTTCTTTGTCATGAGGTGTAAACATTATTTCAAGTTCAAGGGCTCTTCTTTTCAAATAAGTCCTAGGAGGAAGCCTAGCATTATTGTTGTATTGAGTATCCATGTAAATGTTTTAAAATTAATGCCAAATCCAATTTTAAGGATATTCAACACTTGTGCAAGAAACAAATGCAAAAGTATGTACGAATATGACCTAAAATACTTGATTTTTCAACTTTCTTCAATGTAAATGAGTGAAAGAAGAGGTGTTGTGAAGAATTTCAAGAGGGGAAGCAAATAATATGCCTAATATCATTCCAATGATACAGCAATATCTTTCACAACATGCCTATAGTGCAATTCTAGAGTGATGACAAGTTAAAACCTAGTGAAAATACACCTAAAATATGCAATTTTTCACCAATTTTTAATGTAGAAGCCTAATAGAAAGGGTGTTGTAAGGAATGTGAGGAGGAGAAGTAGATAATAACCTTGATATCAGTGAAATAATTATTTGAAAACCTTTACAACACACATATAATGCAATTCTATAGAGACGACAAGGCCAAATCTAGTGAAAATGCAAGGTTTTCAAACCCTAGACATGAAATTTTGCAAGAATGACACTATCATGCAACACTACAATTAGAGATTGGTCCTAATAAGTCTTTTAAAGGTGTAGTAAAATATGAAACAAAATTTTAACTACAAACCCTAGCTAATGCAAAACTAAGTTTTTATGAAAAATGCATAATTTCAAGTAATTTTTTAACAATTTAAGCATGAAAATGCAATACAGATGAATGATGAATAAAAAATTTATTTAATTTAAATAAGATCCAATTAACATAATAGAAATTAAATTCCAATTAATTCAAATTATGCCAAAATGCAAGCTTAAGATGCCATTTTTTTCAAATTTTTCAATTTTTCAAATTTTTCCAAATTTTTCAATTTTTTTTGTAATTTTTCTGTAACGTCAGAAAATGTCCCCTTGGGGGCTTTTCCCTCAAAAGGTTTAGCTCCCAGGTCTTTAGTGTGCATTTAGGACATCTTGCATCATAATTCAACATCCCGATGGAATGAACCCTGGGTATCATGACAAATGGGGCCTAGGGGGACCCCTTGAACCTAACCATGCCCAAAATAGGGGGGAGGTCTTGGGCGCCCATGCCCTAGTCCTGCCCTATTTTGGGTCAGGCCCAAATTTCTAGTGTTGGTTTATGACCATTATTTGGTCCCTAGACCGACATGGTAAGTTTGAATTTACGAAATCTTGGCGGGAATGTTTGTAGTTGCATATATAAGCATGTTTAGGCATTCATTTGTAAACTAGATTATGTTCATATGATTTTGGCATCCTAAAGGTGATTCAAGGCTTTCATTGTGTTGCAAGAGCAGATTTGTGTTGTCTATGTGTTTGTGTTTGTAGATTCAAGCATCCATCTCCTCATGGAATGAAGAGCTTCTTCCTCCCATGAGATCTTCACTACAAGGTGACATCTATTGTGATTATTGAGCATTTATCATTTGGTTTTTACCTCTGCCTCCCTAGGAACACACTCTCTATCTGATAATGGTGTTCGAAAGGCTTGAACGTCTCTCTGGGGCTTGACTAAGGCAAGCCTCTAAACACCACAACCCCCTCCCAGAGTTTTCATGATTGCAGGTTACAGGTTGGAGTTGCAGACAAAGTGAAGTCGTAGGAAGGTACAATAGAGTACCAGAATTGTAGATCAGTGAAAGAAACAGCTACCTGGACTAGGGCGCCCGCTCATTAGTCCTCAAAGTTCTGCAACGGAAAAATATTTGATACGAAAGATACAGGTTGCATACCTTGTTTCTAGATCTTGACAAAAAGTAGGGCCTTGGACTTGGGCACCCGCTCTTTAGTCCCTAACTTTTCCACCTCAAGACCCTGAAAATAGGTGCACAGTTATTTGTTATTTTACATCTTTCTGCAGAAGCATTTTCTGTAATTCATCCATTTACTGTAGTATTTGCATAATTGTAGTTTTAAGGTACAATTGAGCATAAGAGAAGGAAATCATCAATCAAATTATAAAAATCCAAGTTTCCCTACATTTCAATAGTGACCTAGGGTATGATAGTACATTGCAACTCGACCCTAGGTCCTTGAATGTAAGGGTGAAAGGAGGATATACACCAAACTACAAAAACTCAACTATCCAAATTTTACCCTTTACATTTTCAAATGCAACAAAATGAATGAATCCAAATCTATCACACAACACTCAACAAGGTGCAAAAAATTCAAAAACACGGGTTCACAAAAATAAATTATATGTAAAAGGGAGGATGTGTTGATTTTTGGTTTGAGGGCTTGACGGGTTTAGATCCTCCTTTCACTACAAACATTCAAGGACATATCAACCAAGTTGAATCTCTACTAAGTGAGAGCATTCACCTAACAGGTTGGGCTGTCACTTGGAATAATGTGGAATATCAGATGTTAACAATCAATATCTCAAATTAATGCTCAATTACTCTTAAAACCCTAAATATGCAAAATAATGAATAAACTGGTAAATTCTGATAAATGTTTACAGATTAAGGAAAATGATAGAGATTAATAACTAACTATTTTTTGAAGTTTGAATTGACAATGCCCTGGGTACCCAAGTCCAAGGCACTGATAATCACTATTTTGACTATTTTTGTAACCCAAATTGTGGAGGACACTGCCCCGGGTGCCCAAGTCCAAGGTAGGTTGATTCTCAGGATGTAGAAGCTCCTTCATATGCAGAATGTCCCGATAACTCTGATTCCCATCTCTGAAACTCTGAAGGACATTGCCCTAGGCGCCCATGTCCCAAAAAAGATTCATTTCACTTCTTCCTTTCAGATCCTGAATCCTTGTCATCTGCAACATTCCTCTGGAACTACACTCCGCAAAACTTGGTACATGTAACCTACAACCAAAAAGGAGTGTGGTCTGGGGTTGTGGTGTTTAGAGGCTTGCCTCAGTCAAGCCTCGAAGAGACATTCAAGTCTTCTGAACACCGTTGTTAGATAAGAGTGCATATGCATGTGGGATAGAGGCAAAATATAAATAATAAATGATTAAAAACATAATAGATTTCACCTTGAAGTGTAGATCTCACATAAATTAAGGCTCTTCAATCACATGAGAAGATGAAGTCAAATCTGCAATCACAAACACAATAACAATGCTTTGCTCTGCAATAATGAATATCATGGATGCTCAAAAATCACAAGTATGCCTAAAGTATGCAATCATCTTCTAGTTTACAAATGAAAACCTAAACATGTTTATATATGCAAATACAAACATTCCCACTAAGAATTTTGTAATTCAAATTTTTGGTGTCGACATAGGACCTAACAACGTTCATATAACTGACACTTCAAATTAGGGCCTAACCCAAAATAGGGTAGGACTAGGGCATGAGAGCCCAAGTTCTCCCCCTTATTTTAGGCAGGAGTCATCAAAATAGTACCCCCTAGGTCCTATTTTCCACAAGACTTTGGGGTTTTCTCATCGGGATTCATAATTAACACACAAGATGCTCTATATGCATTCTAAGGACCTAGGAGCTAAACCTTAAGAGGGAAAAGCCCCCAAGGGGACATTTTCTGACATAACAACCCATATGACGCCATCAGTCATTGAGTCAAACTTTGACTAGAGGGTGGTTATCGAGATGAAGAATCATAATGTATTTACCTTTTGATTTTTAATATTGAGACATAAAAATGTCCATGTTGAAAAGTCAAATGTATGCCACGTGGCACCATTTTATTGAATTGTGGGAGGTCGTTAGTTTATAAAAGATAGGGATATGGATGTTCAAAAAGGTCCATATATTAGGACTCACAAAGTATCCCTAAACTCAAATGTCCAAATGATGTCAGCTTCTTGAAATGATTCTTAAGAATGAGAAAGGGTGACATCATCAAGATATTGGGGAAGGTATGGACATTAAAGTTTGTGAAATATCCTATCCTTGAATGTCTAGATGATGTCATCATTGTAAAATGTTTCCTTGGGATGAAACTAGATGACATCATTCAGATATGTACATTAAAAGATACAAATATTAAGTATTTGTGCAAATGTCTAGGCAAAATTCAAACAGGACACATGGCAATATTGGTGAGTATATGAATATTCACTCTGTAGATGTAGACATTAAGAAGAAGGTTTGGATATTAAGGTTGAAGATCCATACCATAAAAATCCATGCACATGACGGTTCCATTGCATGCTATAATAGATTTTGACAGGCACCCCTATAGATATCAGGATTGGGTTCTACGTTTACCTTTTACTCAGTATTTCTTAGGTTTCTTGGTTGGGATAATTTGTCCAGATATTACCAATGTGAGGATATTGAGTGTGAATATGCACATTAAGTAAATGCGAATATCCATATGGATATATCCATGCCCATTCACCAAGCCTTGAACTTGTATAACTTCTTTGTTTTAACGAATTTCAACATGAACCAAAAGGAAAACATGCTTAAAATTTAATTCTCTATCCCTGGTTGGGCTTTACAAGGGAAAAATTACACTTGAAATTTTGACTCATAAACCAAGATCCAGACATGCCCAAAACATGACTTAGACATACTATTTGATAATGTTTTTACCATACCGCCCCAAAAACAAAAAGGGAAAGCAAAAAAATCAAAGCAAAAAGGTTGGGTCTCTATTTTGCTAGGGAAAAATGGGGTCTGTTGTGTGTAACCACACAATAGATACCTGTATCAAAAGAACACTAATCAATGATGGACGGTAGTAAACATAGTTTCATTCTCTCTTTTGGAGAGAATGGGTTATGGGCACACTAATATCACCACTTCTAGAGACACGCTGAGTGAGTACAATAATTTAAAAGCTGGTACGATAGGAAAGATCACTCTTCCCGTAAATCTAGGACTTAAGACTGTCCCAACCACATTTTATGTCATTGACAAGGACATAGGATATAATCTACTTCTTGGAAGATAATGGATACATAGGATGAAAGCTATGCCATCTACATTATTCTAGGAGGCTCGATTCCTGCACTTAGGGAAGGTGTATGTTGCAAAAGGGGATCCAAAGCCTTTTAGCATGCTAAAATCAAACACATCAAACAAAAGGATAGGCATCCCCATAGATTATGAACTTCCTACAAACAAGCTTATTGTTCCTAGTCCTACGCCACAATCAATATGCATCAAGAGGATGTAAATCCCAATGAAGACTATAAACAATGTAGAGATGAATGCATTAGAAAATGAGACACCACCAAAGAAAAAAGAGGTTATTCCTAAAGAAAAGATAGTGAAAATCATGGAGTGGATTGAGAAATATGGACCTCTCTAATTCCCTCTAGAAGTGCTCATGATTGATGTACATTTAGCTTACAAACTCTTTCCTTGCATAGGAGAGAAAACTCACAGAACCGAAGGACCAATATTTGAAACAATGACGTTAGATTTGAGATATGTAGACCTTCACGCTTTCTCATATCATGAAGAAGATGTGATAGAGAGTTACACCCTTTTGTCACCCCTAAGTGAGTCATGTATCCTTGAGACACCAGAAGAGAGTGAATTGTATGAGCCTCTCACACCAATAGAAGAGTCATATAGACCTTTAACACCTATGGAGGATGTGAATTCTATTAACAATGAATCAACCAACATAATAGGAGTTCTCCCAAGGATGTTCATGGTATCTCAGCGACAAGTGCAACCCACCACTTCTACCTCAGTGTAGTCAAATGAGCTTGGAGAATAGGAAGCAACCTTGGTGCAAATTGAGATGGTTGAGAGACTCCCATATGAAGATGAAGAAAGTGAGGGCACATTTCACAAGGAATAGAAAATGTGAGTGTTAGTTGGAATTGATGATCATGTCATCTTTGAGTTGCCAGGAATTTGCATTAGATATTCTATGGATTTGAGACCTGAGCCTAATGGGAGGACAAGTATAAGCTTTGTTCCTCCTGATGAGCAAAGGGATCCCCAAACTCCCCTCAAATTATTCTATTTTTTACAAAACATTCAAGGTAGACAAGACATAAAGATTTACCTGCAAGAGAAATTTGACATGCTAATGGAACTACTAAGATGAGGTGGAGTCTTGTATTGGACCCCTTCCCATCAGCAAGCTTTTCGAGACTTACTTCATCTCACATTACCAAGACAAACCACTGAGTTGAAAATGATAGAATCAAATGATAAAACCTATAGGATAGGAGATTTTGTCCTAAGAAGAGGTAGCATGAAAAACAAAAAGAGAAGATGAAAGAGAACATTCATAGAGGACTGGAAAGGTCCCTATATGGTGAAAGAAGATGTCAGAAATGGTGCCTATCTCTTGTGCACAATGGAGGGAGAAGAATTTGGGGAAACAGTCAATGCCTTTCACCTCAAGAAATACTATGTCTAAAAATCATAAAACAAAAAATTCAAATATCCAAAAAATACAAAAAAAAATAAAAATCAAAAAAGTCAAAAAGAATTTTGTTCTTTGCATTTCAGTATCATTCTGTTCATCTTGCATTACAGTGAATGACTTGCTCTTGTATTATTGTCATTTTAGTAAGGAGTCTAAGGTTGTCTAGGTATATGTGATCCTTTTAGGTCCTAATATCCCTCATTTTTCAAAATCTCCATTTTACCCATTCATTCCCCGTGATTCTAATCAAAGCCTAGCTCTTAGCTTTACACTGATCCCAATCTTAATGATCCAAGATGTTAGGTCTAAGAAAAGTCAGTATTCAACCCTACAATGTTCAAAGGAAGCTTGCAAGTAGACCTTCCCAATTCTTCCCTAGTAGAAAGGAAATCCAACTTGATTATGAAAACTTTTAGTGGCACTCAGCCCCTTATCTTCTCTGGCCAAAAACGTTAGGAGGATCAAAACTCTAAAGGAAGCAATCTAAAATATGAGTGAATAAAAAAATGAGTGATCAAAATAAGAGTGTTGAGAAAAGTGAGAATTGAGAGATCAAATTATTGCATATTGAAAGTTTCAAAAGCATTCATTTCATAAAAGTTAAAAAAATCCAAAAAAATGAGAAAGTCAAGTGAGAAAATACAAAAAAAAATTGAAAAAGTAAAAAAAAAAGAGTTACAAAAAAAGAGAGTGAAAAAGAGAAGATTGTTGAATGTATGTAGTCTTAGGTGGAGATCAGTCTAAGCTCAAAGCCTTGTTGACCTATTTTCCTCTGTCTAGAGTTAAATAGTTCACCTTGTATTTTCCTTGAAAATCTTTTAGAAAATGACCACACCAGACGTAAATTCTTCAATTACTCATGCTCTGCCTTGCTAGATTTCCCAAAATCTCGTCTATAGAGTCTTTGCAAAAAATTCAGAAAAACCCAGAAATCTTTTAGCTTCAAGTATTTTCTATCGCTGGAATTTCTCAGTTCCATGCTTGTATTTCAATGTGCATTTTTGAATGTATATTTGCATATACATTCACCATTGTATGTTTGGAATATACATTCGCAATATGCAAAGGCCTAGATGCAATCGGCAAACATACAAGGTTGACATACAAGTAAAAATGTACAGTGGAATGTATATCGCCAACATACAAGTCCAACATGCAAGGCCGATATACAAAGATAATATGCATCGGCTACAGTTATTTGTGTATGCGCATTGTATTTGCGATATACAAATGGATCACATGCATGAGTGAATGTACATTGCCAATATGCAAAGAAGAAGGAAGACAAGTCAAACATACAAGGATGAATGTACATTTTGCAATGTACATTGGCAAAACATACAAAGGACATACAAGACCTACATACAAGCAATAGATGCAAAAAAATATACAAGGGCAGATGTGCAAAGTCAACATGCAAGGGAAAGTGATTCAAAGCTGGGGCCCACCACTTGTATATTTGCAATTGTATGTTTGCACATACAATCAAATATGCATTCCTAATATACAAGCCGGATATGAAATGAGCATACATTCCAGTTGATAAAGGGTAGAATTCCGTAGTTTGTATGTATAATTTGCTTGTATGTTTGCATTGTATATGCGACATACATTAGTTATATACAAAGAGGAACATGCATGGCTCGGACGCGATGGTGTTTGCAATATGCTTCATAATGGTTTGGAGTCCACGGCTTGTACATGCACATTGCATTGTATGTGCCGATATACAAAGAACAAAACATACAAGGTCCGGATCTGAATGGGAATCAAATGTAGCTGATGATCTTTTGAAGTCCGCACCATGTATATGCGATATACAAGGCAAAGTGCAACGGCGACATACAACCTGGACCTGTTTTAAAGTTCAAAAGTGGTCAATAATATACAAAGCCATATACAAAGGAACATACATTAGCAATAGTATATACAAGACAAAACGTGCAATCAGGACGCGACCCGAGGATCAAATTCAGCGGATAGTCATTTGAGTTCCACACATTGTATGTATATCAGATTGTATGTTTGCACATACAATTCGATATACAAAGGCATATACAAGACACACATGCAAAGGGATTTTGGCGCAAAAGCATACATCAGCAGCTTGTTTTTTGTCATTCTGATGGCCAAAAAGAAGATGCATTTTTCAGTGATGAGTCCTAGCTTCAATGCGGCAGCGAATTAGGTGGTGCCACGTGGCATGGATGGCGATACATATACAGGGGTCGTTGCACATACAAGGCATTTTTAGAGGGAATTTCAAGGCATATGCAAGTTAGTTTGAATATGCAAAGGGGAAAAAGGCACGGTTGCACCAAGTAGAGATAAAGTGCAATTGCCATTGTATATACAATGGCGAGATACAGTGATATGCAGGCATAGATGCAAAGCAATATATACACATAGTTGACTGCAACTTTGACCACCCGTATCTCCTCCATTATAGCAAATTTCCACATGCTGCAAAAGGCAAAAATGCTTTTTTTTGCCTCCTCTTTCATTTGGTGGGCTTCTAAGGCGATTATTTTCACTTGCAAATTTTGGATCTGGCCTTGTATGCTTTGGCGGCTGGACGTTTCAACGACTATTTTGGATATGCAAATGTAGATATTTGTGGCATTCATTGCTACAAATCGATGACAAAGCAGCTTGCATTGAAGATTTGAAATATCTTCTACTTGCCCTATTCCAAATCTTTTATTCAATAACTTCTGCAGGTAGACGTCCCTTCAGGCAGATATTTTTCTGACAATGCCCATGGGTGAAATTGTTCGTACCCGACTGAGGTCAAAATGAAATGATATATATACATGTAAAACAGATGTATAAGGTGGTTGGTTGTTCTTCTAAGCTATTTGTAATGGCTACTTGGCCTCTATAATCAATATAAACTGGTGTTTTTGCCTCTCTTTTATGATTTTAGCACTGTGTCTTCTCTTTGGATTATTGTAGGTTGTGTACTGTGGACAATGGTCCCTCTCATTCCTCCATTATTCTATCTTGACCTTTGTTAGAGTTAATATGAGTTTGTGCAAGTCTTTTCAGCTGTGAGATTATTACTGTGTCAATTCAGTTGCAGCCAAACACATTTAAATCTGGTGTATCACTTTCTCTTTATTTCATTTCAGTATTCCTTCTTCCCCTTTTCCCAGCAAATGTTAGCACTAGGTTTAGATGCATTTCTCTAAGCATTAGGCTTAGAGAGAGGAAGCCGGCCTTCTCCGGAGGTTTGATCTCATTTCGCAAGGTCCCACACTTTGAGATCATTCCCATGTTACTCCAGATTGCAAAAGTTTTACAACTGCAGCAAGGGTGCAAATCTGGGTGATAACAGTTTTTGGCACGCCTGGTGGGACTCATTCGATGAACTTTTCATCAAGATATTGAGAGATTTGGTGTTTCTCCTAGTGTTACCAGCCTTTGGAGGCAATACCAACAACACTATGGCGACTCTTTTTCTGGTATGTGTCTAGTTTCTCTTTGGTTGCAGACCTTTTTTTGCTCTATTTCTGACATTTTTATGATTATCCAGCGTTTAGATGCCATATAATGTCAGAATTTTTTGGGAATCATGGTTGTTCCCCTACCCCATGTCAGCAATACCAAGCCCCAAATGCCTCCAATTTTATGCCATACAGCCTTGCCGCCGCAGCATATCAGCATCCTCATGATGCTTATTCTCAACCCCAATAGGGGGTTTTTGACGCCAAACAACATAACTATTCAAACAGTCAACCTCAAAAACATCCTTACCAAAATGTTTTGGATCTTATCCAAATGTTTGACTATTTTTTGCGGGATTTGGGCCAAAAGCTTGAACTTATGAAGATCAGTGATATTAGTAAGGAGTTCTCATGCATGTCCTGGATGTTGGTTGAAATTGAGAGGCAAAAAGAGATTACCTGGCAGCAGCGAGAGTTGGCTGAGTCATCCATTATTTATAATCACGAGAGGGTGACAAAAAGAGTTTAGTTTGAAAGAAGTCTTGAAGGAGCAATAGCTACTAAAAAGGAGCAAATGAATCTTTTGTCTGCTCAGGTGCAACGTAGTTGAGCTTACTTAGATTATCAATGCCAAAAGGAATGTGAGACCCAAGCAGTCCCCTCCATTCCTAGTTTCAAGAGTCCTCTCTCTTTCGCACCTGTTCAACATGCTGTGGAAGAAGCCCCAAAATTTAAGATTCCAAGCTTTAGGCAGGATAATCCAACTACACCTCCAAAACTGCTTCCCAGTTTTAAAATCCCAAGTTTTAGAGGCCCTCAGCCTTCACAGGAGCTTGTTCCGGCACAAATTCAACCCCCCATCTCCTATTTGCAGCCTTTTCAAATCCCCTTATCAGATGGATCTAGCATGAACAATTATGATGAAATTGCTAAATTAAAGGAGCATGTGTTTACAATCCCAAAATTCAAGCAGCCCCTTTCTTCTGCACATGTTCGGCCAATAGAAGAGCAACCTAGACTCCACAAGTTTCCAGGCTTCAATGCCTTTATCCCTCCACAAGCCCATGTTCTTGTGCAAACTCAAATTATCACTTCCCAGGAACAAATTTGTCTAGAACCCTCTCCCCTCCAAGAAATTCAAAAGGGTTTTCAGGCCTCTTTCCCTGATGATATTTCAATCCTTAAGGGTGGACCTATTATATACCAAGATAAATGGAAAGATGAGCCAATGGAGGAGGTGGAAGAAGATAAAAATAACGAGGAGCAGTTTGTTCCTACACTCACAAAGATAGAATTGTTTAAACCTATTGCACCTGTGAGTATTGTTAAGGTCACTTCAGAAATGGATGATGCTGCCCTACTTCATGGGCTACCTAATTATGTTGAAGATGAAGAATATGAGCAGCTGGTTGTAGATATGCAGTAACAAGAGAACACTGAAAATGATGACAAATTGTTGCAGGTTGAGGCTGAGTATGATAGTGAGGTTCCAAACCATAAAGAAGGCCAAGTATGTTGCCTTGTGCTGAATGATCTAAAGGTTGATTATGCAAATATGCTCGAGGAGCTTCCATGCTTTATTGAAAATAATGAGGAGACTGAACATGAACAAGAGCACATTGAAGATTTGTTCTTTATTATCTAGCAAGGATATCAACTTCTTGGTGGGGAAGTTTTCTCTTTTGAGCATGTGCATGGTTCATTTTCTAAGCCTAAGTCAGAAAATCATGAACATGTTGTTCATAAGGTGGAGGTAGCCATATTTGTAGTAGAATCACAGGAGCTAGAATTTTTAGACCAGCAAGAAGATGAAGAATGCAGGTATATCAGCCTTCTTGGTTTCTTTGAAGGAAGAAGGAGGAAACCATAAGATCCCAAGTTAGTTGTTTCACACACAAGAGCAACATGAGAGTCAAATGGAAGGCACCATCATACCAAATGAAGAGCAAGAAGAGAAAGAATCAGAGCAAAGACATGAGATCAACCATCATGATTTACATGTCACTTCAAGGGGATGCCTAATCAGGCATCTAGCCCAGCTGGAGACACATCAAGAGAAGTCGCCACTTGTCATGCTTACCTCTAAGCATGAAGTTGAGCATCAAAATGAGTGGGATCAGCCCATTTATTCACCACAAGTTGTCAGCAATCAGTCCAGGTGGATAGGTGAGTTTATCTCCATTTTATGGGGGGTGTTTTATCAAATTTTCATATGCCTATTCCCCCCTCAACTCTTTTTAATTGCCCATATGAATGAGAAACATTGTAAATTGTTAAGGAAGGGCAGTTACTTTCAAGAACTAGTTAATGGCTTTGTTTAAGGTCACCTCTGATTGGTTAGTTTAGGATTAGAGTAGATTTTATTTCAAGTTTAGGTTTCCTTTCAATAAGTGCCTTTGCACTTTGTTGTATTCTCATTAGGAGATACATCCTTGCTTGTTGTTTTTGTTTTGGCTTGGTAGCTTGCTCAATGTTCTAGCTCCTCTATTCTTGTCGGGGTCTCTTTTGTACTCTATGCCCAATGGATGCTTAAAGCCACTAGTCTAATGTTTAGCAAGCAAACATCCCTGAGAGGTCGCCAAAAATGTTGACCTATTTTCCTCTGTCCAGAGTTATATAGTTCACCTTGTATTTTCCTTCAAAATCTTTTAGAAAATGACCACACAAGACGTAAATTCTTCAATTACTCATGCTCTGCCTTACCAAATTTCCCAAAATCTCGTTTGGAGAGTCTTTGTAAAAACCTCAGAAAAACCCAGAAATCTTTTAGCTTTAAGTATTTTCTATCGCTGGGATTTCTCAGTTCCATGCTTGTATTTCAATATGCATTTTTGAATGTATATTCGCATATACATTCGCCATTGTATGTTTGGAACATACATTACCAATATGCAAAGGCCTAGATGCAATTGGCAAACATACAAGGTTGACATACAAGTGAGAATGTAAAGTAGAATGTATATCACCAACATACAAGTCCAACATGTAAGGCCGATATACAAAGATAATATGCATCGGCTACAATTGTTTGTATATGGGCATTGTATTTGCGATATACAAATGGATCACATACAGGAGTGAATGTACATTGCTGATATGCAAAGAAGAAGGAAGGCAAGTCAAACATACAAGGATGAATGTACATTTTGCAATGTACATCGGCAGAACATACAAAGGACATACAAGACCTACATACAAGCAATAGATGCAAAGAAATATACAAGGGGAGATGTGCAAAGTCAACGTGCAAGGGAAAGTGATTCAAAGCTGGGGCCCACCACTTGTATATTTGCGATTGTATGTTTGCACATACAATCAAATATGCATTCCTAATATACAAGTCAGATCTGAAATGAGCATACATTCCAGTTGATAAAGGGTAGAATTCTGCAGTTTGTATGTATAATTTGCTTGTATGTTCGCATTGTATATGCGACATACATTGGTTATATACAAAGAGGAACATGCATGGCTAGGACCCAATGGCATTTGCAATATGCTTCATAATAGTTTGGAGTCCGCGGCTTGTACATGCACATTACATTGTATGTGCTGATATACAAAGAACAAAAGATACAAGGTCCAGATCCGAATGGGAATCAAATGCAGCTAATGATCTTTTAAAGTCCGCACCTTGTATATGCGCATTGTATATGTGATATACAAGGCAAAGTGCAATGGCGACATACAACTCGGACCTGTTTTAAAGTTTAAAAGTGGTCGATAATCTGCTGGAGTCCACATTGTATGTATGTAGGCAATTGCATGTGCCGATATACATTTGAATATACAAAGCCATATACAAAGGAACATACATTGGAAATAGTATATACAAGACAAAACATGCAATCAGGACGTGACCCGAGGATCAAATTTAGCGGATAGTTGTTTGAGTTCTGCACATTGTATGTATATCAGATTGTATGTTTGCACATACAATCTGATATACAAAGGCATATACAAGACACACATGCAAAGGGATTTCAGTGCAATAGCATACATCGGCGGCTCTATTTTTTGTCATTCCAATGGCCAATAAGAAGATGCATTTTTCAGTGATGAGTCCCAGCTTCAATGCGGCGGCGAATTAGGTGGAGCCACGTGGCACTGATGGCGATGCATATACAGGGGCCGTTACACATACAAGGCATTTTTATAGGGAATTTCAAGGCATATGCAAGTTAGTTTGAATATGAAAAGGGGAAAAAGGCACGGTTGCACCAAGTAGAGATAAAGTGCAGTTGCCATTGTATATACAATCGTGAGATACAGCAATATGCAAGCACAGATGCAAAGTGATATATACACACAGTTGACTGCAACTTTGACCACCCGTATCTCCTCCATTTTAGCGAATTCCACATGCTGCAAAAGGCAAAAATGCTTATTTTTGCCTCCTCTTTCATTTGGCGAGATTCTGAAGTGATTATTTTCAATTGCAAGTTTTGGATCTAGCCTTGTATGCTTTGGCGGCTAGACGTTTCAGCGACTATTTTGGATATGCAAATGCAGATATTTGTGGCATTCATTGCTACAGATTGATGACAAAGCAGCTTGCTTTGAAAATTTGAAATATCTTCTACCTGCCTTGTTCCAGATCTTTTATTCAGTAACTTCTGCAGGTAGACATCCCTTCTGGCAGATATTTTTCTGACAACGCCCATGGGCGAAATTGTTCATAACTGACTAAAGTCAAAATGAAATGATATATATACATGTAAAATAGATGTATAAGGTGGTTGGTTGTTCTTTTGGGCTATTTGTAATGGCTACTTAGCCTCTATAATCAATATAAATTGGTATTTTTGCCTCTCTTTTATGATTTTAGCACTGTGTCTGCTCTTTGGATTACTGTAGGTTGTGTACTGTGGGCAATGGTCCCTCTCATTCCTCCATTATTCTGTCTTGACCTCTGTTAGAATTAATATGATTTTGTGCAAGTCTTTTCAGCTGTGAGATTATTACTGTATCGATTTAGTTGCAGCCAAACACATTTAAATCTGGTGTATCACTTTCTCTTTATTTCATTTCAGTATTCCTTCTTCCCCTTTTCCCAGCGAATGTTAGCACTAGGTTTAGATGCATTTCTCTGAGCATTAGGCTTAGAGAGAGGAAGTTGACTTTCTCTAGAGGTTTGATCTCATTTTGCAAGGTCCCACACTTCGAGATCATTCCCATGTTACTCTAGATTGCTAAAGTTTTACAACTGCAGCAAGGGTGCAAATTTGGTTGATAACAAGCCTCAAGGGTGACATTCTATCAGAGGAAATAAAAGAGAAAGGTACAAAGCACACACACACACACTAGCTGAGCAAAGCCAAGAGTATAGTAGTCTTTAGGATCATTTTCTATCTAGGGACCTTGGTTCTTTCCAACTTATCCTTTACCCCAATTCTATCTTTCTTTCCATCTATGATCTAAGTCTAGTGAACATTAATAAAATTTGTTGTCTAAATTGAAAGCTTGTTAGATTATCTTATCTAGATAAGGATCAATGTTTAGCCTTTAGAAAAGCCAAAAATTAGAAGCACTCCATTTCAATACCACTCCCCAATTCTAAATTCCTATCTTATAGACTTGATTAGGTCTCTTATACTAGAATAACCTGCAATCCTATGGATTGAAAATCATACTATAGAGCAATCATATTGTTTGTTCCACAATGCATTCATACCAAAATCAGAAAAAGAGTGCTAAAGCAATAAATTCAATGTCATAACTCATGACATTCCATAGAAGTAAAAGTTTCATTTCAGCATCGCTTGTGTTCTTGCATCTGCATATCATAACCTACATTTCATTTATGCTCCAAAAAAATTACAAAAACATGTCGTCATCATCATACTTGCATTCTTAGAGTTGAAGGTCAAAACATAATCAAAGATTTCTTAAAATTCTAAAAGTGCACAAGACATGAGTACCCATACGATAGAAAAACAACCATAAAAAGATAAACTTTCATCGATATATCAAGAAGTTTACATTTATAAGAGTACAAGATCTAAGACAAAATGCTCTCGAGAAAGAGTAAGGCTCCCCATGCAAGGGGGCACTATTTCAAGAAAAGAAAATAAACTCAAGGGTGGTTCCCTCTAACAGAACCCTCAGTACTCCTACTCCTCTATCTATGTGTACCACTAGTCACTCCATGAGATCTGTGTGAGAGAGGTGCCCTGCTATGAGTTTGAGAATGTGAAGCTCCTATAGTGCTAAGCTCACATTGCCAAATCCCAAGGTGAGCCATCTCACAAACCACCTAATTCTCACCCCTAAGGATGAGATTCTCAACCTTCAAAGTAGCACTCTCCTAACACCTATGATAAGCAGGAGTGAAAATGTCAATGTGTCGATCAGCCAACAACATGGCTCGGGTCAACCTAATGAAGGGGGCAGGTAAACCAATGTTAACCTCATGAATGAAACCCCTCCACTCCTCAGCACTACCTGGAAAGTGAAGACAAAAGGTGTGATGATTCTTGATTGAAAGGAAAGAAAAGAAAGGATAATGAGAAATCGGTGGAACAAGTGTAGACTCACGTGGGTCCCCAAGCTGCCAAGTGGGATCAAGTTACTACAATACCTCATTAGAGTGATGAGGTCTAGGAACTATGAACAGACCCTCGAGAACATTATCCTCATCAGAACCTATCCCTTGTGCATCCCCTATTGGTCCCTCGTCAAACAAGTCATCCCCATCAGGAACGTAGTCCTCTTTAGTAAAGTCATAATCTTCCATTACGACGAGTCCATGGGAAGGATCTCCTCTCCCTCCCCTCTGTCCCCCTCTTGGGGTCCTAGAAGCTCTGGTAATCAAAACTCCAGGAGTCAAAGGTGTTGGCAAGAGACACTATGTGGCTTCATGAGTGTTGTCATTAATGGCAACAAAGTCCATCCCACACATCTGCAGGACATGGTGTGTCTATACCGGAAGTCAGATTGAAGAGTATTTTGGTCCAATGACCAAGAACAGAGCATGCAGCAAGGTCCGACAATCAGGTTCGAATCTCTCAGATGAAGTATCTCAGTAAAGTGTGGACTTGGGGAAGTCAAGAGCAGTACCATGACTAATATATTCCAGAGATTAAGCCTCCGGTGATGTAAGAGTGAAAAGATATGAACACTTAAGTGTTGGGTTCCGATTTGGCAGAGTAGACTGAGGAAGAACTGACCGACAGAGCTTCAGACCTTAATTTGGATGAGATATTGATGGTAATCAAGTTTCTTAAGGGATCATTCATGATTGTCTGACATGATTGATGACTTCTATAAGCATCTCCTTGATACATATGACTTGGTAAGTAAGGATTCAGCCGATAGACCAGAGGTTGCGAAAATGTTGAGTATTCTGGATGCCAACTAGAAAGATGTTGAAATCCTTTGTGTGGATATATATACCAGATGGATTTCAATGAGAAAGTGTGTGTGGTGTATTGTGAAGTGCGAAGAAAAGTAGAGAGCAGTGTGGAAGCAGTAATACAGGTCTGGTATGTGACAGGACAGCAGCACCAAAAAAGAGGAAGAATGAAGTGCAGTAGATCAGTGTATTGAGCCTAACCGGAACTGAACTTTAGCATATGTGGATGCCTCTCATTAGTTCAAGTATCTTGTTACTTTCTTTATAACTTGTAGACAGTGAGTCTCTTATAGGCAGTGAGCCTCTTGTGAGCAGTGTACTCGGGCAGTGAGCCCTAATTGGCAAGTACCATTTTGTACTTCTATTCTTTTAACAGAGAATACAATCTTGGGTTAGTCAGCCCGTGGTTTTTCCCTTAACAGGGTTTTCCACGTCAAAATCATTGTGCTATGTGTATTGATCTTATTTCTGCTTTCATGGTTATGGATGCTTATTTATTTTTATGCTGCACTAGTTATTGAAGAAGAACAAAAAGTTGAATTAATTAAGATAACTGATTCACCCCCCCCCTCTCAGTTATCAGCAATTGGTATCAGAGCTAATTTCCTCCAAACATAGCCTAACAGCTTGAGGAAGATCTAGGAATCTCAATGGATATGTATGGTATGAGAGAACAACTTCGGTCTGCCTTAGATGATCTGGAACAGTGTCACTCTGAAGTCAATAACTTGAAGGAAAGACTCAAACAAGCTGATGATTTCATAAATGAACTAAAAGGGAAACTGAGTATCTCTATGAAAAAGAGAAAGGAACCTCTTCAATAATTAGCAAGTCAAAGTGAAGCCAATAATACTGATGAAGATCTGAATGAGAAGAACAAGTTATGTGAAAAGCTATCAAAAGAGGTCATTATGGTAAGACATGAAATGGAATCAGGGGTATGAAATTCACCCAAGAAATTGAAGAGAAAAGAAAAATTGAAGATAATCAAAATAATCTCTCAAGAAGAAGTCAGAAGACTGCCACAAAATGGATAGAATAATCAAACATCTGGAATATGATCTTGAAGAACCCAGAGATAATGAAGAACAACTTGAGAATCAGATTGACACTCTAAAAATGGATCTTCAAACAACAAATGAATAAAAAGAAAAATTCAAGATAAGCTCTGCTCAGCTTGAAGTCCTTCTTGAAAGCCAAAAGAGGGTAGATGACAAGCAAGGCCTAGGGTATGAGAAAGGTGAAAGCTTTGGATCTAGTCAGAAGAACTCTGGATCAGGAAATCCAAGGAACAGGCCTAGAAGACCTCTGGTAAGGCAACCAAATGCTCAAAGATATCCATCCTTCAATGGGTACTGCCACAATTGCAATAACTTTGGTCATAAAGCAAATCAGTGTAGAAGAAGAATGAATCGGACTAATTCATCCTTCTCTAGATAGTGTTTTAATTGCAAAAGGTATGGTCACAAATCTCATGAGTGTAGAAATATGTAAATGAACAATTCATTCAATGGTAGATGCTTTACATGCAATAGAATGGGACATATGGCTAATCAATGTAGATCAAGAGGGTACCAGTCAAATATGCAAAGAAATGTTGTTTGCTACAATTGCAAAGATCCGGTCATATTGCCAAATTCTACAGAAGTAAAATTCAGGACAAAAAGGGTTCGGTGCATCTTAATCAAAACCAAGACAAAGGAAAAGGAAAAGTGAATGCGGATGAAATTCAAAGGGAGATGAACAAGATTTGGGTGAAGAGAAGTACAGAAAATGCTGAGGATGGATCCGCACTAGAATCTGGTGCTGATATTCCTTCCAAAAACTAAATAGATGAGCTCTGGCTCAAGGGGAGTCACAAAAGAAAACAAGTTCCCCTAGCCAGTCAATTGGTGCCTGAAATTGGCACATGGAAAGTTGCAGATTAAAGGGTTCTCAGAGAAACATCTAAATAAGCCTTGGTAAAGATATGGAAGATCAACAAGAAATTTAGAAGAGGTTAATCTACCAAGATTGATCCGGTTTAACAGTCATTTGGTAAGAACAAGATTTTCACAGTTAGATCGAGTATGATTCAAATTGAGGTATCTTGATCTGTGGATAAATGGAATGATTGGAGAAAGGTAGATAGATTGCTAATATTCACCAAGAATAACTCTAAATGCATCTCAATGATCCAAAAAAATCTCTCTCAAAAACAAGGAAAACAAGGCAACCGGAATAACCTAAGTTGTGCATTTATTGCAGAATGAAATTAGGGTTTGCGCAGAAATAAAAGGGTTCTTTTGTTCATCATTTGTACATTTACATTCAAGAAAAAGAGAAAAGGAGCTCTGCAACAAAATTGTCTCAAGCCCCTCAAAGATCAACCACAAAAGTCGATTCTTCCAGCAATCCGATCCGGCTCATATCATGAACCCTAGAAGTGTAAAAGGTATTTTCTGCTCTTGAAAACCTCTCTCTGAATCTTTTGAAAGATGGCTACTCTGAATGTTGTGAAGATCACTGACAGACCACGTCCTAAATTCAAGAAACACCCCTACAAATCCCTAGAAGTTGATCCCCTAGGCGCCTTTTCAAGCATTCTGCATGGGGTTTTGCATGTAGAAGATGTTAGGGCATATATTTATGCAAACATTGAGGAATTTGGGGAATCCAAGCTAATGGATATCTATCACAATCAGTTAATAGATGATGCTTTTGAACTCAAACCTCACTACAAGGCTATCTAGGACAAGCATTTTGGACATTGTATCAATTTCCCTTGTTTTACAGAAGATGAATGGGTCCAGTATGTTCTGAGTAGAATGCATGACAATTTTATATGGTTGATGAGGCCATTCAAAATAACTAATGATTCCATTAGGGAAGTTACCAGATTGCACTCATCCGGTGGGTTACCTGCTCTCAAATCTGTCAAGAATCAGACAGTGAGTGAGGCAACAGGATCAAAATTTCACAAGAGAGCAATGACAATTGAAGATATCACTAATCCGGATATCAAGTTTGCATCCATGATAATTGGTTATAAGATATATCACTCTAGTAGGGAGAATTCTATATCTGGAACTGCAATCTATGCTGCCTATCAGATGTTAAGGCAGAATGCAGATTATGATCTTTGTGAGCTTCTTCTAAGCCAACTATTGGAAAACCTACAAAAGATCAAGAAGGACAAGAAGAACTCATTCAAGTATGGTGGGCTAATACTGTGTTTGTTCTTTTACTTTATGAATGAACTTCTCAGATCCAATGATTGGATATGGAAAAATGACAGACCAGTAGCCATACAAATCAGAGATTATTTGTATGGAATTGGTGATGCCAAGGCATAGAATACAGCACTCTGGGGCTACTTCAAGAACTTTCAGAATATGATGCAAGCCAGAGAGAGAATCCCCCAATCTCTAGTTGAAAAGTATAAGGATACAATATGCTTTATGGTAGAAACTGATCAATGCCTGATGGAGGCAGTGGAACCTAGAATAGTGTGGATCATGCCAATGGGGTATGAGGTTGTGAGAAAATCCTAGAGCTACACATCCAACACCTGCTGAGTCAACCCAAGGACCCTAAGGTAGAAAGGTTTGGGACCTTCCAAGAGTTGAGTGTAAAAGTTCATGTTGAACTAAGACAACCTGAAATCAAGAGAAAAGTGAGAAGAGAAGTGGAAGAATTTGCCAAGAGACACAGAATATCAAAGGAGGTAGTTGATGCCAATAGAGAGAAGATGGAAAGGGCAAAGAAAGAGAAACAAGATGCAGAAAAGGAAAGTGATCTGGTGCAAGCCCCTTCCCGGACCAGATCCTCCAAGAGCTCTGCACCTACCACCTCTAAGAGCCAAAAGGCATCAAAACCGGAAGCCCAGACATCCATAAAGGGAGAGAAAAGAACAAAGAAAAAGGCAACAAGATCCTATACAAGTCAGAAGGATGATGAAGAAACTGAAACCGATGAGGAAGTCAAGAAAATGAAGAAGAAGAAGAAAACATCCGGTGAACCCTCTACCGGTCAAGACAAGGAAGAAAAGGCAAAAGAATTTGTTGAAAAGCCTACTCTCCACATTGATGATATCATCAAATTAGTCACTGTGGATGGGAACTTGAAACCAATGACTAAGTTTTATGATGATTATAGTGAAACCGATCAGAAGATCCTCCAAGAAGCTACAGTTAGGTATTTAAACATCTACAACAAAGCATTCATTGAAATTATATCTTTGATTCCTAAAAGTCTAGAAAAGGAACTTGAAATAAGAAAGAACAATGCCATGGCAAAAGACCTAGAAATCTGGGAGCAAATTGCTATCCAACTTTATCCCTCCATCACTCCAAAGCAAATAAACATGATCTTCAAAGATTGCAAGGATGAGTTCCAGAGCAAAGCCAGAATGAATAAGCTTATGCTTGGAGAGACTGATCAGGTGGCTAAAGAGACTGAAGAGATCCTCGGGAATGCCTATAAAAGATTCAATATTCCTATTATAGAGGACTTAGGTGATGAACCCTCTGCCATGGATGACAAAGGAGAATCTACTGAGACAATTGTAGAAGAGACAAAGGAGACAAGTAAAGAGAAGGCTAAGGACTTAGATTCCTCTGTTCCAGAAGAGGAAGTTCATGGACAAGAAGACACCTCTCTTCCCGATCACCCTACAGACTCCAGAATTGAAGGAAAAGATAGACAAGAAGAGAGCATCAATCAAGAAGAAGAAGTGAAGGGAAGAGAAGAAGGTCAAACAGAGAAGACCACAAGTGATAGTGCTAAGGCCACAGAAGCAAAGGAAACTCTGTCTCCAACAAAAGACACTGCAGAAGCTGTCAAGGACTTCTTGACAAAAGAAATGATGGAATTGGATAAACCAAAGCTACTTCAAGGACCATTCAATTTTGATTCCCTCTCCCCAGTTCAAACAATGAAGATAGCATCCTTTGCCCCAGCAAAGGCAAAAGAAAAACTCCTGAAGTCTCACATGGAAGACTATGAGTTAATAGAAATTGTATCTGGTGTGTTGGAGAAGATCATGCCATCCTTTCAGAAGGATCTTTCAGCTTCTTCATCCGGTAATCTAAAATCTCTTGTTAATTCAGTTAGCACACATTTTGATTCTTTGGAAAAAGTAGGAGAAGAGAAAGTCCAGAAAGAATTTTTGGATAAGAGATTCTCTGAGATACAAGGATTTATAACCAATGATAGGAGAAATATGGATATTGGGATAAAGAGCTTAGAAAATGCTCTTAAAGATGGCAGATAAGTATATAAATTTTGTTTATCCTGGTCTAAAGTGACAAAGGATATTGAGAATAAAGTGAACGAACAAGAGGATAAACTGTCAAGCTTCTCTCAGAATTTTGATCCTCTCACCACATCCATAATAAACCAGGAATGTCAGACTATTGCAGTCATAAATGAGATAAAGAAACTTGAGAAGGAGAGGAAGAATATAATAAGTAGTATGGGTGAACTTAGAGGGATGATTATCCCTAAGTTAGAGGCCATGCATGAGGCCCTAACTGATGCTCAGACCACATCTCGGACTAGTGATCCGACAGATCTAAAGAGGGCAAAAGCTTTTGCATTCCTGTTGAGTGGTCACATCTCAATTTTGGATAGGATGAAGCAGAGTTGGGCAACAAAATTTGTCCAATTAAAGACAACTTTTGCAGATATACTTCAATATATGTAAGTATAACATGTATCTATACTTATGCGGCTAAGTATAGTTGGATTTTTGGAGATTTTTGGTGTGCGGATTCTACCCTTTGCCATTGATGTCAAAGGGGGAGTGAGTAGCAGTGAAAAATATGGAATCTAGCTAAGGGGGAGCTCTAGAAAAGTGTACATTAGAACAGCGCATCAGCCAAGGGGGAGTATAGTGTGACACTTAGTCATTTTTCACTAAGTGTTGCCATCAATGCCAAAGGGGGAGATTGTTAGCAAGAGACACTGTGTGGCTTCATGAGTGTTGTCATTGATGGCAACAAAGTCCATCCCACACATCCATAGGACATGGTGTGTCTATATTGGAAGTCAGATTGAAGAGTATTTTGGTCCGGTGACCAAGAACAGAGCATGCAGCAAGGTCTGACAATCAGGTCTGGATCTCTCAGAGGAAGTATCTCAGTAAAGTGCAGACTTGGGGAAGTCAAAAGGAGTACCATGACTAATATATTCCATAGATTAAGCCTCTGGTGATGTAAGAGTGAAAAGATATGGACACCTAAGTGTTGGGTTCCTGTTTGGCAGAGCAGACTGAGGAAGAACTGACCGACAAAGTTTCAGACCTTAATCCAGATGAGATATTGATGGTAATCAAGTTTCTTAAGGGATCATTCATGATTGGCCAACATGATTGATGACTTCTATAAGCATCTCCTTGATACACATCACTTAGTAAGCAAGGATTTAGCTGACAAACCAGAGGTTTGGAAAATATTGAGTATTCCGGATGCCGACTAGAAAGGTGTTGAAATCCTTTGTGCAGATATATATACCAGATGGATTTCGATGAGAAAGTGTGTGTGGTGTATTGTGAAGCACAAAGAAAATCAGAGAGTAGTGTGGAAGCAGTAATACAGGTCTAGTATGTGACAGGACA
Source organism: Cunninghamia lanceolata (assembly GCA_027924645.1). NCBI lineage: Eukaryota > Viridiplantae > Streptophyta > Pinopsida > Cupressales > Cupressaceae > Cunninghamia > Cunninghamia lanceolata. The sequence goes on from BSBN01000609.1 coordinate 2,578,489, forward strand.
GCAGCACCAAAGAAGAGGAAGAATGAAGTGCAGTAGATCAGTGTATTAAGCCTAGCCGAAACTAAACTTTAGCATATGTGGATGCCTCTCATCAGTTCAAATATCTTGTTACTTTCTTTATAACTTGTAGACAGTGAGTCTCTTGTAGGCAGTGAGCCTCTTGTGAGCAGTGTGCTCGGGCAGTAAGCCCTAATTGGCAAGTGCCATTTTGTACTTCTATTCTTTTAACAGAGAATACAATCTTGGGTTAGTCACCCTGTGGTTTTTTCCTTAATAGGGTTTTCCATGTCAAAACCATTGTGTTATGTGTATTGATTTTGTTTCTGCTTTCATGGTTATGGATGCTTATTTGTTTTGATGTTGCACTAGTTATTGAAGAAGAACAGAAAGTTGAATTAATTAAGATAACTAATTCACCCCCCCCTCTCAGTTATCAACAAAAAGGGTCCAAAAAATGGTCCTCTTGCCAATCTCACCCATCTCCTTGATGGACTTGTAACAAGTAGATACTATAAGAAACTCCTTGGGAAAGTCCTCACCGAACTGTTGTAAGATGCGCTCAACATGATGAGCCTCGACTAGACCATTACGGTCTAAAAGTTCTGATATGCTAAGGCAGTGCTCCCTAATTTGACCATCATTGACCATGCATCCTCTATATCTACGTAGGGGTCAGAGATCATATATACATCTATAAGAGTAGCCACCGCATGTAAAGAAGTATTAAAGTGGCCCACATGAGCCCACCTAGCTACTCTTGGTAGTTGCTTGTTAGGAGGAGGAATATCCTTCTGATAAGGCCTGATGTGCTAAAAAGGCCAAGTCATGATCAGAGAAGAGTGGCTAAAAGCAAGAGCTCCCCATCGAGTAATACAATAGAAGTCCTTGTAAACCATGGCGAGGATATCTGGTCCCCAAGCGTAGACACTACCCTGCTCAATGCCCTATATAATTGGTGCCCAACACCATCTCAAGCGAGTTGAGGCTTTGTCTCCAGATAGCCTTGATGCAATCAAACCAATCAGGAACTTCCTCAAGCAAGGAATGTGAAGTTGTAGTACGAAGGTGAGCTGAACTCTAGTTTGATCCTCAAGGCAACTCACCCCCATAATCTGTGCCCAAGAAGTCTTGTCCTCGAAGGACTCATTATTTGGTAGAACGAGTGGGTGTCCTCTCACAGGAACCCCTAAAATGCAATATACATTGTACAAAGTGATGTTCCACTCTCCTAAAACCTAAGGGAACCTAAAGGTGTTCTTGACTGCATCCCAGTAAGTCAGAATGCCACAACAAATGCGTGCCATAGGATGTATAACTAGCATGTGACAAACCCTAGCCAAGCCTGCTCTCCTCAAGATAGAAATCTCATCGGTAGACAACGAAGCATACATCTCTAAAATCCACAACTATTCGCGATTGGCATTCTAATGGATCCTCATATCTTGCCAATTAGAAAAGAACTTTAGATTAGATCTCGTCAACTCAGAAAACCACTAAAAATCGTAAAACTTATAGAAAATCTCACAAAAAAGTGTATAAACCATCAAAATTACCATAAACAAATAAATTCAGTAGTCAAATTAGATCGAAACAGAGTGAAGTAAATGTCATAAAACATCAAATTTCAGTCAGAATTGATCTGTCAGGGTCACTCCTTTCATCAGACCGGATCTCCCCTGGGCGACCCAGATGTTTAGCAGGATCTCCCTCGGGCGACCTTGTTGCACAGGTAGATCTCCACTAGGCAACCCTGTTTCTCAGCCAGATCTCCCTCGAGTGACCTACTTAGCAAAAGAGGCAATCCTATGTGGCTATCCCCCAAACTAAAAATTCTCTATAAACCTTGTTTCTTATCTGATTTCAATAAATGAAAAACCAATCTTACTCTAAACAACAAAACAAAGACAATGCAATAGAGAAAATCATTGAAGAAACTGACAATTTCAACAGATTTTACACAAAATTCAAACTAGGGTTTAGAGAAGGGTTTTTACTGTTTGTGTACCTAATTCTCAGTAGCAGAAGAAGAGGCAACCATCTCCACAATCTCCTTAACGATATCTACCCAACTGCTTACGTAATCAATTTCATTGCCGATTCAGTCGAATTTCACTAATTTGCTTACTTTTTCTCTCACTCAGCTTAATTTCCTTTATGCATTAGTAGATGAGTGTTTTCTTTTATGCATTTCTTGTGCATTCATTCTGCATACATTCATTCCTACATGTTTCACCAACAAAGGCAAACAACTAGTCAAGCTCAAACGATCTATGGTATGTTCGTCATTTCAATTTTTCATTATTCATTTTGATATATTAAGATGCTGGACTAATACTAGTTATTGAAGGTACAACTATGGGAAAATTAACAATAGGTAAGGCCTAGTTCAGAAATAGTACCTACCTTTCATGTAGACTACCGTCCTTGAGAGGGCAAATATGTAAACACCAAAATCACGCACAACCTCCATGAGGACCCCTATGATGAGTCATAATCCTTGTCACATACATGTAAGCATGAAATAACATCCTCTTAGTAGCAATTCTCTTGGTGACATGTATTTTCTTCCTCCTTGTTTTGTCTCCCCTTTTGTCATTTTCTCTCTCTGCTTTTGACACTTTTCAACACTTGTCGATTTGTGTTTCCTGTAATTACGACCTTGTTCCTGAGCCTTGTATGCGTCTTGTACATGAGTTCTCACCTCTCCCCAATATTTTTCATCCATTCCCACCCCTAGATACTTTCTAGAGGACCTCCCTAGCCATCTCCCCCTTTTGGTTTTCAGTTTCACTCAACCAATCCAAATCTGTCCCTATTATTTCTAGATCTCCCTTAAGAGATCCTACTTTCACAAGTGGAGATTTGGATTTTCATACATGACTAACCATGTCTAGAGGTAGATCACCTCCCTTTCATCTCCTCTATCATCTCCCACCATGGACTTTCACCCAGGTGCCCTCCTCTGAGGGTCACCCATGGGTTGCCCTTAGGTGACCCTAATTGGTGAAAGGAGTGACCCATTGGCAACCCTGTTGTGTTTTCAGCCGTGGAAAAGCTTGAGTTTCTTCTTGTTTACATGGATTTTCATGCCAAATATAGAGTTGACTATTTCATGCACCCACACATGCATATTTATCTCTTTTTCATCTTTAGTTAACAACTCGTGCATTCCCTTGCATTCCCATGCACTCCTCCTTCTTCACTTCTTCTTGAGTGATAAGTTGTTACTAGGTAGATCACTCCAATTTTAGCCCAGATCACTCTTGAGTCTTCTAAGTTAACTCTCCAATCAAATTGAGTTAATTCTCATTCTTCTTCATCTCTCATCCTTTCTTCTAACCTATAAATACCCCCTCCCTTAAGCACAAAGGGAGGCAATTTCATTTGTGCACACAACTCTTGCAAGTTATTGCTCTCCACATTAAGAATTCTCATGCTCATACAAGACATAGGAGCCTTTTGATTTTATTTGTTGTCTCATCTAGCTTTCATACAAGCTTGTTATGCATTCATACGTTGCTCACATCACAAGCCACAGTGCTTATCAAGCTCACATTGAGCTCTCTTTAAAGCTTCAAAGCTTTAAAGCTTGTTTTACTTCTCTATTCTTTTGTTGCCAAGAGGATCACCCTGTTGCTACAAGAGGATTCAAGGTTGCCATCACAAGGATTTCTGAGGGTAATGGAGGCTCATGCATCTCTAGGTTCCTTCATGCTTTTTTTACTTTCATAGTAATTAAATAATCAAAACTTTGCTCTTGGGATAAGTAAAATACATGTTTGCTTTTTCCTTGATAGGCTAAGTATATTTGCATTATTAAATTAGTTTCCCTTTCCAAAGTTCATAGATTAAAAGAAATTTCCTTTCTTAGATTAGATTGATCCACATATTCAGAAAATAAACAAAAACATAGTTTATGTTGCATTAGATAACTTCATCATAGCTTGCATACATTTTCTAATTCCTAGATTAAGAAAAAGCACTTTGATTTCCAAAAACATAAAAAAGCACAAAAATAAGTTTTGCATTCATCTAGGCTTGCATTCATATACAAATCCAAAAAAGAACAAAAACATTAGCAATATAGAAGGTTTGCAAACCCTTGGTCCCAACACAAGGTCAACTTCAATCAACATTGGTCAAAACCCTTGGTTTCATCACAAGGTCATACAATGTCAATGCAAAGTCAAACTTTAGGTCACACAAACCCTAAGTCAAAAGACTAGGTCAAGTCAAGGTTATCTTAAACCACCTATCTCTTGTCTCAGCTCACGTGTGTGCCCTAGACTTAGAGGTGACTGGGTGAGAGCAATCCTTGACGAGCTAGAGATCCACCCAAGACAACAACAAGATTAACTAGTCATACAACAACAACAACAACAAGCATTTAGACAACTCCTGATACAACAAGCAATCATCCAACAACATGAATGACAGTTAAGCATCAATGAGAACAATATCCAACCCATGCAATGGTGGAATATTAGGAATCCAAATAGGAGAATGGTGACTAGTGACCCTTCAGGTCATATAGTTATCTTTACAACCATGATCACAGAACATCGTATCCACACAAGCGCACAACAACACAAGCCCCGAGACTAGCCAACCCCTCTCCATAAATTCCATCTCTCCAATGAGCTAGAACACCCCTGTGTCTCGCCTCCTCTCGACTGGCTACTTCCATGAGAGCGAGAGTGACATGGCGGTTTGCCCCGTGGCAAGGAGAGAGGGTCCGTGTGCATGCCAAAACTGACTCAACCACCCCTGAGGTCATTGAGTCACTATTTTGAGTGTACAAGTCATGGTTCCCATCGACACCATGACATTCCCACATACCTCCATCTCCCCATCCTATATCTGATATCCTGTATATATCCCCTGGGATCACATCCATATGGTCCATTCTTTTGTAGAATCCTTTCATCCATTTATCCATCCATCATCCATCATTAATATCCATAATCTACTACCCCTCCTCCATCTCATGCAATCATCTACCAACATCCATGTACACAATACCACTTGACATGGTCCATGTGCGACATACTATCCAAAATGGGACCCTATCACGTCCTCTTGGAAATAGATGCTTGAGTCCCCATCCTCCATCCAAATCTCTCTCCCCCATCCATCCATCCATCCAAAAATAAAAAAATCAAAAGAAAAAAAAAAGAAGAAAAAATCAAAATCAAAATACTAAAGAGAAATCCTTCAACCAATGGTGAAAACCACCTCAGTGGTGCCTTAGATAAGTACCATGATGAAAACATGGAAAATAGGCATCATGTATAGATCATTTATCTATGTACTTTACACTTGGGGGCAATTTGTCTCATTTATCCCATCCTATCATTTCATTTCCTATCCTATCATATCCATCCACTACATCTGCATGCCTATTCCATCTAACCAACCCATCTTCCCCTCCTACTTTGATCTTGATAAGGGCATGGACAAAATGTTGAAAAATGCTTTGGACATCCTTTGATATAGCTAATCTTTTCCAACCAATTCTATCATCCTATCCTCATAAGCATTATCACACAAATTCCTAACATATGTAGAGTGGGGCATGTTATTCCTATGCAACATAGTCCTTAGTGATCCATCCTAAAACCCTTGATCCATCCATCATAAATGTTCTATCCATTCCATCCATTATCGCCAATCCTTTTTCCTCCATCCTTGCCTCTAGATCTAGTTTTCCCTTGTCATTGGTATCTAGCACAAAGGCTATCCTCACGCAATCCAATGCAACCCATCCCATAAAAAACTAAAAAATCATGACATCCAAACAAATCCAAGTAATAAATCCAAATGCAATCTATCCTTAATCCATGCCAATCTAGCCAAGCAATCTAGCCAATCATCTAAAAGCATACCTTGGTTTTATTCCCAACCTTGTTGCAAACCTAATCAAATCAAATCCAATAAATTCTTGCTTAATAACATAAGGCTATCTTAAGTATAGAAATCAATCATCATCTATCAATCGTGGTGTTGATTCGTATGGACAACAACACCAACCAATTACTCAATCAATTCATCAATCATCAATTTTTAGCTTGACAGGGGCAACAATCTTGCTTAACTTTTATCATTTGTGTATTCTTACTTGTTTTCTTGTGTGTTTTATTATTTTATCTTGCATTTGTATCAATCCTTGTAGCATATATGTTATGTCAGAAAATGTCCCCTTGGGGGCTTTTCCCTCTTAAGGTTTAGCTCTCGGGTCTTTAGAAGGCATTATAAGCATCTTGCATGTTAATTTTGAATCCTGGTGAGAAAACCCCTAAGTGTTATGGAAAATAGGACCTAGGGGGTGCTATATTAATGAGTCCTGACTTAAAATGGGAGGGTGGACTTGGGCACTAGCACCCTAGTCCTGCCCTATTTTAGGTCAGCCCTAAACTTTTGTCGGTCTTGTGATTGTTATTTGGGTCCTATGCCGACATCCTAAGTTTGAATTATGAAATTCTTAGTGGGAATCTTTGTAGTTGCATATATAAGCATGTTTAGGTTTCATTTTCAAACTAGATGGGCATTTTGATTTACAAGCTTATGTTAAAGTGATTCAAGGCATTCATTGTGTTCCAGAGCAGTATTTTGTGTTGTTATTGTGTTTGTATTTGTAAATTTGGCTCCATATCCTCATGGCATGAAGAACATCTTCCTTCCATAAGATTTATACTTCAAGGTGATATCTATTGTGTTTTCAATCATTTATCATTTGGATTTTTGCCTCTATCTCGTCAGGATATGCACTCTTATCTGACAATAGTGTTCAGAAGACTTGAATGTCTCTCTGGCGCTTGCCCGAGGCAAGCCTTTAAACATCACAACCCCCTCCCACACTCCTTTGTGATTGCAGGTTACATGAACCAATTTTCATGGAGTGCAGTTGCAAAAAGGAGCTTGCAGACATCAAGGATTCAGGATTTGATAACAGAGGGCTCTAGTGAACATTCCAGGACTAGGGTGCTAGTCCTTGTGTCCTCCATTTTTCCTGAGGCAGAAACGGAAGATATAGTGTAGATCCGTGTCAAGAGAAGTTCCATATTCTATGACGATACATGTACCTTGGAATAAGGCACTAGTCCCTTTGTCCCTGATAGTTCTGCTTTCCAAACTTCAAAAAATAGTGAGTTAAATATCTTTGTCATTCACCTTAGTCTGAAAGGATTTGCTGTAATTCGATAATTTGCTTACTGCTTTGCATATTTAGGGTTTTAAGTGAAATTGAGCATTAAATTGAGGTATTGTGTGATACATCTGAACTTCCTCATCATTCCAAGTGGCAGTCTAACCTAATAGGTGAATGCTCCTACTAGTGGAGATTCAACTCGGTTGATATGCCCTTGAATGTTTAGTGTGAAGGGAGGATTTGCCTTTGAAACGTTAACCAAAACAAATCCCGTAAGAGTCGTAAATGGAAGATTCTATGACAAGTGAAAACATGTGTCAAGAAGCATCTTTGAAAAAGGCATCTTTGGGTGCCCCAAGGAGGGCTATGACATGTTGTAAGAGAATATGCTATTTATAGCCTGTTTATGACAGATTCTCTTACAACTATAAGATATGTCAGTATGACAGATTCTATGACGATTGTAAGAGTCGTAAGAGCATCTGTCATTGCCCAACTTGGGAATAGGTGACCTCTTTGGGATGGGGTGACTTGACAAGTGTCAGAAACATCCTACAGTGTTGGACAAGTGTCCATATGCATGGGTTTTGGGCCATGAGGCCATGTTGGATGCCCATCTCAAGATAGAGCCATTTTTGCTTTGTATTTTCTATATAAACAGGTACTTTGGGGAGGAGATGTAGTATGTGATTGACATGTATTGTTATGCTACCGGTTTGTTTTCAGATATGAGTGTCGAAGACTCTTGAGAGCTTGCATTGTAAGTGTATTATAAACCATTTCAGTTTTGATAATACATTGTGTAGGTTTTGGAGTGTTGGGTTTTTCACCCAATAAGGGTTTTCCCCACTTATATCTCATGTCTCTCTCTTCCGTCTCATTTCTGTGTGTATGTGCATTGCTGCAATATCTCCATTGTTGTTGTTAACATTCTGTAATTGTAAAGGATGAAACGAATTTGCACTCTTCTCTCCTCTTTAGATTAGTGTAGGAAATGATTTTCACACACCTAACTTCCTTTCAGTTGGTATCAGAGCCTGGCTAGTTATGGTTCTAGCTGCTAGGTAGGGGTTTTTTGAGCTAATCTTAGATTGAGTGGGAGTCTGTGTAGAGTATTTTGTATCTTGTTGCAGGAAGGAGATGGCAACCACATCCGAAAGAGTAGAGGTGGAGAAGTTTAATGGCACAAATTTCGAGTTGTGGAAACTCAAGATGGAAGAGCTACTTGTTGATCGTGACCTATGGGAAATCATTGATGGCATAAAACCTACGATAATGTCGCAAGATGATTGGGACCTCAAAGATCAGAAGGCTAAGGGTCTCATAAGACTGTTTAGCTAACACTGTCCGATTGAATGTCCATGAGGAGAAGACTACAAAATATCTTTGGAAGAAGCTGGAATCTGTTTATCAGGCCAAGTCCTTGGTGAACAAGCTCTTTCTGAAAAAGAAGTTGTTTGCTCTAAAAATGGAAGACGGAGGATCTATTGCGGACCATATGAATGCTTTTAACATTCTTGTTGCACAGTTGACATCTATGGGTGTGAAAATGGAGGAGGATCAATGTATGACCCTACTTTGTTCTTTGCCAGATTCATGGGATCATCTTGTCATAGCTATCAGAAGCACTACTAGCACCTTCAAGATGGATGATGTAGTACCTTTGCTATTATTTGAAGAAGTGCGGAGAAAAACATTTGAGTTGGCCAAAGATGCTCTTGCAGTTCATGGAAGAACCAAAGAGAAAGGGAAGAAGAAGGACAAGAAAGGTGAAAAGGGCAGATCGAAATCTTGTGGGAGATCCAAATCTCCTATAAAGTCTAAGGCTCTCTGTTGGAACTGTGGGAAAATGGTGCATTTCTGAAAGGAATGCAAAGAGGAGAAGAAAAAGAAGAAGAAGAAGAACACCCCTAATTCAGATTCTGACAAGTGACAAGATGATGGTGATGCCTTCATCACGGCCTTCCCCACCCATGCATTTGATGATGTGTGGTTGATAGATTTTGGTGTGTCATTCCACATGACCTCGCATCGAAGCTGGTTCACGAAGTATGAAGAGTTCGATGGTGGAAGAGTGTACCTGGGTGACGATTCTCATCTAAAGATTATTGGTCGTGGAAGAGTCTCAATCTGATTCCCTGATGGACGAGTGAAGGGGATCACTAGGGTTATGCACATCCCAAGCTTGGCATGGAACCTACTTTTTGTAAGTATGTTGAATGATGTAGGTGTGCAGGTTGTCTTTTCGAAGGATGGATGCAAGATGACTAGAGGATCTATGGTGCTTGCGAAGGGTACTCTGTTTCAGCTAGAGGCATGCACTACATAGTGCAATAGTTCTTCTGACTCAAAGAAAAGAGTTACAGTCACTTCATCCCCACCATCTGAATGAACAGTGAAGAAATCTGTTGTAACACATTCTGATGGTAGTGCACATGCTTTGGAAGTTAAACTTCCTATTGAAAAGACTATGTTATGGCATTTGAGATATGGCCACATTGGTGAGAATGGTCTTAGAACCCTAAAAAATAAAAACCTCGTTGAGGGGTTAAATGATTGTAATCTCGAGTTCAACTTTTGCGAACATTGTGTATATGGAAAGCAAAACCGTATTCAGTTTTACTCTAGTTCTCACAAGTCTTCTAGTCTATTGGATCTTATTCATTCTGATGTGTTTGGTCCTATTAATGTTCCTTCGATTTCCAAATCTATATATTTTGTATCTTTCATAGATGATTACAATAGAAGGATATGGGTTTATTTTATCAGAAGCAAGACTGAAGTCTTTAATTAGTTTAAAGAGTTTAAAGCTTTTGCTAAAAATCAGAATAGTAAAAAGATTAAGTGTTTGAGAACTGATAACGGTGGTGAGTTTTATTTGGCAAAGTTTGATAAGTTCTGTAAAGAGCAAGGGATTGAAATACATAAGACAACTCCATACACCCCGTAGCAAAATGGAGTTGCAGAGAGGATGAACATGACACTAATGGAGAAGGCTAGAAGTATGCTTAGTGGAGCAAGCCTCGAACAAAAGTTTTGGGCTGAAGCTGTAGCCACTGCTTGCTACTTGGCAAACAGGTCTCCTACATCAGCTCTTGTTGGTAAGACACCTATGGAGGTGTGGTCTGGTAAGAAGCCTTTAGTTAGACATCTTTGTGTTTTTGGTTGTGAGGCATATGCACATGTGCCTAGGGAGAAATGGTCTAAATTAGAGAACAAGGTTGTTAAGTGTATTTTCATTGGCTATGGTGTCAGTGGCTAAAAAAGTGTTGTATAGCTGAAGTGTTATCTTCAGAGAGCTAACACCTTCCATTGTTCTATAGCCATAATAGAAAGAAAAAAAAGATGTGGTTCAGTTTCCTTCTACCCCTGAGAAGACTGAATCAATAGACCCTGTGAGACCTGACGATGAGGAGAGCTCTAGCAGCTCTGAAAGCTCAGAAGAAGAAGTAGAACCTCAACCTCAGCCATTAAGGAGGTCTACACAAACAAGGAAGCAACCTGATAGGTTTGGTTATTCATTACTTGATTCTAGTTGTGCTTTTGTTTTGCTTATTAACACTGATGAGCCTAGAACTGTGAAAGAGGCTATGGGCATGAAAGATACAGGTTCCTGGATGGAGGCCATGGAAGATGAGATGGCTTATTTGGAGAAGAATAAAACATGGGCCTTGGTGCCTTTGCTTGAAGGATGGAAACCTGTTGGATGCAAATGGGTGTTCAAGAAGAAATTCAGTGCAGATGGTAGTGTTGAAAAGTACAAGGCTAGATTGGTTGCGAAGGGGTACTCACAAGTGGAGGGAATTGATTATGGTGAAATTTTCTCTCCCGTTGCAAAGCTGAGATCCATTCGGTTCTTGTTATCTCTTACAACTACTTATGACTTAGAAGTGGGGCAGATAGATGTGAAGACAACTTTTCTTCATGGTGATTTGGAGAAAGAGATTTACATGTCACAGCCAGAGCATTACATAGAGAAAGAATATGATTTCTGATTTGAAGTCTCAGTTGTCAGCACAGATTGAGATGAAAAAACTTGGGGCAGTTAGGTACATTCTGGGAATGGAAATCAGAAGAGACAGAGCTAACAGAAAACTTTGGTTAAGCCAGAGTAGGTATGTGAAGACTGTGTTAGATAGGTTCAGCATGGTAGATTGTAGACCATTGTGTGTTCCTATTTCATTGGGGACAAAGTTGTCTATTAGTGATTGTCCAAAATCGCCTAGTGAGGTGGAGGACATGAGCATAGTACCTTATACTAGTGTTGTTGGCAGTTTGATGTATGCTATGGTCTGCATAAGACCAGACATTGCCCAAGCAGTGGGAGTCCTTAGTCGATTTATGGCTAATCTTGGATGGGTACATTGGGAGGCAGTTAAGTGAGTGTTTAGATATCTTAGGGGTACTTCCAAGTATTCCATATGCTATCATGGTAATGCTATAGGACCTCTGCATTCATTTTGTATTCATGGATTTGTGGATTTTGATTGGGCAGGTGACATTGACAGTAGGAGATCCACCAGTGCCTATGTGTTCACTATGTTCGGTGGTGCAATTAGTTGGATGAGTAAGCGACAACCTATGGTTGCTTTGTCCATGATAGAAGTTGAGTATATGGCAGCAACTCATGCTTGCAAGGAAGCCATTTGGCTTAAGAGATTGTGTTCATATATTGGTGTTGATGCAGGACAGATTACGATTTGTTGTGACAGTCAGAGTGTGATTTGCCTAGCAAAGAATCTAACTTTCCATGCCAGAACAAAGCATATTGATGTATAGTTTCACTTTGTGCGAGACATGGTAGAGGATGGGAAGGTGAATTTGGAGAAGGTAGATACTTTGAAGAATGTTGCAGATGCATTGATGAAACCAGTGGGCATAGAGAAGTTCAGATGGTGTTCAGAGTCTATGGGCCTCTCGGCCTATAGCAGTTAAATCCTGTTAATTCCATTGGCTCTTACAAGGTGTTCGACAAGTGGGAGAATGTTGGGAATTAAGGTGTCTCAACCTTGATAAATTCCTTGTATTATTTCATTATATTTATGTATTTATTTATTGCCTATTGTGTAATTAAGATGCAAATCCTATGTTGTCATCTTCTGGGAGTTGGCACGGTGATGTGTCATCCTACATGGAAGATGGCCACATGTAAATTTGTCCTCACATGAGGAGATAGGCGTCCCATTTAGTGGTAGGAATATTTTTCCATGTGTTAGCATCTTGGATAGTGTGTAAGGGAATATTGACCGAAACGGTCATGACATATTCCTATAACAGTTCTATGACGCGTAAGAGTCGTAAATGGAAGATTCTATGACAAGTGAAGACATGTGTCAAGAAGCATCTTTATATGATGAGGAGCCAAAAACCCTTAAACCCTAACATACATTCCTTATTTTATGCTTATACTTTACTTAACATACATTCTTCGATGTATATACATGCACCTCTCACCTATCGGCAAAACATTCTTATCGACCACCTTACAAACTATCACCCCGATGTATGTCTTCAATGCTTGTATCTGCCGCAAGATACATTACCCAATGTACATTTAGAATATACATTTGTGATATACAATCGCAATATACTTCAGTTGACCTGTGATCGCTAGTTTCCTTCACCGCTGCTGCCAGTCACGTTTTGCACCTGACTCAATGTATCTACACAATGCATATGCGCAGCTTACATTCGAAACATGCAACCCAAATATGCATTCAAAAGATACAATCAAAACATGCATTCAGAATATGCTTTGCAGAATATGCCTTCGATGGGAGTTGACCGTTGACTTTCCTTGTATCTAAATCATTGTACATTCGCAATGTACATTCACAATATGCATTTGATGAGACCGAATGTTGACTTCTTTGTATGCCGATATACTTGTACATTTACAATGTATGTTTACTGCATGTAATCTCAATAACCATTTGCGAGATACTCACGACTTACAACTGCGGGATACACAGAAAATGCACCCAACATACATTAGCGACATACACACAGAATGTATATTCGCAATGTATGTTTACAATCTTGACATACAACGCCTCAATGCTTCTCGATAGGCTTTGCGACGTACACACAGAACAGACCCTTGCAATATACACACAGAATGTATATCCGACATGCAAATGCGATATACACACAAATTGTATGTCTGATGAAACAAAACAGAATTTTGCTGATTTGGTCCGCTGCAAAACTTGCGATTACTCATATCCATTTCCTTAACAATCTAACACAAATTTTAGACTTTCCCAACCTAGCACATGAGGATGCTAGGATCTTTCAATGCATCTCGCACCTGATCCTGCAAGCATGAAATCGAACAAACAGAAAAACAAAACAAAAACATTGTATAGCCATTCCACCGATTTCGAAGAAATCTAACCAGTGGAATGGGTTAAGAACCCATCTTGGCCTCAAAACAACAAATTGATTACACAATGAATTCGAATGCCAGAAAGATGTACAACACAACTTTATTATGCCTTTCAGAACATGTATATGCACAGATGCTCTGCTTACGACTACCAGCACTCTAATCAGTCCCAAACTCAACTACAATTGATTGCAACTAACTAACATCATGATCATAATTGATCTAATCCTGGGGTATTTATTCACTTACCCTCAGTAGTATTGAATTGGCTCCAAGCAGCTGGGAGACTAATCCAAGTGGCTGGGAGATCGCAACCGACTAACAACCTCTAACTATCTAACAACTTTCGAGATTACAGCTCGACAAATGTCCTTGGGACTTACAACATAAACCTAAATACAAACTAACTCAACATGCATTGGTCAAACAGACCTTATTACATTGAATGGTCAGCTTAGGACCTTATTAAAAATAGTAAAATGAACATTAGACACATCATAAAGTTAAATGCCTCATCGAGGCCACCTTGTGTTAGGTGCTCCTACACCATACACCCCTCCGCGAAAAGAACTCATGCCCCATGAGTTAATGCTTGGGTGTATTCCACCTTTACTCTTTGCTGTCTCATGTCTTCCCCATGATCTCTGAACTACAACTTGCTTCCATGGAATCAAAGACTCCAGACCTGTCCGTAGCTTGCCATTCTTTCTTACTATCATCTCTGTCTAAACACTTGCATTATAAACTTTGGGTAATGCTTCTGGTACTACTGCTATGATAGAATCTGTTTGTCTTGCAACTCTGATTAGCTCTAGAGGGCAAACAATTATCCCTACTATGATAACATCCTTGTCTTTCCAATCAACTTGTGGCTGTTTGTAAACCTGCTTTTTGACCTTCTACTGATCCACCAGATCTCCATCAGTCATAACTGAAATCATCTTCAAACTTTGATCTCCACTCCTTGAGATATCCTCAACTTTCATTGTCTCTGCTTCATGCATCTTCACAAACTCTTTCTTTCCTACCAAAATGATTTTGGTTGCCTTCTTTGCTGCAGCATCCTCCTGCAATGGTGTCATCACAAAAGTTCTCCCTTCCTTCTTGAAGGTGTAGGTGTTAACATATCCATCATACAATGCTCTCCTATCAAATTGCCATGGCCTACCCAAAAGTAGGTGACAGCATTCCATGGGCAAAATATCACACAAAACCCTATCTTGATATCCTCCAATCTGAAAATCAACATATGCCTGTTCATATACCAAAAGTGATTGACTATCACTTACCCAAGATGCTTTGTAAGGATTTTGATGAGGAATCCTTTCCAGTTTTAGTTTATCCACCATTTCCTGAGATACCATGTTGTCTGTTGAACCAGAATCTATTACTATTTTGCATACCTTACCTCTACATTTGCATGTAGTCTTGAACAAGTTCCTCCTTTGGCTCAAATCTATCTGCTTAGATGTTTGCAACACTGTCCTTCTGATCATCAAACTTTCTCTTGTTTCTCATTCCAAATTTACTTCAGGAGTTGTCATACTCCCCGCATTCTCTTGTACAATTTGAACTCTCTTTTCACTTCTTCTTTTATTACCACTTGAAGTAGTACCAAACTTTTTAGGAGACTTGAAGGATGGATGACCAAACTCACCACAGGTATAGCACTTTCCTGAAAATGTATTAGAACCTCTTCCACCTCCAAATCTGTCTCTTGTACCTTTCCATCCACCTTTGAAATCAGACTACTCCTGTCCTTTACCAGTCTCTTCCTGGTCCTCATTGACTTGTCTTGTTGTAGGGGTTGATCCTCTCCCCTTTATATTGCTGCCTCTTCCTCTCGTGGACTTATCTTGTCTCCTTTTCATCTTCTCCTCAATCCTGATTGCCATTTGATAACAATCTTCTACACTCCTAGGGTTAGCCAAAACTAACTCATCTTGTATGTTCAATCTCAAACCAGCCAAATATCTAGAAACCTTTTCAACCTCATTCTCATGATGACCAGACCTCATACTCAATTTATAAAATTCCTCAGTATATGCCTTCACATCCATTTCCTTTTGCCTTAAAAATTGAAGCTTCTTAAACATTTGAACTTCATAATCCTTGGGTAAAAATTTACCTTTGATCCTTGCTACCATCTTGTCCCACGAAGAAATCTTTGACTTACCTTGCTTTCTCCTCTCTGATTGTACATAATCCCACCATACCAAAGCATGACCGCCCAATTTGGTCTTTGCAATCTTTACTTTTTGCTCCTCAGGAACTTACTCACATTCAAAGTGATTATCTAATGCAGCAATCCAATCAAGTAACTCTTCCTCATTCAAAATTCTAGTGTACATTGGAACATCAATCTTTACCTTAGGTTTATCATTCTGAACTGCCCTTAACAGTTTCGCAAATCTCTGATCTTCAGGATTCATATCTTCATCTACCTCTTCAAATTCTTCACCATCCTATTCTTCTGATGATTCACTATCTTCCACTTCTCTCTTTTTGTTCATCTCCAAGGCTGCAAGCCTGTCTTGAAGTGCTTCTGCAAGCTCTTTCATCTTCCTCATCTCTTTAGTATGTTTTTCCTTCATCTCCTGCAACTCTCTGGTAGTACCATTACCTTTCAGAGGCATCTTGTCAACCTCTCAATCCTTCTACTTCTACCTTCTCAGTGACAGAATCAACACACAACAGCCCAGACCTTTTGCTGAGCTCTGAAACCAATATGATGAGGAGCCAAAAACCCTTAAACCCTAACATACATTCCTTATTGTATTCTTATGCTTTACTTAACATACAGTCTCTGATGTATATACATGCACCTCTCACCTATTGGCAAAACATTCTTATCAACCACCTTACAAATGATCACCCCGCTGTATGTCTTCAAAGCTTGTATCTGCCGCAAGATACATTACCCAATGTACATTCAGAATATACATTTGTGATATACAATCGCAATATACTTTAGTTGACCTATGATCGTCGGTTTCCTTCACCGCTGTTGCCGGTCACGTTTTGCACCCGACTCAATGTATCTACGCAATGCATATGCGCAACATACATTCGAAACATGCAACCCGAATATGCATTCGAAAGATATAATCAAAACATGCATTCAGAATATGCTTTGTAAAATATGCCTTCGATGGGAGTTGACCATTGACTTTCCTTGTATCTAAATCATTGTACATTCGCAATGTACATTCACAATATGCATTTCAAATATGCATTTGATGAGACCAAATGTTGACTTCTTTGTATGCCGATATACTTGTACATTTACAATGTATGTTTACTACATGCAATCTCGATAACCATTTGTGAGATACTCACGACTTACAACTGCGGGATACACAGAAAATGCACCCGACATACATTAGCGATATACGCACAGAATGTATATTCGCAATGTATGTTTACAATCTTGACATACAACGCCTCAATGCTTCCCGATAGGCTTTGCGACATACACACAAAACAGACCCTTGTGATATACACATGGAATGTATATCCAACATGCAAATGCAATATACACACAAATTGTATGTCTGATGAAACAAAGCAGAATTTCACCAATTTGGTCTGCTGCAAAACTTGCGATTACTCAGATCCGTTTCCTTAACAATCTAACACAAATTTTAGACTTTCCCAACCTAGCACATGAGGATGCTAGGATCTTTCAATGCATCTCGTACCCGATCTTGCAAGCATGAAATCGAACAAACAGAAAAACAAAATGAAAACACTGTACAGCCATTCCATCGATTTCGAAGAAATCTAATCGGTGGAATGGGTTAAGAACCCATCTCGGCCTCAAAATAGCAAATCGATTACACAATGAATTCAAATGCCAGAAAGATGTACAACACATAATTTTATTATGCCTTTCAGAACATGTATATGCATAGATGCTCTGCTTACGACTACCAGCACTCTGATCAGTCCCGAACTCAACTATAATTGATTGCAACTAACTAACATCATGATCATAATTGATTTGATCCTGGGGTATTTATTCACTTACCCTCGGTAGTATTGATTTGGCTCCAAGTGGCTGGGAGACTAATCCAAGCGGCTGGGAGATCACAACCGACTAACAACCTCTAATTGTCTAACAACCTTCGAGATTACAGCGTGACAAATGTCCTTGGGACTTACAACATAAACCTAAATACAAACTAACTCAACATGCATTGGTCAAACAAACCTTATTACATTGAATGGTCAGCTTAGAACCTTATTGAAAATAGTAAAATGAACATTAGACACATCATAAAGTTAAATGCCTCATGGAGGTCACCTTGTGTTAGGTGCTCCTGCACCATTGAAAAAGGCATCTTTGGGTGCCCCAAGGAGAGTTATGACATGTTGTAAGAGAATATGCTATTTATAGCCTATTTATGATAGATTCTTTTACAGTTGTAAGATATGTCAGTATGACAAATTCTATGACGGTTGTAAGAGTCGTAAGATCATCTGTCATTGCCCAACTTGGGAATAGGTGACCTCTTTGGGATGGGGTGACTTGACAAGTGTTAGGAACATCCTGCAGTGTTGGACAAGTGTCCATAGGTGTGGGTTTTGAGCCATGAGGCCATGTTGGATGCCCATCTCAAGATAGAGCCATTTTTGCCTTGTATTTTCTATATAAACAGGTGCTTTGGGGAGGGGATGTAGTATGTGATTAACATGTACTATTATGTTGCTAGTTTGTCTCCAGATACGAGTGTCGAAGACTCCTAAGAGCTTGCATTGCAAGTGTATTATAAACCATTTCAGTTTTGATAATACATTGTGTAGGTTTTGGAGTGTGGGTTTTTTCACTCGATAAGGGTTTTCCCCACGTATATCTTGTGTCTCTCGCTTCTATCTCATTTGTGTGTATGTGCATTGTTGTAATATCTCCATTGTTGTTGTTAACATTCTGTAATTGTAAAGGATAAAATAAATTTGCACTCTTCTCTCCTCTTTAGATTAGTGTAGGAAGCGATTTCCACACACCTAGCTTCCTTTCAAACACACGGAAGACACGAGCACCGTATAGTATGCCAAAGACATACTATGCGTCTAAAACATGACAAACAAGCGATGGAAGGAGCCTATTGCTAGGTTCACCACCATGTCAGGCACATTATAGGCACACCTGATGGTTGGGCTTATGCCACAACAACCACCAAAGACACGCTTAAGGGAGGATACACCAACCCCGCCTACTCGAAGGACTTTTAGAATAAAAAAGATGTGGACTAGCTCACGAGATACACCATCCCCGCCTCTACAGAGGGCTTAAAATAAAAGGATATGCACGATATCCTGGCTTCGTAGAGGGCTTTCTCATTGCAATATAAAATAAAGATGTGCACTTGCATGGAGATACAACATCCACCTCTGCAGAGGGCTTACAAAAATGCTTTGTTAGTACCAAAATCATCAGACAACTTACCTTATATATGCCCCCACCTTAAGGTGGTTGATGTCATTTACCGATATCAAGCACGTTAAGGTAGAGAGAAAACACACAAGGGAACAAGAGCTTTCACAAAGCCCATGCCCCCAAAGGTGACATGTACTTTATGATCACTGAATGCTCCTACAAACACATAATTTCCTGCAAGGAGAGAGGTTAGAAATCTTTCTATAAGATAATAACCACATCACATGATCAAAAGCAATGCATGTAATCATTCACATAAAGAGTCGAGGCTATACTATGGGTCCAAGATCTGAGTATAACCATGGGGCTATACTGTAGAAATCTCAAAACTAAGTGTAACCAAGGCAAGATTCAAAGATAAACAAAGTGTACAGAGCAAATGTATTGTTATGGTTTGTTAGTACGATAAGACAACATCAAAATATCACACAGAGTGATTCTACTAGCCAAGCGTCGGATAATACATATCAACCCCATCATCATGTGTGGACTAGGTCCATTTTTGCTTACTGCTAAAGGGACACGTGGTCCGTATCCGTATTATTTCTTTTTCATCATCCACCAGCTAGATAGAACTGCTAGAGGAAGGTAAACAATAAATCAAGAGAGGAGAAAAAGTGCCTTAGGGTCATGTAGAAAGGTGCCCCTAGGTCTCCAACCGCAACGCTATGCCCCTAAGACACAACACACAATGAAAATAGAGGAGAATTAATATAGAAGAATGATGATACAAATAGAAGAAGGGTCACAATAGAGGTGGTCTCCCGGTATCCTTGACCTTACAAGAGTATCAAGGGTCATCCAAGGAGGCCTAAACAACACATAACACATCATGGGGGAAACACAACACAGAGGTTAAGGTTTAGAAATACTTACCTGCAGAGACAACTGAACTGGCGGTCATCGTCGAGTAAGTCATCGTCTTCCCAATCTCAGATGCTAGAGGAAGAGGTTCATAAGGTACCATAGCCCAACTTTTGTTCTTGTCTTCAAGTTGTTTATTGTTAAGCTCTTCTTGGTTTGATTCAATGTTAGGTGGAATGTTTTCTTGTTGAGATGCATTTCGTTGGGTGAAAGCTTGTCTTTTTCTCCTTCTTTCTCTTGCTTGTCTATTTCTTTTTGTCTTGTTTCTTATATCTTCAAAATTATTGTCATGTTTTTCCATAGGTTTTTGCACATTAGAGGAGGAAGCACCATGTTCAAATATCATTTGTCTTGATGAAATGTTTTGTTCTCGATGACTCACTCTTGATCCTTGTAAGGATGACGAAGGAGGAACCTCAGCATAGGGTCCTTTTCCTTTTGCTCTAGGAATTTCTACTAATGCAGGTTATTCGTCTCTCATTGTTTGCATAGGTTGCCCAACCACTCTAGATATAAGTTTTGCTTTGTATCATCTATATTGTAGGAAAGAGTGATCTCTTCGTGGCTCAAGGTCTCTATCAGGTTGTGGCCAAAAGTAATCAAGGGTAAAGTTGTCCATTGCCAAAGGTTGATATGTATTACGTTGAATAGTACGCACTTGTCCATGTAAAGGGAATTTTATGCAATTGTGTATAGTTGAAGGGACAACATTTATAGCTTTCAACCATGGGTGTCCTGGTTTTACATGGAAGAGGTCAAATAAAGGGATAACCTCAAATACTTTATCCACAACATTATCAGAAGTTGTAACTAATAAAGTTATCTTCTGAAAGGTAGACATTAAAGCTCCATTATGTGTCTTAAAATCCTTATATCTGAAGGTTCATAGGATTCTTGTGTCAAATTATGTGCAAGGAGAAACTCTTCCATTATCACAATAGTCATGCAATTAGGATCTATAAGTGTACCATTCACCGGGATCTCCATTATCTTCACAGTAATGTAAAGAGGCCCTTCATTGTCTACAAATGTTTTGTCATGAGGTGTAAATGTAATTTCAGGTTCAGGGATCCTTCTTTTCAAATAAGGCCTAGGAGGAAGCCTAGCATTATCGTTGCGATTATAATCCATGTGTATATGTATTCAAATGTATGAAAAATCAGATTTTAAAAGATTTTCAATGCTTATGCAAGGAACAAGTGCAAACCTATGTATGCTTATGATCTAAAATACTTGATTTTTCACCCTTTTCACAATTTTTCAATGCAAGTGACTAAAAGAAGAGGTGTTGTGAATAATTTTAAGAGGGGCAGCGAATACTAAGCTCAATATCAATCCAATAATGCAACAATATCCTTCACAACATGCCTATGACGCAATTCTAGAGAGATGATAAGGCAAAATCTAGTGAAAATGCAAGGTTCTCAAACCCTAGACATGAATTTTTACAAAAAGGACACTATGATGCAGCACTAAAATTAGAAATTGGTCCTAAATGAGTATTTAAAAGATCAGTAAAATCTGAAACAAGATTTTAACTACAAACCCTAACTAATGCAAAAACTAGGTTTTTATGAAAAATGCACAATTTCAAGCAATTTTTAACAAATTAAGCATGAAAATGCAATGCAAATGAATGATAAATGATGAATTTCTATAATTTAAATCAGATCTAATGAAAATAATAGAAATTAAATGAAATTACTTCAAATTATTTGAAAATGCAAGCCTAAAATACCAAATTTTTTTAAAATTTTCATTTTTTTTTGTAAATTTTCAAATGAAATAAGATGAAAATTAAATGAAATGAATTTCAAATCTAATGCAAAAATAAAAAATTAAATGAAAATTAATTTCAATTATATCAAAAATGCAAGCTAAAATGCTAATTTTTTTCAAAATTTTCAATTTTTTTGTAAATTTTCAAATGCAATAGGAAAATGATGAATGAAATGAATGCAAAATTGAAGTACAACACTTAGCAAGGTGAAAAATTCATTAAAAACATGAGTTCACCAAAATGTTTAGTGTAAAAAGAGGGGTTTTAATTTCAAGGTTAAATCATCCTTTCATACCTTACATTCAAGGACATAAATCGAGTTAAGCTACAATATTTTGCAAGAGGGCTCTGCTTCAGATTTAGTGTCCCTTAGAATGAAGAGGAAACTTGG
Source organism: Cunninghamia lanceolata (assembly GCA_027924645.1). Taxonomy (NCBI): domain Eukaryota; kingdom Viridiplantae; phylum Streptophyta; class Pinopsida; order Cupressales; family Cupressaceae; genus Cunninghamia; species Cunninghamia lanceolata. The sequence continues at coordinate 2,600,499 of BSBN01000609.1, forward strand.
AATTTTCTAATTAGTTGATCAATTAAAGTCTAATTATGCTTAAAACCCTAATTTCATAAAATCGTAAACAAACGGATGAAACATGACAAATGCTTATAGACAGAGGTAGAATATTTAGAGTAAATACATACCAAACTTTGAGATTCTGGATGTGGGAAAGTCAGGGACTAATGAGGAGGCACCCAAGTCCAAGGTACTAGTTTCTGTTAAGATCTCTGAAAGTTGTCTGTGACCTATTTTTGTTGTTCCAAGGATTTCTGTGTTTTGGGATCCAGAGGACTAATGAGCAGGCACCCAAATCTAGGTCCTGCTTTTCTGCTTTGATCTGCAACTCTGACAATCTGTTATGCGTCCTTGTAACTCCACTCCTTCCACTTCTACACCTGTAACTTGCAATCATAAAAAAAGGGGGTTGGGGGTTGTGGTGTTTAGAGACTTGCCTCAGTCAAGCCCTAGAGAGACATTTAAATCTTCTGAACAACGTTGTCAGATAAAGAGTGTGTATCCCTATGGGATAGAGGCAAAAACCAATTGATAAGTGATTGAAAACACAAATAAATGTCACCTCAGAGGTGTAGCTCGCATATAGATGAAAATCCTTCACATCATGAGAAAATGAAGCCAAATCTGCATAACAAACACAATAATAAGACAAGTCTGCTCTGTAACAATGAATATCTTGAATGCTCTAAAATCATAACTATGCCAAAAGTTCATAATCATCTTCTAATTTACAAATGAATCCCTAAACATGCTTATATATGCATCTAAACACATTCCCACTTTAATTTTGTAATTCAAACTTAAGGTGTTGGCATAGGACCTAATTAACGGTCACATAACCAACACTTGAATTTAGGTCCTGCCTTGAATAGGGTAGGACTAGGGCGCAGGCACCCAAGTTCTCCCTCCCTATTTAAGTTAGGACTTACCTTAATAGCACCCCCTAGGTCCTATTTGTCATAAAACTTCAGGGTTTTCTCATCAGGAGTCAACATGAATATGCAAGATGATTAAAATGCTTTCTAAAGGACCCAAGAGCTAAACATAGGAGGGAAAAGGTCCTAGGGAGACATTTTCCAACGTAACACTTTCAAATCAAGATATTCTTTTAATCTAATCGAGTTCTATGTTTTATTTTCCTTTGAATGATGTTGCTTCGCAACACCATCTCAAAGAGGGGCAAAACGTAGACACCTAAATTTGACAATGTCTTAACATCACACCCTACCATCACCTAATTCTCCTAAAATCACCTAATTTATCCCTCTTTCCTTCTTCCTAGAATTAATTAATGCATTCATCTTTATTCAAATACTAATAAATTAAATAATATCCCCTTTGATTTCTTTCTATTTCTAACTCATGTGTACCTACTTAATTAAATTAATTAAATAATTGTATTAGTTATCCTTTCTTATCCTATCTTATCCCTTTTGATTTCTTTCTATTTTATAACTCATGTACAACATGTATAGCTAATTATCCATTCATTTATCCCCTTTGATTTCTTTCTATTTCTAACTCATGTGTGCCTACTTAATTAAATTAATTAGATAATTCCATTAATTATCCTTTCTTATCCTATCTTATCCCTTTCGATTTCTTTCTAATTTTATAACTCATGTACAAGTAGTTAGATAGAAACAAATTATCAAAAATCTTATCCTTATCCACCTATAAATCTTATCCTTCTCAATCTATTAATCAAAAACCTATAAATTGAGCCTCTCACAGGTCATAATCATCAAACATTTGAATGCAAACTTATGCTGCTGAGTTGAGCACCTCACATCTTCATATTTTCAACAAAATTGATCTTGGAGCACAACCGCCATCGCTGGTATAACAAGGAAGAGTTGGGTGAGATATTTGTTATTTTGTTCATTTTATTTACTTTTTCTTATGCATATCTGAGGTTGCATTAAATGTAGAACAAGATTTTAATTTACATATTTTTAATCTATTATTTTGTTCACACTATCTTGCATATAACAGTTTTTCATTTCCATTCCTTGTGTGAGGTGATTGTATTCAAAAATTTTCATTTTGTTTCCATTTTCAATAACATTTGTGAATCCATTAGTGTTGTTGGAACTTGGGTTTCTCACTTCCTTTTGACACTCATACACACTAGTTTATTGCTTCTTGTAGACCTAGGAGTAGTATTCAGAGATTTTTTAGTTTTTTGCTCTAGTTCTAGAAACACTTAGGCTAGGAGCACACATTTCCTAATTCCTCTTTATCATTGGTTGCTTGTAGAAGTGGAAAGGATAATCTAAGGGCTTGACCATTCGTGGCAAGCTCCCAAGTAGCCCAAACCTTCTTTTATGTCCAAAGCTACAAGTTTGTAGCAATACAAACACACAAAGTTTGGCTCATTCTCTTCCCTCTCTTGTAATTTTGTAATTTTATTTCATTCAAATAGGTTTAGTTACATTTTTATCAATTTTGTGGTATTTGGAGTCTTCTTTGTTGTTGTTGGGTGTTGTCCTTGTCCTTTGCTATACAAGAAAGTTTGAAATCTAGGAATACACTTTATTTTTGCAACTTTTCTAGATGACAATGCATGATTGGGCCTAGCATAAGCAGGATGACAACACATCGTGGTAGTATCCTTAGAAGTGAGATTCATCTTCTAGCCCCAGGTTCTTTATTTGTTGCACTTTTTAGTTTTGCATTTAGTTTCTCATTTTAGAAATCTAATTTCTTATAATTATCAAATTTTCAATCCATCTCTCTTTTTCTTTTCACTTAAGTAGGAAAGGAGAAAAATATCTAGATAAGGTTTCATTTTACCTTCCTATTCATAACAATAGAGATAAGTTCATTAAAACATAAACATCTAAAAAATAAAAAAATACTTCTTTCTTAATCCTATCTAGTGTAGAGGTAGAAAAGTTAAAACCTTAGATAAAAACTTAGGAAACAAAACAAAAAATTATCTTTTCTCCATCTATAGATACCTTTCCCAATCTCTCCCTTTCTATGATATTAATGTACCATGTTAATGCTATACAATGATGGAGCGGAATTGTTAGTGCTTGTTTATTTAATGATCATAGTCAAGTGACTAACTAGATTGATATTTGGCTATAAACTATATGGTTTTGGTGGTCTTGTCATCCCACATAAATTAGGATTTTGAGTAGGGATAAATCACTAATTATTCTTGTATACAAAACAACATATTGTGATGACATAATGACTTTAGCCTCAAGACTATAATGCCCAATAATGGAACTACTTAGTAGTTGCCTTGTCATTAACTCAATTGTAGTAGATGTTGTACACTTAGATCACTATCATCTACAACAATGGTGGTTGCTCCTCCATCACAAGAAAAGCTACAAGAACTATGTTTTGAAAGTTTTTTAAAACTCTAAATCAGACTTGGATTTTTTTTAAGTTATAATGTCATTCCAATGATATGTTAAGAGAGTTGTTCTTCATAAGAAATTCCAGACTTTCAAATTTAGAAAGCATGTAAAAATATATTTTGTTTTTATTTTTTACAATTTGTATGGATTTAAGAATATATCTTAATACCAACAAATAAAGGATGAATTTTTTTAGATTTTAAATCTAATGTTAAATGCTTGAATGTAAACTCTATAATTGTTGATATAAGTGTTGAAATATTTGTCATTTTAATAAAATGTAGCATGAAAATCCCCTCAATTATATTGTTAGTTCATTTTCCTTTTATAGAGAAATATGTTTTAAATAAACTTTAGTTAGTAACTATATTTCAAATAGTATTCATTGTGAATAGTTTGTTGTACATATTATCTTTGTAATCTTTGTAAAGATATTTTGTATGTTAATACATATTTTTCATAAATCAACATTTTGATTTTTCAAAGCCTTCATAACTACTTATTTTTTATTATAATTCAACATTATTCAATATAAAAATGTTGACAACTAATAGACATGAACATATAATTTTAGTATGAAAGAAATGGAGGCCATCAACACAAGCAACTTTGAGATATGCTCCCAGATGAGGTGACCCCAAAGTATGGAAATGTACTATCTGTTTCATGTTATAAGGAGAATATACTTTCTTGGGGATAAATATATACTCCACATAAAAACATGAAAACATTCTCATCATAATTGTTATAACTCTAAAGCACGGGGATATACAAAGGTATGACAAGTACCATTTGCTAAAGCTATTTCATAGATTGAAATAGGATTGGCATGATTTACAAAGATAAAGAAGACATTATACTCCATTGCATTGGGATCAAATGTCTTTGTCGTGTGGATAGTGGTCGTGTGGATAGTGGCCATCACATAGATTCTTGCCAATTATAGCTTAAATCTATGAAATAATTCCCTGAGCCCAAAGAATCTCCACAATGCTAAGATACTTGAGAAGCTTTATTTGAGAAGCTTGGTAAAACTTTAAACTAAACGAAATTATTTAAAGAAGAAGAGGACTTTACAACCATGCATAGGAAAAACATGTATCATACATTTGTTGTCATGAAACTAGATGAAGAGTAAGAGGAGGTGAGTTTGAAAATATTTTAGGCGCTTGGTTTCCATCTTCTAAGTCATTACATGGCTAGGAAATGCAAATAATACTTACTAAGATTATTGTTTCATTATTAGTGTGAAAATTATTTGTATAAAGTTTTTTTTTTTTTTTAATATTGTTTAGTTTATAAAGTAGTATTTATGTATATGTAAATGTAGTGGTAAGTTGTAATTTGGACATTTAGGATATTTTATTTAAGTTTTTTTAGGATGGAAATGAGATTTTTCAATTATAACTTCAAAACTTTGATCAATACAAAAGTTAGATATTTATAAAATGAATATTAATAATTAAATATTATTTTAATGTAGAATGTTAAATCTCATCCAAAATAGAGTTATTACATTGTTTTTGCTTGTTTATCTTTATGACAATGATTCATTTGAATTTTCCTTCAATTGATTAACTTAATATTGAAGTCTTTAATAGTGTTATTAATTTCATTAAAGTGTTATCTTAGTTACATTTGATAAGTATTGTTAATCTCGTCCATCTTCTCAAAGGAATAAAAAATAATGTTTTCACAAGCAATCATCTTTAGTTTTCTATTGACTTGTGTAGATGAATGACAATAATAATTGTATTTAATATTATTTTTTAACATTCCATATCAAGGCCACTAATGGTTGTGAATTATTTTTCTACTCTTATATACTTGTAAATAACTTTGTTCAATACAAAAAGAAACATCCATATCAAAAGAATGATAGAAAATCTGTTATATTGGTATTAGGACATTTGGTATACTCTCCTCTATGTTTATAAGGCATAGACGAATTGATAAAAGAATCTCTTAATAATATTGTGATTTAACTCTCTATTTACTAATGGGTGTCCCTCTCACTAAGCTTGAACACTACCTTGAAAATTATTTACCAATATTAAAAAATAATGTACTTTCTTCATGGTCTTAGAAGGTTGATTGTCTACAATCATTTTTTAAGATGTAAAGGGCATGTTGATAGGAAATGCATTCAGGCGAGTATATTTTAAAACAAACTAAAAATATTATATTTTTAGGGGTTTTGATAAAATAGTGAAAACTTTAGAACATAACCATTAACACCTAAAATTAATTTTAAGGAACTTTATAAAATAAAGTATGCAAATATAAATTTTGAACAATATTATCTTCAAATTATTATGGCCAACTAGTAAATCATTTGTATAACTACCGAAATTACTTACCCCACAATATAAGAACTTATACTTTAATAAGATGCTACCTAAATTTAAATCGTTATATAAGTTTCATATCATTGAGAGTCATTAAGTGCTTTGTCTAAATGTGACTTTTTTTAATTCATCAAAGTACAATATATTTATTCAAGGTTTATAAAAATTATGTATTTACATTAAATTATTTGAAAAGCATCAAACATCAAAGCAACAAATGACTAGGACTAAAAATAAATTGTTAAATGTTTAAACCTACCCATAAACAAATTATTCATTTACATGCAAATCTATTTATACAACAAATTATAATGTGAGTTTTGGAAAGAAAAAGAGCTTTAAAATATTGCCATTAACAAGTTTTAATATTATTAGAATATATTTTTTTACTACTTATATGGACCATAAAAAGGGTTGCTTACATTAATCTTCTTTAAATTTGGATATGATTCTATTAATATCATAGTAACAATAACTATTATCCATCTCTACATTCAACACCTACATCAAGTAAAAATTATCGTCATTCACCTCACAAATATTATATTAAATGAATATGAATTTAGTACACCTCACAAGAAATTTATTCACTACATATTCATGTTTTTATGGCACCTTAAACATTATGAAAGAATTATATTTTCTACTAAATATTATCTAAAAATGGAAGGCTCACTTGATAAATAATAAATTGATTAAAAAAATGATCTTTGACCTTCAAAGAACCAAATATATTATGGTAAATAACTCTTAAAACCAACATGAACCATCTAATACTAGTAATCCAAGGATTCTTATGAAATTGTACGTTGCTCTCAACATACTTAATGAGTTTGGACACCTTTGTGTTTTTACTCCCACCCCTCACAAAAACTCAACTACATAAAAAGGATAATAGTGAAAATTTCATCCAAGATATCTTCACTATGAAGGATGAACATTTAGTAGTTGAGCAAAAGTTTAATTCAATATATGGAGATGCATTACTAATATTTTTATAGGTGAAACAACTACTTAACATCATGCTCTTATAACATGTTGACCATGCCTTGCATTTAATATTTGAAAACCAAGGTAATAAGAGAACATGACATTTCAATTGATGCCTCCATTTAGTAAAATCTTTCATCTTCTAGGATTTTTGGAAGTCTAGTTGTAGCCATAACTATATCTAGTATCTCATTTAAGATGGATAGACATGGTTTATAGAGGTTTAATTTTTTGAAATAACTAAAGGACATTTTGGTGCCAAAAAAGGATGATTTTGATAAATGCAATCATCTTTTTTTGGAAACATTCATTTGTAGAGAGAACACACCATACTAGAATGATGTTATGAAAGGGATCACACTCCAAGGTCTAATCAACATTTGCATCTAGATGTAAATGGTTGGTTTATTTATTTACCACAACCCATTCATCACAATATCATTAAATGGGTGCCCTTGAAATTTTAATTTCTCGTGTACTACATTCAACACAATTTCCACTTCAATTTTAGTAACGTCAATGGCATTTTGTAGTACCCACATGCTCAACTTAGTTTGCATTTATAAGTTGAGTAAATATTTGGACTTGGGTGTAAAGAATATGAAGGGAATATAAGTTGAAGTGAAGATTAATAATCCAATCTTCTAATGACATTGAATAATATAGAAAAGCATAGTACCAATAGACCCATGTCAAGGTTTAACGTATTAATCATTGCAAACTAGGATAAGGTGGGTGCTATTATTACAAGTAATGGCATCATCTTGGAAGGTTGTTCAATTATCATTTTGGTGACTATTTATGGTAAGAAAAAGTGCAAATTAAGCACACAAATTTATACAAATATGGAAAATCAATTGTAAATCACCTCAATTCAAACACTATGTAGAGTAAAAAAATTCATTGACACTTAATGCCAATTGGTGTGGGAAAGATAAAAAATAATATTTCAAAGATACAAAATAACATCATTGTTCTATGTTAGATTACACTCCATAAAAGAAGATAAATCTCAAGCACTATTATTTAATAATGTATCCACATAGAATTACACATAAATATGAGCAAGAAAGTTGAAAGACCAACTCATAGAACAAATGGAGGGAAGCTTGTGGAAGAACCAAGATAAAATACAATCCTATTAGAAAGGTGTATTGCACACCTTGCATAATCTTATTGTAATGTTGATGTTGTTCAGAGGTATGTTGTGAGCCTTGCCAAAAACATTAAAGGTTTGTTGCTATGTATGATGCATTTAGTGTTGGGGGACACCACACTTGGAGGTTCATAACACTTGATATTATGGGAATTTTTGCCTCATGTCAAATGAGATGCCACATTTAGGGTATAATAAGTTTTCACCTTGGCATTTGTTGTACGCAACATTAGATAATGTGTCAAGCTAGGTTAAGCACTTAAATTAAATAGGAGGGCACATAAGTTGCCTTGGAAGTTGTAATCACCATTGGATGAGGAATCAAATTTAGGCATCCACCTTAGGAAATATCACATGGAGGTAGTAAGTTTTCATACTAGTTTTCTTAGTAAGTTTCCATAGTAAGTTTCCCTGATGGTCCATGTTTATATGTAGAATGCTTGGGAAATTGGCTTGAGAGAAGCTTGAAAAAATATGTATAATAAGTGTGAAGGATTCAGAAGTTGTTGGAATGCTATTGAAACCCTACCAAGAGTAGGGCATATGGTACAAATTTAGTATTGTTGAAAATCTTATTGTATTTGTATGCACATTTAGTGTTAAAATAGTGAGTGGAGTTGAATTTATGGCTAGTTTTTTTTTCCCTTCAAGGGTCTTGCCAGGATACATATGGTGTTATTTATATAAATGAGTTGTTTTATTTTTAACATGTTTAAGCTCTAAAGTTGATTTTTTTAGTTATATTGTTGATTTATATCAATACTAAATTAAATTTGATTCAATAGATCACTCTTAATGCTTCTCTGATAAGATTATTTTTAATTCCTAATGAGTTGCTTTATTTTTGACATGTTTAAGCTCTAAAGTTGATTTGTTTTTAGTAATATTGCTGTTTTATATCAATCCTAAATTTGATTTAGTAGATCACTCTTAATGCTTCTCTAATAAGATTATTTGTAATTCCTAATGATTAACAAATCCTCCAAGCACTATTATGTGAGTTATAAGTAGATGGTTCTTGTTAAGGATATAATTTGGAGGGGTGCTTAGGTTGAGGAGGATCACAAGGATTAAGAGTAGATAGAGATGAGGCAATGAGAGCAATATAAATAAAAACACATTGTTTCCCCAAATCTTGTTCTTAGGTTGGGCAATAACTTGGATTTGTTAAGGATTATGCCAATGCTTTTATCTTCAATATGACAAGTAGGAGTTGGTTAATGCTCTTTCAAAATGAGTTTTAGGCACTCTTCATTCTTGCAACTTTAAATTCTTTGATGGCATCCCCATAGTGACATTCTCATCCCAACATTTGCCATATCACCATTTCTTCTCATGTTCTTCAATCCTTAATGCTTGCTACCATAAAATCCACTATATTTGCTCTAGAAACTGTCAGATTTAGTGTGTAGCCTACATTGGTAAAGGAGTTGAACAAATTCCTATAACCACCAAAATGCCTCTTGATTTCTCTATCTTCATTACCATTGTCATAAAGATTTTAATGTGCAAGAATAATATATACATAAGCTAAGGAGATTGGGTAAGGAAAACATCATGCTTGGATATTTGGTATAGTTGTCCTAGTTTAAGCATTTATGATTGTATGTTCAAGTTCTTTTGGAAGTGGGAATGAGGGCCCCATTTTGAACCTCACTAGGTACAACTAGTTAACCCTATAAACTTTAATCAATATAAAAATGACAAACTACAATAATGTGTAAACATTTACAAAGAAGCTTTGGGAACATTAGCTATAATTTTTCTTTCAAAGTTCCCATTCTAGCAATTACTTGCTTTGTCCTAAGTCATTAATTGCCTTGTACAGATTCTTAAAAAAGAAATTTGAAAATAGAGAATATTAAATATGGCCTTCAATAGAGAATATTGTTATTGCACTTACGAAGAAAAATGGAATATTATTATTGCACTAATGAAGAAAATGGTTATAAGGCCATAAAATTTCTGAAATGACATCTTGAATTTCCAAAGAAGAAATGGTCGACATTTATACAGTGGCCTTCTAACTACTATTTCTTTTTTTTGGTCCCCCATCAAGAAAACCCCTATCCATATAATTAAGTGCCCTCTCCCATCAACCATCCAAAAACTAAAATAGCTTTGAACATGGATAATGTTGGGGTGCATCCTAGGCATGTAATTAAGAAGCTGCTAGCAACTAGGGAGACCCATTTATGAACTCATATCATAGTTTTTGAATATTGGCAAAAAAAAAACATACCTACTACCCAAACTTTATCTTGAATTGTCTTAGTCTGTATGACTTGAGAGCATGAATTGTTCCTTAATAAATTGTTGCTGAATACTTGGAATTCCTGTCTTCCCTTGCCCTGAATACACCTGAGCGCCACGTAAGAAGTTTATACGCCCACCCAGAGGTACATCTCGCAAGCCCATATAATTAGATTTCACTTTTCCCAACACTGGTTTTAGTGAAAACTGCCAGGAAAAGAGTGGTTTTATGAAACGTCCTGCCTATCTACTGCAGAGACAGAGGCTTGCTTGACACATTTCGCCTTATTATTATGCCTAGTGGTAGGTGAGTGCCCAGCCATGGATTGCGCCTGCAAAATTTCATATAACATTTCATAAACAGAGAATATTCCCCCTACTTACACATGTTTCTCTTGGCCTTTTCTCGCCTGCCTCCTGCCCTGCAAAATCGGCCCTTTTGTCTCAGTGAAAAACCCACTTGTTCATTGTGCATTACATAATTTGCTTTGCCTAACCTATTTGAATGTATTCAGCTTACACCCTTGAACAAAATGCTGCTTCCAACTGATGTTTGCAGAAAAAAGAAAACAAGTGCACAAACTGTGCACCCATTAGTGCAAATCATCCGTATAAATCATGTGTGAAGCCATGTTAGTAGGAAATGAATATGTGTTCTGAGTTGAGGACAATCCCACTTGCTGTCCTGGTCTGCTGCCCATTTGTCCACTATAGTTGTACACCAAACAAATAAGGAGAGAGAAAACAAACAGAAAAATAACAAAGGAAAGGAAACAAAACCAACTCTTGGGCTGACTTTTTGATGTAAATTAAATGAAGGAGAGGAGGCTGATGTGCAGTAAAATGGAAGCAATGCTGGGTGTCAGGCTATGTTGTTGTCTCCAAGTTTGTGTATTTATTTTCTACTAAGTTGGCAGGGGTTCAGCTGGCTGACTGATTCTCCGCACTCTGGGGAACCCTGTTTTGCTTCTGGGAAACAAGCCCATAAAAACAACACTCACTAAATTCACCATTGTTCCAGGGGAGGGAGAATGGTATTATAAAATGTAAATGACCCATTTATTTTTGTTATTTTTTAAGTCAAAGTTCAGACTTTCTTCCTTCCCAGTTCTTTTCACATCCACCCATCTCAGTTTTTTTCTTTGACACCATTAAATTTATGTTTGACCTTTAAATCTGAAATTTGTATGTCTATTCAGCTTCTGGGCTGGGAACAATCTTATTCATAAGACAAATATTGCATTCTTGGGGATTTTATTGTGGTAAGCGCATCGTTCACTTGGCTGAGGAGGAGTCAAAGCAGACATCTTTCAAAATGAAGTTTATGAAGCTGGGATCCAAACCAGACATATTTGAAGCAGAGGGTAATATCAGGTTAGCAATTATCATACTACGCCTAAAGAAATAAATTTAGACTGCAAGGACTATACTCTATATTGGTTCAGGACCAATATTGAGGGGAAAAATTGCTCAGCTGTTTAGATTGTGGAGCACTTCTGGTAGAGGAGAATGTGCTGTTCTGCATTCTACTAAGTAGAGACTTCTCCAGAATAGCAATGTTATGTCTGATATTGAAAGCATGCACTTTTGTCTTGGTTTTGAAAGTGGAAATTAGCTACAAGGTTCTATGTTGTTGCTTCCTAGACAACCTTCTGGAAAGATAGGCTGATTGTTGGTAAATTTGACAATGCTATGTTTAAGCTTTTTATTTTTGGTTATCTGTTATATTTGTTGTTTATTTTAAATTTATTTATTAGTTTTGGGTCTGTAACACAGATTGAAGACCTCTTTTTTTGGGTCAGAGACTCAGATTGAAGACCTCTGTATTTTTTTTTCCGTCTTCTTAATCGTCGTCTCAATCTCTGTAGTTTCAACCTAAACTTGTGAGAAATTTTATACTTTTCGTTGGATATGCTTCTAACTGGATCTCAAAATCTGTCTTTTTAATTTTTTTTTGGTTGTATGTCTGCAAAAGGTACCCTGTTAACAGGTTTTATCTCTAAAAAAATTGAATCTTTTTAAATGCAACTGTACTAAGCATCTCTGGAATTGGCAATTTTTGCTATGGTCTTCATGGGATTCAAAGGATAAAATAGCGTTTACGATGGAGATTTTGGACAGGCAAAGATTTTTATGACTCGCTGGAAAAAGCAAACGGTCAGCATAGTTTTGCCATTCTAGAAAGATCACACATGTGATTCCGTAGTTTTCATCGTAAGCCTCTTGAAAATATAATTTAGAGAATGACGCACTAGCACTCTATTTAAAAACTGTGATAGGATTCTACGAGCAATGAATTCATTTGGTTGCTATATGAAAGGCTTGGCAGCTTGATCAATTTCATCAGCTGATTTGTCAGCCTGAAAATTTGGGAAAAACTCTGCAGAGAATGGACTGACGGAATCTATGACATTCCGCTCTGCAATTTTCTTTTTCGGGAAAGTTCATCGGAGAAGCAGTAAATCTATAAACTAGAATTATCTGAAAAGTATAACCAACTAGGAACTGACATTTGTTAACAAACTTCTTAAGTGGGCAGGGAATCGTATGGCCCCCAACCCTCTAGCGCCCTGTAAAAGTCTTGCCTCCCATTCCGATTTTTCCAGAAGATATTCCAAATTTACCTGTAGCAGAAACTGCAATATTGCAGGGAGCTGCCTGAACAGAAAAGTTGGAGCGGCATTCTCCTCCATGGAACTACATCCTAAGCAGAAGGATAAATTTGTAGCAACTTCTCTTTGGAGGGGGCAATATCTGGGATTTCGATGGCAGTGGATGTTCCATTTTGAGGGCATGAATTCCAGTTCATCCCTTGTAACATAAAACTGCATACAGAAATGCACCACCCCAGTCATATTTTGAATCCAGCTCTGAGTATCTGCTTTTTTTTTTTTTCATTGATCCATCAGTATCCCACTCAAATGTTTAATCACACAGAACTTCCTATATCAGCAAAAATGGAAGTGTTTGAGTTGCTATTTTTTTGCCTTCTTTCAATATAATTCTTTCTATTTCGTTCGACATAAATATTTTCATATGGACCCGTATTTATATCTAAACTTTAAATATTAATAGCATGAGTATTAATGGTTATTTTGGTACACGGGAAATCAAATCATGGAAATGATGGAACTGCTGATACAAAAAGGTCTGCTGACTAGAGGTTGTTTTTAGGGAACAAATCTATCTGCCTTTATCTATGTCAATGTTCTTACTTTACTGTAATTCAACCTATGTCAATGGTGAACAAAGTCCATCTTATCTATTTTTCAATCCTTGATATTAATATTTGGTATTTCAGTTGTGCTGTACATTGAATATCTTCAGGGGAACTGTTGCAGAATTTCTCTATGATTTCCGTTGCAAGGATCCCCGGGCCTTGAGAAATATTCTTAATAACCAACTCTGGAATTGTTGCAGAATTTCTCTGTGACTTCCCTTGCAAGTATCCCCGGACCTTGAGAAATATTCTTAATAACCAACTCTGGAATTTTCTTATCATTACTTTGTTCAGAAACGTTGTTTTCAAAGCACTGCAAAAAACATTTGATCTTAAATATACGTGGAGATGCACAAAAAAAATCATAAGAGATTTTAATGCTTACATGAAATATTGTAGATAAAAATCTTCTTGTGATAATAAAAAATCTTAAAAAGTCTAAATAGTTTACATAAGGATGTGTCACTTCAGAAGAAGCTAATGGAGCAGATTCCTTGCAACCAACTACATAAAATGATAAACTATGTTTAATATTTAAATGCAAACCGGTTAACACATGCTGTCATGATTAGATTGTGGTTCTGAACTTTGAGCTTTTCTTTCAAGCTTGTAAAATGTTATTTTCTTCATGGATCAGAAGTAGGTATGTGATTTTGATTTTGTGTGACTGAAACTCAGGGCTCAAATGTAAATCCCTGTAGTTCAGTTAACGAGTCTTAACGAAGTGATAGCAATAACACTTGAATGTGCAAAATACGGGCATTGCAGTTAGACCCTTAAAATCTTTTGACGTGTCACTGTATAAATAGATAGTTATACACAAGCTATAACATGCATTCCTTGAGATAGTCATACATAACAATTATTAACTAGATAATGGTTGTAAGTTGAGAATCTTTGGGTAGTCGTGAGGTGCAGCCTAGTCCTGAGTAGGCTTCAGGTGATTGTAGTGACTGCAGTTATCTTATTGTGCATAATGTGTTTATTTGTCCGCTACGCCTAGCAATGTTAGGATAATGAAGGACTGCATTGTGCTGCAGCCTACAAGGTATTCCCTTACTTGGAATCCATCTGTATAAACACAATACTCTAGCTTGAAATTACAATAACATCAAGCTCAAGAAGCCTCTGACAAAAGAAGATGCATTGCACGACCTCATAGCAGATGCTGTATTCTGCTTTTTGGGGGTGGAGCTATGTAAATATCATTAAGAGAAGAAATATGCCCACCTCCCTAACTCTCTAATGTTGGCTCGGTAAAATTTATCAACAGCACAAGGTTGTTTGTGTACAACTATAATGCTTTTTGGAAGTTCCACAAATAACTGATCAATCCGTTTAGTTTTGTTTCTGTCTTCTTTCTAATTTTGTTTACTTATTGCCCATAGTTTCTTGTTGCGGATACACTAATCTGTAGCAGCCCAGACTTTTGACATGGACTTAAGTTATTAATTTGAAAGATGATGATGCAGTAGCAGTCCAGAAGAGGTGAAGAGGTTAAATAATGTGTCTTCAGATGATATTCCTTTCTGTCAGGGCCATGAAACTCTAAGTGGTGTCGCTATTTGGTTCTTGTGGAGGATGTAGAATTGCGTTTTCTGATGTAGAACATGTGCAAACTGCAACAAATTCAATGGAGATGAAGTGTTCAAACTGTGTTTTTAGATGATTGACCTTTCTGCTAGGGTTGCAAAACTTGAAGCACTGTTGCAGATATTGCAGGTCTCCTGCGGAGGCTGAAGAGATCAACAGAATATATAAAATATTTGTAAAAGCAAATAGAAATGAGGTATTGAAATGTGTTGGTAAAGTGAGTCCAGTGTTGTCAAGTCATTGCAGGTTTGTAAGATGACTTGTAGACATGGATGTGCAGGTTAATGGGTTTGAGAACCTGCAAGGCAGCTGAGGGTGGCTTTTGCTTGTGAGTTTGCAGATAAGACTACTCACAAAGGAGATGAAATAGATGTATATAAATCTAGCCAATGCTAGAATTACACTGAGTGTTAATTTTTTGGCTGAATTTGCTGCTTGTCTATGCAGGTTAATAATACAGGAGTCTAAATGACATTAAGAGAAGATAAGAAAGGACTGATCTTCTAAGCATTACATAGATATTTAGTAATTCGTTGCATTGGTTAGAGTTTTTCTAAGGGTGCCATGCTTTTTCAAATTTCTTTCTGGTTAATGGTTGACCATGGTTACTTGGATAAGTAGCTGTGTGAGAGAGTTTAGGGAAAGGTTTGGGTGCAATGATAAATTTCAAGCTAAATAAAGCATTGATAGATTTAGGAATTCTTCTGTCTTAGATATCCTAGGCTCAAGTATCTTGCACTCAAATACAGTAGAGTTTTAAACGGAATTACTTTTTTTTAGTTTTAAATGGATTTACTACCATTCTGGTATTTTGTTGTTGCTGCTCTTTTCAGACATGCTCACTCATTTCTCTGCCAAATTAGTAGGTCTGAAGTGGATTTTTGAGTTGTGCAACATTAGAGTTTTTACCCACAAATATCTTTTTGAAAATCTAAGCAGAATGTTATGTAGTCAGAAATATTTGTCCACAATTTATTTTTTGGACAAGTCTTGGGTGCAACATGAAGGCATCAAATTGTAAACAAAATTATGGCATAACCTTGAATTCAAAGCCTTATCTGAGATACTGTATAGCTTTTGAATTTTGAGAGAATTGTTAGGTGAAGGGTACAATTTCTTACTATTAATTGTAAAAATCATGAAAGCAGCATTAGCTCCTGCTGTAAATTCTATTACAAGGGTAAACTCATGGAGTTGGGATTCACAGTTTATTCTCAAAACTTACCTTTATAGATCCAAAAAACTTGTGACAAATGTGGTCAAATTCTGAGAAGTAATTTATTTGGAAGTAAAATAATTATGTTTGGCAAAAAATATATATATTAAAAACTCAATAGACCAAGGATGGTATTTCTGAGTTGAAGAGTATGGAAATGCCAAGTAGTCTTATGGTTAAAAGTGAAACTTAAAAATATACTGATATTTCCACTAAATTAAACATAGACAACTGACCGTCTAAAAGCTTAATTTAGATGATGAAACAAAAGATAACCTGGGTCTGGCTGGTGCAGCAAAGTGCAACCCGAGTCTTAAAGGATGGGCAAGGTCAACTAATAATATCCACCGCACTGTACTCAGTATTGACATGAATAGCCAAACGGAGGCCTTAGTCATGATCATTGCTAATGGGTCAGAGACTGGGAAAGCAAGTTTGGAAGGACATAATGGTGGATGGAGATTTGAAGACCCTTATCCAAGAGATAACACTGCAACTCTTAGAGACTTGATGCTATTATCCTAGAGACCCATATGGATTGCCAACAGTTCTGACAGATAAGCTATTCTCACATCAAATTGAAAGGCAAACATGTATTAAACAATTTAAACCTAATTGTAAATTCACATACAACTTTACCAGAAGACAATTGGGTCCAAGAGAAGTATAAGATCTTCATCTAGTTGACAAGGATTGACAATTGGATGAAGATTGAAAAAGAAGAAGAAAGAAAAAAAGAACAGAGAAATAAAAGGAAATGAAAGAAAAGAAAAAGAAAAAGAACAAGGAAAATGGAATTCAGTATGTCCTATGGCACGGTGTGGATGATGGAAGATGAAAGATGACCCCAGGGCATGCCACATCATCCTAATCTCCCAAGATGCATACACCCCACAACCATTCTCATTAATCATCCTCTCTCCTAATATTTAGCTCACACATGAGACAAAGATGCCCATTGTTTTCTAATGGGGGAGCCTTTATTATTCTTTATTTTGGAGACTGCCACTGTTGCCTCCTTTTTCGCTCTTCATCAACCCATTTTTCAGATTGCTTCATGATCAGGAAGTTGGTTTGTGGCAGCGTGAGGAGGCATCGTTGGCTGGTTTTGTTTGGAGCTCTCAGAGGTATGTCTCTTCCTTCACTCTCTGAGGGATGGGTGAGCTTGTAGTATGATGGAAATATGGGGGTGAGATAAGGGATAATGTAGGTCTGCATCTGCTGTTTGCTTGACAATTGTTTGCTGGATGGGTGAGCTTGTGGTATGATGGAAATATGGAGGTGAGATGAGGGATAATGTAAGTCTGCATCTGCTGTTTTGCTTGATAATTTTTTGCTATCTACTCACCTCCGCTACTGTAATTGCTTGTGACTCTGGTCTTTGTGGTTTGAAATTCTTTGAATTATTGATGCAAGCTGTGGTGTATCTAATTCTAAGGAGACTTTGTTCTGATTTTCTCTATCATTCACAACATGGAAGATTGTTTGGTGGTTTATATTTGTCCCCCTCTGCCATCTCTTCCTCTCAACATGGTCTAGTGTGGTTTCCATCTTTACTTCAGTTTGGCTTGAACTTTTAGGTTAGATTTTATTTTTTTCCAGCTCTTGCATCATGGAATGTGGAACTGGTGCAGGAGTTGACCTTCCAGGAAATGGAGGTAGTGATGAGAAAAATTGGGGCTCTATGCCCCACAGAATAAGTTACCCCTGAAAAAGCCAATCCTGATTATCAGAGAAAGCAGCCATGGAAGCAGCAAGGAGACTCAGTTCTTTAGAGGCTGAAAATTTATCATAGAGGAGAATACCCTTGCTACAAATAGGCTGGAACAAAAGTTATCAACTATATCCATACTTTGGCTCAACATCCAAGCATTGGAGCATGGCTATAGTATTGTATTATTGTGGGTATTCAACTAGACAAACAAGGGGTTACCAATAGTGATGCAGTCATCAATAATCTGATGCAAGACATGGAAAACAATCTCAGGATGATTTATTTTAATTTATGACATGGTAAGAAATTATTTTAAATTTTTACCATTGCCCTAATATACAAAACCTATAAGAATCTGGTGACAACTGACACATGACAAGAATGAGGGGCTGAATCATGGGAGGATTCACAGGGATTTTTAAGATAATATCATATTAGGCCTCTCACGAGGGTCTCAACAGTAGTATTTGGAGAAGATTGCCAACAAACTTGGCATTGTTGTACCAGCAGTTGAAGGTGTGGTCCTTAATCCCATACACATTCCCCAAATGGTCAGAGTTGAGATTGATTTCCTCATTGATCTGGATGCAAATCAGAACACCCCTAATGACAAGGACTCAACAAGGAAGGAAGATCCCTTAAAGAAAAATGAGAAGATGATAAAACATGGATTCAAAAACTGTTTTACTTTCTTTCAATTCAGCACTATTGATGGTGCTAGTCTCATGTCCATATTAGCAGCAGCAAAAAAAGGCTTATTTCAGGTCCTGATGGTAACGGTAGATTACTGATGCAAACTCATGAATATTCCATAGATATAGTTTTATATCTATAATGATTTTAAAGACCTTGAACTTTATATTGATGCCTCATGGTCACTATCACATAGATGTTTTGGAGCCCTGTGGACAGATGTTTTATGAATGGCCGTGAGAAAGAGCTGAAGTCTGTTGAAAGAAATGGAGATGAGAGAAGAGTGGCACACAGAGAATTTTTGGAGCCCCATGGGTGGCTGTTTTATTTCAGTTGTTTGGAATGGCTATGAGAGAGAAATGGAGGTCTGTTGAAAGAAATGAAGATGAAAGAAGAGTGATGTACCATGCTGCGTGATTCCCTTTCAAAGTGTGGACTGTTTTTGAGACAGAGATGGCTGTTTCTTTCCTTTCGAAGTGTGGACTGTGATTGAGAGAGAGATGGCTGCTTCTTTCCTTTTGAAGCGTGGACTGTGATTGAGGGAGAGATGGCTGTTTCTTTCCTTTCGAAGCGTGGACCGTGATTGAGAGAGAGATGGCCGTTTCTTTCCTTTCGTAGTGTGGACTGTGATTGAGAGAGAGATGGCTGTTTCTTCCCTTGTTTGTGTTCTAAGCTGTGAGAGGATATGAGAGAGTGGAGAGTCCCAGAGAGAGTGCATTTCAGGTTAAGTAAATGCAGTTATGAAATCTCTTTCATTCTACTTTCTAGATAAAATAGAAGGTTATGGGGTTAAATGGATAAATCTGTTTGTTTTATTTGATCTTGATGAGAGTGAGATGAGTTCATAAGGGGTTTCCAAATCTGTCCCAAGCTTTCCCTTCTTGTCTTTCTCCCCACTTTTGGAATAGTGTGGAGCCAATTGGGCGAGGACTTCCTTTCTGGAGAGTTCATAGAGAGAGAGATCAGAACCCAGTTTTACAGTGTTATTGGTTATGATTTTATGGAAGGACAAGGACTGAATTCAAATAATTAGATTCAGTTGGTGTATAGTCTGGCTTTTCTTTCTTCTTATGCAGTTTGAGAAAACAGTGTATTTATGGCTATTTTGAGGTTTTCACTGAATCTTCTGAACATAATATATTAATTTTATGCATTGGATTTTTGTTTTTACCAGTCATGGTGTAAATCCTGTCAGGCCCTAGGTTTGGTTGGTATATACCAATCCTTTTTCTATGGGTTTGGAATCCCTCGACTCCAGGTATTCTGAGCAAAATAAACACAGGTGCCATACAAACTGATCACACAGATTTTGAGGAAATATGGAGATCTTTATTATATTCAGGAAGTGCCTTGCCAACTGGATGATCCGTTTTTCTATGGAAGGTAGTAAATTCTTTAAAATTAAAAGCCATCATGTGCTACCACTCCTCCACAAGACGTGTGAGACAAGGATATTCCACTCATAAAAAGATTATTTTTTCTCAACCTCAGAGAATAAGTCATGATGAAATTTATTGTTTTCTCTTATATTGGGGTAAAAAGTTTATCAATACACGGCAGCATAAAAGTCTACATCATGACCATTATAATAACCAATCTCATACTAAACTAAGATCCAAGAAGGACCGGCCTTATCCAAATAAAGTTGGAAACGTTGAAAATTATAGTTACCAAAATGGAGAATTATTATAATAGTCTCTAAGGAGTTTACTCCTATAATGTTACTTCATTGACCAGTAACCTTTTTTGCAACCTAGGGAACAAAACAATCAATCATTTTCTATCATTATATTATTTTGAGTGAAGAAACCTTTTGAGGCTTTAAATTAGCTCAACTATTTAGTTAAATAGATTTTGAAGGCTTCAAACTGGCCCTATTCTTAGAACGAGGTTGGATGATGGTAAAGCAAATCTTATTCCTTTAATAATTAGTTGTTTTGTTATTGTGTAATATTTAATAACTGTTTGAACTTATTAATGTTTCTTGAACTAGAAAACATTAAATTTGTTCTCAATGTCTACTATGGAATGTTTCATATTGTGGATTTCCGGAAGCATTTGTTGGTTCGTCTATTTGGAATATGTCTTTGGTAATTTAAAAAGCTGGATGACATCATAAAAAAGGCTCGTTAACAGGTGGCAGCCTACAAATTACAAATGCAGGGTAACTAGGAACCAGAAATATATTAATCAGGGGACATCTCAGTTTGGAAAAATATTGCAAATTTCCTTATATTTGCTATGCAAAAGCTTTGTGAAAGATTTATTGAATGTATGGGTTGTCAAATATAACTTAAGATCTTTTTTCACAATGTTGTATTATATTCCACTTGTTATATTTCCATAAGAGAATGGAGCAATGTACAATTTTGATTATATATTGGTCGTGATTTCATATATGAAGATTCTGACCATCTTTGTTCCACTTCTTGAAGATAACAAAGTAAAACACCTTGCCTCCATTTTGAATTCACTAAGTATACCATGTCGAGGATTTAGCTTTCTGGTTTATTGTTGCAAAGCACTTCTCAGTAAAGCTTTCTGTGCAAAGAGGGAAATGTAGGGATGTTTATGGGTGACAGAGATCATCTTTTTTAATGCAATCTTGAGATTTGTAACAAATGATAACTGGAATAATACATATAATGTGGATTGCATATACATGAAAATTGTATCTCATCTTATCCTATGACATGGATATTTTATTTAAGTGTAGTGATCTTGTTGTGTAGGCGTGTGGCAACGGAGCTGTCAAGTGACATTGTCATAAATATTGAAGGTGCAAAGTTCTATCTGCACAAGGTAATTTTTGTGTTTGCTTTGTTCCTCAAAAGTTTTGAATGGAATAGACCTCTTAGATGTAATACAAACAACTAAATTCTAGACTAGAACTTTATTTCAACTTATAGACTATATTTTGTTGGATATGTAATATGATATTCTTTTTTAATGGTCATATCCGATCAAACTTTGTTTTAGAATTTACTGCTTCTTTCAAATTATAAGGAAAAATATCATGACTGTTTTTTATGTGCATCGCCAAATAATTATTTTCTTGTATGACTTAGTCTTTTAGTCTATTTGAAACATAAATTCCATTTTGGATTTCCATTTATGCTCGTCTTTGTAAATGGATTGAAGGGATGGCTGTTTTTAAGGAGTCCTTACATCAGTATGCATTACAGAGATCTGATTTCCTTACTGTCTGCTAAATGCTGTGATTGGTGCCAGTCCCTTAATGACCTCATATGGCTTTTTGACTTAAACATCTTTGAGGTAGTCATCTGTCTCTCAAATATTTGCAGATTAGGAAATGCCAGTTTATAAAATGACTGAAAAGTTCCAAACTTCCAACAACTTTTTTCCATCTTTGTTAATTTATGGATTTGAACATTGAAACTCCTAAAATTTGGAAAAGCTGACGACTTATATACCAGTTTCTCAAATTATGCTCCTCCAAATGGTCTTGCTGGTCTATTCTATTCATTGTAGACATATGTTTTCTTAAAACAATTTAGATATCGATGAAGACCCTTTTTAGCATGTTTTACTTTTCATAAGAAACATACTATCGCCACATTCCATAAATGAGCTCAGAATAATAATGAAATAGTTTCACTCTCACCTGTAAATGGACAGCAGCTGTTTAATCATCTCAGGTACAGGTAATGAAAAATCCTTTTTCCAATATGATTTGCTGATATAACATTGTTTTTTAATCTCTTCTTAAAAAGTTATTTTCTAGCATTTATGCAAAATCTGTTTGTGTTTCTTGGAGCTTGTGTATCAGAGCTATATGTTTACTCACAGGAGACTTGTTTAGTGAGGTTCGCATTCTGTTAGTGTAAGACTAATTTATTCACATCATACAAAATCTTAGATGGATCTGCTGATTGTTTTCACATCTTTTATATTATCTGGTGGTTTAGAGTTTGCTGCCAATGTTACCATTAATGGGGTAAAATTGGCATTTTAAAATGGTTTATGCTAGATAACTTTTTGATGTTGGCTCCAATTGAAGCAGATTAGTCTCTATTATACAAGATCTGGAGAACCTTAGTGTTGGTAGAACTTTCTTTCAAAATGAATATTTTCCTTCACACCAAAGTAGCTTTATTACACCACCTAATCATCAACTGAAGTTTCAACATTGTACCTGCAGTTCCCTCTTTTGTCAAAGAGCATCTGCTTACAGAGTTTGGTGTCAAAATCCCGCGAGTCACAGAATGATGAATTGGATCTTCCTGATTTTCCTGGAGGGCCAACAGCTTTTGAGATCTGTGCCAAATTCTGCTATGGAATTGTTGTTACTTTGAATGCCTACAATGTTCTTCCCATTCGCTGTGCCGCAGAATATCTTGGGATGACAGAAGCAATAGAGAAGGGTAATTTAATATATAAAATTGAGGTGTTTTTCAGCTCAAGTATTTTTCGCAGCTGGAAAGATTCCATTATTGTCCTGCAGACCACTAAACTGCTATCACCCTGGTCAGAGGACCTAAAGGTGGTTGGAAGATGTATTGACTCAATAGCTGCCAAGACATCAGTTGATCCTGCAAAGGTTGATTGGTCCTTCACTTACACAAGAGCAAAATTGGTAAGTGATCAACCATGCGTGGCAAAAGGTAATAGTCCTGTGTGGAATGGAAATCAAAGTCGTAAACATCGTCATGTTCCAAAGGATTGGTGGATTGAGGACATCTGTGAACTGGATATTGATTTGTACCAGCGAGTAATGGTTGCCATTAAAACCAAGGGAAGAATGTCACATGAGCTAATAGGAGAAGCACTGAAGGTTTACACTCTTCGATGGCTACCTGGAGTTTCAAAGGACAATGAAGTTAAAGATGCTGTAAAAAATGGAAATGGATCAGTTTCAGATGACAATGTAGAGACAGCAGCAAAACACAGGGTTCTCTTGGAAGCTATTGTAAATTTGTTACCTCCAGAAAAAGGAACGACTTCTTGTAGCTTTTTGCTGAAGTTATTGAAAGCTGCTACTAAACTAGGAGCAGAAACCTTCTCCAAAATGGAACTTGCAAGAAGAATAGGGCTTCAATTGGAAGAAGCTTCCCTCAGTGACTTGTTGATTCCATCTTTATCAAATGACTCTTTGTATGATGTAGACCTTGTACAATGCATACTGGAGCATTTTCTAATGCAGGACCAGAGTCCTCGAGCCAGTCCTGAAAAAGCAAGGCTACCATATGAGAGGAGAACAAGATCTTCTGAAAATGTGGAACTCTCTGAATGCAGAATATCAGCTTCTGCTACTCATAGTTCCAAGTTGAGTGTTGCAAAACTTATTGATGGATATCTGGCAGAAATTGCTCGTGACACACACCTACCTCTGTCTAAGTTTATCAATCTTGCTGAATCTATCTCTAATTTTGCACGACCTGTTCATGATGGGTTGTATAGGGCCATTGACATATATTTGAAGGTAAGTTTCTACTTTTGCAAGTATT
The DNA here is from genome assembly GCA_027924645.1 of Cunninghamia lanceolata. NCBI lineage: Eukaryota > Viridiplantae > Streptophyta > Pinopsida > Cupressales > Cupressaceae > Cunninghamia > Cunninghamia lanceolata. The sequence goes on from BSBN01000609.1 coordinate 2,624,530, forward strand.
TTATTGACTTATTAGATGCAGTTAGTGCCATAACATCTTAATTGTTTAATCTTCTGAGTTGCTATGAAAAATATCAAGAATTTGTTTTTCTGTTTCTATTTAAACTTATGCATCATTCTTGAATGTGCAGGAGCATCCCGGGCTGACAAAGAGTGAAAAGAAAAAGATATGCAGTTTGATGGATTGTAAGAAGTTATCCATGGATAGTTGCATGCATGCTGCACAAAATGAGCGTTTACCTCTGCGCATAGTTGTGCAGGTGCTCTTCTTTGAGCAAGTAAGAACTGCCATGACAGGTGGATTCTTGCTGAATGACTTACCAAATAGTGTCAAAGCATTACTACCTCCAGAAAATGGATCTCAAGGAAGCTTTAAGTCAGCAACAAATCCTGAAGATGATTGGGATGCAGTTCATGAGGACTTCAAAAATTCAAGAGGAGATCTAGGTTCTATGAAGATTAGAATAGCTGAACCTGAAACAGAACGGACTAACATGCATCAAACAGCAGTTAAAAATATAAAATCAAGAAGCTTATTTATGTTGCCATCAAGATCAAAGAAGATTCTCCACAAGTTATGGACAAATAAAGCACATTCTGAAATCAGGAGTTCAGAGACATCTGGAAGTTCTGCAAGTCCTATTTCTGTAAATCCTGTTGATACAAAATCAACAGCTTCAAGACAGAGACGACACTCGATATCATAGGCCTTACCTTGGAGTATAATATTGGGGGTATTTTCTTTGAACCAGGTGGGGAACATGTTAAATCAAAATATACTTGAGGGTGTAACCCTCGTCTCATAATTTCCTCTCTCCATGGCTGGGGAGTCCCCTACGGATATAATTTATATCAACCTTGTTCTAACGTCTTTAATGTGCAGTATCAGGTTAGTTACTGTTTGCATATTGCCATATCCACTGTACAAGTGACAGGGTTAAAGGGATCAGTTTTGTTTAATGTTTGTTGCGGGGCACTAATTTTTAGCTGCTGTACCATTACATACCAATTTAGAATTTTGTTCAGGCTTTTAGCAGTCCCATCTATTCTCCATGGGGAATACCTGGCCCTTATTTTCCTTGTAAACTTTTGTGATAATATATAGAATTTGTCTTTTGTATTGAAGATTCATATTCTGCAGTGTATCTCTTGGGCACGCATGAAGCATCAATTTTCTTAAGAGGCTCAATGCAACTTAGCTGTTTATAGATGATAAACGTTTCTTGAGTGATTTTATCAATGTTAAGTCGTTAAAAGTTTGTGATAGAAGTTCGCATTTTATTAATGTTGGCCGCAATCATTTTTGCTTGTGTCCTCATTGTCATCAAATATTCCTTTGTTTTCTTTTTGGTAGTTTCTACTATTTCTTATTTTCCTCCGAAACTGTACGTGCTATTAACTTCGCTTCTAGCTTTCCTGAAGCCACTTGTATATTTTTCTTCCCGTAACTCACCTAAATGAAATCAGATTATTTGAGTTATTATTAGTAAAATATATATCAAATACTTCCATCAGATCATACTGCAGCCCCTCTTGAATTTGTAAAAGATCACATAATTTCCAGACAATTTGAATAAAACTCTTTTTTTGACAAGGCTCCTAATCTAGAATGAAGTGAGCTCCATGTTGTGAATGATATAGAGGGTGTGTGATCTCATACCCAAAATACAGGGGCCCATAAGGAGGATGAACAGAGTCTGAAGATGAGTAGAGCCATACCATAGTAAATCCATGCAGCTAGAGGTGGAACAGTCAATGTAGAGCTACACTACTGTTGGATATAACCATGTTCATGTACCTTGAAGATTTTTTATTGTTGAGAGGATAAACAATCTCTGATCGTTTTTGCAACCTGTTGGAGGATGAGTCAAAGTTGCAGGAATATCTCAATTTTTCATAGCTTTACACTTTAATTTCTCATGCCACATTTTTCATTTCTTATGCCAACATTAACCTTTTAGCAAAATGTAATGACCATATTTCAACGCCCGTACCTTTCTTTACCAAGTGCAATGCCTCTAGCAACAATGTAACACCAAAATAGCAAATCAAACATAAATGAGCAGATTTAAATGGAATTTTTAACGCTTTTACCAATTTTCAATGCAACATGGTCAGGCCCAACAGGTTTGAACTCCAGGCAGATTTAAATGCCTCCAATTGGATATGAAAGCGGGTTTCAACCCTAGAAAAAAAGCAATGAACAACAATCTTGATGTAGACACTTATCTTGATCTGCATGTTTAATTTCTGACACAGCTCCATAATATTATTGTTCAAGGCAATGTATATAACCAAAATAGCAGAAGGCTAGAGAGGCACAAGCACACTCAATTCATATAAAAAAGAAAATCTACAAGAAGTTTTGATTAATCATGAGTAGTCAAATAAAAACAAACTTTAGATTCAGCTCCTGGAAAAGCTTTTACACTATAAATACCAACATACAGCATCGTATTCTTCCATTTTCCTTCAACAAGAAGGAATCATTACAAAATGTCCAGAAAACTCCATATTTGCATGCACGGCCAAAAACCAAATACACAGCTGCAACTCTAACTATTAAGACTCTTCTCACAATTTGTCTACCAGAACTCGAGCTATTTCACGCATTACAATAGTCTTCCCCACACCAGGTCTACCTAGAAATAAGATGCTCTCTCCATAAGGTAAAAGGTCACAGACCATGTCAACATGGCATTCACTGCTTGGCCAACTCTACATGTTAAACCAACTATCATGCCTTTTCTGCTCCTAATTGCAGATATTCTGTGCAGAGTCACTTCAATGCCTACTCGATTGTCACCACCAAACTCACCAATGGAAGTCGGGGCTGCATCCAAGTCCTTTTGTGTTGTCTATTCAGCCTGTAGAAACACTCCATCTTCACCAAGGAAGCGAGCTTCTGGGCATCGACCTAGATCTAAGACAACATGTAAGAGTTGATCTCGTTTCGGTTGCTTTTAACAGATTCTTACGTACATCATTTGGTAATATCTGTACAAGTGCAGAGAGGTTATCCTTCCTCCACATTGAATGACTTGGTTGTTCCTCTACCTATGAGCAGCCCGCTTGTGTATACCTGAAAGACAAAAGGCGTAGACAGGCCAGCTGAAACTCGGACTGGAACTCAGACTGAGACTAGGAATGGCAAAAATAGACATGACCAGCAGCCATTGTAATAACCTCTCGTTTCACTTCTCAATGTTAGCTCTCATTACATTTCTGTATGGGATTTCCAGGAGTCTCTGATCTTCCACGATCTTTTGCAGATCTTCTGCCCTCGACTCAACCATTAGAAACAAAAATTATATCATGACGTGAAAAAGAGGATAACCAAGTTGGAAGAAAGAATACGACAAAGACAGAGACAGAAGCAAATAGAGGACAAGCAAAAGGAGCTGCAAAGATTAGAGTTTGAGTTGGAGGAGTTATGGTGGATGTTGGAGTATGACACATGCAATAATAAGAAGGCAAAGAAAAAGAAATCTACTTGAAAGGTATTGAAGAGTTGTGAGAAGGTTAAAAAGAATGGTAAGGATAAATACTCACCTTGTTCAGAGAAAAAGGCCAGAGTCAAGGATTAGCCAAGGGATAAGGGATAGAGCTGTTAGAACAGGGAAAGATCAAATCCCTTGGAGGGTTGGCAAAATTATTAGTGGATAGAAGACCCTTGAATATGATTTTCCAAGAGTTCCAAAGAGTAGAGATAGATGAATGGGATGAAGATGAAGAGGATGAGTGGGATTAAGATGAAGAGGATGAGTGGGATGAAGTTGTTGAGTTGTGTTATCTCAAAGAAGGGGAAGGTATTGAAGATTACAATGCAAGAGGAGAAGAGATTGAAGACTACAGAGAAGAGGAATGCAACCTATCACACAAGGTGGCCCAAGATGTCATAGCAATGGAAACAGTCCACATTAGAGAGGAAGTTGCAACAAAGATGGAGATCTTTGAAAGCCCCATTTGTGATGAAGTCCTATTGGTTTTAGAGAACACAACCAACCAAAAATAGCTAGAGGAATGTTTAGAATCCCATTATTGATGAAAAGAGAGTAGAAGATCATCACTTTCTTGGAGAAGGAATGAGAGTGACCGAGGGAACAAGCAGAAGCACACATTTGTTGTGTAGAAAAGGAGGACAATGTGAAAAAGGAGTTGTCTTGTGAACAATCAAAGCTTTATAGACACCATGTAGAACCAAAACCTCATAAAATGGAAAGCATGCCTAAATGGCATAATGCAAAAGATGAAGCACTTATGGGAAAATTTTATTCCGTTAACTTTATTTCTGTTTTTAATGGTTTATGTGCAGGGGCAATAGAAGGTGGTATGAGTGATGCAAAGAGCCATGATGGTTTTCAATGGAGGAGGACCACTAAGCCTTCAAGGAGTTGGGAAAAGAGAGAACAAATCGGCAGAGGAGGATGATTTATGATCCAACAAGAGATTGGAAGCAAAAGAAGAAAAAGTGTGATGATTTGCGAAGGTATCTAATTTGACGAGTCAATTTTTTGGGTCTTGGAGATGAGACTTCTGTAAAGCCCTTTTTATTTATAAATATAAGATATTGTTGTATATTTTCATGCATACTGTTATACCATGGATGTTTCTTTCCTATCGATAAATTATGTTTTGTTGAAGGATATTGAATCTTTCTATATTGAGTTGAGGCGCTACATCAAATCTTAATGCCTCACAATGTTCGGAACAACAAACTTTAGTGCCCCAACAAGTATTAATTGTCTTTCTTTACTCTTTCCACTTTCTTTGCCCATTTTGACACCACTATATAAAATAAGAAGAGAAATTAATTTTTTTCAAGTGACACAAATGAACATACACAGATGATGTAATATTTCTAACATTCATTTCGTTAATTACATCATATATCTTATTGACGTAGGGATATCAAAAATTGGGTTGGGACACACAGAGTCCAAACTACACCACTTGTTGAACTATAACACTCTCATTAGTTCATTGTAATGGCTATCAAAACCTCTCATTGTTTTGGTTACTAAAATTTTGGATTACAATTAGCAACGCTTTTGGCTCGAGAGCCAAGCATTGATGGGTATTCATTCCGTCAAAGTCACCCAATGCATGATCACGGTCTCATCCTTTTAAAGCGAAACAAGCTTTGCACTTAGCAAGACTTGATCCCTCATGGACTCTTTGTGAGTTTTTGATTCTTGGTGGACTCTCTATGAGTTATCAACCTCTTTTCATTAGAACAACACACAAGTCGAAGTCCTATATGCATGGCAAATTTATAGTTCTAGAGGGTAGTATAACTTAGGGTCATCCTCCTTGCTCCCAAGGTTTTTGTTTCATTGTGCCCATAATTTTGGGTACATGAAATATTTCCCCCCAATCCCCAATTGCTAGGCAGGGGACATTAGTAGTCTTTGTGATGTTCAAACATCCCCTACAACAACCTAATGTTGTTTAGATGCGTCCCAACTCTATTTGTGGATGGTAACATTGTTTGGGCATGCAGATGTCTCAAGGATATTTAGATGTCCTCAACTTTCTTTGGGGACAAGTATGCCCAAGGGGCATCTTTTTGCAAAAATAGAGTCAGGGTTCATTTGGATAACGTTTAAGCATCTTAGAGGATGCTAAGGTGCCCTGACCATCGTAATGGTGAGGTCACAACCCTATCCATTGGGTCATGAATATCGTCAAAAAAGCTAAGGTTTTGAGGATTTTTTTCTTTTAAATGTTTTAAATTATTTCATGGTGATATTAAGGTAGTCAAGTGTATGTCATAATGAGTGTTTGGATTGGTTTCATTTACTAAACTTATCTCTATGTACATTTGAGCATAGAAACTCAGTTGTACCATTCAAGAAGTCAACATGGTTGTTAATCTTATGAGCATGTAAGCATAGTGAATCATACCATAGAATTGAGGAATTCAACAAGGCAACATCATTATAACTTTATTCGAGCATTCTATAAATTGGAATAACAAATTACATATTTCAATTTCTACAATTGGTTCAAACTATAAGTACATTGCTCCCATAAGACATAAGAACTCTCATCATAAAATGAATAATAACATATTATTAACAATGACATCATAATAATGATTGATGCATAACACAGAAGCAACAACATTAAAGAAATCAACTCATTTTAGGTAAAACACATCTATGTGCTTCATTACAATAGGCAACACCATATAATCAATGATTTACATGTAGCACATATGTCGAATCAACACATCAAAATGTCCATATAATGTAGATTCCAATAGGTAAAGAATATAAATATGTACAACAACAATGAAATACTATATAATAGTTCACCATTTTAGACCATGTATATGTTGCAAGTATGTGCCTAACCGGTGTTGTCATTGATGTCAACATATCAATGTTGTCATTGGTGTCAACCGTGTTCTTGTTTTGATGCTTGCTTGTAATGAGTTAGATGCTTTGTATTTGCCTATGTAAGTATTGGAGATCTTGATATTGAGGATATTGAGAAAATTTGCTCTTCCGGTGGAAACAGTGTGTTGCAGAGTATCTTTGTCTATAGAAGAACAGTCCAACAGATTGCTCCGCATTTCTTGTAGAATGAATATCGTCATCTGTGGATTGGAAGTTGTTTAGAGGCATGTTTGAAGATGCCATGTTCCAAGTTTAAGCCTCCGGTATGAAGATTTGAGTTAGTTATGTTCACCAGAGTGAAAACTGCTTTCTTTGTATATTTGGTGGTGACAGGGAGAATGTATTATGCTCCGCATTCCTCCGTAGTTAAGTATTTCAGTCTACGGTTCTGGAATCAAGTTGGTAATGATGATAAGTGCCTTCAACTCCAATGGTTCGTGATTTGGTGGTCCGCAAGCAATCTTTTCTTTATGACAGTGGCTGACAGTGTTGTTTAAGTGCTCTGGTTTGAAGAATCCTTTTGACAAATTGGTTAGAGGTTGTGCGGATGTTCTTGGTAATTACAATGTGCTTGTGGATATCTCCTGATCGTGTTCCTACCTTTGGATTGGTCCGCAAAGAGGAATTCAAATCGTGGATGAAGACTGTTCTTAGAAGGCTTAGTGTTAACACCAGTTTTGGCTGACTTGGTTGTTTTCACTCCTTGCGGAGATGCTTTGAAGATTGTGAAAGCGTGTTGTGGCGTGGAAGATTGCATTTGAGTCCCAGCTAAGGCATAATGTGATCCACATACATCTTTACCTTAGCTAATTTTGTTTAGGTCTAGACCTATTTCTATGTATGTTTGTAATACTGACCTTGGAGAATGTTCCAATAGTTGATGAATGTAATGCCGACCTTGATGTACATTCCAAGGTTGATGAAGTGTATAAAAACATGTAATGAAGTTGTGAAAAAGAAGTCCTAGTGTGAAAATGACAAGATAAGTGTGAAGGTGTAAAAAGAGCAGAGCAGAGGAGTTATACTGTGCTTCAATGGAACTGAATCCAGGCATGGAGTAGATGCAATCAATCAGTTCACAGATCCTTGGCAGTGAGCCTCAACATTTGCAGTGAACATATTGGGCAGTGAGCCTAAGGCAGTAAGCCTCTGTTTTTTGGTATTCTTATAACGTATATATTTCTGTGCGCTAACACCCACCATGGTTTTTCCCTTTTAGGGTTTTCCACGTAAAAACATGGTGTCTCGTGTGTTGATGATATTGTGTTGAGTTTCTTATTTCATGCTTTCATGATTAAATCTAAATAACAGTGAACAAGTGTTTAATGCGTTAATAATCATAAGTGGTCAAAGTTTTGAAGACAACTGATTCACCTCCCCCCCTCTCAGTTGTCTGGTGCATTTTTACAATATACCACTACTAATGTAATCGTTTGACTTGCAGAAGTGAGGAGAGAAAATATCATGGGGGCATTTTTTCACCAACTATAAAGCCAATATGGCTCCCCCATGCACCACCCAAACTAAGTGGGATCCTACCCTTCACAAATGGGGTTATGCAAAAGGATCACATCGGGAGAAATTGAGACAACCAATGTAGAAGACTTCATGACCGACATACATGCCATTAAAATACAATGCCTTGGCCAATGATTTCAATAAAAGGTACATATGTATTGCCGATCTCCAAAATATAGATAGATACCCCTAAATAGAGGCATTTCCTAAGGTGTAGGACCTCTACATAAATGTATGACACTTTGTAGTGTACTTGTACATAATAGTGGCATGAGCTCACCAACTATTTGGAGATGGCAACAAGTCCTTGGAATGCATATATTAGATTTATGATCTCACATATGGGACAAAATCAACAACTCAACTATATGAGAGTGAGTTGGCAGCATGAGAGGAGGTATGGGTCTAACATAACCTCTACCCACTCTTCGTCAACTACTCAATGTCCTATAAACTAAGAGCACAAGTACAAACAAACAAGTCTATCTGTCAGACCAATAATCAAGTACACATAAAATAGTGCATGGAAATTTATTTTAAGGCATAAAACATCTCAGTTTATAATAAATCATAATTGGTGGGTATGCCACCCTTTACAAGCCAATATCTATGAACAATTTAATGATAGCCACCCACTATATTAAAAATCATATATGGCAATAAATTGCAATTCATAGACTTCTAGCACCTTTCAAGGTTATTAGCTCATCATACATCATGCATGTAGTAGAATACCACCCATCAACATAGTAACATCATTATTCTATCGTGGTTAACCACATCATAGAGTTTGTATGTTGTCACATTACGTGACATACAAAATTCAAAATGATAGAAGTTTTAAAATGTCTACTAGCAAATTCATTGCAATGTTCTCATGATAGTACTCAAAAGGACATATGTCATTGTGTAAGATCATGTTATTTGGTCATTGGTTATTGTTTATATGTTAGGATTTAGTGTGATATTCACCTCACAATCCTATGTGTAATGATTGTGTACTTGAACACTCATGAAGACTAATCTATTCTCCTTGACAATTGGGAGATGAAGGCCCCCCTTGCCACCCGACCCCTCCCTCACACCCCTTGCCCACCAACCAAGGGTTCAAGGGTAGAGCCCTTGAATTTTTTTTGGGGGTATTTTTTAGTCATTTTTGGTGTTCTGTGTTGATTTCTTGCCCAGTGGTTTTGGTGCTCATGATATTGTAAAACTACCTTTTTGATATGCCTATTAATATCTGCACATGCAGTAGGTGTTGTAGAGAGAAAAATGAGATTGTTATGTAGGTTGAGTATTGTTAGGCTACTGGAATACTGATGAGTTGAAGAAGATATAGTGGATTGTATTGGTGTAATCTTGTTTTTTAAGATTAATACAAGCTCAATATTTCTTTGGTGGTGGAGTTTTGCCGAAAGGGTTTCTCCACACACACACACACACAACTAGTGTTATGGTTTACATTTTATGAATTTGCCAATTTCTACTTGCTTCTTCATTGTTTTATTGACAAAGTTTATTGGCTTAATCAGATCTTAATCATATTTAAATTCTATATTGTTCATTATTTCCATTGAGTTGCTTACTCTATTTTCAACATTATAGTCCCACAATCACCATTATACATTTCATTCGATTTAAAAGGATATGACTATCACAAGTTTGAACCTTCTTGGTTTATTATAGATTACACAAGACTATCAAGCTTCTCAAACACTACAACCTCTATTAAGGCACAATACAACACATACTTATGAGATTGGATGTTAATGGAATTAGGATAGAACTATGGCACTAGTGTTATCACTATATCCAACCAAGTTACAATAGTATACTATTTCATTATAATCAAGTAAGATGCAACAAACCTCTGATTCATTTTACTAATCAAGATACAATAATCCAATGTTATGGCTAAGAACAATCAATATACAATAGTCCAATGCTATTGCTAAGACTAGTCAAGATACAATAAACCACCTAAATAAATGTTTAACAACTAATCATTCATGTAGATAGTCAAATCATCCTACAAAATGTGGTATTTGCATAAAGACGCTTCACCATTGATTCAAGTAAGGGGCTTACAATAAGTAGAAACAACCCCATTGATATAGGAGTCTATAGTCGTGTTAAATCTTGGCAAGATTCTTCCAAGTTATAAGATCCTTGATGCCAACTTAAGAAAGATCACAGTCAAATATCATATGATAGGATAGAGAGAAGTATAAGATCATATTTATAGTCTAATTTGCATACTCAAGATAGGACATATGCATAGACCAAGATTCCTCAAGCCTATGTTCTCTTTGTACCATGATTACAATTTCATACATTAGCATAGTTCAAATGTAAGGTCATATATGCATCTGTTGAGTGAAGAAATGTAGGTATTCAATGAGCATACACAACATTATTGTGTATTAATAAACACAATGATATATATATATATATATATATATAGGGATATATACAATGATCCCTATATGGATATGTCCTTATTTATGGCTTCAACTTCATTTTCTATGCACCTATTCAACCCTAAACAAGCAAGTCCTATTCATTCCTTGGGTATATTCAAACACATCTATCAAGTTCCCTTGACTTATTTTTCATTGTCTAGTCATGATTGCATAGAGCTCTATGAGACTCTATCTTATATCTTCTACAATAACAATATAAACACAATAGAAATATTTTGTTTTTGCATTCCCTTTTATATAAATCCTACTCACATTTGCCGGGAAGATTCAAACTTAGCTCACAATATCAAACTAGAGCATCTCAAGCAATAAAGCACAAAACATCATGTTAGTGTAAATAAGGTCTTTATATAACTAGTTAGGATAACACCTTTACTAGGATTGGCCTATTCACACTTAGCTTAAGACTTTTTAGACTTTGTGTCACATCATGTGGTGAAGACATGTGTTCTCATCTTTGTGAGACCCTTATTGCATGTGTACTTGCCACTTGCATGAGCACTTGTCACTTAGCTCACAAGTGTCGCATCTTTGGAGGGGTAGTTAGTTGTCAACTCCTACCTTCCTACTTCTCTCATGCCTATTTATACAAGGAATCTATGCACATTGTGATTATCTCTTGAATATACCGTTTTAACTTTTATGTGTAATATTGTCTTTTATGGAAGTTGCTGGTATTTGCTTGTTAATCTTAGTTGCTCCAACATGGTATCAAAGCCATGCTAGCAAAACCCTTCCTGTATTGAGAGATTCTAGCACCTAGTCTAGTCAAAAGTTCATCCTAGGACCAAACATACATCACCATTGAGTCCAGAAGGCCCAAATCAGTATAAATTGACTGTCCAAAAATCAATTTTGGACATTATGAATTTTTGCAAATTGTTTTTGCCCTCTAGCGCTTTGTACCGTAAGACAGTATGGCCATACGGATCTGTATATAAATTTTCTATTGAAAATGCATTTTTTTTGGGTAAAATCAACATTTCGCAGGTCTCCCAGTACGGTGAAATTTTGAGTTTTTTGGGTGAAGTTCTTTCGCTTAATTCAACATCTGGTTCGATTTGGGGGTTTCTAGCCCTATTTCTGGTGTAGCTTGTAGTTTCTTACCCCCATCTACTGGTCTGAGGGTTTCAAGAAATCTCTGGTTGGGCACCTTTTTGGCAGATCATTAGGTGAGCAAATCAAGGGTCTTGTCCATTTTTTCACCTGTTTATTGACATCTTGACTTGGGTGTTTGAGGTCAAGTTTTTCATCGCCAGGGCTCTTCCCATGGTTCGTGGTTTTGATTTTGGGTTGTACTCAATGGTCGACTTGTAACAACAATCAAGGTCGCCATTTTGTTGATCTTGTCGTTGTTTGATAGCTTCAAGGTCGCTTAACATTTTCAACAATCACCAGACAGTTTCAAGCCTCACCATTGTAGGTTTCAAAAGCCTTCACAGTTGTCACCTCTTGTCTGTGCGTCTTGTTACCTTTTGTGGTAACATTTGAAGTTTTTGTTATCACCCTTGACTATTCACATAACCGCTGCCATTATAGGTTGCATTGTCTTATATGCCGTAACACTAACATTTACTATTAACAAGTTCAAGTTTTATGTCAACAATTACTTTTAGGGTTGATGATTACATAAACATTTGCTGTTAGGGTTTCAAAACTACTTTGTAACCAATACATTTATTGTGATTGCTACTTGTAACCGTGGCATGTAATATTAACTCCACATTTAATGTAATCATTAGCATATAATGCTAGCTGCAACATCTATTGTAACTGAAAACACTAGTGGTTAACCTTAACTGCCAAACATAAAAAATTGCCCAGATTGACCACTAGGTGCTCATCTGCCATAACTTTTGCCCATGGAGGCGTTTTTTAGAAAATTTATAATAAATGTAAAGTAATTTCCATCCTCTTCAACTTAGCATTGAGATGATTTGTAATTTTTGCCATTTCAACGATTTTTTGTGCCTCCAAAGTCAAGTTTTGCTATATTTTGATAATTTTTTCGACAAGGCATAACTTTTGCGCATGGTATCGAAATTTCACAATTTTTTTTGAAAGTGCTCAAAATTTATCAAGGAATTCAAATTTGTAAACATAATTAAGATTTGGATTGCCCATTTTGTAAAAATCACCATAAATTATATAAATGATCGATTTGGCATCCAATCTTAACACAAGTTGTAATTTTTCTTGCATATCTTTCTGGGGGCTTCTAAAACAATCATAATCATTTTGGGGGGGATTTTCATTTATGTTTGGATAGTGCTTAAAATTTGATCATGTATATTGCCGTGGATGTCACACATAATCCCTTTCATTCGAGTATTCTCAATAAATCTCATAATAAATGAAAAATCAAATGTGGATATTGTGGCATGAAAAGACATACAACAGAAGAATGTCATCATCATCGAATTGACAAAATGAAACAAATTATTCATGATTATTAAATTTCTATAGATCATTATAAAGCACTTGTAGAAAAATCATCTAGTCTCACTCAGCAAACTTGTGAGACACCGTCATTTGGGGATGAACAATCTAGTCAGTCGACTTGCATTGAGATCTCATCTCCACCATAATCCCCTGTTGCTATATCTGAATCTAGAGTTGATATCTCCATGGCTTCCAGCGATTCTATACATCTGGATATTGATATTGTCTTTCCAGATCCACCACATTGGGATGCATATGTACTCGACATTTCGTGTCTTTTCGTAGAGTCTTGCATTGTAGATTTGGAAGACACCATTGAGGATAGCTATCTTCTATTCGATGACAACTTTGATGAAGCTGCATCACCATTGTCTTCTTCAGATATGATTGCTGTTTCTTTGCCTACATCAGCTTCAATAGTGACAGATTATGCAGATATTTATGAGTCCACATATTCGACTCCATCATCATGTATTTTGACATCCTCCAGGCAGAAGTATTAGATTCTCATCAGTCCAATTATCACCATACATCTATGGTCCTTGTGGGCTCTATTCCTGAATCTTATATGGTACTTGATTCATGTTATCAACATTTGTCATACGTCAACATTGGCTTGGAGATACTTGAGCATCATACGAAGACATCATGGGCATCATCTGCATCTTTGGATCATGTGCAAAATTTAGACTTTCATCCTTCTTGCATGTTCCTATCAGGAATGGGAAGATCACTTGCACACTTTTGTGGTTCTTTTTGTTCCTAAGGGGAGAAATGTGGTATAGCATTCGTGGATCATCTTCAACATCTAGTATCGAGATTCTATACATACTACATGAGGTATTTTGAGGGGAGGCTACATGGTTTCTATTCTCATATCAGTTTTGGGAGGATCTATTTCCTCGCATCGAGTTCATTCTTCACATTTTCTGGGGGGGTTGCATTGACCTTCTCATCTTTTCTCTCATAAGGAGGGAACATATATTGTACTTTAGTGTTAGAAGTAGTCCTTGGGGGGTCATCATGAGTCCTCCTATCTTCTTCTTCTCCACTTGTACATTCTATTTGTATCATTTCTCTTTTGGAGAGGGGTTTTTTCCATTGGGTTTTCTCCTTTACTCCGCTTTTGAGAAATTTATGTGTACATGGGTGTTACATAGGAAAAAAAATTTAATCAATTATGTACTAACTAGATCAACCTTTCTTATACAACATTAGAATATGTAAGACAACCAAGACTTGTACACTTGGCTACAGTCCTCAAAAGAGAGCCAAATGCCCTGGGTCTTGGTTCTTTTTTATTGTAATAGATGAGATTGATTTTAGAATAGCTAGATCTAGGGTTTTAAGTGACCTAATTGACAAAATGAATAAATTAAAGGTGTCACAGATTGAGTGTGCAGGATCTGGATGCAGATCAGGATTGCAGATCTGTTGGGGCCCATAGCCAGAAATAGGGGCCAGATCTAAGGTTTGGGGCTATCTGAAGTCTAGGGAACTTCCAACACTTGTAACTTCATCTTTCTATTACCGGTTTTTGTTAGATCTTCCGTCTTCGACTTGCGCACATAAAAAAGGAAAAATGGTGGTGCTGTATAGAGGCTTGCCTTAGTCAAATCTTCGTGTAAGTTTTCCCACTTCCACAACAAGGATTAGATCAGGAGTGCATGCCCTAGTTAGGTAGAGGCAGATTTGAATAATTAAAGATAAATGTAAACAAGCATGAAGGAAACAAGACACAAGTCCATTATTAGATGGGGAAGGTAGGGTAGTGGATAGAAGTTGTTCCTCTCCTATGAGAGAACCACCATGGATGGTGGTGTTCGGTCCAAGGGGATAGGATGTGTAGCTTAGTAAATTGTTCTATTTGATGGTGCAAGCACAATTTAACGCTCTATTTGGGACCTACTTTAGTGTCCACTCCCCTAGTCCATTTTAGGACCACTTCCACCCTTGACCTAACCTTCCAACTCAAGAGATATGTTACACATTACCTAAAACTTTACCAATGATCACATGATGAAACCTCAGGCAATGTTTAGACCCTAGTTAAATCCCAAATCACCGAACACATTTTGGACTCATTATGCTAGGACCCTAGCGCCCAACGCTAGTGTCCTGCCTTTTCCTTCCAGAAAAGTTAGACTCTTAAGGTGGCCATTGTCTTGGATGACCCAACCTTGATTTCGACACTCGAGAATATCATGTCGGCCTATTCAATTTTGAATTGAAAACACCTCCTTTGGCTCCCTATTTAACCTAATAGGCTTGTCATTGTTGATGGACTAATCTAGAGACAATTTGAAAAGACTATGATGCGACATTTAATACATGGGTGTGTGCAAGAAGTTGTGTCCACTTTTTGGCCAAAAAGTGGAAGTGTTTTTCCTGATTTTCAGAATTTGTCACATTTGACCTAAAAATTTGAAGCACTTAAAGGTGGAATCTTGGAAAAAGTCACTAAATATGAAATGTAGTACTCGGAGTCTAGTTTCCAAATATGGAATTTTTTTCAATACCCAAATGATAGAAATTGATTTTGAATAGGCGTTTCTAAAAACCACTGTTTAAAAGTCACTTTTTTTTTACTATACCATGTACGTGTACGTCATCCATATTTTGACCTAAATAATCATATTTTTCAAAATCCTTTTGGGAAAAGCTTTGTAACTCACTGAAGCACGTTTTCCATATTTATTTGTAATTTTTTATTGAATAATTTTTTTTTATTAATTTTTTATTGGTCATTTTTTGTCTTTTAAAAAATCATCGTGTACGTCACGCATAAGATGACCTGAACTTAACATTTTTAAATTTTTTTTTTAAATTGAAAAGAATTGTCTAAAGTACATTTTCATACAATATTTTTTACAAAAAAATATTTTAATAAAAAGTTATTAAAATATTAAAAAACCTTGATAATTCAAGGTTATGAACCTATTTCATCAGAAATTGATTAAAAAATAGAAAAAATAATTCAATTGTAGAAAAAATTACATATTTAGAATCTACATTGTCTCCTCTATAATGGGTTTTAATTTCGTCAAAATATTCTGCAAAATAGACCTTTAAATATATGCCCAAAGTCACTATTTTGTTGTGACATTGACAGGGCCTTCAAGTTGCAGGTCAAAACAGGTCCAGAGGTCAGGGTCGGGTCCCCAAAGCATTTTCTGAAGTAGGTTACAAAGCAAAACCCGAGCCTAAAATTCAAATTTTGAATAACGGGATCCTATTTATAAAACGGGATCCCGTTTCTTTCTTCATCGGTCGTAAATAAAATAGGATCCCGTTTAATAAACGGGATCGCGTAGTAAACGGGATCCCGTTTAATAAATGGGATCCCGTTTTATATAACGGGATCCCGTTTTATATAACGAGATCCCGTTTCTTATTTGCCCTTTTTTTAATAAGACTGTACTATGATTGTCATTTCTGCAACTTGCTCTACAGTATGGTCGATAGCGACTCTTGCAGCATTCTTTGGCATATTTCTTTCTTTTACAGGTCCATCAACTTGAAGTATTGTTGGTATTTTGATAGAAGCCGTCATGGAGACGTTATTTGAGTGGAATTTTGTTGAATTGGTACTTGTTTGAAGGACTTAAAACACATTCAAGTTTTTGACATTCATTTGTACATGCTTCATAAATTTTTTAATCATGGGATCATAAAGTCGTAATAAGAGGAAAGATAGGAAGCTATTAACCCCTGAAGAAATTGAAGCAAAGAGAGAGAAGGAGGCAAAAAGACAGAGATAGAAGAGTAAAGATTCAATCAATGAACAACGCTGAAGCATCCAATTCCACAACTATTGAAGATAAAAACATTGAGGAGACCATGGATATAGACGATGCAAGTTTGCAAGAGGTGAATGTGGAAACTAATACGATTATACAAACTACTCCTGGTATGTCTTCAAATCCCTCTATTAATGCTATGGAGAATGTTTCAATAGGCACAAATCCAGGTACTTCTTCAAATCCACCTTTGAATGAAATGGAAATAGTGTTGATAGGAGATTTAAAACAAGCTGGATATAACAATGTTGAGATTGATAATATTCATAGAGATCAAAATTTGAAACAAATTGTAGTTGAAAATGAAAATGAAAATCCTTTTGTTGAAAATGAAAATAAAAATCCTTTTGTTGTTGAAAATGAAAATGAAAACCGTTTTGTTGTTGAAAATGAAAATGAAAATCCTTTTGTTGAAAATGAAAATGAAAATCGTTTTGTTGTTGAAAATGAAAATGAAAATCCTTTTGTTGAAAATGAAAATGAAAACCATTTTGTTGTTGAAAATGAAAATGAAAATCCTTTTATTGAAAAGGAAAATGAAAACTGTTTTGTTGTTGAAAATGAAAATCGTTTTGAAGTTGAAAATGAAAATGAAAATCTAGGAAGCGATGTTGAAAATGAGAAATATTTTTTCAAAATTGAAAGAGATGTTTTGGATAATCTTCCTGGTAAAATTTCTTGGAGACAAATAAGAACACATGCCAATAGATTATACAAGGAATTTTTTTATCATAAAAAACTATCATTTCAATGTCAACTAATGATGCAATTAATGAGAATGTGGAAAATGAGAAAAGTAATGAAAATGTTAGGCATTTTTGTTAAACCAAGAAGAAAAGATCAATCACTAAAACATGCTATGTTTACTGTTGCTAGTGCCATTGAGTCTATTGGAAGTAATAGTCGATCCAAAGATAAAAATGCAGCAAGACGAGCTATAACAACTGCTATAGTGAATAAAACAACTTTGAATAGAAGAATGGTAAGCAATATTAGTGGAATTCTAAAAATACATCCTAAAACATTGGTAAGAGCGGCAAAAAGAAGAGAAAGTATAGAAAATGATCCAATTAACCAATGTTGGAGTTTTAGTGGTCGACTCCTGAGATCTGACATGAAACTAAATGTTGAAATCAGATCTTTGATCGAAAAATATTGGCATGATAATACTAGGGTATCGTCTAATGCTAGAGATGTTTTAAAATTAAGAGTGGGGTCCAAAGTTCGCGATCCTCATCCAAAACACCTATTAGATACAACGCAAACTGAATTTTATAGAAAATTTTGTGATGAATTAGTGTTACCTGGTAATATTAAAATAAGTCAAAGATCTTTGAAAAATGCAAACCATGGTATGTAAAGATTAATAAGGAATGAATATCTTGTTGTTGTAAAACGCATGTTCAATTTCGTTATTATTATGATGTGTTTCAATATATACGTTGTACTTTACATCGTAACATGATTATATAGGAATGTGATATTAATATGCCAATTGAAGCAATAAAAGAGTTTATATCAAGTTTGTTCTATGAAAGATCTAATGAAAAAGGTTTTTATTTAAGTTCATGTATTTCTGGACAATGCACTAGTTGTGGCAATCTTTCTTTGTTAAGAGTTTGTATGCATGAAAGTGTTGAAAATAATTTTGGACAACAATTAGTGGATGTTAAAAGATTTAAGAATGTTGAATATTCTTTAAAAGATGGAAAATTTGGAAAGCGTTGTGATTTAATTACAAAAAAGGTTAGTGTGCATGCATTCATATCAGAATTTAAAAGTAAAATGTACCAAAATATGTCAAGCACTCTCAACAAGCTCGATGGCTTGATGGACAATTTTGTGAATGTAGAAACACATTTCCAGTTGGTACTATACTACACATTTAATTCAATTTAATTTATAAGAACTATCATATTTAAAAATTATTATACCGTAAGAGGAACTTGTTGTGAATCCTCTATTCCAGGACCTGTCTCTACAGGCTTAGCTCCATGACATGTATCGAGCTATAAAAGAAAAAAGAATTTTGAATGTACATGTCAACATATATATATCAAGAAATTTACTTTAAGTTCACAACGTATATTTTAATTGTTCAATTTAAATATAATTTAAATTTTAAATTATACCGTATCAGGCTGCCCATCTCCTCTGTCCTCCTGCTCTGCATGTGCTGTGTGTTGATCATGAAACGTGTCACTAACAAGCTCCTACAATGTCATTTATATTTAAGTTAGCACATGTGTGTACAAATTAGGTTTTAAAACATATATATAATTGACTTACAGTGTACATGTTAAATATGTTTTTCAACAACCTGAAATGCAATCGACTCCTGATATAAACTTGGATTATCCAAGTGTGCTACAATGCCCATCCTCATAGTTGTGTCAACCTGCATAGACATATTTATAAAATATTAAATAGTACATGTGCATGTTTTTAGATACACTGATATCAAAATAGAAAAATTTAAGTATATATATAGTTTTTAAAATAATATACATACTGTAAGAGTGTCATGTGAGATGCCCAATGATGGAGGAGCGCTCGAGACACCCTGAGATGGAGGATTCAATGTGGAAGAACCCTAAACCAGTTCATAAATAAGTTTATAAATATTTAATTGTACACACATTCAAGACTGAATTTTACAAATTTACAAATCATTGAAAATGTATCCCAAATGGGTGCCCGAGATGAACAGGTGTCGATGAAAAATTAATTCAATCAATGGTGACCCCTATTGCCATCATCTACACCAAACAAACCAAACAATTCGATTGTTAAAATATTACAATTTAATTGATCATCTATATGTTGATTAAAAACACGTGGTTAAAAAATTGTTTTAAATTCAAAATGTGTACATAACCTATATATACCTGTGTCGAATGATCAGTGGGATGATCCTCAGCAAATAGATAATCAACAAATGATTTAGTGCCCACATTATTCGATGATGCATGTGTAGCTGAAGTGGGTGCAACTGCCTGATCAGGTCCATAACACAACTGATTGCAACTCGTACATGTATGAGGCATCGACACATGTGGAGTGGCACTAGGACCACTTCCATCATCAACTCCTCCATGCTCTCTAACTCGAGCTACCATCATAGAAGTCTACTCATGTAGGCTACCTGAGAGTGCACTCAATGTGCCTAGTGTGGATACCACTGCACGATGCTCAAAGGGCGAAGGAATGTCAGCAACAGGAGGGTCAATAAGAGATTGAACAGGCACCAGTCGTTGGGGATCAACCCGTGCCCCCAACCTCTATTGTGGCATGCCACCACCAACACCCTAGAATGATCTAAAATCAAAGTAGTTGGGTTTTTTATTCATAACAAACTCTACATATAATTTTCTCAAAAAATATAAAGGAACCTCACAATTAGCATGAGGTGGATAATCAAACACCATCCACCATCTATCCCAAAAATTGGCAGACATTCCTTCATGCCTACACCACCTGATTGATATTCTTTTCTTATTTGTAGGAATAGGTTCATTTATAATGGGATGTCTAAAATATTGTGCTAAATGAGCTTTTGTGATTTTAAGATCCAAAATAGTCTTATAGGAGAGGCCATCAGCATAAAATTGGCACCTCTCCTCTCTCCATTTCTGGAATCCATCAAAATCCGAGTCAATAGACCTCACAGAATCTACAATGTTTTGCATCAAAGATGCAAAACATACTACGTGAGGTGGCATGAATTGTTCATTGCGAATGGAATTTAGTTTTTCTTGTATCGAATCCACATTTTCATTTATTATGGCTCGCAAGCGAGCCTGGTCAGTTCCAGGTGGGGGTGGAGGTGGAGGTGGAGGTGGAGGCGGGTCATCTACAGGTGGGGCATCTAGAGGTGGGGCATTTGGCGCTGGGGGTGCGGGTGCGGGTGCGGGTGGGGGTGGGGGTGGGAGTGGGGGTGCGGCCAGATCATCTTGTGCATTAAGGAAGTCCTCAACATCAAAGTGAATATCATCTAGATTCATGATGTATATATAAAAATCTAGATATGAACCTACATATATATACATATAAACATACAAACTTCAGTACAAATTTAAAATTAAATCAAGAATATATATATGTTTCAAGAAATTACACTTGAAATAAATTTAAATTAAAAACATACAAATAATGTATACATGCATGTACAAATTTCAAAATGTAAGAGAGCTATTAGGACTACCATAATGATTGATACAATGGGAAAGGTGACCCATCTTAATGTATAATGTGTATTTAAGTAAGGAAACTTCTCTGGACAATCATCATGTATTTCTTAAATGTGAATATGCATCCCAAATTTTGGACTATTTTAAAGAAATATGGTGCATTTAGGAACTTGGTGATTGTTGGGGTAAAGAGGAATATATGATCATGCTAGAAGAGGCACTGATTAGGCTCATAATTGGCCAAGGTTGCTTTGAATAAGGTTAAAACAAGGAGATACCCATGTTGATATTCACACCCTTTGGTCCACACCTACATTGGGATGGATTAAGCTTGAAATTTTGATGGGTAGCCAAGGGTAATCCTAGTGAAGTAGGAGTATGTTTATTAAGAGATGATAAGGGAAAACCTCTACCTATCTTAAAGCTTATGATTTTGGTGTCAAGAACAATAATATGGTAGATTCTAGGGCCATGATATCCAGGGCCTCAAGATGACTTGGAAACTAAACAAGATATCCCTTAGTGTGGAAGGAGATTCCAAGATCAACATTGTTCATATGAAAAAGCATAGATGAAGCTTGTGGTTATTGGAAACTATTATATATTGGAAGCTAGAAACTTGGTGAATACTTGTTTAAATCTATCTCCTTCATTTACATATCAAAAGAAAAGGTAATTATATTCTAGACTAGGCAGATAATGGAAGAAATCATTAAATTGCTCCTAGACATCTAGCATTTGTTGGGAAGAATAATTTTTTTACATTCAACTTAAAATCCCTAAGTTGTGCCTCCATGCTATCAAATGTTACTTGTATCTACCTTCTATACAATGATATTGAAGGGGTAGAAGGTTAGGCTAAGGATTTCTATATTGCTACTTAGATAAATTCCAAATCTTCAATGTGTGGCATGAGCATATGCACAAAGCCTTGGAGGATATTTCTAAGATAATGAAGATAAACCTTCATGTCTTGATGCTAAATTGGATGATTCTATCCACTATGAGAATTAAGATGAGGAGGAGGTGACATAAATCCCTCCTATCAAATTCAAACAATGTTAAAAATGTCAAGGAAGTGGTAGAGGCTTTGTAAGGTTTGTGTAATTTGTCCCACCACCCTAGGTTAAAGTTTTTTAGTTTATTAGTAATTCTAACACTACTTCAACTTATTTTTTTTTATTCATGGGTAAACGCTTTTGACCAGAGCTATGAACCGGTTACAATTATCAGGAGGGCAGGGGGGAGACTGGACCTTGTGACCATCTTTACCACAACGGAATTACTTAGCCAATCGAGCCAGGGCCCTTGCCCAACACTACTTCAACTTATTACTCTAGGGTTAGGGCCACTATAATTTTCCCTACCACTAATATATCTTAAGACACCTATTGGTTTATGTTTGATGTCATTGTAGTATATTAATTTTCCCTACCACTATTGATTGAACAAAACTATACCATATATATTAAGTACTCTAGCTCAATGATCTTAAGATTAATGAAATCATGACTAACTATATCATCATTATGCTTAGATACACCCAACATGCTAATCAAGAACTTAATTACCTTCACAACCCTATTAGCATTGTATCACTCCTATTAGGGAGTGGACTGGAATGGGGCCAAAAGATTCTTTACCTCTTACGATTGTGACTTTGGGTTTGACATGGTCAACTTGGAGAGGTTGTGTGGCATATCCCTATAAGAGGATGAAGGGTGATAGGAGGTTGTAGGATGGCTAAAAGCATTCACATGATGATAATGTTCAAGTTTAAATTTCAAGATATGCGTCATGGTCTACAAGGTTCTCTTGTTCAAAAGGTTCATCATATTCTAGACAAGGAACTCACAATCATTGGTACCAAATTCAAGACCTCCTATTACAAGTCTCCATATAGCTTTAAACATAACACCTATAAACACAAAATTTATAGGGCTTGAATACAAGCCCGCCTCCCAGTTAGGAGACTTCCAAATAACTGGTGGACTCACATGCAATAAGGGAATAACACATGCATACAAAATATGTAGAAGAAATTCCTGTAGCATGACTCGTGATTAATTAAAGTTAGGGTTAGGGTTTCAATTAGGATCAGGCTTAGGGTTAGAATTGAGGTTAGGGTTAGAATTAGAATTCAAGGGTTGCTAAATTAGGGTAAGTATTAGAGCTACAATTATGGTTTGGGTTACGGCTAGAGTTAGGGTTACAATTACAATTACAAGTAGCTCGTTAGGGTTAGGGTTAGGGCTAGAGTTAGAGTTACAATTACAATTACAATTACAAGTAGAGTTAGGGTTAGGGTTATGATTAGGGTTATAATAAGGGTTAGGGTTTGAATTGTATATAGAATTAGGGTTAGGATTAGGGTTAGAATTAGTGTTAGGGTTAGGGTTGGAATTGCATATAGAATTAGGGTTCAATCTAGCTAGAAATAGATAAATTAGTCAAGATGGTTCTAGCTCAATTTTGTTTCCTATTTCCTAGAAATTGCAAAACTAGTTATTGTTTTCTATTTAGTTGTTAGTCCCAACTCTTTCCTTTTAAGAAGTATATCAAATCTAATGTAGTAGTAGATATTCTACATATACAAGTTTCTGTTAGGAGAAAATATATTTTGCCAAATTTGTATAGAGTTGTCTATAGTGTGTTCTCGGGTAATCAAATGATGTAAGTCACAATTTAGAGGGTTGAGGGATAAGTTTGTGTTGAGTCTATATGAGGTGTTTTCTTACATAGACCGAGCTCCATAATCTAGGTGTCTCCATGTCTAACTCAAATGTTTCAACTTGGTCCATATTATATCCAGATTAATGATAAAATTATATATATATGGCTATGCACAAGATCCATGACCATATCAATGTTTGGTAGAGAAAAGTTATCTAAGTTGGGGTAGATCTTTTTTTGATGTCTCAAAAGTTAGTGCAAACATGAATTCCCTTAGTTTTCTTGTTAACTAAGACCACATTAGATCTACCCATTTAGGATAAGTAATAGTCTGAATGAACCCTGGACATCCAAGAGTTTATACAATTCTTCTATGACCACGAGGGCTACTTGGGGGTACATTTTACGTAGCTTTTATTGAATAGGTTTGGCATTGAGGTGAACCACAAGATGATGCATGACTTTAAAGATGGAGTCTCAAGGCATATCACCATAAGACCACATGAAGAAATCAACGTAATCTTTAACATGGTGACATGGTTATATATGCCTTCTTTGATGTCAAGGTCCAGTGGAGCTACTATCTTAGAGAGTTTAGGGTCCAAGCTTCTATTCATAGGTTGATGTTTATAGCATCCTCAACAAGGAGAGGGGAGTCATGTCTTGTATCTAAGTGGTATCTAATGGAAGGTGAAGTTTGTCAAATTGAGGAGCTCTTGGGAAGTGTCCATTTTTATTG
The DNA here is from genome assembly GCA_027924645.1 of Cunninghamia lanceolata. NCBI lineage: Eukaryota > Viridiplantae > Streptophyta > Pinopsida > Cupressales > Cupressaceae > Cunninghamia > Cunninghamia lanceolata. The sequence goes on from BSBN01000609.1 coordinate 2,648,778, forward strand.
TATCATTTTAATCGATCACAAGTTTCTTCTTATATCTTGTTGCTATTCTACCTAGACTAGGGTGCCTCAGGACTAAAGGGTTCTTTCTTTCTCTCCAAAATAAGCATATGTAGGTGTTAAGTATGGTGGAAAAGTCTTTCTTATGATTACAATGGGGATGTGGTCTTGACACTTCATAAGTTTCATGATGGCTTCATCATTTTGGAAAACATCAAATCATAAAGGGTCGTGTTGGTCCCAATCGATAAGCTCAAGGTATTATAGGTCTAAGGAGATGGTGAGGATAGTGACCTATCATGAAAGAGGTTAGTGGTGGAAAGATCTTCGTAAGGATCATGAGTGGAGCCTACATCAATGTCATTAAGATTAGGGAAAGCATTACCAATGAGGTTGAGCTCGTATCCCAATTAACATCATGATGTTCATTCCAGGGGCATAACCTAGCTAGTGAGGACAACTACTTGAGTATATCAAAAGTTACATAAATGTTGGCTTCATTTCATTCTTGATTAGTTGGCTATCACAAAAACTGTAAAATTTTCTCAATTCTTGATTAGTTGGTTGTCTCTAAATGTTTGATTATGAAGGATGTGATAACTTGGTTTTATTATGGTTTGTTGTAATTTTTTACATGATAGTTAGCTATTCAATAATGCCTTTAAAATACAATGACATACATTGTTATAAGTAAATTTTATAAAAACCAAATATATATATCATCCCAATGCTATATAATTTTTGACAGTTTGTTCAATATCTCTCCCTTCATATGATACAATCATTTCAAAATTTCAATTGTATTTTCTAGGTAAAATGTTTAAATACAGCTATTCAACACTCAAATTGAACTCAAATTTTGATAGTTTGTTCAAAATCTCTCCTTTCATATGATACAGTATTTTCAAAATTTCAATTGTATTTTACAGCTAAAATGTTTAAATACAGCTATTCAACACTCAAATTGAACTCAAATTTTGATAGTTTGTTCAAAATCTCTCCTTTCATATGATACAGTATTTTCAAAATTTCAATTGTATTTTATAGCTAAAATGTCTAAATATATCTATTCAATTCTCAATTTTAAACATAATTTTGACAGTTTGTTCAAATTCTATCCTTTTATATGATATAGTCTTTCAAAATTTCAATTGTATTTTACAACTAAACTGTCAAAAATCAGCTACTGATTTCATAAACCCTAAACCCTAAATAACAATTCAAAATTTAAATTTTGATTGTATTTTACACCAAAACAAACAAGGGAAGCTTAAAACAATTGATGGGTAATTTGTAGAAGTGGAAAAATCCAATTACCTGGTGGCTAGATGGTCTCTGAACTCGGGATCTCGTTTTCGCCTGTCGACTGTCGCTGTTGAAAATGGGGTCTCTGCCATTTTTTTAAAAATTTAATACTTTTCCAAAACGGGATCCCATTTTATGAAACGGGATCTCGTTATATATAACGCGATCCCGTTATATAAAACGGGATCCCGTTATATATAACGCGATCCTGTTTATAATGGGATCCCGTATTTTGAAACGGGATCTCATTTTTGGCCTCTAGTTTCGGGATCCCGAGAAAAAATGGGATCGCGTTTTTAGTTGTAGGCTCGGGATCCTAAAGCAAAATGGGATCCCGTTTTATATAAACGGGATCTCGTTTTTAGTTCCCCGATTTCGGATTTTTTTCTAACTCTGAAACTTCCACCTTAAGTGGACACAACTTCTTGCATTTACCCACATGTTTTCTAAATATTATGCTACAACGCTGCTCTAAACAAGATTTGCATACTTCTTTCTCTCTTTCTTTGGTTGAAGCTTCATGATTGATGTAGAACGCTTGGGATCACTGACTGATGATTGGCTTGTACCACTTCATTACGACTTGGTATGGTTTCAAGTACTTCTCACCTTCAAGCTTTGATCAGCCAACTTCATTGAGGTGAATCTGTATTCTATGAGTTTGTTTCCCTTGAGTAACATATCTCTCTTGGGTTGGATATCACATTACCTTGTTTGATGCATATAGGAATCTACTCTTAACACACTTGAATAGGGTTTTTATTTGAATGTTTTTTACTTCTCACAACAATCTTACACACTTAAGATTTAGAGCACACACTATTTGTTGTTACTGATTTGGCTATTCATGAGGTAGGAATACCAAAGTGGGGGTTTGACTAAGGCAAACTCCTATATAGACAAAACCATTTTTCCTCTCCTTGTGTGCAGAGCTGAAGACGAAACTTTTGACAATGACAAACGATGAGAGGACAAAGGATGCAGAGACAGACATTGATGAACATAGTTCTTCCAGCATAGAAACCCTAGGACCCTAGCACCCAGCGCTAGTGTCTTACCTTTTGAGGCTTTGCTTCTGGTGACAGGTTCTGTATGACTTGATATTCTCTGATATGCTCCTATTTCTATTCTCTGTTATAATTTTCTGTAGATTCACTTGGTTTATCATTTAGGTTTATACATTGCATAGTTTAGTAAATTTCTTAATCAACAATCCTTCCTCTTTGCAAAAAAGGAACGAAATCCAGACAGTTTGGCTCTCCCTTGAGGACTGTATCCAAACACTAAAGTCTTAAGAAATTTGTGTTCCAATGTTACTTGGAAAAAGGTTGATCTAGGTTTATTCATTTGATTAGACTAGGACTCTTTTCCCACATCACAGGATAATGGATTTAGGATAGGGTCGACAGGGGATGGTGAAGGACCAATAGGGGATGGTAAAGGAGTGATAGGAGATGGTGTGGGGGTGATATGATCCAAGTCATTTGTTTGATTTTCTATGTTTTCTTGGGGACTGAGTGTCTCATCATGGTATGTTGTTGGATAATGGATAAGACTAGTTAGATGATGGATAGTAGTGTGGGTATCTTGATTATGGATGGTGTTGGGATCATGGATAGGAGTGTCAATATCTTGCTCATGGATGATGGTGGCTTGAGTAGTTGGATCTTGGGTAACTTGGATAGGTTGATCTTGAGGATCTTGGATGGTTTGATCTTGACTTGGTGAGGAGCAAGGTTGATCATGCTTTTCATTGGATTCTTGACATAGCTCTTGAGTTTGGATAGGAGTGGTGTTGAATGCAAAAGACAATTGAGAGGGTGGGGGGTGAACTGGTTGTAACAAAACTTCAAACCCTTATAAACATTCAAATCCACATTAACCTTTAATCAAGTTATGATAATTAAGCATGAAAATCAAATAACTGAAATTGAATCATAACAACACCACACACAAGAGAACACCATAGTTTATGTGGAAAACCTTAAAAGGGAAAAACCACAGTGAGGATTAGATCACAATATAATGTAGTAGCAATACCAAATTACAAAGGCTTACTGCCCAAAAGAGAGAATGCTCACTGCAGGTGGACTCACTACCCACTGAGAAAGAAAGAAAGAATAGAAGATCGACTCACTACCAGGCTTTGAATTGATATAGTTGCATCTAACCTATGCATGGAGTTCAGTTCTAATGATGCTCAATATCTATCACAACACAAACAACATCTTCGTAGAATCACTAAAAATAGTAGACACCTTTTGCTCACTGCATCCAGTAACCTAACACATGAAAGCTATCACTACCTTGATCAAATTCACATCACAAACATCATATCCTTCGTGCACCCATACATCCACAACTCCTTGACACTTATTTATACCATCATCAATCATGAAAACATTCTCCAAGGTCGGCAACACAACTTAACTCAAGAAATTCAAATTAGGTTTGGACCTAAACATTCCCGTAGAGGAAAGGAATGAATGCAAACCACATCACGCATTAGCATGGACCTAAATCCACTCTTAATGCTTCGACACACTTTCACAATCAACAAAGCACAACCACAAATAACAACCAAGTCAACCATCCTTGTGTTAACACCATGAACTTTTAAATGTATGCTTCCTCAAAATTACATGAAAACATGTGGACCATGGACCAAGCTTGAACATGATCCACAAGCACTAGAAAACCTAGAAAAATTCCTTTACAACATCTTTGACCTGAAAAAACTTCACACCGGAGTACCTAACTAGCTATATCATACTTTGTCATCATCTGTAACTTAAGAAATGCACTTGCGAAGCACCAAACCATGAACAACTTGAACTAAAGAAAGATATAAACCTTATAAGCATAAATCTAGAACCGCAACACCTAAAACCATTCTATGGAGAAATGCAGAGCAAAATGCTTTCTCCCAAACACACTGCAAACACTATCAAACATTGTTCTCAAACTGGTGAACATAACTTTACTACACACCGATCCGGAGCACCAAATTCTGGATTTGACATCTTTAAAAACTTCTAATCCACATATCCAAACCACACACTCAGATATTCAATTAGGAAGAAATGAGGAGCAAAACTCAATCATAACTCTGTTAGGCCAGAACACATCTTCAACACACTGTTTCCCTTGTTAATCAAATTTTCTCAAAAGCACTTGGAAACCAAGCAACAGAAGCATATTCTCAACATCTTTAGCACCTCCTCAAAGCAATCACATCACTTTAACACAACAACTCAATCAAACAACAACCTCATCAGAAGACACAGTTGATGCCAATGACAACACAAACTTGTTAACATTAATGACAACACCGATTATCACATACTTGCAACAAGTGGAAGTTGCTTGGATGAGCTCAATAAGCTTTAGATGTTCAACAACATGTCCATACGATGGATCTTGACTTTGATTTATGGTAGGAGATTCTTCAATAGGCTTGATGCGTGGTGGACTAGATGATGATATTGGAGGGATAGGCATGTGTTTGGAGGCTCTATGATAGGCTCAAGGATAAATGTTTGATTGTAGGATAGTGTTGGGGAATAGGCATGGTGCTTAAAGGCTCTTTGATGGGCATTGGATTGCAAGATGGTGTTTGATTCCTTACAAGTAGTCCTTGGGTCTCATCCTTCATAGCTTGATGGGTTGATGGATTAGGATGGGTAGTAGATGGATAATATAAAGGATGGACAATAAGGGTGGATGTTGTAGGATTAGGGTTAGGATGGGGTGGATGGATAATGGGAGTGGACAGATTAGGATTGGGATTATGATTGGATGGATTAGGATTTATGTGGGTTAAGGAATGGCTTAATGGATTAGGGCTTGGAAGGTTTGATGGGGGGAGCTAATAGATAATTGACCATAGGAATTAATGGATTAGGATTGGATATAATGGTTTGTTGATATGTGTTTTGAGGTGGAATGGATGAAGATATGGTAGGGTGGTATGAGGTCATGGGAATAGTGGACAAGGGATTGACTTGGTAGGTAGTATGTGATGAAATGGGTGGATGTAGGGTGGATTGAGGTAAGACATTTGAATAGATGGATGTTGGATGACTTTGAGATGTTGATAGGTTGGATTGAGATGATTGATGGGTTGGAGGTGATGACATGACCACATGATGGGATGAAGGTTGATAGGAAATTTGTTGGGATGGAACATGAATGGCAATATGGATGGGATTATAAGTGTGTGTTGAGGAATAGAAAGATATGGAAGTGAGATTTGTGGTGGATGAGTGGGATTTTTGAAATTTTCCACATCAAGGTGAGGAGGAAGCTTCACCCTCCTCCAGGAGAATTTTTATGGCAAAATCTAGATAATAATGATCTTTGAAGTATTCCCTAATTTTAGGTGGTAAAGGGATAGTTTGTGCATGAGGATCCATGTTCTTGATTTGAGATCTAGCTTGGGGGGAAATGAAATGATGATGTGATTAGGATGATGTCGATATGATAATGTGGCAAATTTGGGGTGTTGGTTGATTGGGTTGTGGATGATTAAGGGATGATTAGAATAGGATGAATGATGAAATTGGATTAGGATAGTGGATTAGGACCTTGATTGGATTAGGCAAATTGATTAGGATTAGGGTCCTAAATGATGGATTAGGGATGGATTGGAGATAGATTGGGATGATGTGGATAGTTGATTAGGATGATGAGGATTATGATGAAGTTGGATTGGATTGGATTTGGATGAAAATGAATGGTTGGAAAGTGATTAGGGATGGCTTGAAGCTTGACCTTGGCAAACTTTGCAAGCAATAGGTTTCATGCAACACACACAAGTTTACAAAAGGACGTAGATTTTGGATTGGGGAAGCATATGGGTTTTGACAAATGAACAAACACACCAAACACATGAACAAACCTAATTTATTCAAGGAGTGACTTCTAATGTGGGCCCACCAATGGAAATTAATCCATTACTACCATTCCAAGCATTGGATAGCGAGGGCATGTCCTAGTGGTCTGTGCTAAAATTTTAGGGTTTTTGGTTGAATCCCCTAGCTTGTTCTCAAATTCAAGGGTTTATTGTGTTTGACAAAGATTATTTTTTGTGTCCTAGGCCTAATACCCATGTCATGTTGTTGCCTAGTTCTTTTATGTTATATTTTGTTGTTCACCCCTTGGTCCCGGTTGCTAGTCACTTAAGTTATACATTTAGCGGTTCATGTGTCATGTTTTACTGGCCCCTTTTGTCCTAAGCTACTGGTCGATAGTGCCTGTGGATATTTGAAATATTAAAATGCTTGTCTATAGTGCGAGGGATTAAGTATGATGAGGACACTTGGAAGCTTAGTGCAAGTCCTCAAGGCTTAGAGACTTGTAATTTCTTAAGGCTGCACTGCTACAGGATAATGCCATATGTCTAATGGGCCCGTGGTCTTATCAAAACTGAAGCTAAAAGAGGTCCAGCTATACAGTCTTTGATTGGTCATGCACTACCATGAAGGACATGTTGTCAGATATAAGTTGGCTCTGTGTTGTTGTGGTTTGATGCCACGTGTATGCAGCCTGCCAAGTACATACAAAGCCTGAAAGGTAGTGCGTTCCACTTGGTCGGAAGTGCGAGCCCACACTGTTAGAAGTTTGGGACCCGATGGGGAGGGCAAGGCCATGAGATGGTGACACATGGAACATTTTAAAGGTTGACATGGAAAGTTTTCTTGTATGGCAAGACGTGATTGGTCGAAGACTTTTTCAACACACACGACATATTTTTTAGTTCTCTCAGATTGTTTCGAGCCATCAATCTTGCCACGACGAGTCTTGCATCAATGGTCTACATTCAAATTTTTGAATTTGTCTGTTGCAGACACCCTGTTTGAGCAAATGAGAAGTAATGGTGGATATGAATGATACCAATCAATTATGGGATCACTTGAGGCAAATAAATAGTAAATTTGAGTCATTGTGATGATCACTTCTTATTGCATGATGAATTTTCTGGTGATTTGAGCTCTCTGCTACTCTCTGGTAAAAATTAGGGTTTTTTGACTGTTATGTATGAAAAATGGGAAGATGGTGGATGGTGTAAAAGTATATAAAATCAAACCCTCCTTTCATAATAACATTCGAGGACAAAAATTGAGTTGAGTCACTACAAATGAATGAGGACTTAGCTACAAGTTTATGTGCTTAGGAATGATATGGAAAGATAGAATAGATTGAGAGATTTGTCAAAACCTAGATCAAATAAGCCTCAAACCCTAATTATAGTGCTATCAGGTATAGACAGACAAAATGCTACAGGAAATCGTACAGGAAGATACTCAAGGATGATTAGAAACATACCAAAAGTTGAGTTTTCATAAACAAAAACTTTGTGGACTACGGGGTGGGCACCCAAGTCCAATAGGGTAGTTTTTCTAAAGATTCAGAGTAAAGAGATGTGTCAGACTATATCCAGCTCCTGAGTTTGGGTCAAGCCTGTCGAGAAGACTATGGGGTGGATGACCTAGTCCAGGAGGGAGGAATATTAGCAAATTTCTTCCAAATCCTGAATCCTTATCCTTTAAACTACTTCTCTACACCTGTACTTTTCTAATTCCTGCACCTGTAACTTGCAATAACAAAGAAAGGGGGTTCGGGGTTGTGGTGTTTAGTGTTAGAAATGAAGGTGCAAACCACACAATGGAAATCTGATTCAAACCTTATTTATGTTCTCTAAATAATGTAGAATCAATGGAGATTGCAACAAAAATAAAACCCACTACATAGAAATAACATGCATTAAGAATTGAACACATAACATAGTATGTAACATGGAGAAAACCCTTTCAGGTAAAAGACTCCACCAAGAAAAGAGGCTCATTTGTACCAACTTCTTTTGTCACACTAGATTCTTCCTCATTAGAAATTTCACTTGAGTCTTCTTCTACTTCTTCACCCCCCAATCCATCATTTTGTTCTTCCTAAGGTGCATCTTCATGCTCTAATTCAAAGTGTATTCTCTTCACCTTTTCTTCTATTTCTTTTGGCTGTTTATGTTCTGAAATAACACTAAGTTCCTTGAAAATAACATCTCTAGAATAGATAATCTTTTGGGTTAATGGATTCCAAAGCTTATAACCTTTTACATTATCACCATATCCAATGAAAGTACACTTTTCAACTTTTGGATCCAACTTAGTATATTTTTCTTTAGACACATGAACATAAGCCTCACAACCAAATACCCTTAAATGTGAAACAAAAGGTTTCTTAACCTGTCCACATTTCATAGGGAGTTGAAATAAGAGCCTTACACAGAGATCTGTTAATTCATATTAGATCACATCAAAAACCAAGGCTACACTTGTGGATTTAGAACCGAGTATAGCAGTTGGGCTATACTGTAGATATCTCAGAACTGAGTGTAGCAACAAGGTGAGATACAAAACCAACCAAAGTGCATTGAAGTAGATTGAGTGTATTGCAAATGTTTGTTACAAGAGATATAACAACATGATACATCACACAGAGTGATTCTAATAGTCAAGTGTCATATATATATATCAACCCCATCTTCATATATGGACTAGGTCCATTTTTTCTTTCTTACTGAAGGGACACACGATCCTTATCAGTATTTGTTTGTTTTCATGATCTATCGACTAGGTAGAATCACTGAAGAATGTAAACAATAAAAATGAGAGAGGGTAACCAAGTGCCTTAGGAACACCACGTAAGAGGATGCCCCTAAGACATTTTCTTCCATGCTATGCCCCCAAGGCACAACACAACAATAAAATAGAGGAGAGAAGAATAGAAGAATATAGAAACAAATAGAAGAATGGTCACAATAGAGGCAATCTCCTGGCATCCTTGACCTTACAAGAGTATCAAGGGTTAGCCAAAGAAACCTAAACAACACTTATCACAACACGGGGAACACAACATGACACAATATCATAGTACAGATCTAAGAAGATGCCAAGCTTGCGAGCATCTTATAAAGGTGTTCCATCAAGTGTGGCAAATTGTGTGAGAAGTTCATACCTGATTGATGCTTATTTTTGGAATGGTCATGCAGTGCTTGTTTCTCAAGTCCCTGTATGTTTAAAATCTTTTGTTGCTTACGAGGAGGGGAATCATTGCTATTTCCCGCCGATGGAAGTCGCCTTGTTATTTTCTGGTCCTTTTTTTTCTTGTTCCGAGTTACTTGATGACAGAGTCTTTTACAATGAAATGGGATACTTTCAATCGTTACAAGGTTTTCTTGTGTAATGTTATCCTATTGAGGTTGCTCAATTTGTGTATCTAGAGCATTCTAGTTATCTCCTGATCCTTGAAGGGATAATGGTGAGGGAACCTCAACATAGATAACTTTCCCTCATGGATGAGGTGAGTTATAAGTCATCTCCTTATCCACTTCTATCATGCCAATTATTTCATCATAGTCGAGGTAGTCATCTTCCCTCTCTATTATATTTTGTTCTACCATATTATTGTCACTATTCTTAGGAAAAGGATTTGTAAAGATCTACAAATTTTGATTCAGAGGGGCAATTGACTTATTTCCATTGTCATTCACACCACTTACCTGTATTATATTAGAATCGACGATGTATTAAATTTCATGTTTAAGACGCATACATCATTTGGTGTCATGTCCTACCGAGCAGTGATACTAACAAAAGGCATTGGCATCAAATGAAGGTCCTTGTATCTTGTTCCTATCAAATTGTTTATCAGGAAGAAACTTCAAAAGATTTTTTCTTACTACTTGATTCATAATTGATTGAAGATAGTTGGATAATGGAGTAAATTGTCTATGTTGTTATTTGAATTGAAAAGGTGTCCGTTTAGGATTATTGATAGCAGACACTTGTGATTGAAAATTATTCGAATGTTGCCCATTCATCTTGATGAAACTCTTGTTATTCCTCTTAAAGTTATTTTGAGATGTTCCAACTATGGATTGACCAACTTGAGCTGATGAGTTTTGATTCTCATATTGACTAGATAAAAGTTGGTAATCGTGACGAGTTGTGCATAGATGTTGAAAAGAGCTATACTTCATCAAGAGGATTTTTATCACAGATGTTAGGTTGTAAATTCGTAATGAATACCTTCTAAACATCCTCATCTATAATCAGATATTGTATCTATGTGAAGAGAGATTGATATTGATTAATAAACTCAATTAACTTTTCTTTCTGACCTTGTTTACAATGAACTAAATCAATCAATGAGATCGAAGGTCCAATATTTGCTTGGAAATGTTGCAAAAATTGATCAACAAGTTGTGAGAAAGAGTGTATTGAATTTAGAGGTAATGAGAAAAACCATTCCAAAGTGGTATATTTGAGGGATCGTGGAAACAGTTTTCCTAACAAGTCCTCTTCGAAAAAGAAATCACTACACATAGCTGTGAATGCTGCCACATGAGTATGAGGATCATCTTTACCACTGTACTTTTCAAAGCAAGAAGTCTCAAATATATCAGGCATTTGAGCTCTTAGGATTGTAAAAGATAAAGGACTACGAACACGGTATGTTGGTATATTAGGTTGAGAAGAAGCATTGGTCAAATTTGTCACTTTCTGCTGTAAGGAGTCATGCTTTGCAAGAGTTGGTTTAAAATGATAGATCATTGGGTGATGCGGTTTGTGGGTTAGAAGAATTAGAAGTTGTAGTCATGAAATTTAGAGGTGACTGGTTGTGAGTGGTAATGAAAGGTGCTTGAGAGCATTGTAAGTGAAAGGTGGTTGAGAATAGGTGGAATGGAGAGGTTGAGAATGATTGTACATATAGAAAGACACCTTAGGTGCTAGGTTTTGATAATTAAATCCCACAATGTTATAATTCTATGAATTAATGCCATTAGATACTCCCATGCTAGTGGTAGCATTACTACAAGCTTGTGCATTAGCAGTGAGAATTGATGATGTGAAAGTGGACATTCTGGTAGTCGGTATAGGTGCCGTTACTTGTGTATGATTCAATGATGACACATTGTTAATGATATTCACGCAGTTAGCCATTGACATATTGTTGTTATCCATTACATGGGCTATTCCACGGAGCATGTTAACACCATCCTGTCCTTCTTTTAATAGTTCTCTTAAACTATGAACAACAGGTACGACTTCTTCTGCTCTTTTTTTTTACAAATTCTTGAAAATCAGCTAGTTCATTATCAAGTTTGTTGATTTCATTATTAGGTACATGTGTTATTACATCAATTGTATCTCCAGGATCATGAATTATTTGCTCTTCTGTCATATTTAGGTTGTTGTTGTTTGGATAAGATATTGTTTCCCCCAGTGTAAAGCAGTGAGAGTGGATTTTCTGATGTTGGTACACCGTTGCTATTAGGAGCACTAGAACCCGTCAATCTACAACTTCTTCTCACTAAGGTGTATGTGTTAGGGTAGCGGGTTATAACACTCATGCACAATTTTATAACATACAATGCACTAATGAAAGAAGCAATTAATGATATTACTAAGATATGTATGTTGAAATACACAATGTGTAATTGTAAAAGGTGAAAGTTTCAAAGCTAGGATGCAAAAGTATGCAATATGATCCAACACAACACTTCAAAATCAGATTTGAATGAATGTTGAAAAGGAGTAGCAAAATTTAAAAATAAAATTTTGACTACAAACCCTAGTGTTTGCAAAGACTAGGTTATATGAAAAATGCAACTTTTTAAGCAAAATCCTAACAAATGAAACTTTTAAATGCAATGTTTGATATGAAGCAATGATAAATTACTGTAATAAGGATTAGATCTGATGCAAATATTAGAAAATTAAATCTTTTTTTATCATATGTAATACAGAATATGCAAAACTATGCCTTAATGCAAGCCTAAAATGCTTGTTTTTTCAAAAAGTTTCAAATGTATGCAAAATTTTCCAATGCAAGATGGTAAATATGATATGAATGAATGCAATGATTGATTATAGCACTTAGAAAGATGCAAAATGCTTGCTGTTCTAGGTTCACCAAAATGTTATGCATGAAAAGCGAGAAGATGGTGGATGGTGTAAAAGTATATCAAATCAAACCCTCCTTTCACAATAAGATTTGAGGACAAAAATTGAGCTGAGTCACTACAAATGAATGAGGAATCAACTACAATTTTATGTGCTTAGGAATGATATGGAAAGATAGATTAGATTGAGAGATTTGTCAAACCCTAGATCAAATAAGCCTCATATCCTAATTATAGTGCAATCAGGTACAGACAAATAGAATGCTACAGAAAATCATATAGGAAGATACTCAGGGATAATCAGAAACATACTAGAAGTTGAGTTTTTAGAAATGGAAACTTTGTGGATTATGAGGCAGGTGCCCAAGTCCAATAGGGTAGTTTTTCTATAGATCCAGAGCAGAGAGATGTGTCAGACTGTATCCAGCTCTTGAGTTCAGGGTCAAGCATGTCAAGAGGACTATGGGGTGAGTGCCCTAGTCCAGGAGGGAGGATTATTAGTAGATTTCTTCCAGATCCCGAATCCTTATCCTTTAAATTGCTTCTCTACACCTGTACTTTTCCAACTCCCGCACATGTAACTTGCAATCACAAAGGAAGGGGGTTGGGGGTTGTGGTGTTTACACTAGTAGAATTTTGGCAAATAAATGACTACGTGACTAAAAATTTTAGTCACGACAACTAAAAATGACTAAATTCTACTAATTTTTTGTAACACAACTATAAATGACTAATTTGATCATCGGGTAAAAAACACAACTAAATAATTAGTCACACAAATAAAAATTAGACAATATGATAGTAAAGTGGGTTATAGCATGCAAGTTGACCAAACCCAGCCACAACCTTGCCCTTTAGTATCTCTATCTCCTATGGTCCATACCTATTTTTGATCCCAACCTTTTTCCCAGCTTAGACAAAATGTTTGTTTCCTTAATTCTTAACTTGACCTAGTCCAAAATATGACCATTGCTTAGCTTAAGCAGACAAATTTTGAATTCAACTCCTATGATTGCTTATTATAAGACAAGCCCTAAGGCATCATTAGAAGATCTCCAACACGCCCACATGCATTCATTTGTATTTTATAAGAGCAGTAAAGAGTAATTAAGGAGCATCATCAGATTGGGGATACCTTTGTATCTAATTCCTTCTATTTCAACATCTCTTTTATCCTTCATTACATATTGTGAAAACAAAAACAACGAATTTGACAAAGGTGCAAAGTATATTTTCACACACAAGCATAGTAGGTTACTTAAAGGCATTCATAAATATTGCCTTGACAACCAATGCAGATTCAAAGAGTGTCGAAGGAGAAAACCTCTGAGGCAAATGATTGTGAAAAAGATAGGATTGCAGTCTTTCACAAAAAAAATTGTAATAGTGATTCTATCTAGTTGAGTTGTTCAATGACATCAATTCGATGAGATTTGGCTATTACAAACAAAATTTGATACCAGAGGTGTAACTACAAACACATCTCAGCTAGATCACATGTCATCCCTTGAAGGAGCTAAGTACCCTAATCCTCTTATTTCAATTATGCTATATTTTACTAACCATGTATTAGGTTTTTCTCATTTATGCTAGTTTACATTAGATTTATTTGATTATTTGTTTATATAGATTAAAATAAATTTAAAAGAGGTGTAACCTAAAAATTGTGTTTTTTAGAAAGGGTTGTAGCTCAATCGACGATGATGATGGTGTGTTATTTGATTACACCATCCTCTAAGTTTCAAATCCCCCATAGGTGCAGTTGGCCTAGGCTTGACCTATTGGGTGATTTTGACCAACTGGTTCCCCCCTACTCCTGACAGCTTAGTTGAAGAACAACTTTTGCTTTATGTATGCCCCATTAAAATATTGTAATCTTAAAGTGAAGATGCCAAAATCTATGTAATCTTTTTGTCTTCATTTAAAAAAAAGTTAGTATTGAAATTATTTGATTTATTTGTTTATAGAAAATCCACTAAAAAAATCTTCCTCATGTTTATACAAAATCATTTAAAACTTGAATGGTTTGTTTCTTAGGTATTAAAGACCCGCTTGGGAGTTTGATGAGAACACACACTCCAACCTCTACAAGAGGTAGACACACTCTCCTCTTATGCCAAAACAAAACCAAATATTGACATCCCACAATCCAATCAATCACATACAACTCTCTTTGTTCATTGATCATAGCATACAGATTGCTACAACAACTAACCAGTGCAATTAGTTTGATTTTTATTCAAAACAAAATTTCATAAATCTGCAAATGATAATTTACATTATTGGCTTTCAAAAGGCCTCTCCCACAAAAATAGAAACATTCCATTGTTCACTATGGAAGCAACATCTCTATAAATTTCCTCTTCCTCTCTAGCTGAGCCTATTCTTCCTTCTGGTGATCGACCCTTTCTACCTTATGCCTCTACATATTTAATATCATTTTCATGGTGGAATATGGACGGTTGAAACTACCAGCAGACATGGCACCTTTTGGTGTGCCAACTTTGGCATTTTAATAAATAATAAAACCTGCCTTCAAAAGAAACGTTACATTCCTCTTTGAGTGCCTTATCCCCAATGCTATGCAGCATTCACATTGAATAAAAATCTACATATAAATCATGAAGTGTAGCCTTAAATAAGGCACCACATTTCCCCCATGTAGGATTTTAAAGAGACTAAACTTTGGTGCATAAAGTCTCCTTTATTTTGAGCTCCTCTCCTTTCTTCAACACCTTAATAATTATTTTTTAAAATATGCTACTTTTTAAAACCTTTAAAATAATCAAAATAACCTTTTATCAATAATGAAAATTGCATTTAATTTCATGATGAATGTAATTCTAGATTGGTGCCGAAATTGCCTCTATGGATATTGTAATTTGACTAAATATTTTAAATCACAGGCTCTTGCTGCTAAAACAGACATATGCCAGTCAACATCAATCAGAACTTTACCTTGCAGAGCTAAGAAATGTCAATTGTGCAACTGTGACAGGCACCTAGGCTGAAAACCAACTTCAGCCATAACTTTTCACCAGAAGCTTGAAACCTCATTGAAATTGACAGGGATGAGCATCTTTTCATTCCTAAGACTTCCTCCAAAGAGTTTGGTCTCAACCATCATGAAACTCCAGATATTAATCATTTTCCAATTTGCCATTGACATAAGTCAGAAAACATTAATATCTTCAAAACTTGAATGTATTTTCTCATGAAAACTTCGCGTATAATTCCAAGATGGAATCAAGAATCTGCTCATCGAAGGATTTGCCATGAAACTTCACCAAACTCCTAGAACAATTTCTTTATGGAAACTGACTTCATGCACACTGAGACTGAATTCAATTAACACTACCAAAATTCTTCCCTGACTGTACCAAACACACATAGTGCCGAGAGAAGCCATTAGAACCCAACAAATCAAATAAAATTAAAAATTAAACTTGCAATTATTTTTGGTTGATGCCAGATTGCCCATTCACCCGGATGCTCTTGCATCAGACATGTCAGGTAAAAAGTTTGTGAGCATAGGCTCACAAAAGTGGAGTGGAGTGATAGAATCACCCTTTTAGGTTGTAAACAACCTACAATGAACTCCATCACTGTGTGATGTGCACAAAGTCATTTTTTCTTTCTCTTTTTCTAGCCCCATGCCGGAGCAAGCATCATCCTCCTTCCGCAACTCCATTCACCACTCCTCTCTCCTCTCGTGGATTCACATCCACTATATACTGTCCTCCTCTACTAAATACACTCTACTCTCCTCTCTCCTTCATGGGATTCAACCCACCACAAACCAACCACCTCAACCAAATTACACCTGTAGCATCCTTTACATGTTCTACAAGCAAACATATAACATCTACATACAAATTTGAAACTGCAACCATATGATCTTTCTCTTCATCTACTCTCACTAACTCCTTATGCAATTTCAAATCATTTCTTCCATCATTAAATTCAAAAGAATTAAAAATTACCTCTTCATTCTTTGCTATGCCAACATCATCCTTCACTGCAGTGTTCATCTTCTCACCTTCACTGGCTACAACATATCTCTCACTTTTACTCATTGCAATCTTCTCTAACCATTCTTCCTCTATCGCTGAAATTTGCCAACAAATCATCATCTTTGCCATGCTCTATGACTGCAACCTTTTCACATTCAATCGCTGCAATCACATCCTCCTCAGTTGCATCTTCAACCTCTTTATTTTCTCTACCCACCTCTTCATCTTCCACCACTGTTGCACACAACTTTTCATCTTGCTTGACCAACTCACCATGTTGCCATGTTGCCAATCTACTCAATCTTTTATCTAATCTATCACATATACCTACCAACATCTCAAGAGTCTTTCACTCTTGATACTACATCCAACCTTCCCATATCACGAGTCTCTTCCTCAACAATATCCCCATCTCATCTACTGCAATCTTACATCATCATCTTCTTACACTTTGCAAAACAAAATTCTCTCCATGGCTTCTTAGCTCTCACTTGCTCAAGACTCCTCTCTACCTGCAACAATCTCTCAAGCTTTTCACAACCGCCTTCTCTCCCACAGGTCCTGGTGGATCCTCTTCACGCTCAAGACCTCTGGCTCTGATACCATTTGATGAGAACACACACTCCAACCTCTACAAGAGGTAGACACTCTCCTCTTATGCCAAAACAAAACCAAATACTCACATCCCACAATCCAATCAATCACATACAACTCTCTTTGCTCATTGATCACAACATACAGATTGCTACAACAACTAACCAGTGCAATTAGTTTAATTTTTATTCAAAACAAAATTTCATAAATCTGCAAATGATAATTTACATTATTGGATTTCAAAAGGCCTCTCCCACAAAAATTGAAACATTCCATTGTTCACTATGGCAGCAACATCTCTATTTTTCATCTTCCTCTTTGGCCGAGCCTATTCTTCCTTCTGGCCATTGACCCTTTCTACCTTATGCCTCTGTAGATTTAATATCATTTTCATGGTGGAATATGGACGGTTGAAACTACCAACAGACATGGCACCTTTTGGTGTGCCAACTTTGGCATTTTAATAAATAATAAAACCTACCTTCAAAAGAAATGTTACATTCCTCTTTGAGAACCTTATCCCCAATGCTATGCAACATTCACATTGAATAAAAATCTGCATATAAATCATGAAGTGTAGGCTTAAATAAGGTACCACATTTTCCCCACGTAGGATTTTAAAGAGACTAAACTTTGGTGCATAAAGTCTCCTTTATTCTGATCTCCTCTCCTTTCTTCAGCACCTTAATAATTATTTTTTTAAATATGCCACTTTTTAAAACCTTCAAAATAATCAAAATAACGTTTTATCAATAATGAAAATTGCATTTAATTTCACGATGAATGTAATTCTGGATTGGTGCCACAATTTCCTCTATGGCTATTGTAATTTGACTAAATGTTTTAAATCATAGGCTCTTGCTGATGAAACAGACATATGCCAGTCAACATCAATCAGAACTTTAACTTGTAGAGCTAAGAAATGTCAATTGTGCAACTGTGACGAGCACCCAGGCTGAAAACTGACTTCGGTCATAACTTTTCATGAGAAGCTTGAAACCTCACCGAAATTGATAGGGATGAGCATCTTAGCATTACTAAGACTTCCTCCAAAGTGTTTGGTCTCAACCATCACAAAAATTGAGATATTAATCTTTTGCCAATTTGCCAGTATAAGTCAGAAAACATTAAAATCTTCAAAATTTGAATGTATTTTCTCACAAAACCTTCGTATATAATTCTAGGATGAAATCAAGAATTTTCCTATCGAAGGATTTGCCATGAAACTTCACCAAACTCCCAGAACAATTGTTTTACAGAAACTGACTACATGCACGCTGGGACTGAATTCAAGTAACACTGCCAAACTACCTCCCTGACTGTGCCAAACACACATAGTGCTGAGAAAAGCCATTAGAACCCAACAAACCAAATAAAATTGAAAATTAAACCTGCAATTGTTTTTGGTTGATGCCGTATTGCCCATTTGCCTGGATGCTCCTGCATCAGAGTTTAATAATTGGAAATATCAATTTAAAAACAAAAGGAAATCATTATTCGGTGCTAACTTTATTTTGAATATTTTAGGCGGGTGTATTGAAAAATAGAAGGTGGAGAGACAACACAACTTAGCCTTTGGGAAATGGATTGGCATGGTAACGGCCAAAAAGTTGGTATCATATTTTTCACTTTCTATCGTATAATGTCTGTGCTTAGCAATTTCAAATTTAGGCCATATGTGATTGAAATAGATAAGTACTGGCCACATGCAATTCATAAAAATTGGTTTCGGTTGTATAAGGTTTCGATAAATGGATATCGACTATTTTATGGTTCTTGCTAAATGGCTAAGGGAATATGCTATTTTTTTGATTCAAATCAAATCAATGGGTATGGGACATATGCGATGGAGATATATGGGTATGGAACTTATGTGATTTAGATAAATAATATTGTGATTTTGATTTTGTGATTGACATTAACAGGTGCATACCGTTTTGTGACTTGGATGTGGATATATGCCATATGTGATTCAGATTAATTGGTGTAAGCCATTATATGATTTGGATAAATGGGTATAGGTCACATGTGATGCATATTAATAGGTGTCTAGGCTATTTATGATTTGGATAAATGGGTATAGGGCCATTTTGTGATGCTTCAGATAAATGGGTATAGGTTATTTATTCTGGTTTTCTGTCTTTTTTAATATTGTTGCTTTCACAATATCTTATTGAAGGAATGACAAGAGAAGGATATAGAGCAGCAAAGGATTCAATTGAAGGATTCAGTTAGGTCAGGAGGCACTCTCAATGTTGTTTTCAAAGAGGGGAAGACATTGTTCAAGGTTGTTGTGTGTTTCACTTACTATCTATGTGCCCTATTTAAATGCTTATTTCCTTTCTATGATTAAACATTTAATACTGCTGCAAGTTTATTAATTTTTTTAGGGCAAGTTATTGAGTTTGTAGGTAAGAGCTAGCTTAGAAGAATCCGTCTTTAATGATCTCTAGGGTTATAAACCCAGTGATTATGGATCAAATACCAAAGGAAATGCAATGAATGAAACCATAGGAGGACCTTTGATCCTATCATATGTTTCAAACACAATGATGGAAATTAAACGAGACAATAAACATTCCTAGGGTGCCCAAATAACACATTTTCACCATTAAGCTTTTCAAACATTGTCCATATTTTATTCATGTATACTATAAACAAAGTTGAATTCCATGCAGTTAATGGCATGAATTGATACAAACATAAAAAACTATTTGTCTTGGAAAAAAATACAAGAAATTGTCATAGAACATAAAGGATTTAATTAGAAAGTCTATTTAGTTGAGTTGACTGTTTGCATACTAGGAAACAGACCCAGGGCCAAACCCTGTGGAGTTAGAGCCCCAGAGTGTTAAAAATCAAGGAGTTTGACCTGAAAATACACTCATTTAAAGTCATCAGAGGTATTAAGCTCCCTAAGTAAATAAAAATGAGCATTTAACCATAAAAAGTATTTAATTGGAAAGCTATGTAAAGTCATCATGATTTATAGGGATATTATCATACATTTACTCTGATAAAAAGGCAATCCATCTACAAGCAATAACTTGTACCCAACACTTTTTAAAGCCAACCTACAAGTTGGTAACATAAACAAATAGTCTTGAAAGTTTTGTCAAGCTACAACTCAAAAATCATTATTGGGACTAGTATAAGGAGATTGTTTCATATTGATAGAAATGCATTCTACTAAGTGCATATGCATATCCCTTAACACTTGGTCAGTCACTTATCCTCACTCTCTATATAGTTGGCATCACAAAATGACATAGTTGTTAAGCAATTTCATGCAGTTAAAGTAGAAAACATCATAATTTGTTAAAAACTAATTTCAGTTAATGGATAAAATATGTAATCTTATTGTTACTTGAATTGTTAATATAACACAAGAACCTAAAACATATAGCTGAAATTTGGCATGCTTCTTAAGGAACCTGATTGTGTCAACCCTTATTTTATCCACAAAAGAAGGAAACTTATCATAAAAATCTAATAAGAAATGCTTTAAGAATGTTGTATAGCATACAATATGATAGGCCCTATAAGGTCATTTTCATGATGGTTAAACCACATGCAGAGCAATTTTATCAAAGCACCACTACTAGAAAGAGAAATTTTAATCCTAAGAAAGCTTTGCTCTGATATGTGACCATAATTGGAGCTACTAAAACAAATAGCAGTGTCTCTAAAAATCTAAGTTAATGTTTGTGGTGGCATGCTTTGTGGAAGTTACATAAGTGTATAACATCTTCTCGCCTTGATAGCACATGAGCTAACTTTTGTAGATGAAACCTCCCCAAAAGGTAGAATTTATCAGGCTTGATGTGAAATCTAAGGCAGTTGATATGTATAGTTCCTGTGTACAATATCCTCCCACTTTAGATTAGTCTCCTAATCCAACTAATAATCTATTTCTAGGGATTATAACTAGAAATGAATCACATTTTTGTGTGGGGTTTCATTTAGTGGGGGCAATATTACTTAAGGCTTTTATGCCAAATGCCAACAATAGCTAATTAGAGATGAAGGATTAAAAATGGATATAGGGGTTCTTTTAGTGGAGGCCATATAAGTTTATAATTCAGGATGGGGCTATTAGAATGTCTATTATTGTTGATCTAATAGCCCCATCTTAAGTTATAATTATAAACTTATATGGCCTCCACTAAAAGAACTTGTATATCCATATTTTGCCTTTCATCTCTAGTTAGCTACTGTTGGAACTTGGCATAAAAGCCCCATAGAAACCAAGAATAGCCCCATCGTAAGTTATATCAATATTGTTGATCATATTACAATAACCATATTACTATTGTTAGATCAATAGTAATATAATGAAAACCAAGAATGCAATTAGATATTTTTTTATGGATAAATCACTTTGTTTACAATTCCACAAAGTTTCCTTATCAACAGAAGATGATTATAAAAGTATGTACTGCTGGGCCATCAAATATGTACCCCTCGAGGGTTTCTAGATTATCACATTACCTGTCTAGCATTGTAGTTGTAGAGCTCTTCATGGTAGTGTGCAACCTCTTGGGAGTTTATGTTATAAACATTTTGTAATACAATACTAATTTATTGCTAGATGAATGATTCTTGTATGATCCTTGACTGGTTTTCAAACAAAAGAGCAATAAGGATATTGTTGCACAGATTGCATATGCAACACTTACTGGAGATGTTACAATGGTAGTTGCTTACTCTCATTGTTGGGAATTAAGGTGTCTCAACCTTTGCAAATTCCTAATGTTGTATTTATTTATCCCATGTTGAGTTGGTATAGTCAGCACCTTGTGTATATGTAGCAGGGTAAATTTTGGTGACTTTGGCAGCCGCGGTTTCCCCCTTGAATAATTAAAGGGGTTTGGGGGCAGCGCCCCCAAGACAAGGTCAAGGGGTGTAGCCCCTTGCAGGGTCCAGGGGCAGCGCCTCTGGCGCGCTCCTTGTCGCGGTACAAGGAGGGGTCGAGGGGCAGCACCCTCGTGGGGGCTCGGGGGCAACGCCCCCGAAACCTCAAACAATTTTTAATTAATGACAAGTGTCGATGAGTATCTTTGCACAAGAGAAAGTCATCTTTGGGCGGTCAAGGGAGGTTATGACATGTAAGAGGAATATGATATTTTTAGTCAGTGTATGACGGATTCTATGACAGCTGTAAGGTGCGTAAGAGCATCTGTCGTAACCTATCTTGGGACCAGGTGCCCACTTCGGGATGGGATGTTGGACAAGTGTCCTTAGGCGTGGGTTTTGGGGCATGAGTCCAAGATGGACGCCCATCTCTAGAAGGTTCCATAGTTGCCTTGTAAACTCTATATAAACAGGTGCTTGGATGGGAGATAGATAAATTTGGTACAAGTACTGTTATGCTGTCGGAATATCTCCAGATTTGACATTCGAAGACTCCTAAAAGAGCATTGGCTCTGAAACTGTATTGTAATCTGTTATTGTTTACTGTAATACATTTGAGTTGTGTTTTGGAGTGTGGGGTTTTTCACCCGTAAGGGTTTTCCCCACGTATATCTTGTCTCTCTCTCTTCTGTCTTCTTTCTGGTTCTTGTGTTTTGCTGCAATATCTCATGTTAATGGTTTAACATTGCTGTAATAGTTAGGATAAAGTTGGATTTACATAGCCCTCTCCTCATTAGATTAGTGTAGGAAGTGTTTTCCGCACACCTAACTTCCTTTCAGTTGGTATCAGAGCTTGATCACCTTTGGTCCTAGTTGTAGGGTAGGGGTTTTTTGAGCTAATCTTAGGTTGAGTGGGAGTCTGTGTAGAGCATTCTGTATCTTATTGCAGCAAGGAGATGGCAAGCACATCAGGAAGGTTTGAATTAGAGAAGTTCAACGGCAGTAATTTTGAGTCGTGGAAGCTCAAGATGGAAGACATGTTAGTTGACCGAGACCTTTGGGAAAGTGTGAACCGAACTAAACCAGCTGCAATGTCACAAGTTGACTGGGATCTCAAGGATTGGAAGGCTAAGGGTCTCATAAGACTTAGTCTTGCTGATTCTGTGTTGTTAAATGTCCATGAGGAGGCTACTGCAACAATCCTTTGGAAGAAGTTGGGGGATGTGTATCAAGCTAAATCCCTTGTTAATAAACTTTTCTTGAGAAAGAAGTTGTATTCTCTTCGAATGGAGGACGGAGGATCTGTGGCTGAGCATATGAATGCCTTTAACATGCTGGTTGCACAATTGACATCTATCGGTGTAAAGATAGAGAAGGATCAGTGTATGACCCTACTTTGTTCTCTGCCGGACTCATGGGATCATCTTATCATGGAAATCGGAAGCACCACATCCACATTCAAAATGGAAGAAGTGGTTTCTTCACTGTTGTCTGAAGAGATGTGGAGAAAGTCTTTTGAGGTAGCCAAAGAAGCCCTTACAATTCATGGAAGACCCAAGGAGAAAGGGAAGAAGAAGGACAAGAAAGCTGAGAAGGGTAGATCCAAATCCTGTGGGAGATCCAAATCTCTTGGAAAGTCCAAGGCTCTTTGTTGGAACTATGGCAAGACCGGGCATTTCCGAAAGGAATGCAAAGAGGAGAAGAAGAAAAAGAAGAAAGCTCCTGATTCAGATTCTGACAAATCACAAGATGATGGTGATGCCTTCATCGCAGCCTTGGCAACCCATACATCTGATGATGTGTGGCTAATCGACTCTGGTGCATCATTCCACATGACCTCACATTGAGACTGGTTCACTAAGTATGAGGAGTTTGATGGTGGAAAGGTGTATCTGGGTGACGACTCTCATCTGAAGATCGTTGGTCGTGGAAAAGTCTCTATTCGATTCCCTGATGGTCGAGTGAAGGGGATCACTGGGGTTATGCACATCCCAGGCTTAGCACGGAACCTGCTTTCTGTAAGTATGTTGAATGATGCAGGTGTGTAGGTTGTTTTTTCAAAAGATGGATGCAAGATGACTAGAGGATCTATGGTGCTTGCTAAGGGTACTCGAAGAGGTACTCTGTTTTAGCTAGAAGCATGCATTGCACAATGCAATAGTTCTTCTGATTCAAGGAAGAGGGCAGCAGTCACTTCATCCCCACCATCTGAACGAGCAGTGAAGAAATCTGTTGTTTCTAGTCTTGATGGTTGTAATCGTGCATTGGAAGTTAAACTTCCCGCAGAAAAGATAATGTTATGGCATAAGAGATTTGGCCACATTGGTGAGAAGGGTCTGCGTACCCTGAAAAATAATAACCTCATTAAGGGGTTAGATGATTGTAATCTTGAGTTCAACTTTTGCGAACATTGCATTTATGGAAAACAAAATTGTGTTCAGTTTTACTCGAGTTCTCATAAGTCTTCTGGTGTGTTGGACCTTATTCATTCTGATGTGTTTGGTCCTGTTAATGTTCCTTCGTTATCAAAATCTATATAATTTTTATCTTTTATAGATGATTACAGTAGAAGGACATGGATTTATTTTCTCAGAAGCAAATCTGAAGTCTATAGCAAGTTTAAGGAGTTTAAAGCTTTTGCTGAAAATCAGACTGGTAAAAAGATTAAATGTTTGAGAACTGACAATGATGGTGAGTTCTGTTCTACAAAATTTGATAAGTACTGCAAGGAACTTGGGATTGAAAGACATAAGACAACTCCATATACACCACAGCAAAATGGAGTTGCAGAGAGGATGAATAGGACACTGATGGAGAAGGCTAGGAGTATGCTTAGTGGTGCTGTTCTAGAACAAAAGTTTTGGGCTGAAGCTATTGCCACTGCTTGCTATCTGGTAAACAGATCTCCTACATCAGCTCTTGTTGGAAAGACACCCATGGAGGTGTGGTCTAGTAGAAAGCCTTTAGTAAGGCATCTTCATGTTTTTGGTTGTGAGGCATATGCACATGTGCCTAAGGAGAAGCGGTCAAAGTTGGAGAACAAAGCTGTTAAGTGTATCTTCATCAGCTATTCTGTTGGTGTGAAAGGATACAAACTTTGGGACGCCGTGGCTAGAAAAGTGTTGTATAGAAGAAGTGTCATCTTCAAAGAGCTTACACCTTCTTCCACTGTTTTGCAGCCAGAAGAAAAAGAAAAGAAAGAGGATGTTGTTCAGTTTCCTCTCACCCCTGAGAAGACTAAACAGAAAGACAATGTTGGACCTGATGATGAGGAGAGCTCTAGCAGCTCTGAAAGCTTAGATGAAGAAGTTGAACCTCAACCTCAGCTCTTGAGGAGGTCTACATAGATAAGAAAGCAACCTGAAAGGTTTGGTTTTACATTGCTTGATTCTAGTTGTGCTTATGCTTTGCTTACTAACAGTGATGAACCTAGAACTGTATCAGAGACTTTGGATATGAAGGATGCAGGTTCCTGGAAGGAGGCCATGGAGGAAGAAATGGCTTCTTTGGATAAGAATTAAACTTGGGACTTGGTGCCTTTGCCTCCTGGATGGAAACCCGTTGGATGTAAATGGGTGTTCAAGAAGAAGATTGGTGCAGATGGCAGTATTGAGAAGTATAAGGCTAGATTGGTTGCGAAGGGGTATTCACAAGTGGAGGGTATAGATTATGGTGAGATCTTCTCTCCCGTTGCAAAGCTAACATCCATTCGATTCCTGTTGTCACTTGCATCAGCTTATGACTTGGAGGTAGAACAGATGGACGTGAAGACAACTTTCCTTCACGGTGACTTGGAGGAGGAAATCTACATGTCACAGCCAGAGCATTACATGGTAAAAGGTAAAGAAAATTTGGTTTGCAAACTTAAGAAGTCTTTGTATGGTTTGAAGCAATCCCCTAGGAGATGGTACTTGAAGTTTGATGCCTTTGTGTTGTCAATTGGATTTGTGAGATCGAAATCGGATCACTGTGTGTATTATAAATTTGATGGTGATCATATTCTCATTGTTGCACTATATGTTGATGATATGCTGCTCATTGGGAAGGGTAAGAATATGATTTCTAATTTTAAATCTCAGTTGTCAGCTTAGTTTGAAATGAAAGATTTAGGGGCAGCCAGGTACATTCTAGGAATGGAAATCAAAAGAGACAGAACCAATATAAAACTTTGGTTAAGTCAGAGTAAGTATGTTAAGACCATGTTGGACAGATTCAGCATGGGAGATTGTAGACCATTGTGTGTTCCCGTTTCCTTGGGGACAAAGTTGTCTATTGAGGATTGTCCAAAATCTCCTAGTGAGGTGGAGGACAAGAGTAGAGTACCTTATGCTAGTGCTGTTGGTAGTTTGATGTATGCTATGGTCTACACAAGACCAGACATTGCCCAAGCAGTGGGAGTCCTTAGTCGATTTATGGCTAATCCTGGACAGGTTCATTGGGATGTAGTTAAGCGAGTGTTTAGATATTTGAGGGGTACTTCCGAGTATTCCATTTGCTATCATGGTAATGTTTTAGGACCTCCGCATTCTATTGATATTTGTGGATTTGTGGATTCAGATTGGGCAGGTGACATTGACAGCAGGAGATCCACCAGTGCTTATGTTTTTACACTTTTTGGTGGTGCTATTAGTTGGATGAGTAAGTGACAACCTATTGTTGCTTTGTCCATGACAGAAGCTGAGTATATGGCAGCAACTCATGCTTGTAAGGAAGCCATTTGGCTTAAGAGATTGTGTTCAGATATTGGTGTTGATGCAGGTCAGATCATGATCAGTTGTGACAGTCAAAGTGCAATTTGCCTTGCGAAGAATCCAACTTTCCATGCTAGAACAAAGCACATTGATGTTCAGTTTCACTTCGTGCAAGACATGGTTGAGGATGGAAAGGTAAATTTGGAGAAGGTAGATACTTTGAAGAATGTTGCAGATGCATTGACGAAACCAGTGGGCATAGAGAAGTTTAGATGGTGTTCGGAGTCTATGGGCCTCTTGGCCCCTAGTAGTTAAATCTTGTCATTGCTTTTGTCCCTTGCAAGGTGTTCGACAAGTGGGAGAATGTTGGGAATTAAGGTGTCTCAACCTTTGCAAATTCCTAATGTTGTATTTATTTATCCCATGTTGAGTTGGCCTAGTCAGCACCTTGTGTATATGCAGTAGGGTAAATTTTGGTGACTTTGGCAGCCGCAGTTTCCCCCTTGAATAATTAACAGGGTTTTGGGGGTAGCGCCCCCAAGATAGGGTCAAAGGGTGTAGCCCCTTGCAGGGTCCAGGGGTAGTGCCCCTTGTGCGCTCCTTGTCGCGGTATAGGGAGGGGTCGAGGGGTAGCGCCCTCGTGAGGGCTCGGGGGCAACGCCCTCAAAACCTCAAATGATTTTTAATTAATGACAAGTGTCGGTGAGTATCTTTGCATGAAAGAAAGGCATCTTTGGGCAGTCAAGGGAGGTTATGACATGTAAGAGGAATATGATATTTTTATTCAGTGTATGACGGATTCTATGACAGCTGTAAGGTGCATAAGAGCATCTGTCGTAACCTATCTTGGGACCAGGCGCCCACTTCGGGATGGGATGTTGGACAAGTGTCCTTGGGCGTGGGTTTTGGGGCATGAGTCCAAGATGGATGCCCATCTCTAGAAGGTTCCATATTTACCTTGTAAACTCTATATAAACAGGTGCTTGGATGGGAGATAGATAACTTTGGTACAAGTACTGTTATGCTGTCAGAATATCTCCAAATTTGACATTCGAAGACTCCTGAAAGAGTATTGGCTCTGAAACTATATTGTAACCTGTTATTGTTTACTGTAATACATTTGAGTTGTGTTTTGGAGTGTGGGGTTTTTCACCTGTAAGGGTTTTCCCCACATATATCTTGTCTCTCTCTCTCTCTCTTCTATCTTCTCTCTGGTTCTTGTGTTTTGCTGCAATATCTCATGTTAATGGTTTAACATTACTGTAATAGTTAGGATAAAGTTGGATTTACATAGACCTCTCCTCATTAGATTAGTGTAGGAAGCATTTTTCGCACACCTAGCTTCCTTTCACTCATGAGCTGCCTCGATATGGCCTAGAAGTTGGCCTCACAAACTATGCTATGGGTGCATTCCAATAACCTTGTTCTCTAGTCATATTTGTTGATTGACATTGGTGTGTTAGCTAAAACAAAAATACTTTAACTCTTTTGTTGTATACCATTTTCAATGTTAACGATAATGATTCCTATTCTATAATTAAGGTCTACATCAAGTAGCACCATTATTGTATAATATCGTATTATATATTAGTTCATGAACTTGCAATAGGCATTGGGTGATTGAAGGATTGCGTTCTATTTGTAGTTCAAGTGCATATGTCTAATTAGTTCATAGGAAGCTTATACACAATTTTAACTTTCACTACTAGCTTTTTGTACAATTCTTTGTTGGAAACATATCTCCCTCTCAGTCTGTTGCAAATTTACAAGAAAGTATAAAGTTATTTTATAATGCTAAATATTAACTAAGTACACATTGGGTTTTTTGGTGAGGTGCACATTTGTATTTTTAGTGGCATTTTACATTGCTTTACACAATGCATTAATTGGAGTACAGGTGTAAACATGCTTGAATAAGTGGTTTTTGTGGGGTTGACACAAGGACTGATAAATGCATTTAAATGTGCAATTTTGTAAGCTAGGTATACTTTTTAAAAGTTTGCTCCACAACTTTTACTCAAATCGGAATGATACACTCATTTTTCCATCTTATAAACATATGTTCTCACTGCTCATTCACATCGGGTGCACTGAAATATACAAATTATCTTTGGACCTTGATATCTAATTTAAAAGAATATGCAATTTATCTTTGAACCTTAACATCTAATGCACTCAAATGTGTAATTTATCTTTAGTTCCTAGTTTGCTTGGGTGTACTTTTTGCTAGTCCACTCCACAAATTTTACTCAGTCATAGTGATGCTTATTTTCCCATCTTATAAACATCTATTTACACATGCTCATTCACATCTAATGCATTGGAATGTATAAATTACCTTTGGATCTTCACATATAGTGATTTGGACTATTCAAACTTTTGTGAACCTTAACATTGAATGCACTGGAATGTGTAATTTATCCTCCTATCCGTGCTTGCTGGACAATTTTATGCCTATTTGGCTTGTATTGCTTTACACAATTTGTTTACTGTTGGATTTTTTTCTAAATCTTTTGTTGCTACTGCTTGTTGATGCTGTAGTAAGCACTTAAACAATCTGTTCTTTCTATTTTTTTACAGTGGATATTTATGCATCTCTCATTTGCTTTTACATCATACTGTACTGGTCTCTTGTTAGCCCGTTGGGTGCTAAAGCAGTTGGAGATGGATGATGAATATGTTGGCAATGAGGAGGTGATACATGAGTTATTTGATGCATTTTCTTGTTAAATTTAAAATTGCAAGTCTAATAATAACATATGTGAAACACCTAGCTTCAAAATTAGAGATTCTATATTGGGTGCCATGTGAAGGAATTTTATTTGCATCTGGCATTAGTTCTTGAACCTTGTAATTTAACATTGGATGGTGAATATTAGTTGTTTGGCATCAATTTTTTGAATCTTTGTATTTTATTATTGGTTATCTAAGGGACTATGAAGGGGTTTATTTATATTATCCATCAACTATTGTACTCTTTGATTTGTCCATGAATCTTGTACCCTGGGGCTTTGATGCTAAGTTTTTTTGATAATTTTTTTAATGTAGGTTACTCAAATGCTCTTTTACAGGGGATGTTGTAGTGGGAGTCCCTTCTATAGTTGTATTTATAGTAGACTCCTTTCTATACTTGTATTTATAGTAGGACTCCCTTCTATACATCATAATTTCTTCCATTGCCCTATTTTTACATCATCTTTATTTTTTTTTCTTACTTCCCTAGTTGAACATTTTGTAGGGAATGTGCCATCCTCTTTATGTCAATTTAGGTAAATTCAATACTTTAATGAAAATGCTTGTTGTTATGATATTGTTGGTAGGACATTGAAGATGATTATAGTGTGGAGCCAGGTGACTCCAGGAGGCCATTCAGGGCCCTGTTGGATGTGGGTCTTGTCAGGACAACTATTGGAAACCAAGTTTTTGGAGCTCTCAAGGTTGGCTAGGTATTGATTTTTGTTACTTAGAATTACATCTCATAAATGTGAACTGGTTGCTACTCAATCAGGTATTCTGTTAATTGTTATTGAATTCAATTTAATTTAATTCTCTAACTACTACAGGATTAGAAGAAGAATCTATTCTTAGTGTGACATTCGATGCCTTGAAAACATCATATTGTGGTAAATCTTCATGTGTCTCAAGTGGACTCCTGATTCAAACCATTCAAGATAATAGTGAGAGGCCTCAAGAGCAAGTTAACAAGTCTATTGGCAATGGAGTACCCATTTCTATAATGAGAGAAGAAACATTGATAGACAAGTTAGAACATATTGAGAAATGTGAAGTTACACTATCAGAATATAATTCAGAGGTACCGAAGTAGGTATCTAAATTTGGTGACAGCTTAGTAAAAGGAGTAAAACTAGTTTCTCATGGAACTTCATCCACAGAGCTTCAAACTGATAGTGAAATTTCACCTACAAGTGCCAAGGAAATTAAATTGGTAAAAGAAAGCATAAGATATTCTACTCTAGTAGTGAAGTTTGCTACTACAATGAGTTTTAAGAAGGGTAATTTGAAATATGACAGTGTAGAAAGGCTGAACTCCATGCAAGCCAAAGCTATTAGTTCTCCTAGTACTGGTATCGAAGAGATTATAACATATCAGGAGAAGATGTTCGAAGGTCCCTTCAATGAAATGATATGCATTCAAGAACATAAAGTGTATCGAAGAGATTATACCATATTAGTAGAAGGTACTTTAAAGTGCCTTCGATGAAAACACTTCGCATGAAAGAATGTAAACATTATCGAGCAGATGACAATATATCGGGAGGACATGTTTTGAAGTCCCTTTGATGAGATGATTAACATTACAGGACATAAAAGATTATCAAAGAGAATGAATTATATCGGAAGGAGCTTGCGAAAGTCCCCCCGATCTAATAATACTATAGAGTTTGTCATGGCTCCTAATGTGTACACTGACAAAGGATTTTCAATGCCTACACCAAATAATAGAGAATCTATGCCAATGAATGAAAAGATTAACTTTTTAGAGGTGGATAGATTCTACTCAATCAAGATGTTATTATGAACTCTACTTTGAAAGGGTAGATTGATTGAAGTTGATGACAGTTGAAAAGATGGCAGAGAAACAATGATGCAGTTAAGAATGGTAGACCTTGTTAGACAGTTTCCAAGACTTAAGGATAGTCAAAGCTCAAAAATAAATAGGATGTCAAGTGCACTATCATAGGAATATGGTATGAAGCAGACACTGTGAGGTAAAAAAAAATCTAAGGACAATCATATGACTGTAAAAGAATAAGAGGACCTTTTCAAAAGGTAGTGATAGTTATTTGAGGCTGAGCATCACTTAAAGACCCATGGATGATAGGGTTATAGTGAGAGCCATAAGTAGAAGACACATGGATGTTTGAAATAATATAGTGAGAAGAGTGTGAAGAGATTGGATAGTTTCAATATAACCTAGAAACACAAAGTGAAGGTCCTGATCAAATGGCATCATGGAAATGACAGTGTTTCCAAAACAATTATGACCATGGTAGAAGCACTCCTCAAACTTGAGTGAATATGTTTGCAAATGAGGATGTATGACAATGAGGATTGAAATGACAATCTATGAAAGAGCTTCCAACTATGCATGAAGAAAAGCTACAAGTAACTGTCAAGGGGCAAAGATTCATGCAAAAGACAGTGATCATGCAAACATTAAAATATAATCTTAGAGTCAATGAGAAGAACTATGCAAAGGTTACAATCTTGTCAGTGTCTCAAGAGGCATTTAAAGGGGTAAGGAGATAGCCTTCTAGCATGCATTTGACAGTGACAAATCTCATGATAGTCAAGAGTCTTCATGTTAGATGCATGAGCACCTAGGACAGTACCATAGAGTTGGTACAAGTGAGCAGCAACAAGGTTGAGGGCTATCATGAGCTATCTGCCGAGACACATATATTTTGCAACAACAGTATCATAATGGGATGTTGATTTCTATATTAGAGGTGATGATATGATATGACAGTTGTTCATGATAGTGATGCGATAAGTGATAGGACCAATGATGGATTGTGTGAACTTGTAATAGTTTGGCAGATGACATAGAGTGCATACCTAGGTAATAGTAGTAGTGATGAACTATTTTCAAGGAATTTGGAAAGATACAATGATGTCAAAGGTAGTCAAGCATTCAATAGAGAGGTAGTGTTCTACGTTTCTGTGAGGTAGAGTACAAGTGAAAGCATGCTAGAATAATGAGCTAGGTAGTGGTAGTCATGAGGCATTGTTATTTTATAAAGGGAAAATGCATGACAATAGGTTGACAAGTGATTGGAAAAAATATATTTGTAGATTTCTATTAGGAAAGAGGCAAAAAGCTAGCCCACTGGCTTTTGTTTGATAAAAGTGAAAATGATGATCATGAAAAAGGTATCTTAACAAAATTGAGGCAGCAATGTAGAGGCCATTTTACTTCAAAGATAGGTAGGTTTTGATGCTGATGTCCGGATGCTAGAAGAAACATTCAATACTTTATAAGATTAGGTCATTCTTCAGGGCATTCAAGGGCAATCATAAAGGAGTAATGACCTAATGTAAGGATGGAAATAGTCCTACCAAATACGAGGATTCTGATATTGAGTTTGCAAAAGAAGTCATTAAAATGGAGAGAACAACTTGTGTTAAGAAGGCTACATCAAGGATAATCTTCTGACAATGGAAAACAAGATATACAAAATGGATTTGTACAAGATTAAGTGTTACATTTATCATGGTTTTCTCAGTGCAGTTTGGACAGTTAAAAGGAATGTAAATGATGAGTTTGATGCATATATTATTGTCTCCTTTGCCAGTGCCACTCTGGTTATTGGACAAAGTGTTTTTCTAATGGATGGGTTCAAAGAAAAATTAGTGATAATGGAATGAAAGGGATTGTGCATGAATCAAGGGGATACTTAGAGCAAGGATCAAGAGGCAGTGACCTTGTGAACAAATCTAATGATTGAGTATAGCCTTGTCAATAGTCTTTATGGATGTACTTGTGAGACTTCACTGTGATAGGACTATACCTAAGGACAGATTAATGATATAAGGATAGTCTTTTCCCAAGAAATAATAGTCACTATGCAAGGACTATTAGGTACGTTCAACATTGATGTTTCTAGGAGGAATTGATCTCTAGGAGCAATCAGAGTGCCTTTCTTTGTCAATTTAGGAGCTATATCAGACATTTATCCAATAAGTCAACATCAAATAAGTGACATAGCAAACCAATCCAGTAGGAATTCAATAGTGTTGTCAATGTCTAAAGAAAGGGGTGCATGACAAGGTAAGCACAATTCATAGTGAGTAAAAGAGAGCATGGGCAATGGGTAAGACAACTATGGAAAGAATGAGCATGGAATATATCTACAACATCATCATAAGTGTAGAGTTTTGATAACTCAAGACAAAAGTCATCTTCCTTTGGCTTATCAATCTATCGGTTGTGCACATATTCCAAAAAAGATGGAAATCTAGAAACTAGTAGCGCTCTTCATCCTCTTTTGAAATGAATCTTTGGTAACAAATAATATCTCCATCTTCAAGTTGGCTGCCATGGAAAGTAAGCTTGTTATCAATGTGTTCACACATAACATTTGGCTCAAACTTGATTTCCTCAAAAAGCTCAATTTCTTCATTTGGTGGAAACCCAACCAACTTATTTAACTTTGTTAAAATTTTAGTTGGCTTGCCTAAGGCCTTTGCAAATGATGTGCTAACATACCTAAGCTCTTCTTGTGAAGCCTAGATTCACCATCTGTAGTCTTTTGTGGATGCAAGATCACTATCTTTTTGAATTGCAACACCTTGATCCTAGATTGTCACAGTGACTTCCAGAGCATAAAAGGATAAGTGTTTTTGAGATCTTGATTGGCATAAAAGGATAAGTGTTTCAAGGTGAGAGTATAGACCAAACTTGTGTTGAGAAGTCCAACAAGGTAGAGAGTAGGAGCTTGAATGATAGTCCACAGTGGTTCTTGAAAAGACAAAGGATCAAAGGCAAAGGGTGAAGCTACCATGCTAGTATCAAGTAAAATTACCATCAAAGTGCATGATGTGAAAAGTGTTATTAATCAAAGTTTGCATGGACAGTCATGGGGGTAGTTTATGCATTATAGAGGACAGATTTCCATTGAAGTCTATTTCGTATACCTCAAAAAGCCTAAATTTCTTTACAAAGAGTACAATCCTATTAACTAGTGAACAGTGCTAAGAACTTATAGGATGGACTTTTATGAAGTTTGTACAGTCCAAGGACAATCTTGTGCTTCTTTGTACTTTACTTGGCATATATTGGTTGTGTTGGTAATGGCTTGTGATGTTAATTAAGTGGATAGTTTTTCTTTTCAAATGCTAAATTGGAGATGAATTCAGTGTCATGGTGTTGATAAGCACAATGATACAACCGTGAAGGATAAATGCATAAAATAGTTAGTTTGGTGACACTTATTACTAGTTTGAGTGTTAGTTAAGAGTCCATAGGGTTATGACTTGAGTTAAGGGAAGTTTCCAACCCATAAGATTGTAGTTATGGACAATTTTAAACCCTAAAATGAAGGCCTTTCTTCCTTGCACAACTAGAACTTCTAAAACCTCATGAAAGGATGATAAGGACAATAAGTTAAGATTTTCAAGAGGGAGTTTGAGCATTCATGAAAAAGGTTTAACAGTTTGGTAGTTCTATGAGCAGTCAAAGACATCATGAGAGCATCTAGAAGAGGATAAGAAAAATAATAAAGGCAAATATGGTGACAAGGACAATAGTTTGAGCTTCTTGGGGGCAATTTGAGGGTATCTAGGAGCTTCACAACCAGCTGGAGCACATTTTTACGAGCCAGGGGAGACCAAGTTAAGCAAGAAGACCTCTTGGGCATGTAAAATAGGTTTCATTATTTTTAAGCATGAGAACTTAGTCAATTTTAGTTCCTATATGCTCTCCCATGCTTGGGATGAGATATAGGACCCTTAGGCTTCACTTTTCAAGTAGTTCTTTCATGTTTTGGAGCTGTATAAGTAAAAAATAGAGCATTGTAACTTAGTTTTCTCAGTCACAGCACTAACAAACACATTTTTTAACACATTTTTCAAAGCAAAGACACATATTTAAGTCTTGTATTTGCTGTAAGAACACCTTTTCTCAATAAAATTTTAGTATTTTGCCTTCTTAATAACTATTTCATTATGTGCAAATGAATGATTGATTATATTTTTCTGTGTTTTATGTTTAAACCTCAAAAGCATTGTCTCATTTCTAACACTTTTAGGCAGAAATCCGTGAACAAAAACAATTAAATAAACTACCAAATGATGGCAATTAAAAATTAAAATGACTAAATTTACTACCAATTAATGGAAATCAGTCAATTGAAATGACTAAATATACTACTAATTGACGTCAATTAAATTAACTAAATATACTACCAATTGACAGAAATCAGTGAATAAATATGACTAAATAAATGACTAAATCAATTACTAAATTAACGACTAAATATAGTACCAAATTGATCAATCAAAACAACCAATAAATGACTAAAAATGGTTAAGTCATAAATTTGGTCACGTTATAAATGACCAGCAATAAACTACTAATGGTCACGTGACCAAGCTTAGTCATTTATATACAATTTTTAGTAGTTTTTTTTGTCATTTATTGCTATTTTTTTACTAGTGTTAGGAGCTTGCCTTGGTCAAGCCCTGGAAGGACATTCAAGTCTTCCAACATCGTTGTTAGATAGAGTGCATGCCCAAGGAGAGCATAGGCCAAATCCAATGATGAAATGAAATGATTGAAACTGATGCAGAGTAGGGAGCAAAATCACTAAACCAACTCAATCAATTCACCTCTAGAGTCTTAAATCATCAAACAATGGGCATTCCTTCATAACTGCCCCTTAAACCTAATAGCCCTTCAAAATAGGTTTTTCAAGCATAACTTTTAGATAAGGCCTCAAACCTAGAAACAAACCACTATTTCAAATACCCTTTATGGCTCTCTACAACATATCAAATTTGTGGATAGGGTTACTTTGAAACAAATCCCTCTAATTTTGACTACTACGCTGCAATTAGGTTAAATTAGGCCTCTTTTACAAAGCAACTTTATAATTTTCAAGTTTCAAACTTCCAAATTCCACTCTAGGGCTTTCCTCATATCATATGTGGTTTGAATATGCCAATTCCATCGTCTGGAACAATCTCCAATTCCCTATTTCACAAAACCCTATGTCTACCTACCTTCTTAAGCCTAATACATTGAGATATTATGCTAGGGCTTGATCAGACTCTGCCCTAACTCCATCCCCTGCATTTGCAAATTTTATCAACATAAAAAACATCCTAACTACTCCCATTCCACCAAATTTTAGAAGCTCTACTGGTGGAATGGACTCCTAATGCATGATTGTTCTCTCAAACCCTCAAAACTAGGTTTTCCTGATTGTTTTCAGAAAATTGCTTCAAACTCACTTCAAATTCAATGTGAAATGATGAAATCAAGGGCAAATGATAGTTAACTCACTCTAACATCAATTCCAATTCACATCAGATCATTTACAGATTGTACGGAGCTGTACAAGTTTCTGTAACAACAAAAACACAGTAAAAATGCAAAAAAAGTAGAGTATTTTTTATTATTTTGTCTCCAAAGTGTCTTTAGAACCTTCCTTGAACTTCACAAGACACATTTAAACCATTACAAGCATATTCTAATGGTTCCAAACTCCTTTTCAAATGACTAACTGTTCAACTTCCCTTTGAACACACAAAAAATGCAACTTTTGCTTGACTGTTCAACTTCCACAACTGACCCCACATGACCTAAAACAACTTAGAACATGACAACATGGTCTAAATAGACCTTATTACATCAAAAAGTGACTCAACATTATAAAAGACTCACATTTGACCATATTTAGAAAAAACATCTAGGTGCCCCTACACCATACACCCAGGGAGAACAAAATCTCAAGCCCCACTTCAAATCAAATCTTGAACTGTTGTACCATGCTTCTTAATATCTTCCTCTATCATCCAGGTGGCATCATCCATTGGAAGGCCTTGCCACTTCACTAGGTACTCATTGTACACCTTATGCCTTGTTCTTTTAGCTTCCTTTGTGTCTAAAATACATTCAAGCTTCAATGGTTGACTTGGTGGTAAATCCTTGACCCAATCTTCATCTGGAACTTTTGGTATACCTACATTCTCACCTGCAATAAAAAATCCTTTAAAAGGATATAGGTCAGAAAAATTGGAAATTGGAGAGATAGCTACTCCAGAAGGAAGTTCTATCTCATAGGCACTGGCTCCAAATTTGTGTACCACCCTACATGGTCCTGTCTTCTTCATCTGTAACTTTGAATACTTCCCCTTTGGTAGCCTTTCTTTCCTCAAATGAGCTAAGACCAAGTCCCCTACTTTGAAATGCACCTCTCTTCTTTTCAAGTTTGCATGTTGCTTGTATATATTGAAGGTTCTCTCTGACCTGCTGATGTATATCTTTCATTTCCATTGCAAACTCTTCTCCTTCATCACTCCTCTCCATAGCACTCAAATCTCTGAGTTCAAACACTCCCCTAGGCTTCAATCCATATACATGTTGCAAGTATGTGCCTAATCAGTGTTGTCATTGATGTCAACATATCCTTGTTGTCATTAGTGTCAACTATATCTTATTCTATTACTTTCTTAGAAGACTTGTATGTTGAGGATATTGAGAATATTAGCCTCTCCGAAAGAAACAAGTGAGTTATAGAGAAGTGCAGTACAGATAGTGAGTTGTATGCTGAAGATCAATCTGGTAAACTGCTCCGCATTTATTCCTGCTTGAAGATAGTAGTTTGCGGATTGGAAGTAAGTTAGAGGTATGTCTAATGATGCTACATTTTAGGTCTAAGCCATCCGCATGAAGATATGAGTGAATTGTGTTCACCAGAGTGAAATCCTCTTTTTCTATAAGTTCAGTGGAGACAGGAAGATAATATTTGGCTCCGTATTCCTTTGCAATAAAGTATTTTGCTCTGCAGTTCTAGAGGGAAGTCTGGGATGATGATATGTGCCTATAGTTGCAATGGTTCATGGTTTGGTGGTCTGCAAGCTATCTTTCTTTTATGACAGTTGAAGATAGTGAAATTCATGTGTTCTAGTGAGAAGATTCCTATGGATAAAGTGGTTAAGGTTCGTGCAGTTGCTCCTGATGATTATAGTGTGCTTGTGGATGTCTCCTAATCATGTTCCTATCTGGACTTTGGTCTGCATTAATAAATTGACATGGTGTGAAGATTGTTCCCAAATAATGTAGTGTGTAACTAGTCTTGGCCGACCTGGTTGATCCCAGTGATTGCGGAGATCTCTGGAAGATTGTGGAAGTGTGTTGTGGCATGGAAGATCGTGTTTGAGTCCCAGCTAAGGCATGGTATGATCTGCATTTCATTCCCTTTGCATGATATTGCAATAGGTTAGGACCTATTTTGTAATTGTTTGTAATACCGACCTTGGAGATTGTTCCAATGGTTGATGATTATGATGCCAACCTTGATGATCATTCCAAGGTCGATGTAGTGTATAAATACTTGTAGTTGAGTCGTGGAAAAGGTGTCCTTAAGTGGAAATGGAAAGATAATAACAAAGGTCCAAAAGGCAGAGCATAGAAGAGGCAGAGGAAAGAAGAGGAAGAGCAAATCAGAGTAGAGGAATTGTTATTCAAAATATAGAAAAGTGTTGATCGTGGCAGTAAGTCTGGCAGTAAGCCACCCGTAGGGTTTAACAACCCTCAAGGTTTAATAGCCCTTATTGTAATCATGCTAGGTTTAGGGTTGAGACAGTGAGCCTACTAGACCTAGTTGTTCTTCATGGCAGTAAGCCAGTATGTTTAGTGTTGGTAGGTGGTGACTGATCATGCAAGTATTGTACACTAGTTATGTATTCTCATCAGGGTTCAGGGGCATAGCCCCCAAAATTTTTTTCATAGGCCGACATAAGAAAACCCTATTTTTATAACTAATAAAAAAACTTGATAAAAGCAGCTAAGGGTTAGGGTTTCTATTGATTGTATTGTAGCATTTGCAGCGGTATTGAGTTGCAGGGATTGCTGGTTGTAATTGGTTTGATTTATTGGATAATAATATTGGACTCTGTGTTTTGGCGGATGTAGCCCAAGTTTGGGTGAACCACGTTAAAACTTGTCTCTTGTTGTTATTATTTCTATGTATTTCCATTCCTATGTTTAATCTTTATTTGCATTTAATTGATATCTTCTGCTGGCTAACCCTAACAAGTGGTATCAGAGTGGATTGTGTTCAATCATCGTCTGCAAGAAGATCTCACGGTTGAGTGGGAGCAATAGTAGATGAGGGTAAATTGAAGGTCGATAAATTTAATGGGTAGAACTATCAGTTATGGAAGATGCAAACGGAGGATTACCTCTATCAGAAGGATTTATGAAGGCCATTGGAAGGAGTATCCAAGAAACTGACAGGAATGATAGATGAGGATTAGGAACTTCTAGACAGAAAGGCACTGGGAACCATTTGGTTGTGCCTGGCACCATCTGTGGCATTCAATATAACAGAAGTGAAGACAACAAGTGAACTAATGAAAGCTTTGGCTAAATTGTATGAAAAACCCTTAGCCTCAAAAAGGTATTTCTCATGAAGCATTTGTTTAATCTAA
Source organism: Cunninghamia lanceolata (assembly GCA_027924645.1). Classification (NCBI taxonomy): domain Eukaryota; kingdom Viridiplantae; phylum Streptophyta; class Pinopsida; order Cupressales; family Cupressaceae; genus Cunninghamia; species Cunninghamia lanceolata. The sequence goes on from BSBN01000609.1 coordinate 2,688,374, forward strand.
AAATGGTTGAAGGTGGATCTGTGACAGATCATTTAAATGAGTTTAATACAATTGTCAGTCAGTTAACTTCTATAAAAGTGAAATTTGATGAAGAGGTGAGGGCTCTCTTGGTTTTGCCAGAAAGCTGGAATAGCTTGGTAATGGCTGTAAGTAACTCTGTCTCTGGTTCAAACATTTTGAAATTTGATGATGTTGTTGGTGTTATCCTTAGCGAGGAAATGCGATGGAAAAACTCAGGAGGGTCCACATCAGGTAGTGTTTTGAATGCAGAAAGTAGGGGTAGATCAAAGGAGAGAGGAAAAGGTTCTGGAGGTCATGGGAAGTCACAAGGAAAATCAAAGGATAAGAGGTCCCAAACCAGAGGACAAAATGTTGATAACTGAGAGGGGGGTGAATTAGTTATCTTAATTACTTTAACTTTCTGATCTTCTTTAGTAATTAGTACAACATCAAATCATATAAGTAAACATACCCATGAAAACAAAATAACATCAATACACATGACACAAGGATTTTGACGTGGAAAACCCTGTTAAGGAAAAAACCATGGGGTGATTAACCCAAGATTGTATTCTCTGTTAAAAGAATAAGATTGTACAAAATGGCACTTACCAATTAGGGCTCACTACCTGAGCACATTGCTCACAAGAGGCTCAGAGCCTACAAGAGACTCACTGTCTACAAGTTATAAAGAGTGTAACAAGATACTTGAACTGATGAGAAGCATCCACATATGCTGGAGTTTAGTTCCGGTTAAGCTTAGTACACTGATCTACTGCACTTCTTTCTTCCTCTTCTTTGGTACTGCTGTCCTATCACATACCGGACCTACCTTACTGTTTTCACACTACTCTTCTACTTTTCTTCACACTTTATGTGCACACACACACACCTTCATATCCAAAACCATCTAGTATATATATCCGCACTAATGATTTCAACACCTTTCTAGTCGGCATCTGGAATAGTTAATATTTTCCCAAACTCTGATCTGTCGGCTGAATCCTTACTTATCAAGTGATGTGTATCAAAGAGATGCTTATAGAAGTCATCAATCATGTCATCCAATAATGAATGATACCTCAAGGAACTTGATCACCATCAATAACTCATCCGGATTAAGGTCTGATGTTCTGCCAGTCAGTTCTTCCTCTGTCAGCTCTGCCAAACAGGAACCCAACACTTAGGAATTCATATCTTTTCACTCTTACATCTTCGGAGGCTCAATCTCTAAAATATATTAGTCAAGGTACTCCACTTGACTTCCCCAAGTCCGCACTTTATTGAGATACTTCCTGAGAGATCCGGACCTGACTGTCGGACCTTGCTACATACTCCGTTCTTGCTTATCGGACCAAGATACACTTTAGTCTGTCTTCCAGTATGGTCATATCATGTCCTGTGGATGTGAGGGATGGACTTTTTTGCCATCAATGACAATACTCATGAAGCCACATAGTGTCTCTTACCAACAATCTCCCCCTTTGGCATTGATGGCAACACTTAGTGAAAAATGACTAAATGATGCTCTGTTCTTGTGTACACTTTTTCGGAGCTCCCCCTTAGCTATATCCCTCATTTTTCACTACTTCTCACCCCCTTTTACATCATTGGCAAAGGGTAGGATCCGTATACCAAAAAAAATCCTAAAATCCAACTATACTTAACTGCATAGGAGTATATACATATTATACTTACATATATTGAAGAATGTCTGCAAAAGTTGTCTTCAACTGGACAAATTCTATTGCCCAACTCTGCTTCATTCTATCCAGGATTGAGATGTGACCACTGAATAGAAATGCAAAAGCATCTGCCCTCTTCAGATCTGTCGGATCATTGGTCCGAGCTGTGGTCTGAGCATCAGTTAGAGCCTCATGCATGGCCTCTAACTTAGGGATAATTATCCCTCTAAGTTCACTTAACGTGTTTATTCTATTTTTCTTCTCCTTTTCAAGCTTCTTTATTTCATTTAAGACTACAATAGTCTGACACTCTTGTTTTATTATGGAGGAGGTGAGAGAATAAAATTTTTGAGATATACTTGACATTTTATCCTCTTGCTCTTTCATTTTCTTCTCAATATCCTTTGTTACTTGGACTAGGATAGACAAAATCTATACATTTCTCTGCCATCTTTGAGAGCATTTTCTAATCTCTTTATCCCAATATCCATAACTCTCCTATCATTTATTATTAATCCTTGTACTTCAGAGAATCTCTTTTCCAAAAACTCCTTCAGGACCTTTTATTCTACTGACTTCTCTAAGGAATCAAAATGCATATGAATAGAATTTACAAGAGACTTTAGATTACCAAATGTGGAGGCCGAAGGATCCTTTTGGAAGGATGGCATGATCTTCTCCAATACACCGAATGCAGCTTCTATGAGCTCACAATCTTCCATGTGAGACTTCAGGAGTTTTTCTTTTGCCTTTGCTTGAGTAAAGGATGCTAGCTTCATGGTTTGAACTAGGGAGAGGGAATTGTTAGGTCTCAAAAATGCAAGTTACTAATCCTAAGAGGATGCCAGGCTCTATATTTGGATTTGTAACGTTTTTGAACTAACTTGACGAAATCAACCTTCAAGGTTTGATGATTTCCTACACTTTAGGTCCTGCTACACCTAGGTGGGTGAACCTTAAAATATTAAAGCAGTCTGAGTGTGGATGAATGGACTAACTAGGTCTATCTACAATGGCATAGGATGTATGATAGATGACAAAGCTGACTAATTAATTCTATATGTAATGTTTAATAAGTGATTGGCAGAAATTGTATAAGCAATATCAAAAGGTTTTAATTAATGAGTTGAGTGAGACCAGTGCCTTGTTGGGTAACAGAGTCAATTTGAAGGACTGAGAACAGTAGTTTCTAAATGGTAATAATTCTAGATATTTGGCACAGTTCTGGTTTATAGCTTGTATAAACGTGCAAATAAATGACTGACAGACTCTTCTTGATAATCCAACCAAATAAAATCAGAGATCTTATAATTCACCAGAAGGTACTTTAATCCTTACTTGAAGGAGCCAAATGAAATGAAAAGACAAGATTACAGATAATATTTTACTGGAGACAGTGTGTCAATCCTAATTATATGGCTCTACTTAGTAATCCCAACTTACTACTTCCAGGTTACTGTGAATAAATCAGAAGGGTTTAATTCCTTAGGATGGATACCAACCGAATTGATCACACAGATACAGCGAATGTGTATTGACAGATTAAATATATACTTGATAGTTTAATCTGAATAACAGGGAAATGCAGAAATGGAGACAGCCACACAATTGAATAATTTCAACAAATAACTGATACCCAAATGGAAATACTGAATCAGAGAACTTCAAATTTCTTCTTTAAAATAAAATATGCAACATGATCATTCTGGAATATTATGTATATGTATATCTAAATATCTTCTACTGCTGATGATTTTTCAGCATAGATTGTTTGAACTTATATAGATATCTTCAAGAAGAGATACAACTCTTCAATAAGTCTCTTGGGATTTTAACAAACAATAATTACATAATCTTAACTAGGCTCTGTTTAGCCATAAATAGACTTTTGTTAGATGATCCAAGTACTCCTGCGCACGGTGAGAATCAGTAAGCTCGACTGCACTCCTGGTGATTATATCGAGGGTGACCATTTCCTCCAGTTGCTTGCAAACTTCTGTAGATACAGAGGCTTTATCTTTTAGAGCTCCTGTGGCTTTGTGCAATATAACTTGACAATCAACAGTCCACTCTTCTTTGCTCTTTACCTCCCCATTATCTTTGAATATCTTGGGCACCCCTGCGTCTGATGCATCAGTCCCTTCCTTAGCATCAGCTTTGAGTTTAACATAATAATTCTGGTGCCTTTTGAGTAATGCTCTTGCATCAGAGACATCTGTGCTATCAGGGGTACCTCTGTTTTGCAACTCGGTCACCTTTTCTTGTATCCTCTGATCAAGCCTCTCATGTTCTTTGACTGCTTTATGATTTTCCGAGTAGTTATCCCAAAACTGGTTTAACCACCGTACCATGTTTGCATACCTGCTCTGCAGTATTGTAACAAATGCATCTATTTGAATTTGTTTGGCTTGATCATGGGATATCTCTTGACTACTTTGTGAGCTTTCACCTTGAGTTATTCTCTTCGTAGATTGCCCAAAGGTGCTCTTAACAGCATCCTTCAAGTAGTCATTCTCCTTTGTTAATCTTTCACAATTCAGCTTATAGGCATCTCTTTCCTTGATTAACATCTGAGCTTGTGCTTTATTCAATTTTGCAACATTGATACCAATGTCTGCAGTAATTATGGGGTCAGTCTCACCTGCTCTAAAAGTCATAACATGGCCAAAAGTTTTCTCAGTGTCTATTATGGCCGTCTTCTTATGGGGAGGATACAATGCCCATATCATTAAAGAATTTTCATCATTATTGTATCTTGTTCCCATATAGACTTCATTAACTCCTTCTGGAGTAAGCTTATACTTATCATCAGCATTATTCAAAAAACTATCAAAAACCAGAGCAGAATTTAAATCTAAGCCGGGAAAAATCATAACCCCTGCATCTTTAAGCAGCTGTCTGCCTCTGCTTGGTGTCATGTCCTGCATTTCCTTGTCCACTGTCTCCTTTAACATCTCTAATAACTGTTTTTCATTGTCAGCAGAAACATTATCTACTGACTCTCTAATTTCCTTTCCCTTGTATTTATACAGGAATGATTTAAATTCCTTTGAATGAATGAATGTATCATCTGACACAAAAGAATCATAAGCTTTTTGGCGTGGATCTTCATCAGCAGATCCCTCCTCATCATGTATCACAACTGGAGGCTGATATTGTAGCATTTTTCTTTTAGACATTTCTGTTGTCTTATCTTGTGGCTGTTCAGTCAATTCTTCCTCTTCAGAGGATACCACTTCAACTTCTGCCAACTGCTTTTTCTTTTCATTCAAATCTCTGTTATATTTCTCCACCACCAAATCGACTTCAGCCTCTTCCAAATTTCTAATGACATCATCATGTGGATAATGTATGTGCATGTATCCACTGAGATTTTGTTTTCTTCTTGCATAGTCAATGAAACCCTCAGGGTCAAACCCTTTCCTCACCTCAGCAGTCACCATGTTATAATGCATTAGTTTATCCAAAATGAGATTGTACCCTTCTTTTGAAACCACAGTAAAATCTCCAAAACACAGAGTACTAGGCATGAATGATTGTTTATCATGCGAACTTAGATGCATGACATTGGAACAATGCATTTGCCTAATTATTTCCAGATATGCAATCCTGTCAGGGACAGTTTTAGGCAATATAAAGGGAGCATCCTCAAAACCATACACTCTGATCATAGTAGCGTCCTCAAAACAATACCAGTCTCCCCAATTATGAGTGACAGCAGGGGGGCCACCAAAATCTTTTGGCCTGAGGAATCTTTTTATTTCATCTGAAATTGAATATTCACAGGGATGGTTGAAATACCTATACAGCACTTTAACACAATGCTCCTCAAATTGAGCATAGCTGGAGTTAGCATACCTGCTATCCCAGATTCTGGTCCACATTTGTACAGGTATCTTCTCCCCTTTCTTACCTGCAGCAACAACTTGAAGCTCATTTGGCCACAATCCTACTTCCTGGCCGTAGTATAAGACCATATGCATGAGCATCGAGTAATGCTCAAAAGAGCATGCTGGAGCATTGTTTTTCATTGCAGATAGACCAGAGTCTATTCTAGTAGCAACATAGGAGGCATAATCAAACTGTCTGGCATTGTGACATTGAATATCAGAGGTTATGACCATTAGAGGAATAGCCATGAACTCAGGGACCTCTGAGCCAAGGACTTGGCCTACAGAATAGTAAGTATATTGAATGTATGGTTCAAAAATGGATACATGAAAGGGAGGGCCATCATTCTCAGTCAAGGGTATCACTTCTCCTTCAATCCTGGGTCTATGAATGGGTAACCTCCATCCATTGTAGGTTGTATCCATTCTCCAGTATTCTTTATCCAAATCTTCATAAACAACAGGGACAGTGCACAAATCATCCAAATCATACACCTCACAAATAGCATTTTTTGATAGGTGTATAATTGGTTCTCCCTGAGGGTTGCAGATAGCTTTCAGGCCTGAATTGTAATGCCTGGCTAATAGTTGCAGGAGTTCTACATTCAAGAATACATTAGGTACAACCAATTTGCCTAAATTCATGTGCCATGGGTTTGACACAGGGGCATTTCTAAATCTTCTGTTGTAATGAAACCTGAAGAGTTCATATCCCCTAATTGGGGTCCAAATATCTCCCAGGCGCTTATGTTTGTCTTCTAATTTTTCTACTTCTGCCCTGAGTTGGGCAGACCTTCTGGCCTTGGGAGCTGACCCAGGCAACTGATCAATCAAGTCCTGATTTAGTTTCCTGTCTTTCACTTTTTCTTCAGGGGTTTGATCAGTTTTTTGCTTCTTTGGTTTACTGGTTTCTCCTTGTGATTTTCTTCCTTTTCCTTTCCCCGAAGTTTCCATTTTTTTTGAAAAATTTGGCAGGAAATTCAAATACAGGTAATATAGTGGTTTGTGTATGTGTACCTGTCGCTCGATGACTGGAATTGGAAGCCTTTGCTTTTGCCCTGAGAATTCTTCTGTATTCTGCTCTCGGACGGTTTTTTGCAATTATAATGATCGTATGAACTTTGTAGCCGTTTTGTATTAATTATCTGATCAATTCAATGTTCATCGCTGTGAAGTGTCACATCGCCATAACTCTTCCTATCGGCGTGCTTTTTGAAATGTCTGGACGACCTCAACCCTTTTTTATGGCGCGGACGGTCAATCGGCGTGACCCCTCAATTGTATCCCCGATGCCATGTAGTATCATATTTCAAGTGGGTGTGACCATCGGCATGATTTCCTTCATCGCCAAGGGTTTTAGATCTCTCCGCGATATGGCAAGTCCCACCGATATACTTTGCTTATCGGGAAGATTGAGACCATCGGGATACTAAAATTATGTCTCCCCGATCTTTATTGTCTTACCGATAGTCTGTTTGTGTATGAACTTTTATCTTTATCGGAATGACATTCTCTATCGGGATAGCTTTCTCAAGATACCCCGATCGAAATCATCTCCCCGATGCCCTTTATCACATCCTTCATCGAGCAAAGCTTAGTAAAGTGTCACCGATATCTTTTGATCGCCGTGACTTATGAATCGGCAAGACTTGCTTCTTTTGTTCCGATATGTCAAGCTATCCCGATGAAGATGCATCGCTGTGAGTCTTGCCGATAACTTTCTTATCGCCAGGACTTTTGATCGTCGGAGACTTACTTGTTTTCTATTCCGATGGTTCATTTCTCACCGATGACTATTGCTCTGTTACCCTCGCGTGCTGTTCGGTGAAACTCTTGCCGAAAGTGTTTCATCGGTATGATATATACCGTCGGGGCAACTTCTAAAAGATCATCCGATAGATATTTGTCATACCGATCGGCATGACCACTTGCCTTTCTTGCCGATGTAAAGTCATCGGTGTTGCTTACTCCATCGGTGAGCTCCATGATTCTTCTTCCGATCTCTATTTTCACGCCGATGGTTGTTTTCAAACAATTCCTTGTGTATCGGTGTAAGCCACACGACCTTATGCCGATGGATTGATTTTGATGTTTTTTGACACTGTTCATCCCTAGACATTTTATGAGATACAAAAATTTTATATTGTGGTCCTTTTGGGATATTCCTTTAGGGTTTATTCAAATATGATGGAATAAGGGAATAGTAAAATTTTGAAAATTTTACTGTGCTAACAGTGGCTCTGTCTGGGATGAATACTCCCTATGAGTATACAAGGATCCAAATCTCCTGGGGAAGTAGACCACATCTTTTATTATTTTGGGGTGAGGTTTTATGGAACTGGAAAAAGGAAAGGAACAAATGATAGGGAGCGGGAATGATTCCTAGACTACTGTGCATGGAATAAAATATTTTTGAGATTTATTTGAATGTTGTCCATGCACTGGCAACACTCAATTCTCTTTGTACATGTTTATGAAAAGAACTGCTTCAAGTATTGCCCATGTACTGGCAATTCCTGCTCCTCTCCTGACATATTCTGTACATAGTAAGAATCATCACCTCCCTTGCCAGTGATAACAAAAGGACCCAACCACAGGGCTTCAAATTTTCCATGTTTTCCTTTGTCTTGGCATCTTGCATTCCACATTAGTACCAGATCATTAATTTCAAACTTTCTTTCTTTGGCCTTTTTGTCAAAGAGATATTTTACCTGTGATTGTAATTTAATATTCTGTTTCTGAGCCATTCTTCTTGTTTCATCAAGCTCTGCCAATTGTTCCAACCTTTCCTCCATTGGTTCAGGGATATTCAGGTCTTCCTGGAGAATGAATTTGTATATTGGTATAAGATTTTCTAATGGTAATCTTGCTTGGGTTCCATATACCAATTCATAAGGGGATCTCCCAATTGCCCTTTTTATAGTAATCCTGTCAGCCCATACTGCCATTCTTAATTTTGAATCCCAAGCCTTCTTATTTCTATCCAACATTCTTTTTATGATTTTCAACAGACTCTTATTACTTGATTCAGCTTGTCCATTGGCCTGTGGATGGTAAGGAGCAGCATAAGAAACAGTGATACCATATGTGCTGCAAAAACCTTTGAATTCATCAGATCTAAAGCACATCCCATTATCAGTAATCAGTCTTACAGGAGTACCAAATCTGCATATAATGTTATCCATTAGAAAATTTATCACAACTTTACTAGTAGCCTGTCTGGTTGGGATTGCTTCCACCCATTTTGTAAAGTAATCAGTAGCTACTAAAATCCATCGGTGCCCCCCACTTGATTTCTCTGAAATTTCACCTATAAAATCAATACCCCACTGATAAAATGGAGCCTCAACTTGCATAGGTTTTAAAGGTAGTGCTCCATGATACTTTAACTTCCCTGAGAACTTTTGGCATGCTTCACATTTTCTAGTGTACTGGTATGAATCGTTAAAGACTTTAGGCCAATAGTATCCTGCCCTCAAAATTTTGTGGGCTGTAGTTTTTGCTGAGAAATGTCCTCCGCACATGCCTTCATGCAATTCCTTCATAATATGTTTTGATTGATATTCATCCAAACATAATAGTAGAACCCCATCTCTATTTTTCCAATAGAGATCTCCACCAATGAGTACATATTTTGAAGCTTGTAGTTTGAGTGTCCTTCTTTTGTTATCATCATATCCTTCAGGACTCTTCATATGTGTTAGATAATATACTATATCAGTATACCATGGAGTATGTTCAATACTGGTACTTGCATCAATATTACATATATGGGAAGCTTCTAGATTATTTTCAGTCATCAATTTGGCAAGACCCTGTCCTCTTACTAATTTAGTGATTTGGATTTCAATGTTGAATTCCTGAATCCTATTGATCCACCTACATCTCCTACCCGTGACCTCAGTTTGAATCAGTACATCCTTGACTGCAGCATTAGGAACATATGCTATGATTTTAGCCCCTACCAAATATGGTCTAAAGTTTTTTACTGCTTTTACCAATGCATATGCCTGTTTTTCAATAATATCATACTTCAACTCTGCATTCTGAAGGGACTTGCTAAAGAAAGAGATTGGCTGTTCATATCCATCATTGTTTTTCTGCAACAACACTGCTGCCACTGTATGATAGGAAGCAAATGAAAAAAGTTGGAAAGGTTTGCCGAAATCAAGGGATATTAAGACTGGAGCTTGTTTGATGGCCTCCTTAATGTTACCAAATGCTTCCATTGCTTCTGTTGTCCATTTCATATCTGAGTTCTTCTTCAGCATTCTTGATATAGGACAAACAATCTCTGCGAAATTTGGTATAAATCTTCTGACAAAATTTATCTGACCAAAAAATGATTGTATAGCTTTTACATTTTTTGGAATAGGGACCTGATCAATTGCCTCCACCCTTTCAGGATCTATTTTAACTCCTTCCTTCGAGACTATATGGCCAAGCAATTTTCCTTCTGTTACTGCAAATTGGCATTTTTTAGGGTTCAATGATATTCCATATTCTAGGGCTTTGACAAATATCTGTTCTAGATGTGTGCAATGATCTTCAGCCTTTTTTGAATATGCTGTTAAATCGTCTTGATAGACTATCATAATCTTATTGATCAATTCAGCAAAAGCTACATCCATCGCTCTTTGAAATGTTGCCCCAGCATTAGTTAATCCAAATGGCATTCTCAAATATACATATGTTCCCCACGGAGTGGTGAATGCGGTCTTGAATTGTTCAGACTCCTTAACCTTTACCTGATTGTAGCCGGAGAAACCATCCATCATGGATAGTAATTCACATCCAGTAACTTTCTGTAATATCGCCTCCATATTGGGAAGAGGATAATTATCTTTGAGAGAAGATTTATTCAGGTTTCTGAAATCCACACACAGTCTAATGTCACCATTCTTTTTCCTGACAGGTACTAAGTTTGAGACCCAGGAAGAATGTCTAATAGGCTTGATTATAGCTCCATCCCTTAACTTTGTAAGTTCCTCCAGCATTTTCGGAGCCAATGTAGGATTAATCGGCCTTTGTTTCTGTCTGAATGGTTTTGCATCTGGTTTGAGTGGTATCTCATGTTGAAATAGATCCTCTCTATATGCCTTTAAGTCATCATATGACCAAGCAAACACATGCCTATACTTCCTAAGTAGATTGATAATTCTACTTCTGATTTTCTGGTCAAGATTCCTCCCAATATATACATTTTTTGGGGTTGTCTGAGTCCCCAAGTTCACTTCCTCAAGATTCTCAGGTATCACTGGTGTTTCTTTCTTCTTGTATCTATCATGCCCATCAAATGCTTTTTCTAATGCAATAAGCCCTTTGGGTATCTTATTTGTCTTCAGTTGAACTACTTCTTGACCAAATAGGGTTTCTTTCCCATCGTGTTTCTCCACAAATGCACTGAAATCAATTTCTTGATTTTCATAATAATCAGCACAATGTAAGAAATTGATTATATCAGCATCGCTGTCAAACACCTGCCAGTTCTGTATATTATCAGGGATGGTAGGTCTAGTTTTAAATTCTACTTCTGTGATCCCTCCTAATGTTAGATCATCTCTCTTTAATGCAATGTTTGCTAAAAAGTCTGCCATGATGTTTTTAGACCTATCAACCCAGCTGATTGAAAAAGCATCAAATAATTCAACACTATCCCAAACTGCATTTCTATACTGTCTTAATCTTTTATTCTTAGATAAATATTTTTCTCTTACTTGGGAGATGACCAATTCAGAATCACCATAGACAGCCAACTTTTTTATTTCGTATTTGATGGCTATGTCTAGGCCAATAAGTAGGGCTTCATACTCAGCTACGTTATTGGTGCATTCAAATGTCAGTAAGAAAGAGTATTTGAATGTTTTCCCTCCTGGTGAGATAAAAACTACTCCGGCCCCATTTCCTATCTTGCTGCATGCACCATCGAAATACATTTTCCACAAATCATTTTCTTTTTTCATAGATTCAGTGTGTATTGGGTCAGTGTTATGCAATTCTGGGGTAGTTTCTCCAACTTTGAAAACCCCTAAATCTGTGTCACAAAAGAAATTCACCTGATGCCGGTCCATTCTTTCTATAATATTGTCATACCTTGGTTCTCTGCACAACTTGATTTCTTTGTCACCTACTGGTATGGTGGCATATGATAGATCTAATTGAACATTGCCTCCTGCCATTGCAGCCCACTGCCTTGATAACAGCATTCCATAATACGGTGGGATATCAACCACAGTGATGTCAATGTTATATGTTGCCTCAGGATATGAAGCAAGTTTTATTTCTACATCTTTCATAATACCCACTACTGGAATAGATCTGTTATCCATTGCATAACATTGGCCATACGTAGTATCAACCCACATCCCTAATTCTTTCATCACTGCTATAGGCATGATATTCATAGCAGCACCTGAATCAATCATACAATTCCTGACTATTCTGTTCTTGATTACTAGTGTAGTATAGAATGGATCTACCTGTGAGGGATTTTTTGTAAGTGTGTCACCAAGGTATACCTCAGGCATCTTAAAATTTTCTTGATGCACATTATTTGTTGTTTTTTCAAACCCTTTATGTTTTGGATTAGGTGTATCAGAAATCATCTTGACGACTGTACTCCTATATTTATCTATTTTCATCATCTCTAAGAGTGGGACTGATATCTTCACCTGAGACACTGCCTGTGCAATGTCAAAAGAAGGGGTTATGATTTGGTCATTCTTTTCTGTTTTTGTATTCTCTTTTTCTATATTTTCTTTCATTTTATTTTTATCCCCCTTTTCTGGTTCTTTAGGTGATGATTTTGTATTATTCCCCTTGTTATTCTGGTCTTTTATGAATACACTCCCAGGAGTTCCCTGCCCAGCATTTATTGTTCTATTCCTTAAGTTATAAGTGTTTCGAGCTTGAGCCACTGCAGCTACTGTGAGAGCTTCTTTTTCATCCTCAGTAGGTTTTCTCCATTGACCATATGGTTTATTGTCATAAATATCTTCCTGGTCTGAGAATACTTGCTGTTCTCCCATGTTAACATGATATTTTCGGTTCCCTACATCATACTCATACCCTTCTTCCTCTGAAGAAGAATAATCTTCTGTTACCACACATGGTGTATCCTGCATCATATTAATGGTGTGATTATCTCTATTATAGTTATATAGCATTTCCTCTTGCTGTATTGATTTAGCTACCTCACAGTATTCAGGTGAATGTGGCAAGTTACATACAGAACACCAAGGTTTATTTTCTGCCATATGTGCCATGTTTCTCTTCAATGGATCAGGAGTATCCTTTCCATATGGCTGCTTTCTGTTGTTGTCAATAGGTCTTCCATCCTTCCAATTTGTATTGTAAGGCATATCATGTAACCTAGGTCTATCCTGCCTATGCTGACCCTCTGGTTTAATCTGTTGAGCATTTGGATTCTGAAGACTTCTATGATTTTCCCTTTTACTGACCATTCCTGCAGCTTTTCTATTATTTTCAATAGTTATGGCTATTTTCTGTGCTTCAGCCAACGTTGCAGGACACCGGTTTCTGAGTTCATATCCTGTTTTGGGGTCAAATGCCTTCATATAGATACTCAGTGCTGCCTGGTCAGATAACTTGGCTCCATGCGGTACCTTATTATGCAACTTGGAAAACTTCAGGTTGAAATCGAATACTGATTCATTTTGATACTTCTGTATACTTATTAGTTCATGTAAGGCAAACTCAGGAGCGTATTGGTTACCATACTGATCCTTAAACTGGTTATGGAAATCAGTCATTGAATTGATTGATGCATCGGGCAAGCTATTAAACCAATCTCTGGCATCTTCAGTGAGGGACATCATAAATAACCTCATCCTAATGTCTTCCCAGTCCATACCTATATCCTGTACAAAAGCATTAAAACTTCTGATATGATCTTCTGCAGATACTGCATTGTTTCCAGTAAACTTGGGAACCATGTTTCTCCAAGTACTATCCATAGGATATGGATATAATTGATATCCAGTTAAATCAAATTGACTGCATATATTAGCAAGGTTTTGGGGAGGAAAATTGAGATGTGGTGGATTGGGATAGTAATTATATCCACCTGGTGGCTGATGATATGCATATTGTTGATGTTGGTTCATATGGGGATTTATGTGTTGATTTTGTGGCCTATAATATTGTTGACCAGGGGGCGGGTAATTATTTGCCACATGTAGGGATGCATTACTTATGGGAGGTGGTCTGGGGATTTGGGAAATAGTGTTCTGATGACTTCCAGAAGCATGTGAGTTTTGAGCACTATTTGTATTTTGTTGTGTATTCCTTGAAATATTCCCTCTATGCGGGGGTACATATTTGGGGGGAGCTATTTTGGCTTTATTTCTCCTCTGTTGAATTTCTTGCTGCAATAACTCCTTCTCCTCTTGTATTTTGTACCTTTCGAGTTCTTTCCTGAGCATGAGTATTTCCTGTTTCTCATCACTCATGTCTTGATTATTTATTTCCTGATATTCTGGATTGTCATTTATTCCCTGATTTGACAATTCATATCCTATCTCTTCTCCCTGGTCAAACGAGACCTTGAAATCATGTTCAGCCTGGTTCCTATCAATATCCCTCATGACCTTTGCATCATGATCCCGCTGTTCTTGAGGAGTGGGTCTGTACCTTGCCAAAATATCATCAGTTGCTCCACTGAGGTTCTCGTTTGAATCATGTAGAGGTGTGAATTTATTGTGAATTGCAATATTTTGTTCTGAATCATTCTCCTGGATATCTAGATTATTGTCTTGGTGGGAATATTTTGGATTCATATTTCTTTTGGAGATGTTTCTAAGTGGTGGAGATGACTGCAAGTTTCTGCCTTCCATCTTGGATCTCCTACCATCCATTTGAAATTTTTTGTTATGATTGTAACTAGAGTCGCCACCTATTGAATAGGAAAAGTTTGTATTTTTATCTGTAAGGTTCTTTGTTACCAGCAGAGTTACCAAAAAGAAATTTTAAATGACTCTATGAAAGAAAGGACTAAATTCTAAGGTCTTTTTACTAAGTCCCCAGTAGAGTCGCCAATTTGTTAGGTCTCAAAAATGCAAGTTACTAATCCTAAGAGGATGCCAGGCTCTATATTTGGATTTGTAACGTTTTTGAACTAACTTGACGAAATCAACCTTCAAGGTTTGATGATTTCCTACACTTTAGGTCCTGCTACACCTAGGTGGGTGAACCTTAAAATATTAAAGCAGTCTGAGTGTGGATGAATGGACTAACTAGGTCTATCTACAATGGCATAGGATGTATGATAGATGACAAAGCTGACTAATTAATTCTATATGTAATGTTTAATAAGTGATTGGCAGAAATTGTATAAGCAATATCAAAAGGTTTTAATTAATGAGTTGAGTGAGACCAGTGCCTTGTTGGGTAACAGAGTCAATTTGAAGGACTGAGAACAGTAGTTTCTAAATGGTAATAATTCTAGATATTTGGCACAGTTCTGGTTTATAGCTTGTATAAACGTGCAAATAAATGACTGACAGACTCTTCTTGATAATCCAACCAAATAAAATCAGAGATCTTATAATTCACCAGAAGGTACTTTAATCCTTACTTGAAGGAGCCAAATGAAATGAAAAGACAAGATTACAGATAATATTTTACTGGAGACAGTGTGTCAATCCTAATTATATGGCTCTACTTAGTAATCCCAACTTACTACTTCCAGGTTACTGTGAATAAATCAGAAGGGTTTAATTCCTTAGGATGGATACCAACCGAATTGATCACACAGATACAGCGAATGTGTATTGACAGATTAAATATATACTTGATAGTTTAATCTGAATAACAGGGAAATGCAGAAATGGAGACAGCCACACAATTGAATAATTTCAACAAATAACTGATACCCAAATGGAAATACTGAATCAGAGAACTTCAAATTTCTTCTTTAAAATAAAATATGCAACATGATCATTCTGGAATATTATGTATATGTATATCTAAATATCTTCTACTGCTGATGATTTTTCAGCATAGATTGTTTGAACTTATATAGATATCTTCAAGAAGAGATACAACTCTTCAATAAGTCTCTTGGGATTTTAACAAACAATAATTACATAATCTTAACTAGGCTCTGTTTAGCCATAAATAGACTTTTGTTAGATGATCCAAGTACTCCTGCGCACGGTGAGAATCAGTAAGCTCGACTGCACTCCTGGTGATTATATCGAGGGTGACCATTTCCTCCAGTTGCTTGCAAACTTCTGTAGATACAGAGGCTTTATCTTTTAGAGCTCCTGTGGCTTTGTGCAATATAACTTGACAATCAACAGTCCACTCTTCTTTGCTCTTTACCTCCCCATTATCTTTGAATATCTTGGGCACCCCTGCGTCTGATGCATCAGTCCCTTCCTTAGCATCAGCTTTGAGTTTAACATAATAATTCTGGTGCCTTTTGAGTAATGCTCTTGCATCAGAGACATCTGTGCTATCAGGGGTACCTCTGTTTTGCAACTCGGTCACCTTTTCTTGTATCCTCTGATCAAGCCTCTCATGTTCTTTGACTGCTTTATGATTTTCCGAGTAGTTATCCCAAAACTGGTTTAACCACCGTACCATGTTTGCATACCTGCTCTGCAGTATTGTAACAAATGCATCTATTTGAATTTGTTTGGCTTGATCATGGGATATCTCTTGACTACTTTGTGAGCTTTCACCTTGAGTTATTCTCTTCGTAGATTGCCCAAAGGTGCTCTTAACAGCATCCTTCAAGTAGTCATTCTCCTTTGTTAATCTTTCACAATTCAGCTTATAGGCATCTCTTTCCTTGATTAACATCTGAGCTTGTGCTTTATTCAATTTTGCAACATTGATACCAATGTCTGCAGTAATTATGGGGTCAGTCTCACCTGCTCTAAAAGTCATAACATGGCCAAAAGTTTTCTCAGTGTCTATTATGGCCGTCTTCTTATGGGGAGGATACAATGCCCATATCATTAAAGAATTTTCATCATTATTGTATCTTGTTCCCATATAGACTTCATTAACTCCTTCTGGAGTAAGCTTATACTTATCATCAGCATTATTCAAAAAACTATCAAAAACCAGAGCAGAATTTAAATCTAAGCCAGGAAAAATCATAACCCCTGCATCTTTAAGCAGCTGTCTGCCTCTGCTTGGTGTCATGTCCTGCATTTCCTTGTCCACTGTCTCCTTTAACATCTCTAATAACTGTTTTTCATTGTCAGCAGAAACATTATCTACTGACTCTCTAATTTCCTTTCCCTTGTATTTATACAGGAATGATTTAAATTCCTTTGAATGAATGAATGTATCATCTGACACAAAAGAATCATAAGCTTTTTGGCGTGGATCTTCATCAGCAGATCCCTCCTCATCATGTATCACAACTGGAGGCTGATATTGTAGCATTTTTCTTTTAGACATTTCTGTTGTCTTATCTTGTGGCTGTTCAGTCAATTCTTCCTCTTCAGAGGATACCACTTTAACTTCTGCCAACTGCTTTTTCTTTTCATTCAAATCTCTGTTATATTTCTCCACCACCAAATCGACTTCAGCCTCTTCCAAATTTCTAATGACATCATCATGTGGATAATGTATGTGCATGTATCCACTGAGATTTTGTTTTCTTCTTGCATAGTCAATGAAACCCTCAGGGTCAAACCCTTTCCTCACCTCAGCAGTCACCATGTTATAATGCATTAGTTTATCCAAAATGAGATTGTACCCTTCTTTTGAAACCACAGTAAAATCTCCAAAACACAGAGTACTAGGCATGAATGATTGTTTATCATGCGAACTTAGATGCATGACATTGGAACAATGCATTTGCCTAATTATTTCCAGATATGCAATCCTGTCAGGGACAGTTTTAGGCAATATAAAGGGAGCATCCTCAAAACCATACGCTCTGATCATAGTAGCGTCCTCAAAACAATACCAGTCTCCCCAATTATGAGTGACAGCAGGGGGGCCACCAAAATCTTTTGGCCTGAGGAATCTTTTTATTTCATCTGAAATTGAATATTCACAGGGATGGTTGAAATACCTATACAACACTTTAACACAATGCTCCTCAAATTGAGCATAGCTGGAGTTAGCATACCTGCTATCCCAGATTCTGGTCCACATTTGTACAGGTATCTTCTCCCCTTTCTTACCTGCAGCAACAACTTGAAGCTCATTTGGCCACAATCCTACTTCCTGGCCGTAGTATAAGACCATATGCATGAGCATCGAGTAATGCTCAAAAGAGCATGCTGGAGCATTGTTTTTCATTGCAGATAGACCAGAGTCTATTCTAGTAGCAACATAGGAGGCATAATCAAACTGTCTGGCATTGTGACATTGAATATCAGAGGTTATGACCATTAGAGGAATAGCCATGAACTCAGGGACCTCTGAGCCAAGGACTTGGCCTACAGAATAGTAAGTATATTGAATGTATGGTTCAAAAATGGATACATGAAAGGGAGGGCCATCATTCTCAGTCAAGGGTATCACTTCTCCTTCAATCCTGGGTCTATGAATGGGTAACCTCCATCCATTGTAGGTTGTATCCATTCTCCAGTATTCTTTATCCAAATCTTCATAAACAACAGGGACAGTGCACAAATCATCCAAATCATACACCTCACAAATAGCATTTTTTGATAGGTGTATAATTGGTTCTCCCTGAGGGTTGCAGATAGCTTTCAGGCCTGAATTGTAATGCCTGGCTAATAGTTGCAGGAGTTCTACATTCAAGAATACATTAGGTACAACCAGTTTGCCTAAATTCATGTGCCATGGGTTTGACACAGGGGCATTTCTAAATCTTCTGTTGTAATGAAACCTGAAGAGTTCATATCCCCTAATTGGGGTCCAAATATCTCCCAGGCGCTTATGTTTGTCTTCTAATTTTTCTACTTCTGCCCTGAGTTGGGCAGACCTTCTGGCCTTGGGAGCTGACCCAGGCAACTGATCAATCAAGTCCTGATTTAGTTTCCTGTCTTTCACTTTTTCTTCAGGGGTTTGATCAGTTTTTTGCTTCTTTGGTTTACTGGTTTCTCCTTGTGATTTTCTTCCTTTTCCTTTCCCCGAAGTTTCCATTTTTTTTGAAAAATTTGGCAGGAAATTCAAATACAGGTAATATAGTGGTTTGTGTATGTGTACCTGTCGCTCGATGACTGGAATTGGAAGCCTTTGCTTTTGCCCTGAGAATTCTTCTGTATTCTGCTCTCGGACGGTTTTTTGCAATTATAATGATCGTATGAACTTTGTAGCCGTTTTGTATTAATTATCTGATCAATTCAATGTTCATCGCTGTGAAGTGTCACATCGCCATAACTCTTCCTATCGGCGTGCTTTTTGAAATGTCTGGACGACCTCAACCCTTTTTTATGGCGCGGACGGTCAATCGGCGTGACCCCTCAATTGTATCCCCGATGCCATGTAGTATCATATTTCAAGTGGGTGTGACCATCGGCATGATTTCCTTCATCGCCAAGGGTTTTAGATCTCTCCGCGATATGGCAAGTCCCACCGATATACTTTGCTTATCGGGAAGATTGAGACCATCGGGATACTAAAATTATGTCTCCCCGATCTTTATTGTCTTACCGATAGTCTGTTTGTGTATGAACTTTTATCTTTATCGGAATGACATTCTCTATCGGGATAGCTTTCTCAAGATACCCCGATCGAAATCATCTCCCCGATGCCCTTTATCACATCCTTCATCGGGCAAAGCTTAGTAAAGTGTCACCGATATCTTTTGATCGCCGTGACTTATGAATCGGCAAGACTTGCTTCTTTTGTTCCGATATGTCAAGCTATCCCGATGAAGATGCATCGCTGTGAGTCTTGCCGATAACTTTCTTATCGCCAGGACTTTTGATCGTCGGAGACTTACTTGTTTTCTATTCCGATGGTTCATTTCTCACCGATGACTATTGCTCTGTTACCCTCGCGTGCTGTTCGGTGAAACTCTTGCCGAAAGTGTTTCATCGGTATGATATATACCGTCGGGGCAACTTCTAAAAGATCATCCGATAGATATTTGTCATACCGATCGGCATGACCACTTGCCCTTCTTGCCGATGTAAAGTCATCGGTGTTGCTTACTCCATCGGTGAGCTCCATGATTCTTCTTCCGATCTCTATTTTCACGCCGATGGTTGTTTTCAAACAATTCCTTGTGTATCGGTGTAAGCCACACGACCTTATGCCGATGGATTGATTTGATGTTTTTTGACACTGTTCATCCCTAGACATTTTATGAGATACAAAAATTTTATATTGTGGTCCTTTTGGGATATTCCTTTAGGGTTTATTCAAATATGATGGAATAAGGGAATAGTAAAATTTTGAAAATTTTACTGTGCTAACAGGAATCAAAATTGAATGGACCTTGAAGCAGTTCTAGTTCATCAAATTCCATCATCTCTTTGGTCAAGAAATCTTTTATTGCTTCTGTTGTGTCTCTTGCCGGAGACAGAGTTTTCTCCCCTTCTATAGCCTTAGCACTGTCATTTGTAGTCTTCTTTGTTTGACCTTCACTTCCCTTTACTTGTTCTTCTTGACTGATGCTCTCTTCTTTTCTTTCTTCTCCTTCAATTTCAGAGTATGTAGGAGGATCCAGAAGAGAAGTGTCTTCTTCTTCATGAACTTCCTCTTCCGGAGCAGAGGAATCTAAGTCTTTAGCTTTTTCTTCACTTGTGTCCTTTGCCTCTTCTGCCACTATCTTAGTAGATTCTTCTTTGTCATCCATGGCCGAGGGATCATCACCTAAGTCCTCTATAATAGGAATATTGAATCTTTCGTATGCATTCCAGAGGATGTCTTCTATTTCTTTTACCACCTTGTCAGTATCTCCAAGTCTAAGCTGATTCATTCTAGCTTTGCTCTAGAACTCATCCTTGCAATCTTTGAAGATCATATTCTTTTGCTTAGGAGTGATGGAAGGATAGAGATGAATGGCTATCTATTCCTGGATCTCCATATCCTTTGCTTTGGCATTATTATTTCTCATTTCAAGTTCCTTCTCAAGGCTTTTAGGAATTAGAGATATGATTTCGATGAAAGCTTTGTTGTAGATATTTAGATACCTGACTGTGGCATCTTGAAGGATCTTCTGGTAAGCTTCACTACATTCATCATAGAATTCTATTAATGTTTTCAGGCTTCCATCCACAGTGATTGCCTTGATGATATCATCAAGAGTAGACATCTCAACACATTTATATGTCTTTTCTTCTTTCTTGTCTAGACCGGTAGAGGATTCTCCAGAAACTTTCTTCTTCTTCTTCATCTTCTTGATCTCTTCATCAGATTCTATCTTTTCATCATCTTTGAGGCTTGTGTATGATCTTGTAGCCTTTGTCTTTGTTCTCTTTTCTCCTTTACTAGATGATTTTGCTTCCAGTTTTGATGCCTTTGAGCTCTTAGTAGTGGCAAGCGTAGAGCTCTTAGAGGATCTGGTCCAGGAGGGGGCTTCTACCGGAGTACTCTCCTTTTCTGCTTCTTCCTTTTCTTTCTCTGCCCTTTCTATCTTCTCTCTGTTTACATCAAGTGCCTCTTTTGATATGCTATACCTTTTGGCAACATTTTCTACTTCTTTTCTCACTTTTCTCTTCATCTCCGATTGTCTAAGTTCCACATGAATCTTTACACTCAATTCTTCAAAGGTTCCAAACCTTTCTGCCTTAGGATCCTTGGGTTGACTAAGCATGTGTTGAACATGTAGCTCTACAATTTTCTCATCTACTTCATACCCCATTGGCATGATCCAGACTATCCTTGGCTCCACAGCCTCCATTAGGCACTGATTAGTTTCTACCATAAAGCATACTATATCCTTATACTTTTCAACCAATGATTAGGGGATTCTTTCTCTGGCCTGCATCAAGCTTTGGAAGTTTTTGAAGTAACCCCACAGAGCTGTGTTTTGTGCCTTGGCATCACCAAGCCCATGCAAATAATCCCTGATTTGTATGGCTATTGGTCTATCATTTTGCCACATCCAACCACTGGATCCGGGTAGCTCATTCATGTAATAAAAGAATAGACAGAGTATCAAGCCACCGTATTTGAAAGAGTTCTTCTTGTCCTTCTTTATCTTCTGCAGATTCTCCAAAAGCTGGTTTAGGAGCTCACAGAGATCATAGTCAGCATTTTCTTTAAGCATTTGATAAGTAGTGTAAATTACAGTTCCGGGTACTGAATTTTCCCTGCTGGAATGATATATCTTGTAACTGATTATCATGGAGGCAAACTTGATATCCGGATCAGTGATATCTTCTATTGTCATTGCTCTCTTATCATAATTTGATCCTGTTGCCTCACTCACTGTCTGATTCTTGACTAACTTGAGAGCAGGTATCCCACCGGATGAGTGCAATCTGATAATTGCCCTAATGGCATTCTTGGTTATCTTGAATGGTCTCGTCAACCACATAAAGTTGTCATGCAATCTACTTAGAACATATCGGACCCATTCATCTTCTGCAAAATAGGGGAAATGAATGTATTGTGCAAAATGCTTGTCCTGGATGGCTTTGTACTGAGGTTTTAGTTCAAATGATTCATCTATTAGCTACTTGTGATATATATCCATCAACTTAGATTCCTCGAAATCCTCAATATTTGCATGAATGTATGCCCTAATGTCTTCAACATGTAAAACCCCATGCAAAATGCTAGAAAAGGCGCCTAGGGGATCAACTTCTAGGGGCTTGAATGTATGTTTCTTGAATTTTGGACGTGGTCTATTAGTGATCTTCACAACATTTGGTATAGCCATCTTTCAAAATATTTAGAGAGAGATTTCAATAATGGAAAATACCTTTTATGCTTTTAGGGTTCACGGAATGAGCTAAAAAGATCGCCAGTTGACTTGAATTCTGCGGTTGATCCTTGAGAGAGATGAAGCAAACTTGTTTGCAGATCTTTTCTTATCTTTTTCACTAATGCAAATGTGCAAATGACAAGCAAATGAACCCTTTTATCTCTGAGAAAACCCTAATTCCATATTGCAATAAATGTGCAACTTAAGTCATTCCGGTTGCCTTGTTCTCCTTGTTCTGAGAAAGATCTTTTTTGGATCACTAAGATATACATAGAGTTTTTCTTGATGATTAGTGACAATCTATCTTCCAAACATTTGATATATCTGCAGATCAAGATATTTTGAATTTGAATCACACTAGATTTGTCTATGAAAATCCTGTTCTTACCTGATGACTGTTAAACTAGATTAATCTCAGATGATTAACCTCTTCAAATTCCTTGCGGATCTTTCATATCTTTCCCAAGGGTTATTTAGATGTTTCTTTGAGAGGCCTTTTAGTCCATGACTTTCCATGTGCCAATCTCAGGCACTAATTGACTGGCTGGGGGAAAATATTTTCTTTTGTGACTCCCCCTGAGCCAGAGCTTATCTATTTAGTTTCCGGAGGGAATATCAGCACCAGATTCTGGTGCGGATCCATCCTCAACATTTTCTGTACTCCTCTTCACCCAAATCTTGTTCATCTCCCTTTGAATTTCATCCGCATTCACTTTTCCTTTTCCTTTGTCTTGGTTTTGATTATGATGTACCAGACCCTTATTGTCTTGATTCTTACTTCTACAAAATTTGGCAATATGACCAGATCTATTGCAATTGTAGCAAACAACATTTCTTTGCATATTTGGCTGATATCCTCTTGATCTACACTGATTAGCCATATGTCCCATTCTATTGCATGCAAAGCATCTTCCATTGAATGAATTGTTCATTTGCATATTTCTACACTCATGAGATTTGTGACCATACCTTTTGCAATTGAAACACTGTCTGGAGAAGGATGAATTAGTCTAATTCATTCTTCTTCTACATTGATTTGCTTTATGACCAAAGTTATTGCAGTTGTGGCAGTATCCATTGAAAGATGGATATTTTTGAGCATTTGGTTGCCTTACCGGAGGTCTTCTAGGTCTGTTCCTTGGATTTCCTGATCTAGAGTTCTTCTAACCAGATCCAGAGCTTTCACCTTGCTCATACCCCAAGCCTTGTTTGTCATCTACCCTCTTCTAGTTTTGAAGAAGAACTTCAAGTTGAGCAGAGCTTATCTTGAATTTCTCTTTGTATTCATTTGCTGTTTGAAGATCCCTTTTAAGAGTGTCAATCTGATTCTCAAGTTGTTCTTCATTATCTCTAGCTTCTTCAAGATCAGATTCTAGATGCCTGATTATTCTATCCATTTTGTGGCAGTTTTCTGATTTCTCCTTGAGAGATTATCTTAGATCATCTTCAGTTTTTCTTTTCTCTTAAATTTCTTGGGTGAATTTCATAAGTCCTGATTCCATTTCATGTCTTACCATAATGACCTCTGTTGATAACTTTTCACATAACTTGGTTTTCTCCTTCAGATCTTCATTTGTATCATTGACTTCACCTTGACTTGCCAATTGTTGAAGTAGATCCTTTCTCTTTTTCATAGAGAAACTCAATTTCCCTTTGAGTTCATTTATGAAATCATTAGTTTGTTTGAGTCTTTCCTTCAATTCATTGACTTTGGAGTTAGATTTCTCAAGATCATCTAGGGCAGATTGAAGTTGTTCCCTCATTCCATACACATCCATTTGAATTCCCAGATCTTCCTCAAGCTGTTAGGATTTGTTTGGAGGAACTTAGCTCTGATACGAATTGTTGATAATTGAGAGGGGGGGTGAATCAATTATCATAACTACTTTAACTTTCTAATCTTCTTTAGTAATTAGTGCAGCATCAAATCAAATAAGCAAACATACCCATGAAAACAGAAATAACATCAATACACATGACACAAGGATTTTGATGTGGAAAACCTTGTTAAGGGAAAAACCACAGGGTGATTAACCCAAGATTGTATTCTCTATTAAAAGAATAATATTGTACAAAATGGCACTTGCCAATTAGGGCTCACTGCCTGAGCACACTGCTCACAAGAGGCTCAGAGCCTACAAGAGACTCACTGTCTACAAGTTATAAAGAGTGTAACAAGATACTTGAACTGATGAGAAGCATCCACATATGCTGGAGTTTAGTTCTGGTTAGGCTCAGTACACTGATCTACTGCACTTCATTCTTCCTCTTCTTTGGTGCTTCTGTCCTATCACATACCAGACATACCTTACTATTTTCCCACTACTCTTATGCTTTTCTTCTTACTTTATGCACACACACACACCTTCACATCCAAAACCATCTGGTATATATATCCGCACTAATGATTTCAACACCTTTCTAGTTGGCATCCGGAATAGTCAATATTTTCCCAAACTCTGATCTGTCGGCTGAATCCTTACTTATCAAGTGATGTGTATCAAAGAGATACTTATATAAGTCATCAATCATGTCGGCCAATCATGAATGATACCTCAAGAAACTTGATCACCATCAATAACTCATCCGGATTAAGGTCTGATGTTCTGCCGGTCAGTTCTTCCTCTGTCAGCTCTGCTAAACAGGAACCCAACACTTAGGAATTCATTTCTTTTCACTCTTACATCTCCGAAGGCTCAATCTCTAAAATATATTAGTCATGTTGATAATTGAGAGGGGGGTGAATCAGTTATCTTAATTATTTCAGCTTTCTAAACTTTCTTAATAATTAGTGCAGCATCAATTCAAATAAGCAAACATAACCATGAAATGGAAATACCCATGACACAATATTTTTGACATGGAAACCCTGTTAAGGGAGAAAACCATGGGGTGATTAACCCAAGGATTATTCTCTGTTAGAAGAATAAGAAAAATAGATGGCACATGCCAATTAGGGCTCACTGCCCGAGCACATTGCTCACAAGAGGCACACTGCCTACAAGAGACTCACTGTCTATAATTTACTAAGAATGTAATACAATACTTGAATTGATAAGGGGCATCTACATATGTTGGAATTTAGTTCTGGTTGAGCTTAGTACACTGATCTGTTGCACTTCATCCTTTCTCTTCCTTAGCACTGCTGTCCCTTCACATACCGAACCTGCCTTTCTGCTTTCACTCTACTTTACTGCTTTTCTTTGCACTCCACACAAAACCATGACACATCTCACAACTAAATCCATCTTGTATATATATGCGCACAAGTGATTTCATCACCTTTCTAGTTGGCACCCAGAATAGTCAATATTTTCCACAAACTCTGATCTGTCAGCTGAATCCTTGCTTACTAAGTAATGCAGATCAAGGATATACTTGTGGAAGTCATCAATCATGTTGGCCAATCATAACTTATGCCTTAAGAATCTTTACCATCATCAGTAACGCATCCAGAATAATGTCTGATGTTCTGCCAGTCAGTTCTTCCTCTATCCACACTGCCAATCAGGAACCCGACGCTCAAGTATTCATATCTTTTTCTTCATCTATCACCGGAGGCTAAATCCTTGGAATCTATCAGTCAAGGTAGTTCTCTTGACTTCCCCAAATCCACACTTCACCAAGATACTTCTTCTGAGAGATCTAGAGCTGACTGTCGAACTTCGCCACATACTCTGTTCTTGCTTACCGGATCACAATACTCTGCAATCTTCCTTCCGATAGAGACTCATCATGTCCTGCGGATGTGTGGGTTAACCTTTGTTGCCATCAATGACAAGAATCATGAAGCTCGAATGTGTCTCTTGCCAACAATCTCCCCCTTTGGCATTGATGGCAACACTTGGTGAAAAATGACTAAGTGTTATACTATACTCCCCCTTAGCTAATGCTCTGTCTCTATGTACATTTTCTGGAGCTCCCCCTTAGCTGGCTACAATATTTTTCACTGATTATCACTCCCCCTTTGAAATCAATGGCAAAGGGTGGGGTTCGCACACCAAAATTTTCAAAATTTCAACTATACTTGGCCACATAAGTATATACATATGGCATAATTACATATATTGAAGAATGTCTGCAAAAGTTGTCTTCAATTGGACAAATTCTGTTGCCTAACTTTGCTTCATTCTATCCAAAATTGATATATGATCGCTTAATAGGAATGCAAACGCATCTGCCCTTTTTAGATCAATCGGATCACTAGTCTGGGCTGTGATCTAGGCTTCTTTTATGGCCTCATGCATGGCCTCTAACTTAGGGATTATTATTCCTCTAATTTCATTCAACTTGCTGATTCTATTTTTCTTCTCTTCTTCAAGCTTTTTAATTTCATTCAAAACTACAATCGTCTGACATTCTTGATTTATTATGGATGTGGTAAGTGGATCAAAATTTTGAGAAAGTTTTGTTAGATTGTCCTCCTATTCTTTCACTTTCTTCTCAATCTCTACTGTTGCTTTAGACTAGGATATACAAAATTTGTATACATCTCCTCCATCCTCGAAAGCATTTTCCAAGCTCTTTATCCCAATACCCATTACTCTCCTGTCATTTTCTATTAGCCCTTGCAACTTAGAGAATCTCTTATCCAAAAACTCTTTCCTGACTTTCTCCTCAACTGATTTCTCTAGAGAATTGAAATGTGTACTAATACTATTGATCAGAGATTTGAGATTACTAGATGAGGAGACTGAGGGATCCTTTTGAAATGATGGCATGATCTTTTCTAACACTCTGGAGGCGGCTGCTATAAGCTCACAGTCTTCCATGTGAGACTTCAGGAGTTTTTCTTTGGCCTTTGCATTAGCAAATGAGGCTATCTTCATTATTTGTACCAGAGAAAGAGAGTCAAAATTAAATGGCCCTTGCAAAAGTTTTGGTTCATCAATTTCCATTGTCTCTTTGTCTAAGAACTTTTTGATAGTTTCTGTAGTGTCTCTTACCAGAGACAGATTCTTCTTCTCTTCTACAGTCTCAGAACTGTCTCTTGGAGCTTTTTCTCCTTCTACAACCTTGGTACTGTCATCTTCTTTTTCCTTCACCTTTGCTTCTTTCTCCTCTATTCTTTCTTCTCCTTTGGATCCAGAGTCAGCAGGGGAAACTAGAGAAGTGATGTTTGTTTGTTCATGAGCCACCTCTTCCAGAGTAGGGGATTCTAAGCCCTTATCTTCACCGGTGTTGATTAGTTCTTCTCTCATTTCCTCACTAGATTCCTTTTCAACACCTATGGCTGAAGGATCAAAGCCCAAGTCTTCTATAACAAGAAGATTGAATCTTTTGAAGGCATTCCTGAGGATCTCTTCTATTTCCTTGGCTATCTTGTCAGTCTCACCAAGCATGAGCTGATTCATTCTGGCTTTGCTCCGAAATTCATCCTTACAATCTTTGAAGATCATACTAATCTGCTTTGGGGTGATTGAAGGATATAGTTGAATAACTATCTACTCTCGGATCTCCATATCCTTCTCTTTGGCATTATTCTTCCTCAATTCAAGTTCATTCTCAAGGCTTTTAGGAATTAAAGATACAATCTCAATGAAAGCCTTGTTGTAAATGTTCAGATACTTAACTGTGGCATCCTGCAGACTCTTCTTATCAGCTTCACTGTATTTATCGTAAAATTCTATTAATGGCTTTAGATTTCCATCCACAGTGATTGCCTTAACTATATCATCTAAAGATAGGGTGGCTCTTTCAACAAACTCTTCTACTTCTGCCTCCTTGGTTTCACTGGATATCTTCTTCTTTTTCCTTATTTTCTTCACCTCCTCGTCTGATTTAGTTTCTTTATCATCCTTCAGGCTAACATAGGATCTTGTTGCCTTTTTCTTTGATCGCTTTTCTCCTTTTCTGGATGTTTGGACTTCCAGTTTTGATGTTTTTGAGCTTTTATCAGAGATAAGTGCAGCCCTTTTAGAGGATCTAGTCCGGGAGGGGGATTCTATCATATCACTTTCCTTTTCTACTTCTTCCTTCTCTTTCTCTGCCCTTTCCATCTTTTCCCTGTTGGCATCGAGTGCCTCCTTTGAGATGCCTAAGCCTTTGGCAACTTCTTCAACTTCTTTTCTCACTTTCCTCTTTATTTCCAGTTGTCTGAGTTCCACATGAACTTTTACACTTAGCTCTTCAAAGGTTCCAAACCTTTCTGCCTTTGGATCCTTTGGCTGACTTAGCATGTGTTGAACATGCAACTCCACAATTTGTTCATCAACTTCATACCCCATAGGCATGATCCAGGTTGTTCTTGGCTCTACTGCCTCCATTAGGCATTGATCAGTGTCTACCATGAAGCACACTGTATCTTTATATTTTTCAACCAATGATTTTAGGATTCTTTCTCTGATTTGCATAGTGTTTTGGAAGTTCTTAAAGTACCCCCACAGAGCTGTATTCCTTGCCTTAGCATCCCCAAGTTCATGCAAGTAATCTCTGATTTGAATTGCTACCGGTTTGTTATTTTGCCATGCCCATCCATTGGATCCAGGCAGCTCATTCATGAAGTAGAAAAATAAACACAATATCAGTCCACCATATTTAAAGGAGTTCTTTTTGTCTTTTTTGATCTTTTGTATGTTCTCCATCAATTGACTTCGAAGAAGTTCATAGAGATCATACTCTACATTCTTTCTCAGCATCTCATAGGCAGTATACACTGTAGTTCCGGACAATAAATTTTCCCTACTGGAATGATATATCTTATACCCTATTATCATAGATGCAAACTTGATATCTGGGTCCATGATATCTTCAATAGTCATTGCCTTCTTATCAAACTTTGATCTGGTGGCCTCAGTTACAGTTTGATTTTTGACAGATTTGAGGACAGGTATCCCTCCGGAGGAGTATAAGCCAATTACTGCCCTAATTGCCTCCTTAATGATTTTGCAAGGTCTGTTCAGCCATAGGAAGTTATCATGCATCCTACTCAATACATACCGGACCCATTCATCTTCTTCAAAGCAGGGGAAATGAATGAACTAATCAAAATGTTTCTTCTGGATGTCCTTATATTGAGGTTTAAGTTCAAAAGCATCATCTATCGATTGTCTATGATAGATATCACTTAGTTTGGATTCCCTGAACTCTTCAATATTCGCGTGAATGTAAACCTAATATCTTCTATATGCAACACACCATGCGGAACACTGGAAAATGCTCCTAGGGGATCTACTTCCAAAGATTTGTATGGATGTTTCTTGAATTTGGGGCGAGGCCTATCAGAGATCTTCACAATATTTGGAGTACCCATCATTCAAAGATTTAGAGAGAGATATTTGATAATGGAGAATACCTTTTGCACCTTTCAGTTTCACGGAGTTAGCTGGATTAATTGCTGGATGAATCAGATTCTGCAGATGATCTTTGATGGGCTTGAGGAATTTCTATTGTAGAGTTTCTTTTTGTTTCTTCTTGAATGTAAAATGAACAAATGCTTAATGGGAGAACCCTTATATTGCTCCGCAAACCCTAATATCAGGTTGCAATAAATACTCAATCTAAGTCATTCTAGTTTGCCTTATTCAGATGACTTGAAGAACCGGATCAATCTTGATCTTAAACATCTTGTGGATCATCCAAATCTTAACCATAGTTTACTTAGATGTTTGTCTTATGAGCCCTTTAATCCACAACTCTCCTTGTACCAATTCTGGCACCAATTGACTGGCTGGGGGAACAAGGTTTTCTTTGTGTCTCCCCTTGAGCCAGAGCTCACTTTTTAATTTTTGGAAGGAATATCAGCACTAGAGTCTGGTGCGGATCCATCCCCTACATTCTCTCTACTTTTCTTCACCCAAATCTTGTTCATCTCACTTTGAACTTCATCCACATTCACTTTTTGTTTTCCCTTATCTTGATTCTGATTATGATATACCAGACCTCTTTTGTCTTGATTCTTGCTTCTACATAATTTTGCAATATGACCGGATCTATTGCAAATTTGGAAAACAACATTTCTTTGCATATTTGATTGATATCCTCTTGATCTGCATTGATTGGCCATATGACCCATTCTATTTCATGCAAAGCATCTACCATTGAATGAATTGTTTATTTGCATATTTCTGCATTCATGAGATTTGTGACCATACCTTTTGCAGTTGAAGCACTGTCCGGAGAAGGATGTATTAGTCTGATTCATTCTCCTTCTGCACTGGTTAGCTTTATGACCAAAGTTATTGTAGTTGTGGCAGTATCCATTGAAGGATGGATATCTTTGAGCATTAGGTTGCCTTACCGGAGGTCTTCTAGGCCCGTTCCTTGGATTTTCTGATCCAAAATTCTTCTAACCAGATCCAGAGCTTTCACCTTTTTCATACCCCAGGCCACACTTGTCAGCTACTCTCTTTTGGCTTTGAAGAAGAACTTCAAGTTGAGCAGAGCTTATCATGAATTTTTCTTTATATTCATTTACTGTTTGAAGATCCCTTTTAAGAGAGACAATTTGATCCTCAAGTTTTTCTTCATTATCTTTAGCATCTTCAAGATCAGATTCAAGATGTCTAATAATTCTATCCATCTTGTGGCAATCTTCTGATTTCTCCTTGAGAGATTGTCTTAGATCATCTTTAGTTTTTCTTTTCTCTTCAATCTCTTGGGTAAACTTCATAACTCCTGATTCCATTTCATGTCTTACCATGATGATTTCTTTTGATAACTTTTCACATAACTTGGTTTTCTCCTTTAGATCTTCATTGTATCATTGGCTTCACCTTGACTTGCCAATTACTGAAGTAGCTCCTTTCTCTTTTTCATAAAGAGACTTAATTTGTCTTTTAGTTCTTTCATGAAATCATCAGCCTATTTGAGTCTTTCCTTTAATTCATTGACTTCAGAGTTTGACTGCTCAAGATCATCAAGGGTAGTCTTGAGTTGCTCCCTCATACCATATACATCCATTTGAATTCCCAGATCTTCCTCAAGTTGTTAGACTTTGTTAGGAGGAACTTGGCTCTGGTACCAATTGTTGATAACCAAGAGGGGGGGTGAATCAGTTATCTTAATTATTTTAGCTTTCTAAACTTTCTTAATAATTAGTGCAACATCAATTGCAATAAGCAAACATTGTTGATAACTGAGAGGGGGGTGAATCAGTTATCCTTAATTTGCTTTCAATTCAAACACTTAAATCCACTTTGTTAATCAATAACATAGCAATTAATCATGCATGAAAGCATAAGACATAAACACCAGAGCAGACACACATCAACACATGAAACACCAAGATTTTGATGTGGAAAACCTAGTTAAGGGAAAAACCATGGGGTGATTAACCCAAGGATTATTCTCTGTTAGAAGAATAAGAAAAATAGATGGCACATGCCAATTAGGGCTCACTACCCGAGCACACTGCTCACAAAGAGGCACACTGCCTACAAGAGACACATTGTCTACAAGATAACAAGTATTACAAACTTGAACTGGAGATTGACATCTTTACCATGCCTGGATCAGTTCCATTTAAGCCCAAAAACTCCTGCTCTGCCTTTCACACTTCTCTTTGCTATATCACTCTCATCACCACAAGTCACACTTCAAAATGAATTTACAAACCCTTATTTATACAAGGCATCGACTTAAGAACAATCATCTAAGTCGACAAACACCTACAAGATCATTTGCAAGACGTGTAATACATTTGGTCGGCCTGTCTCAGGAAGAACACCAACAACTGGTGGTCTTTACATCAAATCCAAACTCTAATTTCAATGCAGACCACCAATAAGAATTGTACACGATCCAAGGATCACCGAAACCTTTCCTGAGTCATTAAGAACATCCGCACTTTATCAGCTTACTGAAATTCTTCTCTTCTTCATCTGGAACTTCAAGAACACAGTCTGTCACCACTGTCATAATGCAAAAGGTTCTTCTGGACCTCCAAACAATGCACAAATCAAGTTGTCACTTCACACTGACATCTTCAACACTCTCTCCAATCCGCAGAATGAGATAATGTAATTCCGGAGCTCACCATGTGAGCCCTACTTTTTACACTACTGTTCATGAGACTATTTGCAGTGCTAGTGTTATTATTTTATGTTGAGAGACTATTGATCCTGAATCTTGTTTATTAAACCTAATTGATTTTTAAGGAAATAATTGTGGAATGGTAATTAGATGTTGCTTCTAAGAAAATGATGAATGGTTAATATTAAAAATAGAACTGAAATGTGATTTCAGGATGTTATATGGTAGAATGTTTAGGTATGCATGTATTTAAATTGCTTCGGCTATAATATCTCTGTGTTATTGACTTCAAGTTTGAGTGTGCAGGTATTACTAATAAAACCATATATACAGGAGATCATCCCATACCCTATGTTGTATCCCTTGTGAGCCGATCTAGTTCCACGAGGAACTAAGATCAACCTCGTGTTTGGAGAAATGTTGTAATGTTGTAATGTGTTAATGTTGCATGAGGTCAAGGGAATAAGGGCTATCTTTTGATTTACTTTTATTATGATAAGTGTTGTAAGAAATGTTGTTTTGAATCTTGTTTAAGTTTTATTTTTTTTTTGGACCTTTTTCTTGTGTTTTATTTGACTTTGGGAGTTCTAACTAGGCAAAAATCAACCTTGGGTTATACCCCATGGGTCTAGGGACTTTTTTGACTAGGATAACCTTGGGTTAACCTCCATATGGTCACTTAAACTTCACAGTGAAGTTAAGTGACGAATTTGGAAGCATGGGGACAACGAGATGAGTGGAATCCACACTCAGGCCCACTTCCAAGTCATTGAACAACTCCATGATCCCCTAATAATGGAGTGTTTGTCTCCTTGTGCCTCTCTTTTGGTGGGGTTCCCCTTAATAAGGGTAGTGTGTCATCCACTCCCCTTGTATTTTTATTTTACTTATTGTATTTTGAATTCTTCATGTGTTGTAAAAAGGACTATAGTGGGGAACCTATTGAGTGGGGTTAATCGTTTTAAGACCACTAGGATAATGGATGAGTTGTGGATTAGTTGTTTAATGACACTTGGGAAATTAAGAAAATAGAGGGAATTAGTTTTAAAAGAGAGAGGAGGAGGAGAGTAAGGGGGTTGGATTATTGTGGAAAGAAGGAGAACTTGGAGAAGGAGGCTAGAGTGGAGCTCTTCATCAAATTTCATCCATAATTGGGCTTTGGAAGGTTGGTGAACAAGACTACTCTCTTGTATGATTTGTTGCTTGATATGTATGTTTTGTTCTTGCTTGATGAATGAGTCTGCAAATGTTTTCTGTGTTTTTCTGTTATTTGGGGTATGTGTTGGGTGTTGAAAGAGCTCCTTCTAGTTGGAAGGCAATGCTCATCATGTACATCGAAGGGAAGGTGTGAACCTCCTCAGGTGTCTTTCTTGTTTTCTTGATATATGAAATGCCTTGAGGGCATGTTGGTACTTTTGAGCCAAGAGGGCTTATGGCTTTGAGAGCCTGTTTGGGATATCCCTGGAAGTTTGATTAATTGGATGGGTGGAGGCCATGAGAAGAGTAAAATTGTTGGCTTGAGGCCTTGTGATAAGTTGTGAAAAATGTGTAAAGAATGACACCTTGAGTGAGAAGAGTCTACTTCCCTACCCTCCCTGAACTCACTTAAGCTGAGTCTTTGTATTGTGAGTAAACCATGGGAGTGTGTGTGTTATTTGTTTCTTTTGGTGTTGTTCAATGTTGTGAAGTGATTTGGTCTATTCTACCCTGGGTATGTGGATGGTCTCCCTAGCTCAGGGGTGACCCTCTTGCGGGTCTAAGGTAGGGAGGAGAGATAGCTGGATGTTGTTTTCTCCCTTGTTGTCATGCAGGTTACTGCTGGAGCATGTTAAAAGGATTGAAGGGATTTTTCCTTGTTAAAGAAAATGTTCTATCATCCTATTTGTAATGAGAGCTCGGTCTCTTTATTATCTTTCTGGTTAAGTTTCTTTGGATGAGGAAGGATTGTTTCCTATGAAAGTTGTAGAAAAATCTGTATGGGAAGGAGGAAGTAATTATTCCCTTAGAGAGTGTATGTGAGTTGTGGGAGCCTTACAGTTATTTGTTCTTATCTATCTAAATTGTATATTGTGAGAATGGTTGTTGAATTGGATCAATTGATAAAATGTATCTTTTGCATTTATTAGTGAGAAAGTTATCTTTATAGTAGTATGAAGGAAGTAAGTTTTGCCCTTGAAACAAAACAAAATTAAAGCTTGAGTTAATGTATGCAATGGAAATAATCTAAATCAAATTTACTTGATAGTTGTTTGTTATTGAAATGAAAAGACTTAGTAGTTTCATGTATTTACTTCTAATCCTTAAATTTAGTTGAAATAGAAAATTTACTTGGAAGATAAAAAAATGGCAAATACAGATTTTAAATGGTTAATGCTTCTTTTCATTTGAATAATTGTTGTATTGAAATTGAAATGTTTAAATATAGTGTGAAATGATTTTTCCATGAAACTTCGTTATATATATATATATTTAATTTAAATATATTTGTGAAAATTTGATAAATCTGTATTTACATTTTTAATAGTAAATGAAATTGTGATACTAATCTATATATATACTTAATGAAATTAAAAGAAAGTGTGAAAATATGTATATTTGTATATTTATACATATATATATGTTTAAATAATTTTAAATTTAAATGTAATCATGAAAATGATATATATATATATATATACCATTAATTAATATTAATTGGAGATTCTGAAAATAGTAAATAATTGTGAGTTCGCTGTGTTCATATTTTACAGAGTCGCAGTTTACAAAGGAAGCAATGGTGGGGGGGTTTAACCCCCACCGAAAACAACAATAAGATGGAGGTGTGGGGAGGGGCAGAGCCCCACCCACACCCACGAAGTGGGATGTGGGTGGGGCTCCGCCCCTCCCCACATCCTCGACACCTTAAGCCCTGCGGTTACCCTTTCCTTCGCGCTGCGGACACCCCAACTCCCCTCTACCTCTGCCGTAGCCGAAACCCGACCCCGCTGCCTTCGCCTCACCACACCACCGAACCGCACGCCAATGCCTGCGTCGGCCTCCTCACTGCGGCCCTTTGCGGCACCACCATTCCCACCTCCGCCCTCAGCTGCCTGCGACCGCCGCCGACGCACCACCATGCCTGCATTCAAAACACACACAGAGCAAATAACTTAGGGTTGTTTAACCCTAGGCATGGAGTGGGAAATTCATAAATAAATGGTATTAAAATATTGTAAGTGGACTTTCCATTAGATTGTTTAAAATGAGTTTTAAATAAAAATAAATGTATGTATATATATATATATATATATGTGAGTGCATATATATATGTATATATACTTTTATATATGTTGTTGGAATGTAATGAGGGCTTCCACTAAATATGAAAGTTTATTTAGCTGGTGATGTTTAAGTATATATATAAAATATATATATATATAAATAAAAAATAATAATAAATGTAATATATTTTAAAATGGGAATATATAATTAACCGAATACGCATATTTATTAAAAGAAAGAGAAAATATTTAAATATATATATATATATATATATATTTAAATATTTATGTAAAGAATTAACGAGTCTATGTATTTTGACATTTTATATTTAAATTTATACAGAACGAATTGGAAAGGATACCGCGATCTCAATGATAGATTATTACTAAATGGTAGGCTATGAAAAAACGACTCTATTTATTTGGAATGAATAGACAATTAAATAACTAAATGATGGAAAGTGAATAAAGGAAAATGTGAGCCAAATCGAAACAAAATAAGAAAACCAATTAAAGGGCAACCATCTACCAAGGAATCCTAAACGTTGCAAATTAAATTGACATAAACTTAGTGACAATTGTCAACCTACACACGTAAGAAGATTACTCCGTTAGCAACAGTGACTTGACAACTTAAACTTACGCATCTGAGCACACTTACGCGTGCGAGGTGGAGATTTCAAGTAGTAAGGGAAAATTTTTGATAGTTCGTATCTTGTCTACATGTCATATGTGGACATAACATGCGAGTTTTGCATGTTGTGAATGCATGTGAAATGTGGGCATGACATTTGGTATTAGAGCCCAGTCATTTTAAAACACTGGGCTTGTTTAGGCACATTATCACTTCCACGACCAAACTGACTAGAGATTTCCTCGTTTTGTAGGATGCCTCCCGGACGAGTTCGGAAAACACTGTCTCGCTACACTCCAACCACCAAGGTGCACACTAATTCTTCAGCTGTGGGACCGGATCAGCCAGCCCCATCAGAATAGCCAAACCCACAAGTTCAGCCAGTTCTACAGGCACAACCAGTTCCTTAGGAACCGCAAGCACCACTAGCCCCACCAGATATGGGACCACAGATATTACAGGCCTTACAGGCTATCTTAGATAGGCTTCCATCAGCTGTAGTTGAGCTGTGCGAAGAGCCACATGTGGAGCCCCGCGTAGAGCCACAGTGGGTACCACTTGTGGAGCCTTATGTCGAGTTGCCAGATACAGAGGAGGTTGCTTCAGCCGGAAGGGCCAATAGTAGAAGCCCCACACATCATGCCAGGCATGACGAGATAGTGAGAGTAGAGCATTTTGGTCCTAGGCCTTATGATGATCAGGTAGATGAGCCTCACAGGGGGCGCAGTGATAGAGGAGATCCCATTAGGGACATAATGAGGTTGAACCCTCCTACTTTCATTGGAACCACAGAGGGAGCTGAGGCAGAGGCCTGTCTTATCAGTTTGGATAGGTGCTTCACATTGCATCCATACGCAGGCAACACAAAGGCCCGTGTGGCCGTACACTTATTACGAGATGCAGCAGCTACATGGTGGCACACTGAGGAGTGCAAGCATCACCTTTCTTTAGATACCCTCACATGGGAGACCTTTATTGAGTGCTTCAACGCCCATTATCTATCTGACCATTACAGACAACGTCGTATAGACGAGTTCCATGACCTACAGTAGAGGGGACTCTCAGTGGCACAATATGAGAGCAAGTTTATAGAGTTATCCAGATATGCGTAGTATCTCCATGATGAAAAACTCCTAGTGCATAAGTTTATTAGAGGCTTAAACCACAGTATAGCAAGACCTATTCAGATGGCAGATCCCCAGACTCTGAGTGATGTTGCCGAGAAGGCTTATATTGCTGAGGAGATTCAGGGACGGGAGCAGAGTTCTCACCCTTAGTTCCAGGATTGGGGACAACAGTAGCATCAACAGAATTTTTGTAGGACAACACAACCTTTCTCTAAAGCAGGATATAGTTCAGCACCATTACCTCCTAGGCCCCCATAGCAACAATAGTCACAGTAGCAACAGAAAGCTAAAACACAACAGAAATCATATGGGGGAAATAATAGAGGATGGTAGTAGTAGGGCCCACGCAAAGATCAGAAATAGAAGGGACCACTTGCAGGACCGATGAGACCGCAGCAGTCGTATAGGGGTTCATAGGGGTCTATTGGCAGAACAGGACAACAGCAGTCGAGTAGGACTCAGATTGTACAGGTACAGATTAGGGGCCCTTGTTATACTTGTGGTGAAGCTGGACACATAGTTAGAGAGTGCCCACAGGGTTATACAGCAGGGGGACAACATCATGCAGGAGGTTCCGAGCAGACTGTCGGTGATGTGGGTAAATCCCACCGTATGTTTGCAGCGGTTGACAACCGCCAAGCCAATTTTCAAGCTTCAGTTATTGAGACACCAGGTATGATTATAGAATCTCCTGTCTCTATCCTTTTTGACTCCGGAGCTACCGACTCTTTTATATCTACATCGTTAGTGGGATGTTGTAGGCTGATGGCTTCTAGGCAGGACATTAGGTGGGAGGTTGAGTTGGTCTCTAGGGCCAGGATGTCAGTTGATTCTATTGTTAGAAATTGTGAAGTTTCCTTGGGTTCATTCATTATAACATGGGATCCTAGGGTGATGCCTTTAGGAAGCTACGGCATAGTTCTTGGCATGGACTGGCTTGCGGCTCACAGAGCCAAGCTAGATTGCCGTCAGAGGATGATTAGTTGCACAGATGATCATGGCACGCTAGTCGAGATAGTGGGCATACGGAAGCCCACGACTGCTCGAACGATATCCGCTCAGCAACTTAAGCGTTGCATGCGGAAGGGTTGTCAGATGTTTGCTATCACAGTCAGTGATAGATTAGAAGATGAACCTGAGACTACATTAGATGATCATCCCATCTTGAGGGAATTTGTAGATGTTTTTCCACCAGAGTTACCTAGTATGCCGCCATGCAGAGAGTTGATTTTCACATCGATTTAGTACCAGGGGTAGAACCAGTATCTTGGGCACCTTATAGAATGACTACACATGAGCTTATAGAGCTTAAACTGTAGTTAGAAGAATTATTAGAGAAGGGACACATCCGACCTAGCGTTTCACCATGGGGTGCACCGGTTATCTTCATTAATAAGAAGGATGGATCTCTTCAGCTATGCATGGACTATAGGTAGTTGAACAAAGTGACGGTGAGGAACAGATATCCTCTACCGAGGATTGATGATCTCTTTGACCAAATGCAAGGAGCTAGAGTATTTTCAAAGATTGATTTGAAATCTGAGTATCACCAATTAAGAATCACAGAGGCAGATATTCACAAAACTGCTTTCTGACCCTGATATGGCCATTATGAATTTATAGTGGTACCCTTCGGATTGACGAACGCCCCTGTAGTGTTCATGAGTCTCATGAACGGGGTGTTCCGCACTGACCTAGATTGGTTCGTGATCATTTTTCTGGATGACATTTTGATCTATTCACGGACCGAAGAGGAACATGTGGACCATTTGCGCTAGGTAATGTAGTGCTTATGTGAGAATCAACTCTATGGCAACCTGGTGAAATGTGCCTTCTTCAAGATAGAGGTGCAGTATTTGGGACATATTTTATTAGGTGATGGTATCTCCATAGATCCATCGAAGATCAGAGCAATTCAGGATTGGCTAGCACCCACCAGTGTTACAGAAGTAAGAAGCTTTATGGGACTAGCCGGTTACTACCATAGGTTTGTCGAAGGCTTCTCTAGGATAGCTCATCCTATCACTTCCCTTCAGAAAAAAGGGAAAGGATTCACTTGGACTGAGTAGTGTGAGAAGGCCTTTGGAATCCTTAAGGAATGTCTTACCAGCGCTCCCATATTAGCTGTTCCTGATTCGACAGAAGATTTTGTTATCTGCACAGATGCATCATTAGAGGGATTTGGAGCTGTGCTTATGCAAGGTGGTAGAGTGATTGCTTATGAATCGTGAAAACTTAAAACACATGAACTAAACTACCCTACTCACAATCTAGAGCTAGCAACTGTTATTCATGCTCTTGTTCGTTGGAGACACTTTCTTTTGGGCTGATGTTTTGAGCTCC
Source organism: Cunninghamia lanceolata (assembly GCA_027924645.1). Taxonomy (NCBI): domain Eukaryota; kingdom Viridiplantae; phylum Streptophyta; class Pinopsida; order Cupressales; family Cupressaceae; genus Cunninghamia; species Cunninghamia lanceolata. The sequence goes on from BSBN01000609.1 coordinate 2,728,122, forward strand.
ATTCGGACCATCATAGCTTGCAGTATATTTTCACTCAGCCTAATTTGAATGCCCGTCAGCGGCGTTGGATGGAATTCTTAAGTGAGTACGATTTTGATGTCCACTACATCAAAGGAAAGGAGAACATGGTCCCGATGCTTTGAGTTGAAGGTGCCACAAGATCCTAACTCTAACTTTGAAAGTGAATTTAAGAGAACGTATTTTACATCATTTGCCTAAGGACGAGTGGTTTCTTGAGGTGCAACAGGAAATCTAGAATCAGAGGGTCCTGAAGGGTAAATTTGTAGGATATTCCCTAGAGTCAGATGGATTACTTAGACATAAGCAGTGCATCTATGTACCCCGTGTGGGAGATCTACGTACAATGATACTCTCTGAGGCTCATAGAGCACCCTATGCAGCTCATCCAAGAGTGAAGAAGATGCATGCAGATTTGCGACGGTTATATCATTGGGCTGGGATGAGACAAGACATTACAGAGTTTGTTGCTTGATGCTTTGAGTGTTAGAGGGTTAAGGCCAAGCATCAGCATCCAGCAGGACTTTTGTACCCACATGAGATACCTGAGTGGAAATGGGACACCATTTCCATGGACTTCATTGTTGGTCTACCTATGTCATCACGACGCCATGATGCCATCATGGTGACAGTTGACAAGTTGACCAAGGTGGCGCATTTCTCACCGGTACGCACAACATACAATGCACCATTGGTGGCGAGAGTGTTTCTAGATCAGATTGTCATATTGCATGGAGTACCTTGCCGGATCATATCTGATAGAGACTCCATGTTAACATCTTCATTTTGGAGAGATTTACATTAGGCATTGGGCACACAGCTCAACTTCAGTTCTGCTTACCATCCTGAGACCGACGGCCAGACAGAAAGAGTTAATCAGGTGTTAGAGGACATGCTTTGCATGTATGTTATGGATCATCAGTCTAAATGGGAGGAGTACCTGTATCTGGTTGAGTTCACCTATAATAATGGGCATCACAGCTCGTTGGGTATGCCTCACCAGGCTTTATACGACAGACCTTGCAGAACGCCTTTGAGTTGGGATTGGTTAGAGGACCGAGTTGCCATTGGTCCCGAATTGATCCAGAATATGGAACAGCAGGTCACGTTGATTAGATAGAGACTGCAGGAAGCTTAGGATAGATAGAAGAAGTATGCAGATGCGAAGAGGATGGATTGGAGCTTTTTAGTAGGTGATAGGGTATTCTTGAGAGTGCGACCGCATAAGAGTCCAATCCGTTACGGAAAAGGCTTTAAGCTCGCGCCCTGGTTTGTAGGACCTTTTAAGATTCTTGAGAGGATAGGACCTGTAGCCTACCGTTTAGCCTTGCCACCTAGCCTGTCTCATATCCACGATGTCTTTCATGTTTCAGTTTTACGTCGTTATATATCTGACATATCTCACGTATTGGATTGGAGTGCTCTTCAGGTAGAGGTAGATGAACAGCTGGCTTTGGAGCCAATATGCATATTGGCTCATCGGACGCTGGGCCTTCGAGGTTGAGAGCTGGACCAAGTTAGGGTCCAGTGGGATATGTACGATGAGGTCACTGTAACATGGGAAGATGCTACGAGACTGAAGACGCTTTACCCTCACCTCTTTGATGACTTCCAGGAGGAAGTACAATCTTAGGGGGAGAGGATGTGAGGCATACTTTTTACACTATTGTTCATAAGACTATTTGCAGTGCTAGTGTTATTATTTTATGTTGAGAGACTATTGATCTTGAATCTTGTTTATTAAACCTAATTGATTTTTAAGGAAATAATTGTGGAATGGTAATTAGATGTTGCTTCTAAGAAAATGATGAATGGTTAATATTAGAAATGGAACTGTAATGTGATTTCAGGATGTTATATGGTAGAATGTTTAGGTATGCATGTATTTAAATTGCTTCAGCTATGATATCTCTATGTGTTATTGACTTTGAGTTTGAGTGTGCATGTATTACTAATGAAACCACATATACATGAGATCATCCCATACCCTATGTTATATCCCTTGTGAGCCGATCTAGTTCCACGAGGAACTAAGATCAACCTCATGTTTGGAGAAATGTTGTAATGTTGTAATGTGTTAATATTGTATGAGGTCAAGGGAATAAGGGCTATCTTCTGATTTACTTTTATTATGATAAGTGTTGTAAGAAATGTTGTTTTGAATCTTGTTTAAGTTTTATTTCTTTTGGACCTTTTTCTTGTGTTTTATTTGACTCTGGGAGTTCTAACTAGGAAAAAATTAACCCTGGGTTATACCCCATGGGTCTAGGGACCTCTTTGACTAGGATAACCTTGGGTTAACCTCCATATGGTCACTTAAACTTCACAGTGAAGTTAAGTGACGAATTTGGAAGCATGGGGACAATGAGATGAGTGGAATCCACACTCAGGCCCACTTCCAAATTATGGAACAACTCCATGATCCCCTAATAATGGAGTGTTTGTCTCCTTGTGCCTCTCTTTTGGTGGGGTTCCCCTTAATAAGGGTAGTGTGTCATCCACTCCCCTTGTATTTTTATTTTACTTATTGTATTTTGAATTCTTTATGTGTTGTAAAAAGGACTATAGTGGGGAACCTATTGAGTGGGGTTAATCGTTTTAAGACCACTAGGATAATGGATGAGTTGTGGATTAGTTGTTTAATGCCACTTGAGAAATTAAGAAAATAGAGGGAATTATTTTAAAAGAGAGAGGAGGAGGAGAGTAAGGGGGTTGGATTATTGTGGAAAGAAGGAGAACTTGGAGGAGGCTAGAGTGGAGTTCTTCATCAAATTTCATCCATAATTGAGCTTTGGAAGGTTGGTGAACAAGACTACTCTCTTGTATGATCTATTGCTTGATATGTATGTTTTGTTCTTGCTTGATGAATGAGTCTGCAAATGTTTTCTATGTGTTTTTCTGTTATTTGGGGTATGTGTTGGGTGTTGAAAGAGCTCCTTCCAGTTAGAAGGCAATGCTCATCATGTACAGGGAAGGGAAGGTGTGAACCTCCTCGGGTGTCTTTCTTGTTTTCTTAATATATGAAATGCCTTGAGGGCATGTTGGTACTTTTGAGCCAAGAGGGCTTATGGCTTTGAGAGCCTATTTGGGATATCCCTGGAAGTTTGATTAATTAGATGGTTGGAGGCCATGAGAAGAGTAAAATTGTTGGCTTGAGGCCTTGTGATAAGTTGTGACAAATGTGTAAAGAATGACACCTTGAGTGAGAAGAGTCTACTTCCCTGCCCTCCCTGAACTCACCTAAGCTGAGTCTTTATATTGTGAGTAAACCATGGGAGTGTGTGTGTTATTTGTTTCATTTGTTGTTGTTCAATGTTGTGAAGTGAGTTGGTCTATTCTACCCTGGGTATGTGGATGGTCTCCCTAACTCGGGGGTGACCCTCTTGCGGGTCTAAGGTAGGGAGGAGAGCTAGCTAGATGTTGTTTTTCTCTCTTGTTGTCATGCAGGTTACTGCTGGAGCATGTTAAAAGGATTGAAGGGATTTTTCCTTGTTAAAGAAAATGTTCTATCATCCTATTTGTAATGAGAGCTTGGTCTCTTTATTATCTTTCTGGTTAAGTTTCCTTGGATGAGGAAGGATTGTTTCCTATGAAAGTTGTAGAAAAATCTGTATGGGAAGGAGGAAGTAATTATTCCCTTAGAGAGTGTATGTGAGTTGTGGGAGCCTTACAGTTATTTGTTCTTGTCTATCTAAATTGTATATTGTGAGAATGGTTGTTGAATTGGATCAATTGATAAAATGTATCTTTTGCATTTATTAGTGGGAAAGTTATCTTTACAGTATTATGAAGGAAGTAAGTTTTGTCCTTGAAACAAAACAAAATTAAAGCTTGAGTTAATGTATGCAATGGACATAATCTAAATCAAATTTACTTGATAGTTGTGTGTTATTAAAATGAAAAGACTTAGTAGTTTCATGTATTTACTTCTGATCCTTAAATTTAGTTGAAATGGAAAATTTACTTGGAAGATAAAAAAATGGCAAATACAGATTTTAAATGGTTAATGCTTCTTTTCATTTGAATAATTGTTGTATTGAAATTGAGATGTTTAAATATAGTGTGAAATGATTTTTCCATGAAACTTCGTTATATATATAATTTAAATATAGTTGTGAAAATTTGATAAATCTGTATTTACATTTTTAATAGTAAATGAAACTATGATACTAATCTATATATATATATATTTATATATATTTAATGAAATTAAAAGAAAGTGTGAAAATATGTATATTTGTATATTTATACATATATATATATATATATATATATATATGTTTAAATAATTTTAAATTTAAATGTAATCGTGAAAATGATATATATATATACCATTAATTAATATTAATTGGAGATTTCAAAAATAGTAAATAATTGTGAGTTTGCTATGTTCATATTTTACAGAGTCGCAGTTTACAAAGGAAGCAATGGTGGGGGCATTTAACCCCCACCGAAAACAACAATAAGATGGAGGTGTGGGGAGGGGCGGAGCCCCACCCACAACCACGAAGTGGGATGTGGGTGGGGCTCCTCCCCTCCCCACATCCCTGACACCTTAAGCCCTGCGGCTACCCTTTCCTTTGCACTGCGGACACCCCAACTCCCCTCTACCTCTGCCATGGCTGAAACCTGACCCCGTTGCCTTTGCCTCACCACACCACCGAACCCCTCACCAACGCCTGCGTCAGCCTCCTCACCGCCGCCCTCTGCGGCACCACCATTCCCACCTCCGCCCTCAGCTGCCTGCAACCGCCGCCGCCGCACCACCATGCCTGCATTCAAAACACACACACAACAAATAACTTAGGGTTATTTAACCCTAGGCATTGAGTGGGAAATTCATAAATAAATGGTATTAAAATATTGTAAGTGGACTTTCCATTAGATGGTTTAAAATGAGTTTTAAATAAAAATAATGTATGTATATATATATATATATATATATGTGAGTGCATATATATATATATATACTTTTATATATGTTGTTGGAATGTGATGAGGGCTTCCACTAAATATGAAAGTTTATTTAGCTGGTGATGTTTAAGTATATATATTATATATATATATATAAATAAAAAATAATAATAAATGTAATATATTTTAAAATGGGAATATATAATTAACTGAATACGCATATTTATTAAAAGAAAGAGAAAATATTTAAATATTTATGTAAAGAATTAACGAGTCTATGTATTTTGACATTTTATATTTAAATTTATATCGAACAAACTGGAAAGGATACCACGATCTTAATGATAGATTATTACTAAATGGTAGGCTATGAAAAAATGACTCTATTTATTTGGAATGAATAGACAATTAAATAACTAAACGATGGAAAGTGAATAAAGGAAAATGTGAGCCAAATCGAAACAAAATAAGAAAACTATATAAAGGGCAACCATCTACCAAGGAATCCTAAATGTTGCAAATTAAATCAACATAAACTTAGTGACAATTATCAACCTACACACGTAAGAATATTACTCCGTTAGCAACAATGAATTGACAACTTAAACTTACGCATCTGAGCATGCTTACGCGTGCGAGGTGGAGATTTCAAGTAGTAAGGGAAAATTTTTGATAGTTTGTATCTTGTCTACATGTCATATGTGGACATAACATGTGAGTTTTGCGTGTTGTGAATGCATATGAAATGTAGGCATGACATACCGGACCAATCTGTGACACTCTTTCATCACTGAATGCCTGCCGGAACCGGTTCTACTTGAGTGAACATAACTTCTTCAGATCTTCATGCGGACCTCTGAAATCTTAACTGAAACATCTCAAGACTCATATCTACAAACCCTTTAATCTGTATCCTCTGGTCCTCAACCTATTGAGTACTTTTGCCTTCTTCTCATCACTATTCTTCACTGTTCCTGATTGAGACTAATTTTCTCAATATCCTCAGCACACATCTCATCCAAACCTTATTATTAATGCAATAGGAGTATGTTGACATCAATGACAACACTGGTTGGGCCCATACTTGCAACAATCTCCCCCTTTGTCATTGATGTCAACATATGATGTGAAAAACCATCAAGACAAGAACTTCTCCTTTCTGTCACAGCTCCCCCTATCAGCAATAACTCTTCACATGTCTTCTCTTCCTTTACTGCTCCCCCTTTGATCATCAACCACTTATTTTTCACAGGTCTTCTCTCCCCCTTTGACATCAATGGCAAAGGGCTCATACTTGCAATTCTAACACATCAGAATCATACCAGCTGCTCCCCCTTAGTAGCAGCTCCCCATCATCAATCTAGATCACAATATATGACTGTGATATCCACCGGACTGATGCACATCAGTGCATCCTAGTTCATTACCGGAGGGGCCATGACCTCTAACTTCTCCCTGAGATACTCAAAGGAGTCCTTGGGAAGAGGTTTAGTAAAAATGTCTGCAAGTTGATCCTTGGAGGGCACATACTCCAATCTGACTTCACCCTTGTTCACTTGTTCTCTCAAAAAGTAAAATTTGATAGATATATGCTTGGTCTTAGAATGCAATTCTAGATTCTTAGAAATATTTATTGCACTTGAATTATCACAGAAAATTGTGATAGGCTCCTCATATTCTACTTGAATATCTCTTAGCATTTGCTTCATCCACAAAAGTTGAGTGCAACTACTTGCTGCTGCAATGTATTCTACTTCTATTGTAGACAGGGAAATTGCTTCTTGTTTCTTGCTTAGCCAAGAAACCAACCTTTTTCCCCAAAAGAATGCTCCTCCACTTGTACTCTTCCTATCATCCACATCTCCTACCCAATCTACATCTGTATATGCATGAAGAGAAAAGTCATGATCTCTGGGATACCATAGGCCATACTCAACTGTTCCTTTCAAGTACCTAAAAATTATTTTGATTGCCATGACATGAGATTCTCTAGGATCAACCTGGAATCTCGCCACAAGACCAACATCCTGCATTATATCTAGTCTAGTCTGAGTGAGATACAGTAATCTACCAACCATTGATCTGTACTTTGTCTGATCTGTCTTAGGAGAGTCATCATCTTTGCTCAACTTACATCCGGTAGCCATGGGAGTGTTCATTGGCTTTGAATCTTCCATTCCAAATTTCTTCAATAGTTCTTTCACATATTTGGTCTGAGAGATAAAGATTCCTTTCTCTGTCTGAGTAATTTGCAGACCAAAGAAGAAATTCATTTCACCGAGTATTGACATTTCAAACTCACTTTTCATTTGGTTTGCAAAGGTTTTACACATACTGTCTCTTCCTCCTAAAATCATATCATCAACAAATACTTCAACAATCAAGATGTTTTCATGATAAATTTGGAAATATAGGTTACTATTAGCAGTACCTTTGTTGAAACCAATCTTCAAAAGATGTTTGTCCAGCCTCTCATACCATGCTCTTGGGGCTTGCTTTAGACCGTACAGTGCCTTCTTTAATTTGTAGACCATATCACCATGCTCAGATAACTGAAATCCATCCAGTTGTTCAATGTACACTTCTTCTTCTAGGTCACCATTTAGGAAGGCAGATTTGACATCCATCTGATATACTTTGAAATCTTTAAAGGTAGCATATGCAAGAAATAGTCTAACTGCTTCAATTGTTGCCACCGGAGAAAAGGTTTCCTCAAAATCAATCCCTTCTATTTGAGAGTAGCCTTTGCAAACTAATCTGGCCTTATTTCTAATTACTTCACCAACTTCATTTAGTTTGTTCCAGAAGACCCATTTGGTTCCAATCACATTCTTGTTTTTAGGTCTAGAAACAAGATCCCAAGTGTGATTTTTCTCAATTTGCATTAATTCTTCTTCCATTGCTTTTGTCCAATTTTCATCATTGCATGCTTCATTTATTGTCTTAGGTTCAAACTTTGAAATTAGACAACATTCATCTAAATTTTGAGTAACATTCCTTCTAGTTTGCACACCTTTGCTTTTGTCACCTATGATCTGATCTTCAGAGTGGTTCAGTCTTACATACCTTGGAACTTTGGGAGTTTCTTGCACTTCTGCTTCATGATCATGCTCAATCAGACCTATCTCTTCTTCCTAATTTACTAGATCAGTCTGTATCTGACTTTCAGGAGAGGATGGAGCACCTTGAATCATAACATCATTCTGATCATCTTCATCATACTCATAAAATCTTGAGGGCTTCTCAATACCTTCATCCACCTTCACATTTGTACTTTCTATCATCTTTCTCAGTCTCTTACTGTAACACCGATATGCTTTTCTTTGAGTGGAGTAACCCAAGAAAATTCCTTCATCACTTCTAGCATCAAACTTTCCTAGATCTTCATCTCTTTTAATGTAACACTTGCTACCAAATACTCTAAAATATCTCATAGTAGGAGTGATGCCAAACCAAAGTTCATAAGGAGTCTTACGGTATTGCTTCTGATTTGAACTCGATTGAGAGTGTAGACTGCAATGCTGACAGCTTCTTTCCAAAACATCTGGGGAACATTTGCTTCCATCATCATTGTCCTGGATGCTTCTTGGATGATCCGGTTCTTTCTCTCAACTACTCCATTTTGCTGTGGAGTCCTAGGAGTAGACAACTGTCTCTTTATACCATGCTTCTCACAAAAGTCTATGAATTCACCGGATGTGAATTCACCACCTCTATTAGACCTTAGACATTTAAGTTTCAATCCAATTTGATTCTCTACCATAGCCTTGAAGATTTTGAACTTCTCAAAAGCTTCCGATTTCTCTTTCAGAAAGGTAACCCACATCATCTGGGAATGGTCATCAACCAGTAACATGAAATATCTATCACCTTGCATACTCTTGATTCTTGTCGGACCACATAGATCAGTATGAACTAACTCCAATAATCCGGTAGAGGATTGATCCTTGCTTTTGAATGAAACTCTGCTCTGTTTACCTAGCTGACATTCTTTGCACATACTATTTGTAGGTTTTACCAACTTTGGAAGATCTCTTACAGCCTGAGTATTGCTTATCTTGATGATGTTATCAAAGTTTACATGACACATCCTTCTATGCCATAACCAACTCTGATCAACTTGAACAAATAGACAACTTTTATTAGTACCAACTAGATGGAAGATATTACCTTTTGTTTGAGTATTGGATGCAATCTCAGTTCTGGAGCTTTCAAAGATCATGCATCTTCCATTCTTGAACCGGAGATCATAACTTTTGTCCACCAACTGACCAACACTGAGAAGATTGTGCTTCAATCCTTCAACATACAGTACATTACCGGTTTTGTTCTTCCCATCAAAAGAGATAGTTCCCCTACCTCTGATTCTACCAGCAGAATTGTCACCAAACTTTACCACTCCTCCTTCATACCTTTCCAAATCTAAGAACTTGTTCTTGTCACCAGTCATGGTGAGAGCATCCACTGTCAATAAACCAATCATCCTTTTCTTCAACTTGAGCAGCCAAAGCTCTTTCTATAACCTTATGATTGATAGATTTAGGGGATATTGGATCTTCTTACTTGATGGCAATGAACACCCATTCATTTCTAGATTTGTCTCCTATCTCTGATTCATCATCTGTTACTCCTTCATTATTAGTTTCTTCATGAACATAATAACAATTCTTTTGGAACCTTTGTCTGTTAGAATTTGATCTTGTGGATCTTTTTTAGACATCTTGAGGTAAAGTGACCAATCTTATTGTAGTTGAAGCACTTAAAGGGTAATTTTCCTTCATACTTACCGGATCCCCTTGGTAGTCTTTTTGTAATGAGGGCTTCAAGTTGAGCTATTTCTGCTTCTTCCTCTTCCATGTCTTTTCTTGCTTGATTATACCATGACAACTTCCTTGAAGAGTTTTCTCCCGGATCAAATCTTTGTTTGCCTTTCACATAGGCACTGGCTTTGAATGTAGATTCAGTCTTGGGGGGATCATCTCCAAACTCGGTCATTTCAAATGTAGCCAGTTTGCCAGCCAATTGGTCTCTTGTGACAGTTGCATGGGCTCTGAATTCATCAATGGCAGCAACCTTGATTTTGTAGGTAGCAGGAAGGGATCTGAGAATTTTGCAAAAAATCTCATTTTCATCCAAAACTCCACCAACATTCCTAATTCTACACACCAGCTCATTTACTCTTGGCATAAAGGTAGTGATATTTTCATCATCTCTCATCTTCAATCTTTCAAATTTCCCTTTGAGACTCTGCAACCTTGCACTCTTAACAAACTCATCTCCTTCATGCAGAAGTTCCAGTTTAATCCAGATCTCATAGGCAGTTGGTAGATCAATAACATTTGAGATCTTTGAGTTGGTTAATGCACTTAGAAGAGCCTCTTTAGTTCGCAGATTGTTTTCAGCATCTATGATTTCATTTAGAGTTGTCAGACCACCCTGTGGAGGTGTATATGCTTTTGTGACCATGGACAAGTACGCCTTTCCCATACACTCCAAGTGACATTTCATGCAGCCTTTCCAAAGAGTGAAGTTGGTTTTGTTGGTGCCTGCATCATCAGTCAGGTTCTAGGTTATTGGCTTGTAGGCACCTTCCTAGGATTTCATGAAGTTTCTAAGTCTTGGACCCTATCAGTGTTTTGCAGCATCATCAGGATATTTTGAAAGTAGGGGTCATCATCATCATCATAATGCTCCCAGACATCCCCCTGATGTTTCTTGCATGGGTCATTTATCGTCATGTCCAGATATCCTGTGGGGGTCATCATGCATTTGCCAACCCGACCTTTGCCTTGGGGTGATATTTTAACATCAGGTGATCTTACTTAAGATCATCCTGATGATGTTGCTGCAAGGTTCTAAGTATGACCCATTTTGCATCGGGGTCATCATATTTGAACATTGGGTGATCTTGGTTAAGATCATCCTGATGTTACTTTATCACTTCATGTTTGCTTTATCGCCCAGTGCTGTTGACATCATTCTTTTATCGGGGTGATATTTGCCCGTCTGCATCAGCATGATTTTCTCTTAGGAGGTGGTTAGCATCATCATGATATTCTATCAACCAGATATTTCATCAGGGTCATCATGTTTCAATATTGGGTGATATTCGAATATCATCTCGATCCTGCAATGGAGCTATAGTGCACCCTGATATTTCTATCAGGGTGATATTTCCAAATATCCGGTTATCTTCTGAATATCATCCTGATGCCGATATGATGGTGATGTCATCAAGGTCTGGGGGGTCATATTTCTAACACTAGTCATCTTGTGGAGATCCCTTGTTATTTGCAAATATGACGATGACGTCATCGGGATATGTGGAGATGTGTGGTATGCAAATATGATGGTGACGTCATCAGGATATATTAGGATGATATTTTATGTGAAGGTAGGGTTGGTCATCAAGAGGATATCTGATGATCAGGACATTTGCAGATAATATGATGATGCTGACGTCAAGGAGATATCCGCCTATCGGCTTCATGCATTGTCCAGTGGGGGGTGATCTTTCCAAATATCAGTCATATTCAAACATCACCCCAATGTTTCATTAGAGCTACAATGCACCCTGATATTTTGTGGGGGGGTGATATTTCTAAATATCGGGTGATCTTACGAATATCACCTTGGTGCCAATATGATGGTGACATCATCTGGATATGAGGAGGTGCGTGATGGGCAGATATGCTGATGACGTCAGCAGGACATGATGATGACATCATCAGGATGTTTAATTATCAGGGTGATGTCTTTTATCAGGTGGTGCAAATTATCTGGATGAGCTCGGCAAGATGTTTGCTGACGTCAGCAGGAGATGACGGTGACATCATCAGGATTTTCATCGGCCAGACATTTGGTATCGGCAAGGCAGGAAGATCTTTCTCCGACGCATCAGATAGTGCCGATGAAGGCAATCGTCATGAAGGCGAGGTTGGTCATCAGGATGTTATTTTTTTCACATATGGTGATGAGGTCCAGATATGCTTTCCCGCAGGGTGATATTTTTTGCAGGGTGTTATTTCATATCAAGGTGATATGAATTATCGGGAGGTTATCATGCAGTATGATGCTGCTTTCCCGCAGGGTGATATTTTCTGCGGGGTGTTATTTCATATCAGGGTGATATGAATTATCGGAAGGTTATCATGCAGTATGATGCTGACGTCAGGGTGATATTTTTTACATATGGTACTGAGGCCTGCTGACGTCAAGGTGATATTTCAAGCAACATGATATCATGCTAAAGGATGATGATGATGAAGGCTTATACTAGTGTCATCAGGAGCAAAAGCACCGACATCATGCATGCTCGTGGCCCAGTATATAAAGTATTGAGAAGGTTGCCATGGGGTGCATGTGGGATAATCAGCTTCTTGCATATTTTCAAATATCAGGCAATAATTCTTGGCGGGAAAAGCTGCGAATGCACAGTCTACTGCATTTCTCGAGGCTGCAGGTCTGGCATGCTGATTAACGGTGGTTGTTACAGGGTATGGGTGATGGCGTGAATGGTCAAACTGCCAAATTGAAGATGTGGATCCTAGGTGGTGGCGCAAGGCTCGAGACCTCCTGTCTCCTCCTCCCCTAGCTACATTGAATGTTGAGCACCATTTTCTTGACGTGTTGTATCTGGTAGATATTTTGATGCACCATTGTACTGAATGCTGAGGACTTTTCCTGCTATATATAGCAGGTTGTGTTGCTCATTTGTTGGTTGTTGAAAACTGGACATATCTGGCTTTGTAATAAGATACAACTAGTTTTGGTTGCTCTATGCAGGAGGTTTTGTGAGTTTATGTATTTGTTGTTGTATGTTTCATGCATGAATCTACTGATTTCATGATTAGTTTTATATGAGTAATGCTGTATTTGCATGTGTTTTGTTATTTTGTCTCCAGTATTGCATGTATCCTTCTTTTGAATCTAGATATCTAAGGGATGTCTGGGATTCTAGAATATAGAATTCCTGTATTGAATGCTTGATCTTTCAACTTCTACTCAAAGGGTAGATTGAACTATTTTTAGATTAAGTATTTGGGAAAGATATACTGCAATAGGGATACCATAAGTAGAGATAACTTAACACTCTATTTTGGGAGGTGTCTGTAAGGCAGATAGCATAGCATCCCCTTGAAATCTAGTTTTAGTGTGTTTATGCTGATCATTCACAAGTGTATGTCTACTGACTCCAAGCCCTGGATAGGCACCAATCTAGCTCTGCATTGAGATTACACACCAGGTCCTAGTTTTGCATCCAAACACATAAAATCAAACTCAAACTTCCAAAACAACCATTAGGACCTTAGAAGTAGTTTAGGACCAGGATCCTCTGATTCACAACTGAACATAGGCCCAAAGCTAGCCCCTTTGCACTTATCCTACAGTTTTGGTCTACTTACAGGAGGATTTATCTGCTTTGTATCAACATCCCAAGCCAACCCACAAGCATATTCTCATGGGTGTTGAATAGGGAATACCCCCCTAGGTTTTGCAGAGCCTGAAGAAGAAGAGGAGATAAAAATAGAGTCTATCTCCTACACTGTTGGCCCATGGCCCAGAGATCCTGTTGATCACTAATGGCTACCTTGTAGGGAAATCTGGGAATGAGCATCCAGTCAGGGAAATAACCAATAGATTTGGTGACTCTACTGGGGACCATGCAGTAAAGAAATTATCTTTTCATCCCTGGTAAAATAATTCCTAGTTATAGGTGGCGACTCTGAACAATCTCCCAGCCGGTAAAGTAAAATTTGTATGCAGGGGAGAAGATCCCTACGTAATCCTTTATTTGAAGAGTTACTAGTAGAAAGAAGGATGATGTATAGAAGAAAAGGAACCATCTCAGCCAGTCATGAGGGTTCCCCCATGAATAATGATGATATTCAGGATAACCCTAGACTTTCAGGGCAGCATGTGCCTTATTTTTTAATTGTAGAAGCTAACATTCAAGGTGCATATGAAAGACAATAGGGTGCTAGTCTAAAAATAAGGTCAGAAGTGTTCCAAGAATGCCCTTTCTTGGATCCCAGTGATAGATTTGAAGAAGTAGAATCCCCAAGGGATGATGAAGATGATGATTAGAATGGTATGAGACCATCTACCTCCATGCCCAGAGAAGAACAACTAGCTGATGAAATTAAGAGTTTAAGAGCAGAAATAGAATATTTGTAGGCAATGAAAATTAGAGATGACATGAGACAGAAAGTACAAGCTCTGAGGACTGCTCACCAGGATGCAGCTCCTACCCTTGAAAATGCAAATATGCAGAGAAATTAGTGTAGAAATGAGGTACAGTATCAACAGAATAATACTAGGCATGATGCAAACAATGCTAGGATACCATTAAATAATGTAAGAAATCAGAATGTAAACAGAAATATTAATGCTAATCAGTTTGATAGACAACCCATGCAGTTGGATAGATTTAGGCAGCTAGTTTTTTATGGTATTCCTGGTTATCCTAACCCCATTGACAAGCATGTGAGGCTTCAAGTGCCAAAGTTTTCAGGAAATAATATTGTGTTTGGGGAGGATCATTTAAAAGCTTTTCAAAATGTCATGGACAACTTTGAGGTTGAGCATAAGGATGTCTTTATGAAGTCATTCATGCAATCCCTTGTTGATGAAGCTAGAGAATGGTACAAGAATTTGCCTGACTGGAGTATTTCATCATGGGATGATTTCAAAAGGATGTTTAAGGAGCAATATGGTGACAAAACTGACCCTAGCTTTTTTGTAAATGAGTTCACTAGTATCACTAAAGGGTCCAATGAGCAGGTTGTAGACTTTAATGCTAGATTTACTAAAGTGTTGAACAAACTGCCACATCACATGAGGCCTAATGAACCTATGTGCATAATATTATATATAAATGCTTTTGATGCCAAAACAGCATATGGGTTAAGAGATAAAGGTCTCGCTACTCTTAGGATGCTTTCAAGATAGCAATAAATATTGAGAATAACAGGAAAGCATCAGGCAAGACAAACAGGAGGGATGATGTGAGAATTCTGCAGAATCCAAACAAACCTTAGAATATTCAAGGTAATACACCTGCCCCTGAAGACAAAATTGATAAACTGGCAAATGTTGTTAAGGACCTAAGCTATAGATTGGCTACAAGTGAAAAATGGAAAGGTCCTGATAGGCAAGTTTACCAAAGGCAGGAAAAGAGACCATCATTGCATGATATGCCATATAATACCAATTGGCATAATGGTAACCTGTATTTCCACATAACAACACAAATCAGAGAGCTCAACATACCAAAGAAACTCCTGATCCTTTGAAGAAAACTGTAAATATTGCTGATGATACTCCATAGTGCATAATCTGTCAGATGCCACATTCGCAGTCCCAATGCATGATTGCTCAGTCTTTGTATGCTGTGTCCTGTAATGAATGCAATGAGCCACATTATGTACAGGATGATGATGTTAATATGCTATCCATAAGCAGGGAGCATCCTTCTCATGATGCAGATGAGAGTACAGATAATGAGATTCAGGCCTGTCAGCAAGTTTTCTATGATGAAGATAATGAAGATAGCGATGCATTTGCTCAGAATTCACACAACTTCCTAAATAACCTGCATAGACCTTCTAATGAGGAGATTAGAGCTCTCACAGCTGCAGCAGTGGCCAAGTCAAGAGCAATTATAACCTCAGAGGCAAAGCTCAGGTAAGTAACTCACACCAACCAGAGAGTACTTTCACAAGTCAGCCAGTGCATAGTCATAAAGGGGTTGAACCGCAAAAGAAACAGTGGGGCAACAACAAGCAAAATTTTGAGCAAAAAATAGGTCATGAATCTCAAGGATCAGAAAATAGGAATCAAAACAAGAGTTCCCAAATCAGAAGTGATTATCAGGGGACTATGAAGATAAAAGCTAGATCATCTCAGGATAAAAACAAAGCCTTTTCACAAGTTGCAACTGCAGTACAAGATTATGCTCCCTTTGATATAACTCAAGTCCTCTCTTAGGTAAAGGTTTCTGTCCCATTGATGGAACTTATGAAGGTTGAAGAAATTAGGAATAGGATAGTATCCCTAATTTCTGGACTACTTTGTCAAGCTAAGCAAAATGATGAGACTCAAGGTAAGAGGCATGCTATATGCAATGAAGAAGATGAAGTCCCTGAGGTGTATTTAGGGGTGACCATGACAAAGTGCCCTTCACAAGTGGAGCCATTTTATGTATCCCTGGTTATAAATGGAAAAGTGATCAGAAATTGCATGCTTGATTCTGGAGCATCCACAAATATCATGTCTTTAGCCATCATGCAGCAAGCTACATTGAAAATAGACAAGGCATATGGAAAATGCTACGCCATGGATGCCAGAGAGGTACTAGTTATTGGAATCATGAAGGATGTGAATTTTAGATGGCAGCATTTCCTAAAAAGAACTATGAAATGAACATAACAGTGGTTGACATCAAGCCACAGTATGGTATGCTGTTGTCAAGAAGATGGGTAGCACTGATTGGTGGAAGTATGTAGTTGGACCTGTCATATGCTATAATCCCTATGAATGGAAGAGATGTCAAGCTGATCAGAGAAGAAAGATCACCAGAGACAGTGGAAAATCAAGAATCAGAAGAGCATGTATGCTTTGTGAACATTGATTGTGATAATTTCAGAGTTATCTCAAATGACCAAGGAGAAAAAGGGGGAGAAATTTGCATTCAAGACTTGGACCAGAAAGGTCCATGGACCATGTATTTTGATGGAGCTTGTGCAAAGAAAGGCTTTGGAGCTGGAGTTGTATTCCTGTCTCCAACTGGTAAGCTCCTAAAATTCTCCTTCTTGCTAAAATTTGCTTGCACAAACAACATTGCAGAGTATGAAGCCTTACTCTTAGGTTTAAGTTTGGCTCTTAAACATGGAATTAAGATGCTGAGGGTATTTGGGGATTCTGAGTTAATTGTGTCCCAAGTTAGAGATAGGTATGCTCAAAGAACAAAAGATTAAAACAATACAAGCATGCTGTCTGGGATACAATTGAATTATTTGATGCATTTTTCAATAGGCTGGATAGAGAGATCAAAAAATGTCATGGCTGATTTCTTAGCCAATGTAGCAATAAGGCCAGATGATATCACTCGATCAGATGTTACAAATGTTGAAGTTAAAATCAGACCTGCAGTACTAGAGAACATATGCAGTTGGCAAGTGTTTAATGATGACAAGGACTTGTTAATATTTTTGCACTGCATAGATGAATTTGAGAACCAAGAAATTGATTTTCAAAAGTTTGTAGAAATTGTAAATGGAAAAGAAGCTCTTATGGGAAAAGAAGTAATTTAGTTGAAAACTAACAAAATCCCTAGAGGGTTAGTAGCTTTGGAAAGAGCTTTTGACAATAGAGACCAATTGGTCACAAAGACATCTCCCACAAATAAAGATGACTTAGAGGAGATAAATTTGGGGACATCTTAGGCCCCCAAGAAGGTATACATTGGCAAACAGCTCCAACCACACATTAGGAGCATGCTGATAGCATTGCTAAAAAAGTATAAGCATGTTTTTGCCTGGTCATATGAAGACCTCAAAGCTTATAGAGAAGACCTATTCTAGCATGAGATCCCATTGAAGCCTAGAGCTAAGCCATTTAGACAAAAGCAAAGGCCTATTAATCCTACCTTAGCTCCAAAAATGCAAGAAGAAGTCAAAAAGTTCAGGGAGGCTGGAATAATTTCGCTAATTAGACATTCAACTTGGGTGTCTAACCTTGTCCCAGTTAGAAAAAAGAATGGTGATATTAGGCTTTGTGTTGACTTTAGAAATTTGAATGTATCCTCCTTAAAGGATAATTACCCATTGCCAAATATGGAAGCTATGTTGCAAAAAGTGATTGGTTGTGAACTCCTATCCATGATGGATGGATTCTCAGGTTACAATCAGGTGAAGGTAAATTAATTAGAACAATACAAGACCGCCTTCACCACTCCATGGGGAACTTATGTATATGAGAGAATGCCATTTGGACTGACAAATGCAGGTGTTACATTTCAAAGGGCAATGGATGTTGCTTTTGTAGGGTTGATTGACTCAATCTTGGCTATTTATCAGGATGATCTGACTACCTATTCAAAGAAGGAAAAGTAGCATTGTATGCACTTAGAGTAGATTTTCATTAGAGCACTAGAGTATGGCATTTCTCTAAATCCAAAGAAGTGTGCTTTTGGGGTAGTGGAAGGAAAGCTCCTAGGGCACATTATTTCCAAGGATGGAGTTAGGATTGATCCTGAAAGAGTAGCTACAATTGACAAGATCTAGATGCCAAAAACAGTAAAAGGAATCCAATCCTTCTTTGGACAAATAAATTTTGTTAGAAGATTTGTTCCCAACTTTGCAAAAACCACAAGAACATTTCTAAAATGCTGAAGAAGGGTGAGACTGTCAGTTGGGAAGGTGAAGAAAGTAGATCTTTCCAGGACATCAAGGAAGCAATCAAAATGGCTCCTGTGCTGAAATCTCTTGATTTTTTTAAGCCATTTCAATTGTTTTCATTTGCTTCTTTCCATACTGTTGCTGCATGTTTACTACAGAAAAATGAAGATGGATTTGAGTAGCCCATAGCTTTTTTTAGTATGTCCTTGCAGGCTTCTGAGTTAAAGTATGACATCATGGAGAAACAGGCATATGCACTAGTAAGAGCAGTCAAGAGTTTCAGGCCATATCTGGTAGGATCTCAGATAGTTGCATGTGCCTCATGTAGTAGTCAAGGACATTTTCACTCAGCAAGAGGTGACTAGAAGAAGGTGCAGATGGATAAATAAACTGCAAGAGTTCAACATAGAGATACAAATTACCAAGTTGGTAAGGGGACAAGGGTTAGCCAAGATGATGGCACAGTCAAACTTGGAAGCATGCCAAGTCAATGCTATCTAGAATGAGAATGTAAATGTATCAAAATCTGAATGGTATAAGGACATCATATACTATTTGTAAAATCTGAATTGTCCTTCCCATTTTGGTGATGTTCAAAAGAGGACTTTGAAACTACATGCAATCAGGTATGTTATTGTTCAAGGTGAGCTGTACTGGAAGAACCCTAATGGTGTGTTGCTAAGATGTGTGGATGAAAATGAAGCTAACATTATTTTGAATGACATGCATAAAGGGGTGTGTGGTGGACATTATACTGCCCAAACAACAGCTCATAAGACCCTTAGGGCAGGATATTGGTGGCCCACTCTCTTTTCAGATGCATAAAGGCTGGTAAGGAAATGTGATCCTTGCCAAAGGTTCTCAGGAAAGTTAAGATGTGAAGGTGCACTACCCCTTAGAACTATAACTGTGGATGCTCCATTTCAGCAATGGGGAATTGACTTTATAGGGGAAATTGTAGAGAAATCAAGTGCGGGACATAGTTGGATTTTGGTAGCAACTGACTACTTTACCAAATGGATTGAGGCTATTCCAACTAAGAGAGCTAGAAGTAAGGTGGTGATGGATTTCATACTGGAGAATGTCATCATCAGGTTTGGAGTACCAGTCAAGTTGGTCACAGATAATGCTATGTGCTTCAGATCTGGAGATTTTGTTGATTTTTGCAACAAATATGGGATACATTTATCACATGCATCACCATACCACCCACAAGGAAATGGTCAGGCAGAGTCAAGCAACAAGAGCCTCATGAAAATCATCAAGAGGATAGTGGATAAGAACAAGAGAGCTTGGGATTCAAAATTAAAGTTGGCATTGTGGGCTGACAGGGTGACAGTAAAAAAGGCTATTGGAAGATCACCTTTGAGCTGGTATATGGTGCATTAGCCAGGCTGCCTATAAACAATCTCTTGCTAGTTTACAAATTCATCCAAGAGAATGATGAGGAGATTGAAGACTCCATGACAGAAAGAATAAACCAGCTGGTTGCACTGGATGAAAGCAGAAGGGAGGCCCACCAAATCAATCTCAAGAAACAACAAAATGTGAAGTATCTGTTTGATAGGAGAGCTACAAAAAGGAAGTTCCAGATAAATGACTGGGTGCTCATCTGGAATGCAAGAAGTCAGGATAAGGGCAAACATGGTAAGTTTGAACCCTTATGGATGGGCCCATATCAGGTTTGCAATACTCATGGGGAGGATTCTTATATCCTCCAGGCCCTAGATGGTGAGATGCTAGAATTGCTTGTGCATGGTCAATTCCTCAAGTTTTATTTTACATAAGTGATCTGCCTCTGTGCACATTTGTAAAAATATGTGTATATTGTAAATGTCTTGTATAGTTGGTGCTTTTTTGTGTTTTGTCTGGTTTGCCCGGAGGTCTGGTTCTCACTGCAGCCATGTGCCTGCACGTCCCCAATCGGAGCCACTGTTGGTGCCTGCATCATCAGTCGGGTTCTAGGTTATTGGCTTGCAGGCACCTTCCCAGGATTTCATGAAGTTTCTAAGTCTTGGACCCTATTAGTGTTTTGCAGCATCATTAGGATATTTTGAAAGTAGGGGTCATCATCATCATCATCAAGTTCCTAGACATCCCCCTGATGTTTCTTACATGGGTCGTTTATCGTCATGTCTGGATATCCTGTGGGGGTCATCATGCATTTGCCAACCCAACCTTTGCCGTGGGGTGATATTTTAACATCGGGTGATCTTACTTAAGATCATCCTGATGATGTTGCTGCAAGGTTCTAAGTATGACCCGTTTTGCATCGGGGTCATCATATTTGAACATCGAGTGATCTTGGTTAAGATCATCCTGATGTTACTTTATCACTTCATGTTTGCTTTATCGCCCGGTGCTGCTGACATCATTCTTTTATTAGGGCGATATTTGCCCATCTGCATCAGCATGATTTTCTCTTAGGAGGCGGTCAGCATCATCATGATATTCTATCAACCAGATATTTCATTAGGGTCATCATGTTTCAATATCGGGTGATATTCAGATATCATCCCGATCTTGCAGTGGAGCTACAGTGCACCCTGATATTTCTATCAGGGTGATATTTCCAAATATCTAGATATCTTCTGAATATCATCCTGATGCCGATATGATGGTGACGTCATCAAGGTCCGGGGGGTCATATTTCTAACACTAGTCATCTTGTGGAGATCCCCCGTTATTTGCAAATATGACGATGATGTCATCCGGATATGTGGAGATGCGCGGTATGTGGATATGATGGTGACATCATCAGGATATATCAGGATGATATTTTATGTGAAGGTAGGGTTGGTCATCAGGAGGATATCTGATGATCAGGACATTTGCAGATAATATGATGATGCTGACGTCAGGGAGATATCCACTTGTCAGCTTCATGCATTGTCCAGTGGGGGGTGATCTTTCCAAATATCAGTCATATTCAAACATCACCCCGATGTTTCATTAGAGCTACAATGCACCCTGATATTTTGTGGGGGGGGGTGATATTTCTAAATATCGGGTGATCTTACGAATATCACCCTGGCACCAATATGATGGTGATGTCATCCGAATATGAGGAGATGCGGGATGGGCAGATATGCTCATGACATTAGCAGGACATGATGATGACATCATCAGGATGTTCAATTATCAAGGTGATATCTTTTATCAGGTGGTGCGAATTATCTGGATGAGCTCGGCAGGATGTTTGCTGACATCAGTAGGATATGACGGTGATGTCATCAAGATTTTCATCAGCCAGACATTTGGTATCGGCAAGGCAAGAGGATCTTTCTCCGACGCATCAGGTTGTGCCGATGAAGGCAATCATCATGAAGGTGAGGTTGGTCATCAGGATGTTATTTTTTTTACATATGGTGATGAGGTCCGGATATGCTTTCTCGCAGGGTGATATTTTCTACGGGGTGATATTTCATATCAGGGTGATATGAATTATCGGGAGGTTATCATGTAGTATGATGTTGACGTCAGGGTGATATTTTTTACATATGGTGCTGAGGCCTGCTGACGTCAGGGTGATATTTCGAGCAACAAGATATCATGCTGAAGGATGATGATGATGAAGGCTTATACTAGCGTCGTCGGGAGCAAAAGCACCGACATCATGCATGCTCGTGGCCCAGCATATAAAGTATTGATAAGGTTGCCATGGGGTGCATGTGGGATAATCGGCTTCCTGCATATTTTCAAATATTGGGCGATATTTCTTGGCGGAAAAAGCTGCGAATGCACAGTCTATTGCATTTCCTGAGGCTGCAAGTTTGGCACACCGGTTAATGGCAGTTGTTGCAGGGTATGGGTGATGGCGTGAATGGTCAAATCGCCAAATTGAAGATGTGGATCCTAGGTGGTGGCGCACGGCTCGAGACCTCCTTTCTCCTCCTCCCCCTGCTGCATTGAATGTTGAGCGCCATTTTTTTGACATGCTATATCTGACGGATATTTTGATGCGCCATTGTACTGAATGCTGAGGACTTTTCCTGCTATATATAGCAAGTTGTGTTGCTCATTTGTTGGTTGTTGAAAACTGGACATATCTGGCTTTGTAATAAGATACAACTGGTTCTGGTTGCTCTGTGCAGGAAGTTTTGTGAGTTTATGTATCTTTTGTTGTATGTTTCATGCATGAATCTACTGATTTCATGATTGGTTTTATATGAGTAATGTTGTATTTGCATGTGTTTTGTTATTCTATCTCCAGTATTGCATGTATCCTTCTTCTGAATCTAGATATCTAAGAGATGTCTGGGATTCTAGAATATAGAATTCCTGTATTGAATGCTTGATCTTTTAACTTTTGCTCAAAGGGTAGATTAAACTATTTTTAGATTAAGTGTTGAGAAAGATATACTGCAATAGGGATACCATAAGTAGAGATAACTTAACACTCTATTTTGGGAGGTGTCTATAAGGCAGATACCATAGCATCCCCTTGAAATCTAGTTTTAGTGTGTTCATGCTGATCATTCACAAGTGTATGTCTACTGACTCCAAGCCCTAGATAGACACCAATCTAGCTCTGCATTGAGATTACACACCAGGTCCTAGTTTTGCATCCAAACACATAAAATCAAACTCAAACTTCCAAAACAACCATTAGGACCTTAGAAGTAGTTTAGGACTAGGATCCTCTGATTCACAACTAAACATAGGCCCAAAGCTAGCCCCTTTGCACTTATCCTACAGTTTTGGTCTACTTATAGGAGGATTTATCTGCTTTATATCAACATTCCAAGCCAACCCACAAGCATATTCTCATGGGTGTTGAATAGGGAATACCCCCCTAGGTTTTGCAGAGCCTGAAGAAGAAGAGGAGATAAAAATAGAGTCTATCTCCTACACTGTTGGCCCTTGGCCGAGAGATCCTGTTGATCACTGATGGCTACCTTGTAGGGAAATCTGGGAATGAGCATCCAGTCAGGGAAATAACTAATAGGTTCCATTAAACTTTAGACTGTCCTTCTTGTATGACAACATCCTGGATCTCCTCGAGCGGTTAAGCTCCTCTTAGAGGAACCTAGCTCTGATACCAATTGTTGATAATTGAGAGGGGGGGTGAATCAATTAGCCTTAATTCACTTTCAATTCAAACACTTAAATCCACTTTATTAATCAATAGCATAGCAATTAATCATTCATGAAAGCATAAGACATAAACACCAAAGCAAATTCACATCAACACATGAAACACCAAGATTTTGATGTGGAAAACCTGGTTAAGGGAAAAACCACGGGGTGATTAACCCGAGGATTATTCTCTGTTAGAAGAATAAGAAAAATGGATGGCACATGTCAATTAGGGCTCGCTACCCGAGCACACTACTCACAAAGAGGCACACTGCCTACAAGAGACACACTGTCTACAGGATAACAAGTATTACAAAATTGAACTGGAGATTGACATCTTTACCATGCCTGGATCAGTTCCATTTAAGCCCAAAAACTCCTGCTCTGCCTTTAGCACTTCTCTTCGCTATATCACTCTCATCACCACAAGTCACAATTCAAAATGAATTTACAAACCCTTATTTATACAAGGCATCGACTTAGGAACAATCATCTAAGTCAGCAAACACCTACAAGATCGTTCGCAAGACGTGTAATACATCCGGTCGGCCTATCTCAGGAAGAACACCAACAACCGGTGGTCTTTACATCAAATCCAAACTCTAACTTCAATGCGGACCACCAATAAGAATTGTACATGATCCAAGGATCACCGAAACCTTTCCTGAGTCATCAAGAACATCCGCACTTTATCAACTTACTGGAATTCTTCTCTTCTTCATCCTGAACTTCAAGAACACAGTCTGTCGCCACTCTCATAATGCAAAATTTTCTTCCGGACCTCCAAACAATGCACAAATCAAGTTGTCACTTCACACTGGCATCTTCAACACTCTCTCCAATCCACAGAATGAGATAATGTAATTTCGGAGCTCACCGGACCAATCTGTGACACTTTGTCACCACTGAACGCCTGTTGGAACCAGTTCTACTTGAGCAACCATAACTTCTTCAGATCTTCATGTGGACCTCTAAAATCTTAACTAGAACATCTTAAGACTCATATCTACAAACCCTTTAATTCGCATCCTCTGATCCTCAACCTATCGAGTACTTTTGCCTTCTTCTCATCACTGTTCTTCACTGTTCCTGATTGAGATTAATTTTCTCAATATCATCAGCACACATCTCATCCAAACCTTATTATTAATGCAACAGGAGTATGTTGACATCAATGACAACATCGGTTGGGTCCATTCTTGCAACAAACATAACCATGAAATGGAAATACACATGACACAATATTTTTGACGTGGAAACCATGTTAAGGGAGAAAACCACGGGGTGATTAACCCAAGGATTATTCTCTGTTAGAAGAACAAGAAAAATAGATGGCACATGCCAATTAGGGCTCACTATCCGAGCACACTGCTCACAAGAGGCACACTGCCTACAAGAGACTCACTGTCTACAATTTACTAAGAATGTAATACAATATTTGAACTGATAAGGAGCATCTACATATGCTGGAGTTTAGTTCCAGTTGAGCTTAGTACACTGATCTATTGCACTTCATCCTTTCTCTTCCTTAGCGTTGCTGTCCTTTCACATATCAAACCTACCTTTCTGCTTTCACTCTACTTTACTACTTTTCTTCACACTCCACACAAAACCACGACACATCTCACAACTAAATCCATCTTGTATGTATATGCGCACAAGTGATTTCATCACCTTTCTAGTCAGCACCTGGAATAGTCAATATTTTTCACAAACTCTGATCTATCGGCTGAATCCTTGCTTACTAAGTAATGCGGATCAAGGATATACTTGTGGAAGTCATCAATCATGTCAGCCAATCATAACTTATGCCTTAAGAATCTTTACCATCATTAGTAACACATCCGGAATAATGATTGATGTTCTGCCAGTCAGTTCTTCCTCTGTCCACACTGCCAATCAGGAACCCGACACTCAAGTATTCATATCTTTTTCTTCATCTATCACCAGAGGCTAAATCCTTGGAATCTATCAGTCAAGGTAGTTCTCTTGACTTCTCCAAATCCGCACTTCACCAAGATACTTCTTCTAAGAGATCCAGAGCTGACTGTCAGACCTCGCCACATGCTCTATTCTTGCTTACCGGATCACAATACTCTGCAATCTACCTTTTGGTAGAGACTCATCATGTCCTGTGGATGTGTGGGTTAACCTTTGTTGCCATCAATGACAACAATCATGAAGCTCCAATGTGTCTCTTGCCAACAAGTCAAGGTACTCCACTTGACTTCCCCAAGTCTGCACTTTACTGAGATACTTCCTCTGAGAGATCCAGACCTGACTGTTGGACCTTGCTACATACTCTATTCTTGCTTACCGGACCAAGATACACTTCAGTCTATCTTTCGGTATGGTCATATCATGTCCTGCAGATGTGAGGGATGGACTTTGTTGCCATCAATGACAATATTCATGAAGCCACATAGTTTCTCTTGCCAACACAAAAGGATTGCCGGTACTATGGGAAACTAGGTCATCTAAAGAAAGATTGCTAGTCTTGGAAGAATAAAAGAGACAAACAAGAAGGAAATAAGGAGGAAAATGTGGTAAACAATAAATCTAAAGATGATTTTTTGATTCTTTCCCTAGATAATGCTAATGATTCATGGGTTTTAGATTCAGGGGCCTCATTTCATGCTACACCCCATAGAAATTATTTTCTTGATTATGTCTAAGGGGATTTTGGGCTAGTTTGTTTGGGAGATAACAAACCCTGTCAGATTGTTGGAAAGGGAAGAATTAAGATTAAGTTACAGAATGGAAATCATTGGCTACTACAAGAGGTAAGGCACATTCCAAGGCTCAATAGGAATTTAATTTCAGCAGGGCAGCTAGTTGAAGAAGGTTGCATTGTTACATTTACTGATAAAAATTAGAAGGTTTCAAAAGGTGCCTTAATAGTAGAAAAAGGTGTGAAAGTAGGCACCTTATATCTTTGTACAGGTCATATTGTTCCTTCTACTTTAGCTATTGCAGAGAAAAAACAAACAAGTTCAGGAACAGTTGCTGCAGGTTTGTAGGAAGAGACTAAAACAATTGCTGCAGGTTTTGAGACAACACTGTGACATAACAGACTTGGGCATATGAGTGAAAAAGGTATGAAGGTACTTCATTCTAAGAAAGGTTTACTAGGTCTAAAATGTATTAATATGGATTTCTATGAAAGTTGTGTGTATGGCAAACAAAAGAGAGTTAGTTTTCTCAAGGATGGGAAGCAAAAGAAAGATGAAAAGTTGGAGCTTGTGCATATAGATGTATGGGGACCGGCTCATGTATCTTCTCTTGGTGGCTCTCGGTATTATGTTACATTCATAGATGATGCAACTAGGAAGGTATGAATTTATTTCCTTAAGCAGAAATCTGATGTATTTGAAACATTTAAGAAATGGAGAAGCTTGGTTGAGAATGAGACGGGTAAAAGATTAAAATGTCTCAGATCTGATAATGGTGGTGAGTATTGTAGCAAAGAATTTGAGGATTATTGTTCCTTTAATGGAATCCGTAGGCAAAAAATGGTTCCAGGGACTCCACAGGAAAATGGAGTGGCTGAACGCATGAATAGGACAATAATGGAGCGTGCAAGGACCATGAGATTACATGCTAGGCTACCTTTAAACATGTGGACAGAGGCTGTCAACACTGCTGTATATTTAATTAATAGAGGTCCTTCAGTTCCTTTGGGCTATGGTATTCTAGAGGAAGCATGGACAAGTAAGAAGGTGAGTTATTCTTTTTTGAAAACCTTCAGCTATGAAGCATTTGCACATGTATTATCTAAAAATAGAACCAAGCTGGATGCAAAATAAAAAAAATGTACTTTCGTTGAATATGGCATTGATGAATTTGGTTATAGGCTTTGGGATTTTGAAAATTAGAAAATTGTGAGAAGCAGGGATGTTATATTCAATGAGAACGTGTTGTACAAAGATCAGTTGTAGTAGCATGAGAAGAAAGAAAAAGATTATGTTGTGCTAGATGATACTCCAAATAGTGATGTTCCAGTGGTTCCTCATGCTCTGCAACAACAACCATAAATACCACAAACTCCAGTGAATGTTAGACGGTCAACAAGGCTAAGTAGACCTCCTAAAAGGTTTTCTCCCTCTTTGTATTCTATTTTGTTAACAGATGCTAGTGAACCAAAAGAGTATGATGAAGCTATGTAAGTGGATACAAAGGTTCAGTGGGAGCTTGCAATGAAAAAAGAAATGGACTCCTTACTGAAAAATTAGACTTGGGAATTATCTAAGTTACCTGCAAGTAAAAAGGCTTTACCAAACAAATGGGTTTATAGGATGAAAGAGGAAGATGGAGGTAAGAAAAGATTTAAAGCCAGGTTAGTTGTAAAAGGATTTGCATAGAAAAAGGGCATTGATTTTGATGAGATATTTTCTCCGGTTGTCAAGATGACTTCTATTCGTACTGTTTTAAGTATTGTGGCTGCCGAAGATTTGCATTTGGAACAGCTAGATGTGAAAAATTCCTTTCTCCATGGTGATTTGGAGGGGGAGATATACATGGAACAACCCCAAGGATTTGAGGTTAAAAGTAAGGAGAAACGCATGTGTAGATTGAAGAAGAATTTGTATGGCCTAAAACAAGCATCTCGGCAATGGTATTTGAAATTTGATAGTTTTATGGCTGAGCAAGGCTACAGTCAGTGTAATTCTGACCATTGTGTTTATTTTAAGAGGTTGGATAATGACAACTACATTATTTTATGTTTGTATGTTGATGACATACTTGTAGCTGGGTCTAACATGGATCACATCAGAGTGTTAAAATAGAAGTTAACACAGTCATTTGCTATGAAGGATTTGGGGGCTGCAAAACAAATTCTTGGTATGAAAATTTTTAGAGATAGGAAGAATAGAAAATTGACTCTATCTCAGGTTGATTATTTTAAAAAGGTGTTGTAGAGATTTCATATAGAGAAAGCAAAAGTTGTCAGCACACCTTTGCCTAGTCATTTGAAATTGACTAAGGAGATGTGTCCAAAGACACAAGAGGTGGAAGAAAAAATGTCCAAGGTACCATATGTTTCAGCTATAGGAAGTTTAATGTATGCCATGGTATGCACGATACCAGATATTGCACATGCTATAGGAGTTGTAAGCAGGTATATGAGTCATCCTAGATTGGAGCATTGGAATGCGGTAAAATGGATTCTCAGATATTTGAGAGGTACATCCAATACACATTTATGTTTTGGGGGATCTAATACTAATTTAGCAGGCTATGTAGACTCAGATTTGGTAGGGGATATTGATACTAGGCGGAGTACTACAGGTTATGTCTTTACTGTAGGTGGGACAATAGTGAGTTGGATCTCACAGTTGCAAAAGGTGGTTGCTTTATCCACCACAGAGGCAGATTATGTAGTTGCAACAGAGACAAGCAAGGAGATGATATGGCTGCAATCTTTCATGGAAGAATTGGGCAAACAACAGGCTAACAATTCTTTGTATAAAGATAGTTAGATTGCCATACATTTTGCAAAGAATTCTTCCTTGCATTCAAAGACCAAACACATACAGTTGAGGTATCACTTTATTCACTCAATGTTGGATGATGGACAATTAAGGCTAGAAAAGATATATATAGATGATAATCTAGTGAATATGTTTACAAAGGCAGTGACAAGGGAGAAGCTAAGCTCCTCTTCATCTTTGGTTGGTCTTCAAGACTAAAATAATAAAATCAGAATAACAGAGTCTAGAGTGCTTATTTCTAATGGGAGCTGCACGCGCAGCGGTGTCATCCAGGATCAGTCTCCAAGTGGGAGATTGTTGGTAGGGAGCGAATGATCATGCAAGTACTATACACTAGTTATATATCCTTGCTGGGGTTCGAGGGCGCAACCTGACATAAGAAAACCCTATTTTTGTAACTGACAAAAAAGCTTGATAAAAGTGGCTAAGGGTTAGGGTTTCTATTGATTGTATTGTAGCATTTGCAGCAGTATTGAGTTGCAGGGATTGCTGGTTGTAATCGGTTTGATTTACTGGATAATAATATTGGACTCTCTATTTTGGTGGATGTAGCCCAAGTTTGGGAGAACTACGTTAAAACTTGTCTCTCGCTGTTATTATTTCTGTGTATTTCCATTCCTCTGTTTAATCTTTATTTGCATTTAATTGATATCTTCTGCCGGCTAACCCTAACATTTAGGCCTGTGGAGTGACCAAGCCTGAACATCATTATTTCAAGATTGCAATAAATGTTGAGAGTTAATCCTCTCCATGGTTTTTCCCCACCTTGAGGTTTGCCACGTAAATCTAGTGTCTCTTGTGTTTGATGTTGTATCTGTGGTTAAGTTTCTGATTTCATGCACTCATTGTTAAATCATAATAGTTGTGGATAAGTGATGAATGTTTAATTGCAAAAAGTGTTTAAGTTTTTGTGACAACTAATTCACCCCCCTCTCAGTTGTCTGGCACATATCAACAATTGGTATCACAACCAAGTTCCTCTGAAGAAAGTTTAACAGATTGAGGAAGATCCAAAATATCTTACAAGAAGGAAGAGCCACATTTTGATGGAACGAATTATGTTCTCTGGAAGGCTCAGATGAAAAGCCATCTTCTTTCTCTTGGTTAAAATTTTTGGAAAGCTGTAAAAATAGCATACACCATACCTCAAAATGGTCCAACGATTAAAGATGAAATCAAAGAATATGAGATAGATATCAAGGCAAAGGATGCTCAGCTAAGTTCATTAACAAAAGTGGTGGATGTTGAAACTGCAAATAAGGTATGGGAAAAGTTGAAAAATCTATATGAAGGAGATGATTCTGTGAAGGAAGCCAAGTTACAAAGTCTGAAAGTGAAATATGAAATCTTAAAGATGAACAATGCTGAAAACATATCAACTTTTATGCAAAGAGTTGATGAACTTGTTACAGGGATAAAAGACATAGGCAGAACTCTCAAAGAAAAGGAAATTGTTATGAAAATACTCAGACCTACTATCACAAGGTGGCCGTGATTGAAGAATTCATGCAAGTAAAAATAATTAATAGGGATTAGTTGCTTGGTAAGCTTACTGCTTTTGAAATAAGGGAGTTAGATGATGCTCTGCCAAAAGTTGAGACGACCTTCAAAGCCAGTACTCTTGGAAGTACTTCCAGATCAGAAAAGTATAAGGTAAAATTTGATGATGAGATAGATGAAGTTGAAGCCAACTTTGTGGATAGGTTGCAAAGAGGATCTGGTAAGTATAAAGGCAAATTACCTTTCAAGTGTTTTTCCTATGGTAAAGTAGGTCATTTTGCTTCCAGATGTCTTGAAAGAATTGAAAGAAACAGAAGAAGATATGAGAATAGGCCTAGGACCCAAAAGAAGTGTTATTATGTTGAAGATTTTGATGATGATGAAGGAGTATCAGATAATGGTGAACCAGATAATGCTAATCCCTCTATAAATGAATGCTTTTTCATTGCTATTAAGGAAGATCTTGTGTCTACTAATTCTTCTAGCTGTATGAAGGAAGAAAAACTAGTGGAAAGTGCTTTGGCTACTCAGGTCATTAAGGAAAAGGATGAATGGGTTATTGATAGTGGTTGCTCTCACCACATGACTGGTGACAAAAGTAAGTTTGTAAGTTTGGAAAAATATGATGGTGGACTCGTTGGGTTTGGAGATGATACAATTGGTAGGATTTGTGGGAAATGATCTATTTTTTTTATGGCAAGCATAATACTAAAGATGTCTTGTGTATGTGAAAGGATTAAAGCACAATCTTCTGAGTGTGGTTAGATGTGTGACAAGGGCTATGACTTAAGATTCAAGGACGATGGATGCAAGATCATGGAAAGCTTCAAAATAGTCATTATAATTGGTAAGAAGACCAGAGGTAATATCTATCACTTGAAAGGAACTGAGAACTATTGTTTGTTGACTTAGACTGATGAGAGTTATTTATGGCATAGAAGGTTGTGTCACATAAATTTTGATAATATTATGAAGATAAGTACTACATAGATTGTTAGAGATCTGCCTAAGCTTGTGAAGCCTGCTAATCCGCTTTGCAAGGAGTGTCAATTTGGGAAATAGACAAGAATAAGTTTCAAAAGCAAGGATCAATCAGTTGGAGGACTACTTGAGCTAGTGCATACAGATTTGTGTGGACCTACTAGAGTAAGAAGTTTGCAATGAGATAGGTATTTCATGCTGCTCATTGATGATTATTCTAGAATGACTTGGGTCACCTTTTTGAAAGAGAAAGTTGAAGCTCTAGATAAGTTCAAGGCATTTAAGGCGATGGTTGAAAATGAGATGGATTTGAAAATAAAATGTTTGAGGTCTAATAGAGGAGGAGAGTGAAAATCAAATGTTTGAGGTATGATATTATTTTTGGAGGCAATGATGGTATGTGCTCAGTTTTTTCTGGAGAAATGCAAAGTGAATTTGACATGTCTATGTTTGGAGAGATGAACTTTTTAGGTCTGCAAATAAGTCAATCAGATAAAGGTATCTTCATTTCTCAATCTAAGTATGTGAAAGAGTTTTTAAATAAATTTGGGATGGAAGACTCTAAACTAGTATGCACACCTATGATAATTGGTTGTATGTTGAGCAAAGATGATAACTCACCCATGACAGAACATAAAAAGTATAGATCTATGATTGGAGGATTACTTTATCTGACTCAAACTAGACCTGACATAATGCATGCAGTGTGCCTTGTGGCAATATTCCAGGTAGAACCCAAGGAATCACATGTGATGGTAGTCAAAATAATTTTGAGATATTTGGAAGGCACAATAGATTATGGTTTGTGGTACCCTAAGGACCGTGACTTTACTCTCAGTGCATATACTGATGCTGATTGGGCTAGAGATGTGGATGAGAGAAAAAGTACAAGTGGAGGTGCATTCTTCTTGGGAAAAAGCTTAGTATCTTGGCTAAGAAAGAAATAGGATTCAATATCCCTGTCTACTACAGAGGCAACATACATTGCAGTAGCATGCAGTTGTACTCAAGTGTTATGGATGGAGCAGACTTTGAAGGACATCAAAATTGTGTATGAAAAACCTATTGCAATCTTTTGTGAAAACACAAGTGCCATAAACATATCAAAGAACCCAGTGATGCATTCAAGGAACAAGTACATATCCATTAGGTATCATTTCTTGAGAGAAAAAGGTGATAGAGAATGAAGTCAAGTTGGAATATGTTTCTACCAAGGATTAGATTGCAGACATTTTTACCAAGCCTTTGTCCAAGGATACTTTTGAGTATCTTAGAGAAAAGTTAGGGGTCATCACCCCTCCTGCTCTAAACTAAAATGCACAATAGTGTGTTAGTTCAGAGGTGTTCAGAGGTCCAAATTGATGCTTTTTAGGGCTACTTCTAAGGGGGAGTAGTCAGAAAGTTTAGAAGAGAGATTAGATCAGAGTAGAAGAGTGCAAGTATGTGCCCTTTGCCATTGATGTCAAAGGGGGAGAGAAGTCATGTGAAAAACGTAGAGTGTAGATGTGTAAGAGAAAGGGGGAGAAACTTGTCTTGATGACTGTTGCAGTTTTTCACATCATATGTTGCCATCAATGACAAAGGGGGAGATTGT
The DNA here is from genome assembly GCA_027924645.1 of Cunninghamia lanceolata. Taxonomy (NCBI): domain Eukaryota; kingdom Viridiplantae; phylum Streptophyta; class Pinopsida; order Cupressales; family Cupressaceae; genus Cunninghamia; species Cunninghamia lanceolata. The sequence goes on from BSBN01000609.1 coordinate 2,761,100, forward strand.
TGCAAGTATGTGCTAATTGGTGTTGTCATTGATGTCAACATATCCTTGTTTTCATTAGTGTCAACTGTGTCTTATTCTATTACTTGTTTAGAAGACTTCTATGTTGAGGATATTAAGAAAATTAGCCTCTCCAGAAGAAACAAGTGAGTTACAGAGAAGTGCAGTATAGACAATGAGTTGTATGCTGAAGATCAGTCCGGTAAACTGTTCCACATTTATTCCTGCTTGAAGATAGTGGTCTATGGATTGGAAGTAAGATAGAGGTTTGTCTAAGGATGCTACATTTCGGGTCTGAGCCATCCGCATGAAGATCTGAGTGAGTTGTGTTCACTAGAGTGAACCCTGCTTTTTCTGTAAGTTTAGTTGAGACAGGAAGATAGTATTTGGCTCTGCATTCTTTTGCAATAAAGTATTTGGCTCTGTGGCTCTAGAGAGAAGTCTAGGCTGATGATATGTACCTATAGTTGCAATGGTTCATGGTTTGGTGGTCTGCAAGCTATCTTTCTTTTATGACAGTTGAAGACAATGAAGTTCATGTGTTCCGGTGAGAAGATTCCTATGGATAAAGTGGTTAAGGTCTGTGTGGTTGCTCCTGATGATTATAGCATGCTTGTGGACATCTCCTAATAATTTTCCTATTTGGACTTTGGTCCCTGTTAAGAAATTGAGATGGTGTGTAAAGATTGTTCCCAGATAACATAGTGTGTAACCAGTCTTGGCCGACCTGGTTGATCCCAGTGATTGCAGAGATCTCTGGAATATTGTGGAAGCATGTTGTGATGTGGAAGATCATGTTTGAGTCCTAGCTAAGGCATGGCGTGATCCACATTTGCATGATATTGCAATAGGTTAGGACCTATTTTGTAATTGTTTGTAATACCGAACTTGGAGATTGTTCCAATGGTTGATGATTGTGATGCCAACCTTCATGATCATTCCAAGGTTGATGTAGTGTATAAATACTTGTAGTTGAGTCATGGAAAATGTGTCCTTGAGTAGAAATTGAAAGATAATAAGAAAGGTCCAAAAGGCATAGCAAAGAAGAGGCAGAGGAAAGAAGAGGAAGAGCAGAGCAGAGGAAGAGTAGAGTAGAGGAATTTTTATTCATAATACAAAAAAGTGTTGATTGTGGCAGTAAGCCACCAGTAGGGTTTAACAACCCTTATTGTAATCTTGCTAGGTTTAGGGTTGAGGCAGTGAGCCTGCTAGACCTAGTTGTTCTTCATGGCAGTAAGCTAGTATGTTTAGGCCCATGGAGTGACCAAGCATGAACATCATTATTTCAATATTGCAATATATATTGAGAGTTAATTCTCTCTGTGGTTTTTCCCCACCATGGGGTTTTCCACATAAATCTGGTGTCTCTTGTGTTTGATGTTGTATCTGTGGTTAAGTTTTTGATTTCATGCACTCATTATTAAATCATAATAATTATCAATAAGTGATGAATGTTTAATTGTAGAAAGTGTTTAGGTTTTTGTGACAACTGATTCACCCCCCCTCTCAGTTGTCCAGTGCATATCAACAATACAATCTCAAATGGGCTCTTACCAACACTTATGTTCACAGAGTCATTATAGGCAAACTCAGCTTGGGGAAGAATCAAATCTCATTGGGCTGAATGTTCTTTTGTCAAGCATATAAGGAGATTCCGAAGACTTCTATTGACTACTTCAGTCTGCCCATCTGTTTGGGGATGATAGGTAGAGCTAAAGGTCAAGTTTGTTCCCAGCTTCTTCCAAAGGGTTCTCCAAAAGTGACCTACAAATTTGCTATCTTTGTTAGAAAAAATTGTCAATGGTAACCCATGAATCCTGGCCACCTCCTTGAAAAATAACCCAACAATGTATGAAGCATCATTTGTGCTTTTATAGGGTATAAAATGAGCCATTTTGCTAAACCGGTCTACAACAACAAACACACTATCATAGCCTCTCTGAGTTTTGGGAAACCCCAACACAAAGTCCATGCTAATAGACTCCCATGGCCCATTTGGAATTGGAAAAGGCTGGTAAAGACCTGCATTTGTACTACAACCCTTAGCTTTTTGACATACAACACACTTTTCAACAAATTTTTTGATATCACTTTGCATCTTTGGCCATAGTAATACCTTCTCACCTCTTCTAAAGTCTTATCCTCACTAAAGTGACCCCCTAAGCTACCACAATGCTTTTCCTTAATCAGATTAGTCCTCATAGAGCATTTGGGAATACACAACTGAGCCCCTTTAAACAATAAGCCATCTTGTAATAGAAAAACAAAGTGTTCTTCATGAAAAGCACCATTAAATTGATTACAAACAACATAAATATCTTTGAAGTCATCATCCCCTTCATACATACCTTTCAAAGCATCAATTCCCACACTTTGCAACTAAACTTCTTGGATCAACAATGTCCTTCTGCTCAAAGCATCTGCCACCTTGTTTGACTACCCCTTTTTGTGTTTGATGGTAAAGGTGAAACTTTGTAGGTACTCCACCCACTTCACATGTCTGTGACTAAGTTTGTCTTGGTTGTTTAAGAAATGCAAAGCATGATTGTTAGTGAAAACAATAAACTCTTTAGGAAGGAGATAGTGTCTCCACTTCTTCAATGATTGGACCATGGCATATAACTCCAAGTCATAAGATGAATACTTTTTCTTTGCCTCATTAATATTCTCATTGAAAAATGCAACATGCCTACCCTCTTGGCTCAATATTGCCCCAATTGCATACCCACTTGCATCACATTCTATTGTGAAAACTTTGTTAAAGTCAGGTAATGCCAAAATAGGCTGTTGTGCTACCTTTTGTTTCAAATATTGAAAGCTTTTTTCTACCTCATCAGTCCATACAAACCTTTTTCTTTTATCTCCTTTGATTGTGTCAATGATTGGGGAGCATATATGACTGAATTCTTCACAAATTTTCTATAAAAAGTGTCTAAGCCATGGAAACTTCTTACCTCATTGACTGATGTAGGAGTAGGCCAGCTGAGAATTGCTTCCATCTTGCTAGGATCCATCTTCAAAGAGCCTTTTGAGATCACAAAACCAAGATAGACTAAATCTTCATTCATGAATTCACACTTTTTCAAATTGATCATCAACTTTTCCTCATTCATTCTCTTCAAAACCATGTCCAAATGCTGTAGGTGTTCCTCTTTAGTCTTACTAAACACATGAATATCATCCAAGTAGACAACCACAAACTTACCTATGAAAGGTTTCAAAACTTCATTCATTAATCTCATGAAGGTGCTTGGTGCATTTGAAAGCCCAAATGGTATGACAAGCCATTCATACAACTCCTCATTTGTTTTGAAGATAGTTTTCTACTCATCTCCCTCTCTAATTCTAATTTGATGATAGCCACTTTTGAGGTTAATCTTAGAAAAATAACATGCCCCTCCTAAATAATCCATCAAGTCTTCCATTCTTGGTATGGGAAACCTATACCTTATGGTAATCTTGTTAATTGCCCTTGAGTCAGTGCACATTCTCCAATCTCCCCCTTTCTTTGGTGTCAAAACAGTGGGAACCAAACATGGGCTAAGACTTTCCCTTATTAGGCCTTTGTCAAGTAACTCTTGGATTTGCTTCTTAATCTCTTCATTTTTTTGATGGGTCATTTTGTATGTAAATTTGTTAGGTAGGTTTTCTCCTGGTATAAAATCTATGTGGTGGCTCACATCTCTTATTGGTGGCAAAGAGTTAGGGAGTTCATCTACCACAATGTCCTTATACTTGTTCAACAAGGCTTGAACCTCTCTAGGTACATCTTCAACCTTTGCTACTGCTATCATGACAGATTTTGGTCTGATTAGAATGGCATAACCTTCTCCACCTTCCTCTTTCATGGTTTTCAAAAACTCCTTTTCCCCAACTAGCATTACACTAGACCCAACTTGTGTATCTACACCTTCATCTTGCAATGGAATAAGACTGAATGAGACCCTATCCTTTTCAATCACAATAGTGTTCTTTTGCCCATCATGATTAGCCTTTCTGTCGTACTGCCATGGTCTCCCTAAAAGTATATGACAAACATCCATTGGGATGATGCCACACAATATTTTATCTTTGTATGCTCCTATGTTGAATTCCACCCATGTTTGCTCATTAATTAGGACCTACTAACCCTTATTCAACCAAGAAACTTTGTAGGGAGTGGGATGTGGGATTCTTTTTAGTTTTAACTTTTCAACCATCTCTAAAGAAACCAAATTATCTGTGGAACCAGAATCAACAACTTTACACACCTTACCTTGAGATTTGCATGTGGTTCTAAACAAGGATTTTCTTTGTGGAGGCTCTTTCACCACAGGAACCTTGAGTAATGTTCTTCTCATCATTAGTGTTTCTCCAATTTTTGGAGCAACAGGTTGAGATGGAGAGTTGACACTCTCACTAACTTCCTCTTGCACCAATTGAGTTCTCCTTTCTCCACTATGTGAAGTAGAAGGTTACTTATCTCGACATTTCCATTCTTGATGGCCAAACTGATTGCATTGATAGCATCTACCTGAGAATGTATTTGATCCTCTACCCTGACCACCAAATCTACCTCTGCTATTTGACCTCCTAGCTCTAAAACTACCTCTTGATTTTGAGCTCTGTTCTTGCTGACCACTTGTCTCTCCTTGTTGCTTTTGAGATTGTCCTCTTCCTCCAAATGTTCCTCTACCCCTAAAGTTCTTTCCTCTGCTTCTATTTTATTTTTCCTTCCTTCTATTCAACCTTTCTTCTACCTTGATTGCCATTTGAAAAATTTTTTCCACCATTCTTGGGGGAGTAAGGCTTAATTCATCTTGTATAGTTAACCTCAACCCATTTATTTACCTTGCTACTTTTTCCACCTCATCCTCAATATGACTTGTCCTTATGATTAGCTTGTGAAACTCCTCAGTATAAGCCATCACATCCATCTCTTTTTGTTTTAGGTTCTGCAGCTTCCTAAATGTTTGAATTGCATAATCAACAGGTAGAAATTAGCTCTTAACCTTAGCCACCATTCTGTTCCATGAATTGATTTTTGACTTACCCTTCTTCAACCTTTCTTCCTACACATAATTCCACCAAGTTAAGGCAGGGCCTTTCTGTTGGCAAGAGACATTGTGTGGCTTCATGAGTGTTGTCATTGATGGCAACAAAGTCCATCCCACACATCCGCAGGACATGATATGTATATACTAGAAGACAGATTGAAGAGTATTTTGGTCCGGTGAGCAAGAACAAAGCATGAAACAAGGTCTGACAATCAGGTATGGATCTCTTAGAGAAAATATCTCAGTAAAGTGCAGACTTGGGGAAGTCAAGAGGAGTACCATGACTGATACATTCTATAGATTGAGCCTCCGGTAATGAAACAGTGAAAAGATATGAGCACCTAAGTGTTGGGTTCCTATTTGGTATAGTAGACTAAGAAAGAACTGACTGGCAAAGCATTGGACCTTAATCCGGATAAGAAATTGATGGTGATCAAGTTTCTTAAGGGATCATTCATGGTTGGCCAACATGATTGATGATCCTATAACTATCCTTTTGATACACATCACTTAGTAAGCATGGATTCAGCTAACAGACCAGAGTTTGGAAATATCTTGAGTTTTCTATATGCCGACTAGAAAGGTGTTGAAATCCTTGATGTGGATATATATACCAGATTGATTTCGGTATGAAGGTGTGTGTGGTGTGTTGTGTTGTGTGAAGAAAAGTAGAGAGTAGTGTGGAAGCAACTATACAAATCCAGTATGTGACAGAACAACATCATCAAGCAGAGGAAGAATGAAGTGCAGCAGATCAATATATTGAGCCTAACCAGAACTGAACCTCAACATATATGGATGCCCCTGATCAGTTTAATCAAATGGTTTCTTTCTTGATACCTTGTAGACAGTGAGTATCTTGTAGGTAGTGAGCCTCTTGTGAGCAATATGCTTGGGCAGTGAGCCCTAATTGGCAAGTGTCATTTTGTACTTCTATTCTTTTAACAGAGAATACAATTTTAGGTTAGTCACCCTGTGGTTTTTTCCCTTAACAGGGTTTTCCACATCAAAATCATTGTGTTATGTGTGTTGAGTTTATTTCTGCTGTCATGTTCATATATGTTTATATGTTTTGATACTACACTAATCCTTAAAGAAGAAAAGAAAGTCAAATAATTAAGAAAACTGATTCAGCCCCCCTCTCAGTTATCAATAATTGGTACCAGAGCTAAGTTCCTCTAGACAGAGCCTAACAGCTTGAGGAAGATTTGGGAATCTCAATGGATATGTACGGTATGAGGGATCAACTTCAGTCTGCCCTAGATGATCTTGAGCAATCTCACTCTGACGTCAATAACCTGAGGGAAAGACTCAAACAAGCTGACGATTTCATAAATAAACTCAAAGAAAAACTAAGTATCTCAATGAAGAAAAGAAAGGAACTGCTTCAAGAATTAGCAAGTCAAAGTGAAGCCAACGATACTAATGAAGATCTGAATGAGAAAACCAAGTTATGTGAAAAGTTATCAAAAGAGGTCATTATGGTAAGACATGAAATAGAATCAGGAGTTATGAAATTCACCCAAGAAATTGAAGAGAAAAGAAAAAGTGAAGATAATCTAAAACAATCTCTCAAGGAGAAGTCAGAAGACTTCCACAAAATGGATAGAATAATCAGGCATCTAGAATCCAATCTTGAAGATGCTAGAGACAATGAAGAATAACTTGAGAATTAGATAGACACTCTTAAAAGGGATCTTCAAACAACAAATGAATACAAAGAGAAATTCAAGATAAGCTCTGCTCAACTTGAAGTTCTTCTTGAAAGCCAAAAGAGGGTAGATGACAAGCAAGGCTTGGGATATGAGAAAGGGGAAAGCTCCGGATCTGGTCAGAAGAACTCTGGATCAGGAAATCTAAGGAATAGGCCTAGAAGACCTCCAGTAAGGCAACCAAATGCTCAAAGATATCCATCCTTCAATGGATACTGCCACAATTGCAATAACTTTGGTCATAAAGCAAATTAGTGCAGAAGAAGATAGAAACAGACTAATTCATTCTTCGGAAAGTGTTTTAACTGCAAAAGGTATGGTCACAAATCTCATGAATGTAGAAATATGCAAATAAACAATTCATTCAATGGTAGATGCTTTGCATGCAATAAAATGGGACATATGGCTAATCAATGCAGATTTAGAGGATATCAATCAAATATGAAAAGAAATATTGTTTGCTACAATTGCAATAGATCCTGTCATATTGCCAAATTCTGCAGAAGTAAAAATCAGGATAAAAAGGGTCCGGTGCATCATAATCAAAATCAAGACAAAGGGAAAGGAAAAATGAATGCGGATGAAGTTCAAAGGGAGATGAACAAGATTTGGGTGAAGAGAAGTATAGAAAATGTTGAGGATGGATCTGCACCAGAATCTGGTGCTGATATTTCTTCCAGAAACTAAATAGATGAGCTCTAGCTTAGGGGGAGTCACAAAAGAAAACAATTTCCCCTAGCTAGTCAATTGGTGCCTGAAATTGGCACATGAAGTGTTGCAGATTGAAGAGTTCTTAAGAGATATCTAAATAACCCTTGGTAAAAGATCCGCAAGAGGTTTTGAAGAGGTTAATCATCTAAGATTGATCCGGTTTAATAGTCATCCAGTAAGAGTAGGATTTTCACAGTTACATCTGGTATGATTAAAAAATTGAGGTATCTTGATCTGTGGATAAATGGAATGATTGGAGAAAGGAAGATAAATTTTCAACAATCACCAAGAATAACTCTAAGTACATCTCAGTGATCCAAAAAGATCTCTCAGGACAAGGAGAACAAGGCAATTGGAATAACTTAAGTTTTGCATTTATTGTAAAATGGAATTAGGGTTTGCGCAGAAATAAAAGGGTTCTTTTGTTCATCATTTGCACATTTGCATTCAAGAAGAAGGTAGAAAGAGCTCTGCAACAAGATTGCTTCAACTCTCTCAATGATCAACCACAGAATTTGATTCAACCAGCGATCTTTTCAGCTCTTATCGTGAACCGTAGAAGCGTAAAAGGTATTTTCCACTCTTGAATATCTCTCTCTGAATCCTTTGAAAGATGGCTACTCCAAATGTTGTTAAAATCACTAATAGACTGTGCCCTAAGTTCAAGAAACATCCTTACAAATCCCTAGAAGTTGACCCCCTAGGCACATTCTCTAGCATTCCGCATGGAATTCTGCATGTAGAAGATGTTAGGGCTTACATACATGTGAACATTGAAGAATTGGGAGAATCCAAGCTGATGGATATCTATCACAAGGAATTGATAGATGAATCATTTGAACTTAAATCCCAATACAAGGCCATCTGGGATAACATTTTGGATAGTGCATTCATTTTTTCTATTTTGCAGAAGATGAATGGGTCCAGTATTTTCTGAGCAGAATGCATGACAACTTCATGTGGTTGATGAGGCCATTCAAGATAACCAAGCATGCAATTAGGGCGGTAACCGGATTACACTCATTCGGTGGGATGCCTACTCTCAAATAAGTCAAAAACCAAACTGTAAGTGAGGCTACCATATCAAGATTTGACAAGAGGGAATTGACAATAGAAGACATCATAGATCTGGATATAAAATTTGCCTCTATGATAATCGGTTACAAAATCTCTAGTTACACAACAAGGATACAGTGTGCTTCATGGTAGACACTGATCAATGCCTAATGGACGTAGTGGAACCAAGAATAGTGTGGATTATGCCAATGGACTCTGAGGTGGATGAAAAAATTCTAGAACTGCATATCCAACACCTACTAAGTGTTGATCATGAGGTTAGTCATAAACAAACATAGAATAAAAGTTACACAACAACCTTTACTCATCTTGAAAGATACGATGAATTCAAAGAATTCATGATCCCAAGTCTCCGTGGATTAGTTCATAATCTACTGACATTACTTAGTGGTTGATGTGTGTTGCTATTTTCCATTCAAGAGCCTTACATTTGTTGATTAAATTCTATTTCCTATACAGGTGCTACACAGAAAGGTCATTCTACATAGTATATTGCTTCAAATAATGTGTCTGCACTTGAATCTTTGCATGATATTTATCGATTGAATATGCTTTAATTTCAAATATGCTATGAATTTTCAGTTATCTACGAGATGTCTGCATATTTCATGTTATTTGCTTCTGATTATCTATTATTTGCAATTGTGATGGTGAATTTATGAAATTAAAAGAAATCTAAAAGAATACTTCAAATTATGATGAATCTTCAGCTATTGAGTCACATACACACTTGATACAGTCATGAGGAGAAGAAATCAAACCATATTTTCACCAGGATGTTCCACGACTAGATACAAATGATGCAAACTTGAAAGGATAATGAATGAAGACAATACATGCAGCCTGATGAGCACTCTAAGGGACGCAACAAATCAAAGCATGTATCTAGAATTCAAATAGAGACTACTCAAGATTTATGATGATTTGTAAACAAAATGGTCTTCTCTTTCATTAAGTATGCAAAAACATGTATGTTTACAATAACTTTGAAATAGGCCATGATATTTTAGCAATCAAATTTCAATTAAGCTTTTGAATGTTCAAAATAAGGCATCCCTGCACCTTTTATAGAATAAGGTGAGGGAATAGTTACAAATGACCAATGGTCAAGATTTATCAACTAAGATCAATGGTGGATATTCCCTTTTGACTTGGTTAACTATCTCTCGTGGCACATGTTGCCAGTTGGCAACCATCTAGGTAACTTATTTTCCTCTAAGTACCTAATACATATGTTTCCCTTGTGGCGCATTTTCATTTACTCCTCAGGTTCTCCTTCTTCATCATCATGATCATCATAATCATCACTTTCTGTGTCGTCATCGCCCTAATGAATATCACCTTGTATATGGACCTGCATTATCGTCTGGATATTTTCATATGCTTCTACTATCTTATCAATTTCCCTGCCATCTTGAGTTTTGGCTTTACTGATGGCATGCTTGTGGGCTTGAAATTTATCTTTGAGGACTTCCAACTTACTCTTTTTGTTGCTCAATGTTTCATTATAGTTCTCCACCCTGACTTTGATCCTCATAATCTTGTTCATTGCTTCTTCCGTCAGGTGGGTTAGAGGATCATCAACCATCGGCTAGAAGTTATCATGCAGAGCTTTTATGGCAAAGTATGCATCTTGGTTTTCAATTTTCAACTCTACTTTTCCCTCTAGGGCTTCCAGGACTTCTGCTTCATAGGACATCATTCTATGCAGTTTCACACTAATATCTCTTAACTTACTACTGCACTTCTTCAGTACATCACATTCAAACCTGATGTCCTTATACCAAATATCCACTAGTATGGTGTGTTATTATTCAGCACCTGATAATTTATCAGGACCTGAGGATTAATCCTCTTTATTTCACTCAGAGCACCCAAGGCTTTCTATAACTGGAATGACCTTCTTCCGGCCTCATTCTGTACTTTATCAACCTTCTTTCTTGAGATAGTCAAAGAATTCCACCTCTGCAAAGAGGCTCTCACTACTTCCTCAACTCTCGTGAGTGGTGACAACATCCATTTTCTCATGATCACTAACTAATGCTTCATAAGGTCTAATTTATTAACCTCCTCTTGAGAGATTGCAGTCAATGGGACTGCTTGATCTGATGATGTATCGTCAGGGTTAATCAACCCTTTTATATATGAGTGCAATTGGACAATGTGCTCTTTATGCTGCTTATTCTTCTCCTTTTCTTTCTTCACCCTTTGGGTTAAAGAATCAATTATATCCTTCCCTTCCTGACCTTCTTGGTCTTCATTGGCAAACCCCAAGTCAACTGTGGTGATCTGGAATTCTTCTAGGGTGATTTTGCCTTTTTATTTCTCAACAATGGGAAGTGCTACTTGGGCGGTCCTTCTACCTGTAGCAGGATCTCTCCTAATTGTAGATGTTAATCTGGCTTTCCTCTTAGGCTTCATGATGGTTTCTGAAAACAATGTTGAAACATCAAATTCGTGAATCTCAAAACCTGATTCCGTACCTATTTCTTTCTCAAGCCATTGAGGTACTTGATCTCTGGATCCTTGGTGTTTGTCATCATCATCATGTCCACCCTGATCTCTAGCATTTGTCTCGGTTCTCGATGGAGAGGGTGATTTACATACTTCTTCCTCATGATATTCATCATGAGGGGGATCTTGTTGTATTTCTTATTTTTGAGGAACTTCCTCTTGCGGGGGAGGATCTTGTGGTGTATCTACATGCTGGTCTTGGACCTGATCCTGCACCACCTCCTTTTGTGTTTAATTCACTTTGGGAATTTCCTCATCATGAGGTATATTTGTATCCGTGGATATCACTGTGTTTATACCAGGTGCATCAACCTGATCCTAGATCATACTCTGCTCTGCACTTGATATATCTACCTCCTGGGTCTTAAGGTCATCATGACCTGATGTTTCTTTATCACCTGAAGTTTCTTGAGTCCAGAGGGCATCATCACCTGATGTGTCTTTATCATTTCCACCCTTTTGTTGGACTTCTACTATTTTGGGCTCAGCTGGTATCTCCTGTTGTTGCTGGCCCATATCTGGAGTATGGCTCTCCACTTCTGTTTGCTCAACTACCTTAATATCTTCTACTTTATTAGGTGCACCTGCTTGATGTTTAGGACTTACATCCTCCCTATATGTTAGGTCTATCACTGCAGGGCTAGTTACCTGATCAACTAACTTATCAAGCCCGATTTGTTGGGCTGCCCTCTCTAGGCTACTTTCTTTCTCTTGCTCTATTTACTTCAACTCTTCTAACATCGCCTTCTGTGTTGATGGGGTTCCATGTGGGGTCATGCGATTGTTAGAAGCAAGGGTCTCCATTTGCTGAGAAGTTACATTCTTTACCACCTCATCATCTGATAGGTCCACAGTTTCCTCCAGTGAGAAAGGACCACTTGGCCTACTCTAGTGGCTTCTTTTGCTTGCTCTTCAACCTTCTCAGTCTTAAACTAAATGATGGTAGGAAGTGGCAGATCATGTTGCATTTCTTTCCTAAACACTTCACTACCATGTCCCCTTAATATTACAGGGTCATGTCTTATCTCACCCCTCATAGATGTTCTCTATTTTTTAGGTGTTGATACCACCAGGGGTGCCTTCCTCTTTCTTGTGATTATCATGGGGTCATCTCTTTCAAGCTCTTTATTCACTGGCTCTTCCTCAAGAATGATATCTTTTTCCACATTCTGCTGTGAGGTTTGACCCTTATCTCGTACTCGTATAGTCTCCACAGCTGGCCTTAGGATTCTTTTTGTTGTTGGTTCATCTATCAAAGGCTGTGCAGATGAGGTTGATGCCTATCCTGATGCAGATGCACCTTCAGCTGGTATATCAATTCTTTCAATTATCACCCCCTTAGGTTCATTATCATTCTTCCTTCCTCTGGGGGGTCTTTTGCTTTTTTTCTGAGGTGGCAGCCTTTCTCCATTAGATTTTCTCTTCTCAACAAGAAAGTCATCATATTCTTCATTTGAAATCTCCTACCTTTTCCTCTTGTTATCTACTTTGATGGCCACACCTTTTTTCTTCAGTGTTTTGATTTGTTCATTTACCCATGATTGGGTCAACTATACCACCCCACCTATAAATTGATCTAATGAAATGTCTTTAGGTTGCGTTAGTTCAGGAGCTGAAATGGTGTCATTATACACCTTATTATCTTCATACTCATTGGATATGGTCTTGCCATCATCTTTCTTCAATTGTGCAGGTACTGGCATGCAATCAAATATCTTAATCTGATTGAGGGTCAGCCTTTGATATTTTCTTCTTCTAACCTCAGCCTCATCCTCACAGTAAGTCCAAAAATCTTCTAAGTGCTTCTTATGAATAGGTTGGCCTATAATATTTTGCATTCTTCCATGGGGATCATATGATCTGGCTAATGGAAATGGATGAAAGTTCATCAGGTTTAGATCCCCTATGGCCTTCTTTATGCCTTCTAAATTAGGGCATATGTACCACCCTATAGTTATTGGAAACAATACTGGATTTATTTTCTTGTTTGCTTTATATGTATCTAGTATAGTAAATATTTGTCTTAAAAACTCCATCAGTAGGGTACCTGGGTAGCATTAATGGCTATCCTTCAAAACCTTCTATCCTGATGTAAGAAAATGTGGCAAACTGGATGAACCAGGCACCATGCTTGTATATAACTTCCTAAGCTTCCATGCTCAATCTTTTGGTTCTAGCCTCCTCCATTGTCCTGACCAGATGCATAAAGAATACATCATTCGACTATTTATAATCAATGAGATAGTCTTTTCTCTGCAATTGAGGGTAATGGTCCCATATATGGGCATCATTAAAACTGCCACCAACCTTTCCAACTATGGCTAGTGCATCAAATGTATCCTTGTAAGCACATGAATATACAACATATGAAGTCATGTAAAATGAACACTCCAGGCCTCCTAAGTTCATCATTTGTTCATCTAAAGCATCACTGATGATCTTAGCCCAGAATGGCTTATTATCTGTACAAAGACACATCATGATGATTCCATACATCCAATCCTTGAAACTTCCAGTAGTAGGCTGGCTTGTCACCCTGCTGAGTAGGGCAATTATATACTAATATTCATTATCAAAATCAAATTTGTACAGATGCACTGGCAATTTGGCAGATGCAGTATAAGTGCTATTCTTAGATATCCATTGATATATCCTCTTTTTTGTAGTCTTTTTATTGTTTTCATATTCAATCTCCAGTTTGCGCAGATCCATACTGACTACTTTCTTTCCAACTGGGAGATTGAATGTAGCTGTAATCCCTTTTATTGATAAATTTGCATAAACCCTTTCATGTTTTTCCACCTGCCTCATCCGAGGGCTGTAATTTATTGCACATTCTATTATCAATTTCAGAGTTTCCATGGAATAAGGAAATCCAACTGCATGCCACATTCCTGATACAAATATGTTGTCCAGAAGGGTATTATCTTTATCATCATGCATCTTGGATGACCATGCTACCAAATCTATGTTTCCCTGATGAGTATCTCTGATGACACCATACTTGAACCGCACTCCCTTAGGTTGAGGAAACATAGGCTTAAGAAATTCAGACTCAGACCTATTCCTCCCAGTGTTTGCCATGGATTTCTACAATGAACACGACTGGTCTTACCATAATATTCACATGCATGCATACAACATTATATGTTTACAGCATCATGCATATTATACTTATCAATTTCTATTTCTTCATGATATGCATACTTACAGTTTCAAACCACTAGAAAAGCATACTACCTGGACATGCAGAAAATGACACAGGAGGGCTTTTAATTACTTACCTGATAACACTTAACTCCTGGATTTAGTTGATGATTACGGAAAAGGGTCTCAAATGATGATGATTGCGTGCTTTGTTATGCTGTACATTGTATGTCTGCTTATAGGCAGCTCGTATGAGGGTTTGGATATCCACTCTGTAAATTCTTGTTTCTTTGCAAGGTAAATGCAAAATGACCTTGTAAATTCACTTTTAACCTCATTCATATGGAAAATTAGGGCAAAACTGGGTTAAATCGATTAAAACCATTGATCTTTTGTCATGAATCTACGGATGCTGCCAGGTGTTTGCATCATGTCCGCAATCGGCGGGAATCTACCTACTGCATTTATGTGCATTAAATGTTATGAGGCAAGAAGAGAGGGGTGTTCTTTAGAAGATCAGGTCATATTCGTAATACAACCCCCTCTGTGTAATATGACCCTCCACCTTTGAGCAGGAAAACTGATGTCAAGGAATCGGGTGATGTTGAGAATATCAGGTCATGTTTTGAAGATCAAGGGATGTTTAAAATGTGACCACTCAAAGTGACCCCCTTTCAAAAGATCGGGGTGACATCACTGTCATGTTATTGAAAAAGGGTGATCGTTGGAAAAATACCTCCACGGGGTAAAAAGGATGATGATGTCATTGTCAGGGTGATTTTCTTTGTTCATTGGGGATGGATGATGTCATTGGCATATTGGCACTGGGGTGATATTTTGCGACAGGGTGATATTTGAAAGATTGGGTGATATTCAAAATATCGAGTAATATTCAAAATATGACCCCCTGCAGAATATATGAAGCTATTTGACGGGTAAATACCACTATCACGTAAGATTGACGGTCGGAGCTCCGGAACAAATGATTATCAAGTGATAAAATTGGATCGAGGTGATCTTACATAAGATGAATGATGTTGAGAAATATGACCCCCCCAGAATATCAGGTTTGACCAGGACTTTGACTTGTCATAACTTTCGTTCCCTAAGGAATATCAGGGTGATCCAAAAGGCAAACCTGCATGAAATTTTGTACTCTTTCCAACCATGAGGTTATTGATATGAAATATTAACTTTGATGAACTAACCTCATCATGATGACTTACTGAGCTCCCTTATGTAGGGTCACCTGCATGACTTACTTTTACCAGACCGCCGAAAAGCAGAAAAAACCAAGAACAAGCTAAGCAAAAAGTTGGGTCCCTGTTTTGTCAAGTCAAAATGGGGCATGTTGTGTAACCACACAACAACTTGCCACCAAAGAAAACAACCAAATTCTAATGATTCAAGTGAGGTGATCACATTCATATATAGTATTCTAACTCTTTCTAAGTATAAGCAGTATAACCTTTCTGAATGATAAATCTTTCATCATGGCAACAATTCTAACAAAGGATTAGGTGTGTGCAAATGATTAATTATCCTCATCTTGAAAGCAAGTTGAAAACATGAGTAACTGATGTTAAGCTACATAGTTTGGGAGCATCCCTCACAGCCATCCTGGATAGAGCCTTGTTGCCAGCAGGCATCCATAGCCCCGACAAGGTTATCTATACAATCCCCCTAAGTAGAGCCCCACTACCAGCAGGTGTCTATAGCCCTGGTAGAGTTACTTAGATGGCCTAATTTTATTTCTTTTTCTAATTTTTCAATATTTTATATTCTATAAATCTGATGTCATCATGTAAGCTTAGTGTACAAGGTATGGTCACTTTCTGATTTAGGTTGGAGATTGTATCGGTAGCAAGGGAGTCCCTTTAGATTTTTCACTTAACACCTATACTTGTGTGTTTAACGAACGCAAGGCTGTTAGGTGAGTCATTGTGAAAGAGTCACTTTGGTTAAGAAAAGGCACCCTAATGAAAAGATATCATAGACCTGATCACAAGTACTTCTCAGAATAAGTCATAACCTATATATAAATTTGTTCTCATCACTTGAATCCTAACAATTTAGTTATTTTCTAGGGTGATGAGCTGCATCATCTTGACTAACCAAAACAAAACTCAACAAGCAAACAAAACAAAAACCAAACCAAAATTGTACAAACAACTACACAAATATACACACTATGATACACATGACTGTCATGAAGCTAACTTAGGCTTGGAAATAATGTTTAAGGAACTGTCCATTAACTGGTAATGGAACATGCTCACTTGTCAAGTTTTTAAGCCTGTAAGTGCTGTCTCCTAATATTTCAAAAATTTGGAAGGGACCTATCCAGAGTTTATCGAACTTACCATGATCTCCCTTCCTCTCATGTTCTTTGTCCCACATTAGGACTAAATCTGAGATCCTGAAGGCATTAACCCTAGCTCTTTTATCAAACTAGCATTTGACAACAGCCTGATGTTTGGCAAATTGATCAATTGCCTGACTTCTTTTCTCTTCTAGGTGCATCAATTGAAGCAACCTGACTTCTTGCTTATTGTCTATGCCCAGGTACTCTTGTGCAAACTGTAATGCAGGAATCTTTAGGTTAATAGGGAGGATGGGATCCACCCCATATACTAAGTGAAAATGTGAGTTTCCTAATGCAACCTTATTCCTAGTTCTGTCTACCCACAAGGCATATTTCAGAAGGGTGTTCCACTCCCTAGGGTTCTTTTCTATTAACTTTTTTATGATGTTTAGTAAGTTTTTATTTGTGGATTCTGCTAATCCATTCCCTTGGGGATAATAGTTTGAGGAGAACTTCAATAGGATCCCATAATCAAAAGCCCAGTTTGACAGTCTTGTTGAAGAAAAAATAGAACCATTGTCACATACCAGAGCATAGGGAACTCCATACCTGGTGACTATATTACTTTCTAGAAATCTGATGATATTTTCAGCATTGCAGGTCTTGCTACTGACAACTTCAGTCCACCTAGTACAGTAGTCAGTAATAGTTAAGACATACCTGTGGCCTGGAGATGATGGAGGATTAATTGTTCCTCTGAAGTCCATGCCCCATTGAGCAAATAGGCGCATCTCCATCACTGGTTGCAAAGTTTGAGCAACATATCTCTCTTTGTTGGTAGCAACCTGACACACATGACAACATTTAATATGTTCAGGAGTATCCTTAAAAATTGTGGGCCAGTAGTATCCTGCCCTGAGGATAGCGTGAGTAGTGGATAAGGATGACCCATGTGCTGTCCCAAACTTATCATGTAATTCTGATAGGACCTTGTCTGCTTCTGGCCTTTCTAGGCATCTTAAGTATATCCCTTCATAATTTTTCTTGAAAAGGACTCCTCCTTTCATCATATATTTCAGTGACCTCATTTTTAGGGCTCTCCTTTGTGAGGCTTGCAGTCTTGGAGGACATCTTCCAGTAATCAGGATGTGCCTGATGTCTGAGTACCATTCTCCATTGTCCTTGGCATTAATAACATACTGCTGGCTCATGATATTGGGGTCAATCTTTGATATAATCTAGCTAAGTGCCTGTCCTCTGACTAGCTGCATGGGTGTAATGTCCATGTCATATTCTTGTAGGACTGTGATCCATTTAGCCCTTTTCTCACCTGGTTCACTTTGCATTAAGAGCATTTTTACTGCTGCATCAGGTACTATAGAAATCACTTTACGTCTCAGAATATAATGCCTGAACTTCTTAACTGCCCAAACCAGAGCAAGTGCTTGCCTTTCAACATCCATGTATCTCGGTTCTACATCTTTGCAAGGGCAGCTCATGAAGGCTATGGGCATTTCTTCCTTTTCTTCATTTCTTTGCGTCAACACTACTGCAGAGGTATGCTCTGAAGCAAATGAATAAATGTAAAAGTCCCTAGTGTAGTTTGGACTGATCATAACTGGAGCATCAGATATGGCTTTCTTTATATCTTCAAAAGATGCTCTAGCCTCTGGTGTCCACTCAATCTTAACGTCCTTCTTGTGCATGACATTTAAGGGCCTGACTATTTCTGCAAAGCCAGTGATAAACTTCCTAACAAAATTAATCTTACCAAAGTAAGATTTGAGCTCCTTTTTGCTTCCAGGAAGCTGTATTTTCATGATGGATTCCACCCTATTAGGATCAATGATGATCCCATTTTCAGTTATCAGATGGCCCAGTAATTTTCATGTGGTGATCCCAAATATACATTTCTTGGGGTTCAGAGATATCCCATATTGTTCACATTTTTTAAGCACATTTGTGAGATCTTCTACATGGTTTCCTCTATCTTTAGAGAACACTGTTAAGTCATCCATGTATATGACTATGCATTTTCCAATTAAGCCTCTAAAGGCTATGTCCATTGCTCATTGGAATGTTGCTCCAGCGTTTATTAACCCAAATGGCATCCGCCTGTAAGTGAAGATCCCCCACTTTGTGGTGACGACAGTTTTCAATCTGTCAATTTTGTCCACCATCACCTGATTATAACCTGAGAAACCATCCAGAAATGACATCATTTTGGCACCGTTCAGAATTTGCAGGACCTCATCTAGGGAAGGTAAAGGATAATTATCCTTCTCAGATGCTCTTTTTAAATTCTTGAAGTCCACTCATAATCTTATGTCTTTATTTTTCTTCCTCACTGGGACCAGGTTTGCTACCCAAGTGGAGTGCCTAATAGGAAATATGATCCTGGCATTTAAAAATTTCTTAATCTCCTAAAAAATAATGGGTTCCAACAAAGCGTTGATAGGCCTTTGCTTCTATCTGAAAGGCTTGGCATCTAGCTTAAGGGGTATGGTGTGAGTGATGACTGATGTGTCATACATTTTTAACTCATCATAAGTCCAGGCAATGACATGGATGTAATCCTTGAGAGCTTGGGTTATTCCTTCTAACTCTTCTTCTATGCAAACTTTCCCAATTAGGACATTTTTCTTTTCATCATTCTATCCAATATTAACCTGTGAATATTGTCCTCCATCAACTTTTGGAAGATCCTTCTGTTTTAGCATGTTATCCAGATCAAATGCTCTTTCTAGCTCAATCATTCCCTTAGGAATCTTATTGCTGGGTAACTCTAAGATTTCTTCCTCTTCCCAGATATGATCTTCTATATTGTTCTCATCTATGATCTGTGCATCAAATATATCTCTGTTGGAGATGAAGTCCAGAATATGCTGATCATCGTCAAATACCTGGAGGTTGGTTACATTGTCAGGCATAGAGGGTACTGATACCAGTTCTACTGAAAATCTTTTCAGTCCAGAAATAGACAGTGGCTCCAAAGTGCTAGCAGCTTGGACTAAAGCATCTGCCCTATGATTCTATTCTCTAGGTACGTGGGTGATATTGAATGCATCAAAGTCTTCAATCAGGTCCTGCACCTTGTGTCTATAGTTGGACAATTTTTTATAATTGCAGGAGTAAATTCCTCTTACCTGTCTCACCACTAATTCTGAGTCTCCATAGACATGCAGAATTTTCACTTTCTTCTTAAGGGCAAACAGTATCCCATGAATTAGAGCTTCATACTTTGTTACATTGTTGGTGTAGGGGAACTACAGTTTGTATGCTGCTAAGTAGGATTTTTCAGATGGATCCACAAGATCTATCCCTACTCCAGCTCCTTGTTTTGACTTGGATCCATCAAATCTAAGGATCCATGGCTTATCTTCAGCCAAAGGCTTACCTGAGCTTTCTCTTTTCTTTGCAGCTCTAGCAGCTGCACCACCTGATATCCATTTTACCTTTGGTATCTCGGCCTTCTCAGACTTCACCTTTTCTGTCTTATGTGAAGCTGAGGGTTCTTCTTTCCTTTTATCACCAGAAGGTAAATTGGTGCAAGAGCACCTTGGCAAATTAATATTGCCCTAGAAAAATCCTTGAGTTTGATTAAATTTGTATGCTTCCACATTGTAATGAGGTTTATCAAGTCATCTTTATGTGTTTAGGAGATTAAGAGTTTCAAATATGCAAAATATTGCAAACCATGTAAAGGTTCAATGTAAAATTTGGAAAAAAGATGCAAATAGGGAGGGTGAAGAGTCATTTGGCTCTTGGTTCACTCCAAGTTAGTGAGAAACTGAAGAGACATGTTTGAATGCCTTTATTAAGGCCTTGTAACCTTCAAAAAATTTGTGGGTGATTGAAGGAATGAAATGGAATAGTAAAAATGCACTGTTTTCTGTATTTTCTTCAGAAATTTGCTGTTTTCAGCCCTTGTACAGATCTGTACCGACTCATAGGCACATGCAAGTGTATGTAAGTGATAGTACAGACAATCACCCTCCATTTCCTTTTTGTTTCATGTAGATTGGATTTGTTTTAAGTTAGTTATTGCATTTTTAGTAAAAACTGTCAAAACCCTGATTTAGGGTAACCTGTTTTGGGAAAAATGCCATAACTTTTGTTTCCACCATTAGATCTTTATGTAACTTGGGGAAAATGTCTATACCTATGTTAGCTACAATTTGACTAAAGCAATCGACCTCATTTTGTGTTGTGTGGAAGTTATGTATGACTGTTCGTGGCATTTAATAGTGAAATTTCTGAGTTTGAACCCTTGTAGCAGAATTACCAGTCCATTTTTAGAGCACATTTTCCAAAACAATCCATGGTCATTTCGACATATGTTATGCATCTTCCAAAAGGATATTTGTCTCAGGTTTAAGGTTTGTGGAGAAAGGCATCAGTAAAAAGTTATTCACTGCTGTTCTAAAACAGGGCTACAAGGTGTTATAATAGTCCATGAAGGAGATAGTTGGATGCATGTTGGGCTAGTCCTTGATAGATGTTTATTTTGATTGAATTAGTATTCCTAAGGGATGTGAAGGCATGGAGAAACCTTGTGTGGGTCAAAGATATAGAAGATCCAAATATGCTTGATTAGAAGCCATTGCATGATGATGTTCTCTTGTGAACTTGAAGCATCAAATAGATTGAAACCCATTTTATGAACTTTACCAATATGAAGTTGAGTTATTCTTTTCCTCTGCAACATATATCCTCTGGACTAGGCAATGTTTGTCTTTTCAAAATATGCTGACACAGTGAGGAAGCAGTCTTTGAATGAGGTGCCTCATGTAACCTGCACTAGCCTTCAATCAAGGCCTCTTGTGATCTCTGCTACTGTGTGATCTTCTAAATCTCTTTTACTAAAAACTCTTCAAATTTAGACAGATTGTTGCCCCTGTCTTCATCAAATAACTCATAATCTGATTCTACCAAACAATCACTCCCTGGTGTGATTTTCTTGTTACTTGTAACATTATTCTAGTCACACACTAGCATCTCCTTTGTCATTTGAATATGACATCCATCACGGCATGTGGATTCTCCTATTCCTGTAGGAAATAAACAACAATCCATGTCACTATCATTATCACTGTCTGAGGAATTTACCTCTAAGGATGATGATGATGATGATGCTGATGCATCACTGTATGCTTGCTCCAAGTCCAGCATGTCTATGCAGGCATCACATGCCTTTTCAGAATGTGCTTCATTATGCAACTTGCACCATCCATCAATTAGAATATCACGAATAGGTATTTCTAACAATTGACATCACTTTACCTCTGTAGACAAGTGCATCTCAAAATTCTTGTAGTGGTCTACCTCATTTTCATTCTCAGGGTTACCATCAAATTCTACAACTATTTTGTCATCCTGAGAGTCATCATGATGATGATAAACATCATACATCAGAATTTCTTCTATCTTGATAGTCCGTGGCCTGATGGAGTAAACTCCAGGTTCTACATCCACATACATGATCTCATTGGTCTTATTATATTCAGTGATCATGTGCTTCATACGAGGCTCAACATCAATTCCTATTTGATTTGGTATCCCCTTCCAGGGCAACCACATATGACTGAAATTGGTTGACATGTATCCGTTAAGAGTTTTTGACCAATCTCTGCTGAGTAACATCCCATAGGTATCAGGTATATCAACTACCTGAATATCAATATAATATTGGATTCTAGGATCAGATGCTAGCTGCATGTGAATGTGAGTTAGTTCTCCTACCACACTCACCTCTGTTTTGTCCAATTCTGTCACTTTCTTTAACGATTTAGTAGGATGCAACCCTAAAGCATTGCATATGGACAAGGGCATCACATTGGTAGATGCTCCTAAATCTACTAAACAATTATGCAAATTTTTACTGAACAACCTTATTGTAAGGAGGAAAGGAGGTGACTCACTCTTGTCTCTGTATAAGGTCATGTCGGAGGTCTCTGTAGCTTGAACAATAGCTGGGACTTTGTGTTTGACATTAGGATCCCTAGCAGCATGATCCTTGCTACCAAATTGACCTGAGGTATGACTATCCTCTTTAGGAGTAGGATCATGTAGTGATTTCATAAATGCTTTCTTGATGGAAGGAGTTTTGAGCAACTCTGACAGTGACAGGGTGATTTTTATCTTTTTCATTTCATTTGCCAGATAAGTGACCAACTTATCAGATTCATGAGGTAGATTAGCAGCTTTTGGTACATTATTCTGTGGTGCTAAATATTGAGAATTAACCTTGGGAAATCTAGGGTTATTACTTGCCTTGGAATCAGGAGGTGTGTTAAAATTGTTCGGAAGCAAGGATGAGGTCAAAGGACTACTAGGCCTATTTGAATTATTCCTCAGGTTATAATTATGTTTGGTCTGATATTGTTGTTGATAGGCATGTACCTCCTCATGTTCATTTGAGGGCTCATTTTCATCCTCAAAGGGAAAAACATAGTTAGACTCAAAGGATATGGCTGATTCCTCACATGCCAGAGTGTAATCTTGGTGAGCAGGCATCATCTACTGATGAGGATGATGAGTGTAACTTTCTAGCACTAAGGCAGAGTCATATCCACAAGGGACAATTTCATTTCCTTCTACATGAGGTGTATTTCCTGAAGTATTGGACACTTTAGTCTAAAAAATACTAGCAGTAATCCTGTATTGAGGACAGTAAAGCTCTGCATGTGCATTGGTGTTGTGTATCCTACACCAATTAGTAAGGGTTGCTTTTGCAAGGTTAACCCTAGTGGTCTATTTTGGTTCACCAGGAGGCAATTTGTCTAGGGGTGATGGCAAAGAACCATTATTTGGCCTAGTGTTCCACACTCTAGGTTGTCTGGGAGGATTATTATTGCCATTGTTGTTGTAGTTATTGTTATACCCCCTATCAGGATAATTAGGTATGTGATTAGCATAACCTCTATTCTGATTAGGCTAAGAATAAAAGTTTTGACTCCTCAAGTGAGTGATCTTAGTAGTAAGTTTCCTTAACTGAGCTGATATTTCCTTAATCTCTTCTTTCTCTTCCTGAACCTTGGCCACTACATTCTCTATCAGAGGCTTAAAAAAGCAAGATCTATTGTTGTTATTGGACTAATCTACAATCTGAGGTGCCTGAGTTTGTCCTGGATATTGTATCATCTAGCCATTTCCATTTGGAGGTGGCATGATACTCAGTGGAGGTATCTGTAAAGGACTTGGCATGATAGCTGGAGGTATCATGGCTCCATTAGGCTATTGCTGGGTAGGATATGTTGGATAACCAGGAAGTGTGGGAAAGGCAATGTTTGGTGTTGGAGCAAGAACTAGCTGCTGGCTGACTTTGATAGCTTCTTGGAAAGCCTATGTCAAAGTTGTGACATTAGGATGTGCTCTCCTGATGAACATGGAAGTTAAAGGATCCAGGGCTGAATAATATATGCTCCTAGCAACTACAACATAAGGTGCAACTAACTTAGATAGCATCTTTTGGAACCTAGCGTTGAAGTTAACAATAGGCTCTCCTTCAAATCATTTGATTGTGGCAAATAAATGATAGTTCATTGAAGGATCTATTGGAATTTTCAACCTATCCTTGAAATCTTTCTCTAAGACAGCCCATGAATTGATTGAACCCTGATTGAGACTAATAGACCAGTTATAAGCCTCTTCCCCTAAGGAAAATAGAAATAACCTGCATATAACATCCTGATACTCAATTCTAGCCCTACAACAGGCTTCCTTGAAAGTTCTGATATGATCATCCGCATCCTGATATGGATGATACTTTGGACAAATTTTATCAGGATTCTTTGGCAAAGGATGATATGCATTGAAAGTCAAAGGCGATTCTGCTGCAAAGAATGACATTGCAACCGGTGGAGGTTAAGCCTGAGATATGACAGGTTGAGGTTGAACCGGAGGTGTGACAGGTGATCCTGTAGGTGTTTACAAGCCAAGAGGAGTTATAGGAGGACGCTCTGGTGAAGCTCCTGACGTACTAGAACCAGGAGTGTAATCGATATCTACAGTTCTAGGTCTAAATCCTCTGACAGGTAATTCTTCAAAGATTCTAGTGGATCAGGACCTAGTATTTGGCCTGGAAGCCAGGATTTCTTAAATTTAAGGAAAATTGGCTGGTTGACTGTAAAGATCGGTTGGAATTTACCAGAAAAGGCTGTATTTATGGTTAGGAAGTGAGACTGACTGGATATTTATGGAATATTTGCAGAAATAATGCAAATATGGGGTGATATTAAGACTCAGTGACACTTGCAACTGGATATCAGGTTTCTAAAGCAAATTAACTCAAAGCGTTGACAAATTTACCTAAAATAGAGCTCATTTTTACAATTTCACGACGATCAGCCATAAAGCTTGCAATATTTACGATCAATTTTGAAAGCTTTACAAAGGATTAGTGTGCACAAGCTTAAAACAAAAAATCTCTACATCTAACTGGAAATACAGAGGATCATGAATGTTACCTTATTGTAAATCAAACAAAACCTACTAATGATGATCGGGCCCTCCTTCTAGCACCAATTTATGTTGATCATGATGTTAGTCATAAACAAACATAGACTAAAAGTTACACAACAACCTTTACTCATCTTGAAAGATACGATGAATTCAAAGAATTCATGATCCCAAGTCTCTGTGGATTAGTTCATAATCTACTGACATTACTCAGTGGTTGATGTGTGTTGCTATTTTCCATTTAGGGGCCTTACGTTTGTTGATTAGATTTTATTTCCTGTAAAGGTACTAAATAGAAAGGTCATTCTACACAGTATATTGCTTCAAATAATGTGTCTGCACTCAAATCTTTGCATGATATTTATCAATTGAACATGCTTTAATTTCAAATATGCTATGAATTTTCAGTTATCTACAAGATGTCTGCATATTTCATGTTATTTGCTTCTGATTATCTATTATTTGCAATTGTGATGGTAAATTTATGAAATTAAAAGAAATCTAAAAGAATACTTCAAATTATGATGAATCTTCAGCTATTGAGTCACATACACACTTGATACAGTCATGAGGAGAAGAAATCAAACCATATTTTCACCATGATGTTCCACAGCTAGATACAGATGATGCAAACTTCAAAGCATAATGAATGAAGACAATACATGCAGACTGATGAGCACTCCAAGGGACACAACAAATCAAAGCATGTATCTAGAATTGAAACACAGACTACTCAAGATTTACGATGATTTGTAATCAAAATGGTCTTCTCTTTCATTAAGTATGCAAAAACATGTATGTTTACAATAACTTTGAAATAGGCCCTGATATTTCAGCAATCAAATTTCAATTAAGCTTCTGAATGTTCAAAATAAGGCATCCCTGCACCTTTTATAGAATAAGGTGAGGGAGCGGTTACAAATGACCAACGGTCAAGATTTATCAATTAAGATTGTATATCAAAAAATTTGGATTTATAAATGGAAATGATCAAACAATTGAAATGCATAACCTAAACCCAAATCATTCAATACCTCGAAGATGCAAGATGAGCTTGATTGATTGATCGCTTTGTTGTGTTGGTTGCTTGATTCCACAGAATAACGTTGATAAGGATGCAAGCTAGATGGATTGAAGATGATGGATAATGGCTTGAGATGAAAATTCAGCAGAGTGAGGTTGCATGAAGAAGAATCCTAAATCCCCTCTAATCTCTTCTCTAATGTCTTCTCTAATGTCCCAAATGGCTCAAAAGAGGCTTGCTTTATAGGATTGGCTTGGTTCAAATGGATGGCTAGGATCAATTAGGGCTTCAGATGAAATGGATGGATAGGATTAAGTTAGGTTTCCTTGCACATCAAGAAATTGTAGTCATGTGACATGTGGCAAGGGAAGATAAAGCTTAGGTGTGCTTGTGTAGATAAATACTAAAATTAGGTCCCATTAGTTGTGCATGTGAAGGATTTGGATGAAAGTTGTATTACAATACATGATTGACTGGACAAGTGTTGGAATGTGATGAAAGGTCATGTGACTTAATTCAAATAAAATATTTGAATTAGTTGTGATATGAGTTGGATATTAATTAAATAAATAAAATTTATTTAATTAATTGGATAAATGAATAAGATGGGATAAGATATGATGTGGAAATTAATTAAATAAATAAAATTTATTTAATTAATTGGGATGGGGATAAGATAAATGGGATTATGCATGTGAAATTAATTAATTAAATAAAATTTATTTAATTAATTGGCTAAGTAGGATGAGGATGGGATTGAATGGGATTTAATTAAAGAAATAAAATTTATTTAATTAATTGGCTAATGGGATAAGTGGGGTTAAGAGAGGGATTTAGGACAAATGGCTTATGATGTTTAGGATAATGTTTTAACAAGATGTTGTAGGACATGGACAAAGTTGGGACAAATTTGGGTGTCTACATTTTGCCCCTCTTTGAGATGATGTTCGAGATGATGAGCTTTGTGTCAAGTAACATCATTTCAAAGAAGTTAAGGTATGGATAATCAATTTGGATGATGATGATGATGTAGGAAAGATAGGATGATGATGATAGAAAGAATAGCTTGGTGATGCCCCCTCGAGAGGATAGGCGGGTTGGACAAACGCGGGTATGCTCTCGAAAAGAAATGGCTTGGCTACAAAAGAAAGCTAAGGGAATGGATAGAAGAAATGGATGATGTGTTATGTTGCAATGAAGGTGAGCAACCATGATGTTTATTATAGCACTAGACATTATGCACCAAGGTATAAGGATCCAGGGTGACGATGTGTCTTGTGCCCCAGCGTAATACAACCTTGTCTAACGTATGAGGAAGTAAACTTAGAGCATTAAAGTCCTAATGCACAAAAGGTATGATATGACTTTAGATGCAAAGGATAGTGCAAAAAGCTATTCCAACATACACAAGATATGAATATTAGCTGGATTGATATTGATTTGATACAAATGCAAGATAAAATGATAACACACACAAGCAAGAAAGCAAGCATGCACAAATGATTCAAAAACAAACAAGGTATTGCCCCTGTCAAGCTGTAAACCAATGATTGGTTGTTGATTGATGATAGTTGAGAGTGTTGTCATTGTGGGGAAAGCTGTTGATAACTGAGAGGGGGGGTGAATCAGTTATCCTAATTATTTCCCTTATTGAACTTTCTTTTTAGTTGATGCAGCATAGAATCAAACACAAAAACATTAATCATGAAATAAGAAACACATGACACAGTATTTTTAACGTGGAAACCCTGTTAAGGGAGAGAACCACGGGGTGATTAACCCAAAATTATTCTCTGTTAGAAGAATAGGAAATTACAAAATGGCACTTGCCAATTAGGGCTCACTGCCCGAGCACACTGCTCACAAGAGGCCCACTGCCTACAAGAAGACACACTGTCTACAAAGTGATAAGAATCACAGTCTTGAACTGATTGGAAGCATCTGCATATGCTGGAGTTCAGTTCCGGTTAGGCTCAGTACACTGATCTGCTGCACTTCATCTTTCCTCTGTTCTTTATTCTGCTATCTTTCACATACCGGATCCTTTTTGCTACCTCTGCTCTGTTCTGGACTTATTCGCATATATCTTCGCACCATCACACACTTCACAACTAAATCCATCCTCTATAGATATCCGCACAAGTAATTTCATCACCTTTCTAGTCGGCATCTGGAACAGTCTAGTTTCTTACAAACTCTTGTTCTGTCGGCTGAATCCTTCCTCACCAAGCAATGCGGATCAAGCATATACTTGTAGATATCATTAATCATGTCGGCCAAACATGATTCATGCCTTCACAACCTCTATCATCAATAGTAACACATCCGGAAAGTAGTCTGATACTCTGTCAGTCAGTTCTTCCTCTGTTTTCACTGTCTCTCAGGAATCCGGTACTCAACTATTCATATCTTTTTCCTTGTCCATCACCGGAGGCTAAATCCTTGGAATATACCACTCAAGGTAGTCCTCTTGACTTTTCCAAATCCGCACTGCACCAAGACACTTCCTCTGAGAGATCCGGACCAATCTGTCGGACCTTGCCACATGCTCTGTTCTTGTTCACCGGACCACAACATTCTTTATTCTGACTTCCGGTAGAGACACATCATGACTTACGGATATGTGGGATGACCTTTGTTGCCATCAATGACAACAACCATGAATCCATATAGTGTCTCTTGCCAACAATCTCCCCCTTTGGCATTGATGGCAACACTTAGTGAAAAATGACTAAGTGTTTTCACTATGCTCCCCCTTTGCTGATGCTCTGTCTTTATATACAATTTCCGGAACTCCCCCTTAGTTGGATTCCTCATTTTTCACTGCTCCTCACTCCCCCTTTGACATCAATGGCAAAGGGTAGGGTCTGCACACCAAAATTTTCAAAAATTTTCTATACATAGCCGCATATTTACATACTCACATATACTGAAGAATGTCTGCAAAGGATGTCTGCAATTGGATCATTTCTATAGCCCAACTTTGCTTCATTCTATCCAAAATTGAAATGTGACCACTCAACAAAAATGCAAAAGCTTCTGCCCGCTTGAGATCTGTCGGATCTTTTGTTTGGGCGGTGGTCTGAGCATCACTGATGGCCTCATGCATAGTTTCCAACTTAGGGATTATAATCCTTCTAAGTTCTCCCATCCGGTTAGTGATATTCTTCCTTTCCTTCTCAAGATTCTTTATTTCATTCAAGACTGCAATAGTTTGACATTCTTGATTTATTATGGAGGAAGAGAGAGGATCAAAACTTTGAGATAAGCTTTGTAGCTTACCCTGTTCCTCTTTTATTTTCTTATCAATTGCTGCTGTTGCCTTTGACCAGGATATACAAAATTTGTAGATGTCACCGCCATCCTTAAGAGCATTCTCTAAGCTCTTTATTCCAATGCTTACAATCTTCCTATCTTTAGAGATTAATTCTAATATTTCTGAAAATCTCTTATCCAAAAATTCCTTCCGGACCTTTTCTTCAGCTGATTTTTCTAGAGAATCAAAATGTGTATCAACACTGCTGACTAAGGTTTTTAGATTACCGGAAGTGGAGGCTGTCGGATCTATCTGGATTGATGGCATAATCTTTACAAGTACTCCGGAAGCAGCCTCTATCAACTCATAGTCTTCCATATGAGACTTCAGGAGTTTTTCATTTGCCTTGGCATTTGCAAATGAAGCTATCTTCATTGTTTGTACCGGAGAGAGAGAGTCAAAGTCGAATGGGCCTTTTAGAAGCTCCGGTTCATCAATCTCTAAAGTTTCTTTGCTCAAAAATTGTTGAACAGTTTGTGCAGTGTCTCTTGCCGGAGACAGATGTTTCTTTTCTTCTGCAGTCTTGGAGCTGTCAACCTCTTTGTCTTTCACCACTGCTTCCTTCTCCTGTAATTGCTCTTCTTCTTTGGATCCGGAGACTGTAGGGGAAACCGGAGGAGAGATGCTTATTTGTTCAGGGCCCACTTCTTCCGGAATAGATGATTCCAAATCCGCAGCTGTTTCTGCACCTAAGTCCTCTACAACAGGAAGATTGAACCTTTTGAAGGCCTTCTGGAGGATCTCTTCTGTCTCTTGGGCCACTTTGTCAGTCTCACCAAGCATGAGTTGATTCATCCTGGCTTTACTTCTGAACTCATCTTTGCAGTCCTTGAAGATTATGTTCATTGTCTTGGGATCAATTTGAGGATATAGCTGAATAGCTATCTGCTCCCGGATCTCAAGATCTTTTGCATGAGCATTGTTCTTTCTTACTTCCAATTCCTTTTCTAGGCTTTTAGGAATAAGAGATATGATCTCAATGAAAGCCTTATTATATATGTTCAGATATTTGACTGTGGCTTCCTGCAGAGTCTTTTGGTCAGCCTCACTGAAGTCATCATAAGATTCAGTCATTGGTTGAAGGTTTCCATCCACCGTGACCGACTTGATTATGCTCTCTAGAGACAGAGTGGGCTTTTCAACAGATACCTCTGCCATTTCATCCTTGTCTTGGCCTGTGGAGGGTTTACCGGATCCTTTCTTCTTCTGTTTCTTTATTTCTTTTACTCCCTCATCTGACTCTGTTTCCTCTTCATCCTTTTGGCTTCCATAAGCTCTTGTGGCTTTTGTCTTGGATCTCTTACCGGATGCCTGGACTTCTGGTTTTGAACTTTTGGTTGTGGGAGGTGCAGATCTCTTTGATGATCTGGTCCGGGTGGGAGCTTCAACCGGAGCACTTTCTTTACTTTTCTCTTCTTCCTCAGCCTTCCTCCTCTTTTCCCGACTAGCATCAAGTGCCTATTTTGAGATGCCTAGGCCTTGAGCAATGTGCTCTACTTCTTTTCTCACCTTTCTTTTAATCTCAGGTTCCCTGAGTTCTACATGTATTTTTACACTCAGCTCCTCAAAGGTTCCAAACCTTTCTGCCTTAGGATCTTTGGGCTGACTTAGCATGTGTTGAACATGCAGCTCCACTATCTGTTCATCCACTTCATACCCCATGGGCATGATCCAGACAGTCCTTGGCTCCACTGCCTCCATTAGGCACTGATCAGTGTCAACCATAAAGCACACTGAGTCTTTGTATTTTTCAACAAGAGACTGGGGAATTCTCTCTCTTGCTTGCATCATGCTCTGAAAGTTTTTGAAGTATCCCCATAGAGCTGAATTTCTCGCTTTTGCATCCCCAAGTCCATGCAAATAGTCTCTTATCTGGACTGCAACAGGTTTGTCATTCTGCCATACCCATCCACTTGATCCGGGTAGCTCATTCATGAAGTAGAAGAATAGACATACAATAAGAGTACCATACTTAAAGGAATTCTTCTTATCCTTCTTGATTTTCTGTATATTTTCCATTAATTGGCTTAGCAGTAGTTCGCAGAGATCATATTCTGCATTCTTTCTTAGCATTTCATAGGCAGTGTATACTGCAGTTCCGGATACAGAATTCTCCCTGCTGGAGTGATAGATCTTGTATCCTATTATCATGGATGCATATTTGATATCCAGATCCGAAATATCTTCAATGGTCATTGCCCTCTTATCAAATTTTGATCTGGTGGCCTCAGTTACAATGTTGTTCTTGACAGATTTGAGGATAGGTATCCCTCCGGAAGAGTATAGACCAGTTACTGCTCTAATTGCCTCTTTTGTGATCTTGCAGGGTCTATCCAGCCATAGAAAGTTGTCATGCATTCTGCTCAGTACATACCGGACCCATTCATCTTCTTCAAAGCAGGGGAAATGAATAAATTGCTCAAATTGTTTCTTCTGGATATCCTTATACTCTGGTTTAAGCTCAAAAGCATTGTCTATCAGTTGCTTGTGATAGAGGTCTCTTAATTTGAATTCCCCAAATTCCTCAATGCTTGCATGTATGTAAACCCTAATGTCTTCAGTATGTAAAACTTCGTGAGGAACACTAGAGAAGGCTCCTAGTGGATCTACCTCCAATGATTTGAAAGGATGTTTCTTGAATGTGGGGTGAGGTCTATCAGAGATCTTAACTATATTTGGAGTAGCCATTCTTCAAAGATTTGTAGTGAGATAATGAAAAACGGAGAATACCTTATGCGCCTTCGGTTTGCACGGAGTGGTTGGATTGATTTCTTTATGCAATAACTTCGGCAGGAGATCCTTGGTGTGTTTGTTGAACTTTGTTGCAGAGCTCCACTTTTCGCTTCTTCTTGAGTGCAGAATGAGCAAATGACTTTTGAGAAATCCCTTAAATTGCTCCGTGAACCCTAATATCTGTCTGCAATAAATGCTTCACCTACATCATTCCGGTTTGCCTTGTCTGGATAGCTTGGAGTATCCCGGATTAGTCCTGATCTGTGGATATCATCCGGATTTTTCAATCATGAATAAATAGAGGTAACATATTACAAGAACATCCCAAGCATTCTGTCCAAACCGCAGAACAGGATAGTGCACTTCCGGATCTCTCCGGACCTTTTTGTAATCCTTTGTCATACCGGAGCATCTCCCTGAACAGGTCTTATTTGATCGATCACAGCTTCTTCATAACTCCATGCGGACCTCTGAAATCTTGACTGAAGCATCTCAAGACTCATATCTACAAACCCTTTAATCCGCATCTTGTGCCACATCCGGCACCACTTGTTTGGCTGGGGGAACAGGATTTTCTTTGAGTCTCCCCCTGAGCCTGAGCTCACTTTTTAATTTCCGGAAGAAATATCAGCACCAGAGTCTGGTGCGGATCCAACCTCTACATTCTCTGAACTTTTCTTCACCCAAATCTTGCTCATCTGATTCCTAACTTCATCCGCATTCATCTTTTGTTTACCCTTAACTTGATTCTGATTATACACCGGACCTGTTTTGTCCTGATACTTGTTTCTGCAGACTTTAGCATTATGACCGGACCTATTGCAGATTTGGCAAATAACATTTCTTTGCATATTTGACTGATATCCTCTTGATCTGCATTGATTAGCCATATGACCTACTCTATTGCATGTGAAGCATCTACCTTTGAATGATTTGTTTACTTGCATAATTCTGCATTCATGGGATTTGTGTCCATACTTTTTGCAGTTGAAGCACTGTCCGGAGAAGGATGAATTAATCTGATTCATTCTCATTCTGCACTGATTAGCTTTGTGACCAAAGTGGTTGCAGCTGTGGCAGTATCCATTGAAGGATGGATATCTTTGAGCATTTGGCTGTCTTACCGGAGGTCTTCTAGGCCTGCTCCTTGGATTTTCTGATCCAAGATTCTTCTGACCGGATCCGGAGCTTTCTCCTTTCTCATATCCCAAACCATACTTGTCATCTGTCCTCTTTTGACTTCCAAGAAGAACTTCAAGTTGAGCAGAACTTATCTTGAATTTCTCTTTATATTCATTTGCTGTTTGAAGGTCTCTTTTGAGAGAGGCAATTTGATCCTCAAGTTTTTCTTCATTATCTTTGGCATCTTCAAGATCAGATTCAAGATGTCTGATAATCCTGTCCATCTGGTGGCATTCTTCTGATTTTTCTTTAAGAGATTGTCTTAGATTGTCTTCAGCCTTTCTTTTTTCTTCAATCTCTTGAGTAAACTTTATAGTTCCTGATTCCATTTCATGTCTTAACATAATGACTTCTTTTGATAACTTTTCACATAACTTGGTTTGCTCAGTCAATTCTTCATTTGTATTGCTTTCTTCACTTTGTCTTGCCAACTGTTGGAGCAGCTCCTTTCTCTTTTTCATAGAGAGACTTAATTTGTCTTTTAATTCTCTCATGAATTCATCAGCCTGTTTGAGTCTTTCCTTTAATTCACTGACTTCAGAATTTGACTGTTCAAGATCCTCAAGAGCAGTCTTGAGTTGCTCCCTTAAACCATATGCATCCATTTGAAATCCCAGATCTTCCTCAAGCTGTTAGGCTCTATTAGGAGGAACTTGGCTCTGATACCAATTGTTGATAACTGAGAGGGGGGGTGAATCAGTTATCCTAATTATTTCCCTTATTGAACTTTCTTTTTAATTGATGCAGCATAGAATCAAACACAAAAACATTAATCATGAAATAAGAAACACATGACATAGTATTTTTAACGTGGAAACCCTGTTAAGGGAGAAAACCACGGGGTGATTAACCCAAAATTATTCTCTGTTAGAAGAATAGGAAATTACAAAATGGCACTTGCCAATTAGGGCTCACTGCCCGAGCACACTGCTCACAAGAGGCCCACTGCCTACAAGAAGACACACTGTCTACAAAGTGATAAGAATCACAGTCTTGAACTGATTGGAAGCATCTGCATATGCTGGAGTTCAGTTCCGGTTAGGCTCAGTACACTGATCTGCTGCACTTCATCTTTCCTCTGTTCTTTATTCTGCTATCTTTCACATACCGGATCCTTTTTGCTACCTCTGCTCTGTTCTGGACTTATTCGCATATATCTTTGCACCATCACACACTTCACAACTAAATCCATCCTCTATATATATCCGCACAAGTAATTTCATCACCTTTCTAGTCGGCATCCGGAACAGTCTAGTTTCTTACAAACTCTTGTTCTGTCGGCTGAATCCTTCCTCACCAAGCAATGCGGATCAAGCATATACTTGTAGATATCATTAATCATGTCGGCCAAACATGATTCATGCCTTCACAACCTCTATCATCAATAGTAACACATCCGGAAAGTAGTCTGATACTCTGTCAGTCAGTTCTTCCTCTGTTTTCACTGTCTCTCAGGAATCCGGTACTCAACTATTCATATCTTTTTCCTTGTCCATCACCGGAGGCTAAATCCTTGGAATATACCACTCAAGGTAGTCCTCTTGACTTTCCCAAATCCGCACTGCACCAAGACACTTCCTCTGAGAGATCCGGACCAATCTGTCGGACCTTGCCACATGCTCTGTTCTTGTTCACCGGACCACAACATTCTTTATTCTGACTTCCGGTAGAGACACATCATGACTTGCGGATATGTGGGATGACCTTTGTTGCCATCAATGACAACAACCATGAATCCATATAGTGTCTCTTGCCAACAAAAGCTATATCCCTAGATCAACACAAGGTTGTTTGCTGAGTTGGTTGGCTAATTGGCTGATTGATTGATTGATTTGGCTTACAACAAGGCTAGGATCAAGACCATGGATTACATTTGGATAACTTGGCTTGATTGATTAACTTGATTGGTATGGATTAAGGATGGGCTTGCATTTGGATCTTTGTTTGGAATGGTTTGATTTGATGAAATGATGAATGAAGATTGATTTGATTGAGATTGATTGATGATTTGTGGTGGATTGAGTTGTTTTTGATTTGCTGAAGTAATTGGATTTGTTCCGATTGGAGTTGATGTGATTGAGTTGATTTGCTTTGGTGTTGATGCTGATGATTGATAGGATTTGTTTTTATGGTTGGCTTGATGTGCTTTGGTTGTGATGTTTGTTGTTGTTGGGTTGATTGTTTTGATGATTGGATTGTTTTGAATGATGGTAGTGATGCAGTGATGATTAGAGTGTCCACTCAATCGAAGCAGGAGCAAGTGTTCTCAGTGTGCTCAAAGGATGTAAAACAAACAAGCTATTGCCCTTGTCAAGTCATAAACCAATAATTGATTGTTTGATTGATAATGATAGTGTTGTCATTGTGGGGAAAGTTATATCCTTAGATCAACACAAGGATGTGGGAATGCTATATCCCATTGATGATAATTGATTGATATGATTGGGCTCATGACAAGATTAGGATCAAAACCTATTGATTTGATTGGATAATGTTCCTTAATTGATTAGCTTGCTTGATATGGATTAGTGTGACTTGGATTTAAGATCATTGCTTAGATCGATTTGATTGATATGATTAGAAGAAGTGATTGATTGAAAGGGACGAATGAATGTTATTGATACGAAGAATTGATTGAATGTTGATGGAGTGGATTATTTTAGATGATGTGATTAGTTTTATTGCTTGGATTTTTTGTTAGATATTTGATTTTTTGGATTTTTTGACATATTTTGATTTTTTTGTGTTTTTGGGGATATGTTGATTTTTTTTTGGATTTTTGGGGAATATTTTGATTTTTTTTTTTGTGTTTTTGAATGTCAATAGATTTACAATTTGGGTAGCCTTTGTGCTTGATACCAATGACAAGGGAAAACCAAGTCTAGGTGGAAGGATGGATGAATGGGATTGAATGGATAAAAGGTTGGATGATAGTGGATAAGATGAAAGGCTAATGATAGTTGGATGGGATGGAAGGTTCATGAGAGTTGGATGGATAGATAAGAGGATAGGCCATATAAGGGATGGATGCTTGCATCATGATAAATGGATAGGTAGGCTATAGTGGAATGCTTCATGATAAACAAATGGGGATAAGCTATAAGATGGAAAGTTTATGATAAGGATACGCCATAGTGAATGGATTAGAAGGGAGCTAGGATGTGATCTTCAAAGGCTATGTCGCATAGGAAGAATAACTTGCCCCATTCTAGGTGGTAATGCTTAGGATTTTACATGATTAATTTCATGACCAAGGGATAACATGATTGATTGGTTTAAATGGGATGGATAAATGGTCAATGGATAGGACTTGGTTTGGAAAGAAGGTATGTCAAGATATATCCAAGCATGCTACAACATTTTGCCCCTATGTCTTCACCAAAATCAAAAGGTGGAAGGATGGATAAATGGGTTCAGTAGGATAGGCATGTTTATGTAATGGCTAAGGATGGTACGATGGTAAATGATATAATAGGATAGATAGTTGGGAAATGGATAGGTTGGATGAGACAATGTGCCCCCAAGTGTAAGTGACATAGAAGATCAACCTACACATGATACCTGTTTGCCAGGTTTTCATCATGGTACTTATCCAAGGTGCCTGTTAACCAGGTTTTCACTATTGGATGAAGGGCTTTCTCTTTACTTTTTTGATTTTTATATATATTTTTTTTCTATTTTTTTTGGGATGGGATGACAATTACACATGGCACCTGTTTTCCAGGTTTTCACCATGGTAATGGATAGGAGGGACTCAAGTGTCTAGTGCTATGAGAGGTGATAGTGTCCCATTAGAGATGGATGTCACATGGACCATGTGATTATGCTCATAGATGTCGATAAGGGATTGTGTGGATGGGAGATGGATTAGGTGGATAGTAGATTATGATGTAGATTATGGAAGGTTCATGCAAGGATAGACGGATGGGGATAGTGGACTATGATGTGGAATATATAAGCTTATGGAATGAAGATGGATGAAATATTTATGCCAAAGCATGGACCATAGGGATAGCATGGGGGAGATATGTAGGATAATGGATGGAAGATGGGGAGATGTAGTTATGTGGAGGTGCTGCGGAGTGGAAGGGAATCATGACCAACAGCTGCACACACTGTGATAAACATTGAAGCTTTTGATGAGATGGTGGTGTAGGGAGCAATGGAGATGTTTGCTTAGGGGATGGTTGATGAAGTAATTTAGGAACCAACATAGATTTAGTATTTTTAGTGCTTTTGTTTTGCTTGTGGGATTTGTGAAGGGAATGAAAGTTTTGGATGGAAATAGGCTCCTGGATAGATATAGGTGATTGGGATTCTTGAAAGGTGGATAAGGATGCCTCAGTTGACTTGCTAGCTATTTGCTTAGGAACCCAAACCATTTTGCTTTTGGGCTTTGCTTTTGGAGGTATGGGCTTGGATAGCTTTGTGAATGTACGTTGCTCAGAATATGGATGATTTAGAGACTTTTCACATTGATTCCCGAAGGCATGAGGGTCCTTAGGAGTTTTAGTTAGATTTTTGGCTTTATAGATAAAGGCATCCAAATGTTTATTTTGGAATCCCATGGGTTTGATGGAAGTGGGGTTGGTGGAATGAATGGAAGCTTCATGTTTAGGTAATGTGTGCTTTTGTTGGCCATGATTAGGGATGTAAGGATACTTCTGAATGCTAGGTATGTTAGGTGTTGGAAGTAACGGTGGAAAGATGGATGGAGGGATATTTGGAGTTGGTAAAAGTGGAGGTAAATTAGATGGCGGAAGGTGTACGGTCACATGCTTTTGACGATTATAGGATGATGGAGATGGAATGGCTACATATGTTTTGGGAACATGATGGGGAGTGTGATAGAAAGTGGTAGGTTTAGGATGCATGAAGGGATTACCAAAATCTTGGCCTTGTTTACCTCGGGGTGTGTATCCAAGTCCATATGAGCATGGAGGGATCTTGACATGGTTTGGCTTCAAAATACCTTTTTCATAAAGGCCTAGACCTTTACCTTTGTAGTTCATGTTTTAGAGGATGCGATTGACTATGTGACTAGGTGTGCTTAGGGAACTAGACTTGAGCTCCTTATTGGATGGAGAAGGTGAGGTGGAGGACAAAGGTTGTTGTTGTCCTAAGGAAGAACATTCATGGACAAAGGTGGTAAGACCACTAGGACATGATAGTGGATTTGAAGTGGAATTGATGGAGGATGTGGAAGGAGGATCATTAGGATCTTGATTATGTTTGCTAAGATCCAAGTTATTAATTTGATCTTTTATGCTTACTTGGGGGACAAGTGTCTCATCATGACAAGTGGATGTTTGCTCATTATGGATAGGGCTAGATGGCGGATAACTAGGAGCAATTTGGATATCTTGCTCATGGATGGATATAAGATTATGGATAGGATCAAGGTGCTCATGGATAGGTTCTTCATAGGTATCATCTTGATCATAAAGAAGGTAAATGTTATGGATGGGTTGCATGAAAGTGTTTTGATCTCGAGTTGGACTAGGGCTTAATGTTTCCACATGCTTAGGATTAAATTTTTGACATACCTCTTGGGTTTGGATGAAAGTGGAAGGTTCTTGAGTGGACTTGATAGACCCTTGATAGTTGTCGACATGAGGGAATGATGGCTCATGACTTAGGCTTGTGGTTGGAGACTCTTGAATAGATTTGTTGGCTTGTAGGTCACATGATGGGCTTGAAGGGCTAAGAATGTTAATTGAGGGCTCTTGGATAGGCTCAAGGATAGGTGTTTGGCATGGGGATATATGATTGGACACAACCTTTGGAAGTTCTTTGGTAGGCTCATGAATGGGTGTTTGACATGGAGATAGTTTATTCCTAGCTAGTAGCCAATGGATCACATCCTTTGCAAGGGTATGAATGGATGGGCAATATAATGGATGAATGATAATAGTAGATGGTGTTGTAGGCTTATGACTAGGACTTTGATTGGATGGAAGGATAATGGAGTTTGATGGATTAGGATGTGGACTAGATGGGTGTGACACATGGGATTGGGATGATGTGGCATGATTTCTTATTGTATGTTGATACACCTTGTAAACAATTGGGAAAAACATGGGGCATGTATTTGTATCATGGCCTTTGGTCCTATGGTATGCACAATAATCATGTTCATCATATGGACTTTCTTCACATGGTTTGACTTCAGGAAGTTCAATGAGTTTTGCTTCAAGCATCCTTTGTAAAACTCTCTCAGCCATATTCTTTGGTGAAGGATTATAATGACATGGTGATGAAGGTAATGGAGGGCTTGGTGGTTTGGAAGGTAGAGGGATTAATGGACTAGGAATGGGATCACATGGTGGTGTTGGGATAGAACTAGTTGGCTCATGCATTGGCATGTGATTGGATGGTGGTGGCCACTCTAGATTGGTATCTCCCTTGTCAAAGGTAATTAAGTCTTGCATAGGATAACTTGGACTCATTTGATTTATGTACAAGGGGCCACTTGGATTTGGATATGATTCTTGTTGGAAAGGTGGACTTAGGTCTATCAATGGTGCTTGGTCGTCTTGTTGAAAAGGTGTACTTGGACTTACTTGATTTATGTACAAAGGGCTATTTGGACTTGCATGTTGTTCTTGTGAGGACACTTGGTTGCCTTGTGGATGGGCTTGATAGTGCATTGGAATAGTGGCATGAGGGATTGGATAAGCTTGAGGTGGATGTTCATAGGTTGATGTGGCATTGACTTGGTGGATAGGTGGATTAAGTTGATAGGAAGTGGATGGATATGACATGTGGCTATGAGGTGGATTAGGTTGGTATGGAATGGCTAAGGATTGTTGTACTTGTCAAGCTTGACTAGTGGCTAAAAGGTGTTGAACTTGGGCTACGAAGTGTTGCAGTTGAGGTGATTGGCTTATGTGGGGTTGAGCTTTTTGGATGAAGAATTGTAATATTTCAATGGCGTCTTGGTTTAGGGGTTGTGATCCTTGATAAAGATTTTGGAGGAATCTTTGGAATTTGATTTCTAGGTCCTCTAGTGTAAACATGTTATCACCAAGTGTTTGTCTTAAGTCCTTTTAGCAAGTGCTTGTTTAGGGAATTGGATGATGATGTGGCTTGTTTGGATGATTTGGCTATGTTTGGGATGAAAGTGATTGTGTTCGAATGTTATTGGAAGAATGTATAGGATGACTTGTCTTTATGTGTTTGGGTGTTTAGATCTTGATGTGGCAATATTCAAACAAATGATTATGCATATACACACATGAATCACTCACGCAAGACACATAAGCAAGTTGTTAGTTTGGAAGAATGTGATGATGGTTAAGCAAGCACGTGAAGACACTTCAACAAGTCCTAGTCAAGGCAAGGCCACTATCACAAGGAGGTTCTAGTGAAAATTTGAGGGACCGGCACCCCACAAGCATCCAGCAAGCCACTTAAGACTTTAACTAACCCTACTAGGAGTTTTAATATACACAAAGGTACACCTCCTTTCGAGTTAGCACTGTATGGTGAGTGCTAATACCGGTTAGGCTTGGCTTTCACCTTATCCTCTAATTTTTATAGTGGACCGGATGAAAGTACCATTTGAGGTCGTTCCCTTGGGGTGAGTACCTCTTTTCCCACCAAGGCAGGCCTCTCTAAGGTTTAACAAAAGCAACACAAGTAAATATTTTTGATCTCCAAGTTCGTGTTGGGACGCGAGGAGAGAGCATACACATTTACTTGGTCACACTCACATGGGGTTCATTAACCTTAGAAGTTCAGTGTGTGGAAGATAATGCAAGCACTTGTTTGTTTTAAAGCCCAAATCTAAATGTGATGAAAGACAATGGTTTGTTTTATGCCCAGTTTCGATATGTGATACCAAACAAGATTAGAAGATAAGAGATGAAATGATTGCACCTAGTTAATTCGCTATCCAAATTGCTATATATGTTGATGCCAATGCTGCTCCAGCTCCTTAGATGCCCTTACAAGTCACCAATTCCAAAAAGAAATGAGTAAACTTGCAAAGAAGATGATTATATGAAAAAGATGAAATATGATAAAATCTGATGAAAAAGATTTAATACAGAAAAATAGATTACATAGATAGAAAGTTCAGGAGATTCTAACCAATTTAAAAAAAAGATTCGTTGAAAACTGATCAAAATTGCTCAAGTTATGTTCAGATGAAGTTTGCAATGAAGCTAAACTTTGAATGATAAAAAAGATGGTAAAATGATATAATCACCTAATAAAACCTACACAGCTGCAAAGTTTGTCCTCCCAGCTTTCCAACGAGTCCTCATTTGCATGATTTGGCCTCTGTATGTGAAAGTTATGATAGAAACACCAAGATGCACAATGACAGCAACCAGAAGCAAGTTACAGTTGCTAGATGTGACCAACTGTTTATCAGAAGCGACTGCTGTTTTACCATAGGTGAGCCCTTATAGATCAAATGCAACTTTAAAAACACTAGATGCAATCTCTGTAGGCTTGTAAGTGATGCAGAAAAACCCAAAGCAACTGATTTCGGCCTTTAAGCGACCTGTATCTGCAAAATAAAAATAAGCGACAAAAAACCCTAGCTCTGCAAAATGCGATCACTGTTAGACTGAAAGAGATTCATCTATACCAAAAGTAGGTACTTTCAAGATAAAAGTGATTCAAATCATGCCAAAGGCGATGTCTGTCTGGATAAAAGATATCCACAAAAGCACTATAGGCGGCTGATTTAAGTGTAGAAGTGACACGAATATGCAGAAAGTGGTGGTTTTTTGCTCATAAGCGATGCAAAAATGGATGGAAGTGACAAATAATAGCTTATATGTGACCAACAAAAGACCAAAAGTGATCTAGAAAATTTCAGGAGATGGAATGCAAATGTTAACCATAAGCGACCAAGTTTACCATATGCGATCGATTTTTGTTCAAAAGCGAGCTGAATTTTACCAAAAGCTTATGATTGTTTGGTTAAAAGCGAGCCAAATTTGACCATAAGTGACTGCTCTTTGATCAAAGGTGAGCTAATTTAGCCCAGGCGACTGCTGTTTGATCATAGGCGACCTGAATTACCAGAGGCACATTTTTGCAGTCTGGTTGTTGTTTTCTTCACCAAACGCTCCATTTTTCATCAAATTTAGGCAAATTTGTATGCAAAATTTATGGAAATGGCATCTTGGACACAATGGTGAGGTTAGATTTGGGCTAAGAGATCATCTACATACATATTTAGCCAAATCTTTGCAAACTAGAGTTAGAGAAATGCAAAATTTTACTACAAAAGCTTGTAAAAATGAAAGATTGGTGCTCCAAGAGATCTAAACTTCATAAAAACAACTCAAACAAGTGAGGTTAATCAAGGATGTGAGTCCCACAGGGCATGCCAAAAATATATAATAAAAAATTTGGATTTATAAATGGAAATGATCAAACAATTGAAATGCATAACCTAAACCCAAATCATTCAATACCTCGAAGATGCAAGATGAGCTTGATTGATTGATCACTTTGTTGTGTTGGTTGCTCGATTCCACAGCATAACGTTGATAAGGATGCAAGCTAGATGGTCTGAAGATGATGGATAATGGCTTGAGATGAAAATTCAGTAGAGTGAGGTTGCATGAAGAAGAATCCTGAATCCCCTCTAATCTCTTCTCTAATGTCTTCTCTAATGTAATCTCTAATGTCTTCTCTAATGTCTTCTCTAATGTCCCAAATGGCTCAAAAGAGGCTTGCTTTATAGGATTGGCTTGGTTCAAATGGATGGCTAGGATCAATTAGGGCTTCAGATGAAATGGATGGATAGGATTAAGTTAGGTTTCCTTGCACATCAAGAAATTGTAGTCATGTGACATGTGGCAAGGGAAGATAAAGCTTAGGTGTGCTTGTGTAGATAAATACTAAAATTAGGTGCCATTAGTTGTGCATGTGAAGGATTTGGATGAAAGTTGTATTACAACACATGAGTGACTGGACAAGTGTTGGAATGTGATGAAAGGTCATATGACTTAATTCAAATAAAATATTTGAATTAGTTGTGATATGAGTTGGATATTAATTAAATAAATAAAATTTATTTAATTAATTGGATAAATGAATAGGATGGGATAAGATATGATGTGGAAATTAATTAAATAAATAAAATTTATTTAATTAATTGGGATGGGGATAAGATAAATGGGATTATGCATGTGAAATAAATTAAATAAA
Organism: Cunninghamia lanceolata; assembly: GCA_027924645.1. Classification (NCBI taxonomy): domain Eukaryota; kingdom Viridiplantae; phylum Streptophyta; class Pinopsida; order Cupressales; family Cupressaceae; genus Cunninghamia; species Cunninghamia lanceolata. Next base: position 2,804,490 of record BSBN01000609.1, read on the forward strand.
TAAAATTTATTTAATTAATTGGCTAAGTAGGATGAGGATGGGATTGAATGGGATTTAATTAAATAAATAAAATTTATTTAGTTAATTGGCTAATGGGATAAGTGGGGTTAAGAGAGGGATTTAGGAAAAATGGCTTATGATGTTTAGGATAATGTTTTAACAAGGTGTTGTAGGACATGGACAAAGTTAGGACAAATTTGGGTGTCTACAAAGATCAATGGTGGATATTCCCTTTTGACTTGGTCAACTATCTCTCGTGGCATAGGTTGCCAGCTGGCAACCATCTAGGTAACTTATTTTCTTCTAAGTACCTGATACATATGTTTCCCTTGTGGCGCATCTTCATTTACTCCTTATGTTCTCCTTCTTCATCATCTTGATCATCATGATCATCACTTTTTGTGTCGTCATCACCCTGATGAATATCGCCTTGTATATGGACCTGCATTATTGTCTGGATATTTTCATATGCTTCTACTATCTTATCAATTTCCCTGCCATCCTGAGTTTTGGCTTTACTAATGGCATGCTTGTGGGCTTGAAATTTATCTCTAAGGACTTCCAACTTACTCTTTCTATTACTCAATGTTTCATTATAGTTCTCCACCCTGACTTTGATCCTCATAATCTTGTTCATTGCTTCTTCCGTCAGGTGGGTGAGAGGATCATTAGCCATCGGCTGGAAGTTATCATGCAGAGCTTTTATGGCAAAGTCTACATCTTGGTTTTCAATTTTCCCCTCTACTTTTCCCTCCAGGGCTTCCAAGACTTCTGCTTCATAGGACATCATGCTGTGCAGTTTCACACTGATATCTCTTAACTTACTACTGCACTTCTTCAGTACATCACGTTCAAACATGATGTCCTTATACCAAATATCCACTAGTATGGTAGTGTTATTATTCAGTGCCTGATAATTTATCAGGACCTGAGGATTAATCCTCTTTATTTCACTCAGAGCAACCAAGGCTTTCTCTAATTGGAATGACCTTCTTCTGGCCCCATTCTATGATGCAGAGGAAGGTAGAAAGGTTGTAGTTCACTCAAGGAACTTAACTTCCTTCTAAAAGGTTTACAAAAGTGTTTGTGACAACAAAGCCTACACAAGGTTATTACTGAGATTTACCTAGCCTAGGACCACTATTTAGTGTCCTCCTCACAGGCTACCCACTTCTCAATATGGAGAGTCATTGCTCCATCCAACTTATAATCACAAAGCACCCTTTTAAGGACTCACAATCTACTACCCACACCTCTACCAATAGTGTCCTCATACAACTGATAACAAATACTTGTCAAGGAATCATAAAAGACTAATTTTCTGCATTTCTAGGATAATGGATAGTGACAGCAGAGGGACTGTTCTAGGACAGTATTTAGGAGAAAACTTAAGTCTTATGGAATTTGTCAATCAACCCCTCAAGGCTTCAAAAGAACATCAACACTCAGTGCATACTAACCACTCAAAGTGAAAAAACAACCATTTACTCATATGTAAGGCCACATTGTGTTATAGAGGATAGAGGATAGCAAATGGCATCTTGACTGTCCTATGACAGTGCTGCAATGACAACTTATATCTTGTAGCTTTTATGAACCACAACACTAGCATTTAACTTCCCTATCCACAAGGATCTTTATGCCAATACAATTTGTATCTACTGAGGCAGAATCAATATGATAACACTGACTCAACACTAAATTTGTACCTAAAAGTATAGTGGATAGCAAATTACCTTTTGACTGTCCTAAACAAACAGTATTTCAATAAGGTTTTAGTACTTGTAACACAAAGAATGAATAAACAACTTCTAACTCTTCTAAACCTCAAATGAACTTCACCATCTAATGCATAATCCAAATGCCTATGTTGATCATATACTATCCCTTAACCTTGCAAATCATACTGTATCATACTGTCAGCAATTTAGAGACAACAAACTATTTTTTTTTTATAGAGAGGGTCCAATTCAGAGGTAGCATGAGGGAAATAAAGTAAACCAGCTTTCTCAGGCTCCACCAACAACTGTAGAGGTCTATCCTTCATCAAAACACAAAGTTCCAAACTCCATTAGACTGTGCATGTGGCTGTTTTCTAAACATAGACTATTCTAGCTTCATTTTCTTGCTAACTAGTCACTGTAAGACTAGAAAGTCATCATACCAAACACCCTCGAGAGGAGCAAGCAACCTGCAAAACAATGGAAAACATGAAACCTGGTCTATCTTCCTCCATCCCACCAAGAAATGGTGATCTCCTTTAGAGGACAGAGGAAGAAAGTTGCATTTTATACAAAACCCTTGCTATGGAGGTTTTAAGACCAGTTTATCTAAAATGAAATGAAACCTCCTTCACAAATAATGTCAAGAACCCTAATTAGATGCACATGAAAGGTATTTCACAACTCTAACAAATTTCATAAATTTTGGCCTATGAGTAATCCGTACCAGGCCGTACCAGCAGACTGTCTTCAACAGAAAATCAGAAAATCACTATTTTTTCTTATAAAAACTCCTCTCCTTCATATATCTTTGGCATGTTTTACAAACTGATGTTTATAGGAAGTTTCCCCAACTCTTGCACTTCCTATTCTATCCGTACAACTGCCCATGAAGGCAGAAAATCGATGGAAAAAGGTAGTTTTCCATAAAAAACAAGTTTCTATAAAAGCAATCCTAGAAAATAGGTTTCATCAACCACTCTAGTGGACTAGTCAAACAAAATAGACAAGTCCTTATTACAAAGAATGGAAAATGGCTTTCAAAGCCTTAGGGAAAACCAAAATACCAAGATCATAAAATGATATAGTAAAAAATGACTAAAACTAAAGATCCTGCACCATACTCCCCCTGTGGGAAAAACTCAAGTCCCTTGAGTTGCCAATTGTTGAAGTGTCATGCCATGCTTCAGAATATCTTCTTCAGTCATCCAGGTGGCCTCTGAATTAGGAATATCCTTCTATTTCACCAAGTAGTCCTTATAGACACCTCTCCGAGTCTTCTTGATAACTTTGGAATCCAGAATGCACTCCAACTGTAAAGGTTTGCTTGGAGGCAAATCCTTGATCCAATCAACATCTTTAGTCACCACATCTGATCCACTTTCATCAAGTAATGGAGGTCTAAAAGGAAAAAGATCACAAACATTAAAAATTGGGGAGATACCAAGGCCATCTGGTAGCTCAATCTCATATGCATTTGGACTGAATTTGTGCACTATTCTGCATGGCCCAATCTTCTTCATCAGGAGTTTAGTTGGCTAACCCTTTGGCAACCTCTCTTTCCTTAGATATGCCATGACTAAGTCACCAACTTTGAACTATACTTCTCTTTTCTTCAAATCTACCTTTTCTTTGTACTTTGTGACTGATTTTTCTAGTTGCAACTTGACTTGATCATGAACTATTTTCATGGAGGAAGCAAACTCTTCACCAAGTGCACTCCTTCTATCCCAACCTTGGAGATCCTTTAGCTCAAGTGGCCCTCTTGGATGAAAGCCATAAACTATCTCAAAAGGACTTTTACCAGTGCTCCTATTCCTTGAATCATTGTAGGCATATTCAGCCTAACTGATAACCAAGTCCCATGGCAAACCATGCTACTTTGTAAGGCACCTTAGAAGGTTTCCAAGAGACCTGTTAACCACCTCAGTCTGACCATCAGTTTGTGGATGGTAGGCTGATGAAAAGGACAACTGTGTGCCCAGCTTCTTCCACAAGGTCCTCCAGAAGTGACCTACAAACTTAGAATCTCTGTCAGTTACAATGGACAATGGTAAACCATGTATCCTTACTACCTCTCTGAAAAATAGGCCTACAACATGAGATGCATCATTTGTGCATTTACATGGCACAAAATGAGCCATCTTGCTAAACCTATCAACAATGACAAACACACTATCCACCCCTTTGGCTGTCCTGGGTAACCCAATCACAAAATCCATGCTGATACTTTCCCAAGGTCTGTTGGGAATGGGAAGGGGCTGGTATAGACCTGCATTTGAAGACACACCTTTGGCTCTTTGACAGATTGCACAACTAGCTACATATTTTCTCACATCTGATTGCACCTTTGGCCAAAAATAGAACTTTGTGACTTGTTCTAGTGTCTTGTCCAAGCCAAAATGTCCTCCTAAAAAACCATTATGCTTCTCCTTGATGATGTTGTCCCGCATAGAGCACTCAGGGACACACAACAAATTTCCCTTAAACAAAAGGCCTTCCTACAAAACAAAATCTGCATACTCTCCATGGAATGTGTTAGCCAAGTTCACACAAACATCATAAGCCTCTTAAAAATCAAAATCTTCTTTATACAGCTCCTTTAAACAGTCAATACCCATGCTTTCTAACTGAATTTCATGAACAAGAAGCAACCTCCTACTCAATGCATCAGCCACCTTCTTAGAGACACCTCTTTTGTGCTTAATTGTGAAGGTATAAACTTGTAGTTGTTCCATCCATTTAACATGTCTATGGTTCAATTTTTCTTGACTGTTAAGAAAGCTTAAAGCATGATTGTTAGTAAACACAATAAATTTCTTGGGCAGCAAATAATGTCTCCATTTCTTAAGAGCTTGCACCATTACATAGAGTTCTAAGTCATAGGTAGAATACCTTTGCTTGGCTTCATTCAACTTTTCTGAAAAGAATGCCACTGGATGTCCTTCTTGGCTAAGAACAGCACCAATAGCTTGCTGACTTGCATCACACTCAACAACAAATACCTTATCAAAATCAGGGAGTACTAAGGTAGGTAACTTAGCCACCTTTGTTTTCAACAACTCAAAACTATCATCAGCTTCCTTTGTCCACTAGAATCTACATTTGACTCCACCCTTGATGGTGTTGAGGATGGGAGCACTAATGTGACTAAAACCTCTGATAAACTTCCTATAGAAAGTTGCCAATCCATGGAAACTTCTCACATCTCCCACTATTTTTGGGGTAGGCCAACTGAGAATAGCCTCAACCTTAGAGGGATCCATCTTCAAACAACCATTAGAAATGACAAATCCCAGGTATACAAGTTTAGTTTTCATGAACTCACATTTATCTAAGTTGATCATCAACTTGTGCTCATGCAGCTTCTCCAACACTTGACAAACATGCTTCACATGGTCTTCCCTTGTCCTGCTGAAGACTAGTATGTCATCAAGATAAACAATAACAAATTTACCAATGAATTCAACTAATACCTCATTCATCAGGCGCATAAATGTACTTGGCGCATTGCTAAGACCAAATGGCATAACAAGCCATTCATAAAGACCTTCATTGGTCTTGAAAGCAGTCTTCCATTCATCTCCATGTCTGATCCAGATTTGATGATATCTAGATTTCAAATCAATCTTTGAGTAATAGCAAGATCCTCCCAGGTAATCCAAGAGATCTTCAATCCTTGGCATTGGAAATCTATATCTTATGGTGATCTTGTTTATGGCCCTGGAATCTGTGCATAGCCTCCACTTTCCATCCTTCTTAGGAGCAAGTACACTTGGAACTACACAAGGACTTAGACTCTTCCTAATCAGCCCTTTATTCAGGAGATCTTGAATTTGCCTTGCCACCTCTTCATTTTTCTGTGGAGTCAGCTTGTATGTAGCCTTGTTAGGTAATGTAGTACTACGTATTAAGTCAATTTGATGACTAATATCCCTCATGGGTGGTAAGGAGTTGGGAACTTCCTCTACCACAAGGTCTTGATACTTATCCAGCAGTTGCTGTACTTCCAATGGAATCTCCTATTTTTGATCTTGCTAATTTGATCCACTCTTGGGCTTCATGACCAAGGCATACCCCTGGTTGTCATTCTCCTTCAAGATTTTTAGGAACTTATGTCCATTCACCAACATGACACTGCTGTTATTTTCCTTTCCCCTGGGCTACTCCAATAAAGGATCCATTTTGAATGGCCTTCCATTCTTGGTGATGACATAAGTGTTCTTCTCACCATCATGCTGAGCTTTAACATTATACTGCCATGGACGGGCAAGAAGCAGGTGACATGCATCCATAGGGATGATTTCACATAGCACTTTGTCCTTGTAGTCACCAATTGCAAATTCAACCCAAGCTTGTTCCTCCACCATGAAACTTTGGTTCTTATTCAACCAAGAAATCTTGTGACGACTGATATGAGGCAGCCTCTTCAACTTACACATGTCAACCATCTCAGTGGATACCACATTCTCAGTAGACCCTGAATCCACTATGATTTTGCAAAGTTTCCCATAGGCCAGGCCTTGGGTTCTGAAAAGATTCTTTCTCTAAGGGGGTTCTTGCTTCAATGGCATCTTCAACATAGTCCTTTTTATCATCATACTCTCTCCATCTAGAATAGGTGCAGCACTTCCCATTGGTGAATTCACACTTTCACAGTCATCATCTTTCACTAACTGATTTCTCTTCCCACTGTCATGAGAGCTGCTAGCTTTCCCTGGACATTTGTTCATTGTATGGCCAACTTGGTTGCAGCCATAACATCTTCCAGTGAAGATTCCTGGTCCTCTACCACCTCCACCATTTCTGCCTCTACCATTATGATTTCTACCACATCTGAAACCTCCTCTATGCTCTGTTGCTGATTGTGTTTCTTGCTGGTTGTTATTTTCAGTTTTGTTGAACTGTCCATAGCCAAAATTGCCTCTACCTCTTTGATTTCTGCCACCTCTACCTCTAGCACTTTGATCACCCTTCCTTCTCAGCTCTTCCTCAGCTTTGGAGGCCAACAGGAAACATTCATCCACTATCTTTGGTAATACCAAACTTATCTCATCTTGCAGATTGTATTTCAGTCCATTTAGGTACCTAGCCACCATCCCTTTTTCATCTTCATTATGATTTGCCCTCATACTGAGTCTATGAAATTCTTCTGTGTAGGCAACCACATCCATATCTTTTTGTCTCAAATTCTAAAATCTCCTTATGATTTGAATCTCATAGTCAGGTGGCATGAACTTGCTTCTAGGCATAGCCATCATTCTACTCCATTTGGTGATGGGAGTCTTCCCAACCTTCTCCCTCTCATTCTGCATATAGTTCCACCATACCAGTGCAGAACCTCTTAGCCTTGTCTTGGTAAACTTAACCTTTTTGCTATCATTAAACTCCTTGTAATCAAAGAAGTTGCACATAGCTTCTATCCAGTTGGTGAGAACATCTCCATCCAACTTGCCATGGAAGGTAGGCACCTCCATCTTGGGATCACCACTGTCTCCATGAGCACCCTTAAGTGCATTCAAGAAGGCTTTCTGATTTGCAGACATATCCTGCTCCTGAGGATCCTCTTCTGCCTCTGTTTCTTCATTTGTATCTGAAGAACTTCCTTCTTCTTTGGTCTTGCCCTTAGACTTCTTCTCTTCCTACAATTTTGCTTCTTGAAGTCTTGCTTCAACCATCTCTTCCACCAACTTCTTGATGGCATCTTGACTCATTGTCTTGGGAGGCATTGTACTAGCCTCTATTTCAATTTCCTCTTTTGACATACACTTTCTTCAATCAGAATATTGGCTCTAATACCAATATGATGCAGAGGAAGGTAGAAAGGTTGTAGTTCACTCAAGGAACTTAACTTCCTTCTAAAAGGTTTACAAAAGTGTTTGTGACAACAAAGCCTACACAAGGCTATTACTGAGATTTACCTAGCCTAGGACCACTATCTAGTGTCCTCCTCATAGGCTACCCACTTCTCAACATGGAGAGTCATTGCTCCATCCAACTTATAATCAAAAAGAACCCTTTTAAGGACTCACAATCTACTACCCATACCTCTACCAACAGTGTCCTCATACAACTGATAACAAATACTTGTCAAGGAATCATAAAAGACTAATTTTCTGCATTTCTAGGATAATGGATAGTGACAGCAGAGGGACTGTTCTAGGATAGTATTTAGGAAAAAACTTAAGTCTTATGGAATTTGTCAATCAACCCCTCAAGGCTTCAAGAGAACATCAACACTCAGTGCATACTAACCACTCAAAGTGAAAAAACAACCATTTACTCATATGTAGGGCCACATTGTGTTATAGAGGACAGAGGACAACAAATGGCATCTTGACTATCCTATGACAGTGCTGCAATGACAACTTATATCTTATAGCTTTTATGAACCACAACACTAGCATTTAACTTCCCTATCCACAAGGATCTTTATGCCAATACAATTTGTATCTACTGAGGCAGAATCAATATGACAACACTGACTCGACACCAAATTTATACCTGAAAGTACAGTGGACAACAAATTACCTTTTGACTGTCCTAAACAAACATTATTTCAATAAAGTTTTAGTACTTGTAACACAAGGAATGAATAAACAACTCCTAACTCTTCTAAACCCCAAATGAACTTCACCATCTAATGCACAATCCAAATGCCTATGCTGATCATATACTATCCCTTAACCTTGCAAATCGTACTGTATCATACTGTCAGCAATTTAGAGACAACAAACTATTTTTTTATAGAGAGGGTCCAATTCAGAGGTAGCATGAGGGAAATAAAGTAAACCAGTCTTCTCAGGCTCCACCAACAACTGCAGAGGTCTATCCTTCATCAAAACACAAAGTTCCAAACTCCATTGGACTGTGCATGTGGCTGTGTTCTGAACATACACTGTTCTAGCTTCATTTTCTTGCTAACTAGTCACTGTAAGACTAGAAAGTCATCATACCAAACACCTTGGAGAGGAGCATGCAACCTGTAAAACAATGGAAAACATGAAACCTGGTCTATCTTCCTCCATCCCACCAAGAAATGGCGATCTCCTTCAAAGGACAGAGGGAGAAAGTTGCATTTTATACAAAACCCTTGCTATGGAGGTTTTAAGACCAGTTTATCTAAAATGAAAGAAAACCTCCTTCACAAATAATGTCAAGAACCCTAATTAGATGCACATGAAAGGTATTTCACAACTCTAACAAATTTCATAAATTTTGGCCTATGAGTAATCCGTACCAGGCCGTACCAGCAGACTGTCTTCAACAGAAAATCACTATTTTTTCTTATAAAAACTCCTCTCCTTCATATATCTTTGGCATGTTTTACAAATTGATGTTTATAGGAAGTTTCCCCAACTCTTGCACTTCCTATTCTATCCATACAACTGCCCATGAAGGCAGAAAATCGATAGAAAAAGGCAGTTTTCCATAAAAAACAAGTTTCTATAAAAGCAATCCTAGAAAATAGGTTTTATCAACCACTCTAGTGGACTAGTCAAACAAAATGGACAAGTCCTTATTACAAAGCATGGAAAATGTCTTTCAAAGCCTTAGGGAAAACCAAAATACCAAGATCATAAAATGATATAGTAAAAAATGACTAAAACTAAAGCTCCTGCACCATTCTGTACTTTATCAACCTTCTTTCTTGAGATACTCAAAGAATTCCACCTCTGCAAAGAGGCTCTCACTACTTCCTCAGCTCTCATGAGTTCTGACATCATCCATTTTCTCATGATCACTAACTCATGCTTCATAAGGTCTAATTTATTAATCTTCTCTTGAGAGATTGCAGTCAATGGGACTGCCTAATATGATGATGTATCATCAGGGTTAATCAACCCTTTTATGTATGAGTGCAACTGGGCAAGGTGCTCTTTATGTTGCTTATTCTTCTCCTTTTCTTTCTTGACCCTTTGGGTTAAAGAATCAATTATATCCTTCCCTTCCTGACCTTCTTGGTCTTCATTGGCAAACCCCAAGTCAACTATGGTGATCTGGAATTCTTCTAGGGTGATTTTGCCTTTTTCTTACTCAATAATGGGAAGTGCTACCTGGGTGGTCCTTTTGCCTGTAGCAGGATCTCTCCTAATTGCAGATGTTAATCTGGCTTTCCTCTTAGGCTTCATGATGGTTTCTGAAAACAATGTTGAAACATCAAATTCTTAAATGTCAAAACCTGATTCTATACCTATTTCTTTCTTAAGCCATTGAGGTACTTGATCTCTGGATCCTTGGTGTTTGTCAGCATCATCATGTCCACCCTGATCTCTAGCATTTGTCTCGGTTCTCGATGGAGAGGGTGATTTACTTATTTCTTCCTCATGATATTCATCATGAGGGGGATCTTGTTTTATTTCTTCTTCTTGAGGAACTTCCTCTTATGGGGGAGGATCTTGTGGTGTATCTACATGCTAGTCATGGACCTGATCCTACACCACCTCCTTTTGTGTTTCATCCACTTTGGGAATTTCCTCATCATGAGGTATATTTGTATCTGTGGATATCATTGTGTTTATACCAGGTGCATCAACCTGATCCTAGATCATACTCTGTTCCATACCTGATATATCTACCTCGTGGGTCTTAAGGAGGATCTTGTGGTGTATCTACATGCTGGTCTTGGACCTGATCCTGCACCACCTCCTTTTGTGTTTCATCCACTTTGGGAATTTCCTCATCATGAGGTATATTTGTATCCGTGGATATCATTGTGTTTATACCAGGTGCATCAACCTGATCCTAGATCATACTCAGCTCCGCACCTGATATATCTACCTCCTGGGTCTTAAGGTCATCATGACCTGATGTTTCTTTATCACCTAAAGTTTCTTGAGTCTGGAGGGCATCATCACCTGATGTGTCTTTATCATTTCCACCCTTTTGTTAGACTTCTACTATTTTGGGCTCAGCTGGTATCTCCTGTTGTTGCTGGCCCATATCTGGAGTATGGCTCTCCACTTCTGTCTTCTTAACTACCTCAATATCTTCTTCTTTATTAGGTGCACATGCTTGATGTTTAGGACTTACATCCTCCCTGTATGTTAGGTCTATCACTGCAGGGCTAGTTACCTGCTCAACTAACTTATCAAGTCTGATTCGTTGGGCTGCCCTCTTTGGGCTACTTTCTTTCTCTTGCTCTGTTTGCTTCAACTCTTCTAAAATTGCCATCTATACTAATGGGGTTCCATGTGGGGTCATGTGAGTGTTAGAAGCAAGGGTCTCCATCTACTGAGAAGTTACGTTCTGTACCACCTCATCATCTGATAGGTCCATAGTTTCCTCCAGTGAGAAAGGACCACCTTGGCCTACTCTAGTGGATTCTTTTGCTTGCTCTTCAGCCTTCTCAGTCTTAAACTGAATGATGGTAGGAAGTGGCACATCATGTTGCAATTCTATCCTAAACACTTCACTACTAGCTCCCCTTAATATTATAGGGTCATGTCTTATCTCACCTCTCATAGATGTTCTCTATTTTTTAGGTGTTGATGCGACCAGGGGTGCCTTCCTCTTTCTTATGATTATCATGGGGTCATCTACTTCAGGCTCTTTATTCACTGGCTCCTCCTCAAGAATGATATCCTTTTCCACATTCTGCTGTGAGGTTTGGCCCTTATCTAGTACTCCTGCAGTCTCCACAGTGGGCCTTAGGATTTTTTTTGCTCTTGGTTCATCTACTAAAGGCTGTGCAGATGAGGTTGATGCCTATCCTGATGCAGATGAACCTTTAGTTGGTATATCAATTGTTTCAATTATCACCCCCTTAGGTTCATTATTAGTCTTCCTTCCTCTCGGGGGTCTTTTGCTTTTTTTCTAAGGGGGCAACCTTTCTCCATTAGATTTTATCTTCTCAACAAGAAAGTCATCATATTCTTCATCTAAAATCTCATGCCTTTTCCTCTTATTATCTACTCTGATGGCCACACCTTTTTTCTTCAGTGTATTGATTTGTTCATTTACCCATGATTGGGTCGACTACAGCACCCCACCTGTAAACTGATCTAATGAAATGTCTTTAGGTTGCGTTAGGTCAGGAGCTGAAATGGTGTCATTATACACCTTATTATCTTCATACTCAATGGACATGGTCTTGCCATCATCTTTCTTTAATTATGCAGGTACTAGCATGCAATCAAATGTCTTAATCTGATTGAGGGTCAGCCTTTGATATTTTCTTCTTCTAACCTTAGCCTCATCCTCACAGTTAGTTTAGAAATCTTCTAATTGCTTCTTATGTATAGGTTGGCCTATAATCTTTTGCATTCTTCCATAGGGATCATATGATCTAGCCAATGGAAATGGCTGTAAGTTCATCAGGTTCAGACCCCCTATGGCCTTCTTTATGCCTTCTAAATCAGGGCATAGGTACCATCCTATAGTTACTGGAAACAATACTGGAGGTATTTTCTTTTTTGCTTTATATGCATCTAGTATAGTAAATATCTATCTTAAAAACTCCATCAGGACTACCCCATCAGTAGGGTACCTGGGTAGCATTAATGGTTGTCCTTCAAAACCTTCTATCTTGATGTAAGAAAGTGTGGAAAACTGGATGAACCAGGCACCATGCTTGTATATAACTTCCTGAGCTTCCATGCTCAATCTTTTGGTTCTATCCTCCTCCATTGTCCTGACCAGATGCATAGAGAATGCATCATTCACCAATTTATAATCAAGTAGATAGTCTTTTATTTGCAACTGAGGGTAATGGTCCCATATATGGGCATCATTAATACTGCCACCAATCTTTCCAACTATGGTTAGTGCATCAAATGTACCCTTGTAAGCACATGAATATACAACATATGAAGTCATGTAAAATGAACACTCTAGGCCTCCTAAGTTCATCATTTGTTCATCTAAAGCATCACTAATGATGTTAGCCCATAATGGCTTATTAACTATATAAAGACACATCATGATGATTCCATACATCCAATCCTTGAAACTTCCAGCAGTAGGTTGGCCTGTCACCCTACTAAGTAAGGCAATCATATATTGATATTCATTATCAAAATCAAATTTGTACAGATGCACTGGCAATTTGGTAGATGCAGTATAAGTGCTATTCTTAGATCTCCATTGATATATCCTCTTTCTTGTAGTCTTTTTATTATTTTCATATTCAATCTCCAGTTTGCGCAGATCCATACTGACTACTTTCTTTCCAACTGGGAGATTGAATGTAGCTGTAATCCCTTTTATTGATAAATCTGCATAAACCCTTCCATTTTTTTCCACCCACCTGATCTGATGGTTGTAATTTCTGGCACATTCTATTGTCAATTCTGGAGTTTCCATAAATAAGGAAATCCAGCCACATGCCACATTCCTTATACAAATATGTTGTCCAAAAGGGTATTATCTTTATCATCATGCATCTTGGATGACCATGCTACCAAATCTGTGTTTCCTTGATGAGTATCTCCGATGACACCATACTTGAACCACACTCCCTTAGGATGAGCAAACATAGGCTTAAGAAATTCAGACTGAGACCTATTCCTCTTGATGTTCGCCATGGATTCCTATAATGGACATGACTAGTCTTACCATAATATTCACATGCATGCATACAACATTATACATTTACAGCATCATGCATATTATACTTATCAATTTCTATTTCATCATGATATGCATACTTACAGTTTCAAACCACCAGAAAGGCATACTACCTGGACATGCAGAAAATGATACAGGAGGGATTTTAATTACTTACCTGATAACGCTTATCTCTTGGATTCAGCTGATGATTACGGAAAAGGGACTCAAATAATGATGATCGCGTGCTCCGTTATGCTGTACGATGTATGTCTTCTTATAGGTAGCTTGTATGAGGGTTTGAATATCCGCTCTGTAAATTCTCATTTCTTCACAAGGTAAATGCAAAATGACCTTGTAAATTCACTTCTAACCTCATTCATATGGCAAATTAGGGAAAAACTAGCTTAAATTGATTAAAACCATTGATCTTTTGTCATGAATCTACGAATGCTGCCAGGTGTTTGCATCGTGTTCGCAATCGGCGGGAATCCACCTACTGCATTTATGTGCATTAAATGTTACGAGAGAAGAAGAGAGGGGTGATCTTCAAAAGATCGGGTGATATTCATAATACGACCCCCTCTATGTAATATGACCCTCCGCCTTTGAGTGGGAAAACTGATATCAAGGAATCGGGTGATGTTGAGAATATCAGGTCATGTTTTGAAGATCAGGGGATGTTTAAAATGTGACTGATTAAAACTAAAGTGACCCTGTTTTGAAAGATTAGGATGACATCACCGTCATGTTATTGAAAAAGGGTGATCGTTGGAAAAATACCTTCGCGAGGTAAAAAGATGATGATGTCACCGTCAAGGTGATTTTCTTTGTTCATCAGGGATGGATGACGTCATCGGCATATTGGCTCTGGGTGATATTTTGTGACAGGGTGATATTTGAAAGATCAGGTGATATTCAAAATATCAGGTGATATTCAAAATATGACCCCTGCAGAAAATATGAAGCTGTTTGACGAGTAAATACCACTATCACGTAAGATTGACGTTCGGAGCTCCGGACCAAATGATTATTGGGTGATAAAATTGGATCAGGGTGATTTTACATAAGATGACTAATGTTGAGAAATATGACCCCCCCAGAATATCAGGTTTGATCAGGACTTTGACTTGTCATAACTTTCGTTCCCTAAGGAATATCAGGGTGATCCAAAAGGCAAACCTACATGAAATTTTGTACTCTTTCCAACCATGAGGTTATTGATATGAAATATTATCTTTGATGAACTGACCTCATCATGATGACTTACCGACCTCCCTTATGTAGGGTCACCTGCATGACTTACTTTTACCAGACTACCGAAAAGTAGAAAAAACCAAGAAGAAGCCAAGCAAAAAGTTGGGTCCCTATTTTGTCAAGTCAAAATGGGGCATGTTGTGTAACCACACAACACTAAGTCAGCCTAAGGACCCAAAGGTAGAAAGGTTTGGAACCTTCCAAGAGTTGAGTGTAAAAGTTCATGTTGAACTGAGACAGCCTGAGATCAAGAGAAAAGTGAGAAGGGAAGTAGAAGAAGTCTCCAAGAGATATGGAATATCAAAGGAGGTAGTTGATGCCAACAGAGAGAAGATGGAAAGGGCAGAGGAAGAAAGGCAAGAAATAGAAAAAGAAAGTGCTCTAGTGCAAGCCCCCTCCTAGACCAGATCCTCCAAAAGCTCTGCAGCTGCCACCTGTGAGAGCCAAAAAGCCTCTAAAGTGGAAGCCAAGACATCTAGAAAGGGTGAGAAGAGAACAGAGAAAAAGGCCACAAGGTCATATACAAGTTAAAAAGATGATGAAGAGACAGAGTCAGATGAGGAGGTCAAGAAAATGAAGAAGAAAATATTTGGTGAATCCTCTACTGGTCAAGGCTAGGAAAGAAAGGTAGAAGAATTTGTTGAAAAGCCTACTCTCTGCATTGATGATATCATCAATTCAGTCACTATGGATGGGAACCTAAAACTAATGACTAAATTTTATGATGAATATAATGAAGTTGACCAGAAGATCTTGTAAGATGCTACAGTCAGGTATCTTAACATTTATAATAAAGCATTCATTGAGATCATATCTCTAATTCCCAAAAGCCTAGAGAAGGAACTTGAAATAAGAAAGAACAATGCTAAGGCAAAGGACCTAGAGATCTGGGAATAGATAGCTATTCAGCTCTATCCTTCCATCACTCCTAAACAACTGAACATGATCTTAAAGGATTGCAAGGATGAGTTCTGGAGCAAAGCCATAATGAACAAGCTTATGCTCGGAGAGACTGATCAAGTGGCAAAAGAGACTGAAGACATCCTCCAAAATGCATATAAAAGATTCAATATTCCTATTATAGAGGACCTAAGTGATGAACCTTCTGATGTTGAAGGATTAAATGCATCAAAGGAAGACTCTATTGAGAAACTTGTAGAAGAGCCAAAGGAGATAAGTGAGGAGAAAACTAAGGACCTGGATTCCTTTGCTCCAGAAGAGGAAGTCCATGAAGAAGTAAACATCTCTCTTTTGGATTCCCTAGCAGACTCTAGATCTAAAGGAGAAGAAAGAATAGAGGAGAAAATCAGTCAAGAAGAAAAGGTAAAAGGAAGAGAAGAAGATCAAACAGAGAAGACCCCAGGAGACAGTTCTGAGGCTGTAGAAGGAAAGAAGATTCTGTCTCCGGCAAGAGACACTACAGAAACAGTTAAAGATTTCTTGACCAAAGAAATGATAGAGATTGATGAATTGGAACTGTTTCAAGGACCATTCAATTTTGATTCCCTCTCCTTGGTTCAGATAATGAAGATAGCATCCTTTGCCCAAGCAAAGGCAAAAGAAAAACTTCTAAAGTCTCACATGGAAGACTGTGAGCTGATAGAGATTGCATCCGGTGTATTGGATAAGATCATGCCATCCTTCCAGAAGGATCTTTCAGCCTCCTCATCCGGTAATCTGAAATCTCTTACTAATTCTATTAGCACACATTCTGATTCTTTGGAGAAAGCAGCAAAAGAGAAAGTCTGGAAAGAGTTTCTGGGTAAGAGATTCTCTGAGGTACAAGGACTTATAACAAATGATAGGAGAAATTTGGATATTGGGATAAAGAGCTTAGAAAATGCTCTTAAAGATGGTGGAGACCTACACAAATTTTGTCTATCTTGGTCCACCATGACAATAGATATCACCAAGAAGGTGGAAGAACAAGAGAGCAAACTATCAAGTTTATCTCAAAATTTTGATCCTCTCACCTCTTCCATAATAAATCAAGAATGTCAGACTATTGTAGCTATAAATGAAATAAATAAGTTTGAGAAGGAGAAGAAAAATAGAATAAGCAGTCTAAGTGAACTAAGAGGGACAATTATTCCTAAGTTAGAGGCCATGCATGAGGCCCTAACTGATGCCCAGACCACAGCTTGGACCAGTGATCCGACAGACCTAAAGAGAGCAGAAGCTTTTGCATTTTTGCTAAGTGGTCATATTTCAATTTTGGACAGGATGAAGAAGAGTTGGGCAATAGAAGTGGTATAGTTGAAGACCACCTTTGCAGACATACTTCAGTATATGTAAGTATAACATGTATATATATTTATGCAGTCAAGTATAGATTGTTTTTGGGGAAATTTTGGTGTGCGTATCCTACCCTTTTCCATTGATGTCAAAGGGGGAGTGAGGAGTAGTGAAAAATGTGGAATCTAGCTAAGGGGGAGCTCCAGAAAAGTGTTCATAAGAATAGAGCATCAGCCAAGGGGGAGTATGCTATAACACTTAGTCATTTTTCACTAAGTGTTTCCATCAATGCCAAAGGGGGAGATTGTTGGCAAGAGACACTGTGTGGCTTCATGAGTGTTGTCATTGATGGCAACAAAATCCATCCCACACATCCGTAGGACATGGTATGTCTATACCGGAAGACAGATTGAAGAGTATTTTGGTTCGGTGAGCAAGAATAGAGCATGCAGCAAGGTCCAACAATCAGGTCTAGATCTTTCAGAGAAAGTATCTTAGTAAAGTGCAGACTTGGGGAAATCAAGAGGAGTACCATGACTGATACATTCCAAAGATTGAGCCTCCGGTGATGAAAGAGTGAAAAGATATGAGCACCTAATTGTTGGGTTCCTGATAGGCAGAGTAGACTAAGAAAGAACTGACTGACAGAGCATTAGACCTTAATCCAGATGAGAAATTGATGGTGATCAAGTTTCTTAAGGGATCATTCATGGTTGGCCGACATGATTGATGACTCCTATAACTATCCTTTTGATACGCATCACCTAGTAAGCATGGATTCAGCTGATAGACCAGAGTTTAGAAATATCTTGAGTTTTTTAGATGCTGACTAGAAAGGTGTTGAAATCCTTGATGTAGATATATATACCAGATTGATTTCAGTATGAAGGTGTGTGTGGTGTTTTATGTTGTGTGAAGAAAAGTAGAGAGCAGTGTGGAAGCAACTATACAAATCTAGTATGTGACAGAACATTAGCACCAAGCAGAGGAAGAATGAAGTGTAGTAGATTAGTATATTGAGCCTAACCGGAACTGAACCTCAGCATATGTGGATGCCCCTGATTAGTTCAATCACATGGTTTTTTTCTTTATACCTTGTAGATAGTGAGTCTCTTGTAGGCTGTGAGCCTCTTGTGAGCAGTATGCTCAGGCAGTGAGCCCTAATTGGCAAGTGCCATTTTGTACTTCTATTCTTTTAACATAGAATACAATCTTGGGTTAGTCACCCCGTGGTTTTTTCCCTTAATAGGGTTTTCCACCTCAAAATCATTGTGTTATGTGTGTTGAGTTTATTTCTGCTCTCATGTTCATATATGTTTATATGTTTTGATACTACACTAATCATTAAAGAAGAAAAGAAAGTCAAATAATTAAGATAATTGATTCACCCCCCCTCTCAGTTATCAACACTTTCAACTTTGTCTTAGCAAATTTTACCTTCTAATTTTCTGCCACCTCCTCAGTCAAAATAGTTATCAAGTGCATCAATCCAACCTAGCACTTCTTCACTATCCAACTTCCCACCATACATGGGCAATTCTATCTTCACCTTAGGAGTATCTCCCTTCATAGACTTCAGCAAATTTGCCATTCTCAATTCATCAGGGTCCACCTCTTCCTCTTGGACTCCTTCTTGAGGGTTCTCATTCTCACCCCCTTCCTCTTCCTCTTCATCACTTTGGTCTCCAGTGACCACACCTATTCTTTGATTTGATTCAAGTGTTGCAAGCCTTGCAAGGACAACTTCCCAAGCCTCTTTTACCTGTCTCAACTCCTTGGCATGCTTTTCTTTCAACTCTCTCACTTCTCAGGGTGTTGGATTACTTTTAGGAGGTATCTTTGTTTTCTCAAATTTTAATCTTTTCCACCTATTGATCAAAACCTATGCTTTGATACCATTATGATGTAGAGAAGGGAGAAAAATCACTAAACCAACTCAATCAATTCACCTTTAGAGTCTTGAATCATCAAACAATGGGCATTCCTTCATAATTGCCCCTTAAACCTAGTAGCCCTTCAAAATAGGTTTTTCAAGACTAACTTTTAGATAAGGCCTCAAACCCAGAAAAAAATCACCATTACAAATACCCTTTATGGCTCTTTTCAACATATCAAATTTGTGGATAGGGTTACTTTGAAACAAATCCCTCTAATTTTGACTTCTACGCTGCAATTAGGTCAAATTAGGCCTCTTTTACGAAGCAACTTTACGATTTTCAATTTTCAAACTTCCAAATTCCACTCCAAGGATTTACTCATATCATATGGGGTCTGAATATGCCAATTCCATCCTCTAGAACAATCTCCAATTCCCTATTTCATAAAACCCTATGTCTACCTACCTGCCTAAGCCTAATACATTGAGATATTAGGCTAGGGCTTGATGAAACTCTGTCCTAACTCCATCCCCTACATCTGCAAACTTTATCAACATAAAAAACACACTAACTACTCCCATTCTATCAAATTTTAGAAGCTGTACTGGTGGAATGGACTCCTAATGCATGATTCTTCTCTCAAACCCTCAAAACCAGGTTTTCCTGGCTGTTTTCAAAAAAATTCTTCAAACTCACTTCAAATTCAATGTGAAATGATGAAATCAAGGGAAAATGACAGTTAAGTCACTCTAACATCAATTCCAATTTGCATTAGATCATTTACAGACTGTACGGAGCCATACAAGTTTCTATAACAACAAAAACACAATAAAAATACAGAAAAAGTAGACTATTTTTTATTGTTTTGTCACCAAAGTATCTTCAAAACCTTCCTCAAACTTCACAAGACACAATTAAACCATTACAAGCATATTCTAATGGTTCCAAACTCCTTTTCAAATGACTGACTGTTCAACTTCCCTTTGAACACACAAAAATGGCAACTTTTGCTTGATTGTTCAACTTCCACAACTGACCCCACATGACCTAAAACAACTTAGAACATGACAACATGGTCTAAATAGACCTTATTACATTAAAAAGTGACTCAACATTATAAAAGACTCACATTTGACCATATTTACAAAAAACACGTAGGTGCCCCTACACCATAAGCACAAGTTAATGTCACCTTAGAGGTGAAGCCCTCACAGAGATGAAGATCCTTCAAATCATGAGGAGATGGATTGATGAAGCCAAATCTGTAACAAACAAACACAATGACAACACAATTCTACTCTGTAACACAATGAAGGCCTTGAAATCTCTTTGTTCAATATCATAAGTTCACATTATCCATATAGGTGTAAAATGAAGCCATAAACTCACTTATATATGCTTTCCCGCTAACTTTTGTAATTTAAATTGAACGGGAAATTTCTCTGGGATTAGTATTAAGCTTGCAAAGTGTAAACATGGGGACCTAGGAGCTAAACTAGGAAGTAAAAAGGCATAGGGATACTTTTTACTCCATAACACCAACATAATCCAAGTGAATTTTTTGAGTTTGGAATTAGTTCAATTGTTCTATGTTGAATGCTTTTGAGTATTTCTTTTCTCATATAAGGGACAAAGTGTTAGAATTGGGTAGTTCTTGTAAACCCTAGTTTTAGAAAACATCCTTAAACCCTGAAGTTTGATAAAATGAGTTTTTCAACAAGTTAACCATCCACTTCAAAGAGGGCATTAGATGAATATTTGATTGTGTAATTAGCCGAGATGTCAAGGAGACATTTGAATGTTTGTGGTCTGGGAGGAATTGCTGATAGATTGTTAGATAATGCTCGGGCATGTAGAGATGCAAAGATTCCTATGACCGGGTGGTTGTTGTTTGATCACTGGTATAGAAAGAGGTATTCTAGGGCTCCTCTATCACATGCATGGAATTTAGATTTGGCAAAGCTCCTAGTGCTAATTGTGTTTGTTAATGTTGATTTTGTTAGAGTTGTTTCTAGAAGATATGACCCACAGAGGAGAATGGTGTTGGCAGGAAATGGTGTGGGGATGATCAACCTGACAAAAGAATTTATTTCCAAGGTCTTTGGATTGGACCCCACAACCAACAAGGTCATAGATTTTGAGAACTTTAATCACAAATATATGATAAATAGTATTTCCAGAACATGCTGCTTCCTGGTCATAGGGTGAGAGGAATAGATAACCGATCTATCAAGATTTCTCCTAATTAGAAGGAACTTCTATCTATTGACTTCTTCTATTACTATTTCATTAAGACTTATCACAAATTATGTCAAGTCCTAGGATCATATGTAAAGGGTAATATGTCAGTTTCCCTCATGATTATGGTAGCAAACATTCAGGCTATCATGGTAAACATTGAGTTTGATTATGCTTCTTATATTGTAGAAAAGATGCATAAACAACTAATAGCCATTAGGGCGAATGAGGACAAGATAGAGTTTAAAATGGAATTCAGTTGGTACTCTCTGATGTGCCACATGTTCTTATATGCAGGGAAAGGGTTGTGGCATGGAGCCTTGCAAGTAAAAAGAGGTAGATGATAAAGGTTCTCCCCTTCCTATTCAATGCTGGACTCACATGTTGGATAAGCATTGTGATAATCCTAGTTATGTAATTTTTGAGGAAAAATTTATTAGGAGACTCTTGAATTTCATTGAGCCAACACAAGATAGAGTGCCTAGAGAAATTATGGATCTCTTGAGGCCGATGGAGAGAACCCCTGAATTAGGAATTCAACATAATTGGGGTGATTGGTTTTTACATACCCATACTACTGCAATTAGGGTATATGGATGGATGGTAAGTCCACACATATTACCCAAATATGTTCCAAAAAGGCTGTCTTATTTGGAAGTGTTGTGGCAATTGAATGGGTTAGATAGGACTCACTTGAGGGGGCAGAAGAAATGTTCTTTCTTTCCCACTTCTACAAATTTTAGTGATTTTTGGGCAATAAATAAAGAAGCCCTAGATCAGATTTATCCTATTTTGTAGTCATATAAGATGGGGAAGCAATCCACAAAGAATTTTGATCCAGAGGGGTTCATCAATAAGATAAGATTGAGTATCAAGAGGCCTGCATTTGTACATAAGCTCTTATTTGATGAGGACATATTGAGAAATTGCTTTTCCATGGAGGAAGTGTAGGATAAAAGGGTTAGATGGTCAAAAGTCATGGATACAGAGGATCATAGGAGAAGAATGTATGCAAATTATCTTGGTGCTTTTGTAGAGGAGAAGGATCCTATCCTCAGAATACAGAGAATACTAGACAATGCTGAAACATTGATTGGAAAAGCTCCTGCAATAGAGGAAAATCCCACATATCAAAGTGACCCTAATACTCCACTATAACCCTATGTCTCTATAATAAGTGAGTCTATTACTCCTAAACAATTTCATAATATTGATGTTCCTCCATAGTCTCTTACTAAGAAGAGAAAATAATTGATCTTGAGGGAGGGGAGACAGAAAATGAAGTGGTTGATTTGGAGGGTACTACAAAAAGTACACCTAGAGAAGAATAGGAGGTTAATCAACCCATGGCTTCACCTACAAGGGTGGTAATGTTTCCCTCTCAATTGTTGTCCTTGATGACAAATACACAAACTCTAAGGTTTGTGGCACATGACAGTTGGATCATGATAGTTTGATATTAGTATTCATGATGTTTAGCATTTGATGCAAGTGCTCTTGTTCTTGATAACAAGTCTTGTAATGATCATTGAGGTATGGCATCTTTGTTACTATGCTCTACAAGCAGTTGGTATTTGACTTGTAATGTTGATAGAGGTTATTGGTTCTATATGGTAATGGTAATGGTGTGGTACTATGATGACAATCACATGCTCTGATGTTATGAACAGTTGACACATGGGTTCTTGACTTAGTTGACACATTGGTTCATCTACTAATGCTCTATATAGTTGATATGCATTTGAATATGTACCAATTTCTACTAGTTCATATTTGATGATATGCTCTTACATGCTCTATGACAATTGATGTTGATGATATGCTCATACATGCTCTATGATCTATGATAGTTGATATGTTCATTAGTTCACAGTTGTTTATATTTGATGTGCTCATGATCTCCTGTGGCATATGGATCTGATGATTTAACTCCTGTGGCATATGACATATGATATCGTGTTACATTTGTGTTAAGGGACTTGCTCTATGATACTTGTAACAATTTGGCGTATGGTATGGTTTGTGGCACTATGGTACCGCGACAGTTGACATACAGTTGGCATGAGTTTAGTAAGGTGGACAGTTGGAATCTCACAAGTCCACATTTGATTTGAGTTCATAAGATGATATTTACTCTTCTTGAAACTAACACAACTATGGTTGCATTAGAGTTAAATGATGAACTCTTATTTAGTTTGATATCTTCATTTTCTATGGGCTACAAAGGTCATCATTTGATATATTACATTAAGGTGACAAAGGGTTAGTAAAGATATATCCTTATCATTTGGTTTGTTCAAAAAGGTGGCATTTGTTTTTATTTTTCAATGTTATAAAATGTCACATTCGAGCCACTTTCGGGCTCAACCTGTTAAGCAGGTTTCAGGCTTTAGAAATAGGTAAGAGGTTCTTTTTTATGATGGGCATTCACCGGGCCACTTAGGGAAAATTGGGAGTAAAGGTTACTAGGATATAAGTCAACAAAAGAAACACATTTCATTTCATTTTATAAAGTTTCTATATTTGATAATGGGTTTTGCTACTAGGGTTTGACTCCGTGATGTGAACTCATGAATGTTTAAGGTGAAGGCTATGGTTTATCTTGAGGTGACCATGCTAACTAAGGAAGTGAGTTAGAGCTCGACAGAACAACATTCTTTCAGGTGTTGCTGTTTCATTTATAGTTTCTATTTTTACATTTCATTCTACCTTTAGTTTTACTTGTGCAAATTCAGTTAAGGCTTTTAATTTGTTTAACAAAACAAAAGGGTTTACTTGATAAAGGAATGCGAACATAGTTGAAGGTTTTTGTTAAGAAATACAGTTATGAATCTTTATGAAAAATTTGTTAAAAACTAAAAGGGTTTTCATTTCTGGTAGCAACAGTTTGAAGGTAGTTTGATGGTCGAGTGGTTAAACTATGATTACATTGTTGAGATTACTATCACTCTTGTCTGAGGTTTGCGACAGTTCAAAGATCTTAACTGATATTTTAGTTATGCTTATTTCTATGATGGAAAATTTGTTTAAGACTATATTTAAAGGTTATCATTGCATACATTGTTTATTTTTCATTAAAGAACAGTTAGGGTTTGACAATGGTGAAGGGTTTGAAAATTATCCATGGTTAGGGTTTGATAGTTTATCCTAGATTTTTTTCTCACGAGCATGAAGGCAGTTTATTGGTAAAATGCTTTGGTATTCACAGTTTAATAAAGATTCTTTTTCTTCATTGAACATTTTGATACTTCAACTGTAATTTATTTTAAAAGCATTATACTAAACCCACATGGGTCTAACCAACCATACATCTATCATATTTACCTGTGTAGTTACAAACTGTTTGAGATAGTTGAAAAAGAATAGTTACATTCTCAAACTATTTGATGAAAAAAAAAGAAAGACTTTCTATTGTATAAAATGACATTTTGTGAACACCTGAGGTAAGGTTGGTGATATGTGTTTATTGCACAATCATTAAGGTTATACTAGAGTGTTAATGAGTTGTTGTAATGATGCTATTGTAAGGATATACTAGAGTGTAAATGAGCTGTTGTATTGATGCTTAAGTCTCAAATAATGCGACAGTTAAGGATTGGAATGTAGAGGAATAGAGTAACCCTCTGTATTGATTCATATTATTCATTGTATTTGATTGAAATATGTAAGTGAGGCACAAATAACCAGTGAGGCACAAATAGCCAGTGAGGCACAAACAGCCAGTGAGGCACAAATAGCCAGTGAGGCACAAACAACCAGTGAGGCAT
This sequence comes from Cunninghamia lanceolata, assembly GCA_027924645.1. Taxonomy (NCBI): domain Eukaryota; kingdom Viridiplantae; phylum Streptophyta; class Pinopsida; order Cupressales; family Cupressaceae; genus Cunninghamia; species Cunninghamia lanceolata. The sequence continues at coordinate 2,829,132 of BSBN01000609.1, forward strand.
CTGTATTTTTTAGTGAAGCACATTTTGATTAAGCCAGTAAGGCATTTCAAGTGGTTTTTATTTCTCGTGAGGGTTTTCTGCTCAGGAACATATTTGTGTTATGGGTTGTTATTATTATTGATGTGTTTGATCCTCATGTTCATTTTCTTATCATGTGTCATTCATTTTTAAAGTTATCCTAAGTTATTTTGGTCTGCACAAACACATATTCATCATATATCATTGTTTGAAATGATGTTCTTTGCTCACTCCCATTATGGTCAATCAAACTTTACAAGTTAATCTCTATATGATTGTGTCTGATGTTCACAGTTAATATGATGTCTCATCTCCATTCAATAGAAGTTTCCTTTGTTTCAAAGTTATGAAAGATTATTTCAAGGTCTCAAGGTCTTGTTAAAATTAGTATACCACTGATTCACCCCCTCTCAGTGGTATTGTACTCAAACAAGTGGTATCAGAGCAAGGTTCCCTATTAAAGTCTAATTGGCTTGGGTAGGTCCTGATAGTGGAGTACCATAGGAAAGGGAAGAAGAAATAGAGAAAAGAAAGAGGACAAGCAAAAGGATGTACAACAAACTCTTGTCAAGCCCAGTGATGAACTGTTGCCTAAGTCACCTTTGAAAGTTGACACAAAGTATGATAAAGACAATGAATTTGTTGTTGTGATTGATGATGCAGAAGGATATTTCTTTGTAGATGAAGATGGACAAGAATTTGGTGAAAATGATTGTGAAGTTGATGTTGAAGGAGAACTGTTATGTTCTCTAGAAATGAATAAGTATCTTGAAAAAGAGAACTAGGGATTAGAGGTTCAACTTCAACAAGAGAAGGATTCCAAGATTGAGGTACTCTATGATTTTGCTAAAGTTTCTTTAGAACTTAAAGAGGCAAAGGTATAAATTGAAGAGACAAACAAATTTTTCATTAGTCTAAAAACAAAATTTGAAGAAGTTAAAAGAATAGTTGACTTTACAAAATCTGATCTTGAAGTAAAAAAGAATAGAATGTCTGAAGTTAGAGAAAGAAATAGTCTCTTTGAGAAAGGATTTGGAAGAAGTATCTTCAAAGTTGCAAAAGAATATTCAATTCAAAAAGAGTACTGACTGCCTGAATGACATGTTGAACAAGAAAAGGTATTACAAGGATACTACTAGCTTGGGTTATGAGAAAGGAGAATGTTCCAGGACAAGAGATGCCTCCTAGGAAGAAGATAGACCTGACATTTCACTCTGCTGCACCTGAGGTTGAATCCAAGAAGAAAGATAAAGTTAATATTGCCGATAACAAATTTTCAAGATTTCCACCTATCCGGTATAATTACTCACAATTCCATGGTTATTGCTATGCATGTCATGTTTATGGTCACAGGGCCAGAGATTGTAAAAGAAATAGTTTTGGGTGGGATAAAGAGAAAAGTTTTTATGGCTGGTCAAATCAAAACTACAATAATATTTGTTATAACTGCAATAAAATTGGCCATTTTGCAAGAAACTATTGGATGCATGCAAGGTATGACTTTCTTAGATCACCTAGAAGAAACTATTCTTCTTTTGATCAAAACTAAAATGTTTTGTGTTATAAATGCAATATGTTTGGCCACAAAGCACAATGGTGTAGAGGAAGGATAAAACCAACTGGATGCTACATGTTCAAGCAAAAGAAAGTGAATGCTTTGAGCAAAGAAAACAAATATCCTATGTTAGTTTGGAGAAGAAAGTAAAACTAGGAAAAGGAAGGGTCTAAGCTTGTGCATACTGCACAAGAAATATCTGTGAGTGGATAAAGAATAGTTTGAATTAAGGGGGAGTTAATCTATAATGTACCTCTCAAACCCCCTAAACAATCAGCAATATAGGATCCTTAAAATAAGGTGGTTACTTTGCCCTTTAACATGAATTGCACTTTCATTGGCCATGTACAGAGATAGCTCTCAGACTACTTTGAGGAAGTTATCATGCAAGTATGAATTCTTGATAAAGTGATGTGTTTATCAGATGTAACATGATTGATTGTGTTTGTCATACATCAAGACTTCTTGGTTTGGCCTTGATATGCTATTGTATCAGTTAGGTATTGTCAAAAGATTAAATACTACAAAGTGATAATAAAGTAAGGCATATTTATTTAGAGATAGTGTTATGACTTACAGATAGTGTTTAGGTGGTGGAGTTCTTAAGATGACAATTTATGTATAGTGACATCCTTGTGTGCATATACTACTCTGATTTTGACAGTGGTTCAGTACTTTTGATCTTCCATATCTTTTGCTCTCAGTCATGTTTGTCAAACTATTCCTTGTCATTTCTGACTAATGGATGTGAAGGTGTAGGCTTGTGAAGTTGTATTGTGATCAAATGTTTGTGATGGTGGTTACAAGGTGATTGAGTAGGTTCCATCATGTTAAGGTATATGCCAGTATTGCTTGAAGAAGAGATGATATTCATGCCTATGATGCTTGTGAGTTTAAGTATAAGTTGTAAGAGATGATTTCTCTATCTGTGTTGTGGATCATACTATATTCTTTTAGATGATATTCTTGTTGAAGATTTCATTCTTCAATCACTTTGTGGTGATGGCTCTATCAGGCATATATTGAGGTGAAGTGACATGAGAATGTCATTAGTTTATAGTGATTCATGTACATTTTTTTATCTATTCTTTTATATGCAATCCTTTTTCTCTGACTCAAAGATTACAAGTATAAGAACATTCTCTTATGGACCTCTTGATTCATTATATGGTGTGGAATTTAGAACAGTAGCAGTAGAGTGTTTTGGCACAGGGTGTGATATCTATACATGTGCAATGTGTAGTCAGGGGAAACTTCAAAGTCTCTTGAGAACACTCTTGCTTGAGTCTCTTGGAGACAAGGTGACAAGATTTCATGCTTGATAGATCTTTCATTTTGAATAGAGAAGAGTATATGACTTCCTATGGACAGTAGTATGATGCTCTACTTTTAACTCTGGTCAACAATGATGTTTGAGGTTTATTGCAACATTACTATTTTGTGGTTGGCCTTTTTGATGTTGACATTAGTGTAAATGATAAGCTTGATGCTTTGACAGTGCTTTAAACAGTGGACTATCTAACTGAATGGACAACTGATCTTATTGTCTGACCTTTGGTGTGACAATGATCTTGGTATGCCTTCAACTATAGTGTGATAAGTGATTATCAACATTCATTTTTCTCATGTTATTGTATCATGGCTATATTTTGATGTTTGGCAATTGTCTAGTTGATACATTGATACTTTGGTAAAGTAGTATATTCAGCTGATATCTTGGTGCTTGATACTTGGTTATTGATCTAGCATTTTGATGATGGTAACATCATTATTCTACTCAGAAGACTTGCTTGGCATATTTAGTTGTTGTCCTTGTTTTTGATCCATGCTCCTTTATATGCTCATTTATGGTACTAATAGTGCAGTTATATTTCAGGCCATTCTGGATGTTTCATGCTTCATTGGATAGTCATGGTATGATTTACATTTTTTTGTTTTGCTTATCTTCTATGTAGCATACTGGCTTATGGTTTCTGATCCATCTTTGAGGCAATTGCACAATTCTTCCTCCCTTTGTCTTTGATGCAAAAAGGGGGAGAGAGACTTGTATTTTGCCATCAAGGACAAAGGGGGAGTTTGTTGCCCTCTCAGTTGTTGTCCTTGATGACAAATACACAAACTCTCAGGTTTGTGGCACATGACAGTTGGATCATGACAATTTGGTATTGGTATTCACGATGTTTAGCATTTGATGCAAGTGCTCTTGTTCTTGATAACAAGTCTTGTAATGATCATTGAGGTATGACATCTTTGTTTCTATTCTCTACAGGCAGTTGGTATTTGACTTGTAATGTTGACAGAGGTTATCAGTTCTATATGGTAATGGTAATGGTGTAGTACTATGATGAAAATCACATGCTCTGATGTTATGAACAGTTGACATAGTTGACACATGGGTTCTTGACAATGCTCTATATAGTTGATATGCATTTGAATATGCACATGTTCCTGCCAGTTCATATTTGATGATATGCTCTTACATGCTCTATGATAGTTGATGTTGATGATATGCTCATATATGCTCTATGATCTATGAGAGTTGATATGTTCATAGTTGTTCATATTTGATGATTCTCATGATCTCATGTGGCATATGGCATATGATATCATGTTACATTTGTGTTAAGGGACTTGCTCTATGGTACTTGTAACAGTTTGGCATATGGTATGGTTTGTGGCACTATGGTACCATGACAATTGACATACAATTGGCATGAGTTCAGTAAGGTGGACAGTTGGAATCTCACAAGTCCACATTTGATTTGAGTTCATAAGATTATATTTACTCTTCTTGAAACTAACACAGCTATGGTTGCATTAGAGTTAAATGACGAACTCTTATTAAGTTTGATATCTTCATTTTCTATGGTCTACAAAGGTCATCATTTGATATATTACATTAAGGTGATAAAGGGTCAGTAAAGACATATCCTTATCATTTGGTTTGTTCAAAAAGGTGGCATTTGTTTTTATTTTTCAATGTTATAAAATGTCACATTTGAGCCACTTTCAGGCTCAACCTGTTAAGCAGGTTTTGGGCTTTAGAAATAGGTAAGAGGTTCTTTTAGATGATGGGCATTCACCGGGCCATTTAGGGCAAATCGAGAGTAAAGGTTACTAGGATATAGGTGAACAAAAGAAACACATTTCATTTCATTTTATAAAGTTTTTATCTTCGATAATGGGCTTTGCTGTTAGGGTTTGACTCCGTGATGTGAACTCATGAACGCTTAAGGTGAAGGCTATGGTTTATCTTGAGGTGACAATACTGACTAAGGAAGTGAGTTTGAGCTTGACAGAACAACATTCTTTTAGGTGTTGCCATTTCATTTGAAGTTTCTATTTTTACATTTCATTCTACCTTCAGTTTTACTCGTGCAAATTCAGTTAAGGCTTTTAATTTGTTTAACAAAACAAAAGGGTTTACCTGATAAAGAAATGTAAACATAGTTGAAGGTTTCTATTAATAAATATAGTTATGAATCTTTATGAAAAATTTGTTAAAAAATAAAAGGGTTTTCATTTTTGGTAGCAACAGTTTGAAGGTAGTTTGATGGTCGAGTGGTTAAACTGTGAATACATTGTTGAGATTACTTTCACTCTTGTTTGAGGTTTGAGACAGTTCGAATATCTTAACTAATATTTCAGTTACACTTATTTCTATGATGGAAAATTTGTTTAAGACTATGTTTAAAGGTTATCATTGCATACATTGTTTATTTTTTATTAAAGAATAGTTAGGGTTTGACAGTGGTGAAGGGTTTGAAAGTTATCCATGGTTAGGGTTTGATAGTTTACCCTAAATTTTTTCTCACGAGCATGAAGACAGTTTATTGGTAAAATGCTTTGGTACTCACAGTTTAACAAAGCTTCCTTTGCTTCATTGAATAGTTTGATACTTCAATTGTAATTTATTTTAAAGGCATTATACTAAACCCACATGGGTCTAACCTACCATACATCTATCATATTTACCTGTACAGTTACAAACTGTTTGAGATAGTTGAAAAAGAATAGTTATGTAGACACCTAAAATTGGCTCAGGTTGAATTAAGTAAATATTCTAATATTTACCTTAATTCATATTTCCTTCTGTCAATTAAATAAATATTATAAGTTTATTTGATTGGTTCATTATCCTACAATTAAATAAAATCAATTTATTTAATTAAATTCCCTAAATTCTTCTAATGTCTCAAATCCTAAATCCACCTCACAAAATCCACTTCATCAATCCACCTCATCAATCCGCCTCATCAATCCACATCATCTCTTCCACCTCACTATGTTGCACATATAATTAAATATTCTTAATATTTAATTAGCTAATATCCTCTGTTATCCAAAATTGAATTCTTAATTCAATTGTCCCCCACTATTATCCAAAATTGAATTCTTAATTCAATTGTCTCCCACTATTCTCCACTCATTAAATTCTTAATTCAATTGTTCCCCACTATACTCCACTATTGAATTCTTAATTCAATTGTTTCCCACTATCCTCCACTATTGAATTCCTAATTCAATTGTCATAACTCACTATCCTCCACTATTGAATTCTTAATTCAATTGTCATAACCCACTCTTCTCAAAAAAGAATTTTTAATTCATCCATTATGAATTAAAGATTCACAAAAATGAGAGCCATTGATCTCATCTTTTGATCCTCACCCTCCATTGCCTTTTCAGAAAATCTATAAATGAGACCATTCTCTAAGCAATTAAAAGAACTTCATCTTGCACAATAACTATACCCAAATTTCTCTTCTTCTCTCTATTTCTAGTATCCTCCATTATCATGTGTTGGAAGCTCACATTCAACACAAACAGGTATCAAAGCCATTCTTCCTTTGTCATCTTCAACAAGCAAGCAAGAAAGGAAAGCTTTTGAGGGCTTCATAATCAAGATCAAAGAAAGATAGGCAAACAATGGAAGCTGTAGGGTAATAGGTTTTGTAAGTTTGTACTTTATTTATTTATTCTTGTTATTTGCATATTTCATTGATGTTTGGGTTTATTTATCTTTATTGATCAATCTCATATTCCCATTTACAAGTTACATTCTCAAACTGTTTGATGAAAAAAAAGAAAGACTTTTTATTGTATAAAATGACATTTTTTGAACACCTGAGGTAAGGTTGATGATCTATGTTTATTTCACAATCGTTAAGGTTATACCAGAGTGTTAATGAGTTGTTGTAATGATGCTATTGTAAGGATATACTAGAGTGTAAATGAGCTGTTGTCTTGATGCTCGAGTCTCAAATAATGAGACAATTAAGGATTGGAATGTAGAGAAATAGAGTAACCCTCTGTATTGATTCATATTATTCGTTGTATTTGATTGAAATATGCCAATGAGGCACAAACAACCAATGAGGCACAAATAGCCAGTGAGGCACAAACAACTAGTGAGGCATTTGTATTTGCAAGTGACGCACATTTTGATTAAGCTAGTGAGGCATTTCAAGTGGTTTTTATTCCCCACAAGGGTTTTCCACTCAGGACAATATTTGTGTTATGGGTTGTTATTATTATTGATGTGTTTGATCCTCATGTTCATTTGCTTACCATGTGTCATTCACTTTTATAGTTATCCTAAGTTATTTTGGTCTGCATGAACACATATTCATCATATATCATTGTTTGAAATGATGTTCTTTTCTCACTTCCATTATGGTCAATCAAAGTTTACAAGTTAATCTCTATATGATTGTGTCTCATGTTCACAATTAATATGATGTCTCATCTCCATTCAATAGAAGTTTCCTTTGTTTCAAAGTTTTGAAAGATTATTTCAAGGTCTCAAGGTCTTGTTAAAATTGGTATACCATTGATTCACCCCCCCTCTCAGTGGTATTGTACTCCAACAAGTAAATCCTCCACTTGAGAGTAGGATGGGTATAATTCTTAGACAGGATAAGGATGAAACAAATGATATACGAGCTCTGGCTTGTACACAATTTTTGTCTGATGATGAGTTTGTGAAAACCTAAGAGTTCAAGGGTTTTTTGTGAAGGTTGAGGAATACAAAATTCCAGAAAAGAGTTGAGAAGGCTAAGAGTAATGCACACCTTGATCAATATGATGAAATCACTCAAAAGGTGTTGCATGAGGTAAGTCAGGATATCAGCCAAATCACTCTAGAGGAAGGAACATAAATGGTCATGAATAATGGTTTCTTACGATTGCCACATTGGGATATAGCCATTGCAGTTTCCTTAGATACTATAAGGAGACAAAATGAAGAGGTATTTTCTACACAAGAGTAGGCTAATCAATCTTTCTTTTGGTTAGGTTTTAACCTTAAGTTTTGTTAGGAAAGGTGTCTCAACCTTGCAACTACAAAAGGTTTCTATTCTTCCCAATTTCGGTCTTTTCGAATACCCTTTATCTTGAAGAATGGTTTAGAACTTTCAAAGTTTCCGAAAGGGCTAAAAATGGTAGGACTTACTATTTTTAGTAACTTTACATTTGAGCACAGATGAACTTGAAATTTTTCCAAAAGGTGCAGAACTACCAAGTAAACATCTTGGGTGAGTTTTGACTCAAGATCATACTTGGATTGAAAGTCTATTTTTTGAAACTCTTGGAAAAGGTTTTAAACTCAGATTTGAGGCACTTACAGGTCCTTAAATGCCTTGAAAGTTGTCGTAACTAGTGAAGCAGGTTACAACTTGAAACATCTTTTCATGACTTTCCAACGCATCAAATGGTTCGTTAATCAGACACCTAGATCAAAAGTTATGACCTCCAAAAGTTGGACCTCTCATTTTGGGAAAGTTAAAAGAGATGTAAAGGGGAGAGTTACACATGTTGGTACGTGATTTGGCATATCACAAGGCATAATTTAGTGGAGATAATTTGGGCACCACTTTTGGGTGGTTTTTATCTCATGGTTTTCTAATTACCGTTGATGGTTTATTGTATTGTATCTCCTATATATCAGGATCTTGAGACATAAGTTGTGTGTAAGAGTCTTATAGATGTTGAGTTTCCTCTGGATCTCTAGTTGGTTATACTCATGTAAAATATTACTTTACAAGTATATTGTAATCTTCTTTATTCTTGAATAATATATTAGGCGGCTTTGGAGTGTGGAGTTTTTCTCCTGAAAGGGTTTCCCCATGTAATTACTGTGTTGATGTATGATTGCTATTTGTATTTATTTCTATAACTATTGTAAAGATCTAAACATTTCTGCATATCCCTCCCCTCAAGATTAGTGTAGGAAGTTGTTCCACTACCTTATCTTCCTTACAAGTTTGAAACCTTGGCGATATGGGCAATGGCCCCAAATACAAATAAGCCTAAGGTAGTGGACAATGTTCATGATATGATAGGAAATGTAATTATCAAAAGGCTGTCAGATGTACACTTTCCCCACAACTGCATCCTTGAGTGTACATATGACTCTGTTCACTGAAGCAGCGACTATGAAGTTACAAAGAGAGCATGATCAATTGAATGAGAAGTATACACATGCCATGGTAGAGTTGGATCACTACAGGTCCATTCAACTTGGAACCCCAATTCCAATAGTCTCCACTCCTTCCAGTTCTGTAGATCCATTTCCATTAGATAGAGAGTCATTTTCTTAAGGAGATAAAAAATCTCAAGGATTAGTTAAAAGGAGCTACTGTAATGCCTTCTCAGGAAAATAACAATTAATAAACAAAAAATCAATAAATTATTCAGAAATAATTAAAATATAATATGATAGCAGGAGAAAATTTTCTTATTTTAAATGTTCACATTCAAAATACATTGTAACTAATTTCAAGATTCAATTGTTTCATATACAAATATACATATTTGCAATGATTATCTTAAGATCATCCTTTCACAAGATGAGGAATACTTTCTTGCTCCGGTATTCTGCATGATTGTTAGAAATGAAACTACACAAACTAAGTGAAATCATTAGTTTTGCATAGTCACTTAACATACCAATCAAATATCATTTACATAAAATAACAAGCCTAAGGCCCTAAGGGGCCGACCTAATATCTTGGGGGATCATGATGGCCTTGCCTACGTACGCGTAGTGCAGAGACTTTGTAGTTCAGACTTTGAAACTTAATATCCACAAGATGGTATCAACAAATCAATATAGACTAACATAAAATAATATTCTATCTTCACTAATTGTATTCATAGAAATGATTCATAAATTGACCCCAAGATATGATATTTCAAAGGTAGAAACTCACAATTACACTTTAAATAATGAGGAATAGATTTCCAAACTTATGCACCTTCGCAAGAAGAGCTAGTAACATAAACATGTTCTACTTTAAACAATTCTTACATATACAAGTAGCAAGAATGAAACTTAAACCAAGTCATCCTATTTGTATTTCACATCTACACTTCATTCCTTGATTCTATTCATGTAATAAAAAAAATAGGAGATAACTTACTTTGATAATTCTAACCTACTTAGATAGAACAAGACGTATTAGAAACTATTATTTGAAGTGCTACATTAGGGTTTGTAAGTATAATTATAACATAAATCATACTAAACCATACAATAAAAGGAGTAATTCACAAATTCTAAACATAATTGGGAAATCAAAGTCAAAGGCCATCCATAAGTTATGATTAGGCATAAGAGACCACATTTATTCTAATACATCCATCCTTGTTACAACAAAGCTTCCTTATACTAATTATTATAATTTCAAAACTATGCTATACCTTTGCTATATCAACAATATTGTCTAAACCATATCAATAGACTAAGGAATATACTTATGTTAGTCATAAGACTTATTTGTTGTATTTACTAAAGTAAAGACATTAGACTCTAAGTCATCAAGTAGAATTAAGCCTATAAAAAGACATAATGTCTACAATTACACCTGATATTAAGGCTAATCACTAAACTAATGAAGATCAATACATAATAAATAAGTTGATCAAAATTTAAAACAAAGGAAGACTACTTCATGACAATAATGAGGTTGCCAAGATAATAATATGATACCTTCAACAATAATTCAATAACCCTATCTATATTTCTTTAACATTATATATCCTACCTTAATATCTTATGTATACATAGAAATCCTTCTAATTTTAATGGCAATTCTTCCTTCTATTAAGATTAACTTCTAAGACATCTATAAGCACTAGATGTTCTACATTTCACAAACTATCATTAAACTTCAATAACTTCCCTATTCCTTTCCTTACAATCACAAGATGTTTCGTCATTCCTCAGAATATCATTGAAGTTCAAAATCAACAAATAGGAGATACAAGATATTAAAATAATACACATGGGAAAAATAACCACAAAGCAGCTTCCAAATGTACTGCTATTTGTATTTGTTTTAGCTTCATCTACATCATCACAATCTCGCACAATTCCAATATTAATTTATTTCAAAATGCAATAAATTTTAAACCCTTTAAATAAAAAAGAGGGTCTAGATTTCCTAATCCATATAGACTCTTAATCAAATTAGCTTCTATAGCAATACATACCAAAAAGCTTCACATTAATTATCTATTGAATTAAGAACTAATTGATAGTATAGAAAGTCTGAGTGTACTCAAGATGAAACATGGAACTCATACAAGTAAGGATTGTTTTAGCCAATGCATAAGAAGTTGTTAGATAAAAAGAAGTAAAGTTTAGTCATAAGATCATTATAAACTATCTAATTACATTGTAAGAAAGAGTTGAATCAATGTGTAGGTGGAAGAGAAAAGATTCAATACTTCAGATAGAGGGATTGATAGATTAAGCAAATCCTTAATATCAGGTGGCATGGCCAAGAGTCACAAGAAAGGTTTTAGTTGATAGAAAATAATGAAGTCAAATAAAATAAACCCTATGGTTTGCACTACAAGAACTCATAGTTGAAGTGTATCAATTCAGAATGCAACCATTACAAATATGGCATAGTCATAAGAGGGTACAACATAAAAAATAAAGTGTATCAATACAGAATGCTAGCCCAGTCATCCCAAAAGGTAATGTGTAGCCTGTGATAATAGTGCGCAAACATTATGAAATAGTCATTGCAGCCATCAAATTTTAGACCAGTCACCTATCTATCAAATCATTACAAGATCACATGGTATATGTCAGACAGACAGTAATTGTGGAGAACCTGATAGAGAAATTAGTATATGATTGTTTATCTTTATCTCCCATGACTCGCATCTAACCCTTGTATGAAAAAGTCTTTGCCTCGGTGGATTACTAATGTATTCCAAAATTAATGAATATAAACTTCTAGATAAATCGATGCCTTTTATGCTCTGGTAGACATATATGCAAAATGTGGAAATATAGACAAGTCACATGAACTATTTGACAAAATGCTTCATAGAGATGTCATCTCATGGAAATGCAATGATTGTTTGGACATGCATCAAATGGTTTTAAATAAATAAAATGCTACAAAGAAATAGAAACATATTCAACTTTCAAACGTTTCCCAATTGCAAATGATTCGAAAGATAACTTATAGAGGCATTGGTGACTTGGATGTTTGAGGTCGAGCCCAGGTGATGTTGAAGATAAAATGCAGATAAACAAAAAACTAAAACAAATAAAGAATCAAACACATAGAGATAAAAATAGAGACACAAATTTAATGTGGTTCACCATCAAAATGGCTATATCCACCAAGGAAAGCAGGACACACTATTTCATTAATCAACCCAAATACATAAGTCTTTATCTACACTGGAAAGAGAATAAGAAGGGAATTATATCAACTCTTTAGGCAAGTGAAGATGAAAGGGCAGTGACGGTTGAACTTCAATTCCAACAATCTCCCACTTGAAGTCCAAACCGCACTATTGTCCCCACTTTCCTTGAAACTCATTGTTACTTCACTACAATACCAAGTAACCATTCTATTGGCTGACCAATCCTGGTGAGAATTCCAACCAACTCAACCAACCAGTCCATTACATCCACTGGCTAGTTCATTTGATATTTCCCTCTAAGACAACATTGCATACCCCTCTCGATAACAACAATCATTTCTTTCGACAGACACATATTCTATTCCATAGTATTACTGCTATTGATTAACTCAATTCCATCCATTCTCTCTTTTTACATCTACTCTTGAGGTGTGTCATCCACATAGGCCTTCCCCTCAGATATCTTTTCTCAGCTATCTCTACTAATTGAAGAAAATAATTTGAACTATATGTAGGTCCTTCTCCTTCAATGCCTATCATATCAAGATCATTCAATATTTTCTCTACAAACTCACTTTTTTCTATAGCAGGTTTTGTGTCATCAAAGAGAATAGAAAAACTACCAAATTCTAGATCAAGATGTCTAAATAAGTCAGTGAGTAGAGTAGCAAAAGACTTAATGTCTTTGGACAATCCCCTTTCTACTTTTGATGTCATTGATCTATTGTTTGCAACATTAGAGATATTCGATGCCTCTCACATGACACTTAAAAATGCACTAGGCATGGTTGCTAGATATTTCTGATTAGTAGGCTCTTCTACAAAGAAAAGATAGCCCTCTCCTACACTTTCTACCAAAATGTCATAGTCATCACCTGATACCCCAACTGCAACATACGAGTATGACCCAAGACTAAGAGGATCACTGCCCCATCTAGTACAAACTATTTGAAAGGGATCAGGTACATCAATTCTCCATGGACCATAAATGTCTTTGAGCATCTCAAGAACTTGAATGATAGTATCAGTTGCAGGCATGCTTTCAAACTTGAAAGAAACTTCTCCGGCCACTAAAGCAATCAAAAGTGGTCCTCCAGATACAACAGCATAGCTATAGAACAAAAAGAACTCACCACGATGAGCCATATCATGATAAAGATGCCCAAATGTATCAAGTTTTGCACCCCAAAACACATGGGGAAAGAGCATTACAACCTTATTCAGTAATTCAAATCCTAATCTCTTTATAACATCAATTTTCCTCTAAGCCAATTTAGAAATAACCTAAATGAGTTACTCTTCAACACCCCAAGTGGGATAGTACACAACACCATATGACCTTGAAACACCTAACCTCCAGCCAACCCTTCACCCCATCACTCCCGTGCCAGATGGTATTCATAGTCTTCTCATAAAAATAGGCAAATTCTCTGTCAAGGCCTAGACCAACTTACCATTACCACCAGGCAAAAAACAATGATCCCCACCCATCTCGTAAGGGTCATCCTGATCCCAAAATACAGGAGACAGTTTAGATAGCAGACCAGCATTAGCATACTCCAATTGGCTAGATGCCAATTGAAAAGCCTCCCATGAGTAACAGACAAGAATTTTGTAGCTCCTGAAAGTGATTGAACTAAAGTTGTGAGTTCTCTTCTCTGGCTTGTACTTCCTGTGGCATTTCTTTCACTGAAAACAAAGAACATCCCAGTCTCTATCTCTGTAATTCAATCTTTCTATACATTGCTTCCACTTCATCTGAACAGGAAAGAGATTCCTTTCGCACCTGAAGTTTGGCATCCAATTTGATGAAGAGGGCACTTCTCTTGGCAGTGGCCATCTCCACGCTGCTACCTCTTGGTCCATCTCCCTTCACCCCTCGCCCACTATGCTTCTTCTCCTATTAGTATTCTTCTTCATCATCCCTAGTTTGAAATCATTCTATTGGAATTTTCTCTTCTCCCCTCTATCTATGGCCTCGGCATTATCACTATCATCCTCTGTTGCTGCCACTCTATGGCGCTTGTCTTTCCTTCCATCCCTATCTTCTCTTTTTCACCGCTTGTGAGGGTAGTTGTCACGGTCTCTTTCTCCATCATCTCTACCCTCATAAGAGCACTTGGGCCTTTCTGCACTTTTCCTTTCAAAATCATCATCCCAAACCATTATCTTTTTAATTTTTATATTTTCTACAGAGGCTCTTGCACTTTATTTCACAAACATTTGAACAAATTCCAATAGGTTAAGAAATTCATCAATGACATAATCAACTACATCATCTAACCTATCCATTTCACATGAAGCAAGACTGTCTACGACATACAAGGTGCCTACTTTGCTTCCTTGAGCAATTACCAATGCCCCTTTTGTGACTTTCCATCTATTCAATTCAAAATCAACTTTACATCCTTGTGAAAGCAACTGTCCAGCTAAATTGAAATTTTGTTTGAGCTGAGGGACATATATAACATCTTGCAACAACCAACTGTTTCCATTTTTTAATTTTAACAAAACATCCCCTTTGCCAATAACATCACAAGATTGATTATTGCCAAGAAGAACCTTACCAAAGTCACCACTTTGTAGATTTTTGAAGTACTCCTTGCATAGAGTGGCATGAAGCAATGCTCCTGAAGAGAGCATCCAAACATTCAGTGATATTTCTTCTAAGGCTAAAACAAGAACACAAATTGTTGCACTGGTATCCTCTTCACGTACTAGATTCACTTCATCTTCTTTTGGCTAATTTTTAGCCTTCTTCAAAAACCAACAGTTCTTCTTGATGTGGCCTTCCTTGCGACAATACTAGCAACCAGCATCTCTCTCGCTAAATTTTAGCCTCCCTTGTGATTTCCTACAACTTCCTTTATCAGATGGCATTGCTTCCACTCAAACTCAAACCTCTCATGCCAAATGATGGAGCACCAAGGCTCTGATAAGAATTGTTGAAGGTAAAATGCAGATAAATGAAAAACTAAAATAGATAAAGAATCAAACACATCGAGATGAAACTAGAGATAAATTTAATGTGGTTCACCATCAAAATGGCTACATCCACTAAGGAAAGTGGACACACTATTTCATTAATCAAGTTCCCAAATACATCAGTCTTTATCTACACCAGAAAGAGAATAAGAAGGGAATTATATCAACTCTTCAGGCAAGTGAAGAGACATGGGAAGAGGAAGATGAAAGGGCAGTGATGGTTGGGCTTCATTTCCAATAGGTGAAAGGAAGGAGAAAGAGTTTTCATTTCAATGAGAATAGTATTGCAAGATTTTATTATATGTAGTTTAGTATATGATCCAAGAATACCTAAGCTATCTTTACAACTACCAACTTCCCCATCTGCAAAGCAAAATACAACAACAACAATAACAATATTTGATTTGATTATGAGTTAGAAATAAAATATAATGGAAAGTGCAAAGAGACCTACAACCTTGGGCTTCTCTTGAGAAAATAGGGAGTAAAAATATATAAACAATTCTTGGTAAGAATAAAGGATTGTGGCAAATTGTACCCCAAGACGTTACAAAAACTAAAACAAGATACTCAAAAAGATATTTAAACTGAAAATAGAATGATCTTATCAAAATGGTTTTGCAGAATTGACCTAAGAATTATCAAGTATAGACGTAATAAAATATTCCTCAACCTTTGCTAGCATCCCCTTTACACTACAATGGCATCCTACTTCTTCAAGCAAGTACTGGTTAAAGATTTACCTGATATGATGGAGTTGAGACCAATTTCATAATACTAGTCTCTGTCATATTATATTTTAATTATTTCTAAAGAATTTATTAAATTTTTGTTTACTAATTGTTATTTTCTGAGTAGGAATTATAGCTATAGAGAATAAAAGGGAAACAATTGGCAAATTGGTCAATGATTCGATCAATCATAGAGTTGCCAAGGTGATGAATAAGGCTGATAGTGCTTGGAAAGCCTATTCAGATTTGAAAGTAGTATTTGACAAGAATGTATATGACAAGGATAAGCTAAAAGGAGTAATAGATAACTGGCTGCCAAAGACTACAACGATAAGGCAAATTTACAAGTGCACTAAATTTGACCTATCAACTCCTGTTGAGATCTTGCCAACATGTTGGAGGAAGTTTCTGCATACATTCTAAAGCTTAACAAGCAGATTGGAGACAAGTTGCATATGCTGGAGCACATTGACAAGAAGATCATGCTAGATATTTTAGATTATGATATACAGGTGACATCTCTTGATCAATGGAAGGGGTACTTCAAAATATTGGTACCTAATCTTTCATTTTCTATATGTGTCAATGATGTGCTTAGCAGGGATCTATTGAATAGAAGATTAGATGAATTGTTTTCCCTAGAAGTGAGTCTTGATAGTTTCAACAAGGAAACTAGGGTAATTCTAGATGCCAAGTATGTTGCAAATAAAGAAAAAATAGCTAAGGTGATCCCCTTCCAATGGCCTATGGAGAGGATGTGTGTTGCATGGATTGAGAAATATAATGATTAAAGCATAGGTAATTGAAGTTCAAGTTGGGAGGAGATTTAATTTTAGCAAAGTCAGCCTTAGAAGTCTTCATCAACATCAAAATGGGCCTCCTTCAATGGTTGCAATTACTACAAAGGGATATTTTTAGTTAGAATCTTTTATTGTAATGGGTGCATGTTCCTATGCCCTAATTATTAAATGTCATAGGTGAAATTGTAACTAAACATGTTGAATTAGGCCTTAGGCCAACATGATTCTTATCTTCTATATAAGAACTTGTATTTTCATTGTAAATGGATTTTGGATACCATTTTTGGGAAGATATACTATGGAAGAAGAATATTTTTAGTTACAGATATAAATCTTGCTTGTGGAAATCTCTGTATGACATTTTTCAATTTAGAATGAATCTATGAAAAATGCTTATAGCATATGTCTTTCACATTTGTCTCCTTGAATGTAAGCATTTCTTTAATAAATAAAGGTATCAAGGGTTCCTATATTTGTCTTTACACATTTGTTGTATTGTGTATCTTGTTTGTTGCTTTTTTTCAAGTAACAAATTAAAATGCTTTGAATAAGATATCGGGAGTTATGCATTACATTAAGGATTAGTAAGAAGAATTGTGGGAGATAATCTTTATTGGATGTCATTATAAGATAGTGATATAGTATATCCTTTGTATTTGAAGTTTTATATGTCAGAAAGAGGCATTTGTAGGGAATAGTTACACTCTGTACCCTAAATAGGCACCGATTCAAAATTTATCTTGCCCAAAACCCAGAACCAAAACCCTAAAATGATAAATTAGTTGAATCATTGTGTTTTGTTTATTTTGCATTAGTGTAGGTTATTTTGATATATGTTGTCAAAGCCAACATTGAGTTAATCTCCAAGGACTTAGCCAGTTTTGAATTAATATCACAGTCTTGGTGCATATTTATGAGAACATTTATGCTTTTGCAATATCTTGTGATTAGGGTTTGATCAATTGCTATTGTTGTAAGGGAATACCCCTAGGTCTAGCAGAACTAGAAGTACAGATGAGACTATTATATTATCTCATGTTTGTTGGCCACTAATCTGATAGCATTAAGCATTAAAGATGGCTACTTTATAGAGGTAATTAGGTAATTAGTTGAAAACACCAACATGTCCTACATACACAAGAGATCCCTTTCCTTGGAGGCCTTGATGCCTTCTCGAAGGAGACTCTATCTAAACTCAAGGGCGTACATGGTGAGTAACTTTAGGGGGTGGTTCGCATCCCTTACACCACACTAGAAGATGGATGAAAGGTCTTAAACTAGGCTTGTATAATTTCTCTAGGGGTGTCCTTGATATACGTAAGGTACATGGGGCTCAATTCGTGAACACTAGTCCATATACAAGCATGAGATCAGAGAAATGGCTCAAACAATCTCTTCACCTTGTGTCCTAAATCACTAGGGGCCCCAAGGTTGTGCTAGACTGATGATGAATAGATTGAGGTACAAATTTCATTCTCCCCCTTTTATATACCATGCTAGAACATGTGGTTGAGGTCGTTCCTCAGGGTGATGAAATCACCAAGCATGCCTTCTAAGGGTGTTTTTGATCTCCAAGCTCGCATGAAGTGTAGGGATCTAGTGCATACACACAATAACACACCTTGGGTGATAAAAGTGAATAAAGAGGTGTTTTTAATCCTCAAGATCACCTTGCGGTGTGAGGGGAGAGTATACACACACACTTGATCCACACAAAGAAGATTAATTATTCCTTAGAAAATAATGTGTGTGTGAAAATGAAGGTGGCTAAAGGGTGCTTGTGATTCCCAATATTACACTAAGTGCAAGGGAAGAGTATACACACACCTCAAGTCATGATCAAGCTCACCAAACAAAAAAAACACAAGGTTTCAAATGATATGTCTTTGACCAATGAACCTGCATCAAACTTGTTAGTAGTTTGAAAGATAGTCTTGGACAAATGATTTTGCTGCAAGAAAATGTATTAGAAATGATAATAAAACTACTTCAAAGATTTGAAAGTAATGTTATGATGCAACAAAATAGGCGTATATAAAACATATGCTTGTCACAAGATTGCAGTTTGTAAGAACCACTCTAATAAGCTAGAATAAAATAGTATTATTATATTAAAATAAATTGAAAAAAGGGATGAAATAAAATTTTCCCATAAACTTTCATTATTAAAATCAAATAAGAATCATTACATCAACGAACCAAATAGATTACAAAAAGGTCTAAGCCTTTACAACATCTAGCCAAACAGACTTATAACACAAAGAATCACATCGTATAATTTATTCGATACCATACCATATCTTCAACACTGAATCTGGTGGAGAGAGAGCATCATCAAGGTGATTTACCACCCAACCACAAGGCTCATGCCTCCCCGGTCTTACTCCTGAATAGAGAAGCTTGACCCTTCATGAGGGATTTAGCAAACTGAAGTTGACATGCATGAAGGAATCTGGTAGAACATGATATATCTAACATTTATAGCATGTTTCAAATGCATATGAACTAATATCATGATATGGCAGAGAGAAATATAAAATCAAATAGTAACTACTACTAATTTGATTTGACAAGCTTTGGCCAAATCATCTTTTTTAGCCGTGTTCGATAGATAGGTTATGAATAGAAACCTACCCTTCTTTGTGGATCCATATTCAGCACCTGTCCATGCTCTTTCTATTAGATTCAGGATAGACAACTGAGAGGGGGGGTGAATCAGTTGTCTAAAACTTTCTTCCAATCAATCACTTAAATTCTCTTTGTAATTCAACAGTATAATAATAAATCAATCATGGAAACATAATGCATTAAATCAAGAGCAGAAACACATTAACACATAAGATACCAAGATTTTAATGTGGAAAACCCGGTTAAGGGAAAAACCACAAGGTGACTAACCCAAGATTGTATTCTCTATTAGAAGAATAAGAAGAACCAAATGGCACATGCCAATTAGGGCTCACTGCCTGAGCACATTGCTCACAAGAGGCCCACTGCCTATGGGAGACACATTGTCTACAAAATAATAGATATTACATACTTGAACTGAAGAATAGCATTGTCACCATACCTGAGTCAGTTCCATTTAAGCCCAATACTTTTGCTCTGCCTTTCGCTCTGCTCCTCTCTACCACATACTCATCTCCACAAGATACACTTTGAAATGACTTCACAACATCTTATTTATACAAGACATTTGACTTTGGAATAATCATCCAAGTCGGCATACATTATAGAGAAAATACATAAATACAACATGACTGATTATAAAAAAACATCACATGGATCAACACACTGTCGGCCACATAGATCTGAGACTTCAATCTTCCTTTAGGAACGCGTCAATCTTCATAGAACATCTTCAAGATCATCCGCAGGATGTGTAACTCATCCAGTCGGCCAAACTTAGGAAGAACACCATCATCTGGAAGTAATTCTTCAAATACAAGCTCAAACTTCAATCCAGATCACTAACACGAACTGGACACAATCCAAAGACCTCCACAAGCTTGCCTGAATCACCAAGAACATCCACACTACTTCTACTTACTGAAATCTTTCTCTCCTTCATCCAGAAGCTCAAGAACACAGTTTGTCATCACTGTTGTATTGGAATAGATGCTTGCAGACCTCCAGACCATGAACCAATTGAGTTATTAATTCACATTGACATCCTAAACACTCCACCAAATCTACAGAACAAGATATTTCATTTCTGGATCTCACCGGACCTATCTGTGTCACTCTGTCACCTCTGAACATCTGTCAGAAGCTATTTTTCTCAAGTGGCTATAACTTCTTTATATCTTCATGCGAACCTCTTAGTTCTTTACTGGATCATCTTAAGACACATATCAACAAACCCTTTGATGTGCATCCTCTAATTTGCATCTTAGCTGGGATCTTCACCTCACTGTCTTCACTGTTCTTCTCTATTCCTGATAGGACTAATTTTCTTAATAGTCTCAGCATACAACTCATCCAATCCTTATCATCAATCCAACAGGAGTATGTTGACATCAATGACAACATCGATTAGGCCCATACTTGCAACAATCTCCCCCTTTGTCATTGATGGCAACATATGACGTGAAAAATTGTTTTAACCATCAAGACAAGAGCTTCTCTTTACTGACATAACTCCCCTTATCAACAACAACCATTTACATGTCTTCTCTTTCTTTACTGCTCCCCCTTTGAATAACAACCACTTGTTTTTCACGTCTTTTCTCCCCCTTTTACATCAGTGGCAAAGGACACATATTTGCATCATACCAGCTGCTCCCCCTGAGTAGCAGCTTCCCATCATCAATCTGGAGCACAAGATATGACTGTGAGATCCACCGAACTGATGCACATCAGTGCACCTTAATTAAAAATCAGAGGGGTAATAACCCCTAACTTCTCCCTGAGATACTCAAAAGAGTCCGTAGGTAGAGGTTTAGTAAACATATCTAAAATTTGATCCTTGGAAGGCACAAACTCCAGTCTAACTTCATTCTTGTTCACTTGCTCTCTCAAAAAGTGAAACTTGATGGATATTTGTTTAGTCTTTGAATGTAACACCAGATTTTTTGATATGTTTATTGCACTTGAATTATCATAGAAGATTGTGATAGGTTCCTCATACTCCACTCTGATATCTCTTAGCATTTGCTTCATCCACAATACTTGAGTACAACTACCTGCTGCTACAACATATTCTACTTTTGTAGTGGATGGAGATATTGCCTCTTGTTTCTTGCTTAGCCAAGAAACCAATCTCTTTGCTAAAAAGAATGCTCCACCACTGGTACTCTTCCAGTCATCCACATCTCCTACCCGATCCGCATCTGTATATGCATGAAGAGAGAAATCATGATCTCTAGGATACCACAAACCATACTCAACTATCCCTTTTAGATATCTAAAAATCTTCTTGATTGCCATGACATGAGATTCTCTAGGATCAGCTTGGAATCTAGCAACAAGACCAACAACATTCATAATGTTAGGTCTAGTTTGAGTGAGATACAATAATCCTCCAATCATTGACCTGTACTTTTTTTGATCAACCTTAGGAGAGTCATCATCTTTGCTTAATTTACATCTAGTTGCCATGGGAGTACTCATTGGTTTTGAGTCCTCCATCCCAAATTTCTTCAACAATTCTTTCACATATTTGGTTAGTGAAATGAAGATTCATTTCGTTATTTGAATGATTCCCAGACCCAAAAAGAAATTTATTTCCCCAAACATGGACATCTCAAATTCACTTTTCATTTGATTTGCAAAAGTTTTACACATACTATCTCTTCCTCCAAAAATGATATCATCAACAAACACTTCAACAATCAAGATGATCAATTTTGAAGTACAAGTTACTGTTAGCAGTACCTTTGTTGAAGCCAAACTTCAAAAGATGCTTATCCAGTCTTTCATACTAGGCTCTTAGGGCTTGTTTAAGTCCATATAGTGCTTTCTTCAACTTGTAGACCATATCACTGTGATCAAACAATTGAAATCCATCTGGTTGTTTAATGTAAACTTCTTCTTCCAAGTCACCATTCAGGAAGGTAGACTTGACATCCATAGGATATACTTTGAAATCCTTGAAGGTAGCAAAGGCAAGAAATAATCTGACTGCTTCAATTCTTGCCACCAGAGCAAAAGTTTCTTCAAAATCAACTCCTACTTGGGAGTAACCCTTGCAGACCAATCTGGCTTTGTTTCTGACTACTTCACTATCTTCATTTAGTTTATTCCGGAAGACCCATTTGGTTCTAATCAGATTCTTGTTTTTAGGTCTGGGAACAAGATCCCAAGTGTGATTTTTCTCAATTTGCATCAGTTCTTCCTCCATTACTTTAGTCCAGTTTTCATCATTGCATGCTTCATTCACTATCTTAGGTTCAATCTTTGAAATCAGACAATACTCTTTTGAATCTTGAGCAATCCTTCTTCTTGTTTGAACACCTTTGCTTTTATCACCTATGATCTGGTCTTCAGAGTGATTCAGTTTTACATACCTAGGAATTTTGGGACTTTCTTAGACTTCTATTTCTTGCACAGGTTCATTCAGACTTATATCTTCTTCCTAATTCACCGGATCAGTTTGAATCTTAATTTTAGAAGGGGCTTGGACTCCTTGGATCAAAACATCATTATGATCATCTTCATCATATTCATAAAACCTTGAGGGTTTATCAATACCTTCATCAACCTTCACATTTGTACTTTCTATAATCTTTCTCAATCTCTTGTTATAACACCGGTATGCTTTTCTTTGAGTAGAATAACCCAAGAATATTCCTTCATCACTTCTAGCATCAAATTTGCCTAGATCTTCATCTCTTTTAATGTAACATTTGCTACCAAAGACTCTAAAATACTTCACAGTGGGAGTGATGCCAAACCAGAGTTCATAAGGAGTCTTACCAGTATTGCTTTTGATTTGTATTCAATTAAGAGAGTAGACTGCAGTGCTTACAACTTCTCTCCAGTAGATCTAAGGAACATTTTCTTCCATCATCATGGTTCTAGATGCCTCCTGGATGGTCCAGTTCTTCGTCTCCACTACTCCATTCTGCTGTGGTGTCCTTGGAACAGATAACTATCTTTTTATCCCAGGTTTCTCATAGAATTCTATGAACTCACCGAATGTGAATTCTCCACCTCTGTTAGACCTTAGACATTTTATGTTCAATCCGGATTCATTTTCTACCATAGACTTGAATATTTTGAATTTCTCAAGGGACTCAGATTTCTCTTTCAGAAAGGTTACCCACATCATCCGGGAGTGATCATCAATTAATAACATGAAGTATCTATCACCTTGCACACTCCTGATTCATGTTGGACCACATAGACCAGTATGAACTAAGTCCAATAATCCAGTAGAAGACTGTTCCTTACTTTTGAATGAGACTCTGCTTTGTTTACCCAACTGACATTCTTTGCACAAACTATTAGTAGGTTTCACAAGTCTTGGAAGATCTCTTACAGCCTGAGTGTTGCTTATTTTGATGATATTATCAAAATTCACATGAAACATTCTCCTATACCATAACCAACTCTAATCAATTTGAACAAATAAACAATTTTTTCTAGTACCAACCAAGTGGAAGATATTACCTTTTATTTGAGTACTGGATGCAATCTCTGTTTCGGAGCTTTCAAAGATCTTGCATTTTCTATTTTTGAATCAGAGATCATAGTCTTTGTCCACCAACTGTCTAACACTAAGAAGATTGTGCTTTAGACCTTCAACATATAGTACATTACTGGTTTTGTTCTTTCCATCAAAAGAAATAGTTCCTCTACCTCTGATTCTGCCAGCAGAATTATCACCAAATTTACCACTCCTTCATACCTTTCCAAATATATGAACTTATTTTTGTCACCTGTCATATGGTGGGAGAATCCACTGGCAATGACCCAATCATCCTTTTCTTCAACTTGGGCAGCCAGAGCTCTTTCTACAATTTTATGATTGATAGATTCAGAGGGCATAGGATCTTCTTCCTTGATGGCAATAAACACCTAGTCACTTCTGGATTTGTTTGCTATCTTTGATTCATTATCTGTTACTCCTTCATCATCATCATCTTCATGAACATAGTAACATTTCTTTTGGAACCTTGATCTGTTAGGATTTGGCCTTGAAAATCTTTCTGGACACCTTGAGGCAAAATGACCAATCTTATTGCAGTTAAAACATTTAAAAGGCAATTTCCCTTCATACTTACCAGATCCTCTTGGCAGTCTTTTTGCAATAAGGGCTTCAAGTTGAGCAGTTTCTACTTCATCTTCTTCCAGATCTTGACTTGTGTTTTCATACCAGGATAGTTTCTTTGAAGAGTTCTCTCCTAGATCAAACATTTGTTTACCTTTTACAGAGGCACTAGCTTTGAATGTAGATTCAATCTTGGGGGGGCATCTCCAAACTCAGACAATTCAAATGTAGCTAATTTACCAACTAATTGATCTCTTGTGATATTTGAAAAGGATCTGAATTCTTCAATGGCAACAACCTTGTATTTGTAAGAAGTAGGTAGAGATATGAGAACTTTGGCTATAATCTCATTTTCATCCAAGATTCCACCAGCACATCTAATGCCACAAATAAGCTCATTTACTCTGGGCATAAATGTAGTGATATTTTCATCTTCTCTCATCTTCAGGTTTTCAAATTTTCCTTTCAGACTCTGTAGTTTGGCACATTTGACATACTTGCCTCCTTCATGTAGAAGTTCCAGTTTTTCCCAAATCTCAAATGTAGTTGTTAGATATACAACATTTGTCAGCTCTGAGTCGGATAAGGCACTTAGTAGAGCTTCTTTAGCCCGAAGATTATTTTCAGCATCTCTGATTTCATCTATAGTTCTTGGACCATTCTATGGAGGAACATACTTCTTTGAGGTTATGATCCATTACTGCATTCCCATACATTGCAAGTGACATTACATGCGGCTTTTCTAAAGAGTGTAATTGGTTCCATCAAACCTCAAACTATCCTTCTTGTAGGATGACATCCTAGATCTCCTTAAGCCGCTAAGCTCTTTTTAGAGGAACCTAGCTCTAATACCAATTGTTAGATTCAGGATAGATAACTGAGAGGGGGGTGAATTAGTTGTCTAAAACTTTCTTCTAATTAATCACTTAAATTCTCTTTGTATTTCAACAATATAATAATAAATTAATCATGGAAACATAATGCATTAAATCAGGAGCCCAAACATATTAACACATAAGTCACCAAGATTTTAACATGGAAAACCTAGTTAAGGGAAAAACCACGGGGTGACTAACCCAAGATTGTATTCTCTATTAAAAGAATAAGAAGAACTAAATGGCACATGCCAATTAGGGCTCACTATCCAAACACACTACTCACAAGAGGCCCATTGCCTACAGGAGACACACTATCTACAAAATAATAGATATTACATACTTGAACTAAAGAATAGTATCTTCACCATGCTTAAGTTAGTTCCATTTAAGCCCAATAGTTCTACTCTACCTTTCGCTCTACTCCTCTCTACCACATACTCATCTCCACAAGATACACTTTGAAATGACTTCACAGTATCTTATTTATACAAGACATTTGACTTTGGAATAATCATCCAAGTCAGCATACATTATAGAGCAAATACATAAATACAACATTACTAATTACAAAAAGACTTCATGTAGATCAACACGCTGTCGGCCACATAGATCTGAGACTTCAATCTTCCTTTAGGAACGTGCCAATCTTCACAGAACATCTTCAAGATCATCCGTAGGATGTGTAACGCATCTGGTCGGCCAAACTTAGGAAGAACACTATCATCCAGAAGTAATTCTTCAATTACGAGCTCAAACTTCAATGCAGATCACTAACATGAACTGGACACAATCCAAAGACCTCTACAAGCTTGCCTGAATCAACAAGAACATCCACACTACTTCTACTTACTAAAATCTTTCTCTCCTTCATCCGGAAGCTCAAGAACACAGTCTGTCATCACTGTTGTATTGGAATAGATGCTTGTAGACCTCTAGACCATGAACCAATTGAGTTGTTAATTCATATTGACATCCTAAACACTCCACTAAATCTGTAGAACAAGATATTTCATTTCCGGATCTCACCGGACCTATCTGTGTCACTCTGTCACCTCTGAACATCTGTCAGAACCTATTTTTCTCAAGTGGCTATAACTTCTTTAGATCTTCATGCGGACCTCTCAGTTCTTTATTGGATCATCTTAAGACACATATCAACAAACACTTTGATGCACATCCTCTGTTTTGCATCTTAGCTGGGATCTTCACCTCACTGTCTTCATTATTCTTCTCTGTTCTTGATAGGACTAATTTTCTCAATATCCTTAGTATACAACTCATCCAATCCTTATCATCAATGCAACATGAGTATATTGACATCAATGACAACACCGGTTAGGCCCATACTTGCAATACTTTCTCTAACTCAACTTATAGAAATATCAAAAGCAACATACAAATGCAAGAAGTCACACATCCACCCAAGTTCATTCATGAAGCCATCAATAATGATCATTCATTTAATTTGAAAGACAAGTATAAACAAACAAAATAATAGTCTTATTCCATAATCCAATCATCACAAGTTTCCTCATATTGTAATCAAGAGAATGAATAGGCTTACATGAGTATTTTGAATAGTTCCAAAAATTCCAAATTCAATACTAGGATCTTCAAGCATATTGCTAAATACTTAGTCCACATTGTCCATACATCAAGTAAACACATTACCTTACCTCTCTAATTTTATTGCACATGCATCAAGTGATTGGTAAGGCTTTTTCAAACATTGGTGATCAGTGATCTAAATCCACTAATTATTATCCACTAGCAAAAAAGAGGGGTAATTTGGAAGTACTCTAAGTTTTAACTATCTCATATCTATCACCTAAGATTATACACAACATATATTGGGAAGATCAAGTTTCCTCAACTTTTCAAACTAGCAATTAAGTTCCCCCAATCACTACTTAGTCAACGATTACAACCATTATAAACTTTCTAAATTTAAATCTCACCTCATTAATTTATCTATAAAATTAGCATTCTCTATTTATAAGAGATTTTAATGATAAGAAATATGCCTTTATAACTTAAAGATAAGATTTAAAGATAACTTATATTTATATACTTCCTAAATTAGTTTCCATACTTTTATAAGAATGCAAAGCATATTAAAAAGCTTCCAAGTATTTACTGCACCTCTATGAGGCAGGCAAAATTATTGAATAATCCATGTTTTAAGAATACAAAGGGACATTTATTATAATCTATGGCTCAAACAAACCTTTGAAAAAAAATGAGATCGTTATGATATCAAATATACAAAGGAAAACGACTTAACAATGTTTAATGTCTCTAGTATAGAAAACTTATCATAAAACTACGACTATCAAAGAAAATAAGGCAAATCTAACTCTATAAACAACACCTATTCTTTCATGGTTGATGCCTCTGTATGACATATTAAAATCAATAATAAATACATAGAAACTTCATATAACTCAGAGAATTTAATGCCTCTATAAGGCAAGGAAATTGACTAGATGTTATACATAAG
Source organism: Cunninghamia lanceolata (assembly GCA_027924645.1). Lineage (NCBI taxonomy): Eukaryota > Viridiplantae > Streptophyta > Pinopsida > Cupressales > Cupressaceae > Cunninghamia > Cunninghamia lanceolata. Next base: position 2,856,987 of record BSBN01000609.1, read on the forward strand.
TTAACGCCACTATGGCAATGAAAACATATATGTAGTCTTCTTAGATTTAGCTGCTCCATCTTCCATATTGGTTGACATATTTTTAGATGCACAAATTTTGTTACCAACAGCATTACAAACTGACTCCAAACTTTCACTTTAATCACCATTACAAATAGGTTCATTTTCAATCACCTTCAAATTTTCATTCTTATCGCCATTAATTTTATTTGCCCCAAGTTCTATGGCATCAACCTGCTCACCATCATCTAACTAATCCCCAAAACTATCACTTTCAAACATACTAAGAAAATTATTAATAACAGAATCAACATCTAATTGATCCAAAGACCTTTGCTTGGCAGTCCACAATGACGAATCTGAAGTAGGATGAATAACTCCCACTTCAGCATGACTCTCTATGACATACAGGGTGCCTAATTTGCTACCCCTTGCAATTACCAAGTCCCTCTTTTTAACTTTGCATCTATTTGATTCAAAACTAATCTCACAACCTTGAGAACCCAATTGTCTAGCTGAGATTACATTTTGTTTGAGCTGGCGAACATATCTAACATCACGTAACAACCACTTGGATATCCATTTTTCAGTTTTAATGAAATATCCCCTTTACCAACAACATCACAAGATTCATTGTTACTAAGAAAAACCTTACCAAAGTCACCAATTTGTAGATTTTTGAAATACTCCTTGCATGGAGTGACATGAAACGATGAGCTTGAATCAAGCACCTAACCAATAGTTGGAATTTCTTCTTTGGTTAAAATAAGAACACCTGCATCTTCTTGGTATGTTGTGTTAGCTTTGTTATTGCTCACCTTTTCTTGTGCCTTTTTGTAGTTCCAACAGTTCTTTTTTGTGTGACCTTGCTTGCCACAAAACCAACATTCTCCATTTCTGATCCTGGACTTCAATCTTCCTCTATTGTTATTTCTGCCTTTTTCTTGACCCCTTCCTCTATTGCCTATACTTACAGCAGTCAAGGCATCGCCTAATGAGGGTTCTTGATTTTTTCTCCTCATGTCTTCACTGAGAAGAGTTACTGCAACATCATCAAATTTTAGTTTACTCTTAGCAGCCACCGAAGTGCTAACTACCATCACAACCCCTTCCTAGCTATTAGGTAAAGAACATAACAAAAGAATAGCTTTGATTTCATCATCTAGATTGATACCCACAAAAATTAATTGAGTGACCAAGGTATTGAAGTCTTTGAGATGATTTGACATGATCCCACCTTCTCTCATTTTTAAATTATATAACTTCTTCATGATTCAAATACCTTGTTTGATGCTGATGGCATCTCGTACATGTCAGAGAGTTTATTCCAAAGCTCTTTCTATGTCTTCTCAGCTGAAACATTGAAGAGGACATTGCTTGACAATAAAAGAAAAATTGTGGCCCTTGCTTTCTTATCCAATTTCTCCCAGTCTTTGTTAGACATCAAATCTTTTCTTTTGGTTTTCCCTTCCAGTGTGAGTGAGAGATCTTTCTTAATCATCAACGATTCCATCTAAACCTTCCACAATTCAAAGTTCTACCCCACAAACTTCTCTATCTTCCATTTGTCTACTTCATCCATGCTTATAGAAATCTTCATTGATTTCCAACCAGCTTCATCACCGAGCTTCTTCGCTGAGCTTCTACACCAAAGCTCGAAGCTCTGATACCAATTATTGAGTGAAGAAAGAACAATACAGACCAAACGAAAAAAAAAAATCAAATGCATAAGCAAAGCACAGAATAGATGCATAAGACAAAGACAAGTTTTTAATGTGGTTCACCAATTGGCTATGTCCACTTTAAAACAAGGGATAATTCTCTATATTAATTTTTAGAAAATAAAACTCTCATACTTGCTATCTATAGCTCTGCAATACAATATATCTTCTTCTTCCTACAACCAAGAATACACTTCACACACAATGACTAACAATAGCCAAAATACAATAACCTCTAAAGGAAACTAATTATAGCCTCATCGTGGGAGCAGAACATGCAATGGTTGATACACTAATAACAAAGTAGTGGGAGACGTTACAATATATAAGGATTGGACTGCATTTATGACAATGTTACACCAACAATACATGACCTATATATGAGACTTGGAGTCTTATGGAGGTTGATATGATATCCATTCAATTATACTTCTATGACCAACATGCTACTACTATAATGATGAAGATTCAATATTTAAACTTCTAGCTACAAGTCGATGCTCAATAGAATGAAATCTAATCCATATTATAAGGACAATGCATAAATCTATAGCTAGCATTCAAATATGTCATAGATGCATTATAAAACATACATATGTTTAGCAAAAATGTATTATAAGCTCACGACCAAAATAATGAAATGCTATTCCAACATCCTATTATAATGCAATAACAATTAATGGAATGCACAAAATAATACCAATGTCTATGAAAAGACAACTATAGCAAATTTTCCCTTTATAGTTTATCTTTTGATCATTTGATGCTAGATTAATGAGAAGACATAACATTTATAACCAATCTAAGCTCAATGGGTTCTTCTCTATATCCAGAGGCATTCATTTTATAACTATCAAACCATGGAGCAGCTTCAGATGATCACAACACACTTATCCTATCACAATACCTATGGAACAAGTTCTATTTCCATGTATTACATATCAAAATAGATGAATAAATCACATATTTACTCACAATAACATGCAAAGAGTTTTACAGAGGTTTAATCAAATTGAGTTGAGGAAAGATTACAAAAATAATAGATAATCTCAACATGTGAGCAAGACATCAACAATTACAAGCAAGGGATAAATCAATGGATTTACAAAACATAGAGAAGTGACAAACAAATACATTTTTCTACCTTTAGTAGAGAGAATACAATTCAATCCAAATAAAAAATGCAAGCTCAAGCATTTCTGGTTAATATACTTAGTAACACACCTGGTGAGATCTACACAGAAAGAATTATTTCTTCATAGTCCCATTTCGCATTTCCTTCAAATCATTAATTCTAAGAAAATTCTTCTACAAATGTTGTAGTGTCCTATCTCCTTCTTGCCATGGCCACAACGACAAGGCACATACTTGAGACTACTAATTCTTTAGTGAATTCCTCCCTGTTGCACTAAAATGGATAACTTGAACATGGGTATGGAAAACTAACAATGCATTTCAAATGGGGTATTCTTGTTAGATGTAAATACCCAGACAACCATGCATGTGAATATGGAAGCATAGATGAAGCACATAAGCTGTTATCCCCAAAATGCATCACCTGATGTGGTCTCCTTCCTCCCCCCCAATATTTGAAATAATCTTTCCTATTTAAAGATTATACATAGCATCTTTTTGAAAACACACACTCAGAAAGAAAAGTAAATGCATTCAATTTTCCAATTAGAAATAAAATGGTAAAAAGTATCTTATTCATATAACTTCACCTCACTTAGAAAAAAATAGTAAAAGCATTTAAATGCCACTAACTCACTTTTCTATTCCACCTCCTATTTTCTAAGAATAGACAAAGATATGATAATCGAAACAAATTAATTCTTGATGATGGTTTCTGGCCAATATAGATAGAGTCAAATATTGTGGATAAATAAAAATATTTTCCAAAAGATATTTAAAATTCTAAGAAAAATAATTAATTCAAACTTAGGCAAGTACTTTTTGTTATGACTAAATATTGACTTATTCTATCTGTTATCAACAAAGTATGCACCCAAGTGCTAAGCTATCAACTTAGCTACCTGTTGACACATGTGAACACTCCTAGGCCTATGGGTTGCCTTAAACTTGGAGTGAACCTCTAGAGAAGGCTGGTTCCTCTTGATTGATCACCTAGATCTTGACCACTCTTACTTTTTTTCAAGGAAAAGAGTAAGAAGATGACTGGAAATAACTTAAAATGCCTAAAAATGATTAACTACAACTAACTAGGTGATGCACCAAATTATTTTCTTAGAGCTATAACTTGTTGTCCTAGACTTATAATGGCTCAAACAGATCTTTTTGCTACACAATCTATGTTTTTTAATATCTTACCCATCATTATTTCATAAAAAGGGCAACTATTGATGTTGTTCTAGAAGGAAAATGAGGTATTTCACAACTAAAACAACCTTACATGTTTGCCACAATCTACAACCTACATGATTATGTTTGAATCTATTTACAAATGTTGGTCTTGATCATGTTTAACGAACCAATAGAACATATATAATCAGCCATATAAAAGGTAGAAATAAAACTAAATTTGATGCCAAAGAAGTGTTACACAAGCTTGGATCTAAAATGAGTTGTCTTCATTGCTTGAAAAAGTGTTACATTTGAGAAATCAGTCATATGCTTGACTAGTTTTTGAGTTGCAATTCTTGTTTTCAATTTGAAAAGAGCTTGAGATAGCTACAAATCACTCAAAATTACAAGAACTAGTTTGAAACTAAGTTCAACTATTCCTACATCCCTTCAACACATGAGAGAGAATCTAGGAGAGAAATTAAGAAAAGAAGAATGAATTAGAAGACCTAGTCCAATGAATAATCTTCATGTTTTTACTTGGTGTCCAAGTTGATTTTGGTCTTCAACTACTATTGGGTCGTATGTAACTAATTTTAGGCCAAAAGACCCCTTCAAACTACTCCAACTTACTTCATTGATGAAGAAAAACCACCTTCTTTGACTTGTTCATATATAAGGCCTTCAAAACTGCCCCTAGATGCCTGGAAATAGTTGGAAAAGGTTTCCAACTGTTCCTATCTTTCCTCCACCTCATGGACAACACATCAACTACCTCCTAGATGCTCTCCACTTTCCCACAAGAAGCTCAAACTTCCACCAAACTACCTTGACTACCTTGACTTCCTCTTTGAAAAGCTTAACTTGCTGACCTTGTCATCCTTGCAAGAGATTTTAAAATTCTTAGTCATGCAAAACCAAAAAGCATACTTTTGAGGGTCCAAAACTACCCCAAACTATATGTTTTTGGCTCTAACTTTCACCCAACTCCTAGTTATACCCATGCATCCTCCATTTTGCATTAAATACTATTATTGCAGATTATAAATTGCTCCTTCATGACCTAAAAACACTTGGCACTTCATGTACTACCATTATAGGATCTTCTTGAGTTTCTTGACTTTTATACATTTTCCCTAAATCCGACAAAAACTCCTAAAGGTTCAGCAAGCCTCTAGATATCAACCTTTATAATCATTGATGTGTCTCTGAGTTTCAATCTACTCTTTGTTCTAGCTTTATGTAGGCTATGATTGCTATTCATAGTTGTGACTATTCTCTCTTGTTTCTTTTTTTTGTTCCTCATGTCTTCTTTTCACGGTCCTCCTCAATGCATCTCTGTATGCGTAGATATGTGAACCTCTGTTGTCACTATGATTGGTAAATGTAAGCTTGCATGGTTGTTCCTTTTGTTGAGGACTACTCCTTTACCTTTAACTCAGTGACCTTTGTGACATTGCTGCCACTGTCATGCTTTTGAAAACTTTGTCATATGCTTCCTTCAACATTGTTATGGTACTCTATAGCAGACTCTGTCTTCTTTTATCCTATCATTGTCTCTTGATAGAACTTTTAGAGATCTCCCATTTTCTCCACGTAAAGGTCTTCATAGTTTGGACCATCATCTATCCATTATGCTTTTAGATATATGGTAGACTTGTTAGAAATATCTTAGACCATTGAAAACATGTTGTCCTCTATACCTGATATAACTGTCATCTTTCTTCTTATTGTGACTGTGATAGGTAAAAAATTAGGTTAATAAGATCAAGCATAGCCATGAAAACCTAACCCTACCATCATCAAAGAATCTAATCCAAATGAAATCAAAAGCATGTAATTCAAGAACAATATCACCTAGATTGTATGATTCCTTGTTTATGATGTGGATTGCTTCTTCAACAATGAATAATTATGAAGATAAAAGCTGCCATGATAGATGGATGATAATGCTAGATGGACGCTAAAGTACTGAATATGCTTAGTATGATAATGCAGACGCTCTATGAATGTTGGATCCCTGTAGTATGGAATGAGAGGGTGTTTATATAGAACTCAACCAAAATCAATCAATAATGGAGATTCAGTGGCTATGTGAATGACTAAGATTGAATGATAGACATAGATGAATGTGTAGATGACAAGTGGAGAGAAGATAAGGCTTATGTGTGACCATGTACATAAAAAGTACTACATGTGAAAGATATTAAATAAAAGATGTAATGCCACTTATCTTTTTTTTAAATGAAAGAGACACACATGTCAGCTCATGAGATAAATGATAAGAGGAATTAATTAAATAAATAAAATTTATTTAATTAATTGGGAAATGGGCTTATGAAAGGAATTTTTAATTAAATAAATAAAATTTATTTAATTAAAAATAGAATAATGAAGATAATTAAATAATATCACCTAGATTGTATGATTCCTTGTTTATGATGTGCATTCTTTCTTCAACAATGAATAATTATGAAGATAAAAGCTGCCATGATGGACGGATGATAATGCTAGATGGATGCTAAAATACTCAATATGCTTAGGATGATAATGTAGATGCTCTATGAATGCTGGATCCCTATAGTATGGAATGAGAGGGTGTTTATATAGAACTCAACCAAAATCAATCAATGGTGGAGATTCGGTGGCTATGTGAATGGCTAAGATTGAATGATAGACATAGATGAATGTGTAGATGACAAGTGGAGAGAAGATAAGGCTTATGTGTGACCGTGTACATAAAAAGTACTACATGTGAAAGATATTAAATAAAAGATATAGTACCACTTATCTTTTTTTTAAATGAAAGAGACACACATGACGACTCATGAGATAAATGATAAGAGGAATTAATTAAATAAATAAAATTTATTTAATTAAAGATAGAAGAATGAAGATAATTAAATAATTAAAGATTGTTTAATTATAGCTTATAGGAAATAGAAGAAATAGCTAATGAATTAATTAAATAAATATAAATTTATTTAATTAATAGAAGAAATAGATGTGTTAGGGATATTGCTCAAGTGTGTTAGACAAATGCAGATAATGGATGATGCAATATTTGAAAGCTAATGATAATGAGTCAATTTTGGGTGTCTACATTTTGCCCCTCTTTGATACAATGCTTGTTAGAGCATTGTGTTAAAGAAGATACGATATTTGATTGAGAAACAAAGTTTTGCTCAGTGTAACTGGCAGAGGATGGCCCCTCGAGAGGTAAGCCATGCTAACCAGGAAGGGCTGGGTTGGCTCGTGATAAAAGGAAAAGCTAGGAAACAGGGTTGACACGAAGAAAATAGGGGGTTGGATGGGAGAAAATTGGGATGATGCAGAAGAAAATAGGCTTTTGCATAGAAGAATTAGGGTTTGGATAGGGGCTATAAGTAGATCCTTTAAGGAAAATAGGCTCATTTATGCTCAGTTGTGTTCAGAAAGCTATAGAGATCCAGAGCTCCTTAGAGTTGTGGTGCGACGAGAGTTGGAGAGCTATCAGGATGGTGATTCCACGCAGAGATCATCCTGCTAAACAAGTTAGGACACATGGACGACCAAAGGGAGCAAGCGTACTGGAATGTATCAAAACTTTTGCTAAAAGTGTGATTGTCATAGGCTAAAAGCGTCATAAATGCACACACGTCACCATAAGCGACTAGGTTTTAGGATAGGCAGTTCAGGTCACTTAGGAAGAAAAATAAGCCACTTAAGGTAGTTGAGGTTACTTATAGGCATGGCTTGGTCACATATGGGATAACAGGTCGCTTCCAGTCGGCGGAGACAAATATATGCAAAATGCGCATATAGATAAAATGAAGTTGCTTATGGGCTAAAAGTAGGCGCAGATATAGATTTAGCTCGCTTGTAAAGAAAATATGCTCGCTTATAGGATAGAAATTGCTTAGAGGCAAAAGGCATACACATATAGAAATATAGCTCGCACTTGGTCAATAAGCAGTCGCATAGGAAAATTAGGTCGCATACGGGCAAGAAATAAGCGCATGTAGGAAAATAGGTCGCATGCGGGCAACAGATAAGCGCATATAGAAAAATGAGTTGCTTACAGTAGATAGAAGTAGGTATAGCAAGAAATGGTCTAGTTTTATAGTAGTTGTATGTAGCGCAAGGGACTAACATGATGAGTGAAATGATGTAGGATATACTACCGCCTTTGTTATCACGATAGCCACATCCTAGGGATTTGCAGTTGGTGAGATTGTTGGATGCAGAGGAGCAGCTAGTGTTAGAGATCCTTGAATTAGAGCATGTGTCTAGATTGGAGCTGATGTAGGCACATCAAGGATTGATGATGGCGATGGTGGAGCGATGGATGAGCGAGCAAAGTTCTTTCTTGTTGCCGATAGGAGAAGCTATGATCACACTAGAGGATGTGTTCTAAATTCTATGTATTCCTATTGATGGGGACTGAGTAGATTATGATCTTGATATGGGTCCAGATGTATTCAGAAGATTGTTTGGGACACCAGACATTGGAGCAGAGGGCTCAGAGATTCCTATGGCAAGGATGGAGGAGTTATGTGACAGACTGCAGCGAGTGGTAGTAGCGATTATCAGATGGCTAGTTGGAGAGACGAGCGAGAGGGTTTCTAGTAGGATGGGGGATAGTGATGGAGGGGATGTTCTCCTATGGGATGAGATATGCATGGTTGGAGTGTGTGCTTGGACAGCTCTATCATTTCCTGGATGATTGCGCATATATGTTCGGGGCTAGTATGTCTGCAGAAGTTACAATTTTGCATGTATGGGCATATGAGCATATTCTAGTGATGAGACCAAAGGGATGGGTGGTTAGAGCAGTAGGAGAGCCTTATTCTAGGATGTATAGAGGAGCTTTGACATATAGACAGTGTAGAGGACTAGTGTATTAGCGGAGGATGTTAGATGAGGTAGATAGATTTATATGGAGGCCATGGCTAGGATGTGAGAGATGGGATGAGGAGGATACTGAGCTTGTCTATTCTAGGCAGGTGAGATATATTTTTTGATGTGGGATATGTTGGCAAGAGACACTATATGGATTCATGGTTGTTGTCATTGATGGCAACAAAGGTCATCCCACATATCCGCAAGTCATGGTGTGTCCCTACCGGAAGTCAGAATAAAGATTGTTGTGGTCCGGTGAACAAGAACAGAGCATGTGGCAAGGTCCGACAGATTGGTCTGGATCTCTCAGAGGAAGTATCTTGGTGCAGTGCGGATTTGGGGAAGTCAAGAGGACTACCTTGAGTGGTATATTCCAAGGATTTAGCCTCCAGTGATGGACAAGGAAAAAGATATGAATAGTTGAGTACCAGATTCCTGAGAGACAGTGAAAACAGAGGAAGAACTGACTGACATAGTATCAGACTACTTTCTGGATGTGTTACTATTGATGATAAAGGTTGTGAAGGCATGAATCATGTTTGGCCGACATGATTAATGATATCTACAAGTATATGCTTGATCCGCATTGCTTGGTGAGCAAGGATTCAGCCGACAGAACAGAGTTTGTAAGAAACTAGACTGTTCCGGATGCCGACTAGAAAGATGATGAAATTACTTGTGCGGATATATATAGGGGATGGATTTAGTTGTGAAGTGGGTGAGTGTGTTAAGATATATGCGAATAAGTGCAGAACAGAGCAGAAGTAGCAAGAAAGATCCGGTATGTGAAAGGATAGCAGAATAAAGAACAGAGGAAAGATGAAGTGCAGCAGATCAGTGTACTGAGCCTAACCGGAACTGAACTCCAGCATATGCAGATGCTTCCAATCAGTTCAAGACTGTGATTCTTATCACTTTGTAGACAGTGTCTTCTTGTAGGCAGTGGACTTCTTGTGAGCAGTGTGCTCGGGCAGTGAGCCCTAATTGGCAAGTGCCATTTTGTAATTTCCTATTCTTCTAACAGAGAATAATTTTTGGGTTAATCACCCCGTGGTTTTCTCCCTTAACAGGGTTTCCACGTCAAAAATACTATGTCATGTGTTTCTTATTTCATGGTAATGTTTTTGTGTTTGATTCAATGCTGCATTAATTAATAAGAAAGTTCAAAAGGGGAAATAATTAGGATAACTGATTCACCCCCCCCTCTCAGTTATCAACAATTGGTATTAGAGCCAAGTTCCTCCTAATAGAGCCTAACAGCTTGAGGAAGATCTGGGAGTTCAAATGGATGCATATGGTTTAAGGGAGCAACTCAAGACTACCCTTGAGGATCTTGAACAGTCAAATTCTGAAGTCAATGAATTAAAGGAAAGACTCAAACAGGCTGATGAATTCATGAGAGAATTAAAAGACAAATTAAGTCTCTCTATGAAAAAGAGAAAGGAGCTGCTCCAACAATTGGCAAGACAAAGTGATGAAAGCAATACAAATGAAGAATTGACTGAGCAAACCAAGTTATGTGAAAAGTTATCAAAAGAAGTCATTATGTTAAGACATGAAATGGAATCAGGAACTATAAAGTTTACTCAAGAGATTGAAGAAAAAAGAAAGGCTGAAGACAATCTAAGACAATCTCTTAAACAAAAATCAGAAGAATGCCACCAGATGGACAGGATTATCAGACATCTTGAATCTGATCTTGAAGATGCCAAAGATAATGAAGAAAAACTTGAGGATCAAATTGCCTCTCTCAAAAGAGACCTTCAAACAGCAAATGAATACAAAGAGAAATTCAAGATAAGTTCTGCTCAACTTGAAGTTCTTCTTGGAAGTCAAAAGAGGACAGATGACAAGTATGGTTTGGGATATGAGAAAGGAGAAAGCTCCGGATCCGGTCAAAAGAATTTTGGATCAGAAAATCCAAGGAGCAGGCCTAGAAGACCTCCGGTAAGACAGCCCAATGCTCAAAGATATCCATCTTTCAATGGATACTGCCACAGCTGCAACCACTTTGGTCACAAAGCTAATCAGTGCAGAAAGAAAATGAATCAGATTAATTCATCCTTCTCCGGACAGTGCTTCAACTGCAAAAAGGTATGGACACAAATCCCATGAATGCAGAAATATGCAAGTAAACAAATCATTCAAAGGTAGATGCTTTACATGCAATAGAGTAGGTCATATGGCTAATCAATGCAGATCAAGAGGATATCAGTCAAATATGCAAAGAAATGTTATTTGCCAAATCTGTAATAGGTCCAGTCATAATGCTAAAGTCTGCAGAAGCAAGAATCAGGACAAAAGAGGTCCGGTGTATAATCAGAATCAAGACAAGGGTAAACAAAAGATGAATGCGGATGAAGTTAGGAATCAGATGAGCAAGATTTGGGTGAAGAAAAGTTCAGAGAATGTAGAGGTTGGATTCGCACCAGACTCTGGTGCTGATATTTCTTCCAGAAATTAAAAAGTGAGCTCTGGCTCAGGGGGAGACTCAAAGAAAATCCTGTTCCCCCAGCCAATCAAGTGGTGCCAGATGTGGCACAAGATGCGGAGTAAAGGGTTCAAAGATATGAGTCTTGAGATGATCTAGATAAGATTTCAGAGGTCCGCATGGAGTTATGAAGAAGCTGTGATCGATCAAGTAAGACCTGTTCCGGGAGATGCTCCGGTATGACAGAGGATTACAAAAAGGTCCGGAGAGATCCAGAAGTACACTATCTTATTCTGCGGATTGGACAGAGTGTTTGGGATGTTCTTGTAATGTGTCATCTCGATTTATTCATGATTGAAAGATCCGCATGATGTTCATAGATTAGGACTGATCCGGGATACTCCAAGCTATCCGGACAAGACAAACTAGAATAATATAGGTGAAGCATTTATTGCAAATAGATATTAGGGTTTGCGGAGCAATATAAGGGATTTCTCAAAAATCATTTGCTCATTCTGCACTCAAGAAGAAGCGAAAAGTGGAGCTCTGCAACAAGATTCTTCAAGCACACCAAAGATCTCCTGCCAAAGTCATTGCATAAAGAAATCAATCCAACCACTCCGTGCTAACCGAAGGCGCATAAGGTATTCTCCGTTTTCATTATCTCACTGCAAATCTTTGAAGAATGGCTACTCCAAATATAGTTAAGATCTCTGATAGACCTCGCCCCACATTCAAGAAACATCCTTACAAATCATTGGAGGTAGATCCACTAGGAGCCTTCTCTAGTGTTCCTCATGGTGTATTGCATACGGAAGATATTAGGGTTTACATCCATGTGAATCTTGAAGACTTTGGAGAGTCAAAACTGATGGATATCTATCACAAACAATTGATAGATGACTCCTTTGAGATCAAACCTCAGTACAAAGCCATCCGGGACAAACACTTTGCACAGTGCATTCATTTCCCCTATTTTGAAGAAGATGAATGGGTCCGGTATGTACTAAGCAGAGTACATGACAACTTCCTATGGTTGAACAAGCCCTTCAAGATCACCAAGGATGCAATTAGGGCTGTAACCGGTCTGCACTCATCCGGTGGATTACCTGTTCTCAAGTCTGTCAAAAATTAGATAGTTAGTGATGTAACCGGATCCAAGTTTGACAAGAGAGCTATGACAGTTGATGACATCACTGAACCGGATGTCAAATTTGCAGCTATGATAATTGGTTACAAAATCTATCACTCCAGTAGGGAAAATTTAGTACCGGGAACTGCAATCTACACAGCTTATCAAATGTTAAAGGAGAATGCAGACTATGACTTGTGTGAGCTTCTGGTGAACCAACTCTTTGAAAATCTGCAGAAGATCAAGAAGGACAAGAAAAACTCCTTCAAGTATGGCAATCTGATCCTTTGTCTCTTCTTTTACTACATGAATGAGCTTCCCAGATCCAGTGGATGGATATGGCAGAATGACAGACCGGTTGCCATCCAAATCAGAGACTATTTGCATGGACTTGGGGATGCTAAAGCAAGAAATACAGCTCTATGGGGATACTTCAAGAACTTCCAAAGCATGATGCATGCAAGAGAAAGAATACCCCAATCCCTTGTTGAAAAGTACAAAGACACAGTATGCTTCATGGTAGAAACAGATCAGTGTCTAATGGAGGCAGTAGAACCAAGAACTGTATGGATCATGCCCATGGGGTATGAAGTGGATGAACAAATAGTGGAGCTGCATGTTCAACACATGCTAAGTCAGCCCAAAGATCCAAAGGCAGAAAGGTTTGGAACCTTTGAGGAACTAAGTGTAAAGATACATGTAGAACTCAGGGAACCGGAGATAAAGAGGAAGGTAAGAAAAGAAGTTGAGCATATTGCTCAAGGCCTAGGCATCTCAAAAGAGGCACTTGATGCCAGCTGGGAAAAGAGGAGGAAGACTGAGGAAGAAGAGAAAAGTAAAGAAAGTGTTCCGGTTGAAACTCCCACCTGGACCAGATCATCAAAAAGATCTGCACCTCCCACAACCAAAAGTTCAAAACTGGAAGTCCAGGCATCCGGTAAAAGATCCAAGACAAAAGCCACAAGGGCTTATGAAAGCCAAAAGGATGAAGAGGAAACAGAGTCAGATGAGGGAGTAAAAGAAATACAGAAGCAGAAGAAGAAAGGATCCGGTAAACCCTCCACAGGCCAAAATTGGATGAAATGGCAGAGGTATCTGTTGAAAAGCCCACTCTGTCTCTAGAGAGTGTAATCAAGTCGGTCACAGTGGATGGAAACCTTCAACCAATGACTGAATTTTATGATGACTACAATGAGGCTGACCAAAAGACTTTGCAGGAAGCCACAGTCAAATATCTGAACATATACAATAAGGCTTTCATTGAGATCATATCTCTTATTCCTAAAATCCTAGAAAAGGAATTAGAAATAAGAAAGAATAATGCTCATGCAAAAGATCTTGAGATCCGGGAGCAGATAGCTATTCAGCTATATCCTCAAATTGATCCCAAGACAATGAACATAATCTTCAAAGACTGCAAAGATGAGTTCAGAAGTAAAGCCAGGATGAATCAACTCATGCTTGGTGAGACTGACAAAGTGGCCCAAGAGACAGAAGAGATCCTCCAGAAGGCCTTCAAAAGGTTCAATCTTCCTGTTGTAGAGGACTTAGGTGCAGAAACAACTGCGGATTTGGAATCATCTGTTCCGGAAGAAGTGGGCCCTGAACAGACAAACATCTCTCCTCTGGTTTCCCCTACAGTCTCCGGATCCCAAGAAGAAGAGAAACTACAGGAGAAAGAAGCAGCAGCTAAAGAAAAAGAGGTTGACAGCACCCCAACAGAGAAAACCACGACTGAAAGTGGTAAGAGTAAGGAAGGAGAAAAGATTCAAAAGGACAAAACTACAGAAGAGAAGAAACATCTGTCTCCGGCAAGAGACACTACACAAACTGTTCAAGAATTCCTGACAAAAGCCACTATAGAAATTGATGAACCGGACCTGCTAAAAGGACCATTAGATTTTGACTCTTTGTCACCGGTGCAAACAATGAAAATAGCCTCATTTGCAAATGAGAAAGTCAAAGAGAAGCTGCTGAAATCTCACATGGAAGACTGTGAGCTTATGGAGGTAGCATCTAGAGTGCTAGAAAAGATCATGCCATCCTTTCAAAAGGATCCCACAGCCTCCTCTTCCGGTAATCTCAAAACCTTAGTCAGCAGTGTTAGTACACATTTTGAATCTCTAGAAAAATCTGCTGAAGAAAAGGTCCGGAAGGAATTTTTGGATAAAAGACTTTCAGAAGTATTAGAATTAATCTCTAAAGATAGGAGAATTGTGAGTATTGGAATAAAGAGCTTAGAAAATGCTCTTAAGGATGGCGGTGACATTTACAAATTTTGTATAGCCTGGTCAAAGGCAACAGCAGCAATTGATAAGAAAATAAAAGAGGAACAGGACAAGCTACAAAGTTTATCTCAAAGTTTTGATCCTCTCTCTTCCTCCATAATAAATCAAGAATGTCAGACTATTGCAGTCTTGAATGAAATAAAGAATCTTGAGAAGGAAAGGAAGAATATCACTAACCGGATGGGAGAACTTAGAAGGATTATAATCCCTAAGTTGGAAACTATGCATGAGGCCATCAGTGATGCTCAGACCACCGCCCAAACAAATGATCCGATAGATCTCAAGTGGGCAGAAGCTTTTGCATTTTTGTTGAGTGGTCACATTTCAATTTTGGATAGAATGAAGCAAAGTTGGGCTACAGAAATGATCCAATTGCAAACATCCTTTGCAGACATTCTTCAGTATATGTGAGTATGTAAATATGCAGCTATGTATAGAAAATTTTTGAAAATTTTGATGTGCGGACCCTACCCTTTGCCATTGATGTCAAAGGGGGAGTGAGGAGCAGTGAAAAATGAGGAATCCAACTAAGGGGGAGTTCCGGAAATTGTATATAAAGATAGAGCATCAGCCAAGGGGGAGCATAGTGTAAACACTTAGTCATTTTTCACTAAGTGTTGCCATCAATGCCAAAGGGGGAGATTGTTGGCAAGAGACACTATATGGATTCATGGTTGTTGTCATTGATGGCAACAAAGGTCATCCCACATATCCGCAAGTCATGGTGTGTCCCTACCGGAAGTCAGAATAAAGATTGTTGTGGTCCGGTGAACAAGAACAGAGCATGTGGCAAGGTCCGACAGATTGGTCCGGATCTCTTAGAGGAAGTATCTTGGTGCAGTGCGGATTTGGGGAAGTCAAGAGGACTACCTTGAGTGGTATATTCCAAGGATTTAGCCTCCGGTGATGGACAAGGAAAAAGATATGAATAGTTGAGTACCGGATTCCTGAGAGACAGTGAAAACAGAGGAAGAACTGACTGACATAGTATCAGACTACTTTCCGGATGTGTTACTGTTGATGATAAAGGTTGTGAAGGCATGAATCATGTTTGGCCGACATGATTAATGATATCTACAAGTATATGCTTGATCCGCATTGCTTGGTGAGCAAGGATTCAGCCGACAGAACAGAGTTTGTAAGAAACTAGACTGTTCCGGATGCCGACTAGAAAGATGATGAAATTACTTGTGCGGATATATATAGGGGATGGATTTAGTTGTGAAGTGGGTGAGTGTGTTAAGATATATGCGAATAAGTGCAGAACAGAGCAGAAGTAGCAAGAAAGATCCGGTATGTGAAAGGATAGCAGAATAAAGAACAGAGGAAAGATGAAGTGCAGCAGATCAGTGTACTGAGCCTAACCGGAACTGAACTCCAGCATATGCAGATGCTTCCAATCAGTTCAAGACTGTGATTCTTATCACTTTGTAGACAGTGTGTCTTCTTGTAGGCAGTGGACTTCTTGTGAGCAGTGTGCTCGGGCAGTGAGCCCTAATTAGCAAGTGCCATTTTGTAATTTCCTATTCTTCTAACAGAGAATAATTTTTGGGTTAATCACCCCGTGGTTTTCTCCCTTAACAGGGTTTCCACGTCAAAAATACTGTGTCATGTGTTTCTTATTTCATGGTAATGTTTTTGTGTTTGATTCAATGCTGCATTAATTAATAAGAAAGTTCAAAAGGGGAAATAATTAGGATAACTGATTCACCCCCCCTCTCAGTTATCAACAGGATATACATTATAGAGCGCTACTTTCGTGAGAGGGTTTTGAGACAGTTCAGGTTACCAATGCAGTACCAGTTGGTGATGCCATTTTTGGGAGGACTCAATAGGAGGTGTTTGATTGGGGGCCAGAGGTAGTGGTTGACATGGTTTTGGCAGAGAGAGAGGGGCTACATCTAGTTGTATGGCAGTGGGGATAGGGTCCTACAGATCTAGGCACGCTACCAGATTATGATGCATACTAGGTGACAGTGAGATCGACGCGGCTGATGCAGGTTGGAGAGATAGGAGAGATATGGATGGAGAGACCAATCAGGAGGAGGCGACGACAGGCTCCACCAGTGTAGGTAGTTGTACTGGTAGTGCCAAAGATACAGATATAGGGACAGGTGCAGGGCCAGCCTCAGATACTTGTATAGCCTCAGGGACAGATATTAGGAGGTGACGATGTTGGGATTCAGCAGCTGTGGAGGAGGATTAGAGAGGAGAGGAGATGGAGGTAGCAGGCTCAGATGAGGTTGAGGAGAGTGGAGTTGGATAGACACTGGGTAGTGATTGGCTTACGGCATGCTAGGGCTCAGGCTCAGACATACCAGGCTCAGTTATAGGTTAGAGTGCAGGCTGGGGATGGGTAGGATGACAGTGCACTTGCTACGGTGAGCAGAGAGAGAGATGTAGCTAGGCGGAGTGAGAAGATGATGAGAGTTGAGCGAGTTATGGCTATATAGTAGATGCAGGCGATGAGGGCTGAGAGAGATGGTTTACAGATAGAGAGGGATACAACTATGCAGCAGCTATAGGGGATGACTAGCGAGTGGGATAGAGCAATGGCTACATTGGGTACAAATGGGGCTACGATGTATTTGGCCACACAATTGACACAGGTATAGGCAGAGTTGTGGAGAGTACAGGGTGAGGTGGAGTATTATAGGGGCTTATACTATGGGGTTGTTCAAGCAGAGCAGAGATGACCTAGCTTCAGGAGAAGATTAGGAGCTTCAGGTTCACGGAGGACAGGTGGATCTTGATCTGTAGTATCAATGATGGGGCCATAGACAGATAGGGGGATAGGTGTAGGACCCAGTGGTGGTGGTCAGGGCGAGGGAACTACTAGTAGTCATTAGGGCTACCTTGTTCATGTATATTATGTTGTATAATGATGAGGCCTAGAGCCGATTGTACATACATTCTTTATGGCTCAACTTGTATATGTAGACACTTGTATATTGACACATGTATAGATATATGATGGCATGTTGGTTATCTACATGATGTTGTAATGGATGTACTGTTGGTATTATGATGGTTATGCATGTTGCATTTTGTATTTTTCATGGATTATGTATGGAAGTTTATGCAAATGATATGAATGGAAATGTATGATAATGCAAATATGTAAATGGTAATTATATGATATGTGATGGACCTCTATATACCTAACAAACTTGTTTTGCAGGATAAGAGATGTGGAAGAAGGATGATGGAAATGATTGATCTTGGTTGAGGACTATATGGACGAATAATGGGATGAATAGATGGTACGATGAGTAGCTTTAAAAGTAATTGCTCAAAAATGAAAAGAAATGCAATCCTTATGTTTGATATAGCATGTGGATGTTATGCACCAGGGTATAGAAGACCAAGGTGTCGAGATATCCAATGCCAAAAAACTAGCATGCTACAATCTTGTCTGAATGCATGAAGTCAAGATGCTGAGCCAACATACACAAGATATGAATAGCAGCTAGTGTTTTGAGATGGACTTTGACGCTACAAGCAATGGTTTGAGCTTATCTCCACTACGTATAGTGACACCTTATTGGTTATATGTATGGAGCTAGTCTTGACATAGAATAGTCTCAAGTGCATAAGAGACTGTTTAGCTTCTCAGATGCTAGAGATATTGATATGTAAGATGCTAATCCCTACACGTACAAGATACCAATACGCTTAGGAAGAGAATAAGATCATCTCGCAAACACAACATATGAAATAAATATGACCATGCCCCATTCCTTACTTCATCACAACATACCAAGATATAGATAGATCAAGGCAGTCTTGATTAGGCATAGAAAAGGGACAAAAGATAAATCAAAAGATAAAAGAAAAGATACTGTCATCACGTTCTCTTGCCAAATTTAGGTGCTCTTATATGGATTTAAGTTGGGGCCTTGTTAAGAGGAAAGCTACATCCTATTGAAGGCTGAAAGATGTTGATAGAATGCTATAGCAAATGTTGGCTTGAGGCATGTGGACAAATAGCTTTTGGCTTATTCTTGATTGGTTAAAGTGCTTGAACTTTTAGTAGACACATAGTCTGCTTCCTGCTTGAGCTAATCAAAGAGAAGATGGAAGATGAGAGAAGATGAAGAAGATGGGGTGGATCATCTATGCTTGAGTATTGGAAACTTCCTTCATATTCCAGACTACCTACATACCCTGTATCCATGAGGTCATAGATTGGTCCGGTGAGTTCCGAAATTACATTCTCTCATTCTACGGATTGGAGGGAGTGTTGAAGAAGTCAGTGTGAAGTGACAGATTGATTTGTGCATTGTTTGAAGGTCCAGAAGAACCTTTTGCATTATGACAGTGGCGATAGACTGTGTTCTTGAAGTTTCGGATGAAGAAGAGAAGAATTCCAGTAAGCTGATAATGTGTGGATGTTCTTGATGACTTAGGAAAGGTTTAGGTGATCCTTGGATCATGTACAATTCTTATTGGCGGTCCACATTGAAGTTGGAGTTTGGATTTGTTGTAAAGACCACTGGTTGTTGGTGTTCTTCCTGAGACAGGCTGACCGGATGTATTACATGTCTTACGAATGATCTTGTAGGTGTTTGCCGACTTAGATGATTGTTCCTAAGTCGATGCCTTGTATAAATAAGGGTTTGCAAATTCATTTTGAAGTGTGTCATTATGATGAGAGTGATATAGTGAAGAGAAGTGCAAAAGGTAGAACATGAGTTTTTGGGCTTAAATGGAACTGATCTAGGCATGTTAAAGATGTCAATCTCCAGTTCAAGTTTGTAATACTTGTGATCTTGTAGACAGTGTGTCTCTTGTAGGTAGTGTGCCTCTTGTGAGCAGTGTGCTCGGGCAGTGAGCCCTAATTGGCATGTGCCATCTATTTTTCTTATTCTTCTAACAGAGAATAATCCTTGGGTTAATCACCTTGTGGTTTTTCCCTTAACTGGGTTTTCCATGTCAAAATCTTGGTGTTTCATGTGTTGATGTGTATCTGCTCTGGTGTTTATGTCTTATGCTTTCATGAATGATTAATTGCTATGCTATTGATTAACAAAAGTGGATTTAAGTGTTTGAATTGAAAGCGAATTAAGGATAACTGATTCACCCCCTCTCAGTTATCAACAATTGGTATCAGAGCTAAGTTCCTCTAAAAGGAGCTTAACCGCTTGAGGAGATCCAGGATGTCATCATACAAGAAGGACAGTCTGAAGTTTGATGGAACCAACTTCACTCTTTGGAAAGGCCGCATGAAATGTCACTTGGAGTGTATGGGAAAGGCGTACTTGTCCATGATCACAAAAGCATATACACCTCCACAGGGTGGTCCGACAACTCTAAATGAAATCAAGATGCTGAAAATAATCTACGGACCAAAGAAGCTCTTCTAAGCGTATTAACTGACTCAGAGCTCTCAAATGTTATTGACCTACCAATTGCCTATGAGATCTGGATTAAACTGGAACTTCTGTATGAAGGAGATGAGTTTGTTAAGAGTGCAAGGTTGTAGAGTCTCAAAGGGAAATTTGAAAGATTGAAGATGAAAGATGATGAAAATATCACTACCTTTATGCCAAGAGTAAATGAGCTGGTGTGTGGAATTAGGAATGCTGGTGGAGTTTTGGATGAAAATGAGATTGTTTGCAAAATTCTCAAATCCCTTCCTGCTACCTACAAAATCAAGGTTGCTTCCATTGATGAATTCAGAGCCCATACAACTGTCACAAGAGAGCAATTGGCTGGCAAATTGACTGCATTTGAAATGACCAAGTTTGGAGATGATCCCCCCAAGACTGAATCTGCATTCAAAGCCAGTGCCTATGTGAAAGGCAAATAAAGATTTGATCCAGGAGAAAACTCTTCAAGGAAGCTGTCTTGGTATGATCAAGCAAGAAAAGACATGGAAGAGGAAGAAGCAGAAACAACTCAACTTGAAGCCCTCATTGCAAGAAGACTGCCAAGAGGATCCAGTAAGTATGAAGGAAAATTACCTTTTAAATGCTTCAACTGTAATAAGATTGGTCACTTTGCATCAAGATGTCCAGAAAGATCTACAAGGTCAAGCTCTAACGGACAAAGGTTCCAAAAGAATTTTTATTATGTTCATGAAGAAGATGATAATGAAGGAGTAACAGATGATGAATCAAAGATAGGAGACAAATTCAGAAATGAATGGGTGTTTATTGCCATCAAGGAAGAAGATCCAATATCTATCAATCATAAGGTGGTAGAAAGAGCTTTGGCTACCCAAGTTGAAGAAAAGGATGATTGGGTTATTGATAGTGGATGCTCTCACCATATGATTGGTGACAAGAACAAGTTCTTAGATTTGGAAAGGTATGAAGGAGGAATGGTAAAGTTTGGTGACAACTCTGCTAGTAGAATCAGAGGTAGGGGAACTATCTCTTTTGATGGGAAGAACAAAACCGATAATGTACTATATGTTGAAGGATTGAAGCACAATGTTCTTAGTGTTGGTCAGTTGGTGGACAAAGGCTATGATCTCCGGTTCAAGAATGGAAGATGTAGGATCTTTGAAAGCTCTAGAACTAAGATTACATCCGGTACTCAAACAAAAGGTAATATCTTCCATCTAGTTGGTACTAATAAAAGTTGTCTATTTGTTCAAGTTGATTAAAGTTGGTTATGGCATAGAAGAATGTGTCATGTAAATTTTGATAACATCATCAAAATAAGCAATACTCAGGCTGTAAGAGATCTTCCAAAGTTGGTAAAACCTACAAATAGTATGTGCAAAGAATGTTAGCTAGGTAAACAGAGTAGAGTTTCATTCAAAAGCAAGGATCAGTCCTTTACCAATTTATTGGAGTTAGTTCATACTGATCTATGTGGTTCGACAAGAATCAAGAGTATGCAAGGTGATAGTTATTTCATGTTACTGATTGATGACCATTCCTAGATGATGTGGGTTACCTTTTTGAAAGAGAAATTAGAAGCTTTTGAGAAGTTCAAAATCTTCAAGGCTATGGTAGAAAATCAAACCGGATTAAAATTGAAATGTCTGAGGTCTGATAGAGGTGGTGAATTCACATGCGGTGAATTCAGACTTTTGTGAGAAGCATGGTATAAAGAGACAGTTGTCTGCTCCTAGGACTCCACAGTAGAATGGAGTAGTTGAGAGAAAGAACCGGACCATCCAAGAAGCATCCAGGATAATGATGATGGAAGCAAATGTTCCCCATATGTTTTGGAAAGAAGCTGTCAGCACTATAGTCTACACTCTCAATCGAGTTCAAATCAGAAGCAATACCGGTAAGACTCTCTATGAACTTTGGTTTGGCATCACTCCTACTGTGAGATATTTTAGAGTATTTGGTAGCAAGTGTTACATTAAAAGAGATGAAGATCTAGAAAAGTTTGATGCTAGAAGTGATGAAGGAATCTTCTTGGGTTACTCCACTCAAAGAAAAGCATACCAGTGTTACAATAAGAGACTGAGAAAGATGATAGAAAGTACAAATGTGAAGGTTGATGAAGGTATTGAGAAGCCCTCAAGATTTTATGAGTATGATGAAGATGATTAGAATGATGTTATGGTTCAAGGTCCTCCATACTCTCCTAAAAGTCAGATTCAGACTGATCCAATAAATCAGGAAGAAGAGACAGGTCTGATTGAGCATGATCATGAAGCAGAAGTGCAAGAAACTCCCAAAGTTCCAAGGTATGTAAGACTAAACCACTCTGAAGATCAAATCATAGGTGACAAAAGCAAAGGTGTGCAAACTAGAAGGAATGTTGCTCAAAATTTAGATGAATGTTGTCTGATTTCAAAGATTGAACCTAAGACAATAAATGAAGCATGCAATGATGAAAATTGGACAAAAGCAATGGAAGAAGAATTAATGCAAATTGAGAAAAATCACACTTGGGATCTTGTTTCTAGACCTAGAAACAAGAATGTGATTGGAACCAAATGGGTCTTCCGGAACAAACTAAATGAAGTTGGTGAAGTAATCAGAAATAAGGCCAGATTAGTCTGTAAAGGCTACTCTCAAATAGAAGGGATTGATTTTGAGGAAACCTTTTCTCCGGTGGCAAGAACTGAAGCAGTCAGACTATTTCTTGCATTTGCTACCTTCAAAGATTTCAAAGTGTATCAGATGGATGTCAAATATGCTTTCTTGAATGGTGACCTAGAAGAAGAGGTGTACATTGAACAACCGGATGGATTTCAGTTATTTGAGCATGATGATATGGTCTGCAAATGAAAGAAGGCACTATATGGTCTAAAGCAAGCCCCAAGGGCATGGTATGAGAGTCTAGACAAACATCTTTTGAAGATTGGTTTCAACAAAGGTACTACTAATAGTAACCTATATTTCCAAATTGATCATGAAAACATCTTGATTGTTGAAGTATTTGTTGATGATATCATCTTTGGAGGAAGAGACAGTATGTGTAAAACCTTTGCAAACCAAATGAAAAGTGAGTTTGAAATGTCAATGCTTGGTGAAATGAATTTCTTCTTGGGTCTGCAAATTACTCAAACAAAGAAAGGATTCTTTATCTCTCAGACCAAATATGTGAAAGAACTATTGAAGAAATTTGGAATGGAAGATTCTAAGCCAATGAACACTCCCATGGCTACCGGATGTAAGTTAAGCAAAGATGATGACTCTCCAAAGACAGATTAGACAAAGTATAGATCAATGATTGGTGGATTACTATATCTCACTCAAACTAGACTAGATATAATGCAGGCTGTTGGTCTTGTGGCGAGATTCCAGGCTGATCCCAGAGAATCTCATGTCACGGCAATCAAAAGAATTTTTAGGTACTTGAAAGGAACAGTTGAGTATGGCCTATGGTATCCCAGAGATCATAACTTTTCTCTTCATGCATATATAGATGTAGATTGGGGAGGAGATGTGGATGATAAGAAGAGTATAAGTGGAGGAGCATTCTTTTTGGGAAAAAGGTTGGTTTCTTGGCTAAGCAAGAAACAAGAAGCAATATCCCTGTCTACAACAGAAGTAGAATACATTGCAGCAATAGGTAGTTGCACTCAACTTTTGTGGATGAAGCAAATGCTAAGAGATATTCAAGTAGAATATGAGGAGCCTATCACAATTTTCTGTGATAATTCAAGTGCAATAAATATTTCTAAGAATCTGATATTGCATTCTAAGACCAAGCATATATCTATCAAATTTCACTTTTTGAGAGAACAAGTGAACAAGGGTGAAGTCAGATTGGAGTATGTACCCTCCAAGGATCAGCTTGCAAATATTTTTACTAAACCTCTTCCCAAGGACTCTTTTGAGTATCTCAGGGAGAAGTTAGGGGTCATGGCCCCTCCGGTAATGAACTAAGATGCACTGATGTGCATCAGTCCGGTGGATATCATAGTCATATCTTGTGATCCGGATTGATGATGGGAAGCTACTACTAAGGGAGAGCAGCTGGTATGATTCTAATATGTTAGAATTGCTAGTATGAGCCCTTTGACATTGATGTCAAAGGGGGAGAGAAGACATGCAAAAAACAAGTGGTTAATGATCAAAGGGGGAGCAGTAAAGGAAGAGAAGACATGTGAAGAGTTGCTGCTGATAGGGGGAGCTGTGATAGAAAGGAGAAGTTCTTGTCTTGATGGTTTTTCACATCATATGTTGCCATCAATGACAAAGGGGGAGATTGTTGTAAGTATAAGGTTAACCAGTGTTGTCATTGATGTCAACATACTCATATTGCATTGATAAGGTTTGGATGAGATGTGTGCTAAGGATATTGAGAAAATTAGTCTCAATCAGGAACAGTAAAGAACAGTAATGAGAAGAAGGTAAAAGTACTCAATAGGTTGAGGATCAGAGAATGTAGATTAAGGGGTTTGTAGATATGAGTCTTGAGATGTTCCAGTTAATATTTTAGAGGTCCGCATAAAGATCTGTAGAAGTTATGGCTGCTTGTGTAGAACTGGTTCCGACAGGTGTTTAGTGGTGATAGAGTGTCATAGATTGGTTCGGTGAGTTCCAGAATTACATTCTCTCATTCTGTGGATTGGAGGGAGTGTTGAAGAAGTCAGTGTGAAGTGACAAATTGATTTGTGCATTGTTTGAAGGTCCAAAAGAACCTTTTGCATTATGACAGTGGCGACAGACTGTGTTCTTGAAGTTCCGGATGAAGAAGAGAAGAATTCCAGTAAGCTGATAATGTGCGGATGTTCTTGATGACTCAAGAAAGGTTTAGGTGATCCTTGGATCATGTACAATTCTTATTGGCGGTCTACATTGAAGTTGGAGTTTGGATTTGTTGTAAAGACCACCGGTTGTTGGTGTTCTTCCTGAGACAGGCCGACTGGATGTATTACACATCTTGCGAATGATCTTGTAGGTGTTTGCCGACTTAGATGATTGTTCCTAAGTTGATGCCTTGTATAAATAAGGGTTTGCAAATTCATTTTGAAGTGTGTCGTCGTGATGAGGGTGATATAGCGAAGAGAAGTGCGAAAGGCAGAATAGGAGTTTTTGGGCTTAAATGGAACTGATCCAAGCATGGTAAAGATGTCAATCTCCAGTTCAAGTTTGTAATACTTGTGATCTTGTAGATAGTGGGTCTCTTGTAGGCAGTGTGCCTCTTGTGAGCAGTGTGCTTGGGTAGTGAGCCCTAATTGGCATGTGCCATCTATTTTTCTTATTCTTCTAACAAAGAATAATCCTTGGGTTAATCATCCCGTGGTTTTTCCCTTAACCGGGTTTTCCACGTCAAAATCTTGGTGTTTCATGTGTTGATGTGTATCTTCTTTGGTGTTTATGTCTTATGCTTCGTGAATGATTAATTACTATGCTATTGATTAACAAAAGTGGATTTAAGTGTTTGAACTAAAAGCGAATTAAGGATAACTGATTCACACCCCCTCTCAGTTATCAACAAGGATAAGAAGGGCTAGAGAAGCGATGTTGGATATGGAACTTTTTGCAAAGATCTCTAACCTCTTGGTTCTTGAAGGGACGACCATTATCAGTGACAATAGCTTGAGGAACTCCATAGCGGCAAATGATATAGTGTAGGATGAACTTGGATATTTGCTTGCTAGTGATATAAGTCATTAGTATGGCTTCCACCCACTTTGTGAAATATTCAGTGGTGATGATAATGAACTTATGACCATTTGATGAAGTTGGATGAATTTTACCTATGAGATCAAGTCCCCACTGCGAGAAAGGCCATGGAGTAATGATAGGCTGAAGCACATGTGCTGATGCATGTATTAAATCTCCATGTTTTTGACATTATAGACATCTCTTTGTGAATTGTTGTGCATCTTTTCCAGGGTTGGCCAATAGTATCCTGCTCATAGAAGATTATTAACAAGGCCAGGGCCAACGGAATGCAAGCCGTAGACACCTTCATGTACATCATGTAAGGCCACTTTTGCATCCTCAGAATCAAGACATCTAAGAAGGATACCATCAAGACTTTAGCGATAAAGGGTGTCTCCCAAGATAGTGTAACGAGAGGCTTGACAGATAAAGGTTTTGCGTTGGGTGTTAGATAGTTGAAATGGAAAGGTTTGATTGTGGAGATACTTGTATAAGTCCTCGTACCACGATGAATTGGGACCAACAATTTCACATATAAGCTCAGACTATGGTACTTCAAATGTTGGAATCAGAAGCTATTCAACCAGAAACACACATTTATGTGTATTAGATGGCATGTCTTGAAGAGACCCAATCATAGCCATCGCATCTACTACTCTCTTCTGTAGCCTTGGGATTTGTCAAAGGTGATATTTTCAAAGTACTTTTTAAAATCATCAACCATTACCTTATATGGAAGAAGCTTCTCATCTTTTGTTTGATATTCATCTAAGACTTGTTTGATATTCATCTAAGACTTGTTTGATAACCAGCTGAGAATCGCCAAAGACTTGTAACTATTTGATAGCCCATTGTATTGCCATGCGTAATTCTGTGGTTAAAGCTTCATACTCTGCTATGTTATTGGTACATGGAAATGCAATCCTATATGATTTGGGTACACAATCTCCTTGAGGGGTAACAAACAATATCCCTACTCCTGATCCATGTTATGTGTAAGATCCATCAAAATATAGCTGCCACCATGTTGGAGAAGTTAAATTGAGCAACCCTTCATCAGGGAATTCTGGATATATTGGGTGAATATCTGTGATGGTTGCTATAACGAATTGATCAGCAATGACTTGTCCTTTTATGGCTTTTCGAGCCACATATTGTATGTCAAATTCACTTAAGATCATAACCTATTTTGCTAATCTTCCCATGAGGATTTCTTTAGAGAGAAGATATTTGAGTGGATCCACATTAGCTATGAACTTTGTCATTTGGTTCAACATATAGTGTCACAACTTTTGGGAAGCAAACACTAATGCTAAACATGCTTTTTCCATAGATGAATAATTAAGTTCATATCCCACAAGAGTTCTGCTGATGTAGTAGATAGCTTGTTCTTTCCCTGAATCATCATGTTGAGCTAGAAGGGCACCTAATGCTGCTGTTGTTGATGATATGTAGAGCAATAATGGGTGATCAAGCATAGGAGGTACTAACACAGGAAGTGTTGCCAGATATTCCTTTATTTTGTCAAAGGTCTGTTGACATTTTTATCCCACTTAAAAAGTTCACCCTTACAAAGAAGATGTTGGAAAGGATGACATTTGTCTGCTAGTTGTGATATAAATCTGTGGATGGACTGTAACCTTCCTTATAGACTGTGAAGTTGCTTGAGATTTGTTGGCGGAGGCATTTCCATGATAGCTTTTACTTTAGCTTGGTCCACTTCTATCCCTTGTTGAAACACAATGTATCCCAACAGTTTTCCAGATGTTATGCCAAATAAACATTTCTTTGGGTTTAGTCTGACTTGATACTTCTCTAATCGATCAAAGATTTGTGCTAGTACCTGTAGATGTCCTTCTCTTGTCTTAGATTTTCCTAGTATATCATCAACATAGTCTTCCATGATAGTGTGACAAAGGTCATGAAAATAACTGTCATGGCTCATTGATAAGTAGCTCTAGTGTTCTAGAGACCAAAGGGCATTACAACCCAGCAGTATGTACCCCATGGACAAATAAATGATGTTTTATCTTGATCTTCCTCTGCTATTCTGATTTGGTTATATCCTAAAAATCCATCCATCAAAGATAACATTTCATGTCCAACTGTGAGATCTACAATGTTCTCTATGCTTGGTAATAGAAAGTCATCCTTAGGACATGCTTTATTAAGATCTCAAAAGTCTGTGCAACAACGAACTCGTCCATCAAGTTTTGCTATAGGTACCAAGTTTGAAACCCATTATGGATAATCAATAGGCTTTATGAACTTTGCTTCTAACATCTTCTAAATCTCTGCTTTGACCAATAAAGCTACCTGCAGATGCATTTTGTGTAATTTTTGTTTAACAAGTTTTACATTAGGAGATACCGCCAGGTGATGTACTACAAGTGATGGATCTAAACCTAGGATGTCAGCATAAGTCCATGCAAAATTTATAGCTCTTTTTATAAAAAATGCTGTGAAGTCTCTTCTTTCTTGATCTGATAATGATGCTACCAAAAAAGTGATCTTTGAATTCTGCTCTGTACCCAAGTTCATGTCTTGTGATTGTTCAACTAGCACTGTTGATTTCTCATGATAATCAGTGGCAACAGGAAGATCAAATCCCCCATGCTCAGGTGCCTCAAAGAGGTTTTCACCTTCAGATACATCCTTTATTTTTACTTTTTCACGGTCAAGAGGCGCCTTTCGATTTTCACCTAGTGACCTATTTTTTTTTTATTTTGTTTATTTCACTTTTGTGATTGAAGGATTTGATACTTCCACCAAAATATGCTAGTTTAGGTAGATCCGTCATGAAACCTGCTTTGTGATCACCCAATGGAATGCATTGTCATAAGCCCATGAATTCTACAATAGCTTCATCATTCTCAAATGTATCTAATATCGGTGCCCCTTGTTGGTCCCAATCGACGAGGTCAGGATATACGAGTGAAAGGGTAATGAAGGAATGGCTATGGCTAGAGGAAGTTGTAGAAATCATGAAGATGGAGTTTTCTTGAAAAAGGTCAATAATATGAAGGGAGGAGTCATCGATAGTATCCGAACTAGAAGTCTCTCCTTCTGAGGACGGTCCAACGTCCATATCAGAAATACTATGGAATGCAGTACCTCCGGCTGATAGCCAAGGCCTTGCTTATTAAACTTCTTAGACACAACAATGGGTTCAAGAGGTCCTTGTTCTTGTGATCCCAATCCACCATGTCCTTTGTAGCCCATGTTGTTTATGATGTGGAACCCATTGTTATATCTCTCCACTTCAAGTTGTACTTGGTTGTTTTCATCAAAGAATATCCAAGAGTCGATAGCATCAATGTCTTCATCATCCAGGAATCTACCTTTAATGAATATTGTGGGTGGGTCTTTGATGACAATCAAGGATGAAGGTGGCTTGGATGTAGAAGGTTTACCATGAGATTTGGGAGACAAGGGAAGGGTGCCAACACAACAAGATTCTTGCAATATGTATTCACCAGGACCGTGTTCGGTGTACTTGATACGGAGATTGGAAGCGGCTTTGCTAGATGACGGCTTTAGTAGGTCAGATGGATCTACATATAATGAAGATGGATATGCCTCAGTGTTGATAGGAATACGGTTTGGACTTTGGTATTTAGCTTGAAAGGCACGAAAAAATTCAAATGGATTGGGATCAGCATGGATAGTAATCTCAACGGGTTTCAGTAATGACCGACCCAACTTGGATATGCAAGTAAATAATCCCTTTAGTATCTCTCTCGGCATCATCATATGCTCATATAGTAATGACCTTGGAGGTGTCAACATCTTTCTCAAAATATCCCAATTGTTTTATTAATTTCAAGGAACATATATTAAGACCAGCTCCACCATCCACCAAGATTTGTTTGATACGGCATTGTTTGACAAACACTTCAATGTGAAGGGTTTCGTTGTGTGAAGGATGAATAGAGGGCTAAAGATCTTTGTCAGAAAAGGTTAAATGACAAGGGGCTATAATGCTAGTGACCATAGATTGGAATTGTGTGATATCAATATTGTTAGGCACCGAAGAGTCTTGTAAGGATTTGTCAAGGATAGCTTTATGAGCAGGGGATATGCGAGGCAACTCAAGAATGGAAATATGAGCAGGTGTTTTGCCAAGGTAATCAAGTCTATTATAGTTAGAGGATGGTTGAGGAGGATGGATAGGTGCTCCTTGAATGGTAACGTGACCTCTTCAACTAGTTACAGCGCAGTCAGGCGCTTTGCCTTGGATAGTAATGGTAGAAATGTGAGCATGGTCAATGCGGCCAATAGTAGATGATTCATAGTTGTATTGAATGGCATTCCCAACATGAAGGTTACTTGATTTGTCATGAGATGGAAGTGGATTCTTGAAATCATCTACATCATAGTTCGATGTCGGTTGCTATGCAGGTTGAGTTGATGAAGGTGTAATTTTGATTAAACCTTGATCGATGCAATCTTGGATAACATGCTTTAAGCACATACAACCATTTGTTTTGTGTCCTTTAACTCTATGGTAATCACAATACTCATTTTCTTTATACCAAGGAGCTTTGAAGAGTGGTTCACCATTGGGTGGCGCATCTGGTAACATAATATCACCCGCTTGGAGAAGTTTTTGAAAGACAACTTCCATAGGTTATGCTAACGGTGTAAATTGTCGGCGAGGATTTGAAGTTTGTCGTTGTCGAGTTTGTTGAAAAGGTTGCATTGTTGTAGAAGTAGCTTGAATGTTAATGGGAGCTTTCATAGTTTGTATATTCTTTGCGTCCATAACACCATCATTGACAACATTCTTGTTTTTGTTCCAAAAGTGAGACTTATCATTGGAATTTTGAGGATAGTCTTTGTTATCGCGAAAAATCTTGATAGTGCCTTTAGCAATTAAAGCTCATTCAATGATGGTTCCTTTGGAAACAAGTTCATCAAAGGTGCTAGCACTTTCCAATTGTAGTTGGAATGATAGCTCGGGATGAAGATTTTGAACAAAGATATCGAATTGTTGCTTCTCAGGTATTTCCCATGATAGTTTGCTAGCCATAGTACGCCATCGTTGAGTAAATGAAGAAAAGGCTTCACCATTGCGTTATTTATTATTGACAAGGTCATTCATGTTTACCTCATGTTCAATGTTAAAAGAAAAGTGTGATTGAAACTTATTTTCTAACTCTGCAAAAGACTTAATTCCCAGAGGTTAATGAGAGAACCATTAAAGAGCTTGTCTTGCTAAGCTTCGAGGAAATAGTCTCAAAAGATATGTATCGTCATGAACAACATCAAGACATGCCACAAAGAATGCTCTAACATGGTCTTCTAGATTTCCTTTTCCTTTGTACTTGTCAAATTGTGGAATTTCAAAGTGTGGCGGAAAAGGTGTCAGATGAAGTGACTTGTCAAACGAATAAGTGCATATATTTTCTAAGGAACATGTCTTCTTGCTTTGTCCTACTGCTTGGTTAATTATTTGTTGAACATCCACTGGAGATAATTGCTATTGTTGCAAAGGGGGTGAAACATGGTATGATGCATATTGAAGTTGTTGTGGGATATATGAAGCCATGACCGTTTGTTGAGGTTGCGTACTCACAATGTATGTCAAAGGATTGGTATGTGACCCATATGTGGTTGAAGATTGTTGTCCTTGAGACACAAGTGGTGGTTGGGTATATTGTGACAAATTAGCACCAAGATTTTGCATCACATAAGAAGTGGAAGATTGATTGGCATTAGTTAATGGTTGTGAATTTGGAGTTGGATTTGTGACATGGTAATTGATGGAAGGATTGGTGGATGCGAAAGAAGGATGGACACTTGGGTTTGTATTTTTGACAACATGAGGATTGGTATATGTCATATGTTGAGTGAAAATAGGCAAACCTTGGGTAGTATAATATGGATTGATGGTTTGTGAAGGATTGTAAGAAGATGATGGAACAGATGTAAGTTTCTCAACATAAGTGACTATAGTACTAGGATTAGCTTGAGAAACAATAGGCAGGTCACTCATGTCAATAAGACTAACATTGGGATTGTATGATGTATTGGATGGATTAGTGGAGATAGTGGAGATGATATTAGCAGTGGTAGGAGTATGAGATGTGGTGTCCACATGTGATGTAGTGGATTGTGATGGTTGTGAAGCTTGGACTGTTGGTGTTGTTTGGATAGCTTGGGAAGCTTGCGGAATATGGGATATGGGGATAGCTTGTGATGTTTGGGGAGTTTGCACTTGGGCCACATGGATAGCTTGTGTTACTTGAGGCATGGAAATGGTCATGGTAGGAGAAGGAGTATGTTGGGGAACATGGAAAGGTGGAATGTTTAGATTTTATGAAATGAAAGGGAGTACATTGGTTGGAGTTATCAAAGGTTCTAGAGTGTACTCCGAGCGTGGTGGATCAAATGAAGTAACAATAGGTAGTGAAAGAGATGTGTTGGAAGATGGAGTCTGTAATATGGTATGGGATGGTGTGACTATAGTGGATAGTCCCTTTGCAACAAGAGTGGGAGTGTTTGGATCATGCTCTCTAATAGAGGATATGTCAAAATCTCTCGATAATTTATCTCCCATGCAGGCAAGTTGCAAGAAGTAGCGATTAGGATCGGATAAAACAAATCTCTCAAATTGATCCCATACATGTGTATCTTGAAATTCTGATAAGTCTTCTTGGGATTGTTCCTCATAAGTCTCCAAAAATGTTTGAGGTTGCACTTGTTGTGAAGATGACTCTCCAATGGTGTACCCATCAGGCACAAACATATGAGGAGGCATACCAGTCATAAATTGAGTCACGTCTCTAAAAGGTGTTGATCTAGATTGTTACATCTTAACTTCCATCTCAGCTTGCAATTTGGATTCCATTTTAGCTTGTAATTTGGCTTCCATTTTAGCTCTATATTGACTCCTAGTTTGAGGCATGATGAATGATGTTAAAAATTGAACTTTAGGTCGTCAAGGTTTTGAGACCCAAAAAGATGATGGTTTGCTGATTTTTTGGTTGTTGGTTGTTGGTTTGCTGTTTTCTTTGTTGTTGGGTTGCTTGGTTGCTTTGTTGTTGGTTGGACTTCCCTAGAGAATAGATCACACACTCAAGGGAAAAGTTGTTTGCTAAGGTTGCTATTTTGCTGATGTTGCTAAAGCTAAGCCAAAAGATGATGTTTCTCTGATTGATTAGGTCGATTGATTCGATGCTTGGTTTGCTGGTTTGGGATCTCAAAAAGATGAAAAGCTCACAAAGTTCAATTGGTTGATAAACTCAAAGCAAGAGACAAAGTCTAGGTATCTGCTAATGATCAAAGATAGGTCTAAAAGCTAATGCTAAGGCTAAACAAGCTAGAAGTGTAGCTAATTCAGCTGAGTCACTAAGATTTGCTGGTAATTGACCACAGGCGATAGGTAATAGCTCATATGTGAGTCAAAAAAGGCCAAAAGTGACTGGTAATAGCTTAAATATGATCTAGTTTTAGTTTGGATAACAGGCTACAGTGTTAACCAGAGGCAAGCCAATTTTCTGCAGGCAACCAGTATTGACTCAGAAGTGATTTACTGTTGATCAAAGGCAATGCAGTTTAGACCAGAGGTGATTGACTATTGTTTAAAAGTGATCCAGTTTAGGCAAAAAGTGACTGACTATTGTTTAAAAGTGATCTAGTTTAGACAAGAGGTGATTGACTATTGTTTAAAAGCGATCCAGTTTAGACAAGAGGTGACTGACTATTGTTTAAAAGTGATCTAGTTTAGACAAGAGACGACTGACTGTTGTTTAAAAGTGATCTAGTTATCTATATGCAGGCAGTTTAAGCTCAAAAGTGACTGTGTCTATCAGGAAATATGTTTGATTTAGTTTTTTGACAAGAAAATAGTAATTGCAGTCACTCACACTCATAACAATCACAAACTTGTACAACCTAGGCTATAAAAGGACTATATTTGTTGAGTCCCCTAGCTATACTTATTCAAAGCGGATAGCTTTAGGATCTTGGTAGCACCGGCTCCTCTCCATGACACACACTTCTCACACATACCAAGATCTAGGTTTCCCAAGACTTGTTCCCCCACCAAACCTTAGGATTGTCCCTGCTATCTCTTCTAAGAACCACATGAATTGGGGTGGCTTCAAAGGTCCCACCTTTTGCATCAACAAATAGAAGGTTTTTGGCTACTACACAAAGTTGCTAATAAGGGCTTCTGTTTGGGTGGCTATACGTGCGGCAGCGCTACTCTCTGTTATGGAGTCTCCCAGCTTTCAAGGGTTACGCCTTGGAGGGTTTTGGGGGAGGTTGGTTGTCGGTATAACACAACACCCGTTGTTTGTAGCTTTTGACACAAACACTTTTCTTATATAGCAGTTCGGAAGGACTTGGCTTTAGCTCGCTACCACTTGGGTCATATCCCTTCTCACATTGGGAAGGCAAGCCCTCTAAAGATAAGAACAAGTTCTCATATACCCAAGATCCATTTAATAGGCAAGGGGAGAGGATACTTTTGTTATTAAATTTGGGTTACAATCAAGCACATGCAAGCAATTAAAAAAGATAAATCAAGCACGGAGCAAGCAATGATTCTTTTTAAGCACCAAGCCCAAATGTTCCTAATTTAGTGAAAAATCACAAGTCTTGGACCGATCAAAGCTACAATAGATATGTTAGTAGTTTGATAACCTTCTTTTCTTGGACAATCGATAAGATGCTATACGAATACCCAATTAGTAGCCAAGAAAACTAAACTGCAAATGATGAGGACTGAAAATGATAGTTTACCAGAGGTGATCAACTGTTGATCAAAAGCGAACTGTATTCTACCACACGTGAAATGTTACAGATTAGAAGTGATGCCAGTAATTCCAGATGTGGATTGATAAAACTCATAAGTGATGTGAAAAAGCAATAGGCGATTGGTTACAGGTCATAAGCGACTCAGATCTGCAAGATGAACATAATGTAACAAAAACTCTAGTTTTACAAAAAGTGATCCAGATAGCTAAAGGCGATCACTGTTAGGTTAAAAGCATTTCAAATAAAGGTATAAGTGACTACTGTTAGCTTTTAAGTGATGCAGAATATTCAGTAAGTGACTACTGTTTGCTTAAAAGCGATCTAGGAATGTTAAAAGAGGTAGGTTTTAGCTCAAAAGTGATGCATATATTTAGACAATGACTTGTTTTCGCTCAAAAGCGATTGGAACTTGCCGTAAGTGCTCAAAAAATATGATCACAAAAAAAACTTCAAATAATAAAGTTAGTCAAGGACATGGGTCCCACCGGGTGTGCCAAAATGTGATAGGTAAAAAATTAGGTTAATAAGATCAAGCATAGCCATGAAAACCTAACCCTACCATCATCAAAGAATCTAATCCAAATGAAATCAAAAGCATGTAATTCAAGAACAATATCACCTAGATTTTATGATTCCTTGTTTATGATGTGGATTGCTTCTTCAATAATGAATAATTATGAAGATAAAAGCTACCATGATGGATGGATGATAATGCTAGATGGATGCTAAAGTACTCAATATGCTTAGGATGATAATGTAGACAATCTATGAATGCTCAATCCCTATAGTATGGAATGAGGGTGTTTATATAGAACTCAACCAAAATCAATCAACGGTGGAGATTCGGTGGCTATGTGAATGGCTAAGATTGAATGATAGACATAGATGAATGTGTAGATGATAAGTGGAGAGAAGATAAGGCCTATGTGTGACCATGTACATAAAAGTACTACATGTGAAAGATATTAAATAAAAGATGTAGTACAACTTATCTTTTTTTTAACATGAAAGAGACACACATGTCGGCTCATGAGATAAATGATAAGAGGAATTAATTAAATAAATAAAATTTATTTAATTAATTGGGAAGTGGGCTTATGAAAGGAATTTTTAATTAAATGAGTAAAATTTATTTAATTAAAAATAGAAGAATGAAGATAATTAAATAATTAAAGATTGTTTAATTATAGCTTATAGGAAATAGAAGAAATAGCTAATGAATTAATTAAATAAATACAAATTTATTTAATTAATAGAAGAAATAGATGTGTTAGGGATATTGCTCAAGTGTGTTAGACAAATGTAGATAATGGATGGTGTAATATTTGAATGCTAATGATAATGAGTCAATTTCGGGTGTCTATAGTGACTGTTCCCTTTAGGGATATCTCTGATGATTAAAAAACTCTTAACCATTTTATGACTGTACTCTATACAATACCCTTGAGGTTGAAAGGAAGCTAGGTGTACGGAAATCATTTCCTACACTAATCTAATTAGGAGAGATGAGTGCAAATTCAATTTAATCTTTACAGTTACAACTATGCTAACCCACTAATAGAGATATTGCAACAAACAGATACACAAGAATGTAAGACAAAAGAAGAGAGACACAAGATATACATGGGGAAAACCCTTACGGGTGAGAAACCCCACACTCCAAAACACAGCTCAAATGTATTCTATAAACAATGAAGGTTACAATAAAATCATAGAGCCAATGCTCTTGTAGGAGTCTTTGACACTTGTATCTAGAGATGATCTGGTAGCATAACAGTACCTGTTAATCACATAATGCATCACCTTTCCAAAGCACCTGTTTATATACAATATACAAGGCAAAAATATCTCCACATTGAGATGGACGTCCAACATGGCCTCATGGTCCAAAACCCATGCCTATGGACACTTGTCTAGTACTGTAGGATGTTCCTGACACTTGTCAAGTCACCCCATCCCAAAGAGGTCACCTATTCCCAAAATGGGTAATGACAGATGCTCCTATGACTCTTACAACCGTCATAGAATCTGTCATAGCTATCATAACTTACAGCTATAAGAGAATCTATCATACATAGGCTATAAATAGAATATTCTCTTACAACATGTCATAACCCACCTTGGGGCACCCAAAGATGCCTTTTTCAAAGATGCTTCTCGACACATGTCCATACTTGTCATATGATCTTCTATTTCTGACTCTTACATGTCATAACTTTGTGATAGGAATCTGTCATGACCGTTTCGATCAATATTCCCTTATACACATTCCAAGATATTGACACATGGAAAAACATTCCTACCACTAAATGGGATGCCTATCTCCTCATGTGAGGACAAATTTACGTGTAGTCATATGCCATGTAGGATGACACATCACTGTGCCAACTCCCACAAGATGACAACATATGATTTGCATCCTAATTATACAATAGACAATAAATAAATAAATACAATGAAATAATTCAAGGAATTACCAAGGTTAAGACACATTAATTCCCAACATTCTCCCACTTATCGAACTCCTTGTAAGAGCCAATAGAATTAACAAGATTTAACTGCTATAGGCCAAGAGGGCCATAGACTCCGAACACCATCTGAACTTCTCTGTGCCCACTAGTTTCGTCAATGCATCTGCAACATTCTTCAAAGTATCTACCTTCTCCAAATTCACCTTCCCATCCTCTACCATGTCTTGTATGAAGTGAAATTGTACATCAATGTGCTTGGTTCTAGCATGGAAAGTTGGATTCGTTGCAAGGAAAATCACACTCTGACTGTCACAACAAATCATAATATGTCCTGCATCAACACCAATATCTGAACACAATCTCTTAAGCCAAATGGCTTCCTTGCAAGCATGAGTTGCTGCCATATACTCAGCTTCTATCATGGACAAAGAAACCATAGGTTTTCACTTACTCATCCAACTAATTGCACCACCAAACATAGTGAACACATATGCACTGGTGGATCTCCTGCTGTCAATGTCACCTGTCCAATCAGAATCCACAAATCCATGAATACAAACTGAATGTCCTGTAGCATTACAATGATAGCATATGGAATACTTAGAAGTACCCCTCAAATATCAAAACACTCGCTTAACTGCATCCCAATATACCCCTCCAGGATTAGCTATAAATTGAGTAAGGACTCCCACTGCTTGGGTAATGTTTGGTCTTGTACAGACCATCGAATACAACAAATTGCCAACATCACTAGCATAAGGTACTCTACTCATGTCCTCCACCTCACTAGGAGATTTTGGACAATCATTAATAGACAACTTTGTCCCCATTGAAACAGGAACACACAATGGTCTACAATCTATCATGTTGAACCTATCTAACACGTTCTTCACATACTTACTCTGGCTTAACCAAAGTTTTCTATTAGCTCTGTCTCTTCTGATTTCCATTCCCAGAATGTACCTGGCTACCCCTATATTTTTTATCTCAAACTATGCTAACAACTAAGACTTCAAATCATAAATCATATTCTTACCATTCCTAATCAACATCATATCATCAACATACAATGCAATAATGAGAATGTGATCACTGTCAAATTTGTAATACACACAATGATCTGATTTTGATCTCAGATATCTAATCGACAACACAAAGGCATCAAAATTCAAGTACCACATCCTAAGAGAATGCTTTAAACCATAAAAATACTTCGTTAACTTGCAAACCAAATTTTCTTTACCTTTCTCTATGTAATGCTCTGGCTGTGACATGTAAATCTCTTCCTCCAAATCACCATGAAGGAAAGTTGTCTTCACATCCATCTGTTCAACCTCTAAGTCATAAGTAGCTGCAAGAGATAACAAGAACCAAATGGATTTCATCTTTGCAATGGGAGAGAAAATTTCACCATAATCAATTCCCTCCACTTGTGAGTACCCCTTTGCAACCAATCTAGCCTTATACTTTTCAACACTGCCATCTACACTGAATTTCTTTTTGAACTCCCATTTGCATCCAATGGGTTTCCATCCTTCATGCAAAGGCACCAAGTCCCATGTTTTATTCTTCTCTAAAGAAGCCATCTCATCCTCCATGGCCTCCTTCCAAGAACCTGCATCTTTCATGCCCATAGCCTCTGTCATAGTTCTAGGCTCATCAGTGTTAGTAAGTAAAGCAAAAGCACAACTAGAATCAAGTAATGAATAACCAAACCTATCAGGTTGCTTTCTTGTTCATGTAGACCTCCTTAATGGCTGAGGTTGAGGTTCTGCTTCTTCTTCTGATCTTTCAGAACTGCTAGAGCTCTCCTCATCATCAAGTCTCACAGGGTTTGTCAGTTCAGTCTTCTCAGGGGTAGAAGGAAACTGAACTGCATCCTCTTTCTTTTTTGTCTATTTTGGTTGTGGAACAATGAAAGGTGTTAGCTCTCTAAAGATAACACTTTTGATATACAATAGTTTTTCAGCCACAGGATCCCAAAGCTTGTATCCTTTCACACCAACACCATAGCCAATGAAAATACATTTAACAACCTTGTTCTCCAATTTAGGTCATTTCTCCCTAGGCACATGTGCCTATGCCTCACAACCAAAAACACGAAGATGCCTAGCTGAAGGCTTCTTACCAAACCACACCTCCATGGGTGTCTTACCAACAAGAGCTAATGTAGGAGCCCTATTTACTTGGTAGCAAGCAGTGGCAACAACTTCAGCCAAAAATTTTGTTCGAGGCTTGCTCCACTAAGCATACTCCTAGTCTTCTCCATCAGTGTCCTATTCATCCTCTCTGCAACTCCATTTTGATGCAGGGTATATGGAGTTGTCTTATGTCTTTCAATCCCTTTCTCTTTATAGAACTTATCAAACTCTACCGAACAAAACTCACCACCGTTGTCAGTTCTCGAACACTTAATCTTTTTACTAGTCTGATTTTCAACAAAGGCTTTAAACTCTTTAAACTGACTAAATCCTTCAGTCTTGCTTCTGATAAAATAAACCCACATCCTTCTAATGTAATCATCTATGAAAGATACAAAATATACAGATTTGGAAATTGAAGGAATATTAACAGGACCAAACAGATCAGAATGAATAAGATCCAATAGACCAGAAGACTTGTGAGAACTAGAGTAAACTGAACATGGTTTTGCTTTCCATATACACAATATTCACAAAAGTCAAACTCAAGATTACAATGATTTAACCCCTCAATGAGGTTTTTATTTTTAAGGGTTCTAAGACCC
Organism: Cunninghamia lanceolata; assembly: GCA_027924645.1. Lineage (NCBI taxonomy): Eukaryota > Viridiplantae > Streptophyta > Pinopsida > Cupressales > Cupressaceae > Cunninghamia > Cunninghamia lanceolata. Next base: position 2,896,763 of record BSBN01000609.1, read on the forward strand.
TTCTCACCAATGTGGCCATATCTCAAATACCATAACATAGTCTTTTCAGCAAGAAGCTTAACTTCCAAAGCATGTACACTACCATCAGAACTAGTTACAACAAATTTCTTCACTGCTCGTTTAGATGGTGGGGATTAAGTGACTGCAACTCTTTTCTTCGAGTCAAAAGAACTATTGCACTATGAAGTGCATGCCTCTAGATGAAATAGAGTACCTCTCTGAGTACCCTTTGCAAGCACCATAGATCCTCTAGTCATCTTGCATCCATCCTTCAAAAAAACAATCTGCACACCTGTATCATTCAACATACTTACAGAAAGTAGGTTCCATGCTAGGCCTGGGTTATGCATAACCCCAGTGATTCACTTCACTCATCCATTAGGGAATCAGATTGAGACTCTTCCACGACCAACAAACTTCAGATGTGAATTGTCACCCAGGTACACTCTTCCACCATTGAACTATTCATACTTCGTAAACCAGTCTCGATGAAAGGTCATGTGGAATGATGCACCAGAATCAATCAACCACACATCATCAGATATATGGGTGGCTAGGGCTGCGATGGAGGCATCACCATCATCTTGTGACTTGTCTGAATCTAAATCTGGGGCATTCTTCTTTTTATTTTTCTTTTCCTCTTTGCATTCCTTTCAGAAATGCCCAGATTTGCCATAGTTCCAATAGAGAGCCTTAGACTTTCCAGGAGATTAGGATCTCCCATGGGACTTGGATTTGCCCTTTTCACCTTTCTTATCCTTCTTCTTCCCTTTCTCTTTGGGTCTTCCACGAACCGTAAGAGCCTCTTTGAATGACTTGGATGTCTTTCTCTACATTTCTTCAGATAACAATGAAGACACCACATCTTCCATCTTGAAAGTGGTAGTGGTGCTTCCGATGGCCATGACAAGATGATCCCACAAATCTAGAAAAGAACAAAGCAGGGTCATACACTAATCCTCCTCTATTTTCACACCCACAGATGTCAACTATGCAATGATCATGTTGAAATAATTCATATGGTCAGCAATAGATCCTCCGTCTTCCATCTTTAGAGCAAACAACTTCTTTTTCAGAAAAAAGATTGTTCACTAAGGAATTGGCCTAATAAACATCACCCAGCTTCTTCCAAAGGTCTTTCGTGCTCTTCTCCTCATGGACATTCAACAAGATAGATTTAGCTAAACAGGGTCTTATGAGACCCTTAGCCTTCTGATCTTTGAGGTCCCAATCAACTTGTGACATTGCTGTAGGTTTTACACCAGATACAGTTTCTCATAGGTCACGATCAACAAGTAGGTCTTCCATCTTGAGTTTCCACAACTCAAAATTAGTGCCATTAAATTGCTCCACGTCTAATCTTCCAAATGTGGTTGCTATCTCCTTCCTACAACAAGATACAAAATACTCTACACAAACTCCCACTCAACCTAAGATTAGCTCAAAAAACCCCTACCTAGCAGCTAGAACCAAAACTAGCTAGGTGTGCGAAAATCGCTTCCTACACTAATCTAATGAGGAGAGATGAGTGCAAATTCAATTTAATCTTTACATTTATAGCTATGTTAACCCACTAACAGAGATATTGCAGCAAACACATACACAAGAATGTAAGACAGAAGAAGAGAGACATAAGATATACATGGAGAAAACCCTTATAGGTGAAAAACCCCACACTCCAAAACACAACTCAAATGTATTCAATGAAGGTTACAATATAGTCACAGAGCCAATGCTCTTGTAGGAGTTTTCTACACTTATATCTGGAGATGATCCAGTAGCATAACAATACCTATTAATCACATAATGTATCACCTCTCCAAAGCACCTGTTTATATAGAATATACAAGGCAAAAATGGCTCCACATTGAGATGGGCGTCCAACATGGCCTCATGGCCCAAAACCCCCGCCTATGGACACTTTTCCAACACTGTAGGATGTTCCTAACACTTGTCAAGTCACCCCATCCCAAAGAGGTTACCTATTCCCAAAATGGGTAATGACGGATGCTCCTACAACTCTTACAACCATCATAGAATCTATCATAGCTGTCATAACTTACACCTGTAAGAGAATCTATCATACACAGGCTATAAATAGAATATTCTCTTATAACATGTCATAACCCACCTTGGGGCACCCAAAGATGCCTTTTTCAAAGATGCTTCTTGACACATGTCCATACCTGTCATATGATCTTCTATTTCTAACTCTTACATGTCATAACTTTGTCATAGGAATCTGTCATGACTGTTTTGGTCAGTATTCCCTTACACACATTCCAAGATGCCAACACATGGGAAAATATTCCTACCACTAAGTGGGACACCTATCTCCTCATGTGAGGACAAATTTACATGTGGTCATATGCCATGTAGGATGACACATCATTGTGCCAAGTCCCACAAGATGACAACATAGGATTTGCATCCTAATTATACAATAGTTAATAAATAAATAAATACAATGAAATAATACAAGGAATTACCAAGGTTGAGACACCTTAATTCCCAACAAAGGTGTTCATTCAAGTTTATGACTCCTCAACAAATCTCGCATGATCTTGCATATCTTCCCACTGTCTTAGTAGTGTTCTTTAAGGACTGTCTTAGTCTTCTTTATCTTTGTCTTGGCAGTCTTTTGATAACAATCTCTTTATGACTATCAAGATAGTCATCATTTATCTCAATCAATATAGTCTTTGATACTATATCTCTATGACTTCTACCTTGGACACTCAAAACATCATTGACCTTTCAAAAACACTGTCTTTAGACACAGTAACTATACTGTATCATGCTTTAACCTTCTCAACATTGCCATTCGAGGCTCAAAAGAGGATTGATCACAACTCTTGAGCATATGGATCTCTTACACTATTTTGCATTCTCAAAGAAACTCAAACCTCTATAGTCTGTCCTGATGCTTATGATTTAGATAGGAATGATGTCATTTTTGTAGCAGTCTGCTGCTAGTTAGTCTCTGTGTTCTCATGAATAACAATGGTGACTGCATTTTTAGATACTACTACCATTCTTTACTGCTGTTATAGCCATAATGACTATTTTTCTTCTTACATTTTGGTGTTTGAACATCTTTTTCTTGTGCATTAACAGTACTGACTGTCCCTAATCATGTTCAATCCTGTAGGGTTTCATGAAGATTCTTGATTAATTTGTAGACCTTGTAAAAGACTTATCTAACCTGTAGTAAGCTTTTCATGGCTTCAAAATGGTAATGAAGCTTAAAAGTGAAGACATAGGCCTTAGAATGACTTGACAGACCCTAATAACTTATGCAGACCTTGTATACTTTTCGAGAACCTTTTGATAAACATTCTATGATATGTAGAGGTTTGTATTAGGTATCCAGAGGTTTAGGCAAGTGTCATAACCCTTATACAAACTTATTCATAGTTTACAGGGTGTATAGATGGTGGTCAAACTTCATTTAGTGACTGTAGAGTTTATGAAAGCTTGTGCAAACTTATTTTGATTGTGTAAAATCTCCCAAAAACTATATAGACCTCTAATATTTGACATAGTCCTCCAAAGGTTATAATGACCTATAGGTTGTGATACAAAGCCTTCAGGGGTATGATATCATATTCCTCTTCATACATTGCTAACCTTTGAATGGTTCTTCCACAAAATTTGGTGAAAACTTCACAAACAAACAAATCAGACAGATGTCTATTTGTATTGGATAGTTTATTTGTTTCGACTGCTCCCCGCTATCTCCTTCTCACATTAGATCAAGGAAAATATTTCAAAACCCTTTTCTTTGTGACTATGCTAACCTTGAGTTTTCTCCTTTTGGTCTTGACTGTTCTAAGCTCCTTGGACTGCCTTTTATGACTGTCTATTTGTTGTTAAAAACTAAAGATCTCTTTAGGCTTTGAGTCAGACTCTTTAATGCTTGAATGTCTAAATAGGGCTTTAGAATAGTCAAACAAAAACTCCAAACTGTCCTTTTTCTCATGTTCTTGTTAAACCCTTGCAGGGTTAGGTCTTGGGTTTGTTTAGGCAAACTCTATAAATATTAAACATTCCACACAACTTCAGAGGTTTTGAACACTGTATTCTTCACAGGATTAACTTTCTATCAAGGTTAGAATCGCTCTGCTTGTTCACACTTTTCAACATTGTATTCATCACAAGATTGACTGTTTAATAACTAAAAGATGGTCATTGTACATGACTATCTCATAATCACTATGATTGTCATGACTGAAATATAGTCATTATTGTTCAGCTCAGTCATATCTTGACTGAAACAATCAACAACATGACTAAAAAATATAGTCACCTTGACTGTCCCAAACCTATCTATATATTTAAATGTATATCTAAATACACAAGACATCTTACTTACCTTGCATTCTCCCTGGTCTGCTCCCTCCTCTAATAGTGTCTTCTAACCTTCAAGTTGTCTCAATCTCAGGGAATAGTATTAGTTTGCATATCAAACTCAAAGACTTCTCATACTCTCGCTCTTAGTGATGGCTCTCTCTAGATAAGACTATTCATTCAAACTCATGTAGGCTAATTAGATCTGCTATCCTAGCCCCTTTTGACTTTTGTCTAGTATAGTAGACTACTACTCCTCAAAACAGAGGTAACTATCCCAGATTAGAGGTAACTGTTAACCTCTTAAAATAGAGATGACTATCCCCTTGCATGTTTGTTGTTATTCATAGACTCTACTCTAGCCTATCAAAACTATCATCTCATGACTCATTGGAGATGTAGGGCTATCTTTGGATGAAAATACATGTGTATAGGTATGCCAAATTTTCTAACAGAGCTTTACAATTCCTTGAACACTTTTGTTATCCTCATGACTTTCAAGAAGATCTCTGTTCCCAAGGTGCAGTCAATGTTCTCAAGGAGCAGTCATAAAGTGTATGAGTTTCTTGTCTATTTCTTTAATCACATCTCCCAGTCATGTAGAAAAGAAAGATCTTACTTGTGACACCTTCCAGCCTAATATTGTTTGACAGAGTCTTCATATTTGTGGGATATGGTGAATGCTCTTCAAAATGTATGAAGTTCCTCATCCTTTAGAGACAACCTCTCCATCTTTTCCCTCTTTGCATTTTTCTATTTACCTCCATGCATGGAACTCCTTGTCATTTGATATACCTTGAGAAACTTCTAATCATGCTAAGCATGGATTTTACAACTGGCTACCTTTGTACCATGTTGAAAACTTCTAGGATATGAACCCCACAAGATCTAGCTAGATATTTTTTCGTTTGTGTACATAGATCCTTTGTCGCTCATTTGAAGACCTAGATGAATTCCTCTTTGCATATTCATTGCTGAGAGCTGCAGGTTAATATCAAAACCCTAATGACATGGTTGAACAACCCTAAAAGAAACCTAGACTCCATCGCAAAATAGGATACCAACCTTTATTTCGAAAAGAAAACTACCTCCATGCATGACATGAGCTTTTGGAAAGTTTAAGGTGACCATAAACATAATAAACATTCTATATTTGACTCCTTTGACCTTTGAAAGTATGACCATGCATGGAAAAAAGAATTTTTACATATGAGTGCCTTATAGTAATTGTTTTTCTTTTACATCTTCATGGTTTAATCAAGGCTCTAATGACTATTTTACACCAATGAAATAATCAAAAGATAGTTTTAAACACTTAGTAAATAAGAACTAAAATATTTAGACCAAGATTTAAAGCCAAATAACACATCTAGAACACCTATATTAACCCCTTGATCTAATGAGGCATGAAAGGCTAACATTTTTGGTGATCTCTACAAAATGCTTGCCTGCTAAGCATCTAAGACTAGTGGCCTAGCATATCCATTGGGCATAAGAGTCAAAAGAGACCAAATAAAACACTAGAAACAAAGTTGACAAACAATTGTTAACACCTCAGGACAACTAATTAAAAACCTAAACTAACTATACTTTAGCACTTGGAGAAAAGACCAACTAACTACATGCATCAACACTTATTAACTAGAAAGAATACTATCCTAACCTACCCTAACCAATAACAAAAATTGTTCAAACGAAACCCTTAACTGGTTCCTTGAAGTAGCTTCCTTTTCTCATTTCTTTACAATGCTTCACATGTTCATGAGTGGCCAAAAGGAGATGGAGATTAAACAAATGTTTAACCAATCGCTACAATATCTCTCGAAGAATGAAATCACATCCATTTACCTCTTTATGCTGGTAATACACTGCTATTTTGAGATGGATAAGTGGGCTGAATGCATTCTCCTTTAGCTGTAACCTCATGCTTGGGTGCAAGCATGAGTTGTGGTACTTTGGTGGCCTCCATTTTGGCTAAATGTCTGATTGGACAACCTCTTGAAAGGTTAAACCTTGAGGTATCCTTGCTAGTTTCTTGCTTGTGGGCTTCTTCTTCATCATTTTGTTGACTTGATTGCTTCATTTCTTGTGACTGATTTGGCAAAAACATAGAGGTTTCTACCTTATGTTCCTGTTGTTCATGATTTTGCTCTTCCATTGGTATTGGCTTGGCATCTAGATTTGAACAAAATGTTTCCATATCATCCCAAAAAAGATCTTCAACCTCTTCTTTACTTTTCTATATAGGAGGACTAATTTTGACTTCACAATAGCTTTGACTAGCAACCTTGTGCATATCAACTTCTATATTTTGTAAAACAAAGTTGTTTTCATGTGCCTCTTCATAAACAAATATCTTCTCATGCTCATTCTCATCATTTACTAGCTCCAAAAATTGTGATGTCAATGAAACTTGTATGCTCTCTTCTTCTTGCTCAATGAATGAAGGAAGTTCGCCAAATGGGAATGCTAAAACCTCATTTACATCAACTCTTTCTTGCTCATTGCCTCACTGTCCAAACTAATTTATTAGCATAGGCATTGGCATATTCTCTTTATCTTCAACAAAAAATGGGAGCTCATCAAACAAATCAGTTTGAACTTCATATCCAACACTTTCTACTTGTTTGCCAACCTACTACCCCAAAAGATTATGCTCATCATTCCCTTGCAATAAGTCTAATTTTTCCTCTTTTAACTCATCTACAAGTGTACCAACAACAAAAGATTCTTCTTGTTATTCCCCAAAAACCTCATTTTCTTTCTTACTAAACCAACTATCTTGGTAAACAATGGGACGATTTTTACAAAGGTGAATGGTGAGAGGAGAAGGCTATTTATAAAGGTCTTGTTGGGTTTCTTGAGGAAGAATACATTTTGGAGAAGGTTGCTCTTGAGGGATACTAGGTTCTTACAAAGGATGTAGGTCCCTAAAACTTGGAATCTCAAATTTACAAGACTGACTTGAAGAATTAAAAGGCATACCTTGCTTGAAACTTGGGATTTCATACTTGGGAGGCTTTTCCTTCACATGTTGATCCAAAATGAAAGAGGCTAATTGGGCTTCTATCTTTTGTGCTTGGGCAAGAAATAACCTCATTTGCTCTTGTTTAGCATCAATCTCTTTTGCAAGAGACTCTTCATATTGCTCCCTTTGGTAATCCATTTGTTCTTAATAAGGCAACTCTTCTTGATAAGCCAGCTCTTGTTGGAAGTCATACTTTTGGTCTCCTTCAATTTCACTCATTTGCCTTTGAAAATCTAACATGATGTCCTTGATGCTTATGTTAGCAACATTTGAAGGTTGGATATGAGGGTAACTATGCTGGTTGGAGACAAAATGGCCTTTTTGTTGTTGATTAAAAGGTTTCCAAGAAGATTGAGTAGTGGTGGGTGGGTGGTAAGCATGATAAGAATGCTAATGAACTGCTATTATAGGGTCATTTGGGATAGAACCAGCAAGATGTTCTATTTGGTATGGCTAGTAAGAAGAGATATAAGTAGGTTTTTCATGAAATGGAGGGTGATGAAAGACATCTCCATAAAATGAAGACATTATGTAGCATTCAAGCAAAACTAGAAACTCATTGAACTATCATAAAATCAGAATTATTAAGACTAATTTTTGTGAGAATTTGATAACATACTAGCACTTGGTCTTCTTGAAACTAGTAGATTAACTCATAGAGTCGCTAGGTGCGTGAATATTTCCTCCAAAGGCTGATGTTGTTGACATACACACCAAATATCAACAATGAATAGAGGACTTGTGGACTATGATAGTCTAATTTGTCCCACCGGGCGTGCCAAAAACTATCATCAACAAAGTATGCACCTACGTGCTAAGCTATCAACTTAGCTACCTATTGACACATGGAACACTCCTAGGCCTGGGGGTTGCCTAAAAATTGGAGTGAACCTCTAGAGAAGGTTGGTTCCTCTTGATTGATCACATAGATCTTGACCAATCTTACTTGTTTTGGAGGAAAAGAGTAAGAAGATGACTAAAAATAACTTAAAATGCTTGAAAATGATTAACTACAACTAACTAGGTGATGCATCAAATTATTTTCTCAGACCTATAACTTGTTGTCCTAGTCTTATAATGGCTCAAACAGAGCTTTTTTCTGCACAATCTATGTTTTTTAACCTCTCATCCATCAATATTTCATAAATGAGGTATTTCAAAACTAAAACAGCCTTACAAGTTTGCCACAATCTACAACCTGCATGAGTATGTTTGAAGCTGTTTACAAATGTTGGTCTTGATCATATTTTGAGGTTTTGAACTAAAACATAGAAAAATGAACCAATAGAACATATATAATCAGCCATATAAAAGGCATAAATAAAACTAAATTTGATGCCAAAGAAGTGTTACACAAGATTGGATCTGAAATGAGTTGTCTTCATTGGTTGAAAAAGTGTTACATTTGAGAAATCAGTCATATGCTTGACTAGTTTTTGAGTTACAATGCTTGTTTTCAGTTTGAAAAGAGCTTGAGATAGCTACAAATCACTCAAAATTTCAAGTAAGAACTAGTTTGAAACTAAGTTCAACTATTCCTATATCCCTTCAACACATGAGAGAGAATCTAGGAAAGAAATTAAGAAAAGAAGAATGAATTAGAAGACCTAGTCCAATGAATAATCTTCATGTTTTTACTTGGTGTCCAAGTTGATTTTGGTCTTCAATTGCTATTGGGTCGGATGTAACTGATTTTAAGCAAAAAGACCCCTTCAAACTGCTCCAAATTGCTTCATTGATGAAGAAAAACCACCTTCTTTGACTTGTTCATGGATAAGGCCTTTAAAACTGGCCCTAGATTCCTAGAAATAGTTGGAAAAGTTCTCCAACAGCTCCTATCTTTCCTCCACCTCATGGACAACACATCAACTACCTCCTAGATGCTCTCCACTTGCCCACAAGAAGCTCAAACTACCACCAAACTGCCTTGAATGACTTGACTGCCTTGACTGCCTCCTTGAAAAGCTTAACTTGCAAACCTTGTCATCCTTTCAAGAGATTTTAAAATTCTTGGTCATGCAAAACCAAAAAGCATACTTTTGAGAGTTCAAAACTACCCCAAATTGTATGTTTTTGGCTCTAACTTTCACCCAACTCCTAGTTATACCCATGCAGCCTCAATTTTGCATTAAATACTATTATTGCAACTTATAAATTGCTCCTTCATGACCTAAAAACACTTGGCACTTCATATACTACCATTATAGGATCTTCTTGAGTTTCATGGTATTCATGAGTTTCTTGACTTTTATGCATATTCCCTAAATCTGACAAAAACTCCTAAAGGTTCAACAAGCCTCTGGATATCAATCTTTATAATCATTGCTATGTCTTTGAGTTTCAATCTACTCTTTGTTCTAGCTTTGTGTAGGCTATGAATGCTATTCATAGTTGTGACTGTTCTCTCTTGTTTCTTTCTATTGTTCCTCATGTCTTCTTTTTACAGTCCTCCTCAATGCATCTTTGTATGCATAGATATGTGAACCTCTGTTGTCACTATGACTGGTAAATGTAAGCTTGCATGGCTCTTCCTTTTGTTAAGGACTGCTCCTTTACCTTTAACTTAGTGACCTTTGTGACATTGTTGCCACTGTCATGCTTTTGAAAACTCCATCATAGGCTTCCTTTAACATTGTTATGGTACAGTATTGTCCTTGCTTCTCTATAGTAGACTTTGTCTTCTTTTATTCTATCATTGTCTCTTCACAAAACTTTTAGAGATCTCCCATTTTCTCCTTGTAAAGGTCTTCACAGTTTGGACCATCATCTATCCATTATGCTTTTAGAGATATGGCAGACTTGATAGAAATATCTTAAACCATTGAAAACATGTTGTCCTCTATACTTGATATAACTGTCATCTTTCTTCTTATTGTGACTGTCCCCTTTAGGGATATCTGTGATGATTAAAAGACTCTTAACCATTTTATGAATGTACCCTATACAATACCCTTGCGGTGTTCAATCAAGTTTGTGCCTCCTCAACAAATCTCGTATGATCTTCTTGCATATCTTCCCACTATCCTAGTAATGTTCTTTAATAACTATCTTAGTCTTCTTTATCTTTGTCCTGACAGTCTTTTGATAACAGTCTCCTTATGACTGTCAAGACAGTCATTGTTCATCTCAGTTAATACAGTCTTTGAGATTGTATCTCTATTACTTCTACTTTGGACAGTCAAAACATCAATGACCTTTCAAAAACACTATCTTTAGACATAGTAACTCTCTTGTATCATGCTTTAACCTTCTCAACATTGCCATTCGAGGCTCAAAGGAGGACCGATCACAATCTTGAGCATCTGGATCTCTTACATTGTTTTGCATCCTCAAAGAAACTCAAACCTCTATAGTCTGTCCTGATGCTTATGATTTAGATAGGAATGATGTCATTTTTGTAGTAGTCTGCTGCTAGTTAGTCTCTGTGTTCTCATAAATAATAATGGTGACTGCATCTTTAGATACTACTACCAGCCTTTACTGTTGTTATAGCCATAATGACTATTTTTCTTCTTACATTTTGGTGTTTGAACATCATTTTCTTGTGCACTGACATTACTGACTGTCCCTAATCATGTTCAATCCTGTAGAGTGTCATGAAGATTCTTGATTGATTTGTAGACCTTGTAACAGACTTATTTGACCTCTACAAAGCTTTTCATGGCTTCAAAATGGTGATGAAGCTTAAAAGTGAAGACACAGGCCTTAGAATGACTTGACAGACCCTAATAACTTATGCATACCTTGTATACTTCTCAAGAACCTTTTGATAAACATTCTATGATATGCAAAGGTTTGTATTAGGTATCCAGAGGTTTAGTCAAGCATCATAACCCTTATAGAAACTTCTTCATGGTTTACAGGGTGTGTAGATGGTGGTCAAACTTCATTTAGTGACTGCAGAGTTTATGATAGCTTGTGCAAACTTATTTTGATTGTGTAAAATCTCCCGAAAACTATACAGACCTCTAATGTTTGACATATTCCTTCAAAGGGTATAATGACCTATAGGTTGTGATACAAAGCATTCAGGGGTATGATATCATATTCCTCTTCATACATTGCTGACCTTTGAATGGTTCTTTCACAAACAAACAAATCAGACAGACATCTATTTGTATTGAATAGTTTATATGTTTTGACTACTCCCTGCTATCTCCTTATCATATTCTTGTTCAAGATCAAGGAAAATCCTTCAAAACCCTTTTCTTTATGACTCTACTAACCTTGAGTTTTCTCCTTTTGGTCTTGACTGTTCTAAGCTCCTTGGACTGCCTTTTATGATTGTCTATTTGTTGTTAAAAACTAAAGATCTCTTTAGGCTTTGAATCAGACTCTTCAATGCTTGAGTGTCTAAATAGGGCTTTAGAATAGTCAAACAAAAACTCCAAACTATCCTTGTTCTTATGTTCTTGTTAAACCCTTGCAAAGTTAGGGCTTGGGTTTGTTTAGGCAAACTCTGTAAATATTAAACATTCCACACAACTTAAGAGGTTTTCAATAGTGTATTCTTCACGGGATTAACTTTCTATTAAGGTTAGGACTGCTTTGCTTGTTCACACTTTTCAACTCTATATTCATCACATGATTTACTGTTTAATAACTGAAATACAATCATTGTACATGACTGTCTCACAGTCACTATGATTGTCATGACTAAAATATAGTCATTATTGTTTAGCTTAGTCATATCTTGACTAAAACAATTAACAACATGACTGAAAAATATAGTCACCTTAACTATCCCAAACCTATCTATATATTCAAATGTATATATAAATACACAAGACATCTTACTTACCTTGTATTCTCCCTGGTTTGCTCTCTGCTCTAACAATGTCTGCTAACCTTCAAGTTGTCTCAACCTTAGGGAATACTATTAGTTTGCATACCAAACTCAAAGACTTCTCATACTCTCCCTCTTGGTGATGGTTCTCTCCAAATAGGACTGTTTATTCCAACTCATGTAGGTTGCTTAGATATACTACCCTAGACCCTTTTTGACTATTGTTTGGCATAGTAGATTGCTGCTCCTCAAAATAGAGGTAACTATCCCAGATTAGAGGTGACTGTCAACCTCTTAAAATAGAGATGACTATCGCCTTGCATGTTTGTTGCTTTTCATAGACTCTGCTCTAGCCTATCAGAACTATCATCTCATGACTCATTGGAGATGTAAGGATATCTTTGGATGAAAATGCAAGTGTATAGGTATGTCAAATTTTCTGACAAAGTTTTACAGTCCCTTGACCACTTTTGTTATCCTCATGACTTTCAAGAAGATCTATGTTCTCAACTAGCAGTCAATGTTATCAAGGAACAGTCACAAAGTGTATGAGTTTCTTGTTTGTTTCTTTAATCACATCTCTCAGTCATGTAGAAAAGAAAGATCCTACTTGTGACACCTTCTGGCCTGATATTATTTGATAGAGTCTTTTTAGATTTGTGGGATATGGTGAATGCTCTTCAAAATGTATGAAGTTCCTCATCCTTTAGAGACAACCTCTCCATCTTTTCCCTCTTTGCATTTTTTTTGTTTATGTCCATGCATGGAACTCCTTGTCATTTGATATACCTTGAGAAACTTCTAATCATGCTAAGCATGGATTTTACAATTGGCTAACCTTGCACCATGCTAAAAACTCTGGGATGTGAACCCCACAAGATCGAGCTGAAGATTTTTTCATTTGTATACACACAGAGCCTCTGTTGCCATTTAAAGACCTAGATGAATTCCTCTTTGCATAAAAAGGCCTTCTTCATTGATGAGACCTGTAGGTTAATATTGAAACCCTAATGACGTGGTTCAACAACCCTAAAAGAAGCCTAGACTCCATCGCAAAATAAGATATCAACCTTTAATTTGAAAAGAAAACTCCCTCCATGCATGACATGAGCTTTTGGAAAGTTTAAGGTGACCTTAAACATAATAAACATTCTATTTTTGACTCCTTTGACCTTTGAAAGTATGACCATGCATGGAAAAAATAATTTTACATATGAGTGCCTTATAGTAATTATTTTTCTTTTACATCTTCATGGTTTAATCAAGGTTCTAATGACTATTTTACACCAATGAAATAATCTAAAGATAGTTTTAAACACTTAGTAAACAAGAACTAAAATCTTTAGACCAAGATTTAAAGCCAAATAACACATCTAGAACACCTATATTAACCCTTGAGCCAATAAGGCATGAAAGGATAACACTATCCTTGTAAATTAGTTATTCTAAATGCAATAATGTAACTAATCTTTAGGCAAACACATACACATGAATGCAAGGATGAAATTTATGTGATGTGTGAAGATTCACTTCACTACATTTCACCTTCAGTCGGCTAAATGCCCTCTGCCTCGATGATACTCTCTCTCCATCAAGAGAGTGAGAGAGTGTCCCTATTGCACACACAAGTCAAAATTAGTCAACAGTCATTTAAATAATATTATCTAAATTCTTAATTAATTATTAAAAATAAGGGTTGTGACACAGTCTCAATTTTTTTTACATAGTCAAACTAAACCCAATTATTTTGTAACATTTTTGGCCTCAAAAATAAAAATACAAAGAATAGATCCTACTAAATTTCTAAGAGCTTTCCAGAAATGTAAAAATATTTGAAAAATTCACTGATTTGTGACCTAAAATGTAGATTTATGAAAAATCTATAGTTGACATAGATCTGATTATTTTATAACTCTTTTGATGTCAAAATTAAAAATGCAAAAAACATACCCCTACTATATTTTTGAGAGATTTCCATAAATGTAAAAATATCCAAAAAATTCACTGATTTGTGACCTAAAACATAGATTTATAAAAAATCATAAAATCATCATAACTCACCCAATATTGATGATATAAAATTGATTTTTCTACTTAGCTTATTTAGATGATTGAAAAACTTCAATTAAAAAATTGAAAAAAAAAATTCCAACCATTTGAAAGCTATGAGGAAATGTTTAAAAACTAGGGTTTTGTCTCCATTTTTGCAAAAAAGAGCATAAAGATGCAACAAAAAACCCACAAAACCTACAAAAACATGATAGATCAAGGGACGTGGATCACATCGGGCATGCCAAAATGTGTATGTAGAAATATGGAATTAAAATAAAGGAACAATATGCATCAAACTACATATTCCATTTTCAACATAACTCAAGATCTAAAGCAATGAAATAGAAATAACAAACAATATTACCTTAATAGCTTGTTGCAATGAAAATGATAGATATGCTCTAATGATATTTGATAATGCTTTGATATGTTGGTTGTTCACATTGACAACATAACTTTACATTTAGATTATGGATGATAATGACTTGATTGATGCTTAATTTATGGATTCTTGGTTAATAGGATGGAGGGCTAGGATTAAGAGGTGCAATAGATGGTTGAGATTAAGAGGTTGAAATAGATGGCTAAGATTAAGAGGTACAATATGAAATGGATGGTGAAGATTAAGAGGTGAAAGATAGAATATTCTAGGGCATCTTTATGTGAATGACTAGGATTGAGAGATGTATGAAATGAGTGGATAGGATGAAAAGTTAGTTTAACTTTTGTGCAAGTGTCCAGGTTCAATGAATATGGCTAACTGACTTTAAATAGACATGTGACAAGGGGATAAGGATGAGGACAAATGGAAAATAATTAATTAAATAATTCTATTATTTAATTAATTATTAGAGAAGGATGATGTAGGAGGATAAATTAATTAAATATAAGTTATTTAATTAATTTGGGAATTATGGTAAATGGGTTAATAAAAGTAATTTATTCAATTAATCACCTAGAAGGGGACATGAAAGGGACCTAGGACAAATGTGTTGCAAGGTGACATATGGACAATTTTAGGTGTCTACAATCATTATTTTATTTTATGTGTTTGGAATTTTAGGTGTCTACAATCATTATTTTATTTTATGTGTTTGGAATGTAGATTAATAGATCTCCTAGCTGTTATGTTAGGAAATGTCCCCTTGGGGGCTTTTCCCTCTTAAGGTTTAGCTCCTGGGTCTTTAGAATGCATTATAAGCATCTTGCATGTTAATTTTGAATCCTGATGAGAAAACCCCTAAGTGTTATGGCAAATAGGACTTAGGGAGTGCTATTTTAGTGAAACTTGACTTAAAATGGGAGGGTGGACTTGGGCGCTAGCGCCCTAGTCATGTCCTATTTTAGGTCAATCCCAAATTTAAATGTCAGTTTTATAATCCCAAATTTAAATGTCAGTTTTATAATCGTTATTTAGGTCTTATGCCGACATCTTAAGTTTGAATTATGAAATTCTTAGCGGGAATCTTTGTAGTTGCATATATAAGCATGTTTAGTGTTTTATTTGAAAACTAGAAGATGATACTTTATGCATTTTGTGATTTCAAGATATTCATTGTGGTAGAGCAGAGCATTGTTATTGTGTTTGTGTTTACAGATTTGACTTCATCTTCTCATGTGATTAAAGAGCCTTCATTATACGAGATCTACACTACAAGGTGATATCTATTGTGTTTTTTATCATTTATCATTTGGATTTTACATCTATCCCACAGGGATACACACTCTCATCTGACAACGGTGTTTAGAAGACTTGAATGTCTCTTTGGGGCTAGACTGAGGCAAGCCTCTAAACACCACAACCTCCTCCCACACTCCTTTGTGATTGCAGGTGTAGACACCTAAAATTGGCTCAGGTTGAATTAAGTAAATATTCTAATATTTATCTTAATTCATATTTTCTTCTGTCAATTAAATAAATATTATTAAGTTTATTTGATTGGTTCATTATCCTACAATTAAATAAAATCATTTTATTTAATTAAAATCCCTAAATTCTTCTAATGTCTCAAATCCTAAATCCACCTCACAAAATCCACTTCATCAATCCACCTCATCAATCCACCTCATCTTTCCACCTCATCTCCTCCACCTCACCATGTTGCACATATAATTAAATATTCTTAATATTTAATTAGCTAAGATCCTCTTGTTGTGTGGTTACACAACACGCCCCATTTTGACTTGGCAAAACAGGGACCCAATTTTTGGTTTGGCTTGTGCGTCCGCTTCTGGGCGGTTTGGTAAAAGTAAGTCGAGTGCATCATCTTGCAGAATCATGATGAGGTAGGTCACCATGAGGTTAGTTTGTGAAAGTTCGTATTTCATCTCTGTGACCTTATATTTTGAAAGAGCATTGAAATTCAGGCGGGTTTGCCTTTTACATCACCTTGACATTCGTCAGGATATAAAAGTTATGAACAGTCAAAGTTTCGGTCAAACCCGATATTCATAAGTGGAAGGTCATATTGTCTTGACATCATCATATTTGAAACACACCCCCCCGATATGTCATGCGGTTCAAATATCTGGACATTAACTTTAAATGGTAGCAAACTCTTCCCGTCAAACAGTTTTATCTATCGCGAGCATCATATTTCGCATATAACCCGATGTGTCTTTATATCCTCCTGATGCAAATATCACCCTTAGCAAATATCCTGATGACATCATCCTAATACGATAAATGGACGAACATACATCCTGATGACATCAGCATCATATTTACACTGTCGCAGGATTTTTCTCTAAAAAAGCATGATCATGTTAGCCTAATATGATGATGACGTCATGATGCACTTCCGATACGAAGAGCGAATATCAGGATGACATCATCCCGATATTCCGAAAGAGAGAGAGATGTAAGTTTGTCTCGACATCATCATATTTTGAAACATCACCCGATACACCGAAATATCCTCCTGATGTACTACGTAGAAATAAAAGGTGCTTTTGTCACCCCAATCTTGTCGCGATAACAATGTCAATACGAGGGAGGATGATATTGAAACTCAAACTGATATTTGCGAATATCATCCTGCCCTCATGATATCCTGTCATAGGGATTTTCTCCCACTCCCGTTGCTGCCATTATCATTTAATGCGCGCAGCCATGGTAGGTGGTTCCCGCCGACTCCGGAACCCAATGAAACACCTGGCAAGATCCTGTATTTTTTGCACGGATAAGCACGGAACATGATCTAATCTATCAGAGTTGCCCTAAATGCGCCCTAAATGCGAGGTTAAAAGGTAATTCAACTGCCATTTTTACATTTACCTTATGATAAACTTGTTTTACAGAGCACCAGCTTCCATATCTGCATATCAGCTATCGTTGCGCAATTTGAGCTCACGAGCAGAAGGGAAAGGTGATCACCAGCTGAATTAAGAACGTCTTGGCACTCTACTGGTATAAAAGGAAATCTGCACAACCAGGTAAGTGAATAAAACCCTCATCATATTGTTTCAATCTTGGTGCAATAATTGTAAGTTCTGGTTTAAGCACCTGTATGGTCAAGTAATGTTGAAGTTTATACAATAGGCATAATGAATTATAAATTCAACTGCAGTATGCATGCATGTATGTATCTTGTTGTGAGATAGGATTGTCGTTAATTGCAGGCAATCATGGCTGAGAAGCGACTAGTCAAATACCAGGAGGAGTTCAGCAAGCCCATGTTTTCTACTCAGAGGGGGGTCCTGTTTAAATACAGAGCAATCACAGACACCCACCAGGGAGGCACTAATTTGGAAGCCTGGTCAGCCAAGTTGAACAATGGGCATGACAAGAGTCCTGTGCTGGACGCAGTGTTCATATCTGGATTATGGAATGCTGCTGGTTTTCCATACTCCGTGGAGTCTCCTGAGCTCGTTATTGAATGTGCCCGGAATTATAACCCTCAAACCAGGCAGGTAGTGAAGCATGGGAGGGTATATGTAGACCTCTCCATCAAAGGTCTCTCCCAAATGCTCGGATTGCCGTTGGGAAGTGAAGTCAAAAGTGTGGACCTGAAGAAGTCTTAGAGGGAGTATGAAGCCAATAAGAAGTCAGCTAGGAAGAACATGTACGCATGGCTGGCTGAGAACAGCACCTACAACGCAGCCGCCAAGCTTCCTGTGCACCTGTTTAAGTATGATTTTAATGAGGAGTATCAGTACATGATCGCACTCTTGAACAGGGTTACTGGCCAACCTGATACTGGTAGTTTCAGAGACTGGATGTACAGGATTATAATGATGTGTCTGTATTCAGACACCAAGCCATTGTGGGGGCAAATTATCAGCAAAGCTCTGCATGAGCAGCTGATGAACCTGGGAGGTTCTAACTGTGCTTTTTTCATGTCCTCATATGTTGTGTATTCCTATGCATATAGAGGCACTTTTGATGCCTTAGTTATAGATGGGAAGCTCACAGGGACAAACACAACATATATCTGGGATCATTATCCTCAGCTACAAAGAACCCACTACTTAAAAGATTACAAACTGGTCAATGATGCATTCTCTATGCATCTGGTAAGGACCATGGAAGAAGACAGAACGAAAAGATTGAGCTTGGAAGCTCAAGAGGCAGTATACAGGCATGGGGCCTGGTACATACAGTTCGCAACCTTTTCCTACATCAGGGTTGAAGGTTTTGAGGGACATCCCTTGATGCTGCTGAGGTATCCTATAGACGCTGTGGTATTAATGGAATTCATCAGGCAGGGCTCCACCATGATCCAGATGTACAAGGATGCCAAGAAGCTGCCACCAATTTTGTTTCTAGTCAGCATTGGCAACTACATGTGCCCTGACTCTAATAGCATTAAGAAGGTGATGGTCACCCTGAATAAGATGAACTTGCAGCCCTTTCCAATAACTAGACAATATGATCCTTACGGCAGAATACAAAAAGTACTAGGAAAGCCTGTTCACCAGAGGCACCTAGAAGATTTTTGGGCTGACTGCGAGGATGAGGCGGAAGCCAGGAGGAGGAGGTATCAGAGATTAACTCTGAACCAAGTTAGAACGTTTGATTGCATCTCCCTGCCCCAACAGTTAAAGAAGGATGATGGCAGGACAATGGCAGATGAGTATGAAGAGAAGAAGATATATAATGACACCATATCTGCACCTGACCTCACCATGCAGGAGGATATATCTTTGGACCCGTTCATTGCCAGGACCCTACGCCTAACCCAAGCTTGGGTTGATGAACAAGTAGAGGCATTGAAGAAGAAGGGTGTTGCCATCACGGTGGACAACAAGAAAAAGGGGCAGGATATCCCCGTAGATGAATATGATGACTTCCTGTTGGAGAAAAAGAAGACCAAGGGAGATAAAGTTCCTCCACCACAGCAGCAGAGCAAAAGACCCTAGAAGGGCAAGAAGGTGGAACAGGGACCAAAGGGGATTATAATTGAAAGAGCAGTGTTTACAGTTGAGCAGGCCACAGGGTCAGGATCTGAATCAACATCCCCTCCAGAAAAGGATAGGCCCAAGAAAAGTAAGACAGCAGAGGCTGGAATCATTGAGACCCAAGAGGTGGGTCAGTCTTCTAAACAACCAGGAGTCGAAGGCACCCTCATAGAAGAAGAGCCGGAGGAGGAGGAGACTCCGTTGGTAATAAGAAGGAAGAGGAGAGCTCCTCAGGTGGTGGTGTCCTCCCCACCAAAGAAACAGAGAACCTCCATGAGAGGTGGAATAAGCCAACCCCCTACTTCATCACAAGGGGAGGGTAGTGAAGTACACAAGGAACTACAACACAATGTTCCACTTCCTACCATTGTCAAGTTTAAAACTAAACTTGCTGAAGAGCAGTTGAAAGAGACCTCCCAGACACAAGCAGAAGGACATGTCTCGCTAGACGAGACAATAAACTTGTCTAATGATGAGGTGGTGCAGGATGTGGCTACACAAGAAATGGAAACACTTGCTGCTAATGTAAGTGTGACTCCCCACAAGCCTCCAATGGTACAAACAGTGCTTGAGGAGATGAAACAAGTAGAAGAGGAGCAAGAAAAGAGCCCATAGTAAATAGCTCAGGAAATAGGGCTAGACACATTGATAACGGAGGTGACCAGTCCTGTAGTGGTAGATCTGACAGAAAAGCAGGATGCAAGTCCTGAACAGCCAGCAGGATCACCTGAAAAGGGCCACCTAATAGAAGAGATGGAGATGGCAGAAACAGAAGGCCATGCTCTTGAAACCGGCCAACAAAGCCCACAGGATACCACGAAGAAACCTGCTATAGTAGAGGTTCAGGAGGTGAGGGCTGGTGAAAAAGAAAAATTAGAGGACCTAGCTACCAAAGTACAAGAGGTGGATGTTGCAGGCTCGGAAAAAGCAGTAGCTGCAGAGCAATCTCCACCACATCAGGCAAGGTCCCCAATATCTGGTGCAGTGGATAAACCACAAGTAGAAGAAGAAGTGGGAACAGATGAAATAATGGCAGAGGCAGGTCATGATCATCATGATCAGGATGTAGCTGCGCCTCAAGGCTCCCCACAGCACATAGATGCACCACAAGGTTCCCCTCAGCATGAAGATACTCCTCTGGAGAAGGAAATCCCTCAATAGGAGGAGGTACCGCAAGATCAACCACAAAAGGAACATCAAGAAGAAGAACTGAGGAAGTCACCATCTCCACAACGTTTGTTGACAAAAACGGGAGATATAGATGAACATCAAGATGATGTTGAGAAACATGATCAGGTGCCTCCGTGGTTGGCAAAGGAGGTAGGTGCTGAGGAAGAGATTGAAATTCAGGAATTCGACGTCTCCACCCTGTTTTCTGCAGACATAATAAAGCCAAGGAGGAAGGCCAGAATGACTTCGGCCATCAGGAGAGATCCGGCAGGATAAAGAAAAAGGTAAAATCACCATCGATGAATTTCAAATTAGTACAGTAGATTTGGGCTTCGCCAATGAGGACCAAGAAGGTCAGGAGGGCAAAGATATCATTGACTCTCTAATTCAGAAAGTGAAAAGAGAGAAGGAGAAAATTAAGCAACATAAAGAGCACATTGCTCAGTTGCACGCCTATATCAAAGGGCTGACTAATCCTGATGACACCGCAACTGAACATGCAATCCCATTGACTGCCATTTCTCAGGAGGAGGTAAATAAATTGGACCTCATGAAACATGAGGCGTCCGTAATAAGGAGATGGATGTCATCCACATTGGATGATGCTGTTGAAATAGTGAAGGCCTCTTTGAAGAGGTGGAGCACTCTAAGTGACTCTAAGGCCAAAGTAGATAGATTGCAGATGCAGACCGGAAAGAGGTCTTACAAGCTGGAGAGAGTCCTGGCCCTGTTAGGGGAAATAAGAAATATTAATCCACAACTGCTTATCAGTAAGCAAGTACTAAATAATAATACAGCATTATTAATTGATATTTGGTATAAAGACACTCAGTTTGAGTGTGCAGTCCTCAAAAGGTGTAATAATAAGCTGAGGGATATCAACATGAGTCTGCGGGATTTAATGGCCCAAGAGGCAGTGATACTGGAGGCTTTGGGAGGTAAGATGGAAGGAAAAATAGAGAATCAGGATGAAGAGTCTGCCATCAAAGCTGTACACAGCAACTTCCAAGAAGAGACAGATGGTCCACCTGTCCCTTTGACAGAGGAATTAATAAATAAAATAATGAGGATCAAGGTCCAGATGGAAAAGTACCAATAGACACTGCAGGACAGGAAGAATAAGCTCAACAACTGTAGGGATAAATATGAAGCACATAAGCACGCCATTATAAAGGCAAAGACTCAAGATGGCGGAGGGATAGATCAAGTTGTGCATTCATACGAGCAGGTCCGTAGTAGTATGCAGCCCCATATGCAACCGTGTCATCATCAGGATAGTGAAAGTTCAGAAAGTGAGGCACATGATGATGACCCGCATGAATCAGCAGAAGAGCATGATGAAGATACATCATGAAGGGGGATACTAACATAAGTGGTATAGATAGTTGCCAGCTGGCAACTTGTGCCTTTTTGTAAACATTGACAAAGTCAAGTGAATTAGGACCGTAGATTTGTATTGATAAATCTAGATCGTAGATCTTTTGTAACGGATTCCTCACCTTATTCTATAAAAGGTGGTGGAATGACTTGTTAAAACATTCGAAACTTAATTGAAATCTGTTTGCTGAAGTATTCAGGGCTTATTTCGAAGTTATTGCATATGTACATGTCTTTGGCATACTTAATGAAAGAGAAGAGTATTTCGATTACAAATCTTCGTAAATCTTGAGTAATCTGTGTCTGAATTCTGGATATGTGCTTTGGTTTGCTGCGTCCCTTGGAGTGCTCATCATGTTGCATGTATTGTTTTCATTCATCATCCTCTGAAGTTTGCATCAACTGTATCTAGCTGTGGAACATCTTGGTGAACATATGGTTTGATTTCTTCTCATCGTGACAGTATCTATTATGTATGTGGATCAATAACTGAAGATTCAACTTTAAATTTGTAGTATTCCTTTAATTTCTTTCAAATTCAGAAACATTTCACTACCACAATTGCAAAATAATTGATAATCTTAAGCAAATAACACAAATATGCAGACATCTCGTAGGTAATCGCAAATATTTAGCATATTTTGAATGCAAAGCATGCACCATTGAAAATATCATGCAAAGATTGAGGTATTTCTACATCTTTTCATCTGATAGCTGCATAATATGACTTCTCTGTAAAGAATTTCTGCAGGAAAGTCATGATGATGGTACAATTTCACGTAAGGCCCCAAAATGGAAACAGCAACTCACATTAACCTCTGAGTAACGTCAAATGATTAAGACCTAATCACCGGAGACTTGGGATCCTAAATTCCTTGAATTCACAGTATCTTTCAAGATGAATAAAGGTTAATGTGTACTTTTATTCTATGTTTGTTTATGAATAACATCATGACCAACACCTCTATTATCCAAAATTGAATTCTTAATTCAATTGTCCCCCACTATTATCTGAAATTGAATTCTTAATTCAATTATTCCCCACTATTCTCCCTCATTGAATTCTTAATTCAATTGTCCCCCACTATTATCTAAAATTGAATTCTTAATTCAATTGTTCCCAATTATTATCCACTCATTGAATTCTTAATTCAATTGTTCCCCACTATCCTCCACTATTGAATTCTTAATTCAATTGTTCCCCACTATCCTCCACTATTGAATTCTTAATTCAATTGTCATAACTCACTATCCTCCACCTATTGAATTCTTAATTCAATTGTCATAACCCACTCTTCTCAAAAAAGAATTTTTAATTCATCCATTATGAATTAAAGATTCACAAAAAATGAGAGCCATTGATCTCATCTTTTGATCCTCACCCTCCATTCCCTTTTCAGAAAATCTATAAATGAGACCATTCTCTAAGCAATTAAGAGACTTCATTCTTGTATCAAATCCATGCCCAATTTCCTCTAGGAAGATCTCTTCTGGCATCCTCATCATGCCTAATTTCTTCTCCTCATTCTAGTCATCTCATATCCTCCATCATTGGTGTGTTGAAGTTCATCTTCAATCACATATTGTATATCAGCCATTCCATTCTTGTCACCGTCAACAAGCAAGGAAGCAAGCTCCCTAAGGGCCAATCTCTTCAGCATCAAGGTCAAGAACAGATAGGAAAACTATGGAATCCGCAGGGTAACAAGTTTGTAAGTTTTGTGCTTTTGTTTATTCAATCTTGATTACTTGCATATTTCATAGATGTTCGGGTTTTATTATCTTAATTGATCAATCCATTTCACCCCTAACATTTTGGCGCCCACAAAAAACAAAAATAAAAAATAAAAAATATACAAAAAACAAAACAAACCACACAACATCCCCCCTGCGACCCCCTCCAAACCCCATTCCCCCCTGCCCTTCCCTCCCCCCGTGCCCCCCCTACGCGCTCCTCCCTGCCACCCTTCCTCCCCCCGAACCCCACCCCTCCCCCATCCCCTGCGACCCCCCCGACCCCCTCCCTGCTTCCATCTCCCCTCCTTTTGGCCTCCCTGTGCGATGCCTGACCTCCCCCACAAATCTACCCCCTGCCCCCCTTCCGCTCGGCCCTCCAGCGCTTCCCCCAGCTGCCCTGCAACCCTTGCGCCACCACCGCCCTCTGCCCACGCTCCGCCTCCCCAACCACCATTGCCCTCTGCCCACTGCACGCTCTACCCCGCCAGCCACCACTGTCCTCTGCCCACTGTAGCCTCGCCCGCCAGCCACCACTTCAACCGTCGCCCCTCCTCCCGGCCTCCCCTCCACCACCGCCGCCTACCGCCACCACCCACCACCAGCTCCACCCACCACCACCACCACCCACCATAAAAAAATAACAAATCAAAATTAAAAACAAATCAACATAAAAAAATTAAAAAAAAAATCAAATATATATATATATATAATCAAATACAAAAAAAAAACAAAAAAAAAACAAAAAAAAAAACAAAGGGGGTTAGTTATTTTTTTTCTTTTCTAACTTTCCACTTAAGCAAAATAGGTTTTTTTTCTCTTGGACATAACTTTTTGTAGGAGTATCAGATTTTCACAAATTTATAGTCATTGGAAAGTGATTCGACGAATTTGCAACGGTATAGGTATTTCCAGCTCACTGGGTCAAGATCAATAGGTATAATCAGTCAAAGTCAACTTTACCTTGACAACTTCAACCAGCCATAACTTGGACATCTTTCATCAAATTTTCATGCAATTTTCTTTGAAACATCATAGAATTTCGTGTAGATTTTGATTTTCATATCTACTTTTGCTTTCAACAATCATATTTTCATAAAAAATTTTAGATTATATGTTTTGCACCTAATCCTTTGACTTACAAAATTCTTGATTCCACTTTTGTTTTGGTGGACTACAGATGGATATCAGGAGACTGCTAATCTAGTTTGGTGCAAAAAAAAACATCCACTAAAGACCATCATTTTCACTCAGTGTAGAATCGGACTGATTTACGCATTATCATACACCTGACATAAGATTCCCATCTAGTTCTAATTAGGAAGGAGTAACCCATTGTTCATACAATTTGCATCTAACTCTAATTAGGAAAGCACAAATGCATACATGCCAATATCACGTAGTCCATAACTAGGAAGAAAGTAATTGAACCATTGCTATATCCGCATATTGCTATCTTCTTTAGTTAGATCATTGCTATCTTACAAACGGGAATGAACATTGCTATCTGTTTAAACACTTCAAAGTTAACAACTCAGGCTATCGTGGATTAAAATTGAACTCATCATTGTTATCTAGGTTAAAACTGAACCACTACTATCTCAATCTACCAACACTTCAAAGTTAACAACTCATGCTATCGTGGATAAAATTGAACTCACCATTGCTATCTTGGTTAAAATTGGACCACTGCTGTCTTGCTACTCACTTCAAAGTTCTGTGCTTGCCCAAGTAGATAGATTATCTAGTTTTTTTCATTTTAACTAGAGGAAAGGAACCACTGTATACTGTGTTTTTGGGAATGATACCAGGACTATGCTCTCCCCTATCTTGGGTGACCAAAACGCCAGAAGCATCATTTTCTCATGTGTTTTTCCTTTAGAGGGGCCTGCTCTTGGATACCACTTATCCAAGTAGGAACGACCCTAAGTGGTAACAGGCTCGACGCCAAGCCCTTCCAAGTCACTATAAATAAATTGTGTTTAGAGTGAAAGCTTCAACCAACGAGTGAAGTTGTGTTACATCGATAGCCAACCTCCCCCAAAACCCTCCAAGGCGCAACCCTTGTAGGCTGGGAGACTCCATAACGGAGAGTAGTGCTGCCGCATGTGTAACCACTCGAACGGTTGCCCTCATTAAACACCATTTGTTCTAGTGGCCAAAAACCCTTCTTATCCATTTCGAGCCTAGGATTTTGTACTTGTTCTTTCTTTTTAGTCTAAAAAGAGTTAAAAAAAAATAAAAAATGAAAAAATAAAAAACTATAAAATATTCTTTGTGCTTGCTGTGTTTTCTTGCTGTTAATTCATAAAATCAGATCAGAAAGACCTTTTTCCAGCCAAAAATACCAAAAACATCAGAAAAATTTCCAAAAATTGCAAAAACATTGAAAAAAGCCAGAGCGGTGCATACGTCCTCTGTTCCTGCGCATTTGTGCCGACCTGCGGCACATTTGTTAAAACTTTTTGTGCATTTATTAACTATTGTTGTGCATTCATATTTTACCAGTACAGCACATATACACCGACTTCCTACGCATCTGTAGATTTCTGCTACGCATCTATTTCAGTGCATCCACGACAGTGAATACTTGCACTATTTTCAAGGGAAAAATTTTACCTATTCTGAGTACCCATTTCAGTCTTGTGTCAGTTTCTATGGAAATGACAATTGAATTAGAAGAGCTTGCTTAAGAACTCAAATACCTGAAATTGCAATTAACCTTACACACCTCACCCCAAGGTTGTATAGCATTTGCTCAAGAACTCTAAGTCATACAACAAGAAATGGCAATCTTACAAGTTGAATGTGTCAATACTAGCTACGCATCACCCCAAACTCATACATCTATTTTTCATCTTAATGATACTCATGACAAGGCAAGCACCACCTCAAGTTGGAAATCGTATACCACTCTGTCTACTAGTCCTCCTTCACCGTCTTCTAAGACACATATTCCAAAACATACCAGTCCTATGCCAACATCGCCATCGAGTTCCCCAAGCTCTAAACTAACAACCAAGGAATCCTCGGATGATTTGTGGAAAAGAGTTTTTTCAAATTTATACAACCAGAGAAAAGCTAGGGAGAAAGCAAAATCCCCTCATTCACCTATCCATACACCTACCAATGATGTGATCCTAGGGCTACTAGCAGAGAGTCAATCATGTCCTCAAAATCTAGTCCTTGACCTTACAAAAGATGCTTCCAATAATATGTCAAAACTTACCACCCCTTCATGTGATCCTCAATTCCTTGAGCTTATCCAAGAGTCTCGTATTATGAATCCAAGTCAAGAGTCATCATGTTCTCCTGTTGTTGACCAAGAGCCTATCCAAGAGCCTTCCACTTCCATTCAAGCAACCCAAGAGGTATGTCAAAGGTTTAATCCTAAGCATGTGGAAACATTAAGCCCTAGTCCAACTCAAGATCAAATCACTTTTATGCAACCCATCCATAATATGTATCTTTTCCATGATCAAGATGATAGCCATAATGATGAATCCATCCATGAGCGAGATATCCAAATTACTCCTAGTCATTTGTCATCAAGCCCTATCCAGAATGAGCAAACATCCACTTGTCATGATGAGACACTTGCCTCCCAAGCAAGCGTAGAAGATCAAACCAGTAATACTCCTCTGCCATCTGTTATGGACCAAGCGGCAAATCTTGCACCATATATCCTTGGTCTTACTACCTTCATGCATGAATGCTTTTTCTTAGAACACCAACAACCATTATCCACTATCTCGCCTTCTCCATCCAATAAAGAACTTGTGTCTAGTGTTCCACCTACACATAATCCCATTGTCCACCGCATACTCTAGAAGATGAACTATCAAGGTAAAGGCTTAGGCCTTCATGAACAAGGTATTTTGGAACCTATCCATGTCAATGTTCCTCCACCTTCATACGGCCTTGGATACATACCCCAAGGTGAGCAAACTCAAGATGTTGGTATTTCCTCCACTCCTCCTAAGTCTACCACTTTCCATCGCAAACCCTATCATATCCCCAAAACATATGTCACCATTCCACCTCCATTATCCTACAATTGTCAAAAGCATGTGAACATACACCTTCCACCATCCAATCTCCCTCCGCTACTTCCAACTCCTAATATCCCACCATCCAATCTCCCTCTGCTACTTCCAACTCCTAATATCCCACCATCCAATCTACATCCACTACTTCCAACTCCTAACACCCCTCCATTCCTTTTACCACCACTTCTTCCAACACCTTATCCATCCATCCATAAATCCTCTAAATATCCCAATCATGGCCGACAAACACACATATTGTCTAAACAAGGAGCTTTCACCAACCTCACTTCTACCATCCCATGGGGATTCAATGACAAATATGTGGATGCCTCTACCTATAAAGTAAAAAATCCTAAGAGTCCTCATGACCTAGGATATAAAAGCCAAGAATCAAAGAAGTATCCATATCAAAAGCTGCATACACCCATACACCTCAATGCCAAACTGAACAAGGTGTGGACCCCCAAGCAACAAATGATTACTCCAAAAGTTGCACAACAGCTGCATACACCCATACACCTCAATGCCAAATTGAAACAGGTGTGGGTCCCCAAGCAACAAAGGATTACTCCAAAAGCGGCACAAAAGTTGCATACACCCAAACCCATACCTCCACAGGTACTATCTAAAAGCAAACGGGTTTGGGTACCTAAGAAAAAATCCTTCAAGATACATGAGGCATCCACCTCTCAAGAATCTCAACCATCTACTTTATCCCATTCCATACATAAGTCTCAAATTCTTCCATCCCACATGATGAACAAAAATCAAGACAATACTCAGTCTATGTGGATCCCTACATGCCCACATCATTCATCTACAAGCAAAAGTCTCAGTTGCTTCCTACACTACTTTCCTATCACTAGCTTCAATGTTTACCACGGTATGTGCAACCGTTGGTCATGATTCCCTTCCATTCCACAACATTTCCGTATAACTCCATCTCCCCTCCCTTCCACTACTATCCTACATATCTTCCTCATCCTATGCCTATGGTCCATGTTGTTGCATAAGCCTTCCCTCCATATTCTGCATCATAATCCACTATCTACCTACACCATCTCACTTTCATACGATCCCCTACCAACATCTGTGAGAACACTTGACATTGTCCATTCAACAATATCTATCTAGTAGGACTATCACCTTTCAAGGAACTCTATACTTGAGTCTTTCCATATCCACTTTCTCCAATCTAAATAGTAAAAAAAAAAGAGAGGAAAAAGTAAAGAAAAATCCCTTCATCCAATGGTGAAAACCAGGCAAACAGGTGCCTTGGATAAGTACCATGATGAAAACCTGGTAAACAGGCATCATGTGTAAGTTGATCTTCTATGTCACCTACACTTGGGGGCACCTTGTCTCATCAGCATATCAATCTTCTCCTACCAGTTTCCTTTCATACCATTTCCTATCCTATCCTCTATCCATTACATACCTATCCTGTCCCGTCCATCCATCCAAACTTCCTTTCCTCTATTCTTTGGTCTTGATAAAGATTGGGGGTACAATGTTGACAAATGTTTTAGATGTCTCTTGGCATACCTTATCCCTCCAAAACATGCAAATCATTCATTATCCTCTCATCCTCCTATCATCATTAGCATTGTCATGAACAATCCTACGTACTCTACCTACAATGGGGCATGTTACACTTATGCGACATAGTCCTTGGAGATCACATCCTTGGTTCCTTCTACCTACCTATTCCATTCACCCATACATCTACGTATCCATGGTGTTTCTTGGTCATCAGTATCATCTGATCCATAGTTTGTTCCTATTCCATGTCATGTCTCTTTTTGTTCCATATCTGATCCATATCCTGTCTTATTTGATCCATATCTGATCCATGTATGTTCCATATCATGTCTCATCCGATCCGTATCTTGGGTCCATCAGGGTTCTTGTTGAACTACGTTGCCTCTACGTTGTCACGTAGGCAAGGCCATTATCAATGTGCCCCTGAGGCTCCGCTTCCTTGTCCATCTCATATCTTGTCGTATATCTTCTAGTCCAAGCCCCGAACTACGTTGCCTCTGTGTCATCACATAGGCAAGGCCATTATTCTCATGCACCCCTGAGGCTCCACTTTCACTTGTCTCATCCATTCCGTATGTTGTCCTATCCAGCTGAGTCAATCTCCACTTTCTCTCGCCTAGGTCTTAGGTCCGTTAGGGTTTACCCCGAACTACACTGCCTCTGTGCCGTCACGAAGGCAAGGCCATTTAGCAATGAGCCCCCAAGGCACTAGGTCAGTCCCTTAGGGTTTGTCCCACCAATAAGGATTATGATACCTTCTGCTAGATAAACAAGAGCAACAAAGCACGCTTCCCAAAACAACAAAAATCATGACGCAAAACATCAACTTGTCCAAGGCTAAGCAACGCACCATACTGAAACACTCAAGCTAATTCTATCTCAATTATGGCAAGAAACAAACACATCTAAATGCAAGAATGTTTTGCGATTGGTTAGATTAACTTACAAAGTCTTGATTTATGCTATCATGCCTTTCTATGCTACTCAAGGATGCCAAAAACTAGAGATGCTATGATGGGGGCATGATTATTTTCTTTGTTTACTGCTTGTGGATTAAACTTTAGTAATGTGACGATGTCTGTCTAACGACGTGATCGGTAAAAGATCATCGAGGACTCCAAGATCTAAACATGAAAAGGGGCAATCCTTGTTTGTTAAAATGCAAGAAATACTCAGGTCATCTAGATTCAACTTTGACTAGATGCTTGTATTAACTTGCTAAATCAAAATCCATGTAAGCGATACTCAGGTCATCTCGGTTTAATTATACCTAGATGCTTGTATTTTTTTACAACATAATAAAGCCCAATGATGAAAGCACTTCAAAATACTTGCTATATCAAGGTGACAAATATCCATATCCATATCCATACCATATCCAACTGCCGTTCATATACCACTTCCATATCTATATCATATCTAATTGCGCCTCATATCCGTATCCATATCCATATCCATACCATATCCAATTGCAAGTCTATCCTTAATCCATGTCAATCAAGTCAAGTCAATCTTGTCAAATGATCCAATCATAATCAGTGGTCTTGATCCTTGTCTGGTCGTAAACCAACTCAATCAATCAATCAATCAATTGTCTTAAACAAGATGTTGCATTGTTGAAACTAGACCAACACATGCATCTTACACGACATGCTTCATTTCCTGAAACCAGACACTATCCTTCATGTTGCTCTAGGGATCCATCATTCCCCACCATGACAACATGTTTGCCATGTTGGTCTAGGGATATATTGTTCCCCGCCATGACAACACTGTCATATATCATTATCATATCAAATGTCTTAGACAGGATGGTGCATTGTTGAAACCAGACCTGAAGTCTTATACGATATCTCATTCCTGAAACCAGACATCATCGACCTATATCATTGGTTTACCGCTCGACAGGGGCAATACCTTGTTTGTTCCTATATCATTTGTGCATACTTGCTTACTTGCTTGTGTGTGTTATCATCTTTTTATCTTGCATTCCATAGCATTCATCCCTTTCTTCTGCATCCAACCATTTCATCTCATGTCAACTTATCTCATCGTGAGATTGTCTGTCTTACGCCTTTTGCCTTCTCCCCGTCCAATCTCCCGAGGGGGCATCCTATCATCATAACCTGTACCAGGGGCAAACTGGGGCATGTATCATTATCAGACTATTTATTCTTTGAAACAACGTGATAAAACACATTGCTTCAAAGAGGGGAAAAATGTAGACACCTAAAATTGGCTCAGGTTGAATTAAGTAAATATTCTAATATTTACCTTAATTCATATTTCCTTCTATCAATTAAATAAATATTATAAGTTTATTTGATTGGTTCATTATCCTACAATTAAATAAAATCAATTTATTTAATTAAATTCCCTAAATTCTTCTAATGTCTCAAATCCTAAATCCACCTCACAAAATCCACTTCATCAATCCACCTCATCTCTTCCACTTCACCATGTTGCACATATAATTAAATATTCTTAATATTTAATTAGCTAATATCCTCTATTATCCAAAATTGAATTCTTAATTCAATTATCCCCCACTATTATCCAAAATTGAATTCTTAATTCAATTGTCTCCCACTATTCTCTACTCATTAATTCTTAATTCAATTGTTCCCCACTATACTCCACTATTGAATTCTTAATTCAATTATTCCCCACTATCCTCCACTATTGAATTCCTAATTCAATTGTCATAACTCACTATCCTCCACTATTGAATTCTTAATTCAATTGTCATAACTCACTCTTCTCAAAAAAGAATTTCTCTCTGGGGCTTGACTGAGGCAAGCCTCTAAACACCACAACCTCCTCCCACACTCCTTTGTGATTGCAAGTGTAGACACTTAAAATTGGCTCAGGTTGAATTAAGTAAATATTCTAATATTTATCTTAATTCATATTTTCTTCTGTCAATTAAATAAATATTATAAGTTTATTTGATTGGTTCATTATCCTACAATTAAATAAAATCATTTTATTTAATTAAAATCCCTAAATTCTTCTAATGTCTCAAATCCTAAATCCACCTCACAAAATCCACTTCATCAATCCACCTCATCTTTCCACCTCATCTCCTCCACCTCACCATGTTGCACATATAATTAAATATTCTTAATATTTAATTAGCTAATATCCTCTATTATCCAAAATTGAATTCTTAATTCAATTGTCCCCCACTATTATCCAAAATTGAATTCTTAATTCAATTATTCCCCACTATTCTCCACTCATTGAATTCTTAATTCAATTGTCCCCCACCATTATCCAAAATTAAATTCTTAATTCAATTGTTCTCCATTATTCTCCATTCATTGAATTCTTAATTCAATGTTCCCCACTAGCCTTCACCAATTGAATATTTAATTCAATGTTCCCCACTATCCTCCACCAATTGAATATTTAATTCAATGTTCTCCACTAGCCTTCACTAATTGAATATTTAATTCAATGTTCCCCACTAGCCTTCACCAATTGAATATTTAATTCAATGTTCTCCACTCCCTATGTCCTCTTCACCCCGCCACTCCCTGCGCTCCTCACCACACTCCGCGTGCCACCCCCTCCCGAATCTCTCCCCCTGCGACCAACCCTCACCCCGCCCCCTGTGTACCCCAAGCCCCTGCGCCCTTCCCCTAACTCAGCTTCACCACCCAACCTTCGTGCCGCCCCTCACCCTGCCCACCGCTTCGCCCACCCAATCTCCGCACCCCTCCTTAGCCCCGTACCCTGCCCACCACACCACTCGATCCCCTCCACCCCTGACCCCTAGTCCCTAGCTCAACCTCCCTCACCACCGCCCACCTCCGCCCACGCCGCACCACCACTTGCGTCCCTGACCCCTTTGCCGCGCCACCCCTCACTCCGCTACACCTGCCCACCACTCCGCCCTACAGATCCACCACCGCCTGCCGCTCCGCCCTCCACCGCCACTGCCTCCACCACCGCTGACCTCCACCACACCTGCACACACCCACTCACAATAAAATAAATAATTAAAAAAATCAAAATAAAAAAAACAAAAAAGTCATCAAATAAAAAAAAATAACAAAAATTTTTAAAAAATAATAATAATTTAAAAAATTAAAAAAAAATTAAAATTAAAATTAAAATTTTAAAAAAAAGGGGGGAATTTTTTTTCCACTTAGCAAAATAGGCTGTTTTTTTTCAAATTCACACAACTTTTGCATACGAAGTCAAAAACTCACAAATGAATACTCATCGGAAAGAGGACTCAGCAAACTTTGCAATTGTGATGAAATTTTTAGGCGACTGTACCATTTCACAACATACGTTCTATCAGCGCATACATTCTTTCTTACGGCGCTTTTAACCAGTGTCACAGCGCATCTCTGTTACTGCGCTTCTGTTGACTATTTCTGCGCATTTAGTCACTGAAGCGGCACTTCTGTAGCAGGCAGTGATCTTAAGGTTTTTAGAAGATTTTGCTAACATTGACATCTTTACAAGGGTACTCTTGATCTATTTTGCAGGTTAGGCTACTAGTTTAGATTCATCTAGTTGCATTTACTAAACTCACACTTCAATTTTTAAAAGATAGTAAAATGAATGCTCATACAAATTCCACATAGCCTTTAACGAGGAAGAGAGTAATTGAACCATTGCTATATCTGCATATTGCTATCTTCTGTAGTTAGATCATTGCTATCTTACAAACGGGAATGAACATTGCTATCTTCTAAACACTTCACAGTTAACAACTCAGGCTATCGTGGATTACAATTGAACTCATCATTGCTATCTGGGTTAAAACTGAACCACTACTATCTCGATTGACCAACACTTCAAAGTTAACAACTCATGCTATTGTGGATAAAATTGAACTCACTATTGCTATCTTGGTTAAAATTGGACCACTCCTATCTTGCTACTCACTTCAAAGTTCTGTGCTTGCCCAAGTAGATAGATCATCTATTTTTTTCATTTTAACTAGAGGAAAGGAACCACTGTATACTGTGTTTTTGGGAATAATACCAGGACTATGCTCTCCCCTATCTTGGGTGACCAAAACGCCAGAAGTATCATTTTCTCATGTGTTTTTCCTTTAGAGGGGCCTGCTCTTGGATATTGCTTATCCAAGTAGGAATGACCCTAAGTGGTAACAAGCTCGACACCAAGCCCTTCCAAGCCACTATAAATAAATTGTGTTTAGAATGAAAGATTCAAACAACAAGTGAAGTTGTGTTACACCGACAACCAACCTCCCCCAAAACCCTCCAAGGCACAACCCTTGCAGGCTGGGAGACTCCATAATGGAGAGTAGTGCTGCCGCATGTGTAACCACTCGAATGGTTGCCCTCATTAAACACCTTTCATTCTAGTGGCCAAAACCCCTTCTTATCCATTTTGAGCCTAGGATTTTGTACTTGTTCTTTCTTTTTAGTCTAAAAAGAGTAAAAAAAAACAAAAAAATGAAAAAATGAAAAACTATAAAATATTCTTTGTGCTTTCTATGTTTTCTTGCTATTAATTCATAAAATCAGATCAAGGAGACCTTTTTCCAACCAAAAATACCAAAAACATCAGAAAAATTTCTAAAAATTACAAAAACATTGAAAAAAGCCAAAGCGGCGCATACGTCCTCTATTCCTGCGCATCTATGCTGACCTACGGCGCATTTGTTAAGACTTTCTATGCATTTATTGACTGTTGCTGTGCATTCATATTTTACCAGTACAACGCATATACACCAACTTCCTGCACATCTGTAGATTTCTGCTACGCATCTGTTTAGGTGCATCCATGACAGTGAATATTTGCACTATTTTCAAGGGAAAAATTTTACCTGTTCTGAGTACCCATTTCAGTCTTGTGTCAGTTTCTGTGGAGATGATAACCGAATTAGAAGAGCTTGCTCAAGAACTCAAATACCTGAAATTGCAATTAACCTTAGACACCTCACCCCAAGGTTGTATAGCAATTTCTCAAGAACTCCAAGTCATACAACAAGAAATGGTAATCTTACAAGCTGAATGTCTCAGTACTAGCTACGCCTCGCCCCAAACTCATACATCTATTTTCTGTCTTAATGATGCTCATGACAAGGCAAGCACCACCTCAAGTTGGAAATCGTATACCACTCTGTCTACTAGTCCTCTTTCACTGTCTTCTAAGACACATATTCCAAAACATACCAGTCCTATGCCAACATCGCCATCGAGTTCCCCAAGCTCTAAACTGACAACCAAGGAATCCTCGAATGATTTGTGGAAAAGAGTTTTTCCAAATTTATACAACCAGAGAAAAGCTAGGGAGAAAGAAAAATCCCCTCATTCACCTATCCATACACCTACCAATGATGTGATCCCAGGGCTACTAGCAGAGAGTCAACCATGTCCTCAAAATCTAGTCCTTGACCTTACAAAAGATGCTTCCAATAATATGTCAAAACCTACCACCCCTTCATGTGATCCTCAATTCCTTGAGCTTATCCAAGAGTCTCCTATTATGAATCCAAGTCAAGAGTCATCATGTTCTCATGTTGTTGACCAAGAGCCTATCCAAGAGCCTTCCACTTCCATTCAAGCAACCCAAGAGGTATGTCAAGAGTTTAATCCTAAGCATGTAGAAACATTAAGCCCTAGTCCAACTCAAGATCAAAATAGTTGCATGCAACCCATCCATAACCTTTACCTATTCTATGATCAAGCTATGCCCTATGAAGAGGATGTCCTTGAACAACTTGATCCCATACCCATCCATGAGCGAGAAACCTCCATTACTCCTATCCATATTCCACCTAGTCCCATTTGTGATCCAACAACTTCCACTTCCTATGATGAGACACTTGCCTCCCAAGTGCACATGGATGATCAACCCCATAACTGAGACCATAAAGAGCATAATGATGATCAAGATCCAAATGATCCTTCACCATCCATTATTGACCAAGCTGCAAATCCTCCACCATATATCCTTGGTCTTCCTACCTTCATGCATGAATGTTCTTTCTTAGAACACCAACAACCATTATCCACTATCTCATCTTCTCCATCCAATAAAGAACTCACTGCTAGTCCACCTACACATAATCCCACTGTCCACCGCATACTCTAGAAGATGAACTATCAAGGAAAAGGCTTAGGCCTTCATGAACAAGGTATTTTGGAACCTATCCATGTCAATGTTCCTCCACCTTCATACGGCCTTGGATACATACCCCAAGGTGAGCAATCTCGAGATGTTGGTACTTCCTCCACTCCTCCTAAGTCTACCACTTTCCATCACAAATCCTATCATATTCTCAAAACATATGTCGCCATTCCACCTCCCTTATCATACACATCCCAAAAGTATGTGACCATACACCTTCCACCATCCAATATACCTCCACTACTTCCAACTCCTAATATCCCACCTCCCTTATCATACACATCCCAAAAGTATGTGACCATACACCTTCCACTATCCAATCTCCCTTCACTACTTCCAACTCCTAATATCCCACCTCCCGTATCATACACATCCCAAAAGCATGTGACCATACACCTACCACCCTCCAATCTCCCTCCGCTACTTCCAACTCCTAATATCCCACCATCTAATATACCTCCACTACTTCCAACTCCCAACACCCCTCCATGCCTTTTACCACCACTCCTTTCAACACCTTATCCATCCATCTATAAATCCTCTCAATATCCCAATCATGGCCAACAAATGCACATGGTATCTAAACAAAGAGCTTTCACCAACCTCACTTCTACCATCCCACAGGGATTCAATGACAAATATGTGGATGCCTCTACCTATAAAGTAAAAAATCCTAAGAGTCCTCATGACCTAGGATATAAAAGCCAAGAATCAAAGAAACATCTTGCTATAGAGAAGCCTGTACCCACAAATCTATATGCCAAATTAAAAAAGGTGTGGGTCCCCAAGCAACAAATGATTACTCCAAAAATTGCACAAAAGTTGCATACACCCAAACACATACCTTCATAGGTACTACCTAAAAACAAAATGGTTTGGGTACCCAAGCAAACAGCCCTAAAGTTACATGAGGCGTCCACCTCTCAAGAATTCTAACCATTCACTTTCTCCCATTCCATCCAAAAGTCTCAAATTCTTCCCTCCCATATGGCAAGCCAAAATCAGAAAAATACTAAGTCTATGTGGGTCCATAAATTCCTAAATCATTCATCCACCAAGAAAAAATCTCCATTGCTTCTTACACCACCCTCATATCATCAGCTTTAATGTTTATCATGGTATGTGCAACCATTGGTCATAGTTCCGTTCCATTCCACAACACTTCCGTATAACTCCATCTCCCCTCCCTTCCACTACTATCCTACATATCTCCCTCATCCTAGGTTCCATGCTTTTGCATAAGCCTTCCATCCACTATCACACCTTCCATAATCCTCTATCTACATACTCATATCTCACTTTCATGCAATCCCCTACCAACATCTATGAGAACACTGAACATGGTCCATTCGACAATATCTATCTTGTAGGACTATCACCTTTCAAGGAACTCTATACTTGAGCCTTTCCCTATCCACCTTCTCCTATCTAAATATTCAAAAACAAAAGAAAAAATGAAAAAAATAAAATAAAGAGAAATCCCTTCGTCCAATGGTGAAAACTTGGTAAACAGGCACCTTGGATAAGTACCATGATGAAAACCTGGCAAACAGGCGTCATGTGTAAGTTGATCTTCTATGTCACCTACACTTGGGGGCACTTTGTCTCATCGGCATATCACTCTTCTCCTACCAGTTTCCTTTCATACCATTTCCTATCTGGTCCCGACCATCCATCCAAACTTCCTTTCCTCTATTCTTTGGTCTTGATAAAGATTGGGGGCACAATGTTGACAAATGTTTTGAATGGCTCTTGACATACCTTATCCCTCCATACCATGCAAATCATTCATTATCCTCTCATCCTCCTATCATCATTAGTATTGTCATGAACAATCCTACGTACTCTACCTACAATGGGGCATGTTACACTTATGCGACATAGTCCTTAGAGATCACATCCTTGTTTCCTTCTATCCACTATTGCCCATCCTCATAACCATCCGTATCTACTATCTTCCATCCATCTACATATCCGTGGTGGTTCCTTGTCATCAGTATTGTTTGTTTCATATCTATTCCATGTCATGTCTCTTTTTGTTCCATATCGGTTCCATATCGTGTCTTATCTGATCCATATCAATTCCATACCGTGCCTTATCGGTTCCATATCGTGTCTCATCCGATCCATATCTTAGGTCCATTAGGGTTCTTGTCAAACTACGTCACCTCTGAGCTATCACGTAGGCAAGGCCATTATACATGCGCCCCCGAGGCTTTGCTTCCCTGTCCATCTCATATCTTGTCATCTATCCTCTAGTACATTCATGGTCCAAGCCCTGAACTACGTTGCCTCTGCGTCATCATGTAGGCAAGGCCATTTAGTAATGAGCCCTCGAGGCACTAGGTCAGTCCCTTAGGGTCTGTCTCACCAATAAGGATTGTGTAATCTTCTCACCAGATAAACAAGAGCAGCAATGCAAGCTACCAAAAAAACAAAAACCTTGACGCAAAACATCAACCTATCCAAGACAAAACAAGAGTACCATATCAAAACACTCAAGCTAATTCTATCTCAAATTATGGCAAGAAAAAAACACATCTAAATGCAAGAATGTTTTGTGTTGGTTAGATTAACTTACAGTCTTGATTTATGTTATCATGCCTTTCTATGGTACTTAAGGATGCCAAAAGCTAGAGATGCTATGATGGGGGCATGATTATTTTCTTTGATTGCTGTTTGTAGATCAAACTTTAGTAATGTGACGACTTTTGTCTAACAACATGATCGGCAAAAGATCATCGAGGACTCCGAGGTCTAAACATGAAAAGGGGCAATCCTTGTCTGTTGAAAAATGTAAGAAGTACTCAGGTCATCTAGATTCAATTTTGACTAGATGCTTGTATTAACTTGCTATATCAAAATCCATGTAAGCGATACTCAGGTTATCTCAGTTTAATTATACCTAGATGCTTGTATTTTCTTACAACATAATAAAGCCCAATGATGAAAACGCTTCAAAATACTTGCTATATCAAGGTGACAAATATCTATATCCATATCCATACCGTATCCAATTGCAAGTCTATCCTTAATCCATGTCAATCAAGTCAAGTCAATCTTGTCAAATGATCCAATCACAATCAGTGGTCTTGATTCTTGTCCGGTCGTAAACCAATTCAATCAATCAATCAACCAATTGTCTTAGACAAGATGTTGCATTGTTGAAACCAGGCCAACACACGCGTCTTACACGACATGCTTCATTTCCTGAAACCAGACACTATCTTTCATGTTGCTCTAGGGATATATCATTCCCCGCCATGACAACACTGTCATATATCATTATCATATCAAATGTCTTAGACAGGATATTGCATTGTCGAAACCAGACCCAAAGTCTTATATGACATCTCATTCCTGAAACCAGACATCATTGACCTATATCGTTGGTTTACCACTCGACAGGGGCAATACTTTGTTTGTTCCTATATCATTTGTGCATACTTGCTTCCTTGCTTGTGTGTGTTATCATTTTATCTTGCATTCCATATCATTCATCCCTTTCTTTTGCATCCAACCATTTCATCTCATGTCAACTTATCTCATCGTGAGATTGTCTGTCTCACACCTGCCGCCCTCTCCCCATCCAATCTCCCGAGGGGGCATCCTATCATCATAACCTATACTAGGGGCAAACTGGGGCATGTATCATTATCAGACTATTTATTCTTTGAAACAATGTAATAAAACACATTTCTTCAAAGAGGGGCAAAATGTAGACACCTAAAATTGGCTCAGGTTGAATTAAGTAAATATTCTAATATTTATCTTAATTCATATTTTCTTCTGTCAATTAAATAAATATTATAAGTTTATTTGATTGGTTCATTATCCTACAATTAAATAAAATCATTTTATTTAATTAAAATCCCTAAATTCTTCTAATGTCTCAAATCCTAAATCCACCTCACAAAATCCACTTCATCAATCCACCTCATCTTTCCACCTCATCTCCTCCACCTCACCATGTTGCACATATAATTAAATATTCTTAATATTTAATTAGCTAATATCCTCTATTATCCAAAATTGAATTCTTAATTCAATTGTCCCCCACTATTATCCAAAATTGAATTCTTAATTCAATTATTCCCCACTATTCTCCACTCATTGAATTCTTAATTCAATTGTTCCCCATTATTCTCCACTCATTGAATTCTTAATTCAATTGTTTCCCACTATCCTCCACTATTGAATTCTTAATTCAATTGTTCCCCACTATCCTCCACTATTGAATTCTTAATTCAATTGTCATAACTCACTATCCTCCACCTATTGAATTCTTAATTCAATTATCATAACCCACTCTTCTCAAAATTCACAAAAAATGAGAGCCATTGATCTCATCTTTTGATCCTCACCCTCCATTCCCTTTTCAGAAAATCTATAAATGAGACCATTCTCTAAGCAATTAAGAGACTTCATTCTTGCATCAAATCCATGCCCAATTTCCTCTAGGAAGATCTCTTCTGGCATCCTCATCATGCCCAATTTCTTCTCCTCATTCTAGTCATCTCATATCCTCCATCATTGGTGTGTTGAAGTTCATCTTCAATCACATATTGTATCTCAGCCATTCCATTCTTGTCACCATCAACAAGCAAGGAAGCAAGCTCCCTGAGGGCCAATCTTCTTCAGCATCAAGGTCGAGAACAGATAGGTGAACTATAGAAGCCATAGGGTAATAAGTTTGTAAGTTTTGTGCTTTTGTTTATTCAATCTTGTTTACATGCATATTTCATAGATGTTTGGGTTTTATTATCTTAATTGATCAATCCATTTCACCCCTAACATTTTGGCGCCCACAAAAAATAAAAAACAAAAATAAAAAATATACAAAAAAACAAAACAAACCACACAACATCCCCCCCTGTGACCCCCCCCCAAACCCCATTCCCCCCTGCCCTTCCCTCCCCACATGCCCCCCCTGCGCGCTCCTCCCTACCCCCCTGCTCCCCCCGAACCCCACCCCTTCCCTGTCCCCTGCAACCCCCTGACCCCCTCCCTGCTTCCATCTCCCCTCCCTTCAGCCTCCCTATGCGCTGCCCGACCTCCCCCACAAATCTGCCCCCTCGCCCCCCTTCCACTCTGCCCTCCAGCGCTTCCCCCAGCTGCCCTGCGACCCCCGCGCCATCACCGCCTTCTGCCCGCGCTCTGCCTCGCCAACCACCACCACCCTCTGCCCACTGTGCGCTCCACCCCGCCAGCCACCACCGCCCTCTTCCCACTGCAGCCTCCGCCCGCCAGCCACCACTTCAACCGCCGCCCCTCCTCTTGGCCTCCCCTCCACCACCGCTGCCTATTGCCACCACCCACCACCAGCTCCACCCACCACCACCACCACCACCACCCACCATAAAAAAATAACAAATCAAAATTAAAAACAAATCAACATAAAAAAAACAACAAAGAGGGGTAGTTATTTTTTTTCTTTTCTGACTTTCCACTTAAGCAAAATAGGTTTTTTTTCTCTTGGACATAACTTTTTGTAGGAGTATTAGATTTTCACAAATTTATAGTCATTAGAAAGATGATTCGACGAATTTCGCAACGGTATAGGTATTTCCAGCTCACTGGGTCAAGATCAATAGGTATAATCAGTCAAAGTCAACTTTACCTTGACAACTTCAACCGGCCATAACTTGGACATGTTTCATTGAATTTTCATGCAATTTTCTTTGAAACATCATAGAATTTCATGTAGATTTTGATTTTCATATCTACTTTTGATTTCAACAATCATATTTTCATAAAAAATTTTAGATTATATGTTTTGCACCTAATCCTTTGACTTACAAAATTCTTGATTCCACTTTTGTTTTGGTGGACTACAGATAGATATCAGGAGACTGCTAATCTAGTTTGGTGCAAAAAAAAACATCCACTGAAGACCATCATTTTCACTCAGTGTAGAATCAGACTGATTTACGCATTATCATACACCTGACATAAGATTCCCATCTAGTTCTAATTAGGAAGGAGTAACCCATTGTTCATACAATTTGCATCTAACTCTAATTAGGAAAGCACAAATGCATACATGCCAATATCACGTAGTCCATAACTAGGAAGAAAGTAATTGAACCATTGCTATATCCACATATTCTTATCTTCTTTAGTTAGATCATTGCTATCTTACAAACGGGAATGAACATTGCTATCTGTTTAAACACTTCAAAGTTAACAACTCGGGCTATCGTGGATTAAAATTGAACTCATCATTGCTATCTGGGTTAAAACTGAACCACTACTATCTCGATCGACCAACACTTCAAAGTTAACAACTCGTGCTATCGTGGATAAAATTAAACTCACCATTGTTATCTTGGTTAAAATTGGACCACTGCTATCTTGCTACTCACTTCAAAGTTCTGTGCTTGCCCAAGTAGATAGATCATCTAGTTTTTTTCATTTTAACTAGAGGAAAGGAACCACTGTATACTATGTTTTTGGAGATGATACCGAGACTATGCTCTCCCCTATCTTGGGTGACCAAAATGCCAGAAGTATCATTTTCTCATTTGGCTTGCATTTTGACATTATTTGAATTAATTTAAATTATTTTTCATTTAATTTAATTTAATTTTTAATTTTTAAATTAAAATCTCATACAAATTATAGAAATTCATTATATGTTTCCTTTGCACTATATTTTTCATATTAAAATTGCTAGGATTTGCTTGAAATTTTGAATTTTTCCTATAAACTAGTAATTTTAAAAGCTAGGGTTTGTATCTAAAATCTTGTTTCATATTTTACTACTCATCTTAGCCACTCATTCAAATCTGATTTTGTATGTATTTTTGCATTTTAGTGTGTTTTTGCATTCATTTTGCATTTTCACATAGAAAATTTCAACAAAAACTTCCATTTTTCATAAAAATTGCACTTGCATTGAGCATTGTAGGGTTTTAAATCATATTCAGGTCTAAGATGAGTTGGTTTTACATCATAAATCTAATTATAGTTCATTTACACATCATTTTGCATAATTTCATGTCTTAATTTCACAATTAGGGTTTGAAAAATTTGCATTTTTCACTAAATTCGACCTTATCGTCTCTCTAGAATTGCACTACAAGTGTGTTGTGAGGTATTTTTATACATTATTGGACTGATATCAGGGTTATTATCTGCTTCCCCTCCTCAAATTCCTTACAACATCCCTTCTACTAGGCATTTGCATTGAAAAATTTGTGAAAATTTGCATATTTTAGCTATATTTTCACTAGGGTTTGACTTAGATTGGCACTATAGGCGCGTTGTGATGGATTTTATGGAATTAGGTGGTTGATATTACTATAATAATCTGCTTTCCATCACAATTTTTCTCACAACACCCCTCCTCTTACTCATTTGCATTGAGAATTGGTGAAAACTCACATATTTTAGCATATTTTCACTAGGTTTTGACTTATCGACTCTTTCAATTTGCATTATAAGCATGTTGTGGAGAATATTATTTCATAATTAGGCTGTTATTAGGAATATAATGTTCTCTCCCTCTTGAAATTCTTTACAACACATCTTCTTTCATTCATTTGTATTGGAAAAAGAAAAATCAAGCATTTTAGGTCATTTTCACATACAGTTTTGCACTTGTTCCTAGCATAAGTTTTGAAAAGCTTCTAAATCTTATGGTACATTGATTTGAAAACATAAATTTGATAAATTTTCATTGGGCATTGATATTACAATATATTTTATTATGGCATCTCCATCTCATTGCTCTTTGGTATCTTTACATGCATATATCAAAAAGTTTGAGAGTTTCTACAAATT
Organism: Cunninghamia lanceolata; assembly: GCA_027924645.1. Lineage (NCBI taxonomy): Eukaryota > Viridiplantae > Streptophyta > Pinopsida > Cupressales > Cupressaceae > Cunninghamia > Cunninghamia lanceolata. Next base: position 2,941,158 of record BSBN01000609.1, read on the forward strand.
TCTTAATATGAATCCTCATGTTCTCACTTATATACAATCTATGTATCACAAGGATATATTTAAATTCTCTTCATTTAAAATCCTTGACTATGTATCTAATTTTGACAACTTCACATCTCTCATGAATACATACCCTTGGGTAGTAGAAGATCTGACAAACACATTGCGAATGATGAGTGTGAAAGTTCTCTTAATGCTTTGGAACTAATAGCTAAAACATATGATGATGATTCCATAAGTTATCCTACTTCTCCTATAGTTGGATGTCCACAAAGCTTAGCTGAGAAGGCTATGGATAGATCTATTAATGATACAACACCTAACCTTCCTAACAACATTGTACCTTCCTCTCATTCCAATGCTCTCCCTGGCCAAGATGTAGTGTTAGTGGATGAGAAATGGTCTCTCACACTAAATCCTTTAGGGATAGATGTCAGGTATAATCAAGAGGAAAACAATGTCAATTAAATCTTCACTAATAGACTTTGTAGTAATATTCCTAAGATGATGGTGCAGGGGGCACCTAGTGCACCTTCTTTCTTGAAACCGGTGATTATGGTTCAAGGTGCTCAACAACCATCTCCTAACCTGGTGCTCACTGTTAGAGGTCTTCCACATCCTTCTCGATCTCCTAATTACATCTATAAAGTTGCAAAATAAATTAGTCTAGATGATCAAAATGTGCCGCAACATCCCATAATTGCTCACACATACAACACTCGTAATAACAAACAAGGTAAGAAAGCACATTATGTGCCTATCTCTCTCCCATCTTCTCAACCTATGCTCCCTCCACCACCTCGTCTTACTCATAAAAGTGGTCAAGAATATGATCTTGTCGAGAAACTCTGTGCTACTCTGACTAAGATCTCTCTATGGGATTTAATACAAACATCACCTACATACCATGGAATGCTCCAAGAAGCTTTACAAAAGGTTATTGTCCCACCTACTGCTAAGCCTAATGATGTACCAACTGTATTGGATAGTATGCATGTGACAAAAATAGATATTCTCTTTCAACCACATGAATTACTGTCACTTGAAGTTCAAAACCAATATGATCCGCTTATGCTATTTGTCATGATAGATACAAAATTGATAAAGCGAGTTATGATAGACAATGGATCGGCTCTCAATGTTTGTAGCATGGACTTACTACACAAAATAAAGGCCGACACATCAAAAATCAAACTGGATAAACTTAGCATTCATGGATTTGATAATCATAGTAGTAATTCAGTAAGTTCTATAACCTTACCTGTAAAGGTGGGTACTGTGACTTTACCTACCCTCTTTCATGTCATGCATGTCTCGCTTTCATATAATATGATTCTCAGTAGACCATCGATTCATGCAATGGGGGTAGTTCCATCTACCCTTCATAGATCAATAAATTTTATCTATCAAAACAAGCTTCACACCATGCATACTGATGTTGAACCGGATAATTATTCACATATTGAAATGCAAAACAAGTTTACAATCATATGAGCTGATTCATCAATTCCTCTTGCCACGAATAATGTTGTGCAAGACTCTACACCATCGAATGCACTTTTTGGTGATGATTGGGGTTCATTAGATTTTAATCCTTGTGGTATAGGGGAATATAAACTTAATAACTTTGACACATCAAAAGTTGCATCAATCTCATCTAAACAATATGTGGAAGCAACTAAGAAACCTAAAGTATCGTTGATAGAAAACAGCAACAATACTCTTACTTATACTACAAATTATGAGACCTATGAGGCTTCACCATATTATAAAGAATTGATATCCCTCTATGGTCGACGATTTAAAATCCTTTATAACAATTACAACTATGTCAGTAATGGATGTGGTGTTAATCAACAAGAGATTCGAGTACCTATAGAATCTGCTTCAAGACACTACTCAGGAGGCATTAGATATAATCCTTTTAAAGAAAAGAAAGCCTCTTGTCATCCAAAACTTAATGTTAATATGATATCAACAAGACCAAACCAACATGCAGGATATCCTGAGCTAATGAGCCACACTCATTGTAGCAAATATTATAGTTGCTCCCAAGAGTGGCCTCTTCCTAGATATGTATGTTCTTAACATTGGTAAGTATTTATAACCCTTTACCTTTGTGTTGTGTTTCCCCTATGATGTGTTATGTGTTTTTTAGGCCTCCTAGGATGACCCTTGATTCTCTTGTAAGGTCAAGGATACCAGGAGACTACCTTTGTTGTGACACTTCTTCTATTTGTATCATCATTCTTCTATATTGCCTCTCCTTTATTTTCATTGTTATGTGTTGTGTCTTATGGACATAGCATCGTGGTTGGTGACTTAGCGCATCCTCCTACATGACTATCCCTAAGGCACTTGTTCTCCTCTCTTGATTTATTGTTTACCTTCCTCTAGTGGTTCTATCTAGCTGGCGGATGATGAAAAATATATTATACTGATGTAGACCTAGTGTCCCTTTGGTGAGAAATCAAAAAATGGGCCTAGTCCATACATGACGATGGGGTTGTTATATATTATCCGACGTTTGTCTAGTAGAATCACTCCATGTGATCTTGATGGTATCTTATCGCACTTACAAAACATAACAATACTGCTGCTTCGTGCACTTTGTCTATCTTGGATCTTGCATTCCTCGGCTCTGTATGTCAATGATTATATGCATTGTTGATTATCATGATTATATGGATGGTAACACCTTTTCTTGTAGGAAATTGTGTGTTTGTGGGAACATTTGGCAATCATAAAGTAGATGTCACCTCCAGGGGGCATAGGATTTGTGAGAGCTCCTGTTCCCTTGTGTGTTTTCTTCCTACCAATATCAACCACCTTAAGGTGGGGGCATATATAAGGTAAGCTGTCTGACTTAGATACTAGAAAAGTGTGTTTGTAAAGCTTGAAATCTATTGCAATCATTTAAGCCATCTATAGAGGTGAGATATTGTGCATATCCTTTTTATCTTAAGCCCTCTATAGAGGTGGGGATGGTGTATTTCTCAAAGAGATTGCACATCTTGTCATTTTCTAAAAGTCCTCTGCGAAGGTGGGGTGGACCTGAGACTATCCTAATCCTTAAGTGTGTCTTTGACGATTGTTGTGGCAAAGCACAATTGTCGATGTGTGCCTGTAATGTGCCTGAGATGGTGGGGGCTTAGCAATAGGTTCCTTCCATCAACTTGTTTTTCATGTTTTCTCTGTGTCTTCCATGTGTTTCACCCCTTGTGTGGCTAACCCCCACTTGGGTTTTGTATGGCCTACTTTCCCCTCTCGTGTATGTGTAGCGATGTGCTCCACTTACACTTGAGGTTTTGTATGGTGTGTTTTCCCTTTGGGGTTGTATGTTGCATTGTTACTTTCCATGTATTCACATTCACATATATATGAGAAAATGAAAAAATAAATAATCACTTCATTCACTGTATTTGTTGTGTCTTCAATGATGTCTTCTCAACTTTTTGCATGACTGTAACTATCTTCTCTATGTTTTGCGTGCCTGTTACTGTCTTTAGTGTGTTTGACATGTCTTCACAGTGCTTGGTGTGTTTGCTGTGTAGACCTTACTTTAATGCATGTATTGGCCTTGTGTTTAGACATACATTAAAGTGGGGGCTAAATGTTATGTCGAAAAATGTCCCCTTGGGGGCTTTTCCCTCTTAAGGTTTAGCTCTCAGGTCTTTAGAATGCATTATAAGCATCTTGCATGTTAATTTTGAATCCCAATGAGAAAACCCCTAAGTGTTGTGGAAAATAGGACTTAGGGGGTGCTATTTTAATAAACCTTGACTTAAAATGGGAGGGTGGACTTGGGTGCTAGCACCCTAGTCCTGCCCTATTTTAGGTCAGCCCCAAATTTAAATGTTAATTTTATGACTGTTATTTAGGTCCTATACCGACATCCTAAGTTTGAATTATGAAATTCTTAGCGGGAATATTTGTAGTTGTATATATAAGCATGTTTAGTGTTTCATTTGAAAACTAGAAGATGATTGTGAACTTTATGCATTTTTGTGATTTCAAGATATTCATTGTAGCAGAGCAGAGCATTTTTATTGTGTTTGTGTTTGCAGATTTGATTTCATCTTCTCATGTAATTGAAGAGCCTTCATTATGTGAGATCTACACTACAAGGTGATATCTATTATTTTTTTTATCATTTATCATTTGGATTTTGCCTCTATCCTGCAGGGATATGCACTCTCATCTGACAACGATGTTTGGAAGACTTGAATGTCTCTCCAAGGCTTGACTGAGGCAAGCCTCTAAACATCACAACCTCCTCCCACACTCCTTTGTGATTGCAGGTTACATGTACCAAGTTTCACAGAGTGGAGTTGCAGAAAGGAGGTTGCAGACAACAAGGATTTGGGATATGACAAGCAAAGGACAGTGTGCAACATTTCAGGACAAGGGCGCTAGTCCTTGTGTCCACTTTTTCTAGGATAGAAATAGAAGATACAATACAAATCAGTGTCAAGAGGAGATTTAGATTCTGTGAAGAAAACTACACCTTGGACTAGGGCACTAGTCCCAGTGTTCCCAATTGTTCTGCTTTCTGAACTTCAAAAAATATTGAGTTAAATATCTCTGCCCTTCACCTTGGTCTGAAAGGATTTGCTATAATTTGATAATTTGCTTACGGTTTTGCATATTTAGGTTTTTTTAAGTGTAATTAAGCATTAAATTGAGATATTGTTTGATACATCTAAACTTCAGCATCGTTCCAAGTGGCAACCCAACCTGATAGGCGAATGCTCCTACTAGTGGAGATTCAACTCGGTTGATATGCCCTTGAATGTTTGGTGAGAAGGGAGGATTTGCCTTTGAAACATAAACCAAACATTTCCCCTTTTTAAAAACCACTAAACACCAGTGACAAGAATTGTGATAGGAGGCAAAACAATATTTCTTAATTTTCAGTTGGGTTTGTACATCTGAGTAAAGATTTAAACAAATCCTTCAAATTGAATAAATTTAATATAGTAATGCATCAACTTGAATCCTTATATTTAATCTAGTAATGTATTTAATAATTTAAGTTGCATACAAAGTATTGATACCATTTTTTAAAAAATATTTTCATGACTATACATACATCTTAGATTTCTTTCTATATTCAACTTGAACATCTAACATGAATATACATATCTAATTTCAATTTGAACATTAAAATAAATGATGTGAATTTCCCATACACATTCATTTATACTCTTCCCTCACTTTTTTCTAAAAATATGAAATTATGTTTTTGATTAAAGGGGTAAAACGGGTTTTGAAGGGATCCCGGCAAAACCCTACAACCAAATGTTGCCCCAAAGATTATACATGGTAGGATAGTAGCCAAACATAAAAAAACACAACAAAAAGCAAAAGAGCCTAGATATAGTAATAAACTATACTAACAACAAACATACTGTAGCCCACTGTCCACCCATCTACCCAGTATCCATCAACATGATCACATACTCTTAAGAGTTTCCGCAGCGGCCAGCTCCTGCTTGTAGAATTCTTCATGAAGTTTTGCAAAGCCAACTAGTTGTCCTTTTCCTCCTGGAAAGTGTTATTTTTACTGTCTCTAGTTCTAGAGCTTGGTCCCCCTACTTAGTGCTCTTGCTTTATTTTCCTTTGTTACCAGTATTCTATTTCTTACCTTCAGCATCTGTTTCATCCCCCTTACCAATCATGTGTTCCTCCTTCAGCTCCTTGAGCTTCTCTATAATAATCTAAATGCCTTCCAAGCTATTCTGTATGCTAAACTTACTAATTTCTACCATTCTTTCTACATTTTTCTTAACCTCTTTTATTTTAGTTTCCACCTTGCTCAAGCGGGTACCATGATCCTAGTTATGAGACACCACATCCTTCTCCAATTGGCTGATCTTCATAATGGCCTCCCAAGACATTTGAATTTCCTCATCCATTTTATCATCTATCTCAACTCCCCTCCCCATCCTTTGTTGAATTGTAGTTAACCCGATATTAATCTTATTTATCTCAATAAAAAATCATTTAGTTAACCTATGTTGGTCATTAACAACCTCCTTCACCATATCTAGAGCATCAGATAGCTCTTTCCTATTTGATGTAGAAGACATAAGGAACTGGAAGTTCTTGGGGAACTTGCTACAGGGATCCAGAATAGGAGGAAAAGGGACACCAATCCCAGGATCCTCCATAACCAAATCCTTGACACATTTAGGTTTCTCAACCATCCCCATTTTCAACTTTAGTTTGTGAATTTTATTGCCTCTCTCACCATTGTTCTTCTTCTCAAGGTTCTCCATATCATCCTATCTTTGCTTTCCCTTCTTCTAATTTCCCCCTTCTCCTTTGTTAACCCTTCATCCCTAGCTCTCTCCACTGTATAATCAGTAGACTGAGAATTTTCCCTTGTTTTGCCCTGTTGGTTAAGAGTTTTCTTCTCACAGGTCCTTTTTCATTTTTTAAGGTTACCCTTCTCCTCTGCCTCAGAGGAATGAAGAGTGGAGAGAACCTCCATAGAGTCCTCCTCCCTAGCCCAATCAGGGTCAGTATCATCTCCCCCCGTCTCACCTTCTGTGGATGCAAAATAATCAACAATGGGGACTTTTCCTTTTGTCTCTGCACTTCCCTTCAGCTTTGCTAAAGGAGCCATGGCTTTACTATGCTCCATGATGAGAAAAATTAAACCCTCATGCATAATAGGCATCCTAGGGTTTCTCTAATGTTCTTTTATTGCAAATTCCATGGAAGATAATAGGTAGAATGGAAAAGAAACAAGTAAATGATTCTTGAAATGGTTTAGAAGCATGAAGTGATAATTGTAAACATTTGTGAACCTACCTTCCAGGGTCACATAATGCATGAGGATCTTAGCAACTTCCCCCCAAATGGGTTTGATAGACTTTCACTCATAGTTGCCAGAGTTGAATTCCCTCATGCCTAGTCGGCATCCTAGGGTTTCTCTGATGTTCTTTTATTGCAAATTCCATGGAAGATAACAAGTAGAATGGAAAAGAAACAAGTAAATGATGCCTAAAATGGTTTAGAAGCATGAAGTGATAATTGTAAATAGTTGTGAACCTACCCTCTAGGGTCACGTAATGCATGAGGATCTTAGCAACTTCCCCCCAAATGGGTTTGATAGACTTTCTCTCATAGCTGCCAGAGTTGAATTTAACCAAAAACTTCCTCTCGTTGCCTTTAAAGAAAGCTTTCATCACTTCTTCTCTAGCTTTACAGTCCCTAAAGAATTTCCTTCCCTCCACAGATAGGCCTGTTATCCTGGCTATACACTCTTCAAAGATTTTAGTCTCAACGCCATAGGCTTTCACTTTTCTTCCCCGCTACCCTTTAGCAAACATATTAGTAGCTACAGGATCTGACCCATGCAGCTTCTCCATGAGAGGGACAAGCCCCCCTTCCTGCATGATTTTCCACAAATGGGGCCGCTTGTGGAGCCCATCACAAGAACAAGGCTTGATCTTGTTTTTGTCTCCTCCCATATCCGTCTCTTTCCTAATGTCTTTATCAAAAGACTCCAGTGTTTGCTCAAGACAAAACACTTTCCCTTTTCTATCCAGTAGGGTGTTCTTCCTACCCAAAAACCTTTTCTATATGAAATTATGTTGTTTAAGTAGAAGATTTGTTTATATAAGTATTTGAACATTCATCGAATATATCTATCCCTTTGTACATTATAATGCAATAATAAACCAAACAAACTTGAGAGAAACATTTCTCTCTACAAGAGCTTCTACAACCATGCAATTTATAGATTTTCCTTAGACATACAATATATAACAAGGAGAATATTTCTTTTTTGTTAAAGATATCCAAGAGAAGAGTAACATCTCCTAGTAATAGAAACTCCAAGCAACCTTGAATGCCCTCAACTTGAACCAACAACTTAGAGAAACAATGTCAATGGTGAGGGAATGCTCTCCACCCAACCATTATGGCTTCATCAAGCCATTTATGGCTCTTGCCATCCCTCGAGCCAGGAGGATCTACTACGACTCCAAACAAGCATTTACATACACATGGTAACACAACTAACTCATATATTGGGAATTCATAGCTAAATCATAATACTAAGGAGGAAAAATAGCACACCCAATAAAAGCACTCAAGGCAATCTACACTCTATTTTTTTCCTCAAGGTTTGCACAAATTCAACACAAACAAAATATATAACAAGATAGAAAATGTAATAAAATAACTTACCTCCCAAGGTAAATAACACTCCAAGAGGAAGTTGAACACCATTTATCTCCATGAATCCTTCCTTTCCTTCCATTCCTTGCTCATTCGCTACTGTAAAATATCTCTCCTCATAGAATACTCACTCCTCCCCCCAAGATGAAAAGAATCAAAAGAAACTCCAAAAAGAAAACAAAGGACTCCCCCCTTCCACAAGCCCAAAGAGAGGTTTAAATAAGAGTGTCATGTCATTATTTCCCCTCCATTGGGTTTGAGACACTTAGCACCTCTCTCCTCCATACACCTTTCTTCACATTTATTACATAAGCAAAAGAGATCTCATGTGAGTTCACATGGGCTTATTTTTAAAAGAACGAGGCTCTTTACCCCATTTAGCACTTTTAGAAGGTCATGGATTGCCTTGGGGTGCCTTGAGCCAAGAACCCATGCCTTTAATAGTTATTTCTCTCTTCAAAAGGTTTATAAAGTACTCCCCAAATCTATAAACTACATCTTACACCCTTCCCCAAGTACCCTATCCATAGGCACTTGGGTTGGGCCCCCAAAGATGGCATAACAACTCAAAATTCACATTTTACACACTAGAAAGATGGCTTAAAGACTTTCATATGGGTTGCACTTCCTACACCTAATTAATGACACAAGGAAACACATAAACACACCATTACATTGAGCTAAAGTTTCAAAATAAAATTTAAACACTTTAAATATTTGTCTTACACAAGAAAACACATTTATCTCAATGGAATACATAAACAAAAATCACTTTGCTTCACAATGTGAAGTGAGATAATCAGGAGTCCTAATGATCCTCCTATCGACTATTGTATATACATTTACACTTTTGTAAACATCAATACATCAAAGTCATAAATAGCCGAAGCAAAGGAATTACAACTACAATAATAATTATATCAAGTTCACATACCTTGAACATGATTCAATGTGCATCCCAATTTGTAAGGACATAAAACAACATTGGGAACTAGAGTGATCAAATCTTGCCAGTTAACATTATAAAATTTATATATCCAACTCTTGAAATTTGTGAGATACAATTATTTGCATTCAATCACATTTTTATAACCTAACAATCAAGTTTAGGAGTCACTCTAGCAAGTAGGTCACACTTCCCTTTGATGTTTGCACTTTTATCTCATAGTATGATTCTAAATAGTATCAATGTCTTATGTAGGTATAAATTTATTCAAATTAACCCAATAATTATCAATTTGCATAAATATTTTGTTTGTTAACAATCACATCTATAATTAATCATTCAAGTTAATTATGTTTATTCATACTGGATCAAGTAACAAGCAGTTAGTCAACTGCACAGTGAAACATAATATTGGAAAGTATCATCAACATGAGTCCATTAATCAAGGGTAGAAGGTTACTTGTATTGTAACTGTTTAGCTAAATTTTTAGGACTATTAATCACAACAATGTGTTAAATGTCAAAATATGTCAAGCCTTATAGTTCCATGGAGGCACTAGTTCTGGTGTCTGATTCAAATTTTGTGGATGGCATTGTAAGCATAGTTGTTAACTCTATCCTGCCAATAATTGAAAGAAAGTGAAACATCTCCCCTTTCATTTTTTGACTTTGCTAAAGGGGTAGAAATATCAGAGAATGATATTGAGTGTGGAAGTTGATTTTGCTTCATAAAGAAAGGAGTAGATTCAATTGTTTTATGAGGAGGGAGAATTTCAAAATGTTTTTATGGTGATGATGATTGGTGTAGTTACCAAGTGTACCTTCATTCTCAGAAAGACATAACAAGATATTACCCAAATATTGGACAATTTGGTATACTAGGAGGCTTAATGACAAAGAAATTGAATAAGGAGTTGGAACATTTGTAATTATACTTCAATGGTTAAAAATATAGTCATATGCTTGCTCTAGATAACTAAACTTGATATGGAGGAGGCAAGATTACTTCAGAAATCATTGTTTATGACGCTTGTTCTAAAGTGTATGGTAGATTGCTTCCAAAAATGTTCATCTATAGCCAACATAAATGTGAATTGTTCAACAAAGTGTTGTGAAAATCATGCACCTGTCAATTTTAAGCAAGGATTTGATATTATATTATAAAGTCACATTTTTACTAATGTTTGAAGTACATTTATTTTAATGAGTTAAATATGTATGCTCATTAAATGGCTTTGTAATATTATTTTAAAGTCTAAAAAGAAAGAAGTTACAAGTTAGTTATTAGGGGAAGAGTTAAAAATATAATCATTTCCAATGTAAAGTTATTTTTTTATTTTATGGAGACATTGGTTTTCTCACATTGTATAGGGTAAAAGAGTTTTTGAGCTCTTTGTTTTTGAATTGAATAAAAAAGGATACAGTTGGTTTGTGATCCAACATATTGTCCCTTTATACTGCAAAATCTTCTTACGTTGAATTTGTGGTCATTCTTTTAGTAGTTTTTTAATCATGTGAAGAATATAAATGTTTTCATTTAATACACATGTTTAACCTATGCAACTTGGATGATATAATGGGTTGTTTTCTGATCTATGAGTCATGAAACCCTCTGTGAATGCATCTTTCTTCCGTTAGATAACATTTTGTCTTTAAAACCCTAGTGGCATTATTTTTCTTTCTAATGATCTTTTCAAGGAATGAATCTATGTGTTTGTCCCTCTCATTTTCTAAACTTTTCATTATTCTTTTTTTGGGAAAAACCTAGGTTATTTCCCTTGTGTTAGCCTTAGATCTAGGGTTTCTCTTTTTGTTTTAGTCATAGTTTATTTTCCTTTTATGCTTTCTGGTTAAAATCACACCCCTAAAAAATCCAAAACTTTATCATACGAGGGAGGTGCCCCTCTCAAACATAGAGGAAAATTGCTAATGCAATAGTGATTTCTCCAACTGTGGGGAACTTTGTCACTACTTATTGGGTGAGTTAGGCTGATTTTCAATGAAATATCGTAGTGACAAATCTATTTAACATAGACAAAGGAAAAATTCATGCCATGTACTCCTCAAACTAATGCTTTAGAACTAACATCCATAGTTCAAGACTCATTCCCATGAGAAGATAAAACAAAAAACTAAAACACGCATCTGAGAAATCAGGTGAGCAATACCTATCAGATGATTCTCTACCAAGTGGAGTGAGAGTGGGGAATGTGATTACTCTATCCATCAACAACCTCCACATAAGTCAATGATGAACTCACATCTAGCTCCAAGTGAAAAATCCTTGATCATTTTGTTGAAACCTCATCAAGAGTCACTATTCTAACACATGATATTTAAAAACTAGAGATCTCTAGCCTCACCCAAGTCTATCTAGGTTCAATGAGCACCCAACCAACCATACCATTCCAACTAAACTCTAATTACATCACTACAATATCTAGAAGCTCACAAGGAAAAATCATCACTACAATCTGTTGGTGCTCATTTTGGCCTGGAGTTTGAGCTTGCTTGTTGGAGGGTTTCTTCTTTCAAACCCTAAGTGTTCCTATTCATCGGCAAGAGCTTGGTCTATCAGTGAAGGATATTGTGGTTCTGCCGACAATGTTGGTCGTGCCGATGGGGGTACCTCAAGTGTTATCGGCATGAGTTTGCATGTGTCTTGGCAATCATTTCAGTAGCATGGTGTGTTCTTTGTATATCGCCGTGACTTTGTGCTATCGGCGAGGGAGTTTCCTGTTGGGCCGACGGCATATGTTTGGCCGATAAGTGGATGTGTGTGTTGTCGGCGTGACTTGGTGCATCGGACGAAGTGTGGAGAGTTGGGCCGATAGGGGTACTCTGGCCGATGGAGCTGTATCGGTGTAACAAGTGATATCGGCAGGTGAGTTTTTGGTTGGGCCAATAGTTGGTAGTCTGGCCGATGAGGGATGATCAAGGTGGTCGTCGGCAGGAGTAATACTATCGGTGAGAGAGTTTTCGGGTTCGCCGATGCTTGAGGTCTCGCCGACAGAGTATAGTTTGTTGGTGCCATCGGTGTAATGGAGGATTATCAGGTGAATGGGCAGATTGTTGGCCGATGGTGCAAGTCTGGCCGATGGAGTTGCCATCGGCGAGTATGGGGTAGTGTCAGGCCGATGGGAATTTGGAGGATATCTATCAGAGTGAGTAATATTGTCGGCCTAAGGGTTTTTTGTGGTGCTGATGGTGTATGTCTCACCGACGGAGGTGGGAAGTGAAGGACCATCGGCGAGACTATTGTGATCGGCGGAAGTGCTTTTGGTTGCTCCGATGGTCTTTGTCTCGGCGACAAGGGGTGTGGAGCTGGCATCGGGGTGACGGGGAGGATTGTCTTGGCGACAGCAATGCCATCGGAGTGAGATGGTATATCGGGCTAGCATTGTTTTGATCTGTCGATGGTAGAAGTTTGGCCGATGGGCTATGGGTGAAGGCATGTGTGTCGAGCGCGGCAAAAGCGCTCAACACTTTGTTTGAATGCAGTTATGCTTTTAAAGCACTGGAGTGATCTCTTCACCGTGAATGTGGGATTATTCCCTTGTATATTTTGAACCCGCGGTTGAACGTGTTTTGGCGGGAAATCTTTTTTGTATGCAGCGACAGTTTTTTAAGCGACAATGGGTGGTTGAGACCCTTAATGGCGACTGTGCTGGGGCATGGGCGAGTTGTTGCACAGTTAGGTACCGGATTTTTGACATGAAGACTTCCAGATAGTGGCGCGTGGCTCGAGGCCCCCCTTTGTCTGTTGCATTAACATTTTCTGAGTGCCATTCCTTTTGAGGACTGTATCTGGCGGATTTTTTGTTATAATCATGTAATTAATTGCTGTGGTACACTCTCTGGCTATTATAAGCAGACTGTGTTACCATTTTTTAGGTTGTTAAAAGTTGAACATTTTGGCTCTGTAACACAATACAGTTTGTTTTGGTTGCTCTGTACAGCTAGACCTGTGAGTTTATGTATCTCTTGTTGTACGTTTTGGCTTGAATCCACTGATTTCATGGTTAATCTTGTATGAATAATGCTATGTTTGCATGTGTTTTGTTAATTCTGTCTCCAGTATTGCATGTATCTTTCTTCTGAGTCTGGATATTTAAGCAATATTTGAGACTCTAGAACATAGAATTCCTATGTTGAATGTCTGATCTTTTAACTTCTGCTCAAGGGGTAGATTAAACTGTTTTCAGGTTAAACATTGGGAAGGGTATACTGCAGTAGGGATGCCATAAGTAGAGATAACTTAACACTCTGTATTGGGAGATATCTGTAAGGCAGGTATCACATATATCCCCCTAAAATCTAGTTTTAGCTGTTCATGCTGATCATTCACAGGTGTATGTCTATTGACTCCAGGCCCTGGATAGGCACCAATCTTGCTTCGTGTTTGTGTTACAACCATGTCCAGCTTTGCATCCAAACTTAAAATCATAATCAAACTCTAAAACAACCATTAGGACATTAGAATTAGTTTTAGGATCCTCAGTCCTCTGTCTACAACTGCAAATAGGCCCAAAGCTAGCCCCTTTGCTCTTATCTTTCAGTTTTGGTCTACTTATAGGAGGACTTATCTGCTTTCTGACAGCATCCCAATCCTTGTATGCGTATCTCATGGATGTTGAGTAGGGAATACCCCCCTAGGTCTTGCAGAGCCTGAAGAAGAAGAGGAGATAAAATATAGAGTCTATCTCCTACACTGTTGGCCCCTGGCCCAAAAATCCTGTTGATCACTGATGGCTACCTTGTAGGGAAATCTGGGAATAAGCATCCAGTCTGGGAAAAAACCAACAGAAATTGGTGACTCCGCTGGGGATTGAGAAGTAAAAGTACTATCTAATCATCTCCAGTAATATATCTTGTGACCCATCCGAGTCACCAATAGAAATTGGTGACTCCGCTGGGGATATTGTGAAAGAACCCTGATTTACAAAAAGAAAACAGTTCCTAGTAATAGGTGGCGACTCCGAAGTAATCTCCCAACCGGTCAAAGTAAAATTTATATGCAGGGGAGAAGATCCCAACAAAATCCTTTATTTGAAGAGTTACCAGTAACAAGAAGAATGATGTACAGAAGAAAGGGAGCTGTCTCAGTTAGTCATGAGGGGTCCCCCAGAAAAAATGATGATATACAAGATAACCCTAGGCCATCAGGATAACATGCGCCCTACTTTTCAAATGCAGAAGCTGATATTCAGGGTGCATATGAGAGGCAACAGGGTGGTAACATGAGAATGAGGTCAGAGGTGTTCCAAGAACGCCCATTTCTAGACCCTAGTGAAAGGTTTGAAGAGGCCGAGTCTCTGAGGGATGATGAAGACAAAGATCAGAATATGATAAAACCATCCTCCTCTAGGCCCAGCGAGGAAGAACTAGCTGATGAAATCAGGAGCTTAAGGGCCGAGTTTGAATATCAGCAGGCAATATCAATCAGAGATGACTTGAGGAAGAAAGTGCAAGCTTTGAGGACTGCCCAGAATAATTCAATTCCTACCCTTGAGAATGCAAATGTGCAGAGACATCAACAGAGAAATGAAGTGCAACATCAGCATAATGATGAGAGACAAAATGTGAATGATGCTAGGATACCATTGAACAATGTAAGAAACCAGAATGCAAACAGAAATATTAATGTTAATCAGTTAAACAGACAGCCAATGCAGCTAGATAGATTCAGACAGCTGGTATTTGATGGTATTCCTAGGTATCCTAACCCCATTGATAAGCATCTGAGGCTGCAAGTGCCTAAATTTTCAGGAAACAACACTGTGTCAGGAGAAGATCATCTAAAAGCCTTTCAAAATGTCATGGATAACTTTGAGGTTGAACATGAGGATGTTTTCATGAAGTCATTCATGCAATCCTTAATAGATGAGGCAAGAGAATGGTACAAGAATCTGCCTGACCAGAGTATTTCATCATGGGATGATTTTAAAAGGATGTTCAAGGAGCAATATGGTGACAAAACTGACCCTAGCTTTTTCGTAAATGAGTTCACCAGTATCACTAAAGGGTCAAATGAGCAGGTTGCAAATTTTAATGCAAGATTTACTAAAGTGTTAAACAAATTACCACATCACATGAGGCCAAATGAACCAATGTGCATAATATTGTATATCAATGCCTTTGATGCAAAAACTGCATATGGATTAAGAGATAAAGGTCCTGCTACTCTCAGGGATGCTTTCAGAATTGCAGTGAATATTGAAAACAACAGGAAAGCATCGGGCAAGACAAATAGAAGGGATGTTATAAAAATTCTGCAAAATCCAAACAAGCCTCAGAACACTCAAGGTAATACATCTGCCCCTGAAGATAAGATAGACAAATTGGCAAATGTTGTTAAGGACCTAAGCTATAGATTAGCTAGAAGTGAAAAAGGGATAGGTCCTGATAGGCAAGTCTATCAAAGGCAGGAAAAGAGGCCATCATTGCATGATATGCCTTATAATACCAATTGGCATGATGGTAAACCTATATTCCCACGTAACAACACAAATCAAAGAGCTCAACATGTCAAAGAAACTCCTGATCCTCTAAAGAAAGCTGTAAATATTGTTGATGATGCTCCATGGTGTATAATTTGTCAGATGCCACATTCACAGTTACAGTGTATGATTGCTCAGTCCTTGTGTGATAATACTACATCTTGTAATGAATGCAATGAGCCACATTATGTGCAAGATGATGATGTTAATATGATATCCATAAGCAAGGGATACACTTTTTGTGATGCTGATGCAAATGCAGATGATGAAACTCAGGGCTGCCAACAGTTCCCATATGATGAAGATGATGAAGTTAACTATGCCTATGCCTAGAACTCACACAATTTTCTGAATAACTTACAACGACCTTCTGATGAGGAAATTAGGGCCTTCACAGCTGCAGCAGTTGCTCAAGTCAAGAGCAACTACAATCTCAGAGGTAAAAATCAGGTAAGCAGCCCACATCAGCCAAAAGATGTTACTATAGGATAGCCAGTGCATGGTAATAAGGGGATGGAATTACAAAAAAGGCAGTGGGTTAATAATAAATAGAATTTCAGACATAGAACATGTCATGAATCCCAAGGACCAGAAAATAGAATTCCTCAGGCTGAAGATCAAGGTAAAGGTTCCCAAGACAAGAATGATGATCAGGGAACTATGAAAGTAAAAGCTAAATCAGTTCAGGATAAAAACAAGATTGTGGAGCAAGCTACAACTGTTATACAAAATTATGTTCCATTTGATATAGCTCAAGTCCTCTCCCAGGTAAAAGTCTCTGTTCCACTTATGGAACTGATGAAAGTGGAAGAAATCAAGAATAGGACAATATCCCTAATTTCAGGGGTACCTTTTCAAGCTAAACAAAATGCTCAGACCCAGGGTGAGAAACATGTCATATGTAATGAAGAAGATGAGGCTCCTGAGGTTTATTTAGGAATGACTATGACAAAGTGTCCTTCACAAGTGGAACCATTTTATGTTTCCCTGGTTATAAATGGAAAAATAATCAGAAATTGTATGCTTGACTCTGGAGCATCTACAAATGTCATGCCTTTGGCCATCATGCAACAAGTTGGATTGAAAATTGACAAGGCATGTGGAAAATGTTATGCTATGGATGCCAGAGAGGTACCAGTTATTGGAATCATGAAGGATGTAGATTTCAAACTGGCAGCATTTCCTGAAAAGAGATACAAAATGAATATAACAGTGGTTGACATCAAGCCACAGTATGGTATGTTGCTGTCAAGAAGATGGGCTGCACGCACTAATTGGTGGAAGTATGCAGCTGGACCTGTCATATGCCATGATTCCAATGAATGGCAGGGATGTTAAGCTAATCAAAGAACAGAGATCATCAGAGACAGTGGAAGACCAAGAAGCAGAGGAACAGATATGCTTTGTAAACACTGACTGTGATAAATTCAAGGTTGTCTCAGATGATAGAGAGAATAAAGAAAAAAATGTCTGCAGTAAAGAGCTGGACCAGCAGGGTTTGTGGACCATGTATTTTGATGGAGCTTGTGCAAAAGAAGGCTCTGGAGCTGGAGTTGTTTTTCTGTCTCCAACTGGTAAGCTCCTCAAATTCTCTTTCTTGCTGAGGTTTGTTTGCACAAACAACATTGCAGAATATGAGGCTTTGCTTTTAGGCCTAAATATAGCCCTCAAACATGGAATCAAAATGCTAAGAGTATTTGGTGATTCTGAGCTGATTGTATCCCAAATTAGAGATAGGTATGCTTCAAAAAATAAAAGGTTGAAACAATACAAGCATGCTGTTTGGGATACCATTGAACTATTTGATGCATTTTCAATAGGCTGGGTAGAGAGATCAAAGAATGTTATGGCTGATTTCTTAGCTAATGTTGCAATAAGGCCAAATGACATTACTCTGTCAGATGTTACAAATGTAGAAGTTAAAATCAGGCCTGCAGTACCAGAAAATATATGCAGTTGGCAAGTGTTTAATGATGATAGGGACTTGTTAAAATTTTTGCACTGCATAGATGAATATGAGAATCAAGAAATTGATTTCCAAGCTTTTGTAGAGACTATAGATGGAAAAGAAACTCTTGTGGGAAAAGAGATAATTCAATTGAAGACTAATAAAATCCCCAGAGGATTAGTAGCTTTGGAAAGAGCTTTTGACAGTAGAGATAAATTGGTCACAAGGACATCTCCCACAAATAAGGAAGATTTAGAAGAGATAAATTTGGGAACATCTCAGACCCCCAAGAAAGTATATATTGGTAAACAGCTCAAACCACACATTAGGAGTATGCTGATTGCATTACTGAAAAAGTATAAACATGTTTTTGCTTGGTCATATGAGGACCTAAAAGCCTATAGGGAAGATTTATTCTAGCATGAGATCCCATTGAAGCCTGGAGCTAAGCCATTTAGACAAAGGCAAAGACCTATTAATCCTACCTTAGCTCCAAAGATGCAAGAAGAACTCAAAAGGCTGAGGGAAGCTGGAATAATTGTGCCAATCAGGCATTCAACTTGGGTGTCTAACCTTGTCCCAGTCAGAAAAAAGAATGGTGATATTAGGCTTTGTGTTGACTTCAGGAACTTAAATGTATCCTCTTTAAAGGATAACTATCCACTGCCTAATATGGAAGCTATGTTGCAGAGAGTGACTGGTTGTGAACTCTTATCCATGATGGATGGATTTTCAGGTTATAATCAGGTGAAGGTAAAGGAATCAGAACAGTATAAGACTGCCTTCACCACCCCATGGGGAACTTATGTGTATGTTAGAATGCCGTTTGGGCTAACAAATGCAGGTGCTACATTTCAAAGGGTAATGGATGTTGCTTTTGCAGGGTTGATTGATTCAATCCTCGCTGTATATCAGGATGACTTGACTGCTTACTCAAAGAAAGAAGAGCAGCATTGTTTGCATCTGGAGCAGATTTTCATAAGAGCACTAGAGTATGGTATTTCTTTAAATCCAAAGAAGTGTGCCTTTGGGGTAGTTGAAGGAAAGCTCCTGGGACATATTGTTTCCAAGGATGGAGTCAGGATAGATCTAGAGAGAGTGGCTGCTATTGACAGAATTCAAATGCCAAAAACTGTAAAAGGAGTTCAGTCCTTCTTTGGACAGATAAATTTTGTTAGGAGATTTGTTCCCAACTTTGCAGAAACCACAAGGAACATTTCCAAGATGATGAAAAAGGATGCAACTATCCACTAGGAAAGTGAAGCAATAGAATCATTTCAGAGTATCAAAGAGGCAATCAAAATGGCCCCTGTTCTTAATCTCCTGATTTTTCTAGGCCATTCCAATTGTTTTCATTTGCTTCCTTTCATACTATTGCTGCATGTTTGCTACAGAAAAACGAAGATGGTTTGAACAGCCCATAGCTTTCTTCAATATGTCCTTGCAGGCTTCTGAGTTGAAATATGATATTATGGAAAAATAGGCATATGCACTAGTCAGAGCCATCAAAAGTTTCAGACCATACTTGGTAGGATCATATATAATTGCATATGTACCCCATGCAGCAGTCAAAGACATATTCACTCAGCAGGAGGTGACTGGAAGAAGGTGCAGATGGATAAACAAACTGCAAGAGTTTAACATAGACATACAAGTTACCAAGTTGGTAAGAGGGCAAGGATTAGCCAAGATGATGGCACAGTCAAACTTGGAAGCATGCCAAGTTAATGTAGTCCAAAATGAGAATGTAAATGTATCAAGATCTGAATGGTACAAGGACATTATATACTACTTGCAAAATTTGAATTGTCCTTCCCATTTCAGTGACAGTCAAAAGAGGACTTTAAAGTTACATGCAATCAGGTATGTTATTGTTCAAGGTGAGCTATACTGGAAAAACCCTGATGGTGTGCTACTGAGATGTGTGGATGAAGATATGGCTAACAATGTTTTGATAGATATGCATAAAGGATTGTGTGGTGGACATTATACTGCCCAAACAACAGCTCATAAGATTCTCAGGGCAGGATATTGGTGGCCCACTCTCTTTTCAGATGCACAAAAGTTAGTGAGGAAGTGTGACCCTTGCCAAAGATTTTTAGGAAAGCTGAAATATGATGGTGCTTTACCCCTCAAAACTGTAACTGTGGATGCTCCATTTCAGCAATGGGGAATTGACTTCATAGGGGAAATTGCAGACAAATCAAGTGGGGGACACAGTTGGATTTTGGTGGCAACAGATTACTTTACCAAATGGATTGAGGCCATTCCAACTAAGAGAGCTACAAGTAAGGTGGTGACAGATTTCATGCTAGAAAATATTATCATCAGGTTTGGAGTACCATTCAAGATAGTCACTGATAATGCTATGTGCTTCAGATCAGGTGAATTTGTTGATTTTTGCAACAGGTATGGGATAAATCTATCATATGCATCACCATATCACCCACAAGGGAATGGTCAAGCAGAATCAAGCAATAAAAGCATCATGAAAATTATCAAGAGGATACTGGACAAGAACAAGAGAGCTTGGGACTCAAAATTGAACTTAGCAATATGGGCTGACAGAGTGACAGTAAAAAAGGCTATTGGAATGTCACCCTTTGAGCTAGTATATGGTGCATCAGCCAGATTGCCCATAAACAATCTCCTACCAGTTTACAGATTCATCCAGGAAAATGATGAGGAGATTGAAGATTCCATGATAGAAAGAGTGAATCAGCTGGTTGCACTGGATGAAGACAGAAGGAAAGCCCACCAGATTAATCTCAAGAGACAACAAGATGTGAAATATCAGTTTGACAGGAGAGCTATAAAAAGGAAGTTTCAAGTCAATGATCTGGTGCTCATTTGGAATGCAAAAGGTCAAGAAAAGGGTAAACATGGTAAATTTGAACCCTTATGGATGGGCCCATATCAGATTTGCAGTGCTCATGGGGAGGATTCTTATTTCCTCCAGGCCCTAGATGGTGAAGTTCTGGAATTGCCTGTGCATGGCCAATTCCTTAAGTTCTATTTTGCATAGATGACTTGTCACTGTGCACATTTGTAAAAACATGTATATAGTGTAAATGTCTTGTGCAGTTCGTGCTTTTTGGTTTTTTTTTTTTGCCTGGTCTGCCCAGAGATCTGGTTCTCGCTGCAGGTTTTCACCTGCACGTCCCCATTCAGAGCCAGTGTTGGTGCTCATTTTGGCCTGGAGTTTGAGCTTGCTTGTTGGAGGGTTTCTTCTTTCAAACCCTAAGTGTTCCTGTTCATCGGCAAGAGCTTGGTCTATCGGCGAAGGATATTGTGGTTCTGCCGACAATGTTGGTCGTGCCGATGGGGGTACCTCAAGTGTTATCGGCATGAGTTTGCATGTGTCTTGGCGATCATTTCAGTAGCATGGTGTGTTCTTTGTATATCGCCGTGACTTTGTGCTATCGGCGAGGGAGTTTCCTGTTGGGCCGACGGCGTATGTTTGGCCGATAAGTGGATGTGTGTGTTGTCGGCGTGACTTGGTGCATCGAACGAAGTGTGGAGAGTTGGGCCGACAGGGGTACTCTGGCCGATGGAGCTGTATCGGCGTAACAAGTGATGTCGGCAGGTGAGTTTTTGGTTGGGCCGACAGTTGGTAGTCTGGCTGATGAGGGATGATCAAGGTGGTCGTTGGCTGGAGTAATGCTATCGGTGAGAGAGTTTTCGGGTTCGCCGACGCTTGAGGTCTCGCCGACAGAGTATAGTTTGTTGGTGCCATCGGTGTAATGGAGGATTATCGGGTGAATGGGCAGATTGTTGGCCGATGGTGCAAGTCTGGCCGATGGAGTTGCCATTGGCGAGTATGGGGTAGTGTCAGGCCGATGGGAATTTGGAGGATGTCTATCGGAGTGAGTAATATTGTCGGCCTAAGGGTTTTTTGTGGTGCCGATGGTGTATGTCTCACCGATGGAGGTGGGAAGTGAAGGACCATTGGCGAGACTATTGTGATCGGCAGAAGTGCTTTTGGTTGCACCGATGGTCTTTGTCTCGGTGACAAGGGGTGTGGAGCTGGCATCGGGGTGATGGGGAGGATTGTCTTGGCAACAGCAATGCCATCGGAGTGAGATGGTATATCGGGCTAGCATTGTTTTGATCTGCCGATGGTAGAAGTTTGGCCGATGGGCTGTGGGCGAAGGCATGTGTGTCGAGCGCGGAAAAAGTGCTCAACACTTTGTTTGAATGCGGTTATGCTTTTAAAGCGCTGGAGTGATCTCTTCACTGTGAATGTGGGATTATTCCCTTGTATATTTTGAACCCGCGGTTGAACATGTTTTGGCGGGAAATCTTTTTTGTATGCAGCGACGGTTTTTTAAGCGACAATGGGTGGTTGAGACCCTTAATGGCGACTGTGCTGGGGCATGGGCGAGTTGTTGCACAGTCAGGTACCGGATTTTTGACATGAAGACTTCCAGATAGTGGTGCGTGGCTCGAGGCCCCCCTTTGTCTGCTACATTAACATTTTTTGAGCGCCATTCCTTCTGAGGACTGTATCTGGCAGATTTTTTGTTATAATCATGTAATTAATTACTGTGGTACACTCTCTGGCTATTATAAGCAGACTGTGTTACCATTTTTCAAGTTGTTGAAAGTTGAACATTTTGGCTCTGTAACACAATACAGTTCATTTTGGTTGCTCTGTACAGCTAGACCTATGAGTTTATGTATCTCTTGTTGTACGTTTTGGCTGGAATCCACTGATTTCATGGTTAATCTTGTATGAATAATGCTATGTTTGCATGTGTTTTGTTAATTTTGTCTCCAGTATTGCATGTATCTTTCTTCTGACTCT
This sequence comes from Cunninghamia lanceolata, assembly GCA_027924645.1. Classification (NCBI taxonomy): domain Eukaryota; kingdom Viridiplantae; phylum Streptophyta; class Pinopsida; order Cupressales; family Cupressaceae; genus Cunninghamia; species Cunninghamia lanceolata. The sequence continues at coordinate 2,963,552 of BSBN01000609.1, forward strand.
GGATATTTAAGCAATATTTGAGACTCTAGAACATAGAATTCCTATGTTGAATGTCTGATCTTTTAACTTCTGCTCAAGGGGTAGATTAAACTATTTTCAGGTTGAACATTGGGAAGGGTATACTGCAGTAGGGATGCCATAAGTAGAGATAACTTAACACTCTGTATTGGGAGATATCTGTAAGGCAGGTATCACATATATCCCCCTGAAATCCAGTTTTAGCTGTTCATGCTGATCATTCACAGGTGTATGTCTATTGACTCCAGGCCCTGGATAGGCACCAATCTTGCTTCGTGTTTGTGTTACAACCATGTCCAGCTTTGCATCCAAACTTAAAATCATAATCAAACTCTAAAACAACCATTAGGACATTAGAATTAGTTTTAGGATCCTCAGTCCTCTGTCTACAACTGCAAATAGGCCCAAAGCTAGCCCCTTTGCTCTTATCTTTCAGTTTTGGTCTACTTACAGGAGGACTTATCTGCTTTCTGACAGCATCCCAATCCTTGTATGCGTATCTCATGGATGTTGAGTAGGGAATACCCCCCTAGGTCTTGCAGAGCCTGAAGAAGAAGAGGAGATAAAATATAGAGTCTATCTCCTACACTGTTGGCCCCTGGCCCATAGATCCTGTTGATCACTGATGGCTACCTTGTAGGGAAATCTGGGAATAAGCATCCAGTCTAGGAAAAAACCAACACAATCAACACTAGAAGACTACTTCAAATCACCACCAAAGATCCCTCTTTGATCAACTTATAGAATCTAGTAGTTCATCATGATCTTATGATTTACATCTCCTAAAAGGAAGATCATCTATCTTTAATGGATAAATATGCTCCCAAGAGCACCTATATCACGTGCCAAAACTTCAACCAATAATCCACCATGGCACAATAACATCCATCCTCTAAACCAAGGATCATCTATCCAATTGATATATCCACATCACCACCAAAGATCCCATTGAAAGTGATATCAAGCTACTCATTACATTGTGCTATGCATATCCTAATTGAAGATCACCCCAATCAAAGAACATAATTGCAACACTAGCAACTCCTGAGGTAGAACCATGATCTCCAATCAAGAAGTTAGAATTGACTATGTAATTGCACAACACTCCCATTGAACTATGATCTAGAGCCTCTCATGACACCATAGTCAACATCTATAGGTCCCAAAACACAACTATCCTAGGAACTCCAAACAAAATCTCACTGCATCATGGCAACAAACATACCAATGCACTAAGTGACCCAAGAAGGCCAACCAATAGAATATGCATCAACACTAAAATATTTGTGGGTATAAATAACCCACATCTGAGTTATCTATGCAACCTATAGGTATAGACAACCCACAAAATTGCATAACTCATAGATCTCAAACAATGCAACATACAAGTTCAACATTACATTAGTAATCATGTAAAACAAAGACAACTAGAGATAACATGTAGATTTTCTATTACTCAAATACTATATCAACTCTAGATTTGATCTATTGTAAACCCAAAAAGTAACCATAGTTTAGGAACCCAACAAACAATATTGCATAAATGTTAAGTGAACAAAGCAATACCAACACTTCCACACATATTTGCATCAAATTCATCACTTGTAGAAAGCACACATTTCCCTCGAATCACATTCTGCTCACACTCTTTTAGATCTATTTTTTTATATGTTGCAAGATAACAACCAAGCTACTTTCATGGGCCTTCCTTTCTCAACAACACTACTCTTCCACTTATAGCTATGGTGTGCTACCACATCTTAGATAATAGGGTCTTCTCTACTTGACACCAACCTATAGTCAAGACTAGTGCTTGGGTTCTTTTGACCTCTATTACACCATGCTAAATCTAAGTCTTTTTCAATGGCTTTGACATAGAACACAACAAAGGTGCCACCAATATAGATTACAAATGACCTATACATCCACGTACCAAAAGAAATAATACAACACTAAATAAAAACTTAGATCTACTCCACAAAGTGACTACCTACCCCAAAATTGAGTGATCAAAGATTACAACACAATGTTCAACAATCTTTGGAAAATCTCAACACAACATGAAAGGTGTTGAAATAGGTAATTGAGTCATCCACTTGTAGATTTGAAATTAGAAACTAAATATAAACCTTTGTTATAGAAAAAACCATTAGATTTTAAATTCCCATCCCAAGCAATATCAACGGGGCCAACACATTTATATCCAAAAACTAGAAACACCATAGATCTACACCACCACCAAATATGCAACACATAAGTACTCATCTGATATTTTCATCTTCAAAATATTTGCCTTCTTTTTCTAGCTAAACCTTGGGCTCAGCCATGCATAACTTCCACCCAACAAAAGGTTAAGTCCATAAGGAGAGCATTCCCCCCTTCAACCTCAAACTAGGCTCTAATACTGAATGTTAGGAATTTCAAGCCACAAATGCTAATTCCACATAATCTTTATGTGAGAAGCTATGGTTGAATAGCATGTAAAATCCATAATGCACAAAAGAATAAGAAAGTACACATATAAGATAAGAATATATGTACCTTGGGAAAACTCTTTTAACAAGATCCCAACCTCCAAAGCACTTCAAACTTAATGTATTATCTCAAGAACAAGATTACAATACACTTACAAAATTCTCCATGCAAGACTTCAACAACATTAATCAATCCAATTGCACTCCTCATGTGATCAATCTAAAAGCATATAGGAACCAAACATCCCACTCCATGCCTTCTTCAAGATCCTACTACATATGCAATCTCATTGAGATTGTCTTTAATAACAAATTAAAAAGACATTACTTTTTCTAACTTAAAGTTAAATATTTAATAAAAGTCAATTTATTAAGTCATATAAAATGACTTAATTTACATAATAATAAAGTGAAATAAATAATAGGAGAAGGATCATTTGTGAGTCTAATTCCCAGGTGGTGGTGAATTTGTTGAATAGACATCATTTAGATGATGTTAGTTGGCATTTAGCTTTGGTTGTAAAATAGATTCTTAACCTGTGTGATTCTTTGGATTCAGTTACTTTCAATCATATTCCTAGAGAATGGAACGGAGTTGCAAATTGTTTGGCCAAATGGGCCTCTGATCACATGCAAAATTGGAACATTGTGGATTGGGGTCAATTACCCCTAGATTTGTCTCAAAACTTGGACCACTTAGTGGAGCTTGACAGGGCTGTGTCATGCCCTTGCTTTGTACTTTTTCTTATTTGAATATATTTTTACCCCTCTTTTAGTAAAAGTGAAGTAAATGATAGAGAGATTTTTTAGCTTTGTTGTTTTAAATTTGTTCTTTTGAAGCTTCTGATTGTTTTGAAGAAGAAGAGATCCCCTTGAAAATTTTGAACTATTTGACCATGGGGGCAATTACTTTGGCTTTTGGGATTGTGGTGTTCAATAATCATAGCTTCCAGGTTGCCAATGTTTCATCTACCTTTTTCATATGCTCAATAAATGCTAACAATTCTTTGTAGCAGCTAATCATAATAGATGATATAGATGCCAACTTCATCAATGTATTTGCATTCATAGTTTCCTTGTTAAACAACTCCTTTGAGATCATGTTTTTGAATTTTTTCTTAATTATCTACATATCCTCTACCCCTAAATCAACTTCTTTTAGAATATCAACCTCAAAGGCTGAACAATTTGCAATGATTTTAGACTTGACCCGATAGCATAATTTCATTAATCTTTTCAACTTAGAAATAGTTTGCTTGAAAATCATTAATTTCTATTCAATACTTTTGGACCATGCCACAACATTGTACTCATCAGGCTTGATCAAAACTTATTAAGATACCAATGTTTGAATATTATATTTGGCCATTTCATCAAGGTCTTTAGTTATGCCTTACCATATAATATCTTCTTTTCTTGTTGCAGCAAGCTCAATGTCTAGTTCCTTCTTTTTATTATCAGCATTTTGATATAACTTTATTGCCTCTTTGATAAAATTCAATCTATTGAGAATGACTTGTTCAACCTATGCTTTAGAGGCTCTACCATATGCCTGATATTTACCAATTTTCTCCATTGTTTCTTTGTTGACAACCTTAATATTTACAATGTTAGAAGCCAATGATGTTGCGATCAAAGGTTGGATAGATGTATCTACAATAGACTTAGAAAAAGAAGTCAAAATGTGGATTTGTTCCTCAAACTATTCTCTTGTCTTTTTTCCTTGAGACCTTTTTTTATTAATAAATTTAAACTTTATAAAAAAAATATTATTACAAAGATTTTCATATAGAAAAAATTACACATATTTTAATTACCACTTGTCAAAGAAAACAAATATATAAAATTAATTTGAAAACAAATATATATTATTATTATATTTAATAACATACAAAAATAAATTAATTGCTTTTTTTTTTTATAGATGAAGATGGCTTTAGGGAGCCATACCTTTAAAAAGAATATAAAAAGGCTAAATATATTATTTCTTGGCTACTCCATTGGAGGGCCCATATACATTGTTCTGATTTTTACAAAATTTTGCATATCTATTGCAGATGCATTATTCTTCTTATAAACCAGTACTATCTATCACTATATCATTCTCATATACACAATTATATTGATTAGGGCTGTAATGAAAATGCCCATTACATATTAAGGAAAGTATGTGGCTACCACTATAAAATATCATATAATATCTCTCCTGCTACTATTAAAAGGATTGTATTAAAACATTTCACACTCCATTAAACTTGGTTACTTCCCATGCCTACATTCCCATCAGCAACTTCTTCTTAATGATATGTGGATCCTACCTCAGATCTTCTCCATCATTCACTGAAATAAATAAGGCATTTTCTTCTTTCATCTCAATCGCTAAGTTCGCCAACTTGTCCACCAGCTCGTTTGCCCCTCTAAAAATGTGTTCCATTCTAAAATCTTCAAATTTGTTTAAAAGTTGATTTTCCAACAAGGTGTCTCCTTTCAATTGATTGCTTGTTTTTATTTGTATACATTTTATTGGATTATCCTAAATAAATCTAAGGAAAGTTTATGAAGGCTAACTTTATAGCATATATTAGAAATCCCTAAAGAGGAGCCCCTTGCCTTTTATTAAAGGCTTATATTAAAAAGATATTAACTTAAAACATTAAAAAAAGCCACTTTAAAAAGTTCTTAGCTTAAAATATGGCGTCTCTTTCTAATAATATAAAAGGTGTAAAACATTCCCTAAAGTAATTCAAATTCCCTGCCAAACAATTTTATGGGACGGTCAGAAGTGAGGAAATTTTATCAACTTCAAGGTTAATGCCAAAATCCCCTGAGCAGACAATTAAACCTGGTTTTGCTAAAAATAGGGGGAGCATGCAGAAGGAGACCAGATGTAGAAGCTTGCAGGAGCCGGTACTGGGTGTGTAGGGAAACCAACTGGTGCAAGAAAGGGAATGTCTATCAATATTCTGGTTGGCAATCATTCTATTTAAATATTATCCATTTTAATAGTCAAATGTCACTCAATATTAATTTTATACTTATTCACAACAAAAAATGGTAAATATTTGTCCAATTTTTATTGGCCAAAATTAACCTTTAACTATTGAAGTGGATGATATGTAAGAATTACGGAATGCCACTACTACACAAGAGATAGTGGGGGCTTGGCTAGACCCCAGCCAGTGAATATGCTTGCTCCCTGGATGTAAGTGAAACAATGGGCAATTTGAACTACAAACTCCAGAATTTGTACACTGACTGACATGCCTATTTCCTGTGACTGCATCTTTTGTATTTGACATGACCCTCTGGAAATACAGGTACAGCCTTCGTGCAAAATCACCATGGAATATACCCAAGCCAACGTGCTTTATGGTACTACACAGGTGCAAAAAAAGTAGCTTAAATTTTTTCAGCTTTAGTGCTTTTATAGTATAAATGGCAGTTATACTTCCAGAGGCACAGATAAAGGCTGCTATGAGATAAGGCCATATGTGCTGTTGATAGGGCCGTTAGCTGTTCACAATAGTTTAATAGCAAGTTGTATGTCTTATATTGAAGCACAGTCAGGTGCCTCCTTTGACACGAGCGGGAGTATGAGGTAGTCTCATTTACTACAAGCTGTCTATAAGTTAGGTTGTGAGGTATCTTGGACTATAAAAGGATTCCATTTCCATTTCCATTTCCCAATACCATTTTAATAACTGCAGGAGGTTTTGAACAGGAGTGGGGACTTTGAAAAAAAGGTGGCACAAAATACAAAGGTAGGTGCCCAATAATAAAATCTAGCCTGCCATTTAATGAATTATTCAATCTACAAGCCTAACTTTAAACATTCCACAACTGAGAAAAGGACATAGAAGGGAAACCAGAGCTTTACAGATCAAGTGCTATCATTGAGAACCTCGTACAGGCATACAGGCTATGGAGAAACACAGAAAGAAGGGACTTAACAAAAGAATGTATAGCAAACTTCGATGCTTGGAAAAATAGGCTGTGTTCATGATGTTATTTAATACTGTTAGAAGACTAATAATGATACATGTAACTGCCCTTTTCCTCTACAATATAGTGTTTCTCATGCTCCTTAGTCCATGCTAAAAATGATTAGCACAGTCTGAACAGATTTTTGATACCATGCCAGTGGATTAGGATCATCGTTCAGGCCAATAAGGATACAGAATATAATGGGGAATAAGTAAAATGAAAATAAATTTATTGGGAAAAATCTTTTCACGTAAAAAACTTTACAAAACATCATTCATTAAAATGAAATTTGTATCAATGTCTATACAAATAAAAACACACCAAGACACACCAAGACCTTGGGTTTCACTGTATCTACTTCCCTTCCTTTCTTCTTACAATAGTCTCACTCCATCTTACAAATCCTTTGCAATGTACTATACCAAACTACCTCTCATGCTCTACAACTACCATACACACAATGTTTATGCAATATATTTTCAATATTCATTTCTTCTATTTAAGGTAACTTGAAATATAGATTGTTGATTTAATCAACATTTATTCTAGGGGTTGGTGACCTTTCATCTTATAAGTAATTTTGGCTATTAAATTGATTAATATTTATAAATCTTAACTTTATAAATCACCCCTAAATAATATGACTAAAACCATATTATTATATTATAAGGCTAATCTTTATAATATGAGATCCTTTTAAATATTTATAGGGACATTTAAGTTAATTGTCCATCTGTTATAAATATTATGCTCTATAAAAAAATCTTGCAAATCTTTAGGAGACATACAATATGGCAAAAAACATTGAGACAAATCTTAAGGTCTATGTGATGCAATTGAAGCATATAGACAGGGAAGTACTAAAAAAAGAAAATAGATTATTTGTTCTATGATGAAGAAAGGGCCTTTTTATTTAAAATCGTGTCTTTGTTTAAATCATGCACTTCTAAATGTTTTCAAAGAGACTTATTATTGGCCATAATGTATCATTTAATCAATGATTTTTTTATTTAGAAATAACTGGGAACTAATACTTTTATATTTGCATATCAATCATGTGTAGTTGCATATTTATTTACTTTTCCACTAGGAAGTCAACATATTGATGCATTTAGTGTCTAGCTTAGAGGTTGTCATTAGAAGGTAGGATGGGTGGCAATGTCTAATTGATTTGTTAAAACAAATAGAAGGCTATGAAGGCAAAAGTGGATCACTCGACTGCAACATGTTGTAAACTTATGGGTTTAGACTATGCAATACAAATTCATTTTCCAAATGGCTAAGAACCATCAATCTTTGATAGCACGTTCAAATCCTTTACTTCAATAAAATGGCAAAAGGTAGCAACATATATGATGCAGGAGCATCTAGGTCCATGAGCAATCCTCATCAACCAAACATATTTCCTTGCTCTGTTTGTTGTTTTCTTCTTGTTTTTGTTGCAGGAGTTGATGATCAAATTTTCAAAGAAATTTCAGTTGGCTCATGGCCAAGTGATGACTTCATCTTGTTGAAAAGCCAAATGGGTGTTTATAGTTCAAGTTTGGCGAGATTCTAAGCAAAATTGAACATGTTATGCTTAGGCGGAACTTTTGCCTATCGATGCAAGTCTTAGGCTTGCATCTACATTTACGGGTCTTTCAGCCCCTACTGGATACATCCCGTTGAACTTCATATTCTCGCTAGCTCAAAAACCCCGCTAAGGTTGTTTAACTCCTGCTTGCGAAACTTCAACATGTAACCGGATTTGCAGGTTTTCAAACCCCTACCAGATATATCCTAGAAGCCTTCAAAACTCTGCAAGTCCCGATGGACTTAAAGCCTTTGCCTCACACTTTCTTATCTTTGTGAAACTTTCCTTTGGCATACAATATATTTTGATGACCCGGTAATTCCCACATATCCCTTAAGCATGGTTTCCTCTGCATATCCTCATGGCCCAAATTTCTCCACCACATGCCAATGACCCTCGGATTTCCACCTAACTGCCTGAACACGCCTAGAAAATGACAAAAATGGTTTTAATCATCTATGTAGACGATCAAAAGAACTAGTAAGAGAATGACACGTGTCCCTTCACGTCATGAATGTTGGTGGTTGCCTCTTATGTATTTAAATAGAGGATTTTCATGTTGTTTGTGGTTGACTTCTTCTATGACAATTTTTTCCTCATCTGCTAGAATGAAAAGGGATAGAGTTGGAGCTATTTGAGCTAGGGTTTAGATAGAAAGGTTTAATTGACTGCATGAATGATTGTAAGGTTGCATAGCCAAGGCATGTAAGACTGTAATGTAAATTTTACTCCTACTGTAATTTCCAGTTGCAAGTGAATAAAGAGACTTTTGTTTTGTTGTTAGTGTAATTTCATTTTGTTGCCTAGTTCAGTAGCTTGTCAAAGCCCCTAAACCTTAACTTGCACCAATTGGTATCAGAGCCAAGTTTTGAATTCCTTGAGATTGTGGAATTGTTGTGTAATGTAACTTGAGGAGATTGTTGAAGGAAGAGTGAGGAAAGGAAAACTTGCAACTGCAGAGGGTTTGCAGACATGGCACACCAAGCAAGAGGTAGAAGAGGAGCTGCTCAAAGAACTGGAGATGTAACATTGGTAGAAATGCTGAGAGGCATCACAACTAGAATGGACTCAATGGAGAGAACATAGTGCAGAGGAGTACCTATAGAGGATGTGAGTGATAATGAGGAAGAAGCTAGTGAAGAAGGAGGAGGAGATGAAGATGAGAGAAGGTTTTTGAGTGCAATGACAAAAATTTCTAGTAAACCCCATGTAGAACTACCCAATTACAGTGGTAGCCTGAATCCAAATGAGTTGATAGATTAGATTTTAGACGTAGATAAGTATTTTTAGTTGGAATCCTTTGAAGACCCTAAGAGGGTAAAACTTGTAGCTACAAATTAGCTAAAAGGACATGCATCTCTGTGGTGGCATCATGTGCAAGTTGAGAGATAGAGAAAAGGAAAGGAGAAGATTAAAACTTGGGAGAGGATGGTAACTAAGTTGAAGGCCAAATTTTTGTCAACAAACCATCAGAATACCATGTTCAAGAAGTTGCAAAACCTCAAATAGAGAGAAAAGTGTGCAAGACTACATAGAGGAGTTTTACAGATTGAGCATCAGGGTTGGTCACATTGAAGATGATGCTGAGAAGGTCTCCAAGTATGTTAATGGTTTGCATTAATCTATCCAAGATGAACTTAACATGGTTAGAATTACTAGTGTGGAAGAGGCCTATCAATTTGCATTGAAGGAAGAGGAAAAGATCTTTAGAAGGTAGAATAATTCTAGGGGAAGAGGTAAATCCTCAAAAGGAAGAGGACAATCAAATCCTAGATGTGGTTATTAGGATATGCCAGGAGAAGCAAGTACTTCTTAGACCAGTACCCAAGGAGGTAGAGGAAGGAGTGATGACTCTAGAGGCAGAGGAAATTTTGGAAAAGGAAGATGAAGAGGATTTAGTGGAGCATGTTTACAGTGTAGACAGGTTGGACATAGGGCATTTGAATTTCCTCAAGTACAATAAAGAAATGGAAAAGAAAATGAAACTAGAGTCCATATAGCACAAGATAAGGAGGAGACTGTGGCAAGTGTAGCCTCACCAAAATTTGGAGAAGAACTAGAGAATAGAGAATCCTTGATGCTAAGGAAAGTTCTTCTAACACTGGAGAAGGTACATGGGGAACCAAAACAACGAAGAAATCTATTTAGAGCTAGATGTAAGTCTAGAGGAAAATGCTACAAGGTCAATATGGATAGTAGTAGTATTGACAACTTAGTGTCAGAAGAGATGGTGGAGAAGCTGAAACTGAAGAGGCTGAAACGTCCAACACCCTACAAGGTTTCCTAGCTATAGAGGGGACATTGGTTATTGGTAAGTGAACAATGCCTTGTTAAATTTCATATCAAGAATTACAAAGATGAGATAATGTTTGATATTATGCCAACGGATGCATGCCACAAATGTTTGTTAGGCAGATCTTAGCAATATGATAGGTAGGCCATTCATGATGACAATACAAATTATATTAAATCAAGAAAGATGTAGTTTAGTATGTGTTGAATCCTTTGAAGGATAAGGATGAGGAGGTTGAGAAAATGAACAGGGTTTGTCTAGTGACTGGAAAACAATCCCTGAAGGATATCAGAAAGGACAAGGTATGTTTTTCCTTCCTACCTAAGACTACAGAGGTTAGGACATAAAAGAAAGGGGCAGAAGTTCCCATAGAAGTCCAAGAAATATTGAATGAATTCAACAACATTCTAATGAGGGATTTACCTAATGGATTACCGTCAGCCAGAAGCATAAGTCACTACATGGAATTGATACCAAGAGAAATTCTACCAAATAAGGCACCATATAGAATGACACCCATGGAAAATGAGAGGTGAACAAACAAATGCAAGAGCTATTTGATAAGGGACTGATTAGAAAGAGTCTTATTCCATGTGTTGTACCTACTGTATTGGCACCTAAGAAAGATGGGAAATAGTGAATGTGCACCAATTCAAGGGTATAAACAAGATAACCATTAAGTATAGGTTTCCATTGCCTTGAATGGATGACTTGGTGGACTATTTGAGTGGAGCAAATTACTTCAACAAGATTGATTCAAAGAGTGGATACCACCAAATCAAAATTAGAGAAGGTGATGAATGGAAGACATCATTTAAGACCAAGGATGGATTGTATGAGTGGCTAGTGATGCTATTTGAGTTGAAAAATGCACCCAAGACCTTTATGAGAATGATGAATGAGGTAATGAAGCCTTTCCTTGGCAAGTTTGTCATTGTTTATTTGGGTGGCATTTTAGTTTTCAGTAAATTAAAAGAGGAACACTTGTTGCACCTTAAGGAAGTTTTGCAGGGGTTAAAAGAAGAACAATTGCTTGTAAACTTGGATAAATGTAGTTTTATGCAAAGGGAACTAGTATATCTAGGTCTTGTAGTGTTTTATGAAGGGTTGAAGATGGATCCTAAGAAGGTTAAGGCAATAATAGATTGACCTTCACCTAGGAACATGTTTGAGGCTAGAATTTTCTATGGCTTGGTAAGCTTCTACATGAAGTTCATCAAAATTTTGCAGTGGGATATGTGCACCTATTACATAGACAATGAAGGGTGTTAAGAAAGAGTTTCAATGGACAACTGCAAGATAAAAGATATTTTAGTTATTTAAGAAGAAGGTGACAGAACAACCAGTGTTGGCATTGCTAGACTTTGGCAAAGTGTTTCAAGTGGATTGTGATGCTACTGGTAGTGCAATTGGGGGAATGTTAAGTCAAGAAGGTAGACCCATTGCCTACTTCAGTGAGAAACTAAATGAAGCAAAGAGGAAATACTCAGTTTATGACCAAGAATTCTATGCTATAATGTAGACCTTGAAGAAGTGGAGGGATTACTTGCTGTCAAATAAGTTAGTACTATACACAGACTGCCATGCCTTGCAATATGTCAACAACCAAGGTAAGTTAAACCAGAGGCATATGAAATGGGTGGGGTTCTTACAAAGCTATTCTTTTGCTCGAAACATAGGAGTGGTAAGTCAAATAGGGTAGCAGATGCACTTAGCAGAAGATGTTTATTGATGAATGAGTTACGGGTTAGTGTTGTTGGCTTTGATGCAATGAAGGAATTGTATCATGATGATCCTGATTTTAGGGAAGCATGGACAATTATTAGAAGTCCAGTGGAGGGATATAGGATGCCATGGTTGGAGTATTTCATTCAAGATGGCTTGTTGTTCAAAGGCGAAAAATTGTGTATACCTAGAGGTTCAATGAGAGGGAATCTAATAAGAGAAAAGCATAGTGAAGGCTTGAGAGGACATTTTGGAATAGATAAGATAGTGGCACAACTAAGTGAAGGTTATTTTTGGCCTAAAATGAGTGCAGATGTGAAGAGCCTAGTACAAGGTTGTAGAATTTGCTAGCATGCTAAAGGAGTAAGACAAAACACAAGACTATATTAGCCATTGCCTACATAAGAGAGACCGTGGGTGCACCTGAGTATGGATTTTGTTTTGGGTTTGCCTCAAACACAGAGAGATAATGACTCAATTTTTGTTGTAGTGGACATATTTTCAAAGATGGTTCATTTCATACCATGTCAAAAGACTAGTGATGCATCCCGCATAGCTACATTGTTTTTCAAAGAGGTAGTCAGGCTGCATGGACTGTCTAAGAGCATAGTCTCAGACAAGGACAAAAAGTTCATTGTCTATTTTTGGTGTACATTATGGAAGATGGGCATTGAATTAGGATTTAGTTTTGCCTATCATCCCCAGACTGATGGACAGACCAAGGTTGTGAACAAAAGTTTGGGAAACTTATTAAAATGTGTGGTGGGAGAAAAACCACCTCAATGGGATCTTATTTTGGCACAAGCAGAATTTTCTTTCAACAATTTAGTGAACAGAAGTGCATGAAATATCCTATTCCAAATAGTTTATGGATACAACTCAAGAGGTCTTGATGAGATGAGAGATAGTGCAGATTTAAATAGGAAGAGTGTTTTAGCAGAAGATTTTGTAGAATACATTCATGAGGTTCACAAGGAGATGAAGGAAAAGTTGGAGAAAAGGACCAACAAATACAAAGAACATGCTAATATGCATAGGAGGGAACAAGAGTTCCAGGTAGGTGACTTAGTTTTGGCACATTTGAGGAAAGAAAGGTTCCCACAAGGAACATACAATAAGTTAAAATTTAAGAAGATAGGCCCATGCAAGTATTTGAGGAGGTTCTCATCTAATGCTTATGAGATTGAGCTACCAACAGGGATTGACATATCTCCCATTTTTAATGTTGCTAATCCATACAAGTTCCATGAAGGAGAGACAAGTTCACAAGGGGGTACACACTCAAGTTTGTATGATGCACAAGTATGGTTAGGCCAGTTACCTAAAAGGAAGATGGAAGAAGTAGATAAAGTGGTTAATTTCTAAGTGGTTAAGAAGACCAAAGGAAAGGACTACATAGAATATCTAATCCAATAGAAGAATAGAGCTATAAATGAAGCTTCTTAGCTGAGTGCTATAGAGATAGCCAAGTATAAAATTTTTGTTACAGACTTTCCAAAATGTTCATGAGTTTTCAACTCATGGAACATTTCAGTTACCCAACATGTCTAATGTAGGAGCATCCGGGTCCATGAGCAATCCTCATGAACCAAAAATATTCCATTGCTTTGTTTGTTGTTTTCTTCTTATTTTTGCTACAAGAGTTGGTGATAAGATTTTAGAGAAATTCTAGCTGGTTCATGTCCAAGTGATGACTTCATCTTACCGAGGAGCCAAATGGGTGTCTATAGTTCAAGTTTGGTGAGATTTTGAGTAAAATTAAACATGTTATGCTTAGGCGAAACTTTTACCTATGTTTGAATGCAGGTCATAGGCTTGTATCTACTTTTGCGGGTCTTTCAACCCCTACTAGATATATCTCATTGACCTTTGTATCCTACTAGCTCAAAAACCCCCACCAAGGCCATTTAACTCCCGCTTCCAGAACTTGAGCATGTAACTAGATTTGTGGGTTTTAAGACCCCTACTTGATATATCCCATACACCTTCAAAACTCCACAAGTCTCGATGGACTTAAAACCTCTGCCTTACATTTTCTTATCTTTGCGAAACTTTCCTTTAGCACAAGATATATCTTGATGACCTAGTAATTCCCGTATATCCCTTAAGCCTAGTTTCCTCTACACATCCTGATGGCCCAAATTTCTCTGCCACATGTTGATGACCCTTCAATTTTCACCTAACCACATGAACATGCCCAAAAAATGACAAAAATAGTTTTAACCACCTATGTAGCCAATCAAAAGAGTTAGTAAGAGGATGACACATGTCCCTTCACATCGTGAATGTTGGTGGCTGCCTCTTATGCATTTAAATAGAGGATTTTCACATTGTTTGTGGTTGACTTCTTCTACGACAATTTTTTCTTCTTCTTCTAGAATGAGAAGTGACAGAGTTGGAGTTGTTTGAGCTAGGGTTTAGACATAAATGTCTGATTGACTGCATGAATGATTGTAAGGCTACATAGCCAATGCATATAAGACTGTAATGTCAATTTTACTGTTGCTATAATTTTTAGTTACAAGTGAGTAAAGAGACTTCTTTTTTATTGTTAGTGTAAGTTCATTTTGTTGCCTGGTTCAGTAGCTTGTTAAAGCCCCTGAACCTTGACCTGAACCAATATAGTTTGATTTCTTACCCTTTTTCCCTTAATTGTTAATCATGTGTTGATTAATATGAATTTTTAGATCTTGTTGCTATTTAACAAAATAGGTGGTGGGTCTATTAAGTATATAACTTTCATGTAACACACATGTGATTAATGTTTCTTTATCCAATTGTGGTCCATCTTGAAATGGGATGCCACCTTTTGGATAGAGCAATATTTTCCTAGGAAGTTGTATGTAACATTGAAAAAATAGATTTGATGTATGTGGGGATTGCATCAAGACATGTCATCTTAAGCACATGAATTAAATGAAGGGTTGTATGAGTTTTACCTTGGAGGTTGTAATGACCCTTGGATCTAGAGTCAAAGTTGGGCACTAACCTTAGAAATGTCACTTGGGTGCATTGATTAGAAAACTAAGTTTTCTTATTGATCCTTGTATATAAATAGAGTTTTCTTATTGATATTCATGATGGTGAAGTGGCTAGAAGGCAAAGATATGCTATCAATTCTTCTCCATGATTTAAGAGTGTTGATCTTTTATTTCTATTAGTTGTGACATTGTACTATGGTTATGGATGTATGGCTACGATGCTAATGGATTGCTCATAGGTTGGAGAGCATATGATGGAGGTAGAAAATTTGATCTTCTCTTGATTCTCATAGAGAACTAATGCTATAATATTGTATTGTAACAAACTTGTTGTTGATAATACATTCTATGTGCTTTGGAGGCTAGAATTTTTCTGAAATGGGTTTCCCAAATTATATCTTGTATTATCTGTTTATTTCTTTGTTGGAATGCTTTAATTCTATTTTATCTTGCAAATTGTATTCTTCTATTAGATTAATATGATTTACTATAGTTAATATCAATGTTATCTTATCATGGGTTGGTACTTATGTTGGATTTCTTACATTTGGTATCAAAACTAGTTGTGGATTGGTTGATCCATGGGAGGAAGGGCATTTTGGCCCTATATTAATCTTGGTTATCAATGGGAATATCTTGTATCTAGGTTAAATCTTTTTCAAGTGTAGATAAATGGTGAAAAAATTATATTAAAGAAAAAAATGGAGATAAAAAATGTCGCAAAAATGTTGTGGAGTTGGTTTGTGACCTGAAATCTCCTGAAACAACCCATGGATATTTGGTTACACTAAGATTGTGGAGCTAGTATTTTGGTGAACTAGAGATCTTGTATAACTCCTAAATGCATGTTAAGCATTCATGATGTTATGACCTATGGGTTACAGATTTATGATATTTCATCATTCAAATAGTGAATCCTTAGTCTTAGGTTTTGCAAGTCTTTTGGATGTGTTAAGAAATTCAAGTTTGCATGGATGCCTTTGTCATGTATGATTTTACATGTTTTATAGATAATCAAAATCTATGAGTTGTAAATCTGTGGAAGACTATTTTTGGATTATAATCCCCAATGGTTTTCTAGATGGAGATGGTTTCAAATCTACCATGGTTTCTTACTAGGTTCTTGAATGAGTGAAAGTTCCAAGTTGTATATTTTTTGGCATATTATATTTGAGGGTTTTTGGATAATGTTCATGCCTTGGGAAGAATCTTCTTGCTTATGTCATTGCTGATGGAAAGTTGAATCTACATGTTTTGGGGTCTACACTATTTTTGGTGGATCCAACTTGCACTATTTTAAGATCTGTGAGTTTTGCAAATATTATGTTTATTTCACGATGAGCACTTGCCATGTTTTCTATTATTTATGAAGGTCGCATGAATGCTGATTTTTTGTGGGTTTTGTGCTTGTAGCTACATGTTGCACAAAAAGCTTGGAGTGGGTTTTTGGAGTGCTATTGTTGATTTTGGTTAGTTGGCCTTTATGCATTATGAAGCATCAGCATGGTGAGTAGAAAAAAGGAAAGGGAAAAATATTTCCAAGGCAATATCTTGAGTAAGGTGAAAGGAATTTTCTCAAGGGATTGGTGAAAAGAAATTTCTCAAGGGATGCCTCAAGATATTGCTATGACAATATCTTAGAGGGCATGGAGCTTGGAATTTTCTTTTGGAAAGTAAGGAGACCAAAAGTAGTCTTGGGAAAGACTCAAGATATCATCACCATGATCCTTTAGGCAAAGGAAAAAGAAAAAAATCCTCAAGCCATTGACCCCTTGGAGGTTGGAGATTCAAAGTTAGTGCCAAAGTTTTGTCTCAAGCTATTTTTAGGGCGACACCCTACAGAGCATGGACCCTAAGTGATAGAGACAAAGAAGAAGTGATATCATCTATGTGATACCTTATAGAGAATTTTGGACTACAAATTGGATTTCTATTGAAAAATTATGTAATTCAAAAAATGGCCCCTGATTTTAAGTTGTATGTGAAAATTATGGCTCCTAGAAATTTTATTGTGAGATACTTGAGACACGTGTCACCTAGGTAACACTTTCAAGGATAGGGAGATATCAAGGTGTTTCTATAGTGACACTTGGATGCTAGGGAGACCCCAAAACATCACCACTATGATGTCTCATGATTCTAGGAAGAAGAGACAAGGTGTCTGTTGAACACAAAGAATACTGAGAGGGGGGGTGAATCGGTATTTTGTAAAATCTTTCTTTCACATATTTATTAATCCATTTACCAAATTCAATAACATGAAAGCAAAGTAAGCATAAGAAGACCAACCACAAAGTCATAACACATAGACACCAGGATTTTTATGTGGAAAACCCAAAAAGGGAAAAACCACGGTGAGTGTTAGTTCACAATATATTATGATAACAAAATTGAATTACATGAAGGCTCACTATCCAAAGAAGTGATCGCTACAATAGGCTCACTGCTATGAAAATAGAAGAGAAGATAGAAGAAGGATTGGCTCACTACCAAGAGATGATTGTTACAAATGCATCTATAGAATGTTGAGGTACAGTTCCATTAATAGCTCAATACATAGATTCAAAAGTCTTCATTATATCTGCCCTGCTTTTCTGCTCTGCTTTACATATACTCTATTCTTTTTCCCTTACTGCTCCTTTCTTACCACAAAATTTCCTTAGATCACATACACATTGAATTCGCACTATATTCATATTTCCACACACTTCTAATACCAAAATCTATTGAGTATAAATATCCGCAACAAGATTAATCTCACAACTAGGTTAGAAAGCCTAATATGAAATGTATACACAAATATTGTACCTTGTCAGCTTGATCTTAGGCACAAATAGTAATGCGGGCCTAAACAATCATTCAGGAATCTTCATATAGGTTAGGACCTATAGTAGAGCCACTTACAATGACAATTCAAACATTATGTCTTTATTGTATATTGATTTCACATGTGTGTCGACTTCAACTTTAAGTGCATACTCAACTAGCTTAACTGTCATACCATAACTTTCAATGGGAACCATATGATACTTTGAAATTCATAACCAACATTCATTATGGGCCTCTTATCATACCTTCAGAACCATATAGCATAATAATCTTTCATAGAAAAATGCAGATCACAGAACTATTGTTCTGTCACAGAGAAATACTGTCAATCTGAAAGTCGATACTAGAGAACTTGTAAAATGTGATCTGATGAACTTCAGGCTCTACAACTCTAGATTTATATGCTTATGCCATGTATCTACATTGACTCAAAATTGCAAATCAAAATATTCATCAGCGGAGGAATGTGGACCAATTTGCTCATATACTCTGCACTATTTTTGACTCATCTCTGTTCACCCGGACTTAAACAAATCATAGTATGACTTTCGGAGGAAGTTAGGACTTGAACACTAGAACATAACATCATCAAATAGATATGAATAATGTACCAGAACCACATATCATAATCTTCAACTACGGAGTAGTACCAATTGAATCACTATCATTGTCTTGGTAAACTACCAATACTTAGTCAATTTGGCTAAGTCAATCTTACCAAACCAAAATACTGTACACATCTTTGTCTCAGGAGTTGTCTTCAAATATGTTAGGTTGTTTCCATCAATGAAAACATCAATTCTTTAGCATATCAGCAATGTCTCTTGACTATGTTGCCAACAATATCCTCCTTTGGCATTGATGGCAACATTTAGTAAAAAATGCTTATCTGCTCCCCCTTACTATGCACACTCTGTTTTTCTTCTTCCCTTAAGATGTTTAATCATTTTTCACTGGATCTTCTTCTCCCCCTTTGACATAAATGGCAAAGGTGTATGTACATGTTCAAAATTGTGCCCAAGCTTCAAAACTATTATACTCTGCTGCATATGTACAAGTACAATCTTTTAATTTAGTTAGTTGTGGGTGAAAGGATATCATTGTAGATAATCTTTAATTGTGGTAGTTGACCATCCCACCTACTCTTAGCACTGTTCAAAATTTTAATGTTTCCATTTATCTGAAAAACTAAGTTTTTTGCCTTCTGCACAGTTGTAGGTATGTCAGTTATTGCCTTAACCTTTGAGGCTTTAGCAGCTAGACTTGACATTGAATCAATTTTAGGGATTATTAACCCTCTCAATTGGTACATTTTGCTTTTCATTTCTTCCTTTTTGCTTAGCAGACTACTTAAGCTATTATGAGTATTTACAACTTGTATTTCATGATTGCTCATGGAATCAACTACCGGATCATAGGTCTAGAGTGTCTCTACATTTTGTTTCAGTTTCAGTAGTGTTGCGTTTAAAGTACAGTGGCTTAATTTTTGTGTCTTTGTGTTTCTGTACCTTAAATTTCTATGCATGGGTCACGCCAAGTGTCAAAGCCACAACAATGAAACAAACACCCAGTTTTATGTGGAGGCCACCATGTGTCCTGTTGAGTTTGCTGCGGAGTGTGCCACATATCGAGTAACATCTTTTGGTTACATTTTGTTTCAAGATTGTAGAAGATGCCATGTGTCGCTAGCGGAAGCAGTCTCAAAAAGTTTCCTTTCTTGCTACATGCTTGTAGGTGATGCCGTGTGTCTTTTTGAGTTTTATGTGGATGATGCCGCGTGTCCCTTTTCAGAATTTATATTGATATCGACATAAATATGGTGGGCCACAATACATTTTGTTTCATGCTTGCGGAGGGTGCCACGTGGCGACAGCGGAGAAAGGGTTACTTTATTCATAATCTTCTTGTAGCATGGAACATTTTAATTCATAGTTGCAGTGGAATGCGACAAGTGTCAGCTTCTGAAGGACCTTTCAAAAGTGTCATTTATTTCAACAGTGTTACGAAGGTTGCCACGTGTTAGCTTATGTGAGTGCAAGTGCCTCCATCTATCCCAGTTTTATTCCCTTTGTGGGTAATCATTTATGAAGGCAGTGGGTCCCATTATTATTATGACTTAGGTTTCTAAGTGAAGCGGGTTACGATAGATGTCACAACGGAGGGTGCCTGGGTATAAAGACTAAAGGCTTGGCGGGGCAGGACACGTATCATTTTTGGAGACTGCGGAGTGCGACAAGTGGCTATTTCTTGTGAATTTCTTTGAAGGCAAAAGAGTTTCTAAGTACATGCGGATACTGCCACCTATCATATTTTCTTTTCAGCCTTATGCACACGGGTGTTGCCATGTGTCTTAGTCTCGATATAGTTAGTGTGCCACATAATATTTCACCTTATCTAATGAGTGCGCAAGAGGGATAGCCATTACAGATTTAGAAGATTGTAACCACCTCTAGTAATCTTTAGTTCTATTTGGTCGTTGATGATTTGGATTGTTGCAAGCAATCTTGTGTAAAATCGATGATTATAAATATGCAGAATTTGTAATCACTAGGACTGGACCTTTGAAATAAGTTTTCAATTAGAAATCTAATAGAGGAGTCAGAGACTTTGCTGTGATCAGTTTATGTCATTTTGCCTTTATTTTGTTGTTCTTGATAAGAGAGTCAATATATCTGTGCCTTTTATGTTGCTAGAAGATTAACAAGAAGAACTTTGTTCTATGCCTTGGTTGATGTCATCTGTGTCTTTGCAAAGTTGTCTGGTTATAAGCCTTTGATAATATTCATTATATCTGTTTATGTTGATCACGCAGAATCTACTCTTTAATATAACTGTGTCTTGAGAATAGCTTCACTGTGCTTGAATTGAAGGAGTACTTTTTACTTAGGCACATCGGCATAAATTAGATTTGCTTATTGTATTTGTAATCTTGTTTATTTCTTTCCCTTTACTCAAAACCCAATTGAAATAGGAAGAGCCATCTTCTTTAAAATTTGGAGGTTGTTTATGAAGAGACTTAGTGTCTCAAATTACTGCTTGAACCTCATGTTTTGATCATTGGTTGTTCATTGAACTGTTCAGGAGTTCATCGGGTTCAAGGTTCAATGTGAACAGTCATCGCAGTGATAGAACTATCGGGCTTACCGAATGTATATGGTGAATGCATATCGACATTGTATGTTGGGAATATACAAATGATGTGTATATCACAAATGTGTGAGAGGATACATCTCGTGAGTATATCGCTAATATATGTTGCGAACATTTCATGTGTATATCGCCTTTGTATGTACCTCATGAATGTATGTTGAAGTTGTTTGTGGAGAATGTACATTGTATTGGATTGACTAACGTGTACCTCGGATTGGCTCTACTGATGATTGGTATTTCACTGATGCTAGTGACCATCGGGATGACTTACTGTATTGGCAGAAGTTGGAAGCTTTACATTGATCTCCAGGGTCTCACCGAAGGGTGTGAGCTATCGGGACAATGTAAATTGTTTGGACTGATGGCGAAGGTCTGACCGATGAAGGATGGAGGACTTGGGCATCATGGAGACATTGGACTATCGATGCAAGAAGTGAAGCACTCACTGATGGAGCGAGTTAGTCCAATAAGTTTATAGCTTGGCTTTGTCGCAACAAAATTGCTGACGATGGTATTACTGTGTGTTCGGACATATAAAACGAAACATCGTCAGTGACCTGGTGCATGTGGGATTAAACATCTCACTAGAATGTGAACAGTTACAATAGTTTGAAGGTAGTGGTGTTGAATAAGTTAGATCGATCAGTTAGGGCAAAAGTTGAATAACTGTCTTTGCTCTTGAAGACTGGATATATAAACAGATCTACGTGTATTGTTGCAGATTGATGAAACAATTTGAATTATATAGTTTATTCTGTAGATGTGTAGATGAAATAAACAGCTTTGTATAATTGTAAAAGAATCGATCCTTGAACAAAAAGAGTTGGGGATCTTTATTGTAATCTTTTAGTTTACTGTAATAAAGATAACTTCTATTGTGGTGGTGGGTTTTTTACCTGAAAGGGTTTTCCCACGTAAAACTGGTGTCATTTTGTGTTGTCTTAATTGTTTATTTTATTTTTCTGGTGTATTCATCTGTGGTTTTTGAATTGAAAGTTACCTATTTGCATTATCCCCTTAGAATTATCATTAGGGAAGCTATATTCTGCACCTGTGCTTTCCTTTCAAGTGGTATCAGAGCCTGGCCAGTTGTGTTATCCTTGTTGGTAGGTTGGGTTTTTTATGTTAATTCTATGAGTGGGAGTTCTATAGAGGTTTCTTTGGTTAAATAAGATAGCAAGTACGTTAGACAAAATAGACATTGAAAAGTTTAATGGCACAAACTTTGAGTTGTGGAAATTTAAATTTAAAGATATGCTGGTCTATAGAGATCTTTAGATTGCTGTGTCTGGAACTAAACCTTCAGCCATGAAGCAAGAAGTCTGGGACCTAGTAGATAGGAAAGCCAAAGAACTGATAAGGTTAAGTTTATTTGACTCTGTTCTATTGAACATCCATGAGGAGACGACTGCAAATGCTTTGTGGAAGAAGTTGAATAACATTTATCAGGGCAATTCCTTGGTGAATAAACTTTTCCTCAGAAAGAAGTTGTATTCTCTAAAGATGGATGAAGGAGCATCTGTATCAGAACATTTGAGCTCGTTTAATACGATTGTTACATAGTTGACATCTATAGGTGTAAAAATAGAAGAGGAGGACTGCTGTATGCTTCTATTGTGTTCTTTACCTGACTCATGGGATCATCTTGTGATGGTATTGGAAGTACAACAACCATGTTTTCAACTGAGACTATTGTTGCCTCGCTGTTATCTAAAGAGATGCGGAGGAAATCTTCTGAGATGGCCAAAGAGGCCTTGTTTGTTCGGGGTAGGTCAAAGGAAAGAGGCAAGAAGAAGGACAAGAAGTCTAAGTCAAAATAACAGGGGAAATCAAAATCTCTTGGCAAGAAGTCCAAGGTGAAGTGCTGGAATTGTGGGCAGAAAGGACACATCAAGAAAGACTGCAAAGAAGAGAAAAAGAAGAACTTCTCTAACTTTGAGTATTCTCAGAGTGATGCTGATGCCTTCATTGCTGCTTTGGCAATGCCTGCATCTGAAGATGTTTGGCTAGTGGATTCAGGAGCATCTTTTCATATGACATCTCACAAAGAGTGGTTCATAAGGTATGAACCGTATGTTAGTGGGAAGGTGTTCTTGGAAAGTGTTTTGACACTGGAAATTTTTGGCTAAGGAAGAGTCAGAATCTAGTTCCCGGATGGCAGAATAAAGGGAATGAATGGAGTTTTACACATACTAGGTCTGGCTCAAAATTTACTTTATGTTAGTAAGTTTAATGATGTTGGAGTACAATTTACTTTTGTGAATGGTGGCTGTAAGATGACTAGAGGGTCAATTGTACTGGCAAAGGGTGAACGCATTGGAACTTTGTATAGGTTAGATGCTAAACTAGTGTGCTGTAATAATGTCTATAAAATCTGGAAAAGCTACTATTGTAACACATGATGTAAACTCTATGGAAGTTAAACTTCCTACAGAAAAAATAATGCTTTGGCATCATAGACTTGGTCACATAGGTGAAAAAGGTTTAAAAACCTTGAAAAACAAAAACCTGGTAGATGGGCTGATTGATTGTAATTTGGAGTTCGATTTCTGTGAACATTGTATATATGGAAAACAAAATCGTGTTTCTTTTTACTCTAGTTCTCATAAATCTTCTAGTGTTCTGGACTATGTACATTCTGATGTTTTTGGTCCAGTTAATGTTCCTTCTTTATCTAAATCAAGATACTGTGTATCATTTATTGATGATTATTCAAGGAGGCCATTTGTATATTTTTTGAAGAATAAATCAGAAGTGTTCAGTCGGTTTAAAGAATTTAAAACTCTTGTGGAAAATCAGACTGGTAGGAAAATAAAATGCTTGAGAATAGATAACGGTGGTGAATATTGCAATGTGGATTTTGATAAGTATTGTGTAGACCATGGAATTAAAAGGCATAAAACTACACCTTATACTCCACAACAAAATGGAGTTGCTGAAAGATTAAATTGATCGTTGATGGAGAAAGCAAGAAGTATGTTGAGTTATGCTGGTCTTGAACAAAGGATCTGGGCTGAGGCAGTTGCTATAGCTTGTTACTTGCTGAATCCTTCTCCTACTTCGGCATTGGTTGATAAGACACCTATGGAAGCTTGGTCTAGAAAGAAGCCCTTGCTAAGACATCTTCGCATCTTTGGCTGTGAGGCATATGCTCATATTCCTGATGTAAAAAGAACTAAGTTGGATTACAAAGCAGTCAAATGTATCTTTATTGGCTATGGAGTCAATATTAAGGGGTACAAGCTTTGGAATCCTGAAACTAAAAAAGTACATTACAGCAGGAATGTAATTTTCAGAGAGCTGAAACCGTTCGTTAGTGTTCCTTAGCCAGAGAAGATAGAAGAAAAGAAAGAAAAGAGTGTTGTGAATATTCCTCCGACCCCTGTAAAAGAGGAACAACAAGCACCAAGTGTAGATGGTTCAGATGTGAGTTCGAGTAGCTCCGAAGATTCAGATCCAAAGCAAGAACCTGAACCTGTACCTCAGCTATTGAGGAGGTCTACATGTGAAAGAAGACAACCAGATAGGTATGGATTTTTAGTACTTGATTCAATTTGTGCCTATGCTTTGCTTACTGATACTGGTGAACCTAGGACTCTAAAAGAAGCTATTAGTTTATCTGATTCAGATTCTTGGTTGGAAGCCATGGATAACAAAATGTCATCATTGGAGAAAAATGGAACCTAGGATCTAGTGCCCTTGCCTGAAGGTAGAAAACCTGTGGGCTGTAAGTGGGTATTTAAAAAGAAATATGGTCCAGATGGTAGTATTGATAAGTACAAGGCAAGACTGGTTGCTAAGGGGTATTCTCAAAAGGAAGGTATAGATTATGGAGAAATCTTTTCTCTTGTAGTGAAGCTGACATCCATTAGATTTCTGTTGTCACTTGCAGTAGTGTATGACTTTGAAATTGAGCAGATGGATGTGACGACAGCATTTCTTCATGCAAACCTTGAAGAAGAAATTTATATGTCCCAGCCAGAGAATTTTGTGGTAAAAGGTAAAGAACATCTAGTATGTAAACTTAAAAAATCTCTTTATGGTTTGAAGCAATCTCCCAGAATGTGGTATCAAAAATTTGATATGTATGTTTTATCTTTAGGATATATGAGATCTAAATATGATCATTGTGTCTATTATAAAACTAATGGTGATCAGATTCTTATAATTGCACTGTATGTGGATGATATGTTGTTCATTGGCAATGGTAAGGGGATGATCTCAGATTTAAAATCTCAGTTGTCCTTGAAATTTGAAATGAAGAATCTGGGGGCAGCGAAGTACATTCTGGGAATGGAAATCAAAAGGGATAGATCTAAGAGAAAGATTTGGCTCAGCCAGAGCAAGTATATTACCAATGTTCTTGATAAGTTCAATATGTCTGATTCCAAACAGTTAGTTGTTTTAGTTTTGTAGCGAACGAAACTATCTGTTGAAGATTGTCTAGAATCTTTGAATGAAATTGATGATATGAAAAAAGTGCCTTATGCAAGTGTTGTTGGTAGTTTGATGTACACAATGGTCTATACCAGGCCAGACATTGCCCAAGCAATGGGAGTTTTGAGTTGGTTTATAGTGAATCCTGACAGATCACATTGGGATGCTATAAAGAGAGTTATGAGGTATTTGAAGGGAACTTCTGATTATGCTATTTGCTATCATGGAAATTTAGTTGTATCTCAAAAATCTATCAGCATTCAAGGATATGTAGATTCTGATTAGGCAGGGGACATTGATAGTAGAAGATCCACCAGTGGATATGTATTCACGTTAAATGGTGGTGCTATTAGTTGGATGAGAAAGCGGCAGGCTGTAGTCGCTTTGTCCACAACAGAGGCAGAGTACATGACAGCTACTCGTGCATGCCAAGAAGCTGTTTGGTTGAAAAGGTTGTGTTCTGATGTTGGTTTTAATGCAGGGCAAATACAAATACATTGTGACAGTCAAAGTGCTATCTTTTTGGCAAAAAATCCTACATTTAATGCTAGGACAAAACATATTGATGTCCAATATCACTTTATTCGTGATATGGTGGAAGACAGGAAGGTGAAGCTGGAAAAGATTGACACTTTGGAAAATGTCATTGATGCCTTAACTAAACCAGTGAGCACGGCCAAGTTCAAATGGTGTTCAGATGGAATGGGTCTTCGGGCCCATAATTCTTAGTAATCATATGAGGATTATGAGGTTGCAGTAATCTCTTTGAGAAGTGGGAGATTGAAGAGACTTAGTGTCTCAAATTACTGCTTGAACCTCATGTTTTGATCATTGGTTGTTCATTGAACTGTTTAGGAGTTCATCGGGTTCAAGGTTCAATGTGAACAATCATCACGATGATAGAACACTATTGGGCTTACTGAATGTATATGGTGAATGCATATCAGCATTGTATGTTGGGAATATACAAATGATGTGTATATCACAAATGTGTGAGAGGATACATCTCGTGAGTATATCGCTAATGTACGCTATGAACATTTCATGTGTATATCGCATTTGTATGTACCTCATGAATGTATGTTGAAGTTGTTTACGGAGAATGTACATTATATTGGACTGACTAACACTATCGGCGTACCTCAGATTGGCTCTATCGATGATTGGTATTTCACCAATGCTAGTGACCATCGGGATGACTTACTGTATCGAAGGAAGTTGGAAGCTCTACATCGATCTCCAGGGCCTCACCGAAGGGTGTGAGCTATCAGCCTAAGGTTGGAAGATCGGCGAAGGATGTAGAAGCTGCCCCGATCGTTATGTGTTACTCCGATAGGAGTTGGCGATGGAGTTTGGCATCGGTGTAAGAACTGCTTTCGGCTAGGTTTTGTTAAGTTTCTCCATCGCTCACTATCTTACCAATGGTGATAGCTTCTTCAAAGATCAGCGAGAGATTGTTCATCGGGACAATGTTTGGACCGATGGCGAAGGTCTGACCGATGAAGGATGGAGGACTTGAGCATCACGGAGACATTGGACTATCAGTACAAGAAGTGAAGCACTCACCGATGGATCGGGTTGGTCCGATAAGGTTATAGCTTGGCTTCGTCAGCAACAAAATTGCCGACGATGGTATTACTGTGTGTTCGGACATATAAACTGAAACATCGTCAGTGACCTGGTGCATGTGGGATTAAACATCTCACTAGAATGTGAATAGTAACAATGGTTTGAAGGCAGCAATGTTGAATAAGTTAGATCGATCAGTTAGGGCAAAAGTTGAATAACTATCTTTGCTCTTGAAGACTAGATATATAAACAGATCTACATGTATCGTTGCAGATTGATGAAATGATTCAAATTATATAGTTTATTATGTAGATGCGCAGATGAAATAAATGACTTTGTATAAAGGTAAAAAAATGATCCCTGAACAAAAAGAGCTGGGGATCTTTATTGTAATCTTTCAGTTTACTGTAATAAAGATAGCTTCTATTGTGGTGGTGGGTTTTTTACCTGAAAGGGTTTTCCCACATAAAACTGGTGTCAGTCTGTGTTGCCTTAATTGTTTATTTTGTTTTTCTGGTGTATTCATCTGTAGTTTTTGAATTGAAAGTTACCTGTCTACATTATCCCCTTAGAATTATCATTAGGGAAGTTGTATTCCGCACCTGTGCTTTCCTTTCAATTTCAAGTAGCAAGTCTCACATTCTTGAAACTTCCCATGTTGGTGTTGGAACCTGTGCAATTTTATACATCAACAGTTTTTGGCACGCTCGGTGGGACTATTTCTTGAAGTTCCTATCAAGATCGTATGAGCCAGAGAGTGACAAGGAGCTAGAGCTATGGACCTATGACAAGAGCTCAGTCTGCTACTAATTCAGGCATTCTTTTACCACCATTAATAACTACTCCAAGAAGAAGAGTAAATCAGGTTGCAGTAACACAAGGAATAGATATGGGAGCACTTATACCTCCAAGGAACTATGCAAATTAGAATACTAGTAGTCCTCTCATTCTCCCAGTACCACCAACCACTTGGGATCCTATTCCAGCCAATGCTTTGAACGCTCTACCTAAGTTTAGTGGAGAAGAGTTTAAGACACCTAGGGAACATCTACAAGATGTATATGATGTGTATACAGTGCATGTTATTACTAAACAAAATGTGGCAATAAGACTGCTAGCAGCTTCTTTCAAAGGAAAGGCTCTAGACTGGTATAGATCTTGTTGGGAATTAAGGTGTCTCAACCTTAGCAATTCTCTACATTTGTAATGTTTGTATTTATTATTCATTGCCTATGTTGTAAATAATTGGAAATTCCACTTTATCATATTGTGGGATGTGGCACAGTGATGTGTCAATCCTACATGGATTATGACAACTTGTTATTTTGTCCTCACATGAGAAGATAGGTGTCCCACTTAGTGGTAGGAATTTTCTTCCATGTGTCGGCATCTTCTATGTTGTGTAAGGAATGTTTGACCGAAATGGTTATGACGGATTCCTATGACGAATCTACGACATGTAAGAGTCGAGAATAGAAGGTTGTAAGATAGGTAATGACATGTGTCATGTAGCATCTTTGAATGAGGCATATTTGGGTACCCCAAGGTGGAATATGATGTGTTGTAAGAGAATATGCTATTTATAGCATGTGTATGACATATTCTCTTACAACTGTAAGTTTTAACCGCTATAACAGATTCTATGACGGTCGTAAGTGTCGTAATAGCATCTGTCATAGCCCATTTTGGAAATAGGTGACCTTTTTGGGATGGGAGCTGTGGACAAGTGTTAGACACATTCTACAATGTTGACCAAGTGTCCCTAGGTGTGGGTTTTGGTCCAAGATGCCATATTGGATGCCCATTCCAAGAAAGGTCCAATATTGCCTTGTAATTCCTTTATATACAAGTGCTTGGAGATGGAGTTTGTATCACAGGTTTACATGTACTGTTATGCTACCGGATTGACTCCAGACATGAGTGTCAAAGACCATTGAAACTTGCATTGCAAGTGTATTGTAAACATTCTTTCAGATTTATTAATACATTGTGCAGGTTTCTGAGTGTGGGGTTTTTCACCCGATAAGGGTTTTCCCCACCGTAAATCTTTGTCTCTCTTCTTCTGTCTACATTCTAGTTCTTGTGTTTTGCTGCAATATCTCATTTTAATGGTTTAACATTGCTGTAATAGTTAGGATAAAGTTGAATTTGCATAGCCCTCTCCTCAATAGATTAGTGTAGGAAGCGTTTCCGCACACCTAGCTTCCTTTCAGTTGGTATCAGAGCTTGATCACCTTTGGTCCTAGTTGTAGGGTAGGGGTTTTTTGAGCTAATCTTAGGTTGAGTGGGAGTCTGTCCAGAGCATTCTGTATCTTATTGCAGTAAGGAGATGGCAGGCACATCAGGAAGGTTTCAAGTAGAGAAGTTCAACAGCAGTAATTTCAAGCTGTGGAAGCTCAAAATGGAAGACATGTTAGTTGACCGAGACCTTTGGGAAAGTGTGAACAGAACTAAACTAGCTACAATGACACAAGCTGATTGGGATCTCAAGGATCGGAAGGCTAAGGGTCTCATAAGACTTAGTCTTGCTGATTCTGTGTTGTTAAATGTCCATGAGGAGACTACTGCAAAACTCCTTTGGAAGAAGTTGGCGGATGTGTATCAAGCCAAATCCCTAGTCAATAAACTTTTCCTAAGAAAGAAGTTGTATTCTCTTCGAATGAAGGACAGAGGATTCATGGCTAAGCATATGAATTCCTTTAATATGTTGGTTGCACAATTAACATCTATTGGTGTAAAGATGGAGGAGGATGATCGGTGCATGACCCTGCTTTGTTCTCTACTAGACTCATGGGATCATCTTGTCATGGAAATCAAAAGCACCACATCCACATTCAAATGGAAGAAGTGGTTCCTTCACTGTTGTCTGAAGAGATGCAGAGAAAGTCTTCTGAGGTAGCCAAAGAAGCCCTTGCAGTTCATGGAAGACCCAAGGAGAAAGGGAAGAAGAAGGACAAGAAAGCTGAGAAGGGTAGATCCAAATCTTCTGGAAAGTCCAAGGCTCTTTGTTGGAACTGTGGCAAGACCGGGCATTTTTGAAAGGAATGCAAAGAGGAGAAGAAGAAAAAGAAGAAAGCTCTTGATTCAGATTTTGACAAATCACAAGATGACGGTGATGCTTTCATCGCAGCCCTAGCAACCCATGCATCTGATGATGTGTGGGTAATCGACTCTGGTGCATCATTCCACATGACCTCACATGAAGACTGGTTCACTAAGTATGAAGAGTTCGATGGTGGAAAGGTGTCTCTGGGTGACGACTCTCATCTGAAGATCATTGGTCGTGGAAGAGTCTCTATCCAATTCCCTGATGGTCGAGTGAAGGGGATCTCTGGGGTTATGCACATCACAGGCTTAGCACGGAACCTACTTTCTGTAAGTAGTTTGACTGATGCAGGTGTGCAGGTTGTCTTTTCGAAAGAAGGATGCAAGATGACTAGAGGATCTATGGTGCTTACTAAGGGTACTCGGAGAGGTACTCTGTTTTAGCTGGAAACATGCATTTCACAATGCAATAGTTCTTTTGACTCAAGGAAGAGGGCAGCAGTCACTTCTTCCCCACCAACTCAATGGCAGTGAAGAAATCTGTTGTTTCTAGTCTTGATGGTTGTAATCATGCATTGGAAGTCAAACTTCCTGCAAAAAAGACAATGTTATGGCATAAGAGATTTGGCCACATTGGTGAGAAGGGTCTGCATACCCTGAAAAATAAGAACCTCATTAAGGGGTTAGATGATTGTAATCTTGAGTTTGACTTTTGCAAACATTGCATTTATGGAAAACAAAACTGTGTTTAGTTTTACTCGAGTTCTCATAAGTCCTCTGGTGTGTTGGACCTTATTCATTCTGATGTGTTTGGTCCTGTTAAGGTTCCTTCATTATCAAAATCTGTATACTTTGTATCTTTTATAGATTATTACAGTAGAAGGACATGGATTTATTTTCTCAGAAGAAAATCTGAAGTCTATAGCAAGTTTAAGGATTTTAGAGGCTTTGCTGAAAATCAGACTGGCAAAAAGATTAAATGTTTGAGAACTGACAACGGTGGTGAGTTCTATTCTATAGAATTTGATAAGTATTGCAAGGAACTTAGAAATGAAAGGCACAAGACAACTCCATACACCCCATAGCAAAATGGAGTTGCAGAGAGGATGAACAGGACACTGATGGAGAAGGCTAGGAGTATGCTTAGTGGAGCTGGTCTAGAACAAAAGTTTTGGGCTGAAGCTGTTGCCATTGCTTGCTATCTGGTAAACAGATCTCCTACATCAGCTCTTGTTGGAAAGACACCCATGGAGGTGTGGTCTAGTAGAAAGCCTTCAATAAGGCATCTTCATGTTTTTGGTTGTGAGGCATATGCACATGTGCCTAGGGAGAAGCGGTCAAAGTTGGAGAACAAAGCTGTTAAGTGTATCTTCATCGGCTATGGTGTTGGTGTGAAAGGATACAAGCTTTGGGACCCCATGCTTGAAAAAATTTTGTATAGCAAAAGTGTCATCTTCAGAGAGCTTACACCTTCTTCCACTGTTTTGCATCCAGAAGAAAAAGAAAAGAAAGAGGATGTTGTTCAGTTTCCTCTCACCCATGAGAAGACTGAACAGAAAGACAATGTTGGACCTGATGATGAGGAAAGCTTTAGCAGCTCTGAAAGCTCAGATGAAGAAGTTGAACCTCAACCTCAGCTCTTGAGGAGGTCTACACAGATAAGAAAGCAACCTGAAAGGTTTGGTTTTACATTGCTTGATTCTAGTTGTGCTTATGCTTTTCTTACTAATAGTGATGAACCTAGAACTATATCAGAGGCTTTGGATATGAAGGATGCAGGTTCCTGGAAGGAGGCCATGGAGGAAGAAATGGGTTCTATGGATAAGAATCAAACTTGGGACCTGGTGCCTTTGCCTCTTGGACGGAAACCCGTTGGATGCAAATGGGTGTTCAAGAAGAAGATTGGTGCAGATGGCAGTATTGAGAAGTATAAGGCTAGATTGGTTGCGAAGGGGTATTCACAAGTGGAGAGTATAGATTATGGTGAGATCTTCTCTCCCGTTGCAAAGCTGACATCCATTAGATTCTTGTTGTCACTCGCAGCAGCTTATGACTTGGAGGTAGAACAGATGGATGTGAAGACAGCTTTCCTTCATGGTGACTTGGAAGAAGAAATCTACATGTCACAGCCAGAGCATTACATGGTAAAAGGTAAAGAAAATTTGGTTTGCAAACTTAAGAAGTCTTTGTATGGTTTGAAGCAATCCCCTAGGAGATGGTATTTAAAGTTTGATGCCTTTGTTTTGTCAATTAGATTTGTGAGATCAAAATTGGATCACTGTGTGTATTATAAATTTGATCATGATCATATTCTCATTGTTGCACTGTATGTTGATGATATGTTGCTCATTGGGAAGGGTAAAAATATGATTTCTGATTTTAAATCTCAGTTGTCAGCTCAGTTTGAAATGAAATATTTAGGGGCAGCCAGGTACATTCTAGGAATGGAAATTAGAAGAGACAAAACCAACAGAAAACTTTGGTTAAGCCAAAGTAAGTATGTGAAGTCTGTGTTGGACAGATTCAGCATGGCAGATTGTAGACCATTGTGTGTTCCCATTTCTTTGGGGACAACATTGTTTGTTGAGGATTTTCCAAAATATCCTAGTGAGGTGGAGGACATGAGTAGAGTACCTTATGCTAGTGCTGTTGGTAGTTTGATGTATGCCATGGTCTGCACAAGACTAGACATTGCCCAAGCAGTGGGAGTCCTTAGTCGATTTATGGCTAATCCTAGATGGGTTCATTCGGATGCAGTTAAGCAAGTGTTCAGATATTTGTGGGGTACTTCTAAGTGCTCCATTTTCTATCATGGTAATGTTTCAGGACCTCCATATTCTGTTGATATTCATGGATTTGTGGATTTAGATTGGGCAGGTGACATTGATAGCAAGAGATCCACCAGTGCTTATGTTTTTACACTGTTTGGTGGTGCTATTAGTTGGATGAGTAAGAGACAACTAGTTGTTTCTTTGTCCACGACAGAAGCTGAGTACATGGCAGCAACTCATGCTTGTAAGGAAGCCATTTGGCTTAAGAGATTATGTTCAGATAGTGGTGTTGATGCAGGTCAGATCATGATTAGTTGTGATAGTCAGAGTGCAATTTGCCTTGCAAAGAATCAAACTTTCCATGCTAGAACCAAGCACATTGATGTTCAATTTCACTTCGTGAGGGACATGGTTGAGGATGGAAAGGTAAATTTGGAGAAGGTAGATACTTTGAAGAATGTTGCAAATGCGTTCACAAAACCAGTGGGCACAGAGAAGTTCAAATGGTGTTCGAAGTCTATGGGCCTCTCGGCCTATAGCAGTTAAATTCTATTTTTCTATTGGCTCTTACAAGGTGTTCGACAAGTGGGAGAATGTTGGGAATTAAGGTGTCTCAACCTTGGTAATTCTCTGCATTTGTAATGTTTGTATTTATTATTCATTGCTTATGTTGTAAATAATTGGAAATTCTACTTTATCATATTGTGGGATGTGGCACAGTGATGTGTCAATCCTGCATGGATTATGACAACTTGTTATTTTGTCCTCACATGAGGAGATAGGCATCCCACTTAGTGGTAGGAATATTCTGCCATGTGTCAGCATCTTCTATGTTGTGTAAGGAATGTTTGACCGAAATGGTTATGACAGATTCATATGATGAATCTATGACATGTAAGAGTCAAGAATAGAAGGTGGTAAGACAGGTAATGACACGTGTCATGTAGCATCTTTAAATGAGGCATATTTGGGTGCCCCAAGGTGGAATATGATGTGTTGTAAGAGAATATGCTATTTATAGCATGTGTATGACAGATTCTCTTACAGCTGTAAGTTGTAACCGCTATGACAGATTCTATGACGGTCGTAAGTGTCGTAAGAGCATCTGTCATAGCCCATTTTGGAAATAGGTGACCTCTTTGGGATGGAAGTTGTGACGAGTGTCAGACACATTCTACAATGTTGACCAAGTGTCCCTAGGCATGGATTTTGGTCCAAGATGCCATATTGGATGCCCATTCCAAGAAAGGTCCAATATTGCCTTGTCATCCTTTATATATAGGTGCTTGGAGATGGAGTTTGTATCACAGGTTTACAGGTACTGTTATGCTGCCGGATTGACTCCAGACACGAGTGTTGAAGACCATTGAAGCTTGCATTTCAAGTGTATTGTAAACATTCTTTCAGATTTGTTAATACATTGTGCAGGTTTCTGAGTGTGGGGTTTTTCATACAATAAGGGTTTTCCCCACCATAAATCTTTGTCTCTCTTCTTCTGTCTACATTCTAGTTCTTGTGCTTTTCTGCAATATCTCATGTTAATGGTTTAACATCGCTGTAATAGTTAGGATAAAGTTGAATTTGCATAGCCCTCTCCTTAATAGATTAGTGTAGGAAGTGTTTCCGCACCCCTAGCTTCCTTTCAGATCTCTCACTCCAAATACAATATCTACATGGGATCAGCTTGGTGATGCCTTCTTTGCAAGATTTGAAGAGAAAGGTGATAAATCTTCCCTGCTGCAACAATTAATCACTATCAAAAGGGTACCACATGAAGCCATGACTAATTTTAACTCAAGATTTCAAAAGACCTAAGATAGAATTCCTGCTACAGCAAGACCATTATCAGGTATGGCTATTTTTTTAAATTCTAATATATCAGTAATGATTCAGTCCCTAGGAGGTCAGACACTACCAGAAGCATATGAGTTGGTTGTCAAGGCTGAAAATAACTTGATAGATGCTAGAAAATTACCCCCAAGGCCTCCTATGCCCATGTTCCCAGAAATCTCCCTACCTTTGCCACAAGAAGCTCCAAATCTTGTAGTTCCACCTGTGTCCATGTATTCATTCCCAGTACCTCAACAACCTGCTATGGCAACCACCTCTGCTCAACCATCTGAAATGGATGATGTCAAGAATATTCTAAAGACCTTTTCAAATGAGATAATTAACCTAAAGAGACAACAAAATCCCTATTCAAAGCCTCCTTATCAAGGTTTCCAAGGAAATAGACCCCCTTTTCAGCCAAATCAATATCAAGGCCCTCACAGGCAAAATAATCCTTAGCCTTGAAACCAATTGGTTTCAGTCCCTACACCTCTACAAACTGTTCCTCATAATCCCAATAGAGAAATAGTTCCAGGGCAAAATAACTTAGCAAATGACACAAATGCCTGGTTCTTTCCCTGCAACAATGCCCATATGCCCAGAGACTATCTCAGAGGTAATTTGTAGCAAAAGATAGAAGAACAGAGAAGGTTAGAAGGACAATTCTCAACATCTAATACTCCACCATATCAGTCCCCTAGTGTCCAGAATGTAGTAATGGTTTCCCAGATGCAAGGGATGTCGATACAACAAGAAGAGGAAGTAGCCCATGGATATGCCTTATTTTTATGGATTGAAGAGGAAGATTCAGTATTCTTGAATGAGGCATCCACGTCAAAGAAACCATTGGTGCAGTTGGACTATTATACCAGATCAAAGAGGAGAATGATGGAGCAGCCTGAAGTCACAAATAAGGAGATTATTGGAACTCCTCCATTTCAAAATCATCACAATCCAGTCTCTAGGCAAGAAGTGCCCCAGCCGGTGCAGAATCAAGTAGCCTTGGGACAGATGCTAGAAAAGACAAGGTACCCTTATTATTCAAAGACACAAGCATTAGGACCCATGAACGTGGTGGACTAGCTGAAAAGAACTCCAACACACATATCAATCTGGGATATGTTGGCTATTCCTGAGCAGAAGACACTATTACAAGAAGCTCTGCAAGGTCAAGAGGCCTCTAAATATAGTTGTGCTAAAGAAGGAGCTACTGATATAGGGAAAATCCAACATAAAGATACTATACCTCTACAAACAACAACTCTGTTGAACAATGCACCTGAGGTAGGTAAATCTAAACTAGATCCTTTTTATCTAACTTTAATAGTTGGGAAAAAACTACTGCATAATGCAATGAAAGATTCTGGAGCCAGTACTACAGTAATGCCAAAGTAGATAGCAGATGCTTTA
Organism: Cunninghamia lanceolata; assembly: GCA_027924645.1. NCBI lineage: Eukaryota > Viridiplantae > Streptophyta > Pinopsida > Cupressales > Cupressaceae > Cunninghamia > Cunninghamia lanceolata. The sequence goes on from BSBN01000609.1 coordinate 2,999,641, forward strand.
AAGATAAAATCTGAGCCACTTACCAGAGGGGTCATGCAGTTGGATGAGAAATCTATTCAAACTATAGGAAAAATCAAACAGCTTCCATTACAACTATATACTTGTCCCAATATAACTGTCAATCAGGATGTGGTAGTCATAGATATTCCCCATGTATTTGGTTTATGCTTGTCCAGAGATTTCATAGCCAAAATAGGAGGCTACATGTCACTAGATTGGTCACACATAATCCTGAGAACCAAGTATGGGACAAAGATGAAAGTATTGTCTGAGCCATTATCCAAAGACCATATTACTAATGAACCAACCCCAAAAATAGAAGCATCTCATACCATGATGAATAAAGAGGAGAGAGTCTTTGTTGAAGAATTAGGTGACTGGATTGAACATGACCAATAAGAAGAAGAGAACAATCAGCTATTGACCATGATGCAGAGTGATCCTTATGGAAACTATGACTCTACTGGTCTAGGCACTTATGTTATTTTTGAAGAAGACCAAGAAATCCCGAATATTATAAGGAAAGAAGTATCAAAAAGTGGAGAATCTAAAGGAGACTCAGAAATCTGGACCTTAAATTTTGATGGAGCTAGGGGCAAGAATAGTGCTGGAGCAGGTATTTGCCTTACTGCCCCAAATGGTGAGAAAATTCTAAGAGCCATTCGCTTTCAGTTCACCTGTACCAATAATGACGCTGAATATGAATCTTTGGTGCATGGACTCATGTTGGCCAACAAAAAGCAAATTAAGAATTTGATAGTGAGAGGAGACTCAGAACTGGTGGTAAAACAAATCAAAGAGAAAGCAATAGCCAAAAATGTAAGAATGAGGTCCTGTCGACACAGGATTTGGGACTTGATAGATGGCTTTGATGCTTTCAATATTGAGGTAGTGCCCAGAGCCCAAATTTTAGAAGCAAATAGAATGACACAAATTGGTTCACAATTTGACTCGACAAGTGATCTGTTAGTTAACAATGAGTTAGTTAAGGTTATAGTAAGACCAACAATTCTAGACAATGATCAAAATTGGCAAGTTTTTGACAATGATCTTCAAGTACTTTCATTTTTACAGCAATCAGGTGAGTTTGCTGACCAGTTACACCCCAAAATTGAGGAAGCATATGGTGATCAAATTATCCAGCTAAAATCAAATAAACTCCCTAAAGGACTGACTACTCTAGAAAATTTGTTTGATCTAGAAGATACAAGCCTAGAGAAGAGGAGGTTTAAGGCAAATAAGGATGATTATTCTGAAATTCAAGTTAGTGAAGGAAGAAAGTTAAAAATAGGTAATGCTACAACTCAAGAGGAAAAAGAGAAGCTGATTGCTTGGACCTATGAGGACCTCCATGGCTATAATAGAGATATCATCTAGCACACCATAGAGCTTACTGAAGGATCCAAACCAGTTCGACAGAAGTAAAGGCCAGTGAATCCTAGAATTGAACCCCTAATGGTGGATGAGCTGCAAAAGCTCCTAGAATCAAAGATTATTTTCCCAATTAAGCATTCAACCTGGGTGTCAAACTTAGTACCTATAAGAAAGAAGAATGGTGACATAAGGCTTTGTGTAGATTTTAGGGATCTTAATAAAGCATCTTTGAAAGATCATTATTCCCTGCCTTCTATGGAACATATTTTATAGACTGTGGTTGGGTCAGAAAGGTTTTCCTTGCTTGATGGTTTCTCAGGATACAATTGGATTTGGTTAGCAGATGAAAATCAGCATAAGGTTGCGTTCACTACAAAGTGGGGAATATTTGCATATGCTAAAATGCCCTTTGGCCTTTCAAATGATGGAGCTACTTTTCAGTGAGCAATAGATGTAGCATTTGAGGAGCTTATAAATAAGATCATTCTGATCTATCTAGATGACCTAACTATTTTTTCTAAGAATGCTAGAGATCATTTTGACCTCATAGAGGTTATCATGCACCCACAAAGGGTGGACAGCAGCAGCAGCATTCCCAGGCCAAACTGAAGAAATCTCAGCCACAACAGGGTAATAGATTTTAGTATAGGAAGGATCAGTCTTGGCAGTGGAACAAGCGTAACCACTTTGATTAGACAGCTTAGAGTACGCAATCTGCAGTGAGCAAAGGGAGTTATTAGTAGTCTAATGCTTTTCAGAGTGGTGGAGGATTTGGTAGAGGCACAAGGTGTTTCTCTTGTGACCAATAGGGCCACATAGCTAGACAGTGTCCTCAGAAGAATGCTTCAGGATTTGGACAAAGGCCGGCAACTTCAGAGCTGACTATAGGTGATATAGGCAGGTCACACAAAGTATTTACAGTAGTTGATAACCGCTAGGTAGAGCATCAGGGCAATGTTGTGGAGACTTCTAGAGTGATGCGAGGTATTGGTTTTTCTATTCTTTTCGATTCTAGTGCTTCTGACTCATTCATTTCTCCTTCTCTTGTGGAGCATTGTGGTTTTGTGGTAGCAAAGTAGGATGTTAGGTGGTAGGTTGAGTTAGCTTCTGGAGCTAAGGTCGCAGTTGAGTCTTTAGTGTATGGTTATGAGTTGAGGATTGGTTCCCTATCTACCACAGTGGATCTCCGCATCCTACCCCTTGGTTCATATGATATAGTGTTGGGCATGGATTGGTTAGATGCTCACTAGGAAATAATAGATTGTTGACATAAGTCAGTGAGGTGTGTGAATGATTTTGGTAGAGAGGTAGAGGTAGTTGGTGTTCAGAAACCTATTTCCTTGCATATGATCTCTGCTATGCAGTTGAAGAGGTGTATGCGCCAGGGTTGTCAGTTGTTTGCCATGACAGTTAATGACTTGGAGATGGAGGAGAGTTGAGAGACATCTCTTGATGATCACCCACTTCTTAGAGAGTATGCTGATGTTTTTCCTAGTGAGATTCTGGGGATGCCACCTATGCATGACATTGACTTTAGGATTGAACTTGTTCTCGGCGCAGAGCCTATCTCACGAGCTCCATACTGAATGACCACTCAGGAGCTTAAGGAGCTTCAATTGTATTTAGAGAAGTTGTTAGCCAAAGGATTCATTCGACCTAGTGTTTCTCCATGGGGAGCACCTATGATCTTTGTGAAGAAGGATGGATCTCTGCGGCTATGTATAGACTATCGATAGCTTAATAAGGTGACTGTGAAGAATAGGTACCCCTTGCCATAGATTGATGATCTTTTTTACCAGATTAAGGGCACTAAGATGTTTTCAAAAATCAACCTTAAGTCATGATATCATCAGCTGCGTATCTTGGAGGCAGGTATACATAAGACAACATTTCATACCTGTTATGGACATTATGAGTTTACTGTTGTACCATTCAGATTAACAAATGCACCTTCTGTGTTCATGAGCCTGATGAATGGTGTATTTCACACATATCCTGATAGGCTTGTCCTTGTGTTCCTAGATGATATATTGATTTATTCAAGGACTATGGCGGAGCATGAGGAGCATTTGCATCAGGTGTTACAGTGTTTGACAGAAAATTAGCTTTATGCTAATTTGGCAAAATGTGAATTCTTTCAGATAGAGGTGAGGTATTTGGGTCATGTTATTTCTAGAGAGGGTATTGCAGTGGATCCTTCGAGAAGATCCAAGCTATTATCGATTGGCCTACACCTACTAATGTCTCTGAGGTTCGCAGTTTTATGGGTTTGGTAGGCTACTACCGCTGGTTTGTTCAGGGTTGTTCGAGGATCGCTCACCCCATTACTTCTCTTCAGAGGAAAGGGAAGAAGTTTGTTTGGTCAGAGCAGTGTCAGGGAGCTTTTCAGACCCTTAAGGAGTGGTTGACTAGTGCACCTATTCTGGCAATTCTTGATCCTACCGAGAACTTTGTGGTGTGTACAGATGCTTCTTTAGAGGGTTTAGGAGTAGTTCTGATGCAAGATGGTCATGTGATTTCCTATGAGTCTCACAAAATCAAGGATCATGAGTTGAACTATTCCATGCATGATTTGGAGTTGGCCACAGTTGTGCATGCTTTGGTGAGGTGGAGGCATTTCTTTTGGGGCATTAGTTTGAGCTGTACAGTGATCATTGTAGTTTACAGTATATTTTTACGTAGCCAAACCTGAATGCAAGGAAGGGGCGATGGATGGAGTTCTTATGTGAGTATGATTTTGAGGTAAAGTACATTCAGGGCAAGGAGAATGTAGTGGTAGATGTTCTTAGTCGACAGAGACATGAGCTTTCGATAGTTTCTCTTGTAGTAGATTTGAGAGGTCAAATTCTTGCAGCACTTCCTATCGACAACTGGTATCAGGAAGTGAAGTTAGAGCTTGAGTCAAGTAGATCCTTGGAGGGTAGATTTGCTGGGTACTCTCTTGAGTTAGATGGTCTTTTGCGGCATTTGGGTCATATTTATGTTCCTAGTTTTGAGGGTCTTTATACTCTAATCATGTCAGAGGCGCATCGGGCACCCTATTCTACTCATCTAGGTGTCAAGAAGATGCACACAGATCTTCGTCAGCTGTATATTTGGAGTGGTATGAAGTGGGATATTGCTGATTTTGTGTTGAGGTGTCTTGAGTGTCAGAGAGTGAAGGCCGAGCACTAGCATCCCGTAGGTCTTTTGCAGCCGCATCTTGTCCCAAAATGGAAATGGGACATCATTTCTTTAGACTTTATAGTTGGGTTACCTGTATCCTCCCATCGTCATGATGCAATTATGGTCATTGTGGACAGGTTGACAAAGGTAGATCACTTCTCTCCTGTTCGATCATCATATAATGCTTCTTTTGTGGCTAGAGTATTCATTGAGGACATAGTCAAATTGCATGGAATTCATCACAGGATCATCTCTGATAGGGATCCAATGTTTACTTTAGCCCTTTGGACTTCCTTACAGCATGCCTTGGGGACACAGCTAAATTTTAGTTCAGCATATCATCCAAAGACTGATGGACATACTGAAAGGGTTAATCATGTCCTCAAGGATATGCTTAGGATGTATGTTATGGATCAGCAAAGCCGTTGGGAGGACTATTTATACCTGGTGGAGTTCGCATTTAATAATGGTTATCATAGCTCTATCGGTATGTCTCCGTTTCAAGCTTTGTATGGTCATCCTTGTCGAACCCCACTGAGTTGGGATCACCTTGAGGATAGAGTTCTCCTAGGACTGGATATGCATAGAGAGATGGAGTAGTAGGTTGAGCAAATTAGAGAACATTTGGTGGCAGCGCAGGATAGACAGAAGAAGTATGCATATGCTCATAGGGTCGATCAACAGTTTTTAGTTGGTGATCGAGTGTTCTTGCGGGTGTGTCTGCAATAGAGTCTAATCCATTACGGAAAAGGCTCTAAGCTTGCACCGCACTTTGTTGGACCATTTGAGGTGTTGGAGAGGATTGGTCCTGTCGCTTATCATCTTGCTTTACCGCCTAGCTTATCACGTATCCATGATGTGTTTCATGTTTCTATGCTCAGACCTTACTATCCTAATAGTGCTCATGTTCTTGATTGGAATGCTCTACAGGTAGAAGATGGGAAGCTAGCTTTGGAGCCCGTAGGCATTTTGCAGCATAGGAGACTCACACTCAGGGGCAGAAACATGGAGCAGGTCAGGGTCCAGTGGGATCCTAGTGATGAGGCTTCTGCTACCTAGGAGGATGCATCTAGGATGCAGGAGTTATATCCCTATTTATTTGTAGGCTTCCAAGAGTAAGCCTGATTCTGGGAGGAGGATGTAGTGCCCCTCATTTTGGTTTTCTGACAGTTTGTTAGTGTTTCCTTTTTATTTAGACATTATGACATATGTGGATGATGGATCACTTATTTATGCTCATTTATACTGTGGATTTTGGATTTGCTACTGATGACTAATGATGACATTCATTTTGTTGATGACATTTCTGATGATATGATTAGTACATGATGTTTTGATATGATCAGTTATGGATTAATTGATTTTGTAGACTAGCTTTATCATGTTTTATGTGATCATTGGATGACATGATATCTGGTTATTTAGTTAGTGATGTATTTATTGATTATGGATATTTGTGATGTGTCTTGTGAAGGGACAATGTAGTATTACTTATTCTGAGCACCCTTCTACACTTTGATTCCCTGTCACAGTGTGTTTGATTACATATATATATTTGTTCCTATACAACACTTTGGTTTGTTGTAGGTACCAGGCATCGACTCCACCTGAATTAGCAAGTCTAAGCATGCCTTTATACTAATGGATACTGTGGAAAGGAGATATCATGAGGTCCCTCAGCTTGTCTATATCCGCTATGTAGATGAGTACTCAGTTGTGGGTGTCATTTGTTGATCAGTTGAAGCTTGTCAATGGGTCTTGGTCATTATTGGGTATGTTGTTATCTGTATTTGTTTGGTATGTGGTCTAGAATTGATTATTGTAGTCTAATGGTTCATTTGATAGAAATTAGTTATCTTTGGGTAAGGAAGAGTCAATATTTGTTTATTTTGTTAAATAAATAAGTTGTATTAAGGAGAACATTAAATAATTGTTTAAGTAGGAAATTAAATTTATAATTTTAATAATTAACAATAATAATAATAATATTTATAATAAACAAGTTTTAAGTATTTAAATTAAATGAATTAATTAGTTAGTGTGCAGACTTATTTTTAGTCATCATTATTTATAATTTAATTATATTTTGTAGTTGGTTACTGTGAAAATTTTAGATTTGGGAAATCTACAGAAGAGGGGGAATTAATGAAATTTAATTCTGGAGTGAGTGGATTTCCATAACGGTATATGGTGTAGTGGGAATTTATTGGTGGTGCTATTTTTGTGAGGAGAAGGTTATTTGAGGGGGATTGGAAAATTTTGGGGGGGGACACAGAAAGATTGGGAAAAATTTGTAGAAGAAATTGGAGAAAAGAGAGAATCAATGGGAAGAGGATTCAGAAGTTCAAAGTTTACTCCAGGTATGTCTAATCCTATATCCATATGTGTGAATTCCTTTCTCTCTCTATAATCACTGATTATCTAAAATTCCAAATTTTGTTGCTTGATATTTGAATATTTATTTATCAAATGGTTTTCTCCATGAACACAATTTCCTGTCATCATAAGAATCTCTATTAAAACCATCATGGACTTTCTCTCTATATCTCTGCCCCATGAATGTGTTTCCTATAAAAACATTATTGTTGTTGTTCCTTAAATCGCAGGCACAGTTTAATTTTATGTTGTTATAATCTCTTTCTCCATGAATCTTTAATCCTTCAACCTTCTTAATCCAAAAGATCTTATACAAGATTTCTATAGATTTCTTTCTCCAGCCAATATTTAATTGGAATGTCTCTGGAAAACCCTCACTATGGATGAATGGGTAAACCAACTAAGAATCCTTTTATACTTTTAACTGAGAATCATTATTCCTTCTTCCTGATGTGATCTATAGTAAGATATCTATCTATGAACCTCATTGCTGAGCACCTTACCTATTCCTTGATAAGCGATTTGATATCTATTTCTACCAGTAATGCTTTCCTAAGTAAAGATGATTCAACTGAGCTAATGACATTTCATTTGCTATTCGCTCAGTCATGGATTCTGTTCCATTTTAACTTCTTTCTAAAAATCTATTTCAACTTGTCATTTTCAATATATCTGCATCAAGCTTTGAAAGAAGACTTTTCTCCCATAGGCCAAAATCGACGTTGCCCAAACCCTAGTCGATCATCTCCAGTAAAGTATCAGTGGAAGACTTTTTCATAGACATGATTATGAATTGAATTTGTTATCACTTCTCACATCTGCCAATCTAACCACGACCCTCACGGCATGCGTAGAATGAAGTTACTTTTCAGATTGAAATTAGTTTTGATTCATTTACCTTTCATTATTACCACTGAGCAAAGCATGTTCTACCTTTTGCTTGACCGATTTACTTCTCCAACGAAAGGCTTCCTGGTGCAATATCGATTCTTCTAACGCAGCTCTCTCTTGGTGCCAGCTGCTATATCACCGTTGCTACTTGAAGTTGAAAATCCTTTCACTACTCTCCAGCGAATATGTCCATCTGCATAAACCTGCATTATTCTTATTCATACCTCACCAGCTAGAAATATCCTTAAATTGTGCTTAGCCATTTAATCTCCGTTAGACAATAAAAAAAAAAAGAAACCCATTTTCGCTGTTGTGGCCCAGTCATTAACTTTGCAAATTTTATGATTTAATCTATGGCAACGTTTTTCTTTTGGGGGTGGCATTTACCTTATTGTTTTGTTAAAAGAGGCTCTAATTTTCTCCCTTATCTGTGTTCAATTTCTCCTCAGTGTCGAATTTGTGCCTTTGTGGAACTCGTTCCATGCTTTCATATGCGAATAGAGACACTTTACTTTGTTCTGATAATATATTAAGCACCTCTTCTTGCATTTTGGATATTAGGTAGAATTATAAAGATTCTCAAATTATGGAAGGTCTTTGTTTTTTTTTTTAGTGAAGATTCTTTAGTTTTAAATTAGAAACAAGTCTTAGTTACTTCCATTTGTCATTAGAAACAAATCCTTATGACTCTACAATTCACGGTTATGAAGATACTATTATACATGGAAACTTCAATACAACTCTTTTTGATTAAGGGACAATAGGGCGATTCCTATTTAAATATAGAAAATCATGCTAAACCCTTATCCCAACATCAACATATATCTATATTAAGTATATTTAGTTGTTTAAAACTTGTATAATATTTGAGTGAAAGACAAGAAATATTATAATAGATCTACTATTTGATAATTTAAACCATTAATTTAACCTAGGTAGGTTAGTCAGATAAGAGCATAGTTAACTCACTGGTAATTTAATTACAGATAGTCGAATAGTGTATTTAGTAGTTAACTATGTTATTACATAAGAATTTAGTATTGTTTTTGAGAATGGTCATTTGTATTAACTTTCTCCTTATAATAATGCCATATGCAAACCCTATTGTGTCAAGTTAGAAAATGGATCATTTGTATTTGAATTTTGTTCCTATTCTCATAATTATTTGTTATGGTCAAATGTTTTGATGTTGAATGTCAGAAATTATGTTATTTAAATCATTTGGATGATGTTGAATTAATAGATTTGGTATGTCTTTTGGATTGGTTCTTTTAAATGTGAGTTATGTTTCTCCAGAGGTGTGGAGTACCTTGATTTTATGTAGTGTTGTAAGGACTCCTATAAAGTATGAGGTTTCATTGCCTTGAGTTTTGACATCTAAGTCAATGGATTGTAATGTTGCCAGAGGAGAGTTACCTTACAATGTAATGTATATTTGTTCGAATGATGATTTGTTTCTTTTTGCCTAGCTAATAGGGGTACCTAGATGCAGTTAGGGGAGTGGCTTCCAATGTGGGGCCGATGCCTAAAGAGGCTATCAGGGTAACCCATTGGAAGTAGCTAACAAGTGATAACTTAAATATTAATTAACCTAGGGGAATGAGTAGTCATTCATACTAAGAAAGATAATTGGATTCCTCTTCCATGCCTTTAGTGCTAGTTTAGGCTAAGGGTGGGATGAGATGATTGGGATTCCGCATGTGTCAACCTATGGGGTCAGTGTCTAGAGAGAGACTGTCAGGGTAGCCATAGATGGGGGCCAATGTCTAGAGAGAGACTGTCAGGGTAACCCATGTAGGACCATGCCATGACACTCCATCATACTGCATTCTAGCTTTCCCATTCTTTGGTTCTTTTTATGCCTCTGGATGTTTGGTTGGTGATGCCAATCATGCTTGTATTGTATTGAGTTAGCCTTGCATCAGTTAGCCCTTTGTTCTTTTATGTTTTCCTATGGGACCTCATTGTTATCTCCTAGCTCAGGGGGTGGACCTAAGGGTTCCACATGTTCAGGTGGATGAGCTTCATTCCATTGGTTTTCTGGCATCATAGTTTGTGTGTTGAGCTATTGTGCCTCTCTAGTTTCCAGTACTGTATCTACATTTGAAGACATATATTGTACCTTATGGATCCATATGTGTGTATCTATGTTATTCATTATGTAATTTTTAATGTAATCAGACAAGAAAGCCTTTGTATCTTTATCATTATCTATCATGACCTCATTTTTACTTGTAAACATTATTGTGAGGGATGATGTAATTATCAGTGATGTAACTGTTGCAAGTATGGGCCTAATCGGTGTTGTCATTGATGTCAACATACTCCTGTTGCATTGATGATAAGGATTGGATGAACTGTGTGCTGAGGAACAAAGAAGAATAGTGAAGATAGTGAGCTAAAGATAGTAGATAATATGAAGAACAGAGGATGTGCTTCAAAGGGTTTGTAGATATGTGTCTTAAGATGATCCAGTAAAGATTTCAGAGGTCTACATGAAGATCTAAAGAAGTTATGGCCACTTAAGTAAAACTGGTTCTGGCAAATGTTCAAAGGTGACAGAGTGACACAGATAGGTCCAGTGAGATCCGGAAATGAAATATCTTGCTCTGCAAATTTGGTGAAGTGTCTAGGAAGTCAATGTGAATTGACAACTCAATTGGTTCATGGTCTGGAGGTCTGTAAGCATCTATTCCATTATGATAGTAATGATAGATTGTATTCTTGAGGTTCCGGATGAAGGAAAGAATGATTTCAGTAAGCAGATGTAGTGTGGATGTTCTTGGTGATTCAGGCAATCTTGTAGAGGTCTTTGGATTGTGTCAAGTTTGTGTTGATGGTCCACATTGAGGTTTGAGCTCATAATTAAAGATTTACTTCCAGATGATGATGTTCTTCTTAAGTCGGGCCAACTGGATGAGTTACACATCCTGCAGATGATCTAGAAGGTGTCCTGTGAAGAATGGCATGTTCCCAAAGAAAGATTGAAGTCTTAGATCTGTGTAGCTGACAGTGTGTTGATCTACATGAAATCTTTTTGTAATAAGTCATGTTGTATTTATGTACTTGCTCTGTTATGTATGCCGACTTGAATGATAATTCCTAAGTCGATGTCTTGTATAAATAAGGAGTTGTAAAGTCATTTCAAAGTGTGTCTTGTGGAGATGAGAGTGTGGTAGAGAGGTGAAAAGCGAAAAGCAAGAGCAAAAGTGTTGGGCTTAAATGGAACTAACTCAAGCATGGTGAAGATGCTATTCTTCAATTCAAGTATGTAATACTTATTATTTTGTAGACAGTGTGTCTCCTATAGGCAGTGGGCCTCTTGTGAGCAGTGTGCTCGGGTAGTGAGCCCTAATTGGCATGTGCCATTTTGTTCTTTCTATTTTTCTAATAGAGAATACAATCTTGGGTTAGTCACCCCGTGGTTTTTCTCTTAACCGGGTTTTCCATGTCAAAAATCTTGGTGTCATATGTGTTGATGTGTTTTTGCTCTTGAATTGTTGCATTACATTTCCATGATTGATTTATTATTATGCTGCTAAATTAAGAAGAGGATTTTAGTGATTAATTGGAAGAAAGTTTTGGACAACTTATTCACCCCCCCTCTCAGTTGTATGTCCTTAATCTAACAATTGGTATCAAAGCCAAGTTCCTCTAAAAGAGCTTAACCGCTTAAGGAGATCCAGGATGTCGTCCTATAAGAAGGATAGTCTGAGGTTTGATGGAACCAATTTCACCCTTTGGAAAAGTCGCATGGAATGTCACTTGCAATGTATGGGAATGCAATATTGGATCATGGCTTCAAATAAGTATACTTCTCCACAGAATGGTCTGAGAACCATAGATGAAATCAGAGATGCTGAAAACAATCTACGGACTAAAGAAGCTTTTCTAAGTACCTTGTCTGATTCAGAGCTAACAAATGTTGTTGACCTACAAACTGCTTTTGAGATTTGGGAAAAACTGGAACTTCTGCATGAAGGAGACATGTTAAATGTGCCAGGCTACATAGTCTGAAAGGAAAATTTGAAAATTTGAAGATGAGAGAAGATGAAAATATCACTACATTTATGCCAAGAGTAAATGAGCTTGTTTGTGGCATTAGATGTGCTGGTGGAGTCTTGGATGAAGATGAGATTGTTGGCAAAGTTCTCAGATCCCTTCCTAATTCTTACAAGTACAAGGTTACTGCTATTGAAGAATTTAGATCTATTTCAGGTATCACAAGAGGTCAATTAGTTGGTAAATTGGCTGCATTTGAATTGACTAAGTTTGGAGATGCCCCCCCAAGACTAAATTTGCATTCAAAACTAGTGCCTCTATTAAAGGAAAACAAAAGTTTGATCCGAGAGAGAACTTCTCAAAGAAACTATCATGGTATGAGAAAGCAAGAAAAGACCTGGAAGAAGATGAAGCAGAAGCTGCTCAACTTGAAGCCCTTATTGCAAAAAGGCTACCAAGAGGATCCGGTAAGTATGAAGGGAAATTGTCGTTTAAATGTTTTAACTACAATAAGATTGGTCATTTTGCCTCAAGGTGTTCGGAAAGATTTTCAAGGCCAAATCCTAACAGATCAAGGTTCCAGAAGAATTGTTACTATGTTCATGAAGATGATGATAATGAAGGAGTAACAGATGATGAATCAGAGATAGGAAACAAATCCGGAAGTGACTAGGTGTTTATTGCCATCAAGGAAGAAGATCCAATGCCCTATGAATTTGTCAATCATAAAATTGTTGAAAGAGATCTGGCTGCCCAAGTTGAGGAAAAGGATGATTGGGTCATTGATAGTGGATGCTCTCACCATATGACAGGTGACAAAAATAAATTCATAGATTTGGAAAAGTATGAAGGAGGAGTGGTAAAATTTGGTGATAATTTTGCTGGCAGAATCAAGGGTAGAGGAACTATTTCTTTTGATGGAAAGAACAAAACCAGTAATGTACTATATGTTCAAGGCCTGAAGCACAATCTTCTCAGTGTTGGACAGTTGGTAGACAAAGGCTATGATCTCCGATTCAAAAATGGAAAATGCAAGATCTTTGAAAGTTTTGGAACAGAGATTGCATCCGATACTCAAACTAAAGGTAACATATTCCACTTGGTTGGTACTGGTAAAAGTTGCATATTTGTTCAAATTGATCAGAGTTGGTTGTGGCATAGGAGAATGTGTCATGTGAATTTTGATAATATCATCAAGATAAGCAACACTCAGGCTATAAGAGATCTTCCAAGATTGGTAAAACCTACCAATAGTTTGTGCAAGGAATGTCAGTTGGGTAAACAAAGTAGAGTCTAATTCAAAAGAAAGGAACAATCTTCTACCAGATTATTGGACTTAGTTCATACTGATCTATGTGGTCTGACAAGAATTAGGAGTGTGCAAGGTGATAGATACTTCATGTTATTAATTGATGACCATTCCCAAATGATGTGGGTGACTTTTCTGAAAGAGAAATCAGAAGCTCTTGAGAAATTCAAAATATTCAAAGCTATGGTAGAGAATGAAACTGGATTAAAATTAAAATGCCTGAGGTCTGATAGAGGTGGAGAATTCACATCCGGTGAGTTCATAGAATTTTGTGAGAAACATGGAATAAAAAGATAGTTGTCTGCTCCTAGGACTCCATAGCAGAATGGAGTAGTGGAGAGAAAGAACCGAACCATCTAGGAAGCATCTAAAACCATGATGATGGAAGCAAATGTTCCTCAGATCTATTGGACGGAAGTTGTAAGCACTGCAATCTATACTCTCAATCGAGTACAAATCAGAAGCAATACCGGTAAGAGTCCCTATGAACTATGGTTTGGCATCACTCCCACTGTGAGGTACTTCAGAGTCTTTGGTAGCAAATGTTACATTAAAAGAGATGAAGACCTAGGAAAATTTGATGCTAGAAGTGATTAAGGAATATTCTTAGGTTATTCTACTCAAAGCAAAGCATACCAGTGTTATAACAAGAGATTAAGGAAGATTGTTGAAAGTACAAATGTGAAGGTTGATGAAGGTGTTGAAAAACCCTCAAGGTTTTATGAATATGATGAAGATGATCAAAATGATGTTTTTGTTCAAGAAGTCCAAGCCCCCTTTGAAATTCAAATTCAGACTAATCCAGTAAATCAGGAAAAAAAAGATAAGTTTGAATGAACCTGTTCAGGAATCAGAAGTGCAAAAAACTCCCAAAGTTCCTAGGTATGTAAGACTAAATCACTTTGAAGATCAAATCATAGGCGATAAAAGCAAAGGTGTGCAAACAAGAAGAAGGATTGCTCAAGATTCAGAAGAGTATTGTCTGATTTCAAAGAGTGAACCTAAGACAGTGAATGAAGCTTGCAATGATGAAAAATGGACTAAAGCAATGGAGAAAGAACTGATGCAAATTGAGAAAAATCACACTTGGGATCTTCTTCCCAGACCTAAAAACAAGAATGTGATTGGAACCAAATGGGTCTTTTGGAACAAACTGAATGAAGCTGGTGAAGTAGTCAGAAACAAAGCTAGGTTGGTCTGTAAGGGTTACTCCCAAGTAGAAGGAGTTGATTTTGAAGAAAATTTTGCTCTGGTGGCAAGAATTGAAGCAGTCAGATTATTTTTTGCTTTTGTTGCCTTCAAGGATTTCAAAGTATATTAGATGGATGTCAAATCTGCCTTCTTGAATGGTGACTTGAAAGAAGTATACATTGAGCAACCGGATGGATTTCAATTGTCTAATCATGGTGATATGGTCTGCAAATTGAAGAAAGCATTGTATGGACTTAAGCAAGCCCCAAGAGCCTGGTATGAGAGATTGGATAAGCACCTTTTGAAGATTGGTTTCAACAAAGGTACTGCTAACAGTAATTTGTATTTCAAAATTGATCATGAAAATATCTTGATTGTTGAAGTGTTTGTTGATGATATCATTTTTGGAGGAAGAGATAGTATGTGCAAAACCTTTGCAAATCAAATGAAAAGTAAATTTGAGATGTCCATGTTTGGGGAAATGAATTTCTTATTGGGTCTACAAATCACTCAAACAAAGAAAGGAATCTTCATTTCTCAAACCAAATATGTGAAAGAATTGTTGAAGAAATTTGGGATGGAAGACTCAAAACCAATTAATACTCCCATGGCAACTGGATGCAAATTGAGCAAAGATGATGACTCTCCTAAGGCTGATAAGAAAAAGTATAGGTCAATTATTGGAGGATTGTTGTATCTCACTCAAACTAGACCTGACATTATGAATGTTGTTGGTCTTGTTACTAGATTCCAAGTTGATCCTAGAGAATCTCATGTCATGGCAATCAAGAGGATTTTTAGGTATCTAAAAGGGATAGTTGAGTATGGTTTGTGGTATCCTAGAGATCATAATTTCTCTCTTTATGCATATACAGATGTGGATGACCAGAAGAGTACCAGTGGTGGAGCATTCTTTTTGGGAAAGAGATTGGTTTCTTGGCTGAGCAAGAAACAAGAGGCAATATCTCTGTCCACTGTAGAAGTAGAATATATTGCAGCAACAAGTAGTTGCACTCAAGTTTTGTGGATGAAGCAAATGCTAAGAGACATGAGAGTGGAGTATGAGTAGCCTATCACAATCTTCTGTGATAATTCAAGTGCAATAAATATATCTAAGAATTTGGTGTTGCATTCAAAGACCAAACATATATCCATCAAGTTTCACTTTTTGAGAGAGCAAGTGAACAAGAATGAAGTCAGATTGGAGTTTGTACCTTCCAAGGATCAGATTGCAGATATTTTTAATAAACCTCTTCTTAAGGATTCTTTTGAGTATCTCAGGGAGAAGTTAGGGGTTATTACCCCTCCAATTCTAAATTAAGGTGCACTGATGTGCATCAGTCTGATGGATCTCACAGTCATATCTTATCTGGATTGATGTTTTGGAAGCTACCACTCAGGGGGAGCAGCTGGTATGATTCTGAATTGGTGCAAGTATGTGCCCATTGCCATTGATGTCAAAGGGGGAGAGAAGACATGTGAAAAACAAGTGGTTACTGATCAAAGAGGGAGTAGTAAAGGAAGAGAAGACATGTGAATGGTTGTTGTTGATAGGGGGAGTTGTGTCAGTGAGAAAAAGTTCTTGTCTTGATGGTCAAAACAATTTTTCACATCATATGTTGCCATCAATGACAAAGGGGGAGATTGTTGCAAGTATGGGCCTAATCGGTATTGTCATTGATGTTAACATACTCCTGTTACATTGATGATAAGGATTGGATGAGCTATGTGCTGAGGAACAGAGAAGAACAATGCAGATAGTGAGCTAAAGATGCTAGATAATATGAAGATCAGAGGATGCGCTTCAAAGGGTTTGTAGATATGTGTCTTAAGATGATCCAGTAAATATTTTAGAGGTTCACATGAAGATCTGAAAAAGTTATGGCCACTTAAGTAAAACTGGTTCTGGCAGATGTTCAGAGGTGACAGAGTGACACAGATAGGTCCGGTGAGATCCAAAAATGAAATATCTTGTTCTGTAGATTTGGTGAAGTGTTTAGGAAGTCAATGTGATTTGACAACTCAATTGGTTCGTGGTCTGGAGGTCTACAAGCATCTATTCCATTATGACAGTAATGATAGACTGTGTTCTTGAGGTTCCGGATGAAGGAAAGAATGATTTCATTAAGCAGACGTAGTGTGGATGTTCTTGCTGATTCAAGCAAGCTTGTGGAGGTCTTTAGATTGTGTCTAGTTCATGTTGATGGTCCGCATTGAAGTTTGAGCTCGTAATTAAAGATTTACTTCTAGATGATGATGTTCTTCTTAAGTCTAGCCAATAGGATGCTCTGGAAGGTGTCCTATGAAGAATGGCGTGTTCCCAAAGAAAGATTGAAGTCTCAGATATGTGTAGCTGACAGTGTGTTGATCTGCGTGAAGTCTTTTTGTAATAAGTCATGTTATATTTATGTACTTGCTCTGTTATGTATGCCGACTTGGATGATAATTCCTAAGTCAATGTCTTGTATAAATAAGGAGTTGTAAAGTCATTTCAAAGTGTGTCTTGTGGAGATGAGAGTGTGGTAGAGAGGCAGAAAGTGAAAAGCAAGAGCAGAAGTGTTGGGCTTAAATGGAACCGACTCAAGCATGGTGAAGATACTATTCTTCAGTTCAAGTATGTAATACTTATTATTCTGTAGACAGTGTGTCTCCTGTAGGTAGTGGGCCTCTTGTGAGTAGTGTGCTTGGGTAGTGAGCCCTAATTGGCATGTACCATTTTGTTCTTTCTATTCTTCTAATAGAGAATACAATCTTGGGTTAGTCACCCCGTGGTTTTTCCCTTAACCGGGTTTCCACGTCAAAAATCTTGGTGTCATATGTGTTGATGTTTTTCTTCTCTTGAATTGTTGCATTACATTTCCATGATTGATTTATTATTATGCTGCTAAATTAAGAAGAGGATATAAGTGATTAATTGGAAGAAAGTTTTGGACAATGGATTCACCCCCCTCTCAGTTGTATGCCCTTAATCTAACAGTAACAAATGTTGTTAAGATGAGTTATGTATTGTTTCATTTCATTAATGCAGTTATGTTCCCTAGAGATGTTAATTTTTCTAGATAGTTAATTTGTTGTAAACTAGTTGATGTTATATTCTGTGATCATTATTTTTACTTGTTTGAAAAAAAATAAAATTCTACCTTTTATTGCATAGTTGGACTTAACTCTCTAGGGTTGCATGACGAGGCATTGTAGGGATGGTGCTATAATGGAAGTGACCCTCCTCACAAAAAAAAATCTAAAAAAATCAATCCCCTTCTTATAAGCTTCTAAAAATAAATGCCTTTCCTAATGCCTCTCTTACAAACTTAAAAAATATTTTCCTTTATGTCAAATATATCTTAAAAATATATAATCTTTAAATTAATTCTACAAATTTAAAATCATATCATATCTACATTGAAATTACACATAAAGGATTTCCTTTGGGCCAATTCTAACTATAATAAAGGACTTCACCATGTGGCCTAGGACATCTGCTATTTGCCAAGAGACTCCGGAGGGATAGATCTTATTAACATCCATAGACAGAGTATTGCTCTTTGTGCTAAATGGATTTTTAAAGCCTATCGTAACAACACAACCTAGAAAATTCTTCTATAAAATTCAACCGCATCTGGCTTTCCATAAAGGCATCTACCTAAAATAAGATTGGCTTTGAGTCTTTCCCATTGCTCTAGTATCCCATCAAGATCAATGTCACTTTTGTTCCCAAAAGTAAATGGAAAGATAGGGAGTCTATTAAGCAATGGTTTCTTTGGAATGGAGATGGATTTTGTGTGGCTTATCCATCAACTAAGATTCTTGTGGTGGTCTCCCACATACTATTTTGAGAAAAGCTACTTGCAGCCACTCCTTGGATCTATTCCCTTAAGATATTTAGGAGAATCAAGCATCTCCAAGATCACTATTCCAATGCCAATTTTGCATTGATTTATTTGACTCAAACTAGAGTGAAGTTTAATTTATGCCAAGTCAACTAACTAACCTACCAAGTTGTAATTGATGTTGTCCCTTCTCATCATATGCACAAAATTTTTGTGCTATCTCAAAGACCATAGTGGAAGGATTGGAAATGGCATGTCAATACACCCTTCCATAGTTACACCCTTGAGAAAGGCTATAGGTGGATTTCACCTCATCTCCCCATGATTCAAAAATTGAATGACAAACAATCTCTTCAATCCCATAGCTTCAACTAGGCCAAAATACTTCATACAATCTAGGTACCTATCAATGGAGCCTAAAATTGCTCAATTTGCTTAGTGTTTATTATATTAGACCTACTGATTAGTACCTATCTATTACATCTTAGCATTTCTAATCCAAGGTGCCCTTTTTGTGGGAAATCTAAGACCTGTATCCATCTCTTCTTGTGTTATGATTATGCCCAAGATACTTGGTTCTAGATTCATGACTTCTTCCAATCGTTAAGGCCTAAATTGTTTACATGGCACATTGTCATTCTAGGAGATGGAGCCAAATTTTTTGTTACATTTTACCATGGAATGCTTTCAAATTGGATATTCTTTTCTACATTTGAAAAGATAGAATTTTTTCTATTTTTCTAAATCTACTATGGATATTAATTTTTTTGTTCAGTCTAAATCACTAAAAGAACCTAAAAGATGAACTTTAATCAAGGTAGGTTATTTTTGAGTGTGTGGTTGTGTGTGCAAACAATGTGCAAATTTGTGTTACCTAAGGATATTTCCAACTATCCTAACCTTAATTAGCAACCATGTGAGCTAGGAATAGTTAACAATTGGACTGAAAAATGGAAAAGACTAAGTATTGAATCTAATAATCAATGAAAAAGTGGTATCAAATGCACGTGTAGAGAAGTCAAGTTTACAAAAGATGCTTGGAATTCTATTTTGTAGCTACCTATGAATTTGGGAGGTTATTGGACCTAAAGGTCATGACTTTCATATGCAAAATGGCCTACTAGAGAACATTGTTTAGTCTTGACAACCACCATGATAGCCTTGTCTAGAGAGTAGGTACAAACTTGAAACTTGTTAGAGAGCCCATCAATAGTGTGTCCTAGCTCTTCAAGAGTGCTCACCTATTAGTAACCAACAAAAATCATGTCATTGATGGTAAAAATATGAGGACCTAATGAACATGAATCAAATAATGCATGTAAGTTGTAAATAAGTATGAATTATACAACCTTCCTTTTTAAATATTTTGCAGAGTAATAACTTGAAAATAATATAATACCAAAATAAAAATATATTTTAAATACATCTATCTAAAAAATGTTAAGAGACAAAAACACACTCAATTAACAATAATTGCATGTACTATAACAATATGAAAATATAATTTCTAGTTATATTGAAAATAAGTTCATAGATAGGATAATGATATACTCATTCTTGGTATGAACTTATGTGTTTTCTTTAACAACTATCACATATATCAAAATTTTAAACATACATAACTTTTCATTTTGAAGTTGAAGTCATATAAGTCTTTATCCATGAAATTTTCCTCCAAAATATTTGTGGTTTCTTTATTTCAAGATGTTGAATGAATATTTTGCTATAATCCATAACCAACCTATTAAAAATCAATATGTGCCTGACAAATTCTTGAGACTATGTGGTCATCCACAATGTCAATAAATGGTTTTCAATAGAATTTTGAATTATAGGTACAAGAAACCACTAGGTGTGGGTAAAAATGAGGCTAGTAAAGTAGAATTAAATTATTTTTTGCATGTCACTATTAATCATGTTATAGTACCAATTCCATAAGTTGATTCTAATTTTAAGTTTCTCATACATACAATTATCTTTATCAAATTCAACCCACCATCCATAGTAGTATGCGTCATATGTAAAAGTTAAAAGTGTTAGTTCTTGACATAATAAATTTGATTTGACAAAGGCTTGTGATTTTTCATTCTAAGAAATCAAAATAGATAACGTGCTACATAGCCATACACAAAGAAATTATCTTTCATATTGTTATACATTTTGCATAATCTAAAAATATATATAAAGGTAGTTGAACTTGATCTTTATATAAAAATTTAAATACAAATTTAAATTTTACTTACCTTTTATACATAGCTAACATGATGAATGTCATCAGTTTTAAGGCTTTCTCTTCTACCATTTGGATGCTCAATAATGCAAGATTATAGAAAATATGAGTGTACAACACAAATATTGAATACATAAAGTGCCACCAAGTCATTAAAAATTTTGATATTGAAGGCTTATACTAATAGAAAGTTCAAATGAACATAGGATTTCAATATTTCACTTATTTGGAAAGATGAATATAATGACTGAGTGACTCTACCATTTCCCACAATTGAATCCTAATATTCAAAATTTGGGAGCAATCCCGCTTCCAACTACTTAGCAATCTTAGTCAAATTACAAATTTGTAATACTACAATCTAAGTTTCTTGTTTTTCTAAATTTCTTGGTTTCCACAATGTGTGATCCTGAGATAAGTGCCAAGTATATATAATACAACCTAAACAATAATAAAGTTTTATACTTTTAGTAGAAAATAAATTGAATGATGGCTTGTAACTTCATTAAATTCACTCTCACTACACCACTAATAAAATATTAAAATATTGAATAAGCATTGGAAATTAATAATTATTAAAACAAATTGACTGCCCAAGTTGGTGATGGTAGTTTCTATTTTATCGATGGTTAACTCAACTTGTTTTTAGGCATTGAAATCTTACACATGAACTAATAAATTGCAAAATATTAGTAAAGATTAGGAGATGACTAAAATATTAAGTTACCACCGCCAATGCCATCAAATGTGTGAAATTATTATCCTCACATGTTTGCACCCTCCAAATTTCAATGCCATCAACAAATTCTCTATTTTTGAGGTCTCTTCAAGAATCAAGATAAATATTTTTTTATTGGTCAATTCGGCTTAAGGGAGCCAAAACCCATGTAAATTAAAACCAAAAATGGAACCAAAATTGGCTGCTCATTGGATGAGGGCCTTCTTTTGTATTAACTTGTTATGGAGTAAAAAGTAACCTCACGCCTTTTTACCTCCTAGTTTAGCTCCTAGGTCCCCATGTTTACACTTCACATGTTTAAAACTCATCTTTGAGCAAATTCCCCTAAAATCCATGTCAAATGGGACTTAAGGGCCCATCTTAAATGTTAATAAAGACCTAAAAATATCCTTGGGACTTGGGCACCTGTGCCCAAGTCTAGTCTAATTTATCGGGACCCAAATTTAAGTTTGTTGGCGTAGGAACTTTAAAAAGGTTTCCCTTTGTTGGCCTTTTCAATTTGAATTATGAATGTTAGTGGGAAAACATATATAAGTGAGTTTATGACTTCATTTTACACCTAGATGGATAATACGAACTTGTGATATTGAGATAAGGGATTTCAAGGGATTCATTATGTTGCAAAGTAGAATTGTGTTGTTATTGTGTTTGTTTGTTGCAGATTTGGCTTCATCAATCCATCTCCTCATGGTTTGAAGGATCTTCCTCTCTGTGAGGGCTTCACCTCTAAGGTGACATCTATTTGTGTTTCAATCATTTCAATTCATCATTGCTTTGGCCTCTACCCTTCATTGGGCACGCTCTCTATCTAACAGTAGTGTTCGAAGACTTGAATGTTATTTTGGGGCTTGACTGAGGCAAGCTCCTAAACACCACAACCCCCAAACCCCTCTCTTTGTGATTACAGGTTATAGGTGCATGATTTGGTGAAGTGCAAGTATAGAGAAGCAATTCAGAGGATAAGGATTTGAGATATGAGGAAAAGTTGTAAATCTACCCTACTAGACTAGGGCACCCACCTCGTAGTCCTCCTGACATGATTCATTCCGAACTTAGGAGCTGAACATTATCTGACACTTCTCATTGTTCCAATCTATAGAAAAGTTTCCCTATCAAACTTGGGCTTCTGCCCCATAGTCCACAAGGTCTTCACCTCCATAAATCCAACTTCTAGTGAGTTTCTAATCCTTCCTGAGTGTCTTCCTGTTTGGTGATTTGTAGCAGTTTATTCGTCTGTACCTGATTTCACTATAATTAGGGTTTGAGGCTTATTGAATCTAGGGTTTGACAAATCTTTCAATCTAATCAATCTTTCCATATCATTCTAGGGTACATCAACCTATAGTTGATTCCTCTCCATTTGTAGTGACTTGGCTCAGTTGTTGTCCCTGAGTGTTATTGTGAAAGGAGGGTTTGATTTGATAGATCTTGACACTATCCACCATCTTTCCCTCTTTTCATATATAATATTTTAGTGAACCCATGTTTTTACTAAACTTGCATCTTGCTGAGTGTTTTAATCAATCATTGCATTCATTCATATCATACTTATCATCTTGCATTGGAAAATTTTGCATACATTTGAAAAAAAATGAAAAAAACAAGCATTCTAGGCTTGCATTAAGACATAGTTTTGCATATTTTGCATTTCATTTCATAAAAAGATTTAATTTTCTGATTTTTACATAAAATATGATTTTTATTAATTCATATCAAATCTTGAATTTACAAGCTTCATTTGCTAGGGTTTTTCTTAAAAAGTTGCATTTTTCATATAACCTTGTCTTTGCAAAAACTAGGGTTTGTAGACAAAATTTCATTTTCAGATTTTGCTACTCCTTTTCAACATTCATTCAAATCTAATTTTGAAGTGTAGTGTTGGATCATACTTCATACTTTTGCATCCTAGCTTTGAAACTTTCACCTTTTTCAATTACACATTGTGTATTTCAACAAGCATAACTACCTTGCTCCTTGTGGTTGTTTTATTAGTTTGTACATTGAGTGTTGTATGCTTTTGTATGAGTTGTATAGCCCACTTCCATAATAAAAACATCCCTCTAAGGAGAAGTCATAGATTAATGGGTTCTAGTGCTTTGAATAGCACCGATATGCAAACATTGGAAAATCCATTGAACACTTACTTTACAAAGGGTGAAACACAAACTTTGCAAGATATCATCCCTCCTACCACTACAATGGAAGAACAAACATTTCATGATTTTGAAGATCCTATTGATGTGATAACACATGTACCTTATTATCAAACCAACAAAGTTGATAAAGAACTAGCTAATTTTCAAGCATTTGTTGAAAAAGAAAGGATAGTGAAAGAGATTGTACCTATGGTTCATAGTCTAAGAGAGTTATTAAAATAAGGACAAGATGGTGTTAACACACTATGTGGGATAGCCCATATAGTGGGTAACAACATTATGTTAGTGACTGACTGCAATAATACTATTAACAATGTGTCATCATCGAATCATACATAGGTATCAACACCTATATCGACTACCAGAATGTCTACTTTCACATCATCAATCCTCACTACTAATGCACAAGCTTGTAGCAATGCTACCACTAGCATGGGAGTATCTAATGGCATTAATTCACTGAATTACAAGGTTGTGGGATTCAATTATCAAAACCTAGCACCTAGGGTGTCTTCTTATACGAATAACCATTCTCAACCACCTCTCCACTCCACCTATTCTCAACCACCTTTCATTACCACTCAAAATCAATCACCTTTGAATTTCATGACTACAACTTCTAATTCTTCAAACTCACAAACCACATCACCTAATGATGCCATACTAAACCAACTCTTGCAAGGCATGACCTCTTTATAGTAGAAAGTGACAAATTTGACCAATGCTTCTTCACAACCTAATATACCAACATACCATGCTCGTAGTCCTTTATCCTTTTCAATCTTAAGATCTCAAATGCCTGATAAATTTGAGACTCCTTTCTTCAAAAAATATAGTGCTAAACGTGATCCTAATACTCATGTGGCAACATTCACCGCTATGTGTAGTGATTTCTTCTTTGAAGAGGACTTGTTAGCAAAACTCTTTCCACGATCCCTCAAAGATACCACCTTGGAATGGTTTTTCTCATTACCTTCGAATTCAAGACATTCTTTCTCATAGCTTGTTGTTCAATTCTTGCAACATTTCCAAGAAAATATTTGACCTTTAGTCTCATTGATTGATTTAGTTCATTGCAAACAAGGACAGAAAGAGAAGTTAACTGAGTTTATCAATCGATATCAAGCTCTTTTCACATAGATACAATATCTGATTATAGATGAGGATGTTCAGAAGATATTCATTATGAATTTATTGTTGCAAGGTGTGACCCTTGGTCTTCTTGTTCAGCGCTCACTGCAGTGGTTTGTGACAAGGGCTTAACCGCCTCACGTGCTTGTTAAGTCAAGTGGTTGTATTAGGCATTAACAGGTTGATCTTTTGGTGCAACAGCAAATAACAGTTGGTATCAGAGCCGAGGTCACGGGTTCAAACCCCACGCTTGCACTGGGGGGGATTGTTGCAAGGTGTGACCCTTGGTCTTCTTGTTCAGCGTTGCGCTGTGGTGGTTTGTGACAAGGGCTTAACCACCTCTCGTGCTTGTTAAGTCAAGTGGTTGTATCAGGCATTAATAGGTTGATCTTTTGGTGCAACGGCAACTAACATTTACAACATAACATCTGTGATAAAATCCTCTTGATGAAGTATAGCTCTTTTCAACATCTATGCACAACTCTTCATGATTACCATCTTTCATCTAGTCAGTATGAGAATCAAAACTCATCAACTCAAGTTGGTCATTCAACAGCTAGAACATCTCAAAACAACTTTAAGAGGAATAACAAGAGTTTCATCAAGATTAATGGACATCATTTGAATAATTTTTAATCACAAGTGTCCACTATTAAAATCCTAAATGGGCACCATTTTAATTCAGACAACAACAAAGACAATTTACTCCATTATCTAACTCTCTTCAATCAATTATGAATCAAGCAGTAAGCAACAATCTTTTGAAGCTTCCTCTTGTGAAACCATTTGATAGTAACATGATACAAGGACCATCATTTGATGCTAATGCCTTTTGTCAGTATCATCGCTCAACAAGACATGACACCAAATGATGTATGTGTTTGAAACATGAAATTCAAGACCTCATTGACTCTAATATAATACGAGTAGTTGGTGTGAACGACAATAGAAATAATTTGATTGCCCCTATGAATCAAAATTTACAGATCTTTACAAATCCTTTTCCTAAGCACAATGAAAACAATATGGTAGAGCAAAATACAATAGAGCAGGAAGATGACTACCTCGACTATGATGAAATAATTGGTAGGATAGAAGTGGATAAGGAAAAGACTGAAGACTTGCCTCATCCACATGGGAAAGGTATCTATGCTGAGGTTCCTCCATCGTTATCCCTTCAAGGATCAGGAGATCAGAATGCACTAGCTACGTCAATTGAGCAACCTTGATAGGATAACATTAAGAAAAAAAAGGTTATCATGATGGAAAGTATCCCATTTCATCATAAAAGACTCCTTCATCAAGAAAATCAAAACAAGAAAGCAAAGGATCATAAAAGAACAAGGTGACTATCATTGGTGGGAAATAGCAATGATTCCCCTCCTCATAAGCAACAAAAGATTTTAAACATATATGGACTTGAGAAACAAGCACTGCATGACCACTCCAGAAATAAGAATCAATTAGGTATGAATTACTCACTTTTTACCACACTTGATAGAGCACCTTTCTAAGATGCTCACAAGTTCAAACTCCTCTTATATATATATATATATATATATATATATATATATATATATATCGTGTTGTGTTGTGTTCCCCTGTGATGTGTTATGTGTTGTTTAGGTCTCCTAGGATGACCTTTGATACTCTTGTAAGGTCAAGGATACCGAGAGACCGCCTCTATTGTGACCATTCTTCTATCTTGCCTCCCCTCTATTTTTTTGTTGTGTTTTGTGCCTTAAGGGCATAGCATTGCGGATAATGTCTTGGGGTATCCTCCTATGTGGTGTTCCTAAGGCACTTGTCTCCTCTCTCATTTTTATTGTTTACCTTCTTCAATGATTCTACCTAGTTGGTGGATGATGAAAACAAACAAATACTAATAAGCACCATGTGTCCCTTCAGCAAGTAAGTAAAAATGGACCTAGTCCATATATGAAGATGGGGTTGATATATATATATATATATTAGATGCTTGGCTAGTAGAATCACTCCGTGTGATATATCATGTTGTCATATCTCTTCTAACAAACTTTTACAATTCACTCAATCTACTTCTACGCACTTTGGATGGTTTTGTATCTCACATTGTTTCTATACTCGGTTTCAAACCCACAAGTGTAGCCTTGGTTTTTGATGTGATCTAATACATGATTTATGCATAGATTTCATGATTTGATTTGTTTATTATCTTAGTGTAAGATGTTCTAACCTTATCTCTTGTTGATTATCTTAGCAATTCATATTGATGTGTTTGTGGGAACATTCAGTGATTGTGGCACATGTCACCTTTAGGGGCATGTGCTTTACGAGAGCTCTTATTCCCTTGCATGTTTTCACTCTACCTTAATGTGCTTGATACTAGAAAGTGGTATCAACCACCTTAAGGTGGGGGCATATATAATGGTATCTGTCTAATTATTTTGGCACTAATGAAGCATATTTGAAAGCCCTCACCATGAGGCAGGATGGTGTATCTCTTGAGCTAGTGCACATCCTTATTAAATTTCAAGAAAAAATCCCTCATCGCAAGGCAGGATTACGTATCTCTTGAGATAGTGTGTATCCTTTTATACAAATCCCTTCTGCAGAAGGTGGGATGGTGTATCTCTTGAGCTAGTGCACATCCTTTTATACAAAGTCCTCCACGGAGGCGAGGCTGGATCTTGAGTCATCCACCTTTAAGCATGTCTTTAGCGGTTGTGGTAGCATAGCTCAACCATCAGGTGTGTCTAAAATGTGTTTTAGATGGTGGGACTTAGCAATAAGCTCCTTCCATCACTCATGTTTTCTGTGTATAAGACGTATATTGTGTCTATGACATACTATGTGGCACTCATGTATTCGGTGTGTCTTCCTTGCATGTTTGTTGTGTCTTCCCCTGAATGTGGTCTAAAGGCACATAGCGATGAGCTCCCTCCACATTTGGGTAATTCTTTGGCATGATTTCCCCCTGGTGTGGTCTAAAGGTGCATAGAGATGAGCTCCCTCCATAATTTGGGTTTTGTTTTTCATATTTTTGGCTGTCTAAAGGCACGTAGCAATGAGCTCCCTCTGCCCCCTAGTTTAGGATTTATTCTTAGTTATTAAATCAATGTATACTTCGTGTATTACGTGATCTATCTCATGTCTTATTCATGTATTGCATGCTTCCACTATATTCTATGTACTTTGCATGCTTCTTATTGTCTTCATTGTGTCTTGTGTGTCTTTCATGTGTTTTCTACTACTTACCTAAGATTGGGGGCTAGAGATAGTCCTCCAACCTTTGGGTATGCCTTAGTTTTATGTGCTTGGTGTGTTTGATGTGTTTGATATGCTTCAAGCATACTTTAATGCATGTATGGAATCATAAGATCATACATACATTAAAGTGGAGGCTAAATGTTAAGGAGAAAAAAGTAACCTCATGCCTTTTTATCTCCTAGTTTAGCTCCTAGGTCCTCGTGTTTACACTTTACATGTTTAAAACACATCTCGGAGCAAATTCCCCTGAAACCCATGTCAAATGGGACTTAGGGGCCCATCTAAAATGTTAATCAAGACCTAAAGATAGCCTTGGGACTTGAGCGCTTGTACCCAAGTCTAGGCTGATCTGTCGGGACCCAAATTTAAGTTTGTCAGCATAGGACCTTTAAAAAGGTTTCCCTTTGTCGGCGTTTTCAATTTGAATTACAAATGTTAGTGGGAAAGCATATATAAGTGAGTTTATGACTTCATTTTACACGTAGATGGATAATGTGAACTTGCGATATTAAGCTAAGGGATTTCAAGGCATTCATTGTGTTGCAGAGTAGAATTGTGTTGTTATTTTGTTTGTTTGTTGCAGATTTGGCTTCATCAATCCATCTCCTCATGGTTTGAAGGATCTTCATCTCCATGAGGGATTCATCTCTAAGGTGACATCTATTTGTGTTTCAATCATTTCAATTCATCATTGCTTTGGCCTCTACCCTCCATTGGGCACACTCTATATCTAACAATGGTGTTGGAAGACTTGGATGTTGTTCTAGGGATTGACTGAGGCAAGCTCCTAAACACCACAACCCCCAAACCCCTCTCTTTGTGATTGCAGGTTATAGGTGCGGGATTTGGCAAAGTGCAGGTGCAGAGAAGTAATTTAGAGGATACAGATTTAGGATATGAGGAAATTTTGCTGTAAATCTACCCTACTAGACTAGGGCACCTGCCCCATAGTCCTCCTGAAAGGATTCATTCTGAACTCAGGAGCTAAACATCATCTGACACTGCTCACTGTTCTAAATCTATAGAAAAGTTGCCCTATTAGACTTGGGTGCCTACCCCATAGTCCGCAAAGTCCTCACCTCTAGAAATCCAACTTCTGGTGAGTTTCTAATCCTTCCTGAGTGTCTTCCTGTGTGGTGATCTATAGCAATTTATTGTTTATGCATGATTTCACTATAATTAGGGTTTGAGGCTTATTGAATCTAGGGTTTGACAAATCTTTCAATCTACTCAGTCTTTCCATATCATTCATGAGTACATCAACCTGTAGTTGAGTCCTCTCCATCTATAGTGACTTGGCTTAGTTGGATTCCTTGAGAGTTATTGTGAAAGGATGGTTTGATTTGATAGATCTTGACACTATACACCATCTTTCCCACTTTTCATATGTAACATAACTATTTTATATATTACATTATATATTCTTTTTGTATTTCATACTATTTACATTCAGTATATAGATTTCATTCTTCACACTATAGTAACATTATTACATACTATTTTAGTATCCAATGATTTCAAATCCTTGCAGCCCTGGACTCCTCCTTCGACTCCTCTGATGCTTAAATCTTTGCCCATTCTATCACTATGCCATCAACCAAGCCCACCACTAATTTTAGGAAAGCCACCCCCCATCGAGCCTTACTATGTCACTCTTCCTCTGGTTGACCAACCATTGGTATGACAAAAGGAATCCACAACCTGTTGTAGCATGGGAGCACCTCTGGCCAACAACAACCCTCTAGGCAGAAGCCAAGACTAGGAATAGAAATTTTGAACATATTCTCCATCCCCCTCCCCACCATTTTTCCCATATGAGGGCTCGACTCATCTCGTGGACCACATCTTTTAACACCCCCATGTCTAGGAGCACACCCATGAACATGCCTGCAATGTCCATGTTCACCCTATAGTTCTCATTCAAGTTCATAAACACATCCCCTAGGACCATACCCACTACATGGAAAGCAATGGCTAAGTTAAGCTTGAAGAATCCCTGAAGCTGCTTGTATATGATTAGGCCTTGAAAATCCATTTACTTGTGCTTTCCAATTAGCATTACTGTCGACTCCATGGTAGAGATAGATTCACAAAAAAACCAATGCATTGTCATTATCTCCTCCAAATAGAATTTAATACCTCCAAATTATTCTCTTGCATAGGCTATAATTAAACCTTCATTATTATTTAGAAGTCATTGTCTTATTCTCACACCTCACCATACAACTTGGTGCATCATGAATATCTCATATCTCCCTACTCTACAAACTTCATGTTAAGTTGTATGTTCATTGTCCTCCGCTTGCCATTTGGCTTAATAATCATCATTCCCTAGCCCCACCACTTTCCTTTCATCACCTTTCCTTCCTACTCTGGTCGTGGATCATATGGTAGCCCTTACCATCTTGCATGCTAGTCGGCCTTGCTTTCTTCTTGTATGAGCACACCTATATTGAGGACCAATTTGGCCCAATCATCTATCAAGTACCCAATCATCATTTCTTCTTCCAACTCGAATGCCACATTGGCCACCTTATCCACCACTTTGTTGGCCTCCCTAAAAACATGATTGACCTTGTATTCTAAGAATTTTTCCATGAATGTCAATCCTCTTTGGAGTAGATTGTTTAGCTTCCAGTTTGGTGTTTGTTGATTTTGGATGGCATTGAAAATTACTTGGGAATCTCCTTCTATATGTACCCTTATTACTCCAATCAAAAGGCATAATTGTAATCCAATGATTAGGGCTTGCATTTTTGCCTCATTATTTCATGTGATCCTAATGTGTTTCACTACTGCTCCACACAACCTACCCTCATCACTCCTCACCACTCCTCCAATTGATGCAGGCCCAGGGTTTCCCCTAGAAGCACCATCAAAATTTAGCTTGTGTCATCCATTGTCGGGGACCCTCCATCTTGCTTTTGCTCTGTCATTGCTCAGATGATCCCTTAAGCTCCCATGAATAGGGGATCAAGGTAAACATTATTAATATCATTAATTTTGTTACAATAAATTTTTCACATGGATAATTTGCCAACTAGAAGCCCTACACTATGCCACCATAAATATGTCATAATTTTCTAATAGGATAATTATAAGATGTGGGGAAATAAATTAATAATGTATAAATATTTTTTAAAAATGTAGTTTATGTGCTTTTATTGGCATCTTCCATTTAGCTTGGTTATTTATTTTTGGTGATATAGATGAGTCAGTTGATCAATCATCATGTTTCTCTCTTGCCTTGCAATTGGGAAATAGTTGATGTAACTAGATATAGGCCAAAAAAATTATAGAATGTGTTTCTAATTAACTCTCCTTTGATTGAGGATGTTGTCTACGATATTATTGGTCTTAATATTCTCTTCAAGTTTCCTCAAAAATATTTGTTTAGTGATATCATGTTTGCATTTCTATCAAATTTAATGGACTTGCTCTATGACCCAAGTTTGGTCAAGATGGTCAATATGGTTATGATTCATGAATCTTTTATCCTCGTGGATAATATTTTTCAACTTTAAACGATTACCATTGTGATGTAGGATCATGGGATAGGGCTAGGATTTTCCATTTATTTGTGTTAGAGAATTTGAAAGTTACAAATTACATTATTAAGGTGGCAAGGAGAGGACTTGCTAAAGGTTCACTTGAAATCTTTGATAGGGCCCTGATTAAACATGACAAGGATTTATGTGATTGTTTATTTGAAAGAGTTGGGTAAATATTGTTTATATTTCTTCTTTTCTTCTTCAAGTGGTGGTTGTTAGGGAATGCATTTGTGGTAGCCATTTAGCCCTTCAAGTTGTGGAACATGAGATCTTTAGTGACAATAGCTAAAGATGGTGTTTCCTAGTCCATATATCTAAGCTTGTTTTTTAATTTTTTGCATTTTTTCCTTTCTCTATTAGTTTTTTGTGTATGCCTTTGTTACAAGTTTTTTTTTCTAGTTTCTACTTTATCCAAGGTTCATGTTACTATCTATGTAATACTCTCTTTTAGTTTAATATAATATGGGCTATCTATGTAGTCCTTGTTTTTTTTAATGCTCTATATTTCTATTATAGTTTACTATTTTTTATTGGCAAATTCTAAAACTTTTATCCCAAAAAGTGTGTTAATTAGATTTCCCTCCTAGAATATAGCTTCATCTATTCATTATTGTTCATTGGATGATATAATTTTTTTTTAAAAATAAATAAAGCAAAAGCATACAAATGTTGTCCCACCACCTAATGACATCATACAATAATAATATTGACTACAAGCTACTACAACCCTTGAACTGGATAAATTGAATAGTTGACGGTTAATTCCAAGACTTATCTTCCCAAAACTACATCAGTATGATTTATCTCCCATAATGGAACAATAACCTTCTCATACATGGAAATCAAAAGAGGTA
The DNA here is from genome assembly GCA_027924645.1 of Cunninghamia lanceolata. NCBI lineage: Eukaryota > Viridiplantae > Streptophyta > Pinopsida > Cupressales > Cupressaceae > Cunninghamia > Cunninghamia lanceolata. The sequence goes on from BSBN01000609.1 coordinate 3,031,686, forward strand.
TATTTTCCAAATAAATTAATCTTTACCCCTTCACATCAGAATAATTCACCATTTATGTAACATTTTTAAATTAGTCAATAATTTTCCATTTACATATATAACATTTTTTAATTAATCACCAATTCACCCATCAAACTATTTTATTTCTTAGAATCAATTGATGATTTTCCAAATACGTTATTTTATTTATATGTATTGGTCTATAATTCACTAGTAAAAAAACATCTTTGTTGGACAAAGTGCACAAATTTGCCATGTATTTTTTTTCTTCTATAATTGGCATAGATTTCCAAAAAAACTTAATATACTAAGCCAAGTTTTGCCAGGATTTTATGTAAATATTTAGGGGGGTTTCTTAAAGTTATCACTAGCGCACACAAAATTGAAATTGTAATAAAAATAAATCTAAGCTATTGCACACTTGAAATTGAATGATATTCTATTGTTGCATTGGAAGGTTCAAATCTATTTAACTAATATCAAATAAAATCTTATTTTTACGAAAAAAAAAATGAATAATCTTTTACTCAACTAGAAGATAACATATTAAACACAATTACAAGTCACATGCTATACCATTTCAACAAAATAGAGAAATCACATAGGGGAGGGGAGACAGAATGTGCATGGGGACCCTAACGTGCGATAGGACCGGCGCATGTTGGGGCCCACACGTACGTACCAGTCCCCCGAAAGTGTCACATTTTTTTCTTTCATAAAAAAACACTTTAAGCTCAAACATAAATCAGATATGAATTGCACATTTTATAGTATAATATTGTCAACATAACATTAAAAATATAGTAGCCAAACACATAATCTTGTTTTCAACTTGTATCTGACATATCAACCTATGGTAGGAACTTTAAACTTAAACAACATTAACATAGAACTTTGCACCCTTCCCCATAAACATTATAAAGAGAATTGTCGTACCAATCCAAGCGTCACTTTTGAACTTACTCCCAACTACACAACTATAGAACAATGTCACATCAGCACAATTCAAACCCATCTGTTGCATTTTTGACTTAAGTGCTAACCCATTACAACGATTTGTCCCACCATAGCATAACCCTAACCACATGCCAATGCATCAGCTTGTCTCATCAGACATGAGACCTACAACACGTATCAGTAGGAGTTTGTCCTATCTCACCAAGTAGGGTGTGCACGTACTGGCTCCTGCCTCTAAAAACCCACTTGCATAAAAAATTTTAAGGTGTAACGCCGCCATTATTCATTAAAAAATTATGGAAACAAATGCAAACAATACACCAAACCAATCAAATCAAGAATTAATAGCCCAAATCAATCAAATCTGCAATTCATATCACCCAAAATTTAAATTTGAAACAGGACAAGGATTTAATTCGCCACACCAAACACCCATCAATAAAATTCAAAAAATTCCCAATTCAAATAGCTGTGAAATCCTTGATGTATTCACTTATTCTGCAGTGAGTGACATAAGAAATGGAGGAGTGATAAACACAGATTCTAGTTCAATAGCATCCATATTGTTCCAGGTATTTCCCTTAGTTTTTTCCATTCGTAAGCTTTATATTGTTCTTCATTACAGAAGATGAAAGTCAAGTTAGTATTTGTCTTTCCCTATGTTTTATATTGAAACACATATGTCATAGTTTAGCATTTCTATTTCCCTAGGGTTTATCTTGCAAATATTACAGTCATAGTTTAGCTTAAAGTGCTTTCCCTAGCATTTATGTTTCCCTAGGGTTTATCTGGCAAAAAATGCATTCATAGTTTAGCATTTGTCTTTCCCTATTGTTTTATATTGAAACAGAAATGCCAACCTATACACCAACTTCCATATTGCAAATATTATAGTCATAGTTTAGCATTTCTATTTCCCTAGGGTTTATTTGTTCAATATTACAATCATACTTTAGCATTTGTGTTTCCCTAGAGTTTATCTTGCAAAAATTACAGTCATAGTTTAGCATTTGTCTTGCCCTATTGTTTTATATTGAAACAAAAATGCCAACCTATACACCAGCTTCCATATTGCAAAGATTATAGTCATAGTTTAGCATCTCTGTTTCCCTAGGGTTTATCTATTCAATATTATAGTCATAGTTTAGCATTTGTGTTTCCCTAGAGTTTATCTTGCAAAAATTACAGTCGTAGTTTAGCATTTGTCTTTCCATATTGTTTTATATTGAAACATAAATGCCAACCTATACACTAGCTTCCATATTGCAAATATTATAGTCATAGTTTAGCATTTCTATTTCCCTAGGGTTTATCTTGCAAATATTATAGCCATAGTTTAGCATTTGTGTTTTCCTAGCATTTTTGTTTCTGTAGGGTTTATCTTGCAAAAATTGCAGTCATAGTTTAGAATTTGTGTTTCATAGGTTCTACATTATCATTCACTCTGCTTATCTTATTCTCATATGTTCTGCATTATCATTAGCTCTACTTATCTTATTCTCCTAGGTTCTGCATTATCATTCACTCTACTTGTCTAATTTTCATAGGTTCTGCATTTTCATTCACTCTGACTATCTTATTCTCATAGGTTATGCATTATTGCTCACTCTAGTTAACTTATTGTCATAGGTTCTGCATTGTCATTCACTCTGGTTATCTTATTCTCATAGGTTCTGCATTATCATTCAGTTAGGTTTTCTTCAATCCCAGTAATAAAAGTGGAGGTTTCTCTTTTTATTAGGTTTATGTTTCATCTTTTTCATAAGGTTATGCTTCATTAATTCAGTCATTCGAAATATTACATCATTTACACTCTTAAATACTAATAATTCTTGTGAATGAATTTATGCCTATTTTTTGATTTGGTCATGTACAAAAGATGTAAAAGTTGTTAAACTCTTACTGTTTTTCATTCATAAGCTTTATACTGTGTGACCCTACTATTTATATTGCAACCATTACAGTCATAGTTAAACAATTATGTTCCCCTATGGTTTATATTACCAGTCATAGGTTATCAGTTGTGTAATTTTGTGCTTGTCACTCCTCTTTTCCTTATGTCACTCACTACAAAATAAATGTAGGTATGTATTTAATAGTATTTCAAAATATTAAAGCAACAAACTAAAAAGAAAAAACATATACAGAAACTAATTAATCTTTTGTTCAAGCATCACTGTCTTCATACTTAAACATAACTATCATTGAATATGAAAATATTTTTGTCACAATAAGTAAATATATGTTGTTTTCCCTTCTTTGTTTTGATTGTACTTATTCTATGTAGATGACAAAAGTCAATGCAGTGGTGACCCATAGAGGAACAAAGGGAAACAAAAGAGCCACAACAAGGTTGCCCTCCCACAAACGAGGTTGTTTTTTTCCCCCAGAAGATGATCCTATTGTAGAAGTAGATGAGATTTCTACTCCTAGAGTACCACAGAATGAGGTTCCTACACCTCGAATACTGTAGAATGAGGTTCCTACACCTTGAATACTGCATAAAGAAACTATGAAACAAGGTCTATGGTCTTCAGAGGACATGAAAGGGGCACTATATGATGTGGAGGAAAATGACATGTCAATAAGGGGAGCTTCGAAGAAGTGGAAAATCCCAATAGCCACACTTTCCAAATGGCTTGGTGGTCTAACAACAATGTCCAAGAAAGGTCCACCAACAGTCCTCATTGCTGAGGAAGAACATCTGATTGTCGAATAGTGTAAGGAAATGGCTGAGGTTGTCCATGGTCTTGAGATAGTCAATCTTAAGGTAGAGGTTGCTCAAATCTGTCAAAATAGGCCAACCCCTTTCACCAATGGGTCCCTAGGGAAGTCATGGTGGATAGATTTCAAGAACAAACATCCTAAGCTTGCATTGCGGACTGTTGAAGGCCTAGACAAAGATAGGGCACTCAACCTTAGGCCTACTATTGTAGCATCTTTCTACAATACTTTGTCTACAGCATATGAAGCATTGCCATATGCTTCTCATCACATTTGGAATTGCGATGAAATTGGCATCTAGGCTGGCAGGAATGGGTTCATGAAAGTGCTGGCCAGAAAAGGTAGCAGTAATGTGTCTTACATCATTCCAAAGAGTCATGAATGGATAACCATTCTATGTTGTGTCAATGCTGCCGGGCAGAGCATTCGAGGATTTTACTTGTTTAAGGGGAAACAAAACATAGATAACTACATTGTAGACTATGAACTAGGTGCTTGCATGGCAGCCTAGCCCCATGCATGGATGACTAAAGATTTGTTCATAGATTGGTTGACCCACTTCAAGAACTCAGTTCTAGGTGGTGTGTCTCCCACTGACATGCACTTGCTCATTTTTGACAGGCATGGAAGCCATGTAGTAGTTGAAACCATCCAAGAAGCAAGAGCCTTGGGTGTAGATTTACTGACATTGCTGTCACACACATCACATAAGCTACAACCATTGGATGTGAGTGTTTTTTCATGTTTTAAAACTTACTTCAAATCAGAACATGCATCATTTATGGAAAAATTTCCCAACATTGAAGTGAGGAGGATAGAACGTGCAATGTTAGGAAGTAAAGCACTCATTAGAGCTTTGACAATTGACAATATCAAGGCGGGATTTAAAAGGACTAGGATTTGGCCACTCAATCTAGATGCACTCATGGAAGACATGCATCCCAATGACACATTTCAGGTTGACGAGGATGCTTCTACAGAGAAAAAATTCTAAGTCTTTTAGGACTTGCTGCTTCAAGAGAGGATGGTGCACAATTGTAGTCCACTCTTCCAAAAGAACAATTGCATACTGCGATAGAATCGTAGCAGTCCCTTGATAGTTGTCATGCTGATTCAGTTGAAGAAGTGATGGCAGACAGCCCCATTGACCAATTCAATGATAGCTTATCTCTTCCATCAGAATGAATTGCACCATCCTGGTTGGTGGAGGGAGCAATGAATCAAGGCATTGATTTGCATGTCCTAGAAATGCAAGGTACTTTTACTTTTCCATCACCACCACCTACAATTGAGCTATCTGAAGTTGTGTATTACTATGCTCCTTCTTGCACTTCAGATTTAGGAGGTGATCAAGATTTCACTGAGGACTCATAGATAATGGAGGAGAACATTTTGTCATAGTTGGATGAATAGAACAAACTGAAATAGTTCTGCACATTAGAAAATTCCTCAAGCTACCTGTGCACACTGTCCGTAAAAAAAATCAAAAGGTGATGCAATTCGGTTGAGTAGACAGTCTCAACTGCTGACTACAGATGACTACATGAAGTTGTTAATGGAGTAATAGCAAAGGAAGAAAGAGGTTGAGGAGTTAAAAGTCTGAAAGAAGCAGGAGAACAAGGGAAAAAAGGCAGCAAATAAAGTGGCAAAGGAGTTGAAGGAGTAGGCCAAAATAGAGAGGGATATACAATGTAAAGAAAAAGAGCAGCAGAAATTACAACAAAAGAAGGATAGAGATGCCAAAAAGGTGCTAGACATGCTTCAAAAGGAACAGGACCAAAAGGAAAAAGAGTTTGAGGACGCGCAAAGGGCTTTACAATTAGAAAGGTGGTTAAGGGCCCCTGGTAATCCCTTGTCTCAAAGTAATGGAGTATTCTATGATATTCTCAACATCAATATCCCTCAATTCTCCATGGAAATGAATTATTCAACCATCTCCCAATCTAACTTCAGGTGCACTCAATTTTCAAATTACACTGGCACTCGTGATGTATAGATGTCTACACCACCGCCCCCAACACATGTCACTTGCACCCAGTTTTCTAGTCCATCTCCTAGTCATGTAACCAACACTCCTCATTGAGTGGAAGGGGATGAGAACTTGCCCAGTGGCACCTCGAGTAGCCAGCCACCATTTCTCTATCACAGCAGTTAGATGTAGCCTTAATTGGATTTCATATGCACTTGATGTTTTCGACAGTTATTTAGTTTTCATATCTACAATTGCACCCTTCTTGTTGATAGTTTGAAATTTTTGATAACTATAGATGTAATGTTATTGTATTGATTTGCAATGTTTTCTGATCATATGCAATGTGTGTTGTATATATGCTTCTTGTTCCACCTATGTTCAATTGACAGTTTGAAATTATCATTCACTCTAGTTATCTTATTCTCATAGGTTCTGCATTATATATTAGTTAGGTTTGCATAGGTTATTTCATAGGTTATCATTGTTTATTTGTCATAAATCTATTTCATTTTTCACTTGTCAAAAATGTGTTTCCCTAGGGTTTATATTGCAAATATTACAGTCATAGGTTAGCTTTTGTGTTTCTCTACGGTTTATATTACAAATATTACAGTCACAATTTTTATTTTTTTACGTTTTGGCATGTGGGAGGATGGGATTCATCGATCTAAATAAAAAAATGCAATTTTGGTCATGTGACCGAAAAGTAGGTGGTTGAAGTGCCAGTTGGTGCATGACACGGTGTACAAAGTGGAAAGCCCTGCCACGTCGCCGCATGCCACTCTGCCACCCAAAAATTCCACTGCATCGCATTAATGTCTCGCCACCCATTCCAATTTTGTCCATCACACCTCATTTACTTCCCGTCCCCTCTTCGTTCATCCATGGCATCCTGTGTAAATTTCGATATGAAGGGAATTCAATGCTTGCAGTGCCTTGCACAACTCACCAACTTTAGAGCCTTTCAATCTACCAAGTTCCCAAATTTTCCTTACTTTTCCACCATAAGGTGCTTGGTTCAGGTCTCTGCAACTTCCATCCCACCACCACAACATGCTACACTTAGACTTTAGTGTCAATCTGAGCTTGTTTTTATTGTTACATATACATATATGTATATGTTTATGCATGTAGTATATACATATTCATATACATAGACTTATACAAATGTAAGTATATGTATATACATATACATATATATATATATGTATATACATATTCATATATATAGACTTATACATATGTAAGTATATGTATATCATAGACATACACATACACATATACATATATGTATACATAGAAATATACATATACATATATGTATATGTATACACATATAAGTATACATATACATATATGTATATATGTATACCATATAAGTATACATGTACATATATCTATTTTCTTGTTGTTCTTCAATTTAGTCCTGCAACTATTTTATCCTTTTTAGGTGTCATTGATTAATTTAGGGGTGTTCTCTTTTTCATAGGTTCTGCTTCACCAATTCAATCATGTAAATATGTATACACATACATAGATATGAATATGTATATATATGTTTACACATATTTATATTGTTGTTAATATTTATTCAGACATATAAATAATGTTTGTTTGTCTAATGCAAGCATAACAATGCAAGTAACCAATGTATGCATGCCATAGATAAATCTGGGGTTGTTTTTTATTTTCATTACAGTAACAAATAATATTGTTGGTTGTTTCAGTGCCATAGATAAATCTAGGGTTGTAACATGGATGAATGTATTTTAGTAATTATTCAATTGAGTAATTAAAGAGGTTATTCAATTAAGTAATTAAAGAGGATTGTACAAAAGAATTGGTAGGGGCGGTGAGAGATTAATGCGAGGTAGTGGAGTGAAAGGGTGGCCAACTTATACTCCATCAAAAACACTTTTAACTTCCAACCATACAAATATTAATGTCAATGTCATAAGAAGTATTATCTGTTCAGGATATACATGATGTTGATGGATCAAAACATCCATGGGTACATCACATATATCTTGAACAAATATACATCTTTCAAGGTCTATTGCTATTTGACGAACAAACAATACTTGCAGGAATGACTTGAAGAAGGCTAAGCTAAAAAAGATACAATAGTTAGAGGATTGAATTGAAGAATGGTAAGCTATGAAAAAGAGAACATCCCCGAATTAATCAATTGCACATACGAAAGCTAGAATAGTTGCATGAGTGAATTGATGTAGCAGAACCTATAAAAAAAGATAAGACCCCCAAATCAATGCAATGGCACCTACAAAGCATACACTAGTTGCAGGACTTGATTGATGGTAATGAAACTATGCAAAAGACAACACCCCCAAATTAATCAATGGCATGACTGAAAGATAGAATAGTTGCATAAGTTAATTGATGTAGCAGAACTTATAAAAAAGATAACACCCCCAAATCAATCAATGGCACCTAAGAAGAATACAATAGTTGCAGGACTAGATTGATGATATTGAACCTATGCAAAAGACAACACCCCCAAATTAATCAATGGGACCTAAGAAAGGTAGAATAGCTGCATGATTGAATTGATGTAGCAGAACCTATAAAAAAAGATAAGACCCCCAAATCAATGCAATGGCACCTACAAAGCATACAATAGTTAGAGGACTTGATTGATGATAATGGAACTATGCAAAAGACAACACCCCCAAATTAATCAATGGCATGACTGAATTGATGTAGCAGAACCTATATAAAAAAGCTAACATCCCCAATTCAATCAATGGCACCTAAAAACAATAAAATAGTTAAAGATTGAATTGATGAAGTAGAACCTAAGCATAAGAGAACATCCCCAAACACATTCTAGCATCAATGTGAATAATATTCGAGAACATGGTAGATTGAAAGGCTCTAAAGTTGACATGAATGAATTGATGTAAATTGAAAGGCTCTAAAGTTGGCAAGATGTGCGAGGCACTGGGATCATAGAATGCAGGTTGGCTCGAAGTTTATGCAGGATGTCGTGGAAGTAGTATATGTATATGTATATTGAAATGTATATGTATATGTATATGTATATGTATTTCTCTATGTATGTGTTTATACATATGCATATACATATGTATTTGTCTATGTATGTCTTTATACATTGCATATACATATATATAAAGAAGCTAGAAGGGACACTGGAGTCCGAGTGTAACATGTAGTGGTGGTGGGATTGAAGTTGCAGAGAACTTAAGCCAACACATTCTGGCATCAATGTGAAGAACACACATCAAGGTCTATTTGAATTGGGAATTAGTTCAATCTGATTGATGCTTCTTTGGTGTGGCAAATTAAATCCCTGTCCTGTTTCAAATTTGAATTTTGGGTGATATGAATTACAGATTTGATTGATTTGGGCCATTAATTCTTCAGTTGATTGGTTTAGTGCATCGTTTGCATTTGTTTTTATAATTTTTTATATGAATAATGGCAGCCTTGTAGCTTGTATTTTAAGATGCAGGTAGGTTTTTAGAGGAAGGAGCCAGTACATGCGCACCCTACTTGGCAAGATGGGAGAGACTCTTGTTGATACATGTTGCATGTCTCATGTTTGATGAGACAAGTTGATGCATTGCCTTGTTGTTTGGGTTATGCTACGGTGGGAAAAATCGTTGTAATGGGTTAGCACTTGAGTAAAAAATGGGACATATGGGTTTGAATTGTGCTGAGGTGACATTGTTCTATAGTTGTGTAGTTGGGAGTAAGTTCAAAAGTGACACCTAGATTGGTGCGACAATTCTATTTATAATGTTAATGGCGAAGGGTTCAAAGTTCTATGTTAATGTTGTTTTAAGTTTAAATTTCCTACCATAGGCCGATATGATAGATACAAGTTGAAAACAAGATAACTTTTTTGGCTGCTATAGTTGTAATGTTATGTTGACAATATTATACTATAAAATGTGCATTTGATATATGATTTATGTTTGTGCTTAAAGTGCTTTTTTATGAAAGAAAAAATGTGTAACTTATTAATAAGTTGCAATTTTTTTTACTGGTCCACATGGCATTGAACGTGGACCTTCAAATATTGGGTGCACATGTTCGGGCTTCTCTCCCCTATGTCAGATACAATTTGAAAACACTTACAGTTGTTTGGCTGGCTAAGAAAGGTAGATTAGTTTGAGGACTGAATTGATGAACCACAAGCTATGAAAAGGAGAACACCCCCAAATTAATCTATGGCACTAATGGAAAATGTAAGACACCAAAAAAAGATACAATAGTTACATGACTGTATTGGTGAAGCCAAACCTATGAAAAAGAAGACACCCCTAATTTATCTAAGGCACCACAAAAAACTATCTTGAGTTACTGAATTAATGCAATTATTGCACCAAAGAAACCAATATAAACCATTAAACTATGGCTAGTGATTGCAATATAAACTGTAGGGAAACACAACTGCTAACCTATGAGTATAATGGCTTAATGAAGAACATTATAAAGCTTACAAATGGAAAATAGTAAGAGTTTTAACAAATCTCACATAGAAAACCTAACTGTTTGATAATGCAGAACCTATGAGAATAGGATAACCAAAGTGAATGATAGCAAATTCAATAAAAAATAATAACTCAAAATGAGAAATGAGAAATTGAACATAGGTGGAAACAATAAGCATAAATACAACACAAAATGCAATCTGATTAGAAAACATTACAAATCAAAACAATAACGTTGCATCTGTAGTTATGATAAAGTTAAAGCTGACAACAAATAAAAACCCTAGGGAAACAGGAATGTTAATCAATGACTGTAATATCTGTAATTTAAAGCCAAGGAAAATAGAAATGGTAAACTATGACTATAATATTTGCAATATAAACCATAGGGAACCACATAGATTCCTAATTAACAGTGATAACGTATGCAATAACTTGTTAAAAAGATGAAACAAAAACCTAATAAAAACTTAATAAGAGACACACCCAAATCTATTACTAGAATTGAAGAAAACCTAACTGAATAATAATGCAAAACCTATGAGAATAAGATAACCAGCATGAATGATATGTAGAACCTTTGAAACACAAATGCTAAAATATGCCTGTTCAAATTGCAATAAAAACCCTAGGGAAACACAAATGGTAACCTATGACTGCAATATTTGTAATATATTGATTATGAGATATAGACATGAAATAGATTTATGACAATTAAACAGTGATAACCAATGAAATAACCTTTGAAAAAGATGAAAGAAAAACCTAATTAAAAAGAGATAATCTAACTGAAAAACAAACAACCCAAGATTAATATATGGCACCGAAACAAGCAACAATATTATTTGTTACTATTATGAAAATTAAAACAACCGTAGATTTATATATGTTTGAATGGTAATGCAGAACCTATGAAACACAAATGCTAAAATATGAATGTAATATTTGCAATATAAATCCTAGGGAAACACAACTACTAAACTATGACTAATATTTGGAATTTAAACTCTAAGGAAACACAAATGCTAAACTATGAGGGTAATATTTGCAATATAAACCCTGAGAAAACAAAAATGCTAAACTATGATTGTAATATTTGCAATATAAATCATAGGGAAACACAAATACAAACCTATGGCTATAATATTTGCAATATATTGTTTATAAGATACAGAGAAAGAAAAAGATTTATGACAAATAAATAGTGATAACCCATGAAATAACCTTTGACAAAGATGGAATAAACCTAACTAAAAGAGAAAACCTAACTAAAAAAGAAACAACCAAAGATTTATCAATGGAACTGAAACAAGCAGGAATAGTGTTTATTACTGTAATGAAAAATAAACAACCATAGATTTATCTATGACACCAAAACAACCAAAAATATTGTTTGTTGCTATAATGAAAATAAAAACAACCCCAGATTTATCTATGGCACCGAAACAAGCAACAATATTATTTGTTACTATTATGAAAATAAAAACAACCCTAGATTTTTCTATGACACGGAAACAACAAACAATATTAGTTGTTATTGTAATGTAAATAAAAACAACCTAGATTTTTGTAGGACGCAGAAACAACAAACAATATTATTTGTTATTGTAATGAAAATAAAAACAAACCCAGATTTTTGTATGATGCCAAACGACAACAAACAAAAATATTTGTTACTATAATGAAAATAAAAACAACCCCACAATTTTTTCTACAATAAAATTAAAAAAACAACAATTTTAAAGACACTAATGCTTGAACAAAAGAATAATTTCCATATAATTAGTGTGTTGATGAACACAGATTGCATAGTGTTCAAAAACATGAAACCTTGATATGACGAAGGAAATCTACAACGAGCAAAGTTAAAAAAAAAACGCAAAGATAGAAAGAGGAAACAAAACTAAATAATGGCAACCTTAGTGAGCATGCTCACCTGGGTCGAATGAATAGCCCTTGTGAACATTGCCAAGCATGCCGTTATGAAGCTTCCTCACCTACATTTAAACTAGGTTAAACGCTTTATCTTCTTTCATAAATGGGCAAGCAATGAAAAGAATGCATACAGTTAAACATTTTTTTCACCTCCATGGCACTGTCAAACTCAGAAGGAGGTATGGCGGAGTTCCTGCTGCATTTCCCATTTGATAACCAGTGCCAAGAATCACATTCAATGGAGTCGAACCGTAGCATGTTGTGGTGGCAGGATGAAAGTTGCAGAGAGCTGAACTGAGCACCTTCTAGCAGAAAAGCAAGGAAAACTTGAGAACTTGGTAGATTGGAAGGCTCTAAAGTTGGCAAGTTGTGTGAGGCACTACAAGCATTGAATTCCTGTCCTATCAAAATTTACGCGAGATGGCGTGGATGAAGGAAGATGGGACGAGAAGTAAATGAGGTGTAACATACAGTATTGGAATGGGCAATGATACATTAATGAGATGCAGTGGAGTTTTTGGGTGGCGGAGTGGCATGCGACAACGTGGCAGGGATTTCTACTTTGGATGTCATGCCACGCACCAACTGGCACTCCAACCACCTACATTTTGGTCGCATGACCAAAATTACATTTTTTTATTCAGACCGATGAATCACATCCTCCCACATGTCAAAACATAACAAAATTTTTAAAAAATAGTTTTTTATGGTTTATTATTAAATAAATTATGTAAATAAGTTGCAAATTTTTTTTACAGGTCCACGTGGACCGTTGAATTTTGGGTGTGCACGTTCTGGCTCCTCTCCCCTAATAGAACAAGCTACGGACTATAAACATCATATAATAGGTTAAGCCATGTAATAGAAACATTACACAATACATCAAGCTATGAAATAGAAACATTACATAACATATTAAGATATGGAGTAGAAATAAACTACATAACAAACTAAGCTACGGAATACCAAATTACACCCTTTTTCCCCTAGGTGGGTGGGCTCTTGCTCCTTGTGAAAAATAAGACTAGTACATTCAAATGCTTAAAACTTGTATCTTTTTCATTAATAATAACATGATAACATAAATGGGGCGGGGCCCTGGCTCGATTGGCTAAGTAATTCCGTTGCAGTAAAGATGGTCACGAGGTCCAGTCTCCCCCCATCCCCATGGTACCGAAGGGCGTGTTGTGCCAATATCACCGGTCACGTGAAAAAAGTTTACCAAGCACAAAATAAATAAATAAATAAATAACATTATAACATAACGATAACAAGAAAAATATCTTCTATTATTTAGAAAAGATTAACTAACAGGCTATACTTCCAATTAATTATCTTCTAGTTCTTCACTTCACTAACTAATTGATGTAGGAGCAGTTGGGCGGACTGCGAGCAACATCAACCAAAAACATTTTCATGTTTAGTTTTCAGTTTTGGGTTTGTTTTTGGTCATGTTTGGCATCTCTCAGCTTTGGGAACACTTCATACTTTCAAATTAGCAAGAATTGAGTTTTCGTCAAGTGGCAGTTTCGGCACACATGTTGATTTCACAAAAACAATTGTTTTGGGAGATTCTGGAGGTTTGGTGACAAATCTTCTGACAAGAGTGTTCTTGAAGGTATTTCCCCAAATGTACAAAAAGAATCGAGGTCATATCTTTCACTGTTTGGGAGATTTTAATGCCAAAAGTTTATGTTGACAATATATGGAAAGTTTAAAATTTTGAAATCCTTGAAGGCTGGAGAGAAATCCTTCTACAGGGGACATTGGGATGTCATTTTTCAGCATACTCGCCCATTTTCAGGTGAAACGGGGAACTTTGAGCTTTTCACCTGCCAGCACCCGATCACACACCTTGTCGTAGTCACATCAATTGATTTTTCTCCTAAGTTTCTATTAAAGATTTGAGAGGTATAATTCATAGTGTTTTAATCATTTTATATTGGCCATTTGAATGTCAATTCTAGCAAGTGAGATGCCTATCTTTGGAGGCAAACTTTAAATATATAAAATTACAAAGTCTAAAGGAAGGGAAGGCAGATTTTAATATATTAAATGAACAGAAATAAAATATGAATTTAATGGAGGCACAAATTAGTGCCAAAGAGAAGGTGAAAGGCATCTTTTGACGCTTTAACAAAAGTGTAGATTGGAAGGAGGAAGGTAGATTTATAAGTAGAGGAAAAGGGAAGAGAGGAGGGCATGAGAAATGGAGGAGATGTCTATTTGAAGGCATAAAAAATCAGAGGGAAATCAACACCACTTTGACACTCATTTGTTTTGATATATATTTTCTCTCTGAAGTGTACAGAGGTGATGGTTGAGCGCACAATAAGAGTGGGGTGGCATGGGTAGGAAGGAGAGGAGCTACCCAAGAATAGAGAGGTTGATGTCAAGTGTTTGACAGAATTGAAGAAAGGACAGAGGTGGGAAAGCACTAGGAAAAGAGAGAAATCTTGTGGCAGATTGGAAGTTAGAGAGAAATTCAACGCCTTAATGAGGCATACCTTCATTGTTTTAAATTAACATTGAATAGAGGTAGAAAATAGAGTGAGGATCACACAATAGAGGGAAATTGGATTTCAGATATGCATACAAAAAGAAAGATTACATGAGACAAGAGAAGGAATGATGCAGAGAAGAGTTTGTGAAGTGTAAGAGATTGGGAGATCTTAGCCCATGAGAGGGGCTTGTGAAGGAAATTCAATGTGAGAGTGTGAGAGAGTAGAGGGAAGTTTCTTTGTAGATTTGAGAGGCCACTGAAGGCCATAAATGTAAATTTGTTGCATAATTTGATGTCCTTGTTGAGTTGAAATAAAATAAAATAATTTTTGTCGTAGTTAATTGTCTATTGCATTGTGTAAAGAATGGTTTTTCTAGAAATTTTGGGATTAAAATAAAGCATGTTGTTGTAGGAAAAAATTTATGGTTATGCATTCCTATAGATGAATATTGGAACTTTTGTCTGTACAAATTTTTAGAGGAAAAGAACATGTTCTTCTTGTTCAAATTTTTACTGAAAAGGTGGTCTGTGAACAAGTTTTAGTATTTGTGTGGAATGAAATTGAGTTGGCTACAAGATTGGGCTGCCTGGTAAGGTACCCTAATCTTGTCTGCACCAAGTGGTATCACAGCCACAAGATCTTGAGAGTGCAGAGTATGTACTAGGACCTACAGGTGAAGAGAGGTGAAAAGTGAAGTAGTGAAGCCATTAGAGAGAGTTGATTCTATGAGAATCATGTTGGTTGTCCTCCAGAAGAGATGAAGCTAGGTAGAAGGTGTGCAGACTTCTTCCACTGAGAGGAAGTGGGTAGAAGAGGTCTTGAAGAGGTGCATCTTCTAGAATCTCATTGGGTAGAGAATAGTTGTGAGAGTTTTGTTACAGGGAGAACCTGTGATTGCCAAGAGTGTTGGCTCTAAATGTTTGTGTGTGCAGATTGAGAGTGTGCCACAATTGTTTGACAAAATGTCTTGGAGACATGGAGAGTGTTTGATGATGAAAAAGGAATATTTGAAGCCATGAAAAGAGAAACAAGAGCCCATCCAAAGGAGTGATTTGTTCCTAACTATTTGCAAGTCTAGTGGAAAATGTTGACGGTGGACAACGGTAGTAGAGATAATTTGGTTGCATTGAAAATAGTTGAGAAGCTGAACTTGAAGAGGATGAAGCACCCTAGGCCATACTACATTTCTTAGTTGCAAGGAGGTCATCAAATTTAGGTAAGTGAACAAAGCATTGTAAATTTTCACATTGGAAGATACAAGGATGAATTCTTATGTGATATAGTACCCATGGATGTTTGTCATATTTTATTGGGTCAACCTTGGATTTGGGATAGGGAAGTTGTATATAATGGCAGTGATAACACATATAGAATAATCAAGGATGGGAAGGAATATGTTTTGAATCCATTACGGGATAAACAAGAGGAAGTGGCAAAAGAAACTGCAGCAGTATGCCCTAATGAGTGTATGAAAGAAGAGAGCAATATCAAAGTTGCAATGGGTGAGAAAGAGAAAGAGAAAAATGAAGAAGTGGTTGAGAATCCTTTGACTGATGAAGAGAAGAAAAAAAATATGGCAGCAGATAAAAAGAATGCACAAGAAGAAGAGGAGATCCTTGTGCAAAAGGATCAAGAGGAAAGAGAAGAGATTGTAACCAAGGTTGCAAATGACGAGAAGAAGTGTTTTAGCACTTTGATAGAAGGGGCATGGAAGGAGAAGCATGTGGAAATGGCCCATACCAATCCAAAAGAAAGCAAATCAGAAAAGAAAAGAAAAGAAGCAAGGAGAGAAAATAATGGAAGAAGAAAGAGTATTCAGCTGTGCCATGTCTTTTTGAAGAGGCAAACCATGAATTTGTAGTAGAAAATGATCCATGGAAAGACATGGAATGGTTGGGACAGCAATGTGAAGAAGAGGCAATTCGCGAAGAATTAAGAACAGTGGAGGCATTAGAGATTACAGAAGCATGCCATGAGGAAGGCATGGAGAAAGAGAGTGAAAAGGAAGAGGAAATTGCAGCAGAGGCATGTCTTTTGGAGGACATGAATGAAGAGATTGAAACAGATTTAGCATCCTTTGGAGTATGATAATATAGAAGAAGGTGATGAGATTGTAGCTAAGTGTGAAGAGTAAAAAGTTGTAGTAGATGATGTGATGGAAAAAGAAGGAAAAGAAGTTGGAGCAGCAAAAGAAAATGAGGTAAAACTTGAGCATTTTGAGTCTAATTTATTTGAGATGATGAATGCAATAGAGGATATAGAGCAAGAAGAAAGTAGATACATGGAAGGCTTCAATTTCCATGCAGATTTGTTTGAGGATGCTACAGATTTAGTTGATGTTGAGGAGCATGAATTGGTTGAGGAAGAAATTGAGAAGATGGAGAAGTTGTTCAGGTTGAGTGAACATTTAAAGGAGGATGAAGGTGCAACAACATACATGGTGAAAGAGGTTGTAACAACAGAGTCTATGGAGGTAAGTCTTAATTTTTTTGAGTTATGTGATGAGGGAGTTGATGTGAATCTTCATGCTGTTGAAATGAATAAGAAGGTGCAAGTAGATAAAAAGAAGAGTATAGTAATAGGTTGCTATGCAGATGTGTATTTACATATAAAAGTTGTAGAGGATGCTATAGGTGAGACTTGGTGGAGGTGGTTGGTTTGTGATGAGTCAAATCCCATGAAAGATTGGAAAAGAAAAGGATGTATTTAGTGGAGGTGGGTGGATAATGGTGGGTCAAATCCCATGAAGGAGGAGAGAAAAAGAGAAATTCTTTGGAGGAGGATGGTTCATGGTGGACATGAGTCCACAAGAGGAAGAAGGAAGAGAGTGTAGAATTGTTGGAGGAGGATGACACTTGTTTTGGCAAGATCTTGGAAAACGAGGGAAAAAAATGTGCACATGTTTCAGGGATGGAGTTCGTTGTAGATTGCTTGCAATATGAAAGAATAGTTCTACCATTCAACTCCACCTTTGTGAGCCTATGCTCACAAACTTCCTACCTGACATATTTGATGCAAGAGCATCTGGGCGGACTGGTGATCAACATCAACCAAAAATATTTTTAGGTTTAGTTTTTAGTTTTGGGTTTGCTTTTGGTCATATTTGGCATCTCTTAGCTTTGGGAACACTTCATGCTTTTAGATTAGCAAGAATTGAGTTTCCGTCAGGTGGTAGCTTCGACACACAACATGTTGATTTCATGAAAACAATCATTCTAGGAGATCTTGGACGTTTGCCGACAAATACTCTGGCAAGCGTGTTCTTAAATGTATTTCACCAAATGTGAAAAAAGAATTGAGGTCATATCTTTCATTGTTTGGGAGATTTTAATGCCAGAAGTTTGTGTTGACAATTTATGGAAAGTTTAAAATTTTGAAATCCTTGAAGGCTGGAGAGAAATCCTTCTGTAGGGGACCTTGGCATGTCATTCCAAGCATACTCACCAATTTTTGAGTGAAATGGGGAACTTTGAGTTTTTCGCTTACCGGCACCCAATCACGCACCTTGTCGCAGTCACATCAATTGATTTTTCTCCTAAGTTGTTATTGCAAATATGAGAGGTATCATTCATGGTGTTTTAATCATTTTATATTGGCTATTTGAATGTCAATTCTAGAAAGGAAGGGAAGGTAGATTTTAATATATTAAATGAACAAAAATAAAATATGAATTTAATGGAGGCACAAATTAGCGCCAAAGGGAAGGTGACAAGCCCATTTTGAGGCTTTAACAAAAGTGTCAATTGGAAGGAAGAAGGCATCGCCATAAGTAGAGGAAAAAGGCAGAGAGGAGGGTGTGAGAAATGGAGGAGATGCATGTTTGAAGGCATAACAAATCAAAGGGAAATCAACACATCTGTGAGGCTCATTTGTTTTGATATATATTTTCTCTCTAAAGTGTATAGAGGCGAGGGTTGAGTGCACAGCAAGGAAGAGTGGGGTGGCATTGGCAGGAAGGAGAGGAGCTACCCAAGAAGAAAGAGGTTGTTGTCAAGTGTTTGACAAAATTGAAGAAAGGAGAGAGAGGTGGAAAAGCACCAAGAAAAGAGAGAAGTCTTGTTGTAGATTGGAAGTTAGAGAGAAATTCAACGCCTTAATGATGCATGCCTTCATTATTTTAAATTAACATTGAATAGAGGTAGAAAATAGAGTGAGGAGCAAACAGCAAAGGGAAATTGGATTTCAAATATGCATACAGGAAGAAATATTGCATGAGATAAGAGGATGTAGAGAAGAGTTTGTGAAGTGTAAGAGATTGGGAGATCTCAGCACATGAGAGGGGCTTGTGAAGGAAAGTCATTGTGAGAGTGTGAGAGAGTAGAGGGAAGTTTCTATGTAGATTTGAGAGGCTACTATAGGCCATAAATGTAAATTTGTTGCAGAATTTGATGTCCTTGTTGAGTTGAAATAAAATAAAATAAGTTTTATTGCAGTTAATTGTCTTTTGCATTGTATAGTTCATTTGGAACATAATAAAATAGAGCTAGGGATGCAAATGACATCATTGTTGTTCTGTCTCGTGGTCTAGGGGAAACCCTAGCCGCGGCTCAATTCTACCTGTTGCGCTTGATTTTGGGGTGCCATTAGGGGGTGTTTGTGGTGGTGTTGGCTTGGGGGGAAGGACATTCTACTATGTGCATGTGGGGTTTTTTTTATTGCAACTTTCTTTTGTGAGTGGTTTCTCTTTTTTTTCTATTGTCTCTTCCTTGCTATGGGAGGTGGCTTTTCCACTCTCTCTTTTTCTATGGGGGTTTCTCCTTGTGGGTGTGTTTTCTTGGCAGTATGGATCAAGCGGGTCCATCTCTTTCATTAAATGCAATGTCTGTGGATCATCCAAATAAGGGTCTGCCTAGTGAGGGATCGTCTTTGGAGAAAAGTACACCTAGAATTAAGAAGGTGAATGGATGTTTGGAGATGTACCATGAGCATCCCATTTTGGTGACTCAACCGGAGTCTATTGCGGAAGATGTTACCTATTTGTGCAATCATGCGCTGATCTGTAAATTCATGGGGATCTGCCTCTCATTGTCTGTTCTAGAATCTTGGGCCCGGAAGGTTTGGAATCCTGAGGGAGATATGGAGATTAAACTAGATGCAAACAATTATTTCATTGTTGTGTTTACATGCATGGTAGACCAAAATAGGGCTTTTGAAGGTGGACCTTATTTTTTCCATCAGGTTGGACTTTTCATGAAACCCTAGCATGTGGGTTTCAACTCGACGGAGGAGATTCCCACAAAAGTTCCTATTTGGGTTTGTCTTCCACGACTCCCTCTAAAGTTTTCCTGAAGTGACATCCTGCATATGATTGTTTTGCTTCTTGGCAAGTTGGTTGGATTAGCTCAACAAACTTTGGATCAAAAGGTAATTACTTATGCATGTGTTTGTGTTGAAATAGATTTAAATAACCCCTTGCCAGACTCTCTGAATTATGCCTTGGATCAGATTCCTGGATTCAATAGCTAGATTATGAAACTCTTCCATTTAGATGCCAGTTTTGTCATGAGTATGGACACCTACAAAGGAATTGCTCTCGGTTCAATCGTATGGTTGGGGTGACTGGCTCAAATCCCATCTCAAAATCTAAGAAAGATAAAGGGAAGGCTCCTATGGCTATTGATGTGGCAGACAAGGAGGGTTTTATTTTCATCAAGCCTAGAAATAAGGGGAGAGGTCTGAAGAGAACTCTAAAGGATAGGCAAAATGATGTGGCTTTTAATCGGTTTGATGCTTTGGAGGACATTGCTCAAGAGGAGGGAATTTTAGTTGTGCTATCAACTAGTGTTGGGCCTTTGGGAGTGGATCTGTCAGGGGATAAAGAGAATGCCCTTTTGAACTTGCCTTTGAAGGTAGCACAGGTGGAGCATATGGTTACGGATGTGCCATCTTAGATGTCAGTTAATCCTGAAACAAGTGGGTCGGTAATCTTGCAGGGGGTAACTTCATTGGAGGACTCGACTACTCCTCAAGCTAGGGAGGCTCTGGGTGTTGGGAAGAACAACAGGGAGGCATAGGTTTTGGGTTTACAGTTGAAGTCTCTTAAAAAGGGGCCTCTAGAGAAGGCTTCCAAGGTGGGTCGCAAGAATGACCTAGACAAGGTGAAAATAACTAGTGAGAATCTGGTGGAATCGGGGTTAGTGAAAACCATTGATTCCCACTTCTCCTAGTCTCAGAAATGATTGTTCTATCATGGAATGTGAGGGGTATAAATAACATCCCTCGACAAAAAGCTATTTGTGAGATGATTAGTGTTTATTGTCCTGACATTGTCTTTCTTCAGGAAACTAAGTTATTTGTGGATTGCATGTTGAATAGAGCCAATTTCGTTTGGTCTCATGGTTCATGTCAATGTATTACGGCTAATAGAAATTCTGGTGGAGTGGCTTGCTTTTGGGATACAAGGAAGGTTGTTCCACTCTGGTGGATTTCAAGTAGCTCTTCTATTTATGTGATTGCATCTAATCTGGATTCGGGTGAAACCTGCCTCTTTTCTAATGTATATGCTCCTTCTGATCTTATTGGTAAAGCCCATTTGTGGTCTCATGTCAGATATATTTGGTCTTTAGCTCCCTTGCTCCCATTGATTGTTACTAGGGACTTTAATGTAGTTGTTTGTCTTGAGGAGAAACTTGGTAGGAATGTCAAGGTGGATTCGTCTGCTAGCCTATTGAAGGATAATATAGAACTCTTAAATTTGATTGATGTGAAGTTGAGAAACATGATTTTTACTTGGAATAATAGGAGGTGTGGAGATAGTGTAATATCTGAGAGGCTTGACAGATTTCTTGTCTCTTGCTTTTGGGTTGAAGATAGGTGGAATACCAGCTCTGAAATTTTGGATTGGAAAGGGTCTGATCACTGGCCGATTAAGCTTTTTGTTGTCTTTTAGGGCCCCTAGGAACCCATCCTTTAAATTCCAGTTAATGTGGTTGAGGGACCCCTCTCTTCATGATCTTATGATTGGTTGGTGGCTCCAAGGGAAGCTTAATCATGGAAGGGCAATGTATTCTTTTGGTAAGAGACTTCAGTATGTGAAGTATAGGCTCAAAAAGTGGAACAGACAATGTTTTGGCAATCTCCACTACAACAAAATATTGGCTCAAGCTAGTTTAGACAGTATCACTTGCTAGATCTAGGATCATGCTCTTACTATTGATTTCCTTAATAAGGAGGCTGAAGTTGTTAAGGTACTCAAGGAATGGGAGCTGCATGAGGAAATCATCTGGAAGCAAAAGTCTTGGGTTGATTGGCTTTAGGAAGGGGATCGTAATACTGCCTTTTTTCATAACTCTATTAAAGGTAGAAGGATTGGGAATATTATTCCCTCTCTGGTTTCACCAAAGGGGATGCGGTTGGCTTCTAGGGGTGAGAATTCTAGGGAGGCTTCTCATTTCTTCTCTGATTTGTTTACCAAAGACACTCTCTCTACTTGTGGTGAGGAAAATCTTATTTTGGATTGCATCCCTCCCTTGGTTTCTAATGAGATGAATGTGGATCTCATGTGCCCTATATTATTGTTTGAATTGGAAGTGGTTGTGTTCCAAATGAAAAAGGGTAAAGCCCTAGGTCCGAATGGCTTTCCTATTGAATTCTTCAAAGAGTTTTGGGGAATTATCAATTTGGATCTTCTCGAGGTGGTTCAAGAATCATACAATAATAAGCAAATATTGTGTGCTTTGAATTCTACTTTTTTGGCCCTTATTCCCAAAAAGGAAGATGCCCACTATTTAGATCAATTTAGACCTATTTCTCTCAGTAATGTTTTTCACAAAATTATTACAAAATTGATTGTTAAGAGGCTAAAACCATGGCTCCACACTTTGATTTATGAAGAACAAGATGGTTTTGTTGTTGGGAGGCAAATTCTAGATGGGGTTGTGATTGCTATTGAGGCTATCCACTCTATGGTGAGCTCTAAGGAGAAAGCCATGTTCATCAAACTTTATATGGCTAAGGCTTATGATAGGGTCAGATGGGCTTTCTTGCAAAAAATTCTCCAAGCCTTTGGTTTTGGTAGAGCATGGATTGATTGGGTCATGAGCTATGTTACTTCTACTTCCTTCTCAGTTCTTATTAATGGTGAGCCTTCAGAGTTGTTCAGAGCTTCTAGCCGGGGTCTATGCCAATGTGATCCACTTTCTCCTTACTTGTTCATTATCATGGCTGAAGGCCTGGGAAGATTTATTAAGTATCAGGTTAATCAAGGGATGATTCAGGGTTGGAACTGGGGTGGTAGGGCACCTCCTCACTCTCACTTACAGTTTGTGGATGACACAACTTTGATGGGTATGGCCAAGATTTAGGAAACTATTAATTTAAGGAAGGCTTTGGATATTTACTTGATGGCTTCTGGTCAAAAGATTAATGAGGGTAAATCTTCAATCTTCTTCTTTAATACTCCTCGTCTTGTTCAAAATAGGATTGCTCAGATCCTCCATTTTTAGATTGGCTCTCTCCCTTTGTCCTATCTTGGGGTTCCCATCTTGGTGGGGTCTCCTCGGCATGATCTTTGGCAGGATGTTTTGGATAAGTTTCGCGAGAAGGTTAGTCATTGGACTTGTTGGTGGCTTTTCTCAGCTGGTCAAGTGATTCTTTTGAAGTCTATTATTCAGGCTCTTCCCATTTATAGATGCCTTGTGCAGGTGGCTCCCTCAAGCTTTGTCAATGAATTTGATGCTCTCACTCACCAATTTCTTTGGACTGGTAATTTGTCTTCTTCGAAATGGAGCCTTGTAAAGTGGGATTCTATGTGCAGGCTAAAACAGGAGGGGGGTCTTGTGCTCAAGCCTGCGGGTTTGAGTAGCCAAGCCTTAGCAGCTAAGTTATACTGGCGTTGGTGCACTTGCCAATATCAGGATTGGGCTAAAATTCCCACTCTTAAGTATCTTCTAGGAGTGAATGTGATTGATGTTCCTTAATACAGCCTTTCAGGGAAGGGGTCCATGATTTGGGATACTCTAAAAAGAGGGGCAAAGCTCATCCAGAATGGTCTCTTTTGGATTTGCAACAAAGGATCTGATGCCCTCTTCTGGCATGATTCGTGGGATGGGCATCCCCCCCTTCTGAATATGTTTCCTCATCTATAGCCTCTTTGTGACAGTTTGCTTGCAGTTGGGTGGAGTAAGGTGGAGAATTTTAAAACTGGTCAAGTTTTAGGTTAGTCAGTGGTGATGTGCTAGAAGGCTTCGTAGGAATGGCCGCCGGGTGGTACTGAGGAGGCTCGTCAAGACCTTGATAGGATTTTGGATAACAAGTTATGTAATTCCCTTCTTGCGAGGGATATTCTTGCTCGGGGACCAGATCCAAAAAGAATTTTTTTTGTTGCCTCAGGTTTTTTGGAGTTGGATAGACAAGTTTATGGGAGGATTGGTGTTCCTTGGTGGAAGCAGGTTTGGAACAATTATTACTGGCCTAAATGTAATTTATTCTTATGGTTGGTGGTCCAAAACATATGCCTTACCTGGGACAACTTGCAGAAGCAAGGTTTTCAAGGCCCTTCTATCTGTGTTCTCTATAAGTGCAGTGATGAAGATTCCTCTCATTTATTTTTTTAGTGCCCCTTTGCTAAGGAGATTTGGCATTTTTGGTGGGCAATTTGGAATCATACATGTGTTCATGCCTCTTCTTTGGTTGAGTTATGGGAAAGTATGGGTAGACCTCCTACTTAGACCTCTTTTCTTAAGTTTGCTTGGATTATTGGCCCCACTTTTATTATCTGGAATCTGTGGTTGGAAAGGAATAGAAGGATTTTCCAGGGTGTGCATATGGTGGCTGCCTAATTATGGAAAAAGATCCTTGGTAGGGTCTAGGAGAGCATCATGGTGAAATGTGATCTTGTTGAGATGGTGCATACTAATGTTGTGGGTATCATAGGGACCTTGAAGCTGGAGGTTGGTAGGGTGGATTTCCCTTTTGGTAGAAGGCCTCGTCATACCAAGAAAAACATTCAGAGTGAGGGAAAGTGGACTCCCCCTCCTTATGGCTTCCTGAAGGTGAATACTGATGGTTCCTCTAGGGGGAACCCTAGGCATGCGAGGATTGGAGGCATTGGTAGAGACAGTGGAGGAGATACGGTGTTTTTCTTTTCAGTTTATAAAGGCTGGAAGACTAATAATCTTATGGAGGCTCTAGCTGTTCTCCAGGTAGTGGAAAGAGGATGTCCCCTCGGTTGGAGATAGATCATTTGTGAATCTAATTCATAATTTGTTGATTTTATTAATGATCAAAGGTTGGAGGGAGCTAGCTGGCAACTGGCTCTAGTGATTAGGTAGATTTTGAGCTTGTGTAGTTCTTTAGAGTCTATCTCCTTCTGTCATATTCCCAAGGAGTGGAACAAAGCGGTGGATTGCCTGGCCAAGTGAGCTTCAGAGCATGAGGAGGGATGGAATGTTGAAGATTGGGGCCTTTTTCCTTCAAACTATGTGGTGACCTTGGAAAACATTGTTTTGGAGGACAAGAATATGTAATTGACTTTGTTTTGGGTTCCCTTGGGGAACTTCTTTTGCTTCTTGACTATCTCTATATTTCTTTTGATATTTCAATAAATTTTTTACCCCCTTTTTATTTTTTTTAAGAAAATTGTCTTTTGCATTGTGTAAAGAATGGGTTTTCTTGAGATTTTTGGATTAAAATAAAGCATGTTGTTTTTGTAGGAAAATTTTTCTAGTTATGCATTCCTGTAGATGAATATTGGAACTTTGTCTGTGTAAATTTTTAGAGGAAAAGATCATGTTTTGCTTGTTCAAATTTTCACTGAAAAAGTGGTATATATGAACAAGTTTAGTATTTGTGTGGAATGAAATTGAGTTGGCTGCAAGATTGGGCTACTTGGTAAGGTACCCTGATCTTGTCTGCACCACTAATTTTTCTTAGAATTTGGTAGACTTATTTATTTTAGGAAGCTCTATTAGTTTCCCTATGAAAACTCCTAAATTAACTCAACTCTTGCTACAATTTAGACATCATACTAATGCACATTCATGGTATTTTTGATTCCTACTAGAACTCTTAAATTCAAAACATAACCATCCATCTAAAGAAGAATTTATTACAATTAAACTCTTATTGACACTTAACTAATCATCCATGAAATGTGGGGGATGTTACTTATGTAATTACATACATCTGTAACTGTTGTGCTTCCTCCTTAATTGTAGTTGCATGGTTGGCAATCAATCCACTACAATTGACTAGTTAACTAATAAATTTCCTTTTTGTTGATTTTAGAATAGGAATCTTATTGTACCTTTAGAACTTGGAAAATTATTTTGTAGAACTCTAGCATTGTGATCTCTAGAGCTAGAATTCCAAAGTCATTTCATGGTTGCAACTTCATATCTACTTCAAGGATGCACTCCATAGATACTTCAAAATTTCAATTCTAGAGCTAGACTTGGTGCTTCTTCAAAAAGGTACAATCTCTAAAGTTAAACATCATGTTGATGTTTATGTATCCAAAAATAATCTTGTTACATAAAAAATTACATCTTTTGGCCAAGAAAAAAGGTTAGATAGATCAACATTTGAACATCAATGATTCCCAAAATTTAAACCACATATTCATGTCCTATTTTATATTTGAAGTAAGCTATAAATCCTAAACTTCTCCTAAATCCACCTTAAAGTTTAGGGTAGAGGAATAAAAGGAGTTACTTTTTATATATAAAATGATACATTCCATAGTCTCATCACCTAGAAATTAATTACCTTGGATTCAAAGTTTGTGAATATGAGGAGAAAAACACATGGCTGCCCTATTAGGTGACAAACTGTGGGCAATGTTTGGGAATGAAATTTTAGCTTAATTTCCTAAGGGACCTCTATCTCAAAAGGGGTCATCTAGTGGTAGGTGTCCTCATTAATTTTGTGCTCGTTAAGACATGTTTTAGGATGGAAAAAGGTGGGGATTACACATAGGATGGAGCAGAGATAAACTACATAACAAACTAAGCTATAGAATACCAAATTTTACCTTTCTTCCCCTAGGTGAGTGGGCTCTTGCTCCTCTAGAGAAATAAGATAGGGATACTAAACTAGTACATTCAAATGCTTAAAACTTGAATCTTCTTCATTAATAGTAACATGATAACATAATGATAACAAGAACAATGTCTTCTATTATTTAGAAAAGATTAACTAACATGCTCTACTTCCAATTAATTATCTTCTAACTTCACTTCATTAACTAACTTTTTGTAGAATTTAGTAGACTTATTTATTTCAGG
This sequence comes from Cunninghamia lanceolata, assembly GCA_027924645.1. Taxonomy (NCBI): domain Eukaryota; kingdom Viridiplantae; phylum Streptophyta; class Pinopsida; order Cupressales; family Cupressaceae; genus Cunninghamia; species Cunninghamia lanceolata. The sequence goes on from BSBN01000609.1 coordinate 3,058,480, forward strand.
GAGCTCTATCATTTTTCTTATGAAAAATCCCAAATTAACTTGGCTCTTCCTACAATTTGGCCATCATGCTAATGTGCATTCATGATAGCTTTAGTTCCTACTAGAACTCTTGAATTCAAAGCATAACCATCTATCTAAAGATGAATTTATTACAATTGAGCTCTTGTTGACACTTAACTACTCATCCACAAAATCTAGGGGGATGTTTCTTATGTAATTACATGCATTTATTATTGTGCTTCCTCCTTAATTGTAGTTGCATGGATAGTTATCAATCTCCTATTGACTAGTTGATTGATATTTTTGTGTTGTTGATTTTAGAACAGAAATTTCATTCTACCTATGGAACTTAGAAAAATATTCTATAGAACTCTACTGTTGTGATCTCTAGAGATAGAAGTCTAGAGCTATTTAATAGTTGCAACATCATAGCTACTTCAAGAGTGCACTCTTGAGCTACTTCAAAAGTACAATTCTCTAGAACTAGAATTGGTGCTTCTTCAAAAAGGTACAATCTCCAAAGATGAACTTCATATCATTGTTTATGTATCAAAAAATACTCTTGTTACATGAAAATTTATATCTTTTAGCCAAGCAAAGAGGTTAGATAGATCAACATTTGAATATCAAAGATTCCCAAAATTAAAACCACATATACATATCCTATTTTATATTTTAAGCTATAAATCCTAAACTACTCCTAATTCCACCTTCAAGGTTAGGGTAGAGGACGAAAATGAGTTACTATTTTTATAAAAAATGAGACATTCTACAGTCTCATCACCTAGCAATTAATTACCTTGGATTCAAAGTTTGTGATAGGAGGAGAAAAGGATATGACTGCCCTATTAGGTGACAAATTGTGGGCAATGTTTGGGAATGAAAATTTAGCTCGATTTCTTAAGGGACCTCTATTTCAAAGGGGGCCATATATTGGTAGGTGTCCTCATTAATTTTGTGCTCATTAAGACATGTTTTAGGATGCAAAAAGGTGGGGTTTACACATAGGATGGAGCTAGGCACAACATTTTAAGGTTTAACAAGGGGGTAAAGAGGGCTAAATCAATGGGAAATTAAATGTGGGGTTAGGACATGAGATGGGGATACAAATTAAATGAATAGAAACACTAGGATGTCTAAATAAGGCTATTGGACCAACATGGGAAAGGGGATATGGATGGTAGGGATGACATAGGCTAGACAAAAAGTGTTGAAACAACACAAGATGCATCCACATGGGATAAGGGATAAAATGGACAAAAAATTGCAGTAAAGAAGTTGTAGGGTATGAAAATTTTTCTATTGCAATTATTAGTTATATCTAATGTACTCATGCAAATCCAAATTCAAGCTACCAAAGTTGTGTTGGAGCTTTAGCATCTCTAGGCTTTGATAAACCATTTGGAAAATGCCCCTTGCATAGTGGCCAGGGTGCCACCTTCACTAACCCATACTAGATCCCACCACCAAGACAAGAGGCACATCTACTTGAAGAGTTCACACCACCATTAGGAGAGCCACCACTCTGCCTCCACCACCTCCCATGAGACAACATTCTGGTAATTGTAGTCAAGGTGGGTAATCTTCACCTCCATATCATTCCTTCACATCCTCTCTTCAACATGTTTGGGGCCCTCCTAGTTAGGGAAAATTCCCCTAACTCTAGCTTTCTATCTCCCCACCTAGATTTTTCTAGAATTAATTGCAGGTGGTTCTTGAGGAGGAATAAACAACTACTAATGATGGGTGGGAACTTGTAGAGAATGGTAGAGACTTGCAAGGTAGTGGATGGGATAATCCTAATGATCAAGAGCCCCCTCCAATTAGTGGTGTTTCCCTTGCAGCTTAATATTATTAATTTTCATGTTAATCTGGTGATTTGGTTGTTTTTGCTTTCTGGGGTCGTAGTCTCTCTTGTGTGTAGCTTCCATTTTTTAAGTTAGGTGTCTATTTTGTTTTGTTCCTAATTAGACCAATTTATTTTTGAGGCATGATCCCCTATTACCTACTTTTTTAAGATTTAACTATATACTTTAACATATTTATTTTATTATATAATACTTTATGAAAAAATTACACCAAAATATAAAAAATAGTATATAAATGAAAGTTGAATGATAAAAGAATAATTACAAGAAAAAGAGTGGAAAAAGAAACCTTATAATTAGAAGGAAAAAAATACTAAAGAATTATCCACCTCCTATTTTCATATTTCCACATACATTTTATATGCAATAATGTTAAAGTTGCAGAATTTAGATAATGACAGAACCAAAGAGGTGGATTGATTTTCAACCAATACAGTTTTCCATGCACATGCCTCGAATCTATATTGATTGTTTTTGGCTTGCATAATTTCAAAATAATGTTGTCTCGTTATAACATTGCAATACAACTCATGAATTCCCAAAGTTGATTTGCTTTGGAGTTATAATAGGTTAAGTACTAGGGCCTAGCATTGATTGCTCATAATTTGAGAGAACATTTTAGTTTCCACATCTTGCCATCTTAAAGAAAACAAAATGTTTTGGCATATTCAAGATTGATTTGAAATGGGATAACATTGCTCCGTGGATTTTTACAATAAAGTTTAGAATCCATGGACCAGAGTATCTGATAATGAACACCATTAATAATGTTCAAAGTACATATCTATGATTGAAGAGCTTTAGTTATGTATAATAAAGGTTAGAACTTATATGCAGTGACTGTGTTCTTTATTGTCCAGAAAGTACAAATCTATCCAGCAGTGATTGTATCTTCTTTACTGTTAATACTGTTCAGGAGTGGATGTATGTTCTTGTCTGTTTGACTGTGCTTGAACGTCTATTACTGTGCATCTGTAGCTATTAGTTGTAATCTTACTTGTTTTAATCTTTAGAACTCATGAACCAAACCATTTGATAACAAATTTTGATCTCAACATTACATATCTATCAGTAGTGTGCTTGTGCTTTCCTCGAAAATATAATTGCAGATCTTGATCACTTTGTGCCCGTCCAAAATACTGAAACAATTCTCAAAAGATGAATAGCTTTGGACATGTTCACCTTCATTTCAAATCAATGTATTGGCAAGTAATAGAGCTTAATAACCAGTTGAAGCTAAGCAGCGTTTAATAGTTTTAAGTCTTATTTCTAATTAATAATTACTATGTCGAGAATGGCATTAGGGAGGGAGTTTCATGTTGTAACTCTATACTTAAGAATCAAATATAAGCTTTTTTAAACTAGAATTATAAAATAGATATATGTCAATGGGTCTTTGGTCTTCTAGTGAAGTTGAATGGTTCTGAATGAGCCCACCATGGATCAAGTCTTACTAAGTCCAAGGCCCCGACACCATAAGAGATGAGGTCGTGAGGTTGGGATCGTGCCCCAGGTGACTTTGGTGGAATGGATACTCCTCAATCCAATGCTCCCATCGTAGAACCAATAATGAAGAAGAACTAAAGGCATTATATGAAGATCTCAAATTATGTGAACAAAAGAATATGAGAAAAGTGGACATTGAAGGGGATTCATTAATTTGCATTAATGCTATCAAATATCAAAAAATGGAAGAATGGTTAGATTCGATATGGAGTATCCTAGAGCAATCAGAGGACTATAGATTGGCGCATGTTTATCGTGAGGCAACAAAGTGGTCGATCTTCTCAGAAATAGAGGAATCGAATAAGTAGAGGACATCATAATCTCAAATAGAAATAGAGAAATAGAGAAGATGATGTAATAGATTGGCACATGTTTATCGTGAGGCAACAAAGTGGTCGATCTTCTCAGAAATAGAGGAACCAAATGAGTAGAGGACATCATAATCTCAAATAGAAATAGAGAAGATCATCCACAAGATCGTTTCATAATCCCTTATGGTGTCAGGGGCTTTGCACTCAAGAAGACTTGATGGACATCATAATCTCAAATAGAAATAGAGAAATAGAGAAGATGATGTAATAGATTGGCACATGTTTATCATGAGGCAACAAAGTGGTTGATCTTCTCAGAAATAGAGGAATCAAATAAGTAGAGGACATCATAATCTCAAATAGAAATAGAGAAGATCATCCACAAGATCGTTTCATAGTCCCTTATGGTGTCAAGGGCTTTGCACTCAACAAGACTTGATCTCATGGTGTCAAGGGCTTTGCACTCAACAAGACTTGATCTCAAGACTTAATCTTTGGTGGGCTCATTCAGAACCTTTCAACTTCATCAGCAAACCAAGGGCCCTTTGATGATGATGTAATACTTTTCCTCTGCTAAGAGGCCTATAAATTTGTTTCTGATATTAATGGAATGAGAGTTGTCCCATGACAGCAACTTATATATATAATTATTATTTATTTTTAAATATGAAGAATCTAAAATTTAAAATATATATTAATACCATTAAAAATAACATATAATTATATAATATTTACTACACTTTTCTCAAAGTAAAAAAATTAGGAAATAATAAATGGTGACTTTTCCAAAAGAAATTAAAAGTTACATAAAAATAAAGTAAACAATGTAGATAAAACCTAGATATCTTATATACATCTATGTAAAAACATCTAGAGATATGGTTCCTTTTTTTTTTAAGATGTATTTAAATCATTTATATACATTTTTAATAAATTATTTATTCCATATCTTAACTACATAACTATATCAATAATCCCAAAGTTTTATGAAAACATAATATATTTTTATTTTATATTTCTTTTACTTCCAAACTAATTTATTAAAAAGAATATTATTTCAATTTAAACCCTTAATTTTTTATTTTGTTTTAATGGAAACAACTAGATACTAGAGATATAATTTTTTATTTTTATTTTTGTATTAATGGAAACAACTAGATTACATAGATATCAACATCTCCCTTTATGAACCAAAGGATTACAACATCATGAGTAAGCATATATCTAAACTAAAAGTCATCCTTCATCAAAGTCACCAAGGGATCCAACCCCACCTAGTTTGAACCTTGGTGGATAGCATTATCAACACATAGGTCATCATCCCCATCAATTGTGTCAAACCAATTGAGCTACAACCCTTTGGTTAAAACCTAATTTAACTTTATTATAATTTTAATCATGAAAACCCTTAATCTTTTTCCTATTTTTTTCACCTCTATATATTCTTTTCATTGTTTTTCCCTTGTAAATTTGCATTTCATATATTTATATTTATATTTATTATTAAGTATTAATACTTTCGCGTGTAAATGGTATTTAAGATATTTATTATATAGATTAAAAAATAAAAATTATTAAATAGATTAAAAAATATAAACTATAAACTTTATATTTAAAATAATTAATTATGTGGATATATAAAGTGCATAAAAATGTATGATTTGATGTATATATTTCAACTAACCTTTTTTTAAGTAATTATGTTGTGAGTCTCAAGCAATAGATTTAAGCTCTTAACTTGCCAAGTAAATTGTTCTACAAATATGAACTCATTAGACTTAAGAAATAAAAAATTAGCATTCCTTACTCTTGATACTTAATAAATTACAAATATATTAATTTCTTATAGTTTAATTGGTGAAGATATTTAATTTATACTAGATATTTATACTAGGTCTATCGGAACTAACCCTAACTAATTGTTAATTAATTATTAGTTAGGGTTACTTCCGATCACTATTTGTTTTTAATTAAATGCCTTCTAAATTGTTTCTATTCATCTACTTGGGTTATTGTTGTTGGCGTGGTCTCTTTAATGTCTTCTCCCATGTTGATTAAGATATTTGTGTCTACCAAATGATTTCCCCTTAGGAGGTTCTAAAGTTCTATTTCGCTAAAAATCTGACTATGATCTAAGCATGGAAAAAGTTTTGTTTTACTTTGTATCCTTAGCCAACTTCTTTTTCCCGTCAATTTTTGTTGTCTCTGGACCCCCCCCCCAAAAAAGGTATCTTATACTTAATTTGAAAGTCCCTCCCATCTACCATTCTACCATTCGGGAATGTTTGAAAACCTTTTAAGTTCGAGAAGCAAGTATTATTGCACTTGGTGGACCATGTAACGAAATATATGTTAGGTCACATGTCTCTAAATTGGCCATAAAACTCAATTTTAAATTAAACTCTATTTTATTCTCTTCCAAATCTGGATTTCTATGGACTTTCTCCAATTTTGCCACGTGTTGACCCTAGAGTATGTGCCTTCATTTTTATAAAATTTGAGAGGCTTGGGATCTCCCACAAAATTAATATGTTTGTTAAGTAGCCATTTAGAAAGGTTTTGGTTCTATTGCTGAAGTATGGAGACATTTAAAGAATTCCCATAGATCCGTAGGGGAGAGGACCCAATAGTCGCTCACCCTAACTTTGCACATCTTAAGCTCCTAAACGATACATCGAATTTCAAAGATTTTTTTTGGGTTTCTTTGTATGTGACTTAAGAGCTTAAAGCTATTGTCTGGGGTTCCGAGTATCAACGGTGTAGCCTAATCAACTACATCTTCATCGAGTTGTCCAAAAACACCCAAAAAAATAGTTGGACCAAAACATGTGCACCAAGGCACCTATTACTGATCGCCTTACTATTGCCTTATGTGTCACTATATGATTGGTTTGTTTATTTGATGTGACATGTGAAATGTATTATTGCACATGTATTAGCTCCTTGTTAATTTTTTTGTAATATTTGTACACATGTATTGGTTCTTTTCATAGATTTTATTGGGGGGTAAGGTGTACCACAGGTGGGCGGCTATTGGTACATGGGCTTCTACTGGGTCCTCTCCTCTAATGATTATTAAGCTAGATTTAATTCAAATCTTCATGTCCATAGGATATTTGAATTTCAAAGTCTAGAGTCTCTAAAGTAGTTGGCAAACTCAAGGCTAAGTTTAATTATGACCGCTTAGTTTTTTTTGCATCTAATTCCTAGACTTGCATGAAGAGTGGAAATTTGAATTCCCTTGAACATAATTTGATTCATGCATGTGTCATCTATAGACCATTTGTTTTAAATATTAGAAATCTAATAAGCCTAAATATCCTATAGACCTAAGATGGTTATGAAGTCTAGGTTAACAATAATTTCATATTTGAAAGATGAACTTAAGAAGTTTGGGGTGTTCATGGCCTATTTATAAACTTGAAAGGATTATGTAGAACCTCCTACAGGGATTTTGGTTCTAAATATTGTCTCAATTAAAACTATCATTGAGCCCAAATTTCTTAGGGAACACTTGATGTTGCAACATGTAGTTGAAGGGTATGACTGTGGTGGATCCATTATATATATTCAATGCATGAATGACTACGAGTAGTATAGAGTAGATTTCAAGTTAGTGCTACATGTCATAAATGGAGTGAAATAGTGAAAGGAAGTCGTGCACATCTTTATGTCTCCTCATTTAACCCCTGATTATAGATTTGGTGCAAAACACCATAAGTCATCATGTAATGAACCAATGTTTATAATCTAAAATTTTCACTAAAAACTCAATTTTTTTTATAAAAGGAAATATTTACAAACTAATTCTAATTGGAAAACAATTATATTCCATTAAATAAATAATTCTTAAATCATAATTAAAAGATAAAACAACTGTACTATAAATACACAAATGATTATAATATTCATACATAATAATTTGACAAGAAATACCTTAAATTGAGTTAACATTTTTCACATATTCTTCTAATAATACCATAATGATGGAAATTTACAGTCATATAGACAATTTCCTCATAACCTTATGAGAGATTAATATGCAAACATAGTATTCAGAACTTCATATGCAAAAGAATAGACAACATACCATCAAGGTGACACAAGATATACCCTGAAAAAACCCTCCATGAGGGAAAGACCCAGCCTCCAAAAGTATCCATCTCTCATGTATTATTCAACAATAAATATTACAATACATTTACAAAGTCTCCATGAATACCTGTGAAGCATCAAGCTCTCTACATGCACTTCATGTGAACAAGCATATAACCATACATCCAATGCCATGCTTCAAACCCTCACACATGCAACCTACAAGAGATGCTCAATACAATGACAACCTACAGCCCAAAACACCCAACAACCAACTAGCCAACCCCAACTACTAACTGTAGAAGTTGAGAAACTAATCTCACAGGACCCAGTGAACACCTGCAAAACCTAAGAAACCTTCCACAAGAGAAAAAAACAAAGAGAGCAATTTGCACAAAAAAAGATGCAATTAATAAAATGGATTAATGAATTACATGGGAGAACTTGCTTTTATATTAGCAAGTTCTAAAACCCTAAAAAGGGATTCCTAAGTTTAGCTTAAGTGAAATAAAGTAAAGGTGACTTAATTAATTAATCAATATGATTAAATTAATTAAGTAAAGAACCTATTCTCTAACATCCCCCCTTAAGATGAACTTAGAGAGAAGCTAAAAAACTAAGGACAAATGCATGAAAGAAAAGATGGGTCCCAGCAACTAGGCCTGATGAGGTACCCATGTACAAAAGAGACTCTCACAAATAGCGAAAAGGAGAAAACCATGTGGGAAAAACTCCTCCCCAAAAGAGAGAACAAACCTCCCTACAAGAGAGAAAAAGAGTGAAGGACTAAGAAGCCTCCACAAAAGATGCTCCAAAAGGATAAGAACATGAAAATGAACATGAAGAACTCCACTGAAGCATGAAGAAGTTGCAAACACTGTCAAAGACTGACTGCTATAGTGCTGAAAGAAGAACCTCCTCTAAAACAAGATGAAGATCAGAATAAAGCAAATAAGAATCTGCATGAGTGCCCCCAAGGACACTACTCAAATCAGATGGAAAAATAAAGGAAAAACATCTGGAACTCGAAGATACAAATGACACTAGTACCAAAAGTTGAAGAACTGATCATTGTGAAAATACAAGGTCACCTCCACAAAAGGAATGCAAGAGTGTCCATATGGTAAATGCTCCATCTCAACAAAATGCATGGGTAACCAGCCACTGATGTACTGCTACATCCACCTAGTACATAGGAACAAATACTAGATACATAACTCACTCCAATGCGAAACCAAAGAAGCATTAGCACCAACCTCACAGATCCCAATGAACACCTGCAAGCAAATAATCTGTCACATAAAGGAGATCAAGAGGCACAATAATAGTAAATGCTCCATCTCACTGAAATGCATGGGTAACCAGCCACTGATGTACCGCTGCATCCACCTAGTACATAGGAACAAATACTAGATACATAACTCACTCCAAAGCAAAACCAAGGAAGCATTAGCACCAATAGTAGAAACCCCCCCATAATGCAGACAAGGGAGAGCCATGACAGGTACACTAAAACTGTGTGAAAGAAAGAAGTGCATGTAGGAGAAATAAGAACATCTAAACATGCAAACATGAAAGTAATAGAAAATAAAAGGGTGTGTAAATCAAGGCACACACACATGACAAAGGTGTGATGGCAAAACAAAAGACAAACATCAACCCCCCATGACACTTTATATCATAGTGCAAGTACAATAAGGCACAAAATGATGTCCAAGATCTCAAGAATACATGTACAATGTTGAGGCACTTTATTTTAGTGCATTTACATATGAGAATTGCTTACAATGAAAGCTCACAATGTCTAAAAAAGGACCACAAACCCTTGGACATGAGCAATCTGGTCATATGTGCCTTCCATATGTGATAATTATGTGGGATAAGATGGTCAACTAATGAGGTGTCTGCCATGATGTTTGAGTTTTTGAATTGTGTTTAAGAGAATATTTTTCTCTTCTCTGATGTGTATATACAGAAAGCAAGAAAAAAAACACCCCTCACAACACAAAAAACCAAACCCCAATGCAAATCTAAAAGCTGGAAAGCGAAAAAAAAGCAAAAATCACTTTAGACATTGCTTTGTGTAGCTGGTAAATTTTATGATGAAAAAAATCTACAAATCTGCAAAGAGCACTAGAAGACCTTTCCAACGCCTATTCGTTTTCGAAAAATGAAGTCCGTATGCAAAAGTTATGCCCCCGGGAGCACATTAATGAAGATTTGACTTTGACTAGCATTAAATGCAGCAAAACAACAAAATTAGAAGACAATACCTGCACCACTGGATCGGTCTCAGAGCCAGCTTTCCGGCGATATTTTATTTTCAAAAATTTGAGTTCGGATGCAAAAGTTATGGCCAAAATACCAAAACTGCTCCAAAAAGGTTTGGGGTGAAGCCTGGCAGTTATGCTAACTGCTAGCAGCTACTGATTAACAGACTGCAGCACCTATAACCCTGTGTTTTTTTAATTTTTTTCTTGGATTTCAGTCATACCAGGCCATACGGCCCAGAAATGAAAAAAAATTGCCTCCCGGAGTCACTGTGTCTGATTTTGACGATTTTATAGTCAATTTTGGAGTTTTTGGGTGCTTTGAACATAATGGTGAGATCCGTTTGGGCTGAAAATGCTCCAAAATTGCAGGTACCCTCTGGATCTGGAAACCCTCTCAAATTTCAAACCCTTGTAGATCGGGCACCGTATAACCAAAATTGACGAAACAAAGGTCAATCTTAACTATTTCAAACCTTCTAGACCCAATGGTGAGGTCCAAATTGACTCAAGATGCACTTAAATGTTGCTTTAAGGAAAGATCCCTCAAAAAATGAACAGGAAGCTACAGATCTGGAGCTCTGATACCATGTTAAAGTTGATAAACCGACCTCACAAATCCCAATGAACACTTGCAAGCAAATAACATGTCACACAAAGGAGACCAAGAGGCACAATAATGGGGCTCTGCAAACCTCAAGCAAAATGTATAAAGAATGAATAATTACAAAAAGATCAATCCTTATAAAAGGAGATCGAAACCCTAAAAGTGAGAACCCTAGGATTAATAAACCTAAGAAACCTTCCACAAGAGAAAAAAGAAAAGAGAGCAATTTGCACAAAAAAAGATGTAATTAATGAAATGGATTAATGAATTACATGAGAGAACTTGCTTTTATATTAGCAAGTTATAAAACCCTATAAGGGGATTCCTAAGTTTAGCTTAAATGAAATAAAGTAAAGGTGACTTAATTAATTAATCAACATGATTAAATTAATTAAGTAAAGAACCTATTACTCTAACACTAACCATGTGCTTGCTTTTATATAATCAAGCTCACACAAATACAAGATGTAGTATGGAAAAAACCATGTGTTCCAAAACCATGGATACACAAAACCATTGACCCCTCATTTAATATTTGCAACTAAGTTTTCACTTTATGCCCAATATTAAATAATTTCTCAAATAAATAATTAGTTATTCTATGTGTCTGCACACCCATAAAATAGTTAACCCAATGTTACATACAATGGTTACAAGTGGCACCTAAATAAATATCTAATGTTGCTAAACACATCAATTATGATGCACCACAAATAAATATTTATTTTACATAAATAAATATATCAATGTTATGCAAGGTGTACAACACACCTATTCCAACATTCTCCCACTTGTATATATTACATAAGGGTCAATCAATGAAATACATCATCATACACAAACATGAAACCACATGAATCTCCAGCATGCTCTCGTGCTCCATCTAGATACCTACAATAAAATCAAAGTAACCACCATCTCAAGCAAGAACTCCTCTCATCCTCCAACATGCCATCTATGGAAGAAAAATGAACATGCCAAGGTGAAGATGCACCAATCCAAAGAACAAAAGCATCAAATCCAAATGATAACAAAGGCTCTAAATTGTTGTCAAAGGTAAAAACCCACATGATTAAAAATAGCACCCACAGCATATGCTAATACATCCAACCATCCATACCTCATAGGTAACAACAAATGATAACAAGTAGACCTTATGCCATCAACATATCCAAATCAAATCACAATGATAGAAAGTCCTTGTATATACTCAACCCTACATAATGAAGTCCTCCAAAGTAACAACACAAAGCATGTGATAACAAACCTCAAGACCCTCCATCTCGTAGTATAATGAGAACATCCAGCAAAGGAATCATATACATCTTAGAAATCCCACTGCATGAGTAAATGTCAAATTTGAAAATAGATCAAGGCATCCAAAGATCCACTAATAGCACTCACATAGAAGATGTGGTTAAATCCTCTATCACATAGTATCAAAGAACACACACATAGATATGCAAAACCTACAAACTAAATAGCTGCAACATAACTCTCACCTCAAGTCCATAGCTCTCCCAATTCCTCCACATCATAAGAGAAAGAAGTCAAAGAGTCTCAATAGCTCCATACACATCTCAAGTCCAATGTCATGTGAACATAAATATCTAGGAAGAAGAATATGACAAATCAAGAGAAAACTTGAAAATCATAACCATGTCCTTCTATTGACACTAATGTGCTAGAGCTATGAAATGTATGATCTCCTTTACAACCCCAAAATAAGAAGCCTCCTCAACATCTAACAAATCAAGATGCAAGCCTCTCAAACCAAAGCTAGATCAAACTCCTAACCATCCCAAAATAGGAATAAGCCCAAAGCCAATAACCATCTCCATTGCACACAATAATCTCATAACAACTCAGGATCAAACATAAGGAGATAACTAATCATAGCCATGCATCTACACCTCAAACAAGTCCTCAAAACCATAATCCATAGCTCAAGACTCAAAACATGAGAAGACAAGATACAAAGAAAGAATGCATTTGAAAAACAGGTGGGCCATACCTATCAAATCATTCACTACCGAGTGGACCAAGAGTAGGGATGAGATTGCTCCTCCAGGATGCACAAAGCCTTAATGACTTTCTCCAAGAACAATCTCCTCAACATGTCCACATTGAACTCATGTCTAACCAAGGTGTAGACTCCTCGGTCTTGTTGTTGAAATCCTCATCAAAGAGTAACAATCTCAACACATGTCTCTAATCCCAAGAGAACTCAATCCTCACCTAAGTCTCCAAGTATCCATGATCACCTCCATGATCAATCCATGCTAAACTCCAAATGCAACACGGCACTATCATGAAGCTCCCGAGCACATGACCAATGTACTCAATACCAAGAGAATCACACAAGACCAATGTCAAAGCTCCAATTGCACGTCTGCATAATCAAGGAACACATCATGACATCATGATCTAATATCTCCTCAAAAGAAGATCAATGGCAGGTCATCCCATAATAGTGGGTTACACTTTTGTGGACGAAGAAAAATTGAAGGTGCCAAAAAAATATTTAGTAGACACCTTTGTTCGAAGGTCGACTCTTCGAACGAAGGCCTTGTTGGCCAAGTCAAAAAGAAAATCATCAGACCCTTCATTTGAAGGGGGTCTACGAATGAAGGTACTTTAGAGCCAAATAAAAAATAATAAAATAATGCCTTCGCTCGAAGACCGTCTTTGAATGAAGGCATTTTTTTTATAAAAAGGGTTAAGACTCTCAAATGACAGTTTTTTTGTCATTTGAGAGCTCGCAGAAGAACGAAGGTGACAGGGAACGATGTCCGAAGGCGACAGGGAACAAGACAAAGGTGAAGACCCCACATGATACCATCTCCATACACGTCGAGCTCCTCTCACAGATGAAGATGGGCCACATCACCATACACGTCAAGCTCCCTCCCATATTCAGGTGCATAAATTTGTCGTGCCGTTTCTAATATTGTATATATGCAATGCTTGCATGTTCACTTGAATACACCAGTTTCTTGCCGACAGGGGCTTCCATCGCTTCCATTATAGTCAATTAAATAAAGAAAATTTCCTACTATGAAAACCTAGTTTGGCAATAGGATTTGTGAGTACAGTTAATGAAATATAGAAAAATTCAATTAAAGGCATGAATTTGATGAATTCAGTTAAAGAACTAGATCAGTTTGGCAAACCCTAGTTTGCCAAACTAGGGTTTGTCATTACAATTAATAAAATAGAGAAAAAATTCAAAAAAAAAAGGAAATTTTCTTGATACAATGAAAGAAGTATCAAACCCTAGTTTTCCAAACTAGGGTTTGACAAACCCTAGAGTTTCAAAAGAAATTAGGGTTTGTCAAATTAGGGTGAAAAGATGAATTTAGTTTCACCCTAATTTGACAAACCCTAAATTAGGGTTTGTCATTACAATTAATAAAATAGAGAAAAATTTCATAAAAAATAGAAAATTTTCTTAAGACAACGAAAGAACTATCAAACCCTAGTTTGCCAAACTAGGGTTTGACAAACCCTAGAGTTTCAAAATAAATTAGGGTTTGTCAAATTAGGGTGAAAAGATGAATTTAGTTTCACCCTAATTTGACAAACCCTAAACTAGGGTTTGTCATTACAATTAATAAAATGAGAAAAATTTCATTAAAAATAGAAAATTTTCTTGAGACAATGAAAGAACTATCAAACCCTAGTTTGCCAAACTAGGGTTTGACAAACCCTAGAGTTTCAAAAGAAATTAGGGTTTGTCAAATTAGGGTGAAAATATGAATTTAGTTTCACCCTAATTTGACAAACCCTAGTTTGGTAAACTAGGACCGTTTATCTTTTGATCCTTGTTAGATCCTACTTCCCATATGGCTTATACATATACTAAGCCTACTAAATTCATCACACACATGGATATTCTAAGCATAGAGGCATTGGATCGATACATAAAGTTCAAGAAATTATAGACAAATGGAAGATAAACATTACACATACTCATGAGCACAAAAATCCCTCACTTGATAAGATGAATCATGGAAAAACAAGTCACATGAATGTCAAAATCCTAGTCTTGTTCACCATATACCAAGAAGCTCATTATTTGGATAGTGACACAAATTTTGTAGTTTACATGTGTAAATTTATGTATTTTTGTGATGTTTCTTGTACTAGATATGCTATAAATCATATTGAGTTACCATGGAAATATATGAATGTATAATTTCATAATTTTTCTATTGTAAACATAAGTATGACAAAAATAGACAACTAAATAAACAAAAAAAGGGTCTAGGAAGGAGGGTTATGGCAATATATGTCTTTACAAATGATGTAGATAAGATACAAAAATTTACACTAGAGGTATTAGTCTTTGATTTTCTATCACATATATAAGCCACTTTAGAATCCTTAGTAGTATCTTTCTTCTTTTGTGGCATCTACCCATAGATAGTTGGATCCATGTATAAGGTGGATTGTGAAAATCATGATCATTTATCTTATACTCTCCCATAAAGGAAGATGTAAAATCTAAAGAACCCAAAGCATCTCCATAATTAACATTAATACCATCTTGTGGGGAATCTTCCTCTTTCTTTTCCTCTTTCTATTCTTTTGTATGACTATGTTTTTTATTTTTAGGCATTTCTTGTGTTGACTTCTTCTATGTAAACAATTTTTTCTTCCTCAACCATCTAACAATGAATAAATGGATGTTCATTTGCATATTTAGTATAAAACATATTCCCATACTTAAACTTTAGCTTTTGATTTACACTAGATGGAATTTAATTCATTGCATGAATCCATGGATGCCCCAATCAAAAACTTATGTTAAATGCCTTGGAATCACATGAAATAGTGCATCAATGGTACAAACAATCCCACATGATAATAGGAAGAGTAATATTATCAAACACTTTCATCATAACTTGAACCATTTTTTCCAATTTTAGCATATCTACTTGAAGGGTTTATATAAACAAGATACGCATTGCGGACCATGCTCTTGCCGAATTTTCAAAACTTGCACTTGCAGTTCTAATATGTGCATCTACAGTTTTTACCATTTTGCTTCAATTTTGAGCCTTAAATATGGCCTTGATATTTGTGCTTCTAATATTCAACATGGGGATGAGAAGTCAAATTACTTCCCCCTTGTACCTTAGTCAAACTCAAGTGGATTGTTATAACATTTTTTGGAACAAGTTTGAAGACATGCCAAATAGAAATGTAAATGCCTATGTCCATCCTTATGATTAAATGATAATGCAATTCTCCTAGATGTTCAAATGATACAATGATATGATACTCTAATTAATCATGTGGATGTCTAAAATTAACTAGGGCTTCAACCTCTAATACAATGTAACCTAGTGCACAAATTTGAATATTTTGTGTTTCAATCAGCACGTGGGTAACAACTAGTTGGAGGCAAGTTATCTTGGGCCCATGTTTAAATTTAATTTTAGAAAATGGGGAAATACCGCACATGTGGTTTTGAACCAAGTTCAAAATCATAACTACAATTTTAAACTACAACAAGAAACAAAATATATTCAAAGGGTTAGGTTTGGACCACTAGAGAACAAGGACATATATTCAAATAAGGTATAAATTGGATGTCAATTCTCTACACAAAATATGTCATTTAGACATTAGTTATGACATCAAGAACAATAAGTCAAAATAAGTCCAAAATGATTGGGGAAAAGTATTAGGGATGGACTTTTCACCATTACAGGAGTTTAAAAAATCAAAAAAAAAATATCTACACTAAAATCATTTGAGACTCATACTAAATTTCCTAAATGTTCTCATTAAATTGTTGGAATTATTACATCTTTAGTATATAATTAATAAATAAATATATTACAAATAAAGTCACCTTAGTGACTTGTTCTAGTATTTAAATAATTAAATGTTAGTTTATTATTTTTAGTTTTGGGAGTTACTTTCCCATAAGTAGTTTTGGTAGTTAGTAAGGGAAAACAAAGGCTTTTAAGACAATTTATTATAATGTAAAAAATAACAAGTTGAGTGCATGATAGTGGCGGCCATTACAGAGCCAAATCTATTTAAAATTAATTAGCATTGATAGCATTTTGGTAACATAATGGCAGTAGCTTTGCTACATTTATTTTATTTTGTTTTACTGATAAAGGGAGGGACAACCATTAAAGAGAATTACACTACAACTAGAAGAGGACCACACCTACCTTAAATAGGCCATGCTCCCTCACAAGAAGTTGAACCTCCTTAAGATCTATTGTTGCAAATGTCCAAGTAGCCATGTATGCAAAATTTGGAAGTATAATGTTGTGTAGAGTAGAGGAGAGGACAAAATGGTGAGTGATTCAAGGATCTATGCCAAGGTAGTTGTGATGGATGCACATCACCAAATGTTTGGATGCCTCGAGCGTCTCCATTCTAGCCAAGGAGCTCCTCAATGGCCAACGAGTGGTGGTTGTGCAATGTGAAGAGATTTGTTTGTTATGTGGACTTGTTCGCTAGAAAATGAAGTACCTCCATTTTTTAAGAAAGAGAATGAATACGAAGCCATCTCATGGCCCCATTCATTTTAGGGCACCTTCTAGAATTCTTTGGAGGACAATTAGAGTCCTAGAAGCTGAATTGAACTATGTGACTTGTTTGCTTTGCAACTGATTGAAAAAATTGAGATAAATTTTGTAAATCGTTTGTTTACTTAGCTCAGCCTGATGGGACTTGGTAAATATATGATTCCAATGCAGTTGAGTATCATGTGAATTATCTATCTTAACTATCTATTAAACATTGTTTCCAGTAGTAGTATTTGAACACATAATAGATGCTAGATTTTAATTTCATAAGATGAACTTCATATTTAACCAGCTTCCTTCAATGATTTTGGAATACTTAGAACTTTATTCTATTTTTTGCAAAACTGGCAGTGGTGGGGATGTGTCAACTAGATATAGTAGACCTGGGAGTCATGTTTTCTATACTTAACACGTATGCTTTCTATAGATGTAGCAAGAAAATATAGACAAATTCATAGCATCTTTAATCACTCAAGGTCAAGAAAAATACTTTAATAAAAACATGTCTAATTTAGTGAATTACAACTATAAGTAATACAAAATGAATCAAACCAAATTATATAATGCCTAATCAATTAAAGTGATTTTTAATGCCTAATCAATTAAAGTAATGTAATAGTCATATATTTCCATGGTAACTAGATATGTATAGTCATTGGTTGTATCCATGTTCTTAGTGCGTAATGTTCATTATTTTATATCTTTAATTGTTGAACCTAGATGTGCTATAATGATTTCAAAAGAAATCTCTTTATCTCTCCCTCCCTTGGTAAGTGTGTGAACACTGTAAAGAAAGAAAGTGTACATGGAGTAGGAATGACTTAAATGTTTTATTGCACACATGGTATTCATTTTTATGACACTGATACATGTTCAACATTACACATGTATGTGTAGATTTGGAAAAGTTAAAATCTCTCTCTCTCTCTCTCTCTCTCTCTCTCTCTCTATCTGCAAGTTGAAAAAAAAAAGAATCATCCATGCATTTTAGAAATGAAATCTTCCCTCTTGTTCAAGTATTTATTTAACATGTTGGAATTGCATTAGGATCCAGCCATGTTTAACCAATTCTCTACAAGATGACTGATATGCCTCACTGACACCAGTGATAACTAGTGTCTAAGTTTGGAAGTTGTGGAACAATGTATCAAATGTACACACCTGTACATCAGAGAAGAAATGTATGTTGATAGAGGTGAGTGCAATACAACATCCCTATCTACTCTGATGTAGGACGTGTATGTTGATACCTTTGTTCCATAGTCCAAAGTAGACACTATCATGTTATGTTGTTGGTGTGACATATCAGTCATACTTGTAGAAATTGGTTCAACATGGCCATCCTAATGCACATGTATGAATGTATTGGAATAAGTAATTTATTTTTACATGCACAAAATTTAGGTTGATATATATATCATGGCACATGCACCACCACCTCCTGGACCTTCTATATTTACACGTACAGATACTGAGATTCAGAAATTAATAGCTCTTCTTTCTGACCCCAACACAATAGGGGTTAATAGGGACACATGTCAATCAATTTTAACTAGCTTTTAGCGCATTAGATAGAGTCTAGGAGATACCCGTGCTTATTCAGGTGATACTCTTGTTGCTATTCTTACCTAGATGTGGTAAGAGGTTACTGGTGATGTTCCTCTTGCTTCTATTCAGCTTAGTGTCTCGAAAGAGACTATCAAATCCCAATCTTTCCCATCTTATGTTGGTAAGCCTAATGTGAGGGGCTACCAAGTGACTAGATGTGTGATGCCCCACCATGCAACCCTAGAGTGCTAGACTAATCAAGAGACAATAATACAAAAAAAAAAAAAATTGAAAAAAGGAAATGCAATAATCATAATAAATATCTGCACTAATAACAATATTCATTGAAATGATCAGCTAACACTTCTAGGGAACATAACCGCATCAGATAAAATTAAGACCATACAAGAATCTGTATCTCAATGCAATAGAATAATAATACATCTTACATTATCTGGGATGAACAATTACAAATTCCAATACAAGGTTACAAGACCGATTACATCGGTTTACGAATAGAACAATAATGAAAGTATACAACAACTTGAAGATGAAAAGCAAACTAGAGCTAGAACACTCCTGCTCTGATCTCGAACCAAACATCCGAGAAGACCAATGGATATGTAGTTCCCCCTCATTGTTGGCTTGTGATAGTGGTAGTTCTGCATTGCTCTCTGTCAGTCGGAGATAGTTGTTAGTTGTTCATTGCATTGATACAGTTCTGAGACATTTGATTAGTAGATTATGATTTATGTTTATTTTGATCTTGATGAACTATGTTTGACTGATATAATTAGACATGTGTTATGAGTTCATGATGGAATTACTATTATTCCAGTTATGATGCGAATTAATATTATTATGTGTCATTTGATTTGTTGGTATTCGAATTCAGATAACAGTTGTTATGATATTGTTTCAAGAGCAGAGACGATGTAGTACTACTCGCTTCGAGCACCCTACTACGCCGTGATTCTCTAACTCTTTGTGTGTGTTAACATATATGTATTTGATCGTATACAACCAATTGTCAGATGCAGGCTGCAGGTACTGAGCCTCGACTCCACCTAATATAGCAGGTTTGAGCGGGCTCTTGCACCAATGGGTATCAGTGATGGGAGATAACGCGAGGTCAATTCCACTAGGTCGGTCCTTGTCTTGTATGTTTGGTAATCTGTGTTTTGGAGTATAGTCGAGTTGTGTTAATAATGCTCATGTGTGGTTGGATAATACTTTAATGATTTATTATTAACTAATAATGCTTCTATTATGTTTATTGGATAATATTTGTTTTGGTTATTGTTGCCTTAAAATAAAATAATTAGTTATGAAGCATTTTTGTTAAATAAATAAATATATAAATGTCCTTATGTAAATTTAGTTTACGAAAAATATATTATTCTAGAAGTTAAGTTCATAAATAATAATAATAATAGTAATAAATGTAATTGCAACTAGAGATAAATAAATAAATAATATTTATGTGTTGCCATAAAATATATTTATCTTGGTCTAGTTGTAAAATGTTAAAAATAGCAAACTGTAAGATATTGTTCATGCAGGAGTTATTACCTCTTGTGGGGGGAATCTTGTAGAAGATTTTTAGGGGATTCCTTTCTCTAAATAGGGAGTTTTTGGGCAGTATTTGGGGGGGATTTCTGTCTCATAAGAATCTTCAGCAGATGGAACTTTTGGGGGGAGAGAATGGTTTGTGGCTGCAACAATTGAACCCGGCATCGAATCTTCAGCCAGTCAAGCAAGCGAAATCAAGTTCCTTTGGTTCTAATTTCTATTTCATTTTTCTTTTGAAGAAAATGTTTGATTTATAATTTTTCCTATTGATTGTAATTTGCTTGAGAGGTTAGAAACCTTGTTGTCAGATCCAATTGTGCATGTCTGTATCATTGAATTTCTGGGAATCACCGATTGATGTGACTGTCTATCTCTTGCCCATTTCATCTCTATTTTTACAGTCTATTGCAGTAGCCATAACTTTTATTTTACGAATTGGGTTCCCCTAATTGTTTTATATATGGTGCACGACCTAGTTTTATAAATCATATCTAGAAATTGTTTATACTTAGTTTGTCTTTTTGTAGATATGAATGTTATGTGACTGTCTACCTCTCAACCATTTCGTCTCTGGTTTATCAGTCTGTTGCGTTAGCCATAACTTTAGTTTTACGAACTGGGTTTCTCTAAGGTTTTTATATATAGTGCATGATCTAGTTATCTAAATCATATCCAGAAATATTTTATACCCAGTTTGGAATTTTGTAGATATGAATGTTTTGTGACTGTCTACCTCTCAGCCATTTCGTCTCTGGTTTATCAGTCTGTTACGTTAGCCATAAATTTAGTTTTACAAACTGGGTGTCTCTAATTTTTTTATATATGGTGAATGACCTAGTTATCTAAATCATATCTAGAAATCGTCTATACCCAGTTTGTCATTTTGTAGATATGAATGTTTTGGGACTGTCTACCTCTCGCCGGTTTCATCTGTCTTAAAACAGTTAGTTGCGTCACCAATAACTCTATATTTTCGAATTGGGTTTCTCTAAGATTTTTCAACAAATTCATTTTGTGCATATCCTATGATCATTGCTTTCCATCATATGACTCTCTTTGAGGCATTCCATCAACCAGTCCGCATGCTTTGTCTATGCTTTCACATTTTACATTGTTGTTAGCTTCTAAATCCTTCTCAACAAATTCATTTTGTGATAATCCTATCTTATGTATGTTAGTTAGAAATCCTATGTTTTGAGTTGAGATTGGGAAGCGGTAGCATGTTAAAAAATTATATAGGTTCATAGTGTTTTGCATTGAAATGTTATTTGGTAAGATGTGAGTTGGAAATCTTGCTTATGGGAAAATATGTAGGTTTGCTATGTTTGTTTGGAATTTATTTGATGTTAGATAGAAGTTATACTTTTGGAAATTTTATGTATTTACTCATAGTGGTGGTTATTAGGTATCAGTAAATGGTAAAGTATATATATGCATATGTTAGTTAGTAGGTTTAATTAAAGGAAATTATAGTGATAAATGTTGTTTTTCATTTGGTAGTTATTAGAAATTAAAATAGGAAAATATATTTTCTTATAGTTGTGGTTAATAGGAAGTAAATGTGTATGTGTAATTGTTTCTTGAGGAATTTGTAGTGGGTAAGATGTTTACGCTTATAAGTAATAATTTATATTATTTAGTTGTTTTCTTTATTAAAATTGTAGGTAGTAAACATGTTGATGAAAAGTTATGTTTTATATTTATAGTTGTCTTTGGAAATTATAGTTGGTTAAAATTAACGGAGTTTTCTGCTCTTGGTAACATATGATTATTTTTTATAGCCTGTTTTAATGGTAGTCATTAAAGGGTAGTTAGGAAAAGATTATTTTTGGAATTGTAAAGAGTTGTTGCTTTTGTAAGCTAAAATTTCTTCAAAAGAAGTGATAAGCTCATATGTATTTCCATGTTTTAAGTTATGAATTATTGAATCTCATTTGCTCGTTTTCCCTCTTGGTTGTATCTGTATGATTGTATTGGATCATTGTGTTACCTTGGGGTGGAGTTTATGTCTTGATTTGGTTAATTGTGAAGTGGGAATCTTGAAGGATGTCATGTGTACTTGGTGTCAAGACGCAAAAGCGTTGTCCTTGTCAGATAATGGTCACCTTATCATTGGTTATGTATCTAACTCCAGAGGTGTAGTTCTTGGTTTTAGTTCAAAATTATGGCATGTCAATGTAATGGGTTCACTGGATTTTTGTGTCTTGTAATGAATGGGGAAATGGTCTCTTGGATATAGTACTTGGTTTCTAGATTGTATTGCTTCAAATTTTTGAAGGGAATCTAAGGACTTATTGTTGTGGCCTAGTGAATGGCATAAGTTATGGGTCGGAACTGATTTGTGACTTTTATACTTGTATGTTGTGGTATGTATGATTGATCAGAGAACGCTAAGGGAGTGGCTTTCATGGTCGGGCCGGTTCCTAGTGAGAGGTCGCCTAGGTAACCCCATGGAAGTTGTAAGCAAGTGGAAACTTAATAAATTAATCAAGAGGGTTGGGGTATTAAAACACTTAACAAAATAAGTAAGACACCTCACCCATGCCTTGAGTGCTCTCACAGGCTAAGGATGGGATGAGAAGGCCTGGTTGGAAAGGCCGACCTCCTTGTCTCCATGAGAGGACCTATCGGCTCCGCATGCATCACCCTATGGGGCCGGTGCCTAGAGAGAGGCTGCCAGGGTAACCATAGATGGGGCCGGCTTCTGGTGATTGATAGCCTGGGTAACCCATGCTAAGACCATGCGATGACACTCTCCTTACACAGTTCAGTTGTTTCTTATTGGTTGTGCCTCTGGAGTGATGTCTTGTTTTGTGCATCTTTGTTGGTATGGTCGGTTGTGTCAAGTCTGTTGTCATTTGGTTATATTAGATGTGGTTCTTTGGCTTAGTGGAATCCTCATTGTTATCTCCTAGCTCAGAGGGGTGGACCTCAGGGTTCCACATGGTTGGGAGGCAGAGCTATCCATTGGCCTTTTTAGAGATTTAGTTCGAGTCCTGTGCAGTGGTGCTCCAGTTCCAAATTGCTTTCCACCTTCAATGTTGTTGTATACCTTCTTATGTATTTATTTGTAAACCAACGTGATCGGTCTTGTAATCTTGTATAATTTACTATCTTGCTAATGTAAAAGTTGATCTTATCGGTAGCAGCAGTATGATGTATATCACTTGTGTGGTTTTAACTTTTATTCACTGATGCAATTATGTTTCCCTAAAGGAGTTAGAAGTGCACTTTTCTCATGTTGTGTATTATGATATCTTTGGTTACTATTATTGCATTTACTTGCTTAAAAAAAAATTAGTTCTGTAATTTTGCACTTTTAGTTTTGCACTCTAGGGTTGCATGACAGGGAATTATAGGATAGCTCTGCCTCCCAACTATGTGGATCTCTGAGGTCCACCCCACCGAGCTAGGAGATAACAATGAGGTTCTGCTAGGCCAAGGTTACAACCATGAACACAATCACAAGATCCAGACTCCATGCAGACAATAGGATAACAAGACTACACAGACCCGACAGTAATCAACAAGACAAATCAAAACATCAAGCTAAGATCAATCATGAAGACAAGTCTACACTCCAGAGGTAACAACAAAGATAAAAAGGAAGTAACAAAACTGTGTAAGGAGAGTGTCATCGCATGGTCCTAGCATGGGTTACCCAGGCTATCTCTCACCAGAAGCTGACCCCCATCTATGGTTACTCTAGCAGCCTCTCTCTAGGCACCGGTCCCATAGGGTGACACATGTGGAGCCGACATGTCCTCTCATGAAGACGAGGAGGTCATCCTTGCCAACCAGGCCTTCTCATCCCATCCTTAGCCTGCGAAAGCACTCAAGGCATGGGTGAGGTATTCTTACTTATCTTGTTATGTGGTTTACTACCCCAACCCTCCTAATTGATTTATTAAGTTATCACTTACTTACAACTTCCATGGGGTTACCCAGGTGACCCCTCTAGCACCGACCCCACCATGAAAGCCACTCTCTTAGCAATCTCTGACCAATCAACCAAAACCACCAGACATAAGGACAAGGTTTACCATAGATTCTAATTCATTACACAAGCCATTCACTTGACCACCACGATAAAGATCTCATTGTCCTTCTCAACCTCAAACAATACCTCGAGAAACAGTATGACACAAGCATCAACTTAAATACCCAACGGTTAGACCTTTGGAGTCGGTAATAGAATTCTTTACCCGGTTAAAACTACACTTCTCTCGATAGGGAACTGGGTTTCAAAGACCAAGACAAAATTATAAGATCAACAAGGGATATAGAGGGAGAAAAGATAACTCAAGAGATGAAAAGCTAACTCCAGAGAAAGAAAACTAATATACTCCTACTTCTTTGCATTAACGACAGGAAGAACTCCAAACTTTGCAAGACACAAAAACATGCTCAAGAAGAATACCAGTTACGCATTAAAAGATTGAAATGACAACAATTTGAGAGACTAATTAAGACAACATTCAAAAATATGCTTGATTCTTACTTCTATAAAATACAAGCTTAATGGAAAATTATCTATACGAACATGGATTTAAAGGGAGATTTCAACAATTTTCCTATTCAACTACAAGATCTAAAAACTATTATTCCAAACTCTATTCATTTCATTCCTAATTGCAATCAACAAAATAAGTGACTATGTCTCAACAACTTGCACGAATAAACTAATTATTAACTATACATTAGTAATCACAAGAACAACACTTACTAAAGGATTATACATTAAGTATTTACGGTCTCCAATAATTGAAAAACAATTACCTAGAAGCATTCAACACCTATTTAACTACCTATTGTTTTAAAAAAAAAAAAAAGATCACTCTAAAAGAAATACAAAGTCCCAATTAGGCATTATTCCATGCATAGGTGAAACTACAATTTTGTTTGAAATAAGAGAGAACACAAGACTTTTAAGTTAATAACTATCTCATCAATCTTCTAGAATCCTAAGATCTTACGAAGTCAACAAGTATAAATGAGGAATGAACTTTCACTACTAGCCCTATACTAGCTTGACCTAAGGTGGATATGCATAAAAGACTTCTTCAATAAAACACTATACATTCACCGAAGAATGGATTATAACTCTAAGTATATTACTACCTAACTCTACAAAGAAAATAGGAGACAAAACCAATGATAAAATTTTAATTCACTAGAAACTAAACCATCACATAACATAGTAAACCCTATGCCATGGTACTACTTACTTCCATTCTAATAAATTTTGGTTTAGAGACCGGTCGAAGGAAAAGGAAATACTATTTTATGAAGGAACAAAAGTAATGTATTTACCTATCATCGACAAGTTTAACGTTATAGACTATATCATAGCTCCTATAATGACTCTACACTCTAAACTGACGGGAAAGATTCTAATGATGACCCTACGGCTTTCTAAACCTGTCATACGTCGAAATTAGAATGAACTCATAATGATTTCTAAGTTTAATGAAAGATACTATACTCTAGTGAAATCAAGGAAACATAATATAAAATCTCCAGCACAGCGCTAGCCTCCAAGGCATCCAACTAGGCAAAAATTTAAGGAGAAGTTTTGATAGACGATGTAGCAAAAGTGATGATGCTGATGGGAAGAAAATATAGATGTGACAATGGAAAGCTCTCCCACTATCTTGGCGTGAATCTATCCATGGAGCCACAACAAAGACATGGTTCGACGACAAATTCGTCGGCTCAGCGATGGCTAACACAGAGAGGGAGAGAGAGTGAGAAAGTTCGCAGCCAATAGAGAAGTCATAGAAAATAGGGTAATGATGGTAGATTTCTTCTGCGGGTCTCCAAAGCAGACAAGAGGAAATTCTGCGTTGACGGTGAAGGAAGGGTTGGATAGAGATAAGATAATGGCATTGATGCATTCTATGGCATGTTGGAGGAACAGGCCTGCAGAGTTCACATTGTAATTACAAGGGCAACTTCGCTGATGACATAGAAGGGTCTCAAAAGAGGAATCCACCAGTTCACCTTGGGTTGGCGACAGCGACCCTCTCCCTTGAATGGGATGCATGACATGCAAACAAACAACAAGGCTTGGTTGGTGCAAGAAGAATGAACCCCCCACATGGTGGACCAAGTTCAGCAATAGATTATTTTTCAAAGAGGCTGCTATGAATTCAGAAGGTTCGATCATGACTTGCAGGGTGAGCAATAGTCAGCGATCAAAGAAAATATAAGAGGAACCCATGGCCCTAACTCACAAATCCATAGTTTTATAAGCACACTGACCAGAAACAAACCCGATGCTCAAATGTGGCAATAATCGGTGGGGAAGAAAAGATAGGAGATGGGAGATGGGATTACAATAATAAGGCAACCCAAACTAACTAAAAGACCAAATGCTCAAATTGACTATAGAGAGGAGATTAAATTTGACCCCTTCGAAGAAAGCGATGAGTATTTTAGTGATATGACTTTGCAGGTTAACAATGTTGAGGAAACGTCCTACAAGAGCATCCATCAAGGTGTAGATTAAAGTTTTAGATTGATTATAGACTTGAAACAGATGAATTTCAGTTTGAATTCCATCTGGGAAGTTAGAACATTCCGGAAGATAGCACTATGTCGATAGTAACCAGACAACAAATTATTCTAGTTTTTTTCAGAGCACAACACAGACAAGAATAAAGAAATTCTCAGAAAACATACATGTGCTTTCACGCTCCAGATCAAAACCTCCTCCAGAACTTTTTCTACCTTCCTCCCAAAACAATCCTCTGAAAAAGCATGTCTTCCCCAAAAACAATTTTTTTTTTTTCCAGAACCAAAATAACCTCAGACATAAAAACCCACCAAAACCTCTCCCAGGACCAAAATAGACAACCACCATTAAATTCCAGTAACCCCCAAATATGTTACACAATCCCCCTCATTAAGAGAAATTTGAAATTTTACTTTTCATAGAATTTTTGTATCTCCAAACATATACGACAACTAGCCAACAATAAATGATTATCCAAAAATCATTAAATTAATATCCAATACTATTCTTCAAAAATACGATATAATAATTAACCATATTAACTTATGACATAGATACTAATAAAATCATTAACATAATCCATTTAATCTATATTAGAATTTACTTAAATAATATTCCAAGTTAAGTAAAATACCATAATGTTTGACAAGCTATTAATATTCTTAATATAATATTACCTCATTACGCATTACCAAGATACACATGGGCTAACTACCCAAGACTCGATAACAAATAATCAAACCACACGACGACCAACCAACTGAAGGTTGAACTGACCTAGTGAATAAACCTCATGTTATCTCTGTTAACATTATCCATGGTGTAGGGCCCGCTCAGACCTACTAAGTTAGGTGGAGTCAAGACTCGGTACCTGCAACCTGTGTAAAAACAATGGGTTGTATATGATCAACTGCATATATATATCAAACACACACAGAGTCAGAGAATCGCGGTGTAGTAAGGTGCTCAAACTAAGTAGTACCACACCATCCCTGTTCTGAAACAAAACTATGACCATTTATATTTAACATCAAATATCAATGAGTCGCATAAAACATGATAATATAACCCATCACTACACATGTCCATCTCATCATAACTGGAAAAACAACAATGTCATCATAAACTCATATCACATGTTAGAACTAAATCAGTCAAACATAATCTATCACAATTAGAATAAGCATAAACCATAGTCTCAATAACTCAAATGTCTCAGAACTATCTGGATGCAAAGGAAAATCTAACAACTGTCTCAGATCAAACAAAGAGTAATGAAAAACTAACAGCTATCACAAGCCAAAAACGAGGGGGCATTACAAGATGTGTAGACCCTCTTATGGCCCCATTGATATATCCACATTTTCTTGCTACTCATGGTCATTATCCCAATAACGACCAAATTCCTTTATAGTTTGCACAACAGTTATATGCAGAGGTTCATATGGGCCTCAAGGTGAACTACTTGGATTTGCCAGAATATTTTGGTCAGGGGAGGGGCAAGGTTGCCGATAAAGATGCCTATCGTCAACCAGATTGATAGGCTCTAGTTTATAGGGCCTTGGTTGGGGAGAGGATGCCTGCTATCTCCCCAGCCCTGCCCTTGTTGCTGATCAGGTTGTCATTGCTTTCGAAAGGGAAGCAATCAACAGTGTAGGTGATATTGCAGCTGCCACATCTATTATATCTTCTGATCATGTGGGAAGATATTTGATGAGTCATCCTGAATGATCCAAACCATCAAATCATGCTACTGATCCTTATGCTATCGCAGGTGTTCCGTCTCCTGTAGACATAGATGGTCTGATAGGAGACCATATGCTTCATACTACAGGGAGTTATCTTTCTGAGGACCTATTGGAGTCATATACTTTTATTGCATCAGAGCTTGGTATCCCTTTACATGAGGTTAGAGGACATGTGGGTAGCGCTTGCCATTCACAGAGTGCATCATGATCCTGTCAAGCTACGAGACCTTCTCATCAGGTGTCTGGGAGTACTCCACATCCTTATCCACCCTCAAATCATTCAGCTGTTGCAGAGGCAGATACACCTATCAGGCTTCGTGTTGAGCATCAGACATCCCAACCCTCCCTAGATTCACTTGAGGAGGTGTAGTTGCAAATGGAATCGATGTCAAGTTTTGTGGATATGCTTCATCATTCAGTCTCTTCATTGTCAAGTCGACTGGTTAGTCCACTTCAGACTTCATTACTTGAGCTAGCCAAGGAGGCACTGGATACAATCATTGCAGCGGATCATCCTACAACACCTGATACACAGGCATGATTTAAACTTGAACTTAAATTAAAGTAAGTTAAATTACTTTGCTCTAGATAGAGTCCTAATGTTGTATATATATATATATATTGTAGGGGTTAGCTCATGTTACACCTAGTCTGGGGATGGACCATGTACGCAGTCGTGATTCAGCTGATGGCAGTAATGTTAGTGGACAGGTGAGTTTTAAATTTTTAAATCATTACAACTTACACACATGTAAACTATGCATATAATTTGTACGTGTGCATGTATATATATTTAACATTATTCTATTTAAATTTTAAAATAATTTGTACACTTTTATACAAACATGTGTTGTACTATCTGGAGCAATCCTCATCAACCAAAAAAAAAAGAAAATATTTTAATTTCCTATAGTTTGGTAATTTGGAAGTTGGAAAATAAATGCAATATTAGGCCTAAATAATATATTAAATAAATTGGCCTTATTACAATATTGCAAAAATAATAATGTTGCAAAAATCTAGGAGTGGGAGATAGTTTAGGAGACAATTTTGGAGTGTAAAATTAATAAAGGCAATTTGGAGTGGAAAATCAAAAGGCAATCTTGGGAGTGGATTTTTGGGGAGTTGTAAGTGGAGACAACTCATTAAATTCCCTCAATTATAGCATGGTTAATTTGGATGCCCAAGTTGTGTGGCTTTTGTTTTTTTTCCAAGTTTGGAGCTATTTTCTAGGAGTGAGAATTTGAGTTGTCACTTATTTTTAGCAAATTGTGGGAGTGGATTTTATTAAGAAATTAATATTATTTTTCCATGATTTTTTTTAGAAAAAAAGGATTCTCCCAATTTGGGTGTGGGAGTTGGAGGAGAGAGAAAATGGTGGTTGTGGAGTCATTATAAAAAGGATTTTTGGCAAATTTGAGGGAGATTTTCTTGCAGATTTTTGGAGGAAGTAAAATAAGAAGGTGTTCCTTTTCCCAGGAGGAGGTGAGAAGACATTTTATTGCAGGTTTCAAAGGTGTGCTACAGCAGCAAATGGATGATAGAATCCATGTTTGAAGATCAATAAATTTGATTGTTGAATATTGCAGATTTGAGAGCAAATTTTACAGTATGAGAGGATGATATGAAGGGGAAACACCTGTGGTTTATTTTTTGTTGTTATTTTCTATCACACAATAGATTTATATCTGTTTTGTAATAATTTTTTTTCAGCCTATATGGCTGCACAAAATTTTGTAATCAGATTTATCTGAAATTGCCAAACAATGTTGCAAGTTGAATAGTGAAAATAAAGAAGATAAATTCTATTGCTGCTCATTTGTGCATCTTGTTTACAGTTGTTTTTGTTAAAAAACATTGTGTGAGAGTTGTGTGAGATCCCTCTGCACCATTTGGTATTAGAGCAGGTTGATCTTGAGTGTGCAGAGTATGCACCAGGACCGAGAGGAGTTTGTGAAGTAAATTATTTTCCTATGTGTTGAAGTATGAGAAATTTTTGTAATTACAGAGAAAATTGATTTTGTGAGATATATGTTTGCTATCCTCTGACAAAGATAAAATCTGGGTAGAAGGTGTATAGATTTCTTTCACTAAGAGAAAGTGGGTAGAAGAGGTGCATCTTCTAGAGTCTTTGTTGGGTAGAGGAGTGTTAAATTTGTGTGAGATATGTTAGCTATCCTCCATCAGAGATAAAGCTAGGTAGAAGGTGTAGAGACTTCTTCCACTGAGAGAAAGTGGGTAGAAGAGGTCTTGAAGAGGTGCATCTTTGAGAGTCTTTGTTGGGTAGAGGAGAGTTAAATTTGTGTGAGATATGTTGGCTATCATCCATCAGAGATAAAGCTGGGTAGAAGGTGTAGAGACTTCTTCCACTGAAAGAAAGTGGGTAGAAGAGGTCTTGAAGAGGTGCATCTTCCAGAGACTTTGTTGGGTAGAGGAGAGTTAAATTTGTGTGAGATATGTTGGTTGTCCTCCATCAGAGATAAAGCTAGGTAGAAGGTGTAGAGACTTCTTCCATTAAGAGAAAGTGGGTAGAAGAGGTCTTGGAGAGGTGCATCTTCCAGAGTCTTTTGTTGGGTAGAGGATAGTTATGAGTGAGTTTTTTAAAAATAATCTGGCAGAGGAAGACAATATTTGGTGGATGCAAATCTACGAGACGAGAGAAGAATGAAGTGCAAAGGTTGGATCAAGTCAAGTGGCAGCAGTTCGAAGACACTCACTTGCAAGAGCTGTGTTTTTTTCAACCAGAGGAGAATGATGTAGGAGCAATCCTCATCAACCAAAAAAAAAAGAAAATATTTTAATTTCCTATAGTTTGGTAATTTGGAAGTTGGAAAATAAATGCAATATTAGGCCTAAATAATATATTAAATAAATTGGCCTTATTACAATATTGCAAAAATAATAATGTTGCAAAAATCTAGGAGTGGGAGATAGTTTAGGAGACAATTTTGGAGTGTAAAATTAATAAAGGCAATTTGGAGTGGAAAATCAAAAGGCAATCTTGGGAGTGGATTTTTGGGGAGTTGTAAGTGGAGACAACTCATTAAATTCCCTCAATTATAGCATGGTTAATTTGGATGCCCAAGTTGTGTGGCTTTTGTTTTTTTTCCAAGTTTGGAGCTATTTTCTAGGAGTGAGAATTTGAGTTGTCACTTATTTTTAGCAAATTGTGGGAGTGGATTTTATTAAGAAATTAATATTATTTTTCCATGAATTTTTTTTTAGAAAAAAAGGATTCTCCCAATTTGGGTGTGGGAGTTGGAGGAGAGAGAAAATGGTGGTTGTGGAGTCATTATAAAAAGGATTTTTGGCAAATTTTGAGGGAGATTTTCTTGCAGATTTTTGGAGGAAGTAAAATAAGAAGGTGTTCCTTTTCCCGGGAGGAGGTGAGAAGACATTTTATTGCAGGTTTCAAAGGTGTGCTACAGCAACAAATGGATGATAGAATCCATGTTTGAAGATCAATAAATTTGATTGTTGAATATTACAGATTTGAGAGCAAATTTTATAGTATGGGAGGATGATATGAAGGGGAAACACCTGTGGTTTATTTTTTGTTGTTATTTTCTGTCACACAACAGATTTATATCTATTTTGTAATATTTTTTTTCAGCCTATATGGCTGCACAAAATTTTGTAATCAGATTTATCTGAAATTGCCAAACAGTGTTGCAAGTTGAATAGTGAAAATAAAGAAGATAAATTCTATTCCTGCTCATTTGTGCATCTTGTTTACTGTTGTTTTTGTTAAAAAAATTTGTGTCAGAGTTGTGTGAGATCCCTCTACATCATTTGGTATCAAAGCAGGTTGATCTTGAGTGTGCAGAGTATGCACCAGAACCGAGAGGAGTTTGTGAAGTAAATTATTTTCCTATGTGTTGAAGTATGAGAAATTTTTGTAATTGCAGAGAAAATTAATTTTGTGAGATATATGTTTGCTATCCTCCGACAGAGATAAAATCTGGGTAGAAGGTGTACATATTTCTTCCACTAAGAGAAAGTGGGTAGAAGAGGTGCATCTTCCAGAGTCTTTGTTGGGTAGAGGAGTGTTAAATTTGTGTGAGATATGCTAGCTATCCTCCATCAGAGATAAAGCTAGGTAGAAGGTGTAGAGACTTCTTCCACTGAGAGAAAGTCAGTAGAAGAGGTCTTGAATAGGTGCATCTTCCAGAGTCTTTGTTGGGTAGAGGAGAGTTAAATTTGTGTGAGATATGTTGGCTGTCCTCCATCAGAGATAAAGCTGGGTAGAAGGTGTAGAGACTTCTTCCACTGAGAGAAAGTGGGTAGAAGAGGTCTTGAAGAGGTGCATCTTCCAGAGTCTTTGTTGGGTAGAGGAGAGTTAAATTTGTGTGAGATATGATGGTTATCCTCCATCAAAGATAAAGCTGGGTAGAAGGTGTAGAGACTTCTTCCACTGAGAGAAAGTGGGTAGAAGAGGTCTTGGAGAGGTGCATCTTCCAGAGTCTTTTGTTGGGTAGAGGATAGTTATGAGTGAGTTTTTTTAAAATAATCTGGCAGAGGAAGACAATATTTGGTGGATGCAAATCTATGAGACGAGAGAAGAATGAAGTGCAAAGGTTGGATCAAGTCAAGTGGCAGCAGTTCGAAGACACTCACTTGCAAGAGCTGCATTTTTTTCAACCAGAGGAGAATGATGTAGGAGCAATCCTCATCAACCAAAAAAAAAAGAAAATATTTTAATTTCCTATAGTTTGGTAATTTGGAAGTTGGAAAATAAATGCAATATTAGGCCTAAATAATATATTAACTAAATTGGCTTTATTACAATATTGCAAAAATAATAATGTTGCAAAAATCTAGGAGTGGGAGATAGTTTAGGAGACAATTTTGGAGTGTAAAATTAATAAAGGCAATTTGGAGTGGAAAATCAAAAGGCAATCTTGGGAGTGGATTTTTGGGGAGTTGTAAGTGGAGACAACTCATTAAATTCCCTCAATTATAGCATGGTTAATTTGGATGCCCAAGTTGTGTGGCTTTTGTTTTTTTTCCAAGTTTGGAGCTATTTTCTAGGAGTGAGAATTTGAGTTGTCACTTATTTTTAGCAAATTGTGGGAGTGGATTTTATTAAGAAATTAATATTATTTTTCCATGATTTTTTTTTTAGAAAAAAATGATTCTCCCAATTTGGGTGTGGGAGTTGGAGGAGAGAGAAAATGGTGGTTGTGGAGTCATTATAAAAAAGATTTTTGGCAAATTTTGAGGGAGATTTTCTTGCAGATTTTTGGAGGAAGTAAAATAAGAAGGTGTTCCTTTTCCCGGGAGGAGGTGAGAAGACATTTTATTGTAGGTTTCAAAGGTGTGCTACAGCAGCAAATGGATGATAGAATCCATGTTTGAAGATCAATAAATTTGATTGTTGAATATTGCAGATTTGAGAGCAAATTTTATAGTATGGGAGGATGATATGAAGGGGAAACACCTGTGGTTTATTTTTTGTTGTTATTTTCTGTCACACAATAGATTTATATCTATTTTGTAGTAATTTTTTTCAGCCTATATGGCTGCACAAAATTTTGTAATCAGATTTATCTGAAATTGCCAAACAGTGTTGCAAGTTGAATAGTGAAAATAAAGAAGATAAATTCTATTCCTGCTCATTTGTGCATCTTGTTTACTATTGTTTTTGTTAAAAAAATTTGTGTGAGAGTTGTGTGAGATCCCTCTGCATCATTTGGTATCAAAGCAGGTTGATCTTGAGTGTGCAGAGTATGCACCAGGACCGAGAGGAGTTTGTGAAGTAAATTATTTTCCTATGTGTTGAAGTATGAGAAATTTTTGTAATTGCAGAGAAAATTGATTTTGTGAGATATATGTTTGCTATCCTCCGACAGAGATAAAATCTGGATAGAAGGTGTACAGATTTCTTCCACTAAGAGAAAGTGGGTAGAAGAGGTGCATCTTCCAAAGTCTTTGTTGGGTAGAGGAGTGTTAAATTTGTGTGAGATATGTTAGCTATCCTTTATCAGAGATAAAGCTAGGTAGAAGGTGTAGAGACTTCTTCCACTGAGAGAAAGTCGGTAGAAGAGGTCTTGAAGAGGTGCATCTACTAGAGTCTTTGTTGGGTAGAGGAGAGTTAAATTTGTGTGAGATATATTAGCTGTCCTCCATCAGAGATAAAGCTGGGTAGAAGGTGTAGAGACTTCTTCCACTGAGAGAAGGTGGGTAGAAGAGGTCTTGAAGAGGTGCATCTTCCAGAGTCTTTGTTGGGTAGAGGAGAGTTAAATTTGTGTGAGATATGTTGGTTGTCCTCCATCCGAGATAAAGCTGGGTAGAAGGTGTAGAGACTTCTTCCACTGAGAGAAAGTGGGTAGAAGAGGTCTTGGAGAGGTGCATCTTCCAGAGTCTTTTGTTGGGTAGAGGATAGTTATGAGTGAGTTTTTTAAAAATAATTTGGCAGAGGAAGACAATATTTGGTGGATGCAAATCTATGAGATGAGAGAAGAATTAAGTGCAAAGGTTGGATCAAGTCAAGTGGCAGCAGTTCGAAGACACTCACTTGCAAGAGTTGCATTTTTTTCAACCAGAGGAGAACAATGTAGGAGCAATCCTCATCAACCAAAAAAAAAAAAAATTTAATTTCTTATAGTTTGGTAATTTGGAAGTTGGAAAATAAATGTAATATTAAGCCTAAATAATATATTAAATAAATTGGCCTTATTACAATATTGCAAAAATAATAATGTTGCAAAAATCTAGGAGTGGGAGATAGTTTAGGAGACAATTTTGGAGTGTAAAATTAATAAAGGCAATTTGGAGTGGAAAATCAAAAGGCAATCTTGGGAGTGTATTTTTTGGGAGTTGTAAGTGGAGACAACTCATTAAATTCCCTCAATTATAGCATGGTTAATTTGGATGCCCAAGTTGTGTGGCTTTTGTTTTTTTTCCAAGTTTGGAGCTATTTTCTAGGAGTGAGAATTTGAGTTGTCACTTATTTTTAGCAAATTGTGGGAGTGAATTTTATTAAGAAATTAATATTATTTTTCCATGATTTTTTTTTTTTAGAAAAAAAGGATTCTCCCAATTTAGGTGTGGGAGTTGGAGGAGAGAGAAAATGGTGGTTGTGGAGTCATTATAAAAAGGATTTTTGGCAAATTTTGAGGGAGATTTTCTTGCAGATTTTTAGAGGAAGTAAAATAAGAAGGTGTTCCTTTTCCCAGGAGGAGGTGAGAAGACATTTTATTGCAGGTTTCAAAGGTGTGCTACAGCAGCAAATGGATGATAGAATCCATGTTTGAAGATCAATAAATTTGATTGTTGAATATTGCAGATTTGAGAGCAAATTTTACAGTATGGGAGGATGATATGAAGGGGAAACCCCTGTGGTTTATTTTTTGTTGTTATTTTCTGTCACACAACAGATTTATATCTGTTTTGTAATAATTTTTTTCAGCCTATATGGCTGCACAAAATTTTGTAATCAGATTTATCTAAAATTGCCAAACAGTGTTATAAGTTGAATAGTTAAAATAAAGAAGATAAATTCTATTGCTGCTCATTTGTGCATCTTGTTTACTATTGTTTTTGTTAAAAAAAAATTTCTGAGAGTTGTGTGAGATACCTCTGCATCATTTGGTATTAGAGCAGGTTGATCTTGAGTGTGCAAAGTATGCATCAGGACCTAGAGGAGTTTGTGAAGTAAATTATTTTCCTAGGTGTTGAAGTATGAGAAATTTTTGTAATTGCACAGAAAATTGATTTTGTGAGATATATGTTTGCTATCCTCTGACAAAGATAAAATCTTGGTAGAAGGTGTACAGATTTCTTTCACTAAGAGAAAGTGGGTAGAAGAGGTGCATCTTCCAGAGTCTTTGTTGGGTAGAGGAGTGTTAAATTTGTGTGAGATATGTTAGCTATCCTCCATCAGAGATAAAGCTGCGTAGAAGGTGTAGAGACTTCTTCTACTGAGAGAAAGTGGGTAGAAGAGGTCTTGAAGAGGTGCATCTTCCAGAATCTTTGTTGGGTAGAGGAGAGTTAAATTTGTGTGAGATATGTTGGTTGTCTTCCATCAGAGATAAAGCTAGGTAGAAGGTGTAGAGACTTATTCCACTGAGAGAAAGTGAGTAGAAGAGGTCTTGGAGAGGTGCATCTTCCAGAGTCTTTTGTTGGGTAGAGGATAGTTATGAGTGAGTTTTTTAAAAATAATCTGGCAGAGGAAGACAATATTTGGTAGATGCAAATCTATGAGAGGAGAGAAGAATGAAGTGCAAAGGTTGGATCAAGTCAAGTGGCAGCAGTTCGAAGACACTCACTTGTAGGAGCTGCATTTTTTTCAACCAGAGGAGAATGCTGTAGGAGCAATCCTCATCAACCAAAAAAAAAGAAAATATTTTAATTTCCTATAGTTTGGTAATTTGGAAGTTGGAAAATAAATGCAATATTAGGCCTAAATAATATATTAAATAAATTGGCCTTATTACAATATTGCAAAAATAATAATGTTGCAAAAATCTAGGAGTGGGAGATAGTTTAGGAGACAATTTTGGAGTGTAAAATTAATAAAGGCAATTTGGAGTGGAAAATCAAAAGGCAATCTTGGGAGTGGATTTTTGGGGAGTTGTAAGTGGAGACAACTCATTAAATTCCCTCAATTATAGCATGGTTAATTTGGATGCCCAAGTTGTGTGGCTTTTGTTTTTTTTCCAAGTTTGGAGCTATTTTCTAGGAGTGAGAATTTGAGTTGTCACTTATTTTTAGCAAATTGTGGGAGTGGATTTTATTAAGAAATTAATATTATTTTTCCATGATTTTTTTTAGAAAAAAAGGATTCTCCCAATTTGGGTGTGGGAGTTGGAGGAGAGAGAAAATGGTGGTTGTGGAGTCATTATAAAAAGGATTTTTGGCAAATTTGAGGGAGATTTTCTTGCAGATTTTTGGAGGAAGTAAAATAAGAAGGTGTTCCTTTTCCCAGGAGGAGGTGAGAAGACATTTTATTGCAGGTTTCAAAGGTGTGCTACAGCAGCAAATGGATGACAGAATCCATGTTTGAAGATCAATAAATTTGATTGTTGAATATTGCAGATTTGAGAGCAAATTTTACAGTATGGGAGGATGATATGAAGGGGAAACACCTGTGGTTTATTTTTTGTTGTTATTTTCTATCACACAATAGATTTATATCTTTTTTGTAATAATTTTTTCCAGCCTATATGGCTGCACAAAATTTTGTAATCAGATTTATCTGAAATTGCCAAACAATGTTGCAAGTTGAATAGTGAAAATAAAGAAGATAAATTCTATTGCTGCTCATTTGTGCATCTTGTTTACTGTTGTTTTTGTTAAAAAACATTGTGTGAGAGTTGTGTGAGATCCCTCTACATCATTTGGTATTAGAGCAGGTTGATCTTGAGTGTGCAGAGTATGCACCAGGACCGAGAGGAGTTTGTGAAGTAAATTATCTTCCTATGTGTTGAAGTATGAGAAATTTTTGTAATTGCAGAGAAAATTGATTTTGTGAGATATATGTTTGCTATCCTCCGACAGAGATAAAATCTGGGTAGAAGGTGTACAGATTTCTTCCACTAAGAGAAAGTGGGTAGAAGAGGTGCATCTTCTAGAGTCTTTGTTGGGTAGAGGAGTGTTAAATTTGTGTGAGCTATGTTAGCTATCCTCCATCAGAGATAAAGCTAGGTAGAAGGTGTAGAGACTTCTTCCACTGAGAGAAAGTGGGTAGAAGAGGTCTTGAAGAGGTGCATCTTCTAGAGTCTTTGTTGGGTAGAGGAGAGTTAAATTTGTGTGAGATATGTTGGTTGTCCTCCATCAGAGATAAAGCTGGGTAGAAGGTGTAGAGACTTCTTCCACTGAGAGAAAGTGGGTAGAAGAGGTCTTGAAGAGATGCATCTTCAGAGTCTTTGTTGGGTAGAGGAGAGTTAAATTTGTGTGAGATATGTTGGTTGTCCTCCATCAGAGATAAAGCTAGGTAGAAGGTGTAGAGACTTCTTCCATTAAGAGAAAGTGGGTAGAAGAGGTCTTGGAGAGGTGCATCTTCCAGAGTCTTTTGTTGGGTAGAGGATAGTTATAAGTGAGTATGAGATGAGAGAAGAATGAAGTGCAAAGGTTGGATCAAGTCAAGTGGCAGTAGTTCGAAGACACTCACTTGCAGGAGCTGCGTTTTTTTCAACCAGAGGAGAATGATGTAAGAGCAATCCTCGTCAACCAAAAAAAAAAGAAAATATTTTAATTTCCTATAGTTTGGTAATTTGGAAGTTGGAAAATAAATGCAATATTAGGCCTAAATAATATATTAAATAAATTGGCCTTATTACAATATTGCAAAAATAATAATGTTGCAAAAATCTAGGAGTGGGAGATAGTTTAGGAGACAATTTTGGAGTGTAAAATTAATAAAGGCAATTTGGAGTGGAAAATCAAAAGGCAATCTTGGGAGTGGATTTTTGGGGAGTTGTAAGTGGAGACAACTCATTAAATTCCCTTAATTATAGCATGGTTAATTTGGATGCCCAAGTTGTGTGGCTTTTGTTTTTTTTCCAAGTTTGGAGCTATTTTCTAGGAGTGAGAATTTGAGTTGTCACTTAGTTTTAGCAAATTGTGGGAGTGGATTTTATTAAGAAATTAATATTATTTTTCCATGATTTTTTTTTAGAAAAAAAGGATTCTCCCAATTTGGGTGTGGGAGTTGGAGGAGAGAGAAAATGGTGGTTGTGGAGTCATTATAAAAATAATTTTTGGCAAAGTTTGATGGAGATTTTCTTGCAGATTTTTGGAGGAAGTAAAATAAGAAGGTGTTCCTTTTCCCAGGAGGAGGTGAGAAGACATTTTATTGCAAGTTTTAAAGGTGTGCTACAATAGCAAATGGATGATAGAATCCATGTTTAAAGATCAATAAATTTGATTGTTAAATATTGCAGATTTGAGAGCAAATTTTATAGTATGGGAGGATGATATGAAGGGGAAACACCTGTGGTTTATTTTTGCTGTTATTTTCTGTCACACAACAGATTTATATATGTTTTGTAATGATTTTCTTCAGCCTATATGGCTGCACAAACTTTTGTAATCAGATTTATCTGAAATTGCCAAATAGTGTTGTAAGTTGAATAGTGAAAATAAAGAAGATAAATTCTATTGCTGCTCATTTGTGCATTTTGTTTACTATTGTTTTTGTTAAAAAATATTGTGTGAGAGTTGTGTGAGATCCCTCTGCATCATTTGGTATCAGAGCAGGTTGATCTTGAGTGTGCAAAGTATGCACAAGGATCGAGAGGAGTTTGTGAAGTAAATTATTTTCCTATGTGTTGAAGTATGAGAAATTTTTGTAATTGCTGAGAAAATTGATTTTGTGAGATATATGTTTGCTATCCTCCAACAGAGACAAAATCTGGGTAGAAGGTGTACAGATTTCTTCCACTAAGAGAAAGTGGGTAGAAGAGGTGCATCTTCCAGAGTCTTTGTTGGGTAGAGGAGTGTTAAATTTGTGTGAGATATGTTAGCTATCCTCCATCAAAGATAAAACTAGGTAGAAGGTGTAGAGACTTCTTCCACTGAGAGAAATTGTGTAGAAGAGGTCTTGAAGAAGTGCATCTTCCAAAGTCTTTGTTGGGTAGAGCAGAGTTAAATTTGTGTGAGTTATGTTGGCTGTCCTCCATCAGAGATAAAGTTGGGTAGAAGGTGTAGAGACTTCTTCCACTGAGAGAAGGTGGGTAGAAGAGGTCTTGAAGAGGTGCATCTTCCAGAGTCTTTGTTGGGTAGACGAGAGTTAAATTTGTGTGAGATATGTTGGTTGTCCTCCATCAGAGATAAAGCTGGGTAGAAGGTGTAGAGACTTCTTCCACTGAGAGAAAGTGGGTAGAAGAGGTCTTGGAGAGGTGCATCTTCCAGAGTCTTTTGTTGGGTAGAGGATAGTTATGAGTGAGTTTTTTAAAAATAATCTGGCAGAGGAAGACAATATTTGGTGGATGCAAATCTACGAGAGGAGAGAAGAATGAAGTGCAAAGGTTGGATCAAGTCAAGTGGCAGTAGTTTGAAGACACTCACTTGCAGGAGCTGCATTTTTTTCAACCAGAGGAGAATGATGCAGGAGCAATCCTCATCAACAAAAAAAAAAGAAAATATTTTAATTTCCTATAGTTTGGTAATTTGGAAGTTGGAAAATAAATGCAATATTAGGCCTAAATAATATATTAAATAAATTGGCCTTATTACAATATTGCAAAAATAATAATGTTGCAAAAATCTAGGAGTGGGAGATAGTTTAGGAGACAATTTTGGAGTGTAAAATTAATAAAGGCAATTTGGAGTGGAAAATCAAAAGGCAATCTTGGGAGTGGATTTTCAGGGAGTTGTAAGTGGAGACAACTCATTAAATTCCCTCAATTATAGCATGGTTAATTTGGATGC
Organism: Cunninghamia lanceolata; assembly: GCA_027924645.1. Taxonomy (NCBI): domain Eukaryota; kingdom Viridiplantae; phylum Streptophyta; class Pinopsida; order Cupressales; family Cupressaceae; genus Cunninghamia; species Cunninghamia lanceolata. The sequence continues at coordinate 3,099,454 of BSBN01000609.1, forward strand.
CCAAGTTGTGTGGCTTTTGTTTTTTTTCCAAGTTTGGAGCTATTTTTTAAGAGTGGGAATTTGAGTTGTCACTTATTTTTAGCAAATTGTGGGAGTGGATTTTATTAAGAAATTAATATTATTTTTCCATGATTTTTTTTTAGAAAAAAAGGATTCTCCCAATTTGGGTGTGGGAGTTGGAGGAGAGAGAAAATGGTGGTTGTGGAGTCATTATAAAAAAGATTTTTGGCAAATTTTGAGGGAGATTTTCTTGCAGATTTTTGGAGGAAGTAAAATAAGGTGTTCCTTTTCCCGGGAGGAGGCGAGAAGACATTTTATTGCAGGTTTTAAAGGTGTGCTACAGCAGCAAATGGATGATAGAATCCATGTTTGAAGATCAATAAATTTGATTGTTGAATATTGTAGATTTGAGAGCAAATTTTACAGTATGGGAGGATGATATGAAGGGGAAACACCTGTGGTTTGTTTTTGCTATTATTCCTTTTCCCAGGAGGAGGTGCGAAGACATTTTATTGTAGGTTTTAAAGGTGTGCTACAATAGCAAATGGATGATAGAATCCATGTTTGAAGATCAATAAATTTGATTGTTGAATATTGCATATTTGAGAGCAAATTTTACAGTATGGGAGGATGATATGAAGCGGAAACACCTGTGGTTTGTTTTTTCTATTATTCCTTTTCCCAGGAGAAGGTGAGAAGATATTTTATTGCAGGTTTTAAAGGTATGCTACAGCAGCAAATGGATGATATAATCCATGTTTGAAGATCAATAAATTTGATTGTTGAATATTGCAGATTTGAGAGCAAATTTTATAGTATGGGAGGATGATATGAAGGGGAAAGACCTGTGGTTTATTTTTGCTATTATTTTCTGTCACACAACAGATTTATATCTGTTTTGTAATGATTTTCTTTAGGCTATATGGCTGCACAAACTTTTGTAATCAGATTTATCTGAAATTGCCAAATAGTGTTGCAAGTTGAATAGTGAAAATAAAGAATAAATTCTATTGCTGCTCATTTGTGCATCTTGTTTACTGTTGTTTTTGTTAAAAAAAATTGTGTGAGAGTTGTGTGAGATCCCTCTGCATCACTATCTCTAGGGCTCAATGCATCTATCAGAGCAGGATGCTCAGTCAGACTCAGATCGCTCAACTCACAACCGACATGATGACCAGGCTATTGGTAGCACTTTGTAGACATGTTTCACCAGATATTTCTCTAGATATATTTGTTTGAGCAGACATTTCTATAGATGTACATGTTTATGTATGGACATTTCTATCTAGATACATTTGCATGTATGTGTGTTTGTGGACATTTATGAGGACATTTCTATCTACATGTGTGTTTGTGGACATTTATGACGATATTTCTATCTACATTTGTGTGTTTGTGAACATTTATGAGGATATTTCTATTTATGATTATTATGATTGTTTTTGTCATGAGAAGTTATTTAGGTATTTATGTAATTCAGTAAGTGTAGAATATAGGTTTTAAAATGTAAATTTACAATTGCATTTGAATTATGATTCATTTATATGGGTATAAATAAAAGTGAAAAACAAAAAAGTCTTGATATACATGAAACAAAACAATATTATATAAATAAATGTCTCCAAATAAAACAAAAAGTTTATAAAAAGTCTTGATATGTGAAACAAAATAGTAATATTTAATCTACAAACACTATATCTCTCACCATCATGGATTGTGGAAATGTCATGCCTTTTATCACATCTTTTAATACAATTCTAGTGCTAATACTTTTCTTAAACCTAATTATGAATAGTTAAGACTTAGAATAAAGTTATCTTTAGAAATGATTGCCTTGTATTAAAGACAGAACCATTCTCCCAAAAGAATTCATTAGAAAAAATCTACCATGACATAAACAAATCTAAACACAATTATGTGGTGCTAATACTTTGCTTAAACCAAGTGATGAACACTTACCATACAACGAAATAATCAAATACAATGGAAACATGAAATTTATTATAGTTTTACTTGATTATAAATATAATTGTTCACATTGCTTTTATTTGATGTGGGGATAGGCAAGCCACAACAAAATAATGATGATTTCTCCTTCACATTCTACAAACTAGCAATTGGGTTATTTGAAAGGGTGTAGTAGTTATGTCAAACTATCAATTAGGTTATTTGAGAGGGTGTAATGGTTATGTTGACATGCACATTTGAACACAAAATAGTTAGGTGTTTATGTAATTCAGTAAATGTAGAATATAGGTTTTAAAATTTGTAAATTTACAAACTCAATTACAATTGTAAATTGTGATTCATTTATGGGTATAAAGAAAAGTGAAAAACCAAAAATTCTTGATACATGTGAAACAAAAAAATATTATATAAATAAATGTCTCCAAATAAAACAAAAGTTTACAAAAAAGTCTTGATATGTGTGTATACACCTAAAATTGACATGACTCTACTTAAATAAATATTTTAAATATTTATTTCACCTTCACATTCATCTATCAATAAATAAATACATTTATTTATTTATGGCAAAAAGACACATCTAATGCAAGAATGTTTTGTGAATAGGTTAACTTACAGGGTCTTGGATTTTTGTCATTATGTCTTCCTATGCTACTCGAGGATGCCAAAAGCTAGAGATGCTATGATGGGGGCATAATCTTTTCCTTTGTCTGCTTCTTGTGGATCAAACTTTAGTAATGTGATGACTTCTGTCTAATGACATGACCAGCCAAAGATCATCGAGGACTCCGAAGTCTGAACATGAAAAGGGGCAATCCTTGTCTGTTGAAATGCAAGAATCAAGTTATTTAGATTCAATTTTGACTAGATGCTTGTATTAACTTGCTATATCAAAATCCATGTAAGTAATACTTAGGTCATCTCGGTTTAATTATACCTAGATGCTTGTATTTTCTTACAACATAATAAAGCTCAATGATGAAATAAGCACTTCAAAATACTTGCTATATCAAGATGACAAATATCCATATCCATATCCATACCGTATTCAATTACAGTTCTTATCCCTGTCCATATCCATAACGTATCCAATTGTGTCTCATATCTGTATCCATATCCAAATACATTTCTCCATATTCCATGCAATAAAATTCTATGCAGAGTATCAATGTTTGCAAAAGCTTGTGATTCCTTCTATCGAGTCATTCTTCTATCAATCAAATTTCTATCTATCATTGTATCTCTCATCAACAGTTCTAGCTATCAATCTGAGCAGTGATCAAAATGCAAGTCTATCCTTAATCTATACCAATCGAGTCAAGCCAATCTTGTCAAATTATCCAATCACAATCAGCGGTCTTGATCCTAATCTTGTCATAAACCATATCAATCAGCCATAACTATCCTTCGTGTTGCTCTAGGGATATATCGTTCCTTGCCATGACAACACTATCGTATATTGTTATCATATCAAATGTCTTAGATAGGATGTTGCATTGTCGAAACCAAACCTGGAGTCTTATACGACATGTTTCATTCCTGACACCAGACATCATCGATCTATATCATTGGTTTACTGCTTGACCGGGGCAATACCTTGCCTATTTTTGTATCATTTGTGCATGCTGGCTTACTTGCTTGTGTGGGTCATCATTTTATCTTGCATCACATATCATTCACCTCTTTCTTCTGCATCCAACCATTTCTTCTCCTATTTCTCCTCTTCTTCATCGTGAGATTGTCCGTCTCACACCTTTCTGTCGTCTCCCCATCCAATCTCATGAGGGGGCATCCTGTCGTTAAACTTGTACCAGGGGCAAACTGGGGCATGTATCATTGTCAAAAATTCTTTTTCTTTGAAACAACGTGATAAAACACATTGCATCAAAGAGGGGCAAAATGTATACACCTAAAATTGACATGAATCTACTTAAATAAAGATTTTAAATATTTATTTCACCTTCGCATTCCTCTATCAATAAATAAATACATTTATTTATTTATTTGATTCACTTCCTCTCATTTAATTAAATAAATTATATTTTATTTAATTAATTAAATTCACATACATCACCTTCATTCTGCTAAATAATTAAATAATTTTAATTATTTAATTAAAACCTTTTATTCTTCCAAATTTAAATAAAATACTAATTTTATTTAAATAAAATCTAAATTCTCCACTAAATAAAATATATTTTTATATTTTATTTTATTCTTCAAATATCTTCACAAAAATAAAATATATTCTTATATTTTATTCCTCTCATTTATCTACAAAATAATTAAATAAATCTTTTTATTTAATTATGCCTTCTTATCTTCACAATAATCATTCTTATCTTCTAAAAATACTTTCCTCTTGTCACATAAAAGCAAAAACTGAGTTACAAAAGCAAAATCAGTTTTAAAGCATCTTTAAAGCAAAACTTCTCTTAAATTAGAAAAATAAATTCTAATTTAAGAAAATCAAATCTCATCCTCATCAAGAGAGGAGTTAACTCAACAAGGCTGCTTTTTGAATGACATGTGTCCTTCTTCCATTTGTTACACGTTCCTCAACAATCCTCCTCCATTGATCTTCTCTTTTCTTCTCAACCATTGATCTTCCCTCACTTTTTTCTATAAATACAACTTTCTTCTCTTCATTTCATATATATCGATCATTGTGCAAAATTATGCTGTACAGATACCGGCGTGCCTTTGGCACCCCCATTTCCTTAAGCACTTCATATCCATTTGTTAGTGTGCTTGGAGATCATCTTCAACCACTCGAATATCATAGCCATTCTGTCTTTGTCATCTTCAACAAGCAAGGGAGCAAAAACGCTTTTGAGGGCTTCACCATCAAGATCAAGAACAGATAGGCAAGCAATGGAAAACGATAGGTAAAGATGTTGTAAGTATATCATTTGTGATTGTTTTAATCTTCTTTTCTTTCAACTTCCATTGATGTTTGGGTTTTGTTTTCATTGATTTGATTAACCTATTTTCCCCCTCACAATGTAAAACAAAACAATATTAAATCTACAAACACTATCTCTCACCATCATGGATTGTGGAAATGTCGTGTCTTTTATTACAATTCTAGTGCTAATACTTTGCTTAAACCTAGTTATGAATAGTTAAGACTTAGAATAGAATAAAATTATTTTTAGAAATGATTGCCTTGTATTAGACAAAACCATTCTCCAAAAAGAGGTTAGAGAAAATCTACCATGACATAAATAAATCTAAACATAATTATGTGGTGCTAATACTTTGCTTAAACCAAGTGATGAACAATTATTATGCAATGACAACATCAAATACAATGGTAGCATAACATTTATTATAAAATTATTAGTTAAATTGTGCTAATATATTTTCTATTTATAATTATACTAATGTCAAATATCAATCCCAATAAATCAATGAACCAGAATAACCAATAGTGTTGCACTCTAAAAATTATTTCTCATAATACATGTGAAACTTTAAATGTGTAGGCTAAAGATGTTGCAAAATTTGATTTTAATTTAAATTTAACCTCTTCTTAATTGAGATTATTTAGATTAAACTATTATTCATTGAGAAAAGTAATATTATGGGATAAAATGTTTTAAAATACAATGGCAACATTACCCATACATTTCTTATCATCATGTGTTTGTTTGAAATTGCATAGGACCCTAAACAACATTTATTCAATGAATGTTGCTATTTACAACACATATTACCTAAATCTAAAGGAATATGAGGAATAACAAGAAGGGAAGGTATTGAGCCTATGATAAGAAACAAATGTGAAATGATAGAAGAGGAGCAATACTATGGCACTCTAAATTGAAGAACTTCCAAAATGATGCAACATGATATAGGTCTAGGACACATAGAGTAGTATTAGTTATCTCTTCTACTAAATTTTGAAGGAAAAACGTGCATTCATTAATGAAATGGGAATTCAAAGACACTACATCATTAAGCATTGAAATACCATAAGATGTTGCAAATGGACATGATACAAGAGATAACCTAGGGAAGCTACTACATGAGAACATATATAAATGGAGCTAGGATGTCCTCAAATTTTTATCATGACAATTTTAAACTTTTGAGTCTACCAAGTCGAAGTCCATCAATCAACTCATCTTCTCAAAGGTTGTGCAAGTATTTCAATTCATTTGTAAAAGTTTGTTGTCATCTAGCTTTGATCAAGTCAAAAATATTAATGTCAAATAGTCTCAATCATAGGTGATTCAGGAAAAGAACTTGGACATGTTAATTTATCAAAAATGTTCATGTCAATATGTAAAGTCAATTGTCACTATGTGTCATACTTGAATGCCCATAAAAATCATGAAATTGATGTCAGTCAAAGGTTTCTCAAGGTTGTGTACCAAATATTTCATTTTTGTTGATATTGTGGGAATTTCAATGTTTGTATCGGTGGCCTAAAATGATTTGTCAACTTCAAAGTGGAATAATTAAGATCTCTCTTTTTACATTTGTCAAGTGAAATTTAATTGGTTGAAAAGTTTATAGATGTAACATGGCTATATATATAGCTTTCCTTCTCCTAACTAAATCATGACCACTATTTGAAATAATAAATTTATTTTATACCTTAAAGTTTACTTTTTAAGTCATAGATCTAGTTACTTTGATGGTAATCGAATGAATTACTTCCATTGCCATGTGCTTCACTAAGACAACTTTTGATCCTCCTCATGGTTAGAGGCAACTCTACCCTTTTGTATGGCCATCATGGTGAGGTCATCACATGATAGGTTGATACTTTCACTTGTGTAGTGATGATTTGTGCATTGATGTTGAAAATTTTAATTTTAATTTAATTTATATAGTGACATCTCTAGTGCATATACATGTACATGTAAATTGTAGCACAGTTCAAAGAGCATATATAGCATTAAATAAAAGCATTCAAAAATTATCATATCAATGCATGCTTGAATAAGAATCTAGGGCATTCTCTACATGACTTCTAATAGAGAGATCATTTGTACATTAAGAACCGCCATGGTTGAAATTTAAAATTTGTTCAACAAAAGAACTATTAATTTAACTTGCATAGATTGTAAAATAATTAATACATGAACATACATCTAAATAGTGAATTTAGGTCTTCAAAACATTAAGAATCAAGTAAGTTCTTCATCCATATTTTTCATACCACATCAAGTGGTTCAGCTCGCTCTTCAATCACATCTAATATTCTCTGATGATCTTTACTATGTAGTCCCACTTACGGCATCCACATGTGTTTGAAACTATATGAAGAGTTAGGCCAGTAGCAATTACTAGGTGGCTGTACTGATATACCTTGTTATTAGGTTGATAATCAATAAAGTGAATCCCATGTTGAACAATCTTGACTTGTTTGAGATATGTCCCTTGCACTACAACTGAACCTATGGGAAACAACATTCCACACCATAAGACATAACATTTTCAAGGTAAATGTAACCTACATGTATCTATGAACATGTATAGCATTATCATTGCTTGGTAAGACATAACATAAATTATAATATAAAAATTTAACACATTTTAAATCACTTTTGAGGTACTTGACATGTACATATGTAACAAATTGAAAATTATTTAAAAATATATTAAAATAAAGTTAAACATGTGGGAAACACCATTCCATCACTTGTTTTTGGATTTATTAGCTTTTGCCTCTCTTCTATGCAATGCAATAAATAATAACTAACTTGTTCTATATTTCCAGCCTCTGCTATGACTGCAAAAACATCTGCACCAAATTTATATGTCCAAAATTTGTAACTTCAAAAATTTAGAGATACCTTATATATATATATACACACACACACACACACACATAAATTTTTTAATCAATCCTGAAATATGGTTATAATCAGTTGAAATCAAAGGAATGTCTTCAAATCTTTCATCCTCATCTTCATTATATGTGTTGGTAACAACTAGTGGCACATTCTCCCATTCATGTACATATCCATATTGTTGGTTATTACAAATCTCAAAATCTCCCAACATGCACTCATAAAAAAAACAAGAGTAATCCCTAGTGCACAATGTCCATGTAGAGCTATCTGTACTCATGACACAATGCAAAGATCTTGTTTTCTCTACCCTCTTGCATCCATACATTGATCTTCTATCCACACCTACAAATTTATTATATATCAAGTACATTATGAATAAAATATATCTAAATAATTAAATTCAAACTAAAGTAAACAAACTTGTGTGTACACATATATCATATACATGAATATATATATTTAAAGTACATCCATACATTAAATAAATTCAAACAATACATACCTAATATCTCCCAAAACACTCTATGTGGAATGTATCTGTTTGTTCTTGAAGATGTGCCAGCCTCATTTGGTGCAAAGTGTAACTTACACCATTCAACAACATCATGTGCATCATTTATATGGTCTCCATCATAATTCATTTGTTGTTTCCTTAGAGCACGTTTGATGCAAGCTCCTATGCCATCATGTTCACCCTTTCCATGCCAACTCTCAAAGAAGCTCCAAACATGTGGTATATTGTCATTTCGATGATATCTACATAGTGCATAAAATGGCCTTGCTAATTTGAATTGTGACGCACATCCATCTAACCATACAAAATGCCTTTCAAATTTACACTTCTGCTTACCAAATATCCAAAAAAATTCTTAAACAAATGTTGTACAAAAAGTGTGTCATGCTCTTTATCATCACTAATATAAAAGTGTTATTCTTTCTTGATGACTCATGCTTGAAATGTACTTTCAACACCATCCAAATGCAATTGTGCATGTCGATAACACCCATGCACCGTAATAGTGATCTACTCTGAAAATTAATATTCTGATTGAATCTCTTTTTGATGTACAAAAGAGTAATTTTCTGCAAAGTCGACCACTGATAAAATTGTTCTAGGTGGAAAGTATCTCTTAATGTTTGAAATTGTTGTGCTTGCCACTTAGGAAAAAAAGCATGATGTATGTATGGTTGAATCAATTTACACAAATTTTTCATAAATGTTTTAATAAGTATCTCCTCTTCTACATAATCTAACCTTGTGGATTCTTTCCCATGTTTTGTTTGAAACTTTACATAATTGTACCTCTTGCAATTTACGAACTTCATTGGGTTGATATCTTCATTTCTCAATGGCATTTTAGCCAAATTTCCACATGTTTCACAAAAACTTTTTATGCAGTTTATTTGACCATTTCTATTATCATCATCTGATTTATCACATAAGATGGATGCTATGAACTGACTTGCCCATTTAGGAGGTGCATTTACAAGACCATCACTGTCTTCATAAATATTTTGAAACACCTGATAGTAGAGATCAAATTCAATATGATAATGACAACAAAAAGTTTCCAAAACCTTGTTTGTCTTCACATAATATGGCCTTAACCTTTCAAACATTGTTTGCTCAATCTTTAAATTTGGATTTGAATTACAAAAGTTCACATACATCTCATGTTGTGTTATCTCTAGCCAATGTTTTGTATGTAGTTCATAACTATTGGGCCCAATTATGTGTTTGATAACATCTCTACTATTTGATGAAGCACGAGTATTATCATTCCAAAAGGTTGAAATCAAGTTTCTAACAACATCTTGAATCCTGTCAGATCGAGGAGCTCTACACATAATTGCCCAATTGCTTTATGAGGTACTATCATCCAATAATTTTCTCCTTTTCACATATTTTGTTACTGTCTTTCTACTAAAACCAAGCTCAGATGAAATTGAAGACAATTGTCTTTTTTTAGAATTTCTTTCACTTACAATACCTGTGAACATCTCTCTTCTTGTAATGGACTTATCCACAAATCGAGATTGTTTCCCGATAGAAGCCAAACCTTCTTTAACATTTTCAACAATATCTTTTTCTAGCTATGAACCTTTCCCCCTTTTCAATGACAAATCGACACCCACCAATTGTAATGGCTTATGTAGCTCCTTACTAAGAAATACAATTGATAACAATTGGGTTCGGCCAAGTGTATCAAGATTATCGAAATGAGCAATTATTTCCTTTGCAGTTTTATTCATTGACCTCCTATCAGTACGTCTAGGTTGTCTAGAATAATGTTTTAATTTCTCAATATCCATTTTAAGTAAATGATCTAAATTTCTATAAGAAATTTTTCTTTTCACCTCTTCAGCTAGATTAATATGCTCATCCATACCAGTCAAAGGAAGCGATCCTGACCCCTCTCCAACATCCATTGTTTGCACTTGGGCCTCCTCTTGGCTAACATCAACTATGTGTTCTTCAACAACATTTGCTCCACTTTCTGTATCACAAATGAAGGAAATACATATTAAAATAAAAATAAAATTATTTATTTTATAAAATAAAACTTTCTAAGTAATAAATATTCTTTTTATTTTATTGATTTATACTCTTAAGTTCTACAATGTAGAAATTATTATGTTTTCTAAAAAATAATTTCATTCTTTAGGAAAAAAAAAATCTAAAAAGCATTCTAAAAATATTTCAACAAATCTTTTCTTAAAAATTTTCTTTTATTCCTTAATTTAACATTAAAAATCATAAAAACACAAATAAAAAAGCTAAAAAAACATTCATGATAAAAATTTATTGGATAAAAAAATCTAACAATTATTATAAAATATATTTTAGAGAAAGAAAGAAAAACAGCGATAAGAGTTTGTTTTAAAATTAGGAAGTGTGGCTTTTTAAATATAAAGTTTTTAGATTTAAAAGAATTTTTAAATAAAAATAAATAATCAAGAAAACAAATAATCTAAAATGAAAAGTGAACTTGATTTTTTTAATAAATTATAATAGAAATATATGTTACCACTTTAGAAAAAATAATGAAGTTGAGTTGGAGAAAGGGAGAGGGATATGGAGAGTTAGAGAGGGATAGAGATAGCTACGAAGGCCCCAATGAGGGAGAGGTAGAGGTAAAGAGAGTGGGCAACTTGAGAGAGAGAGAGTGGTGGATAGAGAGAGAGGTATGTATTTATCTCTAGGTAGAGAGGTGGGGATTATAGCCAAGAATGAGGAATGACTTAAACTAAATGACATCGGAGCTACATGAAATCAATGCGTATATATTTAAACATAAATAAAATGACCTAGATTAAAAATAGAAAAGAAAATATATGCATACCATATTTTTCTTTATGATATTTTTCAAATCTTTCTTCATTCAATCTTGCTATAGTTTCTACGGAATACTTTCGTGTAGTCTTATTTTGTCTTGTCCTTTTGTTTCCCATCTCCTTTGTAAAATATGACTTGAAAATTCTTCTCTCAAAGATTTCTTGGACTCCCTTACAGAAGAAAAATGGGAATTTATCTTGTTTGTAATTGATTTATAATGAAAAAAAAGAAATCCTATTTATATGATATACGAATAATTAAAACATTTAAAAAAAAGCATGTCAGCCTACCTTCGGACGAAGGTCGACAGTTAAAGAAAAATAATATTTTTAAAATGCAAGGTGCCTTTGAATGAAGGTGGTCGTTATGGGATGTAAGTCTCATCTTTGCACCTTCATTCGAAGGGGGGTTTTCTTCGAGCGAACAACATCACTTTCCTTCGTTCATAGGGGTCTTCAAGTGAAGACCCTCACTTGGCACCTTTCTTGCTTCCCTTCCCCTTTCTTCTACAAAATTTTGGCTTCCGAAGCCTATTTGAAGGTCCAAATGGATTCACCTTTGCCAAACCAAATTGAAGGATCGCAGTCGTCAAAATGAGCTTTCCAACAAGTATAGTTTTGATATATTTTGATTTTATTATGATTTTTTTTAGATTTACTAAACATAGGTTTTTCAATGAACATCAAGTTCTCTGTTCTACACACATGGAAAAATAGTAAATTGGTGATTTTTTTTTTTATAAATATGTATACACTAGGTATTGATGTCCTTGTTTCAGCAAAAAAAAATTTGAATTCCGATACATACAAAAAAAGTTATGTTCTATGGAATACGCGTATGTCTATATTATAATTGGTTTGACTTCAAAACTAAATTAAAAAAAATATTCAACAAAACATTATGAAACCAAATTCATTCACTAGATATTGGTGTTACCAATCTAAATTCGAAAGAATCAAAATTTTATCCTTTGTAGAAAAAAAGTTATACGTTATGGAATACACATCACTTTAAAAAAATGTTATTTACAATTAAAAACTAGTTATCAAAGGAGATGCAAAAAAATTTACAATTTAACTCCAAATTTTTTTAAAAAATATTTTTAGAATCTATAGACAAAATCTCACAAATCACTAGTTTGCATCATCTTCAAATTCATAACAGTTTAGTGGCTATAGGTGTCAAAAAGTGAAGATTTAGTTCAAAATGTTAATTTCAATGTCAAGTTTGACAAAAAAGTGTAACCCACTATTGTGGGATCACGCACTGCACCAGCTCATAAGAACATATCCTACTCCAAAGAGTACCTATATCATGCCAACACTCTAATGTGCAATCAAGAGTAAATCAAGACACAATACCAACCATCCTATAAGCAAGGATCACCTATCAAAACTGACAAACCATAACCAACACCGCAACCAAAGACTCCAAGAGTCCTCAATGGTACCAAAATGTCAACATCTACAAATCACATGAAGATAACCATATCCTGCCAAAGCTCCCACTGAACTGTGATACTGAGCTATACATGGCAACAAGATAAACATCAAACCATCACTGACAAAATCTCCCACTAAATCATGTAACCAACCTATCCATGACATCATGATAACCATCTCCTAAATGAAGATCATCCATGGCCCCAACACAATCAAAGAATCCCAGTTCGACAACAGCTCCCAAAAGGTTGAGTAAACCATAATCTCCAAACCAAGAACATGAACAACCACTTGTAAACAAGAATCAATCCAACACCACCAACAATGTACCTACATAACAATCATGTCATACCAAAGTCCCAAACAAAAAAGGAGCATCCATGACACCATGATCACCACCCAATGTATCTGCACCAAACTCCCATTAAGTCTCACACAACTATACCATATAGTCAACAAGTATAGGTCCCATATCATGACTGTATCAGGTAATACCATCTCTCTCTATATCTCATAATGACAAGAAAACCAATGAAACATGTGACTAAACCAAGCCACAAATTAGAATTTGCATCAACACCGAAATATCTATGGGCATAGACAACCCACATCCAAGTTATAAATGCAACCTGTAAGCACAGGTAACCTACAACACTACACAACTTGTAGATCTCATGATGTAGCATGCAAATTCAATAATACATTTATAATATTGTCAACAAGGGATAATTAGAGATAAACCTGTAAGTTTGCAATGACTCAAACACCAAATTAAATCAGATTCGATTTTCCATCAACTCACAAAAGCACCATAAGTCCAAGGAAAAAATCAAACTAAAAAAACTTATAATATCATCTCCAAACCCATCCCACTACATAATTCTTAGAAATACCTTTCCAATGCTTATAAGAAGTCCAAAATTTGACTCTGTATGCACAAGTTATGCCCCGTCAAAGCTCAAAATTCACATATGGCTTCTAACTGGCAAATTTTGGTCAAAACAACAAAATCTAGAAAAAATTATGACACCATTGCATAGTATACATAGAGATATTTTTGTTGACTATAAGAAGTTGATTTTTTGACATTCTAGGCGAATGGTATGCCCTCTAGAAAATAGTTGCACTATTAGGCTCAAAACAGGCCTTAGTGGCCCTGTGGTGGCCAAGCAGTGGCACGCCGGTGGCACCTGAGCGATGCATGAGTGTTGGTATATTTGAATAAAGTTCAAAAATAGTTTTTTATTTAAAATAAAACCCCAAAGGGACTGGGTAGTAGCCCCGGTTCCCCACAAGGCCGGGGACCCAGGCTGGGGGGCTAAGCCCCGCTGATGCTGGAACCCACCGATGTTGGAACTCGTTGACCGGGGGCGGACCGCTGATCGAAAGTGCCATGTGGCCTATCAGCACTGGCATAGGTTGGGACAAGGGGGGTACGACCCCTCCCCCCAATTTTTAAATTTTTATTTTTTTAATTTTTAAATTAACTTTAGGCTTTAAGCTATAATTTTTTTTAAATACATATCTACAAACTTTGTACCATTTATGATGCAGGCATGACATTGTCAGGAATATTCTAAAATTTATGATGATACTTGTACTCGAAGAAACCAACCTATACCTGCACCCAACAACAACATGTCATACAATATATTCTTCCAGTAGATTCTTTGTGAGATTCCCTAGGGCACAAAATAGGGAAAAAATTTTCTGTCTCTAAATATGGTTGAATTATATATTTTTATTCACTTGTGGGACCTTCTGAATCTAATGGAAGGGTTTGTTTTTTCCTAGAAGACTTCTTACAAAATCTAACCTCCAAAACCCCCATACAAAGAACCCAATTCAAAGACCCACTTACCAAATTTCCATCAAACCCTACATCTGCAACAACCCAAGTCTGCAAACAACCTTGTAACCCTAAAAATTCCTTCATTCTTAACCTCCAATTCCATGGATTCAACTATGCACAAAATCCACTCATAGCAAGGGTTATACAAACAGGAATATCCTCCCAAATCATGGCAACCATGCTCTGATACCAAATGATGGAAATTTACATCCATATAGACAATTTCCTCATAACCCTATATGAGATTAATATGCAAACATAGTATTCAAAAATCCATATGCCAATGAATAGACAACATTCCATCAAGGTGCCACAAGATATACCCTAGGAAAACCCTCCATGAGAGAAAAACCTAGCCTCCAAAAGCATCCATCTCTCACATATTATTCAAAAATAAAGATTACAATACATTTGCAGAGTCTCCATGAATACCTCTGAAGCATCAAGCTCTCTACATACACTACATGTCAACAAGCATGTAACCACACATCCCATGCCGTGCTTCAAACCCTAACACATGCAACATGTTTAAGGTGAAATTTGAATCAAGAGGATTTGTTAATGTTTAGGGTTAGTTTGTATGAATCCTCCTTTCACCTCAAACATTCAAGGACTTTAGGTCAAGTAGGAAATCTACTATCAAGCTTGCAGTCACTTGGAATGTAGGGAAAATTGGAATTGTGTAGATTTGTTGTTTATTTATGCCCAATTATGCTCAAAACCCTAATTATGCAAATTCAGAAGCAAACAGACAAATCACAGAAAATGATCGCACACAGAGATACTAAATGATAACTAAATGCGTACCAAATTTTGAAGTTTAGAAAGCGGAACAGTCGAGGACTAATGAGCCGTCGCCCTAGTCTAGTGCCATGCTTTTTGTCAAGATTTGGAAACCTTGTCTGCAACCTATTCCTGTTGTTCTAGAGATTTTTTAGTTGCGGGATCCAGAGGACTAATGAGTGGGTGCCCGATTCTAAGTCCCTATTTACTCTTCAGATCTACAATTCCAACAGTCTGCAATGGTCTCCTACAACTCCACTTTTCCTTCTCCTACAACCTGTAACCTGCAATCACAAAAATATGGGTTGGGGGTTGTGGTGTTTAGAGGCTTGCCTTAGTGAAGCTCTGGAGAGACATTCAAGTCTTCCGAACATTGTTGTCAGAGAAAGAGTGTGTATCCCTTCGGGATAGAGGTAGAATCCAAATGCTAAATGATTGAAAACACAATTGATAGCACCTTGTAGTGAAGATCTCATGGAAGGAAGATGCTCTTCATGCCATGAGGAGATGGCTACCAAATCTGCAAATACAAACACAATAATAACATAAAGTAAGCTCTACAACACATAATGAATGCCTTGAATCACCTTTACATAAGCTCACGAATCCAAAATGTCATCTAATGTCAATCTAGTTTACAAATGAATGCCTAAATATGCTTATATATGCAACTAAAAACATTCCCGCCAAGAATTTCATACTTGAAACTTACCGTGTCAGCATAGAACCTAAATAACGGTCACAAATTGACACTTAAAAATTGGTCCTAACCTAAAATAGGGCAGGACTAGGGCGCAGGCGCCCAAGTCCACCCCACTATTTTAGGCAGGATTTGTCATAAGTGCATCCCCTGAGTCCAAATTGCTATGGAACTTCAGGGTTTTCTCATCAGGAAGTCAAACTAATATGAAAAATACTCTAAATGCATAAACAGGACTTGAGAGCCAAACCTTAAGAGGGAAAAGCCCCCAAGGGGACATTTTCTGACGTAACATTTATCCCCCACTTTAATATATGTATAAATGCAAGGCCAATACATGCATTAAAGTGTGGTCAACAAACACAGAAAACATGCCAAGCATGGAGAAGACATGCCAATCACATAGAAGATAGTAATAGGCACGCAAAACATGGAAAAGATAGTTACAGTCATATAAAACACAGAGAACACAGTATTGAAGATAGTGAATGTAGAGAAGACAGTGATGATTTCTTTTTCTTTTTCATTTTCATATATATGAAATGCATATGCAAGTATAGGAAAGTAAACACACCACCCATAATGCAGGAGGGACTCATTGCCACTGGTCTTTAAACTGCATATGGGGCAACACACACGCAATACATGCCAAAAAAAACAACCACGCCATACAAATCCCAAAGCATAGGAGGGACTCATCACCACCGGTCATTAAACTATGCTTGGGAACAAACACACAATACACACACACTTGGAAGACATGGAGAAAACACGACAGACAAGCGATGGAGTGTGCCTATTTCTAGGTTCAACACCATCTCAAGCACATTACAAGCACACACTGATGATTGCACTTTACCACAACAATTTTTGAAGACATGCTTAAGGGTTGAGTTAGTCACAGAACCGCTTCGTGCCTCACAATGAGGACTTTTGAAAATGATAGGATGTGCACTCTCCATGAGAAATACACCATCACCGCCTCCACAGAGGGCTTAAGATAGAAAAGGGATACGATATCCCTACCTCTGCAAAGGGCTTAAATGATAGATTTCAAACAAATCTCAGAGTGCAGGAGGGACTCATCACCACCAGTCTTTAAGACTGCATCTGAGAACAAACACATTGTTAACATCTACAACAGACAGCTTACCTTATATATGCCCCCACCTTAAGGTGGTTCATATCAGGTATCTGTTAGTAAGAGACACTACTCAGGTATAGATCTATATGTTGTCATTGATGGAAACAAGGCTTAGAAGTTTCATCAGCATGAAAAGAAGACATTTCTCTAGAAGGATATATTGGATTTTAGGTCCGGTTGACAGAAAATGGCTAAGTATGGGTATATACAGAGTGAAGGACAGTTAGTGGGTCAGTGTGCTTCCGCAGATAATGATCTAGTAATGCAGTTCAGAAATGATGTTAGTAATTGTTTGATGGTACCATGCTCCAAAGATTAAGTCCTGACTTCCTCCGGAAGTCATTTGGAAGAATTATCTAAGTTTAGGTGAACAGAGGTATAGCAGAGATAGTGAACAGGGCACATTGTAATAGTCCACATTCCTCCGCAATTGAGTATTTTGTCATGCGGTTTTAAGGTGCTGTAAACACTTTTATGAAGTGTCTAATTCTAGAGTTGTTAGATCTGAAGTCCACCGGAAAGATAGTTACAAACTGTTGAGTATTGGTATAGTGTTTGAAAGAGTTTGACAAAGACAGAGTCTGAGTTGTAATGGTCTGCATTTCTCCGCAAGATAATATCACGCCTTGTAGTTCTGAGGGTAAGATTGGGAATGTGTGAAGAGTCCTTGATATGATTTTGGAAGTATTTTGTGATCCGCAATAAAAATTGTAAGTCAACAGATGTACATGTTAAGCATGCTCTTAAGGAATAGGCTGACTAATATGATACATCATTGTGCGGAGAAGAGGTAGTGTGTGAAGGATCTATTTAAGTGATTGAATGATTAGAGATGACCTATTTCAACATGTTTGGGCAAAGATTTGGGTCCGCGTAACACATAGTGCATTGGATTGAGCCAACAAGCTACACATTTCTATGTACACGTTTCACTTCTTGGATGCTGACCTAATTATGGATCAAATCATGATGTGGATATATATGAGAGACAGATTTCGGTTGAGAGTGTGTGTGTGGTTAGATGCAAATATGCGAATAGCAGAGCAATGACACAGATTAGTGATAATGAGACTTGGGATTCAGAATTCAGTTGCTAAATGACTGCACCCTGGCATAGTGATAGATGCTTATGCAGTATTTAGTTTTTATGTGTAATTTGCTTTGTACTTGGTAGTGAGCCTTCTTCATCAAGGAAGTGATCCTCCATTAGGGTTTAACAACCCTTATTGTAATCTTTCTAGGTTTAGGGTTGTGGCAGTGAACCTGCTAGACCTAGTTGTACTTTATGGCAGTGAGCCAACATATTCCAAGCCCATGGAGTGACCAAGCCTGAACATCATTATTTGTAAAGATTGTAATATATATTTGAGAGCTAATCCTCTTCGTGGTTTTTCCCATTTTGGGTTTTCCACGTAAAAATCTTGGTGGCCATGTGTCATGTTTTTATGGTTGCTATTCATATGCATGTTGTGCCTTTGTTTAATTAATTTTGGAAAATGGTTGAAAGTTAAATAGCATCAAAAGTTTTTTAGAACACTGATTCACCCCCCCCTCTCAGTGTTCTTGACATTCAACAATTGGTATCAGAGCAAGGTTCCTTGGAAAAAGTCTAACAACTTAAGGAAGACCTAGGATAGTATGATCATGGCAGCAAGAAGATTTGGAAGTTATGAAAGCAACAAGCAACTAGAAGCAACTCTTATGGATCTTGAAAATTTTGAAGCAAAAGTCAGGGATCTGAAAGAAAATTTGCAACAAGCTGATGAATGTATCTCAAAGCTAAAAGAGCAAGTCAAGAAATTCAAAGACAAACACAAAGAAGTTAATGATCAATTAATATCAGCAAATGAAGCCTTGAATGAATTGGAAGCAGAAGTTATAGAAAGAACAAGAGCAGAAGATGATCTGAATTTAATTATGAAAAATAGATCAAAAGATTGTGCCAAACTTGAAAAAGAAATTGTAAGTCTAAAAACAGACCTGGAAAATGCCAAAAGCTTTAAAGAAAAATTCAAGATAAGTACTGCAAAGCTTGATGAAATGATTGCTAGCCAAAAGAGTGTTGATGACAAGCAAGATCTAGGATTTACAAAAGGTGAAAGTTCAAAATATGGTCAAATAAACACTGATTCAAGGCAAAATAGAGGATACTAGTTCAAAAATCAAAGAAGAAGACCCATAAGACCTCCGGTCAGACAGCTAAACGCTCAGAGGTATCCATCCTTCAATGGTTACTATTATAAATGCAATAAGTATGGTCATATGGCTACTCAGTGTAGAAGTAGAATGAATCAAAATATTCCATCTTTCTCTGGTAAATGTTTCAATTGCAAGAAGATTGGTCATAAAGCAAATGAGTGCAGGAGTATGTCAAGAAATATGCCAAGCTATTCTAGGAATGGTCAATTCTTCAATGGCAAGTGTTTCACATGCAATAGATTTGGACACATGGCTAATCAATGCAGATCAAGGATGAACTCATTCAGAGGAAGTAATCAAGGACAAGGAAACATTGTATGTTTCAATTGCAACAAATTTGGACATGTTGCAAGATTCTGCAGAAGCAAGAATATGAAGAGAAATTACTATGCTAAAGAAAGAAAAATAGAGCAAAGGAATGATAAGGGAAAAGAAAAGGTTGATCCAATGAGAACCAAGAATGAGATGAGTATGATCTAGATTAAAAAGGATATAAATGAGGTTCAGGATGGATCCACACCAACATCTGGTGTAGACACTTCCTCCGGGAAGTAAATTGAGAGCTCTAGCTAAGGGGGAGCAGTGTTGAAAATCCAAATCCCCCAGTTAGAAAGTGGGTGCTAGAATCTAGCATGAAGGTGTATGATGAAATCTGATGCAACACATTTCTCAAAAGAAAAATTGAAATAAAATAGGTCAATGCGGCATATTGCGTCCAACAATCCCAATCGACTGTATTCTACAGTAAAGGGTTTTAACACCTTTTTGGGAATAAGCATTTATGATGACTTAGGTTAAGTCTTGCGAAGGATAAAAGGGAGCTTGTTTGATCTCAAAATCACTTTGCACTCAAAGCTATCAAGTATTCAGAGAGATTGGAGCAGACTTTGAGTAACGACAACCAAGATTTGAAGCGCTTGGAGAAATTCAAAGAAAGGAAACCCTAATTCAATGGAACAAGGTACTTTTGTTCAAAACCTACTTGTGAATCTATTAAAATTCTGAAATGGCGTCGCCACAAGTTGTTGCTATCACTGAGCGAGTTTGACCAAAATTCAAGAAACACGCATTCAAATCAACTAAAGTTGATCAGTTGTGTGCATTCTCAAATGTTTCTCACGGAGTCATACATGCAGAGGATGTTAGGGCATATATTCATGTTTCCCCAGAGGAATTCAGTGATAGCAGGTTTACTGATCTCTACATAAAACACTTGAGTAATGAGAATATCGATCTAAAGAATGAATATCAAGCATTGGAAGAAAAAAAAATTATTCAGTACTTGGAATTCCCAACATTTATGGAGGATGAATGGATCTGGTATGTGTTAAGCAGGGTTCATGATGAATTCATATGGCTACAGAGACCTTTCAAGATTACAAAAGATGCTATTAGGGCAGTCACTGGATTATGCTCTGCCAGATCAGTACCACTATTGAAAGCTATGAAGAATGATACAGTAATGGCGGCTACCGGGGCAAAATTTGATAAGAGAGCCTTGACAATAAATGATATTGAGGATCATGCTATGAGATTTGCCTCAATGGTATTGGGATACAAAGTTTATTTCACCAACTGAGAAAACTTTGTTTCAGGCATGGCCATTTACACAACCTATCAAATGATCAAGGAAAATGTTGATTATGACATCTGTCAATTGCTCCGATAGCAAGTAATGGATAACCTGAAGAAGACAAAAGAAGGTAAATATCCCTTTAAATTTGGCACTCTGATCATGTGTTTATTTTTCTATTTTATGCAAGAGTTGCCTGGCATGAAGAACCTATTCTGGACCAATCATAAACCTGTTGCAGTCCAAATTAGAAATTTGTTGAGTAGCATAGGCACCATTGATGCACAAAATATAGCCCTATGGGGTTATTTCAAGAACTTCCAAAGATCAATGCAAGCCAGAGAAAGAATCCCCAAAATAGTTGTTGAAAAATACAAGGATACAATCTGCTTCATTGTGACAAAAGATCAGTGTTTGATGGAGGCCGTTGAGCCCAGAATGGTCTGGGTTATGCCTATGGGATATGAGGTAGATGGAGCTGTACTAGAAAACTATGTTGAATATATGCTAAGTAAACCCAAAGATCCCAAGGAAGAAAGATTTGGGACTTATAAGGAATTACATGCTAAAATTCATGTTGAGGTAAGAAAACCTAAAATCTCTAGGAAAATGAGGAAAGTGGTAGAAGAAATTGCCATAAAACATGGATTCACAAAAGAAGAAGTAGCAAAGGCAAGGGAAAAGGCACAAGCTTTTAAGGAAGCAGAAGAAAGGAGAAAAGGTGAATTGTCTGGAGCTCTGAAAGAACCCAAAGGTGAGCCAGAAAGGCCAGAGAAGTCAAAAATAAAAACCAGAGCCTCCACCTCTATAGAAGCCACATCCACTCCCTCTAGTACCACACCATCTACAAATGTGGAAACACCTGCCACTAGTTCCAAAAGAAAGAAGACTCAGGCCAAGAGAATGCATGTAAGTATAGTTGTTGATGAAGCAACAACAAAATCAAATGATGAAGTAAAGAAGATGAAGAGTGAAGCCACAAAAGCCTTAGGAACTAACAAAAAGAAACTCTCTAGTAAGAGTAGATATAGGAAAAGGCTAAAGCAAGATGAGCCTTAGACAGAGGAAGCAACTATAAGCCTTGAAGATGTTCTCAAAGCCATAATAGTGGATGGCAATTTGAAACCCATTGCTCAGTTATATGATGAATACAATGATCCAGATAAGAGGATCATTGAGACTGTTGTTGTAGAATATCTAAACATATACAATAAGGCTCTGATTGAAATTATTACTGATCTACCACACAACCTGGGCAACATAATGAGTACAAGAAAAGAAACAGCTATGGCAAAAGATGTTGAGCTGAGAGAACACTCATTGATACGATTATGTCTGGGAATCACTCTTGAGGAGAAGGCCAAAATCTCAAAAGAAATCAAAGATGCTTTTAGAACCAAGAGAAGAATGAACTCATTGATGTTGGGAGAAATTGATAAAGTGGTCAAAGAAACAGAGGAGATCACTTTGGCTGCTTTGAAGAAAAACAATATTCCTACCATCTATGACAATGAAGAAAAAAATGTTGGAAATGACACATCTATTCTAGAAGTCAGCATGGATCAAGGCTTGGAGCAAATTGATACAAATCCTCTGGTAAAAGATAGAGTAACAGAACAGCAAAAGGAAGAATCTGATCGAACCCTTGTTGCTAATGATCACGACACATCCAAAAAGGATAAAACTAAAACAAGTATTTTTTTAGGACAACAAACTAATGATCTAGAAAGCAAGGAGAAAATTGATGAGTAGATCAAAGTTGATAATCAAGAACTTGATCAAGCTAAGAAAATCCCTACATCGGAGAAAAACTCAGATCAACAAGAAAATATGGACATGAATCCTCTGGAATGGAGTCAAGAAGAAATATCTGATAGAGCAAGAGACACTGTAGATGTCTCAGTTGGTTCTGGCAAATAGAAAGTTGCAAATGAGTCTGAACTCCTTCAAGGACCAATCAACTTGGCCTCATTATCACCTGTACAAAAATTTAAGTTAGTATCTATTGTTCAGGCCAAGGCATAGGAAGAAATGCTGAAATCTCATGACCAAGACAGTAAATTGATCAATGATGCATCTAGCCTTCTAGAAAAGATGATGCCAATTGTTCAAAAGGACACCTCACTATCTTCCGTTGATCATCTCAAAGGGCTATTTGACTCTGTAAGTACACATTTTGAGTCTTTTGAAAAATCTACAAAAGTAAAAGTTAGAAAAGAGTTCGATGAAAAGAGATTGATTGAGTTAAAGGCTATGTTAGAAAAGGATAAAACTACATTAGAAAATGTGATAAAAGGTATACAAAGTTCCATTGAAGAAGCCTGTAAAGTTTATAAATTTTTCCTATCATGGCCAAAAGTTACAAAGGAATTAGAAGATAACACCAAACTTTTGGAACTCAAACTACTTAATATCTCTGAGACATAATCTGGCAGTTGAGTCAATAAATGCAAAAAAAACTCAAGTTGCAAGCATTCACAGTGATTTAAGCACTCTGATGAAGAAAAGGGGAGAAATTAGAGACAAGTTGTGCCACCTAAGGGAACTAATAAGTCTGAAAATTGACTCCATGACTAATCTGGTAGATGAAGCCATGAAATTACTCATACTAGTTGATACACCATCAGATGTGCAGAGGGCAAAGAAGCTAGTTTTTTTTATGAATGGCCACATCCATATCCTAGAAAGTGCAAGAGATAGATGGAATGGAGAGATAGCCTTGATAAAGACCATCTATAATGATATTCTACCTTCAATGACAAATTAAGACAAAATGTGTATATGTATATATGTGGCAGAATATAATAGTTTTGAACATTTTTGACAAGTTTTGGATTTGAATCACACCCTTTGCCATTGATGTCAAAGGGGGAGAAGAAGATTAGTGAAAAACGGATAAACATCTTAGGGGAGCAGGAGAATGAAGTAAGAGAAAGTAGTCAAGCATTTTTCACTAAGTGTTGCCATCAATGCCAAAGGGGGAGATTGTTGGCAAGAGACACTGCTCTGGTATAGATCTATATGTTGTCATTGATGGAAACAAGGCTTAGAAGTTTCATCAGCATGAAAAGAAGACATTTCTCTGGAAGGACATGTTGGATTTCAAGTTCGGTTGATAGAAAATGGCTAAGTATGGGTATATACAGAGTGAAGGACAGTTAGTGGGTCAGTGTGCTTCCACAGATAATGATCTGGTAATGCAGTTAAGGAATTATGTTAGTAATTGTTTGATGGTGCTATGCTCTAGAGATTAAGTCCTGACTTCCTCCAGAAGTCATTTGGAAGAATTATCTAAGTATGGGTGAACAGAGGTATAGCAGAGATAGTGAACAGGGCACATTGTAATGGTCCACATTCCTCCACAATTGAGTATTTTTTCATGCAATTTTAAGGTGTTGTAAACACTTTTATGAAGTGTCTAATTCTAGAGTTGTGAGATCTAAAGTCCACTGGAAAGATAGTTACAAACTGTTGAGTATTGGTACAGTGTTTGATAGAGTTTGACAGAGACAAATTCTGAGTTGTAATGGTCTGCATTTCTTCGCAAGATGATATCATGCCTTGCGGTTTTGAGGATAAGATTGGGAATGTGTGAAGAGTCCTTGATATGATTTTGGAAGTATTTTGTGATCCGTAGTAAAAATTGTAAGTCAACAGATGTACCTGTTAAGCATGCTCTTAAGGAACAGGCCAACTAATATGATAAATCATTATGCGGAGAAGAGATAGTGTGTGAAGGATCTATTTAAGTGATTGAATAATTAGATCCAACCTATTTGAACACGTTTGGGCAAAGATTTAGGTCCATGTAACACATAGTGCATTGGATTGAGCTAACAAGCTACACCTTTTCATGTACACGTTTCACTTCTTGGATGCCGACCTGATTATGGATCAAATCATGATGCGGATATATATGAGCAACGGATTTCAGTTGAGAGTGTGTGTGTGTGGTTAGATGAAAATATGCAAATAGTAGAGCAGTGACATAGATTAGTGATAATGAAGACTTGGGATTCAGAATTTAGTTGTTAAATGATTGCACCCTGGCATAGTGATAGATGCTTATGCAGTATTCAGTTTTCATGTGCAATTTGCTTTATACTTGGTAGTGAACCTTCTTCATCAAGGTGGTGAGCCTGGTAGTGAGCCTCCATTAGGGTTTAACAACCCTCAGGGTTTAACAACCCTCAGGGTTTAACAGCCCTTATTGTAATCTTGCTAGGTTTAGGGTTGAGGCAGTGAGCCTGCTAGATCTAGTTGTACTTTATGGCAGTGAGCCAGCATGTTCCAGGCCTGTGGAGTGACCAAGCCTGAACATGATTATTTGTAAAGATTGCAGTATATAATATGAGAGCTAATCCTCTCTGTGGTTTTCCCATTTTGGGTTTTCCACATAAAAATCTTGGTGTTCATGCGTCATGTTTCTATGGTTGCTGTTCATATGCATGTTCTGCCTTTGTTTAATTAATTTTAGAAAATGGTTGAAAGTTAAACAGCATCAAAAGTTTTTTAGAACACTAATTCACCCCCCCTCTCAGTGTTCCTAACATTCAACAGTATCAATATCAAGCACATTAAGGTAGGAAGAAAACACACAAGGGAACACGAGCTCTTGCAAGGCCCATGCCCCCGGAGGTGACATGTACTTTACGATTGCCAAATGTTTCCACAAACACATCCCTACAAGAAAAGTGTTAGTGTCCATATAATCATGATAAACAGTAATGCATATGATCAATCACACTAAGATCCAAGTTTATATTACGAATTTGAAGATCGGGTATAACCATGAGGCTATACCGCAAAAATCTCAAAACTGAGTGTCACCAAGGTGAGATTCAAAGACAAACAAAGTGCACGGAGCAGCAGTATTGTTAATGTTTTGTAAGTGTGATAAGACACCATCAAGATCACATGACAAAGTCCACAGAGTGATTCTACTAGCCAAGCGTCGGATAATATATATCAACCCCATTGTCATATAGGAACTAAGTCCAATTTTTTATTTCCTCGCTAAAGGGACACTAGGTCCGCATCAGTATAATATGTTTTTCGTCATCTGCCCGCTATATAGAAACATTAGAGGAAGGGAAACAATAAATTGAGAGTGGAGAAACAAGTGCCTTACAGACAATCACGTAGGAGGGTGCCCCCAAGTCACCAACCGCAACGCTATGTCCATAAGACACAACACACAACAGTGAAAATAGAGGAGAAGCAATATAGAAGAATGATGATACAATTAGAAGAAGGGTCACAATAGAGGTGGTCTCCTAGTATCTTGGACCTTACAAGAGAATCAAGGGTCATCCCAAGTGGCCTAAACAACACATAACACATCACGGGGGAAACACATCACAAGAGGTAAAGGGTTAGAGATACTTACCTATGAGGATCATCGAATTAAGTGTTGTCATCAAGCAAATCATCGTCATCTTTCCACTCTCAAATGTTAGAGGAAAGTGGGACATAAGGTACCATAGCCCAACTCTTTTTCTTGTTTTCAAGTTGTCCATTCTTAAGATCTTCTTGGTTTGGTTCACTGTTTGGTGAGATGTTTTCTTGTTGAGATGCAATTCATTGGGCATATTCTTGTCATCTCCTCCTCTTTTCTCTTGCTTGTCTATTTATTTTTGTCTTACCACTTATCTCTTGTAAGATAGTGTTTTTCTCTTTCATAGGTTTTTGTGTTTTAGAGGAGGAAGCACCAGGATCAAATCTCATTTGTCTAGGTGGGATATTCTGTATTCGATGACTACCTCCTGATCCTTGTAAGGATGGTAGGGAGGAACATCAGCATAGGGTCCATTTCCTTTCGGTCTAGGATTCTCTTCAAATGCGGGTTGTTCATCTCTTGTTGTTTCTTGCATAGAAGGACTGGCCACTTGATGTAATAGTTTTGTTTTGTAATTTCTATAGCTCACGAAGTTAAATTTTGTTCATGGCTTTGGTTCCTTTTTAGATCCTTCCCAAAAGTAATGTTGTCTTGTAATCAAAGGTTTATACCTATTGTGATGAACAGTATGTACTTGTTTATTCAAAGGAAATGTTACACAATTATGAATTGTTGAAGGGACAACTTTCATAGCCTTTAACCAGGGATGTCCCAATTTTATTTGAAAGAGGTCAGAAATGAGGACAACATCAAACCATTGTTCTACATGTTTCTGAAATACAGTGACGAACAAAGATATCTTACCAGAAGTGTTCACAAAGGTTCCCTTATGTGTCTTAATCATCATATCTGAAGGGTCATAAGAGCCTTGCACTAATTGATGTGAAAAGAGGAACTCTTTCATGGAAACATTAGTCATGCAATTAGGATCAATAAGGGTTCCATCCACATGATTTCCCATTATTTTTATAGTGATATAGAGAGGTCCTTCAGTTTCTTCAATTGTTCTACCATGAAATGTAAAGAAAGAATGCATTTGAAAAATAGGTGGGACAGACCTATCAAATCATTAACCATTGAGTGGACCAAGAGTGGGGATGAGATTGCTCCTCCAGGATTCACCAAGCCTCAATGACTTTCTCCAAGAACAATCTCCTCAACATGTCCACATTAAACTCACATCTAACCAAGGTGTAGGCTCCTCAGTCTTTTTGCTGAAATCCTCATCAAAGAGTAACGATCTCAACACATGTCTCTAATCCCAAGAGAACTCAATCCTCACCTAAGTCTCCAATTATCCATGAGCAACTCCATGATCAATCCATGCTAAACTCCAAATGCAACACTACACTATCATGTGAAGCTCTCAAGCAAATTACCAATGTACTCAATATGAAGAGAATAACACAAGACCAATGTCAAAGCTCCAACTACACATCTGCATAACCTAGGAACAAATCATGACATCATGATCTAACATCTCCTCAAAAGAAGATCAATGTCTCATAAGAACATATCCTACTCCAAAGAGCCCATGTATCATGCCAACACTCTAATGTGCAATCAAGAGTAAATCAAGACACAATACCAAACATCTTGTAAGCAAGGCTCACTTGTCAAAACTGACAAACCATAACCAACACCTCAACCAAAGACTCCAAGAATCCTCAATGGTACCAAGATGTCAACATCTCCAAATCACATGAAGATAACCATATCTTGTCAAAGCTCCCATCGAACCATGATACCGAGCTATACATGGAAACAAGATAAACATCAAACCATCACTGTCAAAAGCTCCCACTAAATCATGTAACCAACCTATCCATGACATCGTGATAACCATCTCCTAAATGAAGATCATCCATAGCCCCAACACAATCAAAGAATCCCACTGTAACGACAACAGCTTCCAAAAGGTTGAGTAAACCATAATCTCCAAACCAAGAAGATGAACAACCAATTGTAAACTTGAATCAATCCAACACCACCAACAATGTACCTGCATAATAATCATGTCATACCAAAGTGCCAAACAAACAAGGAGCATCCATGACACCATGATCACCACCCAATGTATCTGCACCAAACTCCCATTAAGTCTCACACAATTGTACCATATAGTCAACAAGCATAGGTCCCATATCATGACTGTATCAGGTAATACCATCTCTCTCTATATCTCATAATGACAAGAAAACCAATGAAACATGTGACTAAACCAAGCCACAAATTAGAATCTACATCAACACCAAAATATCTATGGGCATAGACAACCCACATCCAAGTTATAAATACAACTTGTAAGCGCAGGCAACCTACAACAGTGCACAACTTGTAGATCTCACAATGTAGCATGCAATCAACAATACATTTATAATATTGTCAACAAAGGATAATTAGAGATAAACCTGTAAGTTTGCAATGACTCAAACACCAAATCACCTCAAATTCAATTTTTCATCAACTCACAAAAGCACCATAAGTCAAAGGAACAAAAAATAGATCAAACTAAAAAAACTTATAATATCATCTCCAAACCTATCCCACTACATAGTTCTCAGAAATCCCTTTCCAATGCTTATAAGAAGTCCAAAATTTGACTCTGTATGCACAAGTTATGCCCCGTCAAAGCTCAAAATTCACATCTAGCTTCTAACTGGCAAATTTTGGTCAAAACAACAAAATCTAGAAAAAAAATATGACACCATTGCATAGTATACATAGAGAGATTTTTGTTGACTATAAGAAGTTAATTTTTTGACATTCTGCGCGAATGTTATGCCCTCTAGAAAATAGTTGCACTATTAAGCTCAAAAACAGGCCTTAGTGGCTAGGCAGTGGCACGCCGGCAGTGCCCGAGCGATGCATGAGTGGTGGCAGATTTGAATAAAGTTCAACAATAGTTTTTTATTTAAAATAAAACCCCAAAGGGGTTGGGTGGTAGCCCCGGTTCCCCACTGGATCGGGGACCCGGGCCGGGGGGCTAAGCCCCGATGATGCTGAAACCCACCAATGCTGGCACCTGCTGATCAGGGGCCGACCGCTGATCAAAAGTGTCATGTGGCCTATCAGCATTGGAATAGGTTGGCGCAAGGGGGGTATGACCCCTCGCAATTTTTAAATTCTTATTTTTTTAATTTTTAAATTAACTTTAGGCTTTAAGCTTTAAATTTGTTTTTTTTAATAAATATCTATAAACTTTGTACCATTTATGATGCAGGCATGACATTGTCAAGAATATTTTTAAATTTATGATGATGCTTGTACTCAAAGAAACCAATCTATACCTGCGCCCGACAACATGTCATACGATATATTCTTCTAGTAGATTATTTGCAAGATTCCCTAGGGCACAAAATAAGGAAAAAATTTCTTGTCTCTAAATATGGTTGAATTATATATTTTTCTTCACATGTGGGGCCTTCTGAATCTA
This sequence comes from Cunninghamia lanceolata, assembly GCA_027924645.1. Lineage (NCBI taxonomy): Eukaryota > Viridiplantae > Streptophyta > Pinopsida > Cupressales > Cupressaceae > Cunninghamia > Cunninghamia lanceolata. The sequence goes on from BSBN01000609.1 coordinate 3,129,096, forward strand.
ATGGAAGGGTTTGTTTTTTCCCAGGAGATTTCTTGCAAAATCTGACCTCCAAAACCCCCATACAAAGAGCCCAATTCGAAGACCCACTTACCAAACTTCCATCAAACCCTACATCTGCAACAACCCAAGTCTGCAAACAACCTTGTAACCCTAAAAATTCCTTCATTCTCAACCTGCAATTCCATGGATTCAACTATGCACAAAATATGCTCATAGCAAGGGTTATACAAATAGGAATATCCTCCCAAATCATGGCAACCATGCTCTAATACTAAATAATGGAAATTTACATCCATATAGACAATTTCCTCATAACCCTATATGAGATTAATATGCAAACATAGTATTCAAAAATTCATATGCAAAAGAATAGACAACATTCCATCAAGGTGACACAAGATATACCCTAGGAAAACCCTCCATGAGAGAAAAACCTAGCCTCCAAAAGCATCCATCTCTCACATATTATTCAGAAATAAAGATTACAATACATCTGCAGAGTCTCCATGAATACCTCTGAAGCATCAAGCTTTCTACATGCACTCCATGTCAACAAGCATGTAACCACACATCCCATGCCATGCTTCAAACCCTAACACATGCAACCTGTTTAAGGTGAAATTTGAATCAAGAGGATTTGTTAATTTTTAGGGTTAATTTGTATGAATCCTCCTTTCACCTCAAACATTCAAGGACTTTAGGTTGAGTAGGAAATCTACTATCAGGCCTGCGGTCACTTGGAATGTAGGGAAAATTAGAATTATGTAGATTTGTTGTTCACTTATGCCCAATTATGCTCAAAACCCTAATTATGCAAATTTGAAAACAAACAGACAAATCACGAAAAATGATCGCACACAAAGATACTAAATGATAACCAAATGTGTACCAAATTTCAAAGTTTGGAAAGCAGAATAGTTGGAGACTAATAACTGGGTGCCCTAGTCTAGTGCCATGCTTTTTGTTAGGATCTGGAAACCTTGTCTGCAACATGTTCCTGCTGTTCCAGAGATTCTTTAGTTACAGGATCTGGAGGACTAATGAGCGGGCACCTGAGTCCAGGTCCCTGTTTACTCTTCAGATCTGCAATTCGAAGAGTCTGCAATGCTCTCCCGTAACTCCACTTTTTCTACTCCTACAACTTGTAACCTGCAATCATGGAAAAATGGGTTAGGGGTATTGGTGCTTAGAGGCTTACCTCAATGAAGCCCCGAAGATACATTCAAATCTTTCAAACACCGTTGTCAGAGAAAGAGTGTGTATCCATGCAGGATAGAGGCAAAATCCAAATGATAAATTATTGAAAACATAATTGATATCACCTTGTAGTGAAGATATCATGGAAGGAAGATGCTCTTCATGCTATGAGGAGATGGCTGCCAAATCTACAAATACAAACACAATAACAACACAAAGTCTTCTCTACAACACACAATGAATGCCTTGAATTACCTTTACATAAGCTCATGAATCCAAAATGCCATCTAATGTCCATCTAGTTTACAAATGAATGCCTAAACATGCTTATATATGCAACTACAAACATTCCCGCCAAGAATTTCGTAATTGAAACTTACCTTGTCGGCATAGAACCCAAATAACGGTCACAAACCGACACTTAAAAATTGGTCCTGACCTAAAATAGGGCAGGACTAGGGCGCAGGCGCCTGAGTCCACCCCCCTATTTCAGGTAGGATTTGTCATAAGTGCATCCCCTGAGTCCAAATTGCCATTGAACTTCAGGGTTTTCTCATCGAGAAGTCAAACTAACATGAAAAATACTCTAAATGCATAAACAGAACCCGGAAGCTAAACCTTAAGAGGGAAAAGCCCCCAAGGGGACATTTTTTGACATAACACAACCTACAAGAGATGCTCAATACAATGACAACCTATAGCCCAAAACACCCAACAACCAACTAGCGAACCCCAACTACTAACCATGTGCTTACTTTTATAGAATCAATCTCACACAAATACAAGATGTAGTATGGAGAAAACCATGTGTTCCAAAACCATGGATACACAAAACCATTGACCCCTCATTTAATATTTGCAACTAAGTTTTCACTTTATGCCCAATATTAAATAATTTCCTAATTAATTATTGTATGTCCCACACACAAAATAATTTTAACCCAATGTTACATACAATGGTGACAAGTGGCACCCAAATAAATATTTAATGTGGCTAAACACATTAATTAAGATGCACCACAAATACATATTTATTTTACATAAATAAATATATCAATGTTATGCAAGGTTTACAACACACTTATTCCAACATATAAAACAAATATCATTAATACAAGGCTCATTGCCAATAAATTGGCTTACAATAACAATCATATTGTTTACAACTTTCAATAAATAATCAGAATATAACAATGTGTCTCAGTGATCAAGACTTTGGTGTTCTTTTCAGCTGTGTGGAGGGAGAGCATCATTCGGGTGCTTTTCCACCATCCACAGACCAGCGGTCCCTTGCACACCTTCTAACTAGAAGTGGCCCTACACTTCATGAGGGTAGAAGATAAAGGAATCTTCAATCATACCATGCCATCTGAGAACTAGTGTAATGTATTGACTCTGCTACATTCATTTTTCCATACAACTCTAGAAAATCCTCTAGCTAAGCATGACAATTCTAACTGACATGTAACCTACCAGACACTGCGAACCGACAACGCAAGCAACATTTGCATTATTTTGGACAAAGCTTTCATAAATAAAATCACATTCTAGTAAGGAGACATGAGTCATTGTTCACACACCTCTATCTCAATCTTTTCAACAAGAGACAACTTAATCACATAAATACTACACAAAATACTTTTGTTCAATATAATAAACAATTCAATAATTCATGAATTAGTTCTCCTATCACTAACTTGGCTAGTTGGTTTAAAATCTTCTAACCAAATATAAGGACCTAGTCAAGTTGGTGATAAGATAACTTGGACATAACTTGAGTCAAATGACTTAGTCAAACAGCATCAATCTTTCACAAAAATCACCAACTTTTAAATAAACACAGAAATTCAGTCAAAAACTTAACTCCAAGCACATATATCATATTAGTGTGTCTACTCATGTATATGAGCACCTACTAAATCCACACCAGAGTGTTCAACTTGTTATCCCATATGAAAAAGTTACAATCCTCTATAGTTCACTTTCATGTTTCGATTCCTTGCAATCACAAGGATATATATAATTTTGTCTCAACTAATTATAACTCCACTAATAAGTTTGAATTATCACTTGCCATTAGATAACTAATATATCTCATGCATAAGTTCAACAAATTTTTTATTGAGTTTACTAAATCTTCAAACCTTGGTGCTAAAAGCCAACAATATATTTCAAAGAAATATGGTTTACTCACTGTTATAACAAATCTATGTTTTTCTAAGTTTTCTCATGATTTTGGAATAGCTAAAGGATCTATTATTTCCACTATTTGATCACAACCCAATAAATAGTAAACACTAATCCTTTATAATCCTTATGTAGACTGTGGTAGCATCACAAGATTAAGTTAAACAAGACAAGTTTAAGAACTTAGTTTATATTCTTGAGTAATTCATTTAATAATGTAGCTAAAACTATTGCAAGTAAAGAAATTCTCCCCAAAAGTACTCAAAATGCAGTCTTATGCCTTTCTTCTGCACCCACTTTATTACAAATAGTTTCTTATCCACATATATTCAGCTAGACTATAATGTCTTTCCTATCCATCTGAACTGATATGGATATAACCACTACATGTATTATCATTCCTTACTCAAATCATTCATCATGCTAATATACTTTTGTATATATATTTATATGTGTATATATATATATATATTTATTTATATGTTCAATATTATATATATAATTTTTTTATAGTCAATTCTAACATATGATTTGGATAAATCTGTATATCTTGAAGTACCAGACAGTCTTAAAAATAATATCAACTTAATAACACCTGTAGACTGCCCGTGGTCTAAGACCTATAAAAGATGTGGTGAAGAAAAACATTTCTCTTTCAGAGAATACAATTCATAATATCCCTATGTTTCTAGAAGAGAGTATGATAAGCAAACAATTTCAATATATACTCAGAACTCGTCTCAGAATTTTACTTCTCAAATTGACTTTCTCACTACCTACTCATATACCAAATGGCTATTAAATATCGGCCTGTATTCACAAGAATACCATTTATAATTTTAAACTTAACTAATGGTTTGTTATGTAAATAATGAAATTGTTGTTCATAAAGTAATCCCCAAGCTATCATACTTATATTTGGCTTTGTATAGTAATTCAAACCTCTTTGGCCTAAAAGTATTTGACCTATGCAATCAAAACTTAATCGTAAGTATATATTGATATGTGTATATGTAATTAATACTAACATTATACATATATCTGTATATCCTTATGTTTACACAAGATCACAAACAAAGCCCCAATAGCCATTCGACTCATTTACCAGGTATTTGAAGACTGAATCTAAAAATTTGACCTCTTAATCTTATAAATAGAGTGACCCTAAAGTCTTACTTCTTTGGTTTACAATCTTATTGAACGGATTATACAGGAATAGTAAGTTTATAGACTCCCGAGGAACATTTCACCATTATCACGGCTTGGGAAGACTTGTATGTTACTCACAATTGATCAACATAACCATTGTACTCACAAATAGTATAATTTATTATACATAACAGCCCCTATAAGTTACAAAGAGAAACTTTTCTCATGTTCCCATATACCCGTGAAATATTTTATCAAAAGAACATACCTAGATAATGCTAAATCCCACAGTTCTTTCTCTGGTTTCCTATTATTTTCACTCCCCTATTTTCTTCCATCATCTTCTCTCTTTCCTCAAATATTTTCCTTTCTTTTGTTCTATGACTCTCCCCATTCCCCCCTCAAATCTTCTCCCCATTCCCCCCTCAAATCTTGGCAAGAAAATGCTCTCTTTTATCTCCTTAATTAACATTACTACACCGAGTTAAGGCCACTTCCTCAACATTTTGTTTCAAATCTTAAAAAAAAACCATACCCCTAAATTAATGTAGTATTGGCAAGCATAAAGGAGTTAAATTAACTACTACACTAACTCATTTATTCAATTTGCATGCTTCCACTATGTGTAGCTCTTAAACAACCAAATTTTGAATTTCATAAACAAACTTAATAGATTATGGTTAATTGAAGACCTTTACTTAAACAATTTAAATTAAAAACATTAGACTCTTGTCACAAGGATAGTGACCTCAATGTCATCATATATGATGTTGAGTAATGAAACTTAGACAACAATATACCATCCTGGCAAAACATACGATAACCAAAATAATCACGATAACCACATTACTCTAAGAATGACAAAAATGCAAAATCTGTAGGAAAAGATACCAATGATAATGCTAACAATAAATGTGCATCTATAAACACATAATAATAAACAAGGACTTATGACAGGTTTGACATCACCAAATGCATGACTAAACCTAGTGAAGTGTGTGAGTGTTCTCGAACGCATGGTATGAGTTGCCAATTCAACTTGATCTATAGCCATCTCCTTGATGATGCTCTCCCTCCTCAATCGGGAGGGGAAACTAAACCTATCATGCATCCACCTCATTCATCAACAAGGTCGTTAGTCCATCAAATTATAAACTTGTATATAAATATATATCTCTGATTGATAATCAATTTGTAACGCCCCGCCATGAATACCTCAGAGAACATCACATTTATGCTATATGCAACAGGATAATTTTTTTTTTTTTTAAAAGATAGAAATAACAAAGTAATATTAACACATCATTTAAACTAATGACTTGTCCTCTAAGATATCATGGTTGCATTACTTGACAAAATAATTAACATAATCTAACACACATCATGAATTAACATTAGTAGATTATTCTAAACTTATTGCATTAAATCAATAAACATTTACATCTCTATATCATAACATTAGATAAGTAATCGACATGATCAGGATTACATGTGCATCTACAAAAGTCTATACATATGAGTACATCAATACATTATTACATTATCACCCTTTGAATAAATCTGAATACATACATTATGAATCAACTGATACACAGGCTAGTACATGAGCATAATAACTGTCTCCATAAACAGGTACAAGATCTAATGTCTGATACACAAGCTATATCCTCTTCGCACATGAACATCCGCAAGGGAACAACCAATGGATAAAAGCTCTTCCACCCGACCATGTGGAACCCTGAGGTCCACCCCCCGAGCTAGGAGTTAGCATAAGGTCCCCACTTCAACATACAGTCAGGTAGATAGATGACTATAAGAACAAAGACAACACATGACTCCAACAACACAAGTCAATATCACAAACAACTCAATAGCACTTCTAGAGGCAAACACATAACGAATGGGGAGAGTACAACTAGGGAATGCTAGGCTGCAGTAGGGAGGAGTGTCATCACATGGCTTGTCATGGGTTGTCCTGGTAAGCCTTCCTAGGCCCCAGCCCCCATCTTGGGTTGTCCTGGTAGCCTCTCCCGACTCCCGGCCCCCATACAACACTCATGCGGAATCAACATACCTTTCATGAGGATAAGGTAGTTGATCTTGCCATTCCAAGCCTTCTCATCTCATCTCAAGCCTAAATGAGCACTTGAGCCATGAGTGAGGCATCCACTTATCTTTATTTAGTGTGATTAACTACCCAACCCCTTAATTCATTAATTAGGTTATCACTGAGTTATCAAACTCCCACATGGGTTGTCCTGGACGCCACCTTGGGCTCTGGCCCCCATTGAGAGCCACTCCCCTACCTGCATCTAGAAGACCCTACTCAACAAACACAGCAAACATCATCATGACAACGATGATACCTAAACCATGCAAGGCATTAACCATCTTGCATAACAATTATCCTGATATGAACATGTATATGTAGCAATGCAAGGCATTTACCATCTTGCATATCAACTTAATCACAAGGACATACTCTCATTACATTGTCCATGGCTTCCAAATGAAGTAACTCATAAGAAAAATTCTCCTTAACGGATACTGATGTCTCCCCATTGTCTAACCCAACACAACCTCCCAAACAAATAAATAAATCATAACATCCATGAAGAACCTTTCTACACATCATGATACATTCAGAATATTTACATTCTTTCACAACATGTTAACCAAATTCCTTATACATAACAGAAGGCAACATAGCTTCATTAACTCAAGACACTTATCAACACATTACATGAAGTCAAAACACAAACAACCTTGACCTCTGGAAATGAACCCTTGACAACTTACACTTTGACCATTTCATATACATTCCACTTACATTAAACAATTTCAATTCACACTAAACTAATTATCTAATACCTTTAAATCAAATTTCCAATACAATAATTATATACCTAATCCTTAACCCATTAATCTAAATTTCATTTTAACAAAATGAAGAAATCATATTAAAACCTGATGTCAATTTAAATTAAATTTCATTAACCATTAATATATAGTCACAACGATTTTCTTTTAAACAATGACAACATTATTATAAATTCCCAATTTTTATTTGGCTTTTAAACAATCAACAACAACAACAATAATAATAATAATAATATATAATTTCATTCTCTCAGCATTTAATATTGCTACATAAATTTTGTATCAAATGTAATAATTTTCTGTAGTAGTTTTGGAAATTTTGATTGAATTTCCTCCATAGATTATATAAATGTTCTCTTAATAGTGTGTGACAAAGACAAAGCCATCTATGTGAGATAAGATTCTTAGTTTACATGTAACACAAATCAAACATGTGCAAGTACGCTGCAGTATAGAGAAGCAGTTTGGTTCCAACGTGACTGTAGCAAATGTAATGACATTTCCAGGCTTGAACACGTTGGGAAAATCTATGGCACACATTGACTTTGCCCCATATGGGGACTTAACCCTCCTCACACGCATCCTAGAGCCACTAAGATTCTGGTTGTTATAGAGGGCTCTCTCAATGTGGATTTTGTCAACACTGACATGAAACCTCATTTGTTTACCAAAAATTTGGAGAAGGAAGATGTGTTCATCTTCCCCAAAGCATTGGTACATTTTCAGCTGGACGTGGGGCATACAATTGCAGTAGCAATTGCCGCTCTGAGTAGCTAGCTTCTCGGAACTCAGCAAATTGCCACAGCCTTGTTTGGAGCCAATCTACCTATCGATGACGCTCTTCTTGCAAAAGTTTTCCAAATCAGCAAGAAGCTGGTCAACAAACTACAGGCTAAATTCTAGGAAAACATGAAATGCTATTGCTCATGAATGCTCTTCTTACTTGTCTTAATAATTCATTATTCATTATTATAAAACAACCAAGCTAATGCAACTGGTAGGTGTAAGCCAGGTCCACGCCCTATGCTAGGATTCTACCTGCTTGAGTGAATGGCTAGGAAATAGTATGGGCATCCATCAAAATATGAAGGTTACAAAATCCATCAGATTTTGTAGTTGCAGCAATACTGATGAACATATATGCAAAATGTGAATGCATAGATAGGGTATTCGATCTAATAGCCAGACGCCTCAAAGAGACATCTCCTCATGACTCAACGATTGCAAGGTCTGCATACAATGGTATCGTTTAAATAAAACATTTCAAACCTTTAAGCAAATGCAATTGATAGGTACAAGGCTGATCTACTACATCTGCTAACTACCTATTCTGAAATAAAGCGCATATATGGAATGCTATCCACCTTATTGCCAAGAGATGTGATGAGAAGATTGAATATGATAGACACAAGATAGAGTGGATCAAGGGAGAATGTGAACGAATTTGTTTAGATACTGACAATCTTATTACCTGAACAAAGAAGGACTCTGTATTTGCATGCTGCGCACCTGCTAGAGTGTAAAAAGGGCTTTAAAAAAAACTTCCAGGCAGTAGCTTTACATTTCTTGGTGTAAACCCACTAATTAGAGGATATTCCTATGAGTGCCTAGTTCAAGACACAAAGTTTCCCAAGCTTTGTTTGATTGCTTTGGGTTTGGTATGTACTAAGTTGTAAAATCAATATTTATATAGTTATACCTGATGTTTTGTTTAAAACTCTAAATCCACTAATAAATAAGCTCGTTAGGTTTTCTTTTGGCTCTCTATTATCTAAAAATGGTTCTTGTTGTAATGGATATGTGCCATCACATCCTCACTCAACACAACATAAGATCACTCTTATCATTTCAACTGCTGCAAACACAACGTTGAAATGTAGATCCAGAATACAAAGAAATAATATTAAAATTTACCCTAACAAAACAATTATCGCTCAAATCCAAAATTGCATCTGTGAAGACTTTAACACACACATTCAATACCAACAGTCTCATTCGAATACACCCTTCCACAAAATGGGTACTTAAACATTATAAATACCAGACTATTGAAACTTGACCCATATTTTAGGCAACTAAAGCATGACCTTTGTTCTTCTCTTGAACAACTATGCAGAAGAGGTCAGGTGAAGTGAGGTTTATTTAGCCAGGAGATTGATGAGAGATGAAGGAATTAAAATGATCCCAGGATATAGTTGAATTTGCAGTCATAAGATTACATATATTGATCTTAGCCCATTGACAAGGGGTTCATTGCAAAATTAATGGAAATCAGATCACATCAATGGACACAAGAAGCTATGTATCGATGAAGGGAAATAATGATCGCAGAATAAATATGAAATGGATTTAATCCTATATTAGCTACTCAACAAAACATTCAATCAGAAAGAAGGACTCATCCAATTCCATCACAGACCGATTTAAGGATCAGGAAAAGAGATTAAAAGAAATAATGGAACCTGGTTACAGTGTCCAGTTGGCTGGGAATTGAAGTCAGATTCAAATGCTGCCATTCCAACCTCCCCCCTTCAGCCTTCTCCTCCCCTCCTTTTTCATAAACCCTCCTCTTCCGGATCCGTTAATTCGTTATCCAACATTAGGGTTTTTATTAATTAATTAAATTATAACATTGCAACTACCTAAACTTACAACTCTAAAATAATTTTATTTTATTAGTTAAATCTTACAATTTAATTTACAACTCATTTATTTATTTAAATATTCAAGCAAATAATATTATATTTAATAATATAAAGTTTCTTATATCTATTAATCCATAATTTTACTTCCCATAAACTATAATTTATTTACCGCAATTATTAACAATTATCAACATTAATTAATATATTTAATTATCAACCTTATATTTTTCATAAAATAATTCTATTTAATGCACAATTCTTCCTTACACACAAAAACACCTTCTGACCTAGTTAGACATCAGGGTGTAACATTACCTGCTTGCAAGTCATGATCAAGTGACAGACAATGACCACAAAGGTAAACTGACAACTAGACAACAATGACAGGGGACCCCATGTTAACTCCATACAACCATTCCATTGGCAAAGGCACGCTCAGACCCGATAAATCAGGTGGAGTCGGTGCCTAGTACCTGCATCCTGCAGCAACCGCACGATTAAACATAACAAGATATATATCCACATGCAGTCATATAATGAATGGAAATCGTAGTGGGGTAGGGTACTCGAGAGCGAGTAGTACGACACTGTTCCATTCACATTCCTGTATAAACAAATCACTACATTGAACAAGATTTCTGGTTACTTATCAACAACATAAAACAATCAATTATCTTACAATCAAATATAGCAAAAAACATCAAAGCATCTACAACATCTACTATAAAATAACAAAATCCAACATCAACAACTGTTAAAATAATGATTAGGTCCATAATGAATAAACAAAATAACAAGGAATCCATCATCAAACAATCTAAGATACTGTCATGATGTTGAATCCTACCAAGCCATCATCAATTTGACAGACGACAAGGTGAGGGGCACTACACAATTCATAACAAAAGAATTAATGACATCATAAGATGAAACAATATCATCATATACATTTCAATCACCATTCAAAAATTGATATTAAAATTCTATATTCACATAAATGCATACAAGATATTCATTTCTCAGAAATCATTTCTTATACCAAATTCATAAGAAAATCATGTCTTTCTATGCATCATATAAATATCAAAATTTAAATAATTAAAATATAGCATAATTAATTTTTCAAAAATAGGGTGTAACATCTCCTCCCCCTTATAAGATCATCGTCCTTGATGACTTAGTTCAATAGGTAACAAATTTTTTTGAATAAGCATTAACTTTGATTCTAATTAAACAAGTAAGGAAAAGCTTGAAAAAATTCTTCATAATCTTCCTAGGTGGCATTGTCCTTTGAGTGTTTGTCCCACTAGACCTTGTGCTAAGTGGCATCCTTGCTACACAAGCGTAGCTTGCAAACCTTGAGCACTCTAGGAGGCTCGATCATAACCACTCCTGGATCCTAAACCTAAAGAACATTCCAAACAAGTACATGAGCAAAATTAAACATATATTTCTTCATATATGAAACTTGGAAAACATCGTGGAAATAATTGAGAGCAAGTGGTAAAGCAAGTCTATATGCAACTAGGTTGACTACTTCAAGAACCTCAAATGGGCCCACATATCTAGGTGCAAGTTTGGCTGATTTTTTAAACTTTATTGAACTCTTTTGGGGTTTGACTCTCAAAAGAACTTTGTCCCTAACAATAAACTATCATGGTTTTCATTTTGTGTTTGCATAATTCTTTTTAATCAATTTAACTTACACTTCCATCTCTATCAGCATTTATGGTACTATGCACACTCTATCTTCTAGTCAATCTCAACTGATCGCTGTTCTGCATTTTGAACCATATACCACCTCGAAGGGGGCCATTTTGATAATAGATTAGTAAGAGTTATTATATGTAAATTCCACCAAAGGAATATACTCTTCCTAGTTATATTGTTGATCCATGCAATATATACACAACAAATCTTCTAATACCTAATTCACTCTCTCAATTTGAATGTCAGTCTCAGGATGATAGGTAGAACTGATATTTAATTGAGTGCTTAATGTTGAAAATAAGGTTTGCCAAAAGCTCGAGGTCATCCATGCATCTCTATCCGAGATGATCTTTTCAAGAACTCCATGTAGGTGAAATATTTCTTGAAGAAATCTCTTAGCCAATATAGGAGCTTTTTCAGTTAGGTTCCCTAGAATGCAATGAGACACCTTAGTGAGCTTATCCACTACTACTAATATCATATCATGATGGTTTCTTGAATTCAAAATCCCTTAGACAAAATCCATGCTAATAACTTGCCATATCCATTTAGGAACATCATGAGGATATAACAGTCATGTCAGATGTTGATGTTCATCCTTGACTTGCTGGCATTCTAAGCATTTGGCTACAAATTTTGTAGCATCTTGCTTCATCCCCTTCAAGAAATATAACAATTTTAGATCAGCTAACAACTTGGTTACTCCTAGGTGTCCTGAGTAAGGAGCATAATGAGCCTCCTTAAGAACAAAATTCCTCAAGTCACCTTGCTTTGGCACATACATTCAATCCTTAAACCTAAGTAACCCATGAAACTCAAATTGGTACCCATCATACCTAGAATCTTAGAAATTTTCTGTGAGTGTGTTCCTGACTTGAACATAAAACTCATCACCCTGGGAACTTTTCAAAACTCATTCTCTAAAAGTCATCTAAATAGTGGCTAATGTAGTAATATGCCTCTTTTGACTAAGAGCGCCAGCTACTCAATTATCTTTTCCTTTTATATAACTAATATCAAAGTCATAATCAGACAATAGCTCTAGCCAACGCCTTTGGTAGGTATTTAGATTAGGTTGAGTAAAGATATATCTAAGACCCTAATTGTCAGACTTAAGTTCAAAATGCTTTCCTCAAAGGTAATGCCTCTAAACTTGTAGAGCTACACAGCTGTAGCTAACTCCAAGTCATGTGGAGCATAATTTATTTCATACTACCTAAGCTTCCTTAATTCATAAGCAACAACCTGATTGTCCTACATGAGTACACCCCTATTCCATTTCCCAATGCATCTATAATGACCACACAATGGCCTTATAGATCAATTACTCTAAGAATTGGAGCTAAAGTTAATTTCTCCTTCAAATTTTGAAAGGCCTCCTCACATTTCTCAATCCACTCAAACCATTTACCTTTCCTTTGGAGTGAAGTAATAGGGTTTGCTATTCTTGAGAAATTCAAGAGAAATTTCCCATAATATCTAGCTAAACCCATAAAACTACATACTTCATACACATTCCTGGGAGTCGGCCATTCCATAATAGCATGAATCTTTGCGGGGTCAACTGCAATTCCCTCTGCTAAAACTATATGCCCTAGATATTGTACTTCTTTCTAGAAAAAGGTACACTTTGATAACTTACTATCCAATTTGTACTCTCTTAAATGTTGAAGAAGCAATCTTAAATGTTAAAAACACTCCTTCTCATCCTTGGAATATATCAAAATGTCATCCAAGAAAATGAGAACAAACTTGTCCAAGTAATCTCTGAAAACATTGTTCATAAAGTTCATGAATGCCGCAAGTACATTGGTTAAGTCAAAAGGTAAGATAGTGAATTCATTGTTGGGATAAGGTGCCATTAACCTTGTAAATCCCAATATTGTATTTATTCCATTTATTATTTGTAATTTGTAATTACCCATAAGGGATGTACAAGTTTCATCGACAGTGGTAAAAATTATTTACTGTCCATGGTAATTACGGAGTTACTGCACAGTAAGTCCTGGAGTTACCGTTGGTAGTTATGGGATGTTATTTAGTATGGTAAATGGTAATTGGTCAAAGTGGGGTGCACATGTGGAGGAATAATCTATTTTTAGTGTTATGACACGTCATAGATGTTGTAAGAGGGTGTAAGAGATTCTATGACAACTGTAAGTTGTCATAAGAATCTATCACACTAATAATAGCATATGATGCGTCATAAGATGCTGTAAGTGGCTATTTTTGGCCCCAAGGCATTCAAGCTTGTATGGGCACATTTTCCCAAGTGTAGGATGCATGTATGACAACATTTATGACCCCGTAAGAGCCTATTCTTGGCTATGGACGCCCAAGGTTGTATTGTTGACTCTTGACAAGTGTTATGGGCTTGTAAGAAGTCATTTAATGTCTTGAGGTTGTATAAATTCTATATAAACCATAGCATAGTAGATGAAATGCATATAACAGTTTACAAGTACCCAGGTTCTGTCGGAGTGAAGGTTGGAGGACAGAGGAAGTGAATGTATTTGTAATCTCCTTTTGTGAAGATAATACAACTTGGTCTCTTTTCTTGGTGGAGTTTTTTACCTGAAAAGGTTTTCTCCTAGTTAAACACTTGTGTTATGTGCTTCATTCTGCTTCTGGTATATTTTTGTATTGTGGGTTTATGTTTTGATTACAATCTCCATTGTTAATGCACACTTAAAAGATTGATGAAATTTATTCGAATCAAATTTATATTGAAGTAGTGTTGCTTTCATTTCTAACATTCATAATGTCCATACCTTGTCCTGAATGTTGTTTTATAGATATCCTCATCCTTAATCCTTAGCTGATGGAAGCCAGCCCTCAAATCCATCTTCTAAAAGACCATTGCAGCATGCATTTGATCAAAAAGATCATTGATGCAGGGAAAAGGGTATTTGTTCTCGATCGTGGCCTTATTCAACATACAATAGTCAATGCATAAGTGTAGTGTCCCATCTTTCTTCTTGATGAAGATCACTAGCGCCCCTCATGGTGATATGCTGAGATGGATTAATCCTTTGGACAACAAGTCCTACAATTGAGATTTTAAGTCAACCAACTTTGTGGTTGTCATGTGATACAGAGATTTTGGCATCGGTTCAAAATGAGGTACTATATCTATAGAGAAATCAAATTTTCTCTTGGGAGGTAAACCTGACAATTCATCTAGAAACACATCTTGAAATTTGTGAAGAAATGAGTAATCTTTTTCATATCCTAGGCAAGCGTATTAGCTAGGAGTGTCTTCAACTCTACCTACCTCATTGCTTCATCTTGATTCTCCTAGTTTTCCAAGGACTCACTATGATTATTCTACTCTTGGTTCTGCTCCTCTTCTTCTTCCTAATCATGAGGTCCTCTGACATCTTGTTCCAAGTTTCCCAACCTCTCCTTGGTCTCATTTAGGGTTGTAAGAATTTGATCCAACTTTGTTGTGGCATCATTCCCAGCTTGGCTTGACCCATCCTGACTACCACCAAGGTTGGTTCTAGTTTGCACCATGATTGGTCTTGGTAAGTTAGAATGTGAATTTGTTAGCCTAAGGTTGGTGCAAAATTTTGGTAAGTTTGAGTGAGATAGTATAGTTTTCAAATTAAAATCAATACGTCTTTAATATTTTGAACACAAGATCTAGATTTATAAAATTTTCTATCTCAAAGATCATCACAAATTTGAGATATGTAAAAGAAAACTAGTTTTTATTCATATAATAGTGGACATATACATCCTTATTTAGATAAGGTTTCTTTGGTTACATAGATTTTTTTAATCACTATCAAATAATGGAACCTCCTCAAGTTCTTCTCCATTGGAGTCCAATAATACCCAACTTGAGGTAGGATGTACACACAAGTACTCCTCTGTAACCTCATTACTTAAGACTGGTGCATTATGTCCATAGCCAAAGGGCATGTCACAAACCATTGAGGGTTTATTAAGTTTGGTCACAATGGAGATAGTAAGCTTCATATGCTTCTCCCTTTCTAACTTACTTTGATCCAAAATTGCCAGCAGGGTTTTAGTATTAGAGATCCAAACATCTCCTTCGTAATTCAAGGGTGTTTCAATTTTTCCTTCTGATTTTGACTATTTGGATTTCTTCCTCTTTCCAACCTTTTTCTTCAATCTAGACACTCTCATCTTTGCACTCAGAGAATAGATCCATAGAGTTAGATTGACAAACACAAAGTTCTAATGTTGTTAACTTCTTACAAAGTAAGCTCATAGGCTCAAGTGTTTGAACATGCTCTAATTCCACGTCTAACGAACCAGTGTTCATAATTTAAATTTTTTACTAAAAACTCACAATTTTTTTTGATAAAAATAAATATTTACAAACTAGTTCTAATTGGAAAATAATTATATTTCATTAAATAAATAATTCTTAAATCATAACTAAATTATAAAATAGTTTTACTATAAATACACAAATGAATATAATATTCATACATAATAATGACAAGAAATACCTTAAATTGAGTTAACAATTTTCACATATTCTTCTCATAATACCACAAAATAATTATCATTAATACAAGGCTCATTGCCAATAAACTGGCTTACAATAACAATCATATTGTTTACAACTTTCAATACATAATCAAAGTATAACAATGTGTCTCAGTGATCAAGTCTTCGACATTCTTTTTAGCTACGTGGAAGGAGAGAATTGTCTGGGTGCTTTTCCACCATCCACAGATCGATTGTACCCTGCATACCTTCCAACTAGAAGTGGCCCTACCCTTCACGAGGGCAATAGGTAAAGGAATCTACAATTATACCATGCCATCTAAGAACTAGTGTAGTGTACTGACTCTGCTACATTCAATCTGCCATACAACTCTAAAAAATCCTCTAGCTAAGCATGGCAATTCTGAATGGCATGTAACCTATCAGACATTGTGAACTAACAATGTAAGTAGCATTTGCATTACTTTGGCCAAAGCTTTCATAAATAAAATCACATTCTAATAAGAATGTGTGGGTTGGTGTTCACACACCTCTATCTTGGTCTTATCAACATGAGACAAATTAATCACATAAATACCGCACAAAATACTTTTGTTCAAGATAATAAACAATTCAACTATTCATGAATTAGTTCTCCTATCACTGACTTTGGTTTAGAATCTTCTGACCAAATATAAGGACCTAGTCAAGTTGGTGACAGGATAACTTGGACATAACTTGAGTCAAATGACTTAATCAAACAACATCAGGCTTTCACAAAAAATCACCAACTTTTAAATAAATATAGAAATTCAGTCAAAAATTCAACTCCAAGAACATATATCATATTAGTGTGTCTACTCATGTATATGAGCACCCATTAAATCCACACCGAAGTGTTTAACTTGTTATACCATATGAAAAAGTTACAATTCTCTATAGTTTACTTTCCTATTTTGATTCCTTACAGTCACAAGGATATGTATAATTTTGTCTCAATTGCTTATAAATCCACTAACAAATCTAAATTATCACCTACCATCAAATAACTAATATATCTCATGCATAAGTTCAAAAAAAATTAAATAAGTTTATTGAATCTTCAAACCTTGGTGCTAAAAGCCAACAATATATTTCAAAGAAATATGGTTTACTCACTACTGTAACAAATCTGTGTTTTTACATCTCTGAAAGAGAATGTTGTGTCTAGTGATTCGGGGGATAAAGTGGAGAATATTGAAGGTGAAATTAATACTGGTAAAAAGGATGAGACTGCAGGCGTGGAGATTGAAGAGGATGGCCCTAGCAACTTCCCAGAATTGAATGTTTAGGGTTCGAAGATGGATAATTCCTCTAGAGTGAAAGAGGACATTGTCAAAATCAACAAGGAAGGAAGGAAGACCAATAAGGGCAAGGCTATTGAGGATCTCAACAACGGGGTTACGGAGCTGGAAAAATTTTTCAAAATTCTGGCTTGGTTCATGTCAAAGGTAATGCATAGGTTGGCTACTACGTTGGCATTCTTGTAGGATCTGGAGCTCAACAAGCATGGCATCGAGAACAAAAAAAATGAAGGACTATGACTTTTACCTGTTGTTTGGTGTTTTGTCTGTTGTATGTCTGGTGGTGGTCTGTTGTTTTTGTGTTTTTTAGTTACTGTTTAGTTTCTCTGGTCTTTCTATTGACCTTTTTATGCACCCTATGGGCTGTTATGTAATCGGTTTGACACCTTAGATTTGCCGCTTACTATAATCAAAAACAACTCTGTGTTTTTCTAAGTTTTCTCATGATTTTGGAATAGCTAAAGGATCTATTATTTCTACTATCTAATCATAACCCAATAAATAGTAAAAACTAATCCTTTATAATCCTTTTGTAGATTGTGGTAGCATCACATGATTAAGTTAAACAAGACAAGTTTAAGAACTTAGTTTATATGCCTAAGTAACTCATTTGATAATGTAGGTAAAACTATTGCAAGTAAAGAAATTCTCTTCAAAAATATTCAACATACAATCTTCTTCCTTTCTTCTACACCCATTTTATTACAAATAGTTTCTTATCCACATATATTCAACTAGACTATAATGTATTTCTTGTCCATCTGAACTGATATGGATATAACCACTACATATTATCATTCCTTACTCAGATCATTCAACATGCTAATATACTTTCACATATATATTTATATGCACGTGTATATATATATTGTTATGTCATAAAATGTCCCCTAGGACTTTTAACTCCTAAGTTCCTAGGTCCCTTGTTTTGCATCTTACATGTTAGATTTAACTCCTGAGACAAAATGCCCTAAAACCCATGTCAAATGGAGCTTGAGGGACATTGTTGAGTTTGACCCTGCCTAAAAATAGGACCCAGGGGGCTTGGGCACTTGCACCCTAGTCCTACCCTATTTTAGGTGGGTCCCAAATTTGAATGTCAGTTATGTGACCATTAAAAGGTTTCGTTTCTGACATCTTAAGTTTGAATTACAAAATTTGTAGCGAGAATGCATATATAAGCATGTTTAGGGTTTCATTTGTAAACTAGAAGATGACTAGAAGATGATTATGAACTTTTGGTGAACTTATGATTGTAGAGCATTCAAAGCATTCATTGTTGCAGAGTAGACTTGTCTTGTTATTGTGTTTGTTATGCAGATTTGGCTTCATCTTCTCATGTGTTAAAGGATATTCATCTACATGGGAGCTACACCTTTGAAGTGATATCTATTTGTGTTTGAATAAATCATTTATCAATTTGTTTTTGCCTCTATCCCACAAGGATACACACTCTTTATCAAACAATGGTGTTGGAAGGATTGAATGTCATTCTGAGGCTTGACTGAGGCAAACTCCTAAACACCACAACCCTCAACCCCTCTCCTTGTGATTGTAGGTGACAAGTATCAGATCACAAAGAGTGGAGTTGTAGAGAAGTGTTGCAGAGGATAAAGATTTTGGATACAAAAGAAAGAAGAAGAAAAGAGCATTGTTAGGGCTTAGGTGCTAGTCCCTTTGCCCTCCGACATTGCAGACCACAAAATCATCTAAACAAGGATCATCAGTGTCGGAAGGAGTCCGGAAGCCCCTGAAGAAATTGCCACCTTGGGCTTGGGCGCTAGTGCCTTTGCCTCCAATTGTTCAGTATCTAGAACTTCAAAAAATGATTAGTAACTAATCTCTGTCTATTGTCTTTGTGTGCGAGCATTTGTCAAAATTCATATGTTTGTTTATGATTTTGCATAATTAGGGTTTGAAGCATAATTGGGCATTAAATTAATACATTAATCAATAAATTCCAAATTTTCCTCTCATTACAAGTGACAACCAACCTGTAGGTGAATCCTCTTGCAAAAGTTGTGATTCAACTCAATTAAATGTCCTTGAATGTGTGTAGTGAAAGGAGGATCTAGGCATATCATTCATTAAACCCTATTTCCCACTTTTTCCTGCATAATATTTTGGTGAACCCATGTTTTAATTGAATTTTGCACCTTTCTGAGTGTTGTACTTCATATTTACATTCATTCATTTGATTTTCATCTTATTGCATTTGAAAATTTACAAAAAAATTGAAAAATTTTGAAAATTTGAAAAAAAAATTGAAAATTTGAAAAAAATTGGCATCCTATTCTTGCATTTTGACATAGTTTGTATTAATTTTATTAAATTTCATCTAATATATAATTTTACATCAGATTTGATATAAATTACAGCAGTACATCATTCTATAATCATTTGCATTGCATTTTCATGCTTAAATTGTTAGATTTTGCTTGAAATTGTGCATTTTTCATATAACCTAGTTTTTCCAAAAGCTAGGGTTTGTGGTTATAATCTTGTTTCAGATTTTACTACTCTTTTAAAAACTCTTTTAGAATTTATTTCTGATTGTAGTATTTCATTATTGTCTGTCTTTGCATTTACATATCAAATTTTGCATTTTCACATAGTCAATTTCAACAAAAACTAGCATATTCATTCACCTTTCCTTAAAATTGCACTTGCATTGAGCATTGTAGAACTTGTGACATAATTTTTAGATCTCATCTGAGCTATTTCACATCATAAATCTGATTATACTTCATTCATACATCATTTTGAGTAGTTTCATGCCTTAATTTCACAATTAGGGTTTAAAATTCTTGCATTTTCACTATATTTTGATTCATTCTTCATCTAGATATGCATTACAGGTGTGTTGTGAAAGATATTGTTGCATTATTGGACTCATATCAAGGTTATAATTCACTACCCCTCATCAATTTCCTTACAACACTACTTCTTTTAGGCATTTCCATTGAACAAAACTGAAAAAGTCAAGCATTTTTAGGTCTTAAAAATACATGGATTCTTCTCATAATTCATCTTTGGAAGATTTATTTGAATACATTGTCAATGTTGATAATTTCTACAAATTCACTGATAAATATCCTCAAGTATTACATCAAATAGCATACATCTATGGCATTGACATGTCTGTAAGCACTACTTGTGATATTCTTCGTTCAATATCCTATTTTGAAAGCTTTTTCACCATCGTGGGTATTTTCCCTTCAATCTTGGAAAATCTCACTAATTTCATTTCTACAAATAATCACAAGGAAAGTAGTGGTGAAAATATCCTTCCTTCCCTCCCTTCATTTTATGACGACATAATGAACATCCTTTCTGAGACATATGATGCTGACATAGCCCTGGGTGACTCATCTAATAATCCAAAGACTCATACCAACATAACCTCACTTGGTGAGGATATTTTGGCACAAGAACAAGACATCATTGACACATTCCTTAACACGATTTTGCCATCCCTTCTTGCTCCCTAGCCAAGATGAAGCACTGGATGATGCAGATTCTCTATGTGAATGACGTCTTCAACCTATTGATACTAAAAACTTACCAATTGATCTTCAAACACTTCTTAACTACATCTTAAATACAAAAATGGATCACACACCCTTACCTAACAACTCAAATACCTTGGACAATACTATAAATTTAGAAAACATCAACAAACATATTATTCCTAACAACCAAGGTATCCTCACACATCACAAACTGGTTGAAATGGGCATTTTTCGGGTTCCCTCATTACCTCACTCGACTGAAATGGGTATCTTTCCAACTTCTACATGACCCCATTTGATTGACATAGAAAACTGTGACATTTCCTCTACACCATCATTAATAGATACCTTTCCACTGACAACTCCTACAATTGTCCCTTCACAAACTCACAAAAATGTGGAAGAAATAAGAAAAGATAAAGCTTTAACCATCAAAGTAAAGATCAAGATCAAGGACAACAAGTAAGTATTTCTAACCTTGGTGGTCACTTATGTTGTAGCATTATTTACTTGTTTATGTGACCTCCCCTCTTGTGTTGTGTTCCCCCCATGATGTGTTATACTGTTGTTTAGGCCTCCTTGGATGACCCTTGATACTCTTGTAAGGTCAAGGATACCGGTAGACCGCCTCTATTGTGACCTTTCTTCTATTTGTATCATCATTCTTCTATCTTGCTTCTCCTCTATTTTTATTGTTGTGTGTTGTGTCTTGGGGGCATAGCATTGTAGTTGATGACCTGGGGGCATCCTCCTACGTGATTGTTCCTAAGACACTTGTTCTCCTCTCTAATTTTATTTTTTACCTTCTTCTAGTGATTATATCTAGTTGGCAGATGATGAAAAACAAACATATACTGATACAGACCATGTGTCCCTTAAGCAAAAATGGACCTAGTCCATATATGAAGACGGGGTTGATTCATATATCCGACGCTTGGCTAGTAGAATCACTCTGTATGATATTTGTCTTATCTTTGCTAACAAATCATAACAATACATCTTCTCTATGCACTTTGATTGTTTTGGGTGTCTCGCCTTGTTGTTACACTTGGTTCTGAGATGCCTACAATATAAGCCCCACAGCTATACTCGGACTCAAACCCGTTTGTGTAGCCTTGGCTTCTTTGTTGTCATGCATTGCTTATATTAAGAAGTGTGTGTTTGTGGGAACATTCAGCAATCGTGAGCACATGTCACCTTTGGGGGCAAGGGCTTTGTGAAAGCTCTTGTTCCCTTGTGTGTTTTCTCTCTACCTTAATGTGCTTGATATCAATAGACGATATCAACCACCTTAAGGTGGGGGCATATAAGGTAAGCTATCTAATGATTTTGGTACTAACGAAGTGTGTTTGTAATCCCTCTACGAAGGTAGGATGTTGTATCTCCAGTGCGAGTGCACATCTTTATTCTATATTGCAATCAATAAGTGCTCTGCAGAGGTGGGATATCATGCATATCCTTTTTTTTTAAAGCCCTCTGTGGAGGCGGGGATGGTGTATCTCTTGAGCTAGTGCACATCCTTTTATATTTCAAAAGTCCTCTAAGTAGGCGGGGTTGGTGTATCCTCCCTTAAGAGTGTATTTGGCAGTTGTTATGGCATAAGCCCAACCATCAGGTGTGCCTATAGCATTCTTGAGATGGTGGGGGCTTAGCAATAAGTTTTTTCCATTGCCTTGTTTATCATGTTTAAGACATATAGTACGTCTTTGGCATGCTATATGACACTCATGTTTTCCATGTCTTCCATGTGTTTTCCCCCTTGTGTAGTCTAAATCTGTGTGGCCGAATGCCCCTCCCTACACTCAGGCTTTGTATGGCATGTTTGTTCCCAAGTATAGTCCAAAGAGCATAGTGAAATGCCCCTCCTATGCTTTGGGATTTGTATGGCATGCTTGTTCTCAAGTGTAGTCCAAAGAGCATGGTGAAATGCCCCTCCTATGATTTGAGATTTGTATTGCATGTTTTCTCCCCCATATGTAGTCCAAAGAACGTGGTGAAATGCCCCTCCTACATTTTGGGTTGTGTGTTACCTTTTACTTTCCATGTATCTGCATTCATTTATATATATATATATATATATATGAAAATTAAAAAGAAATAATCACTGCATTCACTATATTCATCGTGTTTTGCATGTCTTCAATACTGTCTTTTCCGTGTCTTGCATGACTATTTTGTGTGCTTGTTACTATCTTCACTATGTTTGGCATGTCTACAGCTTGTTTTCTCTAATGTCTACCTAAGACTGGGGGCTAGGGATAGTTCCTCAATCTTTGTGTATGCATTATCTTCAAGTGCCTAGCGTGTTTGTTGTGTTTTGACCATACTTTAATACATGTATGGCTCGTAAGATCATACATACATTAAAGTGGGGGATAAATGTTATGTCGTAAAATGTCCCCTAGGACTTTTACCTCCTAAGTTTAGCTCCTGGGTCCCTTGTTTTGCATCTTGCATGTTATATTTAACTCTCGAGACAAAATGGCCTGAAACCCATGTCAAATGGGGCTTGAGGGACATTGTTGAGTTTGACCCTACCTAAAAATAGGACCTAGGGGGCTTGGGCACTCACACCCTAGTCATGCCCTATTTTAGGTGGGTCCCAAATGTGAATGTCAGTTATGTGACCATTAAAAGGTTTCGTTGTTGACATCTTAAGTTTGAATTACAAAATTTGTAGCGGGAATGCATATATAAGCATGTTTAGGGTTTCATTTGTAAACTAGAAGATGACTAGAAGATGATTATGAACTTTTGGTGAACTTATGATTGTAGAGCATTCAAAGCATTCATTGTTGCAGAGTAGACTTGTCTTGTTATTGTGTTTGTTATGCAGATTTGGCTTCGTCTTCTCATGTGTTGAAGGATATTCATCTACATGTGAGCTACACATCTGAGATGATATCTATTTATGTTTGAATCAATCATTTATCAATTTGTTTTTGCCTCTATCCCACAGGGATATGCACTTTTATCAAACAACGGTGTTGGAAGGCTTGAATGCCATTCCGGGGCTTGACTGAAGCAAGCTCCTAAACACCACAACCCCCAACCCCTCTCCTTGTGATTGTAGGTGACAGGTATCAGATCGCAAAGAGTGGAGTTGCAGAGAAGTGTTGCAAAGGATAAGGATTCTGGATCCGAAAGAAAGAAGTAGAAAAGAGCACTGTTAGGGCTTGGGCGCTAGTCCCTTTGCCCTCCAGAGTTACAGACCTAAAAATCATCTGAATAGGGATCATCAGTGCCAGATGGAGTGCGGAAGCCCTAAAGAAATTTCCACCTTGGGCTTTGGCACTAGTCCCTTTGCCCTCGACTGTTTAAAATCCCAAAATTCAAAAAATGGTCAATAACTAATCTCTGTCTACTGTCTTTGTGTCTGAGCATTTGTTGAAATTCATCTGTTTGTTTACGATTTTGCATAATTAGGATTTGAAGCATAATTGGGCATTAAATTAATACATTAATCAATAAATTCCAAATTTCCCTATCATTACAAGTGACAACCAACTTGTAGGTGAATCCTCTTGCAAAAGTTGTGATTCAACTCAGTTAAATGTTCTTGAATGTGTGTAGTGAAAGGAGGATCTAGGCATATAATTCATTAAACCCTATTTCCCACTTTTTCCTACATAATATATATATATATATATATATATATAATTTTTTTTATAATCAACTCTAACATATGATTTGGATAAATATTTATATCTTGAAGTACCATACAATCTCAGAAATAATATCAACTTAATAACACCCTATAGATTGCCCATGGTCTGAGACCTATAAAAGATGTGGTGAACAAAAACATTTCTCTTTTATAGATTAAGACAACTCATAATATCCCTATGTTTCTAGAAGAGATTATGATAAGGAAAAGTTTCAATATATACTGAGAACTCATCTTAGAATTTTACTTCTCAAATAAAATTTCTCACTACCTACTCATATACCTAGTGGCCATTAAATATCAACGTGTACTCACAAGAATACAAAGTTTATAGTTTCAAACTTAATTAATGGTTTGTTATGTAAATAATGAACTTGTTGTTCATAAAGTAATCCACAAGGTATCATACTTTTATTGGCTCTGTATAGTAATTCAAACCTCTTTGGCTTGAAAGTATTCGACCTATGCAATCAAAACTTAATTGTAAGTATAAACAAATATGTCTATATGTAAATAATACTAACATTAAGTGTATACATGTATATCCTTACATTTACACAATATCACAAAAAAACCCTAATAGCCATTCGACTCATCTACCAGGTATTCGAAGACTGAATCTCAAAAATTGACCTCTTAATCTTATAAATAGAGTGACCCTAAAGTCTCACTTCTATGGTTTATCATCTTATTGAAGGGATTATACATGCATAATAAGTTTATAGACACCCGAGGAACATTTCACCATTCACTAGTAGAATTTTGGCAAATAAATGACTAGGTGACTAAAACTTTTAGTCACAATAGCTAAAAATGATTAAATTCTAGTCATGTTTTGCAACACAGCTATAAATGACTAATTTGATGGTGGGTAAAAAACACAACTATAAATGACTAAATAAATGACTAAATAATAAGTCACACAAGTAAAAATTAGAAAGAGGGGGAAATTAAAATAATATTTTGAATTGGAAAGAGGGAAATTTAGAGAGGGAAATTTTTCCATGAAAAATAATTCAAACAAAAGAAACTTGACTGCCTCTATGCTCAAGACATTGTTCATGCATTGGGCGTGCTGTATAGAGGTTGAATTCTTGCTCAAAAATAGGTAAGGCTCATTGATGTCCCTCTTTTTGCATTGATTAATTGGAACACAATCACTTGAAGATGTTAATTTTACTATATTTTGTTAAATTCTGTATTGGGCAGACCCATTTTAGGGGAATTTCCTGAAAGTGATAGAAGAGTTTCTAGAGAAGGGCATGGCTAGATGCATTGCATTCAATTGCCGAGGAACCTTACTAGCAGGTCTGGTATTCATGCATTTTTTAAACTATAATTTTTTGCTTTGTTTGGTACTTTGTTTCAGTTATGCCCATTTGCCAGATGCTATAAATACAGACACCAAAATCTAATTCAATCTATTGGTTGTTAATACTCAAACAATACCCCACTCTTATTAGGGATCAGGATTTCAAAGCTCAGTTGTGAAGGATTAGGGTTTCACCTAATTGTAGAATAACTGCCTCAAACTTTTTAAAAAGAAAATAGCAAATAATCTTATATTGCTTAATACCCATTTCGGTTTCTGCCAGACCTATCGTAGTTTAGTCCCCTGAATGGTCATTATTGTGTTGAAGTATTGGTTATTAATACTAGTGTTGGTGTGTTTTGAAGAGTATTCAATATTCTCTGTTGTTAAAATGGGGTTTGATTTTTCTTAATTGGGGTCATCTTAGATGGTTCAGCTTGGCTTAAAATGCCCAAGTGACAAGCTTGCAAATCAATCTAGGGTTTCTAGCTTTTTATCTGTGATATGGAAGTCACCCTTTCGGATGTTTCTCTCCCTGATGATTGTCTAACTAAAATGTCCTTTTAGCATGATGATTATTACTTTTTTAAAATAGAAATTTCATAGTTTATCTTACTAATAAATCATCAATCTTTTTGCCATTTCTATGATCTGAAAGCAAATAACAAGCACTCAAGAAAGAATAAAAAATAACAAAGTCAATTAATATGGCAGCCTAAAATAAGCCTCAAACAATACAAGGAAACAAGGATTACAACCTAGTTTGAAGTCTTTCCCAAAATTTTGAATCAAGAGTAAACCACTAATGATAAGAAATAATAATAGGAAACATGGTTTACAACCTGGTCCCCATAAATTGTTGACACAAAGCAACCTAAATAAAAAAGAAACTAAAAGATGACATTTTTAAATAATTAGAGCTCTATAATTGTTTAATTATGATTAAGTACGTGTACATGCTAAGCCTTCTCTGTACGATGCACAGTACTGGCATTCCCAATGTGTTGATGATTACCACCACCATGAGGATGCTCAACAGGATTCATTGCCACACCGCAAACCTTGGGCCAACAGTTTCTTTTGACCCTATATTTGTGATATGCATTGCTAGCTTTGAGCATTGGCTTTTATGTCCTTCCACCACCAGTAACCTGACCAATCATGGCTCTCCAACTACTTGGTACAATATTCTCAGCTCCAGATGGAAGCTTTACCCTCTAAATTGAAACCAATTTCCAAGACTCGTCAAACAAGGCTATTAAAAACATGCAAAATCAAAAATTATACAATTATGAACATTAAGAGAGAACTTAGATAATTGTTCTAAAATTATTTCCACTACCTTTGGAATAATTGCATTTATCAACTCACTGTAACCTTGGAAAAAAAATTAAGCATAGAAATATGCCATAAGTCTCTACAAGGTGTACATCTAGAACTTAAAATAGTTTGAAAATAATTTGGAAAAAGCCACCATCCATAGGACATCACAACAGATGCATCACATGTTTGTTGCTAGCCAAAAAGCAAGATGATAAACAAAAATGATAATGAGTCAAGGGGAATATCAAGAAGTAGTACATTCAAATTAAATTTCAACCAGCTACTAAACAAGCACAACCCACTTTGACTTGTCTTAAGTTCAAAATATTAGAATAGGTACATTTTTATGTCTGTAAAGGTGACAACAATCCAACAATGGATCAAATGTTTCAGATTGAAATGCAATAGAAATGCATTGCAAATGACAGCAATCAAATTTGAAATTACTCAACTCATAAAAGAATAGTGGTGAAAAGGCAGAAAAAGTGTTCTTTGATTTGATTGGGCCAATGAGAAATATTGTCTCAAAAATTCAACTATATCACCATGTCTTTGGCAACTTCATTACCAATACCTTGGCCAACATTATTACACAAATGAAGAGCATTATGGGCAAAAATAAAAACTGATTTGAGGCTTCACTAAGATAGCTTGACAAAGAGAAATGATATATCTTACTAAGACAGGCATATGACCCCAGAGATGTGATAATACCAAAAGCTAAAATAGATCATACATCTGGTCACAATCCACAAAATGCTATTAATGGTGATATCATCTAGGATACCAATAGGCATTGAAAAAATGAGATTAGCAGTGATTATCTGTTGTTTTGACTTATTTTAACAAATGAGTTTCCAATGTGAAATGTCAACCAAGGATTTTATTACCATTCTATTGACTGTCATTTTCTAGGTCATGACTATCAATTTTGAACCAAATGAGGCCTTCCAATGCTTTGGCTTTGGGGGCTCATGATTTTATTGATTCCCTGTGATGGAGTTGCCTGTCGTGTCTACTTTTATGACTCCGAGGAACACACAGAATCAACAATAGAAACAAGATAGGATGGAAACTATTTGATCCAATGGGCCATAGATGCAAAATTAAAGTGAATGTCTAAGCATGGTTAATGATCTTTTATTTTGTTGCTTCTAATTATATTTGTTCAGCTATCAAGGAGGTGTAAGTCATGGCATAATTTTGTATCTCTTTATTGCCTTAAGGTAGATCCTCACATGATGCTTATCTTGGTAACAGGGGTATCTCAACACCAAAAATTATTTAGGATCCCACTCCTTCATGAAATGTAATGACTCCAAACTACTATCCCTTGACTTATCTCTACCATAAACACAACTCTATGGAACATGTAGAGGGTGTAAGTCATGGCTTGGCTGTGTCTAAGAAAGTTCATAGTTTGTTCATCTCCATTTCAGAAATATTGTCTCAAAAATTCAACTATATCACCATGATTTGTTCCCTACCACAGTACCGCAAACTATTTCTTTGACCATCGTGGGACCGTGGTATACTAAACATCACTTGAATCCTTTCACCGCAATACAACACTCCTTCATTGAAACTGTCGCGGGGCTGCGGTATTCAACACTTAAATAACTTAAACTCCTTATACCATCATACCTCAAACCTCCCTTGAGGCCGCCACAAGGACGTGGTGTACTATTTTCCTCTACTCCCTATTACTGCCATATCGCAAGCCTCATTTGATGCCGCTACGAGGGCGCGGTGTACTATTTTCCTCTACTTCTTCTTACCGCCATACTGCAAGCCTCACTTGAGGCCACTGTAGGGGTGTGGTCTACTATTTTCCTCTACTCTTTCTTACTGCATTACTGCCAGTTATTCTCTTGACTACTGCGAGACCATGGTGAAGTATCATATGCCACTTAAATTTATACCGCCAGCCCGCCACTTCATTTTGATGCCGTTGCGGGGCTGCGGTAATCAATCTCTACGTCCCACAATGCCGCAAGTGCAATCTCATCATGTTGCAGGATAGCGATAACTATTCCCTTGTTATCCTTGGTTCCCACATACCCGCCAAGACCTTTTGAGTGACCTGCAGGACTGCGGTGAGAGACAAAAACACATCAATGGCCAAAAATATAAATATCTTTCACATGGACTTGGTATGGGGTGCTTATGAATGACTCCTGGAATAATTTTAAAAGAAATATGGATCCCTAAGATGGATTTATGGAAGGAAATTTGCATGGATTTATGGATTACAAATGTTCTTTTATCAAATGTATGAAGGTATCTTTATTGTAGGTTATTTTCCCTATATTATTTATTCTTGGTTTGAACTCCTTGATTTTGTGGTTTTTTGTTAGGACCCAGAGCTTTCATATGCAGGACCACCTACAAGGTGCCAAAGGAGTCATCTGGATCATGACTTAGGAGCTGGTTAGTATTCATTGAGTGGTATAATGGTGGTTGAACTATCCTGGTCTATACAACTAAGAGATGTACTTGTGTGCTTTGTATTTTGTTTGTTTAATTTTTTGATGCTTAGAAAAACATCATAAATAGATAGGATGATATTTTTTGTAATTTATTCCTTCAATCACTTGTCATAGGTCCAGCTGGTGGAATGGAGGGTGTACCTTATCCACCTATTTATTCAAGCAAAAATGTTGCAAGTTCCACTTTGGATCACCAAAGCCTTTACAAAAACATTTGCACAAAATTCAATAATGAAGAATTTATGCGCAAATTCTCTTTTGATTGATGCACAAAGCCTCCACCACAACACCATACTATTGCTGGGCCTTGTGGTGATGCGGGTGACTCCCACATCACCGCAAGGCCCAGCAACAAACTGTGCAGTGTTGTCGGGGAGGCTTTGTGCATCATTCAAAAGAGAATTTGTGCATAAATTTTTCATTATTGAATTTTGTGCAGAAATTTTTGTGAAGGCTTTGGTGATCCAAAGTGGAACTTGCAACTACAATATCTGATAAAAATCTACTTCCAAATATGCTTTTGATGGATGTTCATATCCTCATCCAAAGCTCCAATTCACACACAGGCAGAAAGGACACTTTCAAAGGTTGAGGAGTTGGGCTTTACACCCACTGGTTGCATTTTCTTAAAATTTTCTAAGGACTTTTTAGAAAAACCCATTTTAAACATATCCTTTAATCATGGCATTCCATGATATCATATTTCTTTGAGGCATTTTTTGAAACAGTTCGCTTGCCTTGTCTATGCTTCCACATTTTCATGTATGTCTAGTAGGGCACTTGTAACTACAACATATAATGACAAAAAAATCCTTGTTGTTATGCTTTGATGGTTGTCCCTTCGTTATTAATGGATATCTGATGCAGTGCACATTATTATAGTGCAAGCCTATTTTTTAGATTGTTCATTTAGCATCACCAATATTCTCCACAAGAACATTGTCCTTGTTTAAAATAATGGAAATGGTTCACATCTCTCAAAACAATTTCTCTTGCAACAATCTTGGAGATGAATTTAGATGCAGTGTGAAAATCAGAACATACTTGAAGGTTCTTAACAACTCTAATGGTTGTACCAGGGGCCATGTTTAACAAACCAAATGTAATTGATAACTTTTCACTATGGTGGCAGATAAATGATTCTTTTTTCTTCTATTCCATAGCATTAAGTAAAAGTCTTGAATCTAGAAATACCCTACTACCTTCATTTGCCAAGCCAATTTCTCCAATTTTGCATAGCTCTCCCATGTTTGTGGATGTGATCTGTCTCCTACACAAAAAAAGCATGTACCATTTTATGCCCTTCAATCCAACTACATGCGGGTATCTTTTTAATTCCTCTATCTTTCATCAATCTCCTTACTATTTGAACCTCACCACACCTGCCTGCTTCTGCACAGATGTTTTAGAGAAGAACATAAGTTGCAGCATTTTAGGATCCAACTAAAAAAGCAGTGTTGCTAGAATACTTAGCCTACATTCAAATTCTAAATTCTGGGAAATTATATACAATAAATAGATTGATGGATGTTTGGATAGTGAAATTATTAGCTTTCTTAGAAATTAACTGAAATATCTTTTCTTGAAATATCTAGAAGGATTATTTTAATTAAAGAGGATTTTGTGGTTATTTTTGTAACAATGATTAACAATGATTTTATAGTGCAGCTAGCTTGCTATTTTCATTCAAGATACAAGTCATCAAAGTCAAGCACATACCAAGAAGATGGTACTCTACTTCAAACCCTCAACCTCACTTAGTTTAGTATGCTTACATGGGCATATTAAGGAATTTGCTAAACAATTAATATATATCATTTGTTGAACCATTTGTGAAGGAGAATCCTGTGATATCCAATATGTTAGTGGATCAATATCCAGTTTCTTAAGTAAAGATGATGTCACAGTTAGGAAACTTGTTGTGAAACATCAGGTTAGTAATTTTTGGATGTTAAGGCTTCCCAATTGGATATCAAAGATCTTTTCTCATCAACTTAATTTGGAATTTATGTATAATTAATGGATTCTTTCATGGTGCAGGTCTTTACGGAGACAACAGATGAACCAGGGTTGACATTTTTTTTAATCAATAAGGATGCTTAGAGAATCATAATATATTAATATTAATAAAAATGTTTTTACAGATTGCAAAAAAGGCCCTTCCTAGCCAAAAAGATAACATGTGCAGAGCATTTTAACTAAGAGCCATGAACAAAGCTACAGATCTAAAAGGCCCTTTCTTCCAAAAAGGAAACCAAAGTTACAGCGAGCCAAAAACTTAAAACAGAAAGAGTGGTTCACACGTTGTCCATATTTAAATCTGCAACCCTAAAGCTATGAACCCCCAGTTGGATTCTCTTGAGAAAGGGTTGTGTCATCATTAGTGAAGGGAACTATCGGTGGTTGGAAATTTGACAAGAAGCTCCATGCATTGAATACTTCCTCTATCCTTTCCCTCTTGGACCTTCCAAATGCAGATTTGTGAACCCGTGCAGTGAATTATCAAACATCTCTCTGTTAACTGATTGTAAACTTGAAATCATCACTTGATAAACATAGTTAAAACTGGGTTTATTAAGGAAGAGTCCCCCTACCAAGGCTGAGCCATCATGGAGATTATAAGTAGCAAAAGATTCAAATAGCTTGACATCTAGGACTAGATAGTCATGAACAAACATTGATGCTATCCTTTTAACCTTATCAACCTGATGAAATAAGTCCATCATATTTGAGAGAAAATGAGATACCAGATGCGAAGCATAACATACCCTAGATTGCAGCAGAAAATCTCTATCACATACATCTATCAAAGCATCCTCCACTGGCTCTTCATTGAGCAATTTGAAGGCCCTAGCCATGAAATCTGAGTTGATGCTTCCATGCAGTGGTTGTTCCCATGATTGAATAGGAAAATAAAGTCAACAATTGCGGGGATAGATAGACATTGCAGATACACAACAAGAGCAATATGAAGAGGCAAGAAAGAAATAATTAATGACACATATACCATCGTCTCTTGCATAAAAAGAGGATTGCGCGAGCCAACATAATGAATTGAAGTCATTCAAGCTGGTGGGGAAATAAAACCAAGGCAAATGAGATCCAAATTGGATTATATTGCTCAGCTCGCAATACTCCTCTTACAGAGCATTCAATAAATAAAATCAGCAAGACATGTGCGAAGCGAACATCTAATGCCAGATGGAAATCTACATAGATTGCAAGCTTCAAAATGACTAAATATACTACTAATTGATGTGAATTAATAATTAAATTGACTAAATATACTACCAATTGATAGAAATCAATGAACAGTGAATAAATATGACTAAATATATGACCAGTGTTAAATCAGTGAATAAAAATGACTAAATATACTACTAAATTTATCAAAATGATTAAAATTAATGACTAAATACACTACCAATGGACAGAAATTAGTGAATAAAAATGACTAAATAAGTGACCAGTTAACAAAAATCAATGACTAAATTAATGACTAAATATATCAGTGAAAAAAATGACTAAATAAGTGGCCAGATTACAACAATCAATGACTAAATATACTACCAAATCGATCAATCAAAACAACCAATAAATGACTAAAAATGGTTTAGTCATCAATTTGGTTGTGTTATAAATGACTTGCAATAAACTACTAATGGTCACGTGACCATGTTTGGTCATTTATAAGCAGTTTTTAGTAGTTTTTACAGTCATATATTGCTCTTTCTCTACTAGTGATTATCATGGCTTGGGAAGACTTCTATGTTACAATTGATCAACATAACCACTATACTCACAGATAGTATAATTTATTATACATAACAACCCTTATAACTTACAAAGAGAAAATATTCTCATGTTACCGAATACCCATGAAATATTTTATCAAAAGAACATATCTAATAATGCTAAATCCCACATTTCTTTCTCTAGTTTCCTATTCTTTTCACTCCCCTATTTTCTTCCATTGTCTTCTCTCTCTTTCCTTAGATATTTTCCTTTTTTTGTTCTACGACTCTCCCCATTCTCCTCTAAAATCTTGGTGAAAAAATGCCCTCTTTTATCTCCCTAATCAACAACACTACACTGAGTTAAGGCCACTTCCTCAACATTTTATTGCAGAGCTTTAACAAAACAACCATACCCTTGAAGGAATGTAGTATTGGCAAGCATAAAGGAGTTATTAACTACTACATTAACTCATTCATTCAATTTGCATGCTTCCACTACGTGGAGCTCTTAAATAAGCAAATTTTGAATTTTTAAAACAAACTTAATAGCTTATGATTAATTTGAGACCTTTACTTAAAATAATTTAAATTAAAAACATTAGACTCTTGTCACAAGGATAGTGACCTCAAGGTTGAGTAATGAAATTTGGACAACAATATACCATCCCGACAGAACATACGATAACCAAAATAATCACAGCAACCACATTACTCTAAGAATGACCAAAATGCAGACTCTATAGGAAAAGATACGAATGATAATGATGGCAATAAATGTGCATCTATAAACACACAATGACAAACAAGGACTTACAATAGGTTTGACATCACTAAATGCATGACTAAACCCAGTGAAGTGTGTGAGTGTTCTCAAATGCATGGTATGAGTTTCCAATTCAACTCGATCTACAACCATCTCCCTGATGATGCTCTCCCTCCTCAATCAAGAGACGAAACTAAACCAATCCTACATCCACCTCATTCATCAACAAGGTAGTTAGTCCATCAAATTATAAACTTGTATATAAATATATATCTATGATTATTAATCAATTCATAACAAAAGAATTAATGACATCATAAGATGAAATGATATCATCATTTACATTTCAATCACCATTCAAAAATTGATATTAAAATTCTATATTCACATAAATGCATACAAGATATTCATTTCTCAGAAATCATTTCCTATACCAAATTCATAAGAAAATCATGTCTTTCAATGCATCATATAAATATCAAAATTTAAATAATTAAAATATAGCATAATTAATTGTTCAAAAAATGGGGTGTAACACATCGATAGCAAATTAAACTTAGTAGTTAAAGGCTTCACAAAAAAGTAATCTAGAAAAATTCTAATACAAACATGCCATAGATTAAGGATGACAATCTCTAATCTAATTGAATTTGGGAAATTGACGAAAGGAAATGACATGTAACTTTTAGTTTACCCATTTTCCCTATAGTGTTGATCTCATAGTGATTAACCATAGCTAGTGGATGTGCTTGACATTTAGCAAATGATATAGTTGGACTTAATAGGTAAAACAAAGTGCACAAAGGACTAAGTGAATACATGGATATACTTACACCATAGATCAAGATACATTGATTTGATTCATTCACAAATTCATGCAACTTGAGCTCTTGTGCATCAGCTCTATTAAACTCTTCTCATGTAGCATTATTCCCTTATGCAAACAATATAGTGCCAAAATGTTTTACACATGGTTGAGAATCTAGCAATATGGATTCACACATATATGTGCAAGCATTGTTTTCCAATAAGCTCAACATGAGATAACACAAGATAATTGTATGCACACTCTTTAGTCATTCGTGCCACTTTCAGGAGTCTATACTTCAACTTTGACAACAAAATTGCTATCTCTTGCAATACTTATGCATTCCTCTATTATTGCCTCTTACTATCCACCCCTACTATTGGTCCACCCCTACTATTAGTTGACCCCTACTACGTGCATGACCTACAGATGAATCTTCACCAACACACTCATTTCAGCTCCATACGTGTTTGGCATCTAGCCATATCTAATTCACATGGTCATACCCTTGAGCATCATCATATGGATCTACCATATGTGTTTGACATCTAGCCACATCTAATTCACATGGTCATACCCAAGCATCATCATATGGATCTACCAACTAGCACAACTTTGGCCATATGGGAAGCATACCATATAGGCATGACACTTTTTATCATATTGTGCAAGGCTTAGTTGGTAGCCTATTTTATAAATGCACATTACTACATATATTCTATAAATCAGTCTATCGACAAGACCTAGTCTATAAACTAGTCTACTAGCTAATTAGCCAACTCATATCATTTGACCTAGCCTAGTTGTACTCTAAAGCACTTCTAGAAAATCAGGTGTATGAATTATTCACTACCTAATCATGGGACTAGGCTTCCCACCATTACCTCTATATACTTTTTTGTACTTTCACACATAAATGAATATAGGACAATGTTTCATACCATTCAATCTAGTTTGGTTGTACAACTCTAGAGCACCTCTAGAAAATTAGGTGTATGCATTATTCACTACCTAATCATGGAACTATGCTTCCAACCACTACCTCTGTATACTTTTTGAACATAGGAAAATATTCTTTATGCATCTATCATGTCTCTACTTTGCTTCAACCACAACACTATAATAATAATTTGACAAATCAAACTTGCCATCAAAAGTAAACCTATTTCCATTGGCTTAGCCATAACTTTGACTACATGCAAATTTGTCCTCTGATCTTAGACATAAATTGGATCATTGGTATCAAAGCTTAAAGGTTCAATCTTATGCCACCTATCATCAGATACATCCTTATAAGCCTTTGACATTTTAGGGCTCTCACTTTCCATTACAACCATCATGAAGATGCAAAGATAAATGTTATCCAAGTAGAAGGATTCTTGCAATCCTCTCTAGAAGGAAATAATATTTTTCATCTAGAGATCAAATCTCTCCAACATTAAAAGCAATAGCTATAATACATGCACTTCATTCATGAAGCAATAATTCATTGACCATGTCCTTAGTGGCTTCACTATATCCAAGGATAGAAACATTTGCTACATGTAAGAGCTACATTCAGATCTTGGTGCTACATGATGTTTCCTCATACTCATTTCTATAGCTACAAGAAAATATAAGGGAGAAAGTTCTAAAATCTTATTGCCATGATCATGCATAGGCACAAAAATAGCTACTAGATCCATAACATTTCTTAAATCACTAACACCATTAGGCCAATCTTAGATTGGTTGCAACCACACATCCCCTATAATTAGATACACAAAATATTATACAACAATCTTCACTATGTCTAGTCATAGGAAAATCTCCTTTTCTACTCATCAACTAACATCAAGAGAAACATTTTCACCCCAACAACTAGTAGTGAAACATGGCCTTTCATGGGTGATCCATAAAAATATGATGTCCACAACAAGCTATGAAGGAACAACCAACCATTCCTCAAGTGCATCTTTACAGAAGGAAACATATGTACACACTTTGAAATCTTGTATCTCTCAAAAA
Organism: Cunninghamia lanceolata; assembly: GCA_027924645.1. Classification (NCBI taxonomy): domain Eukaryota; kingdom Viridiplantae; phylum Streptophyta; class Pinopsida; order Cupressales; family Cupressaceae; genus Cunninghamia; species Cunninghamia lanceolata. The sequence continues at coordinate 3,166,289 of BSBN01000609.1, forward strand.
AACTACAAGTGCATGGAGCCTCCACAACTTCACTTTGATGGCCAAGGTCATGGTCTGACTACACCAAACTCATCTTGTGCTAAACAATAGCCACATTAAAGTGTTTTTTTAGCAACACCCAATGTAATCCTAAACCACAACTTCAACATTTTTCACAACAAGCCACTTTAGGCAATGATCAAGTCATTGAATTTGATGCTATGCATTCTTCTATGTTCTAAATCTTGCATATAGAGACAAGATTCTCTTGATAAAGGCTGCATAGGTTCAACAACACTCTCTCCTTTGCAGTGCTAGAGTATAAAGGTAAGATCTCCTCGAATTTTGCAAGCATGCATCATTAGGATCATTGGTTTAGATGTCAATTACGTCAACACACTCTACAAGAAAGGGCGAAGTGATTTGGACATGTCCACACAATGGTTTGACTCTAATAATGATCTTCTATATCAGGATCAATCAAGTTCTTCATTTATGCACTAAACATAATGCAGGCCATCGCTTTATAAGAAAGAGAAAATGGTTCATGTGTATATTTGTGCAACTCACACTCCTACACATCAATTCCACTAAACCCTTCTCATGCTAAATTATTCCTTTGTACACAAAAAATGATGCCAAGATGTTTTGTGCATGGTTGAGAATCTAGCATAATGGCTTTGCGCACATCTACATAAGCATTGTTTCTAAGAAGATTTATACAAGATAGTGCAGGAGAATTGCATGTACACTCTTCAATCATGTCATGCCACTTTCAAAAGTCTACACTTTAACTTCAACAACAACATTGCCAGCTACTATAATACTTTTGGATTATTATGACCTACACATGCATCTGCATCAACACACTTAGTTTGGCTCCATACAAGTTTGACATATGGCCAAATTTGATCCACATGGTCATACCAACCAACTGGTACCATATGAATATGCCACTTGGTACAAATTTGACCACATGGTAAGCATGCCATACATGCATGACACTTGTTAGCATATTATGCAAGGCTTAGTTGACAACCTATTATACAAATAAACATCACTGAATATTTTGTAAACTAGTATACTGACTAGGCCTAGTCTATGATGCAGGAGCATCCAGGGTGTAAGAGAAATCTTTCATCAACCAAAAAAAATGTTGTTTCTTTTCAATAAGGGCTAAATTTGGTAGGGTTACTCTTTTTAAAATCTTACACGATTGGATACAAAATCTTACACGAACCTCCAGAATGGTGAATTGAAGCTAACGGTGAAGAAATCACTTCAATATCATTTGTCATTTGTGAGATATTAAAATTTCAAATTCCAAAAATCCTATTGAAACATTCAAAGTCAAATTTGAGGCACTTAGAAGCTCTAGATGGGCCTAAAATTTGGTGGGAAACCTAGGCAGTCTACCTTTAGGTATTACTTGTGCACAACCGTCTTTTTGAGAGCTTTTCGAAAAGGTATTATAATTGAAAATCTAACGGTCGGATTGAAAGTTATGGCCCTGCGAAGTTGACTTATTTTTGGAGGGAGATGCAAATTTCAAAATTAAGCTGGTGGCTGCCAAAAAGGGGCTATATATGACCATTTTTGGGAACCCTTGGGAGTGGGAGTTAAGGGGGAAGGTGTAGAGTCAAGAAAAGGCAGGAAAATAGAAACCCTAGTTGATTTGGGGGTTACAGAACACTGAAGATTCCAGAGTCTTGAGAGAGGGAGTTGTAATGTGTTGCAGCCTGTAGGGGATTCATCCTTTGATTGTATTTGAGCTTCTGTAATGTAATGTTTTGCCCATATTAATAAAATATCATTCTATTTTTTGTGTGCAATTTATGTTATTATGTTTTTCATGATTTACCCCCTTCATCAAATGGTATCAGAGCAAGGTTTCCTAAGTGTGTAGACAGATTGCCGACTATGAGGCAGTTTACACTAGGACCTGAGGTTGTGGGTTTGCTGCAGAGATCAAGATGCCTCCACGAAGAAACCATGGTAGGAGGAATGCTTTGATGGAAGAGGGTTTTAGAGCCCTGCAAAGACAAATCGATGCATTGCAAGAGGAGCTGCGAAGAGGGTTCGAGCCGAGAAGGAGAGAGGAAAGCGAAGATGAAGCTGAAGAAGAGCTATCTGAGGAAGAACAAGAAGCTGCGGGAGATTCTGCAGAAGTTAGGTTGTTGAGGGCCATTTCAAAGATCGGAAAGAGGCCCAGGATCGAGGTTTCTACCTATTCTAGAGATTTGAATCTGGAACAACTTGTTGATTGGATCAATGATATGGAGGAGTATTTCAAGTATGAAGATGTGGAAGACCCAGAACGGGTCAAGTTTGCAAAGACAAAGTTGAAGGGCCATGCTAGTATTTGGTGGAAGGAGGTCCAGTTAGAGAGAAATAGAAGAGGAAAAGCAAAGATTACCAGATGGGATCGAATGGTGGAGAAATTGAAGAAGCAGTTCATTCCTGTGGACTATGAGATGGAGTTGCTAAAGAAGCTGCAAGGATTGAAGCAAGGTAACAAATCTGTTAAGGAGCATACAAAAGATTTTTATAAGATCACTATCAGGACAAGCCATGAAGAGGCCAACAAGGAGAAGGTAGCATGTTACATTAATGGGTTGAGGTCAAGTATTCAAGAGGAGCTGAGCCTGGTCAAAATGACCACCATAGAAGATGCATACCAGTTTTCCCTAAAGGTAGAAGAGAAGCTAAATAAAAGATTTGAGAGCAAGCAAAGGGGAAGAGGTCAAGGTAGAAGGACTGGTGGAAGACCCTATGGGGGCCGAAATGAAGATTCAAAGAAAAGTGAAGAAGTCGGCACCAGTTGAAATCAGAGAGGAGATAATACTTACCGTCCTCGGGACCAGAACAATGGTGAGCAAAGAGGAAGAGGAAGAGGTAGACCTGGGCAAGGACCTGGAAGAGGAGGTTTCAGAGGAACCTGTTTCCAATGTGGAGGACATCGAGCATATGAGTGTCCACAACATCAAGGAAGGACAAATAGAAGACCTAAAGGTAATGCACGAGTCGCACGTGTCGATGAAGATGCGCAATCTGAGCACTCTGAAGATTTTGAAAGGGGAGAAACCCTAGTTGTCAGAAGAACTTTGTTGAATGAGGAGAAAGAACCCAATCAGAGGAAGAGTTTATTCCGCACAAGGTGCAAATGTGAAGGTAAGTGTTGTGATATTATTATTGATAGTGGAAGCACTCATAATCTTGTTTCAGAGGAGATGGTTGACAAGTTGAAATTGACAAGAATAAAGCATCCGCATCCATATTGAATTGCATGGTTGCAGAAGGACCATAGAGCTTTGGTCAATGAGTAGTGTTTGGTGAAGTTCAAGATTGGGGACTACCATGATGAGGTGCTGTGTGATATCATACCAATGGATGCATGTCATATGTTGTTGGGGAGGTCGTGGCAGTATGATAGGAGCACTATCCATGATGGCCATGCAAACACATATTCCCTTACAAAGGATGGATTTTGTCATAAGTTGAAGCCCTTGAAGGAGGTGGAAGAAAAGGTATTTAGTACTACCAGAATTTGCTTAGTAGATGGTAGGAAATTTTTGGAGGGTATGAAGCATGAGTGTCATTGCTTTGCATTGATTCCCAAGATTAGTCAAGAGAAATATGAAGATGTACCAGCAGAAGTCTCAGAAATGTTGTAAGAATTTCAAGATATTGTCTCTGATAATGTACTAGAAGGTTCACCACCAATGAGGAAGATAAGTCATCAAATGGATTTGACACCAGGAGTCAGTTTGCCGAATAAGGCAACCCATAGAATGACTCCAGCAGAGAGTGAAGAGTTGAACAGACAAGTTCAAGAGTTATTGAGGAAGGGATTGATAAGAGAGAGCCTAAGTCCATGTTTAACACCTGCAGTACTAGCACTGAAGAAAGATGGAGAGTGGAGGATGTGTATAGATTCCCGAGCCATCAACAAGATCACAATCAAGTATAGATTTCTATTGGCCATAATGGATGACATAATGGATTGTTTGAGTGGAGCCAAGTACTTCATGAAGATTGATCTAAAGAGTGAGTATCACCAGATTCAAATCAGAGAAGGAGATGAATAGAAGACAGCCTTCAAGACAAAGGAGGGTTTGTATGAGTGGTTAGTCATGCCATTTGGGCTAACCAATGCACCGATCACATTCTTGTGGCTCATGAACAAGGTATTGAAAGAATTTTTGGGGAGTTTTTTTATTGTTTATTTAGATGATATTTTGATTTTTAGTAAGGCTTGGGATGAGCATATGATGCATATCAAAAGAGTTTTTGAGAAGCTGAGGGAGGAGAAGTTGTTGATCAATCTAAAGAAATGTAGTTTTGCAAAGAAGGAGTTGGTATACCTAGGATTTGTTGTCTTAGAGGAAGGTCTTAAGATGGACCCAGAGAAGGTGAGGGCTATCATTGAATGGCCTACGCTAAGGAGTGCTTCCGAGGTAAGATCTTTTCATGGTTTGGCAAGTTTTTACAGAAAGTTTATCAGGAATTTTAGTAGCATTTGTGCACCCCTAACTGAGACAATGAGAAGGGATAGAAAAGAGTTTAGATGGACTAAAGGAGTAGACAAGAGCGTTGATACATTGAAGCATAAAATCATAGAACAACCTATTTTGGCACTTCCATATTTCAATAAGGTATTTTAGGTAGACTATGATGCTAGTGGTAGTGGTATAGGAGCTGTTCTGAGTCAAGAAGGTAAGCCCATTGCCTATTTTAGTGAGAAGCTTAATGATGCCAAGAAAAAGTATTTTGTTTATGATCAGGAGTTTTATGCAATAGTTCAATCTTTGAAGAAATGGAGACATTATTTGTTTCCAAAAGAGTTTATTTTATATACTGATCATCAGACTTTGCAGTATCTTAATAGTTAAGGAAAGTTAAATCAAAGGCACTTAAAATGGGTTGAGTTTTTGCAGAGTTATACTTTTATTTTCAAGCACGGGAGTGGGAAGTCCAACAGAGTTGCAAATGCCTTGAGCAGAAGGCAAAATTTGTTGACAAAAATGAAGATAGAGGTTGTTGGGTTCAATGAGCTCAAAAGTTTGTAGCCTGAAGATCCAGATTTTGTAGAGGCTTGGAAAGCTTGTTTGGAACCTGTTACTTTAGACAGGACAAAATGGTTGGATTACATAATCCAAGATGGCATGTTGTTTAGAGGAAGCCAGTTGTGCATTCTGAGGAGTTCCATGAGAGAGAACCTGATTAAGGAGAAGCATAGTGGAGGATTAGCTAGAGACTTTGGTCGAGATAAGGCCATTGCTATTGTTGGTGAATATTATGCTATTGTTGGTGAACATTATTACTGGCCACAATTGTAGCAGGATGTGAGGAAATTTGTGCAGAGTTGCAGAGTGTGTCAGATGGCAAAAGGAACAAGTCAGAATATAGGGCTATATCAGCCATTACCTATACCAGAGAAGCCATGGGATGATATTAGTATAGATTTTGTTCTTGGTTTACCAAGGACACAAAGAGGACATTCCATTTTTGTGGTGGTGGACAGATTCTCAAAGATGGCCAATTTTATTCCTTGCAAGAAGACTAATGATGTTGTTCATATTGCAGAGCTATTTTTTAGGGAGGTGGTGAGATTACACGGTCTACCAAAGAGCATAGTTTCAGATCGAGATACCAAGTTTGTTGGTTATTTCTAGAGGACATTGTGGAAGAAATTGAAGACAGATTTGAAGTTCAATTCTACACACCATCCACAAACTGATGGACAGACAGAAGTGGTGAATAGGAGTTTGGGTAACCTATTATGATGCTTAGTAGGAGATAAGCCCAAGGGATGGGATTTGATTTTACCACAGGCAGAATTTGCTTACAACAATTCTGTCAATAGGAGCATAGGTAAATCTCCATTCCAGGTTGTGTATGGGAGTAGCCCAAGAACTGCCTCCAAATTGAGGAGGATGGATAAGGGGGAGAAGAGTAGTGCTGAAGCTGAAAATTTTGCTGAGCACATGAAGAATTTGCACGAAGAGGTAAGAAAGCATATCCATAAGATGAATTCTTAGTATAAGGCTAAGGTAGATCAGAAGAGGAGACGTAAGGAGTTTCAGGAGGGTGATGAAGTCATGGTTCACTTGAGAAAAGAAAGATTTCCAGCTGGTACATATAATAAGTTGAAGATGAGGAAATTTGGACCATGTAGAATCCTGAAGAAGCATGATTCAGGAAATGCATTTGAGGTAGAGTTGCCTGATGACATCAATATTTCACCAGTGTTCAACATTTCAGATTTGATAGAGTATCATGATGATGGACTTGATAAAGGAACATAGTGGGACATTCCAGCATCTACTTCAGAGAAGGAGGAGATAGAGGGCATTCTGGATAGCCATGTGGGTAAGAGTACAAGAAACAGGCAGTATACAGAATACTTGGTGAAATAGAAAGGAAGGCATGTTGAAGATTCATCATGGTTATCTGAGACTGAGGTCAACTGTTTTGGTTTCCCTCTAACTCATGAGAAGTGACGGGGTCACTTTTCAAATTACCCCGGGTGTTTGATGTAGGAGCATCCAGGGTGTAAGAGCAATCTTGCATCAACAAAAAAAAAATGTTGTTTCTTTTCAATAAGGGCTAAATTTGGTAGGGTTACTATTTTTAGTAAGTTTGCATTTGTGCACAGTTGGATACAAAATCTTACACGGACCTCTAGAATGGTGAATTGAAGCTAATGGTGAAGAAATCACTTCAATATCATTTGTCATTTGTGAGATATTAAAATTTCAAATTCCAAAAACCCTATTGAAATATTCAAAGTCAAATTTGAGGCACTTAGAGGCTCCGGATGGGCCCTAAATTTGGTGGAAAAGCCAACGGTCTACTTTTAGGTAATGCTTATGTACAACTGTCTTTTCGAAAGCTTTCCGAAAAGGTATTATAATTGAAAATCTAATGGTTGGATCGAAAGTTATGGCCCCGTGAAGTTGACCTATTTTGGAGGGAGATGCAAATTTCAAAATTAAGCTGGTGGCCGCCAAAAAGGGGCTATATATGACCATTTTTGGGAACCCTTAGGAGGGGGAGTTAAGGGGGAAGGTGTAGAATCAATAAAAGGCGAGAAAATAGAAACCCTAGTCGATTTGGGGGTTACAAAAGGCTGAAGATTCCAGAGTCTTGAGAGAGGGAGCTATAATGTGTTGCAGCATGTAGGGGATTCATCCTCTGATTGTATTTGAGCTTCTATAATGTAATGTTTTGCCCATATTAATAAAATATCATTCTATTTTCTGTGTGCAATTTTTGTTATTGTGTGTTTCATGATTTACCCCCTTCATCAGTCTATCAACTAGTCTACCAATTGATGAGCCAATTCATATCATTTAGCTTAGTTTGGTTGTACTCTAGGGAACCTTTGGCCAATTAGGTGTATGCCTTATTCACTACTTGATCACGTGACTATATGTCTTGCCATTGCCTCTATATATTTTTTGTACATTCACACAACATCAATGGATATAGGACAATATTCTTAATGCATTTGTCATGTCTCTACTTTTCTTCAACCACAACACTATATAACAATGTTCACTTTTGCAACTTAATTTTGCCATCAAAAGTAAAAATGTTTCTATTGGATTATCCATAACTTTGCCTACACACAAAGTTGTCCTTCAATCCCATACATAAATCAGATCATTAATAGTCCCTATTGCTTTAGAGATTATCATAATATTGTCAAAATAGAATGCAGTGTGAGCCCTTGGATCAATTTTGATCAACGATCACTGATGTGCAAATATTGCCACCTAATCCATTTCTTGCTACTACCTAGTCCATGTTAGTGTGATATGTAGGTTCAAGTGTGAATAAATTTGATGGCCACTCTTTCAGTAAAATTATTTGGGAACCTAATCATGAGATATAAACATAATCCCGTGAGCTAACCCAACAATAGATTCTTTGGATCAAATCCTATAGCATGAAATCACAATAAAATAGGAAGTAGAGCAAAAGCCTTGAGCAAGATTTGGTCTATAATTTATAAAATTCAATCTTTTGACCTAATCAAAGAGAAGTAATTAATGCAACATATTTTAATCTATTTCCTTACTTTAATTAGATTGATGATTCATTGGGGATCTCATTTAAACAATTTTTGTAGGAGAGCTTTCAAAGGCAAGATTTGATATATTTTCATTATCTCCTTGGCATGTATTTTTGTCTCTCAATTATAGGATTTTGGGGGCTCTTTACATCGAAGGGGAAATATGATTTGATCCAATCAAAGCATTAACTCTTGGTTAATAAGGGACTCTACGAGGCATATTTAAAGGAGCATTATGATGATTATATGGATACCAACAAAGGTAGGTGCAATTTGAATGTTTTGTTACAACTCAAGATGAAGTAGCTAAGGAATATAATAAAAATCACACCCTACACATATTGTCTATAGAAATTTGGGAAGGGGGTAAGTGCAAGAAGATGAGTACACTTTTTGGCCAAAAAGTGGAAGTGTTTTTCCTTTTTTTCAATTTTTTTCATACTTGGAGTGACAATTTGAAGCACTTACACATAAAATATTAAGATGATGTAAAAATAAGAAATGTAAGATTTTGTTTCTAGTTTTCAAATATGTAATTTTCTAATACCCAGATGATGCAAGTTAGTTTTTTATTGGATGTACAAAAAGTGTCTTTTTAAAAGTCCCATATTTTTTGCAAAAGCATGCATGTGTATGACCAACATAATTTGACCTAAATTAATGTATTTTTCTAATTCCTTTTGTGGAAAGACTCTCAGGATGTTGAATTTGGGTCAGAATACTTTTTTATAATTTTTTTATAAATATTTTTTTTATTAATTTTTTAATGGCCCTAATTAGTGTTGTTTAAAACCCCTCGTGTAGGGCCAACATAATTTGAGCTAAACTAATCAATTCAGTAAAAAAAAATTTTCATCATGTAGAGAATGATGTCTAGTTTGGTCAGACATAATTTTTTTTTCAAGAAACTTTTAAAATCAAAAGTTATTAAAAAATAGTAACCTATGTTATTTCAATTTTATGAGTTAGTTTGTTTAGAAAATAATTAATAAATAGAAAATTATGTTCAATAGTAAAACAAATTACATAATTGAAAGTTAGACTTTCAGATCTACAATGGGTTTTAATTTTGTTAAAATATTCTAAAAAAAGTCATCAGCCACAGTGGTGAAACTAATTTTTTCTCCCATTGTTTTCATGGCTTCTTAGTTGTAGGTCCAATGCTTAGGCTCGGGTTTCCAAGCCTTTACCAAGCCTAAAATCAATGCAAATTGGCAAGTGTCATATTTGAAAAAATAAGAAATGGGTATCTGTTTCTGAACGGGTACCTGCTCGTAACGGGTGCCTGTTACAAATAGGTACGCATTTATATTTCTTTTCTGTAGAACGGGTACCCATTTTAAAACGGGTACCTGTTTCTTGTTTTTTAGAACAGGTACCTATTTTAAAATAGGCGCTCATTTCTATTTTAGTCGTATTTTTTTTTCATTAATTGGTAGTATGACAAAAACCCTACAACATTCCCTTTTACTAGTACGTCCGACAACGACAGGTTCTATGATTTTTTAATGTGTAAAGTGTCGATTCGAGCTCTCAACAGGGCATATCTTATGCAATTTTTACAGGGATTCAATCATAAGGAGAATTTTTAGATGGAATGAAGTAGAGAATCTATTTTTACAGGCATTCAATTTCTTGGAGAGACATTCATTTTTACCAATACACCGACAACGACGAATTCTGTGACTTTTTTATATGCAAAGTGTTTAATTCGAGCTCTCAAGAGGACATATTTTATGCATTTTTTATAGGGATTCAATCATAAGGAGAATTTTCAGATGGAATGAAGTAGGAAATCTATTTTTTAGAAGGATTCAATTTCTTGGAGAGATCAAACAAATATCAAACAACTATCATATTGAACAAAGGATCTATTTCTACTTGTATTTCATACATTTTTTAAGAAGGGATCCAACACATTTTGGAAATCATGGGATCAAATAAACATCAACAAAAAAAGAAGAGGAAGGTTATGACAGTTGAAGAAATTGAAGCACATCAAGAGAAAGAAGCAAAATGACAAAGAGATAGGAGAGAGAGAAGATTTAAAAAATGAAGAATGATGTAGCATCCAATTTGATGACTATTGAAGAGAACATTGAGGAGGAGAACATTGAAGAGGAAAATATTGGAGAGACCAATTTGGATGAAGTGAATGTAGAGTATGCAAATGTGGAAGAGGCCAAGAACATGGAAAATACAAATATAAGAATGAATCCAAGTATGTCTTTGAATCCCTTGAATGATAATGAGATTAATGATTTAAAGCAAGCTAGATATAATATTGATGAGATAAATGCTTCTACTACAAATCAGACAATAAAAAATGAAAATGAAAACTCTTGTATGCATGAAAATAATTTATTTTTTTTTAATTGAAAGTAATGTTTTGAAGGATCTTCATGGTAAGATATCTTGGACAAATTTGAACACATTCAAATAGATTGTACAAACAATTTTTTTATAAAAAAAACTCTTGGATTTCAATGCCAACTTGTATTGCAATTGAAGAGAATGTCAAAAATGAGAAAAGTAATGAAAAAATTAGGCATTTTTGTAAAACCCAAAAAGATTGATGAATCAATGGAACAAGTTATGTCTAGTGTTGCTAATGCTATTGGTTCTATAGGAAAAAATAGTCGATATAAGGATAAGAATGCAACACATCAAGCAATAACAACTGCTTTAGTTAATAAATTATTTGTGAGAAAAAGAATGATACGTAAGATAAGTGGATATTTAAATGTGCATGCTGTAACTTTAAGAAGAGAAGCAAAGAAAAGAGTAAGTATTGAAGAGGATCAAATCAACCAATGTTGGACTTTTAGTGGTAGACTCCCAAGGTCTAACATGAAATTAAACAATGAAATTAGGCCTTTGATTGAAAAATATTGGCATGATAATACAAGGGTTTCATCAAATGGTAGAGATGTTTTGAAATTAAGAGTGGGGTCAAAAAATTGTGATCCTCATCCAAAACATCTTTTAGACATTACTCAAATAGCATTATATAGAAAATTTCTAGATGATTTAGTTATAGAAAATTTTGGTATAAGTCAAAGATCATTTGAGAAATGCAAACCTTGGTATGTCAAGATTAATAAGTAATGAATCTCTTGTTGTTGTAAAACTCGTGCAATTTTATTATTTTTATGATGTTTTTTGATATATATGTTGTACTTTGCATACTAACCAAATTATGCAGGAGTGTGGTATTAATTTGCCACCTACAATAGTTAAGGATTTTATAACTATACTTTGTGAAACAACTGATGGAGAATTCTATTTTTCAAAACCATGTGTTTCTGGACAATGCAATAGATGTGGTAACCTTTCATTGTTAGAAGAATGCATGGATGAAAGTAGTTCACATGATTTTGGACAACAGTTAGTGGATGTGAAGAGGTTCACCAATGTTCAATATCCATTAAAGGATGGAAAAACTGGAAAGCGTTGTGAGTTAGTCACGGAACAAAGTAGTGTACATGCATTCATCATAGAGTTCAAGAATAAGATTGTGTATAAATATGTGAAACATTCTCAATATGCTCGGTGGCTTGATGAACAATTCTGCAAATGTAAGAACACATTTCCAATTGGAACTATACATTCAGTGGTTGACTTTGCAGAAAACTATACACTTGCTCCATAAGAGGAGATTCAATCACAATATTATAACTCAGTACAGGTGGCCATATTTCTTCATATTGTATTCAGACATGCAGTTGACAGTACAGAAGATGACAATTTTTTTGAGAGAATACCATTTCTATGTGAGTGATAACCAGTTACATTCATTAGAGTTTGTGCAGTATTGTTTCAAAGTATTTAATGACAACTTAAAAGAAAGACAAATCTAGATGACACAACATTTCATATGGTCAGACAATTGTACAGGACAATTCAAAAATTCTTGAATGTTTTACTGGTTAAGTAGGGCCCATAAAGAAAACAATATCCAACATATTTGGAGTTTCTTTGAAGCTAGACATGGTAAAAGAGAACATGATGGAGCTAGAGCATGTATGAAAAGGGCTCTTGCTAGGGAGCAACTAAAATTTCATGAAGCAACAAAGTTTCAAGATGCATGTGCAATTGTGGATTGGTGTAATGCAAAATTGACTACAGGATCAAGTGAGAACTCTAAAGTTCAACGATTTTTTTGGTTGGTTGAAGAAGAAAACATTCCTCCCCGATTTGATTGTGATACAATTAGTGGATCAATAAAATGGCATTCATTTAAGTGTTCAAATGCAAGCACATGGACTCTATGGACTAGGGAGCTCACATGTTTTTATCAGTTTTGTATCGCAGGTGAGTGGGAAGCATGTGAAAATACATACTGGGTTGAAGAATGGCAACAAAAGTCATTAACACCTCTACAAACACATGATCAAAATGAGATAACATTTGAGGAGGGTAATCATTTGCAAGCATCGGATGACTATGAGCGTATTTTAGACCTCGTACAAGAAGGTACATTCATTCAATTTTTTTTTTTTCGATACATTTTTTTGGAAATATATATTTAATTGTACATATGTATGTATAGTTTTGACTTATTAAATTTGAAATTTTTTTGTAGGACATGTGTATGCTATTGTTGCACTTGAGGGTAACGAAGAGGAAACAAAGTATTGGTTGGCTCGGCATGTTGAGGAAAAATAGAAGTGGTTACAACGTAGAGTAGATTGAAAGGAAGCTAGGTGTGCAGAAATTGCTTCCTACACTAATCTAATGAGGGGAGGAGAGTGTGAATTCAATTTTATCTTTACAATTACAGATTATGTTTTTACAATTATAGATTATGTTTTTACAATTACAGATTATGTTAACCCACTAACAGAGATATTGCAGCAAACACATACACAAGAATATAAGACAAAAGAAGAGAGACACAAGATATACGTGGGGAAAACCCTTACGGGTGAAAAATCCCACACTCCAAGACACAGCTCAAATGTATTCTGTAAACAATGAAGGTTACAATATAGTTACAAAGCCAATGCTCTTGTAGGAGTCTTCGACACTCATATTTGGAGATGATCCGGCAGCATAACAGTACCTGTTAATCACATAATGCATCACCTCTCCAAAGCACATGTTTATAAAGAAAATACAAGGCAAAAATGGCTCCACATTGAGATGGGTGTCCAACATGGCCTCATGGCCCAAAAGCCATGCCTATGGACACTTGTCCAACACTGTAGGATGTTTCTGACACTTGTCAAGACACCCCATCCCAAAGAGGTCACCTATTTCCAAAATGGGCTATGACAGATGCTCTTACGACTCTTACAACCGTCATAGAATCTGTCATAGCTGTCATAACTTATAGTTGTAAGAGAATATGTCATACACATGCTATAAATAGCATATTCTCTTACAACATGTCATAGTCCACCTTGGGGCACCCAAAGATGCCTTTTTCAAAGATGCTTCTTGACACATGTCCATACCTGTCATAGGATCTTCTATTTCTGACTCTTCTATGTCATAACTTTGTCATAGGAATCTGTCATGACCGTTTCGGTCAATATTCCCTTACACACATTCCAAGATGTTGAGATATAGAAAAATATTCATACCACTAAGTGGGATGCCTATCTCCTTATGTGAGGACAAATTTACATGTGGTCATATGCCATGTAAGATGACACATCATCGTGTCAACTCCCACAAGATGACAACATAGGATTTGCATCCTAATTATACAATAGGCAATAAATACAATGAAATAATACAAGGAATTACCAAGGTTAAGACACCTTAATTCCCAACATTCTCCCACTTGTTGAACACCTTGTAAAAGCTAATAGAAATAACAGGATTTAACTTCTATAGGCTGAGAGGCCCATAGACTCCAAACACCATCTGAACTTCTTTGTGTCCACTAGCTTTATCAATGCATCTGCAACATTCTTTAAAGTATCTACCTTCTCCAAATTTACCTTCCCATCCTCTACCATGTCTCACACGAAGTGAAACTGTACATCAATATGCTTTGTTCTGGCATGGAAAGTTAGATTCTTCGCAAGGCAAATCGCACTCTCACTGTCACAACAAATCATAATTTGTCATGCTTCAACACCAATATTTGAACACAATCTCTTAAGCCAAATGGATTCCTTGTAAGAATGAGTTTCTGCCATGTATTTATCTTTTGTCATGGACAAATCAACCACAGGTTGTCTCTTACTCATCCAACTAATTGCACCACCAAACATAGTGAACACATAGGCACTGGTGGATCTCCTACTGTCAATGTTACCTGCCCAATCAGAATCCACAAATCCATGAATACAAACTAAATGTGGAGGTCCTATAACATTACCATGATAGCATATGGAATACTCAGAAGTACCCCTCAAATATCTGAACACTTGCTTAACTACATCCCAATGTACCCGTCTAGGATTAGCCATAAATCGACTAAGGACTCCCACTACTTGGGCAATGTCTGGTCTTGTGCAGACCATAGCATACATCAAACTGCTAACAACACTAGCATAAGGTACTTTGCTCATGTCCTCCACCCCACTAGGAGATTTTGGACAACCATTAACAGACAACTTTGTCCCCAATGAAACAGGAACACACAATGGTCTACAATCTACCATGTTGAACCTGTCCAACACGGTCTTCACATACTTACTCTAGCTTAACCAAAGTTTTATGTTAGCTCCATCTCTTCTGATTTCCATTCCCAGAATGTACCTGGATGCCCAAAGATTTTTCATCTCAAACTGTGCTGACAACTGAGACTTCAAATCAGAAATCATATTCTTACCATTCCCAATCAATAGCATATCATCAACATACAATGCAATAATGAGAATGCGATCAATGTCAAATTTGTAATACACACAATGATCTGATTTTGATCTCAAATATCCAATCGACAACACAAAGGCATCAAACTTCAAGTACCACATCTTAGGAGACTGCTTCAAACCAAACAAAGATTTCTTTAACTTGCAAACCAAATTTTCTTTACCTTTCTCTATGTAATGTGTTGGCTGTAACATGTATATATCTTCCTCCAAATCACTATGAAGGAAAGCTATCTTCACATCCATCTGTTCTACCTCTAAGTCATAAGTAGCTGCAAGAGATAACAAGAACTTATTGGGTGCCAGCTTTGCAACGGGAGAGAAAATTTCACCATAATCAATTCCCTCCACTTGTGAATACCCCTTCGCAACCAATCTAGCCTTGTACTTTTCAACACTGCCATATACATTGAATTTATTCTTGAACACCCATTTGCATCCAACAGGTTTTCGTCCTTCAGGCAAAGGCACCAAGTCCCATGTTTTATTCTTCTCCAAAGAATCCATCTCATCTTCCATGGTCTCCTTCCAGGAACCTGCATCTTTCATGCCCATAGCCTCTTTCACAATTTTAGGCTCATTAGTGTTAGTAAGTAAAGCAAAACCACAACTAGAATCAAATAATTAATAACCAAACCTATCAGGGTGCTTTCTCGTTCATGTAGACCTCCTCAATGGCTGAGGTTGAGGTTCTACTTCTTCTGAGCTTTCAGAGCTACTAGAGCTCTCCTCATCATCAGGTCTCACAGGGTTTGTCTGTTTATTCTTCTTAGGGGTAGAAAGAATCTGAACTGCATCCTCTTTCTTTTCTGTCTGTTCTGGCTGTAGAACAATGGAAGAAGGTGTTAGCTCTCTTAAGATAACACTTCTACTATACAACACTTTTTCAGCCACAGGATCCCAAAGCTTGTATCCTTTCACACCGACACCATAGCTAATGAAAATACATTTAACAGCCTTGTTCTTCTCCCTAGGCACATGTGCATATGCCTCACAACCAAAAACATGAAGATGTCTAACTAAAGGCTTCTTACCAGACCACACCTCCATAGGTGTCTTACCAACAAGAGCTAATGTAGGAGATCTGTTTACCAGATAGCAAGCAGTGGCTACAGCTTCAGCCAGCCTTCTCCATCAGTGTCCTGTTCATCCTCTCTACAACTCCATTTTGTTGCGGGGTGTATGGAGTTGTCTTATGTCTTTCAATCCCTTGCTCTTTACAGAACTTATCAAACTCTACCGAACAAAACTCACCATCGTTATCAGTTCTCAAACACTTAACCTTTTTACTAGTCTAATTTTTAGCAAAGGCTTTAAACTCTTTAAACTGACTAAAGACTTCAGTCTTGCTTCTGATAAAATAAACCCATGTCCTTCTACTGTAATCATCTATGAATGATACAAAATATATAGATTTAGAAATTGAAGGAACATTAATAGGACCAAACACATTAGAATGAATAAGATCCAATACACCAGAAGACTTGTGAGAACTAGAGTAAAACTAAACACGGTTTTGCTTTCCATATACACAATGTTCACAAAAGTCGAACTCAAGATTACAATCATTTAACCCCTCAACAATGTTTTTATTTTTTAGGGTTCTAAGACCCTTCTCACCAATGTGGTCATATCTCAAATGCCATAACATAGTCTTTTAAGCAGGAAGCTTATCTTCCATAGCATGTGCATTACCATCAGAACTAGTTACAACAGATTTCTTTAGTGCTCATTTAGATGGTGGGGATGAAGTGACTGCAGCTCTTTTCTTCGAGTCAGAAGAACTATTGCACTGTGAAGTGCATGCCTTCAGCTGAAATAGAGTACCTCTCTAAGTACCCTTCGCAAGCACCATAGATCCTCTAGTCATCTTGCATCCATCCTTCAAAATGCAACCTGCACACCTGCATCATTCAATATACTTATAGAAAACAGGTTCCGTGCTAGGCATGGGATGTGCATAACCCTAGTGATCCCCTTCACTCATCCATCAAGGAATTAGATTGAGACTCTTCCACGACCAACAATCTTCAGCTGAGAGTCGTCACCTAGGTAAACTCTTCTACCATCAAACTCTTCATACTTCGTGAACCAGCTTCAATGCGAGGTCATGTGGAATGATGCACCAGAATCAATCAACCACACATCATCAGATGCATGGATGGTCAGGGCTACGATGAAGGCATCACCATCATCTTGTGACTTGTCAGAATCTGAATTGGATCCATTCTTCTTTTTCTTTTTCTTTTCCTCTTTGCATTCCTTTCGGAAGTTCCCTGTTTTCCCACAGTTCCAACAGAGAGCCTTGGATTTTCTAGGAGATTTGGATCTCCCATAGGATTTGGATCTACCCTTTTCACCTTTCTTGTCCTTCTTCTTCCCTTTCTCTTTGGGTCTTCCACGAACTGCAAGAGCCTCTTTGGCCGACTTGGATGTCTTTCTCCACATTTCTTCAAATAACAGTGAAGACACCACATCTTCCATCTTGAAGGTGGTAGTGGTGCTTCTGATGGCCATGACAAGATGATCCCACGAATCTAGTAAAGAAAAAAGTAGGGTCATACACCGATCCTCCTCCTCCATTTTCACACCCACAGATGTCAACTATCTAATGATCATGTTGAAAGAATTCATATGGTCCACAACAGATCCTCTGTCTTCCATGTTTAGAGAAAACAACTTCTTTTTTAGAAAAATCTTGTTCACCAAGGACTTGACCTGATAAACATCACCCAGCTTCTTCCAAAGGTCTTTCATGCTCTTCTCCTCATGGACATTCAATGAGACAGAGTCAACTAGACAGAGTCTTATGAGACCCTTAGCCTTCTGATCTTTGAGGTCCCAATCATCTTGTGACATTGTTGTAGGTTTTACACTGGATACAGTTTCCCATAGGTCACGATCAACAAGTAGGTCTTCCATCTTGAGTTTCCACAATTTAAAATTAGTGCCATTAAATTTCTCCACCTCTAACCTTCCGGATGTAGTTGCCATCTCCTTCCTGCAATAAGATATAGAATACTCTACACAAACTCCCACTCAACCTAAGATTAACTCAAAAAACTCCTACCCAGCAGCTAGAACCAAAACTGGCCAGGCTCTGATACCAATTGAAAGGAAGCTAGGTGTGCAAAAATCGCTTCCTACACTAATCTAATGGGGGGAGGAGAGTGAAAATTCAATTTTATCTTTACAATTACAGATTATGTTAACCACTAACAAAGATATTGCATCAAACACATACACAAGAATGTAAGATAGAAGAATAGAGACACAAGATATACGTGGGGAAAACCCTTACAGGTGAAAAACCCCACACTCCAAACACAGCTCAAATGTATTCTGTAAACAATGAAGGTTACAATACAGTTACAAATCCAATGCTCTTGTAGGAGTCTTCGACACTCATATCTGGAGATGATCCGGTAGCATAACAATACCTATTAATCACATAATGCATCACCTCTCCAAGAACCTATTTATAAAGAAAATATAAGGCAAAAATAGCTCCACATTGAGATGGGCATCCAACATGGCCTCATGGCCCAAAACCCATGCCTATGGCCACTTGTCCAACACTGTAGGATGTTCCTAACACTTGTCAAGACACCCCATCCCAAAGAGGTCACCTATTTCCAAAATGGGCTATGACAGATGCTCTTACGACTCTTACAACCATCATAGAATTTGTCATAGCTGTCATAGCTTATAGTTGTAAGAGAATATGTCATACACAGGCTATAAATAGCATATTCTCTTACAACATGTCATAGTCCACCTTGGGGCACCCAAAGATGCCTTTTTCAAAGATGCTTCTAGACACATGTCCATACCTGTCATAGGATCTTCTATTTCTGACTCTTACATGTCATAACTTTATCATAAGAATTTGTCATGACTATTTTGGTCAATATTTCCTTACACACATTCCAAGATGCACAAAATATTCCTACCACTAAGTGGGACGCCTATCTCCTTATGTGAGGATAAATTTATATGTGGTCATATGCCATGTAGGATGACACATCACCATGCCAGCTTCCACAAGATGACAACATAGGATTTGCATCCTAATTATACAATAGGCAATAAATAAATAAATACAATGAAATAATACAAGGAATTACCAAGGTTGAGACACCTTAATTCCCAACATAGATGATGATAACTTTGAGTATCCAACAGGTTCTGTGGTTGTTACTGGCACTTGGCTACATAAATATTTGATAAAGAGGAATGGTATACCTGTATTTGAAGATTATGAAAGACATAAGAAAATTTTGCACTACTCACATCTGATTGTGGCAACAAATATAAAATTAGTGAGATATAAAGGGAAACCTATCACAAAAGAATTATGGACACTTTCTATGGAAGAGCATGAGGCAATCATAGATGCATTACAAAAAAGAGAGGATGCAGATGGTACAATGGAGTAAATGTTTTAAATGATTAACAGGTATGTAGAAATTTTTAAACTTTTAATCTTTGTCTAGGATGTGAGTTTAGGATTAATATGATTGATAACTTAACTAATTGATTGCATCTCCCCTTAAGCATCCTCTTAATTCCCCTTAAGCCATCCCTTAGCTATGTTCCATAAGTTAGGTAAGTCATCTCCCCTAATTGATTGCATCTCCCCTTAAGCCATCCTCTTAACTCCCTTTAAGTCATCCCTTAGCTATATTCAATAAGTTAGGTAAACTTAGAATTTAGTTTAATAACTTCAATATAGTTAATTGATATAACTTAGCACACCCTTACCAAAATACTAGAGTTGATTCCATCTCCCCTTAAGATATTCTCTTAACTCCCCTTAAGCCATCCCCTAGCTAAATGATATAAGTTAGTGCATGTACCCTTACCAAAAATACTATAGTTGATTGGACCATCTCCCCTTAAGACATTCTCTTAACTCCCCTTAAGCCATCCCCTAGTTAAATGATATAAGTTAGTGCATGTACCCTTACCAAAAATACTATAGTTGATTGGACCATCTCCCCTTAAGACATCCTTTTAACTCCGCTTAAGCCGTCCCCTAGCTAAATGATATAAGTTAGTGCATGTACCCTTACCATTTAAATACTACAGTTGATTCCATCTCCCCTTAATCCATCCTCTTAACTCCCCTTTTAAGCCATCCTCTTAATTCCCCTTAAGCCATCCCCTAGCTATGTTCCATAAGTTAGGTAAACTTTCATTTCCCCTAATTGATTGCATCTCCCCTTAAGCCATCCTCTTAACTCCCCTTAAGCCTTCATATTAATATTCCTAATTATCTTAAAGATCATGACACATTCTAACTTTTTTACATTTCATTACATGGTGTAGGAGATGTTTTTTGCAATCATAACAGAGGATGGAAACATAGGTGTTAAATTTCCCTTACACTTTATTTCAAGTATTCACTAGACCTATACTATTAATTATTTTAATTTATGCTTCAATAGTTCTTTCCTTTCATTATAATTTCAATGGAACTTCTTAACAAATTCTATCTTTAAATAAAATGATCTCTAGAGGTTCTAAATTTTTATATACGTTTCATCGTGGCCTAACTTCTAGATTTGTTTTTGCAATTTCACATGTAGTGTTGAAAGGATTCAAATCTATTATTTCTTTTTGCATAGGTATGATCTCTACACATGTATCATATCTAGAGTCTTCAACTTCTAGGTGTCAAGTATAAAATCTTAGATGATCTAGACTTGGAGAATAACATTGTATAAAATCTAGGTGTCTCTAGATGTCTTGGGTTCTAACTATATAATAGGTGTCTCTACCCATGTCTTAGGTATTCTATATGTCAACTAGGTAGATAGAGACTAGAAAAAAAGCATTTAATCTAATCTAGGTGTCTTAGGTAGATACTATATATTAACTACTTGTCTAGAGATATAATATGGAATCTAGCCATGTCTTAGGCAGATACTATATATCAACTACTTGTCTAGAGACTAGAATAAGGTATAATTTAATCTAGGTGGCTTAGGTAGATACTAGATATGTCAACTAGGTCTACCATGTAATAGGTGTCTAGAGCATGTGTCTTAGGTAGAACTATAATCTAGGTGTCTAGGTGTCTCTACCTGTGTCTTAGGTATACTATATGTCAACTAGGTAGAACTATATAATCTAGGTGTCTAGGTAACTTAGGTCTAGACTACGATAAGGTATAAAGACTATATATGTCTATATATAATTTATCTAGATACATACTATACAATATGTGTCTTAGGTGTCCTACATAGAACTAGAATACATGTGTCTTAGGTCTTAGGTGAGGCCACATGATCTTCCACCCTCACATGGTTGGCCTTGTCATTATAGAATATTTATATTTCTTGAAGCTAAGGGAAGCTCTTTTTCTTGTACATAGAAGCTATGAAAAACTAATTAATGCATTGATTAAGTTATTATTTAGTGCTCTTGATGAAATTACATACAAAATGCTAATTTTATTATATCTTTTAGAAATTATAATTGTAGACACTAAAAATTGTCTAGGTCTTGTTTACACATGACCTTGTATGTCTTTGCCCTAGGTCTTGGTTACACAACACATTGTCGACATGACCTTGTATGTGTTATCCTAAGTCCTAGTTCATCCCATCTTAATCACATTTGTCCAACTTAATCATCTTCCTGATTAATTAAATAAACCTACTTTATTTAATTAATCCCACTTGATCACATTCCAATTAACTAAATAAGTCCCATTTGTTTAGTTAATAATCCCCCTTCACATGTCTCACATAATTCAAATTAAAAATTTGAATAAACCCCTCACCTCTCATCACATTGCGACACATGTCGCATGTCTCCATCTTCCACTTAATAGGCCTTCACATGTCAAAATAATTCAAATAAAATATTTGAATTAGATTCCTTTTTTTTCTCCATCACACACTTGTCATGTGACTACAATCCCTCTTTGAGTGTGAAACCCTAATCCAACCCTAATCGATCTCGACCGTCCATATCATCCAACATAACTTTCAATCTCATCCATCCATTATAATTTGCCTTTTCTATAAAGGTAGCCTCTCTTGAGCCATTTGGAACAAATCTTCTTCTAGTATCCTTACTCTGCCAAATTTTCCTCTCAATCCATAATCCATCTATTTTGCATCTATCATCATCCATTCATTCATCTATCAATCTCCATATCATTGTTATGTTGTAGAATCGAGCAATCAACATTCATCTCTTTGGGTAAAGCTAGAGTGCTTCGGGTGCAGTACTCTCCACCTTATCAATGGATCGTGAGTCAGTATGAGGTTTGCATTCATTTGATTTGCATTTGTTATCATTTCCTTCATGTCGATTTTTCATAGTTAAAGCTCAACTTGCATTTAAACTTCAAACACACATATCTTTTGCATTTTTGATCAAATTTTTGTGAAATGTTTTTTAAAATTACATAGAATTTCCTGAAGAATCTGTTCATGCCATTCATTTTTCTGTATCAGTCCATTTTCATCAGATTTCTCTTTTTTGCATAATCATTCTTCTTTGCAAAGTTACTTGGACTTTTCAATTTTGGTGGCTTGTAGGAGCATCAAAGGGGCTGGAACAACATCAGGATCAAAAAACACAGCAACTTGGATAGCGAATTAATCATGTGCACTTGTTTCATCTATTATCTCTTAATCCTTGTTTGACCACACATTTCAATTTGGGCTTAAAATGAATATTGCTTTAGTAATCACATCGAAAAAACTAGGCTAAAATTAACCATTGTCTTCAATCACATCTTGACTTTGGGTTAAACAAGAATAAGTGCCTTCATTGCTTGGTGAAGTTGCATGTGATTAGTGGTGTGTATGCTCTTCTCATGCGCTTCATGCGATCTTGAGAATCAAAAACACCTCTTATGATCCATTAAATTTTCACACACACATTTCATTTTCTAAGGGTTAATTTACAAGTGTGAGTGTGAGTCAAGTGTGTGTGTGTATGCTCTCTCCTTGCACCGCAAGGTGATCTTGGAGATCAAAAACACCTCACTTGATTTTCTTTTGTTTACCCTTCCTAGGAGGCCTACTTGGAGACACACCACTCCAAGGGATGACCTTAATCGAGGCTTAATCGAAAGACACCCTCATTGGGAGTTGGAATCTTGTCACTCTTGGCTAAGCCCCAAAGAACTTTATACCTTTGGGAAGTGAAGGTGAAGGGTGGGTTACCCCTTTCTCCCAGTTGTGTGGAAGGATTTCACTTTCAATTCCTTAGTCAACCTCATGTAAACATAGCCTAAGACCTAATTGGCCATACCCCACTTGACTAGTCATAGGGCTTGTTGATGTGTCTTCCACGTGTGCTTGTTTAATCATCATTACATTCATTCAAATTCTAAATTCAAAATTTCTTATGTGTCTTGTGTGAGTGATTCATGATTGTACATGTGTGATCATTTGATTGAACATTTCCAAATCAAGCTAAACACCAAGCACATCAAGACAAGTCATTCAACTCATTCTTCCAACACATTCAAATCCAATCACATTCATCTTAATCACCCATTTTTAGCCACTTCAAACCCTAATCATTCCAAACCACCTTCTTTCTAATCAACCTCTAATCATCCTAGTCATCACCCTAATCAATCCAATTCATACAATCTTGCCATTCCAAATCATATCCAAGTCATCCTAAATCATCCCTAATCATATCCAAGTCATCATCCCAACAAATCAACATCATCCTAATCATCCGAGTCATCCTAGTCATTACACATCATCCAATCATCAAATCTCATTCCAAATCATCTCCACATCATCATCAACCTAGTCCTAGTCAACACTTGTCAAGATGGTCGTAATTATTCACCTATCCCTCTAATCATGAGACAAATTCCAAGCCCAAGGTGACAATTCAAGGAGGTTATCCCTCTAATCATGAGACAAGACCTAAGCTGATAATCACAATTAGAGGAGCCCCTCCTCCTAATCCAAATCATGAAGACAAACCAAGACCCATGGTAACAATTAAAGGTGACTATCCTCCAAATCCAAGTCATGAAGACAAACCAAGACCCATTGTCACAATTAAAGGTGGCTATCCTCCTAATCAAAATCATGAGGACAAACCAAGACCCATGGTCACAATTAAAGGTGGCTATCCTCCAAATCCAAGTCATGGAGACAATCTAACACCAAAGGTCACAATTAGAGGAGCCTCTCCTCCAAATCCAAAACCCAATTCATCCACACATCAAATCAATTCCACATCAACCTATCCCACTTCATACCAATCTAATCCACCCACTTATCACGTTCATGCCATATCACCTAATCCCACTTCATCATCATATCAAGGCCATTCTACATCACGTTATCCAACATCTTTCCATAACAATGCCACATCATCATACCCTATTTCTTTCAACATCAACCAATCTCCACAACAATCCACCTCACAAGACCTTTCAGCTAAAAGTCCTATCATGCCACCTTATCACCAAACCTATCCACATGGCAATCAAATGTCCTTACAAGAACAACAAGCAAGTCCAAATGGCCCTATGTACATAGATCAAGAAATTCCAAGTCATCTTATGCAAGGCCTAAAATCCTTTGACAAGGGAGAAACCAACCTAGCAAGTGCCTCCTTTGAGTCACCTTCACCATCCAATCATATGCCAACACATGAGCCAACTAGTCCCATCCCAACACCTTTATCAAGCCCTTCATTGCCTTCATCACCTTCATCCCCATGTTCCACTGATCCTTCATTAAAAGATTCCATGGAGATACTTTTAGAGAAATTGGTCCAAGCACATGTGATTGAGCTATACCCATTCAAAGCATATTCTCCATTTATGATTAAACCTATAGGGTATAATGAAAACTATTATTGTGCATACCATAGGTATAGGGGCCATACCATATCCACTTGTGTCTAATTTCAAAGATTAGTCAAGAACCTAGAAGATTGTGGTAAGATTATCTTGGATAAAACCAATCCCTCTAATTCCATTATCTTTCCATCTAGCCCAAATCCTAATCCCATTATCCATCCAACAAATCATAATCCTAAGCCTTCAACTTCCACTATTATCATCCACCCCCTATATTGTCCATTCACCCATACCCTTGCAAAGGATGTGATCCATTGGCTACTAGCAAGGAATAAAACATTGCCATGTCATCAAACACCTATTCTTGAGCCTCCCCATGAGTCCTTAAACACTTTGTCTAGTCTTCTAACCCCATCATGTGATCTAGAAGTTATCAAGATTATTAAAGAGCCTTCCACTTCCATTCAAGAAAACCAAGAGTTGTGTCAAGAGAACGATCCTAAGCATGAAGAAACAATAGCCCCTAAATCTAATCAAGATCAATCATCCCCATCCAACCTATCCATAACATTTATCTTCTTTATGATCAAGATGATACCTATGAAGAAGCTATCCATGAGCACCTTGATCCTATCCATAATCCTATAATCCATGAGCAAGACATCCAAATTGCTCCTAGTCATCCTCCATCTAGCCCAATCCATGATCCTACACCTTCCACTTGTCATGATGAGACATGTGCCTCCAAAGCAAATATAGAAGATCAAACAAATAATTTGGATCTTGGTGAACATAAGAAAAATCCTAATGATCCTTCCACATCCACCATTGATCCCACCTCAAATCCACCATCATATCTTATTGGTCTATCCACCTTCATCCATGAGTGTTCCTCCTTAGAACATCAACAACCTTGGTCCACTTTACCTTCTCCATCCAATAATCAACTCAAGTCTAGTGTCCAAACTACACCCAGTCCTATAGTCAATCGCATGCTCCAAAACATGAACTACCAAGGCAAAGGTTTAGGCCTACATGAACAAGTCATTTTGGAGCCAATCCATATCAAAGTCCCTCCTCGCTCATTTGGCCTTGGACACAGACCCCAAGGTCAACAATCTAATGATGTTGGTACTTCCTCCACACTTCCTAAATCCACTTCCTTCCATCATAAACCCCATCATATTCCTAAAACATACGTTGCCATTCCACCTCCCTCATCCTATAAATGTCAAAAGCATGTGACCATTCACCTTCCACCATCCACTTTAACTCCACTCCTTCCAACTCCTAATATCCCTTCATCTACTTTGCCTCCACTTCTACCAACACCTAATTATCCATTTATCCATAAGTACCCTTACAATCCTAATCTTGACCAACAAATGCACGCATTGTATAAACAAGGAGCTTCCACTCATTCCACCCACCACATGGGATTCAAAAACAAACATTTGTATGCCTCCTTACATAAAGCCACAAATCCTAAGGGTCCTAATGCCTTAGGAAATCAATCCAAAAATTCAAAGCAAGGTACATTCAAAAATCCATCCAAACCCATACCTCCAAAAGTAAAGTCCAAAACTAAAATGGTATGGGTACCTAAGCAAAAAGAAGTCAAGTCAAATGAGGCATCCACCTCTCAAAAATCCCAATCATCCTCCTCCATTCAAAAATGCCATTCCGTTCAAACATTTCAAACATCCCGCATGAAAAGCAAAAATTAGAAAAATACTAAGTCCATGTGGGTTCCAAAAGTCCTAAATCATCCATCTCCTAAGAAAACATCACCATTGCTTCCTACACCACCATCCAATCAAAATATTCCATGTTTAACACGGTGTGTGCAGCTGTTGGTCATGATTCCTTTCCATACCTCCATCACTCCATCATTCACTCATTATTCTACATATCTCCCCCATCACCTTCCTATGGTCCATGCTTTTGCATAAGTCCATTATAATCCACATCATAATCCACTTTCACCCTTACATAATCCACATCAAAATCCACTTTTGATCCCTCCATAATCCACATCATAATCCACTATCTACCTGATCCATCTCACTTTCATGCTATCTCCCTACCAACATCGACGAGCACATTTGACATGGTCCATGTGACATTCCTCTCTAATGGGACTATCACCTTTAATGGAACTAGACACTTGAGTCCCTCTTGTTCATATCCACCTTCTTCCATCCAAAAAGTCAAAAAAGTCAAAAAAAATCAAAAAATTAAAAAAGTAAAGAGAAATCCTTTCATCCAACGGTGAAAACCTGGTAAACAGGCACCTTGGATAAGTACCATGATGAAAATAGGGTAAACAAGTGTCATGTGTAGGTTGATCTTCTATGTCACTTACACTTGGGGGCACTTTGTCTCATCCTTTTCCAAACTATCATACCATTTTCATACCATTTCCATATACATACCTATCACATTGCATCCATTCATCCTCCCTTCCTCTTTTGATCTTGACAAAGATTGGGGGCAACTGTTGACAAGTGTTTTGGATATCCCTTGACATACCTCATCCTTTCCAAATGAACCCTATCATCTAATTTATAAGCTTTGTCATGTCAAATCCTATCATCCTATTGCCTTAAGCATTGTCTTGAAAATCTTAAGTCTACTACCTAGACTGGGGCATGTTATTCCTATGCAACATAGTCTTTGGAGATCACGTCCTTTCTCTCTTACACATATATCCATTCCATTCCACAACCTATCCTTTTATCCTATCCATTTATCATGATCTTTTCATCCATCCACTATCGTCCATCCTTTTGTCCAATCCCATTCATTCCCTTGCACCTAGACTTGGTTTCCCCCTTGTCATTGGTACCTAGCATAAAGGTTATCAAAATGATCATCTAATGCCAACATTTTAAAAACCCAAAAAAAATCATAACATATCAAAAATCCAAAAAAATCAAAACATATGAAAAATCAAAAAAAAAATCAAAACATTTCAAAAATCTAAAAAATTCAAAACATTCCCAAAACCACAAAAAATAAAAAATTCCCAAAAATCCAAAAAAATCAAATATTCCCAAAAACACAAAAAAAATCCAACAAAAAATCCAATCCATCACACCAAATCCATCAAAACAAATCCATTCACATCATCAGATCAAGACAATCTATCAATCATCCAATCTATCAAACAATCAAAAGCAAATCAAATAACATCATTCAATCAATTCCAATCAATCTATAACTTGATCAATCCAATCCATATCATCCCATCAATAAAACACAAATCAGAACTACATCTCATCTTTATCATTAAGTGCCTTGATCCCGTGGACATGGGTATGTAGGTAGTCTGGAGCACGAAGGAAGTGCCTAGATTCAGGCATAAGATGATACTCCTCTTTCTTCTTTCATCATTCTTCTATCATCTATCTTCATCACTTCATCAATCAATTCTTCAATCACTTCATCAAATCAATGTCCATCAAATCCAATCTTCCATTCATCCTTATCAAACCAATCCAAACAATGATCCAAATGCAAGTCATCCTTAATCCATACCAATCAAGTCAATCAATCTTGTCAAATTATCCAATTGCTTCCTTGGTCTTGATCCTAATCTTGTTGTAAGCCAAATCAATCAATCATCATCATCATCAATGGGATATATCATTCCCACATCCTTGTGTTGATCTAGGGATATATCATTCCCCGCCATGACAAAACTATCTTTATCAAATCATCAAATCAATCAATTGATCAATCATTGGTTTATAGCTTGATAGGGGCAATACCTTGTTTATTTTTGTATCATTTGTGCATGCTTGCTTGTGTGTGTTATCATTTTTAACTTACATTTGTATCACATCGGTACCAAGCTAGCTAATATTCATATCTTGTATCTAGACAAGGTTGTATTGTGCTGGGAAATGAGACACATCGTCACCTTGGTCCTTATACCTTGGTGCATAATGTCTAGTGCTATATCAAACATCATGGTTGTTCACTTTCATTGCAGCATAACTCATCCATCCCTTCTTCTATCCATTCCTTTATCTTTTTCCATTCCTTTCATTTCGAGAGCATACCTGTGTTTGTCCAACCTGCCTATCCTCTCGATGGGGCATCATCACCCTATCCTTTTCTTCTATCCATTTCCTTAGCTTCTTTGAAATGATGTTACTCGACATAAATCTTATCATCTCGCAACATCATCTCAAAGAGGGGCAAATGTAGACACTAAAAATTGTCTAGGTCTTGTTTACACATGACCTTGTATGTCTTTGCCCTAGGTCTTGGTTACACAACACATTGTCGACATGACCTTGTATGTGTTCCCCTAAGTCCTAGTTCATCCCATCTTAATCACATTTATCCAACTTAATCATCTTCCTGATTAATTAAATAAACCCACTTTATTTAATTAATCCCACTTGATCACATTCCAATTAACTAAATAAGTCCCATTTGTTTAGTTAATAATCCCCCTTCACATGTCTCACATAATTCAAATTAAAAATTTGAATAAACCCCTCACCTCTCATCACATTGTGACACATGTCACATGTCTCCATCTTCCACTTAATAGGCCTTCACATGTCAAACTAATTCAAATAAAATATTTGAATTAGATTCCTTTTATTCTCCATCGCACACTTGTCATGTGACTACAATCCCTCTTTGAGTGGGAAACCCTAATCCAACCCTAATCGATCTCGACCATCCATATCATCCAACATAACTTTCAATCTCATCCATCCATTCGAATTTGCCTTTTCTATAAAGGTAGCCTCTCTTGAGCCATTTGGAATGAATCTTCTTCTAGTATCTTGACTCTGCCAAATTTTCCTCTCAATCCATAATCCATCTATTTTGCATATATCATCATCCATTCATTCATCTATCAATCTCCATATCATTGTTATGCTGCAGAATCGAGCAATCAACATTCATCTCTTTGGGTAAAGCTAGAGTGCTTCGAGTGTGGCACTCTCCACCTTATCAATGGATCGTGAGTCGATATGAGGTTTGCATTCGTTTGATTTGCATTTGATATCATTTTCTTCATATTGATTTTTCATGATTTCAATAATTTTTAGTTTTTTACAAAATTTTAGAAGCAAATCTCAAAAGTTTTAGTAGATAGAACCAAGTATTGTTTATCAAATTTATATATATAACAATTTAGAGTTATAGGTATTTGTTTATTTTTCTTTTGATATTTAGGTTACCTGTAAATTTCTCTCTTTTTCTTTTGATATAATTTAGGGTAGACTTAAATTTCTTAAATTGTAAATTTAAAGGGTACAGGTATTTCTCTAATTTTCTTTAAATTATTTTCATAAATTTATAGGGAAGGTATTGATCTATGAAATGTTTAATCTAGATTTAAAAATAAATTGATTAAACATGGTTACTAGATTGACAAATCTAATCAATAAAAATTTTCTAAATATTTAACTCAATTAAAATTTAACACTTGTCCCAACATTTGACTCATGTAAATCCAAACATATTCATTCTAGTTCAACAAAGTTAATTTTCATTTTATTTTTTAAATTTATTTAGGGCAGGTACATTTAGTCTATATAAATATCCAACCTAGAGTCTGTATCTAATAAATGTTTAATAAATTAAATCAATTGAAATTTTTCTCTTATCTAATTAGAATTAGTATTTTACAATTTTATATAATTAAACACATGATTTGATTTGAAGTGTTAAATATGAGATATATGAAATTAAAGTTTGAATATAGATGCATATCGTGGAAATTCAATAAATAGCAAATTCTAGTCTAGATGAAATAGTCTATGAGATATAAATACTGTCATAATAGCAGTCCATGTAAAATAGTGAAATAGTCACAAAACATATATGTCTAGTCAATGCTGAAATAGTCATAAAATCCTCATGAAATAAACAATCTAATACATCATCATCATCATGCCCATCCATCATCCATCCATCAATATAAAACATGTGTGCACACTAAGTTTGATCATCATCCATTTCAAGCCGCCTTTTGGTCCCATGTGACTGAGAGGGCAACTCATGTTGTGTACAAGAAAAAGAAGCTTCAAATCAATTTTAATGTCAAATCTACATCCTAATTAAATTTAAATCAAATATTTAAAACCAAACCATCAAATTAATTTTTTAAATCTAAACTTCAAAATGTCTAAGCATACCACAACAGGGTCATCATCTCTCCTGCCATGCTCTCGTGCAATAGATGGTGCCGATTTAGATGACAGATTAAATGTCTGTGTCGCCAATTCCTATATTTCAATAAAACACATGAATTCTAGGCTCTAGAGTATAAATACAAAATGCAAGGTTGAATGATACAAAAGACTTTGAAATCACATAGGATTTAACTATAGGACCTGAAATATGAGAGATGACCCGTGCATCTGTGCAGGCTCATCAATGATAGGATTAATGGAGCCTGCACCTAAACTAATCTCATCCTGCATATATATGTGTACATGTATATATAAATTCAACTTTAAAGACATGAATTTGAAATCATGAAATTACACTGGAAATTCAAATTTAAAATAAAAATGTACAATTTTAAGATACAAACCATGGCATATGAAGCAGGCTCCTCTATAGATGATGTTGCCACTGGTCCTAGATGACTAGGTTGGTTTGACACAAAAGTGCCAGGACCTCCCATCTGCTTTAAATCAAAATGTCACATTTATGTATTAAATTATACATTATTAAATTAGATATATCCAATTAAATAATCTCTAGATGTCCTAATTTTTATACCTCGACCGTATAAGGTCTACCCAACTCTACTGCCATTGACACTAAGTGGTCTAGCCATGATGAAGTGGCAACAGCTGATGGAGTCATCTATACCAATCAACATGAACATATATTTATTAATATATATTTAATTTTTTTTTAAAAGATTGATAATTGATAATTGTCTAAATCTATATTAATTTGTATTAATTTTAATTTTATTAAATGTGGCATACATACTGAGTCCATAGGAGCGAATAATGTAGCAAAAAAGGACTCCTCCTCCAAAGCAGATGTAGGACCAAAAGATGGATGATGACAATTCTGACAATAATGCGATGTGGATTGCAATGGTGTCAATCTAGGTGATGCATCAGGACTAGCATTAGATGCTCCTCTAGGCTATGCATTCTCTCCAGGATTGACTTCATCTACCAAGTGGGTAGCTTGGCCAGTTAAGTTTCCTAAGAGCGACGATAACACTCTGAGTGCTGAGACGACCGTCCACTGGTGAAAGGGCACAGGAACAGAGGGTGGAGAAGGGATAATAGGTGAAGGGGGCAAACATTGATTTGGATCGACACGTGCCCCTGGTCTATGTTGTGGAATTCCACCACCCACGCCCTGAAATGATCTCATATCAAAATAATTGGGCTTTTTGCCCATCTCAAACTCCATCCATAATTTTTTCAGAAAATAAAAGGGAACCTCAAAATTAGCATGATGTGGATGGTCAAAGACCATCCACCATCGCTTCAAAAAATTATCAACTATCTACTGATGTGTGCACCATTTGATTGAAATTCTCTTTTTAGTTGGTGGTATTTGTTCACCTGTGGAGGGATCTATGAAATATGGGGCAATTGTATTTTTAGTAATATGTAAATCATTGATCTCTTTATATGAGAGACCATCTGCATAAAATTGCCTCCTCTCTTCTTGCCATGAGCAGAATGTGTCTAGATCCGTGTGGATAGCTCTCACTGAATCAATAATAGTTTGCATCGTAGATGCAAACCATGAAATGTGTGGAGGGGTTTGGATTTGGCTTTGCAAGAAATTGATTTTTTCTTGCAATGTTTGTATATTTTCATCAATCTTTTCTCATAAATGAGTCTCATCACGTGGTGGTGGGCGGGTTGGGGTGGGAGGTCCTGGTGGGGGTCCTGTGGGGGGTCATGGGCGGGTGGGGGGTTGGGGGGTTTCATGGGCTAGATCAGCCATGTGTATAAATAAGGTCTACAAGTAGAGCTGCAATCACAAAAAATAATTAAAATCAAATTAGGAATTGAAAACATATCTTAAATTGCATGCACAACATATGTTTTAATATACATATACATGTTATAAATTGAAAACTTGGAAATATATAAATTTGCATGGTTTAAACAATACATTAAAACATTTAATTTAACATATGCATGCATTCAAAATTTAAACTTGTTAGAAAATGTTTAAAATCAAAATTTATACATTTAAGAATCATGACATGAATCAAAATTTATGTCCTAGTATCTAGTCAACATTATTTTGTCTTGAGTCCTATAATCTTATTTTACTATACATGTATGTATGTATGTCTAGACAATTTCAAATGATCTTAGTTAATATAACATTCCTAAAAGTTTAATGTATAGCCTAAATGTCAATCCATCTAGGGCCATGTTACCATTTCCTAGATTTTGGTAAAATTTAAGTTGATTTTGTTTCCTATAAATTTGTGCAATGTTCGTAGAAATCAAAATCCTAAAAATAATTAACTAGCCAGGCTATTGTTACTTAATATATTGCATGTCCACAAACCCTGAATATCAATAGAAATCCTAATCCTAGAGGTTATGATTAATGAGTGGACAATTTAGTTAGAAATGTTTCCTTGAGGTTTTTAAAAGAACACAATTAAAGAGAAAATTTTAATAACAACTAGGTTGTTTACAACCACACTCATGTATTACATTCAAACTCCTAAACATGTCACTAAGTTCATGTTGACCTATTGGCTGCAACTACACCTACAAGACCCGAATTGAGAAGATAATCAATATTTACATATATGCACCAAAAGATGAACACAATAAATTACATTCTTATGTATGGGATTCCATTTATACATTATATACAAAAGTACAAGATTTGAGCATACTAATAGGATTTTCTAAACAATATAAAAATTTCAACTTGATATCTAGAGATGTTTGGAAAGTTATATATAATTGAATTAGGAGAGCTTTCAAACCTAAACTATTAATTTTTACACTATAAAGGATATCTAAGAAATAAGTTCATATGTATGTATATGTATGTATGTATGTATGTACATGTAAGTATGTACATGCATGTAAGTTCTTAAGTTAACTTGAATTTGATTGATTCATTCTTGGATTTAACTCCCTATTTGCTATGCACATGCTGAATAAAACTTTCATTGAACCCATGGTTGGATCTAACTCAGAGGTGAAGAACATAATGGAAGCATAGCTTGAGGGATTGGTCTTAATTTTCTTAGCTTTACCAAACAAATTTTGAAGCAATTTAAAACTACTTGGTATACTATAGACCTTGGTTATGACTATAATTTAGGATTAAGTGACTTAGAAGGACTTAGAAAATATTTCATGCATAGAAGGTGGAGATCTAGTCTAGAGATAGGTCTTTATGAATACAATGGTATTTATATATGCATGTTTAATATGGTAATTATTTCCTTTCTTCTATTCACTTGCAAAATGGATATATAAAATGTATTTTTTCATAAAATCTTGCATAAGGTATATGTCATTTATGTTAAGGCGAAAGTAGTAATGGTATATACATCGTTAATGTTCTATTTGTACAAAATAAGATCCCATGTGATAAAGTTTATTGTAAATAGCCTAAATGTCATTCCATCTAGCCATGTTACCATAAATCCTATTTTGTTCCTAATCCATGTTTATCCTTCCTAAGTGTCTCATTTTATTCAATCTTTGAACCCATCCTATGTACACTCACCATTATTTTAAATTTTTTCCATTGTTGTTGTCCCCTTTACCCCTTTGTTAAGCATCAAGTTGTCATAGATATATGGATATGTTTAAATTAAATATTTAAACATAATAAAATGACTTCTAGGTTTTAGGTTTAGGTTTAATAAGTCATTTAGGTTAGGTCTACAAAAAGATATTAGGGTCCTATCCTGTCTAATTTGTAAGTTTTTAGCTTCATGAAAAGTGTTTTACAAATGGTTAAATTAGGACTATGAGACTCATCAAGAATGTTAAAAGCCATGAAGACTGAAGAATAAGCCTATAGCACATATAACTAGTTCAAGGTCTAGATATAGGGGAAAAGACCTAATAGGTGAGATAATATATGTGCATTTAATGCCCAATATTTTTAAAAGTTTAGTAGAGTAGTTCTGACTTTAAGCTTGTTAGTATTGTACTATAACTACTAAAAATTTAATGACTAAATAACCAATCATACATGATGTTGTATCAGCCCACCAAAAAAATATGACTTAATGCACACCTATTGGTCCACCCTTTTTCGGGGGAACTATTTGACACCTCAACAAAAAGCACTTAGTTTTATCTTTACCCACTATAAGCTATAAAGTCTTAAAGGTCTTAATAGATGATTATTCAGAGTTCCTTTTGTTCCACAACATCAAAAAGACATGAAGTATTCTTCATATTGAAAGACTAGATAATGTTCTTGAGGAGAATAGTCTTGATATTATAAGGAGGAGGCCTCTAAAGGGAAAACAATTATTCCTAGTCAAAAGGCCAAGAAAACATATAAGAGGAAAACTATAGGAGCATAAGGAGATGTGGAGGAAGAATAAATTCCTTTGAGGAAGAAGATGAGAGGGACAACCAAGCCACCTCCTTAGAAACCTTCCACTATTGAACTCCCATCCTCTCTTCCTATGCAAAAGGATCCAACCATGTAGCCCATTCTTCCTCTAGTTATTCCTATCTCCACTAAGGTTAGGATGTCAGTCTAGAAAGACTCTATTCCCAAAGCTTCCACATCTACTATTCCTATCCAATCTCATCCTTTTGGAACCATTCTTACACCTCCATTTGATTCAACCATGCCTATTCATTACAATTTCCATGCCTTCACCTAATAAGGAAGGAACTATAGAACTAGCTTCTCTAACCCCCTCTATTCCAAGGTCTATTCCCTCTTCCTCTCCTAACTCTCTACCCTCCCTCTCTAACATTGAAAAATTTGTTAAGGATTTAGAAGAATAGTTTGAGAAGAAAGATAAGGAGCAAAGTGAAGCAACTAGCTTGCTTAAGGAGTAAGGGCAACACGAAGGAACAATTGATCCAAGGGATAACCAAGAAGAGGCCCAAGTTGAAAGGAAAAAGTCAAAGGATCTCCCCATGAAAACGATAAAGAGGAGAAAGCCAATGTTATCAATCCTCTCACCATAGAAGAAATAATTAAAGGGGAGAAGTTATTGGAGGAAATGGGGAAATTGCGTAATAGGTTGGATCTAGTAGAGCAACAAGAAGAATAGACCTTCTCACCACCTCATGGAAAAAACTTATAGATCGATCTAATTCCTTGGTTCCAACCTAGCTTTATGTGAACATTCAAAGAAGAAAATAGACCATAAAACAATTTTCAAAGGATATGTCTTCATATTGGTGATGATTGAAGCTCATTGGCCCGAGAAGACTAGAAATCTTTTGTCTATTAGATTGTATGCTTCTAGGTCTAGGATTACAAAGGTGGCAAGTCTAATGGTCAATAAAGATGACAAAGACATGTTATCCTCATACTATCAAATCATTGCTTATAATTTGGGGAAGTAGACTAGGGAGGAAGAGATACATGGAATGCAAACAATAGTATCTACTATCTAGTCTCGTAAATGGATGAGGACTAAAGGATGAAAAGGGATTAAAGATCGAATTTCTTTAGCATAATAAAGGAGGTGAGCGTATCTTCATAGAGTTTTAACAATTTTCTATTAATTATGGCATCACATTTCATCACACAATTCACTACACACCATGGAAGAATGGGGTCATAAATTGGAAGAATCGTGCCATTACATGTGTTGATGTGGCATCATATTTGATGATGTGGCCCTGAAACCTTATAAGCAGGGGCCTTGCCAAGTAAGCTACTATAATTTTTTTGGAGTGATTTGAAATTACCACATATGATTTTGAGAGGCATGAAGTTAGGGTGCTCAACTACTGGGTCCTCTCCCCTAAACAATTTCAAATGATTTTGAAATATCATTCCTAAAGTTTTATTGTTAAGCCTATATGACAGAAACCCTATCTAAGTTCTATCAAACCAGGTAGTTCATGGAGGGATTGTCATGTGGCCATAACTATTTGTACAAATATTATATATATGTCCATATGTTTAAATTAAAGATTTAAACATAATAAAGTGAAGTTTCTAGGTTTTAGGTTTAGGTTTAATAAGTCATTTAGGTTTTAAAGAATAGGTCAGTTTAATTTATGAAACCTTAGTTTATGAATTAGGGTTTAGTGTTTATGAATTACGGTTTTATGTTTTACTGTTTATGAAATCCTAGTTTATGAATTAGGGTTTAGTGTTAATGAATTAGGGTTTTACTTTTTACTATTTATGAAACCCTAGTTTATGAATTAGGGTTTTACATTTATGAGTTAGGGTTTTATATTTTAGTCTTTATGAATTAGGGTTTACTATTTTTGAATTAAAGGTTTACAGTTTATGCATTAGGGTTTACCACTTGTTTTCGATTTGAGGTTGAATATATACAATTTAACATTGCAAAAATAATAAAAAAATAACAAAATACAAAGAAAAAATAATGAAAATTGGTAGAAATGGATGGGCAACCAACCTGGGGCACTCATTAATCAATCTAAGGAGGCATGGATGTTTTAGAGGTGGAAGATGGGGTCAGCCAACGCAGGTACCCATTCTCGGCGTCATTCTCCCTTGTCTTTTGCGGCCTGTAGCTGTTAAAATGAAGCTACAGGCCTGTTTTCTAAAAAAATATAATTTTCAAAAACAAGTACTCGTTCCATAACAGGTGCCTATTTTAGCTTTGGGTGCCTGATCGTAAACGGGAACCCATTTCGTAATGGGACCCGTTTCGGCTCAGGCTCCCATTCCAAGCGACATTTTTCATCCACGGGAGACTTCCACGAAATGTATACTCAACTTTGTGCTTTAACCCAAGGAAACTAACTCTTTAATAAGCATGGGCAACATGATGGCCATTATTGAATGCCATAAATCAAGGTCCAAGTCAGGTGCCTATAGACATCATGCATGCACATCTAATGGGAATTTTCTCCCTTGCTGGCACAACATCTAATCTAATTGACATCCTAGAATAATGGAGAACATTAATGGCACTTGCCTCTTCAGGGGATTTTTAGATCAGATTTTGTCTATGAAGTTTGTTCCAAGCAATGTTTTCCACATCTTGACAATTTGGGGCATTTATGTTTGTGACTAGTCAATCTAGAAAGAGGAAGGGTCACATGATTTTGAGGCTAGAAATCTATATACACCTAGTTGCTTGCCATTGTAAAGGGTTGGAGAAACTAGGCCTAAAAAAACCATTTTTTAATAGATTGGATTGAATTTGAATGCTTCTAGCAAAAAACTAAGAGATATTTTGTCACACCATTTTCTTCTAGAAGCGTTCAAACTTTGCTACACAAACTGTGGAAATAGCATGTCTATTATAGATTAGATTCTTTTAGCTGTTGTAATAGTTTGTTTTGTTTTCATAGCTTCTCCAAGCTAAGTCATTTTACTTTAAGACTATATTTGTAATTCATTTAAAGAGGAATAAATCAAAATCAAGAGCTTTATGACATATCTTTAGTATTGTAAATTGTGTGGCTTTGTCTACTCAATATATGCATGAAATATGGTGATTGTTTGCCTTACTAGTTGATTCACCCATTGAAGATTGCACCATCTTAGGCTTTTAAATGTGTGGGAATTGGTCAAATCAAGATTGGTTTCTTAGTTGATTTGTTTGCTTCATCAAATTAATCCAAGCTCATTCTAAATCCTCTCTCTTCCCCTTTATCTTTTAATTTTCTTTGAAATTTGGCAGATCTAGGAATAGATTAATAGTTTACATTCTTTAGTTAGCATTGTGGTTGTGCAAAGCTTGTGTCTGATGCTAAATTGTATCAAATATTCAAATTACAAGCCTTTGTTATTAAGATATTGAGGGAGATGTGTTAAATAATCCTTCATATTACCTTGAGGAACTCAACCTTGTGTGATTGATAATTTGAAACTATTGTAAGAACCTACTAAGATACCACAAATACTCTAGAATTCCTACTCAAATTCAATACATCAATGAAACTAAGAAAAATGCAGAAAACATAAGATATATCTTGCTAAACTGATTTATCCTGTGAGTTCCATTGTTTCCTATCTTCTCAATGATCTTGTTGATAGTGATGTTGCTCTCAGAAATGTACTTCCTTGCTTTCCAAGATGACAAAGAGAGGAATGGATTTTGCGGATGAAAGTGTAATGTGAAGGATTTCTACAATGCAACTAAAATAATGATGATTCGGATATTCCCATGATATTGATAATGAATCTAAATGATGTTATGAAACTAAATTATTGTGCAACAATGGAGATTATGAAACTCATACAAATGGGGGGCCAAAGGCATGCTTGATTGCTTGATGGAATTTCTGCAGCATGTAAGTACTATAGCTCTTGTGATACAAAATGAAGGTGAGGAGCTTTCTTTTATAGGCCAAGGAGGGGTCAAATCTAAGTTTCAAAAGATCCACGATGGAAGAACAAGTCTTCTGACATGTACGGTTGAGATCAAGTTGGTTGGGTGAGGAGAGATAAAGGTGGAAGATGTTCCTACTACAATGACTAGGTAGGGGAATAGGAGGGAGAAGGATCCACATGTCATGATTCTCACAAAGACCAATGAGATAAAAGTGGAAGACTATGAGAAGAATGTGGAGGAAGGACTCTTTGGTTGTTGAATGTGAGAGAGAATTTATAGGATTTGGAAGACAAGTGTCTTTGACCATGAAGATGATTGAGAAATAATAGGGCACATGTTGAGAAGAAATAGGACACATGTTGAGAGGATAAATACTTAATTAAATATTAAGAATATTTAATTATTGGAGCAACATGGTGAGGTGTCAAATGATGTGGAAGAATGACATGGATGAGCGATGTGGATTTTAGACATAGGACTTTGTCTTAGAGGAAATAATTAAATAATAATGATTATTTAATTAGATATGACTTTAGAGGAATTAGGATATTTAATTATTAGAAGAATATGATGAACGTGAACCAAATAAATAAATTAGTATATTTATTTATTGATAGAAAAATAAGAATAAAATAAATATTAAAATATTTATTTAATTGATCTCGAGCCATTTTTAGGTGTATACACCTTGTATTGTAATTTTTTGGTTTCGACATAGCCACTTCAATAAAATAATTATCAATGGCCTTTAGATTACCCATGTGTACCTAGACGAAGCAATACAAACCTTGGGGAGAGTTATCTCCTTTCAAGAGAAAAGGTGTTTCCCAAATAACACCTTTTAAAGTTGACTCACATCATTTGATTTCCAATAGGAACACTTCCATTAGAGCACTAAAATGAATATAGATCTACACAATCATCTTAGAAACATTTACACAATTAAAGCTTGCTATTTTTTTTATCATTCACACGATTGTAAAGCTAGTCTTTTCTTAGGGGTTGAACTAGGAGAACTTGTCCCCTAGCAATTTGGTAGCCTTCCAAAGGTATTCATAAATACCATCAGTCTAGATAGTAGAGTATATAGTAGCAAATCAAGTGAAATAGAAAGGAAGAATGCACATTGTATCAAGTGAAATCCACAACTAGAGATTAGATCCATGCCCATGGAAGTGAACCAAATTTGCAAGCTCAACCTCTCATGGAGTTAATCAACTATTAAGATCAGGGCTTAAATTTGATGGTCAACCCTGCCTATTAAGCAATTCTTTTTATGATGGTTATCCATTCAAAGATGCCCTTAAAATACTATGACATACCTTAGTATAATTAAAATTATATATAAGACAAATATATATCATCACAATTCTATATAAATTTTGACAATCTATCCAAAACCTCTCCTTTCATATGATACAATCTTTTTAAAATTTTGATTGTATTTTACGGACAAAATGCCTAAATATGACCATACAACCATCATATTTAGGCCTTGATTAAGATCCCAAGGTGAATTATAAATAGATATCCCTCATTTCTAATCTCGAGACATCTAGATTTCAGTGCATCAACAAACATATTTAACATTCATCATTTCTAGAACTAAATGTTGCAAGTATGTGCCTAATTGGTGTTGTCATTGATGTCAACATATCAATGTCAACTATGCGCTTGTTTTGTTGCTTGTTTTGGAGAGCTTGATATTGAGGATATTGAGAAAATTTGCTCCTCCGATAAAAACAGTGTGTTGCAGAAGAATAGTCAAACAGATAGCTCCGCATTTCCTATAGATTAAACATCCTTGTCTGCGGATTGGAAATTATTTAGAGGTTTGTCTGAAGATGCTATGTTCCAATTTTGAACCTCTGGTATGAAGATTTGAGTGAATTATGTTCACCAAATTGAACACTGATTTTTCTGTATGTTTAGAGGTGACAGGGAGAAAGTATTATGCTCCACATTGAAGTATTTTTGTCTACGGTTCTAGAGTTAAGTCTAAGATGATGTTATGTGCCTTTAACTCTAATGGTTCATGATTTGGTGATCCACAAGTGATCTTTTCCTTATGACAGTAGCTGGTAGTGTTGTTTATGAGCTCCAGTTTGAAGAATCTTCTTGACAGAGTGGTTAGAAGTTGTGCATTTGTTTCTAATGATTTCAATGTGCTTGTGGATGTCTCCTGGTCGTGTTCCTACCCTTGCATAGCCCACAAAGAGAAATTTGCATCATGGATGAAGAATGTTCTTAGTAGACCTAGTGTTCTCACCAGTATTGGCCGACTTAGTTGATTTCGCTATTTGCGGAGTTGCCTTGAAGATTGTAGAAGCGTGTCGTGGCGTGAAGGATTGCGTTTGAGTTCTAGCTAAGGCATGGCATGATCAGCATACATCTTTACATCTTTCCCTCAGCTAATTTTTGTATTAGGTCCAAACCTATTTCTATGTATGTTTTGCAATGCCAACCTTGGAGATTGTTCCAATGGTTGATGAATGTATTACCGACCTTGATGTACATTCCAAGGTTGATGACTTGTATAAAGACTTGTAATGTAATTGTGAAAAAGGCATGAGTGTGTAAAAATGGGAAGATAAGTGCGAAGAGTAAGAAGAGTAGAGTAGAGGAAGAATATTGTGCTTCAATGGAACTGAACTCAAGCATAGAATAGATGCTGTCAAATCAGTTCAAAAATCTTTGGTAGTGAGCCACCCCTTGGCAATGAGTTGATCTTTGCAGTGACCATTTTTAGTAGTGAGCCTTGTAGGCAGTGAGCCTCTATTTTTCGGTATTGTTATAACTTATATATTTTTGTGGACTAACACCCACCATGGTTTTTTCCTTATAGGGTTTTCCACGTAAAAATTTGGTGTCTCCTGTGTTGAATGTGAGATTGCGATTGTCTATGGTTTCATGCTTTCGTGGTTAAATTTGATTATTAGTAATTAAGTAGTTGATGGTTTGATATTTATATGAGGTTAATTTTTGTGACAACTGATTCACCCCCCCTCTCAGTTGTCCTATATATTTCAACAATTGGTATCAGAGCCAGGTCCTCAG
This sequence comes from Cunninghamia lanceolata, assembly GCA_027924645.1. Taxonomy (NCBI): domain Eukaryota; kingdom Viridiplantae; phylum Streptophyta; class Pinopsida; order Cupressales; family Cupressaceae; genus Cunninghamia; species Cunninghamia lanceolata. The sequence goes on from BSBN01000609.1 coordinate 3,208,516, forward strand.
AAGAAAGCCTAATAGCTTGAGGAAGATCCAGGATGTCTTTTAAAAAGGAAGCCCCATAGTTTGATGGGACAAATTATGCTCTTTGGACGGTACGAATGAAAAGCCATCTCCTTTGTCTTGGTTATAAAGTGTGGAAAGTTGCAGAGTCAAAATATACCATGCCTCCAAATGGTTTGACAACTGAAGATGAAATCAAAAAATATGAGTTGAATATAAAATCTAGAGATGCCCTGTTAAGTGTTTTGAATGGCACTAAGTTGATAAAAGTCATGGATCTTGAATCTGTAAATGAAGTTTGGGACAAGTTGAAAAAACTGTATGAAGGAGATGATTCTGTAAAAGAAGCCAAGCTACAAGGCTTGAAAGCAAAATATGAGGGCTTAAAGATGAATAAAGATGAAAACATAACAACTTTTATGCAAAGGGTTGATGAACTTGTCAAATGGAATAAAAGGTATGGGAGGAACTATTGGTGATAAGGAAGTTGTAATGAAAATTCTTAGATCACTACCAAAGTCCTATAGTCACAAGGTAGTTGCAATTGAAGAAGTAATGACTGTAAAAACTGTCGACAGAGATCAATTACTTGGAAATCTTACAACCTTTGAGATGAGAGAGTTTGGTGATGCTCTGCTGAAAGTTGAGACTGCTTTCAAAACTAGTACTTTTAAAAAGATCTCCAAAGCTGAAAAATACAAAGTGGAGCTGATTGATGACTTTGATGAAATTGAAGCTAACTTTGTTGACAGATTGCAAAGAGGTTATGGTAAGTTCAAAGGAAAATTACCTTTCAAATGTTTTTCTTGTGGTAGAGTAGGTCATTATGCTTCTAGATGTCCTGAAAGAATTGAAAGGAATAGAAAAAGATTTGAGAACAGGCCTAGAGCTCCAAAGAAATGCTACTATGTTAGAGATCTTAATGATGAAGGTGTGATTGATGATGAATCTGATGATGCTAGTACTAGTGCAAATGAATGCTTGTTTATTTCTATTAAAAAAGAACCTGTGTCTACTAATCCTGCTAGCTATGTGAAGGAAGAAATACCAATGGAAGAAAGTGATTTGGCTGTTCAGGTTGAGAAAGATAAGGATGAATGGGTTATTGATAGTGGATGCTCACATCACATGACTGGTAACAAAAGTAAGTTTGTTAGTTTGGAAAATATGATGGTGGACTGGTCAGGTTTGGAGATGATACAACTAGTAAGATTTGTGGAAAATGATCTATCTCTTTTCATGGTAAGCACAATACTGATGATGTTCTATATGTAAAGGGTTTAAAGCACAATCCTTTGAGTGTTGGTTAGATGTGTAGCAAAGGTTATGATCCGAGATTCAAGGACAATGGATGCAAGATCATGGAAAGCTCTAGAATAGTGATTACTACTGGTAAAAAGACTAGAGGTAATGTTTATCATTTGAAAGGAACTAATGATTATTGTTTATTGGCTCAGACTGATGAGAGTTGGCTATGGCATAGAAGGATGTGTCATATCAATTTTGACAACTTGGTAAAAATAAGTACTATTCAGGTTGTAAGAGATCTACCTAAGCTTGTGAAGCCTGCCAACATCATCTGTAAGGAATGTCAATTTGGGAAATAGACAAGAACAAGTTTCAAAAGTAAAGAACAATTCTCTGCTAGATTGCTGGAACTGGTTCATACAGATCTATGTGGCCCCACAAGAACAAGAAGTCTGCAAGGAGACAAGTATTTCATGTTGTTTTTTGATGATTACTCTAGGATGATTTGGGTCACTTTTCTAAAAGAAAAATTAGAAGCCATAGACAAGTTCAAAGCCTTCAAGGCAATGGTTGAGAATGAGTTAGAGTTGAAGATTAAATGCTTGAGGTCTAATAGAGGAGGTGAGTTCACATCAAATGAATTCAATATTTTTAGTGAAGAATAAGGGATAAAGAGACAATTGTCTGCACCTAGGACTCCTCAACAAAATGGAGTTGTTGAAAGAAAAAACAAGACAATTCAATAGGTTGCAAGGACTATGTTGAAGGAAGATGACCTACCGGAAGTATACTGGAGAGAAGCCATGCACACTGCTGTGTACATCCTAAACAAGGTTCAAGTAAAAGGTAACAATACTAAAACTCCTTATGAATTGTCGTATGGAAGAGTTCCTACAGTAAGATATTTCAAAGTTTTTGGTAGTAAATGTTATATCATAAAAGAAGAAGATCTAGGCAAGTTTGATGCTAGGTGTGATGAAGGAATCTTTCTCGGATACTCTACCAAGAGTAAGGCCTACCGGTGCTACAATAAGAGATTGAAGAAGATCATTGAAAGTGCTAATGTGAAGGTTGATGAATACATGGGAAGAATATCAGACCTGAGTGACTATATATCAGATGAACCTGCTGTTATAACAAGTGAAGAAAAAGTTGAACAAGAATATAGTCAAGATGAAGAACAAAAGGCTCCAGAAAATGCTACTAAGACTCCCAGGTATGTAAGAATTAATTATTCTGAAGATCAGATTATAGGAGACAAAAGCAAAGGGGTATTGACAAGAAAAAGAGTTGTAGAAGAACAAGTGAATTACTGTTTACTTTCAAAAGTTGAACCTAAAACTATGAATGAAGCTTGTAATGATGAAAATTGGGTAAAAGCTATGGAAGAGGAGCTGACATAGATAGAAAAGGATCAAACTTGGGAACTGGTTCCTAGACTTGCTGATAAGAATGTGATTGGCACAAAATGGGTTTTCAGAAACAAGATGAATGAGAATGGAGAAGTAGTAAGGAACAAAGCAAGATTCGTATGCAAAGGATACTCTCAGGTTGAAGGGATAGATTTTGAGGAGACCTATGCTCTTATGACAAGAATTGAAGCAATTAGAATGTTTTTGGCATTTACAGCATTCAAAGATTTCAAAGTGTATCAGATGGATGTAAAGTCCACATTCTTGAATGATGAATTGGAAGAAGAGGTCTACATTGAACAACTAGAAGGATTTCAACTATCAAAACAAGATGATATGGTGTGCAAATTGAAGAAGGCTGTGTATGGATCGAAACAAGCTCCCAGAACCTGGTATGCACGGTTAGACAAATATTTGTTGCAATTAGGGTTTAGTAAAGGCACTGCTGACAACAATCTGTATTTCAAGATCAATGATAATCAGATCCTAATTGTTGTAGTCTTTGTTGATGACATTATCTTTGGAGGAAATGAAGGTATGTGCATAAAGTTTGTAGGAGAAATGCAAAATGAGTTTGAGATGTCTATGTTTGGTGAAATGAATTTCTTTCTGGGTCTGTAAATTAATCAATCAGATAAATGAATCTTCATATCTTAGTCTAAGTATATGAAAGAGTTGTTAAAGAAGTTTGGGATGGAAGACTCTAAACTGGTATGTACTCCCATGGTGACTGGCTGCAAGTTAAGCAAAATTGATGAATCACCCAAGACTGGTCAGAAAAAGTACAGATCCATAATTGGAGGATTGCTTTATCTAACTCAAACTAGATCCGATATTATGCATGCAGTTTGTCTTGTTGCAAGATTTCAAGCAGATCTAAGAGAATCACATGTGATGGCAGTAAAGAAAATCTTGAGGTATTTAAAAGGCACACTGAATCATGGTTTATGGTATCCAAAGGATAATGATTTCACTCTCAGTGCTTATACAGATGTTGATTGGGTTGGAGATGTTGATGAAAGGAAGAGTACAAGTGGAGGCGCTTTCTTTTTGGGTAACAGATTGGTTTTATGACTGAACAAGAAATAAGATTCAATCTCTTTGTCAACTGCAGAAACAAAATATATTGCAGCAGCATGTTGTTGTACTCAAGTGTTATGGATGAAGCAGAATTTGAAGGACATAAGAGTTGTGTATGAAGATCCAGTTGCAATCTTCTGTGACATTACAAGTTCTATAAATATTTCAAAGAATCTAGTGATGCACTCAAGAACAAAGCATATATCTATAAGGTATCACTTTATGAGAGAAAAGGTGATAGAGAATGAAGTAAAGTTGGAATATGTGTCCACAAAGGATCAAATTGCAGATATCTTCACCAAGCCTCTGCCTAAGGATACTTTTGAGTATCTTAGAAAAAAGTTAGGGGTCATTACCCCTCCTACCTTAAACTAAGATGCATGGGAATGCATCAGTCCAGTGGTGCCCAAAGTCTCATTCTTTGATCTGGATTGATATTTTGTGAACTACCTCATAGGGGGAGTAGCTAGATGTTACCAGTATGAGTTCTTGATAAAGAAAGTATTGTTAATAGAGAAAGTTCAGTTGGATTAGAACATCAGAATGCAAGTATGTGCCCTTTGCCATTGATGTCAAAGCGGGAGAGAAATCATGTGAAAAACTTAGAAAAGAAAGGGTCCAGATATGTAAAGAGAAAGGAGGAGAATCGTGTCTTGATGGTCTTTATAGTTTTTCACATCATATGTTGCCATCAATGACAAAGGGGGAGATTGTTGCAAGTATATGCCTAATCGGTGTTGTCATTGATGTCAACATCTCAGTGTCAACTATGCTCTTGTTTTGTTACTTGTTTTGGAGAGCCTAATATTGAGGATATTGAGAAAATTTGCTCCTCCAGTAAAAATAGTGTGTTGCAGAAGAACAGTCAAACAAATAGCTCTGCATTTCCTATAGATTAAACATCCTTGTTTACGGATTGGAAATTATTTAGAGGTTTGTCTGAAGATGCTATGTTCCAAGTTCGAGCCTCCGGTATGAAGATTTGAGTGAGTTATGTTCACCAAAGTGAAAACTACTTTTTCTGTATGTTTGGAGGTGACAGGGAGAAAGTATTATGCTCTGCATTCCTCTGCATTGAAGTATTTTTGTCTGCGGTTCTAGAGTTAAGTCTAAGATGATGTTATGTGCCTTTAACTCCAATGGTTCATGATTTGGTGATCCGCAAGTGATCTTTTCCTTATGACAGTAGCTAGTAGTGTTGTTTATGAGCTCCGGTTTGAAGAATCTTCTTGACACAGTGGTTAAAAGTTGTGCAGTTGTTCCTGATGATTTCAATGTGCTTGTGGATGTCTCCTGATCGTGTTCCTACCCTTAGATTGGTCCGCAAAGAGAAATTTGCATCATGGATGAAGAATGTTCTTAGTAGACCTATTGTTCTCACCAGTCTTGGCCGACTTGGTTGATTTCACTATTTGTGGAGTTGCCTTGAAGATTGTAGAAGTGTGTCATGGCGTGAAGGAATGCATTTGAGTTCCAGCTAAGACGTGGCATGATTACCATACATCTTTACATCTTTCCCTTAGCTAATTTTTGTATTAGGTCCTGTAAGCACAAAAATCACACACAACCTCCATGAGGACCACTATGATGATTTTAATCCTTATCATGTACATGTAAGTGTGAAAAAATGTCCTTTAAGCAACAAACCTCTTGATGACATGTCTTCTTTCTTGTCTTGTGTTGATTCCTCTTTGTCGATTTCTCTCTCTCCCCGTTTGCAATGCTTTTCAACACTTTTTGCAACACTTGTCGACTTGCATTTTCTGAGCTTTCGACCTTCCTCCTAAGCCTTGTAAGCATCTTGTAAGTGAGTTTTCACCTTTTCCCTATGTTTTTTATTTTCTGCACCCTCTAGAAGCCTTCTCAAGGTCCCCCCTTTCCATCTCCCACTTTCAGTTTTCAGTTCCGCTCAACCAATCCAAATCTTCCCCTATTATTTCTAGATCTCCCCTGGGAGATCCTACAGGTGCAAGTGGAGATTTGGATTCTTGCACATGACTGACCTGTTTCTGGAGGCAGAATCCCTCCTTTTCTTCTCTTTTGTCATCTCCAACCCTGCATTCTCCCAGAAAACACTGTCCAGCCCGGATCTCCCTCGGGTGACCCTACTGGCACCAGGGGCAACCCTGTCAGGTTTTCAGTAGCGGAAAAACTTGAGTTTCTCACCCGTTTTAGTTCTGTTTTTGCCCATTTTTCTTTCAGTTCACATGATTTTTTATGCCTAATATGGAGTTGACTATTTCATGCACCCACACATGCATAATTAACTCCATTTGATCTAAAATTAACAAATCAATCAATCTCATGCATCCTCACATCTCTAATTCCTATTTAGTGATAAGTTATTATTGATTTATCACTCCATAGTTAGTTGAGTTCACTGGGTAATCAACATTGTTAACTCCCCAATCAATCCTTGTTAACTCTTCAATCAATTGAGTTAACTTCTCAATTAATTCCACCTACATCCCTTCTTCAAACCTATAAATACCCCTCACCTCTTCATTATTTTCCAAGTTGAGCAAGTTGGAGAATACTCTTCTCATCTTCACAAGATTTTTCAAGCTTCTTCATAGGCCTTTGAGCCTCTTTTTTCATTTCTTTCTTTTTTTCAAAGCTTCAAAGATTTCATTGTTGCATAGCTTCAAAGCTCTTCCATGGAGGCAAATTCATTATGCACACAACTCTTGCCAGTTTTTGCTCTCCAAATCAGCATTCTAATGCTCTTACAGGATGAAGGTGCATTTTGCTTTATTCATTGTTCAACCAAACATTGTTACGCTGCTTCATTCAATGCCGTTGTGCTCAACCAAAGCTCTCATTGAGCTCTTTCAAGCTTCAACAAGTTTCTTTTTGCTTCTTTGTGTCATTTTGTCATCAAGAGGATCTCCTGCTACTTCAAAAGGACTCGAGTTTGCCAATATCAAGGATTTCTGAGGGTAGTGGAGTCACACAATCTTCATTTCTTTCAGGTTCCTTCATTGCTTTATTCAATTCATAGTAATTAGAAAACCAAATTTGCTCTTGGGAATAGTAAATCTTTGCTTTTTCCTTGATAGTTAGATCTTGCATGTTAGAATAATTATTTTCATATTCCTAGATCTAGATTATTTGAAGAAGCAATTTCTTTTTTTAGATTAGATTATTTCAAGACAATCGAAAACCCAAAAACATAGATTAAACTTGCATTAGGAAAAGTCATATTAGCTTGCATTCATATTTCCCTTTCATAGATTAAAGAGCACTTTTCATTTCCAAAATACTAAAAAATATAAAAAAATGTTTGCATATCATTTAGCTTTGCATGCATATAGAAAGCCAAGAAAAAGACAAACTTGCAAACCATCGATACCATCACAAGGTAAACCGCGATAAACAATTCAGTCAAACCCTTGGTCACATCACAAGGTAAACACAAATCAAAGCATAACCAAACCCTAGGTCAACTAAACCCTAGGTCAAAACCCTAAGTCTAGTTAAGGGCGGTCATCATACATTTACCTCGATCTCGGCTCACGAATGTAAATAGAACACATTCAACGCATTGAGAGACAAGAGGACATAAATTAAAGAAATCGCTTACCCACACAAAGGTGGAATAGAAGAAACCCCAAAATGAGAAGAGAAACTAGTGACCCTTCGGCTCATAGGGTTATCTCTAGAACAACAGCCATCAAACGAAACATTCAACTTAGCACACAACAACAAAGGCCATGGGACTTGCCGACCCCTCTCTGCGAAGTCCAGCTCTCCAACGAGCCAGACTCTCGCCGTGTCTCACCTCCTCTCGACTGGCTACTTCCACGAGAGCGAGAGTGATGTGGCATATCGCCCCATGGCAAGGAGGGAAGGGTCCGTGTGTGCGCCAAAATTCGACTCGACAGCCCCAGGCAACCAGAGTCACGATTTTGAGCGTACAGGTCCAAACCTATTTCTATGTATGTTTTTTAATGTCAACCTTGGAGATTGTTCCAACAGTTGATGAATGTATTGCTGACCTTGATGTACATTCCAAGGTTAATGACTTGTATAAAGACTTGTAATGTAATTGTGAAAAAGCCATGAGTGTGCAAAAATGGGAAGATAAGTGCGAAGAGTAAGAAGAGTAGAGCAGAGGAAGAATATTGTGCTTCAATGGAACTAAACTCAGGCATAGAATAGATGTTGTCAAATCAGTTCAAAAATCTTTGGTAGTGAGCCACCCCTTGGCAGTGAGCCGATCTTTGCAGTGAGCATTTTGGGCAGTGAGCCTCTGTTTTTCGGTATTGTTATAACTTATATATTTTTGTGGGCTAACACTCATCGTGGTTTTTCCCTTATAGGGGTTTCCACGTAAAAATCTAGTGTCTCCTGTGTTGAATGTGAGATTATGATTAAGTCTATGGTTTCATGGTTAAATCTGATTATCAGTAATTAAGTAGTTGATGGTTTGATATTTATGAGGTTAAGTTTTTGTAACAATTGATTCCCCCCCCCCCCCCCCCCCTGCTCAGTTGCCCTGTGTATTTCAACACTAAATACCATTGAACTTTCTTGCATTTACTTTTTAAATTAATATTTAATATTCCAAATTTCTAATATCTATACCCATTCCCCTACAATCTCAGTTAATCCACATATTTATTATTACATTATATCCGTATGTTCAATTCTCATTTTGTGATAATATGATCCATCACCAATAAACTTAGGGGAAAAGACCCAATATATTTTGCATTTAAGGCCCAATATTTTTAGAAGTTTAGCACTAGTACTTGTGACTTTAAGGTTGTTAGAGTTGACTATAAGTACTAATAATTGAATGAAATGTGCCCTTTAGATCTAAAAAGCAACCAATCATGTGATGCCACATCAGCCCATCAACAAAACATGACTTAATGCACACATTTTGATCCACCCTTTTTTTTGGGAACTATTTGACACCTCAACAAAAAACATGCTAATGTGGCATCATATTTGATGATGTAGCCTTGAAATTTTAGTTATAAGCAGGGCCTTGCCAAGTAAGCGACTGTAAAATTTTTGGAGTGATTCGAAATTGCCACATATGATTTTGAGAGGCGTGAAGTTAAGTTGCTCAACTATTGAGTCCTCTCCCCGAATGCTATGTTCAATTCTCTGATAATATGATCTATCACCAAAACTTACGTAACTACTCTAAGTCCAATAGAATAAAAGGTTTTTAATGATCCATCAGTATCACCAGTAAACTTATGCAACTGCTCCTAAGTCTAAGTCCAGTGGAATATAGTAGAAGGCTTTTTATGTCCACAAAGTAAGAAGGAAGAAAACTTTTTCTCTCGGGAAAACGGCAGACACGTATCTGCCATTCCTCCCTATTTTTTGGGGAACCCACATAGAGCGCTGGATCGTTTTCTTGGAGAAAATCAATTTGAATTACACTACTAAGTTATAAACCAGTTGAGGTTGCAAACTTAGAATAATTCAAGAATGAAGACCGTGCACAGAAACTTTTGCGAGAAAACAACAAAATGAAGTGGCAGGGAATCGTCAGCAGTAAGCATAAAACAATTTGTAATAGAGATGGCGGGAGATGCCAGTTTTGTTTGTAGGTGACTGCTTAGCCGGCTTTACTCACCCCTGCTAAGTATGGCTAACTGTCCTTTTGACTGAATATTCACCTTCTTTATTTTAAATTGTTTGTTTCATCTTATTCTGCATCAAATATACCGCCAGATCCTTTTTTTAGGTTTTTTTCCAAAAGCACTGTTGCAACTGTGTTGGGTCTGTCTCTTCTTTTACAACTTTTCGAAGCACCTTTTCAGGAAAAATGGAACAACTTTTTATAGATTATTTTCCAAAATTGGTGGTGCAGCTAGTAATTAGCCTAAAATAGGGAAATGTGTAGCTGATTGAAAGATGTGTAGGTGAATCAAATTCTGGAGATTGATTTTGCATTCTGTTCCCCTGTACTTTGGCTTGGAAGACGATGTTATGGATTATTCTGGTACAATTTGGCTTTCTTTTTAGTTATGCAAATTTGAAATTAGTAGCATTAGATTTTCACAGTTCGTTTAAGTGGGTTTTCAAGATTTTTTTAGAAAACTGTGTAACAAGAATGTTATCAACGTTACACTTTGTGATCTATCATCATAACTTGTTTGCAATTTTTCTGGTGTAAAAATTTATTATACAGTTTTCTTTAAAAACTTGAAAAATCCGAATTTAAAATTGTTTAAATTTAGGCCTCTGCTTACCTTTAATTTGTTTCTGCTTCACTGGTGCTTCTTCCAAGGTTTTATGTAACTTGAGTATTCATGGTCGTTGGCTGAGTTGGTATTTTTCATGTACTTGGTGTTTTAATGGCGCATCAAGATGGGTCATGACGATTGACTCGTATGATATGATATTGCATAGGTTGATCTAGCTTAATTTAATATTTTGGCCGTCAAAAAACTGGGAAGAGATATTTGGCTTCAAATGTTTTTACTCTGCCTAATCTATTGGAAAAGACGTACTGATGCATTAGATTGTTTGCCATTCAAATGCCCACCTGCTTTCCTTTATAGAATTTAAATCAGATAAGTCCACACCAAAAGACCAAACTGGGGTATTAACATGCAGAATGGGTCATGAAGATTAGCTTAACATGCAGCTGATTCCTGATAGATGATATTGCATAAGTTGAACTTGCTTGATTTAGGCTTTATTCCCTAAGAAGCTTTGAAGAAATATCTGGCTTCGAGTATTTTTGGTCTGCAATTTTCCACTGGCAAAATGTATAAATGCATTAGATTGCCTTTAATTCAAATGCTTACCTCCTTTCTTAGTTTAACTTGGGTCAATTCACGTGAATATAAATCCACACTAAAAGACCAAACTGGGTCCTCCAGAGGCCCTTACTTTCATTTGATTTTACTCTAAGCTAGTCATACCGTTACAGTCCCATTAACCTATTTGGTACTTTCGGGATGTCAACATATCTTCTTTCCTTCTTTAGGTGTTAAATGATATTTGCATGTATCTTTCTTTTGTCCGAAATGGAGAAGTCTATCCCTTTTAAGGGTTTAATAGCAGTTTGCTTCCTTGGGATGCAGGTTTCTTTGATTTCCAACTGGGCAAGCAATAGGCCTGTAACAATACACAAATAAGGTCTACTTCAATTCTGTACAAGTTTAAGGGTGATCTACTGAGGTCTACATTCCTTCAGTTTCATTTTTGCCAGAAGAGTTCATATAATGCAGAGGCATGGTATGTCTAATTATTTGACGTTTGAGAAACTTAATGATGATTGCTCTTTGTTTTCTCCCTTAAGCTAGATGGCTAGGCTGTATCACTTACTAGATTCTGAAATGCAAATGCTCCAAAGTTTATAATGATCTGTAGGAGGGAATTAGTTGCATTTGGCTAATTTACTCCTGGAATCTGAAATACAGGCTTCCTTAGCATCTGATGGGATTCCAATGGAAGAAAGCTCTGTAGAAGAAACAAGGGGTATAAATGTTGCCGAAGGAATTGACAAGTTAGAGAACACAAGAGTTTCAGATATATTTGATGAGGGAAATGACGTTAATTGTGAGAGATATCTCATGGAAAGTGGTGAGAACTATTCAAAACCTTTGGAGGAGCATGAACAGAAAAATGGTTTGAAGGATGTGGATTTGAAAGAAACATCCAGGGAAGAGGAAGATAAAAAGTCAAATTCCTTAAATGTGTTTGATGATGTGATAATTTCACAAGACATTCCTAATGGTGAGACAACTGACATACACTTTGAAAATGGAGAGGGCTCTCAACATCTTGGAGAGAAAAGAGATGAAAATGAACAAGAGGATTCTCTGGACAATGAAGAAGCACTGAAGATGCCCCAGAATGAACACAGAAATGAGCTTGATGAGTCTGATTCCAGATCAATGCAAGATTTGGTTCCAGAGAATTCTTCCAAAGAATTTATAAGCGAAGACTGTTGTGAAGATGATCACTTGCATCAGTCTGACAAAATTGAGGAGAGGGGCGAGATAGAAGATGTACAAGTGATTGAGAGTATGGAAGGGAAGGGGACAGTTAAGGTTGAAGATAAAGCAATGGGATTGCCAATTCACGATTATGAGATTGAGCCTCCTGCAGTGGTCAAACATCTAGAGCCTGAAGAGATAGTTGATCCAAAATCACTGGAAAGCACAGTATCAGAAACTCAAAATGCTATAAAGGAATATGTCTTCCAGTCTGAGCCTGAAACTAAAAGCTCACCATTGCAAACAGATAATCCAAGCTTTGAGACCAAATCCAATGAATATGATGAAGAAAAGATTCATGTAGATACTGAGGCCAGTCTTGATGAGAGTATGGAAGGGAAGGGGACAGTTCAGGTTGAAGATAATGCAATGGGATTGCCAATTCAAGATTATGAGATTGAGCCTCCTGCAGTGGTCAAACATCTAGAGCCTGAAGAGATAGTTGATCCAAAATCACTGGAAAGCACAGTATCAGAAACTCAAAATGCTATAAAGGAAAATGTCTTCCAGTCTGAGCCTGAAACTAAAAGCTCACCAATGCAAACAGATACTCCAAGCTTTGAGACCAAATCCAATGAATATGATGAAGAAAAGATTCATGTAGATACTGAGGCCAGTCTTGATGAGAGAATGGAAGGGAAGGGGACAGTTCAGGTTGAAGATAATGCAATGGGATTGCCAATTCAAGATTATGAGATTGAGCCTCCTGCAGTGGTCAAACATCTAGAGCCTGAAGAGATAGTTGATCCAAAATCACTGGAAAGCACAGTATCAGAAACTCAAAATGCTATAAAGGAATATGTCTTCCAGTCTGAGCCTGAAACTAAAAGCTCACCAATGCAAACAGATACTCCAAGCTTTGAGACCAAATCCAATGAATATGATGAAGAAAAGATTCATGTAGATACCGAGGCCAGTCTTGATGAGAGTATGGGAGGGAAGGGGACAGTTCATGTTGAAGATAATGCAATGGGATTGTCAATTCAAGATTATGAGATTGAGCCTCCTGCAGTGGTCAAACATCTAGAGCCTGAAGAGATAGTTGATCCAAAATCACTGGAAAGCACAGTATCAGAAACCCAAAATGCTATAAAGGAATATGTCTTCCAGTCTGAGCCTGAAACTAAAAGCTCACCAATGCAAACAGATACTCCAAGCTTTGAGACCAAATCCAATGAATTTGATGAAGAAAAGATTCATGTAGATACTGAGGCCAGTCTTGATGAGAGTATGGAAGGGAAGGGGACAGTTCAGGTTGAAGATAATGCAATGGCATTGCCAATTCAAGATTATGAGATTGAGCCTCCTGCAGTGGTCAAACATCTAGAGCCTGAAGAGATAGTTGATCCAAAATCACTGGAAAGCACAGTATCAGAAACCCAAAATGCTATAAAGGAATATGTCTTCCAGTCTGAGCCTGAAACTAAAAGCTCACCAATGCAAACAGATACTCCAAGCTTTGAGACCAAATTCAATGAATATGATGAAGAAAAGATTCATGTAGATACTGAGGCCAGTCTTGATGAGAGTATGGGAGGGAAGGGGACAGTCCAGGTTGAAGATAATGCAATGGGATTGCCAATTCAAGATTATGAGATTGAGCCTCCTGCCGTGGTCAAACATCTAGAGCCTGAAGAGATAGTTGATCCAAAATCACTGGAAAGCACAGTATCAGAAACCCAAAATGCTATAAAGGAATATGTCTTCCAGTCTGAGCCTGAAACTAAAAGCTCACCAATGCAAACAGATACTCCAAGCTTTGAGACCAAATCCATTGAATATGATGAAGAAAAGATTCATGTAGATACTGAGGCCAGTCTTGAATTCTCTTCTACGCTTGTGTCTGAAAGCTCATTTCTAGAGCCTGAAGAGATTGTTGATAATAAATCATTGGAAGGCACAGTGTCAGAAACTCAAAATGCTATTGAGAAAGATATCTTCCATCACGAACCTGAGTCTACAAGCTCACCGATGCAAACAGATACTCTAAGATTTGAGACCAAATCCAATGAATATGATGGAGAAAAGATCCATGTAGATACTGAGGTCGGTCCTGAATTCTCTTCTTTGCTTGAATCTGAAAGCTGTTCTTTAGAGCCTGAAGAGATTGTTGATCAGAAATCACTGGAAAGCACAGCTTCAGAAACTCAAAATGCTGAAGAGGAAGATATCTTCCATCACGAGCCTGAATCAAAATTCTTGCAGATGCAAACAGATACTCCAAGTTATGACGCTAAATCCAACGAATATGATGGAGAAAAGATCCATGTTGACACTGAGGCCAGTCTTGAATCCTCTTCTATGCTTGAATCTGAAAGCTTCTCTGTAGAGCTCGAAAAGATTGTTGATCAGAAATCACTGCAAATCACAGCATTAGAAACCCAAAATGTAGTCGAGGAAGACATCTTCCATTGTGAGCCTGAAACTAAAAGCTTGGTGATGCAAACAGATACTTCAAGTTTTGAGACAAAATCCAATGAATTTGATGCAGAAAAGATCCATATAGACACTGATGCCAGTCTTGTATTCTCTGAAAGCTCGTCTCCCTTTAGATATGTTGAAGATTCTAATAGTGGACCAAACAGAGGACATGACCCTAAACAAAAATTTGAAGACTCTGACATGGGTTTAGAATTTTTTAGCTCCAATAATTTATCCATCTCCACAGACAACGAAGATTTCATTGCAGAATCCACAGAAGATGATTCTTACATTACGGCAAAAAGTGATACCTTCTCTTTGCTTCGAAATGAAAATAATAGTTTGACCGAGTCTCAGTCTACAGAGGATGCAAAATTTGTATCTAGAAATGATAAAGAGATTGATGATTTTGATAGAACAACAATAGACAGAGACGCACTTATTGATCAGATTTTGGAAATGCACAATGCTGAAGCTAAAAATGAAAAGGACTTAGAGTGTGAAGCTACAGACCGGGATGTGAATCTGGTTGAAGAGAATGGGGAAGATGCTAATGAAGCAGAAGACCTTGATTCAAATGCTAATACATGGCCTGAGGAGTATGGGGAACAGTCTTTAAGCTTGCAAACAAATACTGATTTGGTTTCTGCAATTGTTGCAGACACTGAAGCCAGTCTTGTATTCTCTTCCATGCTTTCATCTGAAAGCTCGTCTCCTTTTAAATATGTTGAAGATTCTAATAGTGGAACCTTTCTTACCCATAGAGATCAAGAGTCCCAAGATCTTCAGACTATCGAAGGAGATAACGAAGCCTCAACATTACTAAGGGAAAAGGTTTGTTTTTCTCTTTTCTTTTTAGTTGTTTACTGAAAGTTTGGGTGTTAGGGGATGAGTAACACTTCTGAAAAATTATGTGAATAAAGGGTTGTGCTTGTTTAGCTATTTTAGCACCTTCTACCATGTTTTATGTTGCACTTCTTACTACATTCTTTTGTTTATCTTAGTTCATTTGAGGCACACTCCATTGTTGTTATGTATGGAAATTGATATACTTTATTTTTCTCTTATTTTCAGGGCTTTGAAGCCTTAAGAATGGACGATGGCCTTACCGAGAATATATTGGTTCCTGATCAATGGAATGGAGAAAAGTTACAGTTACAGGCAAACGAGGTGATGGCAAAAACTACTTCCGAGATGCTCCCCATTAACAATTTCTCTGAGCCTAATGGAGCAATTGCCCAAGAACAATTTACCATTCCCACAACAGAAATTCCTAAGAATTCCTCTCCGACATCAAGCTTTGGAACCTTTCTTACCCATAGAGGTCAAGAGTCCCAAGATCTTCAAACTATTGAAGGAGATAACGAAGCCTCAACATTACTAAGGGAAAAGGTTTGTTTTTCTCTTTTCTTTTCAGTTGTTTACTGAAGTTTGGGGGTTAGGGGATGAGTAACACTTCTGAAAAATTATGTGAATTTAATTTGTATAATATTTTGGATTATATTTTATGATCTGTTATTAGAAGTTTGGGTGTTAGGGGATGAATAACACTTCTGAAGAATTGTGTGAATTTGATTTGTATAATATTTTGGATTATATTTCATGATCTATTATTAGAACGAGGAAAAAAGAGAATGTTATTATTTGCAAACATAATTGTTGGTATTGAAGTAAAGCAGAGGGAAGAGTTTTGCAACTAACAAAAGTGTGGCTGTGTATGCACCAGGCTCTTAAGATAGATGCAACAAAAAGGGCTTCAGTTTGGGATTGCTGCGGTTTTTGGAATTGGCTGCATGCTCATGAAGATTAGCCTACCATTCTTGCCTTCCAGAATTTTGTTTCAGTGGGAAAGGATCTTATAATTTCAGAGTGAATTTGGTTACAATCATGCATTTAAGGCCTCTAAGGGTAAATAAATTTGTTGGAGGCAGGGGGAGAGAAACAAGCTTAGCTTCATGAAGACTAGGTTATATTTTTTAATTTTTTTTGGGAGAATTTTGTTTGCTGCTCTACACGACCATACTTCTTATTGATTCTTCGTATTAGAAGATTTGCTTCTGCAGGATAGGGAATTTGTAACGAGTTGTATTATAGTAGGTATTAAGGCCTTAAAAGTAGATATATTTGTGCTGCGTGCCATTCATTGATTAGTTGATATATATAGTTTTGTCCTCGGAATTAATATTTGGTTTACTCCGGGGCTTGGATTAAGTGTCCTGCAATTTATGGTAAAAAAAAAGTCTTGTTTAATTAATACAAATAGTTTGAATTCTCATATGTGGTTCTTTTATGAGATTGGATTGTATGTTCTGTAAGATTGGGTCCTATCTATGAGCTGTTACAGGATCTATTTTTATGGAATAGGGTTCTATGAAATCTAAAAAAATGTTTCAGGATAAATTAGAATATTTTCTTTTTAAATGAGAGCTTCTATTAGCCTTTAGATTTTGAGTGAGTACATATAAGGTGGGGTTGAAAATTTCCCCTACCAGCTTAGGGGATTTTTCTGCAACTGGTTAATCATCCAAAGTTTTTAGATTCTTACCATTTAATTTAGGAAAATTTTTGAAGGGAAAATTCTTTATTTTAATCATTTTTAATCTCTTTATTTGTAAATTGAACAAAAGAATAGATCATAAACTTTCATGAGAGCACTAGCTTCCATAAAATTTGGAGTTAAAAGTTTTAAGCCTACCCACCATTACAAAATTCATAGGACCACCCATTTTAAATTACTCTAAAAAATTTTAGGTGCACCCACTAAAATAATTTAGGAAGCTCCCTCCATAAAACTGCAGCCTAAATTCTCCCGTGTAAAATTTAGTTTTCTTTCATGATTGGATTCTTTGTTCTGAATTCTCCCGTGTAAAATTTAGTTTTCTTTCACGATTGGATACTTTGTTCTGCCATGTTTTTTAACCTATTATTCTTTGGCTACTTTTGTCGATCCTAGCTACAGTTCTGTTCATTAAATACCCCAGGCGAGGAGAAAGACTTACAGAAATCCCTTGTTTAAGGGTAGAATGTGGGGTGCTAGATAAGATTTCGTTTTCACTTTTTCATTTGTTTTGAAATAAACATTTTCACAATTTTTTTAAATCACTTAATCCTTATGAAATATGTAAATACATAGTCAACATGTTCTGTTCCATATAATGACAGTTACACCATTATGGTTGTCATTCACATGAGCTTCCATATTTTTTGTGTTCCTGTTTTATTTTATTGCATAGGACCAAGACAAACTTACGTTTTGGCTACTTATAACTAGCATCAAAAATATTTTTAAAATAAAATTTGATTATATATATATAAGCAGCTGCTAGTATGACAACGAATATATTGTAGATAATAAGAAAACCAAGTACATATTATACTATGTGAGTGGTTACAACATTAATTTGACAAAGGAAGAAATTAATTGCTGCATCATAGAGTTATGAGCCCTTCTGCCAGCTCCGCAACTCTTTCCACCTGGGTAGGAGATAGGAGATCTCCGTACTGGCGGATAATTTAAGCAAAGGTCTCCATGTTGTTTCTACTAATGCCTTCCCTATAAACCACCAGTGCCTGACCAACCACACTATTTTCTTTGTTGACAGCCGTCGTGTTGAAGATCTCGAGCATTAGCCCATATTTTGGTCGTTTGTTGAAGTTGGAGATTGCAGTTGATGCTATCACATACATATGATCCTTGACATAGCTATTCGTCATGACCTTGCCACTGTTCTTTCGGCCCAAGATAAAAACTGTGTTCATCAGAAACTCCTCATAGAGGAAACCATCGTGGATGTGCCCACCAGTGAAGACATTTGAGCCAATCACTTTGAAAATAACATTCACTGTCTCCTCTAAGTCGGCCTTGAAAAGCTGTTTGATTTGGTTGTTTGGGGCTTCCTCGACATTGTCCTCTTGGTCATCACTCTCCTCCAAATCCTCTTCCCCTTCCTCTTCTTCCTCCCCTTCATCTGCCTTCAATTCCTCTTCTTCCTCAGAGTCATCCTCTCCACCCTCATGCTGCCTAGCTTGGTAGATGCACACATAGTCGATAGTCATTCGATTCACCATTGTATCAACTCACACTATGCAAAGTTGAAGGCACCTGCACTTAAAAGACGTGTCGTGGAAATTACAAGGCACTACGATCGCACCCATGTGAAGGGTTTGCCTCTCAATCTTTTTAGGCTAGAAAATCTTTCCTCGAACTTTGGTTTCTGTAAGAAAATCGATTAGTTCTCTAGAGTTTCCTTTAGCAACATTCTAAAAAATGGAGTCATATCCTTCTGTCCAATACAACACACCATATCCTCTCCCAAATTCCCCTAGTCTAATATTGGCAGTTTACTTGACTCGACCCACGCGGTGGAGGTAGAGATGTTTTGGCATGCCAAGACGCCAAAAAAGGGGTGGCCACCCCTTATTCGACTTGTTTTGGGGGTGTCTTAGACACACCTTCGTTGGTACCCCTTAAGAAATCCAACAGTTTAATATTTTTGATGCAAGTTCCAGTTTTGGGAGTTGTCTCCTTCAGAATTGCAGGGTTGGACCTAAGTGCATCTGGTGCCGATTCCCATGACGTCATATCAACAAGAGGTTCTTTCTTCCTTGCCTGCTAGGATGGGGTAATCCTCTCTTTTGCCGCCTTTGCTTTTTGCGGGAAGTTCACTTTCCATATTTTCTATTGGAATCGGGCTCGGATTTGGCTCTGGCAATTGCAGTGCGGAGATAGAATTCCTCGAGAGGTCGCAATTGTCCTTTAGCATCCTTCTAGTCTCTATGGTAACAGTAGGGATCACAATGGAGGATTCTAATTTCCTTTTAGGGCAATTCTCTTATGAGTGGTAGCGGCTCCTGCAATCGGAGTAAAAGAAATGCTTTTCTTCTACTTCCAGTTTTAGGATCCTTGTATAATTCCCTGAGTAAAGGGTGATTGCTTCTGGAAACTGTTTGATCACATCCACTTGAATCCTGGCATAGAGATAAGTTTCATTATCTAAGAGGGTGGAGTCTAAGTCCGTTACTGTTCCTAATGATTGACCAATCTTAAGCAGGCACTCCTCCAACCAAAATTCAAGAGGAAGGTTGTAGAGTCTAATCCACTTAGGTTTGTCATAGGGTTCATAGTTGGTCAGATCAAAGTTTGGAGACCATTTTCACATGTAGAGGGGTGCACCATTTTTGAACCAATTCTTGCTGCAAAGGATCAAGGCTCGATCAGTTTCTGAGATGAATATTGCCACAAATATTCCTCTGGGGAGGAACTTTAGAACACACCTAATTTGCCAGATTTCGTCGACCCATTCGCTAACTTGCTTGTGCTAAGCTTAGGCCCTATACATCATCCGATAATTGTCGTATGCTCCAACATGTCTATATCGTCCGCACATTCTTCCATGACATTGATAAGGGTGCCGCATTTTGGGAGACTTACTGGACTGCTCTCCTTTGCAAGACTAGCTGAATGCTCTCCATCCATATTCGCTCGGAATTGCATATATATATGACAAAATGGTGCATAGTCACTCTTATAAACAAAGCAAACATCAACAGTGAGTCTTTAGCCAAGATTTTATATCACAAATCTAGACCTAATCAATAAAAAGATAAACACTTTCTAACTAGATTTACATTTATCAATCTCAAAACTCTTAAATATCTAAAATTTAGTTTATATTATATATAAACTAAATTTTAGATATTTATATAAACTAAATTTTAGATATTTAAGAGTTTTGAGATTGATAAATGTAAATCTAGTTATAAAGTGTTTATCTTTTATTGATTAGGTCTAGATTTGTGATATAAAATCTTGGCTAAAGACTCACTGTTGATGTTTGCTTTGTTTATAAGAGTGACTATGCACCATTTTGTCCTTGGGTGGTGCAATTGTATCTATCATATCACATTCTATCCTATTGTTGCAAATTGTAGAAACCTACACCTATGAAGATATCTACTTTTAGAATCATTGTGACTCTAAAAAACACCTTTAAAAATTTGTTATGAAAAGGTTGAAATATGAAACTTCCTTAATTTTGAGTTAGACTCCCTTTTTGACACAAAAGACACAAATCATGTATACCTATGTATAATATGTGTCAATGATTGATGAAAACCCTAAATGTTGCTATTCGATAATGCTCTTAGTGTGATCTTTAGATTTTATTAGACTTGTAGCACATGTAATGATAATTTCTTATCTCCTAGGGCTTATCTTTAAATATAACATCTTAGGCACTAAATTTGAATAATTTGGCACCTAAGCTAATGAGTAACAACCTTAATTTGGTGTAAGGGTCAATTTGAGATGAGTGAAAAGTAAGTTTGAATTTGGAGGATATGATTGGAAACACAGTTTTGTCCAAAGGATAGAATTGCACCATGATCCAATTGAAAATGAGGAAACATGTATGAATTTAGATTTTGTGAACTAATATACAAAAGATAAGAAAATAAGCATGTAAATGATATATCTTAAATAAAGTCCAAAATAAATATAAATTAAATTTTGAAAAAAGTGGAGTTTACAATTTTCTTCTTTGTAATAATACATAAAACCATATTAAATTTATAAGCTTTATAAAACTTACTTAAATATGTTTAATATATAAATTTTAAGGGATTAATAACTAAAATTTTTATCCAATAGAAAAAGAAATTAAATACAAAAATTTAGACAATAAATAAAGTAAAACACTCAAATTTAAATTTTAGGGGATTAAAAAAATTAAAAACTTTGGCAATAAAAATTGATAAAAAGTTTTAGACAGTTAAAAAACTAAAAAGCAAAAAGTTCCTAGCACTCTCAAAACTTATTGTCAAGATTTTACTTTCTTAAAACATGTTGCCTTATATTTGAAAACTCTTTTTTAATTGAATTTTATGTTTTATAGGTATAGGATATGTTTGAGTTTGAAATTAAAAAATGAGTCTTACTAAATGCAAATCTCCTAATACTCTAATGTATTTATTAACTCATTTACATAAATTGTTGAAAAATTATATTTACTAAAAAAATATTTTTCAATACAATTTAATTGCACAATTTTATGTTTATGGATTTTGTAAGTAGTATATCTAAACTCTTTTAAACCATATAAAAGATTGAGTTAAAAATATTCTAAAATAATTGTGTATTCATTTTTTACATCAACAAAATAACAAGTAACAAATGACAATGAGGATTACAAGAATAACTCATTTAAGTAAACCCTCATAGAGGACTGTTACCACTATTTTTCTATGCATGCAACATACAATCAAGGAACAACCTTATGATTCCTTTCTAGCTAGCACTTAATTTAATCTTTGCTCCTTTTTTAAAATTGGAGCACAAGTCAACTTACATATTACAATATTCATGTTAAATCTTCCATTTAACATTTAAATTTGTTAGTATTGCCTACCATGATTATTTTAATGATAATTATCTATTCAAAGTTACCCTAAAGGAAATATTTTTTACTAGATTTGGGTTCCCCCACCCTCTGTGATCACCAAAACTAGAAAATTACACTAAGTATGGTGCTCTTGCCCATTGTAGGCCCCAAAACTAGACACCTATACCAACAAGGGTACTCCTATTGGTCAGACACAAACAAGTTTACAAAAAATCTATTATAGGTCACTTTAGAAAGTAGGTGTTTGTGTAACTACTAGGAATCTACAAATTTATGGATTGAATCAATTGCAAGTCTTGATCTTGAATTCATAAAGAAATCTTTTACAAAAGATCCTAAACATCGAATATCGTAATCCGAATCTAAATTAGGAAAAGAAGAAAGGTTTTGATTATTTGGGAGACTACCTTGAAATTAGTCTCCTAGGTGGTATATTCCAACCTCAATCCAACCTTTGAATTTTTGGGTGTGTGTGGATATGGTAGTATGAAGGTGTAAAGTGTTGTATGCAAGAGATGAGCTTAAAGCTAATGAAACCCTAGGAACAATCTAACTATTGTGATATCTAAAAGATTTATTGAGGAATGTTGGGTTTTGGAGAACAATGAACTATAAATTGATTTAAGAAAGGTAGGAGACGTGTGTATTTAGATTTGAGCAAAACTGGGGAACCTAGACTGCATTTTGTAAGGAATAGGGAATGAATGAATAATAAAACACAACAAGATGCAAGGATATACCTAGGAGGATGAAGATGCAACCATGGTGGAATTGGAGAAGGTGCTACAAGGTTTGTGTTGTCACATAGAATTGCACCCAGCTTGGAGAGAGTCCAAGCATTCTAATGACACAATGGGAATGATCTCAAGGTGTGGGACCTTGCAAGTTGAGATCAGACCTCCAGAGAAGGCTGGTTCCTCATTCTAAGCCTAATGCTTAGAGAAAACTATCTAAACCTAGTGCTAATACTATAGGGGAAAAGGGTTAAGAAGAAACCAGATTTGGTAGGTTGGCTGCAACTGACTCAACACAATAATAATCTCACAACTGAAAGGATTCACACATACTAGATTGATTTCAATAGAGGCCAGGACAAAGAAGTAGAGAAATGAAAGGGACTATTTTATCCATAATACATTGCTCACACCAATCCAAAGAGTAGACACAATGCTAAAATCAAACAAGAGAGGCAAAAATAACAGCTTATATCAATTATAGAGGTCAAATAACTATTACAAAAGAGAGAATGATGCAAGAAATATAGACATAGAGTGATCAATTACATTCATTATTCAACAAGACTAGAGACATGAGATGCTTAGCAAGAGAGCACAGTCCATCAAATCTAGTTGTTCTTGTAATTGCATTACAGAGGTCCGGTTACAAGGATTCTCTATTCTATAGTAGCCCAGAAGAACAACCGACCCAAAATACATCTTTGAAACATGCATATATAGCTTTGAAATCACACTGTAGCAGCCATGGCGTGTGAAGGAGAAGTCAACAAGAATAGACATTGACCATGCTACAATAACTTGTCTAACATCCCTGAAACATGCCCTAGCACAACTCTGCCATGGGAGGAAGCTCACCCATACCTCAAAGTACAAGGAATTCAATGAAAATGCAGTCACATAGGTATGTGAAGGCGGGAAATCCATCTGCACACGCAAATGGGTTCTGAAAATGCATTAATGGTGACTAGGAGGGTTGCTGAGCCATCAATTCATGTCCTGCACAATGAAAACTGAAGCCGTCAGAGTTTTGGAGTTTGGGGTTTTGGCCTTCGGTCTTATCGCTAGAAGAAGGAAGAAGATAGAAGGCAAGAATCGCGAGCTTCGACAAATAACACTTAGAAACATTTCCCTGTCGGTCATTAGGCCCCAGACCTTCTGCATTCTATCTTCCAGGAGCGAAAAAGGAAAGAAGAAAGTCTGCTCCCCAAACTCCACTTTGTACTTAGAAGATTTTGATTGCCGGAGATCGGGCTTTGGGCCTTCAACATTTCACCTTCCAAGAAGAAAGGAGAAAAGAGAAAGAACCACTCCTCGAGCTCCACTTTGCAAAGGAGAACCACATTATTGGCAGACTTCAGGCCTTGAGCCTTCCATCTTTTGCCTTCGCAGAGAAGGAGGAAGAAGGAAGGTCCGAACTCTGACGTTCGAAACACATTAAACACTTAGGCAATTTTGCAAAGAACAAGGTGGAGTTTAGAGACGATAGGGATGGAAGAGTGAAGAACAGAACTCTGAACTCTGAAACTCCAACAACGCAGAAAACACAAGGCAAACTCAGGATTTTTGGGACTTAGTCAATTTGTGGAGTTTTGCCTTGCATTTCAGAGGGTGAAAACAATAGGATTTCGTGGATGTTTAGGCTATTTGGCTATGGGGGAAAAATAGGATAACAATTTGATCTATAGATTTATTAGTGTGGGAGCTCCAATCTTGTTGTACTAAATGTTGTTGTAGAGAAGAACTTAATACATATTTCTTTCCAAGTGTAGAAAATAAATCCCTTGATAGGCTTCTAAATTACTGATGCAGGAGCATTTGAAAGCATTCAAACAAATTGAGATAGTTAACTTTAAGTTGCAAAGTACTGGGAGAACAACCTTGGAGACTACCACATTTTACCACATTTGCATATCAGAGGCTGTGGAGCTAGACTTAGCATCTAGACATCATCATCTTCATCACATCCAAAATTTAGACCATTTGGGTTCGTTTCTGGAGAGATATCGCTAGCAGAAGATTACCTATTTTTACTTGTTTTCACAGAGCAGAGCCAACAGTGTTCAATGAAGTCTAATCAGCTTGCGGAGAAATTTCGTGACTTGTGGAGCTTAAAAGAACATTATTCAAGGAAGTATAGGGCCTAGCCAACCTTCATGGAGAACCACATGAAGTTTTATTCACCAGCAGGGAAATACCTTATGTTTAGGTCCAACCTATCTGTGTCTACATGTTTCATAACTAGCCATTGCAATTAGGCTGACTTAATAATGATTTGGAGGCTTGCAAAGGATATAAATGAAGGATAATGATTTGTTACAAGGCACCGGTGATGAAATGATCAAGTATAGGAGGACATGAAGCAAATTCATAAGTGTTTTGATCTAAAGAAGAAGTAGAAGTGAAGTCGAGAGCAAAGTAGAGAATAGAGGGAGTTGTAGAGTAGAGGATTGATAAGTTGATGAATGAAATCATGGAGAAATGTTGTTCTAGGAATCTTTTTTAATCTGAGGCTACGGCCTAGCATCTATAAAAGCCCGAGTGGCATATGTAATGTGTTTTGAGATCATAATATAAGAGGAATGAGCATTGAAGGCTGGGTTTTTCCTTGTTAGGGTTTTCCCAGGATATATCTTGTGTCATGAGTGTATGAATGTCTCTTTCTTTCTATTGTTAACTATTTACTTCCGTTGCATCTCTAATTGGTCATGTTGTTAATAGTTTAAGGCTGCAAGGTTGGACAGTCCCTCACCAGACCCTCCTACCTTGATTGCATCAATGGCCTTATATGATTCTTGCGTTTTGGGATTGATTTTAGCATTAGAGGGGTTTCATGATGGAATTAAGATTAGGTTAAGATCTATGGTAAAAATTTAGGTTTTAAAAATTCCCAAAGACCTATGTTGGATCTGTGAGGCCTACCCTTATTACACCTTCTATTTTGATTATGAGACTTGATGTTCGGATTATATTTTGGCATGTGGACATTTTGGGGATTGCTAATCCCGTATATTTAGACATTCGATGACTTTATTTTATGCTTTGATTAGGTAGATGAGTTATATTATGATGATGCTATATCTTTACATGCTAGATTATATTTTGATTCTATGATGTTGAATGTGATATTATAGTTGATGCAATTGAAATGGTTAATTGAGATAATTGAGTTGATAAAATACTATGTGATTTATGATGTCATGATCTTGATTGTGTTATTGAAATATAATTGATTTGAGAATCAAGTGAATTTTATCATGTGATATATAAAAGAATGTATGAACTTGTGTGATCATGTGTGTATGAACTTGTTCCCTATTTTAGGTTAGGACCAATTTCAAAGTGTCGGTTTATGACCGTTATTTAGTTCCTATGCCTACACGGTAAGTTTCAATTACGAAATTCTTAGCGGGAATGTTCGTAGTTGCATATATAAGCATGATTAGGTTATCATTTGTAGACTAGATGGATATTGCAAACTTGTGACTTTATGTGGAAGTGATTCAAGGCATTCATTGTGTTGCAGAGCAGAATTTGTGTTGTTCTTGTTTTTGTATTTACAGATTTGGCATCCATCTCCTCATGGCATGAAGAGCATCTTCCTTCCATGAGATCTTCACTACAAGGTGATATCAATTGTGTTTTCTATCATTTATCATTTGGATTTTTCCTCTATCCTACAGGGATACACACTCTTTATCTGACAACGGTGTTCGGAAGACTTGAATGTCTCTCCAGGGCTTGACTGAGGCTAGCCTCTAAACACCACAACCCCCAACTCATTTTTTCGTGATTGCAGGTTACAGGTTGCGAAAGCAGAATAAGTGGAGTTGCAGGAGAGCAGTGTAGACTAGTGGAATTGCAAATCAAAGAAGAAAATAGGGACTTGGACTTGGGCACCTGCTCATTAGTCCTCTGAATCCCGCAACAGGAAAAATTTTGGAACATCAGGAATAGGTTGTAGACAAGATTCCTAGATCTCGACAAAAACTATGGCATTGGACTAGGGCGCCTGCTCATTAGTCCGTGACTTTTCCATTTGCTAAACTTCAAAATCTAGTATGCATTTGATTGTCATTTGATATCTCTATGTGCGATCATTTTCTGTAATTTGTCCGTTTGTTCACGAATTGATATAATTAGGGTTGTGAGCATAATTGGGCTTAATTGAACAACAAAATCACACAATTCCAATCTTCCCCTATGTTCCAAGTGATAGAAGATCTGTAGTAGACTTTCTATTTGATTGAATGTCCTTGAATGTTTAGTGGTGAAAGGAGGATCAAAACAAACCATTGAAATCAAACCCTCTTCATATTTTACCCTAAACAACATCATATAGTGCTTGTGAAGGTGAAATAAGGAAGGTGGCTAAACCAAAGTGAGAGTTAGGTCAAGTAGAAGTTACATGTAGTTGTGTAACTACATGTACAAGGGTAAAAGTACAAAAAGGGATTTTTTCATGGTAAAGATGCCTCTCCTTCTCATGTTGAAATGCAATATATATTTTATTTTATCAGATTATGTGTGTATACATGTAGTTAAGAGTAGGTAATATTTTTGTGACAAGAATAAACTTTTCCTTCCTCGTGCATTTATTTTCTAAGCAAACTTTGTGTTTCTAGAAATTATAGTGGGCATTGTATCACATATACATAGGGGAAATTAATAGACTTGGTGCTATTAATATTTAAATATTTCTATTTTTTATTATTTTATGGCTCTACATTACATGTATGTAGAAGATATTAATAGAATTTGTGCTGATATTTATTATATCCACAAAATATTTTTCTGTGAGGAGGGCTAAAATATTTATTTATAAAATTTACTTTATAAGAGGCTTTCTCCATTCTCTCTCTTTTCTCATCATATGAGGGAGCTAACCCTCTCAATTATAGAGGAAGATCATCCTGTCAATGGTGATCTATCTAATGTTGTAAGATTTTGTCACTGCCCATTGGGCAAGCTAACAAAGAAACTGTAGAGACAAAATTAATTGTTGTCAACAAGATGGACAATACATAAGTAAATGTGGCTAATGAACTTAATTGTATTCATATGCATCTCAACTTTGACCCAAGGATTCAATGTTCAATACATTGATACAAGTGGTTACTATCCTAAATGCCTACAAAATGTTGCTAAGTTAGAATTAGTATAGAACTCTTAATAGACACATGGTAATTGATTTCTCTCATATGTGGCTACCTTAGTGAGGCCTTTCCAACCAAACCCAAATAGATCATGAGACAATGATGGAACACCTGATCATTAAGTATAATAATAGTAATGAAATTTTATATGTAGAACCTAAGCTTGGTGTTTATGCTTTGGAGGTTGATAAGAGACCTAAAGTCACTATACTTGTTCAAGAAATCAAACTTAGGATGATAAAAAATCACCTATATATACATTGAAACTTAATGAATTAAAATTTAAGGAAGGGGTCAAGACTAGAGCTTCTAGATTACAATTCTCCTATATCAACAATGCCACCAAGTATGAAGTCTTGAATCATGGACTGTAGTTTTTTGTTAAGAATAAAGTCAAATACCTACAAGTTTTTAGAGTCTTAGAGTTGGTGGTAACACAATTCAAAATCCAATGTTCTTGTGATGATAGATGTCTAGATCTAGCTACCATAATCACGTCTAGAATATAATTGAAGAATTTGGTGCATTTAACATTCTAACCATCCCCGAAAGGAAAAATCATAGTCAATTGCCTACCAATGGTAGCTAGTACTTTAGAGACATTAGCTAATTCTAAAATGAAGAGATTTTCCATCAAGTTAGTCTCTATCCATTTTATTCCAAATGATGTAAAAAAATTAGGTATTCAATAATGATCAACACATTAGTGACTCTATCACAATTATAGAATATTTGAGTCACAAATTATAGATGAGTTGCAACATGAATATTTAGAGCTTAATGAAGGTAGCATGGTAAATCTTAAGACCAACACAATAATAAATATCATGTTGTCATTGGAATACATATATGATATGAATCATCAGAGGATTAAAGTGACCTAGGTGTGTCTAAGGGTGGACTATTCAAGGCTTGGAACCTTGGAGATATAGGTGATCCTAAAAATATCTTCTTAGAAAAAACTTTTATAAAAAAGAAAAGATAGGGATAACTCAATATTTAAAATAATTCAAAGATGTGATAGCCTAAAGTTGAACCTTAAAGTATATGACACCTCTATTATCACCCATATTGTCCCCCTTAAGCTTGACTCAACCTTTGTAACAATGATAGAGGTTGGTGAATGCTTTTCTCAAGTTTCTCATATTAAAACAAGTTCAAAAGTTGTCTACTTGTATTATATTCCTGGTTTGACATTCTACATGGGTCACAAATTTGGTGCTACTGAACAAAAAGAATGGAGAAATTTATCTCTATATGGATTTCAAAAAGATAATTACCTAATGACGTCTCTAAATGAAATTTTACAAATAGTCAATGGTTCTTAAATGATGTCTCTCTTGGATGATAATTTGGGCTTGAACCAAGTCATGGTGGATTATAAGGACACAATCAAAATGACATTCACTTGTAAGTGGGGAACCTTCACTTACAACTAAATGCATTTCAATCTCATCAAAGAAGGTACCACTTTCTAGCACACACCATGGACATAACATTCAAGGACCTCATCGATAAGTGCATTGTTATCTATATGGATGACTTGGCTTTATTTTCTAAGAATTAGGGATATCATGTTGGCAATTTGAAAAAGATGCTTTAGAGGTGTAGAGAGCATGGAATTTGGCTAAATAGAAAATAATTTTTGGGGTTTATTAAAGGTAAACTCTTGGGACATGTCATTTTAGAGAGGAGTATATGTTGACTTTGAGAGAAATAACTCTATCTTGAAAATTTTTCTTCCTAAAATTCAAAAGGAGTTGAAATCTTTTTTGGGAAATATTATCTTTGTTTGAAAGTTTATATATAGGTTGTAGAAATAGTTTGACCCCTAAATTCTATGTTAAAGGATGTAAAATTTGAGTGGATACTGATGGGTTGGAATATTGACCTCTTTTTATGTTGTTTTTATATGCTTTTAGAACTTTTCTATATGATCCTCCAGATACTTTTCCAACATCACCATCATTATATACTGCCTTTTTATATACTTTGCAAGACTTTGAATCTATGTTATTAATATGGAATATGGTGATGATATTATCAATTAAATGATTTAAACATGAGTATGCATGCAATATAGATGGAATTCTATGGTTTAATTATGAAGGTTATTTGTTGCATATATTTTGTGAATTAACCCCTATGCACCAAGAATGTGGCATCAAGGAAAGGAGCATTTGCAGCGAGTTGCAAGATAGGAAAATTAAAGGAAATTGAAGTTAAGATGCCAAAAGTGCAGGCAGCTAGAGCATGAATGTGAACCATCATGGACTGGAATAAATCTAGAAGAAGTAGACTTGTTTCAAACACAGCTTAGGTGTATTCTTCATACGAGATGTTGCATAAGAGTTCTTGTTTGAATAGGACTTTCCTTCCTCTATTAAGTTAGATTAATAAATCGATCTTAAAACTTGTATCCTAGTATCTAGGAATGGATTGATTGAAGTTAGTTGGTAGTTGCATAAAACTCTCCTGTTTCTGTATAAGTTAGGAGGGATGAGTTCGGTGTTAAGTTAGTTACCTTATTTTCTAGTTACTCAGTTGTTTCTCTATTTTTCAATATTGGAAGATCTAGACATGTTTAATTAAGGAATGTCATTACTGAATACAATCTGAAAGAGATTCTATTTATGATATGAAATGGATGGAACTATGTGTTATGAGGATGCACGAGTATCTAAATTAGATTTGATTTCCAGTTAAGTGAATCAGTCCCCTGAGTCGGCCACTCAAGGTATTGATCTTCACTTCATTTATTTTCTTATTCTTTTATGCATTCTTGTTAAATCTATTTTCCATTAGCTTATTTAAATACATTACGAGTCAATTAGAATACTTTGATTGTTAAATTACAGTAGTATGGTTCATGAGCAAATGCATGCTTAGTCTATTTTAAGTCCTCCGGAGGTTAGCATTAGTTCTCTTATCATTTTGAATGTTTTAGATTAGTTCTATAATTTCCTATTGTTAGTAGTTATCTATAGCTTATGCTGAAGGTACCTGTAGCCACTAGATTCTGTAATTATTTTTACTGTTCTTATATTTCTGTGAATTCCAGCAAAGTAGAATAATCTGAGTAGGTTTGGATAAGATAGTTTAGAAAGAATATGAGCCTTGAAGGCACATACAGTGCAGTGCCATCATAAGCTTATGCTCCTTTGTTGATAATTTAATGTAGGAGTACAATGATAGAGTGGATTGTTCAGATAGGTTTACCCCTGAATTATGTTAAGTCTACAACACATTAGTTTTCCTCTACATTTTTGGCACCATTTCTAGGGATGGTACTACCTTCATAGGCTTATTTTACATGCTTTCATAACTTAAATTTTGATTCTAGCATTAGGATTAATCGATTCACTTTTAAGGAAACACAAGAGATTATACTAACATTATGCAGGACCGCTAGAATATAAAGACAAATTCACTGTATACGGAGGCAGATTCCTCCCTTCAAATTTTTAGGATAGAGAAGACCCAGCTGACTTTATCAACTATACAGTAGAAAGTGTTGAAGAATAAGAACTTGTTCTTACATCTTCATCAACAACTTCTACATCTTCATCAGCTTCTTCCACAACTACAGAAGGGACCTTTAGAACCATGGCAAATGCTGGGCTGGAGGATCCACTAGACCAAGCAACGTTCGAGTTTCCTATCACGGATCAGGAGAGGGCTACAATGCTAAAAAATATTCCACCATCAGCATTACCAGTCTTCTATGGCCTAGTGACAGAGGACCCATATACATTTTTGTTTGAGTTTGATATCTTGTGTAGGAGCTATGACTACACCTCAGATGCTTACAGGCTGAAACTCTTTCTTACCACCCTCAAGGATGCAACCTTGAGATGGTTTATGGGGCTAGGAAAATATGTCATTCCAGACTGGGATACAATGAAGGAGAAATTTTTGGAGAAGTACCAAGATTACTACCGAGAACATGACAGGAGGAGAGATGACATCTTCAAGATGTCACAAAGGAGGAGCCACTAGAAGATTATGTTGAAAGATTCTAGTTTGCTTTAAAGAAGAACCCTTGAAATAGATTATCTAAAGAATCATTAAAATTGGTCTTCTTGAGAGGGGTTAAGGATGATTGCATGGATGCTTTGAATCTCATTAGACAAGGTGATATTTCTCACCTACCTTTTGAGTCAATTTGTAAAGTTTGCCAAAATTATTCAAGAACTTTCACTAGACGACCAAGGGGAGAAAGGACATCAATTACAAACAAATCAACCAATGGAGTTTCAAGAGTGGAAATCAGTAACTTGCTGTCCAACATGAAGGAGCATATAATCAGCCATTTGGCTACACAACTAGACACTCTTCACATCAAGAAGAAACAAGAAGAAGCTGATGCAATGCTTACCGAATACTGTCCCAGTTGTAGGCAAAGGAAGGCCAATTGTAAATGTAAAAGGGTGGCAAGCATCTAGAAAGAGAAGGTTGAAAGGCCATAATTTCACCCATTTGAAGGAGATGATGGACAATTGTTCTACATAGCTCAAAGGAGACCTTGGTAGCAAAGACAAGGTATGCCCTCTGATCCACTAAGTTTTAGTTCACCCTTTCCTACTACAAACCAAAATTTCTCTGCTTGGAACACTCAGCCATGGCCTAGTAATCAAAATCTCTAGGAAAACCCACAATGGCCTACTCCACAACCTAGTTAGAACCAACAGCAGCCAAACCCATGGCCCCAACAGGGTTTTCAAGGTTCCAACTATAACCCCCAATGGCCTACACAGCAACCTCAATGGTGTCCTCAATGGAACAAGAACCAACAATGGTAGCAAAATGCAAATTATCAGCAACCTATGCTTCCATCTCAACCATAGCAGCCAACCATAATGCCTCCATCAACACCTCCAAATGCACCTCCTGGACCTACCCAAAGCCCTGCCCAACCTCCAACTAATCTTAACAACAAGCCTGTTCAACAGGCTTATATTAACGAGGTGATGCAATACCCCACCTATGGGGTAGAAATGAGTAATGTTCATCTCAAATTAGGGAAGTAACTTGCGGGTCCTTCATCTCTCCAAATTACAAAACTTGAAGATGAAGAACCCATAGAGGAAGCCTTAGCTAGACCACCTTTGGAACCTAAATCAACTCAGGGCCTTCAAATCATTTCAAATCCTAATCCTCCTTTCCCTGAATGCTTGGCTATCTAGAAACAACCAGCATAGTTTGAAACTGACCTCATAGGCCAGTTACAAGATATAAGCATAAAAATTCCCTTAATCCAAGCCATCAAAGACATTCCCATCTATACTAAGACTATCCGAGATCTCTGCATAAAGAAACTGGGAAGGAAGAGGATAGACCCAAAGACAACTCATGTTTTGGGTAACCTTGCTAACATAATGTTGGGAAATATAACTGTTCCCAAATATATAGATCTAGGTAGTCCAGTAGTAGATGTTAAAATCAATGGGACTCTGATTAAGAATACTTTGATAGATTTAGGTGTTGCAATTAATGTAATGACTAAGAAGACAATGTAGACACTCCAGTTGAACAACCTTAGGCCTACTCAGATAGTCTTACAATTACCTGATAGGTCTACAGTTAAACCTGAAGGAGTCATTGAGGATTTGGTCATTGCATTAGATGCTTGGGAATACCTTGTTGATTTCATTGTCCTACAACCCAAGGTTAATCTCGCTGGTTATCCTCTTATACTAGGCAGACCATGGCTTGCCACAACAGATGTATTTATAGGTTGCAGATTAGGTAACATGATCATATCCAATGGGACTGTGACCAAGAAATTGGTTTTGGGTAAAAGCACAAAGATGTGTCACACTTTGGGCCAACAAAACAATTCAGAGCGAGTCGTTTTCGCATGAGTTTGACTCGCCTGAGCTAATTTGTCCTGAAAAACACGCGGCCGTTGTGTTGGTTCTTCAACAAATACGGGAGGTTGCATGAGCTGCCTCCCCTTCATTTCTGGTTCTGCTACACCAAGGGGGGTATCCCTATAGATAAAGATTCAACTTTGACTCGCCCAATGACAAAAAGATTTAGCTTTACAATGATAGGTAGACTAATCTCATGTTTGGACCAAGATTTGTGTGATAGATCACAAGGTTGGCAACTTTCTTGGACATATCTAACTAGTTAAGGATGAGAGTATGCAGGGGTCCTAATTCTACTCGTACAACTAATAGGTTGGAATTATGGAATGATTTGAATTAATTTTTGGATGCAAGACAAGGGGTTTTGGATCATAACTACTACACAGGGAGCAGACTGGTGTCTATCTCAGGGTAAGGAGTCAACTAGATGTATACAAAAGAGTGATTTGCACTGGCATTCAAGTTCCAAGGAGTTGGATTGGTATTTGCCTTACAAACACCACCCAAGACTAAGTATTTAGCTGCCTCTACTTATAAATATACTGGCTGACATACATTCTTCTTCTGAGAATCTAAGAAACCCTTAGCAACTAGGTTCAAAAGAAGAGATGCACACAGCAAATGGAGACAAACAACTAAACACATGCAATAAAGCATATTTCATATAAAACAATAATGAAACTGAAAATATGTGCAACATGCATTCAAAATGCAACTCATAAACTCCAACAGAGATAAAACAACTAAGGAAGGCTTTGTTCTTCATTATTTCCTCCAAAAATGCCCAAGTCTTCAACAACCAGAAATGAGTCACACAGTTTGCCTTTTATAGCAAGACTGTGTACTCAGCAATAATTACAAGGCATTTTCAAAATCCTGCCAAATACAATGCACCTTCAGAATGGCACCCAAAAAAAATCAATGCAACAGGGAGACAAAAGGAAAGGAACAGGTGGAACTGGGGAATGTGTAGCCGAATGAAGGTTTTCCTCCCAAATTTGGTAGTTGGCCGGTCAATCAGACCCATACCTTTGCAAATCGCCATTAATGGCCAACCTACCCGCAACTTTCTTGGAAATGCAGTAGCAAATGCATAAGAGATTTTCTTGCTTGAAAGACCAGCTGCAGATACAAAGAAAATCCCTCGCCTTCTAGAAATTTAAAATAGGTCGTCAATTTCCTCCCCATTGCCAAGATTTGTAGCCTCAAATCACTTTGAAAAGTTATCGACCAAATAAATCATGCCACGTAGGTGTCTTCTTGCCATCGCTGACTTTCCATAGCGAACATACTGTTGATAACTGAGAGGGGGGTGAATCAGTTATCCTAATTATTTCCCTTATTGAACTTTCCTTTTAATTGATGCAGCATAGAATCAAACACAAAAACGTTAATCATGAAATAAGAAACACATGACACAGTATTTTGACGTGGAAACCCTGTTAAGGGAGAAAACCACGGGGTGATTAACCCAAAATTATTCTCTGTTAGAAGAATAGGAAATTACAAAAATGGCACTTGCCAATTAGGGCTCACTGCCCGAGCACACTGCTCACAAGAGGCCCACTGCCTACAAGAAGACACACTGTCTACAAAGTGATGAGAATCATAGTCTTGAACTGATTGGAAGCATCTGCATATGCTGGAGTTCAGTTCCGGTTAGGCTCAGTACACTGATCTGCTGCACTTCATCTTTCCTCTGTTCTTTATTCTGCTATCTTTCACATACCGGATCCTTTTTGCTACCTCTGCTCTTATCTGGACTTATTCGCATATATCTCCACATCACCACTCCCTTCACAACTAAATCCATCCTCTATATATATCCGCATAAGTAATTTCATCACTTTTCTAGTCGGCATCCGGAACAGTCTAGTTTCTTACAAACTCTCATTCTGTCGGCTGAATCCTTCCTCACCAAGCAATGCGGATCAAGCATATACTTGTAGATATCATTAATCATGTCGACCAAACATGATTCATGCCTTCACAACCTCTGTCATCAACAGTAACACATCCGGAAAGCAGTCTGATACTCTGCCAGTTAGTTCTTCCTCTGTTTTCACTGTCTTTCAGGAATCCGGTACTCAACCATTCATATCTTTTTCCTTGTCCATCACCGGAGGCTAAATCCTTGGAATATACCACTCAAGGTAGTCCTCTTGACTTTCCCAAATCCGCACTGCACCAAGACACTTCCTCTGAGAGATCCGGACCAATCTGTCGGACCTTGCCACATGCTCTGTTCTTCTTCACCGGACCACAACATTCTTTATTCTGACTTCCGGTAGAGACACATCATGACTTGCGGATATGTGGGATGACCTTTGTTGCCATCAATGACAACAACCATGAATCCATATAGTGTCTCTTGCCAACAATCTCCCCCTTTGGCATTGATGGCAACACTTAGTGAAAAATGACTAAGTGTTTTCACTATGCTCCCCCTTTGTTGATGCTCTGTCTTTATATACAATTTCCGGAACTCCCCCTTAGTTGGATTCCTCATTTTTCACTGCTCCTCACTCCCCCTTTGACATCAATGGCAAAGGGTAGGGTCCGCACACCAAAATTTTCAAAAATTTTCTATATATAGCCGCATATTTACATACTCACATGTACTGAAGAATGTCTGCAAAGGATGTCTGCAATTGGATCATTTCTGTAGCCCAACTTTGCTTCATTCTATCCAAAATTGAAATGTGACCACTTAACAAAAATGCAAAAGCTTCTGCCCGCTTGAGATCTGTCGGATCTTTTGTTTGGGCGGTGGTCTGAGCATCACTGATGGCCTCATGTATAGTTTCCAACTTAGGGATTATAATCCTTCTAAGTTCTCCCATCTGGTTAGTGATGTTCTTTCTTTCCTTCTCAAGATTCTTTATTTCATTCAAGACTGCAATAGTCTGACATTCTTGATTTATTATAGAGGAAGAGAGAGGATCAAAACTTTGAGATAAGCTTTGTAGCTTATCCTGTTCCTCTTTTATTTTCTTGTCAAATGCTGCTGTTGCCTTTGACCAGGATATACAAAATTTATAGATGTCACTGCCATCCTTAAGAGCATTCTCTAAGCTCTTTATTCCAATGCTTACAATCTTCCTATCTTTAGAGATTAATTCTAATATTTCTGAAAATCTCTTATCCAAAAATTCCTTCCGGACCTTTTCTTCAGCTGATTTTTCTAGAGAATCAAAATGTGTATCAACACTGCTGACTAAGGTTTTTAGATTACCGGAAGTGGAGGCTGTCGGATCTATTTGGATTGATGGCATAATCTTTACAAGTACTCCGGATGCAGCCTCTATCAACTCACAGTCTTCCATATGAGACTTCAGGAGCTTTTCATTTGCCTTGGCATTTGCAAATGAAGCTATCTTCATTGTTTGTACCGGAGAGAGAGAGTCAAAGTCGAATGGGCCTTTTAGAAGCTTCGGTTCATCAATCTCTAAAGTTTCTTTGCTCAAAAATTGTTGAACAGTTTGTGCAGTGTCTCTTGCCGGAGACAGATGTTTCTTTTCTTCTGCAGTCTTGGAGCTGTCAACCTCTTTGTCTTTCACCACTACTTCCTTCTCCTGTAATTGCTCTTCTTCTTTGGATCCGGAGACTGTAGGGGAAACTGGAGGAGAGATGCTAGCTTGTTCATGGGCCACTTCTTCTGGAGCAGAGGGTCCCAAGTCCTCAGCTGTTTCTGTACCTAAGTCCTCTACAACAGGAAGATTGAACCTTTTGAAGGCCTTCCGGAGGATCTCTTCTGTTTCTTGGGCCACTTTGTCAGTCTCACCAAGCATGAGTTGATTCATCCTGGCTTTGCTTCTGAACTCATCTTTGCAGTCCTTGAAGATAATGTTCATTGTCTTGGGGTCAATTTGAGGATATAGCTGAATAGCTATCTGCTCCCGGATCTCAAGATCTTTAGCATGAGCATTATTCTTTCTTACTTCCAATTCCTTTTCTAGGCTTTTAGGAATAAGAGATATGATTTCAATGAAAGCCTTATTATATATGTTAAGAT
Organism: Cunninghamia lanceolata; assembly: GCA_027924645.1. Lineage (NCBI taxonomy): Eukaryota > Viridiplantae > Streptophyta > Pinopsida > Cupressales > Cupressaceae > Cunninghamia > Cunninghamia lanceolata. The sequence continues at coordinate 3,245,828 of BSBN01000609.1, forward strand.
ATTTGACTGTGGCCTCCTGCAGAGTCTTTTGGTCGGCTTCACTGAAGTCATCATAAGATTCAGTCATTGGTTGAAGGTTTCCATCCACCGTGACCAACTTGATTATGCTCTCTAGAGATAGAGTGGGCTTTCCAACATATACCTCTGCCATTTCATCCTTGTCTTGGCCTGTGGAGGGCTTACCGGATCCTTTCTTCTTCTGTTTCTTTATTTCTTTTACTCCCTCATCTGACTCTGTTTCCTCTTCATCCTTTTGGCTTCCATAAGCCCTTGTGGCTTTTGTCTTGGATCTCTTACCGGATGCCTGGACTTCCGGTTTTGAACTTTTGGTTGTGGGAGGTGCAGATCTCTTTGATGATCTGGTCCGGGTGGGAGCTTCAACCGGAGCACTTTCTTTACTTTTCTCTTCTTCCTCGGCCTTCCTCCTCTTTTCTCGGCTGGCATCAAGTGCCTCCTTTGAGATGCCTAGGCCTTGAGCAATGTGCTCTACTTCTTTTCTCACCTTTCTTTTAATCTCAGGTTCCCTGAGTTCTACATGTACTTTTACACTCAGCTCCTCAAAGGTTCCAAACCTTTCTGCCTTAGGATCTTTGGGCTGACTTAGCATGTGTTGAACATGCAGCTCCACTATCTGTTCATCCACTTCATACCCCATGGGCATGATCCAGACAGTCCTTGGCTCTACTGCCTCCATTAGGCACTGATCAGTGTCAACCATAAAGCACACTGAGTCTTTGTATTTTTCAACAAGAGACTGGGGAATTCTCTCTCTTGCTTGCATCATGCTCTGAAAGTTTTTGAAGTATCCCCATAGAGCTGTATTTCTCGCTTTTGCATCCCCAAGTCCATGCAAATAGTCTCTTATCTGGACTGCAACAGGTTTGTCATTCTGCCATACCCATCCACTTGTTCCGGGTAGCTCATTCATGAAGTAGAAGAATAGACATACAATAAGAGTACCATACTTAAAGGAATTCTTCTTATCCTTCTTGATTTTCTGTATATTTTCCATTAATTGGCTTAGCAGTAGTTCGCAGAGATCATATTCTGCATTCTTTCTTAGCATTTCATAGGCAGTGTATACTGCAGTTCCGGATACAGAATTCTCCCTGCTGGAGTGATAGATCTTGTATCCTATTATCATTGATGCATATTTGATATCCGGATCCGAAATATCTTCAATGGTCATTGCCCTCTTATCAAATTTTGATCCGGTGGCCTCAGTTACAATGTTGTTCTTGACAGATTTGAGGATAGGTACCCCTCCGGAAGAGTATAGACCAGTTACTGCTCTAATTGCCTCTTTTGTGATCTTGCAGGGTCTATCTAGCCATAGAAAGTTGTCATGCATCCTGCTCAGTACATACCGGACCCATTCATCTTCTTCAAAGCAGGGGAAATGAATAAATTGCTCAAATTGTTTCTTCTGGATATCCTTATACTCTGGTTTAAGCTCAAAAGCATTGTCTATCAGTTGCTTGTGATAGAGGTCTCTTAATTTGAATTCCCCAAATTCCTCAATGCTTGCATGTATGTAAACCCTAATGTCTTCGGTATGTAAAACTCCGTGAGGAACACTAGAGAAGGCTCCTAGTGGATCTACCTCCAATGATTTGTAGGGATGTTTCTTGAATGAGGGGCGAGGTCTATCAGAGATCTTAACTATGTTTGGAGTAGCCATTCTTCAAAGATTTGCATTGAGGTAATGAAAAACGAAGAATACCTTATGCGCCTTCGGTTTGCACGGAGTGGTTGGATTGATTTCTTTATGCAATAACTTCGGCAGGAGATCCTTGGTGTGCTTGATGAACCTTGTTGCAGAGCTCCACTTTTCGCTTCTTCTCGAGTGCAGAATGAGCAAATGACCTTTGAGAAATCCCTTAAATTGCTCCGCGAACCCTAATATCTGTCTGCAATAAATGCTTCACCTACATCATTCCGGTTTGCCTTGTCTGGATAGCTTGGAGTATCCCGGATTAGTCCTGATCTGTGGATATCATCCGGATCTTTCAATCATGAATAAATCGAGGTAACATATTACAAGAACATCCCAAACACTCTGTCCAATCCGTAGAACAAGATAGTGCATTTCCGGATCTTTCCGGACCTTTTTGTAATCCTTTATCATACCGGAGCATCTCCCTGAACAGGTCTTATTTGATCGATCACAGCTTCTTCATAACTCCATGCGGACCTCTGAAAACTTGACTGAAGTATCTCAAGACTCATATCTACAAACCCTTTGATCCGCATCTTGTGCCACATCCGGCACCACTTGTTTGGCTGGGGGAACAAGATTTTCTTTGAGTCTCCCCCTGAGCCTGAGCTCACTTTTTAATTTCTGGAAGAAATATCAGCACCAGAGTCTGGTGCGGATCCAACCTCTACATTCTCTGAACTTTTCTTTACCCAAATCTTGCTCATCTGATTCCTAACCTCATCCGCATTCATCTTTTGTTTACCCTTGTCTTGATTCTGATTATACACCGGACCTCTTTTGTCCTGATTCTTGTTTCTGCAGACTTTAGCATTATGACCGGACCTATTGCAGATTTGGCAAATAACATTTCTTTGCATATTTGACTGATATCCTCTTGATCTGCATTGATTAGCCATATGACCTACTCTATTGCATGTGAAGCATCTACCTTTGAATGATTTGTTTACTTGCATAATTCTGCATTCATGGGATTTGTGTCCATACCTTTTGCAGTTGAAGCACTGTCCGGAGAAGGATGAATTAATCTGATTCATTCTCATTCTGCACTGATCAGCTTTGTGACCAAAGTGGTTGCAGCTGTGGCAGTATCCATTGAAGGATGGATATCTTTGAGCATTTGGCTGTCTTACCAGAGGTCTTCTAGGCCTGTTCCTTGGATTTTCTGATCCAAGATTCTTCTGACCGGATCCGGAGCTTTCTCCTTTCTCATATCCCAAACCATACTTGTCATCTGTCCTCTTTTGACTTCCAAGAAGAACTTCAAGTTGAGCAGAACTTATCTTGAATTTCTCTTTATATTCATTTGCTGTTTGAAGGTCTCTTTTGAGAGAGGCAATTTGATCCTCAAGTTTTCCTTCATTATCTTTGGCATCTTCAAGATCAGATTCAAGATGTCTGATAATCCTGTCCATCTGGTGGCATTCTTCTGATTTTTCTTTAAGAGATTGTCTTAGATTGTCTTCAGCCTTTCTTTTTTCTTCAATCTCTTGAGTAAACTTTATAGTTCCTGATTCCATTTCATGTCTTAACATAATGACTTCTTTTGATAACTTTTCACATAACTTGGTTTGCTCAGTTAATTCTTCATTTGTATTGCTTTCTTCACTTTGTCTTGCCAACTGTTGAAGCAGCTCCTTTCTCTTTTTCATAGAGAGACTTAATTTGTCTTTTAATTCTCTCATGAATTCATCAGCCTGTTTGAGTCTTTCCTTTAATTCACTGACTTCAGAATTTGACTGTTCAAGATCCTCAAGAGCAGTCTTGAGTTGCTCCCTTAAACCATATGCATCCATTTGAAATCCCAGATCTTCCTCAAGCTGTTAGGCTCTATTAGGAGGAACTTAGCTCTGATACCAATTGTTGATAACTGAGAGGGGGGGTGAATCAGTTATCCTAATTATTTCCCTTATTGAACTTTCCTTTTAATTGATGCAGCATAGAATCAAACACAAAAACATTAATCATGAAATAAGAAACACATGACACAGTATTTTGACGTGGAAACCCTGTTAAGGGAGAAAACCACAGGGTGATTAACCCAAAATTATTCTCTATTAGAAGAATAGGAAATTACAAAAATGGCACTTACCAATTAGGGCTCACTGCCCGAGCACACTGCTCACAAGAGGCCCACTGCCTACAAGAAGACACACTGTCTACAAAGTGATGAGAATCACAGTCTTGAACTGATTGGAAGCATCTGCATATGCTGGAGTTCAGTTCCGGTTAGGCTCAGTACACTGATCTGCTGCACTTCATCTTTCCTCTGTTCTTTATTCTGCTATCTTTCACATACCGGATCCTTTTTGCTACCTCTGCTCTTATCTGGACTTATTCGCATATATCTCCACATCACCACTCCCTTCACAACTAAATCCATCCTCTATATATATCCGCATAAGTAATTTCATCACTTTTCTAGTCGGCATCCGGAACAGTCTAGTTTCTTACAAACTCTCATTCTGTCGGCTGAATCCTTCCTCACCAAGCAATGCGGATCAAGCATATACTTGTAGATATCATTAATCATGTCGACCAAACATGATTCATGCCTTCACAACCTCTGTCATCAACAGTAACACATCCGGAAAGCAGTCTGATACTCTGCCAGTCAGTTCTTCCTCTGTTTTCACTGTCTTTCAGGAATCCGGTACTCAACCATTCATATCTTTTTCTTTGTCCATCACCGGAGGCTAAATCCTTGGAATATACCACTCAAGGTAGTCCTCTTGACTTTCCCAAATCCGCACTGCACCAAGACACTTCCTCTGAGAGATCCGGACCAATCTGTCGGACCTTGCCACATGCTCTGTTCTTCTTGACCGGACCACAACATTCTTTATTCTGACTTCCGGTAGAGACACATCATGACTTGCGGATATGTGGGATGACCTTTGTTGCCATCAATGACAACAACCATGAATCCATATAGTGTCTCTTGCCAACACATACATCTACCTTTTCACCCCTTTTCACCTTTTAAAACCTTTGTATATGTATCTGCATATACATACAATAGTTCTGGACATGTGGAAGCCTCTGAATTATTCTCCATCTCTGTGCAGTTGTATCTCCATCAGCCATCAGAATGACCCAAGAAGTGTTCGCCGATGCATTGAGTCCTGCCGACAGAACCTTTGTATCTTCCTCGCCTTTGAAAGTGCATGCGTGATTGTATATACATACAATCACCAAAGACAAGGCAGACCCCAAACCATTGTGAATCAGTTTGAAAATGCACTCGGATCTGGGCCTTGTATGTGCCCTTTGTACATATGCATATACATGCACCTAACACACAAGCTGCGGACCCCACCGCTGAATTAGCCAAATTTGACTTTTAAGTTAGGTTTGACTTGTATGTCACAAATGTATATAACCAATGTATATCGCATATACAAATGCAAACATACATCCACCTTTGTATGTGTGGACCCCACCTGTTTATATATCGGCCTTATATGCATCAGGCCTTTGTACCTATGACTTGTATGTCGCCCTTGCACATTTCAATGTACATTCTGCTTAGTATGTCTGTGGGCCCCACCCTTTGTATATCGGCCCTTTGCACATTTCCTTTGCATATGGAGAATGCATATCGCATATACAATGCAACTTCTATATGAGATACAAAGCCTTTGTATGTAAGGTGGACCCCACCAAATGTATCTCCCCCTTTGTATGTTGACTTTGCATGCGCCATCCTTGTATCTTTGCAATGTACATTTCCTTTGTATGTGCGCTCGCCTTTGTATCTTTTCCATTGTAACCCGATGCATATTGAATTGCATCTTTCTTTGTTTGTGCATCGGCCGATGTATCTTGCTATTGCATGTAGCGAATGTATTTTGCACATACAAAACCCCTTTGTACATACAAGCACAAAATATTCCCAGAATCTGCGATGTACATACAACCCATTTTTTCCACCTTCTAAATCTGATTGTATGCTTTTTTGGGCCCATGAATGTACATTTGAACATGCATGTATATACAAACAGCCATGCACATACAAGGACACATGCATACAACTATTTTTTGCACTTTTCAACTGCAAAGGCCAAAAGACTTAGAATTTTCTGAAAGGTGTCTGCAGATTCAAATGCTCAAAACCCAAACTTGTAGCAAGCACCAATGTTGGCTCTTTCTAGGGATGCATGCCTCCTGCAGGCATGGCAAGAACTCCAGAACTCTGGGATGTAGACTAGTCCCTTATCCATTGGGCAACGAAGTCAAACACTGCACCAACCTGCATCACAAAATACACATTTTAAAATTTTACCTAGTGGCCCAGGGCCACCAAAAAGGAAAAACCAATATTTTCCTTTGTCAAACACTTGATTTTCTTCTGATTTCTTCAAGAAGCCTCACAACATTTTGTTGTTTGCAGCACCCGGCATTGCAATTGATTATGCTGCTACCAATTTCCTTTTCTTTAACAAATCTACAACAGGACTCATCAGCATACATTATCATCAGCTGTAGAATGCCATCATCATATGAGTCACTAATATTGCTTGGAAAAATAATAGACTCACATGAAACAAATGAATCCACATCAGAATTTTGCCCTTCTTCAAAAAATAAGAGCTCCTCTATATCAAACATGCAATATTCAAGCAAAAGCAACATCTCATAATCAGATTCATCATTATAAACGTTCAGATATCCATCATCATTGTGCTCAGCAATTTTGTCATTAAGGTCCACCTAGAATGCCTCAAGAGAAGGCATAAAAAGCTAGAATGTAGCCCCTCACTGAAAGCTTTGTAGTCACCCTTGCAACCAACGTTACCCCCGTCTGTATCAGCATGAACATTTGCAACTCTTCCATTCACATCTGAATAGTGACCCTATTTTTTCTCTTCACCAATGCACTGATAATCAAAAGCAAATTTTTTAACCTCTGCATTGTAGAGGTGGTCATAATCCTCAAGGAAGCACTCATGTTCAGTATCCATATATATTTCATCATCTGAAAGGCTCATATTTGCATCTGAATGCTGACAATCATTAACATATTCACTGTCCTTCCTTGAAACAACATCTTCTGTATTCAGAGTGAAGCTCTGCATATCCACCTTGTACAAATAATCAGGAATAACTGGGATACGCCTATTGCTGCAAGACACAACTTCATGTATATCTTTCATTTGATCATTTGAAGGGCATTTTGCATCTGCAAACTTCTCTTCTAGAGGCTGACAACAATCTTCATTTTCCCCATTATAGGATGTGCCCACATTTTCCACAACATTTTCTTCATGTTTATGCATCACATCATGATTGCACCCATTGTTCTGAAAACTATTTTGAAAGCTTGCAATCATGAAACCTACTGGCATTCCATATTTATGATTGTTTTCAATATCCATAGCAAATTTGTAAGCCTGGTGAAGTGTAGCTGGTTCTTTATCTCTCAATCTATAACTCATTTTCTTATCAAATGCAGCCAAATAAATTGCCAAGCACAATGTATCATTAGGTCTCATATATTCAGGAATCTGCTTGAGCAACTTAATGAATCTAAGGTTAAAGGCTGGAACTAGTTCCTCATCTTCCTTTTGGATATTCATGAAATGTATGATCAATGAGGCTAAATTAAATCTTTCACCAAACTGCTCTAGGAATGCAACTTCTAAATCTATCCATGAGGAAACTGAACATACAGGTAGGTTTGAAAACCAAACCCTAGCATCATCCTCTAACGAATGAACAAAGAGTCTCATTACTACATCTTCAGCCTCTACCTCGTAATCTTCTATCAAATTACAAAAATTTTGTAGATGTTTGTTTGCAGACTCAGAATTTAACCCACTATATTTCGGCAAACATTTTCTAATCTTATTGGGAATAACATTTGGGTAACCATATATTCCTATGAAATTCAGGGCTTTATATCTTTCAATAAAAAATGGTCTTCTTTGAGAGCACAACCAGGACTGTTGCTCTATTTGAATCATTATTTTTGAATCAGAAGGTGAATACCTGGAAATATGTTGCAGCATTGATAGGTTCAATCAACAGAGTCGCCACCTCTCATAGAGAGGACAAAATATCAACAAAGCACTTTTTTTTTCTGGATTCATCACACTAGCAGAGCACCACATGGTCATTCTTTGGTATTGCTGCAACAACTTCACTGAAAACTAGATTTTCCAGCCCTTTAAATCACTTGACTCTCTCCCCAGCAGAGTCGCCACTTTGTTGGTTCTTCAACAAATATGGGAGGTTGCGTGCGCTGCCTCCCCTTCCCTTCTGGTTCTGCTGCACCAAGGGGGTATCCCTATAGATAAAGATTCAACTTTGACTCGTCCAATGACATAAAGATTTAGCTTTACAATGACAGGCAGAATACTCTCATGTTTGGACCAAGATTTGTGTGATAGATCACAAGGTTGGCAACTTTCTTGGACATATCTAACTGGTTAAGGATGAGAGTATGCAGGGGTCCTAATTCTACTCCTACAACTAACATGTTGGAATTATAGAATGATTTGAATTAATTTTTGGATGCAAGATAGGGGGTTTTGGATCATAACTACTACACAGGGAGCAGACTGGTGCCTATCTTAGGGCAAGGAGTCAACTAGACATATACAAAAGAGTGATTTGCACTAGCATTCAAGTTCCACGGGGTTGGATTGGTATTTGCCTTACAAACATCACCCAAGACTGAGTATTTAGCTACCTCTACTTATACATATCTTGGCTGACATACATTCTTCTTTCGAGAATCTAAGAAACCCTTCGCAACCAGATTCAAAAGAAGAGATGCACACAACAAATGGAGACAAGCAGCTAAACACATGCAATAAAGCATATTTCATATAAAATAACAATGAAACTAAAAATATGTGCAACATATATTCAAAATGCAACTCATAAACTCCAATAGAGATAAAACAACCAAGAAAGGCTTTGTTCTTCGTTATTTCCTCCAAAAAATGCCCAAGTCTTCAACAACCAGAAATGAGTCACACAGTTTGCCTTTTATAGCAAGACTGTGTACTCAGCAATAACTACAAGGCATTTTCAAAATCCTGCCAAATACAATGCACCTTCAGAATGGCGCCCAAAAAAAATCAATGTAGTAGGGAGACAAAAGGAAAGGAGTAGGTGGAACCGGGGAATGTGCAGCCGACTGAAGGTTTTCCTCCCAAATTTGGTAGTTGGTTAGTCAATCAGACCCATACCTCTACAAATCACCATTAATGGCCAACCTACCCGTAGCTTTCTTGGAAACGCAACACCATCTGCATATACATACAACAGTTTTGGACACGTGGCAGCCTTTGAATTGTTCTCCATCTCTGTGCAGTTGTATCTCCATCGGCCATCGGAATGACCCAAGAAGTGTTCGCCGATGCATCGAGTCCTGCTGACAGAACCTTTGTATCTTCCTCGCCTTTGAAAGTGCATGCGTGATTGTATATACATACAACCACCAAAGACAAGGTAGACCCCAAACCATTGTGAATTAGTTTGAAAATGCACTCAGGTTCAGGCCTTGTATGTGCCCTTTGTACATATGCATATACATGCACCTAACATACAAGCTGCAGACCCCACCATTGAATTAGCCAAATTTGAATTTTAAGTCGAGTCCGGCTTGTATGTCACGAATGTATATAACTAATGTATATTGCATATACAAATGCAAACATACAAGGAAAACATACATCCACCTTTGTATGTGTGGACCCCACCTGTTTATATATCGGCCTTGTATGCATTGGGCCTTTGTACCTGCGACTTGTATGTCACCCTTGCACATTTCGATGTACATTCTGCTTAGTATGTATGCGGGCCCCACCCTTTGTATATCGGCCCTTTGCACATTTCCTTTGCATATGGCGAATGCATATCGCATATACAATGCGACTTCTATACGAGATACAAAGCCTTTGTATGTGAGGCGGACCCCACCAAATGTATCTTCCCCTTTGTATGTTGACTTGGCATGCGCCATCCTTATATCTTTGCAATGTACATTTCCTTTGTATGTGCGCTCACCTTTGTATCTTTTCCATTGTAACCTGATGCATATTGACTTGCATCTTTCTTTGTTTGTGCATCGGCCGATGTATCTTGCTATTGCATGTAGCGAATATATATTGCACATACAAACCCCTTTGTACATACAAGCACAGAATATTCTCAGAATCTGCGATGTACATACAACCCATTTTTTCCACCTTTTGAAGCCGATTGAATACTTTTTTGGGCCCACGAATGTACATTTGAATCTGCATGTATATACAAATGGCCATGCACATACAAGGACACATGCATACAACTATTTTTTGCACTTTTCAACTGCAAAGGCCAAAAGACTTAGAATTTTCTGAAAGGTGCCTGCGGATTCAAATGCTCAAAACCCAAACTTGTAGCAGGCACCAACACATTGCATGGTGCATATGTGGCAAACTATTTTCTGGTGAGTCGATTTTGCCTAAAATCATGCAGTTAAAAGAAAAAAAAATGAAATTACCACATTTCACAGTGGCTATTTTCTGACAGTGATAGTGGTAGGGTTTGAAAGTTTTTCGCGCAAAGAGCATCCCTGCCACCTTTTGCAACAGTCTCGTCACCTTGAACCAGGTATGCCATCTTCACCTTGGCATTTTCTATCAAACATTTTGTATGGCACGATGTATAGAAGTGTTTGAAATAAACCTGCACCTTATATGATTGTATGCAAGTAAAATGGGTTTGTATGTCTTTGATTTCAATGTGCAAAATGGGTAAAAATTGATTAAAATTTGTGAATGGGTACAAAATTTGTTTAAAATTTGTGAATGGGTACAAAATTTGATAGATGTTGTAGTTGCAACGACCTTGCTAGACATGTATGCAAAATGTGGAGGCGTAGAGAAGGTACGTGAACTGTTTGACAAAATACCTCAAAGAACTGCAGGATATGCACAAAAGAGTTTAGGCATCATGTCTATGCTTCCACATTTTTTATGCAAGTCTGCTAGGGTACTTGCAACTGATACATCTGACAAAAACCCACAAGATATGCACAAAATGTGGTCTCATGGATTGCAATGATTGCAGGATATGCACAAAATGGATTTGTTGAAAAGTCTTTAGAAATTTTAAAGCAAATGCAATTGGCTGGTGTAAAGCCAAAATCCACAACCTTTGCCAGCATCCTCCCTCATATCCATCAATACATCTATGAATCTGAATGGCTATGAGGGAGTTAATAGAGCCACACCTACCCTATACCATGACGCAATAGGAAACTACAAGGAACATCAAATTTCATCCATACAATATAAGCTAAAAAAATATCAAATTTTGAAATCATTCAGGAGAGAATTTGTGCATAAATTCTTCTTTATTGAATTTTGTGCATAAGTTTTTATCAAGGTTGTGGTGATGGAAAATTAATCACAATTTGAAACCATTCAAGAAAGAATTTGTGCATAAGTTATTGGAAAGGTTGTGGTGATCAAAAGTAGCAAGTGGCTGATGGCTATTGGGTGGGAGTCAGTTCATACATAAAATAGGTCAAATCAAGTGCTACAGCAATGCGGGACTTTATCCCTTGTAAGGTTATCCATTCAAATTTTCCCATCAAATGTTAGGGAATAACATGGTTAAAGAAGGAAACAACACACACACACACACACACACACACACACACACACACACACACACACACACACATATATATATATATAATACTCTAGAATGTTAAATAGAGTCTGCCTTTCCTATATATATATATAATACTCTAGAATGTTAAATAGAGTCTGCCTTTCCTAGATTGTCAAATGCTTTTTTTCTAGATTAGAAATATACCTTCTTATGACTCAAACTACTATAGGGTACCTCATCTTTGAGATGTCTTTTTTGTAAAAAATTATAGCTTTCCCCCTTGCAAGAGCTTATGTATCTCTTGAAAATATTCAACTTATGCATACTCCTCATCATATACTTCATGGACAAATAGTTCAAAATAAGTTATTGTTCCCAAAGTTAAAATCAAAAGATGATCTAGACAACATATCAACCTCCTTGTTAGTAAAATGGATTTTTCCTTAAAAACCATCCATTTGTAATAACTTGCTTGCTACATCTTTGATTGTGTTTGGAAGTATTGAAGAGGTTGGTGATCTATGTGAACAAATGTTTATGTACCCATCATATAGTGATTCTATATATAAATTGCTTGAACTAGTGCATGCAATTCTTTATTATATGTAAGATACATCAAATCTGCTCCATGGAAAATGTTCAAAATGATAGCAATCCAACTGAGCTCCTTGCAATAGAACAATCCCCATAGCATAATCTCTTGCATCAGTTTCTAACTTAAATGGTAGCTATGAGTCAGGTGGTGCCAAAACTGGGTGCATTGTTGGGTTTATGCGTCAATTTGTCAAAAGCATGATTGTTATGAGCCAAATTAGATTCCAAAATTTTGAAACTTACAGTTCTAGAAATGAAAATGTACCTAAAAAACTAAGATATTATTTTTAGGATTCAAAATAGAATCTATTTTTATGGCAGATTGAGGGCATTTAAACTATGATCTAATTACAACCAACAATGAAAATGGCCCAAGCTCACAGATTAGCCATTCTTCAATTAAGTGTAAAATAGCATAATTTCATTCGAAATAATCATCTACTAGAAGATCTTTCCATTGCACCAAATATTCAATAAGAACTTGATTCCTTAGCCTTCTATAAAAAATGTATCTCTATCTGGAGGCCACTTATCTTCAACATGAAAACCAGATTGGATTGCTGTTGGAATGATGTAACCTTCATCTACTTGTCCAATTACATGGCAAAGAATGGATGAGTTCTTTAGTAGTATCACACAAATGGATGAGAGAATCTATCGTGTAAATTAGATTTGTTCCTATGTTCTTATCAAATCATTACTTGTTTATTTTTAAGCTGCTAATCTTCATGTTGAGATGCTTCTGTTCCTTTTTAATCATCATCATTTCTTGATGGCTATGACAGTTGCACTTGATTTGCAACTGTGTTAATTCCAATTGTTAGTGCTTTTTTTGATGCTTCATAATTTGAAGCTGCAAATGTGAGCCTAAATCTCTTGGTGTAAGAATTGCATCTTGTCCATATTATATAGCCTTCAAATTTATTTGTACTATGATTGATTGGATTTGACTTCCCTCAACTTGCATAGTTTGTGAAATTTCTTAAGAAAACTTAACTTGAACATATGATTCTTCATTGATGGAGAGCTAATATACCATTTCTATGAGTTTTTTCAATTTACAAACTGAAGTTGTGATGTTTGTCGCTAAAATTTCTCATGTACCATATACTGCTCCAAGATAGATGACTTTTCTATTTCTTTTTGTTCAACTATAATTTTTGTTGCTTCAACATGATGGGCAATAAAAAATATATTATGATGGATTGATGCATTCTCTTTGATAGTAACTTCATTATCTTGAATCCTTTGGGTTGGAGGACATTGACGTGACTCAAAAGGAAAGTTTCTTTTTACTCTACTCCAATGGCTTTGAATTACGATAAAATCTGATTTATATAAATTCCTATGGCTGTCATGTCAACATGCTACATGCTACATGTGACTTCAAATTTGGAGTTTCTATGCATTCCTAGTTCTGTATTTTATGGTTGATTCAGATTTGGTTGATAGGCTTATTATTTATGTATTTGCAAGCATGTAAGGTGCATGTTTATTTGAGAAGCACGTGTGCATTTATATCATGGATTTTTTAAAGATGTATGTAGTAGTTGGAAAATTTATATGCAAGTTTATTTACATCGTGACATACAATATGTTTGACATAAAAATTAACTATCATGCTGCAGATAAATTTAGACATATGGATGACCAATCTTCACATCAGTCACATCAGTTAGGTCAACCTGACAATAGTGATAATTCTACATCCTATGCTGAGACCATTCAGAAGTTTGAAAAATCTTTGGATGAACTCAACAATACAATACACAATACACTGAACCTGTCAAATAGAGACAAGTTGGTTAGGATTAGAGATGAGATAACATGTATGATCAAAGTTGTTCAATCATACAATCCCTATGATGAGATTAGTGTTTACAAGTTCTATGCATTACTTTCTCAGAGTGTTATCGGCCAAGAGAAATGGCTATCTATTTCTAGGTTGGTTTTAGTAGATAATGTTCTCAGCATGTTCCCTTCTTATAGGGGAAAAGAGAGAGTGAGAGGCTATTCTCCCACCAAGTGTGTGGATGCAGTTGTTGGTCCTTTCATATCTATCCTAGGTTTTTGGCAGCTCATTACAGATGGCCAAACAATGATGAGTTGCCATTATATTTTTTCAAATATTTATATGCAGATTTCCATTTACATTTATCTGTCGATTATACATCTTTCCCTAAACATGCTGGTCACGGGAAAGGGAGGTTTGCAGAGAGACCTGAGTATACAAGACCAGATGCGCCACCTCTTGAGAACAAGAGGTCCTTAGTTGGCCCACACCTTTTGGTTCTTCCAAAACATGTGGAACTAGCAAATGCTGCCCAACCAGCATTGACCCCCTCGAGATGCACGATTTTTGAGAGCATGACGACTATTGCCATTGAGGCTAATTAGTTGTCATCCGATCGTGTTGGCAGATATTTGTTATGCCCAAGGATTGACATTCCATCCACTTAGGCCACATCAACCAGCTGTTCAGATCGTTACATTCGTGTTGATATACCATTGCCATGTGATGTGGCACAGATTAGTGGAGAGAGTGCTTTGTGGAATATGACTAGATGCCTGGCCAGTGATTTATTAGATTCATACTAGTTCATCAACTATGAGTTTGGGATCCCACTTGATGCTATATCCTCACATCTCGAGTGATATTTTGGTAGACGACGGAGCCATGGTGAGTCAGGTTCACAGGGTTTGGGGGGACATCAGGATGTTCAGTTGGTCCTACAGGCTCCGCTCCTCTGCATGTTCTAGTTGGTCCTGAGGTTGAGGTTACTGCACATGATGTTATGGGAGGTGAGTATAGTAGGCTTCTTTTCGGCATTGAGACTGCACCATCTACACATGTATCATTATCTCTCCATGATTCTAACCTTAGTGGGATTAGGAGGGCCTTTGCTGGTGCAGTTGAGGTATAATTTATTTAAAAATTATAATCTAAATTCATAGATTATTTATTTAAAAATTATAAGTTCAATTTTAAATTAAATCACATACATTGAAGCTCTGACTCTTGATTGCAATCTTAAATGTACATGTGTATTAGACACAAGCTACTATTTTACAACATGGATATGGAGATTTGCATCATGCTGGCGATCCTAGTCATCATCATGAGGTATTTAAAAACTAGGTCTATATATCACATGTACACATAAGTTTGATTTAAGTGTGCACATATATCAAGTTAACTTTCTACATATAGACATCAAGTGTACAAGTTCTCTAACTAAATACACATATGCTTATATATTTTATGAACACATGTCATATATAGGTTATAGGATCACGTCATGCTTCTATTGAGACTCCTCTACATGACACAGACCTTGTATGTCAGGTAATTTAGATTTGTTAAGTATTATTTATTTATTTAAAATCAAAACAAATTATATTTGTGTGTATATATATAGAATTTGAAAATTTCATGGTGTTTCATGTGTAGACCCCGACCCACAACTCAGCACAGGGCTCAGGTCACGGATTAGTCGAGGGCTTCAATCAGGGATCAGGACACAACTCGAGACAGAGCAAGGCTCAGTCCACTTGTAGAGTGAGACATTTATGAGTTGTTATTATGATTCAGATGTTTTATATTTGTATATTTGGACATTATGAGTTACATGTTATTATATTTTATCTAGATGTTTTTATGAGTCACATGAACTTTTATATCTAGATGTTGTTATTATGAGTCAGATGTTTTATATTTGGACATTATATACACTTATGTTTTATATCTTAGAGATGTTCTTATTATAAGTCACATGCTTTATATTTACATTTCGAAATTTATATTATGAGTTACATGCTTTATATTAATTATTTGGACATTTGGATGTCAATTGTTTATTTTGTGAAGAAATTTAATTACTTTCCCCTTTATGAATAAATTTAATGCATTGATGTAATATAGATATAATTGCTTGGTATTATTCAATCCAAGGATAACCAAGTGCCATGTTTAATCTACTTGATGTTGGTATGATATGAAACAATGTAGGATCCTCCCTTGTAAATAACATAATGTTTTCAATGGTTGAATAGGTATCAAATTAATCACATTGTCCCCTAAAATAGAAGATTAAGTTCACAATATTTCACATGAAAAAATAAATCTATAAATGATGCATAATGTTTGTGTGAATGGGAAAAGGTAAATGTATACGCCTAAAAATGATCCGACTCAGTCTAAATAAATATTCTTAATATTTATTTCATTCTAATTCCTCTATCAAATAAATAAATAAACAAATTTCTTTATTTGATTCACATTCCTCTAAATTAATTAAATATCGAAATATTTAATTACCTCTTCTAAAGTCAAAATTAAATAAAAATCCTTTATTTAATTAAATTCTTCCAAACAATTAAATAATTCTTAATTATTTAATTAAATCAAATCATTCTTCCAAATTTAAATAAATCAAATCAAATTTATTTAAATCCTCTTAATCTCTAAAAATAAAATATAATCAAATATTTTATTTATTCTTCCAAATCATGCACAACAATTAAATAAATTTATTTATTTAATTTACTTTCTTATCTTCTAATTCTTCAAATATCTTCCAAATCTTCTAAAAATAAGTCTTCTTCTTCATGCACACAAAATTAAATAATTTATTATTTAATTTCTCTCAAATCATGCAAAAACAAATCTCAAGTTGAGTTATCTACTCAATCAACCTTGTTTTTATCAATATCTCTTAAATTAGAAAAAAACTTTCTAATTTAGGAAAAGCATGTCTTATCTTTAGAAAAAAAAGTAGTTAACTCAAATAAAACAACTTTTGTGTGACACTTGTCTTCTTCCTATTTACGCACGTTCCTCAACCATTCTATACCGTTGATCTTCTCATTCTTTCTATATCATTGATCTTCTCTTTCTCAAGTCTATAAATTGAACCCTCTTCTTCCATTTCAATCATCCAAGCTTTTAGTATTGTTACTCTGCAGGAATTACAGTGCACCTTTGGCACTAATTCCTTCATTGCTTGTGATCACACTCGTTACCATACTACTACCATTGTTGTGAAGCTCATCTTCATGGCGAAACTATCATAGCCGTTCTCCATTGACAATCTTGGAATCATATCAGGGAAGTGCACTCTCTGAGGGCTTTATTCATATGTGCAAGATCGATTGAGATAGGCAACCAATGGAAGCTATGAAGCTTTGAGGTTTGCAAAGGTTTTTGAAGTTCTTTTGTTTGATTGATCTCTTTGTTTCTGTATTTTGTTGAGTTTTGGGTATTTTGATATTGATTATATTGATTATTCATTTGAATCTAATTTTCCCTTAACATTTTTAGCACCCACCATGGGGCCTAGCCCCAAATTTAACCCAAAAACTAAGTTTTTGTGTTTTAGAAAGCCGTACATAGGAGGAAATTACGCATCTGATACATCCTAACATGCATCTGATATCTGTTACAGTGCATACGTTCCTTTGATGCATACAATCTCTGAGCTGGCGCACCTGTTGTCTGTTCTGGTGCGTACATCCTTTCAGTGCACACAGACTCTGTTTCGATGCATCTACCCTCCAATATGGCGCATCTGTCAGTTCGACACATATACACTATTTTCCTGCACTTTTGACCTTTATCTTAGCGCATATGTACTACAGCGCTTTTGAGCTCTGTTTCTACGCATTCAGTCTCTGAAGCTGCGTATATGATCTAGTAGTGATTTTTAGGGTTTCCTTGAAGTTTTTGCTAACACTAACATCTCTTTACAGGAACACTCTTGATTTATTTTGTAGGCTAGGTACTGGTTTAGAATCATATAGTTGCACTTGTTAACTCACACTTTGATTTCTTACGAGAAAGTAAATGGATGCTCATGCAAATCTCACATAGTTTTAACTAGGAAGGCGGTAATTAAATCATTTCTATCTTCCATATCATTGAATCATTGCTATATTGCTATACTTCAAAGTTAAACAACTCATTGCTATTTGGATAAAATTAAACACATCATTTCTATCTGGGTAAAACTGAACCATTGCTATCTTGATTATCACTTCAAAGTTAACAAATTCATGCTATCTAGATAAAATTGAACACATCATTGCTATCTAGGTAAAACTAAACCATTGCTATCTCAATTATCACTTCAAAGTTAACAAATTTGTGCTATCTGGATAAAATTGAACACATCATTGCTATCTTGGTAAAACTGGACTATTGCTATCTTGTTATCACTTCAAAGTTAACAAATTTCTGTACTTGCCCAAGTAGATATCTCATCTAGTTTTTATCATTTTAAGTAGGTGAAAAGAACCACTATATTCTGTGTTTTGGGAATGATACCAGGATCAAAGGAACCTCCTGTAACAATATAATGAAAAATACATGAAATAATAGAAATAGCAGAACACATATGGAATTTATTGATCATAAGCCACTTCGAGGGGCAACCTCCTTTGAGCAAGCTCAATACAATAAACTCATGGATGCCTTCATTGGCCTCAACGCGTACTTGTATACTAAGTCTAATCGAAACAACTATTACTCCCCATGAATGTGGGATAATACAATATACTCACAGGATGATTTACAAAGCATATGCGTCCAACAACAATATACTAATAAAGTAAAGAGAAGGGTTAAACATGGGTTTCTAACATCCCCTCCCTCTTAGAAAAGCTTTGTCCTCAAAGCTTAAGATGTGGAAATTGTTGCTGAATCTGAAGGAGTGGTTCCCATGTAGCATCCTCTGGTTGCATTCCGTGCCACTAAATTAATACCTCTATGATGGATCGAGAGCGAAGCTGACGAGTGCGCCTGTCAAAGATTGCTCCGGCTCCAAAATGATGGATCCTTTGTTATCCAGTTATGGTAAAACAGTTTGTGCTCTGATGTTGGTACCAAGAACTTTCTCTAGACAAGAGACATGAAATACTGGATGAACACGGGCAGAAGGAGGAAGCTCCAATTTATAAGCAACTGACCCAATCTTCTGAAGAACTTTATATGGCCCATAGAACTTTGGAGCCAACTTATGATGCTCTTTGAGTTTCAGGGAGGATTACTTGTATGCTGTAGACAAAGAAAAACCATATCACCTACTAGAAAAGTGCGCTTAGAACGGTGCTGATCGGCTTGTTGTTTCATTCAATTTCTTGCCATATGAAGATTGTTCTGCAAAATGCGAAGAATCTGATCTCAGGTTGGAGAACTATGTCAACTGCCTAAACTGGTGAACTGTTGGGGGTGTATGGAAGGAGCACTGGTGGTGCCTAACCATAGACTACTTCATATGGAGTCATTTTAGATGCAGTGTGGTAGGAGGTATTGTACCACCATTCAGCGAGAAGGAGCCACTTTGCCCACTAATGCTATTGTTATGAGGTGAAACAACGAAGATAAGTTTCCAAACATTTGTTGATAACTTCAGTCTGACCATCTGTTTGTGGGTGATACCCTAAACTCATCTTTGGTTTGGTGCTAGTGTGGCGAAATAGTTCTGTCCAAAAATGACCGGTGAAAGTGGCATCATGATCTGAGACAATGGAAGTAGGGATTCCATGAAGATGGAAGATCTGGTCCATGAAAATCTATACGACAGAGGAGGCAGTATAGGGATGGCTGAGGGCACAAAAATGACTATATTTGGAGAGGCCATCAACCACAACTAAGATCACTGTCTTCCCTCCAGATTTAGGGAGCCCCTCAATGAAATCCATAGAAATATCTGTCCAAATCCATGTAGGGATGGGCAAGGGTTCAAGCAATCCAGGAAGGAGTGTCGTTTCACCCTTATTGCACTGGCAGGTATCACATTCAGCGACCATCTATTGAATTACCCTTTTCATTCCCTTCCAAAAGAAGTTACGCCATGCCCACTCATAAGTTTTGAGGAACCTAGAGTGCCCTAGCGATGGAGAAGCATGGAGTTCATAAAAGACATCCTGTTGAAGATCTGTGTTCTGGGGAAGCACCAGATGACCCTTGTATCTCAGAGAAGCACCATCCCAAGAGTAATGCGGTACAACAGAAGGGTTATTGGCCAACTGTTGGATGATTTGAAATAAGGAAGAGTCATTGACATAGCCCTGCTGGACAGATTCTACTCAATTTGGAACAGGCATAGAAATAGCTGAAAGAGAAGCTTGGTCATCAAATGTGCAAGAAAGAGCATCCGCCACAATATTGTCCTTACCCTTCTTGTAAGTGATCTCATAGTCATAACCCATGAGTTTGCTAACCCATTTCTGTTGTACTGGGGAGGAGACCCATTGTTCCAAGAAATATTTCAGACTCTGGTGATCAGTCTTAATGCAGAAATGATTCCCTAATAGGTATGGCCGCCACTTCTGTACTGCATGCAAAATAGCCATCATTTCCTTCTCATATGTAGAGAGTACTAAATTCTTACCTGAAAGGGCTTTGCTGGCGAACACAATGGGATGTTCATCTTGAAGGAGAAAAACACCAAGTCCATTGCTACAAGCATCACTCTCAATAGTGAAGGTCTTGGAAAAATCTGGCATAGCTAGAACAGGTGTAGTACACATAGCTTGTTTCAGTTTTTCAAATGCACACTCAACAGCATGTGTCCATGTAAAAGCATCCTTTTTCAACAGAGCTATTAATGGAGCTACAATCTTCCTGTAATCCTTGATAAACTTGTGGTAGTAGCCAGTCAGTCCCAAAAAACCATGGAGGCTCTTGAGTGTCTGAGGATGCAGCCAATTTTTCATGGCAACTATTTTGGCAAGATCCACTCAAACCCCTTGGGCTGAAACAATATGCCCGAGATACTCCACTTCCTCCTGCCCAAAAACACATTTAGACTATTTTGCATAGAGATGATGATTAGAGAGAAGTTGCAAGACAAGATCTAGATGCTGGAGATGCTCAACCCATATTTTACTATAGATGAGGATATCATCAAAGAAGACCAGAATGAATTTTCGCAAGTAGGGCCGGAATATTTTATTCATCAATGCCTGGAATGTGGAGGGAGTATTAGTGAGGCCAAAGGGCATGACCAAAAACTCATAGTGGCCATCATGTGTGCAGAAAGCCATTTTAGGGATATCATCCTCATGAACCCGAATTTGGTGACACCCAGAACGAAGATCCAACTTGGAGAAAAAATGAGTGCCATGAAGCTCATCAACAACAGGAATCAGAAACTTATCCTTGATTGTGATGTGATTAAGTGCTTGGAAGTCAATGCAGAGGCGCTATGACCCATCTTTTTTCTGGACAAGAAGAAATGGTCAAGAAAAGGAACTGGTACTAGGGTGAATAATACCTTGCTTCAGTAAGTCCTGAACGAGCATCTCAATCTCTGTCTTTTGGTGAAATGGGTAGTGGTAGGGCCTGATGTTGGGAGGAACGCTTCTAGGAAGGAGGTAAATATGATGGTCCTCTAGTCATGAAGGTGGCAATCCCACTGGTTCAACAAAGACACATGCATATCTATCCAAAATTTGTTGCAGATCCGAAGGACTAGTGGAGACTGCTGATGGTTGCATCTGAATAGAATGGAGTTGAGCGATAACACCATGTGAATTCTTCTTAAGGAGCTTTTCCATGCGATGTGAACTGATGATGCTGAGACACCCTAGTTGTAAGCCCTTCAATGTGTGTTTTTGCCCATTGTCTGAAAATTGCATCCAAAGTTCAGCAAAATCTCATAAGATGGGTCCAAGTGTGCGTAACCATTGAATGCCCAAAACCACATCACATCCGCCTAAGGGCAAGGCAAACATGTCAAAGCCCAAGTTATAATCTCCAATAGAGATACACACATTGCGACACTTCCCTTTGCAAGGTAATGTGCCCCCATTGGCAATAATGACTTCAAAGCTGGAGCAAGGATGGACAAAACAATCAGCCTATTTGGCAATCCAAGGGTCAATGAAGTTATGAGTGCTACCAGAATCAATGAGTATTATAAGAGGGAGCTTCTTGAAGTAACCCTTGACTTGCATGGTTTGTGGGGTGGTGACACCTGCTAAAGCATGGAGAGAGATCTCTGGGTGGTCTTCCTGAGAAGGAGGGTCAACAAGCGGCTGCTGAATGTCAACCTAATCATCTACTATATCCTGAGCATCTTCATAAACTTCAGTTGCAGGCAGAGAATCCACATCCAAGAGATAGAGCTTTTTCTCAACACATCTATGTCCCTAAGTGAATTTCTCATCACAGTTATAACAAAGCCCATTTTCTCTACGTGCCCTCATCTCTGCTTCAGACAAATGCTTGATAGGAGTTGTTCTAGGAGCTAACATGATTGGAAGTCTTTGGGAAACCACATTTCTGAATGGAACAAAAGTGGATTTGGAGCACTGTTGAGCTGTGATCTTGTCCTCCGCCAACTTAGCCAACCCTAGGGCTTCCATCATTGTGTTGGGACGGAACATTTTAACCTCAGATCGGATTGCATCCTTCAGACCACTGACAAAACAACTCCTAAAAAATTCATTAGACAATCCCTCTATGTGATTGGCCAACTTCTCAAATTCAGTCTGATATTCTCTCACAGTGCCAGTTTGGCAAAGTTTAGTAAGTGCTCCTGTGAAGTCATCAAAAGCACTAGGGCCAAATCGTTGCAAAATGAGTTTACAAAAATCTGTCCATTTTGGCTCTTCATGAGCCTTGATGTACCAATAGAACCATTAAAGGGCTTCATGTTCCAAATGAAAGGATGCAAGTGATACTTTGTTGACATCAAAAGTATTATGCAGACTAAAATATTGTTCTACCTGGTATATCCATCCAGTTGGATCATCACCATTGAAGCGAAGAAAATCAAGCTTCGGCCCACGAAAATTGCTGGAAGAAGAGAACCCAGTGTCTGCAGAAGACTCTGGCTGCCGTCTATTGTTCATGGCTGAATGCTAAAGATTGAGGCTGAGAATTTTTTCAACCAGATCTTGGAGTTTGGTCTTGAGGGCTGCAATTGCATCCTCCATGTTTTTTGCTCCTACGCGGGTGACAACCATAACCAGGAGTTTTTTTTTTTTTTGGGGAATGGTAGAAAAACAAAAACAGAAACTTTTTTAGTAAAGAAAAATTTGGATTTGGGAAAAACTCTGATGGGTAATTGGGGTTTGACTAGGTTTTGGACACTTTCTAAAGAACAGGGAAGCAGAAAATGGGGATTTCAGAAGCGGGGTGAGAGAAGGGGAAAATTTGTCCAAGAGGGACAAGGAGCAGAAATAGGAAATGAACACTATGGAAAAATTTGAAGGCGATTGGGTGAGAATCGAAGAAGTTATGGAAAACCCTAAAAATAGATAAATGTGGGATTTCTGGCTTCGATAAGTAGAATTTGGGATAGGGTCCTCAAGGAAGGAAATATGCAGAATGGAATTTTAGGGGTTCTAGTGAATTTACAGAGGAAACGAAGCTAAAGCAAGCAAGATATGGATAAATTTTTTTTTTTTTTTGTGGAAAATATCTGCAACGGGATCTGCAACGGCTCTTGGACAGATACAATCTGCAATTTACCAGTTGACAATAGATATGGAACCCAGGTATGTTCAGCTTTCTAAAGGTTCAGGGGTTCACTCAGCTACCAATGCTGTCTAACAACTTGCGTATTGGGGCAGTACCCCTCACTCCACAACTCAGGTAAAACTGATAACCACTTTACCATAAACGACAGCTCTTGGTTTATCTCATGGATGGGAACTAGTCAATCAGGTAGGGGTTGTTGCCCTTTTCACTGGTAGGTACTCTCAATGGGCCAGCTACTTTGGGGTTCCTGTGGTACTCCTCACAATGAGTTTTAGGGCTATGCCGAGGCACTTCCCACAGTTAAGTGGATAGGGATTATTCCCTAATCCAAACTTGCAATTGAAATGAACAATACAGATGCAAAGAAAAAAGAACTACTGCAATAATCATAGTGCCTAGAGGCTACTGCAAAAAATAATTTTGGCAAAAATTCCACCCAGCGAGCCCAAGAAAGCACTCTGATACCAGATGAGAGGAACCTCCTGTAACAATATAATGAAAAATGCATGAAATAATAGAAATAGCAGAACACAGAAGGAATTTATTGATCGCAGGCCACTTCGAGGGGGCAACCTCCTTTGAGAAAGCTCAATACAATAAACTCATGGATGCCTTCATTGGCCTCAACATGTACTTATATATTAAGTCTAATCTAAGCAACTATTACTGCCCATGAATGTGGGATAATACAATAAACTCACAGGACGACTTACAAAGAATATGCGTCCAACAACAATATACTAATAAAGTAAAGAGAAGGGTTAAACACGGGTTCCTAACACAGGGCTATGTTCTCCCCTATCTTGGGTGACCAAAATGCTAGACATATCATCTTCGCATGTGTTTTTCCTTTAGAGGGGCCTACTCTTGGATACCGTTCATCCAAGTAGGAACGACCCTAAGTGGTAACATGCTAGACACCAAGCCCTTCCAAGCCACTATAAAAAAATGTGTTTGGAGTGAAAACTTCAAACAACGAGTGCAGTTGTGTTATACCGATAGCTAACCTCCCCCAAAACCCTCCAAGGCACAACCCTTGCAGGCTGGGAGACTCCATAACGAAGAGTAGTGCTGCCGCATGTATAACCACTCGAACGGTTGCGTTTATTACTCATCCTTTGTTCTAGTAGGCCAAAAACCCCTATAATCTGGTGCAGGGAAGGGTGATTATCACCTCCCGAAGATGCTTCACTAGAGATAGTGAGAATTTGGTTTTATACTATCTTTTGAAACCTAGGATTGTACTTGCTTTCTTTTTAGTCCAAAAAGAGTCAAAAAATCACAAAAAAATAAAAAACCATAAAAACATTCTTTGTGTTTGATGTGTCTTCTTGCCATAATTTCAGAAAAGTAAATAAAAAAGACCTTCTTGCAACCAAAGATACCAAAAACATCAGAAAATTGCAGAAAACTTGCAAAAATCACTAAAAAACCAGAGCGGTGCATTCGTCCTCTTTTGCTACGCATTTGTGCTGACTTGCGACGCATCTGTACTAACTTGCAGCACTTTTACTACCTATTATGGTACATTTGATATTTACCAGTGCTACACTTATACACCAACTTTCTATGCATTTACTAGTTTATGCAGCACATCTATTCCTATGCATGCGTAACAGCGAGTACTTCCACATCTTTTCAGAGAAAAATTTTAGGTTTTCTAGGTACCCATTTCAGTCTTGTGTCAGTTTCTGTTGAAATGAAAAACCAATTAGAAGTAATTGCTCAAGAACTCCAATACCTATGAGAGCAATTAGACTTCGATATCTCACCCCAAGATCGCATAGCAATTGCCCAGGAACTCCAAGTGATACAACAAGAAATGACAATCTTACAAGCTGAATAGGCTAGTACTAGCTACACCTCACCCCAAAAGCATACATCTGTTTCTCATCTTCATGATACTCTTGACAAGGCAAGCACCACCTCAAGTTGGAAAACATATACCACTCCATCTACTAGTCCTCCTTCACCATCTCCTAGAACACATGGCCCAAAGCATACTAATCCTACCATGGAGAACTCCAAATCCACTCATCCATTACCTCACTCCTCTAATCATGCACCTACCAATGATGTGATCCAAGGGCTACTAGCAGAAAGTCAACCTTATCCCCAAATTCTAGTCCTTGACCTTATCAAAGAGTCTTCAAACATGTCAAATCCTACAACCCCTTCAAGTAACCTACAACCCCTTGAGCATATTGAAGAATCTCCTACCATGCACCAAAGTCAAGGTCCATCACACCTTCATGTTGTTGACCAAGAGCCTATCCAAGAGTCTTCTACCTCAACTTCAATTCAAGCACATCAAGAGTTATGTCAAGAGCACACTTTAGAACATGTGGAAACATCAACCCCTTGTCTAAATCAAGATCAAAGTACTCCCATCTGGCCTATGCATAACCTTTATCTTTTCGATGATCCTATACCTATGCATGAGCAAGAAATCCAATCTCAATCCATTCGTGACCTATATCTCTCCCATGATCAAGATACTACCTTTGATGTAGAAGCTATCCATGAGCAATTTGATCCTATACATGCGCTAGAGATCCAATTTCGGTCCCTCCATAACCTCTATCCTTTCGGTGATCAAAATATTATCATTGATGACGAACCTATACAAGAGCACCTTAATTCCATCACACTGAATCCTATCTATGATCAAGATCCCATCTACGATCACGAGCCTATCTATGATCAAGCAGACCATGATGATCCTCTTAGCCCACTTTATGTGTTCCATGGTCCTAAGCTTATAACCCCATCTAGTCCTATCCAAGATCCAATAACTTCCACTTCCCTTAATTAGACACTTGCCTCCCAAGAAAGTGTAGAAGATCAAACCAGTAATAATCCTCTGTCGTCCATTATTGACCATGCTGCAAATACCCCACCGTATATCCTTGGTCTTACTGCCTTCATTCATGAGTGTTCCTCCTTAGAACACCATCAACCATTATCCTCTATCTCATCATCTCCATCCAATAAAGAACTTGTGTCTAGTGTTCCACCTACACATAATCTCGCTGTCCACCGCATACTCCAACATATGAACTATCAAGGTAAAGGCTTAGGCCTTCACGAACAAGGTATTTTGGAGCCCGTCCATGTCAATATTCCTCCTCCTTCATATGGCCTTGGATACATACCCCAAAGTGAACAATCTCAAGATGTTGGTACTTCTTCCACTCCTTCAAAATTCTCCACTTTCCATTGCAAACCCTATCATATCCCCAAAACGTATGTCGCCATTCCACCTCCATCATCATATAATCGTCAAAAGCATGTGACCATACACCTTCCACCATCCAATCTATCTCCGCTACTTCCAACTCCTAATATCCCTCCATACATTTTACCACCACTTCTTCCAACACCTTATTCACCAATCTATGAATCTTTTAACAATCCCAATCAGGGCCAACAAATGCACATGTTGTCTAAACAAAGGGCTTCCTCCAACCCCACCTCCACCATCTCAAGAGAATTCACCAGCAAAAATCTAGATATCTCTACCCCTAAAGTCAAAAATCCTAAGAGTCCTCATGACCTAGGATACAAAAGCCAAGAATCAAAGAAACATCCTTCTCAAGAGCTGTATACACCCACACACCTATATGCCAAACTCAAAAAGGTGTTGGCTAGCATCAAACAAATGATTACCTCTAAAGCTGCACCAAAGCTACATACACCCCAGCCCATACCTTCATAGGTACTATCTAAAAGAAAAATGGTTTGGGTGCCTAAACAAAAAACCCTCAAGTTACACGAGGCATCTACCTCTCAAGAATCCCAACCATCCACTTTCTCCCATTCCATCCAAAAGTCTCAAATTCTTCCATCCCATACGATAAGAAAAGATCATAAAAATACTTAGTCTATGTGGATCCCTACATGCCTATGTCATTCATCCACAAGCAAAAGTCTTTGTTGCTTCCTACACTACTTTCCCATCACCAGCTTCAATGTTTATCGTGGTATGTGCAACCGTTGGTCATGATTCCATTCCATTCCACAACATTTCTATGTACTTCCCCTTCCTTCCACTATTATTCTACATATCTTTCTCATCCTGTTCCTATGGCCCATGCTTTTGCGTAAGCCTTCCCTCTGTATTCTGCATCATCATCCACTATTGCACCTTCCACAATCCACTATCTACCTTCTCCATCTCACTGTCATGCAATCTCCTACCAACATCTATGGGAACACTTGACATGGTCCATGCGATGACATCCTTCTAGAGGGACTATCACTTTTCAAGGAACTAGATACTTGAGTCTCTCCCTTTTGTATTCACCTTGTCCTATTCAAAAAGAAAAGAAAAGAAAAAATGAGAAAAGTAAAAAAAATCCCTTCGTCCAATGGTAAAAATTTGGCAAACATGCGCCTTGGATCAGTACCATGATGAAAACTTGGCAAACATGTGTCGTGTGTAAGTTGATCTTCTACGTCATCTACACTTGGGGGCACCTTGTCTCATCGGCATATCACTCTTCTCCTATCAGTTCCCTTCCATACCATTTCCTATCCAATCCTTCTATCCATTACATACCTATACTGTCCAGTTTATCTATCCTAATCTTCCCTTCTTTCATTTTTCTTGATCTTGATAAAGATTTGGGGCACAATGTTGACAAATGTTTTTGATGTCTCTTGACATACCTTATCCCTCCCAAACCACGCAAATCCTTCATTATCCTCTTATCCTTCTATCATCATAAGCATTGCCATGAAAAATCCTAAGTATTCTACCTATAATGGGGCATGTTATTCTTATGTGACATAGTCCTTGGAGATCACATCCTTTTTTCCTTCTATCCACTATTGCCCATCCTCATACCTACCCGTTCCATTCCTTTTCACACATACATCTGACTCTCCCTGATGTTTCCTTGTCATTAGTATCTAGCATTAAGGCTATCCATAATGTCATCTCAACCTATCATGGCTTGATACTCTATCTCCTCTATCACCTTGTCAACCAAGGTCTTATCCAGTATCCTATCCACAGTGTCAGCCTAGCATAGCATCTGTCGTAAGTGTCCACATGGTCCAAGTCCATGAACTACGTTTCCTCTGTGTTGTTACGTAGGCAAGGCCATTTTCAATGCACCCCCGAGGCTCCACTGTCTCATCCATCACATATCTAGTCCTTCTATCTATCTGAGTTCACACCACTTTCTACCGCCTAGGTCCTAGGTCCTTTAGGGTTTACCCTGAACTACATTGCCTCTGGGTCATCATGTAGGCAAGGCCATTAGCAATGAGCCCCCGAGGCACTAGGTTAGTCCCTTAGGGTCAGTCTCACCAATAAGGATTGTGGAATCTTTCACCAGGCAAGCAAGCACAAACAAAACCTGCTCTTTTCAAGCAAAAATCCTGATGCAAGACCTTACCCTATCCAAAGCAAAGCAAGCAAGTACCTAAAGAACTTTAAATGATTTTACCTAAATTATGGTAAGAAACAAACACATCTAAATGCAAAAATGTTTTGTGGATTGGAATCATGGTTAAGTTACAACATCTTGATTTCTATTATCATGTCTTTCTATGCTACTCAAGGATGCCAAAAGCTAGAGATGCTATGATGGGGGCATGATTATTTTCTTTGTTTGTTGTTTGTGGATTAAACTTTAGTAAATGTGATGCCTCATCTAAAGACATGATCAACAAAAGATCATTGAGGACATCCAAGGTCTAACATGAATGGGGGCAATCCTTATCTGTTGATACGCAAGAAATACTCAGGTCATCTCGGTTCAATTATACCTAGATTCTTGTATTAACTTGCTAAAGAAAAATCCATGTAAGCAATACTCAGGTCATCTCGGTTTAATTATACCTCGATGCTTGTATTTTCTTACAACATTTCAAAAAACAAAAAGAAGCCCAATGATGAAATAAGCACTTCAAAATACTTGCACTATCAAGATGTCAAAAAAACATTCACATCCACTTGCATCCACAAAGTATCCATACCATTCACATCCACAAAAGCATCCATACCATATCCCATGCATATAAAGATCCAAACTGTAGAGTATCAATGTTTACAAATAAAAGCTTGTGATTTCTTCTGTCGAGTCATTCTTCTATCAATCAGTATTCTATCTATCGTTGTGGTCCATTCTTCTCAATTTTAGTCAACCCAAGCAATGATCCAAATGCAAGTTCATCCTTAATCCATACCAATCAAGCCAAGTCAATCTTGTCAAAAAATCCAATCATAATCAGTGGTCTTGATCCTTGTCTGGTTGTAAACCAACTCAATCAATTAATCAATCAATTGTCTTATACAGAATGTAACATTGTCAAAATTAGACCAACACACGCATCTTACATGACATGGTTCATTTCCTAAAACTAGACATTATCCTTCGTGTTTGCTCTAGGGATCCATCGTTCCCCGCCATGACAACACACCTGCCATGTTGGTCTAGGGATATATCATTCCCCGCCATGACACCATTGTCATATATCATTATCAGTATATCGTTGGTTTACTGCTCGACAGGGGCAATACCTTGTTTGTTCTTGTATCATTTGTGCATACTTGCTTACTTGCTTGTGTGTGTTATCATTCTATCTTGCATGACATATCATTCAACTCTTTTCTTCAACTAATTTTCTTCAACTTAACTTATTTTTCCCTTCTTCTTCATGAGATTGTTCATCTCACGCCTTCTGCCTTCTTCCCGTCTAATCTCCTGAGGGGGCATCCTATCATCGTTAAACCTGTACTAGGGGAAAATTGGGGCATGTATCATTATCAAAAAAAATTATTCTTTGAAACAACGTGATAAAACACATTGCATCAAAGAGGGGCAAAATGTATACGCCTAAAAATGACACGACTCAGTCTAAATAAATATTCTTAATATTTATTTCATTCTAATTCCTCTATCAAATAAATAAATAAACAAATTTATTTATTTGATTCATATTCCTCTACATTAATTAAATATGAAAATATTTAATTACCTCTTCTAAAGTCAAAATTAAATAAAAATCTTTTATTTTATTAAATTCTTCCAAACAATTAAATAATTCTTAATTATTTAATTAAATCAAATCATTCTGCCAAATTTAAATAAATCAAATCAAATTTATTTAAATCCTCTCAATCTCTAAAAATAAAATATAATCAAATATTTTATTTATTCTTCCAAATCATGCACAACAATTAAATAAATTTATTTATTTAATTTACTTTCTTATCTTCTAATTCTTCAAATATCTTCCAAATCTTCTAAAAATAAGTCTTCTTCTTCATGCACACAAAATTAAATAATTTATTATTTAATTTCTCTCAAATCATGTAAAAGCAAATCTCAAGTTGAGTTATGTACTCAATCAACCTTGTTTTTATCAATATCTCTTAAATTAGAAAAAAACTTTCTAATTTAAGAAAAGTATGTCTTATCTTTAGAAAAGAAAGTAGTTAACTCAAATAAAACAACTTTTGTGTGACACTTGTCTTCTTCCTATTTACGCACGTTCTTCAACCGTTCTATATCGTTGATATTTTCGTTCTTTCTATACCGTTGATCTTCTCTTTCTCAAGTCTATAAATTGAACCCTCTTCTTCCATTTCAATCATCCAAGCTTTTAATATTGTTACTCTACAGGAATTACAGCGTACCTTTGGCACCAATTCCTTCATTGCTTGTGATCACACTCGTTACCATACTACTACCATTGTTGTGAAGCTCATCTTCATGGTGAAACTATCATAGCTGTTCTCCATTGACAATCTTGGAATCATAGCAAGGAAGTGTACTCTCTGAGGGCCTTATTCATACGTGCAAGATCGATTGAGATAGGAAACCAACAGAAGCTATGAAGCTTTGAGGTTTGCAAAGGTTTTTGAAGTTCTTTTGTTTGATTGATCTCTTTGTTTCTGTATTTCGTTGAGTTTTGGGTATTTTGATATTGATTATTCATTTGAATCCAATTTTCCCTTAACAGTAAAATACTTATTTTTATGTGGTAAATTATTTTCAATTACCTACCCTAATGTTCCACTATAAATCTAACATAAATTATTTAGTTAAAGAAAACATACGTAACTACACTACCCAATAAGTTAGTGTTATTTATCCTTTTATCTAGATTTCTAAATGTGTCGTAATTAGGCTATATTCCTAATCTAAAATAAGATTAAGTTGGGAAATAGAAAATGAATATAGGAAGATATCTAAGCAAATGAAGTAGTACATATAAATATTTTGAAGTTGTACATAGCAAATGAAGGTATCTCAATGCTTAAATATTTTGAGTAATAAATGAAATGTAATCAAATATTAAAGAAATTTGTACATATTTTAAAAAGCCAGAGCATATAAATACCATTAAAGATCTACCTAAACTTCAGTTGAAATAACAATCATCATGTTAAAATCCAAAATACAAAAGAACTCTTATAAGAGAACTCATAAGCACATCATCTTTGTGTTCGATCTAGGGCATACAACTGAGAGGGGGGGTGAATCAGTTGTATGAAAACTTGCTCTTACTTCAAACACTTGATTCTCCTTAGTTAGTTAATAGTATATCAATTAACAATCCATGAAAGCAAAATGCATAAACATAAGAGCAGATAAACATCAACATATTGAACACCAAGATTTTGATGTGGAAAACCCAGTTAAGGGAAAAACCACGGGGTGATTAACCCAAGGATTATTCTCTGTTAGAAGAATAAGAAAAATGAATGGCACATGCCAATTAGGGCTCACTGCTCGAGCACACTGCTCACAAAGAGGCACACTGCCTACAAGGAGACACACTATCTACAAAGTGATAAGAATCACAAACTTGAACTGGAGAATGACATCTCTACCATGTCTGGATCAGTTCCATTTAAGCCCAAAACCCTTGCTCTACCTTTTGCACTTCTCTTCGCTATGCCACACTCATCCACACAAGCCACACCTCAAAATGAATTCTCAAACACTTATTTATACAAGACATCGACTTAGGAACAATCATCTAAGTCGGCAAACATCACAATAACATTCGCAAGGTGTATAAAACATCCAGTCGGCCTGTTACAAGAAGAACACTAACAACTGGTAGCCGTAACATCAAATCCAACTCTAACTTCAATGCGGACTGCCAACATGAACTAGATATGATCCAATGATCATCATAACCTTCCCTGAATCATCAAAAACATCCTCACTTCATCAGCTTACCAGAATTCTTCTCTTCATCATCCGGTACTTCAAGAACACAGTCTGTTGCCACTGTCACAATGCAAAAGGTACTTCTGGACCTCAAAATCATAAACAACTTGAGATGACACATCACAAGGACATCGCAAACACTCCTTCCAATCCGTAGATTAGGATAATACAATTCCGGACCTCACCAAACCTTTCTGTGATCCTTTGTCACCTCTGAACACTTGCCGGAACCAGTTCCACACAGACAACCACAACTTCTTCAGATCTTCATGCGGACCTCTGAAATCTTAGCTGAAGCATCTCAAGACTCATATCTACAAACCCTTTAATCCGCGTCCTCTTGTTCTTAATCTATACAGTACATTTGCCTTCTTCTCATCACTGTTCTTCACTGTTCCGGATGGAGACTGATTTCCTCAATAACAACAACACACAACTCATCCAAACCTTCTTACTAATGCAATATGAGTATGTTGACATCAATGACAACACTAGTTCACCTCATACTTGCAACAATCTCCCACTTTGTCATTGATGGCAACATATGATGTGAAAAACCATCAAGACAAGAACTTCTCCTTTCTGTCACAGCTCCCCCTGTCAGCAACATGTCTTCTCCTCCTTTA
The DNA here is from genome assembly GCA_027924645.1 of Cunninghamia lanceolata. Taxonomy (NCBI): domain Eukaryota; kingdom Viridiplantae; phylum Streptophyta; class Pinopsida; order Cupressales; family Cupressaceae; genus Cunninghamia; species Cunninghamia lanceolata. The sequence continues at coordinate 3,279,065 of BSBN01000609.1, forward strand.
CTGCTCCCCCTTTGATCATCAGCTACTTGTTTTTCACATTTCTTCTCTCCCCCTTTGACATCAATGGCAAAGGGTTCATACTTGCAATTCTAACACATCAGAATCATACCAGCTGCTCCCCCTTTGAAATAGCTCCACTACATCAATCTGGATCACAAGATATGTCTGTGATATCCACCGGACTGATGCACAACAGTGCATCTTAATGCATCACCAAAGGGGCCATGACCCCTAACTTTTCCCTGAGAAACTCAAAAGAGTCATTGGGAAGAGGTTTAGTAAAAATATCTACAATCTGATCCTTGGAGGGTACATATTCCAATCTAACTTCTTCCTTGTTCACTTGTTCTCTCAAAAAGTGAAACTTGATAGATATGTGCTTAGTCTTAGAATGCAATATTGAATTCTTAGAAATATTAATTGCACTTGAATTATCACAGAAAATTGTGATAGGCTCCTCATATTCAATTTTAATGTCTTTTAGCATCTGCTTCATCCATAAGATTTGAGTGCAACTACCTACTGCTGCAATGTATTCTGCTTCAGTTGTAGACAGAGATATTGCATCTTGTTTCTTGCTTAGCCAAGAAACTAATCTCTTCCCCAAAAAGAATGCTCCACCACTGGTGCTCTTCTGGTCATCCACATCTCCTGCCCAATCTACATCTGTGTAAGCATGAAGAGAGAAATCCGGATCTCTAGGGTACCATAGACCATACTCAACTGTTCCTTTCAAGTACCTAAAAATTCTTTTGATTGCCATAACATGAGATTCTCTAGGATCAGCCTGGAATCTTGACATAAGACCAATAGCCTGCATTATATCTGGTCTAGTCTGAGTGAGATACAACAATCCACCAATCATTGATCTATACTTTGTCTGATCTACCTTTGGAGAGTCATCATCTTTGCTCAACTTACATCCGGTTGCCATAGGAGTGTTCATTGGCTTTGAATCTTCCATACCGAATTTCCTCAACAATTCTTTCACATATTTGGTCTAAGAAATGAAGATCCTTTCTTTGTTTGAGTAATTTGCAGACCCAAGAAGAAATTCATTTCACCAAGCATAGACATTTCAAATTCACTTTTCATCTGATTTGCAAAAGTTTTGCACATACTATCTCTTCCTCTAAAAATGATATCATCCACAAACACTTCAACAATCAAAATATTTTCATGATCAATTTTGAAATATAAGTTACTGTCAGCAGTACCTTTGTTGAATCCAATCTACACAAGATGCTTATCCAACCTTTCATACCATGCTCTTGGGGCTTGCTTCAATCCATACAATGCTTTCTTCAACTTGCAGACCATATCATCATTATCAGACAATTGAAATCCATCCAGTTGTTCAATGTAAACTTCTTCTTACAGATCACCATTTAGGAAGGCAGACTTGACATCCATCTGATATACCTTGAAGTCTTTGAAGGTAGCAAATGCAAGAAATAATCTGATTGCTTCAATTCTTGCCACAGGAGCAAAGGTCTCTTCAAAATCAATTCCTTCTATTTGAGAGTAGCCTTTACAGACCAATCTAGCTTTGTTTTTGATTACTTCACCAGCTTCATTCAGTTTGTTCCGGAAGACCCATTTGGTTCCAATCACATTCCTGTCTCTAGGTCTGGGAACAAGATCCCAAGTATGATTTTTCTCAATTTGCATCAATTCTTCCTCCATTGCTTTGGTCCAGTTTTCATCATTGCAAGCTTCATTTACTGTCTTAGGTTCAATCTTTGAAATCAGACAGTATTCATTTGAATCTTGAGCAATTCTTCTTCTTGTTTGTACCCTTTTACTTTTGTCACCTATGATCTGATCTTGAGAGTGATTTAGAGTTACATACCTTAGAACTTTGGGAGTTTCTTGCACTACTAATTCTTGATCAGGCTCATTCAGACAAACTTCTTCTTCCTGATTTACCGGATCAGTCTGGATCTGAATTTCAGAGGAGGAAGGAGCTCCTTGCACTAGAGGATCATTTTGATCATCTTCATCACATTCATAGAACCTTGAGGGCTTCTCAATTCCTTAATCAACTTTTACATTAGTACTTTCTATCATCTTCCTCAGTCTCTTATTGTAACACCGGTATGCTTTGCTTTGAGTGGAGTAACCCAAGAAAATTTCTTCATCACTTCTAGCATCAAACTTTCCTAGATCTTCATCTCTTTTAATATAACACTTGCTGCCAAATACTCTAAAATATCTCACAGTAGGAGTGATGCCAAACCAAAGTTCATAGGGGGTCTTACCGATATTGTTTCTGATTTGAACTCGATTGAGAGTGTAGACTGTAGTGCTGATAGCTTCTTTCCAAAACATCTGAGGAACATTTGCTTCCAACATCATTATCCTGGCAACTTCCTGGATGGTCCGGTTCTTTCTCTCAACTACTCCATTCTGTTGTGGAGTCCTAGGAGTGGACAACTATCTCCTTATACCCTGTTTCTCACAAAAGTCAATGAACTCACCAGATGTAAATTCACCACCTCTATCAGACCTTAGACACTTCAGTTTTAATCTAGTTTGATTCTCTACCATAGCTTTGAAGATTTTGAACTTCTCAAGGGCTTCTGATTTCTCTTTTAGGAAGGTAACCCACATCATCCGGGAATGGTCATCAATTAGCAACATGAAATATCTATCACCTTGCAGACTCTTGATTCTTGTCAGACCACAGAGATCAGTATGTACTAATTCCAACAATCCGGTAGAGGACTGATCTTTGCTTTTGAAAGAGACTCTGCTCTGTTTACCTAGCTGACATTCTTTGCACAAACTATTTGTAGGTTTCACCAATTTTAGAAGATCTCTTACAGCCTGAATATTGCTTATCTTGATGATGTTATCAAAATTTACATGACACATTCTTCTATGCCATAACCAACTCTGATCAACTTGAACAAACAGACAACTTTTATTTGAACCAACCAGATGAAAGATATTACCTTTTGTTTGAGTACCGGATGCAATTTCAATTCTAGAGCTTGTAAAGATTCTACATTTTCCATTCTTGAACCGGAGATCATAGCCTTTGTCCACTAACTAACCAACACTAAGAAGATTGTGCTTCAATCCTTCAACATATAGTACATTACCTGTTTTGCTCTTTCCATCAAAGGAAATAGTTCCCCTACCTCTGATTCTGCCAGTAGAATTGTCACCAAACTTTACCATTTCTCCTTTATACCTTTCCAAATCTAAGAACTTATTCTTGACACCAGTCATATGGTGAGAGCATCCACTGTCAATAACCCAATCATCCTTTTCTTCCACTTGAGCAGCCAAAGCTCTTTCCACAACCTTGTGATTGACAGATTCAAAGGATATTGAATCTTCTTCCTTGATGGCAATAAACACCCATTCATTTCTGGATTTGCTTCCTAGTTATGATTCATCATCTGTTACTCCTTCATTGTCATCTTCTTCATGAACATAATAGCAATTCTTTTGAAACCTTTGTCTGTCAGTATTAGACCTTGCAGATCTTTCCGGACATCTTGAAGCAAAATGACCCATCTTATTGCAGTTGAAACACTTAAAGGGTAGTTTTCCTTCATACTTATCGGATCCTCTTGGTAGTCTCTTTGCAATGAGGGCTTCAAGTTAAGCTGTTTCTGCTTCCTCTTCTTCCATGTCTCTTCTTGCTTGATCATACCATGACATCTTCCTTGAAGAGTTTTCTCCCGGATCAAATCTTTGTTTGCCTTTCACATAGGCACTGGCTTTGAAAGCAGATTCAGTCTTGGGTGGATCATCTCCAAACTCGGTCATTTCAAATGCAGCTAGTTTGCCAGCCAATTGTTCTCTTGTGACATTTGTGTGGGCTCTGAATTCATCAATGGCAGCAACCTTGATTTTGTAGGCAGCAGGAAGGGATCTGAGAATTTTGCAAACAATCTCATTTTCATCCAGGGTTCCACCAGCATTTCTAATTCCACATACCAGCTCATTCACTCTTGGCATAAAGGTAGTGATGTTTTCATCTTCTCTCATCTTCAATCTTTCAAATTTCCCTTTCAGACTTTGCAACCTTGCACTTTTGACAAACTCATCTCCTTCATACAGAAGTTCCAGTTTAGTCAAGATCTCATATGCAGTTGGTAGGTCGATAACATTTGAGAGATCTGAGTCATTCAATGCACTTAGAAGAGCTTCCTTGGTCCGCAGATTATTTTCAGCATCTGTGATTTTATTCAGAGTTGTCAGACCACCCTGTGGAGGTATATATGGTTTTGAGACCATGGCTAAGTATGCTTTTCCCATACACTCCAAGTGACATTTCATGCGACCTTTCCAAAGAGTGAAGTTGGTTCCATCGAACTTCGGACTATCCTTCTTGTATGACGACATCCTGGATCTCCTCAAGCAGTTAAGCTCCTTTCAGAGGAACCTTGCTCTGATACCAATTGTTAGATCTAGGGCATACAACTGAGAGGGGGGGTGAATCAGTTGTATGAAAACTTGCTCTTACTTCAAACACTTGATTCTCCTTAGTTAGTTAATAGTATATCAATTAACCATCCATGAAAGCAAAATGCATAAACACAAGAGCAGATAAACATCAACATATTGAACACCAAGATTTTGACGTGGAAAACCTGGTTAAGGGAAAAACCACGGGGTGATTAACCCAAGGATTATTCTCTGTTAGAAGAATAAGAAAAATTAATGGCACATGCCAATTAGGGCTCACTGCCTGAGCACACTGCTCACAAAGAGGCACACTGCCTACAAGGAGACACACTGTCTACAAAGTGATAAGAATCACAAACTTGAACTGGAGAATGACATCTCTACCATGTCTGGATCAGTTCCATTTAAGCCCAAAACCCTTGCTCTGCCTTTCGCACTTCTCTTCGCTATGCCACACTCATCCACACAATCCACACCTCAAAATGAATTCTCAAACACTTATTTATACAAGACATCAACTTAGGAACAATCATCTAAGTCGGCAAACATCACAATAACATTCGCAAGGCGTATAGAACATCCGGTCGGCCTGTTACAGAAAGAACACCAACAACTGGTAGCCATAACATCAAATCCAACTCTAACTTCAATGCGGACTACCAACATGAACTAGATATGATCCAATGATCATCATAACCTTCCCTGAATCATCAAAAACATCCGCACTTCATCAGCTTACTAGAATTCTTCTCTTCATCATCCGGTACTTCAAGAACACAGTTTGTCGCCACTGTCACAATGCAAAAGGTACTTCCGGACCTCAAAATCATACACAACTCGAGATGACACATCACAAGGACATCCCAAACACTCCTTCTAATCCACAGATTAGGATAATACAATTCTGGACCTCACCAGACCTTTCTGTGATCCTCTGTCACCTCTGAACACTTGTCGGAACCGGTTCCACATAGACAGCCACAACTTCTTCAGATCTTCATGCGGACCTCTAAAATCTTAGCTGAAGCATCTCAAGACTCATATCTACAAACCCTTTAATCCGCATCCTCTGGTTCTTAACCTATACAGTACATTTTCCTTCTTCTCATCACTATTCTTCACTGTTTCAGATGGAGACTAATTTCCTCAATAACAACATCACACAACTCATCCAAACCTTTTTACTAATGCAATATGAGTATGTTGACATTAATGACAACATTGGTTCACCTCATACTTGCAACACTTTGAACATGTAAATTATGAACTACATAGATCTATCTAATGTAGGTTTGTTAAGTTTGAGACTCCTACATGATAAGGATACAAAAAAAAGAGCTTCCCTTAGCTTAGAGAAATATTTATTCTGTACTGGCAAGGCCAACCATGTGAAGGTGGAAGCTCAGTGGCCTCACTTAAGACCTAAGACACCTAAGACCTAAGACTTAGAACACAACTAAGACCTAGAAGACACCTTTAAGACACTTAAGCCATACATTAAGACACCTAAGACCTTTAAGACACTTAGAAGACATACCTACTTGACACATTTAAGACACCTAGACACCTAAGTCTTAAAACACCTAAGAAACCTAAGACCTATAAGACACCTACACACCTCTAAAACACCTAAGAATTAAGACATATCTAAGACACCTAAGAAACTTAAGACATATAGTAAGACATCTAAGACCTTTAAGACACTTACTTGACATATCTACTTGACACATCTAAGACACCTAGACACCTAAGACACCTAAAACACCTAAAAAAGGTCTAAGATGCCTAATCTACCTTTAAGACACTTAAGACATATATCTAAGACATGTAAGACCTAAGATAGGTCTAGAAGACATATTTAAGACACATTTAAGACACCTAGACACCTAAGACCTAAAACACCTAAGAAACTATAAGACCTAAGACACCTCTAGACACCTAAGACATCTAAGACTATCTATATATAGTTTAGCGATCATACCTGCACAACATGAAGTTCAATTTTATAACTTGAAATCCTTATAGGCATAGACCTACATAATTGCAAAAACAAAAATCCATGCAAATAAATTTATAGCTTGTTTGTAGCTTGATCATGGTTGATTATAATAAAATTTGAACTAAGAACCATTGAAATTAAATTTTGAAAGGAAAGAACTATCAAGAATCATGTACATTTTAAAATAAATCAATAGATCAATAGATAATTCAAGTGCATATACCTTCATACCATGTATCGATTGGTTCAACTCATTCTTCAATAATGTAGTTAGAGCTCTTGGTACATATAATCTAGATCTTCTCTATCTTTATTATCTCTAAAATCTTTTCATGATCTTCAATAGACAACCTCCACTTTTGTTGGCCACGTCCTCTTTTTCGTAAAGTTTCCAAACTTAATCTTGTTGCTATAACTAAGTGACTGTACTGTAGAACCTTTTGTCCTGACATTTAATCAATAAATATAATACCATTTTTATCTATCTTTACTTGTTGATAATAGGTGCCTTCAACAACAACTGATCCAATGGGATATGATTGTCCATCACTATTTGTCATTGATTCTAACAATTTTGATTTTGCTTGTGTGCATCTTAGTAGATAGTAATCTAAACCTTTTGTATTGTCAGGATCTACAACCACAACAAAAATATCTCCTGTACACACAACAAGTAAGCATGTTTGTACATTTGAGTTGAACAATGTAAATCAAATGTTCAAAACTTTATTACAATCTAAAATATAAATCAATTTTGTAACTTACCTATAACAACTAAATCTGATAAAAGTTCGTAATCAGCTGAATATATAGGATCATATACATCTACAATGTCACTATCTTCAAAAGGAGGCATTGATACTATTTGTTTCATTTCCCATTGTGAAACATATCCATCCCTTACATTTGGACATTACAGAATATTTGCATTGTTCTCAATGCAATCAACACAAAAACAAGATTTTTCTCTCACTTGAATAGCAAGAGGCTTGCTATGTCCTGTAGTCATGACTTGATGCAAACTTCTAACACCATTAATTGCTTGACAATTATATGGATTCGATTGATTAATATCTGCATGTATGAACAAATTCTTGAGCATCTCAATTAAAATTAAAATTCAATTAAATCACATATGTACTTAAATTTAAATATTAAAGTTTTCAAATAACATAAATTCAATTAACATACCTTTAACTTCCCAAAAATAGCATTTGTTGTAGATTGAGTCATGGGCACCAAAATAGCTTTTGTACCATTCAACAATTTGATTTGCATTTCGTATAGTGTTACTTGCAATTTCATGTTGGTGAAGTGCCCAGGTAAGAGGTAAGAATTTAAAAAAGTTCACATGTACATCCAACTATTACAATACATGTAGATCAATTACATAAATAATTGTAGAAGTATTCAACTTTGTAAATTCTATATCTAGTACATTACCTGCAAGTTCATATTGGTGAAGTGCATGCTTTACACATGCTCCTGCTCCATCATACTCTCATTTTCCATGTCCACTCTCAAAAAAGTTCCACAAAAACTTTATGCCAAATCTAGCATGTTGTTGCATTAACCAATTAAATGCTTTTACAGACTTAAATTGTCCTATATAAATAGTTATATATAAACAGTGATTTGAAAACCAAAAATTAGTTAAAAATTCAAGTCTTAAAATTTAATAAATTTTTAAATTAAAAATTAAAAATTAAAAAATAATAACAAAATCAACACTTACCAGCACATCCATCAGACCAAATCCAGTGTTGTAATGCAGTAATGACACATTGTCTCAAATCTTCAAAAAACATTCGAAAGTAATGTGCTACATAGCTTCTATCATGACCTGTATCATCACTGATATAAAAGTGAATCTCCTTGATGATAATTCGTTCATCTTCGGTACTCTCCATCTCATCTACAAATAACTCAGCATGTCTATAGCAAACTTGTACACAGATTGTGACTAGCTATGAATGATAATATTGACTTTAAATCTCAGTTTGAGGACTAAATGTATAATTTTTAGAAAAATATACAATAAAGAGAATACAACCTGGTGGAAAACAATTATTTGAGTCACGAAATTGCTTAGCCTTCCATCTTGCGCCATGACAATGTTGGATATGTGGGTATACAATGTTATGAAATTTGTTCATAATCTCGTTGCAGGGCAATTCACTCTCTCTCAAAACAATTTTTTTGGATTAAGCTCCTGACTTTGTTGAGTATTTTTCATATTCAAATCTCTTCCAAACAACTGACATTGAATGGTCAATATTCTTAAATGGTAAAAATTTGTCAAATTTCCACAATCTACACATATATTTTCTTATACACTGTACATTGAATTCATTTGAATCTTCTAATTTTTCACATAAGATAGACTTCACAAATTGTGTTGCACTTCCAGGGATGGCTACATTTGGATTAACTATTGCCATAAGTTTTTTATACAACTATAGGTGTAGATGAAATTCAACATGATTTCGACAGCAACAAGTTTCACGTAATTTATTTATACGTACAAAACATGGTCGTAAATTCTCAAACATCCTTTGAGAAATCTTCACCTGTGAAAATTCTTGCTTGAATGCTTAAAAAAATTTACTTTGTGTTGTATCTATAAAATGTTTTGGATGAGAATTTTTTTACCATCTTCATCTTTTATTTGTATAGTGTCCCTTATATTGGAAGAAACACGAGAGTGCTCGGTCTAATATCCAATTACTTTTTGTTTTACATCTTCTGAAATTCTATCTCTTCGAGGGACTCGACAAATATTTACCCAATTATTTTCAATGTTTTCATCTAATATGTTTCTCTTCTTGATATATCTTTGAACAATTCTCCTAGATACATTTACTAATTGGGCAATTGCTTTAACTTGTATTCTATGTGATAATTTTGTACTAGAAATTACAGTCATCAATGCTCTATGTGCAACACTTAAATTAGAACTTCGACTCTTGGTTTGAATACAATCCAATGCTATTTGCAAGTTTTCAATTACTGTCTGATTTTCTAAATTTGAAATTTTTTTCTTGTTATCAACTCCTAACAACTCCAAAACAGGGGTCATTTCTTTTCAACTAAATAACTTTGCACATAATTATGCTCTTCCAATTAGAGATTCATCTTCAAAAAATTCATCCCAAATTCTTTTAGAGTACAATTTTATCGTGCTTTCGGGTAACATATGTTCAAGTGAAATATTTTTGAAAAGAGCATCCTCATCCATCTCCATAAGATTTTTTATTCCATACAAAAAATTTCTATCACTACTACCAATTTCATCTTGTACTTGTTCATTAACACGCCCTTCAACTTGTTTATCAATAATTTCAATGGGTTGTTCTTGACTAGATGTTCCTAGGGGTTTTTCATCTTTTTTTCAGTCATACAACATTGATCTAGTTCTTTTATTCCCCATCACAAATTGCTTGTTTTAATTTACCTACACACACATATACATCTTAATAAATAACTCATGAAGTTTAATTTCTACATGGTAAAATGAGTAAATAAGTTGGGAATCATGTTACATACCTGAAAATTTGTAGCCTCTCTTGCCAAAAAAACTCCGTTTGTGTGGTTTCTCCAAATGCTTGAATTGAAAAAAATTTAAAAAATAATTTTTAGCTTCTATTGCAAAAATTCTACTTCTATTTTCTCCTTGATGGTTGAAATGAGAGAAAACACAGAAAATAAAGCCATATATATATATATATATAATTAAGTTTTAAAAACAAAAAACAAGAAACAAAAAAACAAACTGCCGACCGGTGGTGGTCACCAGAATTATATGATTTTGGGCAAGTTGATCTCGCCCTAATTTGATCTAGGCGAGTCAAACTCGGGTGAGTTCAATTCACCCGAAATTGTCTATGTGGCATTCCACTTGGCAGCCACCTCCTCATTTTCTAGGGTTTTCTAAAATTCTCAACTTAAACTGAATATTTCTTCAATAAGAATGGATTATTTCAAAAATAAAAAAATACCCTTTTGTAGAGCTCTGAGTCTAGAATCCAAATATGATTTTTTTTAATATTTTGATTAGTTTTAATATATATATTTTTAAATTATTGCAAGTAGGTTGTTAAAATCAGAGATGACACTGATTAGAAATTAAAAAAAAATCAAAACACATCCAATTTTTTTCAAAATTATATGGTGCACTAGAGGAAAGAGTCCTCTCCAAAAGGGTATAATTGGTTTTGTAAAAATGATAAAAAAAAAAATACAAAAGTTGACGTGGAATGAAAACTATCAGATTCTGTAAAGTTTGACTTTAAAACAATATTACGAAGAAAATATGCATTGAAAACTAATTTTTTTTCTCCATGAACTAGATATTGAACTCATCTATTTGGGAAAAAAAATATGGAAAAATAAGATTGTTTGCTCTTTTTTTTGTGTCGTGGACTCAGTCACTTTTCCTTGAAATTTTCAGCAATTCAAAATTTGCTCTTAAATTTATAAAAAAATGTCAAAATAATTTTTAAATTTTTTTGAAAAATTACAAGCATAAAATTCATCAAGAGATCTATATTTCATTAGTTTACATCATTTTGAAATTCAAAACATAAATGCCACTTTTATGAGGTCAAAGTTGAAACTTTTTGCTTGTGTTGGCCGATTCCTTTATAAAAGTGTGACACAACTTTGTGCTTTTACCCTTTTATATCTACTAGCCCAACCATACCATGAGCTTGAGAAAACCATTGGCCTACCCTAGAAGATGAGGACAACTACTCTCTGCAAACCTTGATGACTATTGAACGCAACCCTTTACTGGATATTCAGGATGAAGATGAGTTGATCGCTCACAATATACAAAATGACTGCGGAAGGCACCCGCAACAACAAGACTATTTATCTTTCTTGCAAGATCCCTTAGGAAGCATAATCCCCACTAGTTCCTTAGAGGAGGTATCTCAAATATTTCATACTTTGTTACCCCAATAATGCTTGCCAGTAATACATAGCCTTGATTTGTCCTTTGTACAAGAAATGTCTAAGCCATTAGAAATCAAGCCAGGAAAGATGTTGACCATTAATAATGCATTGACTGATGAGCAGCAGCAATCCCTCCATGTAGTATTACAAACCCACTCAACAACATTTGCATGGGATTACAGTGATATGAAAGGCATAAATCCTGCTTTGTGTATGCATAAAATTTACATTGATGATGGCCGCAGACCTATAAGATAGTAGCATCGACGCATGAACCCTACTCTCAAAGAGATAGTGAAAGCAAAAATTCAAAATATTTTAGATGCAGGGTTTATATACCCCATTTCAGATAGTGAATGGGTTTCACCATTGGTCATAGTTCCCCAAAAAGGTGGCAAATGGGGAGTTTGTGTTGATTACAAAGAACTAAATGCTGCCACTAGGAAGGATCACTTCCCATTGCCCTTCACTGATCAAGTTCTTGACTCTTTAGCAGGGAAGAAATATTTCTCTTTTCTTGATGGTTTTAGTAGCTATAACCAAATCAAGATTGCACCAGAGGTTCAAGATAAGACAACATTTACTTGCCCTTGGGGGACCTATGCATATTCTGTCTTGCCTTTTGGTCTGTGCATTGCTCTAGCCACATTTCAAAGAGCAGTCCTCAGTATTTTCTCTAATTTTGCCCATGACAACATGGAAATTTACATGGATGACTTCACCACATATGGTGAAACATATGATGAAGCTTTACACAACTTGAAGAAAGTTTTAAAGAGATGCACAGAGCACAATCTATCTTTGAGCAATGAAAAATGTTTTATGATGATGACACAGGGAAGTCTTGGGATATTTTATCTCAAGTGCAGGAATACAAGTTGACCCAAAGAAGATTGAAATTATATCTACCCTTCCTATTCCATAGAGACAGAAGGATGTAAGAAGCTTCCTTGGATATGCAGGTTATTACAGGTGGTTTATTCAAGATTTTAGCAAAATTGTTGCACCTCTGTTTACTCTATTGACAAAAGACATTGAATTTGAGTGGACTACAAACTATCAAAATTCATTTGAGAAGCTAAAAGCATCCTTGATACAAGCTCCAGTTCTTAGAGGTCCAAATTGGACACTGCCTTTTCATATCCACATAGATGCATCAAACTTTGACATTGGAGTAGTCCTAGGCCAACAAGAAGGAAATAAAGAGTATGCAATATACTATGTAAGTAAAAACCTACAGGGAGCTAAGTTGAACTATACTGTGACAGAAAAGGAAATGTTAGCTGTTGTTTATGCAATTAATAAATTTAGACACTACATTACTAGTTATAAAGTGTTCATACATATAGATCATATAGCAATCAGATATTTGATGAATAAGCCAATAGTGGGTGGAAGACTTGTAAGATGGTTGTTGTTATTGCAAAAATTTGACATAACAATTGTTGACAAACTAGGCAAAGCTAATGTAGTTTTTGATTTTCTATCTAGACTGCCTACACAATCCTCAGATGGAGTGGTTGATGACTCTTTTCCTGATAAGCATCTATTTTCTCTAACTATACACACTCCTTAGTATGTAGATATAGCTAATTATTTGGTTACATGGTAGATTCTAGGTTACTTTTCTCCATGGGAGAAAAGACAACTAGTTCACAAATGTTTCTCTTATTCTTGGATTTTTGGATTCCTATTCTACATTGGTCCAGATAACATTATAAGGAGATGTATCAGAGAGGATGAGGTGTTTGATATATTGAAGGCATGTCATGAGAATCCTGTGGTGGACATTTTGTAGCCAAAAGAACAACCTTCAAAATATTGACAACAAGATATTACTAGCCAACACTTCATAAAGATTCTGTCAAGTATACTAGAATCTGTGATCGGTGTCAAAGGATGGGGTGACCTACAAGAAGTGATGAAATGCCTTTGCAGCCAAAAATAGCATTAGCTCCTTTTGATAAGTGGGGGCTAGATTTTGTTAGTCCTATCTCTCCTACTTCAAACAACAAGGAATATATACTGGTATGCACTGATTACTTAACCAAATGTGTGGAAGTTAAAGCCTTGCAGTTTGCTAGAGATGGCAATGTGGCAAAATTTTTGTATGAAGAAATCTTCACTAGATATGGTGTACCAAGGGAGATAGTGACTGCTCAAGGCCCATAATTCACATCAGACTTAATCACCAGACTAGTGGAGGAATATTAGATTAAACACAAGAAGTTCATTCCCTACCATCCTCAAGCTAATGGTCAGGTTGAGGTCACAAATAGGGAGATTGAGAATATATTGAGAAAAATAGTTAGCTTCACATAAGAGATTGGGTTTCTAGGTTACCAGAAGTTGTTTGGGCATATAGAACTACATGGAAGACAACTACATCATTCTCTCCTTATGAATTGGTTTATGGCAAGACAACAGTCCTGCCTATAGAATTTGAATACAAAACTCTAAGGACAATAATAGAATTAGGGATGGATTTGATAGAAGCTCAAAAGAACAGACTACAACATTTGAATGCTTTTGATGAAATTAGACTAGAAGCCATCCACCACATAGAGGTTATACATAAACAAAGAATTAAATGGCATGACAAGTATATCAAGACTAAAGAATTCACTGTTGGTGATTGGGCCCTTACCATTATTCTAAATACAAAAATTTCAAGGGCAAGCTTCAATCTTGATGGTTGGGACCATTTGAGATTAAACAAGTATTCCCTAATGGTGCAGTCCAATTACAAACCATTGATGAGATCTGATTTTCATTGCTAGTAAATGGACACAGGCTGAAACTGTATAAGAAACCACTTCAGAAAGATGATTTTCTCATCTTTCTAGCCACTCAGTATGGTACTCATGGTATTCTTGATGAAGGCTCTACAACACACACTAATACACCGTCAGAAGATGATCCACCAATCCTGTCTAGTGATGTAGAGGTTGGGTTGCATGACTCAACCCTTGTCACTGAGACTTAATTTTTCTTGCTTTATAATTCACATGCACACACATCACACTATCCATGGTGAACACAGTTAACTCAAGAGGGACCTATTTTTCACTCTCACATTGGGACCTATTACAGTTGGGACCTGACATATTGCATATGTAATTATTCAGTGGGGACCTGTGTTGGAGGCACCCATAGCAACTCATGTCTGCAGATGTCTTCAACACTTTGGCGAATAGTACACCATTTTCCTGCTCATTCCATATCTTCTATCATTGTTTCATTCATTTTGAAATAACTCCATTGCCGCTGCACAAGTGTTCAACTCAAGATTATGAGTTGTTCATTCCCGCATTGTGAGCTATCACCTCACATCAATTCCATAGTACCTATTGCCTTACCATTCACTTGCATGCATGCCATCTTGCTCATATCAAATAAAATGCCAAGTCCATGTTCTCAAATTCCAAGGTGTGCTAATCATTTATTTCCATAACGTGTGTACATAAGGTAACTTTCAATGATTACCTTAGCTTTCTTTCTATATTCATTATTACTCTTTGTTATTTCATGCATGCAAGAATATTTATCACCATTCCATTTAATGAATACTCTTCCTTTCATATCAATTCTCAAGTGAAGTGAGGTCACTTCACACATTAGTTGGGGGGAGGGGTTTAATTTTTCAATTTTCACCATCTTTGTCTTTTGAGATATCAGATAGAACATCCTATGCCATTTTCTAAAATATAGTAAACCTGCCCTGTCTCGCCCAAAGTGTGAACTTGTTACCCTGAGAAAGTTACAGTTGGAAAGAGTAGGAGAGGCAACAATTGTAGGTTGGTTCTTTTTAAGGTGGTGGAATCAGAGTTTAGCAGAAATTGACACTCCAAGAGGTTGCAGAACATAGAGATAATGGTGGGTGATGAGATACGACAAGAGCCATCTGCACATAAGGAAATATTAGAGGATGTGTTGGTTCTACCACTCTTCATCAGAGTAGGATGGCTGGACTACTTTTTGAAGTTAATAGAATATGATAATGAAATGGAAAAAGAATTTGCAGCTTCATTGTAGTATGAAGAGGCAACGGTCAGGGGATTGGTTGTAGATTCTTTTGAGATGGCCATTGCCCAAGTCACTGGATTGCTGTGCACAGGGTCTGAATATCCAGCTCACGCTGATGCAGCTGCAGCAAGGGAAGAATTTTGTGAGCGAGGAGAGCACCTAGACTCAACAACACAAGGTACAAAGAGATTGTCCCTTCCATTCTTTTGGGGAAAATGTGCTTCATATATAATTAAATACTTTACCTGTGATGGTTGGCATAATTTTCTGTATACTATGCATTTTAAGTTGCTTAATCATCTACGCCATGATAAGCTAGTCAATGTTCCCAATTTCCTGTATAATATGTTGAAAAGGATGGCATCAGAATATCAGAAAAAGAAAGAAAACACCACATTGTCCCATCACTATTTAATAGCCTTATTGATTAAGAGAAGCCTTAGAATTCAACACCCATAGGTTGATTGGGAGGATTTTAAATAATGTATAGATATCACAATACTATTGGAAGAACCTAAAGTAGAGGATGAACTCCAACATGACCATAAACCTGAGATTGAGCCTGAGTAAGAGGGGCCATAGGAGGAAAATACTCCAGAGGATAAGCTAGTAGCAACAAAGGAACCCTCATCCTCTAACCCTAAAGCTATGAGAGGCACTGATTCAACACCTATTAAGAAAAAGAGAAACAAGAAAAGTGTTGCGAAACATAAAAGCATTGTGAAGGGAGAAGATGTAGGGGAAAAGAAGAAGAGGAGTAAAAAGAAAAGGAAAAATGAAGTGAAGCAGGAGACTGCTACTCCCAGATGCTCAGGAAGGTTGAAAAGGCAAAGTGTGAAGAAAATAATTGTTGAGGAACAAGGGCAGGAAAGAGGTGAAGGACAACAACACCATTATCCAATGCCAATGAATACAGATTCAAATAAAGAAGGGAATGCCCCTGAAGATGTCCCTACTGATGCTCATGAAAGTGTTAATGTGTCTGCTAAAAAGAGAAGGTATGTCTTCTCATCTTTTGATTCAGATTCAGAAGACATGTTTATTGCAAAGAAAATGGGAAAGTCAGTTCCTAGTAGTTCTACTAAGGAAAGTTTTGATATAATCGGGGATGATAATGATGAAGGTCTGAATTTTGAAAAGGAAAAAGAATTGTTGGAAGATAGGAACATAAGAAAAAAACTTCAAGAAGATCTTGATAGGATAAAACAATTGGAAGAGTATGTGAAAGGATAAGAAGAGAAGGACAAAGAAAAGGAGAAAAGAATACAAGAGTTGGAGGAGAGAATTCAAACTTATGGCCATGGAACCAATTTGGATCTGTTCGCACAGATGGATGTGAGTAAAATAAAAATTGAAGAAAATGAAGTATTGACTCCACAACCTTAGGTATCAAGGACTCCAATGTATCACACCACTTTGTCTTTGGGTTTTGAATTAATCAAACTCACTCACAAATCCAAACAAGAAAAGGAAAGCTAGGAAAAGAAAAAATAGAATCTCAATGCATTAGTAGAAGATAAGAATTTGGTGATAAAAAGGTTGGAGAATAAGCTGACAGAGGTAATTGATAGAGCCATATAGATCATTGGGTGTAGACCTCCACCTAGGGTATATGCATTATTTCTGAAATAAAAATTTCTTAGTTTCTAGTTTAATAGGTTCATTAATGATCAACTTGCTTTACATTCAAGGCATATTTTTTACAGCCATTTTAAAGAAGTCAGTTTAGAGGAGCAAGATCAATTGTGTGAATATTGTTTGCACAACTACTTGATGGCAGAGGATATAGAATGGAACCCTTCAATTTATGTTGGGGATTTGCAGGTTAGGGCATTGTTGTCATATTTCAAAAATGAGCAGCTTAGAGGGGAATTGATGGACAAATATGAGGAACAAGAGAAAATAGTGGCACTGTAGATAAGGAGAGAAGCACTGAATCCTGAAGTAATCCTTACTCAATGGTTAACACTCCTCTCACATAAAGGTCTAGGAAAAATAATTATGGATTTGAGACTACGAGATCACAGAAGGATACAATAGTTAGCAGGACCTATGTTTCAAAATTGTTTAAGGTATGTACAAGATAGATGGAATAGTTTGACTCCAGCATTGCAGAGGAAAGAGCCTCAATCTTTCCATAATTTTATGAACATGTTTGAAAGATTGCGCAAGTACATCTAGATTTTAGAACAAATAGGAGTGGGATGGCTGCCACTTACTTTTCATCCTCCTATTCTCCTCTATCCAGTACCACACTAGACAGGAGAAAAGAATGATGAATGTAGGAATGCAAAAATAGTTAGGATGGATAGGCTTGCATGTTACAATGGTTTTTATCTTAAGCAAGGAGAGGGAGTCAGAGAAATAATGGACCTTAGGCAGATTACTTTGCACTACAATCTTCTTCCCTAGGTGTTTAGTTCAATGATTTTGCTTGAGGACAAGCAAAAGGCTAGTTGGGGGGGAATGATGGGTTGAAATATTGACCTCTTTTTATGTTGTTTTTATATGCTTTTAGAACTTTTGGATATGATCCTCCAGATACTTTTCCAGCATCACCATCATTATATACCGCCTTTTTATATACTTTGCAAGACTTTGAATCTATGTTATTAATATGGAATATGATATTATCAATTGAATGATTTAAACATGAGTATGCATGCAATATAGATAGAATTCTATGGTTTAATTATGAAGGTTATTTGTGTGCATATGTTTTGTGAATTAACCCCTATGCAACAAGAGCGTGGCATCAAGGAAAGGATCATTTGTAGCGAGTTGCAGGACAGGAAAATTAAAGGAAGTTGAAGTTAAGACGCCAAAAGTGCAGGCAACTGGAGGATGAATGTGAACCATCATGGACTGGAATAAATGTAGAAGAAGTAGACTTATTTAAAATGTAACTTATGTGTGTTCTTCATACGAGCCATTGCAAAAGAGTTCTTATTTGAATAGGACTCTCCTTCCTTGATTCAGTTAGATTAATAAATCGATCTTAAAACCTGTATCCTAGTATCTAGGAATGGATTGATTGAAGTTAGTTGGTAGTTGCATAAAACTCTCCCGTTTCTATATAATTTAGGAGGGATGAGTTCAGTGTTAAGTTAGTTACCTTATTTTCTAGTTACTCAGTTGTTGCTCTATTTTTCAATATTGAAGATCCATACATGTTTAATTAAGGAATGTCATTACTAAATATAATCTGAAAGAGATTCTATTTATGATATGAAATGAATGGAACTATGTGTTATGAGGATGCTTGAGTATTTGAATTAGATTTGATTTCCAGTTAAGTGTATCAGTCCCCTAAGCTAGCCACTCAAGGTATTGATCTTTACTTCATTTATTTTCTTATTCTTTTATGCATTCTTGTTAAATTTGTTTTCCATTAACTTATAAATACATTAAAAGTCAATTAGAATACTTTGATTGTTAAATTACAGTAGCATGGTTCAGGAGCAAATGCACGCTTAGTCTATTTTAAGTTCTTTGGAGGTTAGCATTAGTTCTCTTATCATTTTTAATGTTTTTGAGTAGTTTTGTAATTTCTTATTGTTAGCAGTTATTTACAGCTTATGCTGAAGGTACCCGTAGCCACTAGATTCTATAACTATTTTTACTGTTCTTACATTTCTGTGAATTCTAGCAAAGTAGAATAATCTAAGTAGGTTTGGCTAAGATAGTTTAGAAAGAATATGAGCCATGAAGGCACATATAGTGCAGTGCCATCATAAGCTTACACTCCTTGGTTGATAATTTATTGTAGGAGCACAATGATAGAGTGGAATGTTCAGATAGGTTTACCCCTAAATTATGTTAAGTCTACAACGCATTAGTTTTTCTCTATAGACACTAGAAGCTCAGGTAGCTTTTCAAAATTAAGAAGGCTACCATAAATATCATAGTGTTCATCATTTCAAACTACTCACGATTGTTCTACATCTATTCATTTGCTTCAAAGCATTTAGTTATTGGAATATTGACACAAAAGAAAGAAGATGGAGATGGAGATGAGATACCTATGGCTTTTATGAGTGTACCTTTGAGGAACATCAAAATCTACTATTTCATGATAAATAAGCAAGCCTTTGTTATTATTAAATCTATGAAGAAATTTATACACTATATCTTGCATAGCAAGGCTTTTTCTACATTACCAAACCTAGTACTGAAGGTATTGCTAATACAAAATGAACTTTAAGAGTATTGAGGTAAATGGATGACCATCCTCCAAGAGTTCAAGATTTAGAGATCCAACTAATGAATTTTTTAAAGGGCAAGGGTTAAGCCAAACTATGGTTGAAGCAGACCTTCAAAGAGCTCATGCAAACTGATAATGATTATTTAGAAAGATTTAATTCAATTCTTCATGTCCATAAGATATTTGAATTTGAAGTATGGAGTCTACAAATTAGTTGATAGACTGGAGGGTGAGTTTAATTATGATAGTTTAATTTTTTGCATTTGATTCTTGGACTCCCATGGAGATTAGAAATTTGGATTCCCTTGAACATAATTTGGTTCATCCATGTGTTAACTCTAGACTATTTGTTTGAAATATTAGAAACCTAAGAAGCCTAAATATCCTATAAACCCAAGATGGTTATGAAGTCTAGGTTGACTATAATTTCATGTCTTGAGGATGAAACTTAAGAAGTCTAGGGTGTTCATGAACTATCAATAGATTTGAAAGGATTATGTAGAACCTCCTATAAGAATTATGGTTTTGATTATCACCTTGATTAAAACTATCTTTGAGCTCAAATTTTTTTGGGTTCACTTGATGCTATCGATAGATTTGAAAGGATTATGTAGAACCTTGTATAAGAATTTTGGTTTTGATTATCACCTTGATTAAAAATATCTTTGGGCTCAAATTTATTAGGGTTCACTTGATGTTGCCACATTGTAGTCGAAGGGTATGATTGTGGTGGATCCATTCTATTTATCGAATGCATGATTAATTATGAGTATTATGGAGCAGGTGTCAAGTTAGTTGCTATGTGTCACAATTGGGGTAAAATAGTGAAATGAATCCATGCACATCTTGTGTCTCCTCATTTAATCCCTACTTGTAGATTTGGTGCCAAACAACATAAGCCATCAATAGTAGATGAAACTTAATAGTTAGTTAATTCATATATTTATTACATTATATCAGTATGTTTAATTCTCATTTTGTGATAATATGATCAGTCACCAATAAACTTTGTAATGTTTGTAACTACTCTCAAGTCTCATAAAACATAGTAGTAGGCTTTTTATGTCCACAAATTAAAATAAAGAAAACTTTTTCTCTTGTGAAAATGACAAACACGCAGTTGACATTTCTCCCTAATTTTTGGGCTTTCTATTTTCTTTTGTGGGAGGTATGGGTTACCAATCTACTTAGCGTGCCAGAGCATTTTCTAGAGGAAAATTTAAATTAGTGTAATTCAAATTACTTTTCCCCAAGAAAATACCCCTCTTCCACCATGGACTTGTTAATAACTTAGTGTAATTCAAATTAATTTTCCCTAGGAAAATGTTGGTGTTACAAAATGCTCCTCTTCCACCATCAACTCATTAATAAATTAGTGTAATTCAAATTAATTTTCCCCCCAAAATGCTCCTCTTCCACCATCAACTAGTTAATAACTTAGTTTAATTCAAATTAAAATTCCCGAAAAAAACACTATGACAAAGGGGTAGTGGGCGTTCCTCCCTAATTTTGGTGGCCTTTCATTTTCTTTTGTTTCATCTACTATCCAAATATACAATGAGAATTAAACGAGGAGACGCAAAGATGAATGAATGAATAGATTTTAATAGCCTATGGGACCTTTCATTATTTCTTCCCAATGGTGACACGTAGCACTAAATTGATACCTGCTCCATTATTATTATTTTTTTTATGAATAAGTGACCATATCTATATTAATAAGAAAATAGAGTACACATATTCATAAAAAAAGGGTGGGTGGTTAAAAGGCACACCCCAAAGTCACATGGGTAGCACCCAGAAAGTCATAATGTCATGGCCTAAGCCCAGAACTAAAAAAACATAACAGAAACAGTATAAAAAGGCCATCAAGAGGCCAGAGCAATGCTAGCAGATGGAGGATCCTTGTCATCCGGGTTGCCCCAAATAGTAGTGAGGTTCGGGATGACGTCAGGAGGAGCCCAACCATCATCATCCTTTTCTTTTTTTGTAGTATTTTATTCATAGCGAGGTGAAATTGCCAGATCCAGACACGAGACCCATTTAGAATTACCCATGGCCCAACCAAAATTGCCGCTAGGAGTGGAACCACCAGAAGGCCACCCAGAGTCTCCACTTCCTCCCCCTGGAGCCCTGCCAAAGGCCACCCCAGGGTAGCCCATGGAGGGGGAGAGGATGATCACCACCGACGAGGGTGAGAGCCTTAATGAGAAGGAGGTTAAGAGCGGGGGCAAGTCCCTGGTAGAGCCACTTCTCTGCTGGCCTCGTGAAGGTGAGTGGCCCCTGGAGGAAATGGGGGAGGGAGGCACACATGCCACTATGCAAGGGGCATTACCCCAGTGGTCCAACAACTCCTGAAGGTGAGAAACTTCAAGCGCAACTTTGTTAGCTTGCACTTGAATCTATAGAAGAACATTAGAAAAAAATAGCTTTAAAATATAAAGAAACAATAGTATCCATCTTGTTGTGAGAAAAGATGCATGAATTTCTATCTTTCCATAAAGTGAAGAGGATTTCCACCCTGAAAGTGTGCTAAATCTGGGTATACTTTGTGGGAATCATGGGAGAGTCTCCCAATAGAGCCATATGCCAAGAAAAAGGTTCTGGCTGAAATGGTCAAAAGAAATCGTGGATCCATTTCCATAGTTGCTGCGCTCTTGCACATTACCAAAAGAGATGCTGGAATGATTCAACCTACCCACAAAAAGGGCAGTGAGGGTCCTGAATCCCTAAATGAAATAGCTGAACTCCCACTAGTAAACCTTGGAAACGAATACACCAAGAAAAGTGGACAAGCTTGGGTTTAATAATTGTAGACCAAACAACCGAGAATCTTTTTCACCAATAGCTATTGAGGACTGAAGAAGCCATCGTTGATTGAGGGCATCAATCATGGGAAAATCAGGCAAAAGCCATTAATATCCAAGTTGAGGCTTGTAGTTTCTGAAAGGTGTTTCTAGAAACCATTTCCAGTCCTTCCACCATGGTTTATTAGAATGAATACCCACTTTATGAAGCATATCAACTGAGATGGCACTCACCAGGCTGTTGTAGGTTTCATGGTCATGGTTTTGAAAGCTAAACTGGGCATGAAAATATTCCCACAAGAGAATGCGCATGGTGGGTCTATGAAAGATATCTTGTAAGGTCTGAACACCTTTCTTATAAAATCTGAGAGCCATGAGCCAGGGATGCTTAGCTAACAACTAACTAGTACTAGCTAAAAGAGGAGACCACCATATGTTCTACTAATTAAAGGAGAGCCCATCATGAAAACCATTCCCTAACCAGTAGATCTAGGGTTTTACCACCTCCCAGGCATGCCATATGCTTTTGGTGACAAAGGTACCCAAGATCTGAGTAGGTTCCTGCATAATAAGAAGGGTATGGAGACCAATTCCCTTTTAAGAGGGTTTGTGAGTGGGGAAAATTGCTTCAATATTGTGCCTGAGGAGGATTTTCTAGGCTTTGTTATCAGTAAGAGCACGGATGATCCATTTGACATAGAGAGCAAAGCCTTGCCGCTGAGTAGAGAGAAGGCCAAGGCCACTAGAATCTTTTGGGAGACAACAAAACTCCCAGGCAATGCAGGGAAATCCATGATGGGTCTCAGAAGATGCCCAAATAAAATCTATGAGTAATTTCTCCAACTTAGCATATGAGGCCTTGGAAGGGGCCCAATAAGAAGAGTAATACACATGAGTCGCTGCAAGAACTTTGGAACATACCTAAAATTTTTCGGCCAGAGAAAGTGGTTTAGTAATCTAGAAGGCTAATTTCTGCTCAATGTGAGAGATAACCGCTTGCTAGAGATCAATAGAGGAAGTCTGAAAGGCAAAGGGAATGCCAAGAAATTGAAAGATTTCACCAGGTGCAATCCATTTCCACCCATACTGCTGAATCCAGAGGGGGTTGGGAAGAACTGATTGTCTATAACATAAGGTTTTGTGCCACTGAATGGCTGAACCTGAGGCCAAGCAAAAGGTCTCAAGACAACCCAAAGCAGTTTTGACAGTATTCTCTTCTTTCAGCCAGGTGAGGAAGGAATCATTGACAAAGTGGCCATTGACAAGCTAAGTGGATGAATTAGGCAAGGAGATCCCATGAACCAATCCCTAGGAGATGGGGTGAGAAAGAAGATAACCAAACCCTTCAGCAACCAAAACATAAAGAGAAGGAGCAAGTAGGCAGCATTGATGAATGGAGCATAACAAACCAAAGGATTGGGATTGGCAACCATTAATGGTGATGCAAGTTGAGGCATCAGAAAACAACATATTAATAGACAGGAGGAAATTGGGGTAGAAATCGAGCTTAGAAAGCATGTCTAAAATGAAAAGCCATTCAATGTGGTCATAAGCTTTAACAAAATCAATCTTAAGGAAAATAGCTGGTTGATTAGAATGTCTTACCCATACCTTCCTAGACAACAATGATGTTGTGTAAGATGAACCTAGATTTGATGAAACCAGTCTGCTCAGGACGAACAGCCTAGGGTAAGAGGTGACGGATATTGAGAGCAAGGGCTTTGGCAATGATTTTGTGAGATACATTAAGGAACATGATGGGCCACTAGTTATAGATATCCTCGGGATCACCAGCCTTAGGTATGAATTTTATGTTACCTTTATTGATAAGATTACCTAGAGAATTAGAATGAAGGGCTTCAAGGTAAACATTATGTAAATCTTGTCCAACACAAGGCCACAGAGCTTTGTAAAATTCACAGGGAAATCCATCAACTCTCAGAGCCTTATCATCTACCATAGAGAAGATGACTTCTTTAAGGTCTTCAATAGTGAACAACTACTCACAGAAGGCTGTCTGGGCTGAGGAAATCCTATTTGGCACAACAACAAGACATTCCTGAAGCGCATTTGAACGCTCAGGAGTATATTATTTTAAGTTGATGGAAACTCAAAATAATCTAGGAATGAAGAGAGCATTTGCAAGAAAACAACAAAATCAAGTAGTAAGCATAAAATGAAAGTAGTGTTGTAACTATGTTAGGTCTGTCTCTTATTTTACAACTTTTCTTCAAATGTTTTTATTTTGTCATAATCTATGTACTGATGCTTTACATTGCTTGTCATTCGAATGCCCACCTACTTTTCTTAATAGAATTTAAATCCAAACTAGGGTATTAACACACATATATGTTGAAGATTAGCTTAACATGCATGATTTTTCATTTGAATTTAAATCTAGAGGCCCTTACTTTCATTTGATTTTACACTAAGCTAATTTGGTAATTTCTGGATGTTAGCATATCTTCTTTCCTTGTTTAATTGTTAAATGATCTTTGCATGTATCTTTCTTTTGTCCAAAATAGAGAAGTCTATCCCTTTTAAGGGATTAATGGCAGTTTGTTTCCTTAGGATACAGGTTTCTTTGATTTCTAATTTGGCCTATAACAATACACAAATAAGGTCTATTTCAATTCTGTACAAGTTTAAGGGTGATCTACTTTCCTTCAGTTTCATTTTGCCAGAAGAGTTCATATAATGTAGAGGCATGGTATGTCTAATTAATGATGATTACTCTTCATTTTATCCCTTAAGCTAGATCACTTACTATATTCTGAAATGGAAATGCTCTAAAGTATATAATGATCTGTAGGAGGAAATTAGTTGCATTTGGCTACTTCATGTTTTGAGACAAAATCCAATGAATTTGATGCATAAAAGATCCATGTAGACATTGATGCCAGTCTTGTATTCAGTGAAATCTCATCTCCTTTTAGATATGTTGAAGATTCTAATAGTGGACTAAACAGAGGACATGGCCCTAAAAAAATTTGAAGACTCTGACATGGGTTTAGAATTTTTTAGCACCCCTGAATCCGATGAAGATTTTATTGCAGAATCCACAGAAGATTATTCTTACATTACAACAAAAAGTGATACCTTCTCTTTGCTTCAAAATGAGTCCTAGTCTACAAAGAATACAAAATTTGTATCTAGAAATGATAAAGAAATTGATGATTTTGATAGAACAACAATAGGCAGAGAAGCACTTATTACTGATCAGATTTTGGAAATGCATAATGCTGAAGCTAAAAATGAAAAGGACTTGAAGTGTGAAGTAGAAGACCTTGACTCAAATTGATGCAAGAGCATCCCTGGTTTAAGAGAAATCTTGCGTCAACCAAAAACATTTGCATTTTAGTTTGTTTCCTTTCATTTTCCAGTTCAGTTTAGGCAGTTCAGTCAGCAAAAGTTTCTGTATGTTGGTCCGCATTCTATTGCAGTTACATTTCACATCTTGTAGAGCTAGAATTAGCATCTAGATTCATTCACCCACATTATATCCAGAATTCAGAGCATTTGGATTAAGCACCGGAAAGTTATTGCTATCAGAAGATCATCGATTTTCTCATAACAGAGCATCCTAACAGTCTCTGATAATTAGCTATAGGAGAAGACTTGCGGAGCATTCCTTGACTTGTGGAGCCTAACGACACATCATTCAATGATCTTTGGTTCATGGCCAACCTTCCCTGAATTCCACACATCATTCCATTCATTTGTGGATAAGTTCTACATGATTAGGTCTGACCTATCCATGTACACATGTTATAGCTCTTCATTAGAGTTTGTGACCTTCCTTGGCCGACACGGAGGAATCTATTATTTTGGAGATGATATATATTGATATAATAGATCCTAGGAAAGTAGTTAGTTATCAAGCTCATGACATAGAGATAGTAGATAGTTTAGCTCCTTCGTGAAAGGGACTTCAATGCTATATCTTGTGCATATTCCAATATTCTAGAATAAGCCTTTGAGCCCTAGTTAAGCCCACATGATGCCAACCAAATTGTATTTGAATTTTATTAAATATTGAATGATTAAATCTATGTTTGTTTCATATCTTTGAGTTGTTTTCATTGTGTTTACTCTTGCTGCATGGCTTGGATAGTTCACTCTATGAACCCTCCTACCATGACTACACCAAGTGGTATCAGAGCGAAAGTTCAAATCTTTGGGAGTGAGTTGAGCAAAGTTGACGAAGGAATTCTATAAGATCTTGTTGTGGATAGATCGCCGAACTAAGGCAGGTTACTTATGTCACAACCGATCGTTGATTGTGCAGCAGTTGTCACCTGGTAGCCCAATCGTTGAACTTGAGGCAGTTTGCACTTGATCCTAGGAAGAATGTTGTCAAGGAGAGTTGTTTCCATTAGAACAATGGCTGGTAGAATGGACAAAATGATGGAGATGATGAAAACAATGTGAATTCATTTGGATGCTATTGAAGAAGATAGACAAAGAGGATTGACACAGAGACCTGTTGTGATGTTCACAACACACCCCATTTTACTCCTTAGCAAAATGAGGACCCCTACTATGGCTTTACTTCTTTTGCTTGTGTGTGTTTTGTTTGCTTGGTGGTAAAGGGAAAAGAGAGTTAAATTTGCAAACTTTGTTAAAACTAAATAAAATGCATTTTCAGTACCAGTGCATGATACGGTTGGATTCCTTGTGAAAAATGAGCTAGGGTTGCTTTTTGAACCATCTTAAAATTTGCCATATTTTGCAAGTTATGATCATTTTGGTAAAATGTACATTCAGGTTTGTATATCGCTTTACATATACAGGGTCGTTTGTATATGCAAAGGGTTTTATTTTTTGTACTTAGTCGCATTTGCCTTTTGCAATCAGGTTGCATATGCATTTGATTTTGTATGTTTGGCCTTTATATGTTGCACATACAAAATAGTTTATATATCGCGTCATGCATATACAAAGTCTTTTATATGTCGCTCACATACAAAGTCACGAGATGGGTCTTGTATATCGGTCTACATACAAAGTTGTTTGTATGTTCTTTTTATGCATTTCACTGATATGTTATGTATACATGCAGGGCAGACCCAAAGGCATCATGAAGAAGAGTTAAGTAGTTGTATATTTCGAAACATACAAGTTTAAAGATACAAAGGTTATATACATGTGGTGGACCCAACAATTTATTGGACATGGTTAAATCCTTGCATATTTTGTGCTTTGTATATTGAGGATATACAAAAACATCATACAAGCCGCGGATCTCAGCGAGGAATTAAAATTGGTTAAGTGCTTGTAACAAACCCAAATGTATATCAAAAGATACAAGTACAATATACAAGCAATATATACAACACAGACATAAAGGAGTTATAAAACAATGTTAATTCGTTGTATAGATTCTGGCTTGTATATTTCGAAACATACGTTACACCTTACACATACAAGCTGGAATCCAAATGAATCTGAAATTGGATTTATCCTATGTATCACGTCCGAGTTTGCATATCAAGAGATACATTGCGGATCCGATAAGTTGCTTTATATGACGGATTTGAAATGTTATAAATCGAAGATAAGTGCATGTATATTTTGCACTTGTATGTTCTTATAAACAAGCTGATATACATTACACTCATACAAAATGGAGCCCAAAGGAAATAAAAAATGATTTATTGCTTGTATCGCGTCTGACTTGTATATCAGAGGATACAATGCATATGTACATTGGGCGGAATTGAAGAGTGGTTTAAATAGAATTAATTGCTTGTATATTTTTGGCCTGTACATTGAGATATACAAACTGATATACATTGCGATATACAAGCCAGAATTAAAGGAAATTGAAGTTTGATTTAACAGAAGAGTCGTGTCTGACTTGTATATTACGACATACAAGGATTTAAACGAGGATAAATGCGCAGGAGGACGAAGCGATAGGTTTTTTTTGGAGCCCAACTACATATTTTTAGTCAACAGTGGTTGACCCGACTGTTTTGGGTGCCGAATAAGCATTTCAAATGCATATTTTCATAGATTTGGGGCCTGATTTCTACGTTCACACAGTCGCGACTTTTGGCAGCTGTTTTCCTTCCTGCAGGTTTTTTTTTAAGGACAATACTCATTGCTTATCCATTTTTTTACAGGTTTGCAATTGAGGAAGGTAGCTGAAGCTTGATGGCGGTGACATCACGAAGGAGGAAATCTGATCTCACAGCAGAGGAAGATAAGGATGAAGGGTGAGGAAGTTAAAGGTCTTCATTGATGAAGACAAAATGCAGTTGAAACATCATCACAGCAGACAAACAAAAGTTACTATTGAGCTGCTAGGGTTGTAGAAGGGCATATTTCACCCAGATTTGATGTATACTCAGAGATATTTTGGGAGACTAGTTCACCAGCATTTATTGTTGTAACCAGAGGTTTGAACCAGGGTTTAAATTAGGGTTTTTTTGGGCTGAATTGAGGACAATCAAAGTCTATATATTGTGCCTTGATACACTGTAATACTTTACACAGGGGCTACATAGAAATTTTAGAGAGCAGCTAGTAGTTGTAATTTGTCTTAGCATTTTAGAATAGAGGGACCCCTTAGTTTAGCAATAGAAGAAGGAGGTCGCCTGTGTCTACAATAAGGGATGCGTGGAACATCTGGCTTCCTTACTGTATTTGTAAAGCTTGTAAGTTTTCTGTAGTTTGATCATTGAAGCTAAGAGTCATTCAGACATTGTAAATCTCATATGATTGTCTATTTCTAATACAATTGAATCTGGAATTCTACATCTATCTTCTGAGTGTTTTCTTGCTCTTCATTGTGTTTGAAACATTTTCTCTTAGAGCTTGCAATCTTAGGTGTATGTTTGTGAAAATGCTTAGAATATACATTTAAGGTTTTGTCTGTGGATTTGATCAAACTACTGTATTATTTACCAAGTGCATAATAAAACAATTAGATCCTTCGAATAGAGTGAATGAAGTGTAGATTAGATCTTTCTAACTTTGCCAACCCATCTGAAAATACTTAGCTTAAAACATAGAAATTTGAAGGAAATTTGTCTCATATTTGAAAAGAGCACGCATAACAGAGTTTGAAAGTAGACAGTTTTCATAAATATTTAAGAGGAGAAAGCTGCAATAATTCAAGAAGACCATTTAAAGCTTTGCAGCACAGTATAAGTTTATGCAAAAGGGATGAACAACATATTGGCATTTATTAATCTTTTGCATAGTTTGAGTCCAGTAAACCAACAAGAAACCCTAAATCATGTAAGGCCCCTTGAACATTACAGCTTCACATTGACCAACTGAATTTGCCCAATAGGTCAAGACCTAACCATAGTAAACTTGGGATTAAGCGAATCTTAACCAGTTCCTTCATATCTTTCAAGTCAGTTTTGGTTCATATTATGTGAATTTTAACTAAATTGTTATGGTTGCATCAAAACAATCACCAACAGTTTCTTTTTGGCGCTAGAAGGAGGGCCTGATTGGAGTTAAGGTTTGTTTCAAAAAAAAAAACTGGATATTAACAGTGATAGAGTGACCAGGTCTAGATCCAATATAGGGGATATTTTTGTGCAATTACCTAATACAAGGCGAAGTAAGAACCCTTTGATTTGGAATCCTAAAATATCGCAACTAGGAAGTTTATCTGGAACACCTCCTGGGTCACCTTTTAACATACATAATATTGTGAGTCCTGACAGATCACTATTCAGATCTTTGAATCTTGGTTCAGGTACTCCTAGAGGTCCTAATCCTCCTATAAATCCTATCCCACCAATAAATCTAGGTATTCCTACAAGTTTAGGTCAAGCTCAAACACCAGCAATGGCTTATTTCAATGTCCATTCTCCTATTGCGTTCCCTGATTATAATGAGATGCCCAAAAATCTGGAAAATATATGTCCTAAATACTAATTACACCAAGATCTAGAAGACCACATCAGAATATTTAAGGAGGCATGCTTTAGGGCTAGATTAGAACATGAGGACGTGGTGTGTAGACTGTTTCCCTACACTTTCAATGAACAAGCATCTAACTGGTATGTAAACTTACCCAATGGCTACGTTTCTTCCTGGCCACTAATGGAGGAAGCATTTCTGTCTAGATTTAGAGGACCCATTGATCCTTGCATTTTGTATCATAAATTAGCCACCATAAAATGAGGTGAGGGAGAGTTGATTGATAATTTCAATGACAGATTTGAAAAGGCCTACTCTAGGCTAGTAGTCCCTTACACCGTGGATGATGATACCTTGTTGGCTATGTACTATGCAACCTTAGATCCTTTAACTGCCATGTTTGTCAAACAAAAACCTGACATAGATTCAATATCCAAAGCCTATAAAGAGGTAGCCTCAGTAAATCAAGAGATGAGGCATACAACTTGTAGCCCATTTGTTAATGGAGGAAATTTTGGGGCACAAAATCAGGCACAACCATGGAATGGAGCCCCTATGCATCACACTCCATTATTAAATCTGGTTCCTTCTTACACACTTGTGTATAGTCCTACCCCAATCCAAGCTATAGCTCCTTACACAGGTAACGCTACTAATAACAGTCAAAGTAATGGTCAGTCTTTCTTCCAACCCCCTAGAGATACCACTGTAACAAAAGCACAAGAGGAAAGGGAAGAAATCAAATAGATCACTGCACATTTGAAAAGATTGACCACCGAAGTGACACAACTAAGAAATGAGAATCTTTATGAAAGAGGCAACCAAGGATACAATCAAAATTAGAATTGTAACCAAAGCCATAATCAGAACTCTAGTTCAAATTAGAATCAACACTACAGCCAAAACTATAATCAACATCAAAGTCATAACCAAGGGCAACCAATACAGAATAGAGGGCCAGTGATAGACAATAGGACCTGGGGTAATAATAACAAAAATCAAAATTAGCCTAGGCCATCCAAAACATGGAATACAAGCCTAAACAATGGTACTCTAGCTTCTCCTTTTGAGAATATAGATAATCATGATGCAAACAAACAGCTGGCATCCAAATGGCCAATACATCACTGAAAAACTGGTGCAGATTTCACAATACCAATGCCCATGCTGAGCTTGACTGTCCATAGTTCTATTTAGCAGCCAACATATTTAATATAGATGTGCAGCCTCCTACTTCTGAGTTTCTTATTCCCAAGGGTAATGAGGTAGTACCCTCAGGGTATGATACAGCTTTAGTTTTAGAAACCTTTACCTTTGCAACTACAGAAGAGAAAGAAGATGAATTATTAGAAGATGAACCTTACTTTTGTGAAAATCTTTATCTTGAATCAGCTTTCATGTTAAATGCTTTTCAGTTTCCTTTTGAAATTGAAAATGAGGTATTAACTGAAACAGAAGAGGTGCAGGCTTTTCAACAGACAAATAAAAAACACACCTACAATTTAAGGAACAACACTAGGCCAGGAGGACCTTTCACCACTTCCACTCCTCCTAACAACTTCAATACACCCCTAGATCAAAATACTAGCAACAACCCTGCCATACTCAAAGCTAATCATCATACAAATAGTGGAACAACAGTACAAAAGACCCAAACAAGTAAAACTGAAATAGTAGAGACAACAAGATTAATGAGTTACTTGTCAGAGGAAATAAAGAAAATTAAGGTTAGTATACCTCTGAATGAATTATTGAAAACTCCAGGGAACACAAATGCTTTTATAAAATCTTTGGATACAATTGTGGCAAACGAGGTTACTGCTGATGTAGCTGTTCCTAGTAAAGATTCACCGCCTAAAGAGAAAAGTAAGAAAGTTGAGCAGCCTTCCAATACAAATGTAGTAATGTATGCTGATAAAAAAGATGCTCCTCCTTTCTTGTTAACTATTAGATTGTGTGGGAAGAACATCCACAATTGCATGGTAGACTCTGGTGCCTCAGCCAACGTAATGCCCTTAGGAATATGTAAAACTCTCAGGTTGACTCCCACCGATCTGCTAAAGTTGTCACACAGTTAGATAAGACTGAGGTTAGTGTGATAGGAGAACTCATGAACATTCAAATGCAATTAGCTTTAGACCCTAGGGTAAGCTAATTTATTGACATTCAAATCGTGGATATACTCGTGAATTATGTAATGTTGTTAAGTAGGGATTGGTCCAAAACATTAAACGGATATATGGCCACTAATTTTTCACATATGTGGCTACCTTGGAGAGGCGTCCCAAACCAGATTAGAATAGAGGTAGAACCTAGGATGAAACACATGATAACAAAATATAATCGAACAAACAAAATATTATATGCTGTTGTTGAACCTGGTGTTTATAGAATTACTAACAATGGGGTGCAAATTGAAGAGATCATGATGTTAAACATTAGAAAAAAACATGTCAACAAGGAGACAACATTATTCATTGAGTCTGATGGAAATTCTTCGGATGAAGAAAATAGTGCAATGGACAAATTTGGTCGTGCCATTAGACAAGAAGTAGAAGAGTGCATCAAACAAAATCTGCCAGTCCAATGTAAACTATATAAAGACAGATGTAGAGTTCATAATAGGCCACATTCTGAGGAGAGTTGTGGAATGTGCGAAGACATCATTGAATATGAATAAGCATAAAGAGGGTAGAGTTGCAAGAGGAAAATGTGAATCTTGATCAACCACAAGGATACTTTTGCAGTAGTGTAGATGCTCTGATTTCAGATTTAGGAGAGGGAACAAAAGACAAGGATAGTTGTCTTTTTGATTTGCAAGCTGAAAATGCACATATGCAAGTTGACCAAGCAGAAATACCCATGAATAAATAGACCAGTACCTCACAAGTGAGAGAAGAGAAAAAGCATGCCAAGATAAGAGGTCAAAAAAGTAAAGATGACATATGGACACTAAAATGTGACGAGTCCAAGTCAAAACAGGGTGTGGGTGTAGGTGTTGAACTTATAGATCCTCAGGGTAAATCATATCTGGCAGCACACAAACTATAGTTTTCCTGTACTAACAATATTGCTGAATATGAAGCCTTAATTTTGGGACTTGTCATGGCCATCAAGAAGAAAGTGAAGATGATTAGGGTATTTTTAGACTCTGAACTAATAGTAAGACAAGTGATGAAACTATACACTTGCAACTACAAGAAAATGATTTGTTACAGACATAGAGTATGGGGTTTAATAGATTCATTCGATGCTTTTAACATAGAGCATATCCCTAGAGAATTAAATCATAGACCAGACGCACTAGCAGTTGCTGCTAGCACACTAGAACCTTTGACACTGTCAGGTCTGAGACAATTTGCTGTTGAATTAGTTAATGTTCCCAGTATCTCAGACAATGTTACACACTTTCAGGTATTTGGAGGGAAGCATCAAATTATTGATTTTCTAACTTGTAATGAGGTATTTGAGGCATAGATCATTGATGAGTAGGAAAGACCTGAGATAACATGGGACGAAGAAGATATAATCAACTTGAAGAGCAACTTCCTACCCAAAGGGGTAATAGAATTAGAACATATTTTTGACTTCGATGGAGTAATAAGATAGAAGGACTTGCTTAAATCAGAGGGAGGCAGGTGTGATTCACACAACTTAGGGACAGAACAAAATCCACAAAATGTGCTGATCGGAAGGGTTTGTTCTGAGAAAATTAGAAAAGAAATTTTAGATGTTTTGAAAGAATATAAACATGTAATAGCATGGACATATGAAGACTTGAAAACCTATGATACGTCCATCATAACTCATGTGATACCTTTGAGACCAGAGGTTAAACCATTCGGGCAGAAATAGAGGCCTGTGAATGCGATTTTGGAGCCTTTAATCTTTGAAGAAGTAAAGAGGTTATGGTCTGCCAGAATAATTTTTCTAGTCAGACATTCAGTCTGGGTAGCTAACTTAGTACCAGTAAGGAAGAAAAACGGAGACATTAGATTATGTGTAGATTTTAGAAATTTGAACGAAGTATCTGAAAAGGATAATTATCCTCTGCCGCCAATAGACGAAGTGCTGCAAGCAGTAAACGGGCCAAAGATGATGCCTTTCTTAGATGGTTTCTTAGGCTATAACCAGGTTTTAATTGATAGAGATGACAGATTAAAAACCACCTTCACTTGTAAATGGGGAAATTATGCATATAGAAGAATGCCTTTTGGTCTGATTAATGCAGGTGCCACTTTTCAGAGAGCCATGGACATTGCATTTCGTGGATTATCAGGTAAGTGGATTGTTGTGTATATGGATGATTTGACTGTGTATTCTAGAGATGCATCCACTCACGCTGAAGATCTCAGGAAAATACTTAAGTGATGTGAAAGGTATGGAATTTCCCTGAATCCTAAAAAATGTTCATTTGGAGTGACTGAAGGTAAATTGCTAGGGCATGTCATTTCTGAAAATGGGATATCAATTGATCTAGATAGAATAGAATCAATAAAAAAATTGCAAATACCAAACAATAGGAAAGAGTTGAAATCATTTTTTGGTAAAATTAACTTTGTTCAGAAGTTTATCACGGGTTTTGCAGAGATCGTGCAGCTGTTAAATGCCATGTTGAAGAAAGATGCGCAGATGGAGTGGACACTTGTGGCTAGGGCTGCATTCGAAGATATCAAGGAGTCAATTTCTGATGCTCCTGTATTGGCGAGCCCAGACTACACCAAAATGTTTTATATTTATTCCTTTGCATCTTCACATTCAGTCGTGGCTGCCATGACACAAAAGGGTGAAAACAACAAGGAAAAACCCATTGCATTTATGAGCACGCTCTGAAGGATGCACAGTCAAGATATCTGGACACTGAGAGACAAGCATTTGCATTAATAAGAGCTGTGAAAAAATTTAGACATTACATTCTGCGCAGCCAGATCAAAGCCATAGTGCCAGACGCAGCAGTGAAGATGCTGTTGACACAGAACGAGCTTGGAGAAAAGAGAGCCAAGTGGATCACCACACTGCAAGAATTTGACATGGAAATCATTCCCATGAAGCTAGTCAGAGGGCAGGTGTTGGTGCAAACAATAGCAAACACAGACCCAGATTTGATAAAATAGCAATATGTACTGAATTCTCATGACGCATCATACTGGTATGGAGATTTGAACACTTTTCTAATAGATGGAAAGTACCCAAATAGGATGAAAGCTTCTCAGAGGAGAGATTTGAAGATTAAAGCACAAAAATATATGGTACGAAGAGGTCTTCTATTAAGGAAGAACCATGATGGAATTTATTTGAGATGTCTAAACAGAATCGAGGCAGATAAGGTGTTGATAGAATTGCATGACAAATACGGAATAGGTCATGGTCCCCATCTAGCTACAACACATAAAATATTGAGGGTGGGCTATTACTGGCCCATGATGTTCAAAGATACAGAGATTCACATTAAAAGTTGCCACACCTGTTAGACTGTAGCAGATAAGGGAAGAAATCAGGCCAATCCACTACAACCTGTGATTGAATCAAGACCATTTGCACAATGGGGCCTGGATTTCATTGGAGTCATCAATCCTCCATCTTTTGTAGGACACAAATTCATACTGATGGTGACAGACTATTGTACAAGGTGGATTGAGGCCATATGCTGCAAGTTTTCCACAACTGAGGTAGTTATCAAGTTCCTTGAAGAAAACATCATCACTAGGTTTGGAACTCCCTATTCATTGGTATGTGAGAACGGCCCTACTTTTTCTACTTTAAAGTTTTCTAAATGGGCATTTGAATGCGGGATTGTTTTAAAGTTTTCTTCAAATTATTACCCTCAAGGTAATGGATTAGCCGAGTCTACGAACAAGATTTTATTAGATATAATCAAGAAGTTGATTGCAAAGAATCCTAGAGAGTGGAATACACTGTTGAAATACGCATTATGGGTAGATAGGACCAAGTTTAAAATAGCCTTAGGTAGCACACCTTATCATTTAGTTTATGGGATTGATCCCATACTTCCAATAAATCTAAGAATACCAATCTGGAAGTTTGCCAATGAGTATCTAGGCTTTGATAACCATAGGGAGGCCAGGGTAGTACAAATGCTACAACTAGACGAGAAAAGAAGTTAAGCCATCGAAAAATTTGCCAAACACCAAGCAGTAGTTAAGAGGTGGTTTGATAAAAGGGCAAGAGTCAAAACATTTAGGATATCAAACTTAGTGCTGTGCTGGGATAAAGCACATGAAAAGAAGGGGAGTATAGAAAATTTGACAAACTATCGCTAGGTCCATTGCAAGTCTCAAAAATAATAGGAGACAACACATTTAGACTCAAGACCTTGATTGGAGAAGATGTGCCATTACCAGTTAATGACCAACATTTGAAACACTACTTCCAGGCTTGAGGTAAAGGGGCAGTCCATATTTTGTGTATTATAATGTAAGTAGTGTACAGTTTTCTTTTGCTATTTTCTTTTTGTCATTTGCTTTTGTAGGTTAGTTGTTTGTACAGTCTTTTCTTTTTTTTTGTTTTGTTTTTTATTTCTTTCTCTTTCGTTTTGTTTGTATAGTTTGTTGTTTGGTTTGTTTGTTGTTTCCTCAGCAGGGATCTTTGTTTTCCTTTAAGAGTCTTAAGGAGCAAGCTAACAACCATTGAAAACAGTATAAAATTTAGAATATTTAGGTTAACCATTTGCAATTTATGCATAACTTGTTGTGACTGTCATGAATGTGGAGAGTTGTTTAGCTTTTGAAATTCAGTATTTAATAATAGTGATTAAGAATTCAAGGACATTTTTCATGATGACACAACTAAAATCCTTGGGTTTGTTGAACCTACCAGTGTAGATATTAGGTGAAAAATTAGAGGTCACCCTTGCTACCATTACAATTCTCAGCTTAATTTCAGCAAGTGCTCATTCCTTGCATCATGAAGTTACAAATTACTATATCTTGTAAAATTCCTATCAAGCATCAAAATTAATAAAATATAAAATATAAAATATAAAAAAATAAATAAAGCGGATTATACTGAAAATCCAGATTAAGCCATCTAAGTAACTCTACCGGGGCTATAGACACCCGCTGGCAGTGGGGCTCTACTTAGGAGAATTGTAACGATAACCTTGCCGGGGCTATGGACGCTCGCTGGCAGCAAGGCTCCATCCGGTCGGCTATGAGGGAATGTCCTCACCTACGTAGGCTATTATCAGTCACTGGTTCGTTCAACCGATCTTCAAGATGAGGATAATTAATCATGTGCACATACTTAAACCGAAAATAAAAATTCATGCATCCTTATTGAATACCTTAGGTCTCAAGTTGAATAATAATTTATAGGAAAGATAGTTGGAAGTTATGAATTTATTTCATTTAGTTTTTCTTAATACTTTGAATTTAATTGTTTTGTTTGGTTGCCAGTTGTTGTGATGTTCACAACACGCCCCATTTTACTCCTTAGCAAAATGAGGACCCCTGCTGTGGCTTTGCTTCTTTTGCTTGTGTGTGTTTTGTTTGCTTGGTGGTAAAGGGAAAAGAGAGTTAAATTTGCAAACTTTGTTAAAAATAAAGAAAATGCATTTTCAGTACCAGTGCATGATACGGTTGGATTCCTTGTGAAAAATGAGCTAGGGTTGCTTTTTGAACCATCTTAAAATTTGCCATATTTTGCAAGTTATGATCATTTTGGTAAAATGTACATTCAGGTTTGTATATTGCTTTGCATATATAGGGTCGTTTGTATATGCAAAGGGTTTTATTTTTTGTACTTAGTCGCATTTGCCTTTTGCAATCGGGTTGCATATGCATTTGATTTTGTATGTTTGGCCTTTGTATGTTGCACATACAAAATAGTTTGTATATCACGTCATGCATATACAAAGCCTTTTGTATGTCGCTCACATACAAAGTTGCGAGATGGGTCTTGTATATCGGTCTACATACAAAGTTGTTTGTATGTTCTTTTTATGCTTTTCACTGATATGTTATGTATACATGCAGGGCGGACCCAAAGGCATCGTGAAGAAGAGTTAAGTAGTTGTATATTTCGAAACATACAAGTTTAAAGATACAAAGGTTATATACATGCGGCGGACCCAACAATTTATTGGACATGGTTAAATCCTTGCATATTTTGTGCTTTGCATATTGAGGATATACAAAGACATCATACAAGCCACGGATCTCAGCGAGGAATTAAAATTGGTTAAGTGCTTGTATCAAACCCAAATGTATATCGAAAGATACAAGTACAATATACAAGCAATATATACAATGCAGACTTAAAGGAGTTATAAAACAATGTTAATTCGTTGTATAGATTCCAGCTTGTATATTTTGAAACATATGTTACACCTTACACATACAAGCCAGAATCCAAATGAATCTGAAATCAGATTTATCCTATGTATCACGTCCGAGTTTGCATATCAAGAGATACATTGCGGATCCGATAAGTTGCTTTATATGGCGGATTTGAAAGGTTATAAATCGAAGATAAGTGCATGTATATTTTGCGCTTGTATGTTCTTATAAACAAGCCGATATACATTGCGCTCATACAAACCGGAGCCCAAAGGAAATCAAAACTGATTTATTGCTTGTATCGTGTCCGACTTGTATATCGGAGGATACAATGCATATGTACATTGGGCGGAATTGAAGAGTGGTTTAAATAGAATTAATTGCTTGTATATTTTTGGCTTGTACATTGAGATATACAAACCGATATACATTGTGATATACAAGCCAAAATTAAAGGAAATTGAAGTTTGATTTAACGGAAGCATCGTGTCCGACTTGTATATTACGACATACAAGGATTTAAATGAGGAGAAATGTGCGGGAGGATGAAGTGATAGGTTTTTTTTTTTGGGAGCCTGACTACATATTTTCGGTCAATGGTGGTTGACCCGACTATTTTGGGCACTGAATAAGCATTTCGAATGCATATTTTCGTAGATTTGGGGCTCGATTTCTACGTTCACACAGTCGTGACTTTTGGCAGCCATTTTCCTTCCTGCAAGTTTTTTTTAAGGACAATACTCATTGCTTATCCATTTTTTGCAGGTTTGCAGTTGAGGAAGGTAGCTGAAGCTTGATGGTGGTGACATCACGAAGGAGGAAATCCGATCTCATAGAAGAGGAAGATAAGGATGAAGGGCGAGGAAGTCAAAGGTCTTCATTGATGAAGACAAAATGTAGTTGAAACATCATCAGAACAGACAAATAGAAGTTACTATTGAGTTGCTAGGGTTTTAGAAGGGCATATTTCACCCAGATTTGATGTATACTCAGAGATATTTTGGGAGACTAGTTCACCAACATTTATTGTTGTAACCAAAGGTTTGAACCAGGGTTTAAATTAGGGTTTTTTTGGGCTGAATTAAGGACAATCAAAGTCTATATATTGTGCCTTGATACACTGTAATACTTTACACAGGGGCTACATAGAAATTTTAGAGAGCAGCTAGTAGTTGTAATTTGTCTTAGCATTTTAGAATAGAGGGACCCCTTAGTTTAGCAATAGAAGAAGGAGGTCACCT
Organism: Cunninghamia lanceolata; assembly: GCA_027924645.1. Classification (NCBI taxonomy): domain Eukaryota; kingdom Viridiplantae; phylum Streptophyta; class Pinopsida; order Cupressales; family Cupressaceae; genus Cunninghamia; species Cunninghamia lanceolata. Next base: position 3,318,907 of record BSBN01000609.1, read on the forward strand.
GTGTCTGTAATAAGGGATGCGTGGAACATCTGGCTTCCTTACTGTATCTATAAAGCTTGTAAGTTTTCTATAGTTTGATCATTGAAGCTAAGAGTCATTTAGACATTGTAAATCTCATATGACTGTCTGTTTCTAATACAACTGAATCTGGAATTCTGCATCTATCTTCTGAGTGTTTTCTTGCTCTTCATTGTGTTTGAAACATTTTCTCTTAGAGCTTGCAATCTTAGGTGTATGTTTGTGAAAATGCTTAGAATATACATTTAAGGTTTTGTCTGTGGATTTGATCAAACTGCTATATTATTTACCAAGTGCATAATAGAACAATTAGATCCTTCGAATAGAGTGAATGAAGTGTAGATTAGATCTTTCTAACTTTCCCAACCCATCTGAAAATACTAAGCTTAAAACGTAGAAATTTGAAGGAAATTTGTCTCATTTTTGTAAAGAGCACGCATAACAAAGTTTGAAAGTAGACAGTTTTCATAAATATTTAAGAGGAAAAAGCTGCAATAATTCAAGAAGACCATTTAAAGTTTTGCAGCACAGTATAAGCTTATGCAAAAGGGATTAACAACATATTGACATTTATTAATCTTTTGCATAGTTTGAGTCCAATAAACCAACAAGAAACCCTAAATCACGTAAGGCCCCTTGAACATTACAGCTTCACATTGACCAACTGAATTTGCCCAACAGGTCAAGACCTGACCATATTAAACTTGGGATTAAATGAATCTTAACTGGTTCCTTCATATCTTTCAAGTCAGTTTTGGTTCATATTATGTGAATTTTAACTAAATTGTTATGGTTGCATCAAAACAATCACCAACAAGACCTAATGTTGAAAGTGATGATGAAGAAGAATTTCAATCTGTTGAACAAATTGGCAAAACCCTAGGAGGTGATGAAGAAGAAGAATCATACCAAGTAAAGATGTTGTGAGCTATTTCAAGGATTGGAAAAAGACCTAGAGTTGATGTGCTGAATTATACTGGTAATTTGAACCCTAAAGAATTGATTGACTGGATAAATGACATGGAAGAATACTTTGAATATGAAGAGATTAAAGATCCAGAGAAGGTAAATTTTGCAAAGACAAAATTGAAAGGACATGTTGCTATATGGTGGAAGGAAGTTTAGTTGGAAAGAAATAGAAGAGGAAAAGAAAAGATTATGAAGTGGGATAGGATGGTGACAAAATTGAAGAATCAATTCATACCTACTGACTATGAGTTGGAGCTTTTGAAAAGATTGCAGAACCTGAGTATACTGAAGAATTTCATAAGATGATTATAAGGACTAGACATAGTGAAGCAAGTAAGGAGAAAGTGGCTAGATACATCAATGGACTAAGATTGAGCATTCAAGAAGAACTGAGCTTGGTAAGGATGACATCTTGGGAAGAAGCATATCAATTTTCCCTAAAAGTTGAAGAGAAACTGAATAAAAGAAATGATCCGAGATAGAAAGGCAGAGGAGGTAAATTTTCGAGAGGTAGAATATTTTCTAGAGGACACAGATCACATTCAGAGCATAACAAGTTTGACAACACATTCAAGAAGGAGGACAGAGATAATAATGCTTACCGGAGAGACGACATAAATTTTTACCGGAGAGGAAGCCCTAGTGCATACTAGAATGAAGGATACAAAAGAGAGGGAAGATGATTTGATAAGAGAACATTCAGAGGTACTTGTTTGAAGTGTAGTAGTGAAGGACATAGAGCATTTGAATGTAATCAGGGTAGTACAAGTAAGAAGACAGAAAATAGTGGAAGAGCAGCCTATGTTGAAGAAGAACCTATAGGATCGCCTAGTTTGGTTGGTACACTGGAGAAAGGAGAATCATTGGTGATGAGGAAAGCACTATTTCAACTAGAAACAAATGACGAACCACCACAAAGAAAAAGTTTGTTCAGGACAAGATGCAAATCAGGAGGTAAGTGTTGTAAAGTTGTGATTGATAGTGGTAGTTCAGATAACCTAGTTTTAGAGGAGATGGTGACTAAGTTAAAGTTGGAAAGATTGAAACACCCTAAGCCCTATCAGATAGCATGGATTTAGGATGATCATAAGGTACTGGTGAGTGAACAATGTTTGGTGAAATTTCATATTGGATCTTATCATGATGAAGTCTTGTGTGATATTATGCCTATGGATGTTTGTCATATCTTGTTGGGTAGAAGTTGGTAGTATGATAGAAAAGCTATACGTGATGGGAGAAAGAATACATACACTATAACAACAAATGGAAAGAGAATTACTTTGATTCCTTTAGAAGATGATCCTAAGAGTGAAGTATGTGGAAATACTAGAATCTATTTGGTAGATGGAAGAAAAATTCTTGATGGTTTGAGACATGAGAATATGTGTTATCCTTTGATTCCTAGGAAACCTGAAACGTTGAAGAAAGAGACTGGAGGAGAACAACTAGAGGATATAACAAAGTTGATGATAGAGTATGAAGACATCATATCAGATAATGTGCTTGAAGGATTGCCACCTATAAGGGGTATCAGTCATCACATGGATCTTATACCGGGAGCAAGTTTGCCTAACAAAGCAGCACATAGAATGACACTGATAGAGAATGAATAATTGAATAGATAGATATAGGAGTTGCTGAGGAAAGGTTTGATCAGAGAAAGTTTGAATCCTTGTGTAGTACCTGCAGTATTAGCACCTAAGAGAGATGGAGAATGGAGAATGTGTACTGACTCAAGAGCAATAAACAAAATAACAGTTAAGTATAGATTTCCTTTACCTAGGATGGATGATATCATGGATTTTGAGTGGAGCAAGATATTTCACAAAGATAGACTTGAAGAGTGGATACTATCAGATCAGAATCAGAGAGGGAGATGAATGGAAGACTATTTTTAAGACAAATGAAGGATTGTATGAGTGGTTAGTGATGCCCTTTGGATTGTCAAATGCACCGAGTACTTTCATGAGATTGATGAATGAAGTCTTGAAGAAATTCTTGGGTAAGTTTGTGATTGCATACTTGGATGATATTTTAATTTTTAGTAATACAAAAGAAGAACATTTGTGGCATATTAGACAAGTTTTGCAGAGGTTGAGAGAAGAGAAATTGCTAATAAACATCAAGAAATGTAGTTTCATGAAGGAAGAGTTGGTATATTTGGGATTTGTGATTTTTACGGAAGGATTGAAGATGGACCCTAAGAAAGTGAAAGCAATAGTTGAATGGCCTACGTCGGAGAGCATTGGAGAGGTTAGATCATTTCATGGATTGGCTAGCTTCTATCGGAAGTTCATTAGAAATTTTAGTTCAGTGTGTAACCCTATGACAAAGACAATGAGAGGTGACAGGAAAGACTTTAAGTGGACATCTGGAGTAGATAAAAGTTTTGAATTGTTGAAGCAGAAAGTGATAGAGCAACCTATTTTGGCATTACCAGATTTCAATAAGGTATTTCAAGTTGATTGTGATGTAAGTGGAAATGTGATTGGAGTAGTATTAAGTCAAGAAGGTAGACCTGTAGCATATTTCAGTGAAAAGTTGAATGATGCAAGGAGAAGATATTCAATTTATGACTAAGAGTTCTATGCCATAATTCAAGCCTTGAAGAAGTGGAGACATTACTTGTTGCCTAGGGAGTTTGTACTATGTATAGATCATCAAGCTTTGCAGTATTTGAACAGTCAAGGTAAGTTAAATTAGAGACATATGAGATCGGTAGAGTTCATGCAAAGTTACACTTTTGTGTTGAAGCATAGGAGTGGAAAATCAAATAAAGTTGCTGATGCATTGAGTAGAAGAAGAAACTTGTTGATAGAAATGAGAGTTGAAGTGTTGGGTTTTGATGAATTGAAGAACATGTATGAGGGAGACACTGATTTTGCAGAACAATGGAAAGCGTGTAAGGAACCTATTGTGACAGATAGGAGTAATTGGCTAGATTATTTCATTCAGGAAGATATGTTGTTTAGAGGAAGTAAGTTGTGCATACATAAGAGTTCAATGAGAGATAATTTGATCAAGGAGAAACATAGTAGTAGATTGGCAGGACATTTTGGCATTGATAATATAGTGGCTTTGGTAGGTAAATACTACTTTTGGCCTCAGATACATAAGGATGTTAGGAAATTTGTGTAGAGTTGTAGAGTTTGTAAGTTGCAAAAGGGAGTAGTCAGAATACTGGGTTGTATAGACCTTTGACAGTACTGGAGAGACCTTGGGAAGACATAAGCATGGATTTTGTAATGGGATTTCCAAAGACACAGAGAGGACATGATTCAATATTTGTAGTGGTTGACAGATTTTCAAAGATGGCTCATTTCATACCTTGTAAGAAGACAACTGATGCAATGCATGTAGCAGACCTATTTTTCAAGGAGATTGTGAGATTACATGGATTACCTAAGAGTATAGTTTGAGACAGAGACACAAAGTTTGTTGGGTACTTTTGGAAGACACTTTGGAAGAAGATGAAGAAATATTTGAAGTTTAGTTCAGCTTTTCATCCATAGACTGATGGAAAGATAGAGGTAGTGAATAGGAGTTTGGGAAACTTGTTGAGATGTTTGCATACAATAATTTAGTAAATAGGAGTACCAGAAGAACACCCTTTGAGATTGTTACCAGAGTAACACCTAGAGGAGTTGCAAAATTAAGAGACATTAGCACAGAAGAAAAGAGAAGTGCAGAAGTAGAGGAATTTGTAGATCACATGAAGATAGTGCATAATTAGGTGAAGAAGAATTTGGAGGATATGAACAGTAAGTATAAGGAAAAGGTAGATGAGAAGAGAAGAAATAAGGAATTTGAAGTTGGAGATGAAGTGATGATATACTTGAGAAAAGAGAGATTTCCAATTGGGACATATAACAAGTTGAAGATGAAGAAGTTTGGACCTTGTAAGATACTTAGAAAATTTGATTCAGGAAATGCATATGAAGTAGAGTTATCGAAGACATTGGTTATATCACCTATTTTCAACATTACAGACTTATATCAGTATCATGAAACAGAGTTCAGTGACAACATGGAAGAAGACCTGAAGAAGTAGTTACCACACAAAGCACCAGAGCAGATTGAAGACATTTTGGACAACAGAATTGGACACAGCACTAGAGGAAGACAATACAAAGAATATCTTGTGAAGTGGAAAGGTAGATTGGAAGAAGATTCATCATGGATTTCTCAGGCTGAGGTGGATCGTCTTGGTTCTCCCCTAGCCCTAGCAAAGTGAGGGACTCACTTTTTTTCAATAACCTTGGATGTCTGATATAGGAGCATCCCTGGTTCAAGAGCAATCTTGCATCAACAAAAAACATTTTCATTTCAGTTTGTTTGTAGTTCAATATGTTTCCTTTCATTTTCCAATTCAGTTCAGGTAGTTTAGTTAGTAGCAATTTTTGTATATTGGTCTGCATTCTACTCTAGTTACATTTCACATCTTACAGAGTTGGACTTAGCATCTAGATTCATTCAACCACATCATATCCAGAATTTAGAGCATTTGGATTAAGCACTGAAAAGTTATCACTATTAGAAGATTAGTTGTTTTCTTAGAACAGAGCATCCTGACAGTCTCTGATAATCAGCTATAGGAGAAGACTTGTGGAGAATTCCTTGACTTGTGGAGCCTAACGTCACATCATTCAATGATCTTTGGTTTCTTGGCTGACTTTCCTTGAGATCCGCACATCATTCCATTCATTTGCAGAGGTGTTCTACATGATTAGGTCTGACCTATCCATGTATGCACGTTACAGCTCTTCATTGGAGTTTGTGACCTTCCTTGGCTGACGCAGAGGAATCTATTGTTTCGATGATGATATATATTGATGTAATAGATACTAGGAAAGCAATTAGTTATCAAGTTCATGACATAGAGATAGTAGATAGTTTAGCTCCTTTGTGAAAGGGACTTCAACGCTATATCTTGTGCATATTCTGATATTCTAGAATCAAGCCTTTGATCCCCAGTTGTAAGCCCACATGATGCTGGCCAAATTGTATTTGAATTCTATTATATATTGAATGACTGAATCTATGTTTGTTTCATATCTCTGAGTTGTTTCCGTTGTGTTTACTCTTGTTGCACGGCCCAGACAGATCACTCTGTGAACCCTCCTACCGTGATTGCACCACAAATGCTAATGAAGCAGAAGACCTTGATGTGAATCTTCTTGAAAAGAATGGGGAAGATGCTAATGAAGTAGAAAACCTTGATTCAAATGCTAAGGAGTGTGGGGAATAGTCTTTAAGCCAGAAAACAAATATTGATTTGGTTTCTGTAGTTGTTCCAGACACTGAAGCCAATAATGTTGAAGATTCCCAAGATCTTCAGACTATCGAAGGAGATAACGAAGCCTCAACATCACTAAGGGAAAAGGAAAAGGTTTGTTTTTCTCTTTTCTTTTCAGTTGTTTACTCAAGTTTGGGTGTTAGGGGATGAGTAACACTTCTAAAAAATTATGTAAATTTAATTTCTATAATATTTTATGATCTGTTATTACAAGTTTGGGTGTTAAGGGATGAGTAACACTTGTGTGAATTTAATTTGTATAATCTTTTGGAATTAGAACAAGGAAAAAAGAGAGAGAATGTTATTATTTGTTGTTATTGAAGTAAAGTAGAGGGAAGAGTTTTGTAACTAACAAAAGTGTGGTTGTGTATGCACCAGGCTCTCAAGATAGATGCAACAAAAAGGGCTTTAGTTTGGAATTGCTGCAGTTTTTGGAATTGTCTAAATGCTCATGGAGATTAGCTTATCATTCTTGTCTTCTAGATTTGTTTATGTGGGAAGGGATCTTATAATTTCAGAGTGAATTTGGTTACAATCATGCATTTAAAGCCTCTAAGGGTAAATAAATTTGTTGGATGCGGGGCAAGAAACAAGCTTAGCTTCATGAAGACTAGGTTATATTTTTTTATTTTTTTTGGGAGAATTTTGTTTGAGATTGATAAATGTAAATCTAGTTAGAAAGTGTTTATCTTTTTATTGATTAGGTCTAGATTTGTGATATAAAATCTTGGCTAAAGACTCATTGTTGATGTTTGCTTTGTTTATAAGAGTGACTATGCACCATTTTGTCCTTTGGTGGTACAATTGTAGCTAACGCACCTTTAAAAATTTGTTAGGGCTAAAAGATTCAGATTCCCCTAACCAAGTAAGATTCAGATTTCCAAATAAAAAAAATTCTAGCACAAAAAATTAGGGATGAAGTGTGTAAGATCTATACTGAACTAGAACTAAATTCTTACATTGGTAGATGCTATTCATGAGTTTAAACACTCTGTAATCTTCTTGTAATCATTTCTGTAAGCAGTGAGCCTCTTTGAGTAGTGAGCTTTGGGTAGTGAGCCTGAAGGCATGTGCCTTCCCCATTTTTAATACTTTTAACAGGGTATTAATTTTTGTGGACTAACCTCCACTGTGGTTTTCCCTTAACCGGGTTTCCACATTAAAAATATTGGTGTCAAGTGTATTATTTATGTTTATGCTCATGTGTTATTGATTCATGCTTTCATGGTTATAATAATGATCTATAAATCAATGGTAGAGAAGAATTAGTTGCAGCAAGTGTTAAAGTTTTGAGACAACTAATTCACCCCCCCTCTCAGTTGTCTGCCCTAATTCCAACAATTGGTATTAGAGCTAAGTTCCTTGGAAGAAGCTTAACAGCTTAAGGAAGATCTGGGAAGGAGTTTCAATGGGTTCACTCAGAGAACAACTTCAATTGGATTTAGAAGATCTTGATCGGTCCAAAGAAGAAATAGATGACCTAAAAGCAAACCTTAAGGATGCTGATGATTGCATTGACTTGGTAAAAGAAAAACTAAAGAAATAAATAGAGAAAAGGAAGGAGCTACTTCATTAGCTAGCTAATCTTACTGAAGAAAATGGTATGAATGAGGCTTTGGAAGAAAAGACAAAGGAATGTGAGAAGTTGAAAAAAGAAGTTTCTGTTCTAAAACATGAGATGGAATATAGGGTGATGAGGTTAACCAAAGAAATTGAGGAAAGGAAGAAGACTGAAGAAGACCTAAATCAAACTCTGAAGGAAAGAACATAAGAATGCTGTAGAATGGACAAAATAATTGGCCACCTAAAATCTGATCTACAAGAATACAAATATAATGAGGAAGTTGAAAGGCAAATTGTCACTCTCAGACATGACCTAGAAATTACAAATGAATACAAGGAGAAGTTCAAGATAAGCTCAGCTAAACTTGAAGTACCGCTTGAGAGTCAGAAGAAGGCTGATGATAAGCATGGTCTTGGGTATGAGAAAGGTGAAAGCTCCAGATCCAGACAAAGAAATTCTAAATCAAGGAATGGGAGAAACAAACCTATAAGACCTCCAATAAGACAACCTAATGCTCAAAAGTATCCATCATTCAGTGGAAATTGTTTCAATTGCAATAAATTTGGTCATAAATCTACTCAGTGTAGAAGCAGAATAAATCAAAGTGATCCGTCCTTCTCTAGTCAATGCTTCAAGTGTAAGAGGTATGGTCATAGATCCAATGAATGCAGAAGTATGATAATGAATAACTCTAACAATAGAGGAAATTGCAATTCTTTCAATGGCAACTGCTTTGCATGCAATAGATTTGGACATATGGCTAATCAGTGCAGATCAAGAGGAAATCAATCAAATGGGCAAAGAAATGTTGTGTGCTTCAATTGTAATCGATTAGGTCATACTGCAAGATTCTGCAGAAGTAGGAATAATGAGAGAAGAGATTTGGTAAATAGAAAACTAGATGAGCAGAGACAAGACAAAGGCAAGAACCAAGTTTATGTAAATAAGGTCCAGAATGAAATGAACAAGACATGGGTGAAGAAAGTTGCAATGAACAATGATGATGGGTCTGCACCGGAATCTGGTGCTGGTAATTCCTTCAGGAATTAAATTAGGAGCTCTGACTCAGGGGGAGCTGCATAGAAAATCAAATTCCCCCAGCTAGTAAGTGGGTGTCTAAATTTGGCACGATGATTGAAGTTAGAAAAGCCTATTACAGACCTATTGAAGCAAATTTCAGAAGAAAAGAAGACAATGTGATTGATTGTGGAGCAATTGAAAATTGACTGCATGTAAAAAATAGTGTAACTGGATGTGTTAGGGTAGAGCATTTATTACAATGAAGAATTAGGTTTTGCAGAAGATAAAAGGTCACTCATTCAAGCATTCGAATCACTTTGCATTCAAGGAGAGTAAGCAGAAGAGCACCTGAGCTAATATTTCAAGGATTTGAAGTGCGACCAATGAATTCATTAGCTAAACCTAAATTCCGTGGAAGACAAAGGTATTTTTCTATGAAGCTTTGAACCTGTAATCTTTTGAGATGGCTACTCCTCATGTTGTTGATATTACCGAAAGACCCCAACCAAAATTTAAGAAGCATCCACACAAATCAATCGAAGTTGAACCATTAGGAGCATTTTCTGGTGTGCCTTATAGAGTGCTGCATGTCAAGGATATTAGGGCATACATTCACTATAGCATAGATGAATTTGGGAACTTGAGACTGTTAGATTTGTTTGACAACTACCTTAAGGATGATAATTATGATCTGAAACTAGAATACAAAGCCCTAGAAAGAAAACATTTTCTACAGGTCATTGAATTTCTGACATTTGATTGGAGTGAGTAAGTTTGATATGTCTTGAGCTGAATGCATGATGAGTTTATATGGCTGTTGAAACCATTCAAGATTACAAAAGATGTTTTCAGGATTGTAACTGGGTTAAATTCAACTGGTGGTTTACCCATGTTGAAATCTATGAAAAACCAGACCATTACTGATGCAACTAGTGCCAAGTTCGATAGAAGGGCAATGATTATCAATGATATTATTAATCTAGATGTTAAGTTTTCCTCAATGGTAATTGGATACAAGATTTATCACTCTAGCAGGGAGAATTCTGTGTTCGGAACTGTCATATATGCTACATACCAAATGTTGAAAGAAAATGTAGATTATGACCTATGTGAGTTGTTACAAAACCAATTAATTGAGAACTTGAACAAAATCAAGAAAGACAAGAAAAACACCTTCAAATATGGTTCCTTGGCTATATGCATATTTTTCTACTTCATGAATGAAGTACCTGGAGTAAAGGGAGTATACTGGACAAATGACAAGCCAATTGCAATGCAAATAAGAGATCATCTACACAACATTGGTGATTCTAAAACACATAAAATAACAATCTAGGGATACTTCAAGAACTTTCAGAGTATGATACATTCTAGGGAAAGAATCCCTAACTTGGTTGTTGAAAAATACAAAAATGAAATCTGTTTCATGGTCAACACTGACCAATTCTTAATGGAAGCAGTAGAACCCAGAACTGTCTAGATCATGCCCATGGGGTATGAGGTAGATGAGAAAATTTTGAATATGTATGGTCAACACCTTTTGACCAAGCCAAAGGACACAACAGTTGAAAGATTTGGGACATATAAGGAACTAAGTATTAAACTACATGTTGAGCTCAAAAAACCTGAAACCAATAGGAAAGTGAGGAAAGAAGTTGAGTAGTTGGCCGAGAATCTAGGCCTCACTAAGGAAGTTGTGAGGCAATTTAGGGAAAGAACTGAAAAGTCTGAGAGGGAGAAGTAGGGTAAGAAACAAGCAAGTGCTCTGGTAGAATCCTCTTCCACACCATGGACCACTAGAAGCTCTGCTGCTACCCCTGTTCCTCCAAAACCCAGCAATTCTAAGAAACCGGAAGACATATCATCTGGTAAGGAAAGGAAAAGAACTAATGTAAAGGCAAAGAGGTCATATGATAGTTTAGAAAAGGAGGATGAAGAAAAGACAAATTCTGATGATGGGCTTAAAGAGCTAAAGGCCACAAGCACTAAAGTAGTCAAAGTGTCTAAGGAGAAGCAAAGGAGGATGACAAATAAGAGGCAAAAATTAGAGGCTGATGTTGAGAAGCCAATTCCCTCTATGAAAAACATTGTCAACACAATCATTGTTGATGGGGATTTAAAACCATTGACTAAATTCTATGATCTTTACAATAATGCTGACAAAAGACTTTTGGAAGAAGCCACTATCAAGTAATTGAATGTATACAATCAAGCACTAGTAGAGATTTTGTTAGAAGTTCCAAAAGGCTTAAGAGACATCTTGGAAATGAGAAAAGAAGCTGCCAAGACAAAAGATATGGAGCTGAGGGAACATGTGTTGACCACTCTATGTTCGGTGATCTCTAGCAGAGAAGAAGATAAAATTTTTAAAGAGGTCAAAAATGAATTTAGGAGTAAGACAAGGATGAACAAATTGATGATTGGAGACATAGACAAAGTTGTCCAAGAAACTAAGCAAATTCTGAGAAAAGCATTGGACAAAAACAAGTTCTTTATGGTTGTAGATGAACCTGCTGATGACACATTAGTTCCGGATGAAGAAGAGTAGCAAAAGGATGAGCAACAATTTGGAATATAGATAACTTCTCTGTCCTGGAAGAGGAAACTATAAGCAAGGAAGATGAAAAGATGATAGATGAAATTGCTAATGTAGGAGGTATTCTAACTCCTCCGGATCATTCTAACAAAAAAGATACAGAGATGAGTATAGAAACAGATGATCAAATTAAAGATGATTCATTGAAAATTGAAGAGCATGAAATAGAAAAGGCTAAGAACTAAGAAGCAGAAGAAGTCAAGGAGAAAAATGATACAAAAGAAGAGATTGTAAAGGATGATGAAGAGCCCAAGCAGGATAATCCAGTTGACAGTACCAGTAAGAATCAGATAGACACATCATCATCTTGGGCAAGAGACACTGCGGAGGCAATAAAAGAAATTTTGGAAAGGGATAAACAAATTGAAGAAGATCAGGACATAATCTAAGGTCCAATAAATTTTGACACATTATCTCTGGTACAGAAGATAAAGCTGGCTTCCATTGCTCAAGCTAAAGCCAGAGAAGACATTTTGAAGTCTCACATAGAAGATAGTAAGCTACTTCGTTTGGCATAAGGGATTTTAGAGAAAATCATGCCAACATACCCGAGATTCTTCTGCATCCCCCTCTAGACAGTTAAAGAACTTGATAAACTTGTTAAGCTGTCATTTTGAATCTTTAGAGAAGTCTATAGAGGTCAAGGTCCAAAAGGAATTTAATGATAAAAGATTTGATGCTCTTAAAGGTTTGATTGGAGTTGATAGAATGGTGCTAGATGCTAGTGTAAAGAGTATTCAAAATGCTCTTATAGAAGGAGGGAATGTATAAAAATTTTGTTTGTCTTGTCCTAAAGCTATAGAGGACATTGAAATAAAAATAAAAGAGTCCAAAGAAAAAATATCAAATGTATCCCAATCTTTTGATCCTCTGACAATGTCAGTGATGAGCCAAGAGTGTCAAACAATTAGTCTAATTGAAGATATAACAAAATTGAAAAAAGAAAGAAGAGCATAGAGACAAGGATGAGTGAGCTCCAGGGACTAATTTCCCCTAAAATGGAAGCAATGTTCAATGCCTGAACTGAAGCCCAAGCTACAGCTCAGTCAAATGATCCCATTGATCTGCAGAAGATAGAGTCACAAGCATTTCTCTTCAGTGGTCACATCTCAATTTTGAATACTATAAAGAAGAGCTGGGATAGTGAGCTGGCACATTTGAATAACATTTTTGGAGATGTACTCAAGTATATGTAAATAGGACTTAAGGATTGTCTGTACATATGCGGCCTGGTATAGATAATTTTTGTTTAAATTTTGATTTGCGGAACCCACCCTTTTCCATTGATGTCAAAGGGCGAATGAAGAGAAGTGAAAAATGAGGAATCCAGCAAAGGGGGAGCTTTGGAGAATAGTGAAAAGCACAAGTGTACATAGAAAGGGGGAGTTGTTCCAACACTTAGTCATTTTTCACTAGGTGTTGCCATCAATGCCAAAGGGGGAGATAGTTGACAAGAGACACTGCTACGCATGATAGGTGTTGTCATTGATGGCAACTAAGTCTATCCTGCACATCTGTATTACATGATTTGTTCATACCGGAAGCCAGAGTGAGGATTTATCTAAGTCCAGATGTTAGGAACAGAGCATGTGATAGGGTCTGGTATCTTAGTCTGGATATCTCTAGTAGTAATTCATAGTGTGCTGCAGGACTGAAGAAGTGATAAGGATTGTCAGGACTATCTAAATCTAGAATCTTAGCCTCCAGTGATGAAGAAGTCAAAAGTTATAAGGATTTGAGTATCAGGTTCCACTTAGTTAGCACAGTTAGAAGAAGAATAGGGCGACCTAGTATTTGATCTTGGTCCAGATGCAGAAAAGTTGTTGGATAAGCAATTAGTGATAATTAGTGGTATTGGCTGACATGATTGATGATCTGGGAACACAAGATCTTGGTCCGCGTTGTTATTTGTGCATGGATTCAGCTGACAGATCAGAGTTCTTAATAAAAGTTCTAAGTCTTCTTGAATCCAACTGCAGTTGGTAGAATTTCTAGATGCGGATATATATAGCTGATGGATTCAAGTCTTTTGGTGTGTGATTGTGGTGTGGTGGTGGAGTAAGTGTGAAAAAGACAAAAATAAGTGTGAAGGAGAAGAGATTTGAGGACCAGATCATGGCAGAACAGTAAACAGGGCAGAGCAAGGATGAAGTGTGTAAGATCTGTATTCTGTAGTTAACCGGAACTGAATTCCTACATTGGTAGATGCTATTCATCAGTACAAACACTCTGTAATCTTCTTGTAATCATTTCTATAAGCAATGAGCCTCTTTGAGCAATGAGCCCGAAGGCATGTGCCTTCCCCATTTGTAATACTTTTAACAAGGTATTAATTTTTATGGACTAAGCTCCACCATGGTTTTCCCTTAACCGGGTTTCCACGTTAAAAATCTTGGTGTCAAGTGTGTTATTTGTGTTTCTGCTCATGTGTTATTGATTCATGCTTTCATGGTTATAATAATGATCTGCAAATAAATGGTAGAGAAGAATTAATTTCAGCAAGTGTTAAAGTTTTGAGACAACTGATTCACCCCCCCTTCTTAGTTGTCTGCCCTAATTCCAACAATATTTTCTTCCCATCTTTTTTGACCTCTTACACAGAATCTGAGTCAATTTGTAGTGACCATCTCCTCACAATAAACTTGGACTTCATTCTCTTAGCATAATAAGAACCCTTCTTAATGACCTTAGAGTTTATGAACTCTAGGACTTTACGGTTTTAAAGGTAATGACCATCTCCTCATAATAAACTTGGAGTTCATTCTCTTAGCATACTAAGAACCCTTCTTAATGACCTTAGGGTTTATGAACTCTGGGACTTTGCCTTTTTAAGGGTAATACTTTAACCTCAGAGCCTCATCAATTCCCACTATTCTCTATGATTTATTCTTGGAGGCGCCTATTCACTGGTTTGAACACTGATATTTAAAGCTTCTTCTGTAATCATTGTTAATTTTTGGTAGATTCTTTGTAAATTTATTTATGTGCCCATGATTTGGGACATTTTTCCCACAACACTCATATACCCAGTGCTTTCCTCATGGGCACTATTCCATCTGCTTTAGGATGTAATGTAATAGTTTTTTTGTTTAATACATTTGATACAACTATATCTCTATATATATACTTTTATATATCTCCAAAACTCTTGAATAAGAGCCTTCACACCAAGCCGTGGCTCTCTCCCTTCCCTCCCTTCATTTAAAGGCACTTACTCTTGATCTTTTTGAGTGCCATAAACCTCTTATGAGGAATAAAGCATAATCTTTGCCCCATCTGTGAAAGTGCCAGGTGATTACTCTCCAAATGCCTTTTTGTGCATCCCGAGCCAAACTAAATGGTTTTAATGTGACTTTTCTTGGAGTAATTTAGCTCTAGTAAATTAAAATGCTTCAGAAAAGTTTCATAGTAAATAGAATTCTTATATTACCATACACCTCAACAATCCTCTACTAGCATTGAATTTTATACTGTAATCTTTATCTGCAACTCCAAATGAACCCATGCAGAGCGAGAGCACCATTTCCCATTACTTTGGTTTTTATTTTCAAATTTTCTAGCCTCTATAACTGTCTAGCACCCTGCAACGCCTATTCTAATCGCCCATCTCATGAGAAGTTTAGATTTAATAAGTTTCTATTTTTTTAATATTTTGATGAACCTTCCAATGGAGGTCATACGATCTGTTTTGTTGATTCATTGCTTAAACTATATATATATATATATATATATATATATATATATATATATATATATATATATATATATATATATATATATATATATATATATATATATATATAGAAGGTTTCTTCTATTTCATTAAGTTATGTAAAACTAGAAAATAGCAATGTGACTTTTAGTATTCAATTTAAGAAAAAATATGTTTTTTATATTTATATTATAAAGGATAATTGAATTTATGTGTTTAAATATTGGTAGATCTTAGAGAAATTGTGCATAGAATTGAAAGAAGATGTGAAGTAAGTCTTATAGTTACCCTGAGGCATTCTACACTCACAACAAAGGCTGAAAGATTCAGATTTTGTAACCAGTAAAGAAAAATCTAAAAAATTGAAAAAATAGAAAATAAATAAAATCAAATCAAATAAAATTCAATGCATGGTGGTGGTGGCATGGGAGAATAAATCAAATCAAATCAAATAAATTGATGGCTCTAGTGGCATGCTAGTTACAAATAAAATAAAATAAATGTAATAACAACCATGTTTACCAATTTTTTTTTCGAGAACACAATGTTCAAAGTTGCTGGTTTTTCTACACTGATACAAAATATTTGCACTCACAAGATTACGCTACTTTTGAACATAATAGATTGTAAACTCCATCAGTATCATTCCCATTTACTCCTATCTATGAGAACAATAATTAAGCAATATGTTTGAATTCACCATCAATAACAAATAATAAGGGTTTGTTACAACAGCAACATTTCTTTCCATAATAGTAGGACATCAACAGTTTCCTTTTAAAATCATATACTTAAATCATTCTAATGCCCTCTTGGGTGTTTCAATAAAGGAAAACTTTACCAGCAATGAGGCTTCTAAGATAGTATTTATAATCCATGTAGGA
Source organism: Cunninghamia lanceolata (assembly GCA_027924645.1). NCBI lineage: Eukaryota > Viridiplantae > Streptophyta > Pinopsida > Cupressales > Cupressaceae > Cunninghamia > Cunninghamia lanceolata. The sequence continues at coordinate 3,334,966 of BSBN01000609.1, forward strand.
AATAAACATATTCATACCTTAAGTATAAGCCAAGTCAGCTAAGGCTGCTATTGTATACATTCAGTCCTACATGATATACATATATGAAATATCATATCTTACATCATACATCAGCCATTATATACTTACCATAAAATCAGCCCTCAGTTTATAGAGATTAGCTCACCCAAATACCTCAATGTAGCATTTAATGCAAAACCTAAATCAAGGGAACATTAATGAGAAGATGAAAGTACCTGGTTTAAGTCATGAGGAGCTGGTGGAGATGGTAGATGCAACAGGGCTATCCAGATTCCACATTGATTAGTTTCTAAGGGGGTATAAGATAATCCCAACCATGTGAATAGAATGCCCTATCCACCCCAACCAAGGCTCTCCTACTTGCCCAAGAGGATGTCCCGATGCCAAGGGAATTCAAGAGTCCTAGGTGCTAACCACTAGTATGGTTGCCACATATTCCTTAGAATACTACCCCACAAGATAAGGGAGTACAATGTATCCCATACTACACTGGGTTCCCTCCTCATCCATATGACATCTAACTAGGATGGCTAACATGCATCCCATAATATATGTTACCGATGCTAGCTAGAGCCAAGGTAAATTATTAACACTATTCGCAATGAGATATACCATAGTTCATTGAACCTTCCGAGTCAATGGATCTAGACAAATATCGCCTCCATGCCACTGGCGATGTCTGACCATGTAGGTATAGGTTAGCACCTGGCCTAGTCACCTGCATGGAAATGGTGAAGGCTAACTAGACCTTATCATACTGTGGGTAGCTCTAGGCCTATGTCACCTCTGTGCTATTGGTGACTGCCTGCTACTCCTAGGGATATGGTGGTTAGCTCCTGGCATCTGTCACTTGCATGGTACTAGTGATAGATAACTAATCACTCCTGTATCATACTATGGATAGCCCTAGAATTCTTCACCTTTGTGCTACTAGTGAAGGCCAGCTAATCCTTTAGTATGACAGCTAGCGCCTGGCATCCGTCACCTGCACAGTACTAGTGACAGCCGGCTAACCGTACATGTATTGGACTCAGTTCTAACATGTGGTTGCCTATCTACCAAATCATTGGATAGTGACTTAAGGCTTCCTTCAGCCAGGGGTTTTATAGCTATAACTTATTTTACTAGGAAATTGGTATCTAAGAACCAAAGGTACAAAGTATTCGGATTAGTTGGCAACTAATTAAGGGAAGTATGATGGTGTATATGAAGCTGATTTAAGCTAACTCGTGGCTATCTGAAGGATTCAAAATCATGTCAATTACAAATACAAGTTTCAATCACTACTCCCTTTAGTACCAATTCATTACTTGACGAAGACCACATAATGTTTAAATTTTCTTATAGTATTAACTACTAAGGCACAGTTCCTCCTTAGATGCCAATCTGAATTAAAAACAACCATTATAGTTATGAGATTTAGATACCTTCCTAATTGGTTTTTAACCCAATGTTAGTGGAGGGTAAACTCTTACCCAAATATTCTGAGGACTTGTACAATAGAGGAAAAATATCATAGGTAAAATCATCCACTAAAATCTCATTCCCTTTTTTTAAGAACTATTAAACTTGCAACATAAAGCCTTTTAAACAACAGAGTGACAGTCCATACCATTTTATTATTATTATTATTATTATTATTATTATAGAACAACACCTTTAGCATAATCTCAGCAATCTTATTCTATCTCATAGAGCTGCTACAGATTAGGAAGAGTAGATACTGATGCCAGCAAAATGACATAATTTGAGCTACTGTATTACTTTTGTGGCAGCATCATTTTATGAGGAATGCTCCTAATTAAAATGATGGCAAAGTCTGCTTTTTCTATAGGGTTTTTAACTAGTAACAGGCCATTTAAACTAGTTTCTTCAATATTTAGAGTTAACAGAAGTTTGTCACCATACATCTATTAGCATGTCTAATATGTAGTGATAAAAGGACATCTAAAACTCAATGCAATCCATAGGCTATCTTGTTTTAAAAGAGATCTGACTCTATATTTATAATTTTAGATAGTTATCCTAAAATTTGGGTTTCTTTTAGTTATGCCAGCAACTCAACTATACATGATAAGAATCTCAGCAAATTTTCTTAAGACATCAACTCTTCTTTCTTTCCTATTATGCTACCCAAAAGTAGTGACCCACTTTATTATTAATGGAATTTATTTCTACTTCTATTGAGTGTGAAAATATGTGCGAGAAATAGATACAAATTTTGACAACAAAGGGGTATTTGCATATAATACTAGACCATAATCCCTATTTTTTTTTGTATATGTTTTCCTATTCTTCAAACCCACAACCCACCTTGGGTAAATTTCTATATTATTTTGGCAATTTTATACCCAGAGATAGAATTAGCAATGTCAGTTGAAATAAAAGAAGTGAGACATTAATAAGGATTTTTGAAAGAGGATTTAAACTAAACTTTCTTTTACAGATCTATAACAAATAAAATGAAAATTTATTTAGAGCTCTCTATTCCATTATCCAAAGGTTCCCTCTTCACTTACAATGTAATTAGTTATTTATTTCTTAGAAAAAGAATGAGGTAATGGTTCATTTGAAGCTAACCCTTATGCCCTTCTGCATTTTTCTACAGGTTACCAAAAGAAAAATATTATATTTCCATCCCATCAGCTATGGCGTGAAGCAATTTATTGTGCAGGAAATGATAGAAAATTTTATAGTAAACCTTATAGCATACTATAGGATAATTACCAGCAAGGGCAGATTTACCTTTAACCTTCTTCTTGCTACTCCTTTTCCTCCACCTTCTCTGCTGATTTCTTTCACCCAAATTCTCTACACTGCAAAAACCCTTTCCACGACCTCCCCATTTTTGCCCTTTATCCTTCTCTTCTCACATTCCAAGATGTCCTGGGATGAATTAATGGGGCAAGGAAGGAGAATGCCATTTTGGAGTAATGGCGCAGCTATTCCCCTGCCCATAAACACCATTAACCTATCTCCTGGCATTAATTTTGCTCCTTCATCTACCTGTCCTTCCACAGTCCACCTCTCAACTTCACATTTAATTTTAAGGTTTTTCCTCATTATATATTTTGCATGACTATATTGTCATTTCTTTCCTTTTTAGATAGTTAAATATAATGGCTTTAATTTAATTTATTAGAGTCTCTCCTAACATCCATTCATTTTTATTTTTATTTATTTTCCTAGTCGCCATATTTATAAATATTAATGGATTATTCTTATATTTATATCTTAATGGTTTATTTTTTTAATATTTAGAGATTTGCAGAAACAAGGTGATTAGTTATTTGGACCAAGACAAAATGGGTATCCTAATAAGTGGTCAAGTAACTTCAAATGAGATCGAATCAATGTAATCATTAAATGGACACACCTGATTCACTAGCCAAGCCCCAAACCTCATGATAAAGTCAATACTTTGTGGGATGCCTATTGTCTACCCTTGACAATGTTTGATCCAATTCTATGACACAATGGCAAGTTGGGTTTGGCATCAAATTCATCTTAGGACTGAACTATTGAGCACATATTATTTACACCCCTGGACCTGTAAAACTCAACCAAATCCCTCATTCACATAACACACAAACATTAGTACATGGTTAGTATCAAAACTTAAACACCATTATAACTAGACCATGCAACCCATTTGCAAATAAAAAAATATTTAAACTATAACATCCATAATAAAATCAAAGGAACCACAATCATCCCAAATATCTCTAATTAACAAGGCTATTAAATGGTAATATTCATAGTGTGAATGGGAAAAATGGATTTGATCAATAAAGAACAATATAAAACCCAAACACCAATGGAAGTTGAAAGCAAAGAAGAATTAAACCAAAACAAGTAAGAACATACTTACAAATTCCTTTACCTGTCATTTTCCATTGTTTGCCTATCTTTCTTTGATCTTGATTGTGAAGCCCTCAGAAGCTTTCCTTGCTTGCTTGCTTGTTGAAGATGACAAAGGAAGAATAACTTTTGATATGAGTTTGTGTTGAATGTGAGCTTCAACACATGATAATGGAGGACACTTGAAAATGGAATGAAGAAGGGAATGAGAGAAATTTTGGTATAGTGATTGTGCAAGATGAAGTTCCTCTAATCACTTAGAAGAGGTTTTTATTTATAGATTTTCAAAAAAGGTATTGGAGGGTGAGGATCAAAAGATGAGATTAATGGCTCTCATTTTTTGTGAATCTTTAATTCATAATGGATGAATTAAAAATTCTTTATTTGAGAATAGTGGATTATGACAATTGAATTAAATATTCAAATGGCAAAGGCTAGTGGGGAACATTGAATGAAATATTCAATTGGTGAAGGTTGGTGGGGAACATTGAATTAAATATTCAATTGGTGAAGGCTAGTGGGGAACATTGAATTAAATATTCAATTGGTGAAGGCTAGTGGGGAACATTGAATTAAATATTCAATTGGTGAAGGCTAGTGGGGAACATTGAATTAAATATTCAATTTGGTGGAGGATAATTGATTTAAAGATTTATTTTAGAAAATGGAGGATATTAGCTAATTAAATATTAAGAATATTTAATTATATGTGCAACATGGTGAAGTGGAAGAGATGAGGTGGATTGATGAGGTGGATTGATGAAGTGGATTTTGTGAGGTGGATTTAGGATTTGAGATATTAGAAGAATTTAGGGATTTTAATTAAATAAAATGATTTTATTTAATTGTAAGATAATGAACCAATCAAATAAAATTATGATATTTATTTAATTGACAGAAGAAAATATGAATTAAGATAAATATTAGAATATTTACTTAATTCAACCTGAGCCAATTTTAGGTGTCTACATTTTGCCCCTCTTTGAAGCAATGTGTTTTATCACGTTTTTTCAAAGAATAAATAGTCTGATAATGATACATGCCCCAGTTTGCCCCTAGTACAGGTTATGATGAGAGGATGCCCCCTCGAGAGATTGGACGGGGAGAGGGCGGCAGGCATGAGACGGACAATCTCATGATAAGATATGTTGACAGGAGATGAAATGGTTGAATGCAGAAGAAAGGGATGAATGATATGGAATGCAAGATAAAAATGATAACACACACAAGCAAGTAAGCAAGTATGCACAAATGAGACAAGCACAAACAAGGTATTGCCCCTGTTGAGTGGTAAACCAATGAGATGGATCGATGATGTCTAGCTTTAGGAATGAAATATGTCGTATAAGACTCTGGGTCTGGTTTCGACAATATAACATCCTGTCTAAGACATTTGATATGATAGTGTTGTCATGGCGGGGAATGATATATCCCTAGACCAACATGGCAGGCGTGTTGTCATGGCGGGGAATGATGGATCCCTAGAGCAACACGAAGGATAGTGTCTGGTTTCAGGAAATGAAGCATGTCATATAAGACTCGTGTGTTGGTCTAGTTTTGATAATGCAACATCCTGTCTAAGACAATTGATTGATTGATTGATTGAGTTGGTTTACGACCGGACAAGGATCAAGACCATTGATTGTGATTGGATCATTTGACAAGATTGACTTGACTTGATTGGCATGGATTAAGGATAGACTTGCAATTAGATACGGTATGAATATGGATATGGGTTTAATATTAGACGCCATTTGGATATGGTATAGATATGGAAATGGATATGAACTATAGTTGGATATGGTATGGATATAGAAATGGAGATTTGTCACCTTGATATAGCAAGTATTTTGAAGCGCTTTCATCATTGGGATTTACTATGTTGTAAGAAAATATAAGCATCTAGGTATAATTAAACTGAGATGACCTGAGTATTACTTACATGGATTTTGATTTAGCAAGTTAATACAAGCATCTAGTCAAAGTTGAATCTAGATGACCTGAGTACTTCTTGCATTTTAACAGACAAGGATTGCCCCTTTTCATGTTTAGATCTCGGAGTCCTCGATGATCTTTTACCGATCACGTCGTTAGACAGACATCGTCACATTACTAAAGTTTAATCCACAAGTAGCAAACAAAGAGAATAATCATGCCCCCATCATAGCATCTCTAGCTTTTGGCATCCTTGAGTAGCATAGAAAGGTATGATAGCATAAATCAAGACTTTGTAAGTTAATCTAACCAATCACGAAACATTCTTGCATTTAGATGTGTTTGTTTCTTGCCATAATTGATATGAGATTTAGCTTGAGTGTTTCAGTATGGTTGGCTACTTTGTTTTTGGACAGGTTGATGTTTTGCGTCATGATTTTTGTTGCTTTTGGGAAGCATGCTTTGTTGCTCTTGTTTGTCTAGCAGAAGGTATCACAATCCTTATTGGTGGGATGGACCCTAAGGGACTGACCTAGTGCCTCGGGGGCTCATTACTAAATGGCCTTGCCTACGTGACGACGCACAGGCAGCGTAGTACAGGGTAAACCCTAACGGACCTAAGACCTAGGTGGGAGAAAGTGGAGATTGACTCAGCTGGACAGAAGGATTAGACATGGGACGGATGGGAAAGTGGAGATGGACTTAGATATGGAATAGATAATACTAATGGAAAGGAAGCACCACGGATAGGTAGATGTATGGGTGAATGGAATAGGTAGGTAGAAGGAAACAAGGATGTTGACTCTACACATAGTGCACTATGGTACTTATCCAAGGCACCCATTTGCCAAGTTTTCACCAGAGGATAGATTTTTTTGTTACTTTTTGTGTTTTTTACTTTTTTTTTGGAATATTCTAAGGATCAGGCATAGAACTTTTTGAGATGAACACTGTTAAGTGGCTCATCTAGAGGAGTACCATTAGGTGTAGCTAAAGTATAAGCTCCTGATCCATATGTTGTTGTCACAATAAAGGGACCTAACCAGTTGGGCTCAAACTTGCCCTTCTTCTCGCGGTCTGCTTGATTTCTCTGATTCTCTTTGAGTACAAGATCACCAACTTGAAACCATCTTTCTTTGACCTTTTTGTTTTGATAAACATGGAGATGATTGAGTGCGACAAGGCGTCTTTCATCTAGTAATTCTAGCTCTGCTAATCTGGAAGTGCGATACTCCTCTCCATTTATTAGGTCCTACATGGATACTCTGAGAGATGGGATCTTGACCTCTATAGGTAGGATGGCTTCAGAGCCATAGACCAAGGCATATGGTGTGGCACTAGTGGGTGTTCAGATACTAGTGCGGTAGGCCCATAGGGCAGGGTTGAGTTGCAGGTGCCAATCACGACTAGCTTCATTGACCATTTTTTTGAGGATTTTGAGAATGGTTTTATTGGAAGCCTCAGCTTGGCCGTTACTCTGCGGATAGTAGGGAGTTGAGAAACGATGTTGGATATTGTATTGTGTGCATAAGGCACGGACATCTTAATTCTTGAATGGTCTCCCATTATCAATGACAATGGCCTGGGGGATACCATACTGACAAATGAGGTAGTTAAGGATAAACTTGGCTATTTGCTTACCAGTGATATAGGTCATGGGAATGGCTTCAACCCACTTCATGAATAACTCAGTGGCGGTAATGATAAACTTGTGGCCATTGGAAGAGGAGGCGTGGATTTGTCCTACGAGGTCGAGACCCCATTGAGAAAAAGGCCATGGAGTTGTCATAGGTTGTAGTTCATGAGCTAGTGCGTGAATCAAATCTCCATGTTGCTGACATTGTAGACACGTCTTGGCAAACCATGCAGCATCTTGTTCTATTGTTGGCCAGTAATAACCTATTCTGAGTATCTTCTTAGCAAGATTAGGACCAGTAGAATGTGCGCCACAGACACCTTCGTGTATGTCTCGTAAGGTAGCTTCAGCTTCTTCCGCGTTAAGACATCGTAAAAGGATACCATCGAGACTTCTGCGATATAGTGTATCACCCAGAATGGTGTAGCAGGAGGATTGACAGATAAAGGTTTTACGTTGGGTGGAAGAAAGGTCAGAGGGAAAGGTATAGTGCTTAAGGTATTCATAAATATCTTCGTACCATGGGGAATTGGGACCAACAAGTTCGCAGATGATTTTAGTAACTGGAATGTCGACGGCTAGTATCAACAATTGCTCAATCAAGAATTCACATTTTTGTGTATTTGCAGGCATGTCAATCATTGATCCTATAGATGCCATAGAATCTGCAGCTTTGTTATGCTCTCTTGGAATTTGCTCAAATGTGATGCTAGAGAAGTGTGGTTTGTAGGCATCCACTAGTTGCTTTTAGGGGACCAACTTTTCATCCTTTGTTTGGTACTCATCTGTGACTTGGCGAATGACTAGTTGCGAATCTTCATACACTTGTAATTCTGTGATGTCCCATTGAACTGTTGTATTGAGACCTATGAGGAGTGCTTCATACTCAGCAATGTTGTTGGTGCAAGGGAATGCAAGTTGATATGACTTAGGAATATAGCCATTTTGAGGAGTGATAAATAGGATGTCGGCCCCTGATCCATGCTGTGTATAGGAACCATCAAAGTACAACTTCCACATTATGCAATTGGAAATAGTGAATAGATTCTCATCCAGAAAGTCTGCTACCATAGGGTGCGTATTTGTCATCGGTGCTTCTACTAATTGATCTGCTAGGGCTTGTCCCTTGATAGCTTTACAATCCACATACTCAATGTCGAACTCACTCAGGATCATGACCTATTTAGCTAATCTGCCTATGAGAGTTGCTTTTGCTAGTAGATACTTCAAAGGATCAATTTTGGCTATAAGCTTTGTGTGCTGGTTGAGCATGTAATGCCGCAGCTTTTGGGAAGCGAACACTACTACTAAACAAGCTCTTTCCATCGGTGAATAATTAAGTTCATATCCCACCAAGGTTTGACTGATATAATAGATTGCATGCTCTTTTCCTGACTCATCATGTTGTGCTAGCAAGGCCCCTAGGGCCGAAATTGTAGTTGAGATGTATAATATCAACGGTTTGTCTATAACTGGTGGAACTAATACAGGATGTGTAGCTAGATACTCTTTAAGTTGATCAAATGCTGCTTGACACTTATAATCCCATCTGAATGAGACATCCTTTTGGAGTAAGTGTTGAAATGGTTGACACTTATCTGCTAGCTGTGAGATGAAACGCCTAATGGATTGCAACCTTCCCTGAAGGCTCCTTAATGCTTTGAGGTTCTTTGGTGGAGGCATCTCCACTATAGCCTTTACTTTTGCTGGGTCTACTTCGATGCCTCTACAAGATACAATGTATCCCAATAGCTTCCTTGATGTTACACCAAAGACACACTTCTTTGGATTGAGGTGTACTTGATATTTCTCGAGCCTGTCAAAGATCTATCCTAGAACTTGTATGTGAGCTATCCTAGAAGATTTAGCTAGTATGTCATGTACGTAGTCTTCCATGATATGATGAAAGAGATTGTGAAATATCATTGTCATTGCTCTTTGATAAGTTGCTCCTGCATTCTTGAGACCAAACGGCATGACAAACCAACAATAATTACCCCAAGGACAAGTAAAAGTTGTTTTATGTTGATCTTCTTCTGCTATTCTTATTTGATTGTAGCCAGAGAATCCATCCATGAGAGAAAACATCTCGTGACCTGCTGTCAAGTCTACTATAATGTTAGTGTTTGGTAGTGGAAAGTCATCTTTGGGACATGCCTTGTTGAGATCTCTAAAATCATTACACATGCGGATGTGCCCATTGGGTTTAGATATAGGTACAATATTTGATACCCAATCTAAATAGTCAATAGGTCATATGAACTTTACATCTAATAACTTCTGTATTTCTGCTTTTACCAAGAGAGCTATCTGTGGGTGCATCTTTCTCAGCTTTTGCTTGACTGGTTTCACTTTTGGATCAACTGTGAGGTAGTGAACAACTAGCTTAGGGTCTAAACCTGGCATATCAGCATAGGTCCATGCAAAGTTGATGGTTCACTGTAAGAAGAAATTGTTAAGATTCCTATGATCTATTTCTGATAATGATGCTGCAAGGAATGTGGTCTTCGAATTTTGCTCTGTACCAAGGTTTATCTCTGTAGAATCTTTCGCTAGGAGAGCTGACTTCTCTTGATACTTAGATGGTAGGGGAAGGTCAAATCCTCCATCCTCAGGTGCCACAATTGGGTTTTCACCTTTGGATATGTCCTTTGTTTTTACTATTTTATGATTGGGAGGTGCCACAGTGTGGTTTTCACCTAGAGACCTTTCTGTATTTTTACTTTTGCGACTGGAGGATTTGGTATTCTCACCAAAATAAGCTGTTGGCTCTAGTTCCATTACAAAACCTACTTTGTGATTGCCCAGAGGGATACCATCCCGAAGTCCCATGAACTCAGCTAAAGCTTCGTCGTTCTGAAATATATCTATAACGAGGGACCCTTGTTGGTCCCAATCAATAAGTTCAGGGTAGACAAGTGTGACATTCTGGGTGTTTGTGGTGGATGTTAGGGATATGGAGGATAGCATAAATATGGAGGCTTCTGTAAATAGTTCGGTCATATGGAGGGAAGAGTCATCGATGATATCCTCGTTAGATGTTGAACTAGTAGGAAAAGTTTCTGCTACCTCGTCGAGGATATACTTGATATCCAAGGCGTGCGGTACCTTTCTACCAAATCCTAACCCCTTCTTATCTAGCTTCTTTGTCACAATGATGGGCTCCATAGTTCCTTGATTCTGTTTCCCAAGGCCACCTTTGCCTTTATAGCCCATGTTTTTGACAATCCTTAAGCCATTGCCATATTGCTTGACTGGTATTGTGACTAGTTCTCTCTCCCTATAGAGCCAAGAAGAGATGTCCTTAATGGTTTCCTCTTCCAATAACCGTCCTTGTTGGAATTGGGTTATGAATTTTGGGGGAGGGATAGCTGCTTTTTTGGTTACTTTGGCAATGAGCGGTTGGCCATAGGATTTTGGAGACAAAGGTATCTGCCCTACACAACAAGATTTTGAGATATCATAAGTGCAAAGCCTATATCACAGATGTGCGCTTTGATTTCAGGAAGAGGATTAGGATTACTGGTAGATGCTTGTGTCAGGTTTTCAGGATCAACATATAGTGGGGAGTCAAGGGCTTTTTCATTGTTAGGCACTCGGTTGCAATTCTTATAACTGCTTTGCAAGACCCGGCAGAATTCGAAAGGATTGGGGTCTCTTGGGATAGTGATCTCCATACCATTGTATGGGAACTTTAGAGACTGATGGTATGTGGAGGGCATAGCCTTCATTGCATGGATCCATGGGTGGCCTAGGATAATATTGTACAGTAGGTCAATATCAAGGACTTGACACTTCGTTTCAAACATGACGGGGCCCAGTTGTATAGGCAAGTGGATAACGCCTTCTGACCGGCGTTTAGCATCATCATATCCCTTGATTGTAATACTATGCTCAGAGTTGACATGATCCTCAAAGTATCCCAATTGCTTAAGTAACTTTAAAGAACAGATGTTGAGACTAGCACCACCATCTATGAGTATGCATTTGATTTTGTGCTTATGGATGATAACTTCAATATGAAGGGCATCATTGTGATATAGATCATGGGAGGGGAGGTCCTTCACAGAGAAAACCACGTTGTAAGGTGAAGCAATATTACCCACTATAGCTTGGAAATCTGCGACTGCTATGTTGTTAGGAACCGAAGACTCTTGGAGGGCCTTTTCTAACACAACTTTATGTGCAAGTGATGACCGTAAAAGGTCCAAGATAGAGATTTGTGCTGGTGTTTTCCCTAGATGTTCGACAAGATTATAATCAGATTGAGCTAGAAGACTAGGTGTAGGACCACGAATGGTGACACGACCACGGCGAGTGGTAATAGCGCAATCTGTAGATTTGCCTTTGATTGTGAGGGTAGACACTCGACTCTCTTCAAAACGACCTACAATAGAGTCAGAGGAAGTAGAAGCATGATTGACACCTTTACCCTTATCCTAAGGAGGAGGTGGACCGTGGTGAGGGAATGGTTCCTTATACATGTTAAGGTCTTTGTTCGCGTGTTGAGCTAGTGGATCATGTTCCAGAGAGATTAGGTTGCCTTCGATGAGATTTTGGATTAGGTGTTTGAGTTTCATGCATGATGCAGTTTTGTGCCCTTTGCTCCTATGGAATTCATAGTATTCATTTTCTTTGTACCGTGCGGTTTTATAAACGGGTTCCCCATAGGGAGGAGCATCAGGTAGGGTTATAAGACCTCTCTGTAAAATCTTTTGTAAGACAACCTCTATGGGTTCTCCCAAGGGAGTAAATTGACGCCATTGAGGGTAATCTTGTTGAGGCTGTTCTTGTTGTCATTGTTGTTGATTTTGATAGGGTTGCTGTTGTTGTTGCTGTTGTTGTGGATGCTGACTTGGTTGTGCATGTTGCAGCGGTGTTTGCAATGTTTGGACATGTTTAGAATTGACCACACCATCGTTGACTATGTTTTTGTTTTTGTTCCAATATTTGGGTTTATCGCTCAATTGTTGATGAGAAGCATTGTCTTTTGTTTCTTTGAAGATTTTGACCACACCCTTAGCAATGACAGCCTTTTAGTGTTGATTCCCTTGTATGTGATTTCGTCGAAGGTTGTAGCACTAAGAATTTGCAAATGGAAACCTAACTCTTGGTTGAGGTTCTACACAAATATGCTAACAAGCTGTTTCTCCAGAATTTTGAAAGGGAATTTGCTAGCCATTTGTCTCCATTGCTGAAGGAAAGAAATGAACATTTCACCATTTTTCTGTTTGTTGTTGCATAGATCAGTCATGGAGATTTCATGCTCTACATTGTAGGAGAAATGGGTGGCAAATTTCTCTGCCAGCTCATTAAAATTCTTGATACCCGTAGGGAGGTGCGAGAACCATTCTATAGCTTGGCCTCCAAGACTATGAGGAAAGAGACACATAAGATATGTGTCGTTATGTGAGACCTCAAAGCAAGCAAGATAGAATTCCCTGAGATGGTCTTTTGGGTCACCTTTTCCTTTGTATTTATCAAACTTAGGAATAGTAAAATTTTGAGGAAAAGGGATCATTGGTAATGACCGATCAAAAGGATAAGGACACACTTCCTCTAAAGAGAAGGTCTTCTTGGTGTGGCCAAACATAAGATTAGATAACCATTACTAAACTTCCGCGATCTTTAGCTCCATTGCTGTGGGCGGGGTTGGTAACATCTCCTGTTGTCCTAGAAGTGGTTGTTGTTGCCCATATGGCAGATTGTAGTGTAAGCCATGCACATTGGTGATGTAAGGGTCGTACGATTGGTTGGGGTCATATGCGTTGTATGTTGGGTTGAGATTGGGTTGGAATTGGATGTTTTGATTCAGAGTAGGTGGGGGCGGTGCTAGGTAAGAATGTTGGCTTTGTGATGGTTGGAGAAAAGAATTTGGGGGTGGAAAGCTAAAGTGCGCTAGATTAGGTTGTGATGGTGGCACATATCTTTGGTAAACTTGATGTTGGGAATGTTGAGGGTGGCTAGGCAATGTGTGAAAGAAATTTAGCACGGATGAACATTGTGGAGGAGGGGCATAGGTAGATGTGATTTGTGATGGTTGAGGTTGATTGATGATGAGAGTAGAAGAATGTTGTGGTTGGGCTGGCATGACTCTAGTTGGTTGAGAGACATGAAGGCCTGATGATATAGGGGATGGCATTTGTTGAGACCCTTGTTGCATGGCTACATAGTTGTTCCCCAGATTGTAATTTGGTGGGAAACCTATGCGTGATGGGGTAACCAAGATTCCACTTGCGATTGGTGTAGATACTTGAGGGGTTTGTTGTATGTTTGATCGAGCTAAGGTGGCTTGCTTAGATAGCTCCACTTGACGTTGGAGAGTTTCTTGTTGATATTTGTAGATCTCCATAGGAGTCAGAAGCAGTGATATGGGTCTTTCTCTTGGTGGATTTTGATAAAGGGGGTTCTTATATTGTACAAGTGATCTCCCTTGCGAGCCTTGTTCAGGTAAAGGCGTGGTCACTGTTGACATGGTGTGCACCGCTTGTATGGTGTCTTGGGTATGGTTTGTCTCCTTGAGATTGGATAAATCAAAATTTTGAGGCAATTTGGCTCCTTGCTCGGCAAGCAAGCGAAAGAAATGATCCTGGTTCTCACTCAAGATTTTGTCAAAGGCGGCTATGGCTCTAGGATCTTGTATGAATTCATCAAGATCTTGTTCATCTTCTTGAGAAGATTGACCTATTTCAAAGTGTCGCTCTTCCTGAGATGGGGCTAGATCTGCAGTATAACCAACAAGACCCTGAGGCATACCAGTAGTATAGTGAGGTGTACTTACCAAAGGGACCCTTACTTCCTGAGCTAGGACCTCATCGACAGTATAACCTTGTGGCACAAAATCCGGAGGCATACCAGTGGTAAAAGGCGGGGCACTTACTAAAGGGACCCTACCTTCTTTTGGATTGTTTGGGTGATCTAGCTACGTGATGCTTGGAGAGTTTGTAGATCTTTCTGTGGGTGTCCTAGGAGTAACCGTGGGGGTAATGTTGCGACGACTAGATTGTGGTGTGTGAGGAGGCGATTTGTGCTTCCTAGGGACAACTTGCTTGGACTTCATAGTTTGTTGGAGCCTAGTGAGTACCATGGAATACACTAGGACAAAAGGACTGTTGAGATTTTGCTTGTGATTCAGAAAAGACAAACTCTGATGCACAATTGACTGGACCAAAGGCACTATACTGTTTGGCCAGAGTCACAGGACTGTGCAACCAAAAGCGTGCTACTGTAATACCAAAGGTGATGGACTGAGCTACCAAAGGCGAGATACTGTTGTACCAAAGACAAGCTACGGTTACCAAAAGCGAGCTACTGTTATACCAAGGGTGCTGAAGTAGTTTAGCCAGAGGCGAGGTATTGTTATACCAAAGGCGAGCTACTGTTAGACCAAAGGTGAGATGCTGTTCTACCAGAGGCGCTCAAGTAGTGTTTGATGTTTTAAAAAGGCAAAATTTTGATAGATCTGGTTTGTTTCTAATTGGATTTATTTTTGGCAAGAGAAAACACACCAAACAAAGTCAGCAAAGACGGACTGACACAACAAATAGTGTATGTTCGAGGCTCACAAAAAAGCCCAATGTTTCCATAGGTATGAGACAATATGCAAACAACTATCAAGCACTTTTTATCCCTAGAGACAAGGTTTCATTGCAATAGATCAGCTCACAACTTAATACTCCGTCGATAAAAATATCATTCCATAAAGGTGTCGGATATTTTGTATCTTTGCAAGAGACGATAGGTAGGGATATCTCACCCTCCTCTTGGAAAGCTCAAGTAGGTCACAAGAGCTTTATGGCTAAAGGAATACTATCTCTTCTCAAGGGAGCCAATGGTGAGTATCTTAAGGGCTTAAATCAATTCCCCTTGCACTGATGATTACTGCAATGTTCAGAGGTAAGTCAGGTAGTCTCTATCTAAAATGGTTCTTAGTAACTTTGAGGGACCAACGCCTTACGAGCAATGTGACAAGCTACTAAAAGATTTAACCAATCCTACTAAGAGTATCAAATACTTCACTCAATGTGAAAATTATTTCCACAAGGAGCTAGTACACCTCTTTTCAGTTTGGCACCACAAGGTAAGGCTGATGTCGGTTAGGACTTGGCTTTCGCCTTATCCCTCTTATATAGCAGTTCAAAGGAAAACTCTGCTTAGGGTCGTCCCTTTTGGATGAAGTGCAATCCAAAAGTAGGCCCTTCTAAAGGATGTACTAAAATGTAAGAGCAAGCACATCAAACAAAGGTTTAATTGTCCTGTTATAAGAAAAATAAGGTGCAACTAAACTAGGCACACACACGTTTGTAGTTGTCAATTGTCCCTTATGAAATTGAAGTGTTTGGCATTCATGTCCATTGTCCCTTAGAAAATTGAGGTGTTTTCACATACATGCCCATTGTTCCTTAAAAAAAGTAGTATGTTCCTAAGGCTTAGATTGCCGAAATGATTTGTTCAATTATCCCTTAAGAAGGCAATATGTTTCTAAGACTTAGTGCAATAAATCAAGATTTCTTCAATGCTTGTCCTACATGAACATGTTAGAAAACTTATTTACTTTATGTGAGTGATAAGAAGATGCAACCAGGTAGTTAGTTCCACAAAAACTCCCAAGTCAGCAAAAGGTAAACAAATTAACCAAATGCGCTGTACAAGTAGGTGTGATTTTGATTGCAAAAAAAATATTGATAAAAGGTATCATCACCTAAAAATGTCTTCACCACTGCAAAGGTCATCTCATCAGCTTTCCGGAAAGTCCAAATTTGTGCGATTTCGATATCGTATGTGCAAGTTGTGAATATTTGAAAAAAAGGCCTATTTTGCTAAGTGGGAAAAAAAAGAAATTAATGCCCCCCTTTTTTTTTGATTTTTTGATTTTTTGATTTTTTATTTTATTTTATTTTTTTTAATATGTTTTTTTGAATTTTTATTTTGTTTTGCAAAGTTTAATTTTTTTTCAATTTTTTGAATTTTTTCAATGGTGATTTTTATTTTTTTGGTTGTGCTGTGTGTGCAAGTGGTGGCTGGGCGGAGCTGTGGAGGTGGTGGCGGCAGTGGTGGCTGGGCGGTGGTGGCAATGGTGGCTGGTATGGCTTAGAGGGGAGGCGGAGCAGCGGAGCGGTGGAGGGGGGTTGGGCTGTGGAGGCGCGGGTGGCGGAGAGGGAGGAGTTGGGCAGGGATCAGGGGGCGGCAGCAATGGCAGTGGCAGGCAGAGGTGCAGGGTTTGGGGGAGCCGCAGGAGGGAGACGTAGGTGGCGCAGAGGGCACGGTGAATGTAGGAGTCAAGGACAACACTGAGAGGGGGGGTGAATCAGTGTTGTGTGAATTTTTAAATCTTTTTCAATATTTAACTTGCAGAGCACAAAGAAGAGACAGTTATCATTGAATTGTCAAACATATATGCACATAACTTTGTCAAACACATAAACAAAACTCAAGAGTAAAACATACAATCATAGAGAGATGATTAAGACACAAGAATTGCACGAGTGGAAAACCCTCCAGGGGTAGAAAAACCACTCCAGAATTGCCTCACTGGCTTAACTGAAAAACATGCCTCACTGGCAATACAAATTGTATCTAGGAGCACCAACTCCTTATGGAGCACCAACTCCAATCCCAAACAGAAGCACCCACTTCCAACACTGATATACCTCACTGGTAATCCAATAGGTCTCACTGACCTACAAGCCTCACTGGCTAATACAATCACTATAAACAAAACATCAAACTTCGTGTGCAAGACAAGATTGCTGTTCAATCAGATTTGCACCATTGTATACAACCTTATACCTCCTGTTAGATTTTCAAATCAAAACAAGCTCCATATACAAACCTCTATAAACAATTTTCTTTGCAAATTAATCAGATCCATACTGCATATCAATCTTGTATTCTAATCCTCCATTCAACAACACTAAATATCAATCCTGTATTCCAATATGCACAACAACACTACTTTACTCTGTCTGTTTCATTTATGTCTTACAAGTCTCAATGTCTTGATCAATCGAATTCATGATTCATGCACCTGATTGTCATTTCAATTTCATATTGTCTTTTAATCACCTTGTCAATCTCTGTATTTGATCCCTGTCAGTTCATCATCAATCTGCACAACATCACTCATCAATCTACCTGCAAAGCTATTATATACAAGATGATCATTTCACCTTCTCTCTGCATATCATTTTGAAAACACCTGATCCTACTGCAAATTAGTTCCTGCATACATCCTTCTGTGTTTTCTTTTTAAAAGAATATTCATAAAGTTATCTTCATCATCACATGATGCTCTGCACTTCAAGACACCTATCAAAGCACCTGTAAGCCCAATAAATATCAGATAACCATTCATCTTCCTCTTACTCTGCAATGAACTAATCTTGTAAACCATTCATCTTCATCTGCATCAAAACCTTTCATTTGCAATAATAAAAACATCAATAAATCCAAAAAACCAATTCATCTGCAAGAAGAAAATCTTATTCACAAAAATTAAATGATCAATAAAACATTTTGTCCCTTTCAAAAATTTCAATGCTTCATCTTCTACAAGCATCTTCATTTTTCATCTGCATGAAGAAATAAAGTCTTTACAAAAAAATTTCTTTAATATCTGCTCCTTAAAAAGAAAACAACCTTTCTCATTTATCTTCACACAAAAAAAATCATCTGAGTCTTTTCACCAAAAAGCTAAAAAGAATCTCTTCTTAAAAAATTTCTCAATGACAATATGTCAATCTCAAAAAGAAACTCTCCTTTTTTCTTTTACTCTCCAAAAATCTCTCTTAAAAAATTTCTAAATTAATAACCACTAAACTTCAAAAAAAAAAAACTAAGGACAACTCCACCAAAATTCCTTTGTAATCGGGCACAAATTCCATCTTGAAGGAAACTTTCTAAAACATAGTTTAATGCATTAAAAAGCAGAAACGTCCACCGGAACGTCAAAGTTGATCGCATAGGAGTCGGGCTTAAAGTTTAAATGTCAACCGTTTGATTGACTCTGCGCGCTCCACATGTTTTGAAAACTGACCGCTGATTATCATTTGGCGCCCGATGCACTCAAGGTAGGACCGGTTCCACCGGTGGTAAGGAGAGGAGGGGCCGGTGCAAACTATGTTTCGAAGGGCCTTCAACAGGTCAAGCTTAAGTGGATTACTCGCTAGCCCAAGTCACCACAGTTTTAAAACATAAAGTGCATAAATGAGTGACGGGTAGTTTAGAGTTAACCATGATGTGGTAGCCACATAGTAGAGAGTTAGTTTAGGGATTATGATCATCTTGTTTTGTCACTGAAAACCTGAGGATCATTGAATGCTTTGTTGCAGAGAATACCAACTAACTGATTACTCAATGAATTTACTTTGATGCAGAATATGTAGAGAAACAACTCAACTACATAACAACACCACTGAACACCTCTGTGAGAACTTATGACCAATTAACCTTGCTAACACATTCCTCAACTTTTGATATGAGAACAAGAATCCAAATTGAAGAATAAACATGAAATTCCTCCTATTTTATCACAGCTAATATTATGAGCATCTGACTTGGATATTGAAAATCAAGATGCATGATAGATATTGATATGAAACCCACTAATCAATCTGTCAAGTAACCATCTCCATCTGAGATAGATATGAAACCCACCAAGCATCTGCATTACCCTGAATGACATCTGTATTTGACCCAAGAGATCAACCAAATACATCCTTGAGTATGATTTATCAATAAGCTAACATTTATCAAGTCAACCCTGCCTATGATGATGATCTTTAATGTCCTGATTGAAGATCAATCCCAACATCTATGACAACCTGAAAGACATCTCAACACAACTGTGAACAAATGAAGATCAGCCACAACTGTTACTATGAAGATCATTCCATGTTATTTGTATCAAGCCACTGTCATTATATACAATACCATTTTCAGGGGATCATGATATCAAACTAATGCAGGATAACATTAAGAGCATACCAAATCACCAATCCATCTTATCACCATGAGATGAAGCAACCTCTCTCAGATCCATGCAGAACACCTTATGTCATCAATACTACATTACATCAAACCAAGTCCACATCTCTGTGCAATGAACACAACTCCTGATCCTTTAACAAGTATGTATCTCTACACTGATCAACCAAGTCTTGATAATATCAAACAAACTGAGTACACCTTTTTCCTTTTTGACATCACTGACAACCTCACTCCATCAATCTCCCCCTTTGTCATTGATGGCAAAACTTTATAAAACATTTTTTCTTTCTCCCCCTTTTTGACATCTGATGACAAAGCCTGAATTAACTTCCCCTGAGAACAACTCCACTAAAAAATGTTATAGCATGATCATAACCATTGGAATATGAACACTTTGAAGGCATAAACTCTTGTTATCTTTAAACCACTTACCAAAAATCTTTGAAGCCATTTGTCTTTCATGAAACTTAAATCTGATGATAATAACACTGTGAAAATGAAGACTGACACACTCCTTCCTGATAACATCACAAACTTTCAAAACAAACAGTTCTTCTTCAATCAACAACCTTTTTGACCTGAAATAACAAATCTCCAAGATCTTTCATGTATTAAAGATCACAAACAAATTACTACTCAAAAATATCATTGGTAAACACTGACAAGACTAACCAACATAACTCAACTCAACTCAACACTTATCCACTTCCTGAATTAGTCCTGAAGCAACATATCAACCTGAAGTATACCATCCATTTACTGACAGTCAACCTTCTGAACACTTTTGCAAAGAAAAACATAAACATACCAATACTCTTCTTTTAACACTATCTTCAAATCACCTGAAAGCTCCAAGATACATGTCATAAAACATAACTCAACAAAGAATAGATATAATCACCAAACTGATTTCCTGATATGAACTACCATCCTGCACTCAAACTGTTCTGACACCTTTTCATGACAAAGAATGAAGACCATCTGAACTATCCTCCTGTTCTGTGCAAGACATTTTTCACAACATAAGAACTGATCTGTTTTTAACCTTGATATTCAAATCAGCCCATCAAGACTGCACACCAAGTTCTTCCTGCAACAACACTTGCATTCACTGAACATGTCATTGATCATGAACACCTGATACCACTTTGCACATATCTTTCTGAATCATATTAATGAGAAAGAACATGTCAAATTATTATACCAATGAACACTTCTAAATGAACATTCATTTTGCAACCAAGAATGAAGATCATCTATCATATCTGAAACCTACTGCAATCAACAAGAACTCCTATTTCTTGATTTTATCAGTAAATCAAGAGTTTATTGCAACAATACTTTGAATTGCAATGACAAATCATTCTTAGTAGTTAGGATCATTAACAATTTGTGCATTTGAACTCCTGAAACATCTTTTCAATATCTTGAGAGCATGATAAGCCAATGAACACCTGTATCACTGTCATACACTAAACATCAACATTATTAGCAACATCATCATCAACTATTTCATAGCACAGTAAGAATGATAGACAGACAAGATCATCAAATCAAATGGTCTCCTTCCTGAAACTTCTTGGGGTTAACTGATAGAACATTTGATACCTCCCCCTTACTTCATACTATGTTATGCAAAAGATGAAATGACTTGTGCAAGATGCACAAGCTTAGATTCTGACTTCTCTTTTCTTTCTTTCTGCTTCCAAATTTTCACAGGTGCTTTCTTTCTCCAAACCTTTTCTATTTCTTTCCGTTTCCAACCTATCAAATTTGATGATGCAGATGATGCTTTTCTGCAACTAAATGCTTTGTGACCAAGAGAATTGCAATTATAACAAACTATATCATAATCAAATGACTGATAGTACCTTTGACAACTTATGTTAGACTTCCATGCAGAATCATACCTTTTACAATTTCTTTGTATATGTCCAACATGATTGCACTTGTAACAAATAAGGTTAGTATTCCTTTTGCAATCAACTGCTTTATGACCAAAATGATTACAACTATAACAGTAACCATTAAATGAATAGTTATACCTGTACATGTATGCTTGTCTAACAGGAGCACTTCTTCTGAAATTTCTTCTTCTTTGATTATGCATTTTGTTTTCAGTGGTAGTATTCAAATCAATCTTCTCTCTGGGAGTCTCTCTGACTTTTGAACATTCTCCTTCTTCAAATCCTAATCCAGTTGTGTCAATATGCTGCTTCTGTTTGCCCAATAACACATGTAACTTGCTTGTGCTTTCTTCAAACTCCTGATACTTCTTAGATAAAGTCTTCAGACTATCATAATCTTTTCTGAGTTTGATAATTTCTCCCTCTAGTTTTAGATTCTCATTCCTTCTAACTTCAAGGTCAGATATTGATACATCAGCTATCCTCTTAGCTTCTTCAATTTTTGTCTTCAATCTAGCAATTAGTTTGTCAGAATCATCAATATATGTCTTTAAACTAATAATCTGACATCTGGCCTCTTCAAGATCTGTAGAAACAATTTCAAGTTCTGAAAGTGCATTGACTTTTGATTCTCTTTCTTGTTGCAGCTGCAAGTTTAGTTTCTGATTCTCTTTCTTATACTTCTTGAGCTCACTCAGGGCATATATAAGCTCTCCTTCCATATCAATCTCACAATCTTCTTCATCATCATCACTTGTGATGCTGGCTTCTTCTAAATCAAATTGGGATTGAACATCAACTCCTTCATTTGAAAGTTTCCTTTCATGATCACTCTTCTCAGATAATAAGTTGTTTTCTTCTTCAGGTGCACTACCTTGATAAATTTTTATCAACTTTTTCCAGACATCCTGAGCTGTTTCACACTGCACCACTTTACAAGAAATATCATTA
This sequence comes from Cunninghamia lanceolata, assembly GCA_027924645.1. Classification (NCBI taxonomy): domain Eukaryota; kingdom Viridiplantae; phylum Streptophyta; class Pinopsida; order Cupressales; family Cupressaceae; genus Cunninghamia; species Cunninghamia lanceolata. The sequence continues at coordinate 3,357,265 of BSBN01000609.1, forward strand.
GATAAACTAGATAAAATAACCTTCTTGGCTATATGATTGCAATTAATAGCCTCTTTGTTATTTGTAGAGTTAGAATATCCATTCTCAACAGACATCCATATATCATATCCTAAAGAGGATAAATAGGCTTGCATTCTCATACACCAAACTGAAAAATCTGAACCATTAAACAAAGGAGCATCTGAAATCTTTTCTTCTAATACAATACCAGACTTAACATGGAGAACATCTTTATCAACTGAATTTATATCAACATCTGAATTTGATATGGATAATTTCTTTTGTGTCTTCTGACCAGAATGATGCTTAAGATTTCTCATGTTCTTATTTCTCCTGCACTTACCCATTGAACTCCACACACAAGACCTACCCAAGCTGATTAAGCTGTAGAAGGGAAACTGGCTCTGATACCAATTGTAGGAGTCAAGGACAACACTGAGAGGGGGGGTGAATCAGTGTTGTGTGAATTTTTAAATCTTTTTCAATATTTAACTTGCAGAGCACAAAGAAGAGACAGTTATCATTGAATTGTCAAACATATATGCACATAACTTTGTCAAACACATAAACAAAACTCAAGAGTAAAACATACAATCATAGAGAGATGATTAAGACACAAGAATTGCACGAGTGGAAAACCCTCCAGGGGTAGAAAAACCACTCCAGAATTGCCTCACTGGCTTAACTGAAAAACATGCCTCACTGGCAATACAAATTGTATCTAGGAGCACCAACTCCTTATGGAGCACCAACTCCAATCCCAAACAGAAGCACCCACTTCCAACACTGATATACCTCACTGGTAATCCAATAGGTCTCACTGACCTACAAGCCTCACTGGCTAATACAATCACTATAAACAAAACATCAAACTTCGTGTGCAAGACAAGATTGCTGTTCAATCAGATTTGCACCATTGTATACAACCTTATACCTCCTGTTAGATTTTCAAATCAAAACAAGCTCCATATACAAACCTCTATAAACAATTTTCTTTGCAAATTAATCAGATCCATACTGCATATCAATCTTGTATTCTAATCCTCCATTCAACAACACTAAATATCAATCCTGTATTCCAATATGCACAACAACACTACTTTACTCTGTCTGTTTCATTTATGTCTTACAAGTCTCAATGTCTTGATCAATCGAATTCATGATTCATGCACCTGATTGTCATTTCAATTTCATATTGTCTTTTAATCACCTTGTCAATCTCTGTATTTGATCCCTGTCAGTTCATCATCAATCTGCACAACATCACTCATCAATCTACCTGCAAAGCTATTATATACAAGATGATCATTTCACCTTCTCTCTGCATATCATTTTGAAAACACCTGATCCTACTGCAAATTAGTTCCTGCATACATCCTTCTGTGTTTTCTTTTTAAAAGAATATTCATAAAGTTATCTTCATCATCACATGATGCTCTGCACTTCAAGACACCTATCAAAGCACCTGTAAGCCCAATAAATATCAGATAACCATTCATCTTCCTCTTACTCTGCAATGAACTGATCTTGTAAACCATTCATCTTCATCTGCATCAAAACCTTTCATTTGCAATAATAAAAACATCAATAAATCCAAAAAACCAATTCATCTGCAAGAAGAAAATCTTATTCACAAAAATTAAATGATCAATAAAACATTTTGTCCCTTTCAAAAATTTCAATGCTTCATCTTCTACAAGCATCTTCATTTTTCATCTGCATGAAGAAATAAAGTCTTTACAAAAAAATTTCTTTAATATCTGCTCCTTAAAAAGAAAACAACCTTTCTCATTTATCTTCACACAAAAAAAATCATCTGAGTCTTTTCACCAAAAAGCTAAAAAGAATCTCTTCTTAAAAAATTTCTCAATGACAATATGTCAATCTCAAAAAGAAACTCTCCTTTTTTCTTTTACTCTCCAAAAATCTCTCTTAAAAAATTTCTAAATTAATAACCACTAAACTTCAAAAAAAAAAAACTAAGGACAACTCCACCAAAATTCCTTTGTAATCGGGCACAAATTCCATCTTGAAGGAAACTTTCTAAAACATAGTTTAATGCATTAAAAAGCAGAAACGTCCACCGGAACGTCAAAGTTGATCGCATAGGAGTCGGGCTTAAAGTTTAAATGTCAACCGTTTGATTGACTCTGCGCGCTCCACATGTTTTGAAAACTGACCGCTGATTATCATTTGGCGCCCGATGCACTCAAGGTAGGACCGGTTCCACCGGTGGTAAGGAGAGGAGGGGCCGGTGCAAACTATGTTTCGAAGGGCCTTCAACAGGTCAAGCTTAAGTGGATTACTCGCTAGCCCAAGTCACCACAGTTTTAAAACATAAAGTGCATAAATGAGTGACGGGTAGTTTAGAGTTAACCATGATGTGGTAGCCACATAGTAGAGAGTTAGTTTAGGGATTATGATCATCTTGTTTTGTCACTGAAAACCTGAGGATCATTGAATGCTTTGTTGCAGAGAATACCAACTAACTGATTACTCAATGAATTTACTTTGATGCAGAATATGTAGAGAAACAACTCAACTACATAACAACACCACTGAACACCTCTGTGAGAACTTATGACCAATTAACCTTGCTAACACATTCCTCAACTTTTGATATGAGAACAAGAATCCAAATTGAAGAATAAACATGAAATTCCTCCTATTTTATCACAGCTAATATTATGAGCATCTGACTTGGATATTGAAAATCAAGATGCATGATAGATATTGATATGAAACCCACTAATCAATCTGTCAAGTAACCATCTCCATCTGAGATAGATATGAAACCCACCAAGCATCTGCATTACCCTGAATGACATCTGTATTTGACCCAAGAGATCAACCAAATACATCCTTGAGTATGATTTATCAATAAGCTAACATTTATCAAGTCAACCCTGCCTATGATGATGATCTTTAATGTCCTGATTGAAGATCAATCCCAACATCTATGACAACCTGAAAGACATCTCAACACAACTGTGAACAAATGAAGATCAGCCACAACTGTTACTATGAAGATCATTCCATGTTATTTGTATCAAGCCACTGTCATTATATACAATACCATTTTCAGGGGATCATGATATCAAACTAATGCAGGATAACATTAAGAGCATACCAAATCACCAATCCATCTTATCACCATGAGATGAAGCAACCTCTCTCAGATCCATGCAGAACACCTTATGTCATCAATACTACATTACATCAAACCAAGTCCACATCTCTGTGCAATGAACACAACTCCTGATCCTTTAACAAGTATGTATCTCTACACTGATCAACCAAGTCTTGATAATATCAAACAAACTGAGTACACCTTTTTCCTTTTTGACATCACTGACAACCTCACTCCATCAGTGAAGTGGGGGTCGGGAGGAATGACGCGCAGAGGGGTGCACAGGTGGGGGACAGAGCGGCGGATGGGCGGTAGGGGTGGCGGGGTGCGGGAGAGTGCAAGGATGGTGGGGTTCGGGAGGCTACATGGGGGCCGGGGTAAGGTTTGTAGGGGCGGCGCGGGGGGTGGGGAGTTGGTGGCTACGCAGGGGCTGGGGAGCTGTGGCTGTGCAGGGGCTACGGGAGGGTGGGGCAGGAGGGAGCTGGGAAGTGGGGTGGGAGGGGGGGATGGGGTTGGGAGCTGCGGGGAAGTCAAAGTCGGCAGCAGTGGAATGACAGTGGCGGGGTGTATGGGGCTCGGGCGGCAGTGAAATGGCAGTTAGGAAATGTGTTTGCAACGGGAGAGCTGGTGGATGGACAAGGGAGAATGTGGCGGTGACCAGGTGGTAGGGGTTTCAAGGGAGCAGCGGATGGGGTTTTCCGATAGGTGTGGTCGGCATTGACGAGCGGCAGGTGGTTTGGCCGAGCGGTGAGAATAGGGGTTTACCGTGGCGGCGACCTAAACAGACCAAAACCAGTAGCTTTGACCATTAAACCTTCAAATGGAGTGCCTTCAATCACAAAAATTAGTGATTACAGAAACAGAGAAATGCACAGATTAGTATGGTAGGGGTACGGATCCGTACAATACGGACTGTACCCTAAAAAATTTTCAAATTTTTTCAAAAATTTTTCACAAAACCTAGGCAAGTTTACTGTCAAAATTCACAAAAATAATGACCTGATCACCATAATACAGTCCATTTCTGCCCAAGATGAAACCTGCAACACTTTACTCCAAAACTTGACAAAAACTGTTAGAAAAACGAAGATTTTGACAAGAAACCTTCACAAAACAACGATGAGATCCGCGATCGGGTATGCCAAATGTAATCAATGAAATCAAAACAAAGGTTATAATGTAAATCAAATGCAAAATAGAATGATTATACCTTCATAATGAACTCACTAATCCAGGAGGGAAGGAGTTTGTGCCTACGTAGCTCCTCAGATGTTACCCAAATGATGTCAAATGTGGATTGCTCAATGCATACAACACAATGTAGATGAGAGACAAGTGGTTTGATGCTTGATTGAGATGGAGATGGGGAATGAATAGATTAGATGGGATTGAGACAATATTTTGACATTAGGATGGTAGGATGAGGAGATTGGGGAGTGATTTTGGCAGAGGTCTGATGCATCAAGAGGTCTCTCCCCTAATGGCCTAGAGAGGGGTCCAATTTATAGAATTTTGGAGATGAGGATGGAGGGTGAGGATTCAGTTGATGGGATCAAGGGCTAGGAATAAAAGTGAATCTTTTATTCCTAGTGGATGAATTAATAATTCTCATTTTGGGAAGAGTGGAGGATAGTGGATGAATTAATAATTTATTTTTGGGAAGAGTGGAGGATAATGGGGGACAACTAAATTTTAAATTCAGTGAGTGGAGGCACAAAAAATGAGAGCCATTGATCTCATCTTTTGATCCTCACCCTCCATTACCTTTTTTGAAAATATATAAATAAAACCCTCTTCTAAGCTATTAGAGGAACTTCATCTTGCACAATCACTATACCAAAATTTCTCTCATTCTCTCTCATTCCATTTTCAAGTGTCCTCCATTATCATGTGTTGAAGCTCACATTCAACACAACACATATCAAGAGCCATTCTTCCTTTGTCATCTTCAACAAGCAAGCAAGCAAGGAAAGCTTCTGAGGGCTTCACAATCAAGATCAAAGAAAGATAGGCAAACAATGGAAAATGACAGGTAAAGAGTTTGTAAGTATGTTCTTACTCATTTTGGTTTAATTCTTCTTTGCTTTCAACTTCCATTGGTGTTTGGGTTTATTTGTTTTCATTAATTTGACTAACCACATTTCTCCCCCTCACATTTTGTTATGCGTATTAATGGCTAGGAAAACCATCTAGGGCAAATGCGCAACAACCCTAGTTTTGCACATCTGCGTGCCGAAATGGCCAATATGTGAACGGGAAAAATGGATTTGATCAATAAAGAAAAATATAAAACCCAAACACCAATGGAAGTTGAAAGCAAAGAAGAATTAAACCAAAACAAGTAAGAACATACTTACAAACTCCTTTACCTATCGTTTTCCATTGTTTGCCTATCTTTCTTTGACCTTGATTGTGAAGCCCTTAGAAGCTTTCCTTGCTTGCTTGCTTGTTGAAGATGACAAAGGAAGAATGGCTTTTGATATGAGTTTGTGTTGAATGTGAGCTTCAACACATGATAATGGAGGACACTTGAAAATGGAATGAAGAAGAGAATGAGAGAAATTTTGGTATAGTGATTGTGCAAGATGATGTTCCTCTAATGGCTTAGAAGAGGGTTTTATTTATAGATTTTCAAAAAAGGTAATGGAGGGTGAGGATCAAAAGATGAGATCAATGGCTCTCATTTTTTGTGAATCTTTAATTCATAATGCATGAATTAAAAATTCTTTATTTGAGAATAGTGGATTATGACAATTGAATTAAATATTCAAATGGCAAAGGCTAGTGGGGCACATTGAATTAAATATTCAATTGGTGAAGGTTGGTGGGGAACATTGAATTAAATATTCAATTGGTGAAGGCTAGTGGGGAACATTGAATTAAATATTCAATTGGTGAAGGCTAGTGGGGAACATTGAATTAAATATTCAATTTGGTGGAGGATAATTGATTTAAAGATTTATTTTGGAAAATGGAGGATATTAGCTAATTAAATATTAAGAATATTTAATTATATGTGCAATATGGTGAGGTGGAAGAGATGAGGTGGAAAGATGAGGTGGCTTGATGAGGTGGATTGATGAAGTGGATTTTGTGAGGTGGATTTAGGATTTGAGACATTAGAAGAATTTAGGGATTTTAATTAAATAAAATAATTTTATTTAATTGTAGGATAATGAACCAATCAAATAAACTTATGATATTTATTTAATTGACAGAAGAAAATATGAATTAAGATAAATATTAGAATATTTACTTAATTCAACCTGAGCCAATTTTAGGTGTCTACACATAGTTAAGTCGTCACATATACATATACAAGTTATCTTAGTAAGTTTATAATAAAAAAAATAAGGTTTTTTTTTGCCTTAGTCCAAATTACATCAAGACCTTAGGCTTTTAGCAAAACATAGAGTTTATAGGGATGTGACATCCTTCTCCCCTTAGGACTAAGTTGACCCAGCTTAGTCAAATAAGTGAGGGTATTCCTACATAATTATATCTTCTTCTTCCTAGGTGGCTTCTCGCTTGCCATACTGGTACCAAAGTACCTTAACCTGTTGTATGGTTCTATTGTGTAGTTGTATTTTGCACTGTTTATAATTGCGAGTGGATTTAGGTGCATTTTTCTGGTTTTTTCTACCTATAGGGCCTGCCAATTAATTATGTGTGGAATCAACTACATATTTTTTTAACAATGACACATGAAATACATTATGTATGTGAGAGAAAGATGGTGGAAGAGCAAGTTGATAAGCTGCATGACTAATCTTCTCTATAATATCAAATGGACCAATAAATCGAGGGCATAACTTGGCAGCCTTGCCAAATTTTATGGAACTCTTCTGAGGTTTGACATGAAGAAACACTTTGTCCCCAATTATAAATTCTCTTGGGATCCTTTTTGCATATGCGTAACTTTTCTACTGATCTAGAGACTCCTTTAACATTTCCCTGATAACCTTTACCTGTCAGTCATACTCATGAAGCAACTCCGAACCGATGTTGACTCGGTTATCTAACCCTTCCTAGCCAATCGGTGTTCTGCACTTTTTGCTGTATAATGCTTTGAAAGGTGCCATCTAAATAGAGGATTGGTAGGAGTTGTTGTATGCAAACTCCACCAATGACAAATAATCTTCCCACTTGGTTGATTGGTCCATCACATACATTCGAAGCATATCCTCCATAATTTGATTGACTCTTTCAGTTTGACCATCTGTTTCTGGATGGTAAGTTAGTACAAAACATAGAGGTCAATAATTTATCCCTATCCGAAATGATTACATCTAGCACCCCGTGCAATCTAACTACCTCCTTGATGAATTTTATTACCACAACTTGAGCATCATCTTTAACATTGCTGGGTATAAAATGAGCTACTTTGGTCAGCCTGTCCATGACTACTAGGATACTATCATGGCTAAGGCAGGTTTTGGGCAAGTCCACCACAAAATCCATCAAAACTACTAACCATTTGTGACTAGGTATGTCATGTGGGTATAGCACCCCAGCAGGATGACAATGCTCTGCCTTGACTCGTTGGCACTCAAGGCATTTGGCTACAAAACTAACCACTTCCATCTTCATACCTGGCCAAAAATATAGGGATTTTAGGTCTGCATACATCTTCATACATTATGGCCCTCATTCAGGATTCTTGTTCTCAAATCACCCTCTTTAGGAACAAAAACTCGTCCTTGGAATCGAAGGATTCCATCATTTCCTATGTGATAACTTGGCTTATTCTCCCCTTGCCTCAATCTTAACTTCATTTATTGACAAAAGGAGTCCACTTCCTGCCTTTGTTTAATGGTTTCTTTCAAGTTAAACCTTACTCGAGTAACTACTGCCAAGCTTGCCCTATGGCTGAGGGCATCAGCAACCTAATTTTCCTTCCCTTTTACATAAGAAATGTCAAGCTCATAGTTTCTCAAGAACTCCAACCATCTTCTTTGGTAGGCATTTAGGTCAGGTTGAGAGAATAAATATTGAAGTCCCTTGTGGTCAGTGAATAGATTGAATGGTCATCCCACAAGATAGTGCCTCCAAATTTTGAGTGCATGCACAATTGCTGTAAGTTCCAAATCGTGAGTTGGGTAATTGAGTTCATGGTCCTTTATCTTACATAACTCAAAGGCAATTATATGTCCTTCCTGCATTAAAATTCCTCCCAAACCTTCCAAAGAGGCATCAGTCTAAACTACAAATTCCTTCTCAGGGTCAGGTACCTATAAAATAGGAGCGGTGGCGAGAGCTTCCTTCAATTGCTGGAAAGCCACTTCACATTTTTATGTCTAGTCAAACCTCTTTCATTTTCATTGGAGAGATGTTGTGGGGTTGGCAACCTTTGAAAAATCCTTTACAAACCTTCGGTAATATCCCACCAATTCCATAAAACTTCTTACCTCTGACACATTTTTAGGGGTAGGCCACTCCACTATGGCTCGAATTTTAGACAGGTCCACAGAAATTCCATCTGTAGATAGAATGTGCCCTAGATAATGTATTTTGGGTTGGAAGAAAGAGCAGTTGGTTAATTTCCCATAAAGCTTATGCTCCCTTAATCTTTGTAGTACTATCCTTAAATGTTTTTCATGCTCTTGTAGATTCTTGGAATATATGAGAATGTCATCCAAAAATACTAACACAAATTTATCTAAGTAGTCATGGAAAACATTGTTCATGAGGCTCATAAAAGTAGAAGGAGCATTGGTTAACCCAAATGGTACCACTAGAAATTCATAATGGCCATACTAAGTCCTGAAAGCAGTTTTACGAATATCCTCCTCCTTAATCCTCAATTGATGATACCCTGATCTTAGATCTATTTTGGAGAAGACGGCAACTCCCTTCATTTGGTTGAATGGATCATCTATTCTAGGGAGAGGATATTAGTTCCTAATGGTCACCTTGCTCAGCATTTGGTAGTCTATGCACAACTGTAGGGTTCCATCCTTCTTTTTGATGAATAGCACCGGAGCTCCCCATGGAGACACACTAGGTCTAATCAAACCTTTTTCCATTAAATCTTGTAGCTTTTTTTGAGTTCATGTAATTCAGCTATGTTCATCTGATATGGGGCCTTTGAAATAGGTTAAGCTCCTAGAATCAAATCAATTGAAAAGTCAAACTGACGCTTAGGTGGTAAGCCTAGTAACTCTTCGATAAAACATCCTAAAATTCTTGCAAGATTAGATGATTTGATATATTTGGAATTGGATCCTCACCCCCTCTTCAATCTTGATCAACAAAAGTTTGCACCCTTTTCTTACTGCTCATTTAGCTTGCATGACAGTGATAGAATAGGTTAATATTGGTCTTTAGATCCCTTGGAGCACTATGTGTCTCCCTTGATCATCCAAACACTCAATTTTCTTATCATAGCAATCCATTTTATTGATCTTGCAGAACCAATCCATCCCCAAGATCATATCGTAGGATCCTAGCTTGGTGACCAATAAGTTCACCTTGGTTTTAATGCTACCTAAGTCAATGTCTACTCCTTTCAGACTGAACTCTATCTTTTGTGTCTTACTAGACCCTAGCTCCATGTCTAACTCTTCTTGACTTAAATTATCAAACTTCACATTGCACTTTCTTAACACATTAGGGGAAATAAAACTATTAGTTGCTCCTATATCTGCTAGGATAGAAATAGGTTGACCATGAAAAGTACCTTGAAGCTTAATGAGTGAAGCCTGATTGTCTGCTTCATGCTTGTCCACTGTTGCATATATTCTAGCCGGTTGCTTGTTGTTTTGATCCACATTCTTTAGGCACTCGCTCCTGTAGTGATCACCCCACATGTCCAACATCTTGCCACTGGACATGTCCTTTTTATTTCATTACCCTTAGCAGGGTTTACCTCTACTTATGACCTTGAGTGCCTTTACCATTTCCCTTCATTATCTTTATGTGGTGTTGACCTAGAGTTCTTTTTGAAGCTGTGACTCTTCTTAAATTTCCCATGTGCTTTTTCTACCCTCATATCCTTCCTAATCTCCTTCTTATCATTATAGAAGGAGAAAGGTTTTTGTTTTCTTTCTTGTTTATTTTTGTGCTTCTCCTCAGCGATGGTGGCCGCTTCTACAGCCTGACTCAAATTCTTGGGTAGGGTAAGCTTGGTTGCATACATAAGACCTTTGTTCAACCTGAGGACAAACTTATTCACCCGATCCTCCTCTTCCTTCATATAATGTACATGATGTAGCAGGCTCATAAATTTGGCTTTGTACTCACTCACTGTCATCACTCCTTGCTATAGTGAATGGAATTCCGTCATCTTTTAGTCATGACGACGTGTGGACAAATATTCCTTGCGGAATAGTTTTTGAACTTGTCCCATGTTATTGTCTGCATGCCATACCTCTTAAGGGCCAACAAATGATCCCACCATAGGGATGCTTCACCTTCCAAGTGGTAGATGGCTAGTCGAGCCTTAGTATTGTCATTCATGCCAGTCAATCCAAAATACTTACTCATCCCAATCAACCAAGCCTCTGCTGCATCACCTCCACCTATGCCATCATATTTGGATGGTTGCATTTTCTTTAATTCTTGGATTAACAGATCTTTTTCCCCATCTCTTTGTCTGGCCCTAGGAGAAGGACTGCAAGAAAACATTCTAGAATGGTTTCCGTGGTCAGAATCAGAGGAATTATTTGTTCCCATGTCTTGTTCCTTAGTACCTAACCCTATATTGTGATTAGTCCCTTGATCCCTCTACCTTATCATATCTTCAATTTTCTATTCTTGAGATGCTATTTTTACCCGGAGAGCATTCATTTCTACTTGAAGCTCTTCTGGTACCCCAATAGGTGGGGTTACCTTCTGTCTTACATGAAGGATCTCCACCAAACTGGGACTCGTCCCTCTTCGATTTGATCTCCTCATGACTCTCCAATGTCTAATTCTATAGTATGAAATTTTTAACATTAGTCATCTATGATATTCTGAAACACTTGTTAATATTGCCCAAATTAATTACTTAAGAATTGTATGAAAATTTTTCATCACAATGAGCTTAAATTTAACCCATTGGAAACACAAGTAGTGCCAAGGAAGGATTTGATACCACGCTCATAAGCTTATAGTTATATATATATATATATATATATATATATATATATATATATATATATATATATATATATATATATATATATATATATATATATATATATATATATATATATATATATATATATATATATATATATATATATATATATATATATATATATATATATATATATATATATATATATATATATATATATATATATTCTTGTTCCATTAATGTTCACATGGTTTACAACACGATGATGTTTATTTAATACTATCATCATCTGGGTTACATAGTTTCCTCTATCTAACTTATATATATACATCACAAGTCTCCTTCTTCTTCTTCTTCTTCTTTGGGATCTTCCTCCCCAGAGGTTTCTGCAATTACACTCATGTTCAAATGAACATGCTCATACTCGACAATGATCTCCTTGGTCAGTATTGGGGCATTACACCCACAACCAAAAGGAAAAATCTCAAACAATTGATGGTTTTGTCTTGGTTATCAGTTGATGATCCTTTTTCACTAGCTTCTGGGTGGTGGAGGAACTTCCAACATCATTTCCACGCTTTAATTTCAATCATTTAAGAGCCATAGCCAAAGGCTCTCAGTTAGATATGTTTTCAATTTCCTCCTTAGGGTGGGTCTTTGCAGGTTCCCTAGGTTTGTCCAAGGTCTTGGGTGTTGCTAGAGATTTTTTTGAAGACATTCTTTTTCCTTTCTTTCCACGACCCTTGGCTGCAAAATAATGAAGGAATTTTAGTACATATGGAAGTTGGTAGCACCCTGGTCTAGAGTTGGAACTTGGCACTCTGATACCAATGTAATAACAACCATGTTTACCAAATTTTTTTTTGAGAACATAATGTTCAAAGTTGTTGGTTTTTCTACACTGATACAAAATATTTAAACTCACAAGATTACGCTACTTATGAACATAATAGATTGTAAACTCCATCAGTATCATTCCCATTCACTCCTATCTATGAGAACAATAATTAAGCAATATGTTTGAATTCACCATCAATAACAAATAATAAGGGTTTGTTATAGCAGTAACATTTCATTCCATAACAGTGGGACAACAACAATTTCCTTTTAAAATAATATACTTAAATCATTCTATTGCCCTCCTAGGTCTTTCAATAAATGAAAAATTTACCAGCAGTGAGGCTTCTAAGATAGTATTTATAATCCACATAGGAAATAAACATATTCATACCTTAAGTATAAACCAAGTTAGCTAAGGTTGCTGGTGTATATGTTCAGTCCTACATGATATACATACATGAAATATCATATCTTACATCATACATCAACCATCATGTACTTACCATAAAATTAGTCCTCGGTTTATAGAGATTAGCTCACACAAATACCTCAAGGTAGCATTTAATGCACAACCTAAATCAAAGGAACATTAATGAAAAGATGAAAGTATCTGGTTTAACACATGAGGAACTGGTGGAGATGGTAGATGCAACGGGGCTATCTGGATTCCACATTGATTAGTTTCCAAGGGGGGTGTAAGATAATCCCAACCATGTGAATAGAATGCCCTATCCACCCCAACCAAGGCTCTCCTATTTGCCCAAGAGGATGTCTTGCTGCCAAGGGAATTCAAGGGTCCTAGGTGCTAACCACTAGTATGGTTGCCACATATTCCTTAAAATACTACCTCACAAGATAAGGGAGTATGATGTATCCCATACTACACTGGGTTCCCTCCTCATCCATATGACATCTAACTAGGATGGCTAATAGGCATCCCATAATACATGTTGCCGACGCTATCTAGAGCCAAGGTAAATTCTTAACACTATTGGCAATGAGATATACCACAGTTCATTGAACCTTCCGAGTCAATGGATCTAGACAACTATCACCTCCATGCCACTAGTGATGTCTAACCATCTAGGTATGGGTTAGTACCTGGCCTAGTCACCTACATGGAAACAGTGAAGGCCAGCTAGATCTTATCATACCGTGGATAGCTCTAGGCCTATGTCACCTCCATGCTACTGGTGACTGCCTGCTACTCCTAGGGATACGATGGTTAGCTCCTAGCATCTGTCACCTGCACAGTACTCATGACAACCAGCTAACCACTCCTATATTATACTATGGATAGTCCTAGCATTCTTCACCTTTGTGCTATTGGTGAAGGTCAGCTAATCCTTTAGTACGATGGCTAGCACCTGACATTGGTCACTTGCACAGTACTAGTGACAGTCAACTAACCTTTCCTGTACTGGACTTGGGTCTAACATGTGGTTGCCTATCTGCCAAATCATTGGATAGTGACTTAAGGCTTCCTTTAGCCAGGGGTTTCATAGATATAACTTATTTTACTAGGAAATTGGTATCTAAGAACCAAAGGTACAAAGTATTTGGCTTAGTTGGCAGCTAATTAAGGGAAGTATGATGGTTTGTTTGAAGCTGATTTAAGCTAACCCATGGCTATTTGAAGGATTTAGATTCATATCAATTACAGATACAAGTTTCAATCACTATTCCCTTTAGTACCAATTCATTACTTGATGAAGACCACATAATGTTTAAATTTTCTTATAGTATTAATTGCTAAGGCACAGTTCCTCCTTAGATGCTAGTCTGAATTAAAAACAACCATTATAGTTATGAGATTTGGATACCTTCCTAATTGGTTTTTAACCCAATTTTAGTGGAGGGTAAAATCTTACCTAAATATTCTGAGGACTTGTACAATAGAGGAAAAATATCATAGGTAAAATCATCCACTAAAATCTCAGTCCCCCCTTTTAAGAACTATTAAACTCACAACATAAAGCCTTTTAAACAACAGAGTGATAGTCCATACCATTTTATTATTATTATTATTATTATTATAGAACAACACCTTTAGCATAATGTCATCAATCTCATTCTATGTCATAGAGCTGCTACAGATTAGGAAGAGTAGATACTGATGCCAACAAAAGGACATAATTTGAGCTGCTGTATTACTTTTGTAGTAGCATCATTTTATGAGGAATACTTCTGATTAAAGTGAAGGCAAAGTCTCTACTTTTTCTGTAGGATTTTCAACTAGTAACCAGGCCATATAAACCAGTTTCTTCAATATTTAGAGTTAGTAGAAGTTTGTCACCATACATCTATTAGCATGTCTAATATGTAGTGATAAGAGGACAACTAAAACTTAGTGTAATCCATAGGTTGTCTTGTTTTAAAAGAGATCTGACACTATATTTATAATTTTGGATAGTTATCCTAAAATCTGGGTTTCTTTTAGTTATGCCAGCAACTCAACTGTACATGATAAGAATCTGGGCAAATTTTGTTAAGACAACAACTCTTCTTTCTTTCCTATTATGCTACCCAAAAGTAGTGACCCACGTTATTATTAATGGAATTTATTTCTACTTCTATTGAGTGTGAAAATATGTGCGAGAAATAGATACATATTTTGACAACAAAGGGGTATTTGCATATAATACCAGACCATAATCCCTATTCTTTTTTTTGTATATGTTTTCCTATTCTTCAAACCCACAACCCACCTTGGTTAAATTTATATATTATTTTGGCAATTTTATACCCAGAGATAGAACCAACAATGTCAGTTGAAATAAAAGAAGTGAGACATTAATAAGGATTTTTGAAAGAGAATTTAAACTAAACTTTCTTTTACAGATCTATATCTAATAAAATGAAAATTTATTCGGAGCTCTCTATTCCATTATCCAAAGGTTCCCTCTTCACTTACAATATAATTCGTTATTTATTTCTCAGAAAAAGAATGAGGTAATGATTTGTTTGAAGCTAACCCTTATGCCATTTTGCATTTTTCTACAGGTTACCAAAAGAAAAATATTATATTTCCATCTCATCAGCTATGGTAGGTGAAGCAATTTATTATGTAGGAAATGATAGAAAATTTCATAGTAAACCCTATGGCATACTACAACATAATTACCAGTAAGGGTGGATTTACCTTTAACCTTCTTCCTGCCACTCCTTTTCCTCCACCTGCTTTGCTGATTTCTTTCACCCAAATTCTTTGCATTGTAAAAACCCTTGGCACGACCTCCCCATTTTCGCCCTTTATCCTTCTCTGCTCACATTCCAAGATGTCCTAGGATGAATTAATGGGGCGAGGAAGCGGAATGCCATTCCGGAGTAATGGCGCGGCCATTCCCCTACCCGTAAATGCCATTAACCTATCTCTTGCCATTAATTTTGCTCCTTTATCTACCCGTCCTTCCATAGTCTCAACTTCACATTTAATTTTAAGGTTTTTCCTCATTATATATTTTGCGTGACTATATTGTCATTTCTTTCCTTTTTAGATAGTTAAATGTAATGGCTTTAATTTAATTTATTAGTCTCTCCTAACATCCATTTATTTGTTTTTTTATTCATTTTCTTAGTCACGATATTTATAAATATTAATGGATTATTATTATATTTATATCTTAATGGTTTATTTTTTTAATATTTAGAGATTCATTGAAACAAGGTGATTAGTTATTTGGACCAAGACAAAAAGGGTATCCTAATAAGTGATCAAGTGACTTCAAAAGAGATCGACTCAATGTAATCGTTAAATGGTCACACCTGATTCACTAGCCAAGCCCCAATCTTCATGATAAGCTCAATACTTTGTGGGATGCCTATTGTCTACCCTTGACAAGGTTTGATCCAATTTTAGGACACAATGGTGAGTTGGGTTTGGCATCAAATCCATCTCAAGATTGAACTATTGAGCCCATATTATTTATAGCCCTAGACCTACACAACTCAACCAAATCCCTCATTCGCATAACACACAAACATTAGTACATGGTTAGTATCAAATCTTAAACACCATTATAACTAGACCATGCAACCTTTTTGCAAATAAAAAAATATTTAAACTATAACATCCATAATATGTAACATCCCGCCACGTAACCCTGAAGGGTAAGAGCCAAAAAAGGGCAAGAATATATATTTTTTTAATATAAAGTGATAACATACACATAATACGGTTGCTGACTCGATAAATTGACAACATTCTTGGCCAAGTATGGTAGAATGTACAACCCAAAGGAGAGGCCTAAATCACTCTCCTTGCAAACATCAATAAAACTACATTTATTTCAAACACCAAATTCAAATGTTCCTAATACCCATTTCCACTTACAAACATAAAGCCATAATGATCATCATATTATAAGTGGTTTCAATACCAACACCGGAAGATCGTAAGCCAAATATTAAACATATCATTTCTTCTCATTAATGTAATTTACATCATCTCTCTCAAGAGAGTACAAATTAATAAGAGAATAAACATAAGTACAATAGCATAGCCATAGATAAGAAATAATAATTGATAAAATAAATACAAGAGAGAACATCTCCAACTAGTGCTTCAATAACTTGTACATCGGTCCCCAATGGCAGTGGCAATGCCTTCTAACCATGTGGACTCATAAGAGACCACCCCACCATGTTCAGAGGTAGTCACAAGGCCTAAACAAAAAAATAAAGGTACAAAATACAATGGCCAACACTCACATCAGTCATGGAGTAGACATGACACATAATGCTTAAAGCCTATGTCACAACATAGAGATGCTCAACCAATAACATGTCGGGTACTACTCACGACTACTAAGGTACTAGACACAAGAGTGCAGATCAGATGGAGTGTCATCATGTATGCTCGAAGGGATGGCATCACACGGAACCAAGTACACTTCTCATATGGATGAGGAGACTCAATCATGCCCAAATCAACGCCCCACAGATGGATAACTCGACGCCCCACAGACGGATAGGCCTTCTCGTGTGCATCTTTAGCCTTTACAAGTGCTCAAGGCCATGCATGAGGACTCATTAACTTATTAGTGATTTACCCCATTGTTCTTATTTAGTTATCACTTGTTTACTATAACTCTGTTACTAGTTTTCCTGGCAGCCACTTGTGGGCCCCAGGCCTGTAGAGAGCCACTATATAAGACCACTCTAATACCTAGACCTAAGTTCATCTCATTTAACCAAACGAGGTGTACAAAACCAAATTAAAATAATTAATTAATTGGTCACAATCCATGATAACATCAATTAGATTCGTCAAGTAAAATATGCTATTTAAATATTCAAATCAACCAAGCAAGAACAAATTCCATCTTATAATAATAATTAAAAACAATCTATATTTCATCATTAAAATTCATTAAAACTACTCCACTATTGTAATAAGAGATTCATCTTCTTGTTGTTGCCAATAGGGCACTAAAATAAAGCACAAACATATAAATGACAATTCTTAATAAATAACAATGCTGATGACAGGGTTCCGGTAGCATAAACATGCTCAAAATAAAAAGTGCCCAGATCTGAAATCGGACCACAACCCAGTTCATATTTTAGCATTTCTAGTTGAATACCACTTTTAAAATTTAGTTTAAGACATAGGTTTTCAAGCTGGTAAGGAAATGCTTTGTTTTGCCCCAAATTACAAATAAATTTTACTAGGCTGAAAAGAAGAAACCAAAACCAAATTGGATATAAAGAAAGTGCAATTAAACAAATTCCAAACTGATTTAGACCTCTAGAAATATAAATTGCTTAAGAAATTCAAGAAATAAAATAAAGAAAATAGATTATATGGGGCAACAAGGTACCGATTGGACAGATTTTGCCCAAAAATCAAAGTGACTAGAATTGAATTCTGACTTCAACCCGGTTGAGATATGGGCTTTTCTACATAGAATCTACCTTTATTTTACATTTGTGATAGATGGTTAAGGTGCTGGATTATAAAAATTTGTTTTACCATGTTGGCACAAATTTTGATGAAAAATAAAATTGTCTAGAATTCATTTTTGACTCCAACCTAGTTGAGATATCAGTGTTTCCAATTGAATTTCATATTTGGTTTCAATTTTATGAAAGGATTTTGATGTCTGGGTTTAAAAACATTTTTCTACCCCCAAATTAAAAATTGGAAGATGCACACTATGAGAGCCACTTTAAACCAAATCTATCATCGACCCAATTTAGATTATGTTGTTTGAAGTTGAATTCTACAGTTGGATTTGATTTTAAACATAGGAGATTTAATAGGTTTAGAAAAGTCTCTATTTCTCCCCAATAAAAATGTAATGACCAGACTAAAAATAAATCTCAAAACCAATATGCCATGACAACACCTAGAGCAGCCAAGAATCCCAACACATTTAAACACACACATACATTTATAACTCAAAAATTCAAGGAATACATAGAAGAATACCTTTAATTTTGCCCAAAATGACATGAAGAAATGCTCTGTTTACAAGGCACGACTAGATTCTAAAATAGAGTAGCAAGACAACAATGCTATGCTTAATCCAATAGACAAATGCCCACAAAATATTCTTAGCGAACTATAGATCTTCCTTCCCACATCAATTTCAATGCGTGGGGTTTTCTTCTTCCCCAACAATTAGATTTTTCTTCTCATACTTGAATGAATGGTTTTCATCCTCTTCAAATAGCCTTTATTTACCTTTTTACCATCCTCTCCCCAAGTCCCATGAATGCATAGAATTATTTTTAAAAAACTGACTTACTTTACTTTCTTAAATCTTTCCAAACTAAACTTTAAATAAATCCAACATTAAAATATACAAAGCTCCCCAAATAAGATTTAAATAAGACTATAAGAGCTCATATAATGGATTAATAAAATTAATAACGTAAAACCAATTTAAAATACTTGAAATCACTTAATGAAATATAACATTCCATACTCCAAATAAAATTACTAAATATATCAAGCTCCCTTAATACACATAAAATACCAATTAGCACAAATACTTAAAATGCCAATAATGTAATTAACTTAATAGAGTTCTCAAACTGATTTATTTAAAAATCACATAAAACCCCATTCACAAAACCACGCTAGTAACATCATTTAAATCACCTATATGACATACCGAAATAAACCACATAATAAATTAATGCAAAACCATAATAAAATACCGACAACCCATAACAGGATACCTCAACAATCAATACTGGCAAACCACATAAGACTAGATGAGTAATCTGGGTGTTACCGTAGCGTAACCAGAAGGTAAACACATATCACATAATCACTACACTAATTGGGTGCAGTGGGCTAGGCTAGGGAACGTTTGGCCTATGACTATCTCCAGTAACCACCATCGGGGAATACGAGTACGCTCAGGCCTGTGAATTCAGGCGGAGTCGATACCTAATACCTACATCACTCTGAAACACATTACAAATATCTACATATATATAATAGCTGAAGTATCAATGGACATCAGGAAGAGGGTCATGACATCATAAGCCTCTCGGATACGAGTGTTACAACATCATCCCTTTCCTATCCATAATCATACAATAGCAATGATAACAATATATAAACATATAAGCATGTAATCCATCATAATAACTAATCATGTCAACATTATAATAGTATCAGAAACCTTCAAGGAAAAACAACAACCAAAATGCAAACACGGGGTTGTTACATCCTACCCCCTAGCACTAGGCTTACTCCTGGAAGCCTGCAAACGCTAAGATACAGCCATAGCACACATTAGTCCATGAAATTCAATATAACTATAAAATTTAGCATGTCACATTCATTTTGATATACACAGTTATGTGCAATATGTCCTATTACCTAGGTAAAGAAGAGGCAAGGCACTCAATTTCATATAAAATATACATTAGCATATAACAATTTTCTCCAATCAATCAAAGAATGATGCCTAACATTCAATTTTCTCAAAGAATCATTGTCTCAAACAACCGATTAGTTGCTCACAACCACTAATTTTCATATTTATACTAGCATAAATCACAAAATTTTCTCATAATTTGTAGGAATTTGCACTTTCAAGAAATAAAATTTTTAACTCTCTAACTTTTATATGCAGTCATCTCTAAAATAGAACACACAAACACACATATACATAATTTCACCCCCTGATTTCATAGCATACATGACATCTCTTTACATATAATGCAATAGTTTGTCACTTCTCAAGGCATAATGATGCAATATTTTTCATTCTCTTCTATATTTTTTAATATGCAACTACATACATGACAAAATATACAACTCACATATACATACATACTCACTCACATCACAAGGCTACATTAGGGGTTCACGTGGATGTCGCAGAACCATTCATATCCAATTATATCCATGAGTCCATAACCAATAACCATGTCCAATATCTATATCCATGTGTCTTGATGGTATTGACCCACCTAGTGAGCCCTTCCATACAAGCCACAATGACATATCTCTTGTTTGTGTAAGGGTTTTAGCCTCCAAGAGATAGTCAAACAATAGGAAGGTAGTGAATTAGAGCTTAGAACAACTCACACATACCCCCATCCTTAAGGGTTTCCCTGCGTCTGCTTCCTCATATACACTCAAACAGGTGGATCTCACCATACCCGATGAGGAATCACATCACAACACAAGACCAATATTCAAAAACAAAAAGTCAATTAGTTTAGCCATCAAGAATATAAATAACGAAGAATAAATCTCAATTCCAACAATAAAATAAAAAAAATGTGCATAGTTTCAATAATAAATCCAATGTAACCACAAGAGTTACGTGTCAAAGAAAATCATAATCCATGTCTAAACCAATACAAGCAAGATAAAATAAATTGCTGGTGCACACAAGAAAAATAAAAGTCATCAATAACCGAAAAGAAGATTCACAATCTTCAAAATATACACATTAAAACACTATGTGACTATCGCTAGTCACCACATGCTGAAGGAGGAAAACAAGCATGACTGTCTCAATAGTCCTTCATGTGGGTGCGGCCAACTTATGAAACCCCCACATGGAAAGGTGTTGTGTCAGAACTCCCAGGTCACATACCTCATGCGGTGTGACCACGCATGGTATACGCCAAGCAGAGAAAGCACACAATGGCCGTATACCGCATGGCAATGTCCTACTCATAGGAACATCCCACATAGTGCATACCCATAGAGAAAGTACGTGTGGCTACACACTGAGCTAGAGGTGCACGTGGCTAGATTCCACTCGCATGCCAATCGATCAGAATCGAGGCAATCTGAGCGAACCCTCTACTCTATGTGAGCAACCACTCCTCTCAGCACAAGTAGGAACATAGCATATATACTACACCTTCATGCATCTATGTACATGGCATCATGTCCTCAAGCTCATCTCGCTACCATCAGTGACACGGCATCATCACCAGCACTGTGTCAGAACATCAGTGGGGTGTGGCATCGTACCTAAGGCATCATGTTGGAACATGAGAAATACGGAATACCTCTTAGCATGGGATAACATCCATCCGCACATGTTGTGGCTCATATACAATTAACTCAGAGTAAGATCATAGCTGTCTCTGGTACTCATACCATAAACTATTGTCATCCTCAAGAATTGTGGGGATTAGGATAACACTGTATGAACCAAGTATCTAGTCCATTAATCAGGGGAGCTAGTGAGTACTTTTTGGGGAGGTTGAAATGATCGCCTTCATTTCACGCCGCTAATATACGTACACCATACAATTCCCTCCCAAGGAACTTTGTTGCTGCTACTACCCCTCCACATATTGACCTATCAACGACCCTCGGGTTGGCAATCAATAGGGTGACAACAAGAAAACACACAGATGGTATGATTTTCTCCCATACACATAATCTAAACATACCCTCCATGGATGGGTACATAGTATCACCATCCCATGGGCACACATCTCAAGCACTAGTTATTCACAATACTCAGCAAGAGCATATTATTGGATGTTGACATCATGGGGAGTACAATCACATTTTCTCTTACCCAGGCAATACCACAGCCCACATATGACTATGCAACATGGTGCAAAATATACAACTTTACTCAATAATAAGTACTTCTAACATCCATACCAATTTTCTCTTTTCACAAGGGCAACTCATTCATCCATAACATCATAGATTCACTTGCAATGCTTTCAACATAGCACAATAGTGCATGAACATGTATAGCATCATCACTACCATCTTTACATTAGTGCATAAACATAAGTAACATCTTCACAATCAGCATTACATTCACTTCTATATTCACATAATAATATACATCTCATTTTACACCCATTACACTCTCATCAAATAATAACACATAATGCAACATCAAATCACAAGTCACAATAATACCCTTTATTCACAAGAAAATGAGGACTAGCAACATAATTAAATGAGTTTGGTTGAGGAACCCTAGTCATTTCTCCACATTCACATCCATACATATAAGCATAAGTAACCTTGGCTATGTCAATGGAATTCAATTACTCACTCAAAGCAAGGTATGCAAAATTCTTATTACCTTAGCATTAACTATTTTTAGTTTGCATTAAAGTACAAGTGTTCACCTATATGATCTCATTAAAACCACAATGCAATTACGGAGATCAAATTTCATCAACAAGATATATCCACTAAGCAATTACCATCCTCATTCAAGCTCATTAAGCAAGGAGGCACTAATTAACACATAATCACTTTCAATACATAACCATAACATGCATAAGGTCTTCTTCACTCCTATCTCACTAAATATTTTACTTATTGCAATTTTAACATACTAATTAAATCCATGTGGCATTATTCTCACATCTTGTCAACTATTGACAACTAAGAAGAGGAGAGAAAGATAGATTTCATCTCAAGTCAAGACATTACATACCATCCAATATTCATCATACAAACATGAGAATTCTACTAAGGGGGAGTTTAAGGCACCATTAGTACACCAATTACTTCAATTTGTAACTAAAGAATGATAAATGTAGTAATCTAGCACAACAAGAGGTTACAAGAAAAATTTGGTCACATCACACCAATTTCAGCAACCATACATCACTCACAAGAAAGTATGCAACATTCATTCTAATGTATCCACATCCGCAACCATCTACACACTTTCATCCTTTACATCTATAATACAAGAAAGAATTACAAGAGCAATTCATGACCAATTAGGGTCATTTCATTTACTAGCAACATAAAGGAAAACACAAGAAGATCATATCCACGCAAGGGTAATTAGGCAACCCAGGTTACCTTCAACCCACAAACACACAAGGTAGAATATTCCTATCCCCGTCTTATAACATGGGAGAGTGATTGCTCTTAACCATGGGAGACTCTCAACCAAGGTCAACACTCTAGTCCCATTGAGTAAGGTAAGGCCAAGGAGGGTATTTCCTCCACAATGATGCAAAATAGGGGTTCAAATCAACACAAACTCCAAAAGAACTCACTTTACAAGTTTGAAAACCTATTCTTGTTAATATCTCACATAAGCCTTCATACTGCTTTGTAACCCTCCAAACAACAATTTTTTGATCATAACTCTCTTAACACTCCTCAAACCCACAAATTAATCAGTGTTATAGATACCCTTTTAGCCATATTTAACATATCTCAAAATGGGATAGGGTTGTTTTGTATGGAATAGGACAAAAACAAGATTGTTTATGTGCAAACCCTAGGATTGTTACAAAACTACTTTCACCAAAAATGGCATAACTCACCCAAAACATAATGAAATCATGTGAAACCAAAAGCATTATAAACTAGAAACCCATATATTTCCAGCCATCTATTATATTCATCAATGTGAGGTCATACTAGGTCGTACCATGCATGTTTTCAGACTATATTTTTAGAAAACTAAACTCTGCAGACCTACCCTCAATAAAAATGCCATAACTTATTCACATCTTAATTAAATTTGATGCAAAAAAGAGAAATGGAAAGTAGACTCAATAATATTTCCATCCATACCACATTTAGGTCATATACAAGTTGTAAAAACCCGTACCAAACTCTAAAACAACAATTTAACATTTAGAAATGCAGAAACAAGGGTATCTTTTATTAATATCACATCAAAATATAACAACCCACCTTCTCCAACCTTCTCCCCCCTTGGGATTCATGTTTACAAGATGTATTTATGCTTTTCCAATCATTTTCCAACTACCAACCACCCACAACTAACTTCCTAATCAAGGTTGCAATTTTAATGCACTTTTTGACAACTTTCATAATGACAACTTTTTAACAATTTGATAATTTTTACAAGTTTGATCCCTAATGACTCAAATGACTCCAGTTACATCACAAATGGTTTATTATGACCTTATTACATGACAAAAGACTCAAAACACAACATAAATCAAATGTTTACAAAATGGCCTCATGAAGGCATAAAGTCCATTAGGTGCTCCTGCACCATACTCCCGGAGGAAAGAAAATTCAAGTCCCATTGAATGCTGGTCTGCTCCTTCTTCCCGGTCTTCCAATTCTTTTGCAATTTGTCCTTCATCTTTACAACTATTCTTGGGTCCTTCTTCCTCTTCTTTTTCTTATACCATCTCTCATCCAGCATCCTCTTAGCTTTCAGGTTCCGAAATTCTATTTCTTGTGTATATACCTCAGTAGTATCATCCATATCTTTATCCTCATCATTGGAACACCACATGACATCATATTCACCATTAGTGTAACCTGCATCATACTCTTGCAAACCTTCATATACCTCATTAGCAAACAAATTTGAAACATCCTTATTAGCAATTTCATTATCAACAACAACTTGATCATGAATATCAACACCAACATTATCAACAACCTTATCATCAACAACTTGAGTATCAATACCAAATTTATCAGCAACCTCAACAACCTTCTCTACTTGTTCATCTTGCTCATTTGATTTAAACCACTGCATATGGTATAAAGACTCATCCACAACTATGTCTACCTTGTCCTCTTGAACTTTCTCAATGCTAGATGTCAAAACAATCATAGGTGTACTTACCATTTCATTGCTTACCTCTTCTATTGTTTCTATCCTTGCTTGTCTTTTTCTTCTTTGAACAATCCTCTTAATAGGCCATCCAACCTTCTTTCTTGGTGATAAATGCCAACTTTGCTCTTGTTGTGCTCTCTCTTCAAGTTCCATTATTCTTTGCATGTCAAGTTCCATACTTTTGTTCATTCCTTTCAAGGCTTGCCTTATCTCTCTTATCTCTTGTTCAAACTTCATTTATCTTGCCCTTTCCTTTTCCTTCTTTCTCATCTCTTTTTCCCCTCTTTTCATCTTCTCACTTTCCATTTTCTTCTCTTGTTTCATATTTTGTGAACCCCCAGCCTGCAAATACCTTCTAAACAAATCTATATTTCCTCAAGCAAGTTTCTCCTTGCTTCTCTTTGTCTTTGCCTCACCTAGGTCTCTTCTCTTCTTCTCTACCTAGTATTTTGGCAACCATGTTCTTTCTTCAACCTGCACAAACACAAACACAGAACCACTTGTAACTTCTCTTGCCCAGACCTTCTAAGCTCTGATATCACTTGATGCAAAACAGGGGTTCAAATCAACACAAACTCCAAAAGAACTCACTTTACAAGTTTGAAAACCTATTCTTGTTAGTATCTCACATAAGCCTTCATACTGCTTTGTAACCCTCCAAACAACAATTTTTTGATCATAACTCTCTGAATACTCCTCAAAACCACAAATAAATTAGTGTTCTAGATACCCTTTTGGACATTATTTAACATATCTCAAAATGGGCTAGGGTTGTTTTGTATAGAATAGGACAAAAACAAGACTGTTCCTGTGCGAACCCTAAAATTGTTACAGAAGTGCTTTCACCAAAAATGACATAACTCACCCAAAACATAATAAAATCACATGCAACCAAATAATTGTAAACTAGAAACCCATATCTTTCCATCCATCTATTATATGCATCAATATGAGGTTGTACCATGCATGTTTTCAAACTGTATTTTTAGAAAATTAAACTCTGCAGACCCACCCTCAATAAAAATGCCATAACTTATTCAAATCTTAATGAAATTTGATGCAACAAAGAGAAATAGAAAGTAGACTTAATAGTATTTCTATCCATACCACATTCAGGTCACATATAGGCTGTACAATTTCGTACCAAACTCTGAAAAAAGAATTTAACATTCAGAAATGCAAAAACAAGGGTATCTTTTATTGATATCACATCAAAATGTAACAACCCACCTTCTCCAACCTTCTCCCCCTTTGGGATTCATGTTTACAACATGTATTTATTCTTTCCCAATCATTTTCCAACTACCAACCACCCACAATGAACTTCCTAATCAAGGTTGCAACTTTAATGCACTTTTTGACAACTTTCATAATGACAACTTTTTAACAATTTGACAATTTTTACAAGTTTGATCCCTAATGACTCAAATGACTCTAATTACATTACAAATGGTCTATTATGACCTTATTACATGACAAAAGACTCAAAACACAACATAAATCAAATATTTACAAAATGGCCTCATGGAGGCATTATGTCCATTAGGTGCTCCTGCATGGGGTTGTAACCTAATCCCACTAATGCCATGCTAAGGCATGAAAGCATAACAACAAGACTAAAAAAATAATATAACAATCTCATGCCACACATGCCAAACATAGCGAAACATAGAAGGCTCAAGTATGCCAGAGCTCCCAGTGTTTGAACATGGGCTCTGATACCAGATGCAACATCCCACCACATAACCCCGAAGGGTAAGAGCCAAAAGAGGGCAAGAATATATTTTTTTGAATATAAAGTGATAACATACACATAATATAGTTGCTGACTCGATAAATCAACAATATTCATGGCCAAGTATAGCCAAATGTACAACTCAAAGGAGAGGACTAAATCACCCTCCTTGCAAACATCGATAAAACTACATTCATTTTAAACACCAAACTCAAATGTTCCTAGTACCCATTTCCACTTATAAACATAAAGCCATAATGATCATCATAATACAAGTGGTTCTGATACCAACACCGGAAGACTGTATGCTAAATATAAAACAACTCATTTCTTCTTATTAATGTAATTTACATCATCTCTCTCAAGAGAGTACAAATTACATAAAAGAATATACATAAGTACAATGGCATAGCCATGGATAAGATACAATAACTGATAAAATAAATACAAGAGAGAACATCTGCAATTGGTGCTTTAATAACCTGTACACTGGTCTCCAATGGCGGTGGCAATGCCTCCCAACCATATGGACTTATAAGAGACCACCCCACCATGCTCGGAGGTAGTCACACGACCCAAACAAAAGAATAAAGGTAAGGAATACAATGGCCAACACTCACATCAGTCACGGAATAGACACGACACATAATGTATAAAGCCTATGTCATAACATAGAGATGCTCAACCAATAACATGTCGAATACTACTCACGACTACTAAGGTACTAGACACAAGAGTGCAGATCGGATGGAGTGTCATCATGTGTGCTCGAAGGGAGGGCACCACA
Source organism: Cunninghamia lanceolata (assembly GCA_027924645.1). Lineage (NCBI taxonomy): Eukaryota > Viridiplantae > Streptophyta > Pinopsida > Cupressales > Cupressaceae > Cunninghamia > Cunninghamia lanceolata. The sequence goes on from BSBN01000609.1 coordinate 3,384,856, forward strand.
TGGAACCAAGTACACTTGTCATATGGACGAGGAGACTTAATCATGCCCAAATCAACGCTCTGTAGATGGATAACTCAACGCCCCGCAGATGGATAGGCCTTCTCATGTGCATCCTTAGCCTTTACAAGCACTCAAGGCCATGCATGAGGACTTATTAACTTATTAGTGATTTACCCCATTGTTCTTATTTAGTTATCACTTGTTTACTATAACTCTGTTACTAGTTTCCCTGGTAGCCACTTGCGGGCCCCGGGCCCGTAGAGAACCACTCTATAAGAGCACTCTAATACCTAGACCTAAGCTTATCTCATTTAACCAAACGAGGTATACAAAACCAAATTAAAACAATTAAATAACTGGTCACAATTCATGATAACATTGTTGCAAGTATGAGGTTATCCAGTGTTGTCATTGATGTCAACATACTCATATTGCATTGACAAGAAGGATTTGATGAGCTGTGTGCTGAGGATATTGAGAAAATTAGTCTCAGTCAGGAACAGTGAAGAACAGTGATGAGAAGAAGGTAAATGTACTGTATAGGATGAGAACCGGAGGATGCGGATTAAAGGGTTAGTAGATATGAGTCTTGAGATGCTACAGTTAAGATTTCAGAGGTCCGCATGAAGATCTGAAGGAGTTGTGGCTGCCGGTATAGAACCGGGTCCGGCAAGTATCCGGAGGTGACAGAGGATCACAAAAAGGTCCGGTGAGGTCCGGAATTGTATTATCCTAATCTGCGGATTGGAAGGAGTGTTTGGGATGTCCTTGTGATGTATCATCCTGATTTGTGTATGATTTGGAGGTCCGGAAGTACCTCTTGCATTATGACAGTGGCGACAGACTGTGTTCTTGAAGTTCCGGATGAGGAAGACAAGAGATCCCAGTAAGCAGAGGAAGTGCGGATGTATCCGGACATTCAGACAGGCTTGTGAAGGTTCTTGGATCATGTTTAGGTTTTGTTGTTGGTCCGCATTAATGGTAGAGCCCAGAATTGAAGTTATTCTTCCGGATGAAGTTCTTGCTTTGTGTAGCCGACCGGATGAGATGTTCATCCTGCGAATGTTCTTGTGATGGCCGACCGGATGTGTTATTCATCTTGCGGATACTCCTATGGTTGTTTGCCGACTTAGATGCTTGTTCCTAAGTCGATGTCTTGTATAAATAATGATTTGTGAATTCATTTCAGTGTGAGGAGTGAGGATGAGTATGGTATAGCGAAGAAACGTGCGAAAGGCAGAGCAGAGATTGTTGCGCTTAATTGGAACTGATCCGGACATGGTAGAGATGTCATTCTCCAGTTCAAGACTGTGATTTTCATCACTTTGTAGACAGTGTGTCTCCTTGTAGGCAGTGGGCCTCTTTGTGAGCAGTGTGCTCGGGCAGTGAGCCCTTATTGGCATGTGCCATTCATTTTTCCTTATTCTTCTAACAGAGAATAATTCTTGGGTTAATCACCCCGTGGTTTTTCCCTTAACCGAGTTTTCCACGTCAAAATCTTGGTGTTCAATGTGTTGATGCTTATCTGCTCTTGTGTTTATGTATTATGCTTCCATGGATGATTATTTGATATGCTGCTAACTAACAACAGTGAGTTAAGTGTTTGAATGAGAAGAAGTTTTATACAACTGATTCACCCCCCCCCTCTCAGTTGTATGCCCTAGATCCAACAATTGGTATCAGAGCCAAGTTCCTCTGACAAGAGCTTAACCGCTTGAGGAGATCCAGGATGTCGTCATACAAGAAGGATAGTCCGAAGTTCGATGGAACCAACTTCACTCTCTGGAAAGGTCGCATGAAGTGTCACTTGGAATGCATGGGAAAAGCATACCTGGGTATGATTTCAAAACCATATGTACCTCCACAAGGTGGTCCGACAACTCTGAATGAAATCACAGAAGCTGAAAACAATCTGCGGACCAAGGAAGCTCTTCTAAGCGCATTGAATGACTCAGATCTCTCGAATGTCATTGACCTACCCACTGCATATGAGATCCTAACTAAATTGGAACTTCTATATGAAGGAGATGAGTTTGTCAAAAGTGCAAGGTTGCAAAGTCTGAAAGGGAAATTTGAAAGGTTGAAAATGAGAGATGATGAAAACATCACTACCTTTATGCCAAGAGTAAATGAGCTGGTATGTGGAATCAGAAATGCTGGTGGAACTTTAGATGAAAATGAGATTGTCTGCAAAATCCTAAGATCCCTTCCTGCTGCCTACAAAATCAAAGTTGCTGCCATTGATGAATTCAGAGCCCACACAACTGTCACAAGAGAACAACTGGCTGGCAAACTAGCTGCATTTGAAATGACCGAGTTTGGAGATGATCCTCCCAAGACTGAATCTGCTTTCAAAGCCAGTGCCTATGTGAAAGGCAAACAGAGATTTGATCCGGGTGAAAACTCATCAAGGAAAATGTCATGGTATGATCAAGCAAGAAGAGACATGGAAGAAGAAGAAGCAGAAACAGCTCAACTTGAAGCCCTCATTGCAAAGAGACTGCCAAGAGGATCCGGTAAGTATGAAGGAAAACTACCCTTTAAGTGTTTCAACTGCAATAAGATTGGTCATTTTGCCTCAAGATGTCCGGAGAGATCTGCAAGATCTAATACTCACAGACAAAGGTTTCAAAAGAATTGCTATTATGTTCATGAAGAAGATGACAATGAAGGAGTAACAGATGATGAATCAGAACCAGGAAGCAAATCCGGAAATGAGTGGGTGTTTATAGCCATCAAGGAAGAAGATTCCATGCTCTCTGAATCTGTCAATCACAAAGTTGTTGAAAAAGCCTTGGCTGCTCAAGTGGAAGAAAAGGATGATTGGGTTATTGACAGTGGATGTTCTCACCATATGACTGGTGACAAGAATAAGTTCTTAGACTTGGAAAGATATGAAGGAGGAATGGTAAAGTTTGGTGACAATTCTGCTGGCAGAATCAGAGGTAGGGGAACTATTTCCTTTGATGGTAAGAGCAAAACAGGAAATGTACTGTATGTTGAAGGATTGAAGCACAATCTTCTCAGTGTTGGTCAGTTAGTGGACAAAGGCTATGATCTCCGGTTCAAGAATGGAAAATGCAGAATCTTTACAAGCTCTGGAACTGAAATTGCATCCGGTACTCAGACAAAAGGTAACATCTTTCATCTGGTTGGTTCAAATAAAAGTTGTTTGTTTGTTCAAATTGATCAGAGTTGGTTATGGCATAGAAGAATGTGTCATGTAAATTTTGATAACATCATCAAAATAAGCAATACTCAGGCTGTGAGAGATCTTCCAAAGTTGATAAAACCTACAAATAGTGTGTGTAAAGAATGTCAGTTAGGCAAACAAAGCAGAGTCTCTTTTAAAAGCAAAGATCAGTCTTCTACCGGATTATTGGAATTAGTACATACTGATCTATGTGGTCCGACAAGAATCAAGAGTCTGCAAGGTGATAGATATTTCATGTTGTTAATTGATGATCATTCCCGGATGATGTGGGTTACCTTTCTAAAAGAAAAATCAGAAGCTTTTGAGAAGTTCAAAATCTTCAAAGCTATGGTGGAGAATCAAACCGGATTGAAACTAAAGTGTCTAAGGTCTGATAGAGGGGGTGAATTTACATCTGGTGAATTCATTGACTTTTGTGAGAAACAGGGTATAAGGAGACAGTTGTCTGCTCCTAAGACTCCACAGCAGAATGGAGTAGTTGAGAGAAAGAACCGGACCATCCAGGAAGCTGCTAGGACAATGATGTTGGAAGCAAATGTTCCTCAAATGTTTTGGAAAGAAGCTATCAGCACTGCAGTCTACACTCTCAATCGAGTTCAAATCAGAAACAACACCGGTAAGACCCCCTATGAACTCTGGTTTGGCATCACTCCTACTGTGAAATATTTCAGAGTATTTGGTAGCAAGTGTTATATTAAAAGAGATGAAGATCTAGGAAAGTTTGATGCTAGAAGTGATGAAGGAATTTTCTTGGGCTACTCCACTCAAAGCAAAGCATACCGGTGTTACAATAAGAGATTGAGGAAGATGATAGAAAGCACCAATGTGAAGGTTGATGAAGGAATTGAGAAGCCTTCAAGATTTTATGAGTTTGATGAAGATGACCAAGACAGTGTTCAAGGACCTCAATCCTCTCCGGTGAGACAGAGTCAGCCTGATCCGGTAAATCAGGAAGAAGAGTTAGATTTGAATGAGGCTGATCAAGAAACAACAGTGCTGGATACTCCCAAAATTCCAAGGTATGTAAGACTGAATCACTCTGAAGATCAGATCATAGGTGACAGAAGCAAATGTGTACAAACTAGAAGGAATATTGCTCAAGATCAGAATGAATGTTGTCTGATTTCAAAGATTGAACCTAAAACAATAAAGGAAGCCTGCAATGATGAAAACTGGACCAAAGCAATGGAAGATGAACTGATGCAAATTGAGAAAAATCATACTTGGGATCTTGTTCCCAGACCTAGAGACAGGAATGTAATTGGAACCAAGTGGGTCTTCCGGAACAAACTAAATGAAGCTGGTGAAGTAATCAGAAACAAAGCTAGATTGGTCTGCAAAGGCTACTCTCAAATAGAAGGAATTGACCTTGAAGAGACTTTTGCTCCGGTAGCAAGAATTGAAGCAGTCAAATTACTTCTTGCATTTGCTGCCTTCAAAGACTTCAAGGTATATCAGATGGATGTCAAGTCTGCCTTCCTAAATGGTGATCTGGAAGAAGAAGTCTACATTGAACAACCGGATGGATTTCAATTGTCTGATAATAATGATATGGTCTGCAAGTTGAAGAAAGCTTTGTATGGATTGAAGCAAGCCCCAAGAGCATGGTATGAAAGGTTGGATAAGCATCTTGTGCAGATTGGATTCAACAAAGGTACTGCTGACAGTAACTTATATTTCAAAATTGATCATGAAAACATTCTGATTGTTGAAGTGTTTGTGGATGATATCATTTTTGGAGGAAGAGATAGTATGTGCAAAACTTTTGCAAACCAGATGAAAAGTGAGTTTGAAATGTCTATGCTTGGTGAAATGAATTTCTTCTTGGGTCTGCAAATTACTCAAACAAAAGAAGGGATCTTCATTTCTCAGACCAAATATGTGAAAGAATTGTTAAAGAAATTTGGTATGGAAGACTCAAAGCCTATGAACACTCCTATGGCAACCGGATGTAAGTTAAGCAAAGATGATGATTCTCCAAAGGCAGATCAGACAAAGTATAGATCAATGATTGGTGGATTGTTGTATCTCACTCAAACTAGACCAGATATAATGCAGGCTGTTGGTCTTGTGGCAAGATTCCAGGCTGATCCTAGAGAATCTCATGTTATGGCAATCAAAAGAATTTTTAGATACTTGAAAGGAACAGTTGAGTATGGTCTATGGTATCCTAGAGATCCGGATTTCTCTCTTCATGCTTACACAGATGCAGATTGGGCAGGAGATGTGGATGACCGGAAAAGCACTAGTGGTGGAGCATTCTTTTTGGGGAAGAGATTGGTTTCTTGGCTAAGTAAGAAACAAGATGCAATATCTCTGTCTACAACTGAAGCAGAATACATTGCTGCAGCAGGTAGTTGCACTCAAATCTTATGGATGAAGCAGATGCTAAGAGACATCAAAGTTGAATATGAGGAGCCTATCACAATCTTCTGTGATAATTCAAGTGCAATTAATATTTCCAAGAATCCGGTATTGCATTCTAAGACTAAGCACATATCTATCAAATTTCACTTTTTGAGAGAACAAGTAAACAAGGAAGAAGTCAGATTGGAGTATGTTCCCTCCAAGGATCAGATTGCAGATATCTTTACAAAACCTCTTCCCAAGGACTCTTTTGAATATCTCCGGGAGAAGTTAGGGGTCATGGCCCCTCCGGTGATGAACTAAGATGCACTGATGTGCATCAGTCCGGTGGCTATCACAGTCATATCTTGTGATCCGGACTAATGAGGAGCTGCAACTAAGGGGGAGCAGCTAGTATGATTCTGATGCATGAGAATTGCAAGTATGAGCCCTTTGCCATTGATGTCAAAGGGGGAGAGAAGACATGTGAAAAACAAGTGGTTGATGATCAAAGGGGGAGCAGTAAAGGAAGAGAAGACATATGAAAAGATGAAGTTCTTGTCTTAATGGTTTTTCACATCATATGTTGCCATCAATGACAAAGGGGGAGATTGTTGCAAGTATGAGGTTATCCAGTGTTGTCATTGATGTCAACATACTCATATTGCATTGACAAGAAGGATTTGATGAGCTGTGTGCTGAGGATATTGAGAAAATTAGTCTCAGTCAGGAACAGTGAAGAACAGTGATGAGAAGAAGGTAAATGTACTGTATAGGATGAGAACCGGAGGATGCAGATTAAAGGGTTAGTAGATATGAGTCTTGAGATGCTACAGTTAAGATTTCAGAGGTCCGCATGAAGATCTGAAGGAGTTGTGGCTGCCGGTATAGAACCGGGTCCGGCAAGTATCCGGAGGTGACAGAGGATCACAAAAAGGTCCGGTGAGGTCCGGAATTGTATTATCCTAATCTGCGGATTGGAAGGAGTGTTTGGGATGTCCTTGTGATGTATCATCCTGATTTGTGTATGATTTGGAGGTCCGGAAGTACCTCTTGCATTATGACAGTGGCGACAGACTGTGTTCTTGAAGTTCCGGATGAGGAAGACAAGAGATCCCAGTAAGCAGAGGAAGTGCGGATGTATCCGGACATTCAGACAGGCTTGTGAAGGTTCTTGGATCATGTTTAGGTTTTGTTGTTGGTCTGCATTAATGGTAGAGCCCGGAATTGAAGTTATTCTTCCGGATGAAGTTCTTGCTTTGTGTAGCCGACCGGATGAGATGTTCATCCTGCGAATGTTCTTGTGATGGCCGACCGGATGTGTTATTCATCTTGCAGATACTCCTATGGTTGTTTGCCGACTTAGATGCTTGTTCCTAAGTCGATGTCTTGTATAAATAATGATTTGTGAATTCATTTCAGTGTGAGGAGTGAGGATGAGTATGGTATAGCGAAGAAACGTGCGAAAGGCAGAGCAGAGATTGTTGCGCTTAATTGGAACTGATCCGGACATGGTAGAGATGTCATTCTCCAGTTCAAGACTGTGATTTTCATCACTTTGTAGACAGTGTGTCTCCTTGTAGGCAGTGGGCCTCTTTGTGAGCAGTGTGCTCGGGCAGTGAGCCCTTATTGGCATGTGCCATTCATTTTTCCTTATTCTTCTAACAGAGAATAATTCTTGGGTTAATCACCCCGTGGTTTTTCCCTTAACCGGGTTTTCCACGTCAAAATCTTGGTGTTCAATGTGTTGATGCTTATCTGCTCTTGTGTTTATGTATTATGCTTCCATGGATGATTATTTGATATGCTGCTAACTAACAACAGTGAGTTAAGTGTTTGAATGAGAAGAAGTTTTATACAACTGATTCACCCCCCCCTCTCAGTTGTATGCCCTAGATCCAACAAACATCAATTAGATCCGTCAAGTAAAAACTGTTATTTAAATATTCAAATCAGCCAAGGAAGAACAAATTTCATCTTTTAATAATAATTAAAAGAAATCCATATTTCATCATTAAAATTCATTAAAACTACTCCACTGCTGTAATAAGAGATTTATCTTCCTGTCAATGCCAACATGGCACTAAAAGAACGCACAAGCATATAAATGACAGTTCTTAATAAATAACAATGTTGATGACAAGGTTCTGACAACATAAACATGATCAAAATAAAAAATGCCCAGATCTAAAATTGGACCACAACCCAGTTTGTATTTTGGCATTTCTAATTGAATACCACTTTTAAAATTTAGTTTAAGACATGGGTTTTCAAGCTGATAAGGAAATGCTTTGTTTTGCCCCAAATTACAAATGAATTTTACCAGGCTAAAAAGAGGAAACCAAAACCAAATTGGTGGTAAAGAGTGCATTTAAACAATTCCAAACTTATTTCAAAATCTAGAAATATAGATTGCTCAAGTAATTTGAGAAATAAAATAAAGAAAAAAGATTAGATGGGGCAATAGGGTACCAGTTGGGCAGATTTTGCCCAAAAATCATAGTGCCCAAAATTAAATTCTGACTTCAACTCAATTGAGATATGGGCATTTCTACATGGAATCCACCTTTATTTTGCGTTTGTAATATGTGGTTAAGGTGTTGGATTAAAAAATGTGTTTTACCAAGCTGACAAATTTTGACCAAAAATGAAAGTGTCCAGAATTTGTTTTTGACTCCAACTTAGTTGAGATATCAGTGTTTCCAATTGAATTTCATATTTTGTTTCATGTTTAAGATAGGAATTTGAGGGTTGGGTTTAAAAATATTTTTCTGCCCCTAAATTAACAATTGGAAGATGCAAACTGTGAGAGCCACTTTAAACCAAATCTGACATCAACCTAGTTTAGATTATGCTATTTCAATTTGAATTCCATAGTTGGATTTGAGTTTAAACATAGGAGATTGAACATGTTTAGAAAAGTCTCTGTTTCTCCCCAATAAATTGCAATGACTAGACTGAAAATAAATCTCAAAAACAATATGCCATGACAACACCCAGAGCATCCAAGACCCCCAACACATTTAAACACACATACATTTATAACTCAAAAATTTAAGGAATACACAGAAGAATACCTTTAATTCTACCCAAAATGAAATGAAGAAATACTTTGTTTGCAAGGCACGGCTAGATTCCAAAATAAAGCAGCAAGACAATAATGCTATGCTAAATCCAATAGACAAATTCCCACAAAATATCCTTAGCCAAGTATAGATCTTCCTTCCCACATCAATTTCATTGCATGGGGTTTTCTTCTTCCCCAACAATTAGATTTTTCTTCTCATACTTGAATGAATGGTTTTCATCCTCCTAAAACAACCTTTATTTACCTTTTTACCATCCTCTCCCCAAGTCCCATGAATGCATAGAATTATTTTTAAAAAACTGACTTACTTTACTTTCTTAAATCTTTCCAAACTAAAATTTAAATAAATCCAACATTAAAATATACAAAGCTCCCTAAATAAGATTTAAATAAGACTATAAGAGCTCACAAAATGGATTAATAAAATCATTAACATAAAACCAATTTAAAATACTTGAAATCACTTAATGAAATATAACATTCCATACTCCAAATAAAATTACTAAATATATCAAGCTCCCTTAATACACATAAAATACTAATTAGCACAAATACTTAAAATTCTAATAATCTAATTAACTTAATAGAGTACTCAAACTAATTTATTTAAAAATTACATAAAACCCCATTCACAAAACCACACTAGTAACATCATTTAAATCACCGATATGACATACCAAAATAAACCACAATAAATTAATGTAAAACCATAATAAAATACTGACAACCCATAATGGGATACCTCAACAACCAATACTGGCAAACCACATAAGACCAGATGGGTAATCCGGGCATTACCATAGGGTAATAGAAGGTAAACACATAATAAAATCACTACACTAACTGAGTGTAATGGGCTAGGCTAGGGAATGTTTGGCCTGTGACTATCTCCAATAATCACCATTGGGGAATAAGAGTACGCTCAGGCCTGTGAATCTAGGTGGAGTTGATACCCAGTACCTGCATCACTCTAAAACACATTACAAATATATATATATATATATATATATATATATATATATATATATATATATATATATATATATATATATATATATATAGCCGAAGCATCAATGGACATCAGGAAAAGGGTCATGACATCACAAGCCTCTCGGATACAAGTGTTACGACATCATCCCTTTCCTGTCCATAATCATACAATAGCAATGATAATAGTATATAAACATATGAGCATGTAATCCAGCATAATAACTAATCATGTCAATATCATAATAGTATTAGAAACCATCAAGGAAAAGAAACAACCAAAATGTGAATGTGGGGTTATTACATAATAAAATCAAAGGAACCACAATCATCCCAAATATCTCTAATTAACAAGGCTATTAAACAATAATATTCATAGTTAAGTCATCACATATACATATACAAGTTATCTTAGTAAGTTTATAATCAAAATATTAAGGTTTTTTTTGCCTTAGTCCAAATTACATCAGGACCTTAGGCTTTTAGCAAAACATAGAGTTTATAGGGATGTGACAATAAAATAAATTCAATGGATGAACTAGGTGGAAATAGATAGGTGCCTAAAATTAGTTGAAATGTTATTGGAATAGAAAGTAAGTTTTGAGATTTGTATTGGTATTTAAATTGTTAGAGACAGAAGTATGGATATTTAACATGTATTGTAACCTAATTGAGTTGTGTAAATTAAATAAATGAGAGAGCATTATCTTGTGTAGTAACTAGCATACCTATATTTAAAAAATATATCTAAAGTACTTGGAGAGATATCCTTCTCAAGCACCTAATGTCGTACTTTAGATATATTTTTTAAATATAGGTATGATAGTATAACTATGGCAATGTTATATTGTCAACTAATAAATTGTTTCAAAATTTTATATTTAAAATATTAAAAACTAAAAACATGAAAATTTAAAAACATTAGAAATTTTAATAAAATAATTCATAAATAACAACAAAATAAAACAAGTGCCACGTAGTGGCCTGCCTTCTAGTGTTGTTATTATAGTATTAGTTTAGTTGTATTTTTTTTTTGTTGATTAGCTATTGGTTGTATATAGTATTTGTTTAGTTGTAATTTTTTGTTGATTAGGTATTGGTTGTATAGACAAATTGCATTCCAATAATTGAAAATTAATTTTTGAAGAGTGTTGAAATGTCTTCGGTAAATAAAATTGAAATCTCAAAAATAATTTAGGACTAAAATATTTCCTTATGTATAAAACTAAAGTTTACAAAGCCTATTAAATAACACAAATATTTCCTTAAAATGTAATAATACTAATACTTTTATAATTTAAAATGCATTAAAATATTGTAAGTTTGAAGAATAAAATAAAAAATGTAATAACATGGCTAAATATTTTTTCGTGATACTAGATTTTTAACTTTTGACTAAATAGAATTGAAATCCTAGATTTTTAACTCTTGAGTAAATAAAATTGAAATCCCCAAAATAATCTAATTTCATAAAATAAAATGTGTAGAACCTAGATTTGAAATGTCTGCCTAACATATTAATTTTAGTAATAATTTTTTCTAAAGATAAAAAATTGTTTATCATTTCAAATAAATTTGTAACTATTATATTTCCAGAACTAAATTTATAAAGAAAAATTTATGTGAACTCTTGGGTAAATAAAATTGAAATCTCAGAAATAATTTAATTTGGTAAAAATAAAATAGCACTAAAATATTTACTTACCTATAAAACTAAACTTTACAAACCTATTAAATAACACAAATATTTCCTTAACTATAAAACTAAACTTTACATGCATATTTGTATTATGTGGAGATTTGAAATCTTTGCTTCAGATATTATAATGTAATAATATTAATACTATGATAATTTAAAATGCATTAAAATATTGTATGTTTGAAGAATAAAATAAAAAATAAAAAATGTAATAACATCGTGAAATATTTTTGATGAAGTTTTTTAACTTTTTAGTAAATAAAATTGAAATACTAGATTTTTAACTCTTGAGTAAAAAAATTGAAATCCCAAAAATAATCTAATTTCATAAAATAAATTGTGTAGAATCCTATATTTTTAATAGTATTATTAATATTATAACTTTGTCCCTTTGACAAAAAAGTAATTTTTAGGTTTAGCTAATAAATCAAAAAATTAAATTCATAAAAACTAGTGGAGACAAAATTTGTGTTCATAATTTGTTTACTTGCCACATCCTCCTCTCAAACCCAAATTCTCTCCACATTTATAGCTTTTTGTTGCACTCTCCGACAATCTGCAGAGAAGAGGTCATTTTTTTTTCAGCTAATGACAATATAGATAAATTATTTTTCAATAATTTTTTGTTAAAAATTTATCATGTTGACATAGGAAAAGTACAAATTTAAATCAAATTTGCCTGACAAGAAAAATAATCCTGTCTTTTGATTGGTTTGCAATCTAAATAAGTGTGAAATCATTGCAATAGTACGGGCAAAGGCATCTACTAATAAAATAGAGCACACATAGTTTTTTTTAAATAACTAGACATATTTTTTTTAAATAATTATAAAATATAGCAGACATAGTTTTATTAAATCAATGAACATAAAAATAAAGACAATAAAATAATGTGTATAAATATAAGTAGTACTCAAATATTAATTGGTAAGGGCACTATGCAACCATTTTTTTGTTTTTTTTTGCAGAATAAATTTATGAAGTGTATTATTTATAGAAGGTTAGATTAGGCATTGCATATTATTTACTGTTATTCTATTTACATGTTACTCATTAAAATAAAACTAAAATTGCATTAAAGTGCACTATGGAACCTATAAATTATAATTTATTTAATATTTTTCTTTCATAAATACTTTAGTTTAATGAGAGCTAGGGTTAGGGTTCTTGGGAATTAATTATAATTAAGTTTTCATATCATTTAAATTAAATTAGTGAAAATTATTCCATTAAAAAATAATTGTTAGAGCTAAGAATTGTAGCTATATGGCACCAAAAAAAAAGAAAATTAATGGGGTAAATTATTTACTTTAGTTTAATGAAGGCTAGCCAAGAAAAATAATGGCAAGGTAAATTACTTTATTTTAGTTTAATGAGGGCTAGGGTTATAGTTCTTCAATCTTTAAAATCCATAAAGAAAATTAATATTTAGTTTAATGACATTTGTTTTAGATTTTTACTATGGGAATTAAGTCTATTAAAAAATTATAATTAATTTGAATTAAATTATTGAAAAATTATCCATTAAAAATTAGAGTTAAGAATTGTCGTGGCATATTAATTACTTTAGTTTAATGTTTAAGTAAAACTAGCATTATATAGTAATATGTATATATTTTAGCTCCTCACTCTATATATTTGTAATAAATAAATTAATAAAATTATTAAACTAGCATAGGGGCCTGAGACTAATGTCTTTAGGATAGATGTATTTAAGATATCTATGCTAGTTTATAAAATTACTATATTTTTACTCTATCTAGAAATTATTATATATTTAGTTTTCAATTATTATAAATTATTATTTTTAAATATATTTTATTGTATTTATTATATTAGTTTAATAGATAAAATATATTTATTATATTAGTTTAATAGATAGCTTTTTTAATTTAGAGGCTATAAAATCATTTAGATCTATTTAATTGATTTTAGTTTAGTTAATATTCAATTATTGATTGAGTTGGTAATTATTTTTATAGTGTTTGATTTATTAGAAAAATGTATTAGATTGTATATTATTATTTTTTCATGAAAAATTTAAAACTTTTATTAAATACTTGTAATGGTGAAAATTGTATCCCTGTACTATTTCCCCTTTCTTCCTCTCTCTATCTCTATCTCCCTCTCCATGTAGAATGAAGTTCTCATCACTATGCATGGTAGAACCTTCAAAAAATGTGTTAGAAAGTGGTGGAAGTGTTGATTTATCTTTATTTACCCATTATTCTCATTTATGTATAATTTTTCATTTTAAATTTTTCTTTGGGACCCAAGTAGAATAAGTTCCTATAAAAGTTCAAATACGTTTTAATTTCTTATCATATGTAATACCTTTATTTTTTTTGTTTTCCTTAGCACATGAGTAATTTGTTTTTCATAAGGATCTCCTAAAGGATAAAATTATCAAACCCATTATGCACATTAATTGTAGGTTTTGCAATTTGAGGTGTTTTAGGCCTTGTTTTGTCAAGTTCTTTAAAATAGGAATGTGCATAAGCAGCTTTAAACTTTATCACTATAGGCTCACTTGATCTTATAAATTGGAAATTCTTCTCTCAATTATTTTTCCTTATACCACTTATACATTTATCTAACATAGAATCCACATTTATGTATCCAAGGTCTACCAAGTAAAATATCAAATCGCTTTGAAAAAAGATTAATGTTGCAAAAGAATAAAAGTACAAACGTGTTTCACATTTTTGACCAACAAAATAGTTTGGAGACTTCATTCAAACTAAAAATAGTCCATCACCATTCTAGTCTTGCTAATTCATTCAAACAAAAAGTAGATTCCTTATAATATTCTAGAGTGAAAATTATGTGTTTTTCTCCTCAATTTAATAACACTAAACTTTGGGCTAGTCCAGCTTGTCAGCTACTGCATACAATGTTGTAGTCATGGTCAAGACTCAAAATTGATCCAATTACCGAGTTGCATTAAGATAATAAAAACATAGAACAAATCTCTACAATTGCATAAAGCATTTTCTCTAATTTTTTTTATATTTTTTTGTGTTTTGTTTTTTAATTCCCAGCCATAAGGATGCTAGCTGAGAATATTTGTTCCAATTGAGAATAGAATTTACAAAAATATTAAAATAGATTCAAATATTTAAGGATGCTAGCTGAGAATATTTGTTCTAATTGAGAATAGAATTTACAAAAAGATTAAAATAGATTCAAATCTTGCCTTGATGGGTGACACTCTATCATCATAGCACATATTAGATTAGCTAGAATAGATTTATTTGTGCATTTAAATAGACTAGACTAAATTTGAATTAAACTCAACTTCAATTCTGTATTTAAAAAGTAGAAGTCCCTTGGTAACAACATGAGACATTTGAACACTTTCAACATATCTAACTAAAACTATAAATCCAAATGAATTAGTTTGAAGTGCATTTAAATCATATAGATTCTTTAAAATTACATCTAACTAATTAGATCACAGTTAATTTTGGGAAAATAAAAAATATATATAGAATAGTGTTTCTTTTCATGTGCATTTAGATTAAATCATTTAGATAACTCTTTTTCATTTAGTAGAGAACATGATAAAATGAAATCCCTTGATACCAACATGAGGCACTCAACAATGAAGCAATCAAATTCAAACAAAGAAAGCATGGAAATTGTAAATAATAAAATTTTGGACAAAACAAAGATAAAACAATTAACATGCAATTACCTTGATCCAAATTTTATGAATACCTCAGATGATGAATGCATGATTGATTCCTTGAACGGTTGAATTGTTGATTGCTCCGATCTGCAACATGACGATTAGATTGAGATTGATGGATGAAAGATAGGTAGATTGATGAGAAGAAGATAGGTAGGTGATGGATGAGGAGAAATTTCAGCAAAGTAACAGTGCTTGAGAGTTCATCCATGGAAATGACATAGAAATGGATCAATTTATAGGCAAGGATGAGAGGAAGGAAGGTTAAAAATTCCATTTTGTGAGTGATAATTGAAATTGGAAAGTTGATGGTGCAACTTGGAAAATAAAATAGAAGGTGGAAGAGTTCACTTGAGAGATGATTTAGAAGGTCATTAGAGTTAACTTGGGAATAAATTATAAGGTGGTTGGAGTGGTTTGAGAGATGAGTTGAGATGAAAATGGAAGGTGAAAGAGATGAGTTGAGTTGGAGATGGAAGGTGGAAGAGATGAGTTGAGTCATCTCAAGAGATGGATATGGAAGGTAAGTTAATGATTTAAATATTTTAATATTATTTAAATCATGAGGAAAATGAGGATAAAATGATAAATAGAAATAAAATAAAAAGATTTATTTGATTTTATTTAAGAGGAAAGGGGGTTAAATAAATAAATAAAATTTATTTACTTAATAATGTGAAAAGGATGGGATAAATTAAATAAATGTTGGATTTATTTAATTTGTTAGAGGAAGATGCTAGTTAGGATGGCGAAGGGGTTACCTAGGGAAAAACATGATGCAAGATGTAATGTTATGACAAGGTGGACATTTTGTGTGTCTACATTTTGCCCCTCTTTGAGATGATGTTCAAGATGATGAGATTTGTGTCAAGTAACATCATTTCAAAGAAGCTAAGGTACGAGTAGAAGAAAAAGATAGATGATAATGGAAAGATAGGATGTGGCTGGAATGATAGGATAATGATGCCCCCTCGAGAGGATAGGCGGGTTGGACAAACATGGGTAGGCTCTCGAAATGAAATGGATTGGTCAAATAAGAAAGGTAAGGAAATGGATATAAGAAAAGGAAGGATGCGTTATGCTGAAATGAAAGTGAGCAATCATATGTTTGATATAGCACGAGACGTTATGCACCAGGGTATAAGGACCAAGGTGATGATGTGTCTCATGCCCCAATGTAATACAACCTTGTCTAGATACAAGATATGAATATTAGCTGGGAGGATACAGATGCAAATGCCAAAATGATAACACACACAAGCAAGCAAGAAAGCATGCACAAATGATACAAAAACAAACAAGGTATTTCCCCTGTCAAGTTGTAAGCCAATGATTAATTGCTGATTGATGATTAATGATGATAGATAGTGTTGTCATGGCAGGGAACGATATATCCCTAGATCAACACAAGGATGATGATGATTGATTGATGTGGTTTACAACAAGATTAGGATCAAGACCATTGATGTGATTGGATAATTTGACAAGATCAATTGACTTGATTGGTATGGAATTAAGGATTGATTTGCATTTGAATTTATTGGATGGATGATTGATGATAAGATTGATTGGAAGAAGTGATTGAAGAATTGATTTGAGTGATTGATTGGAAGAACTATTTTGAAAGATAGATGAATTGATGAAGATAGATGATAGAAGAAGATGATGAGAGAAGAAAGAGGAATATTGTCTTGTGCCTGAATTAGGGCACTTCCTTCATACTCTAGACTGCCTACATACCCGTGTCCATGAGATCAAGGCACTTAATGATAGAGATGAGATGTAGTTCTAATTTATGTTTTATTGATGGTGAAGATGAAAGTTGATGGATTGATCGGGTGATGGATTGATTTGGATTGATTGGATGTTTGATGAGATGGGATTGATGTGATTGATTTGCTTTGATTTGATGATTGATTGTTGATTGAATGATTGGAAGAATTGATTTGGTATGATTGTTTTGATTTTTGTTAGATTTCATGATTTTTTTGGATTTTTTTGATTTTTTTTAAGATGTTATATGAATATTTTAGATTTTTTTAGGACATTATATGTTTTTTTGAATTTTTTCAGGACATTTTATAATTTTTGGATTTTTTCAGGGCTTTTTATGATTTTTTGGATTTTTTTAGGGCTTTTTATGATTTTTTGGATTTTTTCAGGGCAGTTTATATGATTTTTTTTGTATTTTTGGAATATATATATATTTTTTGTATTTTTGGTATGTTATGGGATGTCAAAGAGATTTACAATTTATGCAACCTTTATGCTAGATACCAATGACAAGGGAGAACCAAGTCTGGATGCTAGGAGGTAGGTAGGTAGGATAGATGGATAAAAGATGGGCGATAGTGGAATGGAAAGGATGTATGTGTAATTTAGAGAAAGGATGTGATCTCAAAGGCTATGTCACATAAGAATAACATGCCCCATTCTAGGTAATATGCTTAGGCTTCTCATGACAATGCTTATGACCACGAGATGATAGGGTTTGATTTGGTTGGTTTGGATAGGATGGCTAAGTGGGTAATTGCAAGAGGATAATGATAGGATTGATTGGAAAGGATAAAGTACATCAAAAGATAACCAAAGCATGTTTCAACATATTTCCCCCAATCTTTATCAAGATCAAAAGGAAAAAGGGTAGATGGATGGATGCATAAGTATATGGATAAGGATTGTAAGATAGGATATGATAAGATGGGAAATGGTAGGATAGGTTGAAAATGATATGGTTGATGAGACAAGGTGCCCCCAAGTGTAGGTGACATAGAAGATCAATTTACACATGATGCCTATTTACCAGGTTTTCATCATGGTACTTATCTAGGGTGCCTATTTGACAGGTTTTCACCATTGGATGAAGGGATTTTTCTTTACTTTTTTTTAGTATTTTTTGCTTTTTTTTGCTTTTTTTGTACTTTTTTGCTTTTTTGATTTTTGAATGGGATAGGTGGATGTGGATGAGCGGGACTCAAGTGTCTAGCTCCATGAAAGTGATTGTCCCACTAGATGAATGTCGTCGTATGGACCATGTCGAGTGTGCTCATAGATGTTGGTAAGGGTTCGCATGAAAGAGAGATGTAGGTAGATAGAGGATTATGGAAGGTGTGATAGTGGATTATGATGTGGATTATGGAGGGTAGATGGATTATGATGAGGATTATGGAGGGTAGATGGATTATGATGCAGATTATGTAGGATTTATGCATGGGAGATGGATGGAAGGCTTATGTAAAAGCATGGACCATAGGGAAGTGATGAGGAAGATATGTAGGATAATGAATGAAGGATGGGGAGATGGGGGTATGTGGAAGTGTCATGGGATGGAAGGGAACCATGACCAACAGTTGTACACACCATGATAAACATTGCAACTTTTGGGTGGATGGTGGTGTAGGAAGCAATGGTGATGTTTGCTTAGGAGATGGGTGACGAAGTGCATTAGGTACCCACATGGACTTAGTGTATTTATGATTTTTTCTTTTCATGTGGGATGAAGGAATTTGAGACTTTTGGATGGAATTGATGGAAGCAGGGGATTGGGAATCTTGAGAGGTGGATACCTCAATTAAATGGGTGGCTTTTTGCTTAGGAACCCATACCATTTTTGCTTGTGGAGGGATGGCTTTGGATATATGCATCTTTTGTATAGATTTTGAGGTAATTACTTTTTGCTTGGGGACCCACACCTTTTCCATTTTTGCTTTGAGATGTGTGGGTGTATACAACTTTAGAAATGGATCTTGCTTTGATTCTTTGCTTTTGGATTGATATCCTAAGGCATTAGGACCTTTAGGATTTTTTTCTTTATGTGTAGAGGCATCCAAATTTTTATTTTTGAATCCCTTGGGGTGAGTGGAAGGAGAGAAAGCTTCAAATTTAGACAATATGTGCATTTGCCAGTCATGATTGGGATTTTTAAAGGATTTATGGATGGATGGATAAGGTGTTGGAAGTAGTGGAGGTAGATTTGATGCAGGGATGTTAGGAGTTAGAAGGAGCGGAGGCAAAGTGGATGGTGGAAGGTGTACAGTCACATGCTTTTAACATTTGTAGGATGATGGAGGTGGAATGTCGACAAATGATTTAGGTATATGACATGGGATGTGCGATGGAAAATGGTGGACTTAGGAGGCGTGGAGGAAGTACCAACATCTTTAGGTTGCTATCCTTGGGGTGTGTATCCAAGGCCATGTGAGCATGGAGGAACATTGACATGGATAGGCTCCAAAATACCTTGTTCAAGAAGGCCTAAGCCTTTACCTTGATAGTTCATGTTTTGGAGTATGCGATTGACTATAGGACTATGTGTAGGTGGAACATTAGACATGAGTTCCTTATTGGATGGAGAGGATGAGGTGGTGGATAATGGTTGGTGGTGTTCTAAGGAGGAACATTCATGAATGATAGTGGAAAGACCAATAGGCTATTATGGTGGAGTTGCGATAGGGTTGATAGTAGATGTGGAAGGATCATTAGGATCATGATTATGTTCATTATGCTCACAAAGATATGAGGTATTTGTTTGATCTTCTATGCTTGTGTGTTCTTGGGAGGCACATGTCTCATTATGGGAAGTGGAAGCTTGTGCATTAGGGTGAGATGGAGGATAGATAGGAGCAATTTGGACATCTTGCTCACTGATGGGTATAGGATTATGGGTATGATCAAGGTGCTCATGGATAGCTTCTTCATAGGTAATATCATCTTGATCATGGAAGAGATAAATATTATGGTTGGGTAGCATAGGTGGAATGTAAGGGATTTGATCTTGACTTAGATAGGGAGTTAGTGTTTCCACATGATTAGGATTATGTTCTTGATATAACTCTTGAGTGACTTGAATGGTAGTAGAAGGCTCTAGGATGATTTTGATGGGTTCTTGATATTGATCCATGAGAGAGTATGATTGACTTTGGCTTGGGCTTATGATAGGAGGCTCTTCAATTGGCTGAATAGCTTGTGGGTCACATGATGGAGTTGGAGGAGTAAGCATATTAATGGAGGGCTCATTGCTAGGTGCTAAGATAGGCATGTGACATGAGGATAAGTTGTTCCTAGCTAGTAGCCAATGGATCAAATCCTTCGCTAGGGTACGGGTAAATGGACAATATAAGGGATGGATGATAGTGGTGGATAATGTTGTAGGCTTAGAAGTAGGATTTGGATCGGATGGAGGGATAATGAAGTTAGATGGATTAGGATGGATGAAGGGATAATGTGCTTGGATGGATTGGAAATAGGATTGGATGGAGGGGTAGTAGGACTAGATTGACTAGATGGTTGGTGGGTCAATAGACTAGGAACGAGATCACATGATGGTGTAAAAATGGAATTAGTAGGCTCCCATGTTGGCATGTGATCGGATGGTGATGGAGGATGTTCATAGGATGCTTTCTCTAGGTTGGTATCTCCCTCATCAAAGGCTATTAAGTCTTGCAGCATAGGCAGATTTAAGGATACTTGATTTATGTAGAAAGGGTCACTTAGAATTGAGTCAAAGGTTATTAGGTCTTGTAGTACATGTGGACTTAAGTCTATTAGGTCTTGCTGCAAAAATGGACTTGGGTTCACTTGATCTATGTACAAAGGGCCACTTGGACTTTCATGTTCATGTTGTGGGGGCCATTGATAATCTTGTGAATGGGTTTGATGAAGAGATGAAATGGTAGGATGTGTAGGTAAAAGATCATGGGGTACGGGTTGTTGTGGATAATGGTTGATATTGGAAGAAATAGTGTACATGGTGATGTGACATTGTTATGGGAAGGTATAGGATTAGGTGAGGTGGAAGTGATTTGAAATGTGGGTGGATTAGATTGATAAGTAATAAGACAAGGTGATGTGAAATTATTATGATATGTGGATAGGTTAGATTGGTGTGAAATGGAAGGGGATGCAACATAGGAATGAGATGGAATTGGTTGGTGTGGTGATTGGATTTGGGATTATTGGTATTGGCTTATGGCTTGATGTTGTGGGAATTGTTGGTGTTGTGGTAGTGTAGGGACTAGTTCCTTTCTATATAGCCACTCAAGGGTTTCAACCATTCTTAGGGTGCCATAAGGATCATTCTTATAGGTCGTGTTTGCGAATGTCATGTCCATGTTTAGAAGTGGAAGATTAGGATGGATTGATGGATTTGATTGCATAAGGTGGATTGATCAGATTTTGATGATTAGATGATTTGACTGATTGGGATGGATTGATCAGATTGTAATGATCGAATGATTTGATTGGTGGCTACTTTTGGCTTGATCTGATTGGTTGCTCTGATTTTGATGGATATGATTGATTGATTAGGGAGATTGATTTGATTGATGAGAAAGATTGATTAAGAATGGGTTGACCAAAGTCAGCAAGGATTGATTGGTTGCTATTGTTTGGTTTGACTTCTATTAGATAGCTGACTGAAATACTGTGGTGATTGTAAATGATCAGGTTTGCTATGACAATTTGATTGAAAGTGATTTTGACCAAGAAGATAGATTGCAGTTTATGAATATGTAAAGGTGATGTTCTGTGCTTTAGAGGCGATTGGCAATAATGCAAAGGTGACTAGGGATGAACCAACAACAATTTGTTACAACTCATAGGCGATGTACTGCTAAACCAATGGCGACTAGGGATGAACCAAAGGTGACTGGGAATAGTACATAGGTGATTTGATGCAATTCATAGGTGACTGGAATATGGCCAAAGGCGAGCTATTGTGACTCAAAGGTGAGTTTGGAGAGATCAAAGGCTCATTTTGTAGAAAAAAGATAAGATAACCAGAGGTGATTTTCTAAGGATCAATTTTGATTTGATGAGGTTCATAGGTGACTGACTAAGGTGTAAAAGCGAGTGGCTATTGTTCAAAGGTAGCTGACAATAGATCATAGGCGAGCTACTGAGGCTCAAAGGTGATTTTGCAGAGACCAAAGGTAGATTTTCTAGGAAAATAAGGTAACCAGAGGTGATTTCCTAAGGACCAAAAATGATTTGCAGATGTTCATAAGTGATTATCTATTGATCAGATGCGAGGGGCTACTATTCAAAGGTGATTTTGCATGGTTAAAAGGCAATTTTTGTTGCAGATTTTGGTTTTGGGCATTATTTTTGGTGAATTTGGTAGAGAGGATAATGGCAAACACTCACACAAAATCCATGTTTAAACTTTACAACCTATGGCTACACAAGGACTGTACCTGTTGGGTTCCCACTTGGTTTTACCTAGCTGCACCTACTTATGGTGTATAGCTCCAGGAACTTGGGGCACGGGCTCCCCCTTATAGTGCACTCACTTCTCGGGCACACCAAGTTCCGGGTCCTCAAGATGCGTAGATCTTGAGGTACCTTGCTATCTCTACGATAAGCCGCGAAAATGTGGGATGGCTATCAGAGGCCTAATTAGCTATCCTCTTGTACCAACATATAGGGGTTTTTAGCTACTAAAACATGGTTTTTAGTTCAGATTTCTGTTCAGGTGGCTATACATGCAGTGATTCGCTCTATTAAGGAGGCTTCCTAGTCTGCAAAGGTTATGCTCTATAGGGTTTTGGGGGAAACATTCATCAGTATAGTGAAACAACACTCATTGTTTGTGACTTTTGTCACAAACACATTATTTAAATAGCAGCTTGGAATGGCTTGGCTTTAGCCCATTGCCGCTTGGGTCGTACCCCTTCTCACAGTGGAAAGGTAAGCTCTCTAGAGTTAGCAATGATTTCTCTTGTACCCTAGATCCGTTGGTTAGGCAGGGGGAGAGGATACTTTCATTGCTAAGTTAGGTTACAAACAGACTAGACAAGTAAACAAATAAAAGAAAAGCAGGCACAAAGTAGACAGTGTTAATTTTAAGTACCAAAATGAAGTGTGCCTACTCTAGTAGTAAAAGATAAATCCTTTGGCCGCTCAGATCTGCAGAAAACATGTCAGTAATTTGTTTGCCTCCATTCTTGGACATACGTTATAGTCAAGTTGCATAGATAAAACATCAATTCACAAAAAAATCCTAGGTCTACAAAGCATGAAACCAGATGCATATAGGAATAATCAGATGTGATCTTTTGTACATCAAATGCACATGTAGGCTTACCATATGTGATTACCTATTGTTTAAATGTGATGTACCATTGTTCATAAGTGGGTTTCTATGGTGCAGATGCGGTTAGTTGCTGATCAAATGCATCTGAAGCCTATAACCTGCAAAAAATAGTAAAAAAAATCAATACAACCAAATGCAACTATCTTTTAACCAAATGTGACCTCAGATCGACCAAATGCAACTAGATACAGACCAAAGGCAGTTTTCTACAGTTCAAAGGTGCTCCAAACCCTAACCTCATGCTCTCAGATGCCCAAAAAACAAATGCGACTAACTACTAACCAAATGCGACTAGCTGCTGTGCAAATGCGACTAGCTGTTGTGCAAATGTGACTAGCTATTGTGCAAATGTGACTGGCTGCTATGCAAATGTGACTGGTTGCTGTGCAAATGCTAATTTTTGTTGATCTTACAAAAAAACTTTCCTGTAAGAAAAATATGTCAAATTTGTACTAAAAAAGCTTGGAAACAGCCTTCCAGATGCAATGGTGTAGTCGTATTTGAGATAGGAGATCATCTATGACAGGTCACATGCAAAACTTGCAAACGAGGGTTAGAAAAATACAATTTTTTACCATAAAAACTTGCAAAAACATGAGATTTAATTAGGAAAAGTAGGTCCCACCGGGCATACCAGAATGTAAATGAGAAACTTGGATAAATTGAAAGATAACAACATAACATGCAATTACCTTGATCCAAATTTTACGAATACCTTAGATGATGAATGCATGATTGATTCCTCGAATAGTTGAATTGTTGATTGCTCGATCTGCAACATAACAATTGTATTGAGATTGATGGATGAAAGATAGGTAGATTGATGAGAAGAAGATAGGTAGGTGATGGATGAGGAGAAATTTTAGCAGAGTAATGGTGCTTGAGAGTTCATCCATGGAAATGGCATAGAAGTGGATAAATTTATAGGCAAGGATGAGAGGAAGGAAGGTTAAAACTTCCATTTTGTGAGTGATAATTGAAATTGGAAAGTTGATCATGCAACTTGGAAAAGGAATTAGAAGGTGGAAGAGTTCACTTGAGAGGTGATTTAGAAGGTGATTAGAGTTAACTTGGGAGGAAATTAGAAGGTGGTTGGAGTGGTTTGAGAGATGAGTTGAGATGAAAATGGAAGGTGAAAGAGATGAGTTGAGTTGGAGATGGAAGGTGGAAGAGATGAGTTGAGTCATCTCAAGAGATGGATATGGAAGGTAAGTTAATGATTTAAATAACTTAATATTATTTAAATCATGAGGAAAATGAGGATAAGATGATAAATAGAAATAAAATAAAAAGATTTATTTTATTTTATTTAAGAGGAAAGGGGGTTACATAAATAAATAAAATTTATTTATTTAATAATGTGAAAAGGATGGGATAAATTAAATAAATGTTGGATTTATTTAATTTGTTAGAGGAAGATGCTAGTTAGGATGGCGAATGGGTTACCTAGGGCAAAACATGATGCAAGATGTAATGTTATGACAAGGTGGACATTTTTGGGTGTCTACAGTAACACCATACAATAATAAAAAAAATTAACAAGCAAAGTAATCATGAACACAACAAAGACAAACATAACTAAAATAGGCATGGAACATACCTCTATTACTCTCTCTAATACTTATAGGACCATGTGTCCTAGGATTAGAGAAAAATGGGTAAACCCCATCGCAAAATGAAATTGTACAACTAAATCAATAAGTATTTGATGTTGAACAAGTCTAGGAATAGGCTTCTATCTTGTGCCAAATCAAAAGAGAAAATAATAGGAGGCATGAAAGGGAACTAACCCATGCAAGAGATTTAGATATCTTAGAAGAACTAATTGAATTAGAGACCCATAGGCTCAATACCTTTCATGCCTTTGCTTCGCATGAGTTAAAATATTTGAGCAAATGACCCATCTAGCCAAATAAGAATCATTACAACTACAACTCTACAAATGTTCACTAGGTAGCACCCAAACATCCTATCTCTCACTCCATGCTTAAACACCATAATCTACCATCAATAATTCCTTCCTCGTGAAGCAAGTGAGCAAGTTGGTGTGACTCCCACCCAACTCATTAATATTGTTGCCACCAAACTATGAAACTCTCCTTCGTCATAAAGAAAATAGTCTATCAGACTCTACCCCATTGTTTTCTTTTTCCATGTGAGCATGAGTGATCTAATTCATGCTAGTAGCAAGGGTGTAATGCATGTGTTATCCTAATTCCAACACATACACATTTCTGGTGAGTAGATTTAGATTATCATAGTCACAAATCAATAACAAGTTACATACTCAATAAATCATAGTGGGAAACTAAATAAACTAATCAATACTTTCATCCTAGCAATTTAAACTTTGATTACACTATTAGCAGGACAAGTACTGGAATAGGGGATACTAAAGTATACTGGAAGACAGACCTTGGTATTGGAAGAGACACGAGATGCAAAACAAGAGACATGTCACTTTAGGAACATTTGTATATATACCAAATGTAATAGATTGAAAGGAAGAGAGAAGATATAGGAATAGGAGATATATGTTGTAATACCAAATCATATCAGAGCAGAGACCAGACCTGCCCACGCATACCTGTTATGATTTGATCTATATCTATATATATATACATATATGCATAGGAGTTATAAGGAGAGTTATGTGTCATGAATGGAGATCTTTTGTTTTTTTGTGTATATTGTGATGTATTTACATGTAATGCATTCTTACTGGTTAGGCTAATTCCTTAACTATGTCCTTTGGGGTATAAATAAACTACTCAAGAAGTACCAGGATACAGTTCTCTGGACTGTACTAACCCCATATCTCTTGCCAACATTGGTTCCATTATTGGGACCCTAGAGAGAATGGGGAAGGAATTAGGAGCCAAAAGGGAAGTAAGGAAATTGATAAATAAAATTTTCATCAGACCCTAAAGACTACCTCTGTGAGAGGGGGTAGGCCATTAGGGGATGACGAATGGGAAGGGGGAAGAATCTTACAGGTCCTTGAAAAGATACGACTATTCAGAAATCCATTCAAGGCCATGATATAGAAGGAAGAATATCTAAACCAAGAGACATATGTGGGAAAAATAAAAACTGAAAAGGAAAGAGAGATACGTGAAATCATCAAATGAGAAATAGAAATGGAATCAAAAGATAGAAAACTAAAGAACACGTAGGAAAGAGAGGAAAGGTACCAGAAAAGGGAATTGGAAAGAAAAGAAATTGAATAGGGTGGGAGAATGGATGAAGAAATCCTAAGGAAATAAGGAGAGCTCACCAAGAGGGATGTTGTTGAGTGCACCACGGGGGTTGCAGCCAAGAATAGAAGAAAGGAAGGACAAGTATTAGCAGCCAAAGAAACTGTAAGCAAACAAAAAGAAGAACTGGTGGAACCCAAACCTGAGGAGTCATTAGTTAAAAATAAACTAAATTCGATTATCGATGAAAAGACAACTAGAAAGGCATGAAGAACAGTCACAACCCCTAGACTAGGAGTCACCCCTTAAGCTAGATATACCACACATAGAGATAGATTTAAAAGATAAGAAGCTTGAATTGTGGACAACCTATATAGTAAATTGGGATGTCATAGATAGAAATGATCAGTCGATCAAGTGGGAAACTATAGAAGGACAAAACACAAGAAGTGATACTGAATAAAGCTCCATATTTAGAAACCAAAGAAGTGGTACGAGTTCATGTGAAAAAGAAAGGGAGAATAAGATGTATAAAAGAAAGGAGGAGAGTGAGATTAGTGCAAGATTATGTCATGATGGTTTTTCACATCATATTTTTCCATCAATGACAAAGGGGGAGATTGTTGCAAGTATGTGCTAATCAGTGTTGTCATTGATGTCAACATATTTGTGTTGTCATTGGTGTCAACTGTATATTCTAATGTTTTTGTTGTTGATTGATTAAGTTATTGTGTTAAGGTGATTTGAATGACTTGCAGAAGTGTTGATGATGCTAGTATATTGTTCATGTTGCTAAGTTTCCAAGTGCTTTTGAGAAAATTTGATAAATACTGAAGACAGTGTTGTGAAGAAGTATTCTGGCTTATAGGATACTATCCAAGTTTTTGCTCCGCATTTCTTCTATGTTGAAGACTGGAGTGTGAGGTTTGGATATGTTTTAGAGAAGTGGTTAAAGATGTTAGATCCAAAATTTGGTGCTCAGGAACATTTTGGTTTGAAAGTTATGTTCACCAGTTTGAAGACTGTGCCTGGTAGTGTTTACAGTATGACTGGGAGAAAGTATTTTGCTCCACATTTCTCCGCAGTTTAGTTTTTGGTCTTGCAGTTCTGGATGAGTGTTTATAAGGGCCATATCTATGTTCTATCAAAAAGATTTGTGATTTGGTGCTCCAAAATGTAGTTTTCTTGAGTAGCAGACCCTGACAATGTTGGTTGTGAGTAGTTTGTGAACTATCTTCAAGTGAGATTTGTTGTAGTTGGATTTGTTGTCTCCCAAGTGATTTCATGTTGTTCATAGATGTCTCCAAATTCTAATAAAGGCTTGTGCTTGGTCCAAAAGTTATGATTGTGTTTTTAGAAGTGTGTGCCGAAGTGTTCTTGGTGTTTACACAAGTTTGGTCGACTTGGGTGTTAACACTAATTGTGGATGTGTTTCGTGGACTGTGGAAGCATGTTGAAGTGTGTGAAGATGTTTTTAGGTCTGAGCAAAGCTGAGTAGTGGTCTTCCTTCGTTCCTTTTCTCCAGGTCTAGACCTAATTTAAATTTTGTGTGTTTTCTGACCTTGGAGATTGTTTCAAGGATTGAAGATTATGTTGGTAACCTTGAAGGTTGTTTCTAGGTTGATGGTTGTATAAATAAGTTTCAAGGATTCATGAATCTAGTGTACTCAGGGATATGATGTTAGTGATGTGAGTGCAGATGTGAAGGTGATGTTGAGCTTCATTTTAACTAAATCACATGCATAGGTCAGATGCAATTTTATCAGTTCAATTCATGGCAGTGAGTCATTCTTCCCTCTCTTTGTTTCTTAGTGGGTAGTGAGTCCACTTGGACATTGAGTCCATCAACAGTGAGCCTTTCTTTCTTTAGGGCAGTGAGCCCTTTGTTAGTAAGGCTCTTGTAATTTGGTATTGCTACTACTTTATATTGTGAGCTAATCCTCACCATGGTTTTTCCCTTTTAGGGTTTTCCATGTAAAAATTTGGTGTTCTCTTTTGCATGGTGTTGATGTGTTATATGCACTTCATGTTTAATCTTCATAACTGATTAAGGGTTTGAGTGAACTGATGTGAATATGATTATGAGGGTTTAAAACTTTTGATACAACTGATTCATCCCCCCACTCTTAGTTGTCTTGTACATTCAACACAAGATTCTAACTACAAACCCTAGCTCTTGGAATTGCTATGTTATATGAAAAAAGCAAAATTTCAAGCAAACCCTAGCAAATAAATTATGTAAATGCAAGGTAAATGATTATGAAATGATGAATTGATGTAATTTATCTTAGATCTGATATAAATATTAGATATTTAAATGATCTAAATGATATGCAATGAAAATAGTGTAAATTATGCCTCAATGCAAGCCTAGGATGCTTGATTTTTTTCAAAATTTTCAAATTTTTGCAAGATTTTTGAAAGTAGAATGATAAATATGATATGTATGAATGCAAATATGATTTACAACACTCAAAAAGATGCAATGTTTAGCAAAACATAGGTTCACCAAAATGTTATGTATGAAAAATGGGGATGATAAAATTGTGTATTAATTAGATTCAATCAAACCCTTCTTTCACACATACACTCAAGGACATAGACTAAGCTAAGTCACTACTGTGATAGAGGACTCATCTATAGGTCTAATGTCACTATGAGATGATTGGAAAGATAGAATAGATTGATATTTTGTTAAAACCCTAATCCGATTAGGCCTAAAACCTTAATTATGCAAAATCGTAAACAAACAGATGAAACCCGACAAATGCTTGCACATGGAGGTACATGAAGGTACTAAATATAGATTAGAAACATGTACTAGGATTTGAATTTTGGGAAGCATAAACTTCAGAGAAAAAAAAGCGGGCGCTTATGTCCAATGTGGCACTTTTTCTGAGGGCTTGGAACCAAAATATGTTTCAGGCTGTAACCTTCTCAGAGATTTCTGACAATGCTAAACTAGAGGACATTAGAGTGGGTGTCTGTGTCTAATCAAAGATGTTTTATATTGTTTTCTTCAGATCTAGAATCTGTATGCTCTGCTTTGATTTCCTGCAACTCCTCTCTGCAAGATCCAACACCTGTAACTTGTAATCGCAAGAGAGGGGTTGGGGGTTGTGGTGTTTAGGAGCTTGCCTTGGTCAAGCCCTAGAATGGCATTCAAGCCTTCTAACACTGTTGTTAGAGAGAGTATGTGTCCTTGGTGGATAGAGGCAAAAGCAAATGATATGATAAATTGATTGAAACACAAAGTAAATATCACCTTGGTAGGTGTAAACCCTCATGAAGATGAAATGTCTTCACATCATGAGGGAATGAGTTGATGGAGCCAAATTTGTAACAAACACATACAAACATAACACAATACTGCTCTGCAACACAATGAATGCTTTGAATGATCTGTGCTTGATGATCATAAGTTCGCATTAATCAACTCTAGTTAAAATGAATTCCTAAACATGTTTATAGATGCATTCCCACTAACATTCATAAAATTAAATTGACAAGGCTGACAAGGAGAAACCTTTTAACAGTCACTTTGTCGACATTTTAAATTTAGGTCCTGACAATATAGGTCTGGACTAGGGCGTAGGTGCCCAACTCTAGGGGCCTATTTTGGGACCTGATTAAGCTTAAGATGCAACCCTAGGCCCCATTTGACATGGGTTTCATGGGATTTTGCTCTGAGATTCTTTTTATCATGCATAATTAAATCTAAGGGACCTAGGGGCTAAACTTAGGAGGTAAAAGTCCTACGGGGACATTTTACGACATAACACATCCATAGTAATTAAATAAATTAAATTGAAAGGGTCCCTTTCACATGATCCAATGCCCCAAGTGCATCTCCACTATCCATCCATCATTAAATCTTAACTGTTCACATCCTCATTTGAGAACCTATAAATCAAGCCCCCGATCCTTCATTTCAACAACACAACAACCAAGCATAAGCAAGAAAGCATACCAAGCAAACAACACTCATTGGTACATCATTTGAAAAATATATGCTACTCAAGTCTTTAAGACTCTAAGAGCAACTATATCACTCATATCCATTAGCAAATCCATTCAACAAAGGAGATCTCTTCCTTGGTAGTTGAAGGTAAGAATTATTTAGTTTGATATTCTTTATGCTCAATCTGAAGCTATTTTGCTTGATTTAGAATAAGAGTTTAATATGGCTTTAATCTCTTTTATTTTGTTCTACATCTAACATCATATAGTGCTTGTGAAGGTGAAATAAGGAAGGTGGCTAAACCAAAGTGAGAGTTAGGTCAAGTAGAAGTTACATGTAGTTGTGTAACTACATGTACAAGGGTAAAAGTACAAAAGGGGATTTTTTCATGGTAAAGATGCCTCTCCTTGTCATGTTGAAATGCAATAAATATTTTATTTTATCATATTATGTGTGTATGT
This sequence comes from Cunninghamia lanceolata, assembly GCA_027924645.1. Classification (NCBI taxonomy): domain Eukaryota; kingdom Viridiplantae; phylum Streptophyta; class Pinopsida; order Cupressales; family Cupressaceae; genus Cunninghamia; species Cunninghamia lanceolata. Next base: position 3,415,592 of record BSBN01000609.1, read on the forward strand.
AGTTAAGAGTAGGTGATATTTTTGTGATAAGAATAAACTTTTCCTTCCTCATGCATTTATTTTCTAAGCACACATTGTGTTGCTATAAATTATAGTGGGCATTGTATCACATATACATAGGGGAAATTAATAGACTTTGTGCTATTAATATTTAAATATTTCTATTTATTATTGTTTTATGGCTCTACATTACATGTATGTAGAAGATATTAATATAATTTGTGCTATAGATATTTATTTTATCCACAAAAATTTTCTTTCTGCAAGGAGGAGGATTGAAATATTTATTTATAAAATTTACTTTATAAGAGGCTTTCTCCGTTCTCTCTTTTCTCATCATATGAGGGAGCTAACCCTCTCAATTGTAGAGGAAGATCATCCCATCAATGGTGATCTATCTAATGTTGTAAGATTTTGTCACTGCCCATTGGGCAAGTTGACAAAGAAAAGTTGTAGAGACAAAATTAATTGTCAACAAGATGGACAATACATAAGTAAATGTGGCTAATGAGCTTAATTGTATTCATATGTATCCCAACTTTGACCCAAGTATTCAATGTTCAATACATTGATACAAGTGGTTAATATTCCAGATGCCTACAAAATGTTGCTAAGTTAGTATTGGTCTAGAACTCTTAATAGATACATGGTAATTGATTTCTCTCATATGTGGCTACCTTAGTGAGGCCTTTCCAACCAAACCCAAATAGATCACACCTAATCATTAAGTATAATAATATTAATGAAATTTTATATGTAGAACCTAAGCTTGGTGTTTATGTTTTGAAGGTTGAGAAGAGACCTAAAGTCACTATACTTGTTCAAGAAATCAAGCTTAGGATGATAAAAAATCGCCTATATATACATTGAAACTTAACGAATTAAAATCTAAAGGATCAAGATTAGAGCTTTTAGATTACAATTCTCCTATATCAACAATGCCACTAAGTATGAAGCCTTGAATCATGGACTATAGCTTTTTGTTAAGAATAAAGTCAAATAGCTACAAGTTTTTAGAGTCTCGGAGTTGGTGGTAACATAATTCAAAACCCAATGTTCTTGTAATGATAGATGTCTAGATCCAACTACCATAATCACATTTAGAATATAATTGAAGAATTTGGTGCATTTAACATTCTAACCATCCCCGAAAGGAAAAATCACATAGTCAATTGCCTAGTAATGGTAGCTAGTACTTCAAGGACATTAGCTAATTCTAAAATAAAGAGATTTTCCATCAAGTTAGTCTCTATCCCTTTTATTCCAAATGATGTAAAAATATTAGGTATTCAATAATGATCAACACATTAGTGACTCTATCACAATTTTAGAATATTTGAGTCACAAATTATAGATGAGTTACAACATGAATATTTAGAGCTTAATGAAGGTAGCATGGTAAATCTGACCAACAAAACAATAAATAGCATGTTGTCATTGGAATACTTGTACGATATGAATCATCAGAGGATTAAAGTGACCTAGGTGTGTCTAAGGGTGGACTGTTCAAGGCTTGCAACCTTGGAGATATAGGTGATCCTAAAAATATCTTAGGAAAAAATTTTATAAAAAAGAAAAGATAAGGATAACTCAATATTTAAAATAATTCAAAGATGTCATTGCCTAGAGTCAAACTTTGAAGTATATGATACCTCTATTATCACCCATATTGTCCCACTTAATCTTGACTCAACCTTTGTAATAATGATAGAGGTTGGTGAATTCTTTTCTCAAGTTTCTCATATTAAAAGAAGTTCAAAAGTTGTCTACTTGTATTATATTCCTGGTTTGACATTCTACATGGGTCACAAATTTGGTGCTACTGAACAAAAAGAATGGAGAAATTTATCTCTATATGTATTTGAAAACGATAATTACCTAATGACTTCTCTAAATGAAATTTTACAAATAGTCAATGGTTCTTAGATGATGTCTCTCTTGGATGGTTATTTGGGATTCAACCAAGTCATGGTGGATTATAAGGACAAAATCAAAATGACATTCACTAGTAAGTGGGGAACCTTCACTTACAACTGAATGCATTTCAATCTCATCAAAGAAGGCACCGCTTTCTAGCACACACCATGGACATAACACTCAAGGACCTCATCGATAAGTGCATTGTTATCTATATGGATGACTTGGCTTTATTTTCTAAGAACTAGGGATATCGTGTTGGTAATTTGAAAAAGATGCTTTAGAGGTGTAGAGAGCATGGAATTTTGCTAAATAAAAAATGCTTTTTGGAGTTCATTAAAGGTAAACTCTTGGGACATGCCATTTTAGAGAGGAGTATATGTTGACTTTGAGAGAAATAACTCTATCTTGAAAAATTTTCTTCCTAAAATTCAAAAGGAGTTGAATTTTTTTTTGGGAAATATTATCTTTGTTTGAAAATTTGTATATAGGTTGTAGAAATAGTTTGACCCCTAAATTCTATGTTAAAGGATATAAAATTTGAGTGGACACTAGAGGCTCAGGTAGCTTTTCAACAAATTAAGAAGGCTACCATAAATACCCTAGTGTTCATCATTCCATAGTACTCACAACCATTCTACATCTATTCATTTGCTTCAAAGCATTTAGTTGTTGGAATACTGACACAAAAGAAAGAAGATGGAGATGGACATGAGATGCCTATGGCTTTTATGAGTGTACCTTTGAGAAACATCAAAATCTACTATTTCATGATAAATAAGCAAGCCTTTGTTTATTGAATCCATGAAGAAATTTATACACTATATCTTGCATAGCAAGGTTTTTGCTACAATACCTAACCTAGTAGTGAAGGTATTGCTAATACAAAATGAACTTGGAGAGTATTGAGGTAAATGGATGACCATCCTCCAAGAGTTCAAGATTTAGAGATCCAACTAATGATGTTTTTTAAAGGGCAAGGGTTAAGCCAAACCATGGTTGAAGAAAACCTTCAAAGAGCTCATCCAAACTAATAATGATTATTAAGAAAGATTTAATTCAAATCTTCATGTCCATAAGATATTTGAATTTGAAGTATGGAGTCTACAAATTAGTTGGTAGACTCGAGGGTGAGTTTAATTGTGACAGTTTAATTTTTTTGCATTTGATTCTTGGACTCCCATGGAGATTAGAAATTTGGATTCCCTTGAACATAATTTGATTCATCCATGTGTTAACTCTAGACTGTTTGTTTGAAATATTAGAAAACTAAGGAGCCTAAATATCCTATAAACCCAAGATGGTTATGAAGTCTAGGTTGACTATAATTTTATGTCTCAAGGATGAAACTTAAGAAGTCTAGGGTGTTCATGAATTATCGATAGATTTGAAAGGATTATGTAGAACCTCCTATAAGAATTATGGTTTTGATTATTGCCTTGATTAAAACTATCTTTGAGGTCAAATTTCTTGGGGTTCACTTGATGCTATCAATAGATTTGAAAGGATTATATAGAACCTCCTATAAGAATTTTGGTTTTGATTATCACCTTGATTAAAACTATCTTTGAGCTCAAATTTGTTGGGGTTCACTTGATGTTGTCATATTATAGTTGAAGGGTATGATTGTGGTGGATCCATTCTATTTATCCAATGCATGATTGATTATGTGTATTATGGAGCAGGTGTCAAGTTAGTTGCTATGTGTCATAGTTGGTGTAAAATAGTGAAAGGAAGCCATGCACATCTTGTGTCTCCTCATTTAATCCTTGCTTGTAGATTTGGTGCCAAACAACATAAACCATCAATAGTCAATGAAACTTAATAGTTAGTTAATTCATATATTTATTATATTATACTGGTATGTTTAATTCTCATTTTGTGATAATATGATTAGTCACCAATAAACTTATCAATGTTTGTAACTACTCCCATGTCTCATAAAACAGAGTAGAAGGTTTTTTATGTCAACAAATTAAAAGAAAGAAAATATTTTCTCTTGTGAAAACAACAGACACATAGTTGGCATTTCTCCCTAATTTTTGGGCTTTCTATTTTCTTTTATGGGAGGTACGAGTTACCAATCTACTTAGTGCGCCAGAGCATTTTCTAGGGGAAAATTTAAATTAGTGTAATTCAAATTACTTTTCCCCAAGAAAATGCCCTAGAACATTTTCCTCGAGAAAATTAATAACTTAGTGTAATTCAAATTAATTTTCCTCAAGAAAACACTCCTCTTCCAACATGAACTTGTTAATAACTTAGTGTAATTCAAATTAATTTTCCCCAAGAAAACACTCCTTTTCCACCTTCAACTGGTGAATAACTTAGTGTAATTCAAATTAATTTTCCCCAAGTAAACGCTCCTCATCAACTGGTTAGTAACTTAGTATAATTCAAAATAAAACTTGACAAAAGGTAGTTGGCATTCCTCCCTAATTTTGGGAGCCTTTCATTTTCTTTTGTTTCATCTACTATTCATGAATTATGTTGTTTTGCACCAAATATACAATGAGGGTTAAACAAGGAGACCCAAAGATGAATGAATGAATAGCTTTTAATAGCATGTTCTTGGAGAAAATTAATAACATTTTCTTAGAGAACATTTTCATTATTTCTTCCCAATGCTGACACGTAGCACTAACTTGATACCCACTCCATAATACTTATAATCATTCGGGGTTGATGGAAACTTGAAATAATTCGGAATGAAGAGAGCGTTTGCGAGAAAACAATAAAATCAAGCGGCAGGGCTTCAACAGCAGTAAGCATAAAACAAAAGTAGTGTTGCAACTGTGTTGGGTCTGTCTCTTGTTTTACAACTTTTCTTCAAAGAAGTGGGAAGAGATATTTGGCTTCAAATGTTTTTATTAGATTGCTTGTCATTCGAATGCCCACCTGCTTTCCTTAATAGAATTTAAATCCAAACTGGGGTATTAACATGCAGATATGTTGAAGAAGATTAGCTTAACATGCATGATCTTTCATTTGAATTTAAATCCAGAGGCCCTTACTTTCATTTGATTTTACACTAAGCTAATTTGGTAATTTCTGGATGTCAGTGTATCTTCTTTCCTTGTTTAGTTGTTAAATGATCTTTGCATGTATCTTTCTTTTGTCCGAAATGGAGAAGTCTATCCCTTTTAAGGGTTTAATGGCAGTTTGCTTCCTTGGGATGCAGGTTTCTTTTATTTCCAATAGGCCTGTAACAATACACAAATAAGGTCTATTTCAATTCTGTACAAGTTTAAGGGTGATCTACATTCCTTCAGTTTCATTTTTGCCAGAAGAGTTCATATAATGCCGAGGCATGGTATGTCTAATTATCTGACGTTTGAGAAACTTAATGATGATTGCTCTTCGTTTTCTCCCTTAATCTAGATGGCTAGGTTGTATCACTTACTAGATTTTGAAATGGAAATGCTCCAAAGTTTATAATGATCTGTACGAGGAAATTAGTTGCATTTGGCTACTTCAAGTTTTGAGACAAAATCCAATGAATTTGATGCAGAAAAGATCCATGTTGACCCTGATGCCAGTCCTGTATTCTCTGAAAGCTCGTCTCCTTTTAGATATGTTGAAGATTCTAAACGAAAATTTGAAGACTCTGACATGGGTTTAGATTTTTTTAGCACCCCTGAATCCGATGAAGATTTTATTACAGAATCCACAGAAGATGATTCTTACTTTACGGCAAAAAGTGATACCTTCTGTTTGCTTCAAAATGAGTCTCAGTCTACAGAGGATGCAAAATTTGTATCCAGAAATGATAAAGAAATTGATGATAAGGAGTGTGGGGAACAGTCTTTAAGCCTGCAAACAAATACTCATTTGGTTTCTGCAATTGTTGAAGATTCCCTAGATGTTCAGACTAAAGAAATTGATGATAAAGAAGCAGAAGACCTTGATTCAAATGCTAAGGAGTGTGGGGAACAGTCTTTAAGCCTGCAAACAAATACTCATTTGGTTTCTGCCATTGTTGAAGATTCCCAAGATCAAGAGTCCCATGATCTTCAGACTATCGAAGGAGATAACGAAGCCTCAACATTACTAAGGGAAAAGGAAAAGGAAAAGGTTTGTTTTTCTCTTTTCTTTTCAGTTGTTTACTCAAGTTTGGGTGTTAGGGGATGAGTACCACTTCTGAAAAATTATGTGAATTTAATTTGTATAATATTTTATGATCTGTTATTACAAGTGTGGGTGTTAGGGGATGAGTAACACATGTATGAATTTAATTTGTATAATATTTTGGAATTAGAACGAAGAAAAAAGAGAGAATATTATTATTTGTAAACGTAATTGTTGGTATTGAAGTAAAGCAGAGGGAGGAGTTTTGCAACTAACAAAAGTGTGGCTGTGTATGCACCAGGCTCTCAGGATAGATGCAACAAAAAGGGCTTCAGTTTGGGATTGCTGCTGTTTTTGGAATTGGCTGCATGCTCATCGAGATTAGCCTATTATTCTTGTCTTTCAGAATTTTGTTTCAGTGGGAAAGGATCTTATAATTTTAGAGTGAATTTGGTTACAATCATGCATTTAAGGCCTCTAAGGGTAAATAAATTTGTTGAGGCAGGGGTTCCAGAAATAAGGTTATGTTTTTTATTTTTTTTTTGGCAGTATTTTGTTTGAGATTGATAAATGTAAATCTAGTTAGAAAGTGATTAGCTTTTTATTGATTAAGTTTGCTTTGTTTATAAGATTGACTATGCACAATTTATCTATCATATCACATTCTATCTTATTGTTGCAAATTGTAGAAACCTACACCTATGAAGATACCTATTTTAGAATCATTGTGACTCTAAAAAGCATATATACACATACAGTTTTCTCCTTTGTAATAATACATAAAATTATATAAAATATATAAGTTTTATATGCTGATGCAAGTGACTTGTGGGCTGTAGCATGCATCCCCGATGCTAAAGAATATATATATATATATATATATATATAACTTACTTAAATATGTTTAATATATAAATTTAAGGGATTAAAAAACTAAAATTCTTAACCAATGCAAAAAGAAAGTAAATACAAAAATTTAGACAATAAATAAAGTAACCAAAATAAAAAATTCCAAACACTCAAATTTAAATTTTAGGGGATTAAAAAAAATTAAAAACTTTAGCAATAAAAATAGATAAAAATTTTAGAGAGTTAAAAAACTAAAAAGCAAAAAGTTCCTAGCATTCTCAAAACTTATTGTCAAGATTTTACATTCTTAAAACATGTTGCCTTATAATTGAAAACTCTTTTTTAATTGAATTTTAAGTTTTATAGGTATAGGATATGTGTATGTTTGAAATTAAAAAACGAGTCTTACTAAATGCAAATATCCTAATACTCTAATGTATTTATTAATTCATTTACATAAATTGTTGAAAAATTATATTTAGTAAAAAAGTATTTTCAATATAATTTAATTCCACACTTTTATGTTTATGAATTTTGTGAATTTTGTGAGTAGTATATGTGAACTCTTTTAGACCATATAAAAGATTAAGTAAAAAATATTCTAAAAATAATTGTGTATTCATTGTCTACATCAACAAAATAATAAGTAACAAATTACAATGGCGATTACAAGAAACTTAAGTAAACCCTCATAGAGGATTGTTACCACTATTTTTCTATGCATGCAACATACAATCAAGGAACAACCTTATTATTCATTTCTAGATAGAACTTAATTTAATCTTTGGTCCTTTTTTAAAATTGGAGCACAAGTCAACTTACATATTATAATATTCATGTTAAATCTCCCATTTAACACTTAAATTTGTTAGTATTGGACCCTACCTACCATGAATTTTTTAATGATAATTATCTATTCAAAGTTACCCTAAAGGAAATATTTTTACTAGATTTGGGTGCCCCCACCCCCTTGATCACCAAAACTAGAAAATTGCACTAAGTATGGTGCTCTTGCCCATTGTACGCCCCAAAACTCAACACCAATACCAACAAGGGTACTCCATAAATAAATCTCAATCTAAATCTTAAAGATCCCAAACATTGAATATCTTAATCTAAATCTAAATTGGGAAAAGGGGAAAGGGTTTGACTATTGGGGAGACTACCTCAATTAGTCTCCTATGTGGTATATTCCAACCTCAAACCAACGTTTGAATTTTTGGGTGTGTGTGTGGATATGGTAGTATGAAGGTGTAAAGTGTTGTATGCAAGAGATTAGCTTAAAGCTAATAAAACCCTAGGAACAATCTAACTATTGGGATATCTAAAAGATTTATTGAGGAATGTTGGGTTTTTGAGAACAATGAACTATAAATTGATTTAAGAAAAGTAGGAGACATGTGTATTTAGATTTGAGCAAAACTTGGGAACCTAGGATGCCTTTTGTAAGGAATAGGGAATGAATGAATAATACAACACAACAAAATGCAAGGATATACCTAGGAGGATGAAGATGCAACCATGGTGGAATTGGAGGAGGTGCTACAAGGTTTGATCTATAGATTTATTAGTGTGGGAGCTCTAATCTTGTTGTAGTAAGTGTTGTTATAGAGAATAACTTAATACATAGCATTAGAGGGGTTTTAGGATGGATTTGAGATTAGGTGTAGATCTATGATAAAAATCTTAGGATTTTAAAAAATTCCGAAGACCTATGTTGGATCTTAACATGTGTCCAAGAACAGCCTCATTTTTATGCATAAATGTATATTTGAATTTTTAACTTGAAACTTATGAGATAGGTTTTAGGGATGACATAAGGCTTAAGTCTAGTGGGAAATCAATATATTAGTTACGAATAGCTTAGGAAATGGAAAATGGACCCTAGAACACACTTAAGGGAGTGGTCAACAAAATGAGGGCAAAAATATAAGATAAAGATTTCAAAGTAGGAAATTTCTGACCTTGAAACTATATCTTGTTGTTATAATAGAAATTGCATACCTTACAATTCCTTTTACTATGTTTTACATCCATTTTAGTGTTCCCTTTAGTGTGTGCTTTTACCCCTTTTTAACCTCTTATTTTCACTTAGTTAACTCTTAGTACCTTTATTTTTCTCTATGCCCATGTGTGTTCCCTTTTCTCGTGTTTCTTCCCCTTCCTATAGGCCTTGTTTACATTTCCCATGTGATTTTATCCTTCCACCCATGATTTAATGTTGTGGCTTCCCCTCTATGTGTAGTGAACCCTTCCCATGTTCTCCTTAAATATCACTTCTTGTGGACCAATTTGACATAAAATCACCACCATCCATTGCTCCTTGATCCCCTTTACCTCTCCTAGAAATTTAGGCCATGTTTAATGCAATCATTGGTGGAGGATCCAATGAAGGATTGTCTAACCATGCAGCAAAACTCAAAATACACAATACTCATAGTAAAACTCAATGGAATAGTAATATGATCTTTATTGAATTCTAGGTACAAATTGACTACAATCTATTGCAACGAGCATCCTACATGCTAGGAAGCAATCATTTGATTACTAGTCTAGTAAATATTTTATTCAAATTAAATTTAATACATTATGTCATCTATATCCTCATTTTCAAACTCCATCCTGAACCTTCATCCTTATGTTCACACTTTAGACCTCCAACACACACGCACGCACGCACGCACGCACGCACGCACGCACATGCACATGCACACGCACACACACACGCACACGCATGCAAACGTAAACACACACACCAATTTAACTATCACAATTATTTGAAGATATAAAATATGTTTAAAGAATTAGTGACTGATTGGCCAATGAATAGGAGATATTGTTGAAGATAATCTCCTTTTATCTTTAGGCTCTACAAAGCCTAGGTGTGTTTCCCTTATACTAACATTGATGTGAGTTTAAGACCTATTTTAACCATAATGTCAAGCAGGAGATACTTCCACAAAAAATTCATAAGATATTATAAGATTCAAACAATTTATAGGGATGGTCTCTCATAACCTTTAAAAGTGAGTGTGGAAGTTAGGAATAATTATAAATAAGTTACACAGTGAGTATGATTTATCATTTTGAATATCTATTAGTAGAAGGGAAACAAACTAGATCTAGGAGTGGTGATTGTTCTTGGAAAATAGAGTCGATGTAGTGTATAAGGTTATATTATAAAGCTTTCCTAAGACTAAAAATCAATATATCTCTTAAAGATATCAATTCCTGGATGATGACATTGATTTTAATGATGGCTAACAACATGGATCTCATACTTAATTATCCATTTGTTTATAAATGACCACATTACTTCACATGAAATATTTACTCCATTTACTTACAACAAAAGATAACATACAATAGTAATACACAACAACAAGTGTACCATGAGAGAAATAATAGACCCTTGATTTATTAATTCTTAAAGTCATTTACATAAGAGAATTGGAGATAAAATGCACGTGATGTTTGCATTCTTTCATTTAATCTAGTGACATAAAATACAACATATCAAACACCTATAGACTAAAAATCCCTTTCTATCCTAGACTCAAACTACAGACATAAATCTAACATCCCAAATACTTTCCAACCCACTCATACAATGAGAACATCCCTTTTATAAAACAAGGGTGTCTTACAAATCAACTGATGACTGACACATGCTCACACCCTATTTGTCTCTAATAAAATAGACGTCATGAGTAGTTGTAACAATCTGAAGACCATTTATGAAACTGCTTCCCACCTCTTATTGTTATGATGATTAAGCACAAGATGTTAAGTTATTGCATGATCAAATCACAAATTAATATTCACCCACAAAAGATGACCTAGTTGTTGCTACTCGCTGTGAAGATGGGGATTAAGAAGATGTAAGCTGCTATCCACCCAACTTCTTTAACTTTATCAATAAGAGGTGGCCATTTGAAATTAATAGCTTCCCTCATCTCAAACTAAGAAGATGTGGTTAGTTGTAAAGGCCTAGCAATGAAGCCAAAGCTAGTCTAGGTCATGGTCATGGGAGAGTAAGTGGGAAGAAATGAGTAGGCTACCATAGAAAATTGAACTCCCTACCTGTAATCACCAAACCCATCTCCTCAAATCTTGCATGGATAGAAGAACTAAGAAACCTAATTTTTGAATCCACCCAAGCCTAAGAAAGACTTCTTGATTTCTTTGCTTCTAAAGTGCATAATTGGAGCCAACAAAAAACTAAAATTTCTCTTGTATACAAAGACAATATTTTGAGAATGAAAATTCAACTATTTCAATGGATTGAAAATGGCAAGTGTTGCATTACAAAATACCCTAGCCTTATATATCTAAAACGGTGTTGGCAAGAGAGACTGCTATAAAGATAAGTTGAGTGTTGTCATTGATAGCAACAAGATAAGGAGAACACATCAACATGACAAGAAGACATAACTTTAGAAGTTCACTTGTGATTGGGAACAAGGCACAAGTCTGGAAGGCATTAATGGCTAAGTATGGAAAATGTTCAGGTATGAGACAGAAAACAGATCAGTACTCCTCCGTAAGATAAGATGTGAAGATGTGGTTCAAGTATGATATTGATAGATACTTATTGCTCTTATATTCCAATAATCAAGTCATGACTTTCTCCAAAAGTCATCTGATGAAAAGGCAAAGTTCAGGACAATAGAAGTAAGATAGGAACAATGAACAATGCAGAATGCAGTGGTCCGCATTCCTCTGCATTAGCATGTTTTGTTCTACGGATTTGAAGTAAGATAGAGATAGGTCATGACTCTCAAAATCCAAGGCTGTAGCTCTAGAAGTGCAGCAAATCTTATTCTACAGGCTCTCCAATACCGACATCAAGTTTGACAGTGTTCCAGTGTGATAGTGCATCAAGTCAGAGGTCCACATTTTGGCATACAGATTTATCTTATTCTGTGGAGTTGAAGACATATGAAGAGATCAATAATGATTGTTTAATATGGTTCATGAAGTCCCATTTGGTCTGCAGCATAAGTTGTGATGTGACAGAGGAACCTATCATATATGTTATGAAGGAACAAGCCGACAGGATGGTTAATTCCTTATGAAGAGAAGAAATATGAGTTGAATGATAAATGTAAGTGGTTGTATAATTAGAGCCAGCACATATGAAGACATGTGCATGATGGTTTGGATCCGCATTGAAGATTTAACACAAAAACAAGTCGAGAGGATATAACACTTGGTATACACGTTTCACAGTTTGCTTGCCGACCTAATCTTGAGAAATATTTAGTTGTAGATATAAATAGAGGATGGATTTTGGTGTTTGAAGTAGTGTAGATTGTGATGTGATATATATGAGTGTGAAATATGTGAAGATAGAATGGCCGCAACAAAAAAAGAGAGATCTTGAGTATATGTAAGAGCAGAGCAGAGAAACAGGGGCAGACTGAAATGAAGAGTTCTGAGTTAGTATTTATGAGCTTAATTGGAACTATCACCATGCATATGTAGATGCAATTACAATAGTTCATTCTTGGCAGTGAGCCACCCTTCATCTTCTTTCTTCTTCTAATTGGCAGTGAGCCTTTTCTTGGGCAGTGAGCCTTTTGCGATTCAGTATTGTGCTATAATAATATATTGAGAGCTAACACTCTCCGTGGTTTTTCCCTCTTTGGGTTTTCCACGTAAAAATCTTGGTGTTCATGTGTTCTGTCTTTATGTTTGCTATTCATTTGTTTAATCTTCTTTCACATAATTGAATTTGGTAAATGGATAATAGAGCAAGTGCATAAATGGTTTTGTAGAACACTAATTCACCCCCCCCTCTCAGTGTTCATTATATTCAACAATTGGTATTAGAGAAAGGTTCCTTTGAAGAAGCTTAACAGCTTAAGGAAGATCTGGGAAGGTGTTCTTATGGCAGCAAGAACATATCTCACTTATCATGAAACAAGTCATCTTGGTAGCATTGTGATTGGTGATCGTGTTTATGTCAACAATGAACAATTTGAAGCAGCTCTAGAAGATCTTGACAACTCCAAGGCTGATATCAAGGGTTTAGAGGAGAGCATCAAAGAAGCTAATGATTGTATTCTAAAATCAAAAGAATAGATCAGTAAATCTCAGGAAAGAAGGAAAGAATTATGTGAGCAACTAAGACAAGCAAATGAATCCACAGAGAGTCTTCTCAGGGTGATTGAAGAAAAGACTAAGAGTGAGGAATGTCTGAATCAAATTATGAAGGACAAATCAGAAGAATGTGAAAAATTGGGGAAAGAGGTTCTGCTCTTAAAGTTTGATCTAGAAGAAGCCAACAAATACAAAGAAAAATTCAAAATAAGCTCTACAAAACTTGATGAGTTGCTAGCCAGTCAAAAGTATCCAAATGATAAACAAGGTTTGGGATTTGAAAAGGGAGAATGTTCAAATTCAGGGCAAGATAGATTTAAAGAAGGAAGAGGCAGAAACCATCCAGTAAGGAATCAAAGAAGAAGACCTAAAGGACCTCTGATACGGCAACCAAATGCACAATGGTACCCATCTTTCAATGGTCATTGTTTCAAATGCAATGAGTATGGTCATAGGGATACTCAGTGTAGAAGTAGAATAAATAAAAAATGCTCCATCTTTTTCTGGTCAATGTTTCAATTGCAAGAAGATTGGTCATAAAGCAAATGAGTGAAGAAATGTGTCAAGAAATGTGCCAAACTATTTAAGGAATGGTCAATCTTTCAATGAAATTTTTTTTGCATGCAATAGATTTGGGCATATGGCTAACCAATGTAGATCAAGGCCAAATTCAAATGTCAGAAGAAATCAAAGTCAGAGAAATGTTGTTTGTTACTATTGCAACAAGTTCAGACACATTGTTAGATTCTGTAGAAGCAAAAATGTGGAAAGAGATTATCCTACACAATAGAGGAAAATAGAGTAGAAAGATGTTAAAGGCAAGAATAAAGTTGATCCTATGGAAACCAAGAAGGAGATGAGTATGATTTGGATCAAAAAGGGTGTGAATGAGGTTAAGGATGGATCCGCACTAGCATCTAGTGTAGATACTTCCTCCAGGAAGTAAATTGAGAGTTCTAGCTCAGGGGGAGCATTGTTAAAAATCTAAATCCTCCAGCCAGAAACTTGGTGCTAGAATCCAGCATAGAGATATGTGATAAAATCTGACAAGATAAATCCTCTAAAAGAAAGACCGGAAGAAAATAAGCTAATGCGAAATATTGTTGAGCAATTTTTATCAACTGCATCTATCAAAAGGGGAACATACAACTTTTTGGAACAAGCATTAATGACGTTTAGGTTAAGCCATGAGGAGGATAAAAGGGAATTAGTTTAGTCTCAAAATCACTTTGTACCTGAAGCTATCAAGTGTTCAGAGAGATTGAAGCAGAATTTGATCAACAACAACCAAGATTTGAAGTGTTTGGAGAAAATTGAAGATTCAAGGAAACCCTAACACAACAGAACAAGGTATTTTCATTGAAACCCCATTTGTGAATTTGTTAAAATTCTACAATGGCAACTCCATAAGTTGTAGACATCACTGAATGACCTCAGCCAAAATTCAAGAAACATCCCTACAAGGCAACAAAAGTAGATGCATGGAATTGAACTCAGGCATGTTCTAAATGCTACTATATCAGTTCATGGCAGTGATCCACCCATCTTGGCAGTGAGCCACCCCTCAACAATGAGCCACCCTTTTGCAAGTAAGCCCCTTTTTGCAGTGAGCACTCATTTGGGTAGTGAGCTCTGGGCAGTGAGCCATTTGGAAGTGAGCCTCTTTTGTAATTTGTTATTGTTACTACATTATATTGTGAGCTAACACTCACTGTGGTTTTTCTATTTTAGGGTTTTCCACGTAAAAAATCTGGTGTTTATGTGTGTATGATGTTGATGTGTTTAAGTTTTGTTTTTGCATTCAATGACTAATCTTCATAACAAACTAAGTGGTTAAAGAAAGTGAATGTGAATGTGATTTTGATTAAGAAAGGTTAAAAGTTTTGGATACAGTTGATTCACACCCCTCTTAGTTGTCTTATGCCTTCAACAAGGGAGACATAACAAAGTGTCAGAATTGTAGATCTTAGAAGAAAAGTGGGACTTCGACTTGGGCACCCACTCATTAGTCCTCCTAATCCCAAAACATAGAAAGCTTCAGAACAACAAAAATAGGTTACAGACAACATTCAAAGATCTTGACAGAAACTAGTACCTTGGACTTGGGCACCTACTCATTAGTATCTAACTTTTCTGCATTCAAAATCTTGAAATATGGTATGTATCTAAATGTCATTTGATATCTCTATCTGCAAGCATTTTCTATGATTCGTCTGTTTATTTACAATTTTGTGAAATTAGGGTTTTAAGCATTATTGGACTTTAATCAATCAACTAGTTAGCAAATTCCAAGTTTCCTCTTCATTCTAAGGGATAATAAATCTATAGTATAGGCCTTATCGCTTGACTCAATTTATTTCCTTGAATGTAAGGTGTGAAAGGAGGATTTAATCCACATATCCATTGAAATTGAAAAACCCTCTTTTTACCCTTAAACAATGTGCAATAATATTGCACATATGCGCAGAATCATTCAAATTGTGCTTATGAAACCATTCATTTTAACCTTAAATTTTGACCCTAATAAATGCACCTAATGTCAAAATAACCATATACGTACCGAGGGACCATACTCCTCTGAGCGATCGAATTAGCGGATCCACTTGAACCTGTGGCTAGCAACTGGAATCACCATTTTTGCTAGGACTGCTCTGCTCTACTATGCTCTGAGGCTCTCTATAATCACTCTTCTAATGCCAAGTGCACGCAAATGACTTAGAATGGGTCCCCTCATCACTATTTATAGATTAATCAACCCTAATTGGAGATGCCTTGACCTTACCTATTGCTAACATGTGCATGCTTTGCTATTAATCCATTTCTCATTTTCCATCACATGCATTTTTCACACAATGATCCTCCCATTCATTCTTCTTCATCATGAGATCATCTGTTATTTTTTCCACAATTTTTATCTTGATCGATCTCCCGAGGGGGCATACTACCAACACCAAACCTGTATCATGGGTAAACTGGGGCATGTATCATACTCCTAAAATTTGTATTCTTTGAAACAACATGATAAAATGCATTGTCTCAAAGAGGGGCAAAATGTATACACCTAAAAATGGCTCGAGATTTAAATTAAATAAATATTTTATATTTATTTTATTCTTATTTCCTCTATGACTAAATAAATATAGTAATTTATTTATTTCATTCACATTTATCCCATTCTTCCAATAATTAAATAGAATTTAATTTATTTAATTAAATATATTAATTCTTCTAAAGTTATTTCTAAATTAAATAATCCTAATTATTTAATTATTCTTCTAAGACAAAGTCATATTCCTAAATCCACATCATTCGTCCATATCAACCTACACATCATTTGACACCTCACCTCCATGTTGCACCATAAATTAAATATTAATAATATTTAATTAAACATTTATCCTCAACACATGTCCTATTTTCTCTCAACCATCCCTACTTTGTAGAAGTTAGTTTTTCCACATCATCATGGTCAAAGTTGACTATGAGACACTTGTCTCATTAGCCTTATATTCCCTCCAACATCCCAACAAACATAGACTCCTTCTTCTATCTTTTTGTCATGGTCTTTGTGAGCATCTCTCCATGTGGCTCCTTGTCCCACATATCTCTCCATCTTGTCAATGTAGTAGGAATG
Organism: Cunninghamia lanceolata; assembly: GCA_027924645.1. Taxonomy (NCBI): domain Eukaryota; kingdom Viridiplantae; phylum Streptophyta; class Pinopsida; order Cupressales; family Cupressaceae; genus Cunninghamia; species Cunninghamia lanceolata. The sequence goes on from BSBN01000609.1 coordinate 3,432,165, forward strand.
TCCTCCTTCTATATCTCCCCTCATCCAACCAATTCAATCTTGACCCTCCATGTCATAAGACCAATTTTCCAACCATTGATCCTTTTCCACTTGGATCTAAGCCATCCTTTGCCTATAAAAGGAATCCTGTCATCCTCATTTTGGAACAACACAAGAGAGATCATACTTTAATGTTGCTGAAACCATATCAACTATCAAAAGTGTGCCTTTGGCTTTTATTTGCATAGCAATATCAATTAGCAATCTCCATTAGCATATCATTTAGCATTAGCCATCTCCATTGTGGCATTGTAGTAGCTTCATAGTATCTTAGATTCATAACATTATCTCCATTTCACTATTATCATTAGTTTCATTAGCTTCATCCAATCATTATCATACTTTAGCATTGTAGAATCATTTACTTTGCATAAAATCCACCACAAGTCCATTCATCTTAGAGTCATCTTGAAAAAAAGAAGTGCATTCTGAGAGCATAATTACAATTAGTAAAATCAAGATCTCAAGAAGATAGGACACAATGGGACATGAAGGAGAAATCTGAGTTTGAAGGTATAAATAATGTTTGCTTAAAATTCTGTGTTTTCCTATTAGTTTCATTGGTGATTTTGGTTTGAGTAGAAATTTAGAGTTTTATGGTAACTTAATAGGTTTTTACTGTTATTCTCCAAATTATCATCACAGCAACAACAAACACAACAACACAATTTTGCTCTACAACATAATGAATGCCTTGAATGCTCTATGATCATAAGTTTGCCTTAATCTCAAAATCATCTTCTAGTTTACAAATGAAGTACTAAACATGTTTATATATGCATTCCCGCTATAATTTCATAATTAAAACTTAAGATGCTGACAAGGAACACCTTTTAACAGTCATAAGTCAACATATGAATTTGGGACCCTAACAAAATAGGGCTGGACTAGGGCATGGGCATGTGTGTCCAAGGGCCTATTTTGGGTCTGAATTTAGCTCAAGGTACACCCCTAGGTCCCATTTGACATGGGTTTCCGAGGATTTTGCTTCAGGATTCATTTCTAATATGGATGATTAAAGCTAAGGGACCCGGGAGCTAAACTTAGGAGATAAAAGTCCTAGAGGGGCATTTTACAACATAATAATTTTGTTGTACATCTAGCATCATATAATGCTTGTGAAGGTGAAATGAGGAAGGTGGATAAACCAAAGTGAGAGTTATGTCAAGTAGAAGTTACATGTAGTTGTGCAACTACATGTACAAGGGTAAAAGTACAAAAGGGGATTTTTCATGGTAAAGATGCTCTCTCCTTCTTATGTTGAAATGTAATATATATTTTATTTTATCACATTATGTGTGTATGTAGTTAAGAGTAGGTGATATTTTTTTGATAAGAATAAACTTTCCTTCCTCATGCATTTATTTTCTAAGCAAACTTTGTGTTGCTAGAAATTATAGTGGGCATGGTATCACATATACATAGGGGAAATTAATAGACTTTGTGCTATTAATATTTAAATATTTCTATTTTTTATTGTTTTATGGCTCTACATTACATGTATGTAGAAGATATTAATAGAATTTATGCTATTGATATTTATTTTATCCACAAAATATTTATTTCTACAAGGAGGACTAAAATATTTATTTATAAAATTTACTTTATAAGAGGCTTTCTCCATTCTCCCTCTTTTCTCATCATATGAGGGAGCTAACCCTCTCAATTGTAGAGGAAGATCATCCTGTCAATGGTGATTGGTCTAATGTTGTAAGATTTTGTCAGTGTCCATTGGGCAAGTTGACAAAGAAATTGTAGAGACAAAATTAATTGTCAACAAGATGGACAATACATATGTAAATGTGGCTAATGAACTTAATTGTATTCATATGCATCTCAACTTTGACCCAAGGATTCAATGTTCAATACATTGATACAAGCATGGTTAATATCCCAGATGCCTACAAAATATTGCTAAGTTAGTATTGGTCTAGAACTCTTAATAGATACATGGTAATTGATTTCTCTCATATGTGGCTACCTTAGTGAGGCCTTTCCAATCAGACCCAAATAGATCATGAGACAATGATGGAACACCTAATTATTAAGTATAACAATAGTAATGAAATTTTATATGTAGAACCTAAGCTTGGTGTTTATGCTTTGGAGGTTGAGAAGAGACCTAAAGTCACTATACTTGTTCAAGAAATCAAGCTTAGGATGATAAAAAATCACCTATATATACATTGAAACTTAATGAATTAAAATATAATGAAGGGGTCAAGACTAGAGCTTTTAGATTACAATTCTCCTATATCAACAATGCCACTAAGTATGAAGCCTTGAATCATGGACTATAGTTTTTGGTTAAGAATAAAGTCAAATACCTACAAGTTTTTAGAGTCTTAGAGTTGGTGGTAACACAATTCAAAAGCCAATGTTCTTGTAATGATAGATGTCTAGATCCAGCTAGTATCATAATCACGTCTATAATATAATTGAAGAATTTGGTGCATTTAACTCTCTAACCATCCCTGAAAGGAAAAATCACATAGTCGATCACCTAGGAATGGTAGCTAGTACTTTAGAGACATTAGCTAATTCTAAAATGAAGAGATTTTCCATCAAGTTAGTCCCTATCCCTTTTATTACAGATGATGTAAAAAAATTAGGTATTTAATAATGATCAACAAATTAGTGACTCTCACAATTTTAGAATATTTGAGTTACAAATTATAGATGAGTTGCAACATGAATATTTAGAGCTTAATGAAGGTAGCATGGTAAATCTTAAGACCAACACAATAATAAATAGCATGGTGTCATTTGAATACCTATATGATATGAATCATCAAAGAATTAAAGTGACCTAGGTGTGTCTAAGGGTGGATTGTTCAAGGCTTACAACCTTGGAGATATAGGTGATCTTAAAAATATCTTCTTAGTAAAAAATTTTATAAAAAAGAAAAGATAGGGATAACTCAATATTTAAAATAATTCAAAGATGACATAGCCTAGAGCTTTGAGGACCTTAAAGTATATGACACCTCTATTATCACCCATACTATCCCACTTAAGCTTGACACAACCTTTGTAACAATGATAGAGGTTGGTGAATTCTTTTCTCAAGTTTCTCATATTAAAAGAAGTTCAAAAGTTGTCTACTTGTATTATATTCCTGGTTCGACATTCTACATGGGTCACAAATTTGGTGCTAGTGAACAAAAAGAATGGAGAAATTTATCTCTATATGGATTTCAAAAAGATAATTATCTAATGACTTTTCTAAATGAAATTTTATAAATAGTCAATGGTTCTTAGATGATGTCTCTCTTGGATGGTTATTTGGGCTTCAACTAAGTCATGGTGGATTATAAGGACAAAATCAAAATGACATTCACAAGTAAGTGAGGAACCTTCACTTACAACTAAATGTATTTCAATCTGATCAAAGAAGGCACCATTTTCTAGCACACACCATGGACATAACATTAAAGGACCTCATCAATTAGTGCATTGTTATCTATATGGATGACTTGGATTTATTTTCTAAGAATTAGGGATATCATGTTGGCAATTTGAAAAAGATGCTTTAGAGGTGTAGAGAGCATGGACTTTTGCTAAATAAAAAATGCTTTTTGGAGTTCATTAAAGGTATACTCTTGGGACATGTCATTTTAGAGAAGAGTATATGTTGACTTTGAGAGAAATAACTCTATCTTCAAATTTTTTCTTCCTAAAATTCAAAAGTCTGGAGTTGAAATCCTTTTTGGCAAATATTATCTTTGTTTGAAAGTTTGTATATAGGTTGCAGAAATAGTTCAACCCCTAAATTCTATGTTAAAGGATGTAAAAATTGAGTGGACCCTAGAAGCTCAAGTATCTTTTCAAAAAATTAAGAAGCCTACCATAAATATCCTAGTGTTTATCATTCCAAACTGCTCACGAATGTTCTACATCTATTCATTTGCTCAAAGCATTTAGTTGTTTGAATATTGACACAAAAGAAAGAAGATGGAGATGAGATACCTATGGCTTTTATGAGTTTACCTTTGAGGAACATCAAAGTATGCTATTTCATGATAAATAAGGAAGCCTTTGTTATTATTAAATCCATGAATAAATTTATACACTATATCTTGCATAGCAAGGTTTTTGCTACAATACCTAACCTAGTAGTGAAGGTATTGCTAATACAAAATGAACTTGGAGAGTATTGATGTAAATGGATGACCATCCTCCAAGAGTTTGATTTAGAGATCCAACTAATGAAGTTTTTCAAAGGGCAAGGGTTGAGCTAGACCATCGCTGAAGCAGGCCTTCAAAGAGCTCATGCAAACCAATAATGATTATTAAGCAAGATTTAATTCAAATATTCATGTCCATAAGATATTTGAATTTGAAGTCTGGAGTCTACAAATCATTTAGTAGACTCGAGGGTGAGTTTTATTATGATAGTTTAATATTTTGCATTTGATTCCTGGACTCCCATGGAGATTAGAAATTTGGATTCCCTTGAACATAATTTGATTCACCCATGCGTTATCTCTAGATTGCTTGTTTTAAATAGTAGAAACCTAAGAAGCCTAATTATCCTACAAACCCAAGATGGTTATGAAGTCTAGATTGACAATAATTTCATGTCTGGAGGACGAAACTTAAGAAGTCTAGGGTGTTCCTAAGCTATCAATAGATTTGAAAGGATTATGTAGAACCTCCTATAAGAATTTTAGTTTTGATTATCGCCTTGATGAAAACTATCTTTAAGCTTAAATTTGTTGGGGTTCACTTGATGTTGTCACATTGCAGCCAAAGGGTATGATTGTGGTGGATCCATTCTATTTATCAAATGCATGATTGATTATGAGTATTATGAAGCATGTGTCAAGTTGGTTTCTATGTGTGACAATTGGGGTAAAATAGTGAAAGGAAGCCATGCACATCTCTTGTCTCCTCATGTAACCCCTGCTTTTAGATTTGGTGCCAAACAACATAAGCCATCAATAGTAGATGAAACTTAATAGTTAGTTAATTCATATATTTATTACATTATATCGGTATGTTTAATTCTCATTTTGTGATAATATGATTAGTCACCAATAAACTTAGTAATGTTTGTAACTACTCTCAAGTCTCATAAAATAGAGTAGAAGATTTTATATGTCCACAAATTAAAAGAAAGAAAACTTTTTCTCTTGTGAAAATGACAAATACGTATTTGGCATTTCTCCCTAATTTTTGGGTTTTCTATTTTCTTTTGTGGGAGGTACGGGTTACCAATCTACTTAGCATGCTAGAGCATTTTCTAGGGGAAAATTTAAATTAGTGTAATTCAAATTACTTTTCCCCAAGAAAATGCCCCTCTTCCACCATCCACTTGTTTTTGATAATGGTAAGCAGGGGTTTTGAAAGGGCCCAGACCCTTGTACAAAAGAGAGATAAAACAATGAAGCCCACAAAACCACCAAGAACAAACACATGACACTAACAACACATTAGCTGCACAACCACAACAAGACAAACAAGAGGCAGAAACCCCCTAAAAAATAGTCAGTCAAAGATCAAGGAGGTTTGAATCCAAATTGCTCCAAAGATGTTTGAGTGAAATCACCCATCTTGTTGAAGTTCTGTTCAAATCTACCTTTCTTGGAAACCCCCTCTTCGCATGGCACCTCCATCAAAGGAGTCTCATACAAAGCATTTAGGTCCTCAGAATTCTTCTCCTTACTTCTCTCATTCTCATAAGAGGTCTTATAAGTATCACCAGATGCTTGCACCTTTTTCCTCCACACAAGATGATTTGTGTTGAGGCTCAGACAAACATCAGCAGCATGGCCCACTTTGTGGCAGCAATCACATATAACTGGAGAATTTTTTAAAACAATTTGTTGCACCCATTTACCTAGCCTGGACGATAGGGTAATCTACAAAGGGAGCACTCTATCAACATCCACAAAAACACAAAATCTAGCAAGAACTAAATGTCTCTTGAATTTCGTAACAACATCAGCCACACTGTACTGCCTGAAAGTATTAGCAATGCACATAAATATCTCTTCATCCCAGTATTCTAAGGGCAACCCTGGCAACATAGCCCAAATCAGAAACATGTTGATGTAGTATTGCTCAAGGTTGAAGCCAGGACACCAACTTTTTAGGAAAAGAGCATTCTGCCCTAGGAACCAGGGTCCTCCCAGGAGGATCCTAGAATAATCTTCAGAGTTAGAAAAAGAAAATAGGAATAAATTGCAAGGTAAATCTATTACCTCAACCTGTCCCCCAACCTTCCATTTACGAAGCACCCATTTTCTAAGGACATCAATGTTAGGGCGGTTACCATTGAATCTCCCAACAAGGGAGCTCCGAAGCCAAGCAACAAATCTATTAATAATAGGGTCTGGGATGCAAATGTGAGGCTCCCCAAAAGAAGCCCCAGAACCTTGGGTCTCAGGAAGATCGTTGCAGAATGAGGCCCCTGGCAAGTGACCCAACAAAGGTGACTAGATAGGGCTTAGACTCCCAATAGCCAAATCCACCTCATTCACAAGGGGAGAAATAGAGGTATTCCTAAATGGATCCTCTGACTTTTGGGAAATGGAAAGCCCTAGGGCCTGTGGAGAAGAAGAATCACCAATAGCTCGGGAAGAACTTTCCCTGGAAAACACACACCTCTCCAAAACCACCTTAGGCAGAGGCAAAGAAGACCCACGAGGAACTTCACCATCTAGGCCAAGGGCAAGCCTCGCCAGAGGGGAAACCAATAGATCTATTGGGGATTTCACTACCAAGCCACCAAACTCAGACTGCTCCAGAATGCTAGGGACAGAGCCCACAGTAGGGGAAGTCCCAACCTTCAAGCCAGAAGCTACCATAGAGCTAGACATGGGGGAGAGAAAGTCCCACTTGAGGGCCTGGCTAAACCCGCCAACACCAGTAGATGACTTTGGCGGGTCCAAAGCCGCCGATCAAGCCCGAGAAACAGAGCACTGGGCCTCCAGCCAAAGATCTAGAAGCCGCACATCCTCATCATCACTAGGTAGATCCCAGTCTTCACAAAAGAAACCTTCGTCTTAGACGTCTTCATCGTCACCACCATCTGCAACGCTCCCGCCCAAAGCAGAGTTTAAAACCTTGTTTGTCCCCCCGCTCGCGCTCGCGCTCGTGCTTCCGCTCATTGCTAAATGTTTACACAGTTGTATCCAGATATTTTTTTTATATACAATATCTAAAATACCTTAAATTGAAACATTTTTCTTGTTGTGGCTAGCATTGCACATAGACCACAAAAAAATGCTTCATCCGTTCTCTTTGCCATTATACAGTGTCTTTGAATGCTTAGCCACACTCTCTCATAGTGACTAGACATAGCCACCCATGATAGTTATAGAAAGGAATTATCAATTGTCATACATAGCGATCGCTTGAGCATTAAAAGTTAGATATTATAGTTTATATTCACAATTTTATATATGAAGTGGTTATAGTAGTAGTTATTATACCACAAAGAATGTTCCAAATTATTAAACTTTTTGCACGCCCAATCTGAGCTCTATGGATTGCACTCCAAGCTCTCCAGTTTTTTCAAATTACTTAGTGTAATTCAAATTACTTTTCCCTAAGAAAATGCTCGGGTTACCAACCTACTTAGTGCACTAGAACATTTTCCTGGAGAAAATTTCACTGAGAGGTGTACTACACTCACAACAAGGGCTGAAAGATTCAGATTCCGTAAACATTTAGATTCTATAAACAAAAATCATAAAATATTTAAATAAATAAATTCATGTAAATAAGATTCATTGGAAAAAAATTCTTTTTCAATTTTTTTTGGTTCCATAGTTTTTGTGATTTTCTTATTTTCAATTTCTTTTTTGATTTTGATTTTTTTATTTTTTCCAATTTCTTTTTCAAATAAACTATGGAAAAGAGATATCCCTTGGTATATTTAGATATATTTTATTAAATATAAATATAATAGTTAATAACTTAGTGTAATTCAATTTAATTTTCCTCAAGAAAACGCGCTCCTCTTCTACCATGAACTGGTTAATAACTTAATGTAATTCAAATTAATTTTCCCCAAGAAAACACTCCTCTTCCACCTTCAACTGGTGAATAACTTAGTGTAGTTCAAATTAATTTTCCCCAATAAAACACTCCTCTTCCACCATCAGTAACTTAGTATAATTCAAAATAAGAGTCCCAAAAAAAACACTATGACAAAGGGGTAGTTGGCATTCCTCCCTAATTTTGGAGCCCTTTCATTTTCTTTTGTTTCATCTACTATTCATGAATTATGTTGTTTGGCACCAAATAAGGGTTAAACGAGGAGACCCAAAGATGAATGAATGAATAGCTTTTAATGGCATGTTCTTTGGAGAAAATTAATAGCATTTTCTTGGAGAACATTTTCATTATTTCTTCCCAATGCTGACACGTAGCACAAGCACTAACTTGAAATAATTCATAAGAGAGCGTTTGCCAGAAAACACCAGTAAGCATAAAGAGATATTTGGCTTCAACAGCAGTAAGCATAAAGTACTGTTGCAACTGTGTTGGGTCTGTCTCTTGTTTTACAACTTTTCTTCAAATAAGTGAGAAGAGATATTTGGCTTCAAATGTTTCTATTCTGCCATAATATATGTACTGATATTTGTTTAGATTGCTTGTCATTCGAATGCCCACCTGCTTTCCTTAATAGAATTTAAACCCAAACTGGGGTATTAACATGCAGATATGTTGAAGAAGATTAGCTTAACATGCATGATCTTTCATTTGAATTTAAATCCAGAGGCCCTTACTTTCATTTGATTTTACACTAAGCTAATTTGGTAATTTCTGGATGTCAGTATATCTTCTTTCCTTGTTTAGTTGTTAAATGATCTTTGCATGTATCTTCTTTTGTCCGAAATGGAGAAGTCTATCCCTTTTAAGGGTTTAATGGCAGTTTGCTTCCTTGGGATGCAGGTTTCTTTTATTTCCAATAGGCCTGTAACAATACACAAATAAGGTCTATTTCAATTCTGTACAAGTGATCTACATTCCTTCAGTTTTATTTTTGCCAGAAGAGTTCATATAATGCAGAGGCATGGTATGTCTAATTATTTGACGTTTGAGAAACTTAATGATGATTGCTCTTCGTTTTCTCCCTTAATCTAGATGGCTAAGTTGTATCACTTACTAGATTTTGAAATGGAAATGCTCCAAAGTTTATAATGATCCGTAGGAGGAAATTAGTTGCATTTGGCTACTTCAAGTTTTGAGACAAAATCCAATGAATTTGATGCAGAAAAGATCCATTTTGACACTGATGCCAGTCCTGTATTCTCTGAAAGCTCGTCTCCTTTTAGATATGTTGAAGATTCTAAACAAAAATTTGAAGACTCTGACATGGGTTTGGAATTTTTTAGCACCCCTGAATCCGATGAAGATATTATTACAGAATCCACAGAAGATGATTCTTACTTTACGGCAAAAAGTGATACCTTCTCTTTGCTTCAGAATGAGTCTCAGTCTACAGAGGATGCAAAATTTGTATCCAGAAATGATAAAGAAATTGATGATAAAGAAGCAGAAGACCTTGATTCAAATGCTAAGGAGTGTGGGGAACAGTCTTTAAGCCTGCAAACAAATACTCATTTGGTTTCTGCAATTGTTGAAGATTCCCAAGATCAAGAGTCCCATGATCTTCAGACTATCGAAGGAGATAACGAAGCCTCAACATTACTAAGGGAAAAGGAAAAGGTTTGTTTTTCTCTGTTCTTTTCAGTTGTTTACTCAAGTTCGGGTGTTAGGGGATGAGTAACACTTCTGAAAAATTATGTGAATTTAATTTGTATAATTTTTTATGATCTATTATTACAAGTTTGGGTGTTAGGGAATGAGTAACACTTGTTGAATTTAATTTGTATAATATTTTGGAATTAGAACGAAGAAAAAAGAGAGATAATGTCATTATTTGTAAACATAATTGTTGGTATTAAAGTAAAGCAGAGGGAAGAGTTTTGTAACTAACAAAAGTGTGGTTGTGTATGCACCAGGCTCTCAAGATAGATGCAACAAAAAGGGCTTCAATTTGGGATTGCTGCTGTTTTTGGAATTGTCTAAATGTTCATGGAGATTAGCCTAGCATTCTTGTCTTCCAGAATTTTGTTTCAGTGGGAAAGGATCTTATAATTTCAGAGTGAATCTGGTTAGAATCATGCATTTAAGACCTCTTAAGGGTATAAAAATTTGTTGGAGGCAGGGGCAAGAAACAAGCTTAGCTTCATGAAGACTAGGTTATATTTTTAAATTTTTTTTTGGCAGAATTTTGTTTGAAATTGATAAATGTAAATCTAGTTAGAAAGTGTTTAGCTTTTTATTGATTAGGTCTAGATTTTATAAGACTCATTGTTGATGTTTGCTTTGTTTATAAGAGTGACTAAGCACCATTTTGTCTTTTGGTGGTGCAATTGTATCTAAGGCACCTTTAAAAATTTGTTAGGGCTAAAAGATTCAGATTCCCCTAACCAAGTAAGATTCAGATTTCCAAATAAACAAAATTCAAAAAATTATTGAAATAAAAAGAAATTGAAGCCCTACGGAGGATTTTTTTTGTTTTTAGGTATTTGTTTTTCTAGCACAAAAAAACCGTGCATAAATGTAGAATGCATGTCTTGCCTTCCCAGCTTTTTTGACCTCTTGCACCGAATCTGAATCAATTTGTAGTGACCATCTCCTCACAATAAACTTGGACTTCATTCTCTTAACATAATAAGAACCCCTCTTATTGACCTTGGAGTTTATGAACTTTGGGACTTTACAGTTTTAAAGGTAATGACCATCTCCTCATGATAAACTTGGACTTCATTCTCTTAACATACTAAGAACCCTTCTTAATGACCTTAGGGTTTATGAACTCTGGGACTTTGCCTTTTTAAAGGTAATACTTTTACCTCAGAGCCTCATCAATTTGCTATGTGCTTTCATCGTCATGGGCCCTATTCCATTCCAACTGCTTTAAGATGTAATGTAATAGTTTTTTTTTTTAATACATTCGATACAGCTATATCTATGCATGTATACGTTTATATATCTCCAAAACTCTTGAATAAGAGGCGTCACATGAAGCTGCGGTTCTCTCCCTTCCGTCCCTTCATTTAAAGGCACTTACTCTTGATCTTTCTGAGCGCCATAAACCTTTTATGAGGAATAAAGCTCTTGATCTTTCTGAGCGCCATAAACTTCTTATGAGGAATAAATCATAATCTTTGTCCCATCTGTGAAAATGCCAGGTGATTACTCTCCAAACGCCTTTTTGTGCATCCTGCATCAAACTAAATGATTTTAATGTGCCTTTTCTTGGAGTAATTTAGCTCCAGTAAATTAAAATGCCTCAGAAAAGTTTCACAGTAAGAAAAATTTCTTATATTAACATACACCTCAACAATCCTCTTCCAGCATTGAATTTTATACTGTAGTTTTTATCTGCAACTCCAATGAACCCATGCAGGGCCAGAGTGCCATTTTCCCATCACTCTGGTTTCTCTTTTCAATTTTTCTAACCTCTAAAACTGTCTGGCACCTTGCAGTGCCTATTCCAATCGTCCATCTCATGAATGAGAAGTTTAATTTTTTTTTAACTAAAAGAGGGGTAAAAATTTATTCAAACCAAAAAAAGGGCAATACAAAGCGAGGGTATTACACACCCCTATCAATCTCCACTAATTGGTCCAACTTTTGTGACAAATCTGGGGTAATTGACCCCTTTCCACAATATTCCAATCATGCAAATGATCAGAAGCCCATTTAGTCAAACAATCCGCAACCCCATTCCATTCTCTAGGAATATGACAGAAAGAAATAGAATCCAGAGAAGCACACAGATTAAGAATCTGTTTTATAATAATAGTCAAATGCCAACTGACATTCTCTAACTACCGCCTCTTCAACAAAGTCACCACCACCTGATAATTAGATTCACAAATGATTCGTCTCCACCCAAGAACACAACCGCGCTCCACAGCACATAAAATGGCAATAGCCTCCATCACATTGTTAGTATACCAACCCTTATAAATAGAAAAGATAAACTCAACAATCCCAGAACTAGTTCGCCCAACACCATCAATACCAGCATGACTAGGATTTCTGTGACAAAAACCATTAGTGTTGATTTTTAGCACTCCCTGAGGAGGAGGACACCAATGCCCCTCCCTATTTATCTTCCAAAGAGGATGTCGACATCTATTTCTCATGATCTGACCAACACTCTGAGCAACACCCTTCTGAAGAGGAAGATTGAGAAGAGTGCAACATGCAACCTCTCTAGGATCCACACCCTCAGCCAAATCACACTTAGCCAAAATAGTTTCTCCCAAAGAATGAAAAATCTTCCACCACAAGTGTTGGACAACCAGCTTCACATCCTGAAAAAATCCTATGATTCCTCTCCAACCAGTTATGCCAAATAATAAAAGTTGGTCTAAGAGCCCAAGTAACCTGAAGAAAAGAGGTCTTAACAGGGGCCTTCCCCAACTGGGCAAAGAACTCCTCCAAATAAGAGACATGCCAGCAAGCCTGGTTCCACACAGCCCACCAAAGGTGCCAAAGCCTCCTAGAAAAGGAACATTGAAAGAATAGATGAAAGACACTCTCCTCGCTTTTACAACACAAAGTACACATTGAGGGACCTTGGAACCCTCTCCTGCACAAGTTATCCCAAGTAAGACACCAGTTCTGGACCACCAACCACAAAAAAATTGCACTTGGGCCAACCACATTTGTTTCACACTTGCTTCCACCAAGGAACCTCAATGTCCCCAAACACCTACCTAACCAACTCACCATAACCCACTGAATATGTTCCAACTCTCGCCTATCCTCCTCTAACCCTCCTGGCAGCCAATCCGAGGAATGCTTCCATCTAAGGCTAACAGCTAGTCCAATATTCCGAACAGACTTATAATGTTCAACTGTAGTCCAACCTGCAGTTGTAAAATGATCACAAAGAGACTGGAGGTGAGGGTAAGCAGAAAGAATAGGAGGATGAACATCCCAAGCATCCCACCAAAAGAGAGCTTGAGAACCCATATGACATATCCAAAAAAGCCCCTTCTTAACCAACTAAGCCCCCAATTTGAGGGTATTCCAAATCATAGAGCCCTTTCCAGCTAAAGGGAACCGAGGAACATCAAAAGTGTTAACATCCTTAAGATACTTGTGGGTAAGAATGTGGGCCCAGAGTTGATACTGACAAGTACACCAATGCCAATATAAATTGGCAGCAAGAGCTTGCCCATTTAAAATAGCAGAACACAAACCGAGGCCCCCCTGATTCTGAGGCTTGCACACAATATCCCACTTAGCTGACTGCAAGTTACCACTCCAAAGAAATTGTTGTGAGAGAGCATTAAATTCCCTCAAGAAATACACTGGAGCAACCTAAACAAAACATCTATAAATAGGGAGAGCCTGGATAACAGATTTTAGAAGACTAACTCTAGCAGTAGTAGAAAGCCAACGATGAGTCCAATGGTTAACTTTACTACACAACTTATCAAGCAAATTTTGCCAAGAAGACCTGGGTTGCCTACCAATAGCAAGAGGTATTCCCAGATAGACAAAGGGAAGAGACCCAATCTAAAACCTCAAAATATTAGCAATCCTATGTTGAATAGCTTGAGGAGTATTAAAAAAGAAGATAGAAGACTTTTGCTCATTGACTTTCTGACCTGAAGCAACAAGATATATATCCAAAGCTTGCCTAAAAGAAACAGCCTCCTGAAGACAAGCCCTCCCCATAAGAGAAGTGTCATCCACAAACTGAAGATGAGAGATCTACGGCAGCCCAAAACCCCAACACCAACCTTGAATCCTGCCTCGAGAGACCCATGACTTAAGAAATCTGCCCAGACCCTCAGCCATAATAATACACAGATAAGGGGAGAGAGGATCTCCTTGGCGAAGGCCCCTAGAAGCATCAAAAAGATCAAAAGGTTCCCCATTTATAAGAACTAAAAAAGAGGAAGACGTAACACAACTCATAGTCCAACTGACCCAGTCTGGACTAAAACCAAAGCCTAAGAGAATTCTCTGCAAAAAATGCCACTTAACTCTATCATAGGCTTTGGCCATATCCAACTTGATGAACATAGACTTCACCTTAGAGTTTGCCATAGAGTGAATGACTTCAGAGGCAACCACCATCCCATCTAGGATCTATCTACTAGCCACAAAACCTCCTTGCTCCTCAGAAATAATAGAAGGAAGACAAACTTTGAGCCTCTCTGCAATTAATTTAGTAATAATTTTGTACGCCACATTACAGAGAGCAATAGGTCGAAAGAATTCAAGCTTATCAGCACCTTCTTTTTTGGGAATGAGAACTAGAAAACTAGAGTTCAAGGCATGAAGCATCTACTTACTGCGAAGAGATTCTTGGACAACCTCTAGCAGATCCAAACTTATAATATCCTAAAATTCATGAAAATATTCAACAGGAAAACCATCCGGACCAGGAGCTTTACATTTATTCATCCCAAAAACAACCCCTTCCAATTCAAGCAAAGAAATTAGGTGAGTGAGGAAATAATTCATCTCCCTGGAGATCAGGGGTGGGATGCAACCAAGGATAAAATTCTCATCTTTAGCAGGGGTGAATCCTCATAAAAGAGAGCAGAATAAAACTGTCGAGCCTCATGAGACAGAGCCTACATAGAAGAAATATGGATCCCATCCACATTGAGGAAAGAGGATATACAACCTCTACTGCACGAGCCTGTACAAAATGATGAAAGAAAGTAGTGTTCCTATCCCCTTCTTGAAGCAATCATTCCAAGCCTTTTGCTTCCAAAAAATCTCCTCCTAGAGCTCCCACTCCACAACTCTCACAGCCTGTGATTCTGCTTGACTCAAAGCATCTGAAAAACCAAAATCTCAAATTTGGCTAGTAATCACATCAAGGCGCGCCTGAGCATTCCTCTGCATAACCTTAAGATTGCCAAAACTCATCCTATTCCATCTCTTAAGGTGATATTTAACATACTGAAATTTTTTAACAAAGGAGTACATAGCAGTACCATAAGCAGGGCTACCATCACGCCACCACTAGGCCACAAGATCATGCAAAGAAGACTCCCGAAGCCACATAAGCTAAAAATTAAAGGGGATATTCTTGGGAGTAGTAAAAGAGTTAACCAAAAGTTTAATTGGCCAATGATCGGATCCCCTCCAATCAAGAATCTCGGAAATAATAATCAATCTACCTCTCACCCAAAAACATGAGACTAGAAATCTATCCAACCTTTCAAAGATCGCTTCCTCTCCACTCCATCTATTATTCCAAGTGAAAATTCCATTGGAAGGCTTAACATCAATTAAAGCAAGCAAATCCACGTTCTCCCCCCAAAAAATAGAAGTAGGCCCAAGCTGAGGCAGCCCACCTCTTTTCTCCTCCAATCTCAACACATAATTAAATTTAATAAGTTTCTATTTGTTTTAATATTTTGATGAACCTTCCAATGGAGGCCTTTGCTGATTCATTGCTTAAACTATATATATATATATATATATATATATATATATATATATATATATATATATATATATAGAAGGTTTCTTTTATTTAATTAAGTTATGTAAATCTAGAAAATAGCACTTTGACTTTTAGTATTCAATTTAAGGAAAAATATGTGTTTTATATTATAAAGGATAATTGCATTTATGTGTTTAAATATTAGCAGCTCTTAGAGAAATTGTGCATAGGATTGAAAGAAGATGTGAAATAAGTCTTATAGTTACGCCTAGAGGCATTCTACACTCACAACATTCTACACTACCTGTAACCATTTACAAATAAAATAAAATAAAATAAATTCAATGCATGACACTAGGTGGAAATAGGTGCCTCTAAAGATATCTCTTGACTACTTTAGATATATTTTTTAAATATAGGTATACTAGTTATGATATTGGTATTTAAAAATTGTAATGAATTTGATTTATAAAATAAATTCAATGCATGACACTAGGTGGAAATAGTTGCCTCTAGAAGATATATCTTGGCTTCTTTCTATATATTTTTTAAATATAGGTATACTAGTTATGATATTGGTATTTAAAAATTGTAATGAATTTGATTTTGAAAGTGATCAAAACTAGTTGAAATGTTATTGGAATAGAAAGTAAGTTTTGAGATTTGTATTGGTATTTAAATTGTTAGAGATAGAAGTATGGATATTTAACATGTATTACAATACATGATTGAGTTGTGTAAATTAAACAAGTGCCTGGCAAGTACCTGCCTTGTAATGTTGTAAATATAGTATGTGTTTTAGTTGTAATTTTTTTCTTAGATTAAATATTTGTTGTATTGACAAATTGCATTCCAATTAGATAAATTAACTAATTGAATACAAGATTTTAGAATTACTAAAATTACACAATGCATTGTAGAATGTATTGTTCCCCATTCTAGCATGTGTTGTACGAGGGTTGATGTGTATGTTAGATGGATTTGCGTGCTAGTTTCTCTTTTACGTTCATGAGTTTCCTAGTTTGCCAATAAACCAATGACATTGTACCTAGTCATTAGTTGAGTTAACCATTAGTCCCAAAGTTCATGAAAACATCAAATCAGCAGTTTCCCGACTAAGTGTGTTAAACACATTCAAGCCGCCAAGTTATGCTGATCCCAGAGTACCTAGTTCTTCTGATTAGCCGATAAGCCGATCATTCAAGGCTTTGAGAAAGTTCACAAAAGCCACTTTTTGCTGATAAGAGAGGTTTAGTTCATGGATGTCTCCCATGAAGCGGTGATTCATAAATCCTTCATTTTTTCCATATCATAGTTCACTGATATTAATATTTAAAAAATAATTAATATTTGTTAAGTTTCTTATTATAATATTTATTCTAAAATAAAATAAATATATAGTTCACTGATGATATTTGTTAAGCATCCTCTTCCTGATGATGGTTCATTGAGTCTGATCCTAAACATTAAAGCAAAGAAATACACACAGTTTAATCCAAAAGCATTTTTTTCTGAAATAAATATATTTAAAAAATTATTATTACTTGTTAAGTTTCTTATTATAATATTTATTCTAAAATAAAATGAATATATTTAAAAATTAATTAATATTTGTTAAGTTTCTTATTATAATATTTATTCTAAAATAAAATAAATATATTTAAAAATTAATTAATATTTGTTAAGTTTCTTATTATATTAGTTCACCCATATCATAGTTCACCCACCAATATCATAGTTCACATATATTAATATTTCCCATATTAATATTTAAAAATTGATTAATATTTGTTAAGTTTCTTATTTTAATATTTATTCTAAAATAAAATAAATATATTTAAAAATTAATTAATATTTGTTAAGTTTCTTATTATAATATTTATTGTAAAATAAAATAAATATATAGTTCACCGATATCATAGTTCACCTATTTTTATATTTCTCAATATTAATATTTAAAAATTAATTAATATTTATTAAGTTTCTTATTTTAGTATTTATTCTGAGATTAACTATTCTATGTTTGGAGAGAGGTGTGAAAAGTGGGGAGAGCAGGTCTGAGAAAAAACTAGGGTTTCTTCTAAACACTCCATTGGTTCTTTCTTGGAGACTGGGCTCTTACCCTTCTTCTTGGAGATTGGGCTCTTACCCTTTCTTGGAGCACTACATTTTTTATTGTCTTTCCTATCTTAGGATTGTTGGCCTATGTGTCTTGTTTGTGTATTGTTTTGAGGTGTTTTGATACTATCTTAGAAGTCTCATTGTTTTTGGTATGAGTTTTAAATTCATAAGTGTATTTGGGTGGGAGATTTCCCACCCAAATACCCTAGATCTGATGCTAGCACCTAGTTGATGTGGGCATTAATTGTTTGGCTGGCCGGGCTTAATGGCCCTATCGGTGGGCGAGGACAGCTCACTTAGTGAGGCGTCAAGAGGAATTAATGGTGCAGGCAATGTGGTGCCTGATGCTTGTAAGGTCGGAGTTAATAGCATTGATAGATGTGTTGAAATCCTAGAGGTTATGTTCGATGGTGAGAAGTCTAAAACCTTCAGAGAAGTAGTTACAATGAATGATGATGTACCTCCACTAGAAAATGGGTGCTTCCAGGTCATAAGGGATTTACAGGGACCCAGAGCCTTTAGAGGATATGCCTCTAGAGGAAGTAGAGAAGAGGCAAGAGGAGTTGAGACTTTAGCTAAGCTTCCTTCCTTTGTGACTGGTATTACATTGATGCCTAATGATGCTATGATCTCTGCTATTAAAAATGAGGAAACAAGGCTGAAAAATGTTGTCATTTTAGTTTGCTTAGATTCTGATAAGTTACCCTCAAGATCTTTTTTTGATAAATGGGTGACCTTAGTGTGGATTAGAAAGCTGGGGATCCAACTTAGTTTTTGCAGAATGATTCAAAAAGGCCTATTTGTGGTATTTTTCAAATCTCCTAAAATGCAAGAAAAGGCTTTGTAAATTTTTTTTTGGAATATTGGGAGTCTCTATTCAAGGCCTATCCATGGAGCCCTGACCATTCTAAAGAAAAACTACTCTTTTGTTATGTCCCTAAGTGGTTTGAAGTCAAAAACATCCCTAAGCAACTCTGGGCTTTTTTGCCATTATTTTTGAGCTACCTAGGAGAAGTTCTCGAGGTCAAGGAAGCTAGAGTTACCTTACCTCACCTTGATGCTAGAGTCTTGATATCCTTAAAACCCAGTGCTTTCATGCCAGAGTGGATTGATGTGGGTGGGCTAGGAAAACCTGCCAAGTGTCTTGTTTCAAGGCTAGGGGGAATCAATTCTTGCTTTGTCTGCAAGCGTGACAGGCACCTTAAAAAAGCCTGCCCTTTTCTTTTGGGAAAAAAACATTTTGCCTAAAGACTTGCAGGCAGATGCGCCGCCCATGGTGGCCCGGGAAAATGCCTCGAAAAACATTGTTTGCTCTTCTGCTCATGATGTAGGTGAAAAAAATGGGTCAAATAAAGACCTAGATATCTCAGTCATTTCCACAAAATTCAGTGAAATGAGCCTAGAAGAGGGGGAACTGGGGGTGAGAGAGGTTCAGTCAATTCAGGAGTTACGTTGCAAGGGTGCACCTCAGGCTGTCTGGAGCCTAATGTTGAGGTGACAAATGATGGGGATTCGGTTGTAAAATGCACTCCTGAGGCTAGCCATGTCTCAAACTCAATCAACCAGAGCACTTTTGGCATTGCTGGAAGTGCTAGTTGTGACTCTCTACCTGAAAGGAGCAAGAAGCTAACCTACAGGACTGGTGCCCTGATAATTCTTTACCTCCTCCTGTGCTTGTGGGGGTGGAGGGTGTGGCTGTCGAAACCAAGAGAGTGGAAAAACCTACAATTCAAAAGAAAAATGCCCAACAGTTGGCGTTAGACAAGATCAAGGAGTTAGTTAAAGAATGTAAAGACAAAGAAAAGAATGACAAACTTAATAGTCTAATGGGTAATAAGCTCTATACTAATGACCCTGAGGGTGTTGGAGGTGAGGGCCCTAATGAAAATCTTGATGATGCTTGCCTAGCCAACATTAATAGATATGAGCAGAGTTTGAAGGACTTGATTTCCTCTCTGATCCAAAACAAATCAGAGGAAAAAAAGAAAAGAAAATATGTGAAGAAGAACTCTAAAATAGAGGTAAAAAAAGGAGAGAAAGGTTCTAATTGCTTTAAAAAGCTGTACAAAAAGAGGAAAATGGAGACCACTAAACCAATTAACTATGAATTGTTGCAGCTTGAACATTAGAGGATTGCAATCTCTAGATAGCAAATATCTAATTAGAGACTTTTGTAATAAAAGAAAGAAGATTGACAACCTAAAGCTCCAAGAGGTGAAAGCTATTGGATTTACACTGGAAAACAATCTTAAATTCATTAGAAAAGATGCAGAGAGTTTTTATACTAAACATGAAGGAGGGAAGGGAGGTATTACAATGTTAATTGACAGAAGTTGAGCTGATCTGATTGTGCAAAAAGGACATTCCCCTTGTAACAGGTGTTTATGGGTAGTATTTAAAAAAGAGGATACAACTTTTGGGGTCTACTCTATTTATGCTCCAAATGAATATAATTGTAGAACTGAACTATGGAGATGGATGTCAAACAATCTGCAACAAATTCCTTGGATAGTTAGTGGAGATTTCAACATGATAGAATGTAGACAAGATAAAGCTGGGGGCCTCAAATGGGGGTGGAAAGGTAATGAATCTTTTTTTGGAACAAGCTTAAGATATCCTTTAAGCTTTTTGACCCATTAGAAGGGAAAAAAATAGAAAGCAAAGGCATATGGTTTACCTAGTGTAATAGCTAGGAAGGTAAAAATGGGATTTATTCAAGGCTTGATAGATTCTATGCAAATGAAGAATCCTTCTACTTTCTCTCTAAAAAGGATAATAATTATGTTGAAGTTATTCCCTCTACCCTCTCGAACAACCATCCTATAGAGTCCTCTATTGAGTGGAAAGACAATGTGCTGAAACAGAGATCTTGCAAAGATAGTTTGTTTAAACTCAATTGTTCCCTGCTCCATGACAGTGACTACTGTGAAGGAATTTCTAGCCTTAGGGCCATCACCAAAGCCCTGTATTCTAAGGATCCAAAACACTAATACTTGAGTTCTTTGATCCAAAACTACAAAGCCCTATTTCAAATAGTAGGTAAGAAATATGCTAAAGATAGGAGGCAGGAAGAAGGTCTGTTGCAAGAAAAATTCTTAAATTGTGAAAAAATGATTCAAGATAATCTAGAAAATGAGCTTGCATTTAAAGAGTTGGGGGAAGCAAAGCATAACCTGAGAAGATTGCAAACTATTAGAGGCTAGGGGTTAAGAGTCAAGGCCAGACTTAATTGGCTGATAGAAGGAGATAGAGGCTCAAAATACTTTTTTAATATATTGAGATCAAATAACCAAAGGGAAACCATTGGGCCCATAGTGGAGAACAATCATTGTGTTAAAGAGATTGATGATATGAAAGAGGCTTTTAGGACCTTTTATATGAACCTTTTCTCAACTAAGGATGGCTCAGAAGATTGCAAGAAGGCCCAAGACCTGTGTAGAAGAATATGCCCTAGAAAGGTTACAAGTGAAATGAGGATGGAACTAGAGAAAAAAATCCAAAGCAAAAGTTTCCAAGACCATTAAATCAATGGAAAATGATAAGGCTCTTCATCTGGATGGGTTACCGATAGAGTTCTACAAATGCAATTAAGAATGGATTATGGATGACCTAATGGAAGTTTATCAAAAAGCTATAGATAGAGGCACGTTTGGGGAAGATATCAATAGAGGTGTTATCAAATTGTTGCCTAAGGAAGGTGATAAGACCAATATGAGGAATTGGAGACCAATTACTTTGCTGAATGTTTCTTACAAAATTATTGCCAAGGTACTAGCCAATAGACTTGTTTATATTCTTCTAGTCATCATTAATCCAACACAAACAAGTTTTATAAAAGGGAGATATATTTTATAAAATCTTATAACAAGCTGGGAAGCCCTGGATTGGGCTAAGGAGAATGGACAGAATGCAAGGATTCTATTTTTGGACTTTGAAAAGGCATATGACAGGATTGAATGGTTGTTTGTACTAATGATGCTCGAATCTTTGGGATTCCTAGAGCATTATTGTAGCATGGTCAAAATGCTATTTAAAGATTCCACAGTCTAGATTGATATTAATGGGTCTCTCTCTATTCCTTTCAAGTTAGAAAGATCCATTCATCAAGGATGCCCCTTGGTCCCAGCCTTGTTTGTTATAGCCTCAAAGGCTCTCCATTTTCTTCTAAGAATATATCAAATTGGTGGAAACCTAAAGGGGATAGTTCTTCCAAACAATGATTCTCTCCTCAACATTCAATTTGCAGATGACATAGCTTTGTTTCATATCTTAGAAGAAAATAATCTCTCCAATCTAGAGGTGAGACTATTTGTCTTCTACAAAGCAGCTGGTGCAAGAATTTCCCATGCTAAATTTTCTCTTCTTTGTTGGGATGACTCCCCTCCAGTGTGGCTTAATTTAGAAAAGTGACAGTGGGGTCGGCTCTTCCAAGTTGGTAAGGTTCCTTGGGATACCATTCTCTATTCGTCCATCCCTGAGAGACATGTGGGAGTGGGTTTTTAACAAGATTAATAAGAAACTTAGCATGTGGAACAAAAGATATCTCTCCATGGCTAGTAGGCTTCAAATTTGTCAAAAGATTTTATCCTCATATTCCATCTATTATGCATCTTCCTGGTTTCTTTCTATCTATCAAGTGAATTTAATACATAAAAAAATTAGGGACTTTCTCTGGTCTGATGGGAAGGGAAATAAGAAAAGACACTTGGTTGCCTGGGAATGGTGCTACATAAGTAAAGACTTGGGGGGTTTGGGTCTGAAGGACCTTAAAATCCAAGGTGCTATCCTGGTAGAAAAGTGGATAGTAAGGGTCTTCAATGGTTCTAAGCCCTAGAAAGTACTAATAGTAAATAACTTGAGAAGGGCTTTGCCCAAGAAAGTGAAGGAATGGTTAGGTTTGAGCATCCAAGGTGTTGTATTGGGCGACATTAGCTCCAAACCCATAGGGTTAGTTGTATTCGGGTCTATATGGAAGGCATGGAAGTCAGTTAAGCCTTTCCTTTTGGATAGAAATGCAGTTGATGTGAGAAAAAAGGAGGTTATGTTTACCAGATCCATCTGGTGGAATTTAAAAATGAATGATAGGTCTTTGGCTTTAATGCAAGGGTGCTCATCTAAAAAATGACACAAAAAAGGAATTTGCTCATTTGGGGACATCATAAATGACAATGTTGTCAAGGATTGGGAGGTATTGAAATTAGAATTTAATATTTCAGATACTCAGAAAATAACATATGTTGTCCTCTTGAAATCATTGCAGAATATACTCAAACAAGAAATAGTTCTTAAAACAGAGAGCTAGCAATGAATTAAATGGAAAGACGGTTCAAATTTTGAAAAGATGACTCCAAAAAAGTTGTATAAATTGGTGGCTGATAAACATGATATTTTTTCTCACATCAATTTGGCATGGAAGGTCAATCTAGAACCTAAAGTGTGGTCTAAAGTAATGTCCAATATTTGGTCCAGAGTCATAGAACTGGATAAATGTTGTTTCAGATAGTTAGTGTTGCTAGATAGGCTGGCTTTAGGTTGGGACATCCTTTGTTCAGTTTGTAATAATCTTGAAAATAGTGATCATATCTTTTTTGAATGTCTATTTGCAAAAAATATTTGGTCTCTTTTCTTAAAATCATTGAAAGAAAAGTTGTCAAATGCTAGTATTTCCAATACCAATATCCTTTGTGGCTTTCTTTCTAATGTTAATAAAATAGAGAATTTATTTTGGTTGTTATTTTCTACTAAGGTCTTGTGGGTTTTGTGGAAGGCAAGAAATAACAATGTGTTCCAGGGTAGGGAAAGGCAACTTACTGGGTCCATTTTGGGACTAACTTTTCAATCTATTTGTGAGCAGGCTACAACCACCATGAGGATCCCTATAGAGAGATTTATGCAGATCTGGTATGAGGGCTCAACCACTATGTAGAGGTCAGACATAAAATATGTTGAGTTTTGGCCCCATGACTATAGAGTGAGGAGAGCGAGCAACCTTGAGGAGAATAGGGATGAACAAGATAAATGTATTGAACTAGATTCAAAGAAAGTAGAGAGTGGTTTGGTCCCTTTGGGCTCTTGCTGCCAGAACCTCAGCATAAACCATGCTTTGATCAGTTCATCTGCAGAACATGATTGTAACAAAGAGTGGGGATCAGGTGACTGTAGTGTATTTAGAAGACAAGCAGAATCTAAAGGTCAGGTGGACATGACAGACCTAGTCTATAATGCACCAATTGATAATGTAAAGGTTGACAATGCACAAGTGGATAATGCATAGGTTGACAATGCACAGGTAGATAATGCATAGGTTGACAATGCACAAGTGGATAGTGCACAGATTGATAATGCATAGGTTGAGAATTAGTAGGTTGATCAAAGGCACAAGATTGTGTAAAAGTACCAAATCAAGACAAAAGAAAAAAGATATTTTCAGTCATTGAAATATATGTATTGGATATTTTATGTTAGAGGATGTTGTAAAAGACTAATATTTTAACTTGCAATGTATCTAGATAGAGATATGACATAAGTGTATTTTGATGTGGCCTCCTAGGCCACCTGATGTACTACTATTTTTCATATTGGTAATCTATTTGCTAGTTAAAAAAATATTTATTCTAAAATAAAATAATTATATTTAAAAATTAATTAATATTTGTTAAGTTTCTTATTATATTAGTTCAATGATAGATATCATAGTTCACCGATCTCATAGTTATGAATATTTCTCGATATTAATATTTCAAAATTATTTAGTATTCGTTAAGTTTCTTATTATATTAGTTCACCTATATGAATATTTCCTGATATTAATATTTAAAAATTAATTAATATTTGTTAAGTTTTTTATTATATTAGTTCACCAATATATCATAGTTTACCAATTTTAATATTTACCCATATCCACGTGCGGGGTTGACAGATTAGTAAGATTATCCATGGAATTGAATTAATTAGTTCACAAATTATGAAATTCTCGGATAATAAATATTTGCTTTTTGCCTATAAGTAAATTTGTTTACTCCACGTAAAGACTTATTCACTTTTGATATAGATGCGAACTTTGCCTTGTTATCGGCAAGTCGGGAGATTTTAAAACCTATGAACTAGTTCTAAAACCTTAGGTTCTTCCCACGGGAGTTTTTCCAACAAGGCTTTGTCTTAGCAAAAATTGAAGATTTTGTTTGAAAGCCTTTTTATCGGCAAGTCGGTCTGGAGATTTCAAAACCTATGAACTAGTTGTAAAACCTTAGGTTCTTCCCATGGGAGTTTTACCGATAAGGCTTTGTCTTAGCAAAAATTGAAGATTTTGTTTGAAACAGTCTGCCTTTTTATCAGCAAGTCCAGAGATTTGAAAATGTAGGAACTAGTTCTAAAATATTCTTGGACGATGGAAGTTTTCAGATAATGCTTTGCAATATCAATTAGTATAATATATCAACAAGTGTTATAATAAATCTTAATAATATAATTAATATTATTATTACTATTATAACTATAAATAATAACAATTTTGTTGGTTTGACAAAAAGTAAATTTGAAGTTTACACATTGATCTCATAGTTCACCCATATCAATATTTCCTGATATTAATATTTAAAATTGAATTAATATTTGTTAAGTTTCTTATTTTAATATATATTCTAAAATAAAATAAATATATATAAAAATTAATTATTTTTTGTTAAGTTTCTTACTTTAATATTTATTCTAAAATTAAATAAATATATTTAAAAAATAATTAATATTTGTTAAGTTTCATATTATATTAGTTCACCATATTGTTAGCTCACCAATATGAATATTTCCCAATATTAATATTTAAAAATTAATTAATATTTGTTAAGTTTCTTATTTAATATTTTTTCTAAAATTAAATAAATATATTTAAAAATTAATTAATATTTATTCACTGATATCTTAGTTCATAGTTCACCGATCTTCACCGATCTCATAGTTCACCAATATCATAGTTCAATGATATCATAGTTCACCCATATGAATATTTCCTGATATTAATATTTAAAAAATAATTAAATCTTCACAATCTCATAGTTCAATGATATCATAGTTCACCCATATAAATATTTCCCGATATTAATATTTAAAAAATAATTAAATCTTCACCATCTCATAGTTCACCATATCATAGTTCACCCATATGAGTAATTAATTAATTCGTTAAATTTCTTTTTTTAATATTTATTCTAAAATTAAATACATATATTTAAAAATAATTAATATTGGTTAAGTTTCTTATTATATTAGTTCATGGATATCATAGTTCCTTATAGTTTACTATATCATAGTTCATGGATATCATAGTTCTCATGGATTAGTAAAATTGCAGATGGAAGTGAATTAATTAGTTCACAAATTATGAAATTTCCTCACAATAAAGGTTTTCTTTTTGCCAATAAGTAAATTTGTTTACTCCACGTAAAGACTTAGTCACTTTTGATAGGGATGCAAATTTTTCCTTGTTATCAGAAGTCGAGAGATTTCAAAACCTATGAACTAGTGCTAAAACCTTAGGTTCTTCCGATGCGAGTTTTCCATATCAATTAATATAATATATCAACAAGTGTTATAATAAATATTAATAATATAATTAATATTATAATTATAAATAATAATAAGTAAATTTGAAGTTTACCTAATGAATTAAAAAATCAAATACTAAGAGATAAATAAAAAATCATAGATAAATTATAAACCAAATGGAGAAACGCATAATTATTGCCCAGTGAAAGTATTTTCAAAATAGAGCTAAGGCAAAAGCATTGTTGGGAGAAAGTTCACCGATATCATAGTTCATGGATTGTAATATTTCCTGATATCATATTTCACCAATTTTAATATTTCTAGATATCCACATGTGGGGTTCATGGTTACTAAAATTGCCCATGGAATTGAATTAATTAGTTCACAAATTATGAAATTTCTCGATAATAAAGCTTTACTTTTTGTTGATAAGTAAATTTGTTTACTCCACATAATTATAAAATTCCCCAATAATAAAGCTTTGCTTTTTTTTGATAAGTAAATTTGTTTACTCCACTTAAAGACTTATTCACTTTTGATAAAGTGGCTAGGGATTTTTTTTAAGTTTCAAAACTTCAAAAGTTGCCTATAGTGATCATCTTTATTTTCATAATCTCAAATGCAATAAATAAAATTATTTAATTATAATTATAATATTATTATAAATTTATTATAATTATTATATTATTATAATAATAATATAATAATAAAATTTATTTTATAAATGTAAAATAATGTAAATTTTAGAAAAATTATAATTGTATGATAATAAGTAACTCCAAAGGAAGGTTGAATCTTAGAATATCAAATTTGTATTGAAGGTAGTCAAGAAATACATTGATTGGTATGTTACTTTTAAAAACTATTTTTAGAAATAAGAGGGAACTAAGTTGGGGTTTGTTATAGAAAATGAGAGTGTAAAGTAGGGGTGAGTGCATTTTGTAACTCAAGAAATGTAGTTGTAGATGTTATTGTAAATGTAGCAGTATGAAGCATTCCATTTATTATTAGTATCTGCGTTAGCAATACTATTGCAATGAGTTGGCACTTTGTAGATGTTATTGTAAATGTAGCAGTATGAAGCATTCCATTTATTATTAGTATCTGCGTTAGCAATACTATTGCAATGAGTTGGCACTTATCTAGTTATTAATCTATTGATTGTAAACCAATCAAAAGATAGGATTATTTTTCTTGTTGGGCAAATTTGATTTAAATTTGTACTTTTCCTATGTCAACATGATAAATTTTTAATAAAAAAATCATTGAAAAATGATTTATCTGTATTGTCATTGGCTTAGAAAATGACCAACAAAAAGCTATAAATATGGAGAGAATCTTGGTTTGAGGGAAGGATGTGGCAAGTAAACAAATTATGAACACAAATCTTTCTCCCACTAGTTAAGTCATGCCTAAATGGATGGCAATAATTATGAGAATTTAATTTTTTGCTTCATTAGCTACATAAAAAACACTTTTTGTCAAAGGGACAAAGTTATAATATTAATAATACTATTAAAAATATAAGTTTCTACACATTTTATTTTATGAAATTAGATTATTTTTGGGATTTCAATTTTATTGACTCAAGAGTTAAAAATCTAGTATTTCAATTTTATTTACTCAAAAGTTAAAAATCTACAGTATCATGAAAAATATTTTGCCATGTAAAAATTAGTACTAAACCACAAGATTAAATAAAATAATTAATATCATGTTCTCTAAAAGTACTTACTATTATTACTTAAACAAAAAATTAAGTGACTAAGATAAAATACTGTAGAGATCTAAATATGAATATGTTATTGTTATTATATTGTGTAATTATTCTTCAAACTTATTTTAATGCATTTAAAATTGTAATAGTATTCAATATTATTATATTTTAATAAATCTCTCTATATCCAACTATTTTAATAAATTGGTTAGGGTTCTACACATTTTATTTTATGAAATTAGAATTTTTTGGGATTTCAATTTTAAGAGTTAAAAATCTAGGATTTTAATTTTATTTAGTGAAAAGTTAAAAATCTACAGTATCATGAAAAATATTTCGCCATGTTATTAATTTTTTATTTTATTCTTCAAACTTACAATATTTTAATGCATTTTAAATTATAAAAATATTAGTATTATTACATTTTAATATGTTAAGGGGACATTTCAAATCTCTATACACTCAACTAGGGCGAGGGCTCTCCACATAAATACAAATATGCAGGCTTTGTAAAGTTTAGTTTTATAGTTAAGGAAATATTTTAGTCCTATTTTATTTTTGCCAAATTAGATTATTTTTTAGATTTCAATTTTATTTGCCCAAGAGATTTCAAAATGAGTTCACATAAATTTTTCCTTATAAATTTAGTTCTAGAAATATAGTAGTTAATGATAAACAATTCTTTATTTTTAGAAAAAATTATTCAAATCCTAGGCTAAAATAAGAATTTGTGAGGGACTGTTGGGACTATAAACACTCTTCAAAAATTAATTTTTCAATTATTGGAATGCAATTTGCTTATACAACCAATAGCTAATCAACAAAAAAATTACAACTAAACAAATACTATAATAACAACACTACAAGGCAGGTACTGGCCACTACGTGGCACTTGTATATATGTTGTATCTTTGTTCTTGTTTTTTATTATGGTAAGCTACAAAACAAGGGTACAGATCCCTTTACAAACAACCTAGAGGGCAAGCAAAGGCCACACACAGGCTAGAAATAGTGCTTTAATAGCAAACAGATAGCAAAGCCCAACATGCTAAGCAACAAGAAGGCAACAAGGCTACAAGGAACAACAACCTAAACAATTGTAGAACTAGACCTATCAGGTCAAACACCCTTGGCTTGAGTGCGGTTCTATGAAACATGCTTGGGAAAACCACACTTCCTCCTTTGAACAACAGTCCAAAAAACATCATCTCCATCCACAGAAAAAGGAGAAGGAGAAACTCTCTCCAGATCCTCAGAAGGGGGTAGAACCTGGGGCACAACAAGACTAGCCCCAGCAACAACCTGTGTACGTATAGTATCAGTCCGAGACATAATAACATTAGTAGGAGAAATCTCAGCAGCAAACCTAGCAGCAACAACAACAACAGGGGAGGTCCCTATAGTAGTTCCAAAAATAACAACAGCAACAGGGGAGGTCCCTATAGCACTCCTAGCAACACCAGCAACAGGGGAGGACCTTGACAACACAACAAAAATCCCAATAGTAGACATTGCCCCAACAACAGTATTAGCAGAACAGTGTTAGAAGTCTCGGCAACAGTCCCAACAATAGAACCACCAGCAGCAGCCTTAGCTACAAAAACATGAACCACCTCAATATCAGGAGCAGACCCATCATCATTAGAGGGAGGTCCAACTGCCTCTGACCTAGGAATATCCTCAGTAACATCAACTGTAAGATGTTTAGGTGAAGCATTCTTCCACCAGGAGGAAGTACAAGGGATCTTTAAGCGAGGGCACCCAGAAGCTAGATGACCCGTAGCAAAGCACCTACGACACCGGAAGGGAATACCTTCATAGTCCAAAATATGCCTCCAAGAACTATCAGCAAACTACAACACAATCTCTACAAGGAGAGGCATAGAGAGATCTAGATCCACAAGAACATGAACATAAGTGGTATGAGAGAACAAGGTAGTTGCTTGATCCACCATAATAAAAGAACCCAAAGAATTACCAATACCCACATAACAAGAATTGCACCAAAGATGTAGCAGAAGATTCGGGAGGCGAATCAAAACAAACATTCTATTGAAAGATTCAGTTTGTAGTGCCCCTCCATTCTCACCTTGATTGTGTAGGTGGTTGGACTAAGGAGCATGAAGATGAAGTTAGTATGTTTTATTGATAATCCTTATTATGACACTGACAACTCATATGCTTTGACATTGTTTACATTCAGGTAATTATGATGTTGATCTTGCTATGATTGTCATATGTTAGAATTAATTTTTATGTGACTGATTCTGTATCATAGGATGTTATGTTGTGATGTTTTGTGTGGATCAATCTTATTATGTGTATCATGCGATTATCTGATGATGGTTCTTATTTAGTCATTTAGTAATTGATTGCTATGTGTGTTGTGATTACATATGTGAGTACCCTGCTATGCTGCGATTCTCTTCCACGATGTATTTGACTATATGATTATATATGTGTGTCTATTTGTTCAATTGTTTGGTTGCTGCAGGATGCAGGTATCAAGCATCAACTTCACCTAAATTGACAGGTCTGAGTGTGCCTTAAAACCAATGGAACTGTTGAACGGAGATAACATATGGTCCACTAGTTAGTCATCATCCTTGAAAAGGATGAGTATCAAGTTTTGCACCTAGTTAGTGTTGTCGGTATGGGCATGATAGTCAGTCATTGTTGTGGTGGTCTTGCTTTCCGATCGTGCATAGTGTCAGGTATTGTTTGGCATTTGGGTTATTTAGTTTGGAATTATTTGATTAATACTTTGGTTAATTGTTGCATTAAAATAATATTATTAGTTATGAAGGCATTTTTGATAATTAAATAAATACAAATGCCTTTATGTAAATTTAGTTTATTGAAAATATATTATATTAGAAGTTAAGTTAATAAATAATAATAATAATAAATGTAATTGCAAACTAGAGATAAATAAATATAGATGCTTTTATGTAAATTATAGTTGTGGGGAAATATGTATTATTATGTCTGAAAAAGATTCTCTTTCTTTATTATTATTACATTGAGTAATTATTTTCCATTTTGGCCACTTGGAGGAAGTGGCGGTTATTCACCTCAAGAGGGAATCTTAGAAATAATTGTTTCTTTTGTGTAAGAGACTAATTTTAGAAAAGTAGAAATAAACTATTTTGTTTGGTTGTAAATGAAAAAAAAATAGTAAATTGTAAGAAAGTAATAAAGGAGACTCTTTTGGAAGCAATCATTGGGGATGGTTATGCATGCTCAACTTTATTTTGAAATCTCAAGACATAATTAAGAAGGAGCATGCATTTGAAAGGGAGAATATGTTTTATGTTTTCAGGATCTCTCTCTCAGGAAATTTTTTATTTTTCTTTTGGCACCGTAAACAATAGCTTTCAAAAGAAAAGACTTGGGAAAAATGCATACGAACTGGGAAAATTGTGAAGATGCGATTGAAGCAATATTCCAGGTATGGACTGAGATATGAAACTGATTTATTGTTGCATTAGATTTAGTGAAATATTTTGTGAATTCTCTTTTGTATTTTTTGAACCCAGTCTATTGCGTCAGTGATAGTTTTATTTTTACAAACTGGGTTCCTCTATAATTTTTATATATGGTGCAAGACCTAGTTTTCCAAATCATATAAAAAAATTAGTCATACCCAATTTGTCATTTTGGAGATATAATTATTTTGGGACTGTCTATCTCTCAACCATTTTGTCTCTATTTTATTGGTTTGTTGCGACAACAATAACTTTATTTTGTGAACTGGGTTCCTCTAGAATTTTTATATATGGTGCACAACCTAGTTTTCTGAATCATATATCCAAAAATTAATCATACCCAGTTTTTTATTTTGGAGATATGAATATTTTAGAAATGTCTATCTCTCAACCATTTTGTCTCTGTTTTATCGGTCTGTTGTGTCAGCCATAACTTTATTTTTATGAACTGAGTTTCTCTAGAATGTTCATATTTGGTGCATGACCTAGTTAACTAAATCATATCTGAAAATCTGCCTTATCTAGTTTGTCATTTTGGACATATGAATCTTTTGTGACTGTCTACCTCTCATCCATTTCGTCTCTGTTATATAGTTAGTTGTGTCACCAATAACTCTATATTTTTAAACTAGGCTTCTCTGAATTTTTTTAACAAATTCATGTTGTGTATATCCTATGATCATTACTTACCATCATATGATTCTCTTTGAGGCATTCTACCAATCAGTTTGCGTGCCCTGTCTATGCTTTCACATTTTGCATTATTGGTAGCTTCTAAAGCCTTCTCAACAAATTCATTTTGTGTTGATCCTCCAATCGCTGATATCCATGAGATGTCGTCCCTTTGAGGCATTTGTCAAAAAACATTACCTGAACAGTTTCAACAATTATATCTTCTTATCTATGCTACCGTAGGTGAATATGCTTTCAATTATAAATAAATTTACTTATTTTGGTTGTTTGTTAGGTTATAAGAAGGCTATTAAATCTAAAAGGAATATAAGTAGAATAATTCAATTTGGATAGAGTGATTGTATAGTAATGTTGATAAATTTAATTTAAATTGATATTGATTTTATTACAATTTATTATTAGAAATATGATAAGTAGGTTTAGAATTAGGTTTGTAAACAATGTATTTAAGATTTGATTTATAAGTTTGTTTTAGAAATTAGTTGATTACGAGTGGAATTGTATAAGGTAAATGGAACTTGTGTAAGTTGTATCAGTGGTCGTAATAGGGTCATGTTTTGTCAAGGTTTAGTTTTCCTGAGGCATAGATTAGTATGTCCTAATTTCATGTGTATGCGATGTTGTAAGTAAATTTTGATGTGAAAATAAAGTCCTTTACGGATGTTGTGGCTCATTAGTCATATAGAGCATGTTTATAACTTGTGCTTAAGAAATGTCACGTTCTTATTAACCTTGTTGTTGAGAAAATATTTGTATCATATTTATGTCTTGAACTTAATCAACCCTTCCTATTCCTAGACTTGGCATGTTATCAAGTTAGAATGCTTTGTATTGGTTTATTCCATTAATACTAGTGTTGGGTAAGGGATTTTAACAAGCTTGGTAATCATTTTGAGGTGTAGACACCTCTAGAAGAACTATGTTTTAGGTATGATCATTTTGGTATTCATAGGACCAATGTAGTAGTGGGTTACAGAAGATTGATCAAGTTGACACTTAAGTTTTCCCATCGCAACCTGAGCTTCTCTCTCCCTATTCGTGTGTTGAACAAAATTGGTAAATCCTAGAAAAAGATTGTTCTTTTACTTGTGCCCTCTTAGCGTTCACTCTTGAGTTACCTTAGCCATGATACTTCTACTTGGTTTGAACCATCCTTTAAATGTGTAATAATCTTATCATATGCATGTGGTTAAAAGTGAGGTAGATAGATCTATGGGAATGTTTTGTTGTTCTGTATTTCTTTCTTCTCAAGCTAACCTTATAACAAGGTTCTTTTATTGTAGCTTCAGGTTTTGTATCTTGTGATTCTAACTAGTGCAATAGATTTATAGCATGGGCTTTTAGTCTTGCTTATACAGTTATATTTAATATTATTTAAAAAATTGTCCTGATTATTAACAAAATCTACATGAGTGTAAATAGTGTAAACAGTTATTGTGTTTAATTTGTATGCCTTAGAGTTATTTGCATGTTGTTCGCAATCATTTTAATTAAATGAAATTAAAAATAAGTCTTGAGAATTATTAGTTAAAATATTGATACTCGTGGATATTTATATCTTATGATCATATTATAACTGCTACTGGTGATCATAAAGTTATAGTTTTGTATTATTGAGATACATTCACTTTATAATTGTTAGATGATTGATCATGCTTGGATTAATGTTACATTCCTTAAAAATATGTTGAAGGGTATTAGTTTATGATGTGTTTTGAGAGTGAATGTGATGTGAAACCATTGTGTTTTTAATGGTGTCAAGTGTTGTGTCATTTGGGGAAGTTATTTCCAGAGGCCTAAGAGGGTGTGATTGTGTGGGGGTTGGCTATGTGTGAATCATGTGAGTTGAATGAAATGCATTCTTGAAATATTGTCTCCAATTCTTGTTAGTATGATATATGTGCAAGATGGATAATGCCTTGCTTAGTGTACCTATTCATGTGGTTATGATGACTATGCAAGATGGATTTAATGCCTTGGTCAGTGTACAAATTCATGTGGTTATGATGATTATGCAAGATTGATAATACCTTACTTTGTGTGATGTGAAATGATGTGTATTCTGTGTTGTAAATGCAACATGATGAGAATGTGGTAGTTCATGCTTGGTTTATGTTTTGGGACAAGAATTGGTCCCTGTGATTATGATTTGTATGCAAGAAGGTAAATACTTTGCATTATATATGTTACTTGTCATTGTGATGATAATTGTCTGGCTTGATGGATAGGGTCTTCTAGATGCAGGTAGGGGAGTGGATTTCAATGTGGGGTTGGTGCTCAAAATGTCTGCCAGGATAACCCATTGGAAGTTTTTAATCCAGTGATAACTTAATAATAAATTTAGAGGGTTGGGTAGTTTCCACACTAAATAAGATAATTAGATGCATCACCCATGCTTGTAGTGTTCATTCAGGCTAAGGATGGGATGAGAAGGCCATGGTTGGCAAGATCAACTTCCTTGTCCTCATGAAAGGAATGTTGGTTCCGCATGTGTCACCCTATGGGGCCGGCGTCTAGTGAGAGACTACTAGGATAACCATAGATGGCGGTCAGCGTCTTGACTGCCAGGATAACCCATGTTAGGACCATGCGATGACACTCTTCCCTATTGTAGCCTAGCACTCCCTAATATGTGTTTTTCTAGTTCATTGTGTGATTGCCTCTAGAAATATTATTTGTGTTACTTGTGATGTTCTTATTGACCCGTGTTGTATTGAAGTCTTGTGTAGTCCTTGCACCTGTTAGTCTATTGTCTTTCTTGATTATTTTCTTAGTGGGACCTTATTGTTATCTCCTAGCAGAAGGGGTGGACCTTAGGGTTCCACATGGTCAGGTGGTTGTGCTTTTATCTCCATTGGTTTCCCTTGCTGTTGATCATGTGTGAGAAGGATGTACCTTGTATAGAAGATTTCAGATCCTGCTCTAGCTTAAGGAGACAGATACTTATGATCATGTTCCAGTCTTATATATCAGTTGAATCATGTACAATTATCTTGATCTATGTACTCCAATGTAATCTGGATAGCGATATTGTAAACAATTTAATGTTGTACTCTCTTGTAAAGGAACTTGTTTATGTACTTGTGATCCTATGTGCAGGATCTTGATGCTTATTTATCTGATAATATAATATGGAATTATATGTTTTTATTCATCTAATGCAATTAGATATAGAATGAACCATGGTTGTTAGTTAATGCATAATGTTGGTTAGATCTTGTTTTAGTTTATTAGTAATGCAACCATGGAACCCTTGAGGATAAAGCTTAATTTAAATGTTATGAATAAATATATATGATTGTTGTTATTTTTTTCATTTAAAAAAAAAAAAATTTGTCCTTTTTGTAAGTGTTGTCACATGAAATTGCACCCTGCTTGAATGGGACTCCAAGCATTCCAATGACACAATGGGATTGATCTCTAAGTGTGGGACTTTGCTAAATGAGATCAAACCTCTAGAGAAGGCTGGCTTCCTTGTCTGGATATCACCTAAACTACTGAATTTTTGGGGTGAAAAGGGGAAGAAATGTGCTGAAATGAAAGATAAAGCAGCAACACTTAGAACATGAAAGGGTGATGCACCAGATAGATTTAAAGAACCTTTGCAAAACTGAAGCATGCACAGCACAACCAGATACAGCAAGCAAATATACACAGAATAGATGATTCTAACAGAGGTAAGAAGCAATATGATTGAGAAGAACAAGAGATATTCATAGAAAACCATATGCAGATTCACACAGAGATAGAAAAATCAGCAAAAGGCATGATAGCTTACATATATCTAATGAAAGGCAAGGTTACAGCATGTGAAAAGTTCTATTTGGAAATAGGGAGAACAAGATGCTCTAAAAATTTTTCCAACCCTTCTTACATCATAAGCCTCAGCTTATATAGCATTTCAAAACTAACTTAGGTCAGTTACAAAATCCGCTCAAGGAATTGAGGTCGGTTACAAAATCCATGAAAGGACATCCAGCTGACAGGAGTAATGGCATCGAAATCTGGAACTGGGGCAGATGTAAGATATTTCTGAGTCTTCAATGCAAGCAGCTGCATCATCGATCTAATCCTCAGAAGCGGCGGAGGATAACCTAGCATTGAATGTGAGCAGCTGCCTCTGACAATTCTCAACAATCAGGCGGCGGAGGAAAGATTGGACATGAAGCGGTGGTGGGATATTTTGGGCCATCAATGCGAGCTATGCCCTCCTATGCAGCAATAAATGCAAAAAATATCTTCACCAACTCAAGAAAGTCACTGCCGAAAAAGTCCACCCGACCGACATGAAGATCCGAATCAAAAATGGAAGTGGGAACCCTCTTGAAGAATTCCCACCAAAAGGTCATCATCCTGATATTTTCAAATTTTTGTAGGAAAAGATTATCCCACATGCACCCGGAGAAGATGCCCCCATCACTTTATAAGCTAGGTCGTGAGCACACATAATGTCAGTGCTTTTGCTCCCGACGGCATCATCATGAGCCTCATCATCATCCTCTTCCTCATCAAGTCCGTCGGCAAGACTCCTTACATTGGCGAGCCATCTACATGTTAGCCCAATAGAGAATATCACCCTGATATGAAATATCCTCTTGATGCGAAATATCCTCCTACCGGAAGTAACACGATATAAAATATCAGCCTGATGTGAAATATCTGCCAACATCCTGATGACGTCAGTAGCATGTTGGAAAATTAGGATGATCCTCGAATGTTAACTAATGTTAAGAAAATATGAGCTCCTTCGAACCCTGATGACATCATCATGATATTGGGGCAGGATGATATTCAGAAATATCATCCCCGCAAAATATCAGGTTGCTGTGAAACAAGCGGATATCGCCCCGACATAGGAATGATGTTAGCAGCATGTTGGGCGATCCAGCGAACATGAAGTGAAAAATAACATCAGGATGATCTTCAAAGATCACCCGATATTCAAATATGATGACCCCTCAGAATATCGGGTCATACTTAGAAAACTTAGTAGCACCAACATCAGGATGATCTTCAACTAAGATCACCCGATGTTAAAATATCATCCTGATGCAAAAGATCGGGTTGGCATAAATATGATGACCTTCGTAAGAAAGATGATCTTCCCCCGGAAAGGATCTGGATGACGTCAGCAGCATGTTACTTGGTTTATCACTGCAGTTACCATGATGTCATCATCATGTTATTGGATGGGGGGAATAGTTGGAAGATAGGGTGATATTTGTAACATCGGGTGATATTGGGAAGATCAGGTGATGTTCCAATTATCACCTGATGTTCGAAATATGACCCGATATGAAATATCCTTCTTTTTTCAAATATCAGGTTTGACCAGGCTTATGACCCTGCATAACTTCCTCACTTTGGCAAATTTCAGGGTGATGTTTTAATCAAACCTGCCTATCTTTTCAAGCTCTTTCACATGGTAAGCCTCTTCAGGCAAGCTTCAAATTTTTGAAATTTAGGTTAAGACCTCAGGATCACAAATATGGCTTCATGGGGATATGAATACTGATTGATCCTACTTGAATTATTTTGACTCCTGCTAGAGGAAAAATAGGTCAACAATTTGGCGACCTCTATGGAATGTTTGCCTGCTAAACATGAGATTAGTGGCCTTAAGCATCCATTGGGCATGGAGTCAAGTTTAAAATATGCTAGGAAACTAGGACCTGCCTCTCAAAACACAAAAAGGGGAGAAGGCCTGCTTTCTCCTAATGACAAAGCAGCCTGTACAGAAGCACTTAGGGAAGTAAAAGGATCTAAACTACTATGTAATAACACTTATTGAAAACAAGAAGTCTAACCTACTAATTTACAGGGTGCTCATAGCTCAAAACACCTTTTCAAGTGTATCCCATTGACTGGGATATGCAGATTTTCTCCATTCATATTTGACAACTGAAATACATTGTGCTCCTTGCATTTAATGATGAGAAAGGGGCCACTCCACATGCTGTCAAATTTGGAATGCTTCCCTGGTCTACTCCTTAGCTCATCCCATTTGAGCACCATATCACCCACTCTAAAATGTCTGGGGGTGGCCTTCTTGTCAAAATTTCTTTTTGTTTATAGCTAATGATGTTCCATGGCTGCCATAGCTTTATCTCTGGTTTCCTCCAGCTCCATAAGCTGAGCATAGCTTACAGCCATGGGGCTTTCTGCTTCAAGCATTTCTAGATGATGCATGATGTCTAGTGCTGGCAGTTTCATAGACATAGGCAACCTTGCCTCCTTTCCATACACTAGCAGATAAGGGGAGTTCCCAATAGACCTCTTAGGAGTTATCCTATCAGCCCACAGAGCAAACTTCAAATCAGTGTGCCAGGTCCTCTAATTACTCTCCATTGCCCTCTTAATAATCCTAATGAGATTTTTGTTTGTTGATTCATCCAAACCATTACCCTGTGGATAATAATTTGATGAAGTATTCAAATAAATCCCATTCTTGACAGCCCAATCAGCTACTTTTAGGCCAACAAAATCTAGAGCATTATCAGAGATGATTGATTCAGGCACTCCCAATCTGGAGACCAAATCACAATAAAATTTTAAAATAGCACTCTCATTAGATTCTTTCAGAGCCATTGCTTTAGTCCATCTTGTGAAGTAGTCTATGGCTGTGAGTATCCACCTGTGGCCTGCACTTGATGGTGGGTTGATAGGTCCAATAAAATCAATGCCCCATCTCATAAAGGGCTGCTCTACCTGGATTGGGTGTAGAGGCAAAGATGGTAGCCTCTCTTTTATTGCAAAAAGGGCACACTTAACACACTTTCTAGCCCATGCATGGGCATCCTTAAATAAGCTAGGCCAATAATAGCCAGCTCTCATTACTTTCCAAGTAGTAGTCCTTGGGGCAAAATGACCCCCTGCTATTCCATCATGGAATTCATGTAGCACCCTGTCAGTCTGATTAGTATCAACACATCTAAGCAATACACCATTAAAGTCCTTTCTAAAAAGGATGCCTTCTATTAAAACATATGGAATGGATTGTAGCCTAAAGTATCTTCTTTTAGCTTTATCTAGGCCTGCATGACATCTACCAGTTTGCAAAAATTGGGTCATATCATTAACCCAACTGGTACCTACTACTGTTGTATCATCTTGATGCTCCTCTTCTATGATCAGGAGCACCTCTTCTTCTTCCTCTACCTCATCCTTAGAACTAGTGACAAGATGCTCACTGAGTCCTCTGCCTCTGACCAGCTTGGTTATCTTGATCTCCACATCATATTCCATGACCTTGGTGATCCAACCAGCCCTTTTCTCATTAACATCTTTACTCAGCAAGAACTCCTTCACACTAGGATGAGCCACCATCAGGTGTATCTTGTTATTTGAAACAAGATGCTTAAATTTTTTTAGGCTCCTGACTACTGCCAGGACATGCTTTTCAACGAAGCTATACTTCAGCTCATACTCCTCCAACCCTTGGCTGAAGAAGGTGATTGGTTGTTCAAAACCCTTACTCTGCTGCTGCACTAGAATTGTGGAGATGGTATCCAGGCCGCCATAAGCATACAGAATAAAGTCCTTAGAGAAATTAGGATTGATCAGGGTTGGTGCAGTTGCTTATGCCTTCTTTATGGACTGGAAGTTGGCCTCTGACGTCTAACTAAAAGTTATGTTCTTTTTCAACATAGACGTCAAGGGTTTTAAGAGATTTGCAATATCAAGTATGAACCTTCTCAGAAAGTTAATTCTACCAATAAAGCGCTGCAGTCCCTTCTTATGACTGGGTAAGGGCAATTCCAAAATGGCCTTTATTCTTTCCTTATCAATGGTAATACCCTCCTTTGACACAACATGCCCCAACAACTTGCCCTCATGTATAGCAAAAATGCATTTCTTTAGATTGAGGGATATCCCAAACTCTCTGCATCTTTCAAAGACTAGCCTTAGGTGGGATAAATGCTCAGATGCATTTTTAGAGAAGACTGTTATGTCATCCAGGTAAACCAGCACTAGCTTATACATCAAACCCTTAAAGGCCATGTCCAGGGCTCTTTGAAAAGTAGAGCCAACATTTGAGAGGCCGAAAGGCATCCTCTTGTAGGCCATAGTACCCCACTTGGTTGTGAAAGCAGTCTTGAATTGGTCTTCTTCCTTGACTAGCACCTGGTTATAACTAGAAAATCCATCAAGCAAAGAAAACCTTTCTGAGCTAGCCACCACCTACAGAAGTTGCTCCATTGTAGGCAATGGGTAGTGGTCTTTTAGGGAGGCTCTGTTGAGGTCTTTGAAGTCAACACACAGCCTGATCTCCCCATTTTTCTTCCTCACAGGCACAAGGTTAGAAACCCAAGAAGTGTGCTTGATTGGAAAGATGATCTTCCCCTCAATCAGCTTGGTTAGTTCTTTGATCATCAGGGGTTCTAGCTTTGGATTCAGAGGTCTCTACTTCTGCCTCACAGGTTTTATACCTGGCTCTAACTCTATGGTGTGTTGGACAATATGAGGATCAAATCCCTTTAAGTCTGCATAATCCCAAGCAAACACCTCTTCAAATTCTTTACAAAGAGCAATGAAAGCTCTTCTATCTTCAGTTGAGCAGATTTTACCAATTCTAAGGAGTCTACCCTTGAAAACTTCTAGCTCTTCATAATGCTCCTTCTTTACCTACATACTAGTTTTTGTCTTCTTCTTTTGGTCATCAATGCCAAAGATAGATTCCAAGGTGACCAATCACTTGGGCAGCTTATTTGTTCTCAGCTGAATGATTTGATCATTGTCATACTGTTGTTTGAGTTTATCCTGATTCATCATGGAAAACTCATCTTCCTCTAATAGGAACCTCAGGATCTGTTCATCACTGTCAAAAACTTGCCAATGAATATTATTATCAGGGATAGAAGGCCTAGAAATTATTTTTACATGAGGCTAAACCTTCTCCCTTTGAATATCACTGAGGATGTCAAATTGAGCCCCAATTGAAGCTAATTTGTCAGCATGATGGTTTTGACTCCTTGGAATGGAAATCAGATTGAAAGCATCAAACTCTTCAATCAAATTCCATACCCTGTGTTTGTAGCACTTCAGGGCATCACTTTTTGTAAGGTGCAGTCCCCTCACCTGATTCACAATGAGCTCACTATCTCCAAACACCTGTAGACAGCCAATCTTCCTCCTTCTTACTCACTACAGACCTTGGATCAACCCTTCATACTCAGCAGTGTTGTTAGTACAAGAAAAGGCAAAATGAAAAGCAGCATAATAATTTTCACCTTGTAGTGACACAAGCATTGCACCACCACCAGATCCATTTCTGCCCCTAGAGCCATCAAAATACATTTTCCATACCTCATCATGTTGCTCTACCTGCTGCTCTGCTTTCTTCAGGAGACTTGGTATTGCTGTTTCATGCTCATGCAACATGTACACTCCCATGCCAGTTTCTTGGATATGTCCCTCAGGATCATCCACAAAATTTTCAAAGGCCCACTCCCTCAAGAGTACCTCTGGTATGCTTTCAGCTTGTAGTTCTTGGGAAGCAACTAGTTCAGGTTCATCAGAGATAATGCAATTTATATTAACAACACTGGGTGTGTAAGGCTCTATGTGATAGTCTGAAAGTAACTCAGATTTCAAAGTTACTTTGGTGCCATATCTGGTCCTGAAAAACATGTGGGACCTGTCAGAAGATAGATATCCTCCTATTTTGGCTATAAATTCCCTTGATAAGCACATGGCAAAATGAGGAGGCAAATCTATTATGAACACCTCCTATGAAATAGAAACATTGAGGCAAGTGTGTAGGGTGAGACCTAGGTCTCTTATGATACCCATAGTATTAACAGATGTACCATCCAACTGGAGTACACCTTTCTCAAGTGACTGGTATCTAAGGCCTAACTAATCTACAATCTGCTTAGGCATGACAGAACTGCTTGCTCCACTATCCACCATGCAATTGTGCACTAGTTTGTCCCCAATTATCAGTGATACATAAAAGGGAAGAGGTTTGGCACCTTGGTTAGGCTGCTTGATGTCATCTTGGGATGAATTAGCAAGGACAGTCCTATTTGGGTCAACAGTGGTATCATTGGATATCTTAAAATCAGACAAGGCAGACTGCAACATCTTCTTTTGGCCAGGGATTGCTAAGGAATCCCACATAGACATGGTTACATTCATCTTTTTCATGTTTTCAATAATATTGAAAGGTGGAGAGGCACCTACCTTCTGACTTGACTTTGTAGCAGCAGTATCAGCCTGCAAATGAGGCATCTCCCTTGTTGTTGCTGGAGTACTTCTTTGCAAGATGCGAGGAATATGGGATGTGGAAGCATCAGTATGTCCTCTACCTTTGCTTGTTGCTGGCTCAACCTCATAACCCCTCTTCTTAGCCCTTGTATTGGCAGCAACTAGATTACTATCACTGTTTACCCCACAGAATTCTCCTTCCTACCAATTCATGAAAGCAGAATCATTCTGAGGTTGCTCTTGTTGTTGTGCAGCTCCATCATTTGGTGTGTATGGTTGTGTGGCTGCCACATTTTGTGCCATCAGAGCC
The DNA here is from genome assembly GCA_027924645.1 of Cunninghamia lanceolata. NCBI lineage: Eukaryota > Viridiplantae > Streptophyta > Pinopsida > Cupressales > Cupressaceae > Cunninghamia > Cunninghamia lanceolata. The sequence goes on from BSBN01000609.1 coordinate 3,474,740, forward strand.
TGATTTTGTGGCATATGGCATGGGACACACTAATCATAATCAACTGCAATGTTATTTTGAATAGGGACAAGGTCCCTTGCTGCATTAACAGGTGCTGGATTGTAAGGCTAAAAAGGCCTTTGGTTCATATTTTTCCTGACACCTTGGTAGTTGTTTTGATAAGATGGCCTATTGGCCTGGTAAGGTTGACCCTACCCCTGATATGCTTGGTTCTGCCCCTGATGTTGTTGTTGATAAGGCTGCCTACCTTGAGACTGTTGTTTCTTAATGTTTACTAGATCATTCCCAAAAGTCTGCAGAAGATTTGCTATTTTCTGTTGGCTACTTTTTATCTCCTTTGGCTCTTGAGATGAACTAGAGGCAGCACGTTCAGAAGTGGAGGTACTTGGTAATGCTGCAACAACAGGTGTAGGGACAAAATATGGGGTGGGCAAAGGCATAGAAGCCTGGATCTCAGGAAAGATGGGCATAGGTGGCCTAGGTGCTATTTTTCCAGCTTGAATTAGACTGTTCTCTGTTCTGATGGCTATTTCATAGGCATCAGGCAGGATTGCACCTCCTAGTGATTGTATCATTACTGAAATATCACTATTTAAAGCTTTCAAGAAATATAAGAATGCATACTCAGCTGGAGGTCTTACTGTGGTAGGGATTCTGTCCCATGTCTTCTGAAATCTGAAGTTGAAGTCCATCGTTGGTTCCTAAGGAGCTCTCTTTATGGTGGTCATCTGTTCCACCAATGACAGATTATCTGATTTATCCTGGAACTGCTTATTCAGCTTGTCTCCTAGTTCATCCCAGGTTCCTATAGTCTATACTGGTAGACTTCTAAACCATTGTAATGCCTTCCCTTTGAATTAGGTAGCTAGTAATCTGATGGCCACATTCTCTTGTGTTACATCATGTACTCCACATAGAGAAGCCACATCTCTTATGTGTTCAATAGGTGTAGTTTGGGTTTTCCCTATGAAATAGGGTAGGCTCTTCAAGGCTGCCATAGGTATAGCATCATGTACTGCTAAGTTCAAAGGGCTTCCCCCATCAAAAGCCACAAATGGCTGATTTCTTGCCATCTGAGCAGCTGGAGGTGGGTTTGCTTGAGTTGCTACAAGGACTACGGAGTCAACTGGTCTGAAATTTGGTGTAGTTGACAATGTCCTTTTAGAATAGGGAGTTCTTACTACCATTCTACTCTGCCTCCTAGGTGGAGAAAGCTGTAGATAATCAAATGAGATTGAACTTGAACTCTTAGTTTGTATCCTTTTCATAAAAGTATATCAGTAGAACTAGTTTGCCTGATCTTCCTCAGTATGAGTCACCAGATATGCAATTTTTAACCTCCTATAGGTCAGAAAATCACCGGTTGCACATCAAAACTAGTAATAAGAGCTTGTATTGTCCCACCAGGCGTGCCAGAAACTATTGTCACATGAAATTGCACCCTACTTGAATGGGACTCCAAGCATTCTAATGACACAATGGGATTGATCTCTAAGTGTGGGACTTTGCTAAATGAGATCAAACCTCCAGAGAAGGCCGGCTTCCTTGTCTGGATATCACCTAAACTACTAAATTTTTGGGGTGAAAAGGGGAAGAAATGTGCTGAAATGAAAGATAAAGCAACAACACTTAGAACATGAAAGGGTGATGCACCAGACAGATTTAAAGAACCTTTGCAAAACTGAAGCATGCACAGCACAACCAGATATAGCAAGCAAATATACACAGAATAGATGATTCTAACAGAGGTAAGAAGCAAGATGATTGAAAAGAACAAGAGATATTCATAGACAACCATATGCAGATTCAGACAGAGATAGAAAAATCAGCAAAAGGCATGATAGCTTGCATATATCTAATGAAAGGCAAGGTTACAGCATGTGAAAAGTTCTATTTGGAAACAAGGAGAACAAGATGATCTAAAAAGTTTTCCAACCTTTCTTACATCATAAGCCTCAGCTTATATAGCATTTCAAAACTAACCTAGGTCGGTTACAAAATCCATGAAAGGACATCCAGCTGACAGGAGTAATGGTGTCGAAATCTAGAACTGGGGTAGATGGAAGATATTTTTGAGTCTTCAATGCAAGCAGCTGCATCATCGATCTGATCCTCAGAAGCGGTAGAGGATAACCTAGCATTGAATGCGAGCAACTGCCTCTGACAGTTCTCAACAATCAGGCGGTGGAGGAAAGATTGGACATGAAGCGGTGGTGGGATATTTTGGGCCATCAATGCAAGCTGTGCCCTCCTATGCAGCAATAAACGCAAAAAATATCTTCACCAACTCAAGAAAGTCGCTACCGAAAAAGTCCACCCGACTGACATGAAGATCCAGATCAAAAATGGAAGTGGGAACCCTCCTGAAGAATTCCCGCCAAAAGGTCATCATCCTGATATTTTCAAATTTCTATAGGAAAAGATTATCCCACATGCACTCGGAGAAGACACCCCCATCACTTTATAAGCTAGGCCGTGAGCACACATAATGTCGGTGCTTTTTCTCCCGATGGCATCATCATGAGCCTCATCATCATCCTCTTCCTCATCAAGTCCGTCGGTAAGACTTCTTACATCGGCGAGCCATCTACATGTTAGCCAGATAGAGAATGTCACCCCAATATGAAATATCCTCCTAATGCAAAATATCCTCCTACCAGAAGTAACACGATATAAAATATCACCCTGATATTCGAAAATCAGCCTGATGTAAAATATCTGCCAACATCCTGATGATGTCAGTAGCATGTTGGAAAATCAGGATGATCCTCGAATGCTAACTGATGTTAAGAAAATATGAGCTCCTTCGGACCCTGATGACATCATCATGATATTGGGGTAGGATGATATTCGGAAATATCATCCCTGTAAAATATTAGGTTGCTGTGAAACAAGCGGATATTGCCCCGACATAGGAATGACGTCAGCAGCATGTTGGGCGATCTAGCGAACATGAAGTGAAAAATAACATCAGGATGATCTTCAAAGATCACTCGATATTCAAATGTGATGACCCCTCAGAATATCAGGTCATACTTAGAAAACTTAGTAGCACCAACATCAGGATGATCTTCAACTAAGATCACCCGATGTTAAAATATCATCCTGATGCAAAAGATCGGGTTGGCATAAATATGATGACCTTCGTAAGAAAGATGATCTTCCCCCGGAAAGGATCTGGATGACGTCAGCAGCATGTTACTTGGTTTATCACTGCAGTTACCATGATGTCATCGTCATGTTATCGGATGGGGGGAATAGTTGGAAGATAGGGTGATATTTGTAACATCGGGTGATATTGGTAAGATCAGGTGATGTTTCAATTATCACCCGATGTTCGAAATATGACCCGATATGAAATATCCTTCTTTTTGTAAATATCAGGTTTGACCAGGCTTATGACCCTGCATAACTTCCTCACTTTGGCGAATTTCAGGGTGATGTTTTAAGCAAACCTGCCTGTCTTTTCAAGCTCTTTCACATGGTAAGCCTCTTTAGGCAAGCTTCAGATTTTTGAAATTTGGGTTAAGACCTCAGGATCACAAATATGGCTTCATGGGGATATGAATACTAGCTGATCCTGCTTGAATTATTTTGACTCCTACTAGAGGAAAAATAGGTCAACAGTAAGTTTAGTATTTTTATCCTCTGGGTTCCTTGGCGAGGCGTTACATTTGGTATCAGAGCCAAGTTTGCAACACTTGGATCTCTAGATTGTTGTTGTTGCTCTAGGTTAAGTGTTTTTCTCCTTGTAGAGAGTTGGTAATAGTACCTCTCACCTATGTGTCTTAGTATGACATTAGAAGGTTGATAAATTTACAGACTTGTTCTTTGATTCTGGAAGAAATAAATTCTTAATGCCCTTTTTTTACTTCTGTGTCTGCTATGTGTTCTCTCTCCTTCTTTTTGGAAAATGCAATGATATATCTAACAATATGAGTTTCCTGAATGTTAGTGCTTGTTGATTTTTTGAGGCCTTGAATTCCTCTCGTGGTCTCTAGTGCTTAGAAGAAAGAAACATGGTTACTATTAGTGCATGTAATTAGGAGTGTGGCATTTGCCCCCTCTAGTGATGTGAATATCCTGTACCTATTCTATGTGCAGTGTTGTGAAAGGCCAGTGGTGTTTTGTGTTCCCTGGTTTGGTGAAGTAACCATACTTGGGGGTTATGTTTAACTTTGGGTGTAGAAGCACCATACCATATTTATGTTAATTACATTACATGTGTAAGTAATGGAATGATTTAATCACTCGGTGGCATCATGCATTGCGAGTCATGAGGATTATGTTGTGTTGTCATGTGTGGGGTATCTTTGCATGGTTTCTTAATAATATGATATCTATTTCCTAGTTGGCCATGACCTCATGTGGAAGTTTTATTGTGGTTTATGAAAGTTCTCATTATGTATGCCTGTGTAAGAACCGTGTGCAGAAGATCAAATTGGAGCTTGTGTTGGACCCAAGAGATTATGAATGTGATACTGTAAGTCAATTAGAGTTTTGAATTATTCTTGTGTGTGACATCATACATTTCCTCTGTGAGTATCTTTTTGCATAAGGAAGTAATTGTATATGTTCATAGTTTGGTAAAAAAAATTGTACTGCATTAAAGATAGAATTTTTTTTTGTATATAAGTAGTGACCGTGTTGCCTTAAATTCTTGAATAAAAGATGCTTAGATATGAAGATGTAGAAAACTTAGTTGACCATGTGTTTGGTGTACATTCTCTAACGCATTATGGACTTTGAGTCCTGGGGTGTTATGTAGTGGATACTCCCTTTTGTGGCTGAAATTAGTCACACCGTGATGTGGATTTGTTTGTAATTTGATTGTTTTAGAATTTTTGATAGATGTTTCATGTGTTGTTGGTGGGATAACAATGAATTTGTTTTCTTTGAACTCTCTTATGATAGGAGTGGTCACCAAAAGTCTTTTCTTTATACTTGAATTATTGTTGAAAATTATCGACATTTTGTGACTTAAGATTGAATTTGATTATTCCCCCACTTGGGTTTGCATTTTTTTTAATTTCTATGGTGGCTATTTCGAATGTTTGTTTCTATTGGCTCCGTTTCATGTTAATTGTTGTTTCTATCATGTTCATTTCGAACCTCTAATAGTGTGTTCAAGGGAGGACTCCACGGAGGATTATACTTTGCATGTTCGGTAATTAGTTGGAACCATAGTTGAAATAAGAGATGAGATGTATTTTTCCTTGTTAATATGTAAATGCAATTCTCTAGATCATATGAAATTCTCAAAATATGAGTGATTGGTTATAAGTAGAATACATGATACATCTTAATGGTGAGGAATTGATGCCCTTCTTGTCTTTATTGAACGATTGTGCCTATTTTACGAACAATTGCTTAATATGGATGTGTATGTTGACAATAGAAAATTGCAATACTAATATGTTATGTTTTCGCCCTAGTCTGTGACTTCCGGGAGTAAGTCAAGTTTTAGGGGGGGAGGATGTAGTGCCCCTCTATTCTCACCTTGATTGTGCAGGTGGTCAGACTAAGGAGCATGAAGATGAAGTTAGTATGTTTTATTGATAATCCTTATTACAACACTGACAACTCCTATGCTCTGACATTGTTTACATTCAAGTAATTATGATGTTGATCCTGCTATGATTGTCATATGTTAGAATTGATTTTTATGTGACTGATTATGTATCATAGGATGTTATGTTGTGATGTTTTGTGTGGATCAATCTTATTATGTGTATCATGCAATTATCTGATGATGGTTCTTATTTAGTCATTTAGTAACTGATTGCTATGTATGTTGTGATTACGTGTTTGATGTGTTGGTAAAAGGGATAGTGTCATATTACTCATGCATGAGTACCCTACTACACTGCGATTGTCTTCCACGGTGTATTTGACTATATGATTATATATGTGTGTCTATTTGTTCGACTGTTTGGTTGCTGCAGGATGCAGGTATCAGGCGTCGACTCCACTTGAATTGACAGGTCTGAGCGTGCCTTAAAACCAATGGAATTGTTAAATGGAGATAACATATGGTCCCCTAGTTAGTCATCATCCTTGAAAAGGATGAGTATCTAGTTTTGTACCTAGTCAGTGTTGTCGATATGGGCATGATAGTCACTCATTGTTGTGGTGGTCTTGCTTTCCAATTGTGCATAGTGTCAGGTATTGTTCAGCATTTGGGTTATTTAGTTTGGAATTGTTTGATTAATACTTTGGTTAATTGTTGCATTAAAATAATATTATTAGTTATGAAGGCATTTAATAATTAAATAAATACAAATGCCTTTATGTAAATTTAGTTTATGGAAAATATATTATATTAGAAGTTAAATTAATAAATAATAATAATAATAATAATAAATGTAATTGCAAACTAGAGATAAATAAATATAGATGCTTTTATGTAAATTATAGTTGTGGGGAAATATGTATTATTATGTCTGAAAAAGATTCTCTTTCTTTATTATTATTGCCTTGAGTAATTATTTTTCATTTTGGCCACTTGGAGGAAGTGGCAGTTATGCACCTCAAGAGGGAATCTTAGAAATAATTGTTTCTTTTGTGTAAGAGACTAATTTTAGAAAAGTAGAAATAAACTATTTTTGTTTGGTTGTAAATGAAAAAAAAAATTGCAAATTGTAAGAAAGTAATAAAGGAGAATCTTTGGAAGCAATCATTGGGGGTGGTTATCCATGCTCAACTTTATTTTGAAATCTCAAGACATAATTAAGGAGTGTGCATTTCAAAGGGAGAATATGTTTTATGTTTTGGGGATCTCTCTCTCAGGAAGTTTTTCATTTTTCTTTTGGCACCGTAAACCATAGCTTCCAGAAGAAAAGACTTGGGAAAAATGGATGCGAACTGGAAAAATTGTGAAGATGTGATTGAAGTAATATTCCAGGTATGGACTGAGATATGAAATTGATTTATTGTTGCATTAGATTTAGTGAAATATTTTGTGAATTCTCTTCTGCATTTTCTGAACCCAGTCTATTGCGTCAGCCATAGCTTTATTTTTATGAACTGGGTTCCTCTATAATTTTTCTATATGGTGCAAGACCTAGTTTTCCAAATCATATAAAAAAATTAGTCATACCCAATTTGTCATTTTGGAGATATGAATATTTTGGGACTGTCTATCTCTCAACCATTTCATCTCTGTTTTATCAGTTTGTTGCGTCAGTAATAACTTTATTTTTATGAACTGGTTTCCTCTAGAATTTTTATATATGGTGCACAACCTAGTTTTCTAAATCATATCCGAAAATTAGTCATACCTAGTTTTGCATTTTGGAGATATGAATATTTTGGGACTGTACTCTATCTCTCAACTATTTTGTCTCTATTTTATCGGTCTGTTGCGTCAACCATAACTTTATTTTTACAAACTAGGTTTTTCTAGAATGTTTATATATTGTGTGTGACCTAGTTATCTAAATCATATCCGAAAATCAGCCTTACCCAGTTTGTTATTTTGGAGATATGAATATTTTGTGACTGTCTACCTCTCATCCGTTTCATCTCTGTTATACAGTTAGTTACGTCACCAATAACTATATGTTTTCAAATTGGGTTTCTCCAAAAATTTTCAACAAATTCATGTTGTGCATATCCTACTATCATTGCTTTCCATCATATGACTCTCTTCAAGGAATTCTACCAATCAGTCTGCATGCCCTATTTATGCTTTCACATTTTGCATTGTTGGTAGCTTCTAAAGCCTTCTCAACAAATTCATTTTGTGTTGATCCTCCAATCGCTGATATCCAAGAGATGCCGTCGCTCTGAGGCATTTGTCAAAAAACATTACCTAAGCAGTTCGAACAATTATATCTTCTTATCTATGCTACCGTACGTGAATATGCTTTCAATTATAAATAAATTTACTTATTTTGGTTGTTTGTTAGGTTATAAGAAGGCTATTAAATCTATATGGAATAGAAGTAGAAGAATTCAATTTGGATAGACTGATTGTATAATAATGTTGATAAATTTAATTTAAATTGATATTGATTTTATTACGATTTATTAGTAGAATATGATAAGTAGGTTTGGAATTAGGTTTGTAAACAATGTATTTAAGATTTGATTTATAAGTTTGTTTTAGAAATTAGTTGATTACGAGTGGAATTGTATAAGTTAAATGGAACTTGTGTAAGTTGTATCAGTGGTCGTAATAGGGTCATATTTTGTCAAGGTTTAGTTTTCCTGAGGCATAGTTTATTATGTCCTAATTTCATGTGTATGCGATGTTGTCAGTGAATTTTGATGTGAAAATAAAGTCCTTTACAGATGTGGTGGCTCATTAGTTGTATAGAGCATGTTTATAACTTGTGCTTAAGAAATGTCACATTCTTATTAACCTTGTTGTTGAGAAAATATTTGTATCATATTTATGTCTTGAACTTAATCAACCCTTCCTATTCCTAGACTTGGCATGTTAGCAGGTTAGAATTCTTTGTATTGGTTTATTCCATTAATACTAGTGTTGGGTAAGGGATTTTAACAAGCTTGGTAATCATTTTGAGGTGTAGACACCTCTAGAAGAACTATGTTTTAGGTATGATCATTTTGGTATTCATAGGACCAATGTAGTAGTGGGTTACAGAAGATTGATCAAGTTGACACTTAAGTTTTCCCATAGCAACCTAAGCTTCTCTCTCCCTATTCGTGTGTTGAATGAAATTTGGTAAATCCTAGAAAAAGATTGTTCTTTTAATTGTGCCCTCTTAGCGTTCACTCTTGAGTTGCCTTAGCCATGATACTTCTACTTGGTTTGAACCATTCTTTAAATGTGTAATAATCTTATCATATGCATGTGGTTAAAAGTGAGGTAGATAGATCTATGGGAATGTTTTGTTGTTCTATATTTCTTTCTTCTCAAGCTAATCTTAGAACAAGGTTCTTTTATTGTAGCTTCAGGTTTTGTATCTTGTGATTCTAACTAGTGCAAGAGATTTATAGCATGGGCTTTTAGTCTTGCTTATACAGTTATATTTAATAGTATTTAAAAAATTGTCCTAATTATTAATGAAATCTACATCAGTGTAAATAGTGTAAACACTTATTGTGTTTAATTTGTATGCCTTAGGGTTATTTACATGTTGTTCACAATCATTTTAATTAAATAAAATTAAAAATAAGTCTTGAGAATTATTAGTTAAAATATTGATACTTATATCTTATGATCATATTATAACTGCTACTAGTGATTATAAAGTTACAGTTCTATATTATTGAGATAGATTCACTTTATAAATGTTAGATGATTGATCATGCTTGGATTAATTTTATATTCCTTAAAAATATTGTTGGAGGGTATTAGTTTATGACCCGCTTTGAGAGTGAATGTGATGTGAAACCATTGTGTTTTTAATGGTGTCAAGTGTTGTGTCATTTGGGGAAGTTGTTTCCAGAGGTCTAGGAGGGTGTGATTGTGTGGAGGTTGGCTATGTGTGCATCATGTGAGTTGAATGAAATGCATTCTTGAAATATTGTCTCCTATTGATGTTAGTATGATACATGTGCAAGATGGATAATGCCTTGTTTAGTGTACCTATTCATGTGGTTATGATGACTATGCAAGATGGATTTAATGCCTTGGTCAATGTACCTATTCATGTGGTTATGATGATTATGCAAGATGGATAATGTCTTGCTCTGTGTGATGTGAAATGATGTGTATTCTGTGTTGTAAATGCAACATGATGAGAATGTGGTAGTTCATGCTTGGTTTATGTTTTGGGACAAGAATTGGTCCATGTGATTATGATTTGTATGCAAGAAGGTAAATGCCTTGCATTATATATGTTACTTGTCATTGTGATGGTAATTGTCTAGCTTGATGGATAGGGTATTCTAGATGCAGGTAGGGGAGTGTCTTTCAATGTGGGGTCAATGCCCAAAGTGGCTACAAGATAACCCATTAGAAGTTTTTAATCTAGTGATAACTTAATAATAAATTTAGAGGGTTGGGTAGTTTCCACACTAAATAAGATAATTGGATGCCTCACCCATGCTTGTAGTGCTCGTTCAGGTTAAGGATGGGATGAGAAGGCCGTGGTTGGAAAGATCAACTTCCTCATCCTCACAAAAGGAATGTTGGTTCCGCATGTGTCACCCTATGGGGCCGATGTCTAGTGAGAGACTTGTAGTGCCCCTCCATTCTCACCTTGGATGAGCAGGTGGTCGGGCTAAGGAGAATGAAGATGAAGGTAAGATACTCAGAATACGTAGGGTATGTTAGACATGTTGATGGCAGGTTTACTATTTTGATGTAGTTGATGACACTCATTGATGTTTACTATGATGACACTGTTGATAATTTATGATTAGTACATTATGCTTATGTTGTTATCAGTTATGGATTAATTGATTATGTAGATTTGTTTTACTACGTGAATTATGTGACTATCTGACTATGTGTTATCTGGTTGTTTAGTTACTAATAAACTTGTTTAATGTGGATATTTGTGATGTGTTTTGTGTGTAATGCCCCCCCATGAAGCCCTAGAGAAAAGTCAACTAAAACAATAAAAAGGCTACATTTTTTTTAAAAATTAGAATTAATGATAGGAAAATATAACCACCAGTTAACTAACATCTCTAGGGACAACATGACTACATTACTAATTGCTAACATGATCTACTTAACAATCATGAATTGTACTAAATCCAAATTCACCAAATAAATACACACGTGCATGTTTATTAATGCCTACCAAAGATGTATCCATAATGAGCTCAACAAGATGATAAGATGTCATACTACAAGATTTATTTTAGTAACCTTTAGTCAAAATCAGAGTATATCAATGTTCGTCAAAAATAAAAAGTATAGTACAAATGTCTCAATGAGTTTATATACATTTATACACCTTTACCAATACCACCAGGTAGCCATCTGTTTGCCAAGTGGAGAGATACCTCCTTAGCTCCAGAGTCCTGCATGGCTTATAGATCTTAAACTGCACATCTAAGTAAGCATCAGTCTTGCATAGTTATAGATTACACATTTCAAATCTTGATCGTATGAAATGACAAGCCTAAGGCCCTAAAGGCTGACCTAATGTCTCGGGGGCTCATTCATGATGGCCTTGCCTATGTATATGTGTCGCAGAGACCTCATAGTTTGAGCTAATGGGTGTTGCAACCATAAGGTTGTCTCAGATATATTGACTCACAAGGAATCTAGATCATCACAAAATGTTTTCTAGAGAGAATAAGCAACCATTAGTTTATAATTTTTCGCTCACAAGATACAATAGAAAAATTTAACATCTTAATCATTCTCTAGTATGAAAAGCATAAATACTAAGGCATTACCTAGATAGCAATAAATAATTAAACTCTATTGGCATCATAAAAAAATAAACATCTTATAAACAAGATTGAAATAATATATATAGTATAGCACTTTTCTCAAAACTTACAAGATTTGCAAGTTTTATAACATCTCATGCAAGGTCGAAGACCAATTAACGACTGAGGTAAGATAACAAGGTAATAATATATCAAACACCTCTTTTCTATTGAATGACAAGATAAATTATTAGTCAATATACTCATAATTCTAAAATCATAATATAGAAAGAAAAGACCATGTTAACAATAATGTTGAATTATGATTATTTCTTTACACACATAAACTAGAGTAGAATTCACTTGTCTCTTCCCTCATTCACTATCTTTGTATTAGATAGAGGAAATAATTATAAACTATTTTTTTTTTTTAATAAAGAAAAATCTCATAATCAATCATAAATCAAACATTAAGTTTATCCATGAACTATTGTACCTAATTGAACTCTCTTCACAAGTTTCAAGGCAACAAAATGCAACCAGATTTTGGATATACCATAGTTAACTTTAACTTAGAGCAATCATATGAACACATATAATATCAAGATAAGGACACAACTAAGTCAAGGTTACAGATATACAAAACATTAAAAAAAAATATAATAAAATTTTAAAATAGTTTCTTCTTTTCGACAACATATCACAACGAAGGTTATTTTAGGATTTCAATTCTAGAAGTTTATGTCATCTTCATAACGGGCTCTAATACTCAAGAGGTTAAATAGACTTGACTATATACAAATTATGCTTAATCAATCAATATTGTCCAAAGTGATTAATACATCAACGAAAGTTATCCATATATTGAAGATTATAAAGTTCTAAGCTAAAAAGGATTTTGTACATTCATCAATACCTCTATTTTGCAATGCACATATTTATATCATTATTAAATCATATTTCAATTACCAACATGACATGAGTAATTATATTGCCATTACTAAAATACTTCCTCTTCTAATGAAACTGTCAACCTAACAATCAAGGTTCATAGCAATTACATCTATAATTAATTTCTGATCATCTACCCAAAATGAGAACATGATGTAGAACATGATTTAAAACATCAATTACCTTTGAAAACTAACAGAAGTTTTTTAAACCAAAGGTCTAACGCCATTTATCGAAGACAAATAAGGATACCCATAAAAAGTTTCACTAGATGGTCAACATGAATTACTATAGAGCCACAGAATAAAATACTTGGGTCAAGTCATAGGTAAGGAGTATGAAAGCATTTTTGAAGACAAGGTAACACATTTATGCGGCTAAGTAAGCCTGGTATAAGAGAAAATGACTGGAAGTGATTAACGCCATGATTAAAAATATGCACCTCATAACTACCTCTTGCGAGGAGCCACAACCACCCACTCATATCTTATTTCTACAGCAAGCTTGAAAACACATTCTTAAACAGCAACTCACACAATGCAGTGCCATCTAAAGGCATAAAACCACAAGTACACATAGATGATTGATGGAGTCTGATACAAGATAAAGCTACCGCTGATTTGAGGAGTAAGATTTCTATAAGAAGTGTTTTACCATAGAAAATAAATTAATTAATTAATTAAGAAAAACATCTGTAGGTTTTGCTATTCTCATTTCTCTGAAAAAAATGAGTCTTAATAAAATACCCATAAGTTTCTCGTTTCTTAATGAAATCAAGAAATTCAAGATGTTTCGGAAAGCCTGGAGTGTGTAGAATAAAACCCAGAAGGAATTATGGAAAATTTGTTTTTATGAGTGAGCAGTTTTATGCAGAAATGTGATGGGTTTGTAGATGCAAGATATTCAACATATGAACAAATAAGGCACAGTTAAGGTATGCAGCACTAAAACATCATTGCAGGCAATATTGTAGCTTCAGAAACTTATATTACGATTGAAAGGAAAAACTCAATAAATATTGAAGGACAAGCCCATAATTGATTTATGAAAATTCATAAGGAATTCTTCAAGTAAGAGTAAATAGGCAGGTGCAGGCTGAATTCCTTGCCTACATACTTCTAAGTAGATGAAAAGAAAATTTACCTCTATAGTATTCCAAATCTAACAAAATATAGAAAAGAAGTCTTTTGATCATACCAAGCATCACATAAGAGATTTCCAACAGAATTTCAACACCTAGAAGAGGGTCTCAATACAATTTAGACACCCAAAGGAACTCTGAGCACAGTCTCAATATCCCAGAAAGGATTTTCAATACAATTCAAAATACCCAGAAAGGATTCCAAAAACAATCAAAGTTAAGAAATCTAATACTACCGAAGGCCCAAAACCTATTAAAATCGAAGGCCTAAGTATGCATTAAACCTCATAAAATTTCAATATATATATTCATCCAAGCTTAGAATCTATCATAAAAACTAGATGATCAATTCACACAGGAAACATACCTTACCAAAGAAATTTAAATGGCTTACAAGTTTAAAGGATTCTAGGTGTCCCAACAAAGTTCTAAGCGTGAACAAACAAAGAAAAATAATCCAATAAAAGTAAAATTTTCACAACGGTAGCATCACAAGAAAACATCCCTAAGGAATATAATGGCAATGATGGCTCCCAGTAAATAGAGTGCTGTATAAAACTTTAAGTAAAGTGGATTGTCAAAGCTAGACCTCATGCAATTTGCAAAATGAACACAATGTATCTATCTCTCGGAAGATTAAGCATTCAAACATATCACAATTCAAAATCTAAATTCCCATTATTTCATACCCAACAGAAGAAGATATAAAATTTTCTAATAAAAACACATACCCGTGATTTTCCCTATTTCCCTTTAAGCCAAAATTTGTTCTTTCTACACCCCTAATTTGTAATGCCCCACCATGAATCTTTAGAGAACAACACATTTATGCTATATGTAATAGGATAATTTTTTTTTTTTAAAGATAGAAATAACAAAGTAATATTAACACATCATTTAAACTAATGACTTGTCCTCTAAGATAACATGGTTGCATTACTTGACAAAACAATTAACATAATCTAACACACATCATGAATTAACATCAGTAACTCATTGTAAGCCTAATGCACTAAAACAATAAACATTTACATAACATCATATAAGTATTCATCAGGATCTAGTACATAGTTACAATTTCTCCCGACATATGAATACAACATTACATTATTACATTATCATCTTCTAAATACATATGAATACATACATTATGAATAATCTAATACACAGGATAGCACATAAGCATAATAACTATCTCCATAAATAGGTACATGATCTGAATCTACTACAGGAGTTACCACCTTCTTGCACACGAACAAAGACAAGGAAAAACCAATGGAGATAAAGCACATCCACTTGACCATGTGGAACCCTAAGGTCCACCCCCCATGCTAGGAGATAACATAAGGTCCCAAACATCAACCAGTCAGGTAGACAATTAACTAACATGTACAAGGACTGAGCATGACTCCATCACAACACATGACAACATCACAAGCAACTCAATATCACATCCAGAGGCAACACATGACCAATGGGGAGAGTACAACTAGGGAATGCTAGGCTGCAGTAGGGAGAGTGTCATCGCATGGTCCTAGCATGGGTTACCCAGGCTATCTCTCACTAGAAACCGGCCCCCATCTATGGTTACCCTGGCAGCCTCTCTCTAGGCACCGGCCCCATAGGGTGACACATGCGGATCTGACACACCCTTTCATGGAGACAAGGAGGTCGAACTTGCCAACCAGGCCTTCTCAATCCCATCCTTAGTCTAAACAAGCACTATAGGCATGGGTGAGGCATCCGATTATCTTGTTTAATGTGAATTACTACCCAACCCTCTAATTCATTAATTAGGTTATCACTTGATTACTAACTTTCAATGGGTTACCCTGGCTAGCCACTTTGGGTGCCGGCCCCACATTGAAAGCCACTCCCCTACCTACATCTAGAAACCCTAACATCAAGCAAGACAATGACTATCATACTGATAAGTGTATATAAACAATGCAAGGCATTTACCTTCTTGCATACAAAACATAATCACAATGACCAACCTGTACATCACTGTCCCAAAACTTTCCGTTAATCAGTCGCAATAACCATAACAACACATATCCAGAGCAAGGTATGGGTCATCTTGGTCGCAAATCTCAATCATGAACAAAATAGTCTCTCATTACGATTTCCAAGATCTCCCAATTACAATACTAAACACAAGCTCGATATCAACACATCCGTGGAGGAGATTTAATCCCATCATAATATATTCACAACACAGTACGCACCTCATCTGACATTATTGTTTACCAAAACCCACATACATAGACAAAAGACATCATGTTCTTACAACATCCTGATTTCAAGACACCCATCAACATAATACATACAAACAAATCATATTCAACCAATAGCAAGATTATATATACATAAGAATCATACAAATGACTACCCCTCTTAGCCTCTGGAATCAACTTCCACTAGACACCACTGTAACACAACAATCCCACATCGACATCCACTCTAAAAGCACAGCTTCATCAAATAGATGAATCCAATTAAAATCCCATAAGTCAGTATAAAATATGACATACTAACCATGGGTCTTCGAGACAGTAATGGTACTCATAAGATGCCCATAATTCAATACAACATTTACTTCAATTATTCTACTAATCCTTGTAACTAAGAAGATATAAACCTAAAAGATACAACAACATAATTTATTATATCAAGTGGGATTCACAAATGTGTACTACATTATGAATGCAAATATCAATTCATCAAAGTCCAAAACACTTTAACATTAATTCACTATCTTAAGCCTAGCAACAAAACCTATTTTCCTTAAAATTAAAAGAAGTACCAACGATTAGATTTCCCAATCTATAAGGACACTTATTTAAAAATGTCTACTTTAGTATGACATAACCAACTAGCTTTACAAAGACTAATCAATAACTTGAGTTTTATTGGAAAGCATTGAAGGAAAGAACTATTTAAGTCGAAGTGAGACGAGTTGTAAAGTTCCATCACAATTCAGTATGAATGACACAACAAAATAGGAACAATTGCCAAAAGGAAAGTTCTATCAAGCTACATCGTTATTTGCTCTATCTTTAAATATATATATAGAAAGAGAGAGATCTTAACCCATGCAAATATCTATTCTTCAATTGGGTAAAGAAAACCATTACAACTAAAAGATCCTATATCCAAATCTAACGAAATAATTCCACAATGATGCTAAACACCCTTAAAGTTATAATATGATACTTACACTAAACCAAGACTACTTTTAAGAATCTACCTGGTACCCATAACCTACTATCTTTAGAAAACAAGCTTCAAATTTTGGTGCAATTTTTTTTTGAAGTTAAAACAATGTATTATTTTCCAACCTTAATAATAACTATGAATTCTTTTATTATGTCTACAAAGTAATCGTAACTTAAAATTAACTAAATGAAATATTTGTCTTCACTAAGATATCATCTCTCTATTCATAAATAGAGAGTATTCTATCATAAAAGTGTAGGCAGATCAAAAAGAAAAGTTAATAATAAAACCTTCTAACACAGTTTGAAGATTATGACGATTATCCACCCAAAAGCAATCATTTTGAAGGAGGAGATATAAAGGTTAAACTCGTAAAAAAATAAAGCTTCAAAATTAGATAAAGAATTATAGATTGATACCATTATCGTAGTAAGATGATTGCAAGGCAATAATGTTTACTAAAACATAGTCTATGACAATTACGACCCTGGCGGCTGAAATAAAAACTACTAAACTCGTAATAATGATCAAACGTTACTATAACTGACATTAAGAAAATGTTTCCTATAACCCCTAAACTGACTCTAGCTAATATCACGGTGCCTTACTAAATGAATAAGAATGCCGCAGTAAAGTACAAATCCACAATGAAAGAATCATTCTTTGTTTTAGCACAAGTTACAAGAGTACAATCTTTGCGAATGAACTATGACATAGAAGCACGATTAAGACAACGGATTGTTGACAGGGCTTAAGGAACTTTCAAACAAATGTGTTAGCAGTGTTATAAAGAATTCTACAACTTTTTTTTAAAAGCTCTAGCGAAAGCATAAAGTGAAGCATTTCGTTGAGTGGAATAACCAAGACTCCAACCTCCTGAGTTCACATCTGCCATCTTATTCCCAGCCGATGCCAAAACGGAAGCTTGGAATCAGACGAATTCCTTAAATGAAGTTGCAATGCCGCTAGGTATACATGACTGTGAATAGAACTTGCACAAAGCGCGTGAGCAGCATGACAGATGCCTCAAGGAGACGTCACTAATGATCTCCAAAATGTAAGCTTTCGAATAGGGAATGGACATCCATCATAGCATAATGGAAGGTGTTCTTTTGTCAGATAATATAGTGGAAATGCTCTAGTAAACATGTATGCAAAATGTGGAAGCGTAGATAAGGCACGTGACTACCAGAAGAATGCCTCCAAAGAAATATAACCTCATGGAATGCAATGATCTATTGTAAAATGTTTTTGTCTAAAACCTATTTAACCTTAAATCCTAGTGCTAACCTGCATTTCCTCTTTAATCACAAATAGGTATAAAAGAATAATGAAGTCTCATTTTGAAGGGGGATGATCAATATGTTATTGCAGTTGCATTCACCAAAAAAGAAAATGTCAGGAGCTATATTTCTGCCAGGTGGGACAAAACCCTATCCCACATTGTGTGGGCTAATCCCATTTTGGGAGATTGGCATAGTGATTTTAGGACTGAAGGCAACATCATCAGGAGAGAAGGAATCATTTTCCAAACATCATTCGTACCTCTCAAAACTCAATAGATTGCGCACTCTTTCAAGTCGGGAGTTGAAGGATACAAGTGATGGGAGTAAGGTGTGATCTAAACAGCACATCATCTCAGCGGGTGCCAAATATCAAATCATGACTGGGAGTCACATTGCAACCTTCGCTAAGGGTGTCTTCAACACCTTAGCGCATGAACACTGATTAGGATCATTCTAGGAGATACAAATGCTACAGCGAATACTACTACCCCATTGGAAGTTGTGACCTCTTATCATCACATTAAAAGGAAGCCGATTTGCTTAAGCATTCCCCACGACCTCTATTAACTAAGTACAATCGATATCATGGGAAGGCTGTCAGGCCATCTGGAGTGTCTCTAAACAGGATCGCCCACAGCATCTTCAACCAGATCTGTCGGTAGATACTCAAGGATTATAATGCATATGAAAAAAAATTAGATTCACAATTGCGGACCAGGTTATCCTAGATCGGGTTAACAAAGGAGACTCTTTCGACTGGTGTTCAAGTATGTAAAGAAGGCACTTGGAAAGAAGGAACAGTTCAGAAGCAACTTGGGCACATATAGTTATTGCTAATGCCAAGAAAGCTCTGAAACCTAGAGCAGCCATTCCAGGCAGAAAATAGCCTATGAAAACACACACAGCAACGCTTCCAAGGATGACTATCTGGTGACAAATAAGCAATTCTTCAATTTCTCTGTTATACTGAATGAAAGGATTGCTTGTATTGGTCCACCAAACTACTATCTGCACTATTACACCGCTGAGGGCAAAGGCCTTGCCTAGTAGCCAAGTCACACGTTTTATAAAAGCCCGCCATACATCCAACCCTATTAGAAAACTAAATACACCATAGCATACTAAAGTTAAGAAATCACTAGCAGTTATGATAAAAGTAGGCTTAAATATCGAACTTGGAATACACCACAAAAGTAAATATCTCACACAATCTTGAGATGCCATATAATGTGCAGCAAACACAAATAAGGAGAGGTGAATTAAACAGAAAACTCTGATGTGGTTTATTTGCACTTAGGTATTCATCGTCTCCATTCTATTTTAAATGAATGAAAGATTTTAATAACATTCAGGAGATCAATTAGTCTAGAGGATCCAGAAAATGATCCATCAAGACATTTTCTATCTAAAGGACTCAGAAAATGACTTAAAAAAATGACCCATCAAAACATTTTCAGTCTAAGGGACCCAGAAAATGACTCTTCCACATATTAAGCTGAAACCTCTGATTCCAGGGAAGTGCTAGTTATACAGTAAGTGTGTCAAGTCATAGGCCAACATATGGTAGACTTGTTGAGGCAGGGTTTGTACGTAGTACAGAGATTAATGGCAGTCTCTCATAAGTCAAATCTGTGCACTACTAGATCTGAGAACCGTTTTCCTCTTCAAAGATAGATTGCAAATGAACAAAATGTTTCAAGCAAAATCAAGAACATCCAGCGCTGTGAAAAAGTGACCCTACTCACTAAGCAAAGTAGCCCTAAAATAACAGAAATATATCTCTTGAACAATCCATAAATAGCAGCATATATTCATGATATCACGACTATTATTTACAGTTTAGATGAAGACATTATTAGAGAGAAGCTCACGAGACTTACAATTGGAGAAATGGGGTTTGAGAAAAAGAGAAATGCCTGGCTCTTTCCTTCGCTTTTCACCACGCAATGCTATGTTAGTTTCCTCTTTCGCCTCCCCCCCAAAATAGAAATCGAAACCAATCTTTATACCTCCCCAACCAAAAATATTTCGGGAGGAGACAAGGTACGGGAAAAACAACCAACTCCAACTAATTACAAAATATTAAATTTATTAGGCCCATAGTTATAAAATAATTACCAATTACTCCATTCTAAATTCATTCACGTAAACGGGTAATTTATTTACCCCACATTTACACATGCAAACAATTAATTGTTTACCCAATTACGTTCTGTTTAAACAACATATTATTATTATTATTATTATTAACTATTAAAATAATATTACACTACACATCAACAATAATTTATTTATATAAGCAACTTATTAAATCTTAACAATAATAATAATATGATATAACCTTGTTAAATATTATAGTGGGTTAAATAATAATATACTATATACTATGAAATCTAGGCATACATAATTAACCCACTGAGCAAGAAAGATCTTGAATGCAAAATCAACCTTGATCATTTGCCAGAGCCAAAACACACTTGACCAACAACTCAATTAAATGAAGTCAAATGTCAATCAATTACCTGACCACTAACCCGGCTTGAAAAGCAAGCTTCAACCAACACTGCCTAACCATGACAAAACTGACAGGTTGAATTGAACATAACATGCATCCTCATCGAGGATGATGATTTGGGGTGTGGGACCTTAAGTTATCTCTGAAACAACTTATCCATTGGGTTCAGGGCACGCTCAGACCTGTTAATTCAGGTGGAGTCGATGCCAGATACCTGCATTTTGCAACAAATGACTTGGTCAAGCATGTATAGATTCACAAAAGCTGACACTAGATGAAAAAGGAATCACAACATCACAGGGCACTCGCAAGTGAGTGATACGACATCGTCCTTTCCACATTATATCAATCTAGGTCAGATAACACCTAATCATGACCAAATCCAATCTTCCTCATTATCTGAACAGAACCATACACTGAACGTATAGGTGCATGAAATTGAATAAGTCTCAGAAGTACCATCATAACAAATAAATCTAATAGAATCAATCTAGGAGATTCATTCTAACATACAACAATTGTAGTAAGATCGACATCTTAATCATTGGAATGCAAAACAATGTTAAAGCCTTACCTTAATCATTCCTGTTATTTTACCTTCATATTCATGCACCTTGATCAGCCCACCTGTACATCCAAGGTGAGAATGGAGGGGCACTACATAATTCTTCTTCGATACTGCTTGCATGTCTGGGTGAAGGTTATTAGCAAGCCTAACACCAAATTCCATAATAGAAAATCATGCATTTTTACAGAGAAATCATTTATTTTGCATACCTGGAGGCTTCTTTCTTTCCTATCTCATTTTTCCTTCCCAACTGATAGGGCTCCAAATTTCCCCCGTGAAATACGATTCAATCCCCCTTAAATAGAGGCCTTATTGTGGATATAAGTGATGGCACTATATTCGGCAAATCTGAGATATAGGCCTGCCCTATACTTTTGCACCCAGTGTTAGATTTCCAACATAACGGAAGAGGAATTTATTAGACGAATTAAATTTGCAAGTATTGTGGTAGCCATGCATACTCACCAACCAAATCACAAATCATCTAAATTAAAAGTGATATCCTGGAGTGCAAAGATAGCATGATAAAGAATATATTGTATAAATGACACAGAGCCGTCTACATATGCAAAATTTAACCTAACAACAATTGAGATTGCTATCTATATTAATACCTGTTCTATTTAACAAATCTATTTTTCTAAAACTTCAATGCTTAAATCAAAACTCTAACACCTAGACATGGATATGACACCTAATAGCATAAGGAGCCCAAACATGATTCAACATCCCAGTAGATAGTATATATACAACCGTAGTGCAATTAATTTGGAATAACGTGCGATGAAAGTAACAATAAAAGAATACCTTTCTCTTTATGTTCATCTGAGTCACCAAGGCTTATTTTCAAATTGAGAGCTTAAGCTCCCCCACCTACCACACTGCGATGAAATTTCAAGCACCCCGATTGATCTCCTGACCCCTCTTTGACACAACCAAGGTGAAACAGATGGGTACTACATTGTGAAGGGAAAGTGTAGTATTACTCATAATGAGCACCCTACTATGCTACAATTCCCCTGTCACAGTGTGTTTGATTATATATATGTGTGTGTGTGTGTGTTTGTACACAACCCCTTGGTTTGATGCAGGTTGTAGGTACCATGCACCGACTCCACCTAAATTAGCAGGTCTGAGCGTGCCTTTACACCAATGTATAATGTGGATGGGAGATAACATGGAGTTCCCTCTGTCAGCCAATGTCTTCAGTTTGTCGTCTTCACTCAGTTGGTACTTGTCCTCGAGTGTTGGTCATCCTTTGGTATGTGGTTGTTATTGTTTGTTTATTGTAGTTTAAGGTTTATTTTATTGAACTTAGTGACCAAGGTATTAAGTTGTTGATTATAGTTATTTGGTTCATTTTATATAATAAGTAATCTATGTGTATAGATGTGTTGATGTTTGATCATTTTTGTTATAAAGTCAATGTGTATTTGTTGGAGATTTATTAATTGTTATAGTAATAATAATAATAAGCTTATATATATATATATACATCAATATTAATGTAGAAAATTGAGAATATTAATTAGTTGATTTTTATATTAAATTAAATTAGTAGCTTTGAAAGCTAGCAATAATAATAATATTGTCAATATTTAGAACTTTATTGATTTTATCTGACATGTGAAATTTTATTTTATTTTGTCATTAATTTATTGTTGGAGTGGGTTGTCAGAAATTTGAAAATTATTCCTGTTAGTGGTGTTATGAATGCAATTAATTTTGGATTGTGGATATCTGTAACAGAGAGAATGGTGATAGTGAGTATCAATTGTTTTGTCTATTTTGGTTTTGGGAAGATTATTTGAGGGGAGAGTTCTTAGAAAAGATACATAGAAATTTGGGGAAAAGAAGAGGAATTGGCAGAGGAAGAGGAGAAGGGAGCAAGGGAGATCTGAAGAATTTTTAAGGAATGTATTAAACGAAATTTCTTCTGCTTGTCTGTATATGAAGAAAAATCTTGTATGTGAGTAGTCTGTGCAATTTTATGATTTGTCAAATTCTGGTTGAAGTGTGGTTCTCTGTGAATTATTCTAAACAATAGTAAACCCTTTTGAAAATCAATGTCCATCTGCAATCAAATGCAAGTTTCTCCTGTCAATTGAAATGATTGATCAAGCTCTGCAACCTATTCTCTTTGTATGCTTGATGAGTATATATTCTTTTCTATAACCCCGTTATTATTAATCTTGCCATTTGCATTCGCTTGAATATTCCCTTCAACCACCCATTGTGACATTTTAAGAGACCTTACTCTGAATCATCTTCACGCCTATCTATCTTTCTTCACATCTATTCCTCTAGCTATTTCACTGTCGTCGTATTCTCATATTGCCTATAGACACCTTAGTTAAATGAAATTTTTTGCCATTGGTAGAAATTAAATCATTTTCTGTTGTTGCAGTACTGTGTCAAATTAAGAATGCCAATTTCTTTTTATCAAAAGAAAACTCAACTTCTGTAGTGTCACCCTTGCTTGTGGAGATCAAAATTCGTTGCCAAGCCCAAACTATTTTCTTTCCAGTCATTGATCTATTTATCAAACAAATTATATTTATCTATAATCTCTTGCCATATGATGGGATTCATTGAACACTTGCTGAAATAAGACTAATAAAGATGATTTCATTTTATCAAAACTCTTAAATATTTTCTTTTCCTCCAGCCTACCTGCATTGTACGACCTCCATATGCATTGAATCATGTATGAAATGCCATTTGAAATTTTAGTATCTGTAGACCAAATGAAATTTAGGATAAGAGATATTAGAATTTCAGCTTTTAAACTTTAACACTTAATCATATTCCTTTCCCTCAGGCATTGTTGTACAACCATACGGCGCTGGGGGTTCCTCCTGAGGTTGCCAGAAATTATGAATAATGCAATTGAATTTTAGTTTGTAGTTTATGCATTTAAAACAATGAATTTTTTTTTACCTCTATTAAATTCCTCTGATCCTTGGCTCTTGGCTATGAAATTTGGTTGCCTGGTTCAGCCAGCTTCATCATTTTTCTTCCTTGTCTGAAAACTTAATTTATTGTTCAATATGAATTCTTTTGTAGATTGAATATGTAGATAGATATTTTAATCATTTTTAACAATTTTGTTAATCAACAAAATCTATGAGTTTAACTAGTGAAAACTTAGGGATTTTCATAGGTTGTAGATTTAGTTAATAGGAAATAATGCATGAAGTTAGAAATAAAAATTCTCTTTTTGTGTTGAGTTTAGGTAATTAATAATTTAACTATTCTTTGTAGTAATTTTTATATATAGAAATTTAAAAAAATTGTAGTTATATTATGGAGTTCTCACAAAATTAACAATAATTTAATGTGGACTTTAATTAAATTTCCTAAAAAGTTTTAAATATTAGTTTAGAATCTAATTCTTGCTAATATGAGTATCATATACAAAATTATTGTTTTATTCTGGAAGATTGTTTTTAGAAAAGATTATTGGTTTGATACTAGAATCATTATTTTTGTTTAACTTGTTCTTGGAATCAATAGTATAGTTCAAATAATAGGATTATAAATGTATTTTTTGAAGTGGTAGTTAGATAAGAATGTTATAATTTATTTTAAGTTTAGTTAGTTAATAGATTTATTATGTAGTAATTAAATATTGGTTAAACCTTATTAGCTAAATATTAAGTATTGTTGCATAATGTTAATTATAAAGTTTATTTATCTTTAAATTTGTCCTTTAATAAATTAGTGTTTTAATTTGAGTTTTATTTATTATTTTGAAGGTGTGATGTCAACTCCCTATTTAATAGGGAAGAATAATTTTATGGATGTGTTTTATTTTTAAGTATTTTTTTAAAGAGAAATCAAATCCTTATTATTGAGTGATGTGTTATATTTAAGTATTATTTTATTTCATTTATGTGAAATCAAATCCCTATTATTGAGGGATGTGTTATATTTAAGTATTATTTTATTTCATCCATGTTATTTAGGGATATGTTATATTTAAGCATTACTTTATAAATAAAAAGTCAAATCCTTCTAAAATAATTTATTTATTTATTATTTTATCTTGTATATTTAAGAATAATAGTAGCTTTATTTATTGTAAGAGAGTAGGATATGGATAATAAATAAGGCTTCTTAATATATATTTGTCTTAGTCAAATTGATGTAAATTATCATATTATAAATGTTGAATTGTTATTTTAGATATAGTTATAAGGTGTGTATGATGACCTTAGTTAAGTCTTTAAATTTAGTATGAATTAGAATATTTTAAGTAGTGTGCATAGAGTTAGTGTATGAATTTAATTTATGATTGTTATATGTTTAGATATCTTTGATTTTTTTTTTGGTGGAAGATAACATTTAGTTTAGATTTAGTAAGACTTGTCAAGTATTTTTATATATATCTTACTTCCTCTTCACCTTAAGGAACTTTGTGGTCATATAATGGAGTCTAATCTTATTTATGACTTAAATTAAAGACTATGCTTAGTTATGAAATTGGGTGAGTAAGTGGAGGTTGGGTTTGATATGAAATGTTTAGCATTTAACTCATACTTTCTAAAGATTTAAAAGGGATGATCGGTTTTAATCTACTTTATGATCCTTTATGTTTTGCTTATACAATTATTTTGAATAGGAATTACAAAGTTATCAAGAATTTTAATAAGATCCACATTAGTGTAGAAAGAGGTTTAGTCTAATAACGGGTAGTATCTTGTTTGACTAAATTTTCTGTTATAGAATAATTGATAACCCTTTCAAGTTATTATTGTTCTGCATTGTTGGGATAGAGCTATCTTATGTCATTAGATGATTTATCATGCTTGAAATAATGTTACATTCTTTAAGACCATTATTAGTGCATCAAATCATATGTCACATTTGTAGTCTTGTTATTGAATTATTGATCTTGGTTTAGGATATGTGCTTTGGAAAGTGAATGTGATGTGTGACCATTATGTTTTAATGATGTCAAGTGTTGTAGAAGTTGTTTCCAGAGGCCTAGGAGGGTGTGAATGTGAGTTGAATGAAATGCACTCTTGTAATATTGTCTCCTATTTCATGTTGGTTTGATACATGAGTAAGATGGAGAATGCCTTGCTCAGGGTACTTATTCATGTGATTATAATGAGCATGCAAGATGGGAATGCATTGCTTTGTGTAATGTGAAATGATGTGTATTTTAAGAAAAGTGATAGTTCATGCATGGTGTATGTTTTGGGTTGTGAGAATCTAGGTACAGGAAAGGGGGAGTGGCTTCCAATGTGGGGCCGGTGCCCAAAGTGGCTAGCCAGGGTAACCCATTGGGAGTTTTGTAATCAAGTGATAACCTAATAATAAATCTAGGGGTTGGGTAGTTTTCACACTAATTAAGATAATTGGATTCCTCACCTATGCCTGTAGTGCTCATTCAAGCTAAGGATGGGATGAGAAGGCCTGGTTAGCAAGATCAACTTCCTTGCCCTCATAAAAGGAATGTTGGTTCTGCATGTGTCACCCCATGGGGCCGGCGTCTAGTGAGAGACTGTCAAGGTAACCATAGATGGGGGTCGACGCCTAGCGAGAGACTGTCAGGGTAACCCATGGATGGGGGCCAGCGTTTAGTTAGAGACTTGTAGGGTAACCCATGTTAGGATCATGCGATGACACTCGCCCCTACTGCAGCCTAGCATTCCCTAGTGTGGTTGTCTCTAGAAGTGTTGTTTAAGTTAATTGTGATTTTCATATTGATCTGTGTTGTATTGGAGTCATGTGTAGTCCTTGCACTCTTTAGCCTACTGTCTTCTTAACTGTTGTCATTGTAGGACCTCATTGTTATCTCCTAGCACGGGGGGTGGACCTCAGGGTTCCATATGGTTGGGTGGTTGTGCTTTATTCCATTAGTTTATCTAGTGTCGTGGTTCATGGATGTATCTCTCGTAGTGGATTCCAGTTTGCACCTGTGTATGAAGACAGTTATTTATACTTTTTGCATCTAGATTTATGTATCAGTGGAATTCATTATGTAATTTCATGTATTCAGAAAAAGAGCTTTTGTAACAATGAAACTATGTAATTCCTCTTGTAATATATATTATTTGTACTTGTAATCTTAATGCAAACTTCTTGATGTATTTGGATGTCATAATGAAAGATGCTAGTTTGATTCAGTTGGTTTATTGGATTAAACTATGTACGTTGTTGATTATTGTTAAATTGCAATAATGTTGCTATGTAATCCCTAGAGATGATAGTTTAACTTGATATTATTAGTTTATGTTAAGTTTTGTTATCGTTTCTTCCTTTTTAAAAAAAATTACCTTTTTATTGCTTTAGTTGAACTTATAGATTCTAGGGTTGCATGGTGGGGCATTACAAGATTGCCAAGATAACCATAGATGGGGGCCAGTGTCTTGACTGCCAAGATAACCTAAGGATGGGGGCTGACATTTGGTGAGAGACTACCAAGATAACCCATGTTAGGACCATGCGATGACACTCTTCCCTACTGCAGCCTAGCACTCCCTAATGTGTGTTTTTCCCGTTTATTGTGTGATTGCCTCTAGAAGTGTTGTTTGTGTTACTTGTGATGTTCTTATTGACCCGTGTTGTATTAAAGTCTTGTGTAGTCCTTGCACCTGTTAGTCTATTGTCTTTCTTGATTATTTTCTTAGTGGGACCTTATTGTTATCTCGTAGCACGAGGGGTGGACCTTAGGGTTCCACATGGTCGGGTGGTTGTGCTTTTATCTCCATTGGTTTCCCTTGCTATTGATCGTGTGCAAGAAGGATGTACCTTGTATGGTAGATTTTAGATCTTGCTCTAGCTTGAGGAGACAAATACTTATGATCATGTTCCAGTCTTGTATATTAGTTGAATCATGTACTATTATCTTAATGTATGTACTCCAATGTAATCTAGATAGCGATATTGTAAACAATGTAATGTTGTACTCTCTTGTAAAGGAACTTGTTTATGTACTTGTGATCCTATATGCAGGATCTTGATGCTTATTTATCTGATAATATAATATGGAATTGTATGTGTTTATTCATCTAATGCAATTAGATATAGAATGAACCATGGTTGTTAGTTAATTCATACTATTGGTTAGATCTTGTTTTAGTTCATTAGTAATGCAGTCATGGAACCCTTGAAGATAAAGCTTAATTTAAATGTTATGAATAAATATATATGATTGTTGTTATTTCTTTCGTTAAAAAAAAAATGTCTTTTTTGTAAGTTTAGTTGTGTTATCCTCTGGGTTCCTTGGTGGGGTGTTACACAGTCAATGGGTTAAAGGAGGGAACCCAAGGCTTGAGAAGGAGGGCATGTTTGCCCCAAAACCAAGCATGAGTATCAAGAATAGCATTCCGATCAGAAACTGAATCAAAAACAACTACAAAGAAACCCTTTGCACAAGGGTAAATTTATATTTTCCTTCCCTGATAGGGCACCAATGCTCTTAAATCTAGAGGTTCAAATCGCCTACCTAAGGCCACCAACGGTCAAATATACAAATCAAACCCTGCTTAGAGAAATAGTCCACATTTTTTAAAACCTCATCCCCTAGGACCACTACAAGGGAGGCAAGTTTGACTGAGAAATAAATCTCCTAGCAACCAGAGCAGTAGGAATGTTAGCAGACTCCTCATGCCTTCGAAGAGAACCACTACTAACAATCTTTGCATAAGAGGCAACAGCCACAACAGCAGCCCCAGACATGAACGACGCTCCAACGACACCAGTTTCAAGCAAATCCTACAAGCCCCCCACC
This sequence comes from Cunninghamia lanceolata, assembly GCA_027924645.1. Lineage (NCBI taxonomy): Eukaryota > Viridiplantae > Streptophyta > Pinopsida > Cupressales > Cupressaceae > Cunninghamia > Cunninghamia lanceolata. The sequence goes on from BSBN01000609.1 coordinate 3,503,468, forward strand.
AGAGTAGCAACATCCACATGTGTTTCACCAGCATCTGAACCTATAGACATGAATGGCGAACCAACAGCCGCAGACACCCTAGCAGTAGATGGAACCCCTGCTTTTAACCCAGTAGCAGATGAATCCTATAAAGTAGCAGCTGCAGACACAGACGACGCTCCAATGACAATAGCTCCAGGCAAACCCTGCAAGCCCCTCACCGTAGCAGCGAATAGCGCACCAATAGCCATAGCCACACCAGCCACAGAAGAAAACCCTACAATTAAGCCAGCAACAGACAAATCATGTAAACTAGGAGCATGGGTGGGAAGAGGAGTGGAAGATGCCATTTCAAAATTGTTCTTTGTTCTTGTTGATAAGATTATCAAGTCACAATTATATTCATGATTGTAGAATCTTTTCTTCATTGTTGATTAAAGAAAGTTGGCACATATGAAGTTGTGAGTATAGATGTAGAGAGAGGAAAGCCAAATTTCTAAGAAATTGGAAGACAATACTCAATAGTTAATTTTTTTTCAAAAATAAGAATCCCAACAAAAATAATGGTAAATATAGGAAAAAATTAAAGGAATAACTAATCATAAAAACTCTTAGGTTTATTCTATTTTATGTGTTTTTTAATGGTTCATAAGGAAAATACTAAAAATATATCTAGCAACATGCATTTTTTTTTCATTTAGTGTGGTTTAAATTATTTTAAAATAGCTTTTAAGTTAATTTATTATTATAAGATTTTTTTTTAAAAACTAGTATAGATATCTTAAATACATCTATCTATATACATAATTTTGGTTAATTATTTAATTATTTAAGGTTTATATCTTGCCCATCAAATTAATTAACAAATCAAATTTAAACTTTTTTTAAATTACACTACTATATTTTTATATATATTTAATTAAGATTCAAACCAAAAACATGTTAAATCTTGCCCATCAAATTAATTAACAAATCAAATTTAAATTACACTACTATATTTTTTTATATATATTTAATTAAGATTATAATTTTTGTTTTGAGAAAATTACAACCCTTTTTCTTTCATATTTAATATATATAAAGTAATGTTTTGATTTTCTAATAGTTTTTTTGAGTTTTATTTTCTTTCATGCTAGGTTATGATACATATCTTTGTTTAACCTATGTTTATTATTAAATATTTATTAAATGCCAAGAGATATTAACTTGAAGTTGTTTTATTTACTTTAAGTTATTTTATTTTACTTGAAATTAGTATCTTTGACATTTTTTCCTTCACTCAACCCTATATCCATCAATTTCTCAACTATAATTCACAAATTAAAAAAAATCGCAAATTAAGAAATCCAAATATTTTCTTTCTTAACCTATAAACTTTTTAAAATTTTTATTTCATTTAACAATATTTGATTTTCTAAATTTTTGCTTGAGTTTTATTTTATTTCTTACTATACTTTGAAAATTATCCAAAGTTTGTCTATTATGAGAACATATCTTATGTTGGATTTATATTATATTTATTAACTTAAAAATGTAATAATTTTTTTGGCTATCAATTTTAAAGTAAAAGGTAATAATTTTTTTAGCTATCAATTTTAAAGTAAAAGGTAATAGTTTTTTTTAAATAAAGAATATGAAAAGTCTCACAGCATATCTTTAAATTAACTCATGTGAATATATCAAATATCAAATATTCTAACTATAAGTAATTTATAAATGCCAACAAATTGGAAGATATGTCTCGCTGTACTGTACTGTAGATATATTTTTTAAAATATAAATATACTAGTTTAATATTAATCCATTGCATCTTTAATAGGTGCAAGTTACATATAGGAAAATAATGATATTAGTAACTTAAAGATTTGATTTTTCACAGTAATGATATTAGTAACTTAGATGCATTAGTAACTTAAGATTTGATTTGTCCCAATGATATATTTGCAACTTAGATGCATTAATATGATTTGATATATTTAGATGACAAAGTTTTAATTTGTGGAAAAATTTGATTTTTCACATTATTGATTTGATTTGTTAGAAATTTTGATCTTGATCAGAAACAAACCATTAAATGCACACACTAAACCGTGAACCCCAAGCCACTTAAATCCCAATGCTCTAAGCCTTGACCAAGTCATCTAAAAAGAACAATCACCAACAATTGATTAACTCCCCACACATAACATTTTACAGTTAATGGACATGTAAAGAACTACACTCTATTCAAGTTCTTCATTTCCCTCTTATTTCAGGTAATGAAAAAGTAAAAGAAAAGATACATCTTTCTTCGTTGAAAAAATAGAAAAAGATAACAGAGAATGTACATATCTCTGCGTTTAACGAATTAAAGGCCACCAAATATTCTCAATTGCCACATCTTCATATTTATAGGTGCTCTTAATAAAAAAACATCATTTTTATGGATTGGGGTTATAAAGAAGGGCTTGACTGATTGGCCACAATATTTATATATTTTTTATTATAATTTTTTTGAAAGTCTGAATCATATGAAAGGGAGATTTCGGATAAACTATCAATTTTTTTTTTAAAAAAGTCTTATCTGAATTTAATTTATATTTAAAATAAAATATATTTTAATATTTAAAAGATAATTTCAAATGGATAACCGTAAAAAAAAAATTGCTTGATCGAGCTTTTCTATATTGTCAAAAGTGGTCTTAAGTTGGGGTTAAATAGAAAGCTGTTATAATTGCTTTTGAAATGTGCTCAAACGGAGGTTAGAAATTTGAAGTGAATTTTTAAGAATTTGTAAGAAATTTGAAGTGAATTCTTAAAAACAATGGATAGTAAATTATAAAAGCTTCACTTTGTTGCATTTAATTTTACATTTTACTAAGAAATTTCAGCACTTGGTGGGGGCTTAAACCCTCCCTATCAAGTTAAATTTTTGTGAAGGTTATTCATTCAGAGTTGTTCTTCAAATATGAAAATATATTTTATTTAAAAAAAATCATACATCAGATATATATATCTAACCATAATCTTATATAATTTTTTGGCAGACTATTTAAAATTTTCCCTTTATGTGATATAGCATTCCCAAAATTTTAAGTGAGTTTTACAGCAAAAACCACTAAGTACGACTAACACCCTCATTTTTGCTACTTTGTGTATAACCTAATGATGCAACACCAGAGCCAGTTAACTGCTTCAGTTTATGTCAAAAAAAGTTGGGAGGATATTCTTCCATCTACTATTGGGGAGTTGCATCAATGGTTACGTGACTTGCTTGATGACAAACTTGCAGAATACTTGATGTGGTTTGGATCATCCTTGTGTGACACTCGTCTGTTCTGGACAAAGTTTAGAGGACAACTTTTTGATATGATTATATAGCTTGGTTGCCCTACTTTGTTCTTCACATTGAGCGCAATTGACACAAAGTGGCCAGACTTTCATGATGTCATTCCTGGGCCAGCGCCCCTGATCCAATTACTGCACAAAGATGGAGGGTCCAAAACATTGTTCACAATCCACATTTGACTACAATGTACATGCATCACTAGTTTACTATCTTTCGTGAGGAGGTTCTTGAGAAGCCTTTGGGGGCAAAGGACTATTGGTATAGGTTAGTTTCTTCACAGTCCATCTTGTTTTTCTTGATTTGTTACTTTTTTAATTCCCTTTTGTTTGATCTCTCTTTTACTAGGTATGAATGGTAGCATAGAGGTTCTGCACACATTCATGGCTTCCTTTGGCTCAAACATGTACCTTCCATTGAAACAATTGATTAGAAAGATGAAACTATTTTCAAAGGTGTTGTGAATTACATAAACACCTATGTCTACTTGGAACCCACATGGCATTTCAGAGAGAATGTCAATGTTTCATCGGTCCATTTTAGATGACCCTTGTTTGTTGGACATAGAGAGAATCTTGATGACAGACTCATACATGGACTATGCTAAGTTAGTCAATCGTGTTGAGAGACATACCAAGTGTACCAAGGATACATGCTTAATCAAGAAAGGATCATTGATTTCATGTCGCTACAAGGCTCCTTGGGATTTATAACCAGTTTCAACAATAGTTGTTTCAAACAATGGGCATGCCAAGTATCCTCCTACTTGTAATGATGATAGGTTTAATATTCATAACCCTATGATGCTTTCCATATGATGAGTGAATGTGGATTACCAACCTGTTCTGTCTCGCCATGTAATCCTCAATTATATTGCAACTTCTTTCTTCCCTATACCCAGGCACTGATATTGGTTTTGATGAACTCGACTTGCTTGGTAGGAGAGATTTTGATATTACCCATAATTGGAGTTGTTGTTCAATCTCTCAAACCCTATAATTAGTTGCACCTAGTTTCATATAAGCTAGCCAGACATCCTGCTATCCTCTAGAAAATAGAGGAACCACCTACCATCCTACAGTAGGTGGTTTGTCTATGGGTCAACGTGTTGTGTGATATTGTTCTATCAATTTCTAAAGGATAGGAATAAAGTCTCCACTTAGGTTGATTGTACAAGGCACTACTGGTACTAGAAAGTCATATCTAATTCATATATTGAGGGAGGCACTCTCTCGTGTTGTTCCCTCCTCTCAGTCACCATTATTGTTGCTTGCTCCAATTGGAGTTGCAACATTCAATATCAATGCATGCATGTGATGGAAACAAGGTAGATAACTGAGAGGGGGGGTGAATCAGTTATCTTAAATATTTTGACTTTCTTTTCTTCTTTAATATTAGTACAGTATCAAAACATAAGAGCATACATAATCACGAGAGTAGAAATAAAATTAACACAAATAATACAAGGATTTTTACGTGGAAAGCCCTGTTAAGGGAAAAACCATGAGGTGATTGTATTCTTTGTTAAAAGAATAAGAAGTACAAAATGGCACTTGCCAATTAGGGCTCACTGCCCGAGCACACTATTCACAAGAGGCACACTACCTACAAGAGACTCTCTGTCTACAAAGTTATGGAAAGTAACCAGATGTTTGAACTGAAGAGAGGCATCCACATATGATGAGGTTCAGTTCCAGTTAGGCTCAATATACTGATCTACTGCACTTCATTTTTCTTCTGCTTTAGTGTTGTTGTTATGTCACATACCGGACTTGTATGGTTGCTTCCACACTTCTTTCTACCTTTTTTTGCACACTATGTCACTCAACACGACTTCATATCGAAATCAATCTGGTATATATATATCCACATCAAGGATTTCAACATCTTTCTAGTCGACAACCAGAATATTCAAGATTTTTACTAAACACTGATCTGTCCGCTGAATCCATGCTTAATATGTGATGTGTATCAAAGACATAGACCTGGAAGTCATCAATCATGTCGGCCTACCATGAATGATCCCTCAAAAAGCTTGATCACCATCAATTTCTCATCTGGATTAAAGTCTGATGCTCTGTCGATTAGTTCTTCCTCAGTCTACTCTACCTGTCAGGAACCCAACACTTAGATGCTCATATCTTTTCACTCATTCATCACCAGAGGCTCAATCTCTGGAATGTAGTAGTCATGGTACTCCTCTTGACTTGTCCAAGTCAGCAACTTGCTTAGTTACACCATCTAAGAGATCCGAACCTGATTGTCAGACCTTGCTGCATGCTTTGTTCTTGCTCACTGGACCAAAACACTCTTCAGTTTGTCTTCCAGTATAGACATACTATGTGCTACGGATGTGTGGGATGGACTTTGTTGTCATCAATGACAACACTCATGAAGCCACACAGTGTCTCTTGCCAACAATCTCCCCCTTTGGCATTGATGGCAACACTTAGTGAAAAATGACTAAGTGTCATAACAAACTCGCCCTTTGCTGATGCTTTGTCTTATGTACACTTTTACTGGAGCTCCCCCTTAGCTGGATTCCATATTTTTCACTACTCCTCACTCCCCCTTTGACATCAATGGCAAAGGATGAAATCCGCACACCAAAATTTACAAAAATCATCCTATACATGGCTGCATAAGTATATATACATGTTATACTTACATATACTTTAGTATATCCGCAAAGGTAGTCTTCAACTGTACAACTTCTGTCGCCCAACTCTGCTTCATCCTATCCAAAATTGAAATGTGGCCACTCAACAAAAATGCAAAAGCTTCTCCCCTTCTTAAGTCTGCCGGATCACTGGTCCGGGCTATGGTCTGAGCATTAATTAAGGCCTCATGGATGGCCTCTAACTTGGGGATAATTATCCCTCTTAGTTCACTCATCCTAGTTATTATATTCTTCCTCTCTTTTTCAAGCCTCTTTATTTCATTTATAATGGCGATGGCCTGGCACTCTTGATTCATTAAAGATGTGGTGAGGGGATCAAAATTCTGAGATAAACTTGACAGTTTATCTTCTTATTCTTTTACCTTCTTTTCAATATCCTTTGTCACTTTAGACCAGGATAGACAAAATTTATATATTTCTCCACCATCTTTAAGAGCATTTTCTAGGCTCTTTATGCCAATATCTAGGGTCCTCCTGTCATTAGTTATGAGTCTCTGCACTTCATTGAATCTTTTTCCCAAAAATTATTTCTGAACTTTCTCTTTTGCCGATTTCTCCAAGGAATTAAAATGGGTGCTAACAGAGTTAACTAGAGATTTCAAGTTACCGAATGAAGAGGCTGAAAGATCCTTTTGGAAGGATGGCATGATCTTCTCTAGCACACCGGATGCAATCTCTATCAGCTCACAGTCTTCCATGTGAGACTTCAGAAGCTTTTCTTTTACTTTAGCTTGAGCAAAAGATGCTACCTTCATTGTCTGGACCGGAGAGAGGGAGTCAAAATTGAGTGGTCCTTGAAATAGTTCCGATTCATCTATTTCCATCATCTCTTTGGTTAAGAAGTTTTTCACTGCTTCTGTAGTGTCTCTTTCTGGAGACAGAGTCTTCTTTCCTTTTGCATCCTCAAAACTGTCATCAGAGATCTTCTCTGTGTGTTCTTCTTCTCTTCCCTTTTCCTCCTCTACTTGACTCAATTTCTCCTCTTTTCTTCCTTCTCCTTCAGTTCCGGAGTCTGTAGGGGGATCCGGAGGAGGGATGTTTACATTTTCATGGACTTCCTCTTCTGGAACAAAGGAATCCAAGTCCTTAGTCCTCTCCTCACCTATCTCCTTTGACTCTTCTGCAATTTTCTTAGTAGATTCTTCTTTTGATGGACTTAATCCTTCGACATCCATGGCAAAAGGTTCTTCAACTATTTCCTCTATGATAGGAAGATTGAATCTTTTGAAGGCATTCCGGAGGATGTCTTCTATTTCTTTTTCCACCTGATCAATCTCTCCAAGCATAAGTTTGTTCATTCTGGCTTTTCTCCGGAACTTATCCTTGCAGTCCTTAAAGATCATGGTCATTTGTTTTGGAGTAATGGAAGGATAGAGTTGTATAACAATCTATTCACGGATCTCTAAATCCTTTTCCTTGGCATTCTTCTTTCTAAGTTCAAGTACCTTCTCTAGACTTTTGTGAATTAAGGAAATGATTTCAATGAATGCTTTATTATAAATGTTTAGGTAATTAACTTTGGCTTCCTCCAAAATTCTTTTGTCAGTATCACTGTAATCATCATAAAATTTAGTGACTGGTTGCAAGTTCCCGTCCATTGTGATTGCCTTGATGATGTCATCAATAGAAAAAGTGGGCCTTTCTACAAATTCTTCTGCCTCTTCTTCTTTGTTTTTGTTGGTAGAGGATTCCTCGGAAGTTTTCTTTTTCTTCTTCATTTTCTTAATCTCTTCATCGGTCTCTATTTCTTCATCATCCTTTTGGCTTATGTATGACCTTGTGGCCTTTGTCTTCATTCTCTTCTCTCCCTTTCCGGATGTCTTGGCTTCCGATTTTGAGGCTTTTGGGCTCTTAGAGGTGGCAGGTGCAGAGCTCTTGGAGGATCTAGTCCGAGAGGAGGCTTGTACCAAAACACTTTCCTTTTCTACTTCTTGTTTCTCTTTCTAAGCTCTTTCTATTTTTTCTCTATTTGCATCAACTACCTCTTTTGAAATGCCATATCTTTTGGCAACTTCCTCTACTTCCCTTCTCACTTTTCTTTTCATCTCTAGTTGTCCAATTCTTGAAAGGTTCCAAACCTTTCTGCCTCAGGGTCCTTAGGCTGATTTAGCAAGTGTTGGACATGCAACTCCAGGATTTTCTCATCTATCTCATAGCCCATTGGTATAATCCAGACTGTTCTGGGCTCAACTGCCTCCATTAGGCATTGATTAGTGTCTACCATGAAACACACTATATCTTTGTATTTTTCAACTATTGTTTGTGGAATTCTTTCTCTGGCCTGCATCAAACTTTGGAAGTTTTTGAAGTATCCCCAAAGTGTTGTACTTTGAGTCTTGGCATCACCAAGCCCATACATATAATATCTGATTTGTATGGCAATTGGTCTGTCATTTTGCCATACCCAACCACTTGATCCGGGTAGCTCATTCATATAGTAAAAGAACAAAATTAGTATTAAACCACCATACTTGAATGAGTTCTTCTTGTCCTTCTTGATCTTTTGCAAGTTTTCTAATAGTTGGCTCAGGAGAAGATCACATAGATCATAGTCTGTATTTTCCCTTAGCATCTGATATGCAATATAAATTGCAGTTCCAGACACAGAGTTCTCCTTGCTGGAATGATATATTTTATAGCCAATTATCAGAGTCAAATTTGATATCTGGATCTGTGAATCTTCTATTGTCATTGCTCTTTTGTCAAAATTTGATCTGGTAGCCTCACTCACTATTTGGTTCTTGACCGATTTGAGAGCAGGCAATCGACCGGATGAGTGCAAACCGGTTACTACCCTAATGACATCTTTTGTTATCTTGAATGACCTCATCAACCACACGAAATTGTCATGTATTTTGCTAAGAACATACCGGACCCATTCATCTCCAACAAAACAAGGAAAGTGGATGCAATATCCGAAATGCTTATCCTGGATGGCCTTGTATTAAGGTTTGAGTTCAAAGGTTTCATCTATTAGTTGTTTATGGTAGATATCCATCAACTTTGATTCTCCAAATTCCTCAATATTTGCACGAACGTATACCCTAACATCTTCTACGTGCAGAACCCCATGCGTAATGCTAGAAAAGGTTCCTAAGGGATCAACTTCTAGGGATTTATAGGGGTGTTTCTTAAACTTTGGGCATGGCCTATCAGTGATCTTAACAACATTTGGAGTAGCCATCTTGAAAAAGATTTAGAGAGAGATATTCAAGAATGGAAATACCTTTTTACGCTTCTAGGGTTCACAAAATGAGCCAGAAAAGATTGCTGGTTGAATCAGATTTTGCAGTGGATCTTTGAGAGAGTTGAAACAATCTTGTTGCAGAGCTCTTCCTTTCTTCTTTTCGAAATGTAAATGTGCAAATGATGAATAAAAGAACCCTTATATTTCTACGCAAACCCTAATTTCATATTGCAATAAATGCACACCTTAAGTTATTCCAGTTCCCTTGTTCTTCCTTGTTCTGTGAGAGATCTTTCTGAATCACTAAGGTGCACTTGGAATCTATTTAGTGATAACTGACAATGTATCTCTTTTCCTCCAATCATGTCATTTGTCTGCAGGTCAAGATATTTCAATTTGAATCATACCGGATCTAACTGTGAGAATCCTACTTTTACCAGATGGTTGTCAAACTGGATCAATCTTGGATGATTTAAACTCTTCAAAACTTCTTACAGATCTTTCATATTTTTACAAAGGGTTATTTGGATATTTCTCTGAGAACCCCTTAATCCATAACATTCCATGTGCCAAATTTAGGCACCAATTGACTGGCTGGGGGAATTTATTTTTCCTTTGTGACTCCCCCTAAGCCAGAGCTCATTTGTTTAGTTTCTGAAAGAAATATCAGCACCAGATTCTGGTGCGGATCCATCCCTAATATTTTCTATATTCATCTTCACCCAAATCTTGTTCATCTCCCTTTGAACTTCATCCGCATTCACTTTGCCTTTTCCTTTATCTTGATTTTGATTATGATGCATTGGACCCTTTTTATCCTGATTCTTATTTCTGCAGAATTTGGCAATATGACCAAATCTATTGCAATTGTAGTAAACAACATTCCTTTGCATATTTGACAGATATCCTCTTGATCTACATTGATTAGCCATATGTCTCATTCTATTGCATGCAAAGCATCTACCATTGAATGAATTGTTTATTTGTGTATTTCTGCATTCATGAGATTTGTGACCATACCTTTTGCAATTGAAACATTGTTCAGAGAAAGATGAATTAGTCTGATTCATTCTTCTTCTGCACTGAGTTGCTTTATGACCAAAATTGTTGCAATTGTAGTAGTATTGATTGAAGGATGGATATCTTTGAGCATTTGGTTGCCTTACCAGAGGTCTTCTAGGCCTATTCCTTGGATTTTCTGATCCAGAGTTCTTCTGACCAAATCCGGAGCTTTCACCTTTCTCATATCCCAATCCATGCTTGTCATCTAACCTTTTTTGGCTTTCAAGAAGAACTTCAAGTTGAGCAGAGCTTATCTTGAATTTCTCTTTGTATTCATTTGTTGTTTGAATATCCCTTTTAAGAGTGTCTATCTGATTCTCAAGTTGTTCTTCATTATCTCTAGCTTCTTCAAGATCAGATTCCAGATGCTTGATTATTCTATCCATTATGTGGCAGTCTTCTGACTTTTCCTTGAGAGATTATTTTAGATTATCTTCAATTTTTCTTTTATCTTCAATTTCTTGGGTGAATCTCATAACCCCTAATTCCATTTCATGTCTTACCATAATGACCTCTTTTGATAGCTTCTCACATAGCTTGTTTTTCTCATTCAGATCTTCATTAGTATCATTGGCTTCACTTTGGCTTGCTAATTGTTGAAGTAGTTCCTTTCTCTTTTTCACAGAGATACTCAGTTTTTCTTTTAGTTCATTTATGAAATCATTAGCTTGTTTGAGTCTTTCCTTCAAATTATTGACTTCAGAGTGAGATTGCTCAAGATCATCTAGGGCAGACTGAAGTTGTTCCCTCATACCATACATATCCATTGAAATTCCCAGATCTTCCTCAAGCTATTAGGCTCTATTTGGAGGAACTTAGCTCTGATATCAATTGATGGAAATAATGTAGATAACTGAGAGGGGGGGTGAATCAGTTATCTTAGATATTTTGACTTTCTTTTCTTCTTTAATATTAGTACAACATCAAAACATAAGAGCATACATAATCATGAGAGTAGAAATAAAATCAACACACATAACACAAGGATTTTTATGTGGAAAGCCCTGTTAAGGGAAAAACCACGGGGTGACTAACGCAAGATTGTATTCTTTATTAAAAGAATAAGAAGTACAAAATGGCACTTGCCAATTAGGGCTCACTGCCCGAGCACACTGTTCACAAGAGGCACACTGCCTACAAGAGACTCACTGTCTACAAAGTTATGGAAAGTAACCAGATGTTTGAACTGAAGAGAGGCATCCACATATGCTGAGGTTCAGTTCTGGTTAGGCTCAATTACTGATCTACTGCACTTCATTTTTCTTCTTCTTTAGTGTTGTTCTTCTATCACATACCGGACTTGTATTGCTGCTTCCACACTTTTTTCTGCCTTTTTTCGCACACTATGTCACTCAACACGACTTCATACCGAAATCAATCTAGTACATATATATATCCACATCAAGGATTTCAACATCTTTCTAGTCGGCAATCAGAATATCTAAGATTTTTACTAAACACTAATCTGTCAGCTGAATCCATGCTTAATATGTGATGCGTATCAAAGACATAGACCTGGAAGTCATCAATCATGTCGGCCTACCATGAATGATCCCTCAAAAAGCTTGATCACCATTAGTTTCTCATCTGGATTAAAGTCTGATGCTCTGTCGGTTAGTTCTTCCTCAGTCTACTCTGCCTGTCAGGAACCCAACACTTAGATGCTCATATCTTTTCACTCATTCATCACCAGAGGCTCAATCTCTGGAATGTAGTAGTCATGTTACTCCTCTTGACTTGTCCAAGTCCACAACTTTCTTAGTTACACCATGTGAGAGATCCTGACCTGATTGTCAGACCTTGCTGCATGCTCTGTTCTTTCTCACTGGACCAAAACACTCTTCAGTCTGTCTTTTGGTATAGACATACTATGTGCTGCGGATGTATGGGATGGACTTTATTGCCATCAATGACAACACTCATGAAGCCACACAGTGTCTCTTGCCAACACCATGATCCATGCTACCCTTCAGATACTACTAAAACAGATGAACCTGCTTAAAGGTCAAGCATTAACACATTTCACGAGAGCATGTATTTTGTTCAATACATTTTGATTGATGAAATGAGATTCATTGGGCCAAGGATTCTATCTCGTATTGATAGGCACTTGCATGAAGCATTCGCAACGTGTAGTCAGGCTCCCTTTGGTGGTCGTTCCATTATTCTTGTTGGCGATTTGGGTCAACTACCATATGTTAGAGACATTCCTGTAAGGAAGTTAAAGTAGCAGAAACAACTTCCTAAAGCAATATTGAGGAGAAACATTATGCAAAATTGTTAAAAATTAATTTAACAATTACACAAAATATAGAAGAACATTCAAAACATGAACTAAACAATAAAACACAAAACACCAGATATACGTGGGGAAAACCCTTTCAGGTGAAAAACCCCACACTCCAAAAGCCTGTTTAATGTATTCCAAATCCAATACCAAGATTACATACACATGTAGAGCAAGTTTATTATAGGAGTATCACCAGTAAACAACTCTGGAAGAATTCTGGCAGCATAACAATACCTACAAACTCACACATTACAGACTACTCCTCAAGCCTCCAATTTATCTAGACTTCTGGCTATACAAGAAACCATTTGTGGTTTTACAAAACCATGTGTGAAGCTTCTCAGTCAAGATTCTAGTCTAAAAATAAGCTCTCACGTCCAAAATGAAATCCCCTATTTTTGACCCTTACAAATGTCATAAAATATGTCATAATATGCCTAAAAATAGGCCTTCCATAATATACCACTATGTGGGCATCTTTTGACACCTAATAAACTAATTTTCAAAGCATCGACAATGTGTAACAGCTGTAGGAAAATATTAAATGAAAATTAACTATTACAAGAAATATGCAAGGTTGAGACACCTCATTTCCCAACATCCTCCCACTTGTCGAATACTTTGCAAGAGCCAAGGGAATAACACCATCATGGATCAACTGCTAGGGGCCAAAAGGCCCATAGACTCAGAACACCACCTAAATTTCACGGTGCTCATGGGCTTAGTTAATGCTTGTAACATTCGACACAGTCTCTACCTTTACCAACTTCACCTTGCCATCCTTGACCATATCTCTCACGAAGTGATATTGAACATCAATGTGTTTGGTTCTGGCATGAAAAGTCAGGTTCTTCGCAAGGCAGATTGCACTCTGACTGTCACAATAAATAGTAATTGCACCCTGTTTCAATCTAATATTTGAACACAAATGCTTCATCCAAATGGCTTCTTTATAAGCATGAGTAGCTGCCATGTACTCTGCCTCAGTAGTGGACAAAGTGACCACAACCTATCAGTTGCTCATCCAACTGATTGCACCACCATAAAAGTAGACACATATGCACTGATGGACCTTCTGCTATCGACATCACCAGCCCAGTTTGAATCCATAAAATCGTGAATACTCAAGGAATGTTGATCTTATGTACCATGAAAACAAATAGAGTACTCGATTGTACCCCACAAATATCTGAAGACACTCTTAACTACATCCCAATGCACTCTTCCAAGATTAGACATAAAATGAGAAAGAACTCCCACTACTTGGGCAATGTCTAGTCTTGTACAAACCATAGCATACATTAAGATTCCAACTACACTCTGGTAGGGCACTCTACTCATGTCTTCCATCTCTGATGGGGATGTAGAACATTGTGAAATAGAGAGCTTTGTTCCCAATGTAACAAGAACACAAAGTGGTTTACAATCCTACATGTTAAATCTTTGCAAAACTAAACAAACATACTTACTCTAGCCAAGCCATAGCTTTATGTTCTCACGATCTCTTCTAATCTCCATCCCAAGTATGTGTTTTGATGCACCAAGATCTTTCATTTCAAATTTTGTAGAGAGCTAAGATTTTAATTCTGTAATCAAACCTGTCTTTCCCAATAAACAACATGTTGAATCAACATATAAAGAAATTACTAGGAAACAATCACCATCAAATTCAAAATATACACAGTGATCAAATTTAGACTGCACAAATCCAAACTTAACACATAAGTATCAAACTTCTGGTACCACATCCTAGGACTTTGTTTAAAGCCATACAGAGATTTCTTTAACTTACAAACCAACTTGCTTTTACCTTTCACCATGTAGTGCTCTGGATGTGTCATATAAATTTCTTCCTCCAAATCACCATGAACGAAAGTAGTTTTCACATCCATTTGTTTGACCTCTAGGTCATAAGCTGTTGCAATAGATAATAAAAACTGAATGGATGGCGTTTTAGCAACAAGAGAAAAGATTTCACCATAATCAATACCCTCAACCTGAGAGTATCCCTTTGCAACCAACCGTGCTTTATACTTTTCAACATTTCCATCTGAACCAATCTTTTTCTTAAAGACCCATTTACATCCAACAGGTTTACATCCTTCAGGCAAAGGTACATGGTCCCATATATCATTTCTTTTAAGGGCCACCATCTCTTCATGCATGGCTATTTTCCAAGACTCTACATTATTCATACCCAAAGCCTCTTGCACAGATCTCAATTCATCAATGTTAGTACTCAAAGAAAACATACACTTCCAATCATCAGGTGAATACCCATACCTTTCAGGTGGTTGCCTATGCCTTGTAGACCTTCAAACAAGCTGAGGTGGAGGTTCTTCCACTTCTTCCTCCTCTTCTCCCTCTTCTGAAGATTCAAAGCTTAATGAGCTCTCCTCAACTTCTTATCTATCTTGGGGCCTTGATTCAACTTTCTCATGCATAGAAGGAAGTTGAATCACATCTTTTGTATGGTCACTTTCTTTATGCTATTCTGGCTGAAAAGTAATAGGAGAAGATTTAGTCTCTCTAAAAATAACACTTCTGGAATAAATTACCTTATGTGCAACAGGGTCCCAAAGCATGTATCCTTTCACACCATAGCTGTAGCCAATGAAGATACATTTGATATCCTTAGAATCCAACTTTGTTCTCTTCTCCTTAGGCACATGTGCATATGCCTCACAACCAAAAACTCTCAGATGTCTAAGTGAGAGCTTTTTCCCTGACCACGCCTCCATTAGTGTTTTATCAACAAGAGTTGATGTAGGAGATCTATTTATCAAATAACAAGCAGTGGCAACAACTTCAGCCCAAAAATTTTGTTCTAGACCAGCTCCAGTCAACATGCTCCTAGCCTTCTCCATCAATATTTTGTTCATTCTTTCTGTAACTCCATTCTTTTGAGGAGAATATGGAGTTGTCTTTTGTCTTTCAATCCTCCAATCTGTACAAAATCTATCAAAATCTACAGAATAGTACTCACCGCCATTGTCAGTCCTCAAACATTTAATTTTCTTTTCAGTCTAAGTTTCTACCATAGCCTTAAACTCCTTAAAACAACTGAAAACTTCATATTTACTCTTTAAAAAATATACCCATGTTCTCCTACTAAAATCATCAATGAAAGTAACATAATAAATTGATTTACCAATAGAAGCAACATCAACAAAACCAAATACATCTAAATGGATTAGATCCAATATACATGAAGACTTATGAGAAGAGTAAAACTGAATGCGATTCTATTTGCCATAGATACAATGTTCACAAAAATCAAACTCTAGATTGCAATCATTTAGCCCCTCAACAAGGTTCTTATTTTTTAGGGATTTTAAACCCTTCTCTCCAAAGTGGCCAAGTCTTTGGTGCCATAACATGGTCTTCTCTACAGGCAACTTTGATTCAGTAGACAGAACACCCTTGGGTACCCAGAAGCCACGACCATCCACAGAAGAGGAAACTCTCTTTTTTCAGTGAAGTAGTTTCTGGCTTAATTTTATCAGAAGTGTTATTGCACTCAATTGTCCATGCATCAAGCTGGTATATTGTACCCAATCTACTTCCTCTTGCTATCACCATAGTACATCTCACCATTTTCACACTTGCTTCAGAAAACTGTACATGCACACTTGCATCTATTAGCTTGCTAACAGATAATAATTTTTTTGCTAGTCCTGGGATATGCAAGACACCATCAAATCATCTAACTCTACCATTAGAAAATTTCACATGAATACTACCACGACCAACAATGTCAAGAAAAGAATTATCACCCAAGTACACCTTTCCACCATCATAGTTTTCATACTTACTAAACTAGTTTCTGTTAGGAGTCATGTGGAAAGATGCACCTGAGTCTATCAACCATGTATTATAACCTACACAAGTGACCAAGGATGAAATAAAGGCATCTCCATATTCCTTTTCAAACTCAGAATCAAAATCTTGCTTCTTCTCTTCTTCTTTTTCTTCTCTTCTTTACATTCCTTTCGGAAGTGTCCAGATTTGCTGCAGTTCCCATATCACCTTGGACTTACCAGGAGATTTTGATCTCCCCTTATTCTTGGACTTAGAATGACCACACTACTTCTCATATTTGCTCATTATTTTGGCCTTCCTCGAACACTCAAAGCCTCTTTGATTTTTAAAGAGACCTTCCTTCTCATTTCCTTAGAGAGTAAGGAACCAACAACATCCTCCATCTTCAAGATGACTGAATTGCTCCCAATGGCCATGACTAGGTTGTCCCATGAGTCTGGCAGCGAATACAACGAAGTTTGGCACCTTTCTTCTTCATCCATTTTCACCCCAACTGAGGTCAAATGAGTCACCAACATAGTGAATGTTTCCATATGCTCAGAAATTTATCCACCTTCTTCCATCCTTAAGGAATACGTCTTCCTCAAGAAAATCGTATTTACTAATGATTTAGCTTGGTATATCTCACCCAACTTCTTTCAAAGCTTCTTCAAAGTGGATTCTTCGTGGACATTTATCATAATCGAGTCTGCAAGACATAGTCTAATGAGACCTTTATCTTTTCTATCCATTACATCATATTTTGTAGCCAAAGCTAGATCTGTAGGCTTCTGGACATTTTCATCCACCACATCCCATAGATCCCGAGCAATCAATAGATCTTCCATCTTCAGCTTCCACATTTAAAAATTCATGCCAGAAAACTTGTCTACCTCAATCCTCCCAGATGTGCTCACCATCTGAAAAATGCCTGCAACAAGATCACAAACTATTATCTACACAAGCTCCCACTCAAATCTTGATTAGCACAAAAAACCCAACAACCCACAACTAAAACCAAAGGTGATCAGGCTTTGATACCACCTGTAAGGAAGTTAAAGTAGCGAAAACAACTTCCTACACCAATCTTGAGGAGAAACATTATGCAAAACTTTTAAAAACTAATCTAACAATTACAGAAAATCCAGAAGCACATTCAAAACATGAAATAAACAATAAAACACAAAACACCAGATATACGTGGGAAAAACCCTTTCGGGTCAAAAACTTCACACTCCAAAAGCTTGCTCAATGTATTCCAAATCCAATACCAAGATTACATACACTTGCAGAGCAAGTTTATTACAAGAGTATCACCAGTAAACAACTCTAGAAGAATTCTGGCAGCATAATAATACACGCAAAATCACACATTACAAACTACTCCTCAAGCCTCCAATTTATAGACTTCTAGCTATACAAGAAACCATCTGTGGTTTTACAAAACCATGTACGAAGCTTCTCAGTCAAGATTCTAGTCTAAAAATAAGCTCTCACGTCCAAAATGAAATCCCCTATTTTTGACCCTTATATATGTCATAAAATCTGTCATAATATGCCTAAAAATAGCCCTTCCATAATATACCACTATGTGGGCATCTTTTGACACCTAATAAACCAATTTTTGAAGCAACAACAATGTGTAATAGCTATAGGAAAATATTAAATGAAAAATAACTATTACAGGAAATATGCAAGGTTGAGACACCTCATTTCCCAACAATTCCCTTATATGCAAGCAACTCATATGAGGCAACATTGTGGCATTCCTTTGAAACCGTGGTTACTTTGAATGATGTCTTTTGTCAAGAAGGTGATGGCCAAGAATAGGTGCAGTTTCATCAGCTTTAGGAAAACCTAAGGAATGCAGATGCACACTTGCCTAATTGGGAGCTCCTAATGTCACTAACTAATACTTTCCTTTACCTTGATGAGATTCCTACATTCCACTCCTCCATACATTTGTTTTCAACAAATGCCTTGGTTGCTCAACATAACAAGCATATGTTAAGGTCATTGGGGGTGCCTATTGCACAGTGCAATGTTGAACAAGTGAGTGGGAGGTATGGTACAACCTTCAACGATGAGTAGTTGCCTTCCACCATTCTTTTGAGTGTCGGCCAAAAGGTAATGCTCACTTCAAATTTGTGGGTGACAGCTACACTTATTAATGGGGCATTAGGAACTATCATAGCTATTGTCTACCAAAATGGTGGTAATCCTCCTGCCCTACCAAGCTTTGTTTTGGTTAGGTTTGAAATCTATGTGGGACTTCCTTAGGATTTGTGTAACCCATGCATCATGCATGTTACTCTAGTAACATGTGTTTCTCAGCAACAACTTCCCCTTAGAATGGTGTGGGCTCTGACCATACATAAAAACCAAGGTCTTACACTTGGCAAGGTCACGATAGACATTAGTCCTATAGAACAACAAGGTTTACTCTTCATTGTTGTCTCTCATATTCAACAACTTAAAGATATACACATCTCACTTGCTTTCACCATCCATTGGTATGCTCACATGTAGGATAATGCCTATGTTTCACTCAGGAGAAGGGAGGAGGCATGTCTCAAGGCTCTTGAAACCTTCATTCCATAGTACAAATGTCTTTCATATAAGCTTGTTAGTGTTGCACTATTGAATGTGTATTTTGTATTTCTTTTCTCACCCCACAAATTTTGAACCCTCTTGTAAATTTAAAGATGACTACTTTTCTAGCAATCATTTGTTTTTAAATTCATATTCATTCTTCTATAGTTATACTTCACTTAATTATTTAATAATATAAGGCCTATATGTCAAATTGGAATATGCATTGCATGCTGAAAAGGGCTGAGGCATATCTCAAGGCTCTTAGAGCCTTGGTTTGATACTAGTGTTGTCTACTTATGCACTTTATAGTTCTCCACTATAAATTATTTATATAGTGTTATCTTCCCCAACCCCTAAATTGCATCATCATGTAAATTGTTTTGGTGCATACTTTCCCAACAATCATTTATTTTACAAGTTGTCATAAACGACATCATTGGTTTCCTATTATTGGCCACACTCCCATTTGAACTATTGCTAGAGATTTCAACAACCTAAAGAGGACATTGAGGAGCAGCCATTTTTGAAGCTCATATCTACAAACAAGATTTGAAAAGGAGGAAAAACATTTCCAAGACTCATTAACACATTTCTTGTGGTTATTACTACCATCAAGTGAACATTATTTGAATTCCAAGTAAGACAAAGGAAATATTTAGACATTAACATGGTCTTTTAAATGGGTACTAAATACCATTACTACTATTTCTATTATACTCCCTATGTCAATCTCTCAATCTCATATAAAACAATCCAAATAATTGACATATCCCAAACTAAAAATTTGTCTTATCATTCCTGTTACAGCAAAGCACCCAAGACATCTGCAAACCAAAAGAAACCTTCGCGAATGAAAGATAGAAGCAACACAGAAGAATCTTTTTCACCAGGAGTGAATGAATTATATTCAAATGAGATGATTAAACTATATAATGTATAATTCTTTTAAAGGCATGAAATATTTGATGGGTGGGAAAACTACCCGATATGGGAAAAAACCACCCTACAGGAAAAACCAATTATCCCTATGTTA
This sequence comes from Cunninghamia lanceolata, assembly GCA_027924645.1. NCBI lineage: Eukaryota > Viridiplantae > Streptophyta > Pinopsida > Cupressales > Cupressaceae > Cunninghamia > Cunninghamia lanceolata. The sequence goes on from BSBN01000609.1 coordinate 3,523,420, forward strand.
AAAACTTAACACAGTAACACCCCCCCTTAAGTGCAAACATAGGGAGGATTATTATACAAAATCAAGATGCAATATGGGTCCCAGCTACACAACCATGTTAGGTACCCATTTACAATGCAAAAAAAGAAATCTTTCACAAATGAAGAAAAGGAGAAAAACCCCGTGGGAGAAAACTCCTCTCCAAAAGAGAGAAAAATTGAAAATGCTGAAAAGAAAAAAGTGGAAGGAAGAAGGACTCCTCAAGACCCCCCAAGGACAACTTCCTTCACCCCTAACATCAATCACAACAAGATATAGTGAGGAGATGCCAAAGGTTTAGTGAAGATGTCTGCAACCTGCTACTCCGTAGGTAAATACTCCAAACTGAGAACACCCTCCTAAATAAGCTGCCTAATGAAGTGCATGTGGATCTCAATACGCTTAGTATGCTGATGCTCCATTGGGTTGTGAGAAATATGAATGGCACTCTAATTATCACACCAGAGAGTAGTGGGATGATCAGCAGGAAATCCAAACTTAGCCATCAACTGTCGAAGCCAAAGAATCTCCTGGCTAGCCAAGACTGCTCCTCAATACTTAGCCTTAGTTGATGATAATGCAAAGTAGTTTGCTTCTTGCAAGACTAAGCAACCGGACCAGAACCAAGACAAAAGACAAACCCAGAAGTGGACTTTCGATCATTATCATCACTAGCCCAATCTGAGTCAGTGAATCCCACAATCTTAGTAGCTCCTGATGTATAGTGAATGTCAAACTATGTAGTGCCCTAAATGTATCTTAAGACACATTTAGCTGCCTTCCAATGACTCTCATGAGGATCTTGAGAGAAATAGGAGACAAGACCAACTGCAAAGGAAATATTAGAATGACTATGTGTCAAGTACAGAAGGCTGCCAACCAACTACTGATACAAGGTAGCATCAACTAATGGAGTAGTCCAAGTGGTAGACAACACAACACTTGATTGAAAAGGAGTAGGGGCTGGCTTGCAGTCAGCCATCCCAAATCTCTAAAGCAAATCAAGAGCATACTTCTACTGAAAGATAGAAATACTAGTAGAAGACTGATGAATCTGAAGACCAAGGAAGCAATGCAATAGAACTAGGTCAGTCATATCAAAACACTCCATCAAAGCTCCCTGAGTATCCTTAATCATGGCAGGAGAACTCCCTGTGAGAATCAAGTCATCCACATAGAGAACAAGTATGATAAGATCCCCCCCATGCTCTAAATATAAACTGTAGGATCGGATTGACATCTAGTGAATCCAGATGCAAGTAGAAAAATATCCATCTTCTCATACCAAGCCTGAGGAGCTTGTTTGAGACCATACAATGAATGCCTCAGCTTGCAAATAAGTGAAGGGTCCTGCACAAAGCCTGGTGGCTACTCCATATAGATCTCCTCCTAAAGATCACCATGTAGGAAAGCACTCTTCACATCCATTTGATACACTGGCCAACCTTGAGATGTAGCAATTGAAAGTGCAAGACAAATAGAATCCATCTTAGCTATGGAGAAAAAGTCTTAGAATAGTAAATACCTTCAACCTAAGAGAACCCCTTAGCCATTAGATGACCCTTATGCTTATCAATAGAACCATCAGCTGCATACTTGGTATGATACACCCACTTGCATCGAACCAACTTTCTTCCCTTAGGAAGAGGAACCAAATCCCAAGTATGATTCTTCATTAAAGAAGAATACTCCTCAATCACAACACTTTCCCATTCTGAAACACCTGAAGCATCTAAAAACTTCTAAGGATCAGTAGAAACTGCATGACTCAAAAGACCGATACATGAAGTTCAGGAACGAGTGCAACATGTAGTTGTGGGATCACCTGCAAGAGAACCAGCATCCTCAAGAAGTGTACAGTCCCATAATGGTCTTGTGGGTGTAGGTGGAGGAGGAGGAGATGGAGAGATGTTAACAACAAGATCAATACCATCATCATGAACATCATCAGGAACATCGTGAGGAACATCATCATCATCATTTACAAGAAGCAAAACATCATCTGAAGAAGAAGTAGGAAGGAGAGAGGAAGACGCATGTGATGGTGAATCCTTCGAAGTGAAAGACTCATCAAAATGAACATCACGATGAAAATATACCTCTCAAGTGACATGATCAAATAACTGATAACCGTTGACTTTTCTTCTCCATTTCTTTGCTCCTCCCATCTAGAATGAATGTCCATGCATCACTGCCAAATACTCTGAAAAAGGACACCTTGGGCTTGACATGAGACCAAGCCTCCTCGAGAGTCATATTCCACACTGCCTTGTGAGGCATACAGTTTTGAATGTAGTTGGCACAATTGATAGCCTCTATCCAAAATGTTGGAGCCATGGATCAAGACTAAAGCATACAATTGGTCATCTCCCATAAGGTTATATTCTTCCGCTTGACCACACCATTCTACTGAGGAGTGTATGGCACTGTGTGTTGATGAAGAATACCTCTAGCACAACAAAAATCCTAAAATGCCTGATCGACATATTCTCTCCCATTATCTATTTGAATCTTCTGAAGGGAGTGCCCTGACTTCTTCTCCACAAATGCAAGGAAGGTCATGAAAATTTGAAGAAACTCATCCTTGTACTTCAAAAAGTACACCCATGTGCACCGAGAGAAGTCATCAATAAAGGTGAGCACATACTTAGCCCCTGAAAATGGAGTTGGGAATGACATAAGATCACTATACACCAACTTAAGGAGTGCCGAAGCACGTGTGGCCATACCCTTCAGAAAAGGATCCCTATGATGTTTGCCAAGCACACAACCTTGACAAACTCCATCAAAACAAGAGATCTTAGGTAGGCCAATCACCAAATTCTATGTGCTCATCTATTGAAGATATATGTAATTCAAGTGCCCAAACTGTTCATGCCAAAGCTTGCTAATAAAATTTGCATGAGCAATAAGGAATGATCCTGATGAAGACTCAAATCCATCAAACCTATACAAATGAGCCACATCATCAACTATCCCTATAGCAACAACCTTCTCAGGATCCTACAACTCTCGAATAGTCACATCAGTGGGAGAAAACTTAACTACCTTTCCATCACCATGATGACATATCTGATAAATAGAAAGCAAATTCTATGAAATATCAAGAACAAAAAGAACATCAATGAAACCATCCTGCATCCTAACTAAGCCTGTTCCTATAATCAGAATCTACGAAGAGTTCCCAACTACAATATGAGAAGTACTACAAGAGGAAATAGAATCAAGAAGATCCTTAGCATGAGTCATATGATGTGAAGCATCAGAATCAAGAATCCAACTATCACAAGTAGAGGATGAAACCCTTGTTGTGAGAGCTTACCCTTTTCCCAAGGAAGAAGACTTAGGCATGGCAATATTGTGCGTCCTCATAGCTTCCTCAAAAGCTACTAACCTCTCAAAACAATGTGCATCATTATGCCCTGACTTTCCACAAAAGGAACAATTTTCCTTCTTCTTATTAGACTTAGAGGATGACTCTTTAGAGTTAGAAAGGGGAGGAGGAGGAGGATTAGTCTTCTAATCATTCTTCGCCTTAGGTTTGGAGGGAGGCTCACCACCTACAGATGAATCTGTCTTGGGCTTCTTCTTATTATTACCCTTTCCCTTGGAAGATTGAGCCATCAAAGCATGACTTTAAGGAAGAGCATCCATCTGAATCAACTTGGCCTACTCCCTAGTTAATCGATCATAAAATACCTCAAACGAAGGCATCTTATGGTCTTCTCCCATAGCATCCATAGTAGAATAGAAGGTAGAGGCAAACACTTGAAAATGACCTTTGAGCATAGACAAGATCAAGAAAATACACTCCTTTTCATCTTTGGCATGTCCACATCCTTTCAATTGTGACAAAATCAACTTGAATTTGGCAAGGAAATCCTAAATAGTGGGGAAGGCATTTGGAGAGAGAGAGGGAGAGGTGAGATCGGCTTCAAGTTGCAAGATTTTGAACTGAATGACTTTACCATACAACTCAGCAAGCTTATCCCACACTTCTCTAGGTGTCTTACACTCCGCAATGTGAAACAATAAATTATCAGACACATGGAGACCTATGAGTCCTCTAGCTTCATCCATTTTGTTTCTATGAACAAATTGATCAAATGGTTTTGTGAACTCAGATTGATCAGCAGCTAACATTTGCCAAAGCCCCCTAGATTGCAACAACTATGATATTTTGAGCTTCCAGGTGTGATAATTGTGTGGGGTGAGAAACTCAATCGTTGGTTCTGACATGGTTTACAAGGACACACACAAAGGACTAAAAAAGGAATGTACACCCCCTCAGAATGTATAAAAAACTAAATTTGCAATTCCCAACACCAAATTTGCCAAATAATACTAACAGAAGTAACTGAAACAATCTTACAACTTCAAGTTACTTAAACTATCAAAAATGGCAAAAATTTTAGAAAATACCTTGATCACAACGAAGTTTGTGAAAGCAACTTACTGACAATATTTTGTTTGTTGAAAATAGACTCCATTTGCAAAAGTTGTGCAAGTTTGATAAAAATGCCTATTTTAGGCTCTTCAGAATCTTCTGGAGCTCTCGGTCACACCATACGACCATAGAATGTACGGGCTAAATAAATATGAGCCTCTCAGGCCACAACACAAGCCACCAAGTGATCTCCTCCAAGAGTCAATCTCAAATCACCTCACGACCAAATCACAAGCTGAGCACAAGGCACCACAAACTCACGCAAAAGAGCTTCTTCATGCCCACATGAGCCTTGCTCATATAATACACTATGTGTTAGGCTATATTAATAGCCAGAATATTCCTTCAGTGGTAATGTGGGACAATATATCTCATACAAAGCTTAAACAATATGCAGACGGGTCCACCACCAGCAACGGTTCTCCTATGTGAACCCTAAAATTAAATATTTATTGGAGACTATGCAAATCCATGAAGTTTGTGCCAAAATATTATCATTGTCCAGTGCCTCAAAAACCTTTGCATGTTCAACTTGCTCCAAATCAAGCTGGGGTTTTAGAAGCTCAATGCGAAGAGTGCGGCAGGATTTTGAACCAAGACAGATCTTCAAGCACCTACTTTTATCTCTAAGGTGACATGTCTTCCACCATCGGTGTGCTGTCAAAGCCATCTCTGAAAAACAACCAGAAAAATAATTGATCTCAGATTCCAATGAAAACTCTCAGTGGAAGGAGGTTGCAGAAGATAGCTCTGAGACCATGTTAAGGAAAGCACCTAAGACATCTGCAAACCAAAAGAAACCTTCACAAATGAAAGAGAGAAGCAACACAGAAGAAGCTATTTCACTAAGAGTGAATGAATTATATTCAGATGAGATGATTAAACTACATAGTGTACAAGCCTTTTAAAGGCATGAAATATTTGACAGGTGGGAAAACTACCCGATATGGGAAAAAACCACCCTACGGGAAAAACCAATTATCCCTATGTTAAAAACTTAACACACTAACAATTCCCAACATATTGATATCTGGCTATATATCTAAAATATTTCTTTTCCCAAAGGGTTCCTTTTTAATTTATTGACTTATCTACACAATAATCCAACATTATTCAAGTTGTAAGAAAACTTTTATCAAAGAGTCACCATAGTAAACAATGAATTTAAAGTTTCTAACCAATATAAAACAAGCTTAGCTTAATAAACAAATAAACTTTCTTAAAAGGTATAAGCTCTAATTAAAAATTGTAACCCTATAATTATCAATCCAAACAAATAACCCTTATTAAAAGGTATAATCTCTAATTAAATAATATAAAACAAAATATAGTATCAAACACTTCATTAAATTGTTACAATGTAAATGTTTTATATTAAAAATGAAATATAATACTAACTATTAAATCAACTATACATTTTAAAATATTTTTGAGTTAGAAATAACATTATTAACATACACCACTTAACATAAGATACAAATATAATAACAAAGTTAAATTAAATGATAGCAATGTGAAATTTAAACAATAACAAAGTGAAATTTAACGTGTGTCAAAACTTGCCTTTAAATAAATCTAAAATGAAAGTTTAATGGTAACTAACAACTCTCTACATGTCAACAATTGGTTAAAAAAATATATATTTCCTATTTTTCCAAACCTAGGACATTAATAAATATTTCTATTAAATCATATTAATATATAATTTATCTTAAAACTTAATATTTTAGAAATCAAAAAAATTAATATATTATAAATATTAATAGATCTATCAATATATAGAAATAACAAGTGCCACGTAGTGGGGAGTACCTGCCTTGTAGTGTTGTAATAATAATGTGTTTTGTAGTTGAAATTAGTTTCTTAGATCAAATATTTGCTTTTGATTAGTTCATCTAGAAAAGAGGGTCCATTACCCTTTACAAAGCAGCCCCAAGGCAAAACAAGGCCTAAAATGAGCCATAGATAGCACATTAACAACACATAGACAAAGCTACAACAAGGCTATGAGGAACAACAAAAGACTAAACAATAGCATAACCTGATCTAATAGATTGAACACCCTTGACCCGAGTGTGGGTCAGCGAGACATGCTTAGGAAGAACCCTCTTCCTTCTTTAGACTACAGTCCAACAAACATCGTTATCTCCATCTACAAAAGGTAGATGAAGGGGGTGAGGCTTTCCCCAAAACTACAAAAGGGGGTGGAACTTGAGGAGAAGAAGAAGATTTCACAATAGGAACAGCCCCATCAAGAGACGGCGGACCAACAACAGCAATCCCAGTCATAAATAGCTCCGTAATAATAGGGGAGGTCTCAGCAGTAGCCCCAACAATAGAAACACCTCTTGTTATAGGTAGTGTACCAGTAGTATCAGCAACAACAACCTCAGAAATAGATGACACAACAGTAGAAGCAGCAACAGGTAGCATCCCAATCATAGATGAAACCTGTAAACTGGCAACCAATGGCTCCAAGCAAGGAAGAGGAGCAGGGGACTGCACCTTAGATTGGGGAGTCACAATTTAAGGAGAGGAAGGAGTGGAAGCCACATGAGGAATAGTAAAGTCCATGGGCTAAACATCACGTCCCCAAGAAGCCAAATGAGATTTGGGTTTGGAGCGTAAACACTACTCAGCCAAATGACCAGTGCCAATGCAGCATTGACAACGAAAGGGGATACCCTCGTAATCCAAACTTTGGCACCAGGAACTATCAACAATGTTGAAGATAATCTCAGTAGGGAGTGCATTAGATAAATCTAGATCCATAAAAATCCAAGAAAAAGTTGTATGTGTAAACTGTAAGGTAGCAAAATCAACCATAATAAACTGACCCAAAGCATTCCCAATCACATAATAGAAAGACTTGCTCCAAAACTATAGAGGGAGGTTAAGAAGCCTAACCTAGATGGACAAAAGATTCAAAGAATTAGTTGCAGGATTGAAAAGTGGAAACCAAGGACGAAGCACCAGAGGATGTTGATCCCACAGCCAAACATCTAACCCTCAAACACAGCATTACGGTCCTCAATATCATCGAATGTAACAATGAAGAAACCTCTAGCACAAGGGTAGATTTCAATCTTACCATTAGTAATTGGTCCCCAAGAATCTAAGATCCATTTATTTAGGGCATGAAGGCATGGCCAAAAATGGTTGAATCTACATATCAAGGCGTGAGAGGAGAAAATTTCCTCATTCTCCAAAACCTCAAACCCAAAAGAAATAGCAGGAGAAGTAGCATAGGGCAAAGGCAATCCATGGCACTTCCCTTGAGCAATAGCTTAGAAAGATTTACCCTTTTCCAAAGAAGCCACCCCCGCAAATGACTCACCAACAATAGAAGTAGACACTGACGTGAATGGCGCTCCAAGGGCAATAGTTTCAGGCAAAACATGCAAACCCCCAATCGTAGTAGCCACACCCACAGGCGTTTCTCCAGTAGCAAGGCCCTCTATTGTGAATGGAGCCCTAGCAACCACAGCCACACCCGTAGCAGAGGATTTCCCACCAATTAACCCAACAGCAAACAAACCCTAAGAACTAGGCACATGGGCAAGAAGAGGACCAAGAGAAGCCATTTCAAAAAACTAAAAATTAGTTATTGTTTAGGTTAAATATTTGTTTAATATTACTAATAAAATGATTTAGTAGTAAATAGTCTTCATTAATTGATTCATTGATTTTGAGTTTGATTTAATATTTATTTGGTTAGCATACACTATAATGGAGTGTTCATAGTGAGTGGCTATGGAGGAGGGAGAGTAAGGGAGGGGTTGATCTTATGGATATAGGATTGTTGTTCTTTGCAGTATTTATAGAGATAGAAGAGAGTTTCATGTCTTGTGGTCATATGAACAATTAAATTAATTGTAAAGTTACCAAGCTTAGGAGGGGTTGGTAGTCATGATGAATAATGATTACCATCTCATTATCATATACAAATTTGACACATTAGTGGATATTTGAGAGGATTTTTTGGGTTTGTGTGAGATAAGGGTATCCTAGATGAACTCCAAAGTGGTTAGAGTTGGGAGTAATATGACATAAAGTGAGTAGTTCCTACAACCTAATTTGAATGGGAAGAAAATGCAACCTATTTTGTAAATAAAAGTGACATTAAAGTATTTAAGTGCAAAACCTAAAGTAACATAATAATTCTATTAGAGATAGTGGTTGTAGATTAATTCTTCAATAATAAGAAGTTCTATTCATATGACTTTGAGATGTTGAATCTCATCATTAAGAAGTTGATAATGCATTTTTTGAGTAGGGACTAAAAATGTTTAAAAATAATTGACCCATTGAACCTACCCTTTCTTGCATTGGATAAGTCAAAAAATATAAATTGTAATATAATATTTCTAATTCTTGAGTCTATTTTTCATTTATTATAGAATTTTACTACTTTCTATTATTGTTAATTATAACATCTATTGCAAAACATGAAACATTACAGTTGATTGTATGTACAAGTTTTAGCATGTATAGACTAACATATATAAATGTCAATTTAATTGAATATAAAGTTAAATAATATGACTAATTATTTAGAATAAATAGCAAAGAAAAGTTTAATTACGCCAGGGTGGAGTGTAATGGCATGGGTGTTTAAAAAACAAATATAAGAGACAAATGCAAATTAATAATTAAAACATATATATATATATATATATATATATATATATATATATATATATATATATATATATATATATATATATATATCTGTGTGTGTGTGTGTTTGACAACTCTCCAATACCAAAAATAGTTAGATAATTTATAGCAAAACAAGGAAGGAGCCAAAACAAAGAATAAGGAAGAAGTACAAAACAAAAATCAAGAAGCAGTAAAAATTTAAATAATCATCTCTCAAAATTATTTTGGCTTGCTGTTAATTTGTATGCCAGTGTTAATTTGTATGCATAAATCATTTCATACTGTTGCAATATTAAAAAATTAAATTAAATAATTTTTCATACTATGGATAAGTTATTTTATTTAATTTTCACAATTTACAAACATCATAATATATATTCCTAAAAAAACATGGAACATGACATGAGGTCAATTGAACACCCATAAAATCCCCATTTACTTTTAATATTATTTTAATCCCCTTTCTTGGTTATATGAATTTAGTTTTTTTAAGAAATATTTTATGCCAAAACACAAAATAAAAATTAAGAAGCAACAAAAATATCAAAATGATAAAAATTTAAATAATTATCTCTCAAAATTATTTTGGCTTGTTGTTAATTTGTATGCTTTAGCATGGTGTTAATGGTGTATGCATAAATTATTTCATATTGGGGGAATATTAAAAAAAATTAAATTGAATCATTTAAAAAAATTAAATTTAATAATTTTTCATAATATAAAACTTAGCATTATCTAAGTTATTTTATTTACTTTTTACAATTTACAAACATCATAATATATATTCTCAAAAAAACATGGCACATGACATGGGGTCAATTGTAAAAATCCTTGATTATATGAAAAATTAAATATAAGCAATGTATACATATAGAAAAAGTAATATATGGCCTATATTAGTAATTAGGGTTAGAATTAGGGTTACATTGTGAATTCCATCTTTGGAAGTTATTAAATGCATGATCTTACAAAAAGTAAAATTTTCCAACTATTATATTAATTGTTCTACTTCTATAAACTCTATATACATATAAAACATTAGTTGAATTATTTTATCAAACAGAATTAATACTAAGTTAATTATATCTCCCATGGTTGCATGAAAGATTATAAAGGTGAACAAATATGAAGAATAAACACCATTAAAAAGTGTTTAACAAGCTACATACCAGATTGTTTCAACAAGCACTAACATTTCCAAGGTTGCATTAAGAATATAACTATTAAAAAATTGGGTTTTGGTATGCAATTCAATTGTATTGTCAAAATTCACACAACACAATATAAAATAGATTACAAATTGGAAAGAAATGCACCCAAATTATGAAAATATTTAGACTACAAGCTTATTAGAATAGTTACTAAAATTTTTAATATATGTTTGGATTTTAAATAAGAAAAGTTTGAACCAAAAGAGTGCACTTTTGGGGTTAAAAAGTAAGATCTTAAAACAAGGCTAAGAGATAGAAAAAAACATAAGTGATTTGTGGAATTCAAATGAGATCCAAATAAAACAGGAGTGATTTGTGGAACTCAAATCAAACAACCACGATATGAATGATTTGTGTAATTTTGAAAGGTAAGAGTATTTATAGAGAAATAGATAAGAATATTATGTTGACAAATACTATTCTTATGTGTACAAGTACTAGGGTGGCAATGTACATGCATTGGAATACTTCATATTATATGTTTTGCTTATGATGTCAAATGATTCCTTTAAACAATTACTCCATACCAAATGATTTTATCTATTAAGATAAATTTGAGAATTAATATTGTACCAATGAAATCATTTGAAATGACCCAATCCTAACCCTAACCCTACACTAACTCTAGTGTTAGAATTAGGGTTAGGGTTAGAATTAGTGGTATATTAGATATGAAAAATGGAATCCTAATGGGATTGGAAAGGGTGGCTGGGGTGGGTAAAGGAGAGATCTCAACATAGCACAAAACTCTAAAACAAAGGATATAATAATGGAATAATGATAAGTAAGAATACAATCCCTCAAAAGATCTAAAAAATGATAATGCCATTAGAAATCACATATCTAAGACCCTAAAAGTGATATATAATACAAAATGTGTACCAAGTCAGATCATGGTGGGAAAGAAATGGGCAAGAGTAAACAAAATTATAAGTTTTAAAATTTGAAATTCAAGGGTCAATTCCATGTGATACAATATGACTTTTAAATATTGGTGTGGGACAATGGAACACTAATATGGAGGTGAGGAATGAGTTTTATGACATGGGTTAGAGTTAAGGATATAATTAAGCTTAGTGATAAATTAGGGTTAGGTGTAGAATTAGGGTTAGGTGTAGAATTAGGGTTAGGTTAGAATTAGGGTTAGGGATAGAATTTGGGATATTGTTAGGGTTAGACATACGGTTAGAATTAGGGTTAGGGTTAGAATTAGAGTTAGAGTTGGCATTACTATCAGAATTAAGGATAGGGTTAGGGTTATAGTTTAATTTTGGTTTGAATTAGTAATATAAGTAGTATTGGGGTGAGAATTAGGGTTAGGGATAAAATCAAGATTAGAATTAAAATTAGATTTAGGGTTACGATTACAATTAGGGTTAGGATTACTACTAGAATTAGTGTTAGAATTAGGGTTAGGGTTAGGGTTTAGGTTAGATTTAGGGTTAAAACTATGATTAGAATCAAGGTTAAGGTTGGGGTTAGAATTAGGGTGAATTTTTTTATTATGGTAAGCTACAAAAAAGGGTGTAGATCCCTATACAAAATAGCCCAGAGGGCAATGCAAAAGCCTCACATAGGCCAGGAACAATGCATTAACAACAGAAGGACAGTAAAGCCCAAAAGGCAAAGCTATAGGAAGGCAGCAGGGCTACAGGGAACATACTAAACAATTGCAAAACCTGACCTAGTAGGTCATACACCCTTGGCTTGTGTGCGGGTCTGAGAAACAATTAAGGTGAATGTTATGGTTAGGGTTATAGTTACAACAAAAAAACAAAGTTCATTTACATTTATATATCTATATATAGAACTTTAGAATTAAGGTTGCGATTAGGGATGGAATTAGGAATATAATTAGGGTTAAGTAGATCTAGGAGTAAAATTAGGGTTACAATTATTGTCAAGATTAACATTAGGGTTAGGGTTATAGTTACAATTTGGGTTCAAATTAGAATTTAGGCCTATAATTAGGGTTAGGGTTTTGGTTCAGGTTTAAGCTAGAATTAGGGTTACAAATATGTTGACTATTAGGGTTAGGGATAAAATTAGGCTTCAGGGTAGAATTATTATCAAGATTAACGTTAGGGTTAGGGTTATATTATATATAATTCTAGCATACCTATTATATTATATAGGGATAGATATAAGGGTAAAATTAGGGTTAGGGTTACAATTAGGATTAGGGTTATAATTAGAGTTAGGGTTAGCATTACTATCAGGATTAAGGTTAGGGTTCGGGTTATAGTTATAATTTGGGTTTGAATTAGGGTTTGAATTAGTATTGGGGTGAGAATCAGGGTTAGAGATGAAATCAAGACTAGAATTATAGTTGCATTTAGTGTTAAGGTTAAATTTATAGTTAGAATTATTATTAAAATTAGGGTTAGGGTTTATGTTAGAATTAGGGTTAAAACTATGATTAGAATCTGGGTTAGGGTTGGTGTTACAATGAGGGTTAGTATTGGCCTGGATGTTAGGATTAGGGTTATAGTTACAATAAAACACCAAAAGTCATTTACATTTATATCTATATATAGAACTATGGTTAGAATTAAGGTTGGGATAAGGTTTAGAATTAGGAATAGAATTAGGTTTAAGTAGATCTAAAGGTGGAACTAGGGTCAGGGTTAGAATTACTATCAGGATTAACATTAGGGTTAGGGTTATATTATATATTATTAATATAATATATTATAATAATATATCTAACCTATATTACAATATAATATTATATAATTATAATAATTCTTAAGATATATAACATAGTTAGAATTAAGCTTGTTGTCCAGATGCTACTAGCATATCTATATTTAAAAAATATATGTAAAGTAACATATCCTTCTCCTTTTTTAAATAAATTATATCTAAAGTATGCTTAGTTTAAAAATTCTATTCCATAGTGCAAATTAAAATAAAAATTTTATAGAGTGATAAATGAGCAAGTGATTAAAATAAGAATAAATAATTTAATAATAATAGTAAAGGTAATTTTAAATTAAATTATATGGTAAAGTTAAATTAAAATAAACTAATTACATACTCATAAAAAAATTAAACTAATTATATAGTTTGAACATGAGGAAATTCTATTATTTAATAAATAGATAATTACTTAATAATGATAGTAATAATGGTAAAATAATAATATTGCCAATAAAAAATAAGAAATAAATAAATTATATGCTAGTAATAATGGAATTAATAGTTAAGTTGTTTAAATATTATTTAATTAAATTACTATATTAATTTTAATACTACTTTATTTTATAAAAATTGTAAAGGAACATTAAAATTTAATTCTTTTGTTTAGTAACATTTCATAAAGTTTTGATATGTGAACAAGTTATATATAAGTATATTTATGCTTATAGATTAATATGTTAGGAAATAGTTTAAGAGTGGTATTTGAGTGGTGGAGTTAGATTCATTAATTAGTAATTAGTATTGAAAGGAATGAGAAATTTCATAATGGAAGTGATTATTGAAATGGAGATACCATACGTGCATGCTATCTATAAAAATTAGGACTTTGTTTAAATTAATTGTGGAACTAATTAAAAATCACTTCAATAAAATAAGAATAATAAGCATGTAAGTGGAAGTAAATCAACCTTGAATGTGAAATTTCATAATGGAAGTGAATATAAAAAATTACGAGTTCGTTTAAATTAATTGTGGAACTATATTATATTAATATGAATATTACAAAATATAATCTATTAATATTTTTTTTGGTCGATAAACCGTTGAGCGGGTATTCTATTCATATTTTCAAATAAATTACAGTTGAGGGAGCTACGCCCCTTTCGTCTAGTTTACAAAATATTAATATATGAGGACATTCAGCCTCTCATTTTTCTAATACCAAAATATACAAATGTGAGGGATTATGCCCTTTTTAACACTTTTTTACAAAAACTCTAAGATATCGACAATTGTTACCACCATTCTTCAAAAATTATCCAAACAATGCTACCAAAACACTAGATTAGAGCCAACCAGAACTATGGATATCCATAGAAATCATTGACGATAACCAAGTCTGTGAACCTCAGCAGCCATGCACTATTTTGTGCCACATCCAAAGCATGAGAAAGTCAAAGAAAATTGTGCCCAATTGTAGCCCAATGGCGATGACGTCCTAAAGCCTATTAGACAAATTCAACCTTTAAACCCTGGCACCGGGAAGAACCATCATGGCCAAGTCTGTTACATGTGGAATGTCACCACCAAGCTCGGTCCCAACCACCACTTCCAAGTATGTCCCTCGAAACTCTGCCTTGAAAATTTCTCAGAACAACAAAAGAATCTCCACCTTGTCACCGTCCAAATCTAGAAGAGAGGCCAGAAACCATGAAGCAATGTTAGAATTCACACAATACCTATCCCTGTTCATGAGAAAGCCCATGCCCAATACCATCTTAATCGCTTCTAATTCCAGAGAGCGAAGCTGGGGATTAGAGTGATGCTTGATAATTTTCTTCAGGAGGGAATCTGTGATGAAGTTGAGAAAAGCCATTTGCCTTTTGGTACTTCGAAGGCAAATGAAAGTCTCCATGGATGCCACAAACAAACTTTGAAATTGATTTGAATTCTCCCATTATGAGTGCTATTATATAGAACCTGATCTTGCTCGGTCATCCCATCACCATTAATGAATCTTGCTTGAGCTCGGCCTCCTAGCTATGTGAAATTAAGTCATACATGTCGAAGGACAGATACAACTAAAGACTATCATCCTTAACACATTTAAAAATGCTTTTTTCTTTTTGTTTGATCACCTTCAAAAATATTTTTTTTTTAAATTTTAATTAAATTTGTTGAGAGTCTTCTATTTTGTAAAAGTCCTCAACCCTGTCAGATCCTGTGTTATCTAAGGAGTCTACCTCCCCATTTCCTTCACAAAAGATATGATTTGCTATGTGTGATTAAAAATATTTTAATATTTGCAATACTTGTTCTAACAAAGCATTGAGCTTCCAATTTGGCATTTTCCTAGCTCTGAGAGCATTAATAACTAATGTTGAATCACCTTCCACTTCCACTTTGTTGGCTCCAATGTCTTTACATAGGGACAAGCCATGTAGCAGGGCTTTAAATTCAACCTCATGTTGTTTGTTCCTTCTGAGAGAGGAATAGAAGCATAATCTAAAGTTCTGGCTTGACAATCTCTTATTATATAACCTACCCCTGATGGGCCCGGGTTTCCTCTTGCTGAACCATCAAAGTTTAACTTTACCCAACCTACTTGTGGAGATTTCCAAACCACCTTCTGTCTCAACTTATCCCTAGAATGGCCCTCTATTCCAGTGTATGAGGGAATTCTCAAACCTTCCCATTTTAATCTCATGCTTGCATCCCAATCAGAGAAGGTTACCTCCTTTTGCCTTAAAAAGTTTAGCTTGTTGTTTACTATTTCCACTATACTTGCTTTAGTCTTGTTTTGGAGGGAAATGATGCTCATCTCATTTTCTTGGAATAATCTCTTGTTTCTTTCCTTCCACAACTCCCAAATTAGAATTGAAGGGCTCACCAACCATAAACATTGAAATGTGGAGTGTCTTTTGATATTGGGCCAAGATTGAAACAAAGACAAAATGCCATTGGGTAGCACACTTTTCCATGCTAACTTAGCACATAACCACTGCCAACACTCATTAGAAAATTGGCCTCCAAGGAGAAGATGGTCCACTGATTCCTCTTGCTCTCTGCATAACGGACAATGAGAAGAACCCTAAAAACCCATTTTCCTAAATCTTTCAGTAGTAAGGATTCTTTTCTTCAGGGCTACCCATGTGAATAAACTAGCTTTAGGAATTCCAAATTTGTTCCAACAATATTGCAAAGGAATATTGCTAGGCATTCCCCTTTGAGGTAGGGCTAAGCTCTCATACCCTTCCTTAACATAAATATTACCATTCTTGGATCCACACCAAACTATGACATCCGTTCTAGGTTTGAGAGCCAAAGTCCTTTTCCTAAGTTCATGGCTAAGCCTATCTACCTCCCAGGGGTTAAAATTAAAAACTATAAAATCCCTCCAACTCCACCTGAAATCTTGTTCTTGTGGTCCCTGGACAATATAATCCTTTAGCTTGGTTCCCCATACCCTTGATAGATACTCCTTATTGTGAGGAGTGTCTATTATATCCTACAATTTTGGGTATCCTGCCCAAGAATCAGACCAAAAATTGGCTTTACTCCCATCATGAACATCCTAGGAAAGCAAATCTATTATAACTGACTTACAGCTGCTCATGAAATTCCATATCCTTAAACCTTTAGGGGAATTTGATGAGCTTAAAACCCCTTCTAGGGGAACATTCCCTAGATATTTACTGCTCAAGATCTAAGCTCATTTGCTATGGGGCTCTTTATACATCCTCTAAATCAACTTGGCACTTAGGGCTTTATTTTGAATTGCTTGAATTCTCAAACCCACTCCACTTTTTTTTAAAGTGCATATTTTATCCCAAGCAACAAGAGCTATCTTATCCTTCTCTATGTCTTGCCAAAAAAAAATACTCATTAGCTGATCCAATTTATTTTCTACTCCCTTCGAAAGCATCAAACAAGACATAATATAAATAGGTGTTGCTAAGATAATTGCTTTTATCATTGTCAACTTTCTCGCCCAAGATAACCATTTCCTTTCCAAGATGTGATCATGTCCCCTATCTTTTGGATCATTTAGTCTCCCAAAGGGCTAAAGCTCTCAAACCTTTCGTTAGAGGCAAACCTAGATATGTGCAGGGGAGCTGTCCTTTTCTGAAGCCTAAAATCTGCATAATATCTCTCTTCATCTGCAATTATGTGTTTAGAAAAAAAATCTGTGATTTTTCTTTGCTCACCCCCTGACCCACTACCGAGGTGTATAAGTTGAGAATATTTCTAATACCTTGTGCTTCTTTGTGTTTTGCTGCTCCAAATAACATAGTATCATCAATAAATTGCTAATTTGATATAGGCAAGAGTAAGCTTGTGACTTCCATCCTTGTAGATTCCCCATATTTATTTGCTTCAAGATTGATCTCCCTAATGCTTTTGCCATAATTATAAACAAAAAGGGGGACAAAGGATCCCCTTGGTGTATCCCTCTTGATGGTTCAAATAAGACCTTTGGGGATCCATTTACTAAAATTAACAATCTAGGTGTAGAGATGCATTGATATACCCAATTCAACCACTTTTTGCTAAAACCAAAGGCTTCCATCACCTTCATGAGAAATCTCCAATCTAATATGTTGTATGCCTTCTTTATGTCTAATTTTACAGTCATCCCTGACTTTTTTGTTGACTGAGTTGAATGTATCACTTCCTAGGTTATTAATACCCCATCTAATATTGATCTCCCTGGCACAAAACCTGACTGCTCCTCCATGATTATGTCTGGAAGAATAGTTTTGAGTCTATTTTCCATTGCTTTTGTCATTACCTTATATAAAGTGTTGCATAAAGAAATGAGTTTGAAATCATCCAGTAATGATACTTCTTATTTCTTTGGCACCAAGGCTATGAAGGTGTTGTTTACTTCACAGAGAAGATGCCCAGAGTTCCTCACTGCATTTATATCCATTGTCATCTCTTTCCCTAGAATCTCCTAGCATTTTTAAAAAAATCTAGTTGGCCATCCATCTGGGCCAAGGGCCTTGTTCGGGTGCATTTGAAAGAGAGCTGATTTAATTTCTTCCTCTGAGAAATCCTAAGTCAAAAACCTATTTTTATCTTCTTTGACTATGCTTGGGATATTCTGAAGCAGCTCCTTTTGAGGGTGTATTAGGGATCCTTCTTCTACTGAAAGCAAGTTCTTAAAAAAGGAAACCACCATTTTGACTATTTCTGAGGCTGATTCTTCCACTGAGCCATTAGGTTTCTTTAGAGAGGAAATTATGTTCACTAATCTCCTTTGTTTAGTGTTGTTATGAAAGAATTTGGTATTACTATCTCCCTCCTTTATCCAGGTTTCTCTAGATTTTTGTCTCTAGAAAATTTCCTCCTTTGACAATATATCTTCTAGAGCTGTCATAAGTTGTTTTTCTTCTGGAAAGCTCGTCTGATCCATGCCATCCCTTATTACTCTATTTTCCAAAGCCTATAACTTATCCTCTACCTCTCTTTTTCTTGTAAAAATATCCTTAAAATGATTCTTGTCCCATTCTTTCAATTTATGTTTTAGGTTTTTAAGTTTTAACACAAAGATGAAGATCTTTGAACCTTCAAAGAACTCCTTGTTCCACCATTCCTTGACTAAATCTAGAAAACTTGGCTCCTGTAGCCACATATTTTCAAATTTAAAAGGGCTCCTGTAAGGCTTCTTTTCTCCCAAGATTCCAACTGCACTAGGAGGTGATTAGAGCTAGAGCATGGCACAATAGAGTTACCTAACTCAAAGGGAAAGGATGACAAATCCCCTGCAAAGAAAAATATGTCCAACCTCTCTACTATGTGACTAAAACCCATCCTTCTGTTGGTCCAGGTATACTTTCCGTTCATTGGAAGTAGCTCCATAAGGCCATTTCTACCCACCCAATCTACAAAATCTTTCTGGGATTGTGAGACAAAGCCTTTTCCACCTCTTTTATCATCCATGCCAAGAATGGCATTGAAGTGCCCTCCAAGTATCACTTGGCTTTGTTGGATTCTAGAAAGGAAGCCATCCATCTCTTGCCATGTTTCTTGTTTCTGTATGTAGCTATTGGGTCCATAAACATTGAGAAGTAAAAATTCTAATTGTGAATTAAAACTCTTCACCTTACATGCCAACCAATTTAGGATTTCTTTAACTTTAATAATTGAGACTGATTTTGCTTCCCATAAAATAGCTAATCCTTCTAAAGCCCCTTGAGCTTGAACTGAGATTTCATTCCATTACCTCAACTTTCTTTTAAAGATTTCAAAATCCACATTCGTCAATTTTGTTTCTAGAATGATGAAAATTGTTTCTTGACTTAACTCGATCCTTCACTTGACCAAATGCTGCTTGTTAGGGGCATTTAGGCCCCTAACATTCCACGTTATGAGCTTCATGGCTCCCAGGAAAGGGGGTCCCCTTCCCTGATCTTAACATCCATGAGATCTTTGCTGGCCCTTCACCTCACCATCTTTGTATCTCAATTCTTTGATAGACTTTCTACCAGGGGTCTTTCTCTACCCGCAATCTAGAGTATGCATATTTGGAGAAGAAGGTACTAGTCCTAGCTTTCCACTAGCCTCCACCTGAATAGCTTCCATTGAAATGTCATTGGTCCCCAATAGTGAATCATTTTCACTTTCAATTAAGTCTACTTCCTCATCCAAAGTGTTCCACATCTCCATCTTGTTATTTGTCTATTCTTCCTGAAAGACTTCCAAGGTTTCTGACATCTCCTTGTTTTTAATCAGATTGTCCATGAGCTCGTAGGCTTCCTCCATCACCTTCTCTTCCAATTGAGTTTCATCTTATGTTCCAAAAGCCACCAAGGCAGGTGCCAGCTCCATTGGAGAAAGATAAGGTTGTTCTTCTCGTAAAATTGGAGGAAATATCTCTGATGCTACATCCCCTTCCTTTAAGTTTCCTTTTTCCTTATTGAGAGAAGCTCCTCTCCCCTCTGTTAAAGATTCCTTTCTATGTTTCTCTTGATCATGCCCTATTGCAGCACTCTCAACAAGTAGAAAATATCTTCCATTATGATCTACTCCACATACTTCCACCTCCCAAGAGATCTCCATTGCTTGAGTATCCCTCGCCTCTAATCCTACCCAATTTCTGCACATCTTGGAGCCTTGTTGGTCTATCTCCATCTCCTTAGCCTTAGTTACCTCTTGATTAGCCTCTTATAAGGGATGCTCCATAGAGTTTTTGTTATCTTCTGCTAAGATTGGTAGGGCTTTACTATTGGGAGACTATTGATAACTGAGAAGGGGGGGCGGTGAATCAGTTATCCTAATTATTTCTTTTTCTAAACTTTCTTATTAATCAATGCAGCATTAATTCAAACAAGCAAACATTACCATGAAATGAAAAACACATGACACAGTATTTTTTACGTGGAAACCCTGTTAAGGGAGAAAACCACAGGGTGATTAACCCAAAGATTATTCTCTGTTAGAAGAATAAGGAATTACAAAATGGCACTTGCCAATTAGGGCTCGCTGCCCGAGCACACCGCTCACAAAGGAGGTACACTGCCTACAAGGAGACACACTGTCTACAAAAGAATGTTATACAATACTTGAACTGATTGGAAGCATCCACATATGCTGGAGTTTAGTTTCGGTTAGGCTCAGTACACTGATCTGCTGCACTTCATCTTTCCTCTTCTCTGTATTCTGCTTTCCTTTCACATACTAGATCTTTCTTACTGCTTCTGCTCTTCTCTGCACTTATTCGCATATATCATCACAACAACAACACCTCTCACAACTAAATCCATCATGCATATATATCCACACAAGTAATTTCATCACCTTTCTAGTCGGCACCCGGAATAGTCAATCTTTTCACTAATTCTGATCTGACGGCTGAATCCTACCACATCAAGTAATGCGGATCAAGCATATACTTGTAGAAATCATTAATCATGTCGGCCAAGTATGATTCATGCCTTCATAGCCTTTAACACCATCAGTAACCCATCGGGAAGGTAGTCTGATGTTCTGTCAGTCGGTTCTTCCTTTGTTCACACTGTCACTTAGGAATCCGGTACTGAACTATTCATATCTTTTTCCTCATCTATCACCGGAGGCTAAATCCTTGTAATATACCACTCAAGGTAGTCCTCTTGACTTCCCCAAATCTGCACTGTACCAAGATACTTCCTCTGAGAGATCCAGACCAGTCTGTCAAACCTTGCCACATGCTCTGTTCTTGTTCACCGGACCACAATAATCTTCATTCTGACTTCCGGTAGAGACACACCATGATTTGCGGATATGTGGGATGACCTTTGTTGCCATCAATGACAACAACCATGAATCCATATAGTGTCTCTTGCCAACAATCTCCCCCTTTGGCATTGATGGCAACACTTAGTGAAAAATGACTAAGTGTTTACACTATGCTCCCCCTTGGCTGATGCTCTATCTTTATATACATTTTCTGGAGCTCCCCCTTAGTTGGATTCCTCATTTTTCACTGCTCCTCACTCCCCCTTTGACATCAATGGCAAAGGGTAGGGTCTGCACACCAAAATTTTCAAAAATTTTACTATACTTAGCCGCATATTACATACTTACATAAACTGAAGAATGTTTGCAAAGGATGTCTTCAATTGGACCAGTTCTGTACCCCAACTTTGTTTCATTCTATCCAAAATTGAAATCTGACCACTCAACAGAAATGCAAAAGCTTCTGCCCTCTTGAGATCTGTCAGATCATTGGTTTGGGCGGTAGTCTGAGCATCACTTATGGCCTCATGCATGGTTTCTAACTTAGGGATAATAATCCTTCTAAGTTCTCCCATCCAGTTAATTATATTCTTCCTTTCCTTCTCAAGGTTCTTTATTACATTTGTGATTGCAATATTTTGACATTCTTGATTTACTATGGAGGAAGAGAGAGGATCAAAACTTTGAGACAAACTTAGTAGTTTGTCCTGTTCCTCTTTTATTTTCTTCTCAATTTCTACGGTTGCTTTTGACCAGGAGTTACAAAATTTGTAAATGTCACTGCCTTCCTTAAGAGCATTTTCTAGGCTCTTTATCCCAATACTCACATTTCTCCTATCATGAGAGATTAATCCTAGTACCTCTGAGAATCTCTTATCCAAAAACTCCTTCCGGACCTTTTCTTCAGCTAATTTTTCTAGAGAATCAAAATGTGTACCAACACTGCTGACTAAGGTTTTGAGATTACCGGAAGAGGAGGTTGTCGTATCTTTCTAGACCGATGGCATAATCTTTTCAAGCACTCCGGAAGCAGCTTCTATCAAATCACAGTCTTCCATATGAGACTGTAGGAGTTTTTCATTTGCCTTAGCATTTGCAAATGAAGCTATCTTCATTGTCTGTACTGGAGAGAGGGAATCAAAGTTGAATGGATTTTGTAGAAGCTCCGGTTCATCAATCTCTATTGTTTCTTTGCTCAAAATTTTTTGGACAGTTTGTGCAGTGTCTCTTGCCGGAGACAGATGTTTCTTCTCTTCTATAGTCTTGGAGCTGTCCTTTGGAATTTTGTCTCCCTCTACATTCCCACCACTGGCAGTTGTGGTTTTCTCTGGTGAAGTCTTCTGTCCTTCTGCAATCTTTGCTCTGTCACCTTTTTCCTTCACCGCTGCCTCTTTCTCTTGTAATTTCTCTTCTTCTTTGGATCCGAAGACTGTAGGGGAAACTGGAGGAGATATGTCTATTCAAGGGCCACTTCTTCTGGAGCAGAGGATTCCAAGTCCACAGCTGTTTTTGCACCCAAGTCCTCTATAATAGGAATGTTGAACCTTTTGAATGTATTCCGAAGGATCTCTTCAGTGTCCTTGGCTACCTTGTCGGTCTCACCAAGCATAAGCTGATTCATCCTTGCTTTGCTCCTGAATTCATCCTTGCAGTCTTTGAATACCATGTTCATTGTTTTGTGATCAATTGAAGGATATAGCTAAATAGCTATCTGTTCCCTGATCTCAAGGTCTTTTGCCATGGCATTGGTCTTTCTCATTTCTAACTCCTTCTCTAGACTTTTAGGAATTAGGGAGATAATTTCAATAAAATCTTTATTGTAAATGTTCAGATACCTGATTGTAGCTTCTTGTAGGATCTTTTGGTCAGCCTCATTGTAGTCATCATAGAATTCGGCCATTGGTTGAAGGTTTACATCCATAGTGACTGATTTGATTACACTGTCTAGAGACAGGGTGGGCTTTTCAACAAATTTCTCTGCCATTTCTTCATTGTCTTGGCCTGTGGAGGGTTTACCGGATCCTTTCTTCTTCTGCTTCTTTATTTCCTTTACTCCCTCATCTGATTCAGTTTCCTCTTCATCTCTTTGACTTTCATAAGCCCTTGTGGCTTTTGTCTTGGATCTTTTGCCGGATGCCTGGACTTCCAGTTTTGAGCTTTTGGCTGTGGCAGGTGTAGATCTTTTTGATGATCTGGTCCGGGTGGAGGTTTCTACCAGAGCACTTTCTTCACTTTTCTTTTCTGCCCTCTTCTTCTCTTTCTCATCCCCTTCCTTCTTCTTCCTGTGAGCATCAAGTGCCTCCATTGAGATCCCAAGGCCTTGTGCTATATGTTCTACTTCTTTTCTAACCTTCCTCTTGATCTTTGGTTCTCTAAGTTCAACATGGATTTTTATACTCAGTTCCTCAAATGTTCCGAACCTTTCTGCCTTTGGATCTTTAGGCTGACTTAGCATGTGTTGAACATGTAGCTCCACAATCTATTCATCCACTTCATACCCCATGGGCATGATCCACACAGTTCTTGGTTCTACTGCCTCCATTAGGCACTGATCTGTTTCTACCATAAAGCATACTATGTCTTTGTACTTTTCAACAAGAGACTGGGGAATTCTTTCTCTTGCATGCATCATGCTCTAAAAGTTCTTGAAATATCCCCACAAGGCTATTTTTCTTGCTTTAGCATATCCAAGTCCATGCAAATAATCTCTGATTTGGATGGCAACTGGTCTGTCATTCTGCCATATCCATCCACTGGATCCGGGAAGCTCATTCATGTAATAAAAGAATAGACAAAGGATCAAACTACCATACTTGAAGGAGTTTTCTTGTCCTTCTTGAACTTCTGTAGATTTTCCAAAATTTGGTTTAGAAGAAGCTCACACAAATCATAGTCTGCATTCTCCTTTAGCATTTGATAAGCTGTGTAAATTACAGTTCCCGGTACTGAATTTTCCCTACTGGAGTGATAGATCTTGTAACCAATTATCATAGATGCAAATTTGACATCCGGTTCAGTGATGTCTTCAATTGTCATAGCTCTCTTGTCAAATTTAGATCTGGTTGCATCACTAACTGTCTGATTTTTTACAGACTTGAGAATAGGTAATCCACCGGATGAGTGCAAACCGGTTACAGCCCTAATTGCATCTTTGGTGATCTTGAAAGGCTTGTTCAACCATAGGAAATTGTCATGCACTCTACTCAGTACATACCAGACCCATTCATCTTCTTCAAGACAGGGGAAATGAATGCACTGTGCAAAGTGCTTATCCTGGATGGCTTTGTACTGAGGTTTAATCTCAAAGGAGTCCTCTATCAACTGTTTGTGATAGATATCCATCAATTTTGATTCTCCAAAGTCTTCAAAATTTGCATGTATGTAAACCCTAATGTCCTCCATATGCAATACACCATGCAGAACACTAGAGAAGGCTCCTAGGGGATCTACCTCCAAAGACTTGTATGGATGTTTCTTGAATGTGGGGTGAGGTCTATCAGAGATCTTAACTATATTCAGAGTAGCCATTTTTCAAAGATTTGGAGTGAGATATTGAAAACGGAAAATACCTTATGCGCCTTTGGTTATATGGAGTGGTTGGATTGATTTCTGTGTGTAATAACTTCTGCAAGTGATCTTCGGTGAACTTGATGAATTTTGTTGCAGAACTCCACTTTTCACTTCTTCTTGAGTGTAGAATGAACAACTGATTTATGAGAAATCCCTTATATTGTTTTGCAAACCCTAATATCTATTTGCAATAAATGCTTGACCTACATTATTCTGGTTTGCCTTATTCGAATGACTTGAAGAACTGGATTAGTCCTGATTTATGAACATCATGCGAATCTTTCAATTATGAATAAATCAAAATGACACATCACAAGGACATCCCAAACACTCTGTCCAATCCGCAGAATAAGACAATTCACTTTCGGATCTCTCTGGACCTTTTTGTAATCCTCTGTCATTTCGGAGCATCTCCCGGAACAGGTTCTACTTGATCGATCACAACTTCTTCATATCTTTATGCAGACCTCTGACATCTTAGCTGGATCATTTTAAGACTCATATCTAGAAACCCTTTACTCCGCATCTTGTGCCAAATTCGGCACCACTTGATTGGCTGGGGGAACAGGATTTTCTTTGTGTCTCCCCCTGAGCCAGAGCTCATGTTTTAATTTTCGGAAGGAATATTAGCACCAGAGTTTGGTGTGGATCCAACCTCTACATTCTCTAAACTTTTCTTCACCCAAATCTTGTTCATTTCATTCCTAACTTTATCCGCATTCATCTTTTGTTTGCCCTTGTCTTGATTCTGATTATATACCGGACCTCTTTTGTCCTGATTCTTGCTTCTGCAGACTTTTGCATTATGACCAGACCTATTACAGATTTAGCAAACAATATTTCTTTGCATATTTGACTGATAACCTCTTGATCTGCATTGAGTAGCCATATGACCTACTCTATTGCATGCAAAGCATCTACCATTGAATGATTTGTCCATTTGCATATTTCTACATTCATGAGACTTGTGTCCATACCTTTTGTAGTTGAAGCACTGTCCGGAGAAGGTTGAATTAGTTTGATTCATTCTCTTTCTGCACTGATTAGCTTTGTGACCAAAGTGATTGCAGCTGTGGCAGTATCCATTGAAAGATGGATATCTTTGAGCATTGGGCTGTCTTACCGGAGGTCTTCTAGGTCTGTTCCTTGGATTTTCTGATCCAAAATTCTTCTGACCGAATCCGGAGCTTTCTCCTTTCTCATATCCCAAACCACACTTGTCATCTGCCCTCTTTTGACTTCCAAGAAGAACTTCAAGTTGAGCAGAACTTATCTTGAATTTTTCTTTATATTCATTTGCTGTTTGAAGATCCTTTTTGAGAGAGACAATTTGATCCTCAAGTTTTTCTTCATTATCTTTAGAATCTTCAAGATCAGATTCAAGATGTCTGATAATCCTATCCATCTAGTGGCAATCTTCTGATTTCTCTTTGAGAGATTGTCTTAGATTGTCTTCAGTTTTTCTTTTCTCTTCAATCTCTTGAGTAAACTTTATAACTCATGATTCCATTTCATGTCTTACCATAATGACTTCTTTTGATAATTTTTCACATAACTTAGTTTTCTCAATTAACTCTTCATTTGTATTACTTTCTTCACTTTGTCTTGCCAATTGCTAGAGTAGCTCCTTTCTCTTTTTCATAGAGAGACTTAATTTGTCTTTTAGTTCTCTCATGAATTCATCAGCCTGTTTGAGTCTTTCCTTTAATTCATTGACTTCAGAGTTTGACTGTTCAAGATCCTCAAGGGCAGTCTTGAGTTGCTCCCTTAAACCATATGCATCCATTCCCAGATCTTCCTCAAGTTGTTAGGCTCTTATTAGAAGGAACTTGGCTCTAATACCAATTGTTGATAACTGAGAGGGGGGGGTGAATCAGTTATCCTAATTATTTCTTTTTCTGAACTTTCTTACTAATCAATGCAGCATTAATTCAAACAAGCAAACATTACCATGAAATGAAAAAAACATGACACAGTATTTTTGACGTGGAAACCCTGTTAAGGGAGAAAACCACGGGGTGATTAACCCAAAGATTATTCTCTGTTAGAAGAATAAGGAATTACAAAATGGCACTTGCCAATTAGGGCTCACTGCCCGAGCACACTACTCACAAAGGAGGTACACTGCCTACAAGGAGACACACTATCTACAAAAGAATGTTATACAATACTTGAACTAATTGGAAGTATCCACATATGCTGGAGTTCAGTTCTGGTTAGGCTCAGTACACTGATCTGCTGCACTTCATCTTTCCTCTTCTCTGTATTCTGCTTTCCTTTCACATACCAGATCTTTCTTACTGCTTCTGCTCTACTTTGCACTTATTCGCATATATCATCACAACAACAACACCTCTCACAACTAAATCCATTGTGCATATATATCCGCACAAGTAATTTCATCACCTTTCTAGTCAGCACCCAGAATAGTCAATGTTTTCACTAATTCTGATCTGTCAGCTGAATCCTAACACATCAAGTAATGCGGATCAAGCATATACTTGTAGAAATCATTAATCATGTCAACCAAGTATGATTCATGCCTTCATAGCCTTTAACACCATCAATAACCCATCCGGAAGGTAGTTTGATGTTCTGTCAGTCGGTTCTTCCTCTGTTCACACTGTCACTCAGGAATCCGGTACTCAACTATTCATATCTTTTTCCTCATCTATCACCGGAGGCTAAATCCTTGTAATATACCACTCAAGGTAGTCCTCTTGACTTCCCCAAATCTGCACTACACCAAGATACTTCCTCTGAGAGATTCAGACCAATCTATCGGACCTTGCCACATGCTCTGTTCTTGTTCACCGGACCACAATAATCTTCATTTTGACTTCCAGTAGAGATACACCATGATTTGCGGATATGTGGGATGACCTTTGTTGCCATAAATGACAACAACCATGAATCCATATAGTGTCTCTTGCCAACAGAGACATCCCTGAAGATCCTACTTCAAAGTTCCTTCTCAGCATAAATCTTCCAATCCTACGACCATCCACTTGAACAATTTTCTGAGTCCATTTTCCAAACTTTGTGACAATCTCTAAATCTTTATATTAACCTAGGGTTGTCTCCATTTCCACACAAATATTTCTTGTTGACCCTGATTTTCCATTAAGAAATGCCTCCTTGACACCTACAAATCCTCCTAGTTCATCTCCAATCTTGATTAGGGATTTTACATGCCAGGATTCTACAGGGAGGTTTCTTAAGCTTACCCACACAAGAGTTTTAGAAAATTGGTTTTCCATGGGATTAAAGGCTGGTGACCAATTTAACCAGTGGAAGCTTAATCCATTAAAGAAAATTGGATCTCCATATAATATTTCCATTTTCAATTCTCTAGAAATACACTCTAGAAGAAAGAAAGAGTTGGCTAAAGGGCAAATGCTTACCCGTTTTGCAAAGGATTGAAGCCACCACTCCATTATTTCAGCACTCGAAACTCCTTCTCCACACCATTTCACAAAAAGGGCTCGCTCCTTGAATTGCTCTACTCCATCAGCTATATATTCGTCCGACATGACAAATAACTTACTGCCTAGGCTTTTCCTAGGACCCCATATCTTCTTCTGATCGAAACCTCCTTTGACTTTAAACCTCTAACTCCTATTCCAAAACCCCTTTTACCTTCCAGAAACCTTAGAGGCTCTCCCTATTATTTTGGTCTATGATTCACCTATGTCCACCTTTCCTAGTGCCCAGTTTGATCGCAATTGCTCTAGTTAAAAGCGTTCCTTTATGATTTGCCTCTATTCTCTCATTACCAGTAAGACCTTTTTTTTCCAATGATTCCTTGTCTTCCTGATCCTCCTAGATCTTCTTGAAGAACCCAAAATTGATTCTTGATCCTTCTACAATTCTATAAGTTACCATTGCTCCTCTGCAGATAGTCGTTGCTTCTCGTCATTGCTATTGATGGAAGCGTGGGGTTGGTTGTGTGTTAATAAAAGAATCCAAAATTACAATTATCAAAAGATAATCTATTAATATTTAGATCAATATAATATTTCAATATTTAATATTTATACACAAATATATATATATATATATATATATATATATATATATATATATATATATATATTTGCCAATGATTCCTTGTCTTCCTAATCCTCCTGGATCTTCTTGAAGAACCTAGAATTGATTCTTGATCCTTCTGCGATTCTACAAGTTACCATTGCTCCTCTACAGATAGTTGTTGCTTCTCATCATTGCTATTGATGGAAGCATGGGGTTGGTTGTGTGTTAATAAAAGAATCCATAATTACAATTATCAAAAGATAATCTATTAATATTTAGATCAATATAATATTTCAATATTTAATATTTATACACAAATATATATATATATATATATATATATATATATAATATAACATAACAATGATATTTCTAATATTTTAATATACATTCTATTTTTTTTTTTCGTTAAAAACCTAGTTTAGGATCTAGGAACCATTAAAACCTGGCACTTTGCCACTAAGCATGTAATCCCCCCAAGATGAGGGACTAGTGTAGATCTAACATAATATTGTTATATTCAGATCCCTAATGAATCCTACAATGCCTTATTTTCTATCAAAAATACTATCTACAAAATCAAAGTCTCAACTTATCCAATATATATATTAATATTTCATTTTACTATAATATAATATAAATATAAATACAATATAATGATATTTCTAATATTTTAATATACATTCTATTATTATTTTTTGGTTAAAAAACCTAGTTTAGGATCCAAGAACCATAAAAATCTGGTACTTTGCCACTAAACATGGAATCCTGCCAAAATGAGGGACTAGTGTAGATCTAACATAATATTGTTATATTTAGATCCCTAATGAATCCTACAATACCTTCTTTTCTGTCAAAAAACTATTTGCAAAATCAAAATCTCAACTTATCTGCACTGTCTAACTGTGTCCATGCTTTTCCCTTTCTTAGAAGATCTAAGCACCATATATTTTTGATAAAGACAAGTAGCTTATTGGGGATAAACCCGTCACAAAGGCCCTCGGGGCAGAATAATAGGCCACAAAAAGGCCAAACAAAGCAAAACAAAATAGAAACAACAGAGGAACAACAACCAAACGGCAAGAAGCAACAAAGGATCTAAACAAAGCATGATCCTGAGGGTAGCAACCTAACTCCCATGACCCTATGTCGTGAATCCGTGACAGACTTTGGGAGCCCTTTCTACTTTCTATGAACAACAGTCCAAGAAAGGCCAAAATCAAAGTCCTCAGAGTGAGGAGAAAGGAGGGGCCCCTCACCAGACCCCACAACCAAGGGGTAGTGATGTGTTGAAGAAGGGGACAACAACCCAAAAGAGGAATCTAGAGCCGCCAAAGAAGAAGAGTGACTCACAGCAAGGGGAGATGACACCCTGGCAGAGGCAATGAGAACAGGTCCAATGATGTAACACACAACATACACTCAATACATTTTTGCCATTAATCATATGAGATCCAAATATCTGAAGACTGGAACATAAAAAACTTCTATTCATCAACTCCGCCGGTACAATGAGAGAAAACTCTCTTATATCCAGAAAATGAAAAAAATAAAAAAAATTACCTTTTTTGGTAGATTTCGACAATTGTCAGATTTTGCCATTTTAGGTAATTTTACAATCATATCTTGAGAATCTAGTTTTTTCCCAAAAAACTCATAAAGCTAAGGTAGGACGAAAAAACAACTAACATCCTAAATTCGAAACATGAGTTTCGAGTTATTAAAAAAAACAACTTTTAAAAAACTAGAAAAAAACACTAATTTGCCATTTTGAGGGCCAAGATGAAAGTTTCAAGCCCCAAAAAAGTGCCAAGACGAGGTCCAATAGACTAAGGTGGGTTGGGAAACTACTAGCCACCTAATAACACATCCACCTGTAAAATTTTGTAGAAAACCCACATCCGAGTCAAAAGTTATGACCTCCGGAAGTCCTTGCATCATCCAGCAGGAACAATAGCTGGGACAACATCTAGAACATGTCTAGCAGGAACAACATCTAGAATAGGACTGGCATGAACAACTACAGCATCGGTAGCAGAAGCGGTCACCAAGGGCTCCCCAACAGGCTCCTGGGGAAGAACATGCCCCTGAGAAGAACCATTCTCCTAGGAAGGCTCACCCTCTTGAGAAGAGTCATCTGAAAGAGACGCATAAACAATCAAATGATCTAAGAGAGCATCTTTCCACCAAGTTGCCACATCCTTCCACTGAGAATGAGGGCAACCAGAGGCTAAGTAACCATTAGAGAAACAACACTTGCACCAAATAGGGAGACCCCCATAGTCCAACAACTGCATCCATAGCATGTCCTCCACCATCAAAACAACCTCTCCAAAGAGAGGTTTAGAGAATTCAATATCCACTAATATGTGAGTAACTATAGTATGCCCCATTTCTGAAGTTGTAGCATCAACTTTCAAAAATTACCCTAACATTTTGTCGATGGCTTCATAGCAGGAATCCTCCAAAAAATAGAGGGTAAGATTAGGTATTCGTACCCATATTGGTCTAGTATTGAGCAGCTCAGTGAGAGGATTGAAGAAGCGAGCCCAAGGTTTGATGGACAGTGAATGATACCCCCACAGTGAATGAGCACCATATGTTGTCTAGGTTTAAATGGAGGATATTTCTTCTGTCTTACCTCAATCCAATCCTGGTCATACATTGAGCATGACAATGTGTTAATATTATCCTCTTGGCTAGAAATCATAGGCTCCACATAAGAACCACCCCTTTCCAAAAATAATATACTTTGTCACCTCTGATGTGTACCTTAAATTATCTACTTTTTCTATTTCTTCCTTTTTACCCACACAAGAAGGACCCTGGAAAGGTTGTAAGTCTTGAACATCTTTGGAGAAAACTTGTAAACCTGGTGAAATGTTGTGGTGATGGGGATCTGCACCAATCCACCAAGTGGGTGTTTCACCTTTATAGCTCCTCTCCTAAGCTTGAAATTTTTAGCATTGAGAGTGGATTGAGCCATAGAGAAACACATCCTACATCTGAAGGAAATATGTTCGTAGTCCACTTGTTGTCTCCAACATCTTTTTCCCACCTTCAGAGAGATTTCATCAGGAAGACCCTTGGAGAGATTCATTTCAACACATAACCTTGCATATATAGTATTGGTAAGATGAATGGTTTCAGGTGAAATAAAATGGTACTTGCCCAAACTATTCACAATATCCCACAAATTATCTATTTCCCATAACTACAAAGGGAGAAAGGGTAAATGTACCTAAACAAAAGTTGAATCAAAAGACTCGGATCTAGGATCGAATGACAGATACCATGGTTTCATGCATAGAAATTTCTCCTTGAAAAACCATGGACCATATTTTAGCACCTTCTCCTTATCTTCAATAGGATCAAATTCCAAAATGAAAAATCCCCTGGCATAAGAGTAAATATGGATTTCACCCTCCAATCCAATTGTAACATCCACATTCTAAAAATATAGTAAAACCAGAAAATTTACCATCAAGTAATTAAACAAGGTAAAAATGAGATAGAGGAAAATTTTTCTTTTATTAAACATATAATCAAATATCCACAATTACAAGATTTTTTCTTTACAAGGTACAATACATCATGAAGTCTTTCTCAATGACAAAGTTTACAATGTAAATCAATTACATAGACAATTTGGAATAAATACCGTTGCTGAATATCTGACATCTTTATCACAAGTCCTGGCATATCTTTTGCTTGTAGAGAGAGAGAGAGAGATTATCTTTCCAATGATTTACCTCCATCCACAGACCAGCGATCTCCCACACATCTTCCACATAGGAAGTGGCCCTACCCTTCATGAGGGATATAGACCAAAGGTGACCAGTGGTAATTTGCCTTTCCCGAGTACATAGTATTGTATCCTACTCAACTCTATCAACCATACAACCCTAGATACCCTCTAGCTAACTATGATTTCTGATAGGATGAGCAATCCAGATACAGTGAACTGACAATGCATGCAAAAAACAAATGCATTACTTTGGCCAAAGTTTTTATATTAATATCATTCATAATGAATGTAGTCATTTTGTTCACCCACCCCTACTTGACTTGGATACTATTGTATTCTCATATTTTTTCACACCAACTATAATCATGTAATAGTTTAATCCATGAGTCATAATAATATCTTTAGACTATAATAAGTCTGTAAGACAAAACTATATAGTTGGTTCATAATCAACTCTAGGGTTTACCTATTTTCCCATGGTTAATGTAATATCACTATGTAACCTTGTCTTTTATCTAGGAGACCTAGATTCACAATTGTCTTGTGGCTAATTCAACCAAAGATAAAAACACTATAGTTCTTTAAATAGATATTAACTCCTGTCAAATACCTTTAATATTGTGATAAAACAAAAAATACCCTATATGCCTTTCCTACAAGGTCATTCTTTGGTAGACTTAGTCAACTCCATTGTATTGGATCCCTACAAGGATAATGTGAATAATAAATACAAATAGACATTATTGGGTTCTCATAAAAATCCTATTTCAACTACCATAGTATCTCACAGTTACTCTCATTTGATGTGATTCAATAGTTTACTAAAGATTCCTATGAATCTAGTTCTCATGGGTAGATTAACATTTTCTGTTATATATACATACATAGTCTAAACAAGACAATATGTTGAAACATTATAACCTCTATAATATATGGTTCATGTTGAGAGTATAAAAACAAGGTTCATTCATTTCCTTAATATTTAAGAGCCTATTGTTTTGATAGCTCACAATCATTTCAATGATTGGTTATGAACTTATTCGATAGGTGATCTATCTTCAAAGTAAATGATAGTTACGATAATCTCACACTATGATGGATGGTTATCTTTCATTCTAAGCATTCGATATGAGAATTGGTTTCTAATAAAAAGAAATAAGTTCGATTCAATAACTGTAACAATGTACTCACTTGTATTACCAAGTGTCAACCTTATAATTTGCATTCTAAATCTCATTATAAACAGAGATAAAATGACATAGCTCCTTCAGGAGTTTACAGTGTTTTTCCTATGTTGAAGCTGACTAATTATCGACCGTTATACAATGAATTTAGGAGTTTAAAACTCTCCCTTAGTGTACTCATATAGTCAACCAAGACTATGGTGATAATTCTAACAAATGATAACCATTATCTACATGGCTTAACAGAATCAAAATCGAAGAATACCTGATACTAATCGACTTAGGAGTTGACTGAGATATGCACAGGATTGACACCTTCCAACCGTGTATTCCCTTGTTATTTCCAACTAAAACCACTTCTCACCCTTGGCAATACGTTCTATATTCTACTTCTAATCCTCTTCTTCTTTCTACTGCAGGCTCAAATGAGTTGTTTTTCCTAAATAGGA
The DNA here is from genome assembly GCA_027924645.1 of Cunninghamia lanceolata. Classification (NCBI taxonomy): domain Eukaryota; kingdom Viridiplantae; phylum Streptophyta; class Pinopsida; order Cupressales; family Cupressaceae; genus Cunninghamia; species Cunninghamia lanceolata. Next base: position 3,557,607 of record BSBN01000609.1, read on the forward strand.
CTGAGGCAGGACTCCTACAGAGACGCCCCACTTCATCCTTCAAAAATAACTTGGTTACAATACTTAATGCAACTATAACAACCTTTTGTGACTAAGTCACAACAAAAATTGATTTACAAGCAAAAGTCCACATGTTGTTTGTGGAAAGCCGCCATATGATTCATTCGGTTGGGTAGTTGGTAAACATAGTCATCCTCATAAGGATGAGGCCGATACTTATTTAAAACATAACTGATCTTTTAATGATCAAAACATGTGGTTTGATCCACCACTTATCACTAATGAAGACTCTACTATAATTTAGCCTATGGCTCCTACAATACCATTGGCTCATTAAGAGGTATTATCCTCTTATGATGCTAAGGCATTTATATATTTGATTACATGAAATATACTTCTTATAAAATCATCACTATATTAGATAATCACAGTTTAATCAATAATAATATTTAAACAAGGAATTACAGATAATGTGGTTGGGTTAAGCTTGTCTCCCCATCACAATCCATCGACAATACTCACATATTCTTAACTTGACGAAATCATCTAAATGATTAAGAATCATTTATAATACATCATGAGACTTTATAAAATAAAAGAATCATTTTACGACAATTTACGTTGTAATATTTACGTTAAATGTAAATAGTCATAGTTCAAGTTCAAATGACGTTGTTATTGCTACTTACGACTAAGACGATTGGGATTATAAGTAAATTGACAAGCTAAGGCTTACCTCTCACAATACATTGGTTCATACTTTGTTACACATCATACTCATTTTGGTAAATTGACCATTCATAACCTGAAGTCTATATATCTCTCTCAAAAGACACTCTCTCTCTTCTTCGGGAGTCATCTGAGAATTTATATTCCTATTTCAACTTGTAACCAAACAAATTATGATCAGTGCATCATTATTCAAATAATAAATCAAATCTTATAATTCAAATATTAAATCGATAATAACATAATCATTTCTAAAATTTCATAATATACATTCAATATAATCCATATTTTTCCTTTTCATTAATCTAAACGTCATAATAAATTTACTTATGTCCAAGTAAAAGTAAAAAGTATAGCAAGACAAAAATTGGGGATGTAACATATCCTTCCCCTAAAGATTCATCGTCCTCGATGATATAAAGTATCAAAAAGTAACTAAAAGCAAGTTCATTGTTTTCAATTGGTAACAACATTAAATAAATGAGGAAACTTTTGGTAAAATTCATGGTAATCCTCCCATGTAGCATTTTCCTCAGCATATTGGTCCCATTGGACCTTGTATTGCAAGACATCTATGTTACACAAGTAGAGCTTGCATGTTTCTAACACCTTGAGTGGCTTGATCGTGACCACCCCTGGGTCTTGTATCTATAAATAATTCCAATTCAAAATATGATAATCACCTGCAATATATTTCTTTAATTAAGACACATGAAAAACATTGTGCATTCTAGACAAGATCGGTGGTAGAGCAATTCTATAGGTAACCAGATTGACCACTTCAAGCACTTCAAATGGTCCCACATAATGAGGGGCTAACTTAGAAGATTTCCCAAACTTAATAGAACTTTTCTGAGGTTTTACCCTCAAAAGAACTTTTTCTCCGACAGAGAATTACCTTGGAACACACTTTGCATCAGCATAACTCTTTTGTCTATCATTGGCTTTTGCCAATCTTTTTCTTATCAATTTCACCTTCTCTTCCATTTTAGCTAGCATTTCTGGTCTGATGCTAATACTATCTTCTAGCTTATCCCAGCTTATAGGAGTTCGACATCTTCTTCCATACAATGCTTCAAATGGTGCCATCTTAATAGCGGAATGATAGGAATTGTTATAAGCAAATTCCACAAATGGTAAGTATTCCTCTCACTTATATTGTTGATCCATGCAATACATACGTAACAAATCTTCTAAAACCTAGTTTACTCTCTTAGTTTGCCCATCAATTTTAGGATGATAATTTTTACTCACGTTGAGTTTAGTCCCTAGCATAGAAAACAAAGTTTGCCAAAACCTTGATGTTACACGCGCATCTCTATCCGAGATAATCTTTTCAGGGAAGCCATGCAATCTAAACACCTCTTGCCCAAATTTGTGAGCTAACACCAGTGCTCCATCAGTCAAATTCCCTAATATAAAATGTGCTACCTTTGTGAGTTTATCAACCACAAATAAAATGGCATCATGTCTATTCCTTGACACAGGAAGACCTTCAACAAAATCCATACTAATAACTTGCCATTTCCACTCTGGGACATCATGTGCGTATTGTTGGAATTAGTCCAGACAACTAAGAGGGGGGTGAATTAGTTGTCCCTAAATTTTAACCTTTTCTACACTTTTAATCTTCTTTCTTAATTTACAAACAAATTAATGATGTAAACATTTAAGCATGAATCAACACATGAGCAAAAACAACATGAACACACAACACCAGAATTTTTGACGTGGAAAACTTGGTTAAGGGAAAAACTACGGTGGGGGTTAACCCACACAAATTCATACCCTATTAAAAGTACTTAAGAAAATAGAAGGCGCACTGCCCAGAGCTCACTGGGGTGCTACCACAATAATGGGTTACACTTTCTGGGACATCCTCATTTTTGCTGAAATCACATATTTTAGAAAATATAATGATTTAAGCCTTGAAAGGTTCCATTTAAAGGATTGTAATTGAAGAGGGTTTGATCAAAGCCCCTTAGATTCAAACCCCCTTGGATAGAACCCCGCTAGTTTTAAACCATACCTATAATGGAGTCTCCTCTACACCTATCAAAATGCTGATAAAAAACCAATTTTGATTTATCTTTTGAGGGATCAAATAAATTCATTTAAAATTTATGCTTTGTAAGTATGTAGTCCTTATTATAAGCTTCCCAAAAAAATAATTTTAAATATATTTAATTTGATTATTATATTTAATTTTTATTTCTTGTGAATGCATGTTTTTCACCGAACATCAAGTTCTCTATTCTACACACATGGAAAATTAGTAAATTACTAAAAAAAAATCTAAAAAATATCTATGCACTAGGTATTGATGTCTTGTTTCAATAAAAGACAAAAAATGAATTTCAATACATACAGAAAAAGTTATGTTTTACATAATACGCCTATGTCTAAATTATAATTCGTTTGACTTAAAAAATTAATTAAAAATATATATTCAACAAAACATTATGAAACCAAATGCATACACTATATATATGTGTTACCAATCTAAATTAAAAAGAATCGAAATTTTATCCTTTGTAGAAAAAAAGTTATGTGCTACGGAATACACATCACTTTAAAAAAATGTTGTTTACTATTAAAAACTAGTTATCAAAGGAGATGCAAAAAAAATTTACAATTTAACTCCAATTTTAAAAATATATATATATTTAGAATCTACAAACAAAATCTCATAAATCACTAGTTCATATCATCTTCAAATTCCTAATGGTTCAGTAGCTATAGGTGTCAGAATGTGAAGATTTAGTTCAAAATATTAATTTCAATGTCAAGTTTGGCCAAAAAGTGTAACCCATTATTGTGGGATGACCCACTGCTCAAAAGAAGGCTCATTACCTATAAGAAATTATGATTTACATAGAGATAATGAACTGAGAAATAGCATCTACATTCATGCCTAATTCAGTCCCTTTGAAGGCTCACAAAAACTTCTGCTTCTATCTTCAAATTCTTCTTTACTAACTTTTCACTCTATACTCCTTTCGCTCTTCTTCTTCTTCTCTACTCTTCTTTAGATCCTTTCTTCAAATTTAATTCATTTTGTACAAGGATAATTTTTAACAAATCTTCAATAAGTATTTATACACTTCATCAACCTTAGAATGATCAACAAGGTCAGCTAAACTTAATGCGGATCTTTACACTGTCTGCCAAACATAGCTGAGACTTGAATCTTCATCTACTAACATGCCACATTTCATAAAATGCTCTTTAGATCATTTGCAACATGCTAGGAACATCCGATCAGCCAAGACTGGGAAGAAGATCAACTTTAAAGAGGAAATCTTCAACAACAAGCTCAAACTTCAATGTAGACCTCCAAAACAGTAGCCACACGATCCAGAGACCTCCACAAGCACATTGAATTCACTAATAACATCCACTCTAAACCAAATTACCATAATCATTTGTATCTTCCTTCGGAACCTCAACAACACTATCTGCCATGACTATCAAACTAGAAAGATAGCTTGTGGACCTCCAAACCACTAACCACTGGAGTTGATGATACACACTGACTTCCTAAACATGCCTTCAGATTTGCAGACCATAATATTTCACTACGGAGCAATCCAGACCAACTTACTATTACTCTATCTCTTATGAATACTACAAAATCTGGTTCTACTCAGATGGCCATAACTTCTTCAAATCTTCATGCAGACTTCTCAATTCTTAACTGGAGTAACCTCTAACAATCCTCTAAATAGCAATATGGTCTGTGAACATTGACTCTTCATCAATTTTCTCAATACCCTCAACATTCCAGTCTTCTGAACAGGCAACAAAATAAGGCACAGTTGTCACCAATGACAACAAGAATATGTTGACATCAATGACAACACTGCTTAGGCACATATTTACAACAATCTCCCCCTTTGTCATTGATGGCAACATATGATGTGAAAAATTGATTCAACCATCATGACAATAACTTCTCCCCCTGACTTCTGTAACCACTTTCTTCATTGCTCCCCCTGTCATCAACAATTTATTTTTCACATGTCTTCTCTCCGCCTTTGACATCAATGGCAAAGGGCACATATTTGTAATCTTTGCTCCCCCTGATCTCTAACATTTGCATACTAACTACTCCTTAGAGTAGTATCTTCTCAACATCAATCTGGATCTCAAGATATGACTGAGAATTCCACTAGACTGATGCACAAAAGTGCATCTTAGTTCTGATTAGGAGGGGTAATAACCCCTAACTTCTCTCTGAGATACTCAAAAGTATCCTTGGGAAGAGGCTTAGTGAAGATATCCACAATCTGATCTTTGGAAGACACAAACTCCAACTTGACTTCATTCTCATTTACCTTCTCTCTCAAGAAATGAAACTTGATAGATATATGCTTTGTCTTTGAATACAACACTAGATTCTTTGAAATGCTTATTGCACTAGAATTATCACAAAAGATTGTAAGTGGCTCCTCAAACACAATTCTGATGTCCTTCAACATTTGCTTCATCCACAGAACCTGAGTACAATTATTTGCTGCTGCTATATATTTTGCCTCTACAGTAGACAGAGATATTGCCTCTTGTTTTTTTCTCATCCAAGAGACCAATCTTCTTCCCAAGAAAAATGCACCACCACTAGTACTTTTTCTGTCATCCACATCTCCTACCCAATCAACATCTATATATGTATGAAGAGTGAAGTCATTGTCCTTTGGATACCACAATCCATAATCAATTGTCCCTTTGAGATATCTAAAAATTCTTTTGACTGCCACAACGTGGATTCTTTTGGATCAACTTGAAATTTAGCAACAAGTCCAATGACATTCATGATGTCAGGTCTGGTCTAAGTTAGATAGAGCAACCCTCCAATCATTGATCTATATCTTTTCTGATTTGCCTTGGGGGAGTCATCATCTTTACTTAACTTGCATCCAGTTACCATAGATGTACCTACTGGCTTTGAGTCTTCCATTCCAAACTTCTTCAATAATTCTTTCACATACTTGGACTGAGATATGAAGATACCTTTATCTGACTAAACAATTTGCAGACCTAGAAAGAAATTCATCTATCTAAACATTGACATCTCAAATTCACTTTTCATCTGATTAGCAAATGCTTTGCACTTACATTCATTTCCATCAAAAATGATATCATAAACAAAGACTTCAACAATCAGGATGTCCTCATGATTAATCTTGAAGTAAAGATTACTATCAGCAGTACTTTTGCTAAATCCTATCTTAAGCAAATATTTATCCAATCTTGCATACCAGGCTCTTGGAGCTTGCTTGAGTCCATACAAGGCTTTTCTCAGTCTACAAACCATATCTCCCTGATCATACAACTGAAATCCTTTCGGTTGCTCAATGTAGACTTTTTCCTCCAAATCTCCATTCAAGAATGTTGATTTGACATCCATCTGATACACTTCAAAGTCTTTGAAAGCAGCAAATGCAAGAAACAATCTTACTACCTCTATCCTTGCCACCAGAGCAAAAGTTTCTTCAAAATCAATTCCTTCCACTTGAGAACAGCCTTTGTATACCAACCTTGCTTTGTTTCTTACAACTTCACCATCTTCATTTAGTTTATTCTAGAAGACCCATTTGGTTCCAATCACTTTTTTGTCCTCAGGTCTAGGAAAAGATACCAAGTGTGGTTTTTTTCAATTTACATCAATTCTTCTTCCATTGCTTTTACCTAGTTTTTACCATTGCAGGCTTCACTCATTGATTTAGGTTCAATCTTTGAAATCAAACAAATCTCTTCTTGATCTTCAGCAACTCTTCTCCTAGTTTGAACACCTTTATTTCTATCTCCTATGATTTGATCTTCAAGATGATTCATTCTTACATAAGTGGGGGTTTTGGGAATTATTTGAGCTTCTGTTTCTTGAGCTTGCCCCTCATCATCTACACTGACCTCTTGAGTTACTAGAATTACTGGATCAATCTGGATCTGAGGCTAAGTTTGGACTTGCCTTTCTTGACTCTGACTTTCATCTTGATCATCCAAATCATATCCGCAATGCCTAGAATGTCCTTCTCTGCTCTCATCAACTCTAACATTAGCACTTTCAACAATCTTTTTCAACCTCTTGTTGAAGCACCGGTAAGCCTTATTTTGAGTAGAGTATCCCAAAAATATCCCTTCATCACTTCTTTTATCAAACTTGCCTAAATCTTCATCTCTTTTGATATAGCATTTACTACCAAAAACTCTGAAATATCTCACGGTAGGAGGATAACCAAACCATAGTTCATAAGGGGTCTTACCAAAATTTCCTTTGATCTGCACCCGGTTAAGAGTGTAGACATCAGTACTTATAGATTCTCTCTAATGAACTTGAGGAACATTTGTTTCCATCATCATGGTCCTGGCAGCTTCTTGAATGGTCTGGTTCTTTCTTTCCACAACTCCATTTTGCTGAGGAGTCCTAGGAGCAGATAACTATCTTTTTATTCCATGCTTTTCACAGAAAGCATCAAACTCTCTAGAAGTAAATTCTCCACCTCTGTCGGATCTTAGACACTTTAATTTCTCACCAATCTTATTTTCAACCATCACCTTGAACACCTTAAACTTGTCAAGAGCTTCTAATTTTTCTTTTAGGAAGGTTACCCACATCATCCAGGAGTAATCATCAATCAACAACATGAAATATATGTCTCCTTACACACTCTTAATTTTAGCAAGACCACAGAGATCAGTATGTACCAATTCCAATCGTCCACTTGAAGCTTGTTCCTTACTTTTGAATGAAATTTTGTTGTGTTTACCCAATTGACATTCTCTACATATGTTATCAGGTTTCACAAGTCTTGGAAGATCGCTTACAGCTTGAGTGGAACTTATTTTGACAATGTTATCAAAATTCACATGACACATCCTCCTATGCCATAACCAACTTTGATATGTCTGAGCAATCAAACAACTTTTGCTAGAACTACTTAAATGAAAGATGTTACCTCTAGTTTGAGTACCAGATGCAATTTTAGTTCCGGAGCTCTCCAAGATTCTACATTTTCCATCCTTGAATAGAAGATCATAACCCTTGTCAACCAACTTTCTAACACTAAGAAGATTATGTTACAGTCCTTCCGCATACAGAACATCATTGGTGCAATTTTTGCCATCAAAAGAGATGGATCCTTTGCCACAGATTCTACCAGTTGAGTTGTCTCCAAATTTCACAAGCCCACCTTCATATTTTTCAAAACTCACAAACTTACTCTTGTCACCAGTCATATGATGAGAACATCCACTATCAATCACCCATTCATCCTTTTCAACAACCTGAGTAGCCAAGGTACTTTCCACATTTGCACAGTTAGTAGATTCAGTAGACACTGGATCTTCTTTCTTGATAGCAATGAACACCCAATCACTTTCAGTGGAACCTCCATGATCAGATTCATCATCTGTGACTCCTCTAGCTTCTTGGACATAGTAACATTTTTTCTGACCTTTATATCTGTTGGGGTTTGGTTTTGAAAACCTCTCCAGACATCTTGAGGCAAAATGACCAATCTTATTACAAGCAAAACATTTGAGTAGCAACTTTCCTTCAAACTTACCAGATCTGCAATCTCAATTTCATCATCTTCAAGATCATTTCTTGTCTTCACAAATCTGTTTGATCTTCCTAAAGAACTTTCACCCAAATCATATCTTTGCTTTCCATACACACTGGCCTTGAATGCAGATTCAGACTTAGGGAGAGAATCACCAAACTCACTCATTTCAAATGCTGAGAGCTTACCAACTAATTGATCCCTTGTGACAGTTGTTACTATCCTAATTTCTTTAATGGCTACAGCTTTATGCTTGTATGCTGTCAGTAAGGATCTGAGCACTTTGGAAACAATTTCTTATTCTTCCAATACTCCACCTGCATTTGTAATACCGGTCACAAGTTCATTTACTTTCTGCATGTAGGTAGTAATGTTTCCATCTTCCCTCATTTCTAATCTTTCATATTTACCCTTCAGGCTTTGTAGCTTGGCACATTTAACATATTTGTCACCTTCATATAGATTTTCCAGCTTTTTCCAGATTTCATGGGCAGTTTTCAAATCCAGGACATTTGGCAATTCTGTATCAGATATGGCACTCAATAAAGCTTCTTTGGGCTCAAATATTGCATTCAACTTCCCTGAGTTTGTCTAGAGTAGTAAGGCCATTCTTTGGAATCTTATACTCATTCTTTGTTATTGTCCAAAAGTTATTACCAATACATTCCAAATGACACTGCATGTGTACCTTCCAAAGGGAGTAATTTGTTCCATCAAATCTCAGACTTTCCTTCTTATACGTCAACATCTTGGATCTCCTCAAGTGGTCAAGCTTCTTTTAGAGGATTTGGCTCTGATACCAATTGTTGGAATTAGTCTGGACAACTGAGAGGGGGGGTGAATCAGTTGTCCCTAAATTTTAACCTTTTCTACACTTTTAATCTTCTTTCTTAATTTACAAACAAATTAATGATGTAAACATTTAAGCATGAATCAACACATGAGCAGAAACAACATGAACACACAACACCAAATTTTTTGACGTGGAAAACCCGGTTAAGAGAAAAACCACAGTGGGGGTTAACCCACAAAAATGCGTACCCTATTAAAAGTACTTAAGAAAATAGAAGGCACGTGCCTTCAGGTGCACTACCTAGAGCTCACTGCTCAAAAGGAGGCTCACTGCCTATAAGAAATTATGATTTACACAGAGATAATGAATTGAGAAATAGCATCTACAGTCATGCCTCTTTCAGTCCCTTTGAAGGCTCACAAAAACTTTTGCTCCTATCTTCAAATTCTTCTTTACTAACTTTTCACTCTATACTCCTTTCGCTCATCTTCTTCTCTGCTCTGCTTTAGATCCTTTCTTCAAATTTAATTCATTTTGTATAAGGATAATTTTTGACAACTCTTCAACAAGTATTTATACACTTCATCAACCTTGGAATGATCAACAAGGTTAGCTAAACTTAATGTGGATCTTTACACTATCAGGCAAACATAGTTGAGACTTGAATCTTCCTCTACTAACATGCCACACTTCATAAAATGCTCTTTAGATCATCCGCAACACGCTAGGAACATCCGGTCAGCCAAGAATGGGAAGAACATCAACTTCAAAGAGGAAATCTTCAACAACAAGCTTAAACTTCAATGTAGACCTCCAACACAGTAGCCACATGATCCAGAGACCTCCACAAGCACATTAAATTCACCAATAACATCCACTCTAAACCAAATTACCAGAATCATTTGTATCTTCCTTTGGAACCTCAAGAACACTCTCTACCATGACTATCAAACTAGAAAGATAGTTTGCAGACCTCCAAACCATGAACCACTAGAGTTGATGATACACACTGACTTCCCAAACATGCCTTCAGATCTGCAGACCATAATATTTCACTACGGAGCAATCCAGACCAAAGTACTGTCATTCTGTCTCTTCTGAATACTGTAAAATCTGGTTCTACTTAGATGGCCATAACTTCTTCAAATCTTCATGCGGACTTCTCAATTCTTAACTCGAGCATCCTCTAACAATCCTCTACATAGCAATATGGTCCGTGAACATTAAGTCTTCATTAATTTTCTCAATACCCTCAACATTCCAGTCTTTTGAACATGCAATAAAATAAGGCACAGTTGTCACTAATGACAACAAGAATATGTTGACATCAATGACAACACCACTTCGGCACATATTTGCAATAGGTATAACAATCATGTAGGGTGTTGGTGCTCTTCTTTTACCCTTTGACATTAAAACAGCTTGCTACAAAGCTCGCAGCATCATTCTTCATTCCCTTCCAAAAATAAAGAGTGTTAACATCTGCTAGAAGTTCGGTTACTCCTGGATGTCCAGAATATGGTGCAATATGAACTTCTTTCCATACTAAATCCCTTAAGCCAATTGAATCAGGAACATACATTCTTCCCTTATACCTCAATAGTCCATCTAACTCAAATAGAAAACCATCATACCTTGGATCTCTAGGATTATCTTGGATCAAACCAATGGGCAACACTGTGAACTCATAGTGTCCATATCTGGTTCTAAAAGCTACCGTATGAATATCTTCATCCTTCAATCTTAACTGATGATATCTTGATCACAAATCAATCTTTGAAAACACAATAGCTTCATGCATCTGATCAAAAAGATCATCAATACGTGGAAAAAGATATTTATTCTTTACTATTGCTTTATTAACCATAGGATAATCTATACACAATCGAAGGGTTCCATCCTTCTTCTTAACAAAAATAACTGGGGCACCCCAAGGTGAAACACTGTACCTGATCAAACCTTTTGCCAACAATTCTTGTAATTGTACTTTTAATTCCATTAACTCTGTAGTTGTCATATTGTAGGGTGCTTTTGATATAGGCTCAGATCTTGGTTTAATGTCAATTGCAAAATCAAAAACCCTCTTGGAAGGCAATCCTAGAAGTTCTTTAGGGAACACATCTTGAAACTCTTGAAGAAAATGATGGGGAGCGCACAGCAGATACCACAGACCGATGCCCTAATTTTTTTTCACAGTCGATACACTAACAGCTGAGCCACCGATTTAACTCCATCGGCCAAGTCTCTTCTTCTACTCCAATGCCCCGATGGCATTTGCCCCTTTGGTGAGGCTCGTTCCATCAGTGAATGCTCGAAACCTTTGGCCGATTCACCAAAAATGTTGTCGTACAGCTTTCCTCCTGTGAACCCTAGCACATGAAGATGCTAGGACGTTCTTACTGCGCGAAACCCTCAGTCCAGAACATCTGCACTATCAAACAGGAAAACAAAACAAGAAATAGACGGATATGGTACATTGAAGCCATTCCACTTGTTTCAACAGAAATCTCACCAATGGAATGCTTCACAGTGACATACGCAAACAATGGAAAATACAAAATGAATGGAAATCTACAATTGTGCGATTTACAGTTATAAGAAATGGAAATCAAATGGACAGAACAGAAATGCTTTATTTCTCCTGAACACAATGCAATCACATTCGATCCCACTACTTCAATCTGATTACATTCGATGATCATTTGATCATTCCTTTGGGCATTTATCAACTCACCCTGAGTAGTACCAAACTAACTCCAAGCGGCCGGGAAACACTACTGCCTATTTTTGGCATTATTTCTATTTTTAGCATTATGCGATTACAATTTGACAAATGTCCCCTAAGTCACTTGGGACTTACAAAATGAACCTAGACACAAACTAAAATAAAAATGCATTGGTCAAAAGACCTTATTACAAAAGAAAACATGATTTTGTAGGTGGTCCTGCACCATACTCCCTGAGTGAAAGTTGTCTCAAGTCCTCTTAGAGACTAACTGTTGCAAATCACCACCCTACTTTTTTATGTCAACTTCCAGCATCCATGTGGCCTTTGAGTCTGGAAGTCCTTTCCATTTGACTAAGTGCTCAAAAAATGTCTGATTTCTAGTCTTCTTGGCTATCCTGCTATCCAAAATACACTCCATTGTAGATAGTTCCTTAGGTGGTAAGTGTTGTACCCATGCTGCATTGTCTTGGACAGAATCTGCTATACTTTCTCCTATATCAGGACTCCTATATAATGTCAAATCAGCAACATTGAATATAGGTGAAATAGCAATATCATCAGGGAGTGCAATTTTGTAAGCATTAGAACCATATTTTTCTAGAATCTGACAAGGTCCAATTTTCCTCATCATCAACTTGCTATGGCTTCCCTTGGGTAGTCTATTCTTGTTGAGATGAACCATGACCATATCTCCAATTTGGTACTACACATCCCGTCGTCTTTGATCCACTCTAGCCTTGATCTTCTGACTGTTCTGGTGTAGAGTATCTCTGACTTGTTGGTGGATCTCTTGCATAGCCTCTGCAAATGTATAAGCATGTCCACTCCTTTTGTCCATCCCTTGAACATCTCTCTATTCAAAAATTCCTCTAGGATGACTACCATAAACAACTTCAAAAGGACTTAGACCTGTACTTCTATTTGTAGAATCATTATAGGCATACTCTGCTTGTGGGAGTACCACATCCCAACTACTTCCATGTTCTCTTGTCAAACATCTCAGCAGATTGCCTAATGACCTATTGACAACCTCAGTTTGACCATCAGTCTGAGGATGATAGGTTGAACTAAAAGACAAATTGGACCCAATCTTTTCCACAAGGTTCTCTAGAAATGTCCCACAAATTTGTTGTCTCTGTCAGATACAATACTCAAAGGTAATCCATGAATCCTGGCAATCTCTTTAAAGAACAAACATGTAATGTAACTAGCATCATTGGTGGTCTTACAAGGAATAAAGTGCGCCATTTTGCTGAATCTATCTACCACAACAAACACACTATCATAACTTGTCCTTGTCTTGGGCAATCCCATCACAAAATCCATACTCAAACTTTCCCAAGGTCTGTTTGGTATGGGCAAAGGTTGGTACAGTCCTGCATTGGTTGAGACTCCCTTTGCTCGCTAGAAAATCATACAACTCTCAACAAACCTTCTAATATCAGATTGCATCCTTGGCCAAAAGTAAAACCTTCTGACAAGATCTAAGGTCTTATTGAGCCCAAAATGTCCTCCTAAGCTACCACTATGTTTTTCCTTCACTATATTATCCCTCGTTGAACACTTAGGGATACATAGTTGACTACCTTTAAAAAAAAGTCCATCCTGCAATGTATAATCTAAAAATTCACTATGGAAAGCATTGGAAAACTCACTGCATACCCTGTAAATCTCCTTAAAATTGTGGTCCTCTTCATACAATCCTTTGAGTGACTCAACACCCATACTTTGTAGCTGCACTTCTTGCACTGTCAGCACCCTTCTGCTTAAAGCATCAACAACCTTATTGGTTATTCCTTTATTATGTTTGATGATGAAGGTGTATGCTTGAAGACTTTCCACCCATTTCATGTGTCTATGACTGAGCTTTTCCTGTCCATTCAAAAAACTAAGAGCATGATTGTCAGTGTATACAATAAATTCCTTAGGAAGGAAGTAGTGCCTCCATTTTTTCAGAGCTTGTACCATAGCATACAACTCTAAATCATAAGAGGAGTATTTCCTCTTGGCTTCATTTAACTTTTCACTTAAGAAGGCTACTCGTCTGCCTTCTTGGCTCAACACTGCTCCTATGGGCAATCCACTTGCATCACATTCAATCGTGAAAACCTTATTGAAATCAGGTAACACTAAAACAGGGAATTTAGCAACTTTCTGTTTCAGACTTTCAAAACTTTGATCTACCTCTTTCGTCCACACAAACTTCATCTTACCTCCACCCTTGATGGTCTCCAACATAGGTGCACAAATGTCACTGTAGTTCTTAATGAATTTCCTATAAAATGTGGCCAAACCATGAAAGCTTCTAACTGCTCCTGCTGTCTTGGGTGTAGGCCAATTCAAAATAGCTTCTACCTTGGAAGGATCCATTTTCAAATCACCCTTAGAGATAACAAAACCTAGGTACACCAATTCTTGTTTCATGAAGTCACACTTTTCCAAGTTTATCAGTAACTTCTGATCTTGCAGCCTCTTCAAGACTATCTCCAAATGTTTCAAGTGCTCTTCCTTGCTCTTACTAAACACCAAAATATCATCAAGGTAGACTACAACAAATTTTCCTATGAATTCCTGCAACACCTCATTCATCAGCCTCATAAAGGTGCTAGGGGCATTTAAAAGACCAAATGGCATCACAAGCCACTCATACAACCCTTCATTGGTTTTGAAAGTTGTCTTCCACTCATCCCCTTCTCTTATCCTTATCTAATGGTACCCACTCTTCAAGTCTATTTTGGAGAAATAAGTAGCCCCTCCCAAACAATCCATATATGATGGGGAGTGCACAGCAGATACCACAGACCGATGCCCTAATTTTTTTTCACAGTCGATACACTAACAGCTGAGCCACTGATTTAACTCCATCGGCCAAGTCTCTTCTTCTTCTCTAATGCCCCGATGGCATTTGCCCCTTTGGTGAGGCTCGTTCTGTCAGTGAACACTTGAAACCTTTGATCAATTCGCCAAAAACACTGTCGCACAGCTTTGCTCCTGTGAACCCTAGCACATGAAGATGCTAGGATGTTCTTACTATGTGAAACCCTTAGTCCGAAACATCTGCACTATCAAATAGGAAAACAAAACAGGAAACAGATGAATATGGTACATTGAAGCCATTCCACTAATTTCGATAGAAATCTCACCAGTGGAATGCTTCACAATGACATACGACAACAATGGAAAATGCAAAATGAATGGAAATCTACAATTGCACAATTTACAATTATAAGAAATGGAAATCAAATGGACAGAACAGAAATGCTTTATTTCTCCTGAACACAATGCAATCACATTCGATACCACTACTTCAATTTGATTACATTTGATGATCATTTGATCATTCCTCTGGGCATTTATCAACTCGCCTTGAGTAGTACCAAACTGACTCCAAGCGACTAGGGGATCAATCCAAGCAGCTAGCAAACACTACTACCTATTTTTGGCATTATGCGATTACAATTTGACAAATGTCCCCTAAGTCACTTGGGACTTACAAAATGAACCTAGACACAAACTGAAATGAAAATGCATTGGTCAAAAGACCTTATTACAAAAGAAAACATGATTTTGTAGGTGCTCCTGCACCAGAAAAGGATACTTTTCTCCAAAATTTGAACTAGGGTTTTCTATCCCTTCCTCCACTTGTTCCATTTTGACTGCAAATAACTGACAATCCTTCCTTCTAGCCCTTTTCAATTTCTTGGTAGAGATAGGTCTTATTTTAACTTCTCCTTGAATCCCTTGGAATTGAGTCTGATTTCCCAAATCATCTAAGCATTCAACTATTTTTAAAAAATAGTCAACCTTAGCTCTATGCTTCCATAACCAACTCATTCCTAGGATTACATCATAGGAACCTAAGGGAGCTACATACAGGTTTGCTTCAGTTGAGAAGCTAGGGAGGTTAATTTTGGCTTCAAACAAACATTGCTCTACCTAAGCCTTAGATTAGTTAGAATATTCTACTAACCAAGGTTGAGACATGTATCCATCTTTTCTAGGAAACTTATTCAAAATTCTAGGTGAAATAAAGGTTTCAGTGGCTCCTGTATCAATCAAAATAGATATAGGGACTCCAAACAAAGTACCTGTCATCTCAATAGGTGTGATTTGATACTCTGCTTGATGATTGTCAAGAGATACATGAATCCTTTTCTCGAATGCTTCTTGTTGAATAGGTAGTGCAGTACCTTTTTGTTGACCATTTTGACTCTTGTTAGGGCAACGATTTGCATAATGGTCGCCCCCACAAGTAAAACATCCTCCAATGGGTCCTTTCTTGTCTAAAGTCTTCCCATTATTATCCTCATTTCTTTTGTAGTTGCCATTCTTCTTCTCATTACCATATCCACCCTTGTTCTTCTAAGATCCTTTATCTTTTCTCTTGTTATCATAGCTCTTTTCATATCTTTTCTTGTAATGAGAAGAAGAATGGCAACTACAAAAGAATGAGGATTTCTTCTGAGATCCTTTATCTTTTCTCTTGTTATCATAGCTCTTTTCATATCGTTTCTTGTATGGTTGGTTGTTAAGAGTTCCATTAGACCTCTTGTAGTTTCTATCCTGATAGGCTGAGATGGATTTCAGTTTTTGCTCTTGTTTGATCATTTTCTCATACACTTGATCCATTGTTGTGGGACCATGTACATCCACTTCTCCACTGATTTGAGTATTTAAGCCCATGATGAATTTTTAGATCCTGAATCTCTCATCCTTTTGATACTGAGGAACATATTTCAGGAGTTGAGTGAACTTTTCTCCATATTCCACCACTATCATATCTCCTTGACAAAGAATCTGAAAATCAATCAGTTTCTAATCAAAATAGAGTTGTGGTAACCATCTCTTGCGAAAGAGCTCCATGAACTCATTCCAAGTTACCCTTAGAAAGATTAAATTCAATTCCATCTTCTTATTCATCCACCAAGTGGATGCTTCTCCTTCCAGTTGGAATGCTTCCCATACTGCCTTGGTCACTTCCGAGTAATTCCTTATCTTGAAATATTTTTCCATTTCTGTTAACCAAGCTTCTGTAGCATCTCTGGTTACTGTCCCATCAAATTTTGGTGGAGTGACCTTCTTCATGTCCTTAGAGAGCTCTGAGGTTAGTCTATCTCTTGCCTCTTTATGAGGTTTTGTACTCTTACTAAGCTCTTCATGATTTTCTCCACTTTCTCCTTGAGAGTTTTCACCTCCTCCCTTAGAATTTCCTTTATCATCCACCTTCTTTTCCAAATCACCCAGTCTTTTCTTGGTTTCCTCAAGCATATTTATGTTTTGGTCTAGCTTATTATTTGGCAGGTGGTTTTCCTCTTCACTTTCTCCTTAGTTAGTTCTTGTCCAAACCATGTTTATTGATTTCTCAGACCTAAGAATATTGAGTTGTTCATTAGTTCATGATTATAATGTATCCCATTAAATCTAAACATAATAAACTCAATTTAAACAATCGTTTGGCACAAAAACAACTCTTTTTTATTTATTTCATTTCAAAAGCAAGGAGTATTCTTCATTTATACAAGAAATGACTTTAAAAGTCATGCTCAAGAGGAGTATATCCTTCAGACTCATTTTTAGATACATAATCTCGAGGTATATAACCCTCTGACTCACTATCAGACCTAACTTCTATGATCTCAATAGTTGGGGGTATGTGAGGATCTCACCTAACCATAGTTGTTTACTCATCTTTAACTCTTTCCAAGTATTCCCTTCTCACTCGCTTGATTCGAGTTAAGATAGTTGCCATAATTTTAGTATCACTTAACCAAATGTCACTCTCATCATTGGTTCCCTCAAAGGTTTTGATAATGGCCTCACATTCTCTATTTTCTTTAAGGAAACATTGACTCGTATTAACAAACTTTCTTGCTATCTTCTTAAGACATACCATCATGACACAGAAGTTTTCAAACATTAGCTAACCACATAATGTTTACTACAGGCAAGCATAGTGGTCTCATAAGCCCTAGTGCTAAACCTAATAGCTCTAATACCAAATGTAACATCCATGTTCTAAAAACATAGTAAAACCAAAAAATTTACCATCAAGTAATTAAACAAGGTAAAAATGAGATAGAGGAAAATTTTTCTTTTATTAAACATATAATCAAATATCCATAATGACAAGTTTTTTCCTTTACGAGGTACAATACATCATGAAGTCTTTCTTAATGACAAAGTTTACAATGTAAATCAATTACATAGACAATTTGGAATAAATACTGCTACTGAATATCTAACATCTTTATCACAAGTCCTGACATATCTTTTGTTTGGAGAGAGAGAGAATATCTTTCCAGTGATTTACCTCCATCCACAAATCGGTGGTCTCCCACACATCTTCCACATAGGAAGTGGCCCTACCCTTCACAAGGGATGTAGACCAAAGGTGACCAGTGGTAATTTGCCTTTCATAAGTACATAGTGTTGTATCCTACTCAACTCTATCAACCACACAACCCTAGATACCCTCTAGCTAAGTATGATTTCTGATAGGATGAGCAATCCGAATACAGTGAACCGACAATGCATGCAAAAAACAATTGCATTACTTTGGTCAAAGTTTTTAATATTAATATCGTTTATAATGAACGTAGTCATTTTGTTCACCCACCCCTACTCGACTTGGATACTATCATATTCTCAAAGTTTATTCACACCAACTATAATCATGTAATAGTTTAATCCACGAGTCATAATAATATCTTTAGACTATAATAAGTCCGTATGACAAAACTATACAGTTGGTTCATAATCAACTCTAGGGTTTTCCTATTTTCCCATGGTTAATGTAATATCACTATGTAACCTTGTCTTTTATATAGGAGACCTAGATTCACAATTGTCTTGTGGCTAATTCAACCAAAGATAAGAACACTATAGTTCTTTAAATAGATATTGACTCCTGCCAAATACCTTTAATATTGTGATAAAACAAAACATACCCTATATGCCTTTCCTACAAGGTCATTCTTTGGTAGACTTAGTCGACTCCATTGTATTGGATCCCTACAAGGATAATGTGAACAATACAGACAAATAGACATTATTGGGTTCTCACAAAAATCCTATTTCAACTACCATAGTATCTCTTAGTTACTCTCATTTGATGTGATTCAACAGTTTACTAAAGATTCCTATGAATCTAGTTCTCATGGGTAGATAACATTTTTCATTATATATACATACATAGTCTAAACAAGACAATATGTTAAAACATTATAACCTCTATACTATATGGTTTACGTTGAGAGTATAAAAACAAGGTTCATTCATTTCCTTAATATTTGAGAGCCTATTGTTTTGATAGCTCACAATCATTTCAATGACTGGTTATAAACTTATTCGATAGGTGATCTATTTTCAAAGCAAATGACAGTTATGACAATCTCACACTATGATGGACATTTATCCTTCATTCTAAGCATTCGATATGATAATTGGTTTCTAATAAAAAGCAAAAAGGTCAATTCAATAATAGTAACAATGTACTCACTTGTATTACCTAGTGTCAACCTTATAATTTGCATTCTAAATCTCATTATAAATAGAGATAAAATGACATAGCTCCTTCAGGAGTTAACTTTGTTTTTCCTACGTTGAAGCTCACTAATTATCGACTGTTATACAATGAATTTAGGAGTTTAAAACTCTCCCTTAGCGTACTCATACAGTCGACCAAGACTATGGTGATAATTCTAACAAATGATAACCATTCTCTGCATGGCTTAACAGAATCAAAATCAAAGAATACTTGATAGCAATTGACTTAGGAGTTGACTGAGATATGCACAGGGTCGGCACCTTCCAACCGCGTATTCCCTTGCTATTTCCAGCTAAAACCACTTATCACTCTCAGTAATATGTTGTATATTCTACTTCTAACCCTCTTCTTCTTTCCACTACAGGCTCAAATGAGTTATTTTTCCTAAATAGGACTGAGGCACGACTCCTACAGAGTCACCCCACTTCGTCCTTCAAAAAGAATTCAGTTGCAATACTTAATGCAACTATAATAGCCTTTTGTGACTAAGTCACAACAGAAATTGATTTACAAGCAAAAGTCCACATGTCATTTGTGGAAAGCTACCATATGGTTCATTCGGTTGGGCAGTTGGTAAACATAGTCATCCTCATAAGGATGAGGCTGATACTTATTTAAAACATAACTGATCTTTTAATGATCAAAACATGTGGTTTGATCCACCACTTATCACTAATGAAGATAATACTATAATTTAGCCTACGACTCCTACAATACAATCGACTCATTAAGAGGTATTATCCTCTTACGATGCTAAGGCATTTATATATTTGATTACATCAAATATACTTCTTATAACATCGCCGCTATATTAGATAATCATAGTTTAATCAATAATAATATTTAAAAAAAGAATTACGAATAATGTGGTTGGGTTGAGCTTGTCTCCCCATCACAATTCGTTGACAATGATCACATATTCTTAACTCGATGAAATCGTCTAAATGATTAAGAATTGTTTATAATACGTCATGAGACTTTATAAAATAAGAGAATCATTTTATGACAATTTATGTCGTAATATTTACGTTAAACATAAATAGGCATAGTTCAAGTTCAAATGACATCGTTATCACTACTTACGACTAAGATGACTTATTACGACAGTTTTCAAAGATTCGTAAGGTATTGACTACCTGTCAATTGGGTTTATAAGTAAACTAACAAGTTAAGGCTTACCTCTCACAATACACTAGTTCGTACTTTGTTACACATCATACTCGTTTTGGCAAATTGATCATTCGTAACCCGAGGTCTATATCTCTCTCCTCGAAAGATACTCTCTCTCTCTCTCTCTCTCTCTCTCTCTCTCTCTCTCTCTCTCTCTCTCTCTCTCTCTCTCTCTCTCTCTCTCTCTCTCTCTCTCTCTCTCTCTCTCTCTCTCTCTCTCTCTCTCTCTCTCTCTCTCTCTCTCTCTCTCTCTCTCTCTCTCTCTCTCTTCTTTGAGAGTCATCTAAGAATTTGTATTCCTATTTCAACTTGTAACCAAACAAATTAAGATCAGCGCATCATTATTCAAATAATAAATCAAATCTTAATGCAAATATTAAATCAATAATAACATAATCATTTCTATAATTTCATAATTGACATTCAATATAATCCATATTTTTCCTTGTCATTAATCTAAACATCATAATAAATTTACTTATGTCCAAGTAAAAGTAAAAAGATAGCAAGATAAAAATTGGGGATGTAACACCAACCTTCCATTCCTCCGTCCTCCATTTCTCAAAGATCTAGGCATGTAGTTTGCGTACCTTCGGCCAAACTTTAGGGAATCTACAAATTAGGGCATTAGTCTATACATAAGCTTCCCAATCTTCTATTATTCCATCCAAACATACCTCTGGTGACTTATCACAGTGTTGAAAGGGCAAAGATCTACCTTGAAATACATTTGCACCCTGCTTAAAAATTTTCTTTGGTCTTGCCAATCTTTACGCCCCGAAGCCAAATTATCCTGCCCCACCACATCCTTGAAACTTCACTTGTATTCTGAACCTTGTGGGCTTTTCCCAGGTGCAAAGACCCATGCATGGATGTGAATTGGCTGCAATAGAAGGGGAAAAATTACCCCTACCAACCAGTTCATTGCATGAATTATTCACATTATTTGGAAACATTTTGGGAGCGAGCAGGTGTGTATCTTTCTAAATAATTGGTTTTATACATTCTATTATTAATATATAATTAATTATATTATTTCATTAATATTTAAAATATTAAATTCATAAATAATATATATAAATTGAATCAAAATTAAATAATGACATTAAAATATGAATATTATATTAATATGAATGAAAAGATGTCTGAATTGGAAAATATGATGGAAGGTGAAAATGCGCAGGGCGGGGTTTTTGTGTTCAGAACTGGTATCAATTTTCAGAGATACCTCTGTTTGCCACACAAGACAATATAATTCCACTTGGCAATGGAGCTTGGCAAGGGAAACAAAGATACCCACCACAAGGGTACATGTGGCAGAATCGTTAGAGAAAGCAAATCTCTACGGCAAATAATCAGGGAAATCACAAGGAAAACTTCAACAATAATGGATCTATGTTACATCCCCAATTTTTGTCTTACTAAACTTTTCACTTTTACTAGGACATAAGTAAATCTATTGTGTTGTTATAGATTAATGACAAGGAAAGACATGGAATTATATTAAATGTCATTTACAAAGTTATGAAAATGATTATGTTTGTTATCAATTTAATATTGCATTATGAGATTTGATTATTATTTGAATAATGATGTACTAATCATAATTTGTTTGGTTACAAGTTTGAAACAGGATTACAGGTTTTCAGATGACTCTCAGAGAAAAGAGAGAGAGAGAGAGAGAGTATCTTTCGAGG
The DNA here is from genome assembly GCA_027924645.1 of Cunninghamia lanceolata. Taxonomy (NCBI): domain Eukaryota; kingdom Viridiplantae; phylum Streptophyta; class Pinopsida; order Cupressales; family Cupressaceae; genus Cunninghamia; species Cunninghamia lanceolata. The sequence goes on from BSBN01000609.1 coordinate 3,579,832, forward strand.
AGAGAGATATAGACCTCGGGTTACGAGTGGGTTATTTGCCTAACGAGTATAAGTGTTTAATGAAAACATGAACCAATGTGTCTTAGGAGGTAAGCCTTTTCTTGTCAGTTTACTTTTGAATCTAATCGACAGGTAGTCAATATCTTGATTCTTTTCTAGTCAAGTCGTTTGTGAGTCGACATAGTCATTTGTGAAGAAAATGATGTCTGAGAAGAACTATAGCCATTTATGTTTAACGTAAACATTACGACGTCCCAGTCATAAAATGGTTGTGTTGTTATTCTTGAGTCACTTAAGGTTTTATTGTCGACATTAAACATCTTACGATGAACTCATCAAGTCAAGTCAACACGAATTAACGTATTTCTTTTTGTGGAATCAATGTAATTCAATTTCCCACTTGAAGGGGAGACAAGCTTGACCCAAGCTCATATTATGCGAAAGTTTACGTAAAAACATATTTACATATTCCTTTGATTGTATCATCTCTGTACTTTGATTATTATTTTACGTAAACCTTTAAGTGTTAGTGTGATATAGTTATATAAGGTTATCGAATTACCACCTTTTCTAAATTCAAAACTTAAATGTTAACCTCTATCCATAACTTAGGATACCTTGTAGTGGGAATCCCTATCATAGTGGCAATTATTGCCCATGTTGTCAATAAAACCATGCATGCCTAATTTTCATTGGAGAAGTCCACGGTTGTGGACATTTCTTTTAAACCATTTGAGAGTGGTCGAAGTGGGTTGAAGGAAAGTTAGGTTCAATCGACATATGTCTAATGTCAGTTAGTTGTTTTTATTCATAAACTACATCCATCTCTCATTTTAGCTAGCCAATATTTATGTAGAAAATGGCATATCACCGTGCGCATAGAGGGCATCTTGATTCTTATCAATTAAGTTGTCATTATGAACATGGAGAGTGTTATTAGACCTTGACTCTTTAAGATTCGTTAGGGAGAAGGACAACGGATTAAGGTTGAAGAAATCATAGTGCTTACTTCCTTGTGGCAGAATCTGTGAACCTGTAGGAGGTTATTTTAATCAATTTTGATTGAGTCTTCCTTAGTTGTTGGAAGAAAGATATCCATGTATGTGGGTGGAGTCTTAATTGGTGGTTATCATATTTGAAGAACTCGATAACCAAAAGGAAAAAGGGTTTTTTTAATAAATGATAGTGGGATCATTATGCAAGAGTCGTAGAACCATACTTAGAGACATGAACAATTCTCCTCTAGCTGGGGGGTGAATATTGCTGTCAAAGACTCTTCTCAGGAGGGAGCGATATTGTGGTAATGATCTGAGGAATAGACTGCAACCACGTACTACCTGTGACTAGGAGAAACGTAGTAGGTTCTTTTCTCAGTTAATAAACTTGCATTGTGTATAAAACTAGTTTCTTTACTTCCATGATTTCTCTTGATCTATAAGTCATTTTAAGTGTTCATTATAGCCAACTCCATTGATTATGGCAGATATATGTATGGTCGATGCCATCTATTATGGCAGGTATATGTGTTTATATATATAGTTAATAGGGAAGCTCTTAACTGAGAAGGACACAGTTTCGTCTACTTATCATAACCTTTAAGGAATAGTTTAATGTTGTAATAAGGCTATGAGTTTCATATTGTTAATAGCTATGTTGATATAGATACTCCTTAATAGCAGATAAGAACACATCTTATATCTCACTATAATCGTTGTCACCACTTCTGGATATAGTGAGTCAAAAACAAGTTTATGCAGGACTCATCATTTAAATGACTTCATTCTTCTAGTTTTATAATAGATAAAAGGCATTCGACTTCAATTTTACATTTGAGACTACTTTATGTATAAACTCCGTAGGTCATAGAAATGAGATAATAGTTTCTTATCTCAGTCTGATTTCATTCTTTAATGACAATTGATTTTAGTTGACATCTTATTCTTTTTAGAGACATAAAGTTAATTCTAAACAAGTTTATCATTGTAAGGGAGATCAACCTTGTTGTTGAAGACTAAGCGATCTTGTAATGTTGGGAACGTTTATGTTGAAAACAAGTTTAAAAATAGTTTAGGATAGCTTCGGGGATAGTTTTCCATCTAATAGGAAGAACACTTTAGTTCTAGGTAACAAACTTTACCTTAAGAAGTTTACTTTGTTTCTAATGATGTTTCAAGGTGGGTTGAATTCTCTATAGCAGGTCGAGACTAGTACACCTGCATGTTAGCTTTGTTATAGCTCATTTGAGGTAAAAGAGAGAAACATAGATTGGATATTCTTTTGGATAGTAATGGAATTAATCCATCGAAATATGGAGTCAAACTATATACTTTGTCACAGTTTAGATCTATTTTGAGTCTTGGGGAGATAAATCAAAGGAAATACTTGTAGTAATGATCTAGTCATGGATTGAAAGACATATATGAGCTAGTAGATAATCTTCTTACAAAATTCTTCCTTTCAGTACTTAGTCTATTATTTTTCCATTGGGTTGGAATAGGCTAAATAAACCTATGTTTAATAGAACTTAGTGCAAAAGTAACCTTTCGACAATGAGTATTTTGGATAGCAATGAGTGGTATGAAGATGACTATATTCAATGTATAACTTGATTCGAACATTTGGATGGCTTTAACTGAGGATTTATTGAAAATGGGAAATGATCTTGTTTAGAAGAGTCTAAAACAACTTTTTGTGTTAGTTGAAAGAAGACTAGAGGGATGATCAATTTCTTAAAAACCCCCTTTTGAACTTGAAAAAGAAGGTTTGTTATTATTTTGAAATGGGAAGACTAAACCCAAATATAGACCCAATTGGGTTATGAATATTTAATGTACCTTTATGAGTTTATAGGTTGTTATGTACCTTTAAGATTTTGTAGATTTGATATTCCATTATGATGGAATAGGGAGGTCAATACCTTAATTCGACCCAATAGGGTAAATATATTTATTAAATCTTGTGATCATTTTATAGATCGTGAATGAAGGGACAAGTAAACTAACAATGTATATTTATTCTTACTTATAAGAAATGAAATAGTTTCCTAGACTATGATGCTTAACCTGGCTAAGGCAACCATCTTAGTCTTATAAATCGATTTAAAATTCTTAGGAGTTGATAAGTCTTGGATCTCAGGTATTCCAATGATGCAATGAGAATCCTTGTAAAGAAAGGTAATCGATAACGTCTATGGAATATAGTAAGTGAATGTAAAATTTGTCTAGGTCAAGAAGACTAAAATATTGAAGTTGTCAAATTGACCAAGTCGATCTATAGGAATATGATAGTATCCAAGTCAAGTTGGGGTGGGTGAACAAAATGAATACGTTCATTATGGACGTCAATTTATATTAAAACTATGGCCATAGTAATGCATATGTCTCTGCATGCATTGTCAGTTCACTATATCTGGATTGCATAACCTATCAAAAATCATACTTAGCTAGAGGGTATCTAGGGTTGTGTGATTGATAGAGTTGTGTAGGATGCAACACTATGTACTTGGAAAGGCAAATTACCATTGGTCACCTTTGGTCTATATTTCCCATGAAGGGTAGTGCCACTTCCTATGTGGCATATGTGTGGGAGACCATTGGTCTATGGTTGGAGGTAAATCACTGGAAAGATACTCTCTCTCTAGCAGAAGACATGCCGAGGCTTGTGATAAAGATGTTAGATTTCTGGATGCAGTATATCTTTGAGACTTGTGTTTATTGAGATTGTAAAACATTATCTATTGTAGATATTTGTTATTGTAAAGACAAAATGTCATCTTTATATAATATTATATGTTGCTCATTTCAGAATAGAAATCTTGCAATTTGTTGTTACTTGATTATATGTTAAATAAAAGAAAATTTCTCTCTCTCATTTTTACCTTGTTGAATTACTCTATGGTAAATTCTTGATTTTACTATGTTTTTAGAATGTGGATGTTACATATGGTATCAGAGGTACTAGGTTTGGCACTAGGGCTTATGAGTCCACTAGGCTTACCTGTAATCAACATTATGTGGTTAACTAATGTTTGAATTTTCTTGTGTCAGAATGGTGTGGAGAAGAACCAAGAAAATTGCTAGAAAGTCTATTCCCCAGCATTTGCCTGAATTAGTAGTTAAGAAGGAACCTATCGAGCAGGTTGAACTTAAAGAGCATATCATTTACTTTGAAGGAGCATGGCTGGAGGATTCAGAGACTTTTGCTGATGCACTTAAGCGTATTTGGCTAGAAAGAAAACAATGTTTTGAACTGGCCAAGAATCCTACTATTTCTACTTGTGTAGTAAAAACCTAGTAAACTGTAGCCAGTTACGACATGTCACTTGGAGGTCGATGTGATGCTTCTATTTTAAGAAAAGAGGTGTTGGAGGAGAATCTATGTGTACATCCACCCTCTAAGTTTGTTTAATTGGAAGATCTTTTAATTGAAAGTGGCATGTAATCTTGTCGTATCAACTATATAAATAAGGATGTGGTTACTCCTAAAGATGAGAATTTTTTTATCAATCTATTGATTGTTATGAGATAAATGTGTTTGATGTTTTGAGTTGCTTTAGATTCAAAAAACTATTAGATAACTTATTTATCTGGCATGAGAAAAATGACAACATGTATCATACAAGAACCAAACAACGGTGAGAGTTTAGAAGAGAATAAACCATCAGTTAATCTCTTGGACAAATTGGAGCAATCCTAACCATGTTTGTAAATGTAACATTAGAAAATGTCCCCTTGGGGGCTTTTCTGTCATCTCCCGGGTCTTTAGCATGCATTTAGGACATCTTAGTTCATATTTTGGCATCCTGATGCAATGAGACCTACGTTTCATGGCAAAGTAGACCTAGGAGGACCCCTTGAGTTGTACCCTACCCAAAATAGAGGGGGAGGACTTGGGCACCCACACCCTAGTCTTGCCATATTTTGGGGCAGCCCTAATTTCTGGGTGTCAGTTTGTGACTGTTATTTGGTCCCTTTGCCGACACAGTAAGTTTGAATTATGAAAATCTTGGTAGGAGTGTTTGTAGTTGCATATATAAGCATGTTTAGGCATTCATTTGTAAACTAGATGGCAATTGTGATGTTCAAGTGTTCTCAAGGTGATTCAAGGCTTTCATTGTGTTGCAAGAGTAGACTTGTGTGGTTTATATGTTTGTATTTACAAATTTAAGCATCAATTTCCTCATGGAATGAAGAGCATTTTCCTCCCATGAGATCTTCACTACAAGGTGACATTATATTGTGTTTTCATTATTGATTCCTTTGGTTTTTTCCTCTACCTCACAAGGGCATACACTCTCTATCTGACAATGGTGTTCAGAGACTTAAGTGTCCTCCGGGGCTTGACTGAGGCAATCCTATAAACACCACAACCCCCAAACCAAGTCTTATGATTGCAGGTTACAGATGTCACATTTGGGAAAAGTGAAGTTGTAGGAAGGATTGGCAGGCATCAAAGATTTAGGATCTGAAGAGAAGTAGGATACTAGAGCATTTCTAGGACTTAGGTGCTTACTCTAGTGTCCTCCACAGCTAATTTTTTAGAAACAGAAGTTACAATGTTGATCAGTGTCGGAAGGAGGTCAAGATCCTGCAAAGAAACTAGTACCTTGGACTTGGGTGCCCGCTCCAGTGTCCCTGACTATTCTACCTTAGAACCTCAAAAATAGGTATTCTATGATTTGCTATTTCACTTCCGTCTGCAAGAGCATTTTCTGTTATTCGTCAGTTTATTGTCATATTTGCATAATTAGGGTTTTAATGGTCAATTGAGCATAAGAGAAGAGAAATTGATAATTAAATTCCCTAATCCATGTTTCCCTACATCTCACAGGGATCTAGGGTATGATAGTTCTCGCCACTCGACTCTAGATCCTTGAATGTAAAGTGGAGAGGAGGATTTAAACATCAAAACACTAAAACATTAACAAATCCAATTTTCCACTAAACATTTTGGTGAACCTGTGTCTTTAGACTTAAATTGTAACTTTTTAAGTGTGTGTCATCAAATTTGGATTGATTTCATTCATTCATATAGTCATTCATTTTATTGTATTGAGAAAAATTTGAAAAAATTGAAAAAAATGCATTGTTTGGCTTACTAAATTGCATTAGTTCTTTCTAAATTTTTCTAATTCATGATTTTTGCATCAGATCTGATATAAACTACAAAAAAATACAAAAAAATTAATAATTTGCATTGCATTTTCATTATTAATTTGCTAGGTTTTTGTAGAAATTTTGACAATTTTTATATAACCTAGTAATTCCAAAATCTAGGGTTAGTAGGAAAAATGTTTTCTCAGATTTTTATACTAATTTTAGAGGCTCATTCAAATTAATATTTAGTTGTAGTCTTGCATTTTAGTGTAAATTTGCATTTAGATTTAACATATTTGCAATTTTACATAGAAAATTTCAACAAAAACTAGCAATTTTCATGCATTTTCATTAGATTTGCATTTTTGCATGTTCAATCTTGAAAATCATTTTCAGATCTGAGATTAAGTCAAATTCATCATAAATCAGACTTCAAACAATTCACATAGAATTTTGTCCCAAGATCTCAAACCTAGGGCTCCAAAAGAATGATTTTCACTAAATTTGGCCTTATTGACTCTATAAACTTGCACCATAGGCGTGTTCTAAAAGGAATCTTAGAATTAATTTTCTGTTATCAGGGTAATCATTTTCTACCCCTCATAAAAACCTTCTCAACACCCTTTTATTGGGCTCTTGTAGTGAAAATTTTACAAAAAACTACACATTTTGACTATTTTTGCCCTAGGGTTTGACCTAGTTTGCACTCCAAGTGTGTTGTGATCAATTTTATGGATTGAGGTGACTGATATCATTGATATTAATTTATTTTCCTCCTTATATTCATTACAACACCTCCTTTTCTAGGCCTTGGAATTGAAAAACCGTGAAAAATAACCTATTTTTGCTATATTTTCACTAGGGTTTGACCTTAAGAGGCACTAAAAGCATTTTGTATTGGATATTTTGGAACTAAGTGGCTATTATTACTGATATTATTTTCTTTCCATCATTATTTTTGCATTGAGTTTTGGTGAAAAAAGTGCCTATTTTGGCATATTTTCACTATATTTCAATTTGGCATTATCTTGTATTTGCATCAAGAGTATGTTGAGAGTGATATTATTGTTGTTTTGGAATGATATCAGACATATAATTTTCTTCCCTCGATCAAAATCCTTACAACACCCTTTGTTTCATTCATTTATAGTGAAAAAAGTATAAAAAAATCAAGCATTCTGGGCTATTTTTGCTCTTGTCTTTTGCACCAATTTTGAAAATCTTTCAAAATCTAATTTGGAATTGGTTTGAGCATAAAAAAATGGCCTCTAATCACAACAGCAACAATAGGTTCCCTCCTAGATCTTACATGAAAAGAAAAGCAAGTGAACCTGAAATTGTGTTTACACCTCATGATAGAACAATCGGTGATTCTAAAGGACCTCTTTACATCACTGTGAAAATAATGGGAAACAATGTAGATGGAACTCTTATTGATCCTAATTGCATGACTAATGTTTCCACTGAAGAGTTCCTCTTTTCACATCAACTAATGCAAGGTTCTTACAACCCTTTGAACTTGATGATTAAGACACATACGTGAACCTTAAAGAAACCATTGGGTAAGATATCATTGTTAGTAGCGGTATTTGAGAAACATGTTGAACAATGGTTTGATATTACCCCCAATTCTGATAACTTTGATATAAAACTTGGAATCCCTTAGTTAAAGGTTATGAAAGCGATCCCTTCAACTATTTTCAAATGTGTTAAATTTCCTTTGAATAGACAAGTGCATGTCATTCATCAAAATACATACAAACCTTCAAGTAGACAACAATACTTCACTTTGAATTACTTTTGTAACAAAACTAACAACAAACTAGAACTATGAATAGACTTTACATTTTTGAGCTATAGAAACTGTTGGGTCTTTCTCTCCGAATCAACAAAGGGTTTGTCAGTTCCTAAGCTCAGGTAGATTCGACCAACAAATACAAGAGGTTGTGTGAACTGCCTCCCCTTCACTTCTGGTTCTGCCGCACCAAGGGAGGTATCCCTATAGCTAAAGATTTAACCTTGACTCACCCAATGACAAAAAGATTTAGCTTTACAACCACAGGCAGAATACTCTCATGTTTGGACCAAGATTTGCATGATAAATCACAAGTTTGGCAATGTTCTCGGACATATCTAACTGGTTGAGGATGAGAGTATGCAGGGGTCCTACTTCTATTCCTACAAACTAATGGGTTGGAATTATGAAATGATTTGTGTTTATGTTTTGGATGCAAGACAGGGGGTTTTGGATCATAACTACTACACAAGGGCAAACCAGTGCCTATCTCAAGGCAAGGAGTCAACTAGACGTATACATGTGAATGATTTGCACAAACTCAACAGAGATTCAAGTTTCAAGGGGTCAGACAGGTATTTGCCTTACAAATACCACCCAAGAATGAGTATTTAGCTATCTCTACTTACAAATATCACTGCTGCCATACAATCTTCTTCATACTTAACCTAAAATAGTTTAATCCACTCCTTGAATGGAAGTTAGAGATCAAGCATGCAATAAATAAATATATATCCTAGAATCTTAGTAACCCTTAGCAACCAGAGTCAAAAGAAGGGATGCATACAACAAATGGAGACAAACAGCTAAACACATGCAAAGAAGCATTTTTCATATAAAAATGACATGAAACTAAACATGTATGCAACATGCATTCAAATGCAACTCATAAACTCACAAAATGAGACAAAACAACTTAGAAAAGCTTTATTTTCGTTATTTCCTCCCAAAAATTGCCCAAGTTTTCAACCACCAGAAAATGAGTGACATAGCCCTCTTATACACCAAGAATGTGCACTCAGCATTAATTACACTGTCATCTCAAATTGCCCTCAAATACACTGCACCATCAAAATGGTGCCAAGAACATTGAATGCACTAGGGAGAAGAAGAGGGAAGAAGCAGTTGAACTCGAGAGACATGCATCCACCTGAAGATTTTCTCCTTTAAGATGGTAGTTGGACCCTCAATCCATCGACCCATATCTCTACAATCTATCATTATGGCTGACCTACCTATTTTGAAATGCAGTACTTTGCATGTTTTGAAATTCTTCCACTTGGAATGCAGCTGCAGACACGCAGAAATCCCTCCTTCAAAAATTTGAAACAAGGTCGTCGATTCCATCCTCTTCATCGCCAAGATCAATGGCTTCAAATCATGCTGACAAGTCAACAACCATTGAAATCATGTCATGCAAGCGCATTATCCCCTTTGACTTTTCATAGCGCAAACATGCATTTTACCTTTTTCACCCATTTTTGCCTTTTATGCCTTCAAATCTTTGTATATGCAAAATCATGTACATACAGCTGCATTTGGACACGTGGCAGCATCTGGTTGGATCTTCATCGCTATATATTTGCCTTTCCATCAGCCGTCAGAAAGACCCTAGAAGTGTCCGCCAATAGGCATTGTCCTGCCGACGAGCCATTGTATCCATCTTTACTTTTGAAATTGTATGTGCAATTGTATATACATACAATCACCAACATACAAGGACAGACCCCAAATCTTTTGTAAAACAAATTTGAAATTACCATCAGGTCCAAGCCTTGTATCTAACTCCTTTGTATATCACCTTGTATATCACACATACAATGTGCAACATACAACCCGCGAACCCCAACCACCTATCCGACACAACAAAATTTTCATTCGCGTCCAGGATTGTACATGTGCCTTTTGTATCTTGCATTGTATATGCACATACATACAATCACGGGACATACAACTGCGCGGGCCCCACCATGATTTTGAAGACTGTTGACTTTGACTGCTCCCACTTTGTATACTCCATTGTATCTGCCTGTTGTATGTCTGATTGTATATTGGGAACATACAACCCCAATATACAATGGCAGACTTCACCCATTTCATAAATGTAGTTAACTTCTTGGCCGTGTCTACTTGTACATCACCTTGTATATGTGGTTGTATATTAGAGATACATACAACACATGATACAAGGAAATGCCTATGACTTTTCAACTTTTCCCTTGTATGCATCTGCCAGGCCCGATTTAATAACTTTTGAAATCTAGGATTGCATGTTCTACCTTGTATATCATTCTGCATAAGTCATATACATACAATCCGATTTGCACATACCTGTGGACCTGACCACCATCTTAACCCGAATTGAACATATTTGAAATCCACCGTTGTATCTCACCTGTTGTATATCGAATATACAACAAAATATACATACAATCTCCTTCGATACAACCGTAGAATATTCCAAGAATCTATGGTCATGTACATCCACCTTTTTTACCTCTAGAATTACACCCAAATATCACATACAAGCCCGATATGCATACAACTATTTTTTCCACTTTTTGAAGCTGATTTGACTTGTTTTTCGGGTCCGCCAATGTACATCTGCACTTGTACATACAAAGACATATACAAGTGGCCATATATAAAGATACATGCATAAAAATGTGAAGGCCGACAGACTTAGAATTTTTTATGGGTTTGAATGAGAAATGCCTACAGATTCAAATGCTCGAAACCCGAACCAGCAGCAGACACCAACAGAAACTACAAAGCAAAACTATTACATGTAACACCTATCTCTTCTATACATGAAATGACAAAAGATAAACAACACACATGTGAAGAGAACTTTAGACCAAAAAGACAAGGTCCCTATGCTAAGGTTCCTCCCTCGAAATCCTTACAAGGATCGAGAGGTCATTGTCAACAACAAAATGTTCCACCGCAACAAATGAGGTTTGATCCCAGTGCTTCATCTTCTCATTTGCAAAAATCTATGAAAGAGCAAGGCCTTGTCTTACAAGAGATAAGTGGTCAAAGAAAGAGAAAGAAGAAAAAGAAGACATGAATATGCTATAAACCTTGCCTCTCAACAAGAAAACATTGATCCTAACATTCAACCAGACAATAATGATTCTAATGTCGAACAACATGATGAGCAAGATATGAATATGGCTATGGTAGCGTATGTCCCACTATCCTCCAACATTAGGGAGTGGGAAGATGATGACGATGATTTGCTATAGACAATCTCTAGCTCGACAGGGGCCCTATAGGTAAGTATCTCTAACCTTTTATCTCTCTCGTGATGTGCTTCCCTCATGATGTGTTATGTATTGTTTACGCCTCCTGGGATGACCCCTGACTCTCCTGTAAGGTCCGAGATACCTGGAGACTACCTTTGTTGTGACCTTCTTCTATTTGTATCATCATTCTTCTAAATTGCCTCTCTCTGATTTCATTGTTGTGTGTTGTGTCTTACGGACATAGCATCACGGTTGGTGACTTGGGGGCACCCTCCTATGTGACTGTCCCTAAGACACTTGTTTCTTCTCTCTTATTTATTGTTTCCCTTCCTCTAGTGTTTCCACCTAGAGGTGGATGACGAAAAATATTTATACTGATGTGGACCTAGTGTCCCTTCCAAGAGCAATCAAAAAATGGACTTAGTTCCTAATATGATGATGGGGTTGTACATCTTATCCAACGCTTGGCTAGTGGAAGCACTCGTGCTTTCTGCATAGAGAATTTGATGATGTTTCTATCGCATTTACAAACCTTAACAATATTGTTGCTCTGTACACCTTTGTTTGTCTTTGAATCTAGCCTTGACGGTACTCAATTCGGAGAGCTTTGTGATATAGCCCCACGATTATCCTCAAACTCCAAATTCATTGTATAACCTTGGCTCTTTGTGTGGTTAATCATATGCATTGATGTTGTTGTTTATCATGATGTTGTAGACACTAACATGTTTCTTGCAGGGATGTGTTTGTGGGAACATTTGGTGATCGTAAAGTACATGTCACCTCCGAGGGGCATGGGCTTTGCAAAAGTCAGTGTTCCCTTGTGTGTTTTCTTCCTACCTTAATGTGTTTGATATTGATAACTGATATCAACCACCTTAAGGGGGGGCATATATAAGGTAAGCTATCTGTTATAGATGTTAGCAATGTGTTTGACCTCAGATGCAAAGACCTGTGCCTTAGGGTAGTGCATCATGCATCCTGAGTTTGTTTGCAATCAATCAATAAATCATGTAAGCCCTCTATGGAGGCAAGATATCATGTATATCCTTTTTTATCTTAAGCCCTCTGCGGAGGCGGGGATGGTGCACTTCTTAGAGCAGATTGCATCATCCTGTCATTTTCAAAAGTCCTATGTGGAGGCAGGGAGCGGTTTTGTGACTAACTCAATCCTTAAGTGTGTTTTCAGCGATTGTTGTGGTGAAGCCCAATCATCGGTGTGTGCCTGTAATGTGCCTAAGATGGTGTTGGACCTAGAAATAGGTACACTCCATCGCTTGTTTGTTGTGTTTTCTCCGTGTCTTCAAGTGTGTGTGTTTTGGCGTGCTTGTTTTGTGTGGCATGTTTGTTGCCCCATATGCAGAGACCAGCGCCTTCGGGTAGTGCTTCCTACATTTTGGGAGGTTTTGTGTGTGTGTTGTCCCATATATACAAAGACCTGCGACCTAAGGTAGTACATCCTGTATTATGGGAGGTTTGTTTACTTTCTAGTACTTGCATCTACATTTCATATCTATGAGAAAAAGAAAAGAAAAGAAATCATGTCTGTCTTCCATGCATTAATGTGTCTTCTATGCATTGACTATCTTCTTCATGTTTTGCGTGACTGTTACTGTCTTCTCCATGTTGTCCATGCCTGTTACTGTCTTCTATGTGATTGGCATGTTTTCTCCATGCTTGGCATGTTTGTTGTGCTTGTGACCTTACTTTAATGCATGTATTGGCCTCACGTTTATAGATACATTAAAGTGGGGGCTAAATGTAACGTCAAAAAATATCCCCTTGGGGGCTTTTCCCTCATAAGGTTTAGCTCCTAGGTCTTTAGTATGCATTTAGGACATCTTAATTCATATTTTGGCATCCCGATGGAATGAGACCTAGGTTTCATGGCAAAGTAGACCTAGGAGGACCCCTTGAGCTGTACCCTGCCCAAAATAGGGGGGAGGACTTGGGTGCCCACGCCCTAGTCCTGCCCTATTTTGGGGTAGCCCTAATTTATGGGTGTCAATTTGTGACCATTATTTGGTCCCTTTGCCGACACGGTAAGTTTGAATTATGAAAATCTTGATGGGAGTGCTTGTAGTTGCATATATAAGCATGTTTAGGCATTCAATTGTAAACTAGATGGCAATTGTGATGTTCAAGTGTTCTCAAGGTGATTCAAGGCTTTCATTGTGTTGCAAGAGCAGACTTGTGTGGTTTATGTGTTTGTATTTGCAGATTTGAACATCAATTTCCTCATGGAATGAAGAGCATCTTCCTCCCATGAGAGCTTCACTACAAGGTGACATTATATTGTGTTTTCATCATTGATTCCTTTGGTTTTTGCCTCTGCCTCACAAGGGCACACACTCTCTATCTAACAACGGTGTTCAGAGACTTAAGTGTCCTATGGGGCTTGATTGAGGAAAGCCTCTAAACACCACAACCCCCAAACCAAGTCTTGTGATTGCAGGTTACAGATGTCGCATTTGGGAAAAGTGAAGTTGCAGAAAGGAGTGGCAGGCATCAAGGATTCAGGATGTGAAGAGAAGCAGGACACCGGAGCATTTCCAGGACTTGGGTGCTTTCTCTAGTGTCCTCCGCAGCTGAGTTCCTAGAAACAGAAGTTACAGGGTTGATCAGTGTCGGAAGGAGGTCTAGATCCTGCAAAGAAACTGGTACTTGGACTTGGGCACCCGCTCCAGTGTCCTTGACTATTCTACCTCAGAATCCCAAAAATAGTTATTCTATGATTTACCATTTCACTTTTGTCTGCAAGAGCATTTTCTGTTATTCATCAGTTTATTGACATATTTGCATAATTAGGGTTTTAATGGTCAATTGAGCATAAGAGAAGAGAAATTGATAATTAAATTCCCTAATCCAAGTTTCCCTACATCTCACAGTGATCTAGGGTATGATAGTGCTCGCCACTTGACTCTAGATCCTTGAATGCAAAGTCGAGAGGAGGATTTAAACATCAAAACACTAAAACATTAACAAATCCAGTTTTCCACTAAACAGTAAAAACCAAAGAGAGACCTGGTATTTTGGAAAAGAAAGTAAGAGATCAAGGAAACCCTGAAGGGGGAAAATTTTCTCGTAGGTTAAGCAAGGAAAATCACCAAGACCATTGTGTGAGTAATGCAAACCCTAGGAATCATAGACCTTAAAAAGGAAGCCAAGGATTGGTTTGCCTTAGAATTTTTCCTAGATATGAAGAAAGTCATTCCACCAGAGTTGATGGAATAGGTGATTGGAGCAACTAAAAATTTAATTCCTCCTAGAGTTTTCGGATGAGTTACCTAGAAAAGCACCTTGCAATATGACAACTACAAAATGAATGAAATCAAAAGCCCCATAACAAGAATTATTGGCTAAAGGTTTGATTAGATCCAGTATTTCACCATGGGATGCACTAGTTATCATTGTCAAGAAGGACATAACTCTGCAATTGTGTATTTAGTATCATATGCTCATTAAGGCAACGATAAAGAACAAATATCTTTCACCACGTATTGATGACCTCTTTGATTAGATGCATGGAACTGTAGTGTTTTCAAAGATTGATTAGTGATCAATATATCATCAGTCAAGAATGAAGGATGAGGATACCCATAAAACAACTTTTTGGACAAGAAATGGGCACTATGAGTTTGCAGTGTTGCCTTTTGGAGTTACAAATACCTCCATTGTATACACAAATCTCATGAACAATTTGTTTAGAGATTGTTTAGACAAGTTTGTTCTAGCCTTTCTGGAAGATATACTTATTTATTTTAAGAATGAAGGAGAACATTATCAGTATGTGCAAGTGACTCTGCAATGGTTCAGAGAAATGATTTGAGTGGATAAATAAATGTCAAGAGGCAATTGATCTATTAAAAAAGAGAAATTACAAATTCTATAAATTCCTGACCCCAAAGGACAGTTTGAGGGAAAAATTGATGCCTCAGGAGAAGGATTAAGGGGTGTACCTATACAAGATGAGCTAGTGATAGCCTAAGATTCAAGGTATGATGGGTTTCATTTTGAGTCTAATGGACTGTTGAGATATAGAGGAAGAATGCATGATACTAATGTAGCCAAATTAAGAATTTTTGTGTGAGAGAAGTACACACTACACCATACCCAAGACATCCAGGGGTAACCAACTACTAAAAGATGTAAAACATCTTTAATGCTTGAAAGGAATGGTGAATGATGTTACAAAATTTTCAGCAAGTTGTCTGGAATGCTTGAGGGTAAAAGCAAAACATCAACACCCTACAGGATTGTTGTATCCACATGATGTACCAAAGTGGAAATGGCAAGTTTTAGTATAGATTTTGTCCAAGGTCTTCCTATGCCTAGGAATCGACATAATGCCATTTTATTTGGGGTTGATAAACTCACAAAGGTAACACATTTTATACCAGGGAATTTGACTGATGGAGCACTTGTGTTAGCTCACAAATTTGTGCAAGAGGTGTTTAGATTGCATGGTTTTCCTGAGAAGGTTATCTTAGATAGAAATGCGTGTATAATGTCAAGGTTTTGGAAAACTTTGTTCTCTATACTAAGGACTAAACTTAATAAGAGTACAACTTATGATCCTAAGAACATATGGTTAAATTGAGAGAATTAACCAGGTGTTCGGAGAATTTGTTACAAACGTATTGCATGGATCAACAATATAAGTAGGGAGACTACTTTTTCACTTGTGAAATTTTCAACAATACCTAACTTTTTGCTATTAAGATGACTCCATTTGAAACATTGGATAGAAAAAGATGCCAAACTCCTATAAGCTAGGTAAGCTAGAAGACAAGATTAGTATTAGTTTGGAAATATTCTCATAAATGGATGAAAAGATTTAGCTGATTAGAAAAGATCAGTGGAAACCATTAATAAATAGAAAAGTTACATTGATGTTAAGTGTACACCAAGACAATTCTCGGTTAGAAAAGAAAAGTTCTTGTGAGAGTCAAACCCTAGAAAAAGTTTCATAAAGTATGGAATGTATTCCGATCAGTTCCTGAGTATAAAGGACTCTTCTAAATTTCTAGGGTTATAAATTCAAGTGATTTCAAGAATCAATTTATTACCAGTTATTATCAGTAGGCATAATGCTTTTTGAGATTCATATATGAAAAAATATATATTTATGTAATATATGAATATTGTTGGATTCAGGACAGACAACTAAGAGGGGGGGTGAATCAGTTGTTCAAAACTTGCTTCTAATTCAAACACTTAAATCCTCTTTGTTATTTAATAGCATATCAATTGATCACTCATGAAAGCATAAAGCATAAACACCAGAGCAAATACACATCAACACATGAGACACCAAGATTTTGACATGGAAAACCCAGTCAAGGGAAAAACCACGGGGTGATTAACCCAAGGATTATTATTTGTTAGAAGAATAAGAAAAATAGATGGCACATGCCAATTAGGGCTCACTGCCTAAGCACACTGCTCACAAGAGGCACACTGCCTACAAGAGACACACTATCTACAAAGTAACAAGTATCACAAACTTTAACTGGAGATTGACATCTTTACCATGCCTGGATTAGTTCCATTTAAGCCCAAAAACTCCTACTCTACTTTTTGCTCTTCTTCTTCACTATGCCACACTCATCACCGCAAGACACACTTCAAAATGAATTCACAAACCCTTATTTATACAAGGCATCGACTTAGGAACAATCATCTAAGTCGAAAAACACCTACAAGATCATTCACAAGACGTGTAATACATCCGGTCAACCAGTCTCAAGAAGAACACTAATATCCATGGTTATTCTTCAAATGTAAACTCTAACTTCAATGCGGATCACCATCATTAACTAGACATGATTTAATGATCATCATAACCTTCGCTGAATCACCAAACACATCCACACTTCATCATCCTACTGGAATTCTTCACTCCTTCATCCGGAGCTACAAGAACACAGTCTGTCATCACTGTCATAAATGAATAGGCACTTTCAGACCTTCAACCCATGAACTGATCTAGTTGATACTTCACAGGGATGTCCTCAACACTTCCTCAGATCCGCAGAATGGGATAATGAAATACCGGATCTCACTGGACCTTTCTCTGGCCCTCTGTCACCTTTGAACACCTGTCGGAACCGGTTCTACTTGAGCGACCATAACTTCTTCAGATCTTCATGCAGACCTCTAAAATCTTGACTGGAGCATCTCAAGACTTATATCTACAAACCCTTTAAACCACATCCTCTGATCCTCAATCTATTGAGGACTTTTACCTTCTTGTCATCACTGTTCTTAACTGTTCTTGATTGAGACTTATTTTCTCAAAATCCTCAGCACACAGCTCATCTAATCCTTCTCATTAATGCAACATGAGTATGTTGACATCAATGACAACACCAGTTATCCTCATACTTGCAACAATCTCCCCCTTTGTCATTAATGGCAACATATGTTGTGAAAAACTATCAAGACAAGAACTTCTCCTTTCTGTCACAGCTCCCCCTATTAGCAACAACCCTTCACATGTCTTCTCTTCCTTTACTGCTCCCCCTTTGATCATCAACCACTTGTTTTTCACATGTCATCTCTCCCCCTTTGACATCAATGGCAAAGGACTCATACTTGCAATTCTAACACATCAGAATCATACCAGTTACTCCCCCTGAGTAGCAGCTCCCCATCATTAATCTAGATCACAAGATATGACTGTGATATCCACTGGACTAATGCACATCAGTGCATCCTAATTCATCACCAGAGGGGCAATAACCCCTAACTTCTCCCTGAGATACTCAAAAGAGTCCTTGGGAAGAGGTTTAGTAAAAATATCTGCAAGCTGATCCTTGGAGGGCACAAACTCCAATCTGACTTCACCCTTGTTCACTTGCTCTCTTAGAAAGTGAAACTTGATAGATATATGCTTAGTCTTAGAATGTAACACCGGATTCTTAGAAATATTAATTGCACTTGAATTATCACAGAAAATTGTGATAGGCTCCTCATATTCTACTTGGATATCTCTTAGCATTTGCTTCATCCACAAAAGTTGAGTGCAACTTCCTGCTGCTACAATGTAGTCTGCTTCAGTTGTAGACAGGGATATTGCCTCTTGTTTCTTGCTTAGCCAAGAAACCAACCTTTTTCCCAAAAAGAATGCTCCTCCACTTGTACTCTTCCTATCATCCACATCTTCTGCCCAATTTGCATCTGTATATGCATGAAGAGAAAAATTATGATCTCTACGATACCATAGACCATACTCAACTGTTCCTTTTAAGTACCTAAAAATTATTTTGATTGCCATGACATGAGATTCTCTAGGATCAGCCTGGAATCTCGCCACAAGACCAATAGCCTGCATTATATCTGGTCTAGTTTGAGTGAGGTACAATAATCCTCCAATCATTGATCTGTACTTTGTCTGATCTATCTTAGGAGATTCATCATCTTTGCTCAACTTACATCCGGTTGCCATGGGAGTGCTCATTGGCTTTGAATCTTCCATTCCAAATTTCCTTAATAATTCTTTCACATATTTGGTTTGAGAGATAAAGATTCCTTTCTTTGTCTGAGTAATTTGTAGACCCAAGAAGAAATTCATTTCACCGAGCATTGACATTTCAAACTCACTTTTCATTTGATTTGCAAAGGTTTTACACATACTGTCTCTTCCTCCAAAGATGATATCATCAACAAATACTTCAACAATCAAGATGTTTTCATGATCAATTTTGAAATATAGGTTACTATCAGTAGTACCTTTGTTGAAACCAATCTTCAAAAGATGTTTGTCTAGCCTTTCATACCATGCTCTTGGGGCTTGCTTTAGACCATACAGTGCCTTCTTTAATTTGCAGACCATATCACCATGCTCAGATAACTGAAATCCATCTGGTTGTTCAAAGTACACTTCTTCTTCTAAGTCACCATTCAGGAAAGCAGATTTGACATCCATCTGATACACTTTGAAATCTTTGTAGGCAGCAAATGCAAGAAATAGTCTGACTGCTTCAATTCTTGCCACCGGAGCAAAGGTTTCCTCAAAATCAATCCCTTCTATTTGAGAGTAGCCTTTGCAAACTAATCTGGCTTTATTTCTGATTACTTCACCAACTTCATTTAGTTTGTTCCAGAAGACCCATTTGGTTCCAATCACATTCTTATTCCTAGGTCTAGAAACAAGATCCCAAGTGTGATTTTTCTCAATTTGCATCAACTCTTCCTCCATTGCTTTGGTCTAATTTTTATCATTGCAGGCTTCATTTATTGTCTTAGGTTCAATCTTTGAAATCAGACAACATTCATCTGAATTTTGAGCAATTTTCCTTCTAGTTTGCACACCTTTGCTTTTGTCACCTATGATATGATCTTCAGAGTGGTTCAATCTTACATACCTTGGAACTTTGGGAGTTTCATGCACTTCTGCTTCTTAATCAGGCTCATTCAAACCTATCTCTTCTTCCTGATTTACCGGATCAGTCTGAATCTGACTTTTAGGAGAGGATTGAGCTCCTTGAACCAGAACACCATCTTGATCATCTTCATCATACTCATAAAACCTTGAGGGTTTCTCTATTCCCTCATCAACCTTCACATTTGTACTTTCTATCATCTTTCTTAGTCTCTTGTTATAACACCGGTATGCTTTGCTTTGAGTGGAGTAACCCAAGAAAATTCCTTCATCACTTCTAGCATCAAACTTTCGTAGATCTTCATCTCTTTTAATGTAACATTTGCTACCAAATACACTAAAATATCTCACAGTAGGAGTGATGTCAAACCAAAGTTCATAAGGAGTCTTACCGGTATTGCTTCTGATTTGAACTCGATTAAGAGTATAGACTGCAGTGCTAACAGCTTCTCTCCAAAACATCTGGGGAACATTTGCTTCCATCATCATTGTCTTGGATGCTTCTTGGATGGTCCGGTTCTTTCTCTCTACTACTCCATTCTGGTGTGGAGTCCTAGGAGCAGATAACTGTCTCTTTATACCATGCTTCTCACAAAAATCTATGAATTCACCGGATGTGAATTCACCACCTCTATCAAACCTCAGACATTTCATTTTTAATCTAGTTTGATTCTCTACCATAGCCTTGAAGATTTTGAACTTCTCAAAAGCTTCTAATTTCTCTTTCAGAAAGGTAACCCACATCATCCGGGAATGGTCATCAATCAGTAACATGAAATATCTATCGCCTTGCATACTCTTGATTCTTGTCGGACCACATAGATCAATATGAACTAATTCCAATAATCCGGTAGAGGACTGATCCTTACTTTTGAATGAGACTCTACTCTGTTTACCCAGCTGACATTCTTTGCACAAACTGTTTGTAGGTTTTACCAATTTTGGAAGATCTCTTACAGCCTGAGTATTGCTTATCTTGATGATGTTATCAAAATTTACATGACACATCTTTCTATGCCATAACCAACTCTGATCAACTTGAACAAACAGACAACTTTTACCAGCACCAACCAAGTGGAAGATATTACCTTTAGTTTGAGTACCAGATGCAATCTCTGTTCCGAATCTTTCAAAGATTTTGCATTTTCCATCCTTGAATCGGAGATCATAGCCTTTTTCCACCAACTGTCCAACACTGAGAAGATTGTGCTTCAAACCTTCAACATACAGCACATTACCAGTTTTGTTTCTTCCATTAAAAGAAATAGTTCCTCTTCCTCTGATTCTACCAGCAGAATTACCACCAAACTTTACCACTCCTCCTTCATACCTTTCCAAATCTAAGAACTTGTTCTTGTCACCTGTCATATGGTGAGAGCATCCACTGTCAATAACTCAATCATTCTTTTCTTCAACTTGGGCAGCTAGAGCTCTTTCTACAACTTTTTGATTGATAGATACAGAGGATATTGGTTCTTCTTCCTTGATGGCAATAAACACCCATTCACTTCCAGATTTGTTTCCTGTCTCTGATTCATCATCTGTTACTCCTTCATTATCTTCTTCATGAACATAGTAACAATTCTTTTGGAACCTTGATCTGTTAGGATTTGGCTTTGAAAATCTTTCCGGACATTTTGAGGCAAAATGACGAATCTTATTGCAGTTAAAACACTTAAAAGGCAACTTTCCTTCATACTTACCAGATCCTCTTGGCAGTCTCTTTGCAATGAGGGCTTCAAATTGAGCAGTTTCTACTTCTTCTTCTTCTAGGTCTTTTCTTGCTTTTCCATACCATGACAAATTCCTTGATGAGTTCTCTCCCGGATCAAATTCTTGTTTGCCTTTCACAGAGGCACTGGCTTTGAATGCAGATTTAGTCTTGGGGGGATCATCTCCAAACTTAGTCATTTCAAATGCAGCCAGTTTGCCAGCCAATTGGTCTCTTGTGACAGTTGTATGGGCTCTGAATTCATCAATGGCAGCAACCTTGATTTTGTAGGCAGCAGGAAGGGATCTGAGAATTTTGCCAACAATCTCATTTTCATCCAAGACTCCACCAGCATTCCTAATTCCACACACCAGCTCATTTACTCTTGGCATAAAGGTAGTAATATTTTCATCATCTCTTATCTTTAGTCTTTCAAATTTCCCTTTTAGACTCTGCAACCTTGCACACTTAACATACTCATCTCCTTCATGCAGAAGTTCCAGTTTAATCCAGATCTCATAGGCAGTTGGTAGGTCAATAACATTTGAGAGCTCTGAGTCAGTTAATGCACTTAGAAGAGCCTCTTTGGTCTGTAGATTGTTTTCAACATCTATGATTTCATTTAGAGTTGTCGGACCACCCTGTGGAGGTGCATAAGCTTTTGTGACCATGGACTAGTATGCCTTTCCCATACACTGCAAGTGACATTTCATGTGACCTTTCCAAAGAGAGAAGTTGGTTCCATCAAACTTTAGACTATCCTTCTTGTATGACGACATCCTAGATCTCCTCAAGTGGTTAAGCTCCTTTTAGAAGAACTTGGCTCTAATACCAATTGTTGGATTCAGGACAGACAACTGAGAGGGGGGGTGAATTAGTTGTTCAAAACTTGCTTCTAATTCAAACACTTAAATCCTCTTTGTTATTTAATAGCATATCAATTGATCACTCATGAAAACATAAAGCATAAACACCAGAGCAGATACACATCAACACATGAGACACCAAGATTTTGACGTGGAAAACCCAGTCAAGGGAAAAACCACGGGGTGATTAACCCAAGGATTATTCTCTGTTAGAAGAATAAGAAAAATAGATGGCACATGCCAATTAGGGCTCACTACCCGAGCACACTTCTCACAAGAGGCACACAGCCTACAAGAGACACACTATCTACAAAGTAACAAGTATCACAAACTTGAACTGGAGATTGACATCTTTACCATGCCTGGATCAGTTCCATTTAAGCCCAAAAACTCCTGCTCTGCTTTTCGCTCTTCTTCTTCGCTATGCCACACTCATCACCGCAAGACACACTTCAAAATGAATTCACAAACCCTTATTTATACAAGGCATTGACTTAGGAATAATCATCTAAGTCGGCAAACACCTACAAGATCATTCACAAGATGTGTAATACATCTAGTCGGCCAGTCTCAAGAAGAACACCAATATCCGTGGTTATTCTTCAAATGCAAACTCTAACTTCAATGCGGATCACCATCATTAATTGGACATGATCCAATGATCATCATAACCTTCGCTAAATCACCAAACACATCCGCACTTCATCATCCTACTGGAACTCTTCACTCCTTCATCCGGAGCTACAAGAACATAGTCTGTCATCACTGTCATAAATGAATAGGCACTTCCAGACCTTCAACCCATGAACTAATCTAGTTGATACTTCACAGGGATGTCCTCAACACTTCCTCAAATCTGCAAAATGGGATAATGAAATAATGGATCTCACCAGACCTTTCTGTGGCCCTTTGTCACCTCTGAACACCTACCGAAATTGGTTCTACTTGAGCGACCATAACTTCTTCAGATCTTCATGCGGACCTCTGAAATCTTGACTGGAGCATCTCAAGACTTATATCTACAAACCTTTTAAACCACATCCTCTGATCCTCAATCTATTGAGGACTTTACCTTCTTGTCATCACTATTCTTAACTGTTCCTGATTGAGACTTATTTTCTCAAAATCCTCAGCACACAGCTCATTAATGCAACATGAGTATGTTGACATCAATGACAACACCAGTTATCCTCATACTTGCAATTATATTTTAAGAATGTCTTACATAGTACATAACCTAGGAATGGTTATGATTGAGCTTCTTAAATTCTTGAGGTTTGCAAACACTGCTTGTGTAACATAGAGATCTTGCAGTGCAAGGTCCAATAGGATCATTTTGCTGAAGAAAATGCTACATGGGAGGATTACCATGAATTTTTACCAAAAGTTTCCTCATTTATTTAATGTTGTTACCTATTGAAAATAATGAACTTGCTTTTTAGATGCATTTTGATACTTTCAGTCATTAAGGACGATAAATCTTTAGGGGAAGGATATGTTACATCCCCAATTTTTGTCTTACTAAACTTTTCACTTTTACTGGGACATAAGTAAATCTATTGTGATGTTATAGATTAATGACAAGGAAAGACATAGAATTATATTGAATGTCATTTACAAAGTTATGAAAATGATTATGTTTATTATCAATTTAATATTGCATTATGAGATTTGATTATTATTTGAATAATGATGCACTGATCATAATTTGTTTGGTTACAAGTTTGAAATAGGATTACAGGTTTTCAGATGACTCTTAGAGAAGAGAGAGAGAGAGAGAGAGTATCTTTCAAGGAGAGATATATAGACCTCAGGTTACGAGTGGGTTATTTGCCAAATGAGTATAAGTGTTTAACGAAAAACACGAACCAATGTGTTGTAAGGGGTAAGTCTTGTCTTGTCAATTTACTTTTGAATCTAATCGATAGGTAGTCGATATCTTGATTCTTTTCTAGTCAAGTCATTTGTGAGTCAACATAGTCATTTGTGAAGAAAATGACGCCATCTGAGAAGAACTGTAGCCATTTACATTTAATGTAAACATGACGACGTGCCGGTCATAAAATGATTGTGTTATTATTCTTGAGTCACTTAAGGTTTTATTGTCGACATTAAACATCTTACAATGAACTCGTCAAGTCAAGTCGGTGTGAATTAACGTATTTCTTCTTGTGGAATCAACATAATTTGATTTCCCACTTGAAGGGGAGATGAGCTCGACCCAATCTCATATTATGCGAAAGTTTACGTAAAAACATAGTTACTTATTCCTTTGATTGTATCATCTTTGTACTTTGATTATTATTTTATGTAAAGCTTTAAGTGTTAGTGTGATATAGTTATATAAGGTTATCGAATTACCACCTTTTCTAAATTCAAAACTTAAATATTAACCTCTATCCATAACTTAGGATGCCTTGTAGTGGGAATCCTTATCATAGTGGAAATTATTGCCCATGTCGTCCATAAAACCATGCATGCCTATTTTTCATTAGAGAAGTCCACGGTTGTGGACATTTCTTTTAAACCATTTAAGAGTGGTCGAAGTGGGTTGAAGGAAAGTTAGGTTTGATCGATAGATGTCTAATGTCAGTTAGTTGTTTCTATTCATAAACCACATCCATCTCTCATTTTAGCTAGCTGATATTTATGCAAAAAATGGCATATCGTTGTGTGCATAGGGGGCATCTTGATTCTTATTAGTTAAGTTGTCATTATGAACATGGAGAGTGTTATTAGACTTTGACTCTTTAAGAGTCATTAGGGAGAAGGACAACGGATTAAGGTTTAAGAAATCATAGTTCTTACTTCCTTGTGGCAGAATCTGCAAACCTGTAGGAGGTTGTTTTAATCAATTTTGATTGAGTCTTCCTCAGTTGTTGGAAGCAAGATATCCACGTATGTGGGTGGAGTCTTAATTGGTGGTTATCATTTTTGAAGAACCTGATAACCGAAAGGAAAAAGGGTTTTTTTTAATAAATGATAGTTGGATCATTATGGAGGAATCGTAGAACCGTACTTAGAGACATGAACCATTCTCTTCTGGTTGGGGGGTGAATATTGCTGTCAGAGACTCTTCTCAGGAGGGGGCGACATTGTGGTAATGATCTGAGGAATAGATTGCAACCACATGCTACTTGTGACTAGGAGAAACATAGCAGGTTCTTTTCTCAGTTAATAAATTTGCATTGTGTATAAAACTAGTTTCTTTACTTCCATGATTTCTCTTGATCTATAAGTCATTTTAAGTGTTCATTATAGCCAACTCCATCGATTATGGCAGATATATGTATGGTTGATGCCATCTATTATGGCAAGTATATGTGTTTATATATATAGTTAATAGGGAAGATCTTACCTGAGAAGGACACAGTTTCATCTACTTATCATAACCTTTAAGGAATAGTTTAACGTTGTAATAAGGCTATGAGTTTCATATTGTTAATATCTATGTTGATATAAATATATACTCCTCAATAGTGGATAAGAACACATCTTATATCTCAATGTAATCATTGTCACCACTTCTGGATATAGTGAGTCAAAAACAGGTTTATGCGATTTAAAGACTCATCATTTAAATGACTTCATTCCTCTAGTTTTATAATAGATAAAAGGCATTTGACTTCAATTTTACATTTGAGACTACATTATGTGATAAACTCCATAGGTCATAGAAATGAGATAATAGTTTCTTATCTCAGTCCGATTTCATTCTTTAATGACAATCAATTTTAGTCGACATCTTATTCTTTTTAGAGTCATAAAGCTAATTCTAAACAAGTTTATCATTGTAAAGGAGATCAACCTTGTTGTTAAAACCGAGCGATTTTGTAATGTTGGGAACATTTATGTTGAAAACAAGTTTAAAATGTTTAGGATAGCTTCGGGGATAGTTTTCCATCTAATAGGAAGAACACTTTAGTTCTAGGTAACAAGCTTTACCTTAAGAAGTTTACTTTTCTTCTAATGATGTTTCAAGGTGGGTTGAATTCTCTATAGTAGGTCGAGACTAGTACACCTGCATGTTAGCTTTGTTATAGCTCATTTGAGGTAAAAGAGAGAGAAACATAGACTGGATATTCTTTTGGATAGTAATGGAATTAATCCATCGAAATATGGAGTCAAACTATATACTTTGTCACAGTTTAGATCTGTTTTGAGGCTTGGGGAGATAAATCAAAGGATCTAGTCATGGATTGAAAGACATATATGAGCTAGTAGATAATCTTCTTACAAAATTTTTACTTTCAGTACTTAGTCTATGTGTTTCTCCATTGGGTTGGAATAGGCTAAATAAACCTATGTTCAATAGAATTTAGTGCAAAAGTAATCTTTCGACAATGAGTATTTTGGATAGCAACAAGTGGTATGAAGATGACTATAGTCAATGTATAACTTGATTTGAACAATTGGATGGCTTTAACTAAGGTTTTCTTGAAAATGGGAAATGATCTTGTTTAGAAGAGTATGAAACAACTTTTTGTGTTAGTTGAAAGAAGACTAGAGGGACGATCGATTTCTTAAAAACCCCCTTTTGAACTTGAAAAAGAAGGTTTGTTATTATTTTGAAATGGGAAGACTAAACCCAAGTATAGACCCAATTGGGTTATTAATATTTAATGTACCTTTATGATTTTATAGGTTGTTATGTACCTTTAAGATTTTGTAGATTTGATATTCCATTATGATGGAATAGGGAGGTCAATACCTTAACTAGACCTAATAGGTTAAATATATTTATTAAATCTTGTGATCATTTTATAGATTGTGAATGAAGGGACAAGTACCCTAACTATGTATATTTATTCTTACTTTTAAGAAAGGAAATAGTTTCCTAGACTATGATGCTTAACCTGGGTAAGGTAACCATCTTAGTCTTTATAAATCGATTTAAAATTCTTAGGAGTTGATAAGTCTTGGATCTCGGGATTGCAATGATGCAATGAGAATCCTCGTAAAGAAAGGTAATCTATAAGGTCTATGGAATATAGTCAGTGAATGTAAAACTTGTCTAGGTCAGGAAGACTAAAATATTGAAGTTGTCAAATTGACCAAGTCGATTTGTAGGAATATGATAGTATCCAAGTCGAGTTGGGGTGGGTGAACAAAATGACTACGTTCATTGCAGATGTCAATTTATATTGAAACTATGGCCATAATAATCATGTCTCTGTATGCATTGTCAGTTCACTGTATCTGGATTGCATAACCTATCAGAAATCATACTTAGTTAGAAGGTATCTAGGGTTGTGTGATTGATAGAGTTGTGTAGGATACAACACTATGTACTCGGAAAGGCAAATTACCACTGGTCACCTTTGGTCTATATTCCTTGTGAAGGGTAGGGCCACTTCCTATGTGGAAGATGTGTGCGAGATCACCAGTCTGTGGTTGGAGGTAAATCACTAGAAAGATACTCTCTCTAGCAGAATACATGCCGAGGCTTGTGATAAAGATATCAGATTTCTAGATGCAATATATCTTTGAAACTTGTGTTTATTGAGACTATGTAAAACATTATCTATTGTAGATATTTGTTATTGTGAAGACAAAATGTCATCTTTGTATAATATATTATGTTACTCATTTCAGAATAGAAATCTTGCAATTTGTTGTTACTTGATTATATGTTAAATAAAAGAAAAATTTTCTCTCTCATTTTTACCTTGTTGAATTACTCTGGTAAATTCTTAATTTTACTATGTTTTTAGAACATGGATGTTATAATCTACAAAAAATAGGTCTAGGAGGAATCAGAAAAATAATAGGTGGAGAAACAATCAAGAGGTCAGGTTAGCAATTGCAAAAAGGGCTATGAATATACACCCAAATATTCTCAATCCTACTTGGGAGCACCTTGAAAGCTATGTCTTATTTGTCAAATGGTGTGGAGATAGCTACCCTACAACGAAGATAGCAGAATGGTGGTTGGAATCCTTTGGTGGCTAGGTAAGTATCAATTTCCTTGATCTAGGGTTTTTCATTGTTGAATGCACTGGTGAATTTCCTAAGAGGGAGATATTGTATGGCAAGCCCCTCTTCTTTGAGGACTTTAGCTTTTATTATATTATGTGGGAACCAAATTTCAATCTGGGCAACCACAACCCAATCAAAATCCCCAAATGGATTAAATTAAAAAATTATCTCTTGGAGTACTAGGGAATGGAAGCCCTAGCAAAAATTGGAGAGGAATTTGGAACTTTTATTGGGGTCGAGGAAGATTTTTTATTCTGAAAGATAAGTTCTGAGCTAAAAATTTATGCCTATGTGGATTGTGCTATGAAAACCCTAGATCCTTTTGAAATAATAACAAAAAAGGGGAGATGGACTCAAACAACCACATTTGATGAAGATCCAAAAGGGGGAAGATGCATCCTAGGGCTAGGATTTGAAGAAAATTGTTTGACGCATAACAACCAGCCAAACAAAACCCCTAGTTCAAACTAGAATCATATGCCATCCAGGGCTCAAACTGAAATAGCTACAGGTCAAAAGCGTAAAATGCCAATGGGAGAAATAGTTTTGAGGATAAACCCTAATGAGAAGGAGTCTCCACTCAGACCCCTACCCCAAACATAGAAACAACAAACCATATAAGAGATATTGTGGTTTTCGACAGAGCAGCCTACCATCAACCCCATTTGGTGGAAAGTGAAAGGGCATAAAAGGAACTTTCGGCCCTATTGAAGGACACATAGGTTCTTCAAGATACTATAAATGCACAGCTACTAGAGGTAACAAATTCTGTCAACTCACTCCCCCAAGAAGATCCCCAATCTTTTGACCTTGGAGAAACAAAAAATTCTTAGGAAAATAGGCTTTCAAAGCAGGGTAGGGTTGAGGGTGTAATTAAAACATCCTTTTTAGAAACAAAATTGGTAAAGGATTCAGAGTTTTCAGTTTTGATAATTAGTAGTAGGGGAGATGAGGAGTTCTCAAAGATAGATATGATTTGTGAATTCCTTTGGATTTTAGGAGATGAGTCAAGGCTCTTCGGGATTAGGGCAACCACAAATCCAGAATTAGAAGAAAAGAAGCAAGCACATCTTCACTAGCTATTGGAAGAAGGTAAGATAGGAGACCAAGAGAATGATACCTTGTTCCCAGATAACAAATTAGAATTGAAAATGGGGCAGGAAAGGCTGGGTATCCAATAAACTCCATCTAATAAACCTAAGCCAGACTTCAAAAAGAACTCTAACAGAAAAGTGGGAAAAAAATATTTGAATGAGTTAAGAGATAAGGATGGGGAAGTTGAGGGACAACTTAAAATCACTACACTATTGGAAGAAAGGAAGGGAAATCCCCTTCCCAAGGAGCCATGAGGCTCATATCGTGGAATGTTAGGGGCAAATGCACCTAACAAAAAATGCTTGGTCAAGCCACGTAGGATTTGTTTGACCAAGGCTGAGATATTACTAATTCAAGAAACAAAACTCAACACTATGGAAATGGAAACATTCACAAAAATCCAATTGAATTGGAAATCAGAATCGGTTCAATCAGATGGAGCCTCAGGGGGTTGGCAATCATCTGGAACCTAGAAATGGTGAATTTTGAACCACTAGGGGTTGGGAAGCACTGGATTGGTGGCAGGATTGGGAGTTTGGTCACTAACTTGCATTTTTTATTGATCAATGTTTATGGACTGACCTCATGCATCAGTAAACGAGCTCTATGGGTAGAATTGGATAAGTTCATGTTAGCACATCCACACCCTCATATTTTAATAGGGGGATTTCAATGCTATCCTCCACAAATAGGATAAGAGAGGGAGCATATCTAGGCCTGGGTAGTCTGAGAAGAATTTTAGTGATTGGGTGACAAGGAACAATTTTTTGGAGATTGAACTTGGAAAAGATGCCTACACTTGGAACAATAGACACCTAGCCTTTAGTAACATAGCCAAAAAAATTGGATAGATTCTTCTTTTTTGGGGGGGGGGGGGACTTTAACAACTTTCCCTTACACATTAGAGGGAAGCATTCTCCCATGCTCTGGTTCGGAGCATTATCCCATCAAGCTTACTATTTTAGGAGATGAGAAGCCAACAAGATCACCATTCAAATTTGAAAATATGTGGATCAAGGAGTAAATTTTTTTGGATCTAATGCAAGCATGGTGGAGGGAAGAATGATTTGAAGGCTCAAAATTGTTCAACTTTATCTCTAAACTAAAGCATGTAAAACAAAGGTTGTTAGAATGGAATAGGGAACATTTTAAGAATATATTCCAAACCAAAGATTGAATTGAAGAAGATTTGACTAAATTAAATGAGGAAGTTATCTAGCAGGGCATGACTCAGGAAAATTATCTAAAAGAGAAAAGATTACTGATGGAATATGAAGATGTTCTCTCAAAAGAGGAAATTTTTTGGAAACAAAAATCCAGAGACAATTGGATTGAAGCAGGGGTAAGAACACCATATATTTCCACAACATTAAGAAATAAAGGAGTATAAACAGAGGTGCAAGATTGAAAGTTAAGGATGGGCCTCAAATAGAGGACCCCAATGAAATCATGGGAAAAATAGTAGATTTCTATCATGCATTATTGAACAATTGGGAAGGGTCCAACCTTGTAGCCCAATAGAAGCTCCTCCAGTACATTCCCAAGTTGATCACTGAGGATTAGAATAATGCCTTAAATACCAAGTTCACAAAAACAGAGATAGAAACAACCCTCAATCAGCTTCATCCTTACAAGGCACCTAGTCTAGACAGATTCCCAACTGGTTTTTTTAGAGATGTTGGCATATATTTGGAGAAGAGGCAACGAAAGCCCTTGAAGTAGCTAGGAATTCTGGGAGACTTCTCAGAGAAGTAAACAATACCTTTCTTTTTCTCATTCCAAAGAAGGAGAAGTCTTCGAAATTGGAAGACTTTAGGCCAATTTCTCTTTGTAATACTCTATACAAGATCATGACTAAGGCCTTGGAAAATAGGCTCAAACCACTATTATCTAACATCATCTCAGAGGAGCAAATAGGGTTTGTCCTTGGTAGATCAATACTAGATGGGGTCATCATAGCTCAAGAGGTTATTCACACACTGTAAAATACTAGAGAAACTAGAATGTTGAAAAAACTGGACATAAGGAAAGCTTATGACAAAGTAGATTGGAGCTTTCTATGTAGAGTAATGGATGCCTTTGGTTTCAATAAACCATGGATTAACTAGATTTTTGAATGCATATCAGGACCAAGGTACTCTGTTTTAGTCAATGGATCTCCAGAAGGATATTTTGAAGCTTCTAGAGGACTAAGACAAGGGGATCCAATCTTGCCCTTTCTTTATATCATAATTTGGTTGAGGCTCTTAGAAGGGCTTTCAGAAGCACACAAGATGCAAGGCTTACAGAAACAATTTCAATTACAAGAAACATAAGTGTCACCCACCAACAGTTCGCAGACAACACTCTGTTGTTCGGGGCTACCAAGAAATTAGAAGCCCGACTTTTTTTGAAAGTACATTCACTTTATGCAAAGTCTTCTTGTTAGGAAGTCAACCAAAACAAATTAGAGGTATTCCTTCTCCTAACCTCCCCAAGGAAAGAAATGGAAATTCTAAGTATTCTAAACTTTAAGAAGGGAGCATTGCCATGTTCCTATTTGGGTCTACTGCTGGCTAAAGGCCTGAGAAACTCCAAGTTGTGGGATCCTCTAAAAGATAGAATCGATAAAAGAATGAACTCATGGAAAGAGCGTTGGATTTCCTAGGCTAGGAGAATAGTCATTCTTAAGGCAGTAATTTCCTCACTACCTATTTACCTACTATCTTATTTAGCACTCACATCTGGAGTTAATGCATTTGTAGTACAAAAAATGAGAAGGTTTTTTGGCAAGGTTTGGTTGATAAGGATAAAGTGGTCCTCATCTCTTGGGAAAAGGTATGTAAAAGTCAAAGCTTATGGTGGAGTAGGGTTCAGAAATCAGATGTGGCAAAATAAAGCTCTTGGAGCTAAACTAGTTTGGAAAATGCTCAAAGAACTAGATTTGAAATGGACATGATCTTACAAACAAAATATCTTAATAGTGAAAGTCCTTTAGAAATAGTCAAAATAATCAACCCTCCTAAGGGATCGTGAGTTTGGAACTTCATGATGACCTACAAACCATTAATATCTGATTTCATATCTTGGGACATCCATAATGGGGAATTTGCTCTGCTCTGGGAAGGCTCCTTGGGGGGGCTTCCAAGTTTAGACATCAAGATATCAATAGAGCAAACCAAAGCTTATCTCAAACTTCATTGGGGGGATAAGGTTAAGGACTATGTGTGCTTCTTCCAGAATGATCCAACCTTAGGGTGGAATTGGAAGGGAATTATTTCATAGAGAAAGCTAGTGTTCAAGAGTGGCATATATAAATTGATTTGGGCTAGGTCCAAAAGAGGCTTCTTCAATTCTAAGGATGGGTATAGAGTAGTAGTTGGATTGGATGCTCAGGCTAGCACTGACATCCCCACCCAATTGTGTTGGAGAAAACAGTGTGTGCCCAGAGTTGGGGTCATTGCATGGGTATCCTTCCAGAAGAAAATATTGATAGCAGAAAGGTTTAGGAAAATGGGCTTTGAGGGCCCATCATGGTGTGTTCTTTGCAGAAAAGTGAAGGAAATTATAGATCACATCCTTCTTGGATGTCCATTCTCTCAAGAATGTTGGTGGTGGATGTGTGCAAAGTTGGGATGGATTATGGCTCTTCCAAATGATATCAAGAGTCTCTTTGAAGGATGGCCTATTAGGCCGAGGTCGGGACTGCTAAGTAGCTTGTGGATCATCTGTCCCTCCCTCCTTATATGGGAGATTTGGAAGGAAAGAAATAGGTGAATCTTTGAAGATAAGGAGATCTGTCAATTGATTCCTTTTGCAACAATGTGGAGGCTATTGTTGTGGAGGTGGTCAACAACAGAATAGGTGTAGGCCCAAGTCAAAAAGGCAAATTAACTGATTGGGATGGGCAAATGAGATTTAGATGGCATGGAATAAGAGTCCCTCCTCATATTGGGAATGGAGAGAAGGCCTCTTCCATTGAATATAGGTAGGCTGAATGGAAACCACCAAAGCAAGGGTGGTTCAACTTGAATTTTTTGGCACCTCAAGGGGAAATCTTGGCCCCTCAGGTGCTAGGTGCATCATCCGGATGTGGAATGGAGAACTCGTGAGCAGACTAGCCATCCCCCTAGATGAAGTCACGAACAATGTAATTGAGTTCAATTCCCTTGCCTTCAGATTACTCTTCTACAGGGACTTGGAGGTGGACAAGGTGGAAATTGAAGGTGACTCCACTTTGGTAATGAATGCAATAAGATTGGGGGATATGCCGAATTGGAACTTGTAGGCTATGTTGGACAAAGTTTTGGATTTGCTTAAAATTTGAGGAATTCACAGTGAATCATATATATTGGGAAGGTAACAAAGAAGCGGATGAACTAGCTAATTAGGTTGCTAATGGAAAGGAATTTGGCAAGATTGGGTCTTCATCTCATAACAATGATTGCCTTGACAAAAGAAGTGGGGTCTCGTGATGATGTGGACAGACTCCCATGACGTGCTGGAAGTTGAGCTAGCCCTTCTTTAAGAGTCACACATTTTATTAGACTTTGGCTGAAAGAGCTATCATTCAGCATTAATCTCATCTAACGGATTGTACTAAGTGCAGGTGGAAGCGACATCATCCCTTAAGGTTATGACGATTTCATAAGCATGGGATGACACCAACTTCAAAGGACAAGACAACCCTTAATGTCTACCTCGAGAAAGGCATGCGAAGTGTATCAAGATCTCTTTAAATTGCAATGAGCTTGGTAGATTAGGCATTATGAAAGTACCATGGAGAGTCCCATTAGATTGAGAAGCTATAGAAGACAAGTCGCCTTCTTGGGCAAAATTATCGATAATCGACTATTGATGATTTGCAAGCAGAAGAGTAAAATCTTCATTGAAGCAGTGAAATGGTCCTGGGTAGAGGATTTCTGGTCTCCGAGGATAGGTATAGAGTCAATAGTGATATTTTCTTGAGGTTTCTAGTGTCACTATTGGACCTTGGAGAATTAAGGGTAGACACATTGGTTTACCTTAGGGTGACGTTCAAAGTAGACATCTTGGTAGATGACGTTGATATCGTTGTCTTCGCAAACCTGAAGTCTGGGATTCCATAGGCCGGGGACCTACCTAAGCTTCTGGAGTTGAATGCTGCGGTGGTGAGACTTCCATTTCTTCTGGATGTGAGGGTCCAGCAGCTGGATAACCACATAAGGTGGGTGGCTCGGGGTAGAGACTTCATCTGTCGAGTCATTGGAATGGATAGGGAAGATTCTTTGGCTTGGATAGAGGCATTTGCAGGCTTGGTCTGCTCAAAGGAATTCTACTCGGTAGGTTAAGTGACCAAAGTGGATTGTGATGGTAGTCATGGTTTTGAGCTTGGAGTTTGATGATAGTATCTGTAAGATGATGTTTTTTACATGCTCTTTTTTGAGTTTGGCTGCCCTGTAATTAATGTAACAGAATTGAGGGTTGTAGCCTAAGTGATCCCCCCTTTCTCAACAAAGATGTAACTTTTTTGACTACTTAATATAATAGATTGTAGATATATCTGTGCATTATCTAGCCAAAAAAATGAATATTATATTAATATAAATATTAAAATTTTGTTATAATATTCGGATAGACCTAAAAAAAATATTATTTGTTTATCATTAACAAAATATTATTTGTTTAATAACCAAATTCATTGCAAGAATTTAGTCACTCAAAATTTAAAATTTAATAACCAAATTACTAGCATCATATTTTAATTAAACAAGTTAATCTATTAGTATTTCCACAAAAAACACCCTCAAGAGGTCAAATTTTGAGCCAATGATAACAGATATAATCATTTTCCCAATAATTTTTGTTAAAATATTCTCATATAGACTTAGGAAAAATTAAAATTTGTTCAACATGAAAAATAATACATTGTTTTGATTAATCACTAGATTAAAAAAAACTCATTGCAATAGTACTGCCAAAATGTACTAATAAATAATAATGTGAACCGGGAAAAACTCCTCAAGACCATTTCCTAAATAATATTTTTACAAAATGAAAATTTTAACTTGTTTCCAAAAACTGAAAAATAGATTTCCAATAGGGATTGGAAAAAATAGATTTTACCAAAATAATATTGTTAACTCCATTTCCAAAATAATATTTTTACAAAAGGAAATTTAAAGTAGATATCCAATTAATAGTATGTTTTTTTGTGATCCAAAACATGATGCAAAAAAACAAATAAGTAAAATCCAAAAACACTTTTAAGATTAAAAAAGTCACATCTAAGGGAGAGGGGTCAATTGCTGCCCATGCCCCAATAACTGCTATGTTTTTAATCACTTGACCCCCCAATTAATTTTTTTAAAAGAACCAATACATGTAAAATACCAACCAAATAAATTAACACAAATGCACCAATACATGTTCACAACATTTGTACATGTTCACAAATGCACAAATACATTTGTAAATTAACCAATGAAAGTAAGACAAGTGTACAAATGTGATGGCGAGCAGTTACGGGCACCTCGATGCGGATGTATGGGGCGACATGTTGAAATGACTATTTTTTGACTATTTTTCAACCCATGTGCACGTAATGCATCCTACAAGGAAATGTATAAGTGCCCAGAAGCTGAAAGAATAGCTGTAAGCTCTTCGGTCGCATACGGAAAAACCTAAAAAAAATCATTGAAATTTGATATGTTTAGCTATGTGCTTGACGTGCGCGAAGTTAGGGTGGGCAGCTACTGGTCCCTCTCCCTTACTATTAACACCCATAAATCTTACAATTTAAAAATAATAATTATAAATTTTACATCTTGATAATAATAAAAATATTAAATCTAACAGTTCAATAACAACAATTATAATGGAAAGCATAGTGATATGGTTGCATTGACCTACTATTAACACCCATTAATTTTATAATTTAAAAATAATAATTATGCATTTTACATCTTGATAATAATAAAAGTATTAAATTTAACTATTTAATAACAACAAATACAATCAAAGCTAGAGTGATATGGTTGCATTGTGGAGTTGGAGTCTATTCCTTAATGTACATATTTAATTGGTTGAGGAAGAATGATGATAGCAGAAGAATAGGTTGTTGCACGTGAGAAAGAAAAGATGGTTGTTGAAGGAACATCATTAATGTTGTACTGGAAATAAAATTCTAATGGAAGACCTAGAGACAAACCTTAGGAATGTAAGATAAGTCAGGTTAAAAAAAAAATATAGAGGAAAAATCAAATAGATGAAATATTTGAAACTTGAAATCTCAAATTTATATATTATTGTTCACTAGTAAACAAATCATACAAGCACAACAACTGTACCAAACAATCAAGGGCTGAAGCAGGCCTTTATAAAATGACACTTAATGTGTTGCAAAAGAAAGAAAAGTATTGAGTTATAACAAGTGCCACGTAGTGGCCAGTACCTGCCTTGTAGTGTTGTTATTATAGTATTTGTTTAGTTGTAATTTTTTTTGTTGATTAGCTATTGGTTGTATATAGTATTTGTTTAGTTATAGTTGTAATTTTTTTTGTTGATTAGGTATTGGTTGTATAGACAAATTGCATTCTTTTAATTGAAAAATTAATTTTTGAAGAGTGTTGAAATGTCTTGGGTAAATAAAATTGAAATCTCAAAAATAATCCAATTTCGTAAAAATAAAATAAGACTAAAATATTTCTTTAACTATAAAACTAAACTTTACAAAGCCTATTAAACAACACATTAAATAACACAAATATCCTTAATTATAAAACTAAACTTTACAAAGTCTACATATTTACATATTATGTGGAGAGCCCTAACCCTAGTTGAGTGTATAGAGATTTGAAATGTTTGCTTAAGATATTAAAATGTAATAATATTAATAACTAGATAAGTGCAAACTCATTGCAATAGTACTTGCGGAAGAAGGTACTAATAAGAAAAATATTGAGTTGTAATCTTGGAAATAAAAAGTAAACTATGAGTATTTGAATTAATACCACCGCCACCCAACTAATGCATACAGTTGTAGGTGAGCAGTTGTGATTAATCCATAGTTAAATGACAGATTTAGGTGTTCCAAAGCTTGTATGGATGAAACTAAGGCTGACAACTTACTTTCCCTAATAAAATTTCATATATATATTTTTTCTAGAGGGAAAAGAAACCACAACTTGAAATAAAAAAGTCAAATTAAGACTATAAAGAAGTTGTTCAAGGCAGGACTGATTTTATTTTATTTGATTTGTTCTCCTAATGACTTGGTCGTTTGTACTGCTTGCTGCCTTTTCAAATACAAAATGCCTACTTTAGGAATCCAAAATACCCATTGGAATGAGATGAAAAATGCAGAGACCTTAAATTGCAAACCTACCAGTAGAAACATACATATCACTTGCAGCCATGTTTGCATACCTAAAGGAGTTAGGGCTAGGACGGAGTGAGTATCATCGGCTTCATTATTTTTCTATTTCAGATTTTGTTCATAAAAAAAAGGCAGCATTCAAGTATTGTACAGGAAACAGATTCAATTGATACGGTTTAGGCAAAAACGTTCTACTGCAGGTTTTAAATAAAAAAAAAAGTATTCATCAAATCTAAAAAAATCTAAATCTAAATAATTCATTTATTGAGAAAGGAATATAAATAAAATAAAATACAATCTAGAATATATCATATAACTTACAGCACCAAAGCCAAACAACTACTGTATAAAAGGTAGAAACCAGATCATAATTGTTGGTGCACTGAAACCAGTTCGGAATTATTCAGCAGAGCAAGGAAAGGAAGCGGGAATCTTAAATACAAGATCATGGCATGAAGACTCAGACAAACCATTAATGCTCTAGGCAAACCATCAAAGCAAGGAATGTTCATTGTCAAGCAAAGACTGTTTGAGATTTGTTTTCTGTCTATCAATCCATTTTGTGCTGCCCCATCTCCACCGATTTGCATTGAAAATCAGATGATAAATTCATTGCACTGAACAACACATTTGTTTTAGTTATAACATTATTTAAATTACAGATAAAGCAAAAGAAATATGTAGACATTAACAAGGTCTTTTAAATGAGTACTAAATATCATTACAACTATTTCTATTATACTCCCTATCTCAATCTCTTAATCACATATAAAACAAACTAAATAATTGGCATATGTCAAATTAAAAACTTGGCTTATCATTCCCAACATATTGATATCTGATTATATCTAAACTATTTTTTTCCCCAAAGAGTTCCTTTTTAATTTATTGATTTATCTACACAATAATCTAACATTATTCAAGTTGTAAGAAAACTTTTATCAAGGAGTCACCATAGTAAATTTAAAGTTTCTAACCACTAGCATTTGCACAAAATTTATGCGCAACGAATAGCCGATAGGATCTATCAATATCTCATATGTAACCCTAATTCTAATAAACTGGGAAGCTTATACATTTCCTATAACCTATTTTATACACCAGCAATAAACTTCTTACAGACGAGCTTAAGGTAAAATGTAAAATTTGTTTAGAGCATTGATACCGGATTGTATAACAATGGCAAAAAGTCCACAGCTAGAATGTGGAATGGTTCTCGGCTATTTGCTGATGATAATAATTAGAGAATTTGTTTATTTTGGCATCAAATTATTTTCTCAAATTGTGCTTTGGATTCCATATCCAATTTGAATTTAAGTATGTCCTGAATTCTTGGTTAGTTGCAATTGCTGATAGTAGTAGTGATATATTTAAATGGTTAAAGCCATAGGCTAACAAAGGCAGCATACATTTGGCAATCTGGACAGAGTTGTTGTTACAATACATTTGGCAATCTGGACATAGTAGTTGTTACAATGTGAAGGAATCACATAGAATATTAAAGTTTGCAAGTCTAGAGGGAGACTTTCTTTAAGGTTGATTTCAATTGCTTCAACACATGATATGACTGGTACTCATTTAACGGATGTCTGAACTGAAGGTCCAGATAACTATTTGCTGAAATTCATCAAAGAAATTTGCTTTCATGGAATTCCATGGTTATAGGATATGCACAAAAAACATTTCAAGCAAATGTAGTTGCCAGGTGTAAAGCCAAACTTCGCAACGTTTGCCAGCGTCTTGCCTGCCTGTGCCAAAATGGAAGCTTTGGAACACGGTATGGACTTCCATCATGTAACATCCACATCCGAAATGACAAGAAGTAACTAAGTTTTCACAACGGTAATTTTTTTTTTTAACAAGGTAATCAAATACATAAATAAACTTATCCATAATCCAATACCACATTTTCATTTTATCATAAACATGATTGCATTTTCATAAAGACTGAAAGAAATGATATACATTGAAACACTTTATTTTCTAACAAATGAAATTTTCTTGAAATAACAAATATCGGAAACATACCATTACCATGCATCTCGATTGTCAACCCATCACGTTCAAGGAGCTTAACCTCCAACCACAGACCGTCGGTCTCCCGCACTCCTTCCTAACCGGAAGTGGCCCTACCCTACTCAAGAGGATAGACTTAGGATAACCATCGGTGTTTGCCATCTGAGCTCTGGTGTTGTAACCTACGTGTCTTGTTATCGTGCAGATCCCTAGATACCCTCTAGTCATGCACGACCCTCCACAAGAAATGCCATCTAGTTACGGTGAACGTTTGATGCACTTGAGGATAGTACACCACCTTGGCCAAAGGATTTGTATTTAGTTAGCGTTCTAAAAACGCATGAACTTGGTTCACCCACCCTACTCGACTTGAACTAGTCGAAATCCTACAGTTTCCTATTTGCATTGTTTGAACTATTTTGACGACCTTGATGACCTCAAGGGCTTAGGATATCCTCCTATAATAGCGCATTGCGCAATGTTTACTCTATTCCCGAGTTCATAGTTTCAAAACCCGTTTCTGTAAAAACATTGTTTTTAAACGCCCACTCCTAAGTGGTTTCATAACCGTTTACTTGATTCCCATGCTTGGGCCATTTTGGCACCACAAGCTCAGCTGTCTAATCATAAATACTTTTTCATTTATTAATTTATTGTCTCGTGACAACTATATTGTTAGTAATGGTTCTTCTGTTCTTTCAAAGGGTTATGCAGTATACTTGATGAATTTGCTAAACGAAAACAATTTGGACCCTGAGGTACTGAAAGCTGGAATTCTCTTATGTTCTATTTTGAACCCTTCCTAATTACTTGGGCACCACAGAAAAGATAAGACCTTGGTTGACTTGAGGCTTCATTCCTTGAAAAAGGCTTTAGAACATCATTGTTTAAGGCACTTATAGCTGTGTCAATAGTTATTACTAGAAAAATACCTAGTAATAACTAGTAGAAAAAAAAAATAGTCTACTGCCTTGACGTCACCCCAGCATTGATGTTAATGCCAGCTGTATTAGAGCCACCTCCATCTGGGGTTGTAAACTCCTAGACATGATTAGGCTTTCTACTCAACAATGTACATCTCAGTTATTACTTTGGCTGCAATTGATAATACATTCGGTCATGCTTGGCCTAATAAGAACAACACATTCGGCCATATAATTGGCCTGTCGGGCAGGATTCTTCCGGCCATAATATAATACAGTAAACTTAAATATTAACACATTGATCTTAGTGTAAAACAGGGTAAGCTTACATATAGAACACGGCGAGCTCTATTATTACTATATCACAGTGAGCTGCACATATATGTAACACTATGAAACTCCGTAATACAGGAGCTTGGTTGTAATACCAATGCCTTTGTTAAAACACCGATACCCAGTCTTACTTTATACTAGAGAAGTAATTCCCACTTTTCTATCTAAGAAAAGATATATATCATCTCAG
Organism: Cunninghamia lanceolata; assembly: GCA_027924645.1. Lineage (NCBI taxonomy): Eukaryota > Viridiplantae > Streptophyta > Pinopsida > Cupressales > Cupressaceae > Cunninghamia > Cunninghamia lanceolata. The sequence continues at coordinate 3,620,804 of BSBN01000609.1, forward strand.
GCATGGCCGCAAGGCTTCCTACACAAAAGTATTAGACTTGTTCAAAACATTTAAGCATCGGCTACGTTTGAGATTTACAATCAACAAACTATTCATTCTATTCCTCGTTCTAGGATATAGTAATGTATTACAAATAGTAGTATTCCTCTGTGGAGGATATATATATAATACATAAACCACATTCGCAATATATAAAGACAGTTCCATTGCACTACAGCTACAATTCAATTCTTTCTTCTCATCCGATACCAACAGAACTATTTGATAGCCAGATGGTTTATTCAAAACATATTTACAGGAATGGACTTACCTGTTGATCGGTAATCCCGATTCTTAACTGCAATCCTTGCTGCATTTCCCCCATCCTTTCTCTACTCCGCAGCCTCTAAAACTATCCCAGCTACCTCCTCTTCCCACGGCTATATTCTCCCCTTTCACCGCGTTCTCCCCATCTTTTTCAGCGTTTACCACTTAGTCTTCCCTTCACTGCGTTAACTCAACACTTTGTTATCTCAGCACTTCCTCCTCCCTTCACTCCGTTCTCTCAGCACTCCGCTATCCTCCTTTCCACCTCCTCTTTACAACTTCCCAAACTCTCCTTTACATCCCCCGCAGAATCTCCCTTCACTTCCCGTGGATATCTCTCAAAGATCCGTTATCCTCACTGCCCACTACCTGCAAAAATGACCTCCTCTCTCCATACTTCGCAGCCATTCCTGTCTAACTACCCCCGATCTCCTCTAACTCCCTTCGACCTTAATGCCGACTCCTATAATCCCTCTTCGTTGAAGTAAAAAATTCTCTCCACCTCTAACTTCGCCCGACGGCCTTTACTCCCACACTGCCTTTTTCATAGCAACAAACTACCATCTGCTGATGGTGTTTCCACTAGTTCACGCCACTACTAACTACCCTACCGCATGGGAAACTCCCTGCGATTTCTCGCGACCACTCCCCATGAAGTTTACGCACTCATCTTTATGATGGGGCATCTGCCAACATCGACGGCTTCTCACAACTCAGCCGCCCAACCTTCTCTCCCTCTTGCGCTATGATGAGAGTGGTTTAGACATTAGAACGACCACCGAAACAGCCTATACACATGGGGTTTGATTAAACGAGTAAAACGACTTCAAAAACTTACTACTACCACAAGAAGACTAAAGTTCCTTCGATGGTGTGGCGTACCAAAGGACATAAAGACTCCGTCCTTACTAGAACATAAAGGTATCAACTCTCCAAAACCAACTTAACATTTAAATTGAGGAGTTAAAGTTCGACACGGCGATGGTTACGAAATGGTTTGTGCATCGTTGGGGGTCGAGAAGGAAAGAGAGACGAAGACCATTATTAAGAAAACTCAAGGTCAGATTGGTAACAACTCGTGGTCAAAGTTGGAAGAAAAGACTCACGTTAAAACAATGTCAATAAAATATTTCACGCTATGGTTTCAAATCGACATTCGTCGATCTACAAGATTGGAACAAATTCACTAGTTCGACGCATTTTACGTCAATCACGATGGATTGATCGTAACGCGAACAAGTTCTTACAACGTTAGACGAACAAGGCCGACTTCTTGCGTCTTTCGACTACGAGACAAGTTTTACAATTTCGCCACAAGGTGGTTCATTAAATACTTATAAACCAAAGTAGTATACGTCTAACTAAGTCGACTTACTATTATGGCCTTACGACGCCATCGACGACTCCAAGATTCTACAAGACGACTTCTGACTAGGATGTTATACTTTATCCTTTGACGTTGACATCAAATAAACTACCCAAACTGACAAACAAGACTTACTTGTTGGTTCCCAGGTTTATCTATCTGTTTGGCGATCTCAGTGGCAAACACCTTTGGTTAGTTTCCAGAGTCTATACTCTCTCTCGAAGATACTTTCTCTTCTGTCGAACATGGTCCACCTGTTCCTGCATCAACAAACTCGCATACAATTTTGTGGTCAAAGCATCTATGATCCAAATATAATATATTCAAACATCATTGCATTTATTATAAAGACATTTAGTCTACATATCTTGATCGTAATCAATAGATTCCGCAATTTCATATAACAACTTTGTAAGATAAATTGTCAGTTTTCATGTCGTTCTCAACATAGTAATTTACTAAAATTTGCAAGAAAGTAAATAGTGTAATTGTTTTCAAAAGGAGGGATGTAACATATCCTTCCCCTTTAAAAATCATCGTCCCCGATGATTAAGTTTATCAAGCAAAAACTTAAACTTAAAACAAACTTTCTATAATGCAACATTAATGTCTTTAAAAAGTTTTGGAAATCTTTGATAAATGTCTTTGTAGTCTTCCCAAGTGGCGCTATCCTCGCCATATTGGTCCCACTGTATTTTGCATTGCAAAACTTCTCGATTACGTAAATGAAGTTTACGCATTTCGAGCACCTTGAGTGGCTCGATCACAACCACCCCGGGTTCTTGCATCTGTAAGAAATTCCAGTTAAGGATGTGGTTATTACCTACAAAATATTTCTTTAAATACGAAACATGAAAAACATTATGCATCTTAGACAAGGCTGGAGGTAGAGCAACTTTGTAGGCAACCGGATTGATAATCTCAAGAACTTCGAAAGGTCCGACATAACGAGGAGCCAATTTCAAAGATTTACCGAATTTTATAGAACTCTTTTGGGGTTTCACCCGCAAAAGCACCTTCTCGCCAACAGAGAAGTGTCTAGGCACTCACTTGCGATCTGCATAACTCTTTTGCCTGTCATTGGCTTCTGCCAATCTCTTCCTAATCACTTTAACTTTTTCTTCCATATCAGCAAGCATTTCAGGTCCAATGCTTATCCTATCTTCCAGCTTATCCCAGCTTATAGGAGTTCGGCATTTCCTTCCATATAATGCTTCAAATGGCACCATCTTAATGGCAGAATGATAGGAGTTGTTATAGGCAAATTTGACAAGAGGTAAATATTCCTCCCATCTGTATTGCTGATCCATGCAATACATTCTCAAAAGGTCTTCTAATACCCGGTTCACTCTTTCTGTCTGACCATCAGTTTCAGGATGATAAGCAGTACTTACATTCAGTTTAGTCCCTAATGCAGAAAATAAGGTTTGCCAAAACCGTGAAGTTATCCGAGCATCTCTATCAAATATTATCTTTTCAGGTACCCCATGCAACCTGAAAATTTCTTGCACAAATTTTCGAGCCAAAAGATGTGCTCCATCTGTCAAGTTTCCCGGTATGAAATGTGCAACCTTGGTTAGTTTATCCACAACAACCAATATTGCATCATGCCTATTCTTAGACATTGGCAACCCCTGGACAAAATCCATACTAATAACTTGCCATTTCCATTCCGGAATATTGTGTGGGTACAACAACCCAGCAGGATGTTGGTGTTCTGCCTTCACTCTCTGACACTCCAAACAACTAGCTACAAACTTTGCAGCATCGCTTTTCATTCCCTTCCAGAAATATAACTGCTTGACATCAGCTAATAGTTTTGTTACACCAGGGTGTCCAGAGTAAGGAGCACAGTAAACTTCCTTCCACACAAGGTTTCTAAGTTCCTCTGAATCAGGGACATAAATTCTTCCCTTGAATCTCAGCAATCCATCGGATTCAAAATTGAATCCGTCATATCTTGGGTCCTTAGGGTTTAGGTGCAGAGCCTGTTTCACTTGATCAAAATACTCATCCCCAGATAAGTTTTGCAATACTAAATCTTTAAAGTTAGCATGTATAGAGATTATAGAGGCTATATGCCTTCTTCTGCTTAAGGCATCCGCTACTCGGTTTTCCTTGCCCTTGATATAAGAAATTTCAAAGTCATAATCTGATATTAGTTCCAGCCATCTCCTTTGCCTTGCATTGAGATTAGGTTGTGTGAATATGTAGCGAAGGCTTTGGTGATCAGATTTTAAAATAAAAGACCTTCCCAACAAGTAATGTCGCCACATCTGAAGGGCGTGAACCACTGCTGCCATCTCTAAGTCATGAGGAGCGTAGTTCTGCTCATAATTTTTCAGCTTCCTTGACTCATAGGCTACTACCCTGCCATCTTGCATAAGCACACCTCCCAATGCTTCCCTCGAGGCATCAGTGATAACCTCAAACTCTCCCTCTGGATTAGGAACTTTCAGAATTGGAGCGGTTGTTAATTTTTCTTTTAACAAGTCAAAAGCCTTTTGACATTCATCCGTCCACACAAACCTTTTTCCTTTTCTCTGCAAAGAGGTAATAGGACTAGCAATGCTTGAGAAATTCAACACGAATTTCCTGTAGTACCCTGCCAATCCCATGAAACTTCGTACCTCTGACACATTGGTAGGCTCAGGCCACTCCATAATAGCTTTTATTTTGGCCGGATCAACTGATATCCCATCGGCTGATATTATGTGCCCTAAATACTGTACCTCTTTCTGAAAGAAAGTGCACTTGGAGAGTTTCGCATACAGCTTATGTTCTCTTAATCGTTGCAACACTATTTGAAGATGTCGTGCATGCTCCTCTTCATCCTTGGAATAGATCAGAATATCATCAAATGAAGACTAGTACAAACTTATCGAGACAATCTCTGAATACGCTATTCATGAGATTCATGAAAGCAGCAGGTGCGTTGGTCAATCCAAACGGTAACACCGTGAACTCGTAATGACCATACCTCGTTCTAAAAGCTGTTTTGGGAATGTCTTCGTCTTTTAACCTTAACTGATGGTATCCAGATCTCAGATCTATCTTGGAAAAGATGGATGCGCCACGCATTTGGTCAAATAGATCATCAATTCATGGCAAGGGATACTTGTTCTTTATAGTTGCCTTGTTAAGCATCCTATAGTCTATACACAGCCTGAGAGTTCCATCTTTCTTTTTGACAAAGATAACCGGGGCTCCCCACAGTGATACACTTGGCATAATCAAATTCTTAGACAAAAGCTCCTGCAACTGAGCTTTTAATTCCATAAGTTCTATGGTAGTCATACGATACGAAGCTTTAGAGATTGGCTCCGATCCTGGTTTAATATCTATACCAAAGTCAAATGTTCTCTTCGGAGGCAAGCCAGGTAACTCCTTGGGAAATACGTCTCTGAAGTTGCACAGAAATGGATATCTTTCCTCAAAAGATTGCTTCTCCGAGGTTTCCTCTACCAGGTCCATCTTAACTGCAAAAAGTTGACACCCCTTTCGCCTAGCCCGCTTAAGTTGTTTTGATGAAATGGATCTAACCTTTATTTCCCTCTGAATTCCTTGGAGATTTACAGTTTTGCCCATCTCATCCAGACACTCAATGGTTTTATGAAAACAATCTACTTTGGCTCGATGTTTCCACAACCAGCTCATTCCTAGGATGACATCGTAGGACCCTAAAGGCGCTACGTATAAGTTTGCCTCAGTGGTGAAGTTAGAAACATCAATCCTGGCTTTGAACAAACATTGCTCTACCTGAGCCTTTGAATTATTGGCATACTCTACTGTCCAAGGTTTTGACATAAAGCCAGCTTTTCTAGAAAATTTACTTAGAACTCTAGGTGACACAAAATTTTCTGTTGCACCAGTATCAAATAGAATAGAAACAGGAACTCCAAATAAGGTACCTGTCATCTCAATAGGAGTGATCTGATACTCTGCTTGCTGATTGTCAAGAGCAGCATGGATCCTTTGCTGAAAGGCTTCCTGTTGTGAAGGAAGCTCCATGTTCCTAGGCTTCCCATTCGGCTTCTTGTTGGGGCAATGGTTGGCATAATGATCTCCTCCACAAGAGAAACATCCTCCTATAGGTCCTCATTTCTCAGATGGCCTACTTGCAGAATCACCATTCTTCTTAAAATTTGCATTTCTCTTAAAATCTTCGCCTCTGCACTCATTACCAAATTCTCCTTGATTCTTTCGATTTCCCTTATCAAACCTCCTGTTTCCATATCCCTTATCATTTTTCCTTTTAAAAGACTGATCATTGAAGTTCTTATCAAACTTCTTGCGTTTCTTGTCACGGTAAGTGGAGATAGACTTAATCTTCTGCTCCTGTTTTATTGCCTTTTCATAAACTTGATCCATTGTGCTTGGACCATGTACCTCCACCTCACCGCCGATCTGAGGATTGAGTCCCATGATGAACTTTCTGATTCGGAACCTTTCGTCCTTCTGGTATTGGGGAACATACTTCAGCAGCCTAGTGAATTTTTCTGCATACTCGACTACAGATAGTTCACCTTGCCTGAGGTTTTGAAAATCCGTTAGCTTCTGATCAAAATACAACTGTGGTAACCACCGTTTTCGGAATAGTTCCACGAACTCATCCCATGTTACCTTCAAGGGACTTAATTCCAACTCCATTTTCTTATTCACCCACCAAGTGGATGCTTCCCCAGACAGCTGATAGGCTCCCCACATAGCTTTAGTAACCTCAGAGTAGTTTCTGATCTCAAAATATTTCTCCATTTCAGTCAACCATGCTTCAGCTGCATCTCCAGTTTTCGTTCCATTGAACTTTGGAGGGTTAACCTTCTTCATATCCTTAGATAACTCTAAGGCAAGTTTATCCTTGGTTCTTCTTTAGGTTTCACTGTCATCAGGATGTTCACTTGACGTGCCATTTTCCCAATGCTTACTCTTGCTTGTGAAGTGTGAGTTCTCGTTTCCACCCTCTGTGTTACCAGTTTCGTCTATTTTCTTCTCTAGTTTGTTCAACCTTTCCTTGGTTTCATTGAGCATGTTGAGGATCCTATCCAACTTGTCAGTGGAGTTTTCCCGAGAGTTATGACCTTCCCTATCCTCCCCCTCGTTAAACCCTGATTGGTCCATGCTAGTTTAATCTCACACCTGTTTAAACATATACTAATAAGTTTTGCGCTTATTATATTAAACACCATCAAAAGAACACAACATTTGATCATAATCATAATTGTTCTCAAACCAAAATTTTGTCTTTATTCATTTTGCAAAATTGTTTCTACATCATTAGAGATAGACAAATCTCATGTTTCTACATAGTGTTATCTAGTGGAGTGTAATCTTCGGATTCATTGTCCAACACATAATCACGAGGTGTATACCCCTCAGACTCACTATCAGAAGATAACTCAATAATCTCAGCTCTAGGCATTACACGTGGATCTCTAGTGATCATGGGTATACTACTAGGTACAATCTCAGGTACACTATCAGTTTCAATCCAAGAGCAACGGTTGATCATGGTTCGAACCGCCATCGCTGCTCCCTCTAGGAGTTCTCTCCTCACTCGCTTAAGTCGTGACATTGCATTGGCTAAGGTTTCCACATCATCAAGCCAAATGTCATTCTCGTCATTGGTTTTCTCTATGGTCTTGACCATCGCAAGTCGTTTCTGCTTAGCTTGCAGATAACGCTTCTTACCCGCGAAGGATTTTCTTGCGGTTCTCTTGGTGTATGCCATCCTGGCACAATAAACCAAATCATTAGCTACCCGCATAATGATGATTTCCTAATCAGGTTAGTGGACTCATCAGCCCTAGTGTTGAACTTGGTTAGCTCTGATACCATATGTAACATCCACATCCGAAATGACAAGAAGTAACTAAGTTTTCACAACGAAATTTTTTTTTTTAACAAGGTAATCAAATACATAAATAAACTTATCCATAATCCAATACCACATTTTCATTTTATCATAAACATGATTGCATTTTCATAAAGACTGAAAGAAATGATATACATTGAAACACTTTGTTTTCTAACAAATGAAATTTTCTTGAAATAACAAATATCGGAAACATACCATTACCATGCATCTCGATTGTCAACCCATCACGTTCAAGACTCGGCAATTCCTCAGTATTTGGAGGAGAAAGTATCTTCAAGGAGCTTAACCTCCAACCACAGACCGTCGGTCTCCCGCACTCCTTCCTAACCGGAAGTGGCCCTACCCTACTCAAGAGGATAGACTTAGGATAACCATCGGTGTTTGCCATTTGAGCTCTGGTGTTGTAACCTACGTGTCTTGTTATCGTGCAGATCCCTAGATACCCTCTAGTCATGCACGACCCTCCACAAGAAACGCCATCTAGTTACGGTGAACGTTCGATGCACTTGAGGATAGTACACCACCTTGGCCAAAGGATTTGTATTTAGTTAGCGTTCTAAAAACGCATGAACTTGGTTCACCCACCCTACTCGACTTGAACTGGTCGAAATCCTACAGTTTCCTATTTGCATTGTTTGAACTATTTTGATGACCTTGATGACCTCAAGGGCTTAGGATATCCTCCTATAATAGCGCATTGCGCAACGTTTACTCTATTCCCGAGTTCATAGTTTCAAAACCCGTTTCTGTAAAAACATTGTTTTTAAACGCCCACTCCTAAGTGGTTTCATAACCGTTTACTCGATTCCCATGTTTGGGCCATTTTGGCACCACAAGCTCAGCTGTCTAATCATAAATACTTTTTCATTTATTAATTTATTGTCTCGTGACAACTATATTGTTAGTAATGGTTCTTCTGTTCTTTCAAAGGGTTATGCAGTATACTTGATGAATTTGCTAAACGAAAACAATTTGGACCCTGAGGTACTGAAAGCTGGAATTCTCTTATGTTCTATTTTGAACCCTTCCTAATTACTTGGGCACCACAGAAAAGATAAGACCTTGGTTGACTTGAGGCTTCATTCCTTGAAAAAGGCTTAAGAACATCATTATTTAAGGCACTTATAGCTGTGTCAATAGTTATTACTAGAAAAATACCTAGTAATAACTAGTAGAAAAAAAAAACAGTCTACTGCCTTGACGTCACCCCAGCATTGATGTTAATGCCAGCTGTATTAGAGCCACCTCCATCTGGGGTTGTAAACTCCTAGACATGATTAGGCTTTCTACTCAACAATGTACATCTCAGTTATTGCTTTGGCTGCAATTGATAATACATTCGGTCATGCTTGGCCTAATAAGAACAACACATTCGGCCATATAATTGGCCTGTCGGGTAGGATTCTGCCGGCCATAATATAATACAGTAAACTTAAATATTAACACATTGATCTTAGTGTAAAATAGGGTAAGCTTACATATAGAACATAGCGAGCTCTATTATTACTATATCACAGTGAGCTGCACATATATGTAACACTATGAAACTCTGTAATACAGGAGCTTGGTTGTAATACCAATGCCTTTGTTAAAACACTGATACCCAGTCTTACTTTATACTAGCGAAGTAATTCCCACTTTTCTATCTAAGAAAAGATATATATCATCTCAGGCATGGCCGCAAGGCTTCCTACACAGAAGTATTAGACTTGTTCAAAACATTTAAGCATCGGCTACGTTTGAGATTTACAATCAACAAACTATTCATTCTATTCCTCGTTCTAGGATATAGTAATGTATTACAAATAGTAGTATTCCTCTGTGGAGGATATATATATAATACATAAACCACATTCACAATATATAAAGACAGTTCCATTGCACTACAGCTACAATTCAATTCTTTCTTCTCATCCGATACCAACAGAACTATTTGATAGCCAGATGGTTTATTCAAAACATATTTACAGGAATGGACTTACCTGTTGATCGGTAATCCTGATTCTTAACTGCAGTCCTTGCTGCGTTTCCCCCATCCTTTCTCTACTCCGCAGCCTCTAAAACTATCCCAGCTACCTCCTCTTCCCACGGCTATATTCTCCCCTTTCACCGCATTCTCCCCATCTTTTTCAGCGTTTACCACTTAGTCTTCCCTTCACTACGTTAACTCAGCACTTTGTTATCTCAGCACTTCCTCCTCCCTTCACTCCGTTCTCTCAGCACTTTGCTATCCTCCTTTCCACCTCCTCTTTACAACTTCCCAAACTCTCCTTTACATCCCCCGCAGAATCTCCCTTCACTTCCCGTGGATATCTCTCAAAGATCCGTTATCCTCACTGCCCACTACCTGCAAAAATGACCTCCTCTCTCCATACTTCGCAGCCATTCCTGTCTAACTGCCCCCGATCTCATCTAACTCCCTTCGACCTTAATGCTGACTCCTATAATCCCTCTTCGTTGAAGTCAAAAATTCTCTCCACCTCTAACTTCGCCTGACGGCCTTTACTCCCACACTGCTTTTTTCGTAGCAACAAACTACCATCTGTCGACGGTGTTTCCACTAGTTCACACCACTACTAACTATCCTACCGCGTGGGAAACTCCCTGCGGTTTCTCACGACCACTCCCCATGAAGTTTACGCACTCATCTTTATGATGGGGCATCTGCCAACATCGGCGGCTTCTCACAACTCAGCCGCCCAACCTTCTCTCCCTCTCGCGCTATGATGTGAGTGGTTTAGACATTAGAACGACCACCGAAACAGCCTATACACATGGGGTTTGATTAAACGAGTAAAACAACTTCAAAAACTTACTACTACCACAAGAAGACTAAAGTTCCTTCGATGGTGTGGCGTACCAAAGGACATAAAGACTTCGTCCTTACTAGAACATAAAGGTATCAACTCTCCAAAACCAACTTAACATTTAAATTGAGGAGTTAAAGTTCGACACGGCGATGGTTACGAAATGGTTTGTGCATCGTTGGGGGTCGAGAAGGAAAGAGAGACGAAGACCATTATTAAGAAAACTCAAGGTCAGATTGGTAACAACTCGCGGTCAAAGTTGGAAGAAAAGACTCACGTTAAAACAATGTCAATAAAATATTTCACGCTATGGTTTCAAATCGACATTCGTCGATCTACAAGATTGGAACAAATTCACTAGTTTGACGCGTTTTACGTCAATCACGATGGATTGATCGTAACGCGAACAAGTTCTTACAACGTTAGACGAACAAGGCCGACTTCTCGCGTCTTTCGACTACGAGACAAGTTTTACAATTTTGCCACAAGGTGGTTCATTAAATACTTATAAACCAAAGTAGTATACGTCTAACTAAGTCGACTTACTATTATGGCCTTACGACGCCATCGACGACTCCAAGATTCTACAAGACGACTTCTGACTAGGATGTTATACTTTATCCTTTGACGTTGACATCAAATAAACTACCCAAACCGACAAACAAGACTTACTTGTTGGTTCCCAGGTTTATCTATCTGTTTGGCGATCTCAGTGGCAAACACCTTTGGTTAGTTTCCAGAGTCTATACTCTCTCTCGAAGATACTTTCTCTTCTGTCGAACACAGTCCACCTGTTCCTGCATCGATAGACTCGCATACAATTTTGTGGTCAAAGCATCTATGATCCAAATATAATATATTCAAACATCATTGCATTTATTATAAAGACATTTAGTCTACATATCTTGATCGTAATCAATAGATTCCGCAATTTCATATAACAACTTTGTAAGATAAATTGTCAGTTTTCATGTCGTTCTCAACATAGTAATTTACTGAAATTTGCAAGAAAGTAAATAGTGTAATTGTTTTCAAAAGGAGGGATGTAACACATCAAAGTGGTAGAACAGTTAGTTTAGAGTGGAATCAAAACACATAAACCCTAAAAACAAACTGTACAAAGCTTTGTACTATTCAATGCTAGGCATTTGTTGACAATATATGTCATTCATAGCCTCTCTTTTGATTTTTTATATTTGTTGTTCATTGTTGCAGAAAGCTCGGCTCACGGCTTTCCACCAAGTGTATTTTATGGTGTGCACCACCTTTTTGTATGGTTTGTTCTTCACTACTGAAAGTACACAACAATTTCATTGCTTTTACATGCATTTCACTTCACTTATTTGGACTCACTTTTTAATCTCTAACCCTCTCCTTACAATTTGACATTTGAAATATTGAAGATAATTTTACAGAAGCGTTGTGAATATTATGACCAGAATAACACTGATTGTCATGTTGTCATGTTTGTGGGAGTTTATTTTACCCAACCTTTAGACTCCTCCACCAGGACATTCAAACCATGTTTGTTGTCATGTGTTAGGCTTATAAAACATCTTATTTTCTATTGTCATGTTTGTGGGAGTTTATTTTACCCAACATTTAAATTCCTCCACTAGGACATTCGAACCATGATATCTGTAGAAGACAAACAAGGAAAAATAGTGGGGAAATTAAACTCCCATATTACCAGAAGCTATAAATATTTGTTAGTACTGCATAGGATATATGATCCATTTCTGGGCATGTGAAGAAAAAAGGAGATTCATATTGTTAACATTTTGTTGCAGAACAATTCTAAGCCTAAATCTAAATGGAATGTTGCCACCAAAGCTAGCCAATTTGTCACACCTTGTGGGACCGTAAGTGAGCAATATTATATTTTCATAATTTTTGGTTTGGTCTTAGTCCCTGAGCTAAAGAAATGGTCAAAATACTTATGATGGCAAGCTTTAGCTTTTTTAAAATATTATTGATGGAATTTACCACACCTTAATAATAGGGTCATGTTATATGATAATACTGGAACAACATAAACGACTAGTGTTTGTTCTACTTTGGACCTCAAGTACATTTGGACCTCAAGTACATTTAAGCAATATTTATTTCCTAGTTTTTAAGCAACCTTCCAGGTTTATCATTTGTCTTATTACATAGATTAATCCACTTTTCTCTTAGCCTATTTTTTAGGCCAATGTTTTCCTTTGTAGATATTGATTGCTGTTCTCTTTGACAAAGATCTCTCAAACGACTATCTCATCAGCTCAATACCTAAAGAATTTGGTTTCATGCATGCCTTGAGAAATTTGTAAGTTCTCTATATTTTTTAATCAGACTAACTGGTAAGAGTGCCATCATGCATTGTTCCGTGTATGGAATAATGCCTTCTTGTAACTAAAATTTCATTAGATTAGAGTTGTTTTGTTCATTTGGTTTCTGATTGAAATTCCTGATTGCCTAATCAGATCTCGATCAGGAGGAAATAGCTTGTCTAGCCATGTTCCAACAATTCAGATGGCTGCCACAACTCATGCATCTTTAGAGGTTAAGAGCTTCAAACAATGCTTCCAAGGAGCATCAAGTAGCTTTGTGAAACAAAACTGAAATTTTGAGTCTAGATGGTTCAATTTTTTTATGCTTCAAGGGTTTGTTAGTTTGGCAATGGTTTGCAAAGAACTAACATATGTTGAGAACAATTTTAAACCTAAGACTAAACCTTGACAAATTAAAACTTGCACTCTACAACCAGATCCCTTGGTCTTATAGAATAGTAATGCTTGAATACTATATATTCTGTCATTTCAATTTCCGGTTTTAAATCTAAATTAAGATTCAATTCTATAATTGTGTTGATTTCCACTGTGACTTTTCCTCAATGTTTTAGGTGTTACACAAAATGCATTCTATCAAGATGGGCTGGTTATTGTAGCCAATTGCCAACTAAATACTAGTGGTCAATTATACATATTCACTTTATTTGAAAAAAATAAAACAATTTCATTGAATCCATAAATAGTCCAAATGACTTGTGACCACAACTCCAATTTCAAATTTTATAGTTCAGAATGTCATCCTATGTGCCAACATGCCAGAGAAAAGCCCTTTCTTCACAAAACATAACCATATAATCCAAAAAAGAACAGCTAGGACTTCATGAGGAGATTTTTGTAAATGCAAAATTTTAAAAATCATGACCAAAAGCTATGAGAGATTTTTGAAAGCCCTAGCAATTGATGCTTCCACAAATTCCACTCCGCCATCCTTGCAATCGATCTCTGGTCTGCCGGATATTTGTCCAATAACCAATAGTCCTGCAAATGGATAGAAATGCACCAAAACCCTAGAGAGGCTTTGCTTCAGGTTCTACCATGGAAGAAAATTTGTTTGCAGGCAACAATCTGCCACCGTGGAAATCTTGAGCACTTCAACCTTTGGATCTTCCATTGTTGCAACTCACAAGTATAATCACAAACTAAGAGCCTTGAGATCTTCTCGATTCCCAACCAATATGAAACATAAATTTTTCATATAAAAAATGCCCTAAAACGAAAACGGAATGAAACCAAAGAAAACCCTAAGAAAATAGTTACCGGCCCAGCAAAATTGTTTTCCGGTGTCATAGTTTCCGGCGTTGGACGAATTCCGACGTCCAACGATTTTCCGGGAGCAAAAGCTCCCACTAATAGCCTATCGGCTAAATATAAAACAAGCTTAGCTTAATTATAAACAAATAAACTTTCTTAAAAGGTATAAGCTCTAATTAAAAATTGTAATCTTATAATTATCAATCCAAACAAATAAACCTTCTTAAAAGGTATAATCTCTAATTAAAAATATAAAACAAAATACATATCAAACACTTCATTAAATAAATACAACGTAAATATTTTATTAAAAATGAAATATAATACTAACTAATAAATCAACTATACGAGTATAATAACAAAGTGAAATGATAACAAAGTGAAATTTAAATGATAGCAACGTGAAATTTAAATGATAACAAAGTGGAATTTAAGGTGTATCAAAACTTGCCTTAAAAAAAATCTAAAATGAAAGTTTAATGGTAACTAACAACTCAATTAATATATTATAAATATTAAATAATAATGTGAATTTTTGAAATTGCAAAAAACTCCTAAGTCCATTTCCTAAATTTGTTTCCAAAAACTTAAAAATAGGTTAAGGTAATCTAAATTACCAACGTATGTAGTTTTTCTAACCCTAAACCTAATACTAACTTGTGCTAACATTACACTGGTCAAGTCCATTTCCTAAACAATATTTTTACAAAATGAAAATTTTAACTTGTTTCCAAAAACTTAAAAATAGATTTCCTAACCCTAAACCTAATACTAACAACTTGTGCTAACATTACACTAGTCAAGTCCATTTCCTAAATAATATTTTTACAGAACAAAAACTTTAACTTGTTTCCAAAAACTTAAAAATAGATTTCTAATAGGGATTGGAAAAAAATAGATTTTACCAAAATAATACTCTCAACTCCATTTCCAAAATAATATTTTTACAAAAGGAATTTTAAAGTAGATACCCAATTAATAATATGTTTTTTGTGATCCAAAACATGATGTTAATACAGTAAAATCCAAAAACACTTTTAAACATCTTCAAAGACTAAAAAAGTCACATCTACTCTCAAAGATCTTACAATTTAAAAATAATCATTATAAATTTTACTTTTTGATAATAATAAAAATATTAAATTTAACAACACAGATGTTGGGGGAAGGTTGACATGGTTAAAATAGTTAAAATATATTTTATTATATTTGTTATATTAGTTAAAATAGTTCTACAAGGAAATCATATCTTATATGAGATGGCGGGAGCGAAAAATAGCAGGTCATGGGCAGAGGTGGCCGAAAGGGTTTTAGCCGTTATCCAGAGTGATTGTCAGAGGAGGTTCCTGTTATCGGCCAATTAGCTCATATAAAATATGATTTCAGAGTGATTTTCAGAGGAGGTTCCTGTTGTCAGAGTGATTGTCAGAGGAACCTCCTCTGACAATCACTCTGGATAATGGCTAAAACCCTTTCGGCCACCTCCTCTGAAATCATATCTTATATGAGAGTGATCTTCAATTCTACCATTTTCTCTGTCGGACCACTTTCCGGTCAGGTTGGATGTCACCAATGTTGGGAGACCAAGGAAATCATTTTTTAAGTTTGAATGAATGTGGTTTAGATGTGAGGCACTTATGGGGTTGTTAGAAACATGGTGGAAGGAAGTGCCAAACAGCGGTAGGACAAAGAATTTCGTTTTCTGCAGGAAGCTGAATCATTTCAAAATAAAGCTAAGGGAGTGGAATAAATCTGACTTCAAAGATATCTTCGTAGAGGAGAAGGAAATCGCAGCTAATCTTGATGCTTTGAACGAAAAGGTGATTAAGGATGGCATGAATCGTAGCACTGTAAAATGCATGCATTTGATGAACATTCAAAATACAAGAAAATATCCTAGGTGGGTTTGTAGATGTTAAGGGAGGCTCCTGAAAGCTTGTGGACAGCTAACTGTAAGTCCACTGCAAAGGCTAAGAACCTCATTATTAAAGCCAAACAAGATAGTGAATATTTATGTGCTTGAGTTGTTTGGACCCAAATAAGACTCATACAAAATTGAAGCAATTCCATAAGAAAAGGCTAATTCAGGAGGCTAGGCAATCACAGGAAGAGATAATTCATGTTTCAGGCATAGTAAACTAACAATCACAAGAAGGAAAAAAATATACATCCATAAATTTGTATTGGAAATATAGCCAAATAGAAACAACATTAATGATCTTGAAGATACCCTTCAACCATAAAATGTTTGTTAAAATAGACAAGCCCATTCAATATTAAAATACACTTTGCCATAAATTTCTCTATTTCTTATGGTAACCTGGAGTTGAGATTTGAAGGCTGTACAACCACTACTTTGTCCTCTGTCCTCTGCTTCCTATGATTTGAAGGGCTTTGTATTGCAAACAACAGTGGCTCTTGTTCAACATACCCACAAGAAAAATAATATGCAAAAAACACTTACAACAAAACTTAGAGTGAAACAAACCTGCCATTGTATATTTATAACTCTACACAAATTCTTTGGAGGCAGATTATACTTCAGCATTTGTTGCTAATTAGTCCCCTAGTTTGGATAGGGCCCCCTTGACCCAACATCTGTGTCATGTTGCAGATATCACCTTTGTCTTATCTTGCTTGCTTCTCATTTTGTTTGTTATCCTTACAATTATGAAGACATCTTGAGAATTGACAATTTAAACACATTATTTGAGGAGGTAAGGTTGGGCAAAACTGCAAACTTCTTGATCAAAATACACTGTAGAAGGTCTGATCTCAGCAGGAGATTACAAACTTTATATGGATTTAGTTCCCTGTTTCTCAGTGGGCTGCTCTTGGCCCCATAAATTACTTTGGCCTCGTAGAATTATTAAAATCTTTCATTTCATCCCGGGTTCCATGCTTACACTAATCCTAATGTTAATTTTTGTGTAGCTTGGACAGGTGTTCTAGTCTTGGGTGGAGATTACGAGGCTGGAAACACAGCTGGAATAATTATCTCCATACCTAGATAATTGATTTCTCGAGAGACTTCTAGGGTTTAGAGTCTAATTAATCCTAGCCATTGATTAAATTTAAATCATGGCCATTGGTTTCCAATAAGGGGATTATAAAAGAGGATCAATAGGCATTTGGAAAACACAGATCCGAGAAGTATTTGTAGCGATAGCAAATAAATAAATTTGCGGTGATAGCAAATTGATTTGCAGTGAAAGCAAAGGGCGCAGTGATAGCGTTGGAGAGCAGTGGAATTGCCGGAAAAGGAAAATATTGCCGGAGCAATTTCAGCAGGAACAATTGAGGGAAGGGAATTTACAAGAAAGAAATTTCCAGAGCTCTGCCAGTAAGAGGCAAGCAATTTTGTATCTCTTGATTTTCTGTAGTTGAATAAAATTCATATCTGCTGACTGGTTTTCCCTTCGGGGTTTTTCCAGGGACAATTTGTCCAAAATATTGTGTTGATTTTATTTTTCTATTTCCGTGATTTTTCCGTGAAATTGCAGCCGTATTATTATTTAATATTTGCTGTAAATTAAATTTTTCGGCAGCCAAATAATCTTATAAGATAGGAAATTAATAATCAGTAGCTGCAATAGATTTTTCACATGGTATCAGAGCAGATCTGAGTGCAGAACAGGCACAGGGAGAAAGGAAAAATAATCTAGGGTTTATAAAACCCAGTTTGACCTCTTCAAATTATTATTTTCTTTTGAGATGGCCTCAGCAGGTTTAAGAGATCAGGACAGATTGGATGGAGCCTCAAATTTTGGTGTCTGGAAAGCTAGAATTTCTTTATTGCTGGAAGAGAATGGTATCAAGGATTATGTGACCACTGTTGTACCTGTACCTACAGACGCAACACAGCTCGTAGCATATAAGAAGGAAGATGCCAAGGCAAGGAGGCTGATTCTTGACGGTGTTAAGGATCATATTGTTCCGCATATTGCAGAGTTAGATACAGCAAAGACGATGTGGGACGCCATTATGAATCTGTACCAGAATGCTACCCTTAACCGAAAGCTGATTCTCAGAGAAAAGTTAAGGAATACCCGGATGAATAAGGGAGAAGACGTCACAAGTTACCTCACCAGACTTAGACTTGTCAAGGATGAATTGGCAGCTGTTGGAGACAAACCAAAGGATGATGAGCTAGTACGAATAGCCCTGAATGGGTTTACTAAGCAGTGGGATGTCTTTGTTCAAGTTATTAATGGACGAGACACCTTACCAAGTTGGGATCGACTATGGAGTGACTTCACTCAGGAGGAGCTTAGACTAAGTCTTGTCAATGGAACCAGCAGTAATAGTCAGAAAAGTGAGGTGGAACAGGAAAACGTTGCCCTAGCAGGAAAAGGGAAAGCGAAGAAGGGGTCTGGCAAAGGATCAAATTCAAAAAGTGAGAAGAAGAAGGACTTATCTAAGATCAAATGCTATGGCTGTCACGAGTTCAGCCACTATGTCAGCGATTGCCCACAAAGGAAGAAAAATGAAAAGAAGGGCAAGAAGCAGACGGCAGCTTCAGCAAGTGTAGATGAGCTTTCTAGTAGAATGGAGGATGAGTTTGCACTCATAGCTTGCCTGACTAGCTCAACCTCACAGGGTGTTTGGTATATAGACAGTGGGGCGTCATTTCATATGACAGGAGTTAGGGAGTACTTCTCCAGCTACAAGGAGGAGGACATCAGATTCCAGATTCAGATGGGGAACAAGTCCAAGTGCAATCCAGTTGGGAGAGGGACTGTTCTATTTCAGAGGGAGAATGGCAAGCCTATTTCCATTCATGATGTGTTGTATGTGCCAGGCTTGGGCATGAATCTAATTTCCGTATCTGTCCTTCAGGATAAAGGCTACAATGTACTCTTTAGAGGGGCGCATGTTTTAATCAAGCATAAGAATTGGAAATCACCCATAGCTATTGGAGTTAGGAGCAGCCGACTTTATAGGTTGCAGTTTGATACTCCTAAGGCACTAGTGAGCAGTAGTAATCCTAGAGATCAAGGAGAGCTATGGCATAGAAGGATGGGCCATATACATCATGGAGCACTTAAATTGCTTCGTGAGACAGTGACAGGTGTTCCAGACGTGAGCACAAAGCATGATGATATATGTAAGGGATGTGTATTGGGGAAGTTTGTGAAAGCAGCTTTTCCAAGGAGTGACACCAGATCCAAGGGGGTTCTTGATCTAGTACATTCAGATATATGTGGACCAATGTCAACGAAGTCTCTCAGAGGATATGAGTACTTTGTTACTTTTATTGATGATTTCTCCAGGAAGACCTGGATATACTTCTTGAAGACCAAGGATGAGGTCTTCAGTCACTTCCAAGAGTTCAAAGCTCTTGTGGAGAATTCGACAGGCAGGAAGGTAAAGGTTCTTCGGTCAGACAATGGAGGCGAGTACAAAGGGAAAGAGTTCCAGGAGTTCTGTACCAGGGAAGGAATCAAGAGAGAGTGGACCGTTCCTTACAACCCGCAGCAGAATGGGGTTGCTGAGAGGAAGAATCGTTCTATATCGGAGGCAGCAAGGGCTATGTTGTATGACCAAGATATGCCACGATACTTATGGGCAGAGGCATGCAGTACAGCAGTATACATACAGAACAGGGTTCCACATAAGGTATTGGGCAAGATGACACCAGAGGAGGCATTCTCAGGGAAGAAGCCAGATGTTAGTCACTTCAGGATATTTGGGAGTTTGGCATTTTGTCACATTCCAGGGGCTACACGTTCCAAGTTAGATCAGACTGCAGAGAGAGGGTACTTTGTGGGGTACAGCGAGACCTCAAAGGCATATCGGATATTTATTCCAGGGACGAAGAGGATTATAGTCAGGCGTGATGTCAAATTCATGGAGGACAAGGCATATAGGAGGTCCAGAGATTTGCCAGCAGATGATCAGAATGAGCAGCCAACAGAAGCTCCAAGGATTGTTCAACCAGAACAGGGGCAGCGAAGCACGAGTACAGTTACTAGTACAAGCACAGGCTCAGGTGCTGAGAGTTCACAGAGTATGGAGCAACAGATACAACAAATCCAAGAGATGCATCAAGAAGATATGGAGTTTGATATTTCATCCTCTATAGTTGACAGGAGGAACCATGAGGTTCAACAGACACATAAGGATACTCAGGAGTTTGTGGGAGCTCCTAGGACGAGTAATAGACAGCGGAAACAACCAGCTAGGTATAATGACTATGTGGCATTGGTTAGTCAGTTGGTAGATAGTGAGCCTTCTACCTATCAAGAGGCTGCACAGCAACAGGTGTGGCAAGATGCGATGGTTGAGGAATATACCTCAATAATGCAGAATGATGTGTGGGAGGTTGTGCCTAGACCAACAGATAGGGCAGTGGTTGGATCACGTTGGATCTATAAGATTAAGCATGGTGCAGATGGTAGCATCGAAAAATACAAGGCAAGGTTCGTGGCCAAGGGGTTCTCTCAAAAGGAGGGAATAGACTATGAGGAGACATTCGCTCCAGTGGCCAGGTATACTTCTATACGAGCCGTAATCTCACTTGCAGCGCATATGGGATGGCAGATCCATCAAATGGATGTCAAGACGGCATTTCTTAATGGTGAATTGTTAGAAGAGGTATACATAGAACAACCAGAGGGCTTTGTAGCACACAGCAGCGAAACCCACGTGTGCAGATTGAAGAAAGCT
Source organism: Cunninghamia lanceolata (assembly GCA_027924645.1). Lineage (NCBI taxonomy): Eukaryota > Viridiplantae > Streptophyta > Pinopsida > Cupressales > Cupressaceae > Cunninghamia > Cunninghamia lanceolata. The sequence goes on from BSBN01000609.1 coordinate 3,641,411, forward strand.
TTGTATGGACTCAAGCAGGCTCCCAGGGTGTGGTATGAGCGCATTGATAGATACTTGCAGGGAATAGGCTTTGTGAAGAGTGAGGCGGATGCTAACCTCTACTACTTGGTGGTTGGGGGTGAAATTCTCATTCTTGTTCTATATGTGGACGACTTGTTTTTAACAGGTTCACTGGGGCTTATAGAGGAATGCAAGAGGGACCTTGCAGCAGAGTTCGAGATGAAGGATTTGGGGCTTATGCACTACTTTCTAGGCATGGAAGTGTGGCAGACAGATGGAGAGATTTTCCTTGGACAAGGGAAATACTGCATTGAAATCTTGAAGAGGTTTGAGATGCAAGATTGCAGAGCCATGTCTACACCTATGATCACGAATTGGAAGAAGGTAGACACATCCAAGGAAAAGGATGTAGACCCCACCTTATACAGGATGTTGATTGGATCTCTCATGTATTTAGTCAACACTAGGCCAGATATATCCTTTGCAGTAAACTCTCTTAGTCAGTTCATGGTTGAGCCGAAGAGAGTGCATTGGATAGCAGCAAAGCATGTGTTGCCGATATTTGCGTGGTACAATCGAGTATGGGATCAGATATGCTCGAGGTGATGGTATCAAGTTGATAGGCTATACTGATGCAGATTGGGCAGGTAGTGCGGTGGACAGGAAAAGCACTTCAGGGTGCTGCTTTAGTTTGGGATCAGGAGTTGTCTCTTGGTATAGCAGGAAGCAAAAGTCCGTGGCTCTGAGTTCTGCAGAAGCAGAATACATAGCAGCTAGCATGGCAACGTGTGAGGCTATATGGCTTCGGAAGTTGCTAGTAGCCTTGTTTGGTCAGAGGGTTGAGACTACAGTGATACACTATGATAATCAGAGTTGCATCAGATTATCTGAGAATCCAGTGTTTCATGATAGGTCTAAACATATAGACATCAGATATCATTTCATCAGGGATTGTGTACAGCGGAGGGTTGTTCAGCTACAGTATATACCTACAGATCAGCAGGTAGCAGACATTTTGACAAAGGCATTGGGGAAGGCAAAATTCATCTTCTTCAGAGGTAAGTTGGGTGTTATGCAGAACACATTCCTCGCTAAGAGGGAGTGTTAATTTTTGTGTAGCTTGGACAGGTGTTCTAGTCTTGGGTGGAGATTACGAGGCTGGAAACACAACTGGAATAATTATCTCCATACCTAGATAATTGATTTCTCGAGAGACTTCTAGATATTAGGGTTTAGAGTCTAATTAATCCTAGCCATTGATTAAATTTAAATCATGGCCATTGGTTTCCAATGAGGGGATTATAAAAGAGGATCAATAGGCATTTGGAAAACACAGATCCGAGAAGTATTTGCAGCGATAGCAAATAAATAAATTTGCGGTGATAGCAAATTGATTTGCAGTGAAAGCAAAGGGCGCAGTGATAGCGTTGGAGAGCAGTGGAATTGCCGGAAAAGGAAAATATTGCCGGAGCAATTTCAGCAGGAACAATTGAGGGAAGGGAATTTACAGGAAAGAAATTTCCAGAGCTCTGCCAGTAAGAGGCAAGCAATTTTGTATCTCTTGATTTTCTGTAGTTGAATAAAATTCATAACTGCTGACTGGTTTTCCCTTCGGGGTTTTTCCAGGGACAATTTGTCCAAAATATTGTGTTGATTTTATTTTTCTATTTCCGTGATTTTTCCGTGAAATTGCAGCCGTATTATTATTTAATATTTGCTGTAAATTAAATTTTTCGGCAGCCAAATAATCTTATAAGATAGGAAATTAATAATCAGTAGCTGCAATAGATTTTTCACACCTAAAACTCAGGACGGAGTGAGTATCATCCGCTTCATTATTTTTCTATTTCAGATTCTGTCCATAAAAAAAATGGTAGCATTTAAGTATTGTAAGGAAATAGATTCAATTGATATGGTTTAGGCAAAACGTTCTAGTGCAGGTTTTAAATAAAAAAGAAGCATTCATCAAATCTTAAAAAAATCTAAATCTAAATAGTTCATTCAAGAGAGAGGAACATAAAAAATAAAATACAATCTAGAATATATCATATAACTTACAGCACCAAAGCCAAACAACAACTGTATAAAGGTAGGAACCAGACCACAATTGTTGGCGCACTAAAACCAGTCCATAATTCTTCAGCAGACCAACGAAAGGAAGCAGGAATGTTAAATACAAGATCATGGTGTGAAGACTCAGACAAACCATTAATGGTTCAGGCAAACCCTCAAAGCCAGGAATGTTCATTGTCAAGAAAAGACCGGCTGAGATTTGTTTGATGTTGATTAGTCCATTTTGTACTGCCCGATCTCCACTGACTTGCATGGAAAATCAAATGATAAATTCATTGCACTGAACACAACTACACGGAAGATCAAGTTATCAATGTTCCTCAATGCATGGTTGTCCTTGTACCTTCAACGCAAGGAAGGCCGTCCAATTTGCACCACCCATGTACTAAGGTGGACTCATGTTGCAAGTTAAACTCTTATCAGCGTAATTAGACTTATTCTGCACTCCCCACATCACATTTATGAGGTAAATACTTTAGTTTTCGAAAGCCATCAACTTTTTTCCATGGGATAAGAGGAGGCTTTTAAATCCTAAACCCAGATTTTAATTTCACCACTTTCTGAGATAAGAGGAGGCTTTTAAATCCCACATCCACTTTCTAATTTTAATTAGGAGGATTCCTTTTAAAATATATGCCCCCTCATCTTTTACCTTTTTCATTTTTAATAAAAGAGGACCTCTTAACTCTTAATTATTAGCTTCTCTGAATGATGGCTTCTTTTCATTCGGGCATGATTAAATCCCTACTATTTTAATATGCATTGCATTTGGTTTAAAATTTTTTATTCTTTTTGTTGTGATTGATGTCCTTTTTCTCATTGAGGCATTATTTCAGCCTTGGTATTTTAGTCTGCATTTCATTGTTTGAATGGAGAAAAATTTCCTTCATGTCCAATGTTTTGCATGATATCATGCATGTCTTTGTGCATGTTGCAAGTCTTGAGCAATGGCAAGTGTCCTGGGAAAATACGCGTGGTTTGTTTGGTTGAAGAAACGTGTTGTATTGCAGGCTTGTTCGAAACAGGTGTTGGGAGTTTGAGAGTTGGGCGTCTTTTTAAAAAATGGCCAAAAAAGTATTTTTGCAAAATGAATGGGACAAAACATTTGTAATATCCCCTTGTCACAAGCCAAAATTTCACAACCTTGAACACAATTTCAACTTGCAAAAAGAGTACATTAGAATCTAATTTCTCTATTTTATCATAATAAACCATAAGAAATCTTAATTCCAACTTTATAAACATAAACCATATGCATTATACTTTCACTATAACTATTGCACATATCCATTGAGAGAGTTATACTTAGGTCTACATGTCTATCAATTCACTTTCCCACGAGAGAGGGCCTATAGGAGGTACAATCATGGGGTCCATATTTCATTCCTTTGACTTGGAGACCAACCCAAATTAAAGGCCCATCCCTTGCCTTGTGGAGTCCTCTTGACCAACATTAGACAAGGGCCTATCCATTGTCCCGTGGGGTCCCTTTGACCAACATGAGACAATGGGAAACTTATCCCCATTAGGTCCTATAGACCAACATTGAGATAAGGCCTATTGGCTCTTTAGCCTGGAAGGTTCTCTTGACCAACTCAGGCATCAACCAAAATACCATGTTGCATTGCCTCATTTCCCTTTGTCTCGATCCTTGGGATATTGATTGATGGGCCATGAGCCACTATTTCTAATCTCTTCTTCATTATTAACTTATCACATCACTTATATGGAGTTAATGGATTAATTCCATTATTTAATATTAACAAGATCCCTTCAGTTAAGTTCTATATGCAATGCTTACAATTTAATTGTTCTATTTTGATATAGGGATCGCGCGCACACACACACACACACACACACATATAATCTTACCATTTATATTTACCAACTATAGATTGAACAAATTAAATATAAATACTTACCTGCTGGAGCTTTATTCTTACCTATGTTACGGTCTTTTTTCTATTTTCCAATGTTTTCCTTGCTCGATGGAATCACTGATATTATTTTTATTATATTGCTGCTGCTATAAATATATTTTATAATATATACTTTTCACATATTTTCCCATCATATGCCCTTATGCTCTTTTATATATTTCCAAGAGTTTACCGTGGGTAAAAGGATATACCCTTTCCAATTGTTGCGGCTTTAATAATGTTTGTCTTTTTTTATTTATTATTTATTAAAGTGATCGTTGAACCAACTTATTAGCCGTATACATACTTTTAATTATATTTGATTGCCTTATATAAGATCATTGATTTTATTTCTTAAATCTTTAATTTAAACAATGTCTTAATATCGGATCATGATAGACTTTATAATATTTATAATAATTAATTTATAATATTGTATTTATGTTTTTTCTTATATAATATAATAAAATATATATTATTATAATATTTATTAATATTTATATTTATAAACATGTATTGTTATATTATAATCATAATAATAATTAACATTAATATTTATATTTATTATCATATATTGTTATTATATAATAATAATATGCTATTTTAATATTAATGATTATACTTGTTATTTATATTTAGAATATTTATAGATAACATCATATAATATTATATATATATATTTATTAATGGACTATGGCTAAATCTTTAATTTAAACAGATTTAAACAGTTCCTTGATATGGGGACATGACCACCCTCCCCACTCAAGATTGCTTGTCCTCAAACAACTATAATTACGTGTCTTAAAGTAATATTTTATAACATTATATAAAATAACCTCTATAAAATGTAACAAATGAATATAGCTAATAAACTATAGTGCCATAAACAATAATTTATAAAATAGGGTTTTATCTTTTTAAATTTTGAGCACTATATTCTATAAATAATTTATTTTATAACTATATTTTATTAAGGTTTATGTACTTTGTTTACGTATATTTTATTCTGATTTATTTTATTTTATTTTTTCACCCCTTAGGTTACCCATAGGTGAAATATATTACTTTTTCCACTCGTATACTCATAGATGAAAATAACTTTGTGAAATATATTACTTATAAGAACTAAATAGAGATGGTCTTAATATATATATATATTAAGAATTGTTTTATTTTTTTATTTTTATTTATTTATTCTTTATTTACTCACTATTTATTACTTATTACATATTTGTAAGTAAATTTTAATTTTTTAATGTTGCATTTAGCAATGTATTAAACACCCTTATTCCAACAATTCATGAAATTCATACTTACGATCATTGATTCTTATATATATTTTTTTAATTTTATTATTTTATTATTTATTTAACTATTATTCACAGGATGGCAGGATGACTGCTCTGATACCATTGTAATGTCCCCTTGTCACAAGCCAAAATTTCACAACCTTGAACACAATTTCAACTTGCAAAAAGAGTACATTAGAATCCAATTCCTCTATTTTATCATAATAAACCATAAGAAATCTTAATTCCAACTTTATAAAAATAAACCATATGCATTATACTTTCACTATAACTATTGCACATATCCATTGAGAGAGTTATACTTAGGTCTACATGTCTATCAATTCACTTTCCCACGAGAGAGGGCCTATAGGAGGTACAATCATGGGGTCCATATTTCATTCCTTTGACTTGGGGACCAACCCAAATCAAAGGCCCATCCCTTGCCTTGTGGAGTCCTCTTGACCAACATTAGACAAGGGCCTATCCATTGTCCCGTGGGGTCCCTTTGACCAACATGAGACAATGGGAAACTTATCCCCATTGGGTCCTATGGACCAACATTGAGATAAGGCCTATTGGCTCTTTAGCTTGGAAGGTTCTCTTGACCAACTCAGGCATCAACCAAAATACCATGCTGCATTGCCTCCTTTCCCTTTGTCTCGATCCTTGGGATATTGATTGATGGGCCATGAGCCACTATTTCTAATCTCTTCTTCATTATTAACTTATCACATCTCTTATATGGAGTTAATGGATTAATTCCATTATTTAATATTAACAAGATCCCTTAAGTTAAGTTACACATATATATATAAAATCTTACCATTTATATTTACCAACTATAGATTGAACAAATTAAATATAAATACTTACCTACTGGAGCATTATTCTTACCTATGTTACGGTCTTTTTTCTATTTTCCAATGTTTTCCTTGCTCGATGGAATGACTGATATTATTTTTATTATATTGCTGCTGCTATATATATTTTTTATAATATATATTTTTCACATATTTTCCCATCATATGCCCTTATGCCCTTTTATATATTTCGAAGAGTTTACCGTGGGTAAAAGGATATACCCTTTCCAATGGTTGCGGCTTTAATAATGTTTGTCTTTTTTTATTTATTATTTATTAAGGTGATTGTTGAACCAACTTATTAGCCGTATACATACTTTTAATTATATTTGATTGCCTTGTATAAGATCATTGATTTTATTTCTTAAATCTTTAATTTAAACAATGTCTTAATATCGGATCATGATAGACTTTATAATATTTATAATATTGTATTTATGTTTTTTCTTATATAATATAATAATATATATATTATAATAATATTTATTAATATTTATATTTATAAACATGTATTGTTATATTATAATCATAATAATAATTAATATTAATATTTATATTTATTATCATATATTTTTATTATATAATAATAATATGCTATTTTAATATAATTATTAATATTTATATTAATGATTATACTTGTTATTTATATTTAGAATATTTATAGATAACATCATATAATATTATATATATTTATTAATGGACTATGGCTAAATCTTTAATTTGAACAGTTCCTTGATATGGGGACATGACAACCCTCCCCACTCAAGATTGCTTGTCCTCAAGCAACTATAATTACGTGTCTTAAAGTAATATTTTATACTTATATAAAATAACCTCTATAAAATGTAACAAATGAATATAGCTAATAAATTATAGTGCCATAAACAATAATTTATAAAATAGGGTTTTATTTTTTTAAATTTTGAGCACTATATTCTATAAATAATTTATTTTATAACTATATTTTATTAAGGTTTATGTTCTTTGGGATAGTTGTTTACGTATATTTTATTTTATTTTATTTTATTTTATTTTTTCACCCCTTATGTTACCCATAGGTGAAATATATTAATTTTCCACTTGTATACTCATAGATGAAACTAACTTTGTGAAATATAATACTTATAATCTAACTAAATAGAGATAGTCTTAATATATATATATATTAAGAGTTGTTTTATTTTTTTTATTTTTATTTATTTATTCTTTATTTACTCACTATTTATTACTTATTACATATTTGTAAGTAAATTTTAATTTTTTAATGTTGCATTTAGCAATGTATTAAACACCCTTATTCCAGCAATTCATGAAATTCATACTTACGATTTTCATTGATTCTTATATTTTTTTATTTTTTTATTTTATTATTTATTTAACTATTATTCACAGGATGACAGGATGACTGCTCTGATACCATTGTAATGTCCCCTTGTCACAAGCCAAAATTTCACAACCTTGAACACAATTTCAACTTGCAAAAAGAGTACATTAGAATCCAATTCCTCTATTTTATCATAGTAAACCATAAGAGATCTTAATTCCAACTTTATAAACATAAACCATATGCATTATACTTTCACTATAACTATTGCACATATCCATTGAGAGAGTTATACTTAGGTCTACATGTCTATCAATTCACTTTCCCACAAGAGAGGGCCTATAGGAGGTACAATCATGGGGTCCATATTTCATTCCTTTGACTTGGAGACCAACCCAAATCAAAGGCCCATCCCTTGCCTTGTGGAGTCCTCTTGACCAACATTAGACAAGGGCCTATCCATTGTCCCGTGGGGTCCCTTTGACCAACATGAGACAATGGGAAACTTATCCCCTTTGGGTCCTATGGACCAACATTGAGATAAGGCCTATTGGGTTTTTAGCCTGGAAGGTTCTCTTGACCAACTCAGGCATCAACCAAAATACCATGCTGTATTGCCTCCTTTCCCTTTGTCTCGATCCTTGGGATATTGATTGATGGGCCATGAGCCACTATTTCTAATCTCTTCTTCATTATTAACTTATCACATCTCTTATATGGAGTTAATGGATTAATTCCATTATTTAATATTAACAAGATCCCTTAAGTTAAGTTCTATATGCAATGCTTACAATTTAATTGTCTATTTTGATATAGGGATCGCATATATATATATATAAACTTACCATTTACATTTACCAACTATAGATTGAACAAATTAAATATAAATACTTACCTGCTGGAGGTTTATTCTTACCTATGTTACGGTCTTTTTTAATTTTCCAATGTTTTCCTTGCTCGATGGAATGACTGATATTATTTTTATTATATTGCTGCTGCTATATATATATATATTATATATATATACTTTTCACATATTTTCCCATCATATGCCCTTATGCCCTTTTATATATTTCCAAGAGTTTACCGTGGGTAAAAGGATATACCCTTTCCAATGGTTGCGACTTTAATAATGTTTGTCTTTTTTTATTTATTATTTATTAAGGTGATCGTTGAACCAACTTATTAGCCATATACATACTTTTAATTATATTTGATTGCCTTATATAAGATCATTGATTTTATTTCTTAAATCTTTAATTTAAACAATGTCTTAATATCGGATCATGATAGACTTTATAATATTTATAATAATTAATTTATAATATTGTATTTATGTTTTTTCTTATATAATATAATAATATATATATTATAATAATATTTATTAATATTTATATTTATAAACATGTATTGTTATATTATAATCATAATAATAATTAATATTTATATTTATATTTATTATCATATATTGTTATTATATAATAATAATATGCTATTTTAATATTAATATTAATATTTATATTAATGATTATACTTGTTATTTATATTTAGAATATTTATAGATAACATCATATAATATTATATATATATTTTGTAACGCCCCGCATGAACACCTTAGAGAACAACACATCTACGCTATGCAAATACGGAATAATTTTTTTTTTAAATGAATAAGATAACACATCACTACTCATCATTAACTATCAACTTGTTACTCTAAGATTTTCATGGTTGCATTACTTAATAAAATAATTAACATAACCTAACACACATCATAAATTAACATGAGTAGATCATTCTAAACCTATCACATTAAATCAATAAACATTTACATCTCCATAATCATCAGATAAGTAATCATCAAGATCTGGCACATAGTTACAATTTCTTCTCACATATGAGTATATCATTACATTGTTACATAACACCTTCTGAATACATACATTATAAATCAACTGATACCCAGACAAGTACATGAATACAAATCACTTACTTCATACTTGGTACAAGATCTGACGGCTGATACACAAGATACAACATCCTCGCACATGAACAATAGCAAGGAGAAAAACCAATGGATAAAAGCTCTTCCACCCGACCATGTGGAACCCTGAGGTCCACCCCCCGAGCTAGGAGTTAACATAAGGTCCCCACTACAACATACAGTCAGGTAGATAGTAGACTATCAGAACAAGACAACACATAACTCCAACAACACAAGTCAATATCACAAACAACTTAAGAACACTTCTAGAGGCAAGCACCTAACGAATGGGGAGCGTACAACTAGGGAATGCTAGGCTATAGTAGGGAGGAGTGTCATCACATGGCTTGTCATGGGTTGTCCTGGTAAGCCTTCCTAGGCCCCGGCCCCCATCTTGGGTTGTCTTGGCAAACTCTCCCGACTCCCGGCCCCCATACAACACTCATGCAGAATCAACATACCTTTCATGAGGACAAGGTAGTTGATCTTGCCATTCTAGGCCTTCTCATCTCATCTCAAGCCTAAACAAGCACTTGAGCCATGAGTGAGGCATCCACTTATCTTGTTTAGTGTGATTAGCTACCCAACCCCCTAATTCATTAATTAGGTTATCACTGAATTAACAAACTCTCACATGGGTTGTCCTGGATGCCACTTTGGGCTCCAGCCCCCATTGGGAGCCACTCCCCTACCTGCAACTAGAAACCCTACTCAACAAGCACAACAAACATCATCATGACAACGATGATACATGAACCATGCAAGGCATTTAACCATCTTGCGTAACAATTATCCTGATATGAACACGTATATGTAACACTGCAAGGCATTCACCATCTTGCATATCAACTTAATTACAAGTACATACTCTCAAACATTTTCCATAGCTTCCAAGTGAAGCAATCCAAAAATCACATAATCCTTTTACATTTCCTGATGCCTCCCCATTCACAAAATCCAATTCAAAAATCTATTACAAAATAAATACAATTAAATGGTCAACAAATCATCCACAAGGGAATTACTACCACCCCAAGGTACATTCACAAATCAGATCATGCATCATTCACGTTACCCTTTGCCTCATACATGACTAGAGACAACATAACATCATATATTCAATACACATAAAAACACTATACTTGAAAACCAATCACGTTATCCTATGCCTCTGGATTGACAACCTAACAACTTGCACAGTGGACCCCATTACATCCAACAATCTCATAACAATGTTAATAAACCCACTATCGAGACTATTTAACCAAACTTCAATTAACAAAACCTTCATAATGATGTTGTAATAAGATTGTTACCAGAATTAAATTAATCAACAATAATCGTAACAATTTAAATTAAACTTTGTAAATAATATCACCTACTTTTCTTTATAGTTCAATGAATTAAATCTAATAACTTAACTAAAATATTAATCTACATTTGATTTTGCACTTTTAAAACTAACAATCATATAAATAATGCAATTTCTCATTAGACTTCACCCATACATTTTCCGGACAGCTTGGAGATGGCAACAATATCATTTAAACTAATAATAACAATAATATTATTAAACAATAATAATAATAATAATACAACCTTAAATCATTCAATAGCAAATATTTTCATCCAAAGAGAAGAAAATTGTTATTTTTATTTAATTAGGGCTTTTATTTGATAGTCACCCTTGGCTGTCAAATAACTTATTTTTATGATAGTTATCTATTTAGTAATGCCCTTTAAAATACTATATATAAACCAAATATAAGAAAAAACTATATATCCTCATAATCCTATATAAATTTTGATGGATTGATTAGATCTCTCCTTTCGTATACTACAGTCATTTTAAATATCTTAGTTGTATTTTACAGCTAAAATGTCTAATTACAGCCAAAATAAATTTCTATACTAAATTGAAAATTCTTATTGACTGACAAAACTAATTTTTTATATGGACTATTCATTTGAAGATGCAAATTAGCCCATAGAATAATCATTGCACCCATTTCCTGAAGGCGTCTACTAGCCAGCATTTCAAACAAAATAATAAAGTATATTTAATCTTTTAAAGTTATTCATGAATAGGCAAATAATAATGAAGGCAGTTTGATAAGTCTTTAAATAAAATTGTTAAATCAGTTTATAATACTGAGTATAACCATAAACATTGAAGCCTAATAATGATGATAGCTATAAACAATTACAGGAAGAAAGCTCGAGGAAAACAACCTTGACAACTTTTTAATAAAACAATTGGCAGGTTAAAACGATGCGCGGCCCCAGGAGGTTAGAGGATAAGGTTTGTATTTACCTCAATCATATTAGCAACCCAAAATGCATTATAACTAGTGTGCATGATCAACTCTTTTACCCGCACTGGCGACCTCGAAGACACCCTAAATTTATCATTGAGAAACCTGTTAAATTTGTGTTGGCCAAATGATGTGTTCCCTTAGTGCCTGTCGATCACATATGAATATAGGCTTAGGAGTATTTTCAACAACACTGCTTGATTGCACAAACAAACTGCTATGCAAACAAGTGATGACTAAAAGGTAATCACAAAATGGATTTGTTGAGAAGGGTTTAGAATTTATAAACAAGGGTGATCCTTTTGTTTGCTGATCCCGCTCCATTCAGTTCACTTCAAATCTTATTAATATACTCACCTAAGTTATTTAGTTTCAACTATTTTCCCATCATTGTGACTGAACATTACAGTCTTAGCCTGGAGGCTTGGAAATTCCTGAATCACAGAGACCATCCGATGCTACAATATCAGTCATTTCACATCCTTATCATGGGCAAGGCTAAAAGGCCCCTCTGAGAGAGGACACTATTCAGAAACTAAACTGATAAATGAGTGCTATGCCCTGTCATGGCGGGCATCATGGCAGCCTACATTGATTTGGAGAATGACACAATTTTCATTCACAGAGCCAAATTCAAATATAAAAAGAAATAACCCCTTGGCAGAGAATGCCCTAATATTGACACAGCAGTCTAGATGTATATGTGACCAACACCCAATAGGCCCAAAGATCGACACATCCACCTATAAACTTATTATAGAGTTTGAATTCAATAACCAAATGACTCAGTTGCTTGCTACTACTGGAAACCTGAGAGAGGCTTCAGATGCTCGTAATAGGTGCCAAAATTAGAATCAAATCAAATTAAAGATGGTATTACGATCTAGTCAGTTAGAAAGAATGTTGAATTTTACAACCTTTGGTTGTACGCTCCCTGTGCGTGCCAGAATGAAAGCTTTGGAACGGGTTCTGAACTTGTGCAGGTAAACGATTGAGTATGAAGGACTACCTCAATTTATGTTCTTTTCTCAAACATTGATGTAGAAATGGGCTAGTGTGGTGCATTTCAAATGGTAAGGAGAATCGATGAAAGGTAGAGGGATTAATGAGATCTCTGTGTGCCACTGGAATCCCAGGCCGTAAAAAGGTACGCACTTTTCATGTAGCAGACATATCACATCCATAGGTGCAGGAGTTTTTGCAAAGTTGGGGAAATTAGCTGGGATGATGAAGGCAGCCTTGATCTATACGGAATGCAATAAATGCAGGGTATACACCTAATAAATTCATTGCAAAGGCTTCAGTCATCCAAAGAAGAATTTGACAGCATCAACTCTCAAGCCCAGGCAAGGGCGAAAGCTCTTGGGCGGCCACTGCGAATGTTTTGAGAAACAAGCCTAAACTTTTATCATCATTGGCCTTACAAATTTTAAAGCAAGTGCACTCGGCAGAAATGAATTAGATCTTACGGAATTCAGAGTATAATCACCATAGAATATACTTAAAAATGATTTGAATGAGTAGGTATTGAAAAGGATCAAGGACAAAAAAAACAATGCTCTGGTAGAGGAATGCGCAGATTAAGAATTTCATTAAGGAAACCCTAGATATAATGCAAGATGAGAAAATAACATTCACACAATTAAAAGAACCTGTTTACGCTGCAAGACCTCTCTCTGTTCTTCGCAGCTCCATTCTCCTTCCTAGATCTCCAATTCCGCTTTTTCCTCCCCCTTCTCTCCTTCTCTTTGCTTATTTTATAGCATTCCCCTACCTTAATTGTTTGTACTCCCCCTTTAGGGAATAAACACACGATCCAATGCGAACCATCAAAGAAAATACAGCTACATTCTTTTAATTTTTTTTTTAATAACATTACAATATAACCCCCTTATTTTTTTATTTACTCAAGGATAACTTACATTTAATATATATCACAACTTACAATTTTTATTTTATTTAATTTAGTATTTATATAGATATTTGGTACATAACAACTCATAAATATATATATTACTTTATTTAGTCATTTATTTACTGGGCCACAAATATATATTTTCTTGTTTATTTTATTAATTATAAAACAATTCCACAACTTATAATGCCCCTTTATAACTAATTTATCTCCTTTATTATTTATTTTTATTTATTTAATATTTAATATATATATTTGTTATATAACAACTAATAATTATTTTTGAATCTATTTAGTAATCATTAATCAAATTTATCTATTTATATACCACAACTAACCAATCATAATCATGTAATTACTCGACCATCAAGCATGCAGAGAAAGCAAGATGACAACCCATGGAGACAAACGAATCCAAGAACAATGACTAGATGCATAACTGAAGACTTATCCTCTACAAGGATGACGGATGACTAGGGAACCTTATGTTAACTCCGATCGACAATTCCATTGGCTAGGGCACACTCAGACCTGCTAGTTCAAGTGGAGTCGATGCCTAGTACCTGCATCCTGTAGCAAACTTCAAGGTTAAACACATATATATACAAACATGAAGTCATGCACACAGTAAACAGAAATTGCAGTGTGGCAGGGTACTCGAACACGAGTAATGTGACACCGTTCTGTTCACATAAATACATCAACAATTAAGTATTCAGTAGTCTATAGAATAATCAATAACAATACGATCTAGTATAACAATCATTGTTAAAGCATCATAACCCTGATTAAATTTCACATTAAACTCAGAAATAACATTAATCCATTATATCAAATATGTCCATCAAACTATGAAACATAAAATATCAATAATCCAATATCATCAATCGTCATCATTGAAATAGGTCCATAAACAACTCATCATAATAACAAAGAATTCCCATGTCATGATGTCTAATCCTACTAGGAATACTATCAGTCTGACAGAAGCAAGGCGAGGGGTACTACATATTTATTAATGGACTATGGCTAAATCTTTAATTTAAACAGTTCCTTGATATGGGGACATGACAACCCTCCCCACTCAAGATTGCTTGTCCTCAAGCAACTATAATTACGTTTCTTAAAGTAACATTTTATAACATTATATAAAATAACCTCTATAAAATGTAACAAATGAATATAGCTAATAAACTATAGTGCCATAAACAATAATTTATAAAATAGGGTTTTATCTTTTTAAATTTTGAGCACTATATTCTATAAATAATTTATTTTATAACTAAATTTGAGTAACGTTTATGTACTTTGGGATAGTTGCTTACGTATATTTTATTTTGTTTTATTTTATTTTATTTTTTCACCCCTTAGGTTACCCATAGGTGAAATATATTACTTTTTCCACTCGTATACTCATAGATGAAAATAACTTTGTGAAATATATTACTTATAAGAACTAAATAGAGATGGTCTTAATATATATATATATATATATATATATATATATATATTAAGAGTTGTTTTATTTTTTTATTTTTATTTATTTATTATTATTTACTCACTATTTATTACTTATTACATATTTGTAAGTAAATTTTAATTTTTTAATGTTGCATTTAGCAATGTATTAAACACCCTTATTCCAGCAATTCACGAAATTCATACTTACGATTTTCATTGATTCTTATATTTTTTTATTTTTTTATTTTATTATTTATTTAACTATTATTCACAGGATGACAGGATGACTGCTCTGATACCATTGTAAAGTCCCCTTGTCACAAGCCAAAATTTCACAACCTTGAACACAATTTCAACTTGCAAAAAGAGTACATTAGAATCCAATTCCTCTATTTTATCATAATAAACCATAAGAAATCTTAATTCCAACTTTATAAACATAAACCATATGCATTATACTTTCACTATAACTATTGCACATATCCATTGAGAGAGTTATACTTAGGTCTACATGTCTATCAATTCACTTTCCCACGAGAGAGGGCCTATAGGAGGTACAATCATGGGGTCCATATTTCATTCCTTTGACTTGGAGACCAACCCAAATCAAAGGCCCATCCCTTGCCTTGTGGAGTCCTCTTGACCAACATTAGACAAGGGCCTATCCATTGTCCCGTGGGGTCCCTTTGACCAACATGAGACAATGGGAAACTTATCCCCATTGGGTCCTATGGACCAACATTGAGATAAGGCCTATTGGGTCTTTAGCGTAGAAGGTTCTTTTGACCAACTCAGGCATCAACCAAAATACCATGTTGCATTGCCTCCTTTCCCTTTGTCTCATTCCTTGGGATATTGATTGATGGGCCATGAGCCACTATTTCTAATCTCTTCTTCATTATTAACTTATCACATCACTTATATGGAGTTAATGGATTAATTCCATTATTTAATATTAACAAGATCCCTTAAGTTAAGTTCTATATGCAATGCTTACAATTTAATTGTTCTATTTTGATATAGGGATCGCACACACACACACACATATATATATATATATATATATATATATATAATCTTACCATTTATATTTACCAACTATAGATTGAACAAATTAAATATAAATACTTACCTGCTGGAGCTTTATTCTTACCTATGTTACAGTCTTTTTTCTATTTTCCAATGTTTTCCTTGCTCGATGGAATGACTGATATTATTTTTATTATATTGCTACTGCTATATATATATTTTATAATATATACTTTTCACATATTTTCCCATCATATGCCCTTATGCCCTTTTATATATTTCCAAGAGTTTACCGTGGGTAAAAGGATATACCCTTTCCAATGGTTGCGGCTTTAATAATGTTTGTCTTTTTTTATTTATTATTTATTAAGGTGATCGTTGAACCAACTTATTAGCCGTATATATACTTTTAATTATATTTGATTGCCTTGTATAAGATCATTGATTTTATTTCTTAAATCTTTAATTTAAACAATGTCTTAATATCAGATCATGATAGACTTTATAATATTTATAATAATTAATTTATAATATTGTATTCATGTTTTTCCTTATATAATATAATAATATATACATTATAATAATATTTATTAATATTTATATTTATAAACATGTATTGTTATATTATAATCATAATAATAATTAATATTAATATTTATATTTCCTATCATATATTGTTATATAATAATAATAATATGCTATTTTAATATTAATATTAATATTTATATTAATGATTATACTTGTTATTTATATTTAGAATATTTATAGATAACATCATATAATATTATATATATATTTATTAATGGACTATGGCTAAATCTTTAATTTAAACAGTTCCTTGATATGGGGACATGACAACCCTCCCCACTCAAGATTGTTTGTCCTCAAGCAACTATAATTACGTGTCTTAAAGTAATATTTTATAACATTATATAAAATAACCTCTATAAAATGTAACAAATGAATATAGCTAATAAACTATAGTGCCATAAACAATAATTTATAAAATAGGGTTTTATCTTTTTAAATTTTGAGCACTATATTCTATAAATAATTTATTTTATAACTATATTTTATTAAGGTTTATGTACTTTGGGATAGTTGTTTACGTATATTTTATTTTGTTTTATTTTATTTTATTTTTTCACCCCTTAGGTTACCCATAGGTGAAATATATTACTTTTTCCACTTGTATACTCATAGATGAAAATAACTTTGTGAAATATATTACTTATAAGAACTAAATAGAGATGGTCTTAATATATATATATATATATATATATATATATATATATATATATATATATATATTAAGAGTTGTTTTATTTTTTTATTTTTATTTATTTATTCTTTATTTACTCACTATTTATTACTTATTACATATTTGTAAGTAAATTTTAATTTTTTTATGTTGCATTTAGCAATGTATTAAACACCCTTATTCCAGCAATTCATGAAATTCATACTTACAATTTTCATTGATTCTTATATTTTATTATTTTTTTTTTTTTTATTTATTTAACTATTATTCACAGGATGGCAAGATGACTGCTCTGATACCATTGTAATGTCCCCTTGTCACAAGCCAAAATTTCACAACCTTGAACA
Source organism: Cunninghamia lanceolata (assembly GCA_027924645.1). Taxonomy (NCBI): domain Eukaryota; kingdom Viridiplantae; phylum Streptophyta; class Pinopsida; order Cupressales; family Cupressaceae; genus Cunninghamia; species Cunninghamia lanceolata. Next base: position 3,659,191 of record BSBN01000609.1, read on the forward strand.
CAATTTCAACTTGCAAAAAGAGTACATTAGAATCCAATTCCTCTATTTTATCATAATAAACCATAAGAAATCTTAATTCCAACTTTATAAACATAAACCATATGTAACGCCCCGCATGAACACCTTAGAGAACAACACATCAACGCTATGCAAAGACGGAATAATTTTTTTTTTTAAATGAATAAAATAACACATCACTACACCTCATTAAACTATCAACTTGTTACTCAAAGATTTCGTGGTTGCATTACTTGACAAAACAATTAACATAGTCTAACACACATCATAAATTAACATCAGTAGAACATTCTAAACCTATTGCATTAAATCAATAAACATTTACATCAAATAAATAATCATTAGGATCTAGTACATAGTTACAATTTCTTCTCACATACGAGTACATCATTACATTGTTACTTAACACCTTCAAATACATACATTATAAATCAACTGATACACAGACAAGAACATGAATACAAATCACTTACTTCGTACCTGGTACAAGATCTGACGGCTGATACACAAGATACAACATCCTCGCACACGAACAATAGCAAGGAGTAAAACCCATGGATAAAAGCTCTTCCACCCAACCATGTGGAACCCTGAGGTCCACCCCCCGAGCTAGGAGTTAACATAAGGTTCCCACTACAGCATACAGTCAGGTAGACAGTAGACTATAAGATCAAGACAACACATAACTCCTACAACACAAGTCAATATCACAAACAACTTAACAACACTTCCAGAGGCAAGCACATAATGAATGGGGAGAGTACAACTAGGGAATGCTAGGCTGCAGTAGGGAAGAGTGTCATCACATGGCTTGTCATGGGTTGTCCTGGTAAGCCTTCCTAGGCCCCGGCCCCCATTTTAGGTTGTCTTGGCAGCCTCTCCCAACTCCCAGCCCCCATACAATGCTCATGCGGAATCAACATACCTTTCGTGAGGACAAGGTAGTTGATTTTGCCATTCCAGGCCTTCTCATCTCACCTCAAGCCTAAACAAGCACTTGAGCCATGAGTGAGGCATCCACTTATCTTGTTTAGTGTGATTAGCTACCTAACCCCCTAATTCATTATTTAGGTTATCACTGAGTTAACAAACTCCCACATGGGTTGTCCTGGACGCCACTTTGGGCTCCGACCCCCATTGAGAGCCACTCTCCTACCTGCAACTAGAAGACCCTACTCAACAAGCATAACAAACATCATCTTGACAACGATGATACATGAACCGTGCAAGGCATTATCCATCTTGCATAACAATTATCCTCATATCCACATGTAAATGCAAGGCATTATCCCTCTTGCGTAACAACTTAATCACAGGGACAACTCACAAATATTGCCCATAACAATACATAAACATTACTCTGTTACAATACTTGATGTCTCCCCATTTCAAAATCTAACACAAAACTCAATACCAGATGAATATAATTAGACCAACAACAATACATCCCCAAGGGAATACATTCATCATTCACATTGTCTTTTATCCCAGACATAACTAGAGACAACATATCATCATATATCCAATACATAAATACACTATACTTGAAAACAAATCACGTTATCCTATGCCTCTGGACTGACCACCTAACAACTTGCACAGTGGACCCCATTACATCTAGCAATCTCATTACAATGTTAATAAACCCACTATCGAGACTATTTAACCAAACTTCAATTAACAAAACCTTCATAATGATGTTGTAATAAGATCGTTACCAGAATTAAATTAATCAACAATAATCATAACAATTTAAATTAAACTTTGTAATTAATATCATCTACATTTCTTTATAGTTCAATGAATTAAATCTAATAACTTAACTAAAATATTAATCTACATTTGATTTTGCACTTTTAAAACTAACAATCATATAAATTATCCAATTTCTCATTAGACTTCACCCATACATTTCCCAGACAGCTAGGAGATGACAACAACATCATTTAAACTAATAATAACAATAATATTATTAAACAATAATAATAATAATAATAATAATAATAACAACCTTAAATCATTCAATAGCAAATATTTTCATCCAAAGAGAAGAAAATTGTTATTTTTATTTAATTAGGGCTTTTATTTGATAGTCACCCTTGGCTGTCAAATAACTTATTTTTATGACAGTCATCTATTCAATAATGCCTTTTTAAAATACTATATATAAACCAAATATAAGAAAAAACTATATATCCTCATAATCCTATATAAATTTTGATGGATTGATTAGATCTCTCCTTTCATATACTACAGTTAAAATAAATTTCTATCAAAAGTATATCTTTCTATACTAACACTGAAAATTCTTATTGACTGACAAATCTAATTTTTGAACATTTTATATGGACTATTCATTTGAAGATGCAAAATAGCCCATAGAATAATCATTGCACCCATTTCCTGAAGGCGTCTACTAGCCAGCATTTCAAACAAAATAATAAAGTATATTTAATCTTTTAAAGTTATTCATGAATAGGTAAATTATAATGAAGGCAGTTTTACAAGTCTTCAAATAAAATTATTAAATCAGTTTATAATGCTGAGTATAACCCTAAACATTGAAGCCTGATAATGATGATAGCAATAAACAATTACAGGAAGAAAGCACGAGGAAAGCAACCTTGACAACTTTTTAATAAAACAATTGGCAGGTTAAAACGATGCGCGGCCCCAGGAGGTTAGAGGATAAGGTCTGTATATACTTCAATCATATTAGCAACCCAGAATGCATTGTAACTAGTGTGCATGATCGACTCTTTTACCCGCACTGGCGACCTTGAAGACACCCTAAATTTATCATTGAGAAACCTGATAAATTTGTGTTGGCCGAACGATGTGTTCCCTTAGTGCCTGTCGATCACATATGAATATAGACTTAGGAGTATTTTCAACAACACTGCTTGATTGCACAAACAAACTGCTATGCAAACAAGTGATGACTGAAAGGTAATCACAAAATGGATTTGTTGAGAAGGGTTTAGATTTTATAAACAAGGGCGATCCTTTTGTTTGCTGATCCCACTCCATTCAGTTCCCTTCAAATCTTGTTAATATACTCACCTAAGTTATTTAGTTTCGACTATTTTCCCATCATAGTGACTAAACATTGCAGTCTTAGCCTAGAGGCTTGGAAATTCCTGAATCACAGAGACCATCTGATGCTACAATATCAGTCATTTCACATCCTTATCATGGGCAAGGCTAAAAGGCCCCTCTGAGAGAGGACACTATTCAGAAACTAAACTGATAAATGAGTGCTATGCCCTGTAATGGCGGGCATCATGGCAGCCTACATTGATTTGGAGAATAACACAATTTTCATTCACAGAGCCAAATTCATTTATAAAAAGAAATAACCCCTTGGCAGAGAATGCCCTAATATTAACATAGCAGTCTAGATGCATATGTGACCAACACCCAATAGCCCCAAAGATCGACACATCCACCTTCAAAATTATTATAGAGTTTGCATTCAATAACCAAATGACTCAGTTGCTTGCTACTACTGGAAACCTGAGAGAGGCTTTAGATGCTCGTAATAGGTGCCAAAATTAGAATCAAATAAAATTAAAGATGGTATTACGATCTAGTTAGTTAGAAAGAATGTTGAATTTTACAACCTTTGGTTGTACGCTCCCTGTGCATGCCAGAATGAAAGCTTTGGAACAGGTTCTAAACCTGTGCAGGTAAATGATTCATTATGTGTACATGGTTGACCTTCCAGCCCATGCGGCTATCTTGAAGATGCCATAAACTTTATCATTGCGATGCTTGTTAAATCTGTAAGGCGTTCTGTAGATCACATATGAATATCGGCCTAGGAGTATTTTCATCAACACTATTTTTGGACTGCACAGCTTATGTTCTTTTCTCAAATATCGATGCAGATGTGGGCTAGTGTGGTGAGTTCGAATGGTAAGGAGAGTCGATGAAAGATAGAGGAATTAGTGATATCTCCGTGTGCCGTTGGATTTCCAGGCCGTAAAATGATACACACTTTTCATGTAGCAGACATATCCCATCCATAGGCGCAGGAGTTTTACGCAAGGTTGGGGATATTAGCTGGGAAGATGAAGGCAGCCATAAGAGATGTCATCATACGAAATGCAATGGACGTAGGATATACTCAGAATAAATTCATTGTCAAGGCTTTAAAGCTTCCTTACAATTGGAATCGATAGAAATAATAATATATTTTGACAGAAAACATTATAAAAGTAATGATTGCAAGATCTGCGGAAAATGGATACAAAGAAAAGGCTTAAAACATCCATTAAAACATAACCAGAGAACAAAATAATTTGCTATTCTGGCCTTACAAACTTTAAAGCAAATGTACTCGGCAGGACAGAATTAGATCAAGAACAAAAAAGACAATGCTCTGATAGAGGAATGCGCAGCTTAAGAAATTCATTAAGGAAACCCTAGATATAGTGCAAGATGAGAAAGTAATATTAACATAATTTTAAAAAACCTATATACGCTGCAATGACCTCAATCTGTTCTTCGCAGCTCCGTCTTCCTCCCAGATCTCCAATTCCCATTTTTTCCTCTCCTTCTCTCCTTCTCTCTGCTTGTTTTATAGTATTCCCTACCCTAATTGTTTGTACTCCACCACTAGGGAATAAACAAACGATCCAATGCAAACTGAAAATACAGCTTACTTTCTTTTAATTTTTTTTTAATAACATTACCATATAACCCCCTATACTTTTATTTGCTCAAGGATAACATACATTTAATATATTACAACTTATAATTTTAACTTTATTTAATTTAGTATTTTATATAGATATTTAATATATAACAACTCATAAATATATATATTACTTTATTTAATCATTTATTTACTTGGCCACATATACCTTCATGTTTATTTTATTAATAATAAAATAATTCCACAACTTATAATGCCACTTTATAACTAATTTATCTCCTCTACTGTTTATTTTTATTTATTTAATATTTAATATATATATGTTATATAACAACTAATAATTATTTATAAATCTATTTAATAATCATTAATCAGATTTATCTATTTATATACCACAATTAACCAATCATAATCATGCAATTACTCGACCATCAAGCATGCAGAGAAAGCAAGACGACAACCCATAGAGACAAACGAAACTGAGAACAATGACTAGCCGCAAAACTGAAGACTTATCCTCTACAAGGATGACGGATGACTGGGGAACCTTATGCTAACTCCCATCAACAATTCCATTGGCTAGGGCACGCTCAAACTTGCTAGTTTAGGTGGAGTCGATGCCCGGTACCTGCATCCTGCAGCAAACCTCAAGGTTAAACATACATATACAAACATGAAGTCATGCACACAGTAAACAAAAATCGTAGTGTGGCAGGGTACTCAGACACGAGTAATGCGACACTATTCTGTTCACATAAATACATCAACAATTAAGTATTCAGTTGTCCATAAGAAAATAGAATAATCAATAACAATAGGATCTATTATAACAATTATTGTTAAAGCATCATAACCTTGATCACATTAAACTCAGATATAACATTAATCCATTATATCAAATATGTCCATCAAATTATGAAACATAAAATATCAATAATCTAATATCATCAATCGTCATCATAGAAATAGGTCCATAAACAACTCAATGTAATAACAAAGAATCCATGTCATGGTATCTAATCCTACTAGAAATACTATCAGTCTGACAGAAGCAAGGTGAGGGGCACTACATCCTCCCCCCTAGGATCAGGCTTACTCCTGGAAGCCTGCAACAAGTGTGGGTATAATTCTGACATATAGGTTGCATCTTCCAAGGCAACTAAAACCACATCATTAGGATCCCATTGGACCCCTACTTATGAGGGTTAGCCCCCAAAGCTGCAGAACGCGCACGAGCTCCAAAGAAAGCTGCTCGTCCTCTACTTGCGGTCTCCAAAACTGTCCCCTGATGCTCTGTCTGGCGGTGATCAACCGCTGTGAACACTCTATGAGACCTCCCTGCATCACCCACTGTTGGCTCTGAAATTGTTGGCCTCTGGCTAAATCCTGCAATGTTCTTTTGTGGGCACTGCCTAGCAATATGGCCCTGCTAGCCACAAGAGAAACATCCTGTTCCCCTACCAAAACCTCCACCACCTACAGGTGCATTAGACTGTTGAAAACTTCCCCTACTAAACGCAGGCTGTGGACTCTGAACTGGTTGGTTGGGATGATAATTCTTGGCCCGCAACCAATTATGGTTTTTCCCCAACTGAGAACCACCTCCTTGTTGAGGTTGGGTATTCTTTGGTTTTGACTGAGAATACTGCTGCCGCTGCTGTTTGCCCTTAGCGGGTGCATGATGACCTCTAGAAGAACTTGTTGCTTGAGGTTGACCATCTCGAGAACCTAAGCTTGTTGACGGTGCACTCCCAATTTGCACACCTGTATGACCTCCTAGGGCCATGGTCAAATTCTCCTCCACCAGTCGAGCCTTCTCGACTGCTACCTCCATGGTCTTTGGCTCGAAAACACGAACTCCTCCACTGATGCATGCATTTAGACCTCTAATAAAATGCTGAACTAACATGGCCTCATCGTTTCCAATGCCTGCATACTGCTTGAGTTCATAAAACCTGCGCTCGTACTGTTCCAATGTCATGGCCATCTGTCTCAACCCATGGAACTCGTCCGCTCGTCATTGCCTCTAGTGGTCTGATAAGAATCGAGCTCTGAACCTATCTAGAAATAGTTCCCAAGACACTGTGGTAATATCTAGATGCAACTTCTGTTCCTCTAGTCGCCACCATGTAGAGGTGAAACCTCTGAGATGCATGATGGCACATCTTGCCTTAGTGTTGCTACCATAAGGATGCATGGCAAAACACCTTTCCAGATCAATTAGCCATGTCTCTACTTCCATACCACTACCAAAACCATCCAAAGTAGGAGGACGGGCTCTCATAATGTCTCTCATGTGGCCTGCAAGAATAGCTTCTTGTTTAGCTGAAATTTCTCTCCTTCTGGGAGATCATTCTCTTTCTCTCACTTCAAGTTGATCCATCTCCTGCCTAGGACCAAGATGAGCAAGAACCTCCTCAAGTAGCTGGCGTAGTTGAACACCCTCTGGTTGACCTTGATTCTCTTGATTCTCACCCCCACCTTCTTCTGCACTCTCATGAGGGGAACTAGGAGGAGGGCTATTATCAACACCTCTCCCACGACCCCTACCTCGTCCACGTCCTCGACCTCGTACCCTAGGCATCTTTCTGGACAACACACCCAAGAACAACTTCAGGTTGCTAGGCGAGGACTACGAACGAATATATCCTTTAGAGTTTAAGCAACTAGTGTAGCTTAATGGGCGAATATAAAACTAGACTACCCAGTGTTAGAAACACTGCTCTGATACCAGATGTAATGCCCCGCATGAACACCTTAGAGAACAACACATCAATGCTATGTAAAGACGGAATAATTTTTTTTTTAAATGAATAAAATAACACATCACTACACATCATTAAACTATCAACTTGTTACTCTAAGATTTCATGGTTGCATTACTTGACAAAAACAATTAACATAGTCTAACACACATCATAAATTAACATCAGTAGAACATTCTAAACCTATTGCATTAAATCAATAAACATTTACATCAAATAAATAATCATTAGGATCTAGTACATAGTTACAATTTCTTCTTACATACGAGTACATCATTACATTGTTACTTAACACCTTCAAATACATACATTATAAATCAACTGATACACAGAAAAGAACATGAATACAAATCACTGACTTCGTACCTGGTACAAGATTTAACGGCTGATACACAAGATACAACATCCTCGCACATGAACAATAGCACGGAGTAAAACCCATGGATAAAAGCTCTTCCACTCGACCATGTGGAACCCTGAGGTCCACCCCCCGAGCTAGGAGTTAACATAAGGTTCCCACTACAACATACAATCAGGTAGACAGTAGACTATAAGAACAAGACAACACATAACTCATACAACACAAGTCAATATCACGAACAACTTAACAACACTTCCAGAGGCAAGCACATAACGAATGGGGAGAGTACAACTAGGGAATGCTAGGCTGCAGTAGGGAAGAGTGTCATCACATGGCTTGTCATGGGTTGTCCTGGTAAGCCTTCCTAGGCCCCGGCCCCCATCTTGGATTGTCCTGGCAGCCTCTCCCGACTCCCGGCCCCCATACAACGCTCATGCGGAATCAACATACCTTTCGTGAGGACAAGGTAGTTGATTTTGCCATTCCAGGCCTTCTCATCTCACCTCAAGCCTAAACAAGCACTTGAGCCATGAGTGAGGCATCCACTTATCTTGTTTAGTGTGATTAGCTACCCAACCCCCTAATTCATTATTTAGGTTATCACTGAGTTAACAAACTCCCACATGGGTTGTCCTGGACGCCACTTTGGGCTCCGGCCCCCATTGAGAGCCACTCTCCTACCTGCAACTAGAAGACCCTACTCAACAAGCACAACAAACATCATCCTGACAACGATGATACATGAACCGTGCAAGGCATTATCCATCTTGCATAACAATTATCCTCATATCCACATGTAAATGCAAGGCATTATCCCTCTTGCATAACAACTTAATCACAGGGACAACTCACAAATATTGCCCATAACAATACATAAACATTACTCTGTTACAATACTCGATGTCTCCCCATTTCAAAATCTAACACAAAACTCAATACCAGATGAATATAATTAGACCAACAACAATACATCCCCAAGGGAATACATTCATCATTCACATTGTCTTTTATCCCAGACATAACTAGAGACAACATATCATCATATATCCAATACATAAATACACTATACTTGAAAACAAATCATGCTATCCTATGCCTCTGGACTGACCACCTAACAACTTGCATAGTGGACCCCATTACATCCAGCAATCTCATTACAATGTTAATAAACCCACTATCGAGACTATTTAACCAAACTTCAATTAACAAAACCTTCATAATGATGTTGTAATAAAATCGTTACCAGAATTAAATTAATCAACAATAATCATAACAATTTAAATTAAACTTTGTAATTAATATCATCTACATTTCTTTATAGTTCAATGAATTAAATCTAATAACTTAACTAAAATATTAATCTACATTTGATTTTGCACTTTTAAAACTAACAATCATATAAATTATGCAATTTCTCATTCGACTTCACCCATACATTTCCCGGACAGCTAGGAGATGACAACAACATCATTTAAACTAATAATAACAATAATATTATTAAACAACAACAACAACAATAATAATAATAATAATAATAATAATAACAACCTTAAATCATTCAATAGCAAATATTTTCATCCAAAGAGAAGAAAATTGTTATTTTTATTTAATTAGGGCTTTTATTTGATAGTCACCCTTGGCTGTCAAATAACTTATTTTTATGACAGTTATCTATTCAGTAATGCCTTTTTAAAATACTATATATAAACCAAATATAAGAAAAAACTATATATCCTCATAATCCTATATAAATTTTGATGGATTGATTAGATCTCTCCTTTCATATACTACAGTTAAAATAAATTTCTGTCAAAAGTATATCTTTCTATACTAACACTGAAAATTCTTATTGACTGACAAATCTAATTTTTGAACATTTTATATGGACTATTCATTTGAAGATGCAAAATAGCCCATAGAATAATCATTGCACCCATTTCCTGAAGGCGTCTACTAGCCAGCATTTCAAACAAAATAATAAAGTATATTTAATCTTTTAAAGTTATTCATGAATAGGTAAATTATAATGAAGGCAGTTTGACAATTCTTCAAATAAAATTATTAAATCAGTTTATAATACTAAGTATAACCCTAAACATTGAAGCCTGATAATGATGATAGCAATAAACAATTACAGGAAGAAAGCACGAGGAAAGCAACCTTGACAACTTTTTAATAAAACAATTGGCAGGTTAAAACGATGCGTGGCCCCAGGAGGTTAGAGGATAAGGTCTGTATGTACTTCAATCATATTAGCAACCCAGAATGCATTGTAACTAGTGTGCATGATCGACTCTTTTACCTGCACTGGCGACCTTGAAGACACCCTAAATTTATCATTGAGAAACCTGATAAATTTGTGTTGGCTGAACGATGTGTTCCCTTAGTGCCTGTCGATCCATATGAATATAGACTTAGGAGTATTTTCAACAACACTGCCTGATTGCACAAACAAACTGCTATGCAAACAAGTGATGACTGAAAGGTAATCACAAAATGAATTTGTTGAGAAGGGTTTAGATTTTATAAACAAGGGCGATCCTTTTGTTTGCTGATCCCGCTCCATTCAATTCCCTTCAAATCTTGTTAATATACTCACCTAAGTTATTTAGTTTCGACTATTTTCCCATCATAGTGACTGAACATTGCAGTCTTAGCCTGGAGGCTTGGAAATTCCTGAATCACAGAGACCATCCAATGCTACAATATCAGTCATTTCACATCCTTATCATGGGCAAGGCTAAAAGGCCCCTCTGAGAGAGGACACTATTTAGAAACTAAACTGATAAATGAGTGCTATGCCCTGTCATGGCGGGCATCATGGCAGCCTACATTGATTTGGAGAATAACACAATTTTCATTCACAAAGCCAAATTCATTTATAAAAAGAAATAACCCCTTGGCAGAGAATGCCCTAATATTGACACAGCAGTCTAGATGCATATGTGACCAACACCCAATAGCCCCAAAGATCGATACATCCACCTACAAAATTATTATAGAGTTTGCATTCAATAACCAAATGACTCAGTTGCTTGCTACTACTGGAAACCTGAGAGAGGCTTCAGATGCTCGTAATAGGTGCCAAAATTAGAATCAAATAAAATTAAAGATGGTATTACGATCTAGTCAGTTAGAAAGAATGTTGAATTTTACAACCTTTGGTTGTGCGCTCCCTGTGTGTGCCAGAATGAAAGCTTTGGAATGGGTTCTGAACCTGTGCAGGTAAACGATTCATTATGTGTACATGGTTGACCTTCCAGCCCGTGCGGCTATCTTGAAGACGCCATAAACTTTATCATTACGATGCCTGTTAAATCTGTAAGGCATTCTGCAGATCACATATGAATATCGGCCTAGGAGTATTTACAACAACACTATTTTTGGACTGCACAGCTTATGTTCTTTTCTCAAATATCGATGCAGACGTGGGCTAGTGTGGTGAGTTCGAATGGTAAGGAGAGTCGATGAAAGATAGAGGAATTAGTGATATCTTCGTGTGCCGTTGGATTTCCAGGCCATAAAATGATACACACTTTTCATGTAGCAAACATATCCCATCCATAGGCACAGGAGTTTTACGCAAGGTTGGGGAAATTAGCTGGGAAGATGAAGGCAGCCGTAAGAGATGTCATCATACGAAATGCAATGGATGCAGGATATACTCAGAATAAATTCATTGTCAAGGCTTTAAAGCTTCCTTACAATTGGAATCGATAGAAATAATAATATATTTTGACAGAAAACATTATAAAAGTAATGATTGCAAGATCTGCAGAAAATGGATACAAAGAAAAGGCTTAAAACATCCATCAAAACATAACCGGGGAACAAAATAATTTGCTATTCTGGCCTTACAAACTTTAAAGCAAATGTACTCGGCAGGACAGAATTAGATCAAGAACAAAAAAGACAATGCTCTGATAGAGGAATGCGCAGCTTAAGAAATTCATTAAGAAAACCCTAGATATAGTGCAAGATGAGAAAGTAATATTAACACAATTTAAAAGAACCTGTATACGCTACAATGACCTCAATCTGTTCTTCGCAGCTCCGTCTTCCTCCCAGATCTCCAATTCGCATTTTTTCCTCTCCTTCTCTCCTTCTCTCTGCTTGTTTTATAGTATTCCCTACCCTAATTTTTTGTACTCCACCATTAGGGAATAAACACACGATCCAATGCAAACCGAAAATACAACTTACTTTCTTTTAATTTTTTTTAATAACATTACCATATAACCCCCTATACTTTTATTTGCTCAAGGATAACATACATTTAATATATTACAACTTATAATTTTAACTTTATTTAATTTAGTATTTTATATAGATATTTAATATATAACAACTCATAAATATATATATTACTTTATTTAATCATTTATTTACTTGGCCACATATACCTTCATGTTTATTTTATTAATAATAAAACAATTCCACAACTTATAATGCCACGTTATAACTAATTTATCTCCTTTACTATTTATTTTTATTTATTTAATATTTAATATGTATGTTATATAACAACTAATAATTATTTATAAATCTATTTAATAATCATTAATCAGATTTATTTATTTATAACCAATCATAATCATGCAATTACTCGACCATCAAGCATGCAGAGAAAGCAAGACGACAACCCATAGAGACAAACGAAACTGAGAACAATGACCAGCCGCAAAACTGAAGACTTATCCTCTACAAGGATGATGGATGACTGGGGAATCTTATGCTAACTCCCATCAACAATTCCATTGGCTAGGGCACGCTCAAACCTGCTAGTTCAGGTGGAGTCGATGCCTGGTACCTGCATCCTGCAGCAAACCTCAAGGTTAAACATACATATACAAACATGAAGTCATGCACACAGTAAACAGAAATCGCAGCATGGCAGGGTACTCAGACACGAGAAATGCGACACTGTTCTGTTCACATAAATACATCAACAATTAAGTGTTCAGTTGTCCATAAGAAAATAGAATAATCAATAACAATAGGATCTATTATAACAATTATTGTTAAAGCATCATAACCTTGATCACATTAAACTCAGATATAACATTAAACCATTATATCAAATATGTCCATCAAATTATGAAACATAAAATATCAATAATCTAATATCATCAATCGTCATTATAGAAATAGGTCCATAAACAACTCAACGTAATAACAAGGAATCCATGTCATGGTATCTAATCCTACTAGAAATACTATCAGTCTGACAGAAGCAAGGTGAGGGGCACTACATCCTCCCCCCCAGGATCAGGCTTACTCCTGGAAGCCTGCAACAAGTGTGGGTATAATTCTGACATATAGGTTGCATCTTCCAAGGCAACTAAAACCACGTCATTAGGATCCCATTGGACCCCTACTTATGAGGGTTAGCCCCCAAAGCTGCAGAACGTGCACTAGCTCCAAAGAAAGCTGCTCGTCCTCTACCTGCGGTCTCCAAAACTGTCCCCTGATGCTCTGTCTGGCGGTGATCAACCACTGTGAACACTCTATGAGACCTCCCTACATCACCCACTATTGGCTCTGAAATTGTTGGCCTCTGGCTAAATCCTGCAGTGTTCTTTTGTGGGCACTGCCTAGCAATATGGCCCTACTGGCTGCAAGAGAAACATCCTGTTCCCCTGCCAAAACCTCCACCACCTACAGGTTCATTAGACTGTTGAAAACTTCCCCTACTAAACGTAGGTTGTGGACTTTGAACTGGTTGGTTGGGATGATAATTCTTGGCCTGCAACCAATTACGGTTTTTCCCCAACTGAGAACCACCTCCTTGCTGAGGTTGGGTATTCTTTGGTTTTGACTGAGAATACTGCTGCCGCTGCTGTTCGCCCTTAGTGGGTGCATGATGACCTCTAGAAGAACTTGTTGCTTGAGGTTGACCATCTCGAGAACCTAAGCCTGTTGACGGTGCACTCCCAATTTGCACACCTGTATGACCTCCTAGGGCCATGGTCAAATTCTCCTCCACCAGTCGAGCCTTCTCGACTGCAACCTCCGTGGTCTTCGGCTCGAAAACATGAACTCCTCCACTGATGCGTGCATTTAGACCTCTAATAAAATGCTGAACTAACATGGCCTCATCGTTTCCAATGCCTGCATACTGCTTGAGTTCATAAAACCTGTGCTCGTACTGTTCCACTATCATGGCCATCTGTCTCAACCCATGGAACTCGTCTGCTTGTCGTTGCCTCCAGTGGTCTGATAAGAATCGAGCTCTTAACCTATCTAGAAATAGTTCCCAAGACACTGTGGCAATATCTAGATGCAACTTCTGTTCCTCTAGTCGCCACCATGTAGAGGCAAAACCTCTGAGATGCATGATGGCACATCTTGCCTTAGTGTTGGTACCATAAGGATGCATGGCAAAACACCTTTCCAGATCAATTAGCCATGTCTCTGCTTCCATACCACTACCAGAACCGTCAAAAGTAGGAGGATGGGCTCTCATAATGTCTCTCATGTGGCCTGCAAGAATAGCTTCTTGTTCAGCTGAAATTTCTCTCCTTCTGGGAGATCATTCTCTTTCTCTCACTTCAAGTTGATCCATCTCCTGCCTAGGACCAAGATGAGCAAGAACCTCCTCAAGTAGCTAGCGTAGTTGGACACCCTCTGGTTGACCTTGATTCTCTTGATTCTCGCCCCCACCTTCTTGTACACTCTCATGAGGGGAACTAGGAGGAGGGCTATTATCAACACCTCTCCCACGACCCCTACCTCGTCCACGTCCTCGACCTCGTACCCTAGGCATCTTTCTAGACAACACACCCAAGAACAACTTCAGGTTGCTAGGCGAGGACTACGAATGAATATATCCTTCAGAGTTTAAGCAACTAGTGTAGCTTAATGGGCTAATATAAAACCAGACTACCCAGTGTTAGAAACCCTGCTCTGATACCAGATGTAACGCCGTGCATGAACACCTTAGAGAACAACACATCAATGCTATGCAAAGACGGAATAATTTTTTTTTTAAATGAATAAAATAACACATCACTACACATCATTAAACTATCAACTTGTTACTCTAAGATTTCATGGTTGCATTACTTGACAAAACAATTAACATAGTCTAACACACATCATAAATTAACATCAGTAGAACATTCTAAACCTATTGCATTAAATCAATAAACATTTACATCAAATAAATAATCATTAGGATCTAGTACATAGTTACAATTTCTTCTCACATACGAGTACATCATTACATTGTTACTTAACACCTTCAAATACATACATTATAAATCAACTGATACACAGACAGGAACATGAATACAAATCACTTACTTCGTACCTGGTACAAGATTTGACGGCTGATACACACGATACAACATCCTCGCACACGAACAATAGCAAGGAGTAAAACCCATGGATAAAAGCTCTTCCACCCGACCATGTGGAGCCTTGAGGTCCACCCCCCGAGCTAGGAGTTAACATAAGGTTCCCACTACAACATACAGTCAGGTAGACAGTAGACTATAAGAACAAGACAACACATAACTCCTACAACACAAGTCAATATCACAAACAACTTAACAACACTTCCAGAGGCAAGCACATAACGAATGGGGAGAGTACAACTAGGGAATGCTAGGCTGCAGTAGGGAAGAGTGTCATCACATGGCTTGTCATGGGTTGTCCTGGTAAGCCTTCCTAGGCCCCAGCCCCCATCTTGGGTTGTCTTGGCATCCTCTCCCGACTCCCGGCCCCCATACAATGCTCATGCGGAATCAACATACCTTTCGTGAGGACAAGGTAGTTGATTTTGCCATTCCAGGCCTTCTCATCTCACCTCAAGCCTAAACAAGCACTTGAGCCATGAGTGAGGCATCCACTTATCTTGTTTAGTGTGATTAGCTACCCAACCCCCTAATTCATTATTTAGGTTATCACTGAGTTAACAAACTCCCACATGGGTTGTCCTGGATGCCACTTTGGGCTCCGGCCCCCATTGAGAGCCACTCTCCTACCTGTAACTAGAAGACCCTACTCAACAAGCACAACAAACATCATCCTGACAACGATGATACATGAACCATGTAAAGCATTATCCATCTTGCATAACAATTATCCTCATATCCACATGTAAATGCAAGGCATTATCCCTCTTGCATAACAACTTAATCACAGGGACAACTCACAAATATTGCCCATAACAATACATAAACATTACTCTGTTACAATACTCGATGTCTCCCCATTTCAAAATCTATCCCCATTGGGTCCTATGGACCAACATTAAGATAAGGCCTATTGGGTCTTTAGCCTGGAAGGTTTTCTTAACCAACTCAGGCATCAACCAAAATACCATGTTGCATTGCCTCCTTTCCCTTTGTCTCGATCCTTGGGATATTGATTGATGGGCCATGAGCCACTATTTCTAATCTCTTCTTCATTATTAACTTATCACATCTCTTATATGGAGTTAATGGATTAATTCCATTATTTAATATTAACAAGATCCCTTAAGTTAAGTTCTATATGCAATGCTTACAATTTAATTGTTCTATTTTGATATAGGGATCGAATATATATATATATATATATATATATATATATATATATATATATATATATATATATATATATAAAATCTTACCATTTATATTTACCAACTATAGATTGAACAAATTAAATATAAATACTTACCTGTTGGAGCTTTATTCTTACCTATGTTACGGTCTTTTTTCTATTTTCCAATGTTTTCCTTGCTCGATGGAATGACTGATATTATTTCTATTATATTGCTGCTGCTATATATATATTTTATAATATATACTTTTCACATATTTGCCCATCATATGCCCTTATGCCTTTTTATATATTTCCAAGAGTTTACCGTGGGTAAAAGGATATACCCTTTCCAATGGTTGCGGCTTTAATAATGTTTGTCTTTTTTTATTTATTATTTATTAAGGTGATCGTTGAACCAACTTATTAGCCGTATACATACTTTTAATTATATTTGATTGCCTTATATAAGATCATTGATTTTATTTCTTAAATATTTAATTTAAACAATGTCTTAATATCGGATCATGATAGACTTTATAATATTTATAATAATTAATTTATAATATTGTATTTATGTTTTTTCTTATATAATATAATAATATATATATTATAATAATATTTATTAATATTTATATTTATAAACATGTATTGTTATATTATAATCATAATAATAATTAATATTAATATTTATATTTATTATCATATATTGTTATTATATAATAATAATATGCTATTTTAATATTAATATTAATATTTATATTAATGATTATACTTGTTATTTATATTTAGAATATTTATAGATAATATCATATAATATTATATATATATTTATTAATGGACTATGGCTAAATCTTTAATTTAAACAATTCCTTGATATGGGGACATGACAATCCTCCCCACTCAAGATTGCTTGTCCTCAAGCAACTATAATTACGTGTCTTAAAGTAATATTTTATAACATTATATAAAATAACCTCTATAAAATGTAACAAATGAATATAGCTAATAAACTATAGTGCCATAAACAATAATTTATAAAATAGGGTTTTATCTTTTTTAAATTTTGAGCACTATATTCTATAAATAATTTATTTTATAACTATATTTTATTAAGGTTTATGTACTTTGGGATAGTTGTTTATGTATATTTTATTTTGTTTTATTTTATTTTATTTTTCACCCTTTAGGTTACCCATAGGTGAAATATATTACTTTTTCCACTGAAAATAACTTTGTGAAATATATTACTTATAAGAACTAAATAGAGATGGTCTTAATATATATATATTAAGAGTTGTTTTATTTTTTTATTTTTTATTTATTTATTCTTTATTTACTCACGATTTATTACTTATTACATATTTGTAAGTAAATTTTAATTTTTTAATGTTGCATTTAGCAATGTATTAAACACCCTTATTCCAGCAATTCATGAAATTCATACTTACGATTTTCATTGATTCTTATATTTTTTTATTTTTTATTTTATTATTTTATTATTTATTTAACTATTATTCACAGGATGGCAGGATGACTACTCTAATACCATTGTAATGTCCCCTTGTCACAAGCCAAAATTTCACAACCTTGAACACAATTTCAACTTGCAAAAAGAGTACATTAGAATCCAATTCCTCTATTTTATCATAATAAACCATAAGAAATCTTAATTCCAACTTTATAAACATAAACCATATGCATTATACTTTCACTATAACTATTGCACATATCCATTGAGAGAGTTATACTTAGGTCTACATGTTTATCAATTCACTTTCCCACGAGAGAGGGCCTATAGGAGGTACAATCATGGGGTCCATATTTCATTCCTTTGACTTGGAGACCAACCCAAATCAAAGGCCCATCCCTTTCTTTGTGGAGTCCTCTTGACCAACATTAGACAAGGGCCTATCCATTGCCCCGTGGGGTCCCTTCGACCAACATGAGACAATGGGAAATTTATCCCCATTGGGTCCTATGGACCAACATTGAGATAAGGCTTATTGGGTCTTTAGCCTAGAAGGTTCTCTTGACCAACTCAGGCATCAACCAAAATACCATGTTGCATTGCCTCCTTTCCCTTTGTCTCGATCCTTGGGATATGGATTAATGGGCCATGAGCCACTATTTCTAATCTCTTCTTCATTATTAACTTATCACATCTCTTATATGGAGTTAATGGATTAATTCCATTATTTAATATTAACAAGATCCCTTAAGTTAAGTTCTATAAGCAATGCTTACAATTTAATTGTTCCATTTTGATATAGGGATCGCATATATATATATATATATATATATATATATATATATATATATATATATATATATATATATATATATATATATATATATATATATATATATATAATCTTACCATTTATATTTACCAACTATAGATTGAGCAAATTAAATATAAATACTTACCTGCTGGAGCTTTATTCTTACCTATGTTACGGTCTTCTTTCTATTTTCCAATGTTTTCCTTGCTCGATGGAATAACTGATATTATTTTTATTATATTGCTGCTGCTATATATATTTTTTATAATATATACTTTTCACGTCTTTTCCCATCATATGCCCTTATGCCCTTTTATATATTTCCAAGAGTTTACCTTTGGTAAAAGGATATACCCTTTCCAATGGTTGCGGCTTTAATAATGTTTGTCTTTTTTTATTTATTATTTATTAAGGTGATCGTTGAACCAACTTATTAGCCGTATACATACTTTTAATTATATTTGATTGCCTTATATAAGATCATTGATTTTATTTCTTAAATCTTCAATTTAAACAATGTCTTAATATCGGGTCATGATAGACTTTATAATATTTATAATAATTAACTTATAATATTGTATTTATGTTTTTTCTTATATAATATAATAATATATATATTATAATAATATTTATTAATATTTATATTTATAAACATGTATTGTTATATTATAATCATAATAATAATTAATATTAATATTTATATTAATGATTATACTTGTTATTTATATTTAGAATATTTATAGATAACATTATATAATATTATATATATATATTTATTAATGGACTATGCCTAAATCTTTAATTTAAATAGTTCCTTGATATGAGGACATGACAACATTTTACCTGGCTATTGTTGTTGGTCATACAAGATTTGGGTAAGTTTTTTTTTCCATTTCTTCCATCCATTTTTAGGGTTTTGTTTTGTCCGGATATGGTGCTTGTGGAAGTTTCAGAGTGTTACAGCTGTCCATGGCAGTGATGGTTGATGTTTTCCATTCTGTGTTTTTTATTTCCTTGTATTGGTTGTTATTAGTATTGAAGACATTGGATAAGTTCGTGTTTGTTGAAGATAAGATGCAGCTAAATGAAAAACTAAAACAGATAAAGAATCAAACACATAGAGATAAAAATAGAGACACGAATTTAATGTGGTTCACTATCAAAATGGCTACATCCACTAAGGAAAGCAGGACACACTATTTCATTAATCAACCCAAATACATCTATCTTCATCTCTACCAAAAAGAGAATAAGAAGGGAATTATATAGACTCTTCAAGCAAGTGAAGAGACA
The DNA here is from genome assembly GCA_027924645.1 of Cunninghamia lanceolata. Lineage (NCBI taxonomy): Eukaryota > Viridiplantae > Streptophyta > Pinopsida > Cupressales > Cupressaceae > Cunninghamia > Cunninghamia lanceolata. The sequence goes on from BSBN01000609.1 coordinate 3,679,102, forward strand.
TGGGAAGAGCAAGATGAAAGGGCAATGATGGTTGGGCTTCATTTCCAACAATCTCCCACTTGAAGTCCAAACCACACTGTTGTCCTCACTTTCCTTAAAACTCAATGTTACTTAACTACTGTACCAAGTAACCAGTCCATTGGTTGACCAATCCCGGCGAGAATTTCAACCAGCTCAACCAAAATGAGACCATGTTCACCTTTAATCCTCTGTCTATCACTAACAATTAATCCTTCTTTGCTGCAAGCAGGACCAAGAGGGCTTGCTGTATCTATTCTGCTGACCCACTCTTCACACGAATGATATTGGACTGTTCAGTTGAAAAAGCCACCCATTGACTGTAAGACCGAGAACCAGGAACTCTGGGTGGATGATCCCAGTCCACATGCTTGCTAGCATGAACCTTTGAAGCATTTTGCTCATCACTAAGAGCATTCAACATGGGATTTTCCTCCACAGATTTCAGCTTGCCTAGACCTTGTCCTTGTTTAGTCTGATACAAATTTTTACAGACATCAAGAGTATCCAATGAGTAACCCTCCTTTCTGTTTATGGCTTGACACAATTCCTCATTTTTATGAAGCATGGAGCTTTGGTCAATTTGTTCCCCTTTGTGTAAGTTCTGATGACTCCATAAAAATAGCTTCCACCAAGAGCTGTGTTTTCTTGAAGGAAGAACATTGCTTAAGGATCTGTGTTTCAGCATTACCTTGTCCGCATTACAAAATGTCAATTCAGAGTGAGGACTGCTTTGACTACCCTGAGGCCCTCTTTGATCATCACTTAAATGTTGCAGATCTTCAAAATAATTAGATGGTGGCAAGTAAGTGGAGTGATTATCTGGACTTCTTCCACCAGATTCAAGCTTGCATAATTGCCTAATTTCCAACTCAGACCCAGAGTTAGATCACTTATAAACAAGTGTTGTGGATCCCAAGTGTGAATCAACTATTTTATAAATTCCTGGGTCACTAAGGTGACCGGTCTGTATTTCCTCACTAGACAGAGGTTTATCACACTTGTGGTTGATCTCAAAGATATCCCTAGCCACAACCAAATAGTTTTTAGTTGCAGACATGCTTTCAAACTTGATAGCAAGTTCTCCGGCCACTAAAGCAATCAAAAGTGGTCCTCTAGATATAGCAGCATAGCTATAGAGAAAAAAGAACTCACCACGATGAGCCATATCATGACAAAGATGCCCAAAATAATTTCCCCACTTACAGATTTTAAGGCTAATGTAATAATTATCTTTACTTTGTGATTTTTTGACATTTCTCCTCTTAGCCTTATTAGTCTTGAGCTTTGCCAAATTTGTAAACAACTCTCTTGGGACATCCACAGCAGCTTTATGCTTATCAAATAGCTTTGAAACCTGATGCACTACTTCCACTTTTTGTTTCTTATTTTTCATTGTGGAATTGTAATTGCAATCCTCCTTACCCTCTATTTGAGAATCCTCAGAATTATAATTTCTAATGTCTACTTCCTCATCTTTCACCTTATGTTTAACAAAATTCCTCTGCTTCTTTTCCACTTCTTGTTGCTGAGGTGGATACCTATAAATATTTACACCCTCCTTTTGATTGTGAAGATTAGACATGCTCCTCTTGCGGCCTTTCTACATTTTATGTGTCTTGGTTATGCCACCTTGGCGTTTGGATAACTGGAGATAATGCTTTTGATAATAAGTGCTCTCAAGCATTGCACGAGCACCACATCTCCATTGTTTCCCATCTGGCCGTTTACAATGAAAGTCATTAAGGACAACGCCAGGCTGTGTTTCTTCTTTACCATTCAATGGGCGACTACAGGATGACTATGATAAAGTTGATGCTTCATCACTTATTTTTTGAGTGGTCTTCTTGGCATATTTCCTTTTGTCTTGGTTAGTATGGAAATAAAGCAAGCTAAAGTCGACCTACTTGGGAGTACTAATGATGGCATCTCTAGCCTTCTCAAATACCTTTTTAAAAATAGGCCCTGCATCGAAGACAACAAGAATTTCCATCAATATTTCTACATAGGTACCAAACTCCTCACCACTTCCATCAATGTACACTGTACTGGAGCACCTTCCCTTTCATTGTACATCTTTTGATTTCTCAAACTCTAGCCTTTCTAATACTCCAATGCCAAGTCTGTTGCAAGTATGAGGTGAGCTAGTGTTGTCATTGATGTCAACATACTCATACTGCATTGACAAGAAGGATTTGATGAGCTTTGTGCTGAGGATATTAAGAAAATTAGCCTCAGTCAGGAACAGTGAAGAACAGTGATGAGAAGAAGGTAAATGTACTGTATAGGTTGAGAACCGGAGGATGCGGATTAAAGGGTTAGTAGCTATGAGTCTTGAGATGCTACAGTTAAGATTTCAGAGGTCCGCATGAAGATCGGAAGGAGTTGTGGCTGCCGGTATAGAACTGGGTCCGGCAAGTATCCGGAGGTGACAGAGGATCACAAAAAGGTCCGGTGAGGTCCAGAATTGTATTATCCTAATCTACGGATTGGAAGGAGTGTTTGGGATGTCCGTGTGATGTATCATCCTGATTTGTGTATGATTTGGAGGTCCGGAAGTACCTCTTGCATTATGACAGTGGCGACAGACTGTGTTCTTGAAGTTCCGGATGAGGAAGACAAGAGATCCCAGTAAGCAGAGGAAGTGCAGATGTATCCGGACATTCAGACAGGCTTGTGAAGGTTCTTGGATCATGTTTAGGTTTTGTTGTTGGTCCGCATTGATGGTAGAGCCCAGAATTGAAGTTATTCTTCCGGATGAAGTTCTTGCTTTGTGTAGCCGACCGGATGAGATGTTCATCCTGCGAATGTTCTTGTGATGGCCGACCGGATGCGTTATTCATCTTGCGGATACTCCTATGGTTGTTTGCCGACTTAGATGCTTGTTCCTAAGTCGATGTCTTGTATAAATAATGATTTGTGAATTCATTTCAGAGTGGTGTGAGGATGAGTATGGTATAGCGAAGAAACGTGCGAAAGGCAGAGCAGAGATTGTTGCGCTTAATTGGAACTGATCCGGACATGGTAGAGATGTCATTCTCCAGTTCAAGACTGTGATTTTCATCACTTTGTAGACAGTGTGTCTCCTTGTAGGCAGTGGGTCTCTTTGTGAGCAGTGTGCTCGGGCAGTGAGCCCTTATTGGCATGTGCCATTCATTTTTCCTTATTCTTCTAACAGAGAATAATTCTTGGGTTAATCACCCCGTGGTTTTTCCCTTAACCGGGTTTTCCACGTCAAAATCTTGGTGTTCAATGTGTTGATGCTTATCTGCCCTTGTGTTTATGTATTATGCTTCCATGGATGATTATTTGATATGCTGCTAACTAACAACAGTGAGTTAAGTGTTTGAATGAGGAGAAGTTTTATACAACTGATTCACCCCCCCCCTCTCAGTTGTATGCCCTAGATCCAACAATTGGTATCAGAGCTAAGTTCCTCTGACAAGAGCTTAACCGCTTGAGGAGATCCAGGATGTCGTCATACAAGAAGGATAGTCCGAAGTTCGATGGAACCAACTTCACTCTCTGGAAAGGTCGCATGAAGTGTCACTTGGAATGCATGGGAAAAGCATACCTAGGTATGATTTCAAAACCATATGTACCTCCACAAGGTGGTCCGACAACCCTGAATGAAATCACAGAAGCTGAAAACAATCTGCGGACCAAGGAAGCTCTTCTAAGCGCATTGAATGACTCAGATCTCTCGAATGTCATTGACCTACCCACTGCATATGAGATCCTAACTAAATTGGAACTTCTGTATGAAGGAGATGAGTTTGTCAAAAGTGCAAGGTTGCAAAGTCTGAAAGGGAAATTTGAAAGATTGAAAATGAGAGATGATGAAAACATCACTACCTTTATGCCAAGAGTAAATGAGCTAGTATGTGGAATCAGAAATGCTGGTGGAACTTTAGATGAAAATGAGATTGTCTGCAAAATCCTAAGATCCCTTCCTGCTGCCTACAAAATCAAAGTTGCTGCCATTGATGAATTCAGAGCCCACACAACTGTCACAAGAGAACAACTGGCTGGCAAACTAGCTGCATTTGAAATGACCGAGTTTGGAGATGATCCACCCAAGACTGAATCTGCTTTCAAAGCCAGTGCCTATGTGAAAGGCAAACAGAGATTTGATCCGGGTGAAAACTCATCAAGGAAAATGTCATGGTATGATCAAGCAAGAAGAGACATGGAAGAAGAAGAAGCAGAAACAGCTCAACTTGAAGCCCTCATTGCAAAAAGACTGCCAAGAGGATCTGGTAAGTATGAAGGAAAACTACCCTTTAAGTGTTTCAACTGCAATAAGATTGGTCATTTTGCCTCAAGATGTCCGGAAAGATCTGCAAGATCTAATACTCACAGACAAAGGTTTCAAAAGAATTGCTATTATGTTCATGAAGAAGATGACAATGAAGGAGTAACAGATGATGAATCAGAACCAGGAAACAAATCCGGAAATGAGTGGGTGTTTATAGCCATCAAGGAAGAAGATTCCATGCTCTCTGAATCTGTCAATCACAAAGTTGTTGAAAAAGCCTTAGCTGCTCAAGTGGAAGAAAAGGATGATTGGGTTATTGACAGTGGATGTTCTCACCATATGACTGGTGACAAGAATAAGTTCTTAGACTTGGAAAGATATGAAGGAGGAATGGTAAAATTTGGTGACAATTCTGCTGGCAGAATCAGAGGTAGGGGAACTATTTCCTTTGATGGTAAGAGCAAAACAGGAAATGTACTGTATGTTGAAGGATTGAAGCACAATCTTCTCAGTGTTGGTCAGTTAGTGGACAAAGGCTATGATCTCTGGTTCAAGAATGGAAAATGCAGAATCTTTACAAGCTCCGGAACTGAAATTGCATCCGGTACTCAGACAAGAGGTAACATCTTTCATCTGGTTGGTTCAAATAAAAGTTGTTTGTTTGTTCAAATTGATCAGAGTTGGTTATGGCATAGAAGAATGTGTCATGTAAATTTTGATAACATCATCAAAATAAGCAATACTCAGGCTGTGAGAGATCTTCCAAAGTTGATAAAACCTACAAATAGTGTGTGTAAAGAATGTCAGTTAGGCAAACAAAGCAGAGTCTCTTTTAAAAGCAAAGATCAGTCTTCTACCGGATTGTTGGAATTAGTACATACTGATCTATGTGGTCCGACAAGAATCAAGAGTCTGCAAGGTGATAGATATTTCATGTTGTTAATTGATGATCATTCCCGGATGATGTGGGTTACCTTTCTAAAAGAAAAATCAGAAGCCTTTGAGAAGTTCAAAATCTTCAAAGCTATGGTGGAGAATCAAACCGGATTGAAACTAAAGTGTCTAAGGTCTGATAGAGGTGGTGAATTTACATCTGGTGAATTCATTGACTTTTGTGAGAAACAGGGTATAAGGAGACAGTTGTCTGCTCCTAAGACTCCACAGCAGAATGGAGTAGTTGAGAGAAAGAACCGGACCATCCAGGAAGCTGCTAGGACAATGATGTTGGAAGCAAATGTTCCTCAAATGTTTTGGAAAGAAGCTATCAGCACTGCAGTCTACACCCTCAATCGAGTTCAAATCAGAAACAACACCGGTAAGACCCCCTATGAACTCTGGTTTGGCATCATTCCTACTGTGAAATATTTCAGAGTATTTGGTAGCAAGTGTTATATTAAAAGAGATGAAGATCTAGGAAAGTTTGATGCTAGAAGTGATGAAGGAATTTTCTTGGGCTACTCCACTCAAAGCAAAGCATACCGGTGTTACAATAAGAGATTGAGGAAGATGATAGAAAGCACCAATGTAAAAGTTGATGAAGGAATTGAGAAGCCCTCAAGATTTTATGAGTTTGATGAAGATGACCAAGACAGTGTTCAAGGACCTCAATCCTCTCCGGTGAGACAGAGTCAGCCTGATCCGGTAAATCAAGAAGAAGAGTTAGATTTGAATGAGGCTGATCAAGAAACAGCAGTGCCGGATACTCCCAAAATTCCAAGGTATGTAAGACTGAATCACTCTGAAGATCAGATCATAGGTGACAGAAGCAAAGGTGTACAAACTAGAAGGAATATTGCTCAAGATCAGAATGAATGTTGTCTGATTTCAAAGATTGAACCTAAAACAATAAATGAAGCCTGCAATGATGAAAACTGGACCAAAGCAATGGAAGATGAACTGATGCAAATTGAGAAAAATCATACTTGGGATCTTGTTCCCAGACCTAGAGACAGGAATGTAATTGGAACCAAGTGGGTCTTCCGGAACAAACTAAATGAAGCTGGTGAAGTAATCAGAAACAAAGCTAGATTGGTCTGCAAAGGCTACTCTCAAATAGAAGGAATTGACTTTGAAGAGACTTTCGCTCCGGTAGTAAGAATTGAAGCAGTCAGATTACTTCTTGCATTTGCTGCCTTCAAAGACTTCAAGGTATATCAGATGGATGTCAAGTCTGCCTTCCTAAATGGTGATCTGGAAGAAGAAGTCTACATTGAACAACCGGATGGATTTCAATTGTCTGATAATAATGATATGGTCTGCAAGTTGAAGAAAGCTTTGTATGGATTGAAGCAAGCCCCAAGAGCATGGTATGAAAGGTTGGATAAGCATCTTGTGCAGATTGGATTCAACAAAGGTACTGCTGACAGCAACTTATATTTCAAAATTGATCATGAAAACATTCTGATTGTTGAAGTGTTTGTGGATGATATCATTTTTGGAGGAAGAGATAGTATGTGTAAAACTTTTGCAAATCAGATGAAAAGTGAGTTTGAAATGTCTATGCTTGGTGAAATGAATTTCTTCTTGGGTCTGCAAATTACTCAAACAAAAGAAGGGATCTTCATTTCTCAGACCAAATATGTGAAAGAATTGATAAAGAAATTTGGTATGGAGGACTCAAAGCCTATGAACACTCCTATGGCAACCGGATGTAAGTTAAGCAAAGATGATGATTCTCCAAAGGCAGATCAGACAAAGTATAGATCAATGATTGGTGGATTGTTGTATCTCACTCAAACTAGACCAGATATAATGCAAGCTGTTGGTCTTGTGGCAAGATTCCAGGCTGATCCTAGAGAATCTCATGTTATGGCAATCAAAAGAATTTTTAGATACTTGAAAGGGACAGTTGAGTATGGTCTATGGTATCCTAGAGATCCGGATTTCTTTCTTCATGCTTACACAGATGCAGATTGGGCAGGAGATGTGGATGACCGGAAGAGCACTAGTGGTGGAGCATTCTTTTTGGGGAAGAGATTGGTTTCTTGGCTAAGCAAGAAACAAGATGCAATATCTCTGTCTACAACTGAAGCAGAATACATTGCAGCAGCAGGTAGTTGTACTCAAATCTTATGGATGAAGCAGATGCTAAGAGACATCAAAGTTGAATATGAGGAGCCTATCACAATTTTCTGTGATAATTCAAGTGCAATTAATATTTCCAAGAATCCGGTATTGCATTCTAAGACTAAGCACATATCTATCAAATTTCACTTTTTGAGAGAACAAGTAAACAAGGAAGAAGTCAGATTGGAGTATGTTCCCTCCAAGGATCAGATTGCAGATATCTTTACAAAACCTCTTCCCAAGGACTCTTTTGAATATCTCCGGGAGAAGTTAGGGGTCATGGCCCCTCCGGTAATGAACTAAGATGCACTGTTGTGCATCAGTCCGGTGGCTATCACAGTCATATCTTGTGATCCGGACTAATGGGGAGCTGCAACTAAGGGGGAGCAGCTGGTATGATTCTGATGCATGAGAATTGCAAGTATGAGCCCTTTGCCATTGATGTCAAAGGGGGAGAGAAGACATGTGAAAAACAAGTGGTTGATGATCAAAGGGGGAGCAGCAAAGAAAGACATGTGAAGAGTTGTTGTTGATAGGGGGAGCTGTGACAGAAAAGAGAAGTTCTTGTCTTGATGGTTTTTCACATCATATGTTGCCATCAATGACAAAGGGGGAGATTGTTGCAAGTATGAGGTGAGCCAGTGTTGTCATTGATGTCAACATACTCATACTGCATTGACAAGAAGGATTTGATGAGCTTTGTGCTGAGGATATTAAGAAAATTAGCCTCAGTCAGGAACAGTGAAGAACAGTGATGAGAAGAAGGTAAATGTACTGTATAGGTTGAGAACCGGAGGATGCGGATTAAAGGGTTAGTAGCTATGAGTCTTGAGATGCTACAGTTAAGATTTCAGAGGTCCGCATGAAGATCGGAAGGAGTTGTGGCTGCCGGTATAGAACCGGGTCCGACAAGTATCCGGAGGTGACAGAGGATCACAAAAAGGTCCGGTGAGGTCCGGAATTGTATTATCCTAATCTGCGGATTGGAAGGAGTGTTTGGGATGTCCGTGTGATGTATCATCCTGATTTGTGTATGATTTGGAGGTCCGGAAGCACCTCTTGCATTATGACAGTGGCGACAGACTGTGTTCTTGAAGTTCCGGATGAGGAAGACAAGAGATCCCAGTAAGCAGAGGAAGTGCGGATGTATCCGGACATTCAGACAGGCTTGTGAAGGTTCTTGGATCATGTTTAGGTTTTGTTGTTGGTCCGCATTGATGGTAGAGCCTGGAATTGAAGTTATTCTTCCGGATGAAGTTCTTGCTTTGTGTAGCCGACCGGATGAGATGTTCATCCTGCGAATGTTCTTGTGATGGCCGACCGGATGCGTTATTCATCTTGCGGATACTCCTATGGTTGTTTGCCGACTTAGATGCTTGTTCCTAAGTCGATGTCTTGTATAAATAATGATTTGTGAATTCATTTCAGAGTGGTGTGAGGATGAGTATGGTATAGCGAAGAAACGTGCGAAAGGCAGAGCAGAGATTGTTGCGCTTAATTGGAACTGATCCGGACATGGTAGAGATGTCATTCTCCAGTTCAAGACTGTGATTTTCATCACTTTGTAGACAGTGTGTCTCCTTGTAGGCAGTGGGCCTCTTTGTGAGTAGTGTGCTCGGGCAGTGAGCCCTTATTGGCATGTGCCATTCATTTTTCCTTATTCTTCTAACAGAGAATAATTCTTGGGTTAATCACCCCGTGGTTTTTCCCTTAACCGGGTTTTCCACGTCAAAATCTTGGTGTTCAATGTGTTGATGCTTATCTGCCCTTGTGTTTATGTATTATGCTTCCATGGATGATTATTTGATATGCTGCTAACTAACAACAGTGAGTTAAGTGTTTGAATGAGGAGAAGTTTTATACAACTGATTCACCCCCCCCTCTCAGTTGTATGCCCTAGATCCAACAATTGGTATCAGAGCTAAGTTCCTCTGACAAGAGCTTAACCGCTTGAGGAGATCCAGGATGTCGTCATACAAGAAGGATAGTCCGAAGTTCGATGGAACCAACTTCACTCTCTGGAAAGGTCGCATGAAGTGTCACTTGGAATGCATGGGAAAAGCATACCTAGGTATGATTTCAAAACCATATGTACCTCCACAAGGTGGTCCGACAACCCTGAATGAAATCACAGAAGCTGAAAACAATCTGCGGACCAAGGAAGCTCTTCTAAGCGCATTGAATGACTCAGATCTCTCGAATGTCATTGACCTACCCACTGCATATGAGATCCTAACTAAATTGGAACTTCTGTATGAAGGAGATGAGTTTGTCAAAAGTGCAAGGTTGCAAAGTCTGAAAGGGAAATTTGAAAGATTGAAAATGAGAGATGATGAAAACATCACTACCTTTATGCCAAGAGTAAATGAGCTAGTATGTGGAATCAGAAATGCTGGTGGAACTTTAGATGAAAATGAGATTGTCTGCAAAATCCTAAGATCCCTTCCTGCTGCCTACAAAATCAAAGTTGCTGCCATTGATGAATTCAGAGCCCACACAACTGTCACAAGAGAACAACTGGCTGGCAAACTAGCTGCATTTGAAATGACCGAGTTTGGAGATGATCCACCCAAGACTGAATCTGCTTTCAAAGCCAGTGCCTATGTGAAAGGCAAACAGAGATTTGATCCGGGTGAAAACTCATCAAGGAAAATGTCATGGTATGATCAAGCAAGAAGAGACATGGAAGAAGAAGAAGCAGAAACAGCTCAACTTGAAGCCCTCATTGCAAAAAGACTGCCAAGAGGATCCGGTAAGTATGAAGGAAAACTACCCTTTAAGTGTTTCAACTGCAATAAGATTGGTCATTTTGCCTCAAGATGTCCGGAAAGATCTGCAAGATCTAATACTCACAGACAAAGGTTTCAAAAGAATTGCTATTATGTTCATGAAGAAGATGACAATGAAGGAGTAACAGATGATGAATCAGAACCAGGAAACAAATCCGGAAATGAGTGGGTGTTTATAGCCATCAAGGAAGAAGATTCCATGCTCTCTGAATCTGTCAATCACAAAGTTGTTGAAAAAGCCTTAGCTGCTCAAGTGGAAGAAAAGGATGATTGGGTTATTGACAGTGGATGTTCTCACCATATGACTGGTGACAAGAATAAGTTCTTAGACTTGGAAAGATATGAAGGAGGAATGGTAAAATTTGGTGACAATTCTGCTGGCAGAATCAGAGGTAGGGGAACTATTTCCTTTGATGGTAAGAGCAAAACAGGAAATGTACTGTATGTTGAAGGATTGAAGCACAATCTTCTCAGTGTTGGTCAGTTAGTGGACAAAGGCTATGATCTCCGGTTCAAGAATGGAAAATGCAGAATCTTTACAAGCTCCGGAACTGAAATTGCATCCGGTACTCAGACAAGAGGTAACATCTTTCATCTGGTTGGTTCAAATAAAAGTTGTTTGTTTGTTCAAATTGATCAGAGTTGGTTATGGCATAGAAGAATGTGTCATGTAAATTTTGATAACATCATCAAAATAAGCAATACTCAGGCTGTGAGAGATCTTCCAAAGTTGATAAAACCTACAAATAGTGTGTGTAAAGAATGTCAGTTAGGCAAACAAAGCAGAGTCTCTTTTAAAAGCAAAGATCAGTCTTCTACCGGATTGTTGGAATTAGTACATACTGATCTATGTGGTCCGACAAGAATCAAGAGTCTGCAAGGTGATAGATATTTCATGTTGTTAATTGATGATCATTCCCGGATGATGTGGGTTACCTTTCTAAAAGAAAAATCAGAAGCCTTTGAGAAGTTCAAAATCTTCAAAGCTATGGTGGAGAATCAAACCGGATTGAAACTAAAGTGTCTAAGGTCTGATAGAGGTGGTGAATTTACATCTGGTGAATTCATTGACTTTTGTGAGAAACAGGGTATAAGGAGACAGTTGTCTGCTCCTAAGACTCCACAGCAGAATGGAGTAGTTGAGAGAAAGAACCGGACCATCCAGGAAGCTGCTAGGACAATGATGTTGGAAGCAAATGTTCCTCAAATGTTTTGGAAAGAAGCTATCAGCACTGCAGTCTACACCCTCAATCGAGTTCAAATCAGAAACAACACCGGTAAGACCCCCTATGAACTCTGGTTTGGCATCATTCCTACTGTGAAATATTTCAGAGTATTTGGTAGCAAGTGTTATATTAAAAGAGATGAAGATCTAGGAAAGTTTGATGCTAGAAGTGATGAAGGAATTTTCTTGGGCTACTCCACTCAAAGCAAAGCATACCGGTGTTACAATAAGAGATTGAGGAAGATGATAGAAAGCACCAATGTAAAAGTTGATGAAGGAATTGAGAAGCCCTCAAGATTTTATGAGTTTGATGAAGATGACCAAGACAGTGTTCAAGGACCTCAATCCTCTCCGGTGAGACAGAGTCAGCCTGATCCGGTAAATCAAGAAGAAGAGTTAGATTTGAATGAGGCTGATCAAGAAACAGCAGTGCCGGATACTCCCAAAATTCCAAGGTATGTAAGACTGAATCACTCTGAAGATCAGATCATAGGTGACAGAAGCAAAGGTGTACAAACTAGAAGGAATATTGCTCAAGATCAGAATGAATGTTGTCTGATTTCAAAGATTGAACCTAAAACAATAAATGAAGCCTGCAATGATGAAAACTGGACCAAAGCAATGGAAGATGAACTGATGCAAATTGAGAAAAATCATACTTGGGATCTTGTTCCCAGACCTAGAGACAGGAATGTAATTGGAACCAAGTGGGTCTTCCGGAACAAACTAAATGAAGCTGGTGAAGTAATCAGAAACAAAGCTAGATTGGTCTGCAAAGGCTACTCTCAAATAGAAGGAATTGACTTTGAAGAGACTTTCGCTCCGGTAGCAAGAATTGAAGCAGTCAGATTACTTCTTGCATTTGCTGCCTTCAAAGACTTCAAGGTATATCAGATGGATGTCAAGTCTGCCTTCCTAAATGGTGATCTGGAAGAAGAAGTCTACATTGAACAACCGGATGGATTTCAATTGTCTGATAATAATGATATGGTCTGCAAGTTGAAGAAAGCTTTGTATGGATTGAAGAAAGCCCCAAGAGCATGGTATGAAAGGTTGGATAAGCATCTTGTGCAGATTGGATTCAACAAAGGTACTGCTGACAGCAACTTATATTTCAAAATTGATCATGAAAACATTCTGATTGTTGAAGTGTTTGTGGATGATATCATTTTTGGAGGAAGAGATAGTATGTGTAAAACTTTTGCAAATCAGATGAAAAGTGAGTTTGAAATGTCTATGCTTGGTGAAATGAATTTCTTCTTGGGTCTGCAAATTACTCAAACAAAAGAAGGGATCTTCATTTCTCAGACCAAATATGTGAAAGAATTGTTAAAGAAATTTGGTATGGAGGACTCAAAGCCTATGAACACTCCTATGGCAACCGGATGTAAGTTAAGCAAAGATGATGATTCTCCAAAGGCAGATCAGACAAAGTATAGATCAATGATTGGTGGATTGTTGTATCTCACTCAAACTAGACCAGATATAATGCAAGCTGTTGGTCTTGTGGCAAGATTCCAAGCTGATCCTAGAGAATCTCATGTTATGGCAATCAAAAGAATTTTTAGATACTTGAAAGGGACAGTTGAGTATGGTCTATGGTATCCTAGAGATCCGGATTTCTCTCTTCATGCTTACACAGATGCAGATTGGGTAGGAGATGTGGATGACCGGAAGAGCACTAGTGGTGGAGCATTCTTTTTGGGGAAGAGATTGGTTTCTTGGCTAAGCAAGAAACAAGATGCAATATCTCTGTCTACAACTGAAGCAGAATACATTGCAGCAGCAGGTAGTTGTACTCAAATCTTATGGATGAAGCAGATGCTAAGAGACATCAAAGTTGAATATGAGGAGCCTATCACAATTTTCTGTGATAATTCAAGTGCAATTAATATTTCCAAGAATCCGGTATTGCATTCTAAGACTAAGCACATATCTATCAAATTTCACTTTTTGAGAGAACAAGTAAACAAGGAAGAAGTCAGATTGGAGTATGTTCCCTCCAAGGATCAGATTGCAGATATCTTTACAAAACCTCTTCCCAAGGACTCTTTTGAATATCTCCGGGAGAAGTTAGGGGTCATGGCCCCTCCGGTAATGAACTAAGATGCACTGTTGTGCATCAGTCCGGTGGCTATCACAGTCATATCTTGTGATCCGGACTAATGGGGAGCTGCAACTAAGGGGGAGCAGCTGGTATGATTCTTATGCATGAGAATTGCAAGTATGAGCCCTTTGCCATTGATGTCAAAGGGGGAGAGAAGACATGTGAAAAACAAGTGGTTGATGATCAAAGGGGGAGCAGCAAAGAAAGACATGTGAAGAGTTGTTGTTGATAGGGGGAGCTGTGACAGAAAAGAGAAGTTCTTGTCTTGATGGTTTTTCACATCATATGTTGCCATCAATGACAAAGGGGGAGATTGTTGCAAGTATGAGGTGAGCCAGTGTTGTCATTGATGTCAACATACTCATACTGCATTGACAAGAAGGATTTGATGAGCTTTGTGCTGAGGATATTAAGAAAATTAGCCTCAGTCAGGAACAGTGAAGAACAGTGATGAGAAGAAGGTAAATGTACTGTATAGGTTGAGAACCGGAGGATGCGGATTAAAGGGTTAGTAGCTATGAGTCTTGAGATGCTACAGTTAAGATTTCAGAGGTCCGCATGAAGATCGGAAGGAGTTGTGGCTGCCGGTATAGAACCGGGTCCGGCAAGTATCCGGAGGTGACAGAGGATCACAAAAAGGTCCGGTGAGGTCCGGAATTGTATTATCCTAATCTGCGGATTGGAAGGAGTGTTTGGGATGTCCGTGTGATGTATCATCCTGATTTGTGTATGATTTGGAGGTCCGGAAGTACCTCTTGCATTATGACAGTGGCGACAGACTGTGTTCTTGAAGTTCCGGATGAGGAAGACAAGAGATCCCAGTAAGCAGAGGAAGTGCGGATGTATCCGGACATTCAGACAGGCTTGTGAAGGTTCTTGGATCATGTTTAGGTTTTGTTGTTGGTCCGCATTGATGGTAGAGCCCGGAATTGAAGTTATTCTTCCGGATGAAGTTCTTGCTTTGTGTAGCCGACCGGATGAGATGTTCATCCTGCGAATGTTCTTGTGATGGCCGACCGGATGCGTTATTCATCTTGCGGATACTCCTATGGTTGTTTTCCGACTTAGATGCTTGTTCCTAAGTCAATGTCTTGTATAAATAATGATTTGTGAATTCATTTCAGAGTGGTGTGAGGATGAGTATGGTATAGCGAAGAAACGTGCGAAAGGTAGAGCAGAGATTGTTGCGCTTAATTGGAACTGATCCGGACATGGTAGAGATGTCATTCTCTAGTTCAAGACTGTGATTTTCATCACTTTGTAGACAGTGTGTCTCCTTGTAGGCAGTGGGCCTCTTTGTGAGCAGTGTGCTCGGGCAGTGAGCCCTTATTGGCATGTGCCATTCATTTTTCCTTATTCTTCTAACAGAGAATAATTCTTGGGTTAATCACCCCGTGGTTTTTCCCTTAACCGGGTTTTCCACGTCAAAATCTTGGTGTTCAATGTGTTGATGCTTATCTGCCCTTGTGTTTATGTATTATGCTTCCATGGATGATTATTTGATATGCTGCTAACTAACAACAGTGAGTTAAGTGTTTGAATGAGGAGAAGTTTTATACAACTGATTCACCCCCCCCCCTCTCAGTTGTATGCCCTAGATCCAACAAAGTCCAACCCTTGGAAGCTCAGCCTGCTAATTTTCTCATCCAGACTTCACACTAGATTACAACTTGTCCACAACCTTTCCTTTTTTCCATTCAATGTAACCTGTGACACTAGGAACTAGCCTGAGAATGGCCATGATGATGGAAAAAAGAGCTCCCTCAATAGAGTGTGGAAGGTGGAGCAGTTGGAAGATGAGGGGAAGGAGCGACGCTAGCAAGAAGGTTGCCAAGGGAAAGAGAAGCAACACTAGGACCAAGCCTTCTAAAGAGTGCACTATATGATCATTTTGTTCTGCCTGCAATCCCTTGCTTAGTGTATCTTGCTTAGGCTTTCTACGATCGTATTGACATCTGAAACAAATATTTGTACCAGAATACCATCCGAGTGTTCAGAGTTTATGTCACCGTATCCAACAACTGCCACTCCATGGTCTAGATCGATGTCACATTCTCCACTAAACACATCCTTCTAGTAAAATTGAAACTTGGGAACCTCCTACTTCAATCGCCACTAACACTGGCTGGTGAGCCATTGCTTTCATTAGAGCCTCGTTGCTATTTACAGGCACATCTTCGTACCCATCAATCACAGTGGCATAAGAATTCTTCCTTAATATGTCACAATCTCCATCTACTATCGTGTAAGGATAATCTCCTTCAGTATTGATCCCACCATTCTTTATTATAAATTGGAAAGCATAGTCCATGAGACCTCCATTGCAACCCTGGTTCTTCTTCTTATCACAGTCGACAAGTTCCTACTCAGACAAGGGAACCAGCTTCCCTAACTTTATTTGATTTATGCCTTCCATAGCAACAACAGTCGAAAAAACCCAGAAACTCCCGCAAGTTCCTTGATCCTTGATAGGTGTAACAGCACCCTTCTCCCTCTAGTCCACAGAGCTGGGAAGCTCCCCTACATTTGCATTTCCTATTGGTAACTTTCCACTGAACTTAGGTTCAGGATCTCTATTTACAGCCTCCGATTGTTTTTCCCAAGAGTCCATAGGAGTATTTAAGTCCAAATGTGACCTGTCATCGAAAATAGCCAGTTTTCTCCCTCCAAGCAGTTTCCCGGGCCTCTTCTTCAAGCTTCCTTTGACGCTCTTCTTCTTCTCTCGCTTGGCGTTGCCTCTCTTCTTCTTCTTTTTGAGCAAGCTCCTGAGCTCTCTCTTGTTCCTCAATCATCCTTTGCCTCTCCTCCACAGTCTCACTACTATTTTTAGTATAGACACCAACATGATCTCCTGTCTCACATACAAGGCCAGTGTCTGATATATCAAATTCCAAATGGATGCAAGATCGGTCAAACAGAGGTGTATGAAGCTCTCTTCTTACAACCACATTTGCTCTGTAGGGGCGATGGATATCATAAACTGCTTCACCATTCGGCTTGGGTAAATAAGTTCCCTCATACACTGATACTGTAGAATCACATATTTCTAACCAATACTCAGGTATAGCTGCTCTATACGGTGTAGCACTTGTGGTCTCATCATCTTCATCACACAGTAATTGATCCAATTTAGGCCACACCTGATCTTGCCAAGCAGTAGAGTCATCTTCAATACATTGATCATCATTGCCAAGGCCCACTATCTTTTTAATTTTTGTATTTTTTGCAGAGGCTCTTGCATTTTCTTGAGCAAATATTCGATCAAATTCCAATAGGTTAAGAAATTCATCAATGACGGAATCAACATCATCATCTAACCTATCCATTTCACATGAAGCAAGAGTTTCTACGCCATACAGGGTGCCTACTTTGCTACCTTGAGCAATTACCAAGGCCCCTTTTGTGACTTTCCATCTATTCAATTCAAAATCGACTTTACATCCTTGTGAAAACAACTGTCGAACTGAAATTAAATTTTGTTTGAGCTGAGGGACATATCTAACATTTTGCAACAACCAACTATTTCCATTTTTTAATTTTAACAGAACACCCCCTTTGCCAATAACATCACAAGATTCGTTATTGCCAAGAAGAACCTTACCAAAGTCACTGCTTTGCAGATTTTTGAAGTACTCCTTGCACAGAGTGGAGTGAAACGATGCTCCCAAACTGAGCACCCAAACATTTGGTGGTATTTCTTCTGAAGCTGAAATAAGAACACTAATTGTTGCACTGGCATCCTCTTCACATACCGGATTCGCTTCATCTTCTTTTGGCTGATTTTCAACCTTCTTCAAAAACCAACAATTCTTCTTGATGTGGCCTTGCTTGCCACAATACCAGCAACCAGCATCTCTCTCATTGGATATTCACCTTCCTTGTGATTTCCTATGACTTCCTTTATCAGTCGGCATTGCTCCCACTCAAACTCAAACCTCTCATGCCAAATGATCGAGCACCAAGACTCTGATACCAATTGTTGAAGATAAGATGCAGCTAAATGAAAAACTAAAACAGATAAAGAATCAAACACATAGAGATAAAAATAGAGACATAAATTTAACGTGGTTCACCATCAAAATGGCTACATCCACCAAGGAAAGCAGGACACACTATTTCATTAATCAACCCAATTACAACAGTCTTCATCTCTACTAAAAAGAGAATAAGAAGGGAATTATATAGACTCTTCAGGCAAGTGAAGAGACATTGGAAGAGGAAGATGAAAGGGCAATGACGGTTGGGCTTCATTTCCAACAGTGTTTTTTGACAAGTTTTGTTGCAATGGGGCTCTTTGTACTTTTGTTTGGCCTTTCTAAATTAATATTTGGGGTTGCGTTGCTGGTAATTTTAAGGTGCTGAATAGAACAAAATGTGCAACCAAATAAACCCAATGTGCCTGTCTGGTGGACTCTGTTTAAAGGGAGTTAATGGTGGGCTTTTGTTCAGTAATTTGCACTTGACTTTTCCTTGCATTTGCAGACTAGACTTGACAGCGGCCTACTCTATATAAATTTATGTTTTGCCTCTTTTTGTTTAGAACTTCAGATACCAAAAAACAAATATAATTAGAAAAATGATTTTTCGATGAACATTAACAAAAGTAGTGAGACTTTATTTCCAAGCATAGTCTCTTGCTATGAGTAATAGTTGCACGATTATGGGCTTTGGGTTGGTGATTACTATATTTTTAAAATCAATTTATAGAAAGTAAAGACCATATAATTCAGCCAAAAGAACCTAAAGTAGCTAGTTCGTGCTCTTAATCCGGTTAGGGTTGTGCTAGGGCATGCCTTTTCCACTTGTGGGTTCATT
Organism: Cunninghamia lanceolata; assembly: GCA_027924645.1. Taxonomy (NCBI): domain Eukaryota; kingdom Viridiplantae; phylum Streptophyta; class Pinopsida; order Cupressales; family Cupressaceae; genus Cunninghamia; species Cunninghamia lanceolata. The sequence continues at coordinate 3,697,380 of BSBN01000609.1, forward strand.
CTAGGCAGCCCCATGATGAATTATGGTGAATTTCAAAGGACCCGCATCAAATCGGTTGGAATTTGAAAAGTTTTTAAATTGTCCTTTGCTACTAGGGTCCCTACAAAAAACTGGGAGAGGGCTAAAGCTATTTGGAGAGTAGGGATGGCTTCTAGGGTTTGAATCTTGAGAAATCTGAGCACAAGCCGTAGAGAAATTCGAGCCAGATATTTTCCTATATTCTCATACGCATGCATCAATGAAAAACTACTAATTCTAAGTCTTTTGGTCACTTCATGATAGTCACTATGCATAGGTAGTTAGCAATAATAGAGGAGAGTGTTTGGTTGTATTTTGTTTTTGTAGAGAAGAACAAATTGAAGAGGTTACTGAGGCAAATGACATTTTTTTTGTAAGGGTGTTTGGTTGCATTATGTCTTTAGCACAGTTTTGTGTGATGGGTTTGTAGCTAGACCATGTTGAACAGTGTATGGTTGGAGCTTGAATAGTGCCTCTAGGTGGTTGCAATAGCAGGGCATGGATGCATTTTGTTGCAAAGTTGCCAAAGCAGTGGTGAGGGTTGTGTTTTAAGAGGAGCATGAATGGTGGAGGTTGTGTGCAACCGCCGAAAGCTGTTGGGTTCATCTGCAAGAGTTGTTGATGCCATGGTGGGGTGTTTACTCTTGCAAGTGGAGGCTGAGAATGCTGGAGTGTGTGTGTTTTTGGGTGCATTTTTTAAAATGCTTAATTATTTATAATTTTTTGAGTTTTGGTGCCTGTGTTCTTTTGGTTAAATGCACCGATTTTGATGATGCCTTAATATTTTGTTTGAATTTACTAATTCTGAGAAATAGTTTGAGTGCTTTTCCTTGCCATTGCATTTGGCTCAAAAGAATCTTATGTTGCCTTTCAACATAATGCTTTTACTTGTCTAATCTTCAGAATTGGCTCCTTTCATCTAGGTTATTATTTTGTGAGGTGTTAATATGTAAGTGCATATTTGTAATTCTTAGTGGGTAAGGTTAGTTGTTACATTAGAATTAAGATGGAAAACAATAGTGAGAAAAGAAAGGGTTAAAATAGACAATACTCCTGAAACTACTTCTAAGGCTTCTAAGCTGTTTTGGCTGTGACTCAGTCTTCAACTATAAATTTATAGGAGGCTTTTTAAGTCCAAGAAAGTTTTGGCAATTAGAAATTTGTCTAAAGTATAGCAATATTTGTCATTCATTTTTTAATTGGTGTGAATCTTGTGTAGGTGTGCATAATGCATACTATTAGTGTTAAGTTGGTCAAGTTTCTTTATCTTAAAAGGGAATTACTTTTGATGCCATAGAGTTACAATTTACCTCCACCTTTGATAAATTCAAATGCCAATCAAAATGTATGATAATGCAGTGACAATATTGAATTTGATTTCTAGGAAATCTGCATTGCAAATTTACAAACTTTTTGATCTTATATTCTTTGCAAACTTGGCATATCCAAGCTCTCAGAGAGAGTCATAAAGATCTTAAAACAGTGACACTTTTCAAACTTGGACATATAACAGAGAGTCAAAAATTAACAGTGACATGTACCACTGTGGTAACAAATGCTTGTAAGTATGGATACAACTTCTAGTATGGGTGAGTATGGATACAACTTCGAATATGTGTAAATGCTGCAATTTCAGAAATTTGATTTACCAGTTAGATGAAAGACTATACCTAGAAGCAACAGTCAGTTTTTCCATTAAAACTTTGTCATGCCAAATTGTAATAGCTGCAAGAACTGCTCTCATTTAGTCATTGATAATTACTTCTTTCACAGATTTCATTGAGTTATAATCATATGTATTTTATTCCTTCACATATACATAATTATATAAAATATATAATTAATTTTTATATATATTATTCCTTAATGGATATATAATTATAAATTTGTAAGTGTGAGTGTATTAAAGGCAATGAAATCTATTAAGGAATTAGTTAACTAGAACAGATTGCAATGTTCTCCACAACCAATCAGACTACATTGTTTTAAATTTTCTCATACAACCCAAGAATAATAGATCTTGTGAAGGGACTACTTTGAGCTTTCCTTTGCCTGGAGGTGCTAGTGATCAAGCTATATCAACTATTTTTTGTGAAATCATTGTACTAGCTGCTCGGGGATTCAAACCAGATATAATTCTAGTTTCTGCTAGGTGAGTACTTAATTACTGATTGTTTTAGTTACTTGGGTTGAAAATATGCTATCTCTTATGTGATATTGTGCATTCAAAGTTGGAGATTGAAGGAGTAAAAAAGTCTATATCTTTTGAACTATATTATCTTGTGAGTTGATTGTTGTAAATGTACTTGGAAAAGCTGTGCAGTAGGAAAGCATATTTCCTCATGTCTCGGTTAAAAATATATTTTCCTAACAAGAAATGGACCTCCTAACATTCAGATTAGTCACATTACACCTTACACTAAAGATGGCTAGCAAATTTCTTCAATGATGTGGTCCATGTACAAGCTTCTAATGACTTTGTATGCTTCGATTTTACAACATAGGTCATAAAAGCAGCCTCACAGTATCAATGAAGCCTCATGCATGGAACTGGAATGGTAGCTTTTTTCTTCTGTTCCAAGTGATGCATTGTGAGTACAAAGAACTAATGTCAGCCAGCAAGTAAATTTTGAGGACTTAAACTCCATTCATGGTTTAATTTGGAATCCCAATACAAGGGGTTGCCAAAGTTGCAAATTTATCAAAGGTAATGAATACTTGTAAACTTAAATTTCACCTACAAACATAATTTTCTGGGCTAAAAAGCTACTTTACATTGCTTTCCTAATGGCTTTATATGCTTTGATTTTACAACACAGGTCATTAAAGCAGCTTTGTAGTATCAATGAAGCCTCATGCATGGAACTGGAGTTATAGCTAAATCTGCGTCGCTTCATAGAAACTTGGAAATTTATAAGAATTAACTTTGTTCAATTACCACATCAATTACATCCAATACTTCTCAATTAGGTCCCTTCATTGTAATGAAACTTTGTACCAATATTTTGCAATATTCATTCAAAGATTGCTAGTTCACACCCCAATTCTCCTCTCTTGTCGCCTTAGGACCAACTTGCAGAACCTACTTGTACATATGAAAAACTGCAAACACTATTATGTGTTGAAGTGACTCAGTTCATATATAAATTGTTGCTGCACTTTTTAAAAGGTGTTTGGTGCAGGAGCACCCCTTCAACAATATAAATATGCACAAGAGGGAGAAGAATAAGACTTCAATATGTTTTAGACATTTCATGTTAACATGTAGCATTTGTATGTCATTGTCAAATGCAGCATTTTGTGTTGGCATTTCATGTTTGTAAACATCAAATTTGACATTTTAGACATGTTGGGTTATGTGGAGAATTAAACCTAGGTGTCTTATTGTTAAGTGTTTTGTTGTCTTATGCAAAACAAGTGTCATGGGATTAGTTAGGGTTTATGACTATAATCTTGGTTTAATAAACATCACGAAAATAGAGGAGAAGAGAGTCAGGTAACAAAACAGGGGAAGGTGGTCAAGGAATGGAGAGTTCTTCCACCTTCAGAAAATTCTCTGTAATTAGTCTGTGGTCGGAAAAGTTGAAATGAAGAAACAGAAATTCTGTAAATTGTGTGCTACCAATTCTGGATTTTGTGTAAATTCCCTATATATCAAATCGTTTTGTATATTATTTGTATAGATTTGCTTTGTATTTAATTTAGTTCTTTTATGGTCGAGATGCACGATTAAATCCATTCCACTGGTGGATTTTTATGAAATCAGTGGAATGGATTGTGTATATTAGTTTTCTGTTTGTTTTTCTTTTGTTTGATGGACATGGTAGAATAGAAATTGCGAAATTCGTCACAGAGGAAGTTATCGGTGGGAAATACAAATACACATCAATTGTATGTGGAGACGGTCTATGGATATATTGCATTTGCGGTGAAGAATGGTATGTATAAAAGTCCTTCTGGGTTATGCTCTTGTTGTTTGCTGAAGATACAAGCAGTGTGTATATCGTTAATGTACCTGAGTACATTTCATGTATATATTGCATTTGTATGTGAATATACATTTCATCTATATCCTGCATCTATGTATTGGGTTGAAGTATATCAGAGAAACCGATAGTAGATGGTTGCAGGTGGTTGAACCAATTCAAAGGTTCAACGGTTCAATGATACAGTAAGTTCATTTGGTTCACCGGTTCATCGTAGTAAGTATTATTGATAATTGAACTGATGATTGAACCGGTTCAATGGTTCAACAGGTGCAGCGAGTCATCACCGATTGTATTAAGTGTTGCGATAGTTGAACCGACGGTTGAACCAGTTCAACGGTTTAATGGTTCAACGGTTCAACGATTCAGCGATTCAACCGAGAGTTGCCGACAGTGTTAAGACTGTGCGATGGAAGTATATTGAGCCGGCAGTTGAAGGTTCAATGGTTCGAAGGTTCAATGGTTCAAAAATTCTGATCTTCAGATTGGGGAAGCCGATAGCTCATGTGTTGTCGATAGGCAACTAATGCAAAGCGCATACATTGGTATAAGGTATGCGATTGGAGTAAGGTTACTTTCCTCGGCCAATGGTATAATATCTGACCGATGCATAGGAAGGTATCGGTGTGAAGGAAACCATCAGGAAGATAGTAGATAGTGAGGCCGACAAGGTAAGTCAGGCCGACAAGGAAAGAGTGCAAGAGTTTCAGTGAGACATTTGAGATCTCTTGTTGATATTGTAGAAAGAAACATTGTGATTGTATTTCTGCTATGTACCTAGCTCTGCATCATAGTGGTATCAAAGTGAAGGAGTGTTCTTTGGGTAGAAGAAGATAAGATGTCAGAAGGAGAAGGGTCAGAAACATACCCAGCAAAGATGACCAACGCTGAGTTGACGGCCTTAGTAAGAAAGCAAATGGCAGAGAGTAGAGCAGATCGAGCTCAAAATCAGGCATTGAAAGAAGAGGTAGAGAAGTTGAGGGACAAAGTAGATAAAGGGGAAGAAGATTCTGGTAAGCGAAAAGACAGGGATGAAGAGAAGGTCCCTAAGCAGGAAGAGATAGAGGTTCCTACAGACCAGAGACTCTTACTCAATGCCCTCAAGTCCGTGGAAAGAAGGACCATGGATATGAAAATAGACCTGCCAGTGTTTGCAGGAAAAATGGAACCTGATTCAGTGATGGAGTGGATAGACTCCTTGAGTAATTTCTTTGAGACCGAGGAAATACCAAACCACCAAAGAGTGAAGATGGCTCAGTCCAAAATGAAAGGAGTTGCACTAACTTGGTGGAATTTCATCCAAGATGACAGGGTGAAAGAGGGAAAGAACAGAGTTGCAACATGGAAGAGAATGATGGCTTTAGTGAAGGAGGCCTATGTTCCATTGGATTACAACATCCAATTACATAAGAGGAAACAAAACTTGAAGCAGAACGAGCTAGATGTCAGCTCATACACAAAAGAGTTCATGAAACTATGTGTCAAAACAAAGGTAAAGGAGGGTGAGGAAGAGAAGGTAGCAAGGTACCTCAATGGATTAAGGTTTAACATCCAAGAAGATTTAAATCTGCATAACCCAGATACAGTCCAAAAGTGCTACCAGTTAGCACTCAAAGTGGAAGAGAAATTTAAGAGAAGGCATGAGCAGAACAATAGAGAAAAAGGGAGACAACAAAGGGGAGGAAGAAGTCCTTTCAGAGGCAGAGGAAATGGATTTGGATACTAGGGTGAATCCAATCAAGAGAACAACAGAGGAGACAGCAGTCAGAACCAAGGTGGGAGCTACAGTCAAAGAGGGAACTTCAGGGGCAGAAGACCACCATTTAGAGGAAGATCTCAGGGCAGAGGACCTATCAGATGTTACAACTGCAATCAAGAAGGCCACATAGCCAGCAGATGTCCAGCAAAGGCAACAAGTTCAATAGGAGAAAAGAGGATCAATCTGATCCAAGAATCTGATTGTCAAAGTGTAGCAAGCTCAAGCACTAATCAAAGTGTGAATGCTCCCAACAATTATGGGTATCCTGAGAATGGAGAATCTTTGATGATTAGGAGAGCAATGACGACCATGAAGGTGCCTGGAAAAGAACCTCCACAAAGGAAGTCTCTCTTCAGAACTACTTGCAAGGTAGGAGGAAAGGTATGTAAAGTTCTGATTGACTCTGGGTCTATTGAGAATTTTGTGTCCATTGAGCTGGTAGAAAATCTTAAGCTTAGGAGACTACCACATCCTTGCCCATATAAAATTTCATGGCTCACCCAAGGTCAGCAAACAGTTGTGGAAGAACAGGCTTGGGTAGAACTTCAAATTGGACCATACAAGGATAGGTTACTGTTTGACATTGCCAAGATCGATGCTTGCCATCTCCTATTTGGAAGACCATGGCAGTATGACTTGAAAGCATACCATGATGGAGTTAGAAACACATATTCAATCACCAAGAATGGTAAGGTGATAGAGTTGTTACCATTAATGGAGAATGAGGTGGAATCAAAAGGAAAAGAAGTTAAGGTGATGATGGTAGAAGGCAAACAATTCATGAAAGGGATAGTAGAAGAAGGAGCAGTTGCATATGCTCTAATTCCATGCCTAAAGGTGAACAAGGAACAACAGCAAGAAGTCAAGGGAGAGAAGAGGCAAAGGTTCATAGATCCTGCTATCCAAGAGCAATTGGACAAGTACCAAGGCATCATCTCTGATGGAATACCAAGGTCCCTACCACCTATGAGGGACATCAACCATTGCATAGATCTGATCCCTAGATCTACACTCCCAAACAAAGTAGCGTACAAGCTTACCCCAAAGCAAAATACTGAGGTAGCAAGGCAGATTGAGGAATTGTTGGAGACAGGCCTAATTGGCAAAAGTTTAAGTCCATGTGCAGTACCGGCTATACTAGCACCAAAGAAGGAAGGCACTTGGAGGCTTTGTACTGATTCAAGAGCTATCAACAAGATAACAATCAGGTATAGGTTCCCAATCCCTAGGATAGAAGATTTACTTGATTGTTTGGAGGGTGCTAAATATTTCACAAAAATAGATTTAAAGAGTGGCTATCATCATATTAGGATTAGGCCAGGAGATGAGTGGAAAACTGCATTTAAGACTAATGAAGGGTTATATGAGTGGAAGGTCATGCCTTTTGGTTTGTCCAATGCCCCTAGTACCTTTATGAGGTTAATGAATGAGGTCTTGAGGGAATTCATAGGTAAATTTGTCATAGTATATCTAGATGACATCCTGATTTTCAGTAATACAAGGAAAGAGCACCTCAACCATATAGACTTGGTCCTCAAAAGGTTACATGAAGAATAGCTAATGATCAACTTAGCAAAGTGTTTGTTCATGCAGGAAGAGATCATCTACTTGGGATTTTTTATCTCACATAACAAACTAAAAATGGATCAAGAGAAGGTAAGTGCCATTTTGTCTTGGCCAACTCCCAAAACCTTGAATGATGTTAGAAGTTTCCATGGGTTAGCAACCTTTTATACGAAGTTTATAAAAGGGTTTAGTCATGTTTGTGCACCCATGCTTGACACCATAAAAGGAGGACAGAAGTGTAGATTCACTTGGACAAAGGAGGCAGATGATTCATTTGAAACATTCAAGAAGAAGGTGGCAGAGCAGCCAGTTCTTGCACTTCCTGACTTCAGCAAGATTTTTCAAGTAGAATGTGATGCCAGTCACATGGCAATTGGAGTAGTACTCAGTCAAGAAGGTAGGCCTATTGCATTTTTTAGTGAGAAACTAAATGATGCAAAGAAAAGATACTCATCATATGATTTGGAGATGTATGCTCTAGTATAGTCACTCAAAAAGTGGAGGCATTACTTGATGCCAAAAGAATTCATAGTGTTCACAGATAATCAGGCCCTTAGTTTCATAAACAGTCAAGAGAAGCTGAACCATAGGCACATGAAGTGGGTGGAAACTTTGCAAGCTTTCACCTTCACACTCAAGCACAAGAAAGGGGTCAAGAACAAAGTAGCAAATGCTTTGAGCAGGAGGGTCCTAACCATAAATCAGATCCAATTGGAGAGTGTTGGCATTGACTCTTTGAAGACCATGTACAATGATGATGAAGACTTTGGAGAAATCTATAAGGTATGTATTTCCTTTGGTGACAAATATCATGTTGAGTTCTCTGAATTTCTGATCCAAGATGGATTACTTTTCAAAGGTGGATAGTTATGTATTCCAAGGTGTTCTATGAGACTGAATATCATTCAAGAGAAACATTGTGGGGCCATGGCAGGACATTTTGGTCTGGATAAGACTCTTGATCTTGTAAAGTGGCATTACTATTGGCCCAAGTTACAGTCAGATGTGAGGAAATTTGTGGAGGCATGTGTGATATGTCAGAAAGCAAAAGGGAGATCCACTAATGCAGGTTTGTATCAGCCACTACGCATTCCTTCTAGGCCATGGGAGAGCATAAGCATGGACTTTGTATTAGGTTTACCTAGGACAAAGAAAGGATATGATAGTGTTTTTGTTGTAGTACATAGATTTAGTAAAATGGCACATTTCTTGCCATGCAAAACCACTTGTGATGCTTCATATGTTGCAGACCTATTTTTCAAGGAAGTAGTGAGGATACATGGATTTCCATTGAGCATAGTCTCAGATAGAGATGTAAAGTTTATTGGCCACTTTTGGCAGACTCTTTGGAAGAAGCTTGGAACAAATTTGTCCTTCTCATCAGCCTACCATCCTCAAACAAATGGGCAGATTGAAGTTGTTAATCATTCATTGAGAAATCTGTTAAGGTGTTTAACAAGGCAACATGGAGAGAAGTGGGATAATATCCTACCACAAGCTGAATTTTCCTATAATGACACCATCAATAGGAGTACAGGGAACTCACCTTTTCAGGTAGTATATGGTATTCATCCAAGAGGTATTTTGGAACTAAGAGATATGACTATAGGAGAGCCTATTAGTGTAGATGGAGAAGATTTTGCTTAAGCTATCAAAGAAGTGCATGATCAAGTAAAGAACCAGCTTCAACAGACCACATTGAAGTACAAAACATATGCTAATAAGAAGAAGAGGGATGTACAATTTGATATTGGAGATTTGGTATGGGTTAATCTGAAGAAAGAGCAGCTCCCAAAAGGTAAATATACCAAGCTAATGCAGAGGAAGATTGGACCATGTCAGATTTTGAAGAAGTGTGGGAAGAATGCCTATGAGATCCAACTTCCTCCTGATCTTGGATTGTCACCCATATTCAATGTATGTGATTTAACTCCATACAAACAAAATATAGATGTAACACAGGAATCATTACAGGATGCAACAGCTGATGATATTCCTAAGCATGATCCACCGAAATTAGAAAAGATCTTAGACTCAAGAGTGATAAAGAAGACACGGAACAAAGAATACATGGATTACTTGGTGGCTTAGTAGGGGAAACCTGATTTAGAAGCAATTTGGATGACTGAAGATCTGATCACAAACAATGGTGCAGACCTTCAAACTCTGATCTCAAAGGGGCTTGAGATTTCTTCTCCTGGGGAGTATGGTGCAGGAGCACCCCTTCAACAATATAAATATGCACAAGAGGGAGAAGAATAAGACTTTAATATGTTTTAGACATTTCATGTTATCATGTAGCATTTGTATGCCATTGTCAAATGCAACATTTTGTGTTGGCATTTCATGTTTGTAAACATCAAATTTGACATTTTAGACATGTTAGGTTATGTGGAGAATTAAGCCTAGGTGTCTTATTGTAAAGTGTTTTGCTTTGATACCACTATGATGCAGAGCTAGGTACACAGCGGAAATACAATCACAATGTTTCTTTCTACAATATCAGCAAGAGATCTCAAATGTCTCACCGAAACTCTTGCACTCTTTCCTTGTCAGCCTGACTTACCTTGTCGGCCTCACTATCTACTGTCTCCCCGATGGTTTCCTTCACACCGATACCTTCCTATGCATCAGTAAGATATTATACCATCGGCTAGGGAAAGCAACCTTCCTCCAATCACATACCTTATACCGATGTATGCGCTTTGCATCGGTTGCCTATCGGCAACACATGAGCTATTGGCTTCCCCAATCTGAAGATCAAAATTTCTAAACTGTCTCTGTGGTTGAACCTTTGAACCATTGAACCTTCAACTGCCAGCTCAATATACTTCCATTGCACAGTCTTAACATTGTTGGCAACTCTAGGTTGAACCGCTGAACCGTTGAACTGTTGAACCATTGAATTGGTTCAACCACCTGCGACCATCTACTATTGGTTTCTCTGATATACTTCAACCTGATACATAGATGCAGGATATACATGAAATGTATATTCACATACAAATGCGATATACACAAGAAATGTACTCAGGTACATTAATGATATACACACTGCTTGTATCTTCAACAAACAACAAGAGCGTAACCTAGAAGGACTTTTATACATACCATTCTTCACCGCATATACACAGTGGGTAGCTCGCATGCAAATGCGATATATCCATAGACTGTCTCTGCATATAATTGATGTGTATTTGTACTTCCCACCAATAACTTCCTCTGCGACGAATTCTGTAATTTCTATTCTGCCATGTCCATCGAACAAAAGAAAAACAAATAGAAAAATAATATACACAATCCATTCCACTGATGTAGCATTTGTATGTCATTGTCAAATGCAGCATTTTGTGTTGGCATTTCATGTTTGTAAACATCAAATTTGACATTTTAGACATGTTGGGTTATGTGGAGAATTAAACCTAGGTGTCTTATTGTTAAGTGTTTTGTTGTCTTATGCAAAACAGGTGTCATGGGATTAGTTAGGGTTTATGACTATAATCTTGGTTTAATAAACATCACAAAAATAGAGGAGAAGAGAGTCGGGTAACAAAATAGGGGAAGATGGTCAAGGAATGGAGAGTTCTTCCACCTTTAGAAAATTCTCTATAATTAGTATGTGGTCGAAAAAGTTGAAATGAAGAAATAGAAATTCTGTAAATTGTGTGCTACCAATTCTGGATTCTGTGTAAATTCCCTATATATCAAATCATTTTGTATATTATTTGTATAGATTTGCTTTGTATTTAATTTAGTTCTTCTGTGGTTGAGATGCATGATTAAATCCATTCCACTGGTGGATTTCTGTGAAATCAGTGGAATGGATTGTGTATATTAGTTTTCTGTTTGTTTTTCTTTTGTTCGATGGACATTGCAGAATTCATCGCAGAGGAAGTTATCGGTGGGAAGTACAAATACACATCAATTGTATGCAGAGACAGTCTGTGGATATATCGCATTTGCATGCAAGCTACCCACTGTGTATATGATGTGAAGAATGGTATGTATAAAAGTCCTTCTGGGTTACGCTCTTGTTGTTTACTGAAGATACAAGCAGTGTGTATATCGTTAATGTACCTGAGTACATTTCATGTGTATATCACATTTGTATGTGAATATACATTTCATGTATATCCTACATCTGTGTATCGGGTTGAAGTATATCAGAGAAATCGATAGTAGATGGTCGCAGGTGGTTGAACCAATTCAAAGGTTCAACGGTTCAATGATACAGCAAGTTCATTTGGTTCGCCGATTCATCGTAGTAAGTATTGCCGACAGTTGAACCGACGATTGAACTGGTTCAATGGTTCAATAGTTCAACGGGTGCAGTGGGTCATCGCCGATTGTATTAAGTGTTGCGATAGTTGAACCGATGGTTGAACCAGTTCAACGGTTCAACGGTTCAGCGGTTCAAATGAGAGTTGCCAACAGTGTTAAGACTGTGTGATGGAAGTATATTGAGTTGGCAGTTGAAGGTTCAATGGTTCAATAGAGACAGTTCAGAAATTCTGATCTTCAAATTGGGGAAGCCGATAGCTCATGTGTTTCTGATAGGCAACCGATGCAAAGCGCATACATCAGTATAAGGTATGCGATCAGAGGAAGGTTGCTTTCCCCGGCCGATGGTATAATATCTGACCAATGCATAGGAAGGTATCGGTCTGAAGGAAACCATCAGGGAGATAGTAGATAGTGAGGCCGACAAGGTAAGTCAGGCTAACAAGGAAAGAGTGCAAGAGTTTCGGTGAGACATTTGAGATCTCTTGCCAATATTGTAGAAAGAAACATTGTGATTGTATTTCCGCTATGTACCTAGCTCTGCATTAGTGTTCTTCTGTTCAAGTGCTCTACTTTGATTTGTTGTGATTTGAAGATTGATTTCTCAAACATGTTATCAAAGTCTTTTGAACTATTCAATTATGTTTTAGTTGTGCTATATGTTAATGAGTCAAGAAATATATTTGCATTGTTTTTAGAGTTGTAACTGTTAATGTTAAGATGGACTTCAAATATAATTTTTAGAATTTAGGAGACATATATTGCAATGCATGCATGTTATTTTCGGGTTACCTGTCCAAACTAAAATCTTTTGTAGATGCAAATTTAAAAAAAACAAGTAACAAATAGTCCAACAACCTTTATAGGCACAAGAATAGAGAATGCCAATGGCTAAACTACCATTACGGCTGGCTAGGCAATGAAGACATACAAACCCCTACAAAACATTGTTTGCATGAATTGTTTGGAAGCCTCATCGCAATGATAGCAGCAATAATTCTATGTACTTTTTATGGCCCTCCGTGAGAACTAAATAGAAGGTAGAAAATGAGATTTTTAATGCAACTCACACCCTTGTCAAGGTTCTATGCATTTCCTAAAATACAATTGGCCTAAACTCATACATCAAACTCTTAGTCGTAGTCCTCCAGCAAAGGAAACAACAGAAGTGCAAAGAAACACACATCCTTGCATAACATGTATACTACATCCAGTTAAAATTCAAACAGTACTTCTCAACTTTGCAAAATCTTGACTTTTCAACTTTTTCCCATGTCATTTCATGCTTTGTGCTGGCAGCATTTGGTAGGGACGACTGCTGTTGTGTAGCTCTTGTTTTTTCTAAAAAATGTTAATCACTTTAAAATAAAAGAGGGGGATTTAAAATTCTACGTATACTTTTCCTTATATATCCCCTCTTCCTCTTTTTAAAATTTTTTAAATAAGAGGGAACTTAAATTATATTTTATTATTATTAATTTTTTTTGTGTGGAGGCCATTTTAATTTGTTTTTAAATACACTAGCCTTACAATCAAGATGGATATTACACTTTTTTGGTTTTTGGTAGAGTAAGTTGAGGTTGATCTTGAAGTTACATTATCCATCTCTTAGCCATGGGACTCAAGTGGACCATGGATCAAGCATCGGGACCACCTCCATAGCTGTAGAATTTGAAGATGCAATTGAACACACCTTTGTTGAATTTCTTCTTTGTTCTTCTCTGGCTTTTGGTAGTATGAATACATCATTTGATCGTTGTCCTCTATGTGCAATTAAAACCAACACCAAGAACCTGCAAACACAAGAGGAGTGTTAGAATGTCACATGAGATAATTTGATCTATTTTTCATCCATGATATAATCTCAATTCATGCTAAGCTTAGGAGATTTAAATATGCATCATCGATTCATGTACAGGTAGCCAAACATTTGGAAAATGTAATCAAGAAATAAAATTGAGTGTAACATGCAGACAAGATTCTAGTGAAGAGACATATGCAGGCATGGAGATGAATGCAAAACATGAAGGTTCACATAATTGAGGCAGCTCTCACAAAGCATGAGGATCTCGATGTCAATTACGATGATGCTAATCGACTCATGACATTTGATAAAATGAAAATTGATGTGAGCCACAAAAGAATGCAAGACACTAAAAGTATAGCCCAAAGATCAATAAAGGGGCCCCAATGTTCCAACAAAATATTGGGTATGTTGCACAAGTAGCAACAAATGCGACTCTCAAGGGAAAGCATTACAAAATGCTTAGAATCTAGAATCTCTAGTCAAAGAGAAACATCAAACAAGACAAAATCATAAAATAAGATGCACTATTCATAGCCAAATTAGACCAAACCTGAAACAAGTAGGCACTAGATTCTGCCAATTGGATCATGTGTGCACATGATTCATTTACTCCTTGTCGATTCAACTAGGATTAATGTTATAGTAGAGGATATCAAGAAAATAAAGCAATTGGTCCTAACACATGTCGGGCATTGCTTTGCTACTAGCCAGGCGTCCGTAGCCCCGATGAAGATACCTCTAGTTCTGTCAAAGCATTGCTCCACTGCCAACCAGGCATCCATAGCCCCGCAAGAGATACTTGAGTCACCCAGAAAAATTGTTTTTCTAATTTTTCCTTTTCTTTACTCAATCTTTCTCTCTCTCTTTTTTACTTTCTTTTGATTTTTGATTTATCTTTTCTTTTCTCTCTTTTATTTTTAAATGATATTTTCTCTTTTGCTCAATATGCAAGCAATGAAGCTTGTAATCTAGGTTCAGGACTACCATTGACATATGAAAGGATTGATCAGGAAACAAAAAACCTGATTACCTCAAGCTATAATGAATCACCCTAGTAGACCCAAAAAAGTACTATGTATGATTAAGTGTTTTCAATTAATAGAATAGTCATGCATACTTGATAGATAAAGCATAACTTAGATAAGCCTAGCATAGCCTAAGAAATGGTTTCATGTTGTTTAAAACTTCTCTATAACTAGAAGGATGGATTTAAAGTAGCATGCCATGCTATCCCAAGAAAGTGTCACAAGGCAACTTGACAACAAAAAAAAAAACAAGGTCGATGAAACCAAACCAAACAAAACACATAGCAAGCAAACACACACTATGTACTAAACAAAATCTTAATTAACTATACACTATACATTAGAAGACATAGGGAAATTGACTTCAAGATTGCTCCTGCTTTGTTTTCTCAAAGCATTGAGCAACATCAATTGGACTATTTGGGTTTGAAGTTTAGCAGGCGCATCTTTTAATTCAAATATCAAAATCATGCATAAGATGGGCTCATATTCATATGATGGGTCATGCAAGATTAAAAGTTGAGGAAATTCATCTTGGTCATGCTCAACCCATATACATGTTCTCTTTCCCAAATAATCATAATCAAACTATATTTTTTTGCAAAACAAGGGTAAAGGTGTAGAAACAACCTGATTTATGATGTCAACCACTAGGAGTACACTCTTATGATCCAACAACATGCTTTTTCAAAACCCCTTGTTGCTCCTCGTGCACATGAAAACTACAAGAAAAACCATTGGTCAACACCGAATCATTATAGCCATCAACATGAAAATTAGAAATATTAGAACAAAATGCAACATCATCAATTTCACAAGGTACACATATTTCAAAAAATTGATTAGACAAATCAGTTTGTACTCCTTGAGTTAAGTCTATATGCATCTTGTTTTGATGGCTCTTGTGATCATCCTTAGCATCAAGGGTTGCAGTTTCTCTATCAGAATGTCATTCCATCGTAATTGGCTGCAACAAAGGCTCAAAATTAACATGATCATCAACTTGAAGCATTCATATCTTGTTAGAACTTCAGTTTTTAGCACAAAATTTGTCATATCAACATCTTCATTCAAGTGTGGGCTATCATTAGTTAAAATGAGGGCATCTTCTATTTCACCTTTCGCAGGTAGATGTTCGTGACAATGTTCTTCCATTTTTGTGATTTACCATGCTAGTAAGAAGTCAAGACAACTAGTTTCAACATGATGAGCATTAGGGTGGATCCTGCATCTATTACCTATAAAGCAAGGTCTCTTAGATTAGTTGATTTCCCTAGAGTGGTTATGTTCTTACTTAGCTGTAATATCAGACTCATCATGTTTCCAGCTTCATTTGTCATAATACATGGTAGACATAGTGGATTGTCATCACATAATTCTTGTTCATTGGTTGAAATCTTTTCATGATTCTCACTCTCAAAGGTTAGACTATACACCTCACCTTTTTCAGAAGTATCTAGACTAGTGGGCATATCCTCATCACTATATGAGTCTTTATCAAAAATGGGTTGGTTTGATTCCTTCTCAGAAACAAGGAGAGACTCATCAATTTTATCATGCTCATTAAGTTTGAGATGAATGTTCTCATTTTCAACAATTTTGAAAGCTTCATCTTAAGTACATTCTCGGACAAAGATTTGTTCAATGGAAATCAATCCTTTTAAAGAGGTCAACCCTTGTAAGGAAAATAAGACAATTAATTTCATCATGTTGATCTGTGCCATGTATCCTACATTTTCCTGATAGAGCTAGGTCTTTGAGACCCCTTGGAAATCCCATGTCCAACATATTCTTATTTAAAATATCCATCATTTTAGTGATGTCCACTTCAAAATTTGGAACCTTTTTATTTAAATCATGCATGGGTAGTGTGAAGATGTCATTAGTGTCCAAATTTGATGGTTTATCATGGTGTTCATCATCTTTAACCTCATCCTTGTTTATTTCCATGACAACCAAAGAGGGTTCACTCATGTTTTCATCATGTTTTAGTTCATCTATCTTTTCCCAATCTACTTGTGGTTTCTTTGGGCACTCATAATTGGAAGGGTCGTCACAATTTAAAGATTGCACCTCAACATTTTGACTAGTAGAAATTTGAGTAGCCACATGTAGATCTTGAATGGAATTTTTGTTGTTTTGTCCTACAAACTAATTTTGAGACTCACTAATACAATTCATTTGAAACCTAGAGTGATGATAAATTAAGGCCACTATGATGTTCAATTTAATTGGGTTGAGCCAAGATTGAGACTATAGTTTCTTGTAGTGAGCATGGCCTTCATTCACTAAATTGTGGGTGTTGAATTGTTCTAAGATAAGAGCTTTGTTCATAGCCTCTTGCACATTGTTTACCCCTGGTGATTGCATGATGAAAGTTTTGTAAGTAGGTCCTAAGGCTTGCAAATATGATTCCAACACTTCATTGGTCATAGGTGCATAAAACTTAACCAAGTTTTCAACAGTTTCACAAAACCTAAGGGTAAACATGGAAATATTTTCATGGAGTTCTCTTCTTATTGTCATGAGCTGTCTATGTGCCTCTATTGAATAAAGGTGTTCTCCAAATTCTCCTAGAAAAGCAGCCTTTAACTGAGCCCAAGAGTGAATTGAAAATGGTGGCAAATGTGTGTACCAAGGCTCATAGTCTTCTTTCTCTAAAGTGTAAGAGAACAAAATATAGGCAAGCTCTTCATTCATGATTTGGTGTTGAATCATCAAGTTCCTAAATTTGTTCACATGATCTTGTGCAATATGCTTGCTAGGGTAAAAAACAATATCTATCTGTGAAATGCTAGAGGACTAGCCATTTTATTAAAACCTCCCTAGCTCAAATGGTAATAATCATGTGAGTAACCATTTCTCTTAACTTTAACTACATTCAAACTTCAACCAACCCTCCTTCTAGCACCAGTTAATGTTGACCAACAAAAGTGCAAGGTGTCACACCTCAAGAATCCATAGCTGACTCCTCTCTTGAAAGGAGATCGAGTGATCTCCCCAAGGTCTCAAGGGGTACCGGGTCACAGTAAAATGGGACAGCTCAGTTGTGGATTGTATGTTATTTGACAAGGGGCTTGATGTAATGGCAGAGAAATAGTTGTGGTGTGATCAAGCTCAATGTGATGGGTTTGCAAATTATCTTCATGAAACAAAACAAACTTATGTTTAACAATTTTAATTCATTCATTTGTTTTATGAAGACAATATTATAGTTAATAACTTGCCTAGAATGGTTTATCCTTTAGATTTACAAGCAAGTTTTATATTTCATCATTAGATCTAAACAACTAAACTACATTAAACTAAAGTCTACTCTAACCAACTAAAAAAATTACAAAAGATAAGAGGGAAAGAAGAGAAAGAAAAGAAATGAGGGGAAGGGAGAAAGAGAAACATCATGAGTTTATTATCTCCTCAACAACCATTGATTTAAAATATTCCATGCAACACAAATTTAATCGCCATTTGTTGCCGCTTGTACAACACACCCAATGTTTTGTTGGAACATTAGTTCCCCTCTATTGATCTTTGGGCTATATTTTTAGTGTCTTGCATTCTTTTGTAGCCCACATCGGCTTCCATTTTTTCAAATGTCATGAGTCGATTTGCATCATCTTAACCAACTTCGAGATCCTCGTATTTTGTGAGAGCTACCTCAAGTATGTGAATCTTAATGTTTTGCGTACAATCTCCATGCCTACATATTTCTCTTCACTAGAATCTTGTCTACATGTTACACTCAATTTTATCTCTTGATTACATTTTCCAAATGTTTGGCTACTTGTATGTGAATCGATGATGCATATTTAAATCTCCTAAGTGTAGCATGAATTGAAAATACATCATGAATGTAAATATGATTTTAAACTTTTATGCTTGGTAAAATGGATCGAATTGTCTCATTTGACATTCTAAAACTCCTCTTGTGTTTGTATGTTTTTTGTGTTGGTTTTAATTGCACATAGAGGACAATGATCAAATGACATGCATATTTGATTGCATCTTCAAATTCTACATCTATGGAGGAGGTCCCGATGCTTGATCCATGATCCACTTGAGTCCCACGACTAAGAGATGAATTATGCAACTTCAAGATCCACTTTGACTTTCTCTACCAAAAAAACAAAAAAATGTAATAGCCATCCTAGTAGTAAAATCACATTATTGGAAAAGAGCGGCTAATATATTTCAAAATAAATTAAAATGGCCTTCATAAAAGAAAACGAGAAATACAATATAATATAAAATCCTCTCTTATTAGTACCTGCCTTTGGTAGTACCATTGCATCCATTGAGGCTTATCTATTTATTAATCTATTAACAGTAAACCAATCAAGACACGAGTCATTGAAAAATGATTTATCTCTATTGTGATTGGCTCAAAAAAATACCTCTTCTCTGCAGATTGTTGGAGAGTGCAACAAACACCTATAAATGTGGAGAGAAATTCAGGGAGGATGTGGCAAGTAAACAAATTATGAACACTAATCTTACCTCCCACGAAACACCTATAAATGTGGAGATAAATTCGGGGAGGATGTGGCAAGTAAACAAATTATGAACACTAATCTTACCTCCCACGAGTTAAGTCATGCCTAAATGGATGGCATAACTTGAGAGTGAAAACTCATTAGTTTGTTTTAGAATTTATTTTTTTACTTCATTACCTAAACTTCAAAATTTTTTTTTGTCAAAGTACAAAATGTTATTATTTATAGAACTTATAATATTAATAATACTATTAATATCCATTATTAACACTTCTTCATATATTATCTTAATTGATATTATAATATTATTATAATAATAAGCATAAACATAAGTATAATATAATATAACAATATAATAAAAATAAAAATATAATATAATACTATATAAAAATATTATAATATTAGAACAATGTAATAATATAAATATATTATTGTCATAGGCCCAAAAAATGAAGAGTAGCAGGGAAGCGCAGAACAATGAAAATCAAAATCCTCAGGCAAATAAGGTTGAAGAGAGGAAAGAAGACCAGGAGATTGGAGTGGCTCTATGTGCAGGAAGAGATCACCATGAAATGATGGCGATTGATCTTACAAAAGAAAGCGACAATGACTAGGAAATGCTGAAGGTCTTGGCGATAATTTGTAGGTTCATCGGAGCAAAAAATCCTAGGGAGAAAATTAGGGTTTGGGTATCAGAGAATTGGAAGGCGCATAGTGTGATAAAATTTCTCCCGAGGGGTTTCATCATTGTGCTCTTCTCTTCAGAAGAGGAAAGAGAAAAGATCTTGTAGGGAGGCTTATGGATGATGGAAAAAACCCCCTGTATCTTCAGAAGTGGCAACTAAATTTTGATCCTCTGTCCATAGAGCCATATGATCACCCAATCTGGGTTAGATTGTATAATCTGCCTATTGACTATTGGTCGGATGAGTGTTTGGAAAAAATAGGAAGATCCCTAGGAATTTTAATGGACATGGACGACGACATTATCGATGACGATTCCGATCTCTATGCCTATTTAAAGATTGCGGCGATAAGGAAGATCCTGAAACAAGCTCTACTTTGTGTAAACAGATGCCATTGGATCCAAAACCTGGAAGTAGAGGAATTTAAACAATTTTGTTTAAAGTGCGGAACAAGAAATCATATGGAAGAGGCTTGTCGACAAAAAAGTAGTTCAACCTGTTGGGACAGTAAAAATTTAAAATTTTTACTATATTCTCACTTCACCATATTTGAGCAAAATCATAAAACATCCCAAAACCATAGTAAAAAATTGATGCATCCCACAAGATGTCCATGGCTAAGCAATGTAAAATTACTTAAATTTAAATCTATCGGCAAGACTTTGTGTTGCTTATGCTGATACATAAGAAATCAATGAAAAATTACTATCGGCGTGAGGGTAAAGGTCGAAGAGAGATTTGTAAAAGTTGCCGATGGAAGAAGTAATACCGATGGCTTTTTAATCGGTAAGAGAATCAAGCAGTCACACCGATCGGTGTGACTAATAGTCATCGGGTGGTCCTTTAAAAACTACCCTGACTGTATATATCATAACGATGAAGCATTTCAGCAGGAGTCTCATCGAACATCCTATGGGAATGAAGGAAATGATAGCCATCAGTAAGAAATAAACATCGGTATGAAAAATTAATGAGTCTCCGATATTCCAATGTCTTGGCGAAACAATAAAAAGCGCTTTCGATGTGAGTCACACCGATACACATGTCCATCGGCATGACTCAACATATCGGAATGAAGTAATTATGTTTTGTTGACTCACAAGTCACAGCGATAAAAGGTGTCAGTGACACTTTGAAAGGGTCTTTCCAATAAAGAATATAAAGTGGCCATCGGGGAGATAATTGTGATCGGATGATCTGAAAAGGATTACTCCGATGGTATATCTCACTCCGATAGAAATAAGATCACACCCTTTGATAAGAAATTTAACCATATCGGTGAGACATTAAGATAGTCCTTCCGATCTAGAATATAGAAGATTATTGGGAAGACGACAAAGCTCGGGGAAACATAAATGTGTTATCCCGATGGTATTGATCACCCCGATAACAGATTGTTGTCACATATCGGTGAGACTCTCACCAATAGTTGTATCGGTAACACTCACTATATCGGAAGGAAATTTAAATCATACGGCGATGAAAGAAGTCATGCCGATGGTTGCACCCGCTCCGATATGATTCAACATAGTATCGGGAAGACAATTGAGGGGTTATGCCGATTGATTATTCGCCATGAGGGGATATTAAGGTCGCCCAGACATTTTGAAAATCATGCCAATGACAAGAGTTATGGCGGTGTGACATTTCACAGCGATGAATGACATTGAATTGCTCAGACGATTAAATGCAGACAGTGACGAAATCCTCTAAAGATCATTGTCATTACAATTGACAGGGTTGTTTGAGAAAAGGGATAGAAGAATTCTAAAGTACAAACAGTGGAATGTCGATTGTCAAGCTATATTACACGAGGCTGTGGGAGCTCTTAAAGACAAAAAATTTGCATCTGGAGAAGCTTGTAAACACTAGGAAAATATGGTCACAATTGAAGTGATTACAAGGAGTGCCATTGAGCTTACTGATTCCCATCGTGATCAAGAGTACTTGGACCATCTGGCTAAAATTTACTTATGGCTGAATAGAGCTTAGTCATAGTTATGTAATGGTTGTTAATCTTGTTAAATTCCCAAAAGACTTATTGAAGAGTTATATCTCTTCCTAGAAATGTCTATATAAGTTCAAACAATTGGTGCTGAAAAGACATTAGCGGTAGAATATATACATATAATTCATAATGTTTCTCAAAGACCATGTTGCATATTTTTATTGAAGAAGTAGATTGAAGTTCTCTGATTCAGTGGTTCTATTTTGGTATCAATTGTCTATTAAGATTATTCAATTGTGTGGTTGTCTCCAGTTTTGTATTTCCCTGTTATTCAAATTAATATATCAAGCATGTATTTAATTTGTCAATGCGCATTCGCTGTATCTATGTGATTGAGTAAATTGGTTTCCATTTGAGGAATTAAAATCCTTCTGATCAGTCATAATAACTTGGAAGTGTTAGTTTGGATTACTAAGTAGAGCCATATAATTAGGATTGTCATTCTGTCTCCAAGATAATATTATCTGTTATTCTTGCACATTCATTTCAATTGGTTCCTTCAAGAAAGGATTAAAATACCTTCTGGTGAATTATAAGATATCTGATTATATTGGTTGGATTATCAAGAAGAGTTTGTCAGTCATTTCCTTGCACATTTATACAAGTTATAAACTAAAATTGTGCCAAACAATTAGAATTATTGTCCACTATAAGCCACTAGTCTTAGTCCTTCATTTGACTCTATTTACCCAATAAGGCACTAGTCTTATTTCTATTCATCATTTAAAATTCACCTTGATATTGCTTATACAATTTATACCAACCACTCATTAGATATAAGAATTAGTTAGCAAGCTTTCATCTATACTGAACCATATGCCATTATGGATAGATTTAATTAGTCAATACATTCAAATTTAGTCTGCCTTAATTCCCAATGTTCACCCACCTAGGTGTAGCAGGACCTAAAGTGTAGGAAATCATCAAACCTTGAAAGTTGATTTCGTTAAGTTAGTTCAAAAACGTTGCTAATCTAAACATAGAGTCTGGCATCCTCTTAGGATTAGCAACCTGCATTTTTGAGACCTAACACAACCAACATATGGGTTAAAAAAGATCAGGTCCCCAAGGACAATATTCGGGAGGAGATTCTAGAGCAGGGGAACATCCTTGGAAACCAACCCACAATGACTGGGACTGGGGCATTTTCTGGTAACGCGGCAATTAGGATACGATCAGACGATCAGATGGGAGGCTGCAAGGACAAAAGCGATAATGCTCTTGTAGTTTTGGAGAACCCAACAGAAATCAACACTAGGGCAGAGGAAGCCCCAATTTCAGAGAAGCTCTCCCTAAAAAATTAGGAGTGGAACTTTGTTGAGGAGAAGATTGTTAAAAATGCCCTTGATCAAGATTTTTACCTGGTGAATTTGGTGACAGATGAGAATTTGTCGGTTGAGGATGAGTTTGGGGAGATCAAGGTTAGACAATTTAGTCAAACGACATTAATTTCCCTTAAAAAGCTCTATAAGGAGAGGGGGAGGAAATCAAACAAGGAAAGGAGAGAAAGAGATGCTTTAAAATTGGGGCTGGAGAACATCAAGGATTTTTTTGATAAATCCAAGGGAGCCAAGGCTCCCCTTGAAGGTCAATGAGGCTCCTAATCTAGATCTTCTGGGGTCTTAAGGTCCCTGACAATTGATGCTCAATAAAGCGTCATTGGAAAATTAACAAGCGACATAGTGCTCTTGCAGGAATCATTATTGACGGAGTAGTGTATTGTCAATTCTCACTGTTTTTTCATTAAGAATCTTGACGGTTTCCTATAGTTAGTTTGAGCATTGCAGAGATGAGTTTTCTCAGTGCAGTATCGGTCTTTCTCTACAAAAGGATGTAGTTATTCCGTGGCCAAGATTACTCTCTTTTCTTTTGCCCCATCCATTCGATAAAAATGGCTTCTTCAAAGGAAACCCTGGGAATCATATCATGGGTTAGTCTTTCTTTCTACTTTTCTCTTGAAAGAAGTTCTTGCCAGAAATTTTATTTGCTACCAAAGATCAGCCAGAGAATAGCTCTCAGGGTTTTAGCCAACTTCTAGCAATGTAAGCATTCAGTTACAATTCATGGATCTTATCACATGTTATGGCTTTCCCCTGCCTTGTGATGTCATAGCAAGAACCCTTGGTTGTCTGCCAGTGATTTACTGGCCAAATTTGGAGTTCAGCAAGAAGATTTTGTGGTGAATTTAGCTCTGGTTCTTCATAGTGAGAATAGTGGTTCTTCATAGTGAGAATAGTTTAGGAATGATCCGGTGTTTCTTGTTTTGCACCCCTTATGGCAAGGGCTTGCTTCCTTCACTTTTTTAGGTTCTTAATGTTTATGGGGTATGGCTCCCTTATGCCTAGATTATAGATCAATATATATATATATATATATATATATATATATATATATATATATATATATATATATATTATTATCATATTTATAATATAAACATTGTTTATTCTCAATAAATAATTAATTATACTATTTCATTAATATTTAAACCAATTTTTTTTAATAAATTATACTATAAATATGACAATTTTGTTATAATATTTATATTGGCTTAAAACTGTTTAACATTATTGGAATCCAATTTGTCTATACAACAAATATTTATTCTAAGAAGAAAATTAAGCCAAATATTATATTAATTAATATTATACTACATTATAATACTATAATATCAATTAAGATAATTTATCAAGTGTTATAATAAATATTAATTATATAATATAATTAATATTACTAGTAATATTATAACTATTTTATAACTTTGACAAAAAGTAAATTTGAAGTTTACCTAATGAATTAAAAAATTAAAACTAAAACACAACTATAATTACAACTAAAACACATACTATAATTACAACACTACAAGGCAGGTACTCGCCACTAGGGCTTAAATTTGACAATTGTATAGCTATATTTAGACATTTTTGCTGTAAAATACAATCGAAATTTTAAAAAGATTGTATCATATGAAAAGAGAGATTTTGGACAAACTGTCAAAGTTTATATAGGATTATGATTATATATATATATATATATATATATATTATATGATTTACTTTTACTAAAGCATGTCATAGTCTTTGACGGGCACCATTGAATAGATAACTATCATAAAAAAATTGCTTGACAAGCAAGGTTAACTGTCAAATTTAAATCCTGCAGTGAGTCGCCACTAGGTGGCACTTGTTTAAAAATTTAAAAAGAGGAAGAGGGGATATATAAGGAAAAGTATACGTAGTCTTTTAAATCCTCTATCTTTTATTTTAAAGTATTAAACATTTAAAAAAAGACAAGACATGAGGGGAGGTAAAAGTTAAATAGGTCCTCTCGTATTTGAAATGAAAAGCAAATGTGAAGAGAGGGCAATTCGATCAAGACTTAAAGGAGCGATTTACATACTAAGAGTCCACCTAGGAAATGTTTTTTTTTTTAAACAGAAAGAGGGACAAGCCTCATAAATATATTAAAAATAAAGTAGAAAAGGTTTATGAAATAAAGAAATGCAAGGAAGTGGGTGTAGAAATTTAAAATAAGATCTCGAGAAGTGTAGAAGTTAACGTGGAGATGAAGCAAATACACATCTGCAACTTAAATCAAGATAGGGTTAAAAAAAAATCTTTGAAACCTGCTGAAGAGATGAAACGTAGGGGCCAAGGAAAGGTCAATAAAATATCTTATCAGAGATTTTAGACTGCTCACTCTACCTCAAGAATCAATTCGCCCCTGTCAAATTTGCAGCAAACAACATTCAGAAAGAATAAAATGAACAAATGCAGATACATGCAGCTGGAAGTACCAGATATCATGGAGAAAAAACATTAAAAAATAGTGATGGCAGAGGATGCGTGGAAAAGAAGAATGGGAGTTTTGTTTTAAAAGGGGAGGATTTATCTTCTCATCATAGGCAGTAGTTTTAGTTTTTCTTTCTCTTTTAGGCTGAAGATAGCAGCATGGCAGAAAGCTCTGTTTTTTTTTTTTTACGGTTTGGAAGAACTGGAGGATTACGAGGAGCAGAGATGCTGAGAACTGAAATTACTTCCATTTGCACATGTAATATGGTAATGGAAGTCTCTATTTTGTAATGTGAGTAAGGTTCCTTTACCTTGGAAGCTGTTGTATTGGGTTCCTGATTCCATGTAAACATATCTGTCTGGACTTAATGATTGTTTGATTTGGGTTTGCTGGTAAAAGCCTGCTCATCTTTTCATTGTGGCTATTTACTTTTGCCTCTCATTTCAAATATGATCTTTGTCATAATTCCCCTTAGATGCTTGCACCATTTAAATTTCATGTTGAATTAATACTGTTGTGGATTTATTTATCTTGATCTTTGTCATAATTGTCCTTAGATGCTTGATCTTCTTTCCTTGTTTAGTTGTTAAATGATCTTTGCATGTATCTTTCTTTTGTCCGAAATGGAGAAGTCTATCCCTTTTAAGGGTTTAATGGCAGTTTGCTTCCTTGGGATGCAGGTTTCTTTTATTTCCAATAGGCCTGTAACAATACACAAATAAGGTCTATTTCAATTCTGTACAAGTGATCTACATTCCTTCAGTTTCATTTTTGCCAGAAGAGTTCATATAATGCAGAGGCATGGTATGTCTAATTAATGATGATTGCTCTTCGTTTTCTCCCTTAATCTAGATGGCTAGGCTGTATCACTTACTAGATTCTGAAATGGTAGGCTGTATCTGTTGGAGGAAATTAGTTGCATTTGGCTACTTCAAGTTTTGAGACAAAATCCAATGAATTTGATGCAGAAAAGATCCATGTAGACACTGATGCCAGTCTTGTATTCTCTGAGAGCTCGTCTCCTTTTAGATATGTTGAAGATTCTAATAGTGGACCAAACAGAGGACATGACCTAAACAAAAATTTGAAGACTCTGACATGGGTTAGAATTTTTTAGCACCCCTGAATCCAATGAAGATTTTATTGCAGAATCCACAGAAGATGATTCTTACATTACGGAAAAAAGTGATACCTTCTCTTTGCTTCGAAATGAGTCTCAGTCTACAGAGGATGCAAAATTTGTATCTAGAAATGATAAAGAAATTGATGAAGCAAAAGACCTTGATTCAAATGCTAAGGATTGTGGGGAACAGTCTTTAAGCTTGCAAACAAATACTGATTTGGTTTCTGCAATTGTTGAAGATTCCCAAGATCAAGAGTCCCAAGATCCTCAGACTATCGAAGGAGATAACGAAGCCTCAAACATTACTAAGGGAAAGGTCTGTTTTCCTCTTTTCTTTTCAGTTGTTTACTCAAGTTTGGGTGTTAGGGGATGAGTAACACTCGTGTGAATTTAATTTGTATAATACTTTGGAATTAGAACGAGGAAAATAGAGAGAGAATGTTATTATTTGTAAACATAATTGTTGGTATTGAAGTAAACCAGGGGGAAGAGTTTTTCAACTAACAAAACTGTGGCTTTGTATGCACCAGGATCTCAAGATAGATGCAACAAAAGGGCTTCAGTTTGGGATTGCTGCGGTTTTTAGAATTGGCTGCATGCTCATGGAGATTAGCCTATCATTCTTGTCTTCCAGAATTTTGTTTCAGTGGGAAAAGGATCTTATAATTTCAAAGTGAATTTGGTTACAATCATGCATTTAAGGCCTCTAAGGGTAAACAAATTTGTTGGAGGCATGGGCCAGAAACAAGCTTGGCTTCATTAAGACTATGTTATATTTTTAAATTTTTTGGGCAGAATTTTGTTTGCTGCTCTACACAACCATACTGTTCCCCACACTCCTCAGGCCATGTATTAGCATTTGAATCCCCATTCTCTTCAAGCAGATTCACATTCCGGTCTGTAGCTTCACACTTCAAGTCCTTTTCATTTTTAGCTTCAGCATTGTGCATTTCCAAAATCTGACCAGTAATAAGTGCTTCTCTGCCCATTGTTGTTCTATCAAAATCATCAATTTCTTTATCATTTCTAGATACAAATTTTGCATCCTCTGTAGACTGAGACTCATTTCGAAGCAAAGAGAAGGTATCACTTTTTGTCGTAATGTAAGAATCATCTTCTGTGGATTCTGCAATAAAATCTTCATTGGATTCAGGGGTGCTAAAAAATTCTAACCCATGTCAGAGTCTTCAAATTTTTTGTCACGACCTTAATTGATTTGCAAATTTAAAATGCTAATATTTATGAGGACTACTGTTGAAAGGAATTTAGTAAAGTAAAGGTAACAACAATTGGTTATTGAAGTCCTAGTGAATATTGGTGTAACTTCTCTTGTATGGCTTTGACACAAATCATGAGCTATGATTGAAGGTATAAAATGTTCCATTGTGTGATTGATTTTTTCTTGGGTATGATTACTCTCTTCATGGTAGTTACCTTAAGATTTATTGTGATAACCAAGTAGAGAGTATTGGTTTGAGCACCTATATGTATGGCATTGCCTTGGGCCTTGGGTTTTCCAAACCTTAGAGACTTTCACGAGGAAATCTAATCTAAGGGGAGGGAATTTAAGGCCCAACAACCAACCTTTTTGTCTATTTTGAATGATCTCTTGTTTCCTTTACACAGTAAGGTAAATAATTATCCGTATGTTGTCATTAGTGAATTAGAAATGTGGGTTAAATAATGGATCATTATAGATATAAAGTGGATTGTATTTGTGAAAACATGACTACAATTATGGGAATATAACATAGGATGTTGATGCCTTAGATTTCCATTTTAGAGAATTTGTAGGCCAATTGTTATAGCTCTCTATTAAATTATAAATCAAATTTTATTAAACAATATATATATATATATATATATATATATATATATATATATATATATATATATATATATATAATTTAGTAATATTTTATATTTATTATTATTATTTAAAATAACTTAAAACAATTATAACTATTATTATATTTGCTTATATAATTTATCACCATATTATTACAATCACTAATTATACCATTAATAATATTTCTTTTATTAATATAAGTATTACAACGTAATTTCTAATTATTAATAACCATTAATTATATTGTTATAATTATTACCATGTGTTACTAATTATTAATTATTATAAAAATAGAACTTTCCTTTAACGTGGTTGTGTGAGGTACAAAAAGGGAAGAAATTTTGTATGTGGTAGGAAGGTAGGTAAGAAAATCAAATCAGATTTACTCCATTGCCATACCCCTCTAGCTGCTCCCACATGCCTTAGCTTAGTCCACATTCTTTGCATAAGGGCAGAATTAAATGTGATTTGATTTCATATCTTCATCTTGGAGATTTCTCACACTGCCATCAAAATCAGAATTAAATGCAATTTAATGCCTTTGGGTTTTCTTTCTTTGACTGAGCATTCATTGTAGAAAAAAAAAGGTGTGAAGTCTTTTGTGAAGGCAGGCCTTTTCTTGCACGCTAAATTAGATATGTCTGCATTTTTTTGGGGAGACCTAATTCAATTGTAAGGAAGCAATTTTAGCGTTTATAAATGAGGAATTGGGGAATGAAAGGGGAGGGCCACAAATGAGAGGAGGCGCAGGTGCAGGCACATAGAGAGGATGCTGGAATTACTCCACCGCCTTCACTGGTCTTCAATGTAGGAGCAGTCATTAAGACCTCAAAGCACAAGGATTCGATAAATAGCTTCAGCTGTATGTAGAAAACAATTCTGCTCAATAGTTAGGGTTTCTAAATTAGTGGCTATGTTTTTCTGTTTAGGATTTTGTTTTGTAAATGGGAATTGACTAGATAGGTTTGTTTATATATATATATATATATATATATATATATATATATATATATATATATATATATTGATGCAGAAGCATCTAGTGGTGTAAGGGCAATCTTGCATCACCCAAAAAGATGTGTTTCAAAATTGTTGATGTTCTTTCCATTTCTTTTCAAAATTTGTGGTTCTGGTTCCATAATCGCTTGAATAATGATGTAGAACTTTCAATTTTTCTAAACTGCTAAAAATAGCAACCTGCTATTTTTTAAAAGTTTGCATTTGGGCACGGAATGAAGTGAAAATTTACAGGAAGTTACATAACTAAAAATAAGACCTTTTGGCGAATGAATCATGCAAAGATCATTTGCAAGCTGAAAGATATTAAAGTTTATGTTTCCCAAAAAATGCTTGAAAATTATTCAAACTCGGGTTTGAGGCACTAAATGGCCCCGTATGGGCCCAAAAATGGTCGGAACTAGTAGCTAGTTCTTAGCGCGTAGAGCACTCCACGAGCTTTCCAATGCATAAAATGGTTCGTCAATCAGACACCCGGATCAAAAGTTATGGCTCCCAGAAGTTGACCTATTTTTGGAGGGAGATGCAAATTTTGAAATTAGGTTGTTGACCACCAAAAAAGCTATTAATAACCATTTTTGGGAACCCTGGGCGGTAGTAGAGTTAAGGGGGGAAGTGTGGAGTCAAGAATAGGCAGAAAAATAGAAACCCTAGTTGATTTGGGGTTACAGAAGGCAGATGATTCCAGAGTCTTGTGATAGTAAGCTGTAATGTGTTGCAGCCTATGGAGGGTTGATTCCTCTAATTGTATTTGAGCTTCTCTAATGTAATAAGTTGTCCAAATCAATAAAGAAAGTTATATTTTCTATGTGCAAATTCTGTTGTTGTTTATTTTATGATTTACCCCCTTCATCAAGTGGTATCAGAGCCAGGTCTCCTGAGTGTGTAGACAGATCACCGACCGTGAGGCAATTTGCACTAGGACCTGAGGTTGTGGATTTGCTGCGAAGATCAAGATGCCTCCACGGAGAAATCGTATTAGGAGGAATGCTTTGATGGAAGAGGGTTTTAGAGCCTTGCAAAGACAAATCGATGCATTGCAAGAGGAGCTGCGAAGAGGGTTCAAACCGAGAAGGAGAGAGGAAAGTGAAGATGAAGCTAAAGAAGAGCTATCTAAGGAAGAACAAGAAGCTGCAGGAGATCCTGCAGAAGTTAGGTTGTTGAGGGCCATTTCTAAGATTGGAAAGAGGCCCACGATCAAATTTTCTACATATTCTAGAGATTTGAATCCAGAACAGCTTATTGATTGGATCAATGACATGGAGGAATATTCTGAGTATGAAGATGTGGAAGACCCAGATTGGGTCAAGTTTGCAAAAACAAAATTGAAGGGCCATGCTAGTATTTGGTGGAAGGAGGTCTAGTTAGAGAGGAACAAAAGAGGAAAAGGAAAGATCGCCAGATGGGATTAGATGGTGGAGAAATTGAAGAAGCAGTTCATTTCTGTGGACTATGAGATGGAGTTGTTGAAGAAGTTGCAAGGATTGAAGCAAGGCAACAAGTCTATTAAGGAGTCTACAAAAGAGTTTTATAAAATTACTATCAGGACAGGCCATGCAGAGCCCAACAAGGAGAAGGTAGCCCATTACTTTAATGGGTTGAGGCCGAGTATTCAAGAGGAGCTGAGCTTGGTCAGAATGACCACCATAGAAGATGCATACCAATTTTTCCTGAAGGTGGAAGAGAAGCTGAATAAAAGATTTGACAGCAAGCAAAGGGGAAGAGGTGTAATGCCCCGCCATGAACACCTTAGAGAACAACATATCTATGCTATGCAAAGCAGGATAATTTTTTTTTTATATGAATAAGATAACAAAGTAATGTTAACACATCTATACACATCATTTGAACTAACGACTTGTCCTCTAAGATTTCATGGTTGCATTACTTGCCAAATCAATTAACATAATTCAACATACATTATTAACTAACATTAGTAGATCATTCTAAATCTATAGCATTAAATGAATAAACATATACATCTCCATATCATAACATTAGATGAATAATCGACATGATCAAGATTACATGTGAATGTACAAATTCCTATACACATGAGTAATTCATTACATTGATTACATTATCACCTTTCTGAATACATACATTATGAATCGACTGTCACACAAGGCTAGACCATGAGTATGCATAATCATCTTCCTCAAACTAGTACAAGGTCTGATATCTAATGCACAAGATACATCCTCCTCACCCACGAACATTGGCAAGGGAAAAACTAATGGAAATAAAAGCTCTTCCACCCGACCATGTGGAACCCTAAGGTCCACCCCCCGAGCTAGGAGATAACACAAGATCCCACACTCACAGATAGTAAGGAGAATAATAGACTAACACAAGCAGTAGGGTTATACATGACACCAATTATCAAACTGTCCACAATAAACATCATTGACATACTTAACTGCACTTCCAGAGGCACTTACGCAATTGAGGGAGGAAATACAACTAGGGAGTGCTAGACTGTAATAGGGAGGAGTGTCATCACATGGATTGATATGGGTTGTCCTGGTGGACTTCACTAGGCCCCGACTCCCATCTTTGGGTTGTCTTGGCAGCCTCTCCCGATCCCCGGCCCCCATACAAACTCATGCAGAATCAATGTACCTTTCATGGGGACAAGGTAGTTGATCTTACCATTCCAGGCCTTCTCATCTCATCTCAAGCCTAAATGAGCATTTGAGCCACGAGTGAGGCATACATTATCTTGATTAATGTGAATTCTACCCATTCCCCTATTTCATTATTAATGTTATCACTGGATTAAGAAACCCTTCAATGGGTTGTCTTGGACACCACTATGGGTTCCGGCCCCCATTGAGAGCCACTCCCCCTACTTTGCAACTAGTAAACCCTACACTGGGCAAGGCATTGACCATCTTGCACAACCATCATAACCACATAATTCATACACCAAACAAGGCATTAATCATCTTTGAATGTTCATCACAATTAAATGAGTTCATGTCAGAATAGGAGACAACATTTTAGGGTTACATATCACAAGGACCATACACACAACTACACCCTTCTTAGCCTCTACAATCCAACTTCCCAATGACACAGAAATTACATCCCACTATAACAAAAGCATGAACATTTAATCCAATAGTCTAGATACATTTACTACAGAGAATTTATCATAACAAAGTTATCAATATAAGATTGTAACTTGGTTATTATCCAATCCCAATTTTAGAATAGACCAATTTCATAATTCTATGCATAGTGTAAGTAGATAGTAAACATAAAAGACAATTACCTATATGTAATTATTTCACAATAATCTATTCTTACTTAACACAAAGAGCCAACTTTTATTATAACAGAAAATTAAGAAAATCCTATATTCTAAACATGAGATCCTTCTATGATAACTCTTTCTCTCTTTATTCAAAGATAGCATATAAAAAGATAATTCATAATTAATTAAAATCTAATTAAGATTAACTACTTACTATTCTTACCTATACATGACTCTACTCAATTAAAACATCAACTAAACCTTAATTTGGAACTTAAGTCTCTAGAGTTGTTGTACGTTTTTACCATGGTTTTAATTTCTCTGCAACTGGTATATTGTAAATTCTAACTAGAAGAATACATTTCAATTGTCATCTATAAATAATTTATTCTACATAAAGAATATAACCTTTCCATTTATTCCTAACTGAATCTCGTGAACATTTAATGAGAAATCAAAATAAACAAAACATTGTTTAAATGGTATAAGAAACATTATAACTACTTGTTCCTAACAAAGTTTATAATTAGACATAATGTAATTTATTTATTTATTTTAAATGTCCCCAACTCTCAATGACTTATCTCTAAGAAGTAATCAATCAACTGACTAATATATTTATTCATCACTAAAAGCTTGATTTAATTGATAAGTACACAGTTAAAAATCCTTTCATACTTATGTCCTTATGCTTATGATCTCATAATCCCATTTTCATATTCATAATAATTTTTATATTCACTTTCATATTCATATTTATAACCATTTTCATATATGTAAGTAGATTTACCTTATTTCTACACTCCTATTTATTCTCATATTATTATACCTATTCTGTATGCATACTTATACATAATGAATGTATATACATCAATGATGGTAATATATTCCAATTATTATTATGCTGATATAAGCAATATTCATTTATTTATATTCATATTATTCATCTACAACATTTATATTACCTAACCTATTAATAAAGGAAAGTGCACATACCTCTTTATGCTGCTTGTCTTGTTGAATATGCTCACTGGATTTTATTCTCTTTCACCTATTCTTTAATATTTATATATTATAGTATTTGTTATAATATTAATAATATCTCTATATTATATTATTATATATGCTATTAATATTATTATATATATATATATATATATATATATATATATATATATATATATATATATATATATATATATTTACTTAAATAATTCCTCCCTATATGTATTTATGATATCTTTCCTACTTATGACTCAGAAATATATATATATATATAAGTATAATGCAGATTTAAATATATAAATATAATGCGGATTTAATTATATTTATTTATAATGCTGATATTCCTTTTTTTATTTATTTCCCATATATTTATAATACTTCCTCAAGCTACTGTTATTCCATAATTTCTGACTTTCATATTTAAAGACTTCTATTTGCTTACTTTAGACTTCCTTATTTTCTTATATCCCCAAATCTGATCCCCTCTCCTTCCTTGCGGCTGCTATTTATATTATATATGTTCCATTATGCCTCTTACGAAGAATGGTGACTCTTCAAAGAGTCACATACATAATATTAATATCTAATAATTATATTATTTAATTAATTAATTCCTATTAATAATATATATTATAATAATATTTATATCTATTAATATCTTATGAGTATAATAATAATAATAATATTTGATATTTATATTCATGTAATATGATAATATATTATATAACTTATTAATATTTAATTATTAATATTTATGTGTAATTAAATATATTGTTTAAATCTTCAATTTAAACAAGGCTTTAATATAACAATATAGTACTGGAAATAAACCCTAATAAATAGTATATTTTACCCTAATAGTATATTTTATACCAGCTTTACAGTAAATAAAATGTAGTGTTGCAAATAACCTTTATAAAATATAAAATATTGTACCACACTTGTAAAAATAGAGTGATGTAAATTTAAAAGATAGTATAAAATATTATTTTATAGCACTATATTAAACCCTAACAAAACATAATTATAAACAACAATGAAAAGATAATAATTTAAATTTCATTGTGTAGAAAACATAAGTAAAAATTGGTGACAAAATCTATAAAATATAATGCACTTACCATTCAATTAACTTCTGTTCTTCGGGTCTAAAATATTGCAGCCACCTCTTAAAAAAAAACTCCATGGAAATTTATAATGCACAATGTTCCCAATAAAGTAATTTCCAAAAAGATTAAAAAGCCCCCAAATTCCCCAGGTCCAAATTCCCCCTCCCCATTTAATAAATAATGAAGGGAGGGAAGTTATTTTTCCCACTCCCGTACAAAATAAATTTACAACTACCCCAACTAACTACCTACTAACCCTTATTAAAAATAAATAAAATATATGCAACCAACATAATTTAAACATATACAATAAATAATTTTACACAAACAGGTAAAACCATTTACCCACACTCACTCACATTTTATAATTAATTATATAACCAACTTTATAATATTCTATTTATTTACTATTTTATTATTATTTCTTAATTATAATATTACACTATAATTTTATTTTATTATCAACTAGGATTATATATATTATTTATCAATCCATTTTAATGCATAAGATAACCAAGGCATATTATCAGACAAATTAAACCAAAAGCCAAAACAATTACCTAACCACTAACCAGGGTCAAAAGGCAAAACTTCAAGCAACACTGACTAGCCACTGATAGTACTTGACAAGGTATCAAACTAGGTACTCATCCTCTTCGAGGATGATGGTTAGGGTGGGGGACCAAGTGCTATCTTCGGTCAACTACTTCCATTGGGTGCAAGGCACGCTCAAACCTGCCAATTCAGGTGGAGTCGATGCCTGGTACCTGTTCACTCAAACATACAAGTTAGAGCACATGTACATCATAGCCAAAGCACTAGGGAAGGGACTCTAGCAATCATATCTCATACTTGTATGTCACCCATACGTCCAATGGTATGATGCCACTCTTCCCACCTGTCCTAACAACATACTATTGCATCACCTTATCCAAATAAATCTCTGCATAATAACAATATGCATCATGCTCCCAAAAGTATTAATAGAAGCTCTTGTTCCATCCTCATCATTAGGTTCCTTAGCCAAACTACCTACACATCCATGGTGAGAATGGAGGGGCACTACAAGAGGTCAAGGTGGAAGGACTGGTGGAAGACCCTATGTAGGCCAAAATGAAGACTCAAAGAAAAGTGAAGAAGCCGACACCAGTTGAAATCAGAGAGGAGATAATATATACTACCCTTGTGACCAGAACAATGGTGAGCAAAGAGGAAGAGGAAGAGGCAGACCCGAGTAAGGACCTGGAAGAGGAGGTTTCAGAGGAACTTGTTTCCAATGTGGAGAAGAAGGGCATCAAGCATACGAGTGTCTGCAACATCAAGGAAGGACAAATAGAAGACCTAAAGGTAATGCACGAGTTGCACATGTAGATGAAGATGCATAGTCTGAGCATTCTGAAGATGCTAAAAGGGGAGAAACCCTAGTTGTCAGAAGAACTTTGTTGAATGAGGAAAAAGAACCAAATCAAAGGAAGAGTTTATTCCGCGCAAGGTGCAAATGTGAAGGTAAGTGTTGTGACATTATTATTGATAGTGGCAGTACTGACAATCTTGTTTCAGAGGAGATGGTTGACAAGTTGAAGTTCACAAGAAGAAAGCATCCACATCCATATCAGATTGCATGGTTGCAGAAGGACCATAGAGCTTTGGTCAATGAGCAGTGTTTAGTGAAGTTCAAGATTGGGGACTGCCATGATGAGGTGATGTGTGATATCATATCAATGGATGCAAGTCATATGCTATTGGGGAGGCCATGTTAGTATGATAGGAGCGCTGTCCATGATGGTTGTGCAAACACATATTCCCTAATAAAGGATGGAGTTCATCATAAGTTGAAGCCCTTGAAGGAGGTGGAAGAAAAGGTATGTAGTACTACCAGAATTTTCTTGGTAGATGGTAGAAAATTTTTGGAGGGTATGAAGCATGAGTGTTATTGCTTTGCATTGATTCCTAAGATTAGTCAAGAGAAAAGTGAAGATGTACCAGCAGAAGTCTCAGATATGTTGGAGGAATTTTAGGATATTATCTCTGATAATGTACCAGAAGGTTTACCACCAGTGAGGAAGATAAGTCACCAAATGGATTTGATACCAGGAGCTAGTTTACTGAATAAGGCAGCCCACAGAATGACTCTTGCAGAGAGTGAAGAGCTGACCAAACAAGTTCAAGAGCTGTTAAGGAAGGGACTGATAAGGGAGAGCCTGAGTCCATGTGCGGTACCTGTAGTACTAGAACCAAAGAAAGATGGGGATTGGAGAATGTGTACAGATTCTCGAGCCATAAATAAGATCACAATCAAGTACAGGTTTCCATTGCCAAGAATGGATGACATAATTGATTGTTTGAGTGGAGCCAAGTACTTCACAAAGATTGACCTAAAGAGTGGGTATCACCATATCTGAATCAGAGAAGGAGATGAATGGAAGACAGCCTTCAAGACAAAGGAGGGTTTGTATGAGTGGTTAGTCCTGCCATTTGGGCTAACCAATGCACATAGCACATTCATGCGGCTCATGAACAAGGCATTGAAAGAATTTTTGGGAAGTTTTGTTATTGTTTATTTAGATTATATTTTAATTTTCAGTCAGACTTGGGATGAGCATATGATGCATATCAGAAGAGTTTTTCAGAAGCTGAGGGAGGAGAAGTTGCTAATTAACCTGAAGAAATGTAGTTTTGCAAAGGAGTTGGTATACCTGGGATTTGTTGTCTCAGAGGAAGGTCTTAAGATGGACCCAGAAAAAGTAAGGGCTATCATTGAATGGCCTACACCAAGGAGTGCCACAGAGGTAAGATCTTTTCATGGTTTGGCAGGTTTTTACAGAAAGTGTATCAGGAATTTTAGTAGCATTTGTGCACCCCTAATTGAGACAATGAGAGGGGATAAAAAAGAGTTTAGATGGACTAAAGGAGCAGACAAGAGCTTTGATACATTGAAGCAGAAAGTTGTAGAACAACCCATTTTGGCTCTTCCAGATTTCAATAAGGTATTTCAGGTAGATTGTGATGCTAGTGGTAGTGGTATAGGAGTTGTTTTGAGCCAAGAAGGTAAGCCCATTGTCTATTTTAGTGAGAAGCTTAATGATGCCAAGAAAAAGTATTCTATTTATGATTAGGAATTTTATGCAATAGTTCAGGCTTTAAAGATATGGAGACATTATCTATTG
The DNA here is from genome assembly GCA_027924645.1 of Cunninghamia lanceolata. NCBI lineage: Eukaryota > Viridiplantae > Streptophyta > Pinopsida > Cupressales > Cupressaceae > Cunninghamia > Cunninghamia lanceolata. The sequence continues at coordinate 3,735,330 of BSBN01000609.1, forward strand.
TCAAAAGAGTTTTTTTATATACTGATCATTAGGCTTTGCAATATCTTAAGAGTCAAGGAAAGTTGAACCAAAGGCTTTTAAAATGGGTTGAGTTTTTGCAGAGTTATACTTTTGTTTTGAAGCATAGGATTGGGAAGTCCAACAGAGTTGCAGATGCCTTGAGCAAAAGGCAAAATTTGTTGACAGAAATGAAGATAGAGGTTGTTGGGTTTGATGAGATCAAAAGTTTGTATCCTGAAGATCTAGATTTTGTAGAGGCTTGGAAAGCTTGTTTGGAACCTGTTACTTTGGATAGGACAAAATAGTTAGATTTCATAATCCAAGATGGCATGTTGTTTAGAGGAAGCCAGTTGTGCATTCTGAGGAGTTCCATGAGAGAGAACCTGATTAAGGAGAAGCACAATGGAGGATTGGCTGGACACTTTGGTCGAGATAAGACCATTGCTATTGTTGGTGAAAATTATTGTTGGCCACAGTTGTAGCAAGATGTGAGGAAATTTGTGCAAAGTTGTAGAGTATGTCAGATGGCGAAAGGAGCAAGTCAAAATACAGGTCTATATCAACCATTACCTATACCAAAGAAGCCATGGGATGATATCAGTATGGATTTTGTTTTTGGTTTACCAAGGACACAGAGAGGACATGATTCCATTTTTGTGGTGGTGGACAGATTCTTGAAGATGGCACATTTTATTCCTTGCAAGAAGACTAATGATGATGTTCATATTACAGAGTTATTTTTCAAGGAGGTGGTGAGATTACACGGTCTACCAAAGAGCATAGTTTCAGATCGAGATACCAAGTTTGTTGGTTATTTCTGGAGGACATTGTGGAAGAAGTTGAAAACATATTTGAAGTTCAGTTCTGCACACCATCCACATATTGATGGACATAAAGAAGTGGTGAATAGGAGTTTGGGTAACTTGCTATGATGCTTAGTAGGAGATAAGCCCAAGGGATGGGATTTGATTTTACCATAGGCTAAATTTACTTACAATAATTCTGTCAATAGGAGTACTGGTAAATCACCATTCCAAATTGTATATGGCAATAGCCCAAGAAATGCTTCTGAGTTAAGAAATTTAGACAAAGGAGAAAAGACAAGTGCTGAAGCTGAAGACTTTGCAGAACATCTGAAGAATTTGTATGAAGAGGTGAGAAAGCATAAATTAATAAGATGAATATTCAATACAAGGCTAAGGTAGATCAAAAGAGGAGATATAAGGAGTTCCAGGTAGGAGATAAAGTCATGGTTCACTTGATAAAAGAAAGGTTCCCAATTGGAACATACAATAAGTTAAAAATGAAGAAATTTGGACCATGCAGAATTTTGAAGAAACATGATTCAGGGAATGCATATGAGGTAGAGTTGCCCCTATGTTCAACATTGTTGATTTAACAAAATATCATGAAGGTGGCATAGAGGATGGACCAATAGAAGAATAGTGGGGTATTCCGGCATCTACTTCAATGGAGGAGATAGAAGAGATCTTGGATAGCCATGTGGGAAGAAGTACTCGGAACAAGCAATATGAAGAATATCTGGTAAAATGGAAAGGAAGGCATGTTGAAGATTATTCTTGGTTGTCTAAGGCAGAGGTTGACCGTTTGGGTTTTCCTCACACAAACATCTGAGACCTGATAGGGTCACTTCTCAAATTACCCTAGGTGTCTGATGCAGAAGCATCCAGTGGTGTAAGGGCAATCTTGCATCATCCAAAAAGATGTGTTTCAAAATTGTTGATATTCTTTCCATTTCTTTTCAAATTTGTGGTTCTGGTTCTATAATCACTTGAATAATGATGTAGAACTTTCAGTTTTTCCAAACTGCTAAAAATAGCAACCTGCTGTTTTTAGAAAGTTTGCATTTGGGTATGGAATGAAGTGAAAATTTATAAGAAGTTACATAACTAAAAAATAAGACCTTTGGCAAAGGAATCATGCAAAGATCATTTGCGAGATGAAAGATATTAAAATTTTTGTTTCTCAAAAAATGCTTGAAAATTATTCAAACTCAGGTTTGAGGCACTAAATGGCCCCATACGGGCTGAAAATGGCCGGAACTGGCAAAGAAGGTTTTTACTCATAGAACACTCCATGAGCTTTCTGATGCATAAAATGGTTCATCAATCGAACACCCAGATCAAAAGTTATGGCTCTCAGAAGTTGACCTATTTTTGGAGGGAGATGCAAATTTTGAAATTAGGTTGTTGACCACCAAAAAAGCTATTAATAACCATTTTTGGGAACCCTAGGTGGTAGTAGAGTTAAGGGGGGAAGTGTGGAGTCAAGAATAGGTGGGAAAATAGAAACCCTAGCTGATTTGGGGTTACAGAAGGCAGATGATTCTAGAGTCTTGTGATAGTAAGCTATAATGTGTTGCAACCCATGGAGAGTTGATTCCTCTGATTATATTTGAGCTTCTCTAATGTAATAAGTTGTCCAAATCAATAAAGAAAGTTCTATTTTCTGTGTGCAATTTTTTTTGTTGTGTGTTTTATGATTTACCCCCTTCATCATATATATATATCAAATCCATTTTGTGCATATCCTGAAATCATTGGACTCCACGAGTTGACACCTCTTTGAGGCATTCTGTCAAACAGGTCATGTGCATTGTCTATGCTTCTACATTCTCCATATGTATCTACCAGGGCACTTGTGGCTACCCTATCTTACAAATATCCCCTAATGTTTTTCTCTGATGGATGTCCATACCTTGTTTGAAAGCTCCCATTTGGGCACATGCAGGGAAGACGCTGGCAAGGTTGTGGAATTTGACTTTAGACCGCTAGTTGCATTTTCTTAAAAAAGTTTCTAAATACTTTTCAACAAATCCATTTTAAATATATCCTACAATCATGGCATTCTATGAGACCACGTCACTTTGAGGCATTTTGTCAAACAGTTCATGTGCTAGTCTACTCCCTGTTTCCACATTTGGCGTATAAATCTCCTTGCATAGTTATAACTACTACATTTGGCAAAATTCCCCTTTTGTTATGTTTTGATGGATGCCCATACCTTGTATTCAACGCTACCATTTTGGCACAGGCAGGGAGGATGTTGACAAAGGTTGTGGAATTTGACTTTACACCTGCCAATCGTAGCAGCTTGAAATTTTCTAAAGCCTTTTCAATAAATCCATTTTTGTGCATATCCTGTGATCATTGCAGTCCATGAGATGACACTTCTTTACAGGATTTTGTCAAACAGTTCACGTGCCTTGTCTATGACTCCACGTTTTGTATACAGGTCTACTAGGGCACTTGCAAGTACTACATCTGACAAAAATCCCTCTTCTATTTTGCCTTGATGGATGTCCCTTCATTATTACTGGAGGTCTGACACTGTACATTATTATATAATAGAAGCCTATTTCTTAGATTGCTTCATCTGGCATCACCAATAATCCCCACAAGAAAATTGTCCCTATTTAAAATGATGGGAACAATTCACATCTCTCACAACAATATCTCTTGCAACAATCTTGGAGATAAGTTCTGTTGCAGTGTGGAAATTAGCACGTACTCAAAGGCTCTTAACAACTCTAATACTTGTTCCTTGGGTCATGTTTAACAAACCAAATGCAATTTTCACTATGGTGGTAGAGAAATAATTCTTCTTCCTATTCTTCCACATCGTCAAGTAAATCACTTGAATCTAGAAAATACCTATGACTAGGCAAAGACATGTTTGTATTTTCTTAGTAATGCTATTAACATTGCCCTAATGTGTGGTTTTAGGTGCTTGCCTATGTAAACCTTCTTTGGAGCATTGTGTGTACCCAAATTTATCTCCTCTAAATCTTCCATGTGAGAGGAAGAAGTCTTGGAAACAAATTGATCTCTATGATCAAATGTTCTTTCCAAAGCCACTAACCCCTTTGGTATCTTGTTAGTATTAAGTTGTAATATTTCCTTTCCAAATAGGGTTTCTTTCCCATCTATGACTTCTATGAAGTTCTGGAAATCAATCTCATGGTTCTCATACTCATCTATGCAATGCAAAAACTTTATCAAGTCCTTGTCATCCTCAAAAACCTGCTAGCTACATATGTTGTCTGACATTGCTGGTCTGATTTTGATCTCAACATTTGTGACATCAGACAATGTAATATCATCTGGCCTAATAGCCACATTAGCCAAGAAATCTTCCATAACATTTTTTTTCTTTCTATCCAATTTATTGAAAATGCATCAAAGAATTTGATAGTATCCCAAACTACATGTTTATATTGTTTCAACCTTTTGTTCTTTGAAGCATATTTATCTCTCACTTGGGAGACTATTAGTTCTGAATCTCCAAACACCATCAACAATTTAATGTCATGTCTAAGAGCAACATTCAGTCCTAGCAATAGAGCTTCATATTCTACAATATTATTTGTGTAAGCAAACTTCAACAAAAAGGAGAATTTAAGGATCTTACCAGTAGGAGATAGAAATACCACTCCTGCACCAGAACCCTCCTTTGAATAGGCACCATCAAAGTACATGGGCCACAAGCCATTGTGATCCTTCTATTTTTTAAGCTCCTCATCAATAAGCTCTTTCTTCTTTGCATCTTGATCACCTGGTACAATCCTAAAGTTTTCACAGTAAGTGTCCACAAAACAAATCTGATCTTCTAGTTCTTGATTCTCAACTGTATCGGTACCCTTTCCTCTCTAATCAGCTTGACATCCTTATTGTTCATGGGAATCATAGCATATGACATATCTAGTTGTGTACTTCCTCCAATCAATGATACCCACCTCCTAGACAATAGCATACCATATTGTGGCTTGATGTCAACTACTGTCACATTCATTGTATAGGTCTTCTCTGGATAGGCTACAAGCATGAAGTCCACATTTTTCATGATCCCTATAACCGGAACTTCTCTAGCATCCAAAGCATAAGACTTTCCACATGCCTTATCTATATTCAATCCAATTTGCTGCATAATAGCCAAGGGCACGATATTCGTTGAAGCACCTAAATCAAGCATGCAATTCTTGATCACTTTTCCATTGACAATAAGGGAAACATAGAATGGTTCTACCTGTGATGGGCACTTTGTTATGGTTGTTCCTAAATAAACCTTAGGAATCTCCTCCTCATCAGCACCCATCTCTTGAGTGTTGTTTTTGATCTTCAACAATATGACCTATTTGATGAGCTACTCCTAAAATGAGGGACAATGGTTTATTTCTATATTCCTCAATTTTCATCATTTCTAGCAATGGGATTGAAACTTTCATCTATGATAAGGCCTGAGCTATATCAAATGGGGCATAATTTTGTATAATAGTTGTAGCTTGGCCCAAACCTTTACTCTTCTCATGAGTTTGTCCAGCTTTAGCCTTTGTAATCTTCTGACTGTCATCCATGATATGTGGACCCCTAGTCTTTTCCTCACTCTCAAAAACCCCACCTTCTGGATTTTTAGTATTCTAAGTTGATTTTTCTTTAGGACCAGGTTGTTTACTATTATTACCCTGTCTCTTCTGAGATTCAGGCTCTCTCTGGTTGTGCTGAGGTTACTTTATAAAGATGCTTCCTGGCTGGCTTGAGTCACTTGGTTGAGCTTTATTTCTGAGATTATAATTGCTCTTAACCTAGGCTACTACAGCAGCTGTAAGAACTCTGATCTCTTCATTAGAAGGTCTTTTCAAATTAACCAAAGGAATATGTGAGTCTTGGGCATAAACTTGATGATCCTCATTTTCTTCATCTAAGAAAACTTGCTGGTAGATTTGATCCTTGTAACACCTTCTTTCATTCACATCTATATCTACATTTGTCTCATAAGAGGAAGAGTAATCTCCATTTGTAAAAAGCATTTTAACACTATCATCTTCAATACAATGAGGTTCATTACATTTGTTGCAAGCATTAGCATCATTATAAAAGGATCAAGTAATCATGCACTGAGATTGTGAGTGAGGCATCTGGCATACTATACACCATAGAGTATGCTTAGCAATATTGACAGTCTTCTTCAGGGGATCTAGAGTTTCTTTAGCATTCTGAGACCTTTGATCAGTTTTATTATTCAGGATAGGCTTACCATTGTGCAATTTGTGTTGTATGGCATATCATGTAGTTGTGGTCTTTTCTCTTGCCTCTAATAACTCTGCTTTTCAGGACCAAGTCCCTTTTCATTTTTAGCAAGTTTGTAACTTAAGTCTTTGAAAGCAATTGTCAATTTGTCCAATTTATCCTCAGACGCAAAGATGTTACTCTAAGTATTTTGAACCCTATTGTTTGGATTTTGCAAGATTCTCACATCATCCCTTCTATTTCCTTTACATGATGCCTTCCTATTATTTTCTATGTTAGTTGCAATTATGAAAGCATCCCTAATGCTATCTAGACCTTTATCTCTTAGTTCATATGTTGTTTTGGCATTAAAGGCATTTGTATACAAGACCATAAACATTGGTTCATTTGGCCTCATATGAAGTGGTAGCTTATTCAAAACCCTAGTAAACCTAGCATTGAAATCAGAAATAGATTCATTTGACCCTTTAGAAATATTTGTGAACTCATTTATGATGAAACTAGGGTCAGTCTTATCTCCATATTACTCCCTAAAAATCCTTTTAAAATCATCCCATGATTAATACTTTGATCAAGCAAAATTCTATACCATTCTTTGGCTTCATCTATCAAGGACTACATAAATAATTTCATGAAAACATCCTCATGTTCTACTTCAAAATTATCCATTACATTGAGGAAAGCCTTCAACTGGTCTTCACCTAACACAACATTGTTGCCTGAGAATTTTGACGGTTCAGCCCTGATATCATTATCAATGGGGTTAGGGTATCCAGGAATGCTAGTGAAATCTAACTGTCTGAATCTATCCAAGTGCATGGGTCTTCTACCAAATTGGTTCGAATTAGCATTCCCATGATCACATGCATTTTGGTTTCTCACATAATTCTGTGGTATCCTATTGTTATTTGTATTTTGTCTTTGGTTATTTTGTGGATTCTGATTCACATGTAGATCAGGTCGTTGATTATTTCCCACCATGTTCTGAGTATTCTGCTGATTTTGGACTTCATTAGCTTGTTGATTCCCTATTGTATTTGCATAATTGAGAGTGGGAACTACATTCTGATGAGCAATTTTCAGGGCCTCAACTTTTTATCTCATTTCATCTCTTATTTTCAAAGCTTGCAAGTAGTCAAGTTCAACCTTGAGGTTCCTGATTTCTTCTGCTAATTCCTCTTCTCTTGGAATAGAAGAGGTTGGTCTCATCATGTTAAGGTTCTCTGTGTCCCTTGGTGATTTTGTATCTTCAAACCTTTCAAGGGGATCCAGAAAAGGACATTCTTGAAACATATTAGATCCTATCCTCAACCCATCACCTTGTTGTTTCTCATAAATCTCTTGAATATTAGCCTCTGTGGATGAAAAATGTTGTTTCCCAGGAGACCTAATGTTATGTTGTGGATCATCATTATTCCTAGGGCTTAGGGAACTTTCATGATTGGATTGAGTAGTTCCTTTTTTCCTATACATTTTTCTTGGTAATTCTTGAGACAAAGGGTTGTGCAAGGATCTTCTGCTTTGCATGCAAATACTGTTATCACTGGTTGGGAGATTAGTTTTAGGAGTCACCACCCACTAATGGGATTTATATTCACATGCAAAGTTCCTTTTCAGATCCCCAATGGAGTTGCCAATCTGGTGGTGTTCCCAACTGATTTTCTAAGTTTCCCTAAAAAGTAGTCATCTTTCATCCACAAGATCCTCAGGTTGGTGGCCAACAAATAGGAGACTGACTCTCTATCTCCTCTACAATTTAGGCTCTACAAAACCTAGAGGAGTATTCCCTTATTCAATACCCATGTAATAAATCTTGACTTCAACTAGGTATTGACACAAAAGTAGATAAATCCTCTCTTATGTAGACCAAAATTGTATACAAATACAAAGTGACTAGTTTTGGACATTAGCTTGTTCATTATGTGTCAGAGGATTTTAAAACCTAAAACCCTACTTATAAAATACTAAAATTTAAGATTATGAATTGATTTTGTTTTTATATATTTGATTGCTAGATTAGGGTTTGGTTTATGAAATTAATCCAAGTCCTTGGTCGGTGCCTATCTTAGGGTATAGAGTCTAACTTAAAACATGCAAATGATTTTTCATAAGCCAAGAAAACATACAGACTTCAGAGGGTCTATTTTGTTCCTACCTTGCAGCTAACTCCCAAGTTTGAGTATTTCTATTAACTCTTCTTATAAATATCCCTATTATCAAACATACTTCCCCATATTTGATCTAAATAAATTTAGTCTGCTCCTTAAATAGAAGAAAGAAACCAAATATGCAATGCAACAAGTGTGCACCCCAGAACTCATAAAACTCTTAGCCACTTTGTTCAAAAGAAAAATGTAGATAACAATGGAGACAATTCATAGAAACACATGCTTACAACATTATTCATATAATTCAACCTGAAACTAATAAATTGCTTATGAAAAACACATTCAATACATTAAATTGAAACTTACAACACCATAGATAAGACAACCAGTCAAAATTTGTATTGCATTCACTCCTCAAAATCCAAATCTTTGAACAACAACAATGAGAACCAACCATTCTTTTTAGACTTAAGAACGTGGTCCTAGAAAATAATTACAATATGGCAGTTAAGTGAGTTTTACATTACTAGCCACTGCCAATGAGCCTTGGGAACAATAAAAAATTATTATTTTTGAGAAAAGACAAAATACATTTCATTTGAAGATATGGAGGTAGCCAAAGATACATTAAATGACTAGATTTTCTTTCTACATAAACGTACTTCTCCATCCAAGTTGTATACCGCCGTTGTGTGGGCCATTGAAATGGAATTAATGTGGCAATCTTATCAGCATGTCCTATGTATCTCGCATCAAGTAGAGCCTTAGACTCCCTATAGAATGTATCCAAACTTAATTCGAGAGAAAAGATTTTGTCCAGTGTAGAATTTAATACACGCAGATTTGTATCTCCCTCTACACAGCTCGATGCAACCAACTGGCCAACTTGATCTTCAATAATTTTTTCCAGTTGTCCACACCCTTCACCTATCCATCATCTCCCAAAATACTTGGCAATATTCTTTTATCTATCTCATCAATTACCTGTCTTTTCTCTACTAAAGCCTTTCCCAATTTTGATTGGAAGGCTACCACATCCTTCAGAACCACCAGTACATCCAAAGTCATCTTTATTTCAAGTGGCTAGTCAGGGGGAAATCTAGAGCATTTATGCAGATTTTTCACATCCCCTACTCGTGGCATCCACACCTTAATTATGCTATCCAAGCTCTCTTTATCCTTTTCATGCTGATCTTGAGCTGTCATAATGATTGAATATGCACTCCATGCATCCTCAATTGTGCTTATGATCTTTGATAATCTATGGTTGATCAAAGTTGTGACCACCTCTTTCATGGCAGTCTTCTTCTCACTCCTCAGAGTGCTCACCTCCTCCTTCAATACTCTTATTTCTAATAGTAGTGGCTCTGTATCAACTGGAAATGCCTCTGCAGTCTGTATCACAACTAGAACACATGAAGTGCTAGGTCCCAATAATAGCTGCTCTTTATACTTGTTAATTTCTACAACAACCTGCCCATACTTCAGCAACAAGTCATTGTGGTCCTTCTGCAGCTTGTTCATGATAGCTTCTGCAAATTGTGTTGTTTGCACATTTAAACTAGTAGCTTGGGGAGCTGGACTACTTGACACTCTTTTGATTATGACATCCCCTGTTAATTCTCCCAATCCAATCCTAGGCTTATTATCATTTGGGGCCAATGGGCCCATATTGCTAAGGTTTCAAACCTAAGATTAAAAGCTGCACTAGAGAGTGCCTTTTCTACTTGTTCATTTGTCATTTTGGAATCCAAGTCTTCCTCATTGAAAAGTCTTTAGCCAATAGAAATGGGCCATGTCAGATATACTCCTTCTATTGACTCGTTCATGTTTTGTCCGATGTGGACATATGGTGCCATTTCCCAGTGTCGCAACAGTAAATGGCCCACCATCAACTTGCTCTATGTGGGTGTGCTAAAGCCTCCACACGTCCCTCTTTATATATACCTTCATTCCCTTTTCAAGAGGAGGCCACGTGTTTCCATTTCACGATCTTACGGTGGATCTTTACCTCTACCAGGATTCTTCTGTACCCTTGCGCTACCGTCAAATCTTCTTTTCTGCAGATCACTTCCTACCTTGACACCTAGTAGCACACGGGTCCCTAATTTAGAATCTTTGATTAAGGGGACATAAGCCCAAATTCCTTGATAGATGTCCTCATCTCGTGGCCTCACAGAAGGATGATGATGTCATCTTCAAGGCTCTGTGATGCTACGAAATACTACCACATGACACTTTCTTACCCTTATGAAGACTTAGGATTTAAAACTTAAGATATTTATGTGCTACAAAGGGTAAAGCTAGGGATTAAGGTTGGTCACCTCATGATCATAAAGGCTTCAAGTTGTAACTAAAATGACCAGGAACATACTACAAGCAGTCAACAAAAGATTAAAGGATAAAGCGATGGGTGAGCCATGGGATTAAAAACTTAGGGGTTTAAGGGTTTATATGAACATATACTTATAAATTTTAGACTAAAAACCCTAAACCTAGGCAGGTGCCACCACAAAATAAAAGAGATTAAAGCCATAATAAACCCTTATTCTAAATCAAGCAAACTAGCTTCAAATTGAGCATAAAGAATATCAAACTAAATAATTCTTATCTTCAACTACCAAGGAAGAGATCTCCTTTGTTGAATGGATTTGCTAATGGATATGAGTGATGTAGTTTCTTTTAGAGTCTTACAGACTTGAGTAGCATATATTTGTCAAGTGATGTACCATTCAGTGTTATTTGCTTGGTACACTTGATTGCTTATGCTTGGTTGTTGTGTTGTTAAAATGAATGATTGAGGGCCTAATTTATAGGTGCTTGAATGGGGATGTGAACAATTAAGATTTAGTGATGGAAGGATAGTGGAGATGCACTTGGGGCATTGGATCATGTGCAAGGGACCCTTTTAATTTAATTTATTTAATTACTATGGATGAATGATTTAGACCTACTTATTTGAATTTTGAAGGGATACTTTATTTATTTAATTTAAGTGGGTCGTATTGAATTATTTTAATTTAATTTAATAATGGGGTGGAAACGGATTTAATTATTTATTTTAATAATGGGATGGAAATAAATTTAATTAATTTATTTTAGATAATTCGTGGTGTGGATTGGCGAGATGAATGGATGAAATTAATTATTGTGATGATGCTATATGTTATTTTTGATGTGGTAAATTTTAGATGTTTCTATTTTCCCCTCTTTAAATGGCTTTGTAACCAAAAGAAGAAATGGTGTTTCAAAGAAAAATAAAATAAGATGCCTCAAGAGATAGGATTGGATTAGGGAGGCCCTCTCAAGAGGGAAGGTGGGTATGAAGGACATAGGTGGGCTCTCGAAATGCAAACATGGGTATGAAAGGATGTGGATGCAAATGGACATGGTGAATATGAACACTTATATTTTTTATGTAATGTCCTCATTTTTGGAATGGTCGCCATTAGAGTTGATTTGGGCTTTTCATCCAGCTCTAGGACATTTGGAGGATATGACTTATCATATGTGTGTGATACCTTTTGTACACTCATCAGAGATGTGGGATGCTTTCATATGGATACCTTATTTATGGTCACATGGAGTACATCATCTTTACCTTGGGCAACTCACAATATTCTTTGACTAGTGCTTGATGAGGGATAAAATAAATAATTATTATCATGTTAAGTGGTGCCCTTGACAAGACATCCTAATTCATATCTTTAATTTGAATTAGGCATGTTTCTTGAAGGTGAAATATACTACACATGGGCCGGCCCTCTTGGAGGGAATCATATATTCGAAATATAATATTATTGTCCCATTCGGCCATGAGGAGAAGTTGAGTTTGTAAGTTTATATATACATGATCATTTGGCATTCCAAAAGGATGATTAGATCTCTAGGAGAGGATCTTGGGACAAAAACCTCAAGCATACTAGGAGGAGTTGGGCAAAAATGTAGCTTCTCTAATTGAGGATTCACTTGAGCTTTAAATCATCAAGGGCAAAAATCTACATCATCTTTGAGAGCATCTATCATGGGCAAATTGACTAGGTTTTTACCTTATCTTGGAGTACACCTCTTGGAGGTAGAGGCAACTTACATTAGAGGTGATTTTGAGGAGTTGGTTGCTAGGGTTTCATGTTATAGTAGATTTTCTACAAAAGCTAGGGAAAACCTCACTCACCATCCTTCTAGGACATATATTAGCATATTTTGGTATGTAATTGATGGTAGATATGTTTCTATGTAATTTGTGACTTGTGGTTGTTTGCCCTAGTCTATTATTTGTCAATTTGGACTGCATATATTCAGATTTATACAGCCTGCCTGAATATTTATGTTGGAGTGAATTATCATGGATGTCCATTTCATGGTGTAAATCATATCTATGCTTGGGTGATTCATGTATGATGCTTCATTTATTCTTTGATGTGATGTTCATGGTACTTTATGAAGTTTTGGTATGCTAAAAATATAAAAATCAAAATTTAGATTTAGGGTTTGAGCAAAAAAATCAGATTTATTACATAATATCCCATTTGGGATATTATAGTGGTATTAGAGCCTTGATTCTACCAGCCCGTGGTTCTAGAAGATATCATGGAGGAAGCATTGAGGATTATCAAAGAAATGGAAGAAAGTACTTGAGACATGAAGATGTTTCTATCTCAATACATAGAGCTGGATGGGGATGACTATGGCCTACAAAAGAAGATAAGAGAGCCCACATGGGATTATGAAGAGGACATGAATACATCTATGCATGTTAAAGATTGGGCCCCAAGCACTAAAGATGACAAAGCCAATGATGGACTTCATCCCTATGAGGATAAGATTGAAGAAGATGCTGCCATGAAAAAGGAAGGTTTACTTGTTGGTAATTTGCATCCTACAAGCCATTGTGAGGGCTTGGGCGAAGAAGTATCACACATTTCAAAGGACAAATACTTAGGGCTTCATAATGACCACATGGAGGAAGGACATGCTATCACGGAGATTTACAAACCTACAAGGTCAAATCAAGGTATGGGTTCTTTGGATGTTCCTAGCATTGATTTAGCACCTTTATATCATGTTGGCAAGGAATCAAATTATGGATTAGATGTTTGTGAGATGGATATTGTTGCTAAGTTTGATTTAGATTGGTAAGAGATGAATGATCCGTTAGTGATCAAGGAGGTCATAGCAGTATCTTCACATTCTAGGTCAGCCATGGAGGAAGATCATGAGGTAGAGGATTCTACCTACTACTTTGATGGAGGTATCAATGAAGGAGCTGAATTGGAGAGGCATGATCATGATATTTTGCATAGAGATGTTGGGCCACATAATTCACATCCTTTAGAAGGTCAACTATAGGAAAATGAAGGAATGATTGTGGAAGCTCTAACCCTCTCTGATCATGTTCACAAGATGATGACAGAGTAATGTGGGAAGGCTCTAGGGAAATATGAAGAAGACTTATATCTTTTCGATCTAAATAAGCTCAAGGAGGCCTTAGTGGAGGTGAAATCCAACTACCTTCACTTGCTTGTGGATAGAGATGATCTTCTCACACTTTGTGAGATATATTGGGATGCTTTATGAAGAAAATAAGATGAGAAGAATGAGCTTTGTCATGAGATGGTAGACTCTTCATCATACATAGTGGAGGTTCAGTCTTCTATGATAGCCACATCCAAAGGACAATCCATTAATATAAAGAGTGGACAAATGGAGGAAGGAAGGGATAGTACACATGAAGACATAGCTTGCAGCCATGGGGTAGAATTTATGACACATGACACACCTGATTTTTCATTGAAGATATCGAATGGACCTACCCTAGTTGATGATCACTCACTCACGAAGGAAGGGGAGGTTGAGGTCTACAAGGACATCACTCAAAGGCATGAATTAAGGTCCAATTTTTGGATATGTCACAATAGTCCCTTACACTCACAATATCAAGACATGATAGCCAAAGGAAAAGAGGAATAGTTTAGATTTAGTGCAAGTAAATTTTATATAGATCCCCTTCTTGGATCTGTATTTGTGAGAGGACACGTGGCAAAGGAAGAAGAGATGATTGAGGAGCTAGAGGACAACAAGATAAGGTATGATAATAGGCCTAATTTTGTGATGTGTGGCATCAATCCTTTATCTTCACATTATTATGTTATGACAACCAAAAGGAACATCCTTGAGGCATGTAAATTTCACGGGGAGTCTCATATTGGATCAGCACTTCATGGAAAGCATGCAACAATGATGAAGGAGGTGTTTGACATAGAGGAAGACACTACAGAAAGATATGACAAAGGTTTTGATTTTGATTGGATCAGTAGTCTTTCATGCTTGCATACTTATAGGTTGGCGGCCCCTACATTTGAGAATAAGAGAGGGAAGATTTATGTTGTTGACACTCCATGGGAAATCAAGCATGAAGATTTGAGGATTGTCCAAGGCACAAGATGATTGAGCTAATATACCATGACATGGAAGATGTAAAGAAGATTCCAAGCATGTGGCATCAGAGGGATGAGAATTGTACGATGATTAAAATGGAGCAACCTGAGTTGCATAGTGTGAGGAATGATTCAAAAATCTTTGTTTTTCACATTGCTTGTCCCATAAGGATTTGGTGTCATATATTTTACAAATCCATTCAAAGGCTCACTTCATAGTCATGGATGGAGTGTTGGAGCACACACTTAGTGGATCAGCCACTAGTGTCTTTTCTTGACATGATGAGGGAGTCATAAATGGTTCAACTTTTGATGGTTCATTGGACATCCTTGGATAAGATGTGGAGTTTGGTAGTGATATGATGCAACCCTATCATCTTGATGATCCCTTGATGCTAGACTATGGCATTGGATTTGGTGGTGAGCACGATGGTATTAGTTTTCCAACCTTGTTTCATGAAGTACTTGAGGAGTTTGCTTGTAATGAGTCCCAACAAGTTGATTTCTCTTTGATGGAGTATAGGATGCCCTACTTAAGGGATTTGATACTCATATCATGGAGACACTTGTTTTTGTTTGGCATCCACTTGAAGGAATAGAGTTTCATCCAAGCCATGACATGAGGTATGTAGGTATTGTTATGAAGATGCTTGATTTTGAGTTACTAATGCTTGTATTTTAGTCAGGCTATGGATTAGGGTTTGGAGATGAGCATCAAGATATTTGTGTCCTAGACCTAATCATTGAGTTACTACTTCAAGCATGGAGGAGATATGGTTGTCCTACATTATATTACAAATACAAATGGATTTCATAGGGAGTGTTTGGAGGAAAAAAATTATTGTTTGGATGTTTTGGAGAGGCTTAGATCACCTCTTCATCAATAAAGGATGGCATATGGATGATACTCTATCATCTCATGTCATTAGAGGGATTATTGATAGCCACATGGAGTTGATTTTCACTTGGGAGGTCATTATCCTGATTTATATCAGCCACTTTGAAGGAGTTGATATGTGTTTTCTTGCACATGTGTTGGGATTTTTGCATATCCATGGGAGGTCGACTGAAGTTGGAGGCTAGGTTGATGTTGTTAGCACTTTGAGATTCTTTCCTCTCTTCATGATTGCTGGATGTTTTGATAGGATGATCTAGGATCTGGGTGGAGGTATGTTTGGTATATCACTTTGTTAGAGTGTTGATGGGTTACTTCACATCTCTTGTAGCACTTCCAATGATTATATCAGAGTGGTACAGTGGAAGTTTGGAGAATTGTGGTTGTGTTTCAGGGGTCACGCTCTTCACCACATATTCTTCAAGGCTTCGGATTGGACTAGCTATTACTTCTTGAGGAGTGGCACCTTAGGAGCTTTAGGGTTTGTGGCACTTGTGGTTGTGTGCATATTGACTTGAGAATGATGCTTGGTTAGACTCAGGAGTGTACGGTTTCATTTGTTAGGGTCCACTTTGCACTACATTATTCCATTTCTTCCTCGAGGATGCAACCAACAGTGGATGATTTGTATGGTCACCGGGCATGTAGACAGATGAAGATACATGTCACATGACACTATCTCACAGTATACATACTTGCCATTGCTTGACAACAAGTAATTTTGAGAAGGGAGGACTATAATGTCCCCATGTTTGGAATGGTCTCCATTAGAGTTGATTTGGGCTTTTCATCGAGCTTCAGGACATTTGGAGGATATGACTTGTCATATTTGTGTGATACCTTTGGTACACTCATCAGAGATGTGGGATGCTTTCATATGGATACCTTGCTCATGGTCACATGGAGTACATCATATTCACCTTGGGTGACTCACAATAGTCTTTGACTAGGGCTTAATGAGGGATAAATAAATAATTATTATCATCCTAGGAGGCACCCTTGATAAGATATCCTAATTAATATCTTTAATTTGAATTAGGTGCCTTTCTTGAAGGTGAAACATACTACACGTGGGTCAGTCCTCTTGGAGGGAATCATATATTCAAAATATAATATTATTGCCTAGGTCGACCATGAGGAGAAGTTGAGTTTGGAAGTGTATATATACATGATCATTTGGAATTCCAAAAGGGTGATTCAAGAATTCATTCATCACACATTGGAGAGTGATCTCTAGGAGAGGATCCTGGGATGAAAACCTCAAGCATCATAGGAGAAGTTGGGTCATAATCTAGCTTCTCTAATTGAGGATTTCATGACAGGGATTCACTTGAGCTTCAAATCATCAAGGGAATAAATTTATATCATCTTTGAGAGCATCTATCATGGGCAAGTGGACTAGGTTTTTACCCTGTTGGTGCCTGCACCTAGATTTAAGGTTTCAAACATTTATCTGCAGGCCCTTTCATTTTTATCAAAACAAATTTCTATGTCTCTCGGCCTTCCAATTGTATGCATGTATCTTTGTATGTGTCTTTGTATGCATAAGTGTAGATGTACATAGGCCGGGCCTGAAAGGAAGTTCAATCGGCTTCAAAAAAGTGCAAAAAATAGTTATATGCATCATTGTATGCATATCGGGCTTGTATGTGTCATTCAAATGTATGTCCGAGCATGCAAAAGTGGTTGTATATCGCAGATTCCTAGAATATTTCATGCTTGTATGTAAAAGGTTGCATGTATATGAGTTTGTATGTTCAAATATACAAGGTAGATATGCAAGGTCAATATACAATGGAAAAGATACAAGGGGCAGACATACAAAGTGTCATTACCGAGACAATGCGCATCAGCGACTCTGTCCAAGTTCCCTCTGATGGCCGATGCATATACAAGGTAAAGGTTACAAAATACATATCGGCGAAGCTTTGTATGTCGGTGGTCAAGTCTAAACTCTTTCCAATGGGCTGATAAAGATGCAAAAGATACATGCAAGGCAAGAACCAAAGGGTGGGGTCCACCAATTGTATATATGCTCGATTGTATGTTCGCATATGCAATCGAACATACAAGGGAATATGCAATCCTGAGATGTAAAGCCTGGACCCAAAATGAATTTACATTCTAGTTGATAAAGGTAGAAGTCTGATTGTATGTATGTTTTGCTTGTATATTCGTAGTTGTATATGCGATATACAAGGCAAAGATACAAAGAAGAAGAGATACAACCTGGACGCGAAAGGAGAATGTGTTGTGGTGGATAAGTGGTTGGCATTCGCAGGTTATATATTGCATTTGTACAATGCAATATACAATGAAAGATGCAAAGTGAAGATACAACATTGGATTCAAAATTTATTCCAATCTGCTTCATAAATGCAATGGAGTCCGTGGCTGTATGTATATTGCATGTTGTACATGCAATGTACAAAACAATATACAAAGGAAGGAGATACAAGGCGGGACCCGATAGCAATTGCAGTTTGTTTTATAATGATTTGGGGTTTGCACCTTGTATGTGTTGTGATTGTATGTATATGCTTTTGCATATACAAAGATTTGAAAGTGTAAAGGGCAAAAAAGCAAAATGTATGTTGCAATATGAAAAATCAAAGAAGCAAAAGCCACCTGCGTGGTGCGATCTCATTGGTCGATGAATTTTTAGCATGAATTGAATCCGTGGATCACGGAGAAGCGGATGGAATTGACGGCCTATTTCAAACAATAAAAAAAGTGAAGGATTTCTTGTGTACTCGTAGTCGCATTTTGGGCGGGAAGAATTACAAAGCACACAACCATCATATTTCCAGAGGTCGCAAGTAGGTTGGCCATTGATGGAAAAATTTGCAGAGGCATGGTCTTGATTGACAGGTCAACTACCTAATTAAGGGAAAAAATCTTCAGTCAGTGGCTCGCATCCCGAATCCACCTGCTCCTTCCCTCTTCTTCTCCCTAGTGCATTCAATGTTCTTGGCGTCATTTTGATGGTGCAGTGTATCTTGTGGCAATTTGAGGTGACAATGCAATTAATGATATGTGCACGTTCTTGGTATATCTAGGAATTGTGTCACTCATTCAGTGTGGTTGAAGACTTGGGCAATTTTTTTGGAGAAAATAATGAAAATAGAGCATTTCTTGGTTGTTCTATCTCTTTCTGTGAGTTTATGAGTTACATTTTGAATGCACATTGCATATCTATTCAGTTTCATGTCATTTTATATGAAAAATATTTTATTGCATGTGTTTAGCTATTTGTCTCCATGGCTGTATGCATCCCTTCTTTTGAATATGGTAGCTAAGGGTTACTTAGATTCTAGGGTATAGATTTTTCTATTGCATGCTTGACTTCTAACCTCCATTCAAGGAGTGGATTAAATTGTTTTATGTTAAGCATGAGGAAGAATGTATGGCAGCAGGGATGTTTGTAAGTAGAGATAGCTAAATACTCATTCTTGGGTGGTTTTTGTAAGGCAAGCACCAATCTGACCTCTTGAAACTTGAATGCCAGTGCAAATAATTCACTTGTATGCGTCTAGTTGACTCCTTGCCTTGAGATAGGCACCAGTCTGCCCTTGTGTAGTAGTTATGATCCAAAACCCCTCGTCTTGCATCTAAAACATAAATACAAATCATTTCATAATTCCAACCTGTTAGTTTGTAGGATTATAAATAGGACCCCTGCATACTCTCATTCCTAACCAATCAGATATGTCTAAGAACATTGCCAAACTTGTGATTTATCATGCAAAGCTTGGTCCAAGCATGAGAGTATTCTGCTTGTTGTTGTAGAGCTAAATCTTTATGTCATTGGGTGAGTCAAAGTTACATCTTTAGCTATAGGGATACCCCCCTTGGTGCGGCAGAACCAGAAGTGAAGGGGAGGCTACTCACACAACCTCCTATATTTGTTGGCCAAATCTGTCTATGCATTGGAACTGGCAAACCCTCTGCCGATTCAGGATAAAACCTCAACAAATTGGTGACTCTGCTAGGGAATGTAATGTCATATCCATAAAAGTTTGAGTCTAAAGGATTGAAGAGTCAGACCTGGAAGTGCCTTGTTGCAGCAAACTTGAAAAGTTGTATATGTGGCTCTGTTGTTAGAGGACCCAGAAAGGAAAGAAATGAACTTTTAGCTTCATGTTATTTGAAGCTCATTCCTCTGCCAAGGAGGTGGCAACTCTGCACAAAATGAACCTGAAAAAGAATACAAGGATGTGTTAGATTTTCATACTTTCAATTAGGGAAAGGAATTTGCAGCAGCTGCAACATATCCAAGTATTTTTATAAGTTTTAAAAGATTCCCTATTTGGTGAAATAACATTGGTTAAAAGGGAAAAATTGGTGAGAGATTGCATGCTTTTGTATTTGCTGAGAATGTAGTTTCTATTTCCAAATGAGGTATGCAATATTGTTGAAATAACTCATTTAGAGGACTTTAGGAAATCTGAAAGGGCAGTTTGTATTATAAAGGCATAAGGTCATTGATTGAAAATCTGAGTTGAGAAGAGGGTTGTAAAAAACACCTAAAGATGTATTGTCAGGCCATGCACCTGATGGTGACAGGTTGTCATTGATGTCAAAAGTGTGTTCATATCAGAGGAGATGGTGCAATGCAAAATTTGCCATAGTTGTTATTCAAAGAAGATCTTAGTTGGCTTATGTAGAATAGTCTGCTCATCAGTGACATTCACATACTATGCAAGCACATAGTTTCAAATTAGGGCAAGGTTCTTGTTTGAATCACATGACAAGGAGGTCATGATTCCTGATCTAAAGAAAGTTGACATATGGTATGTTGCTTATCTCAGTAATACTTCATCTTCATGCAGTGTGTTCTTGATGTGTTCATTGTTTGCCATTAAGAATAATGGTTGAGTACTTCATTGGCAGTCACCTTGGAATATATTATTCAGAATAGTAAAATCAAAAAGGGAATCATGTCTTGATCATTAGTTCTCATGAGATATCTAGGTGTGAGGTCTACAATGTTTGCAATAGTTTCATCAGTGGAAGCTTTAGTTTGATTTGTGGCATTATCTGCAATGTGCATCTTGCTTTAATCTTGTAAATGTTTCATGAGGATATGGTGTGTTAATATGCTTCAAGAATGTTGCTTTAAAAATGGAGGCTATCTAATGGTCAAGGTGTCACCATTTGTTTTAAATATCCTAAACATCTCTCATACCTTAAATGGGCTTGAAAGTTAAACAGCCTTGTTTGACAGTCATTTATCTATTACACTTTATGTTCTATTTGAATGGTGACCTGTGAGAACGGGTCAGTCCACTTAAGTACCACCGTTTGGAGGGGTCCCTAGTCATGGTGGTGATCGGCCCACCTCATACTTCTAACCAACTCCATCGGTCTCTTCCAAAAGTACTCGGGCGGGATTGAAAAGTAATTTGCATCAAATTTTATGGTAGGTAAAGGTTTTTGAAAAGCACCGATGGTTTGTATTAAAAGAAACATTCTCTATAAGAATGTTAGAGCCCGATTTCTTTTAGTTTAAAAAGCATTTGGAGTGTTTAATAAGTTTTGTTAAATGCTTTTTTATTTTATTCGAAAGGGGAGATAAGGATAAGCTATATTAATAGCTTTGTTAAAAATAAAAACTTTGTATTTAAATTACTCCCTTTATGTCATATGACATTTATATTAAAAGGCCACCGAATATTTTTGGAGATGATAAGTTTTTTTTAGAAAATTAAAATCTTTTTCCTCCTAAATTGTTAAATCCTTGAGATCTCATGTAGTAAAGTGATTTTTTGAGATTTTTTATGAGGAGTTATTTTGAGATGGAAGATTTATTTCTATTCTTGAGATTTGGATACAAATAAGGTGATTTTCTTTTGAAAGGTAGATTGGATAAAGAGTTTGAATGCAGGGATTTGCAGAGAAGGAGATGAAAATGAAAAGACTAAATATTCAAAGAGATTTTATTTTTTCTCCTACAGGTCCTGATTAAAATGTTAGAGAATATGATATGATCTTGATTGACAAATTGGTGGAGCTATTTTTCAGATTGAAGATATTTTGCAGAGAAGGAGAATGAACTTTTGAAGGAATGTGAAAAGTCTTATGAAAGATTGATTTTATTCTTGCAGGATGAAAAAGAAGAAAAGATTGATTTTGTTCATGCAGGATTAAAAAGAAGAAGAAAATGAACAGTCATGGGCATGAAGAGAAAATTAATTTCTTCACAGATGGAAAATAATTGTGTAGAATGTGAAAGGTTTTTCAAATTGTTTATAATGGTTTTTCAGGTGCATTGATTCAGTGTGTTGATGAAGAAGACATAGATGAAAAATACAGATGATGAGAGATTGAATACATATAATGTGTGTCAAGGTTATACAGATTAATGATTTGATAATACATATGACCAATTTGCAGAGTAGAAGAAATATTGAATCAAGCTTTGATTGCAGTGATTGATAAAAGAAGGATAGAGATGAAACATACAATGTTGTGAAGTGTTGTTGAATGGATTAGAATACAGATTTGATATGCAGTGTTGTTAAATGGATTAGGATACAGGATTGATATGCAGTGTTGATTAGATCAGAATAAAGGATTGTTGAGTGTATCTGGATGTCAGATTGAATAGAATGGGTATTTGACAGACATATGTTTGTATTGGATGGAAACAGAGTATCCCTCTGATTTGCTTATTACATTTGTTGGTAATTTGGTTTGCCAGTGAGGCACAATATGCCAGTGTGGCTTGTGGTCAGTGAGACCTTTCTATGCTAGTGAAGCTTGTGGTCAGTGAGACCTTGTATATGTCAGTGAGACATTTGTAAGAAGTTTTTCGTTTAAGCCAGTGAGGCAGTTTTGGAGTGGTTTTTCTACACCTGATGGGTTTTCCATTCGTGCATATCTTGTGTCATGATTCATATTGATCTTCTTTGTGTGTGTTTGATTTACTTAAGAAGTTTTTATTCTCTTTCTGTATTCACAGTCATGTGCATATGTATTTTAAAAATCAAATGGTATCTTTCTTTTTGAGCTCTGAAAGTTAAAGTTTAAAAATGATTTGAAAATTCACACAACACTGATTCACCCCCCCTCTCAGTGTTGCCCTTGATTCCTACAGCACCCTTGTGAGGTGTCAAATGCAAAAATGTATAATGATCAATCCCAACCATGTAATAAAAGAAGTTTCAGCATTAATAGATATAAGCCCATCAATTTCAATGGCATTTGTGGTTATCCAAATGCTTTTCCAACTAAGATCAGATAGTATTTGCCTAAATTCAGTGGTGCAAAGGATGAATCAGCTGAGAGACACTTGCAACAGTTTATAAATGTAATAGATGACTTTGAGGCTGACCATGAAGATGTAGTTATGAGATCATTTGTTCAATCTCTAAATGAAGATGCAAGGGACTGGTTCTCCTACCTTCTAGCCTACTCTCTCAGTTCTTGGCAGGATTTTAAATTTGCATTTCTAGAACAATATGGTGAAAGAATAACTGATTATGCAGTTATCAGTGATTTCATGTATATCCATATAGAAGAAGATGAGTTACTTCCATCCTTTAACCTTAGGTTTATGAAGGCATTGAAAAGAATTCTAGAATGTATGAGACCTAATGATGCATTGTGCCTTATGGTCTATCTGGGATCATTTGACAAGAAAATGAGTTATAGATTGAGAGATAAGGAGCCCACCACATTGCATCAGGCACATCAATTTGCAATGGACATTGAAAACAACTAGAGACATGGAATTCAAAAGGGTTATTTCTCTGCAAATATCTACTATCCTAGGTCCCCAAATGCTGATAAAATATATAGTTTAAATGTTGGAGATGAATGTCAAAGCACTCACACCCCTACTGTCCCTGTTTATGCATCATTCCAAGGTAATGATGATTCTGCCATGAAGGAGGATGCCCTGATTTGCCTAGCAAATGAAGCTGATTGTGATAATTTTTCAAGCAATATTAATATGTCAGTCTTAAGCAAAAAGTGTTCATGTTTAAATGATCTAGTTATACATAGTTGTGATCATATGGATCAAGAGTCAATTCCATTTTCATCAGGAAGCATTAGAGGGCTGGAAAGTGATATAGATAGTGCAGCTTTAGAGTGCATTGAAGTAGCAGAGATCCTATATGTGGGGCGATCAGATGATAAAAATGATATCCATGGTCAGTTTATGGATCAGGTTTGTTCTTCTTATGACTCTAGATTTGGTAATGTTGAAGAAGAGTTGGATTGTCATGAAGAAGAAACAAAGACCTTTGCAATGAGTATGAATCCCCTTTATGATGAGCCTTTAGATGCATTGAACATTGTGGGTCATGACCTCTATTGGTGTAGAATTAACCCTCCTTTTGAAGATGATGATGAATATGAAGGGACAACTAATATAGGTGCTGCATCAGTTTGTGAAGAAGGGACATATGAACAAAAGTCAGATGTCTTCAGTTCTTGTGAGGATGATATGGATATATGCAACTATGGGTGTATGGATCAGGATTTGTTTTCAATGTCAATAAGTGATATGAATGACATTGATAGTCTCATATATTCTGAGTGTTTTCAGTTTCTAGATTAGCTAGATAAGTGCTTGGTAATGTGCAACAACCAGGTAGACAGTGAAGAACGCCAAGTGCAATATGATGTACTGATAGAGAGATATAACATACATACATTGCTTAATGCTGAAGAATTTTATGGTGTGTATGGTTGTATGTTTGATTTTGAAATCTAGAATGATAGAGGTAACAATGACAGAGGCAAGTTTTCAAAAATGGTGAAGTATGTAATTGACAGGATTTGTTTGTGGACGGATTATGTTGATGTTTTTAGTTGTGGTTGGGATCGTTCAGATCAGAATTGCGCATTTGGTAAGAAGAGATTATGGTTTTTTATTTTTGGCTTCCGAGGGCCACCAAAATAGTGTTTGAAGATCTGATTTGTGATGCAAGTTGGTGTAGCTTTGACTCTATGGCCCAATGGATAAGGCATGATCTACATCCCAGAGATCTATGGTTCTCGCCATGCCTGCAAGAGGCATGCATCCCCAGATAGAGCCAATGTTGGTGCCTGCACCAGGATTTAAGGTTTCAAACATTTATCTGTAGGCCCTTTCATTTTTATCAAAAAAAAATTCTAAGTCTCTCGGCCTTCCAATTGTATGCATGTATCTTTGTATGTGCATCGCCTCCTGTATGTGTCTTTGTATGTACAAGTGTAGATGTACATAGGCTGGGCCCGAAAGGAAGTTCAATCAACGTCAAAAAAGTGCAAAAAATAGTTATATGCATCATTATATGCATATCGGGCTTGTATGTGTCGTTTAAATGCATTTTTAGGTGTGCAAAAGTGGTTGTATATCACAAATTCCTGAAATATTTTATGCTTGTATGTAAAAGGTTGCATGTATATGAGTTTGTATGTTCGAATATACAAGGTAGATATGCAAGGTCAATAAACAATGGAAAAGATACAAGGGGCAGACATACAAAGTGTCATCGCCGAGACAATGCACATCGGCGGCTCTGTCTAAGTTCCCTCTGATGGCCGATGCATATACAAGGTAAAGGTTACAAAATGCATATCGGCGAAGCTTTGTATGTCGGTGGTCAAGTCCAAACTCTTTCCGATGGGCCGATAAAGATGCAAAAGATACATGCAAGGCAAGAACCAAAGGGTGGGGTCCACCAATTGTATATATTCTCGATTGTATGTTCGCATATGCAATCGAACATACAAGGGAATATGCAATCCTGAGATGCAAAGCCCAGACCCGAAATGAATATACATTATGGTTGTTAAAGGTAGAAGTCTAATTGTATGTATATTTTGCTTGTATATTCATAGTTGTATATGCAATATACAAGGCAAAGATACAAAGAAGAAGAGATACAACCCAGACGCAAAAGAAGAATGTGTTGTGGCGGATAAGTGGCTGGGGTCTGCAGGTTGTATATTGCATTTGTACAATGCGATATACAATGAAAGATGCAAAGTGAAGATACAACGCTGGATTCAAAATTTATTCCAATCTGCCTCATAAATGCAATGGAGTCTGTAGTTGTATGTATATTGCATGTTGTACATGCAATGTACAAAGTGATATATGAAGGAAGGAGATACAAGGCGGGACCCGATAGCGATTGCAGTTTGTTTTATAATGATTTGGGGTCCACGCCTTGTATGTGTTGTGATTGTATGTATATGCTTTTGCATATACAAAGATTTGAATGTGCAAAGGGTGAAAAAGTAAAATGTATGTCGCGATATGAAAAGTCAGAGAAGAAAAAACCACCTGTGTGGTGCGATCTCATTGGCCGATGACTTTTTAGCATGAATTGAAGATGTGGATCACAGGGAAGTGGATGGAATTGACGACCTGTTTCAAACTTTCAGAAAGTGAAGGATTTCTTGTGTATCTGCAATCACATTTTGGGCAGGAAGAATTACAAAGCACACAACCATCATATTTCCAGAGGCTGCGGGTAGGTTGGCCATTAATGGCAAAATTTGCAGAGGCATGGTCTTGATTAACATGTCAACTACCTGATTAAGGGCGAAAATCTTCAGTCAGCGGCTCACATCCTGAATCCACCTGCTCCTTCCCTCTTCTTCTCCCTGGTGCATTCAATGTTCTTGGCGCCATTTTGATGGTGCAGTGTATCTAGTGGTAGTTTGAGGTGACAATGTAATTAATGATATGTGCACGTTCTTGGTATATCTAGGAGCTGTGTCACTCATTCAGTGTGGTTGAAGACCTCGGCAATTTTTTTGGAGAAAATAATGAAAATAGAGCATTTCTTGGCTGTTCTATCTCTTTCTGTGAGTTTATGAGTTGCATTTTGAATTCATGTTGCATATATGTTCAGTTTCATGTCATTTTATATGAAAAATGCTTTATTGCATGTGTTTAGCTATTTGTCTCCATGGTTGTATGCATCCCTTCTTTTGAATCTGGTAGCTAAGGGTTACTTAGATTCTAGGGTATAGATTTCTGTATTGCATGCTTAACTTCTAACCTCCATTCAAGGAGTGGATTAAATTGTTTTAGGTTAAGTATGAGGAAGAATGTATGGCAGTAGGGATGTTTGTAAGTAGAGATAGCTAAATACTCATTCTTGGGTGGTGTTTGTAAGGCAAGCACCAATCTGACCTCTTGAAACTTGAATGCCAGTGCAAATCATTCACTTGTATATGTCTAGTTGACTCCTTGCCCTGAGATAGGCACCGTTCTGCCCTTGTGTAGTAGTTATGATCCAAAACCCCCTGTCTTGCATCCAAAACATAAATACAAATAATTTCATAATTCCAACCTGTTAGTTTGTAGGATTAGAAATAGGACCCCTGCATACTCTCATTCCTAACCAGTCAGATATGTCCAAGAACATTGCCAAACTTGTGATTTATCATGCAAAGCTTGGTCCAAGCATGAGAGTATTCTGCCTATTGTTGTAGAGCTAAATCTTTATGTCATTGGGTGAGTCAAAGTTACATCTTTAGCTATAGGGATACCCCCCTTGGTGTAGCAGAACCAGAAGTGAAGGGGAGGCCACTCACACAACCTCTTGTATTTGTTGGCTGAATCTGCCTGTGCATTGGAACTAGCAAACCCTCTACCGATTCGGGATAAAAACCCAACATACCCTATCTTGGAGTGCACCTCTTGGAGGTAGAGGTGACTTACATTGGAGGTGATTTTGAGGAGTTGTTAGGTGCTAGGGTTTCATGTTATAGCAGATTTGCTACAGCAACTAGGGTAGACCTTATTCGCCATCCTTCTAGGGCATATATTGGCATATTTTGGCATGTAATTGATGCTAGATACTTTGCTATGTAATTTGTGACTTGTAATGCCAAGTCTATTATTTGTCCATTTAGATTGCATATATTCAAATTTA
This sequence comes from Cunninghamia lanceolata, assembly GCA_027924645.1. Taxonomy (NCBI): domain Eukaryota; kingdom Viridiplantae; phylum Streptophyta; class Pinopsida; order Cupressales; family Cupressaceae; genus Cunninghamia; species Cunninghamia lanceolata. The sequence goes on from BSBN01000609.1 coordinate 3,762,705, forward strand.
TACAACAGACCTGAATATTTATGTTGGAATGAATTATAAGGGATGTTCATTTCATAGTGTAAATCATCTCCATGCTTGGGAGATTCATGTATGATTCTTCCTTTATGCTTTGATGTGACTTTCATGGTATTTTATGAAGTTTTGGTATGCTGAAAAATATAAAATTAGAAATCAAAATTAGGGTTTGAGCAGAAAAATCATATTTATTGCATAATATCTCATTTGGGATATTACATATTACATGTGCATGATAGTATTATTAAAGAAGTTCTAAATGTGCTGAGTAACCATGATATAGAAAAACCATGATGAAAATGTTTCCATATGCGTAAAGGACTAACTTGTAAATGCAAAAAATAAGTTGGCCCAAGAAACGTATTGTCAAGACATATCATGATATAATGGACCATGATGACCTTGGTGGAATAAGTTATGGGATGAAAACCTTCACGTATAACTACAACATGGAATCAAATAATATCAAATGAATGCAAAAGACATACAAAGATTTACCTCTCACCAAAGTGAAAACCAAGGTGTTGAGTGTTGTGATAGCGATAGTGATAGTGATTCTTGATTGGGAATTATGTATCCCAATAACGTGATGTTAGATTACAAAATGATGTTTCTTAATGTATGATATAATGATTGATTAACTTTAAAAAAGGATCTCACCATGGCTAAGGGGGAGACCTATTTGAGCCAATTGATTGTATTTGTGATGTTTGATTGTTTGTCCAAATTTGTGATGTGTTTAAATGTGAAATTTAGATGTAATGTTGTTTCCAAGTTTTCCTGATTACATATTATTGAAGGGTCATGCTTGTCTAACACAATGTGCTTTGACCTCTAGCACTAGTAGAAAACATAAATAAATCACTAAAAAAACTACCAAAAATTGGTCATGTGACCATTAGTTTGGTATGTAACCATTGGTAGTTTATTGTCAGTCATTTATCTCGCGACCAAATTTATGACTAAACAAATTTTAGTCATTAATTTGGTAGTATATTTAGTCATCAATTTGGTATTATATTTAGTCATCAATTTGGTAGTATATTTGGTAATTTGGTAGTATATTTAGTCATTAATTTAGCCATTGATTGTTGTTAACTGATCATTTATTTAGTCATTGTAATCATTAATTACCATCAATTGGAAGTATATTTAGTCATTTATTTAGTCACTGGTTTCCATCCATTGCTAGTATATTTGGTCATTTTAATCATTATTTTTCTGTCAACTGGTCATATATTTAGTAATTAATTTAGTCATTGATTATTGTTAACTGGCCATTTATTTAGTCATGGTAGTCATTTTTATTTACTGGTTTCCATTAATTTGTAGTAAATTTAGTTATGATATGAATAATTTATTAAATACCATAAATTTTAAAATGCAGAAAAAACATATTATTAAATTTGAATTAAAACATAAAAGCAAATAAATTTGGAAAACTATATATTTATGATGCTGCCAAGTAAAGATTGACCAACACTTTGTATTTGAGAATTGGCCAATAAGAAAATGAAACAAGACAAAGCAAAGTGGCAATAAATATTGACACCATTTGGTATGGCATCTCGTCAACATGGAAATGTTTTTGGTTTCGTACAATTGTAATAAAATATGAATTTATTTAAAACAACATTTTCATGATATTTTCTTCATTACATTAAGAAATCATAAAATAGATCATTACACAAAATCTCTACTCTTGGAATCAATCTCTTCCCTTTCTCACATGACAATACCACACTTGCCCGTTCAGACTATTAAATTTCAGAAAAATAGGCTAAACAACAGACATTCAAATGACCTCTTGCATAGATAGGATCTGAAGTTCACTACTGTCTTATTCTAGCCAGAGGTGCAACACGTACACCACATAGCAAAACATATAGAAGAAACTTATGATGCAGAAGATATTGTTCTGGTATCAACAAAGTTGGCCATTTGTTATCTTGATTGTGGCATTTGTAATGTTGCAAGGCGCATTTTCCCATTTTCATCAGAAGGTTTTTCTCTAATCCAAAGTTCCATTGCACAATGCATCATTAGTAGTAGCTCAAGGAATTTTTAACAGCTTTTTCAGTTTCACTGCAAGTTTCCAATCATCATTGGACAAATCATCCTGAAAAAATAAGAAGAATATTCCATTTTAGACATTAAAAACTTGTTTTATCAGCCAAAAATGAAAAGCACAAATGTTCAATTAGTATAAAATGCATAATAGTAAATACACTGTAAAATTACATAATGTGGATATCAAATAGCCTTACCCTGTAGTTTTCTTTCAATATATCTATGAATCTTCTAGTGAGATGACTCACAAATTCATCCTCCATTTCAAAATGCCTACCAAACATTTTTTGTGCTTCATTAGCGTTGCTCCCAACAACCTGTAAAGTTCGTATGATTATTCATTAACACAAACATTTCAAAAAATAGCATCCAAAATCATATAAAACTATTAACAACAAAGACAGCTTCTCAAAATACCTTCATGGCCACTTTTTCACCCTTCTTAGCCATTTCAACAACTTTATGATTGATCTCAATTGAGGCTATTTTACCAATATTTATGAAATCTTTTGTGGGAACACATAATGGCATGCCAATCTATAGATGCAATCACCACATATGGCTTTATACAAACCAAAAATGATACAACAATCTTTTACAAGCATAAGTCATAACACCGAAAAGACTAGGTTTAGATAAGTCATCAACACCAACAATTATAGGATCCTTCTTGTTAAAAATACAAGTTGGAAAAATGCTCAGTACATAGGGGAAAACAACATCTTCTATAGCCTCCTTTTTTCTTTCTTCTTTAAGATTGTCTATATATGCTTTAAACTAGTCAAATAGATGATAAATAATGTCCACTGCAAATATCTTGACACCAACTTCATCTGCAATCTCCCAAGCTTCAGGAGTAATTTTGACATCAAATGCCAAAATTGCACCATACTCTTTCTTCTTTTTCTCAAGCATTACACTTGCACGTATGACATCTTTTTTATGCACAAGAACAATACCAATTGCACTAAATGGGATGCTTACAGCTCAGGTCTTCAAGAACTCAAGTAAAGCCTCTAAAGATCTAAGAGTTGAAGCTTGAACATAAACTCCTTCCCCACTCTTTTCAATCTGAGACATTACATTATTGATATCTTGCATTGCTTTAATCCTGCCATGCATAACACGGTGCAGTTTGGTGGATTGTAATCTTTGCTAGAAGACACAAAATGAGATTATTGATACAACCTTATAAGTATTTGCAAAGTGAAGGTGTAAAGTTAAACTAGTTGACCTTGATGAAGCAGGTAATCAATTTCTGACAGATTGTAGAATGCAGTAGTTTGTTTGACTTAGGTGTATTGATGAAGGGTACATAAAATGGTACATTTGAGTTTCAAGTGCTTCATCACAATGTAGTTCCACTACCTAAAATCTTTGCCTGATTGGCACAAATTTGGCTTACTGATAATGTCATTAATGTTTTAAGTTAATGCAATTGGTACTCTAGGATCTTGTCTAGCATCTCCCATCTTGAGCTTTAGTGCCTTGGAACAGGTTTTTAATCCATAGAATATTAATTCAACATGATCTTTGTCTCATATGACATATCAGACACATGTAAAATGGACCAGTCTTTGGTAGGCACATGATAGTTGTCACATTGGCAACCTTGCCAACAACAATGATTGCATGCTACTTAAAAAGTTAAAAGACTATCTTGAGTTATACAAATATACTCTTGGTAGCCAAAGTGGAAAGGATCAAAAATATAAAATGTGAAATGTTCATACCTGAAAATATAAGCAAAACAAATAAAAGGAAAGGCATCAAAATGCATAAGGATCAAATGCCCATCACCTCAGTGAAGGAAAGAAATGGCCCAAATCATATTCAACTCCCTCAAGCTAACTATAAAATAAGCTTAGTCCTGTCAAATGGTTTGACAAAACTGACATCTCTTCTGATTGACACATATACAAAGAATAGTTTGACTTGAGCTAAAATAAAATAAACCACTGCTTTGGTAAATGAATATCATAACCACTCTCAATGGAACTAGCTATACAATTAAGTGATTGAAAAGATATACAACAAAAAATAAGAGCTAGTGTTGTTTACACTCTTGAAAAAAAAGTATATATCCTAGCATCCAAATGTAAACTTTAGATTAGCAATTTAACATAAAGTTACAGAATCATAATAACAAATTTCCATCTTGCAGATGAAGGAATGGGATTGTTTACAGTTTAAAAAAAAACACATTGTTGAATGTAAACATATCCAAATCAATAGTAGATAGTTTAAACAAACTAGGAAGAAAACTAATTCAATTAAGAACATGTAAACTGCCCAATTCAAAACTTTGCCTTTGCATAGAAAGTATCGGTCAAAGAAATCTACAGTTGTTGACTGACAAAAGGTAAGAATGAATGCCAACTAATCCAAAAATTTGACTCTACAAGGATGAGGTGTTTTTATTTGTTCAAAGAACATGTAATTTGTCAATAAAAACCTTCTGGCACATTCTGATAGAATAGAAGACGAAATTCCTCCACATTCTTCAGCAGACTCAATTTAGAATCAAATATCAGTTAATGTTGAAAAAAATACTACAATGCAAATGATGGAAAATGAGGATTTTAATATTTGTACAAGGACTTTCTGTCCATTCCATAAGAAATACAACCCAGAAATTGATCTGAGCAAATTTCAAATTTCAAATGAACTTGGTGTGGGAATAGTAACCTTAACTCTACAATTACAAAATATATTGCTTTGTTAGCAAACAGGAGGTGGTTGTGATTATTTCATTCACTGCCAAACGTACTTCATTATAGGGCTAACTGAAAGTGAATCCACAGTACACATTATAGAAAGATGCAATGTATCTACTAAATCATCGTGAGGTGCTCCATCCCATAAACCTACAATAAAAAGCTCTTTGGCTCGTCCTTGTCGAAGTAGCATACATGCCCAAGAAACAATGTTGAATCCATTACCATAGCTAGAAAATGAGCAATCAAGAGCTTTCTTATCAGAAAGCAACTCTAAAAGCACAACCCCATAGCTATACACATCAGCCTTATCTAAGACATGACAAGTCATGGCATATTCCGGAGCAACATACCCAAAGGTGCCTGCTACATCAGTTGTTGCATGAGTTTCTGAGGTCCCTAGAAGCCTCGCAAGACCAAAGTCAGAAAGATAGGTAGTAAAATTATTTTCAAGCATAATATTATTGGGTTTTATATCTTGATGTAACACATGTAGAACACATTCATCATGTAGATAACTAAGAGCCCTATCAATGTCCAAAGCAATTTTGTGAAGCATAGACCAATCTGCCCTTCTTTTAGATCTCTCATTAAGAAATCTTTCTAAGTTACCTCCAAAAAAATAATTATACACAAGAAACATTTCTAACTCATTGGCATGGTAGCCTATTAATGTAACAAGGTTTGGATGGCGCACTCATCCAAGAGTTCTAATCTTTGCATCAAACTGTTGTGTGCCTATGGTAAGTACTCCACTAGGACACCCCTAAGCTGGTTAGACTTATGACAAGGGTATGGCTCTGATACCACTTATTGGAGTACATACAACATTGATAGGGGGGTGAATCAGTGTTGTAGACAAAATCAAATTTATTTATCTTCTTATTAGACTTGAAACCACAAAGTAAATATGTTGAAAGTATGTTCTGTATAGCAAGAAATGGAATACTGAACATCAAATATAACAGTCTGCTCAAGCATGAAAAATAAATGAATCACACAATAGTGGAGACCATAACACAATGGATTTCATGAGTGGAAAACCCTCCTAGGGTAGAAAAACCACTCAGGAAAGTTGCCTCACTAGCTTAATCATAAAAATCCCCAATTATAGAGCCTCATTGGCTTTTTATCTCACTGACTTATATCACTACCTCACTGGCACTTTGTACAATCTGCCTCATGTTGGAATTAAGGAAAACTGAGAGGGGGATTGAATCAGTGTTCTGCAAGACTTCTTAGATTGATCCTTAATTTATTTTCCACATACATTCAAAAGAAAGAACTATAAATATAAGAATAGAAACAACAAGATCATAACACATGAACACCAAGATTTTTATGTGGAAACTCAGTTAAGGGAAAAACCACGGTGGGGGTTAACCCATAAGAAATTATACTCTGTTAAAGTGCTACAAATGGGGAAGGCACATGCCTTCAGGCTCACTGCCTAGAGCTCATTGCTCAAAGAGGCTCACTGCCTACAGGAATGATTACAAGAAGATTATAGAGTGTTTGAACTATTTAATAGCATCTACTAATGCAAGAATTCAGTTCCGGTAAGTATAGAATACTAATCTTACACACTTCATCCTTGCTCTGCCTGTTTACTATTCTACCATGATCCAGTCCTCAGATCTCTTCTCCTTCACACTTCTTTTTGCCTTTTTTGCACTTACTCCATCATCACATCACAATCGCACACCAAAAAACTTGAATCCATTGGCTATATATATCCGCATCAAGAAATTTAATCAACTGTAGTCAGCTTCAATAAAACTTAGAACATTTATTAAGCACTCTGCTCTGTTGACTAAACCTATGCACAAATATCAACATGGACCAAAAAATTGTGTTCCTAGATCATCAGTCATGTCAGCCAATATCATTGATTATCATTAATTTCTTATCCAACAACTTTTCTGCATCTAAACCAAGATCAAATACTAGGTCACCATGTTCTTCTTATGACTGTGCTGACTAACTGGAACCCGATACTCAAATCCTTGTAACTTTTGAATCCTTTATCATCGGAGGCTAAATCTCTAGATTTAGATAGTCTTGACAATCCTTATCACTCCCTCAGATCCATAGCACACTGTGAATTACCACCGGAGAGATCCAGACCAAGATACCAGACCTTGTCACATGCTCTATTTCTGACTACCTGGACTTAGCCAAATCTTCACTCTAACTTTTGGTATGAACAAATTATGTAATGCAAATGTGTAAAGTAGACTTAGTTTCCATCAATGACAACACCTGTCATACATTGTAGTGTCTCTTGCCAACAATCTCCCCCTTTGGCATTGATGAAAACACTTAGTGAAAAATGACTAAGTGTTGGAATAACTCCCCTTACTAAGTACACTTATGCTTTTCACTATTCTCCAATGCTCCCCCTTTGCTGGATTCTTCATTTTTCACTACTCTTTACTCCCCCTTTGACATCAATGGCAAAGGGTGCGATCCGCAAATCAAAATTTACACAAAAATTCTATATACCAGGCCACATATGTACAAACAATCCTTAAGTCTTATTTACATATACTTAAGTACATCTCCAAAAATGTTCTTCAATTTTGCAAACTCACTATCCCAACTCTTATTCATAGTGTTCAAAATTGAGATATGGACACTGAATAGGAAAGCTTGTGATTCTGTCATTTGCAGATCAATGGGATCACTTGGTTGAGCTACAGTTTGGGCTTTAGTTAAGGCATTGAACATTGCTTCCATTTTGGGGGGAAATTAGTCCCCAGAGCTCACTCATCCTAGCCTCTGTGATCTCCTTTTCTTTTGTCAATTTCTTTATATCTTCAATCAAGATGATCACCTGACCTTCCTTGCAACTGATGTTGTCACAGGATCAAAAGAATTTGATACACTAGATAATTTTTGCTTAGACACTTTTATTTTATCTTCAAGATCTTCTAAGACTTTAGGATAGGATAAGCAAAATTTATATACATTTCCTCCCTCTGTAAGAGCATTTTGAATACTTTTGCCATTGGCATCCAACACCATTTTATCAACTCCAATCAAACCTCTAAGAGCATCAAATATTTTATCATTGAAAATTCCTTTTGGACCTTGACCTCTGCAGACTTCTCTAAAGATTCAAAATGACAGCTTACTGAGTTTATCAAGTCTTTTAACTATTCAGAGGGGGATGCTGAAGAATCCTTTTGGTATGTTGGCATAATTTTCCCTAAAATCCTTGATGCTAGACCAAGTAGCTCACTATCTTCTATGTGAGACTTCAAAATGTCTTCTCTGGCTTTAGCTTGAGCAATGGAAGCCAGCTTTATCTTTTGTACTAGAGATAATGTGCCAAAGTTTATTGGACCTTGGATTATGTCCTCATCTTATTCATTTTGTTTCTCCCTTTCCAAAATTTCCTTTACTACCTCCGTAGTGTCTCTTGCCCAAGATGATGATGTGTCTATCTGATTCTTACTAGTATTGTTAACTGGATTGTCCTACTTGGGCTCTTCATCATCCTTTACAATCTCTTCTTCTTTATCATTGTTCTTCTTGACTTCTTCAGCTTCTTGGTCCTTAGACTTTTATGTTTCATGCTCTTCAATCTTCAATGAATCATCTTCAATTTGATCATCTGTTTCAACATTCATCTCTGTATTTACTTTTTTGAATTGATTTGGAGGAGTTTGAATAACTCCTGCATCATCAGTTTTATCTGTCATCTCCTCATCTTCTTTGTTTATTGCTTCCTTTTCTAGAACAGAGGAGTCATCTATTCCAATTTGTTGCTCATTCTTCTGCTGCTCTTCATCATCCATAACTAATGTGTTATCAGTAGGTTCATCTGAAACCACAAAGAATTTGTTCTTGTCCAATGCTTTCCTCAGAATTTGTTTAGTTTCTTGGACAACTTCATCTATGTCTCCAATCATCAATTTGTTCATCCTTGTCTTACTCCTGAATTCATTTTTGACCTCTTTAAAAATTTTATCTGCTTCTCTGCTAGAGGTCACTGGACATAGAGTGGTTAACACATGTTCCCTCAGTTCCATATCTTTTTTCTTGGTAGCTTCTTTCCTAATTTCCAAAATATCTCTCAAACCTTTTGGAACTTCTGATAAAATTTCTACTAGTTTTTGATTGAATACAATTAAGTACTTGATAGTGGCTTCTTCCAAAAGTTTTTTGTTAGTATCATTGTAAAGATCATAGAATTTAATCAATAGCTTTAAATTCCCATCAACAGTGATTGTCTTAATAATGGTTTTCATAGAGGGAATTGGATTCTCAACATCAGCCTCTGACTTCTGCCGCTTGTCTATCTTTTTACTCTAGGAAAGCTTCTCTTTTGACATGTTAACAGCTTTAGTGTTTGTAGCCTTCAACTCTTTAAGCTCTTCATTAGAATCTGTCTTTTCTTCATTCTCCTTTTCCAAACTGCCATATGGCCTCTTTACCTTTACTCTAGTTCTTTTCTTTTCCTTATCAGATGATATGTCTTCTTGTTTCTCAGATTTGGTAGGTTTTGGAGGAACAGGGGCATCAACATAGCTCCTAGTGGTCCTTGATGTGGAGGAGGATTCTACTAGAGCACTTGCTTGTTTCTTATCCTACTTTTCCCTCTCAGACTTTTTAGTTCTTTCCCTAAATTGCCTCACAGCTTCCTTGGTGAGGCCTAGATTCTTGGTGAACTGCTCAACTTCTTTCCTTACTTTCCTATTGGTATTAGGTTTTCTGAACTCAACATGCAGTTTCATACTTAACTCCTCATATGTCCCAAATATTTCCACTTTTGTGTCCTTTAGCTTGTTCAAAAAGTGTTGAGCATACATATTCAAAATTTTCTCATCTACCTCATACCCCATGGGCATGATCCAAATAGTTCTGGGTTCTACTACTTCCATTAAGCACTGATCAGTGTCCACCATGAAACAAATTTCATTCTTGTACTTCTCACAACTGATTTAGGGATTCTTTCCCTAGAATGCATCATGTTCTAAAAATTCTTGAAGTATCACCAAATTGCAATTTTCTGTACTTTATAGTCACCAATACTGTGTAGATGATCTTTTATCGGAATAGCAACTGGCTCATCATTAGTCCAGTGCAGACCCTTTACTCTAGGTACCTCATTCATGAAGTAGAAAAGTAGACATAGAACCAATGTACCATATTTAAAGGTGTTTTTCTTATCTTTCTTAGTTTTGTTCAAGTTCTCAATCAGTTAGTTCTGCAATAACTCACACAGGTCATAATCTGCATTTTCTTTTAACATTTGATATGCAACAATATAGTTGTTCTAGAAATAGAGTTCTCCTTGCCGAAGTGATAAATTTTGTAACCAATTACCATTAAAGAAAACTTAACATCTAGATCACTAATATCATTGATAGTCATTGCCCTTCTGTCAAATTTAGCACCAGTTGCAAGCATCAGTCACAGTTTGATTCTTTACAACCTTCAACATTGGTAGTCCACCAGATGAGTCTAACCCTATCACAACCTTGATGGCATCCTTGGTGATCTTGAAAGGTTTCATTAGCCATATAAACTCATCATGCATTTGGCTTAAAACATATCGGACCCATTCATCTTCATCAAAGGTTGGAAACCCCATAACCTGAATGAAATGTTTATCGTGTAGTGCCTCATACTCAGGTTTAAGACTGTTAATTTCATCCCTTAGATGATTCTCAAACAAATCTACAAACCTTGAGTCCCCAAATTCATCTATGCTCGCATGAATATAGACCCTAATATCTTCAACATGTAATACACCATACGGAACACTTGAAAATGCACCTAATGGGTCGACTTCTACTAATTTGTGTGGATGCTTCTTGAATTTGGGTCGGGGCCTTTCAGTGATATCAAAAATCAAAGGTGTAGCCATTACAAAAGATCACAAGTTAAATGTTTTGCAGAAAATACCTTCTTCTTCACAGAGTTAGGGTTAGCAGATGAATTCGCCGGTTGCACTTCAAAACCTTGAAATCTTATCTCAGGTGCTCTTTTACTTGCTTTATTCGAATGCAAAGTGATCCAAATGCTTGAATGAATGACCTTTTATCTCCCGCAAAACCTAATTCTTCATTGTAATAAATGCTCTGCCCTAACACATCTGGTTACACTATTTTTGTATATAGTCAATCTTCAATTGCTCTGCAATCAGTCACATTAGCTTCTTTTCTTCTAGAATTAGCTTCAATAGATCTACAATAGGCTTCTTTAACTTCATTCATTGTGCCAGATTTAGGCACCTACTTACTAGTTGGGGGAAGTGGATTTTCAAAGCAGCTCCCCATGAGCCAGAGCTCCTAATTCAATTCCTAGAGGAATTATCAACACCGGATTCCAGTGCGGATCCATTAACAACATTAATTTCACCTTTCTTTACCCATGTTTTGCTCATTTCATTCTGGACCTCATTCACATCAACTTTACCCTTGCTTTTGTCTTGTCTCTGCATGTTTTGGTTTTTGTTTACCAGATCTTTATTATTCCTGCTTCTGTAGAATCTTGCAATATGACCAGATCTATTGCAATTAAAACATACACCATTTCTTTGCTTATTTACTTGATTCCCTCTTGATTTGTAGTGATTGGTCATGTGTCCAAATCCATTGCATGCAAAACAATAGCCATTAAAGGAATTGCTATTTCCTCTATTGTTAGAGTTATTTATTATCATACTTCTGCATTCATTGGATCTATGACCATACCTCTTACAATTGAAGCATTGACCAGAGAAGGATGGACTACTTTGATTTACTCTACTTTTGCATTGAGTAGCTCTACGACCAAATTTATTGCACTTGAAACAATTGTCATTGAAGGATGGATACCTTTGAGCATTGGGTTGTCTTATCAGAGGTCTTCTAGGATTCCTTCTTTGATTTCTAGCATCATGATTTCTTTGACTGGATCCAGACCTTTCACCTTTCTAAAATCCTAGACCATGCTTATCATCTTCCTTCTTCTGACTGTCAAACAACACCTCAAGTTTAGTTGAGCTTATCTTGAATTTCTCTTTATATTCATTTGCAACTTATAGGTCATGTCTAAGAATGACAATTTGCCTTTCAAGTTCTTTTTTCATTGTCTCTTCTTTCATGTAGATTAGACTCTAGATGGCCAGCAATTCCATCCAATTTGTAGTATTCTTCTGTTCTTTCTTTCAAAGTCTATTTCAGGTCTTCTTCAGCCTTCTTTCTTTCCTCAATTTCTTTGGTTAACCTCATCATCCCAGATTCCATTTCATATTTTAGAATAGAAACTTCTTTTGTCATCTTCTCACATTCCTTTGTCTTCTTCTTTAGAGCCTCATCCATGTCATTGCTACATTCTGATTTCCTAGTTGAAGAAGTAGCTCCTTTCTCTTTTCATTAGATTTACTCAATTTTTCTTTTAAGGTCTCAATGAAGTCTTTAGCATCTTTAAGGTTTTCTTGTAGTTCTTTGACATCTGCTCTGGACTAATCAAGATCTTCTAAAGCAAGATTCAGTTGTTCCTAAAGGTTGTATGAATCCATTTTAATACCTTCCCAGATCTTCCTTAAGCTATTAAACTTCTTTCAAGGAACCTTGCTCAGATACCAATTGTTGGAATTAAGGAACACTGAGAGGGGGGGTGAATCAGTGTTTTGCAAAACTTCTTAAATTGATGCTTAATTTATTTGCCACATACATTCAAAAGAAAGAACTATAAACATAAGAACAGAAATAGCAAGATCATAACACATGAACACCAGGATTTTTATGTGGAAAACCGATTAAGGGAAAAACCATGGTGGGGGTTAACCCACAAGAAATTATACTATGTTAAAAGTACTACAAATGGGGAAGGCACATGCCTTCGGGCTCACTACTCAAAGAGGCTCATTTCCTACAGGAATGATTACAAGAAGATTACAGAGTATTTGAACTAATGAATAGCATCTACTAATGCAAGAATTTAGTTCCGATTAAGTACAGAATATTGATCTTACACACTTCATCCTTGCTCTACCCTGTTTATTGTTCTTCCATGATCCAGTCCTCAAATCTCTTCTCCTTCGCACTTCTTTTTCCTTTTTTCACACTTACTCCATCATCACATCATAATCGTACACCAAAACACTTGAATCCATTGACTATATATATCCGCATCAAGAAATTTAATCAACTGTAGTCGGCTTCAATAAAACTTAGAACATTTATTAAGCACTCTGCTCTATCAGCTAAATCTATGCACAAATATCGACGTGGACAAAAAACTTGTGTTCCCAGATCATTAGTCATGTCAGCCAATATCACTGATTATCATTAATTGCTTATCCAACAAATTTTCTGCATCCAGACCAAGATCAAATACTAGGTCACCATGTTCTTCTTCTGACTGTGCTAACTAACTAGAACCCGATACTCAAATCCTTATAACTTTTGAATCCTTTATTGCCAAAGGCTAAATATCTGGATTTAGATAGTCTTGACAATCCTTATCACTCCCTCAGATCTATAGCACAATGTGAATTACCATTGGAGAGATCTGGACCAAGATACCAAACCCTGTCACATGCTCTATTTTTTACTACCCGGACTCAGCCAAATCTTCACTCTGACTTCCGGTATGAACAAATTATGCAATGCGGATGTGTAAGGTAGACTTAGTTGCCATCAATGACAACAACTGTCATGTGTAGCAATCTCTCTTGCCAACACCTCACTAGCTTATAATCTTACTGCCTCACTAGCACAATCTCATCACAAGAGTACAATGAAGATTTAGAAATCAATACAGAGGATTTCTCTGTTTCACTACAACTCAGATATTAAGTCTCTCATTGAATTGGAGACTCAAGAATCAAATCAATGTGCACATACAATAAATGATCAAGAAAGATTTACAATAATACATTGTTGCTCAAAAAATGATATTGCAGAAATAACAACAACACTCACAACTCAACAGGGTATAATTGTTTATTTATATTGTCTCATCCTTTTCCTTTTCTTTCATGAAACTGATTCAACATGTAATTGTTTTTATTCAACTGCTTGTAGCAGTTAGCAACCAAGCCATCAACTGTCTCTATTATGAGGTCAAACAAACCTATTTTAGATATGTTTGAATGTATAGAAAGTATCATTAACAGTCCTTTAATAAAAATCCTTGTTCACTGTATGTCAAAATTTAACCAAGGGTTTCAAGAAAACTTTTAACTGTTCATTGTAACCATAATCACAACATTACAATAATTTAGCAAATATATTTTTGCTTGTAACAAAAATATATTTTCCATACTGCCATTGAGAAAACCTAACGGGAATATCAATTGAGTTTAACAAATAAGGTTTTCTTCAAACACAGTAAACCCTAGTCGTTTCCAAAATGAACCCTTTTACACAAACTAATGAAGATTATAATCAAACCCACAAATATACAGTTATTACTGTCCTCGAATAAAAATGTAACTTCAAATAATCTCATATTTGCCTTAAAGAAATAATTTTCAGGAGTAATGAACTGAAACCATTCTTTTCTTTAACAACTTTTAACCAAATACAAGCAACACCAAAACCCTTAACAGAAAATTTGTTTGCTTTAACAAATCAAACTAAATTCTTTGCCCCTTTGAAAGCAAACAAAAACTAAAGCCCATTAAACTTTGAAGAACAACGAACCAGTATAGAAGGAAGGATAACACCTATGTTTTCATGCTAAAATAACTGTTAAGCTCCCTCCACTATCAACTGACTTTAGCATTGTCACATCTCCACACAGTCAACCTAGATTCACACTCAAAACTCGTGATTCAATAGATTCCTTGTAAAATATCAAACCCTAAGCTTGAAGCTCTATTTCCCAATGTTAAACATTACAAAATGAATGACAAGACTTCCTTTTTTCTTGATATACCATAGTCACCAAGAGTCTAGGTTTGCCCTAAAAGGGCCGGTAACAACAAAACTAAGTTTGTAACCTTTTTCCCTGTTGAGAAGCTGAGACTTGTTGTTCAGGTCAGATGACTTAAGTGATCATCAAAGTGATTTTATATACCATAGAAATAAATCAAATGAAATACTTTGGCACCTTTATGACATTAAACCTTTTAATAAAGCCTTAGAACTTTGATTTATACAAGCATCAACAAATGCAATGCCAATCACATTAGGAAAGATCACTTATATAATATCCACTAAAACATCATGTCATGCTATGACTGACAAAGATAAGGATCATGCAAAATTCTCAATGATCAACAAACTCAAACTGTACCCATGCCAACTCACTGTATACATGTTTGACATCATTGCCAACTGCAAATGCCAACCAGGGATCAACAATTACTTTGTTATATAAGTTATAAATTATACAACGTAAGTTATTAAATTATATTATTTAAATTAATTTAACTTAAATTATACTTGTGCATAGTGGACTTGCAAAATTAAATAATTTATCAATATTATAGTATATTTAAAAGTTGTATAATTAATAATTTTGTCTTTATTCTATTTGTATCTATCTAGTTTGTCTATTTTCTTGTCTTATTTTTAAATTTTTTTTGTATATTTCCTATTGTATGATTTGTCTTTTTTCTTCTTAACCCTTTGTTCAATCCTTTCTCTCCCTTTATTCCTTTGGTCTAAGAAGACATTTATTGCCTTGCCTTGTATTGTCTTTGAATTCATGGATTATGATCAAATTGGAAAGAAAAAAGAATAGATGAGTAATAGTCATTTTTATTTGTCTAACCAATTATTTAGTTGTGTTTTTTGTATGATGACCAAATTAGTCATTTATTTAGTCATTTATTTGGTCATTTATTTAGTCATTTCAACCGATGACCAAATTAGTCATTTATAGCTGTGTTGCAAAAAATTAGTAGAATTTGATAATGTGACTAAAAGTTTTAGTGACTTGGTCATTTATTTTCCATATTTTTACTAGTGTAAGAATTATGCTATAGAAGACTGAACATCATTATGACAACAATTCACACTAGAGAGAATCAAGGCACTTTCTGAAGCATGAATCAATATTCTATCCAAGTCCTTAGCAAGGTCAAAAAGAGATGAAGGTGGATGAATGTTATATGATTATGACAAGCAATGTGAAGGAAGAAACATGTAATGGATTAGACACATGGATAACACTTACCACAAAGTGTAGAGGGTACCTATAGATAATAGATATCAAGTGCTATAGATGATTCCCACAAGTGGTTTTCATCATGGTAGTTGCCCGAGGTGCCATAGAAGTGGTTTTCACTAGAGGGCAATTTTTCTATTTACTTCTTAAATCTTTTTTTTTAATAACTTTTGATTGCTACCACTTTAGGTATGAAATTTCTTGAGATGCATGATATTCATAGGTTCTTCTAGCTCTTGACTATCTAGTGTGGCTAACTCGTTTGCTCCTACCATGATAGGTGAGTGGTATAGATTGTTCTGCATAATTGCTTTGCTAGGATCATGTCCTTGGTGTGCGCTCTATAGATGTTGTTGTGATCATCTTTTATCCCTAAGGGGGCTCCTTTTCAATTTAGAGATCACAACAAAATACCATAATAGCCCCTATGAGATAAAATGTTTCCAAGGTAGGTCAAGTATGATGCACATTGGGTAAAGGCATCTGAATTTGGATTTGGATTGTGAACTTTGAACTTGTATCTTGGATTTGTGAACTTTTAGATTGTGTATTTAGGATTTTGGATGGTGGATTTGCATTTGGATTTGAGATGAGGAAAAATAATCTCACACATCCTGTTAGGATCTTCTTTTAATGAGGCGTCAAAAGTTTATTTTTCCCTTAGATCAAGAATAGTTGGACTTTCAAAGATTTTAGGACTATTTTCTACTTCTGTATTGTATCCTCTTTGTCCTCCTTAGCTGAGCCAACTTCACCTAAGCTGAATTGAAGTTAAGTTGAGCCAAATTTGAAAATTAATTTATAAAATGACTTTATAACAACTTGGAGAAAGGCAAGTCAGTTAAGTGTAGAAAAAGTGACTTGGAGAAAGGAAAGTCACTCTATGAAAAGGAAAAGTAAAATATAATAAAATGACAAATAAATTATTATTTTAATGGGCAAATGGGCCAACCCATTTGATGCAATGAAAAGTGAGTTAAAAATAATATTTTATTTACACATGGTGGTGCACCTCTTGTGGACTTCAAATTTATATTAAAAATGGAAAAGAGGTTGATCCTCTTAGAGGCTTTAAAATGAGGTGTTTGGAAGTTCATTTCATCATATTGTATTTGTCATTTTGCATATTGGATACTTTCCTTTGAGAAGCAACAACAAGTTTAGCCATTTGTAAGGATGAAAACCCTTGGAGATTTGTGGATTTGACAAAAACCCAATACCAATTCAGAGGTGAATCCAACTAGGGTTTACTATTGAGCTTCATTGTAGAATTTTGTCATTGAGGAGGAGCTGGAAAATGCAGTCATTTGCAGGTTTATAGTTGCTAGGGTTTTGACTTCCAAATTGGAAGATTTGTGCCAAATACCAATTTGGAATTGGCATGATTTGGCAAGGATTATATATGATTTATGAGAAGGGTTTGTGAGGACTTTTGATATTTGTTTGAATACATTTTTAAGAGGAATCGTTGCCCTTTGTGAGATCTCCACCACCCACGGAAGGATAATTGCTATACATTTTGGTATCATGGAGACATTGGGTGTTGAGGAATTGTTTGGAGGTTTGACCAACATGAAAAGAGACTAAATCACTACCCAAATATTCATATAGAGTTTGATTACCATTGAAATTTTGTGTTGACATTGCCATTGTATGGAATTGTTATGCCAAGGATCTAGTGCTACCATATTGTAGGGTTCGTGGATACCTTCATCATCATATTGCATATTAGATTTCAATCTTGTGTAAGCTACTATTATATCAAACTTCCTATGCTCATATTCAATCATCCTTCGTTACTTTTCAAAGTATATATTTGTACATTTCAATTAGGAGACACAATATCAGGAATGTGGAACAAGTTTAACTATTCAATTATTTAATTTGAATAGGGTTTGCAATTGCTATCATAAGTGTATTATCTGTCATAAATTGTAATCAGACTTATTATGGTGGTAATAAAGATATGTTTGGTGTTGGTATTTTGATGTTTATGAATGCAAAGTTATGTGTTATGTTTCTACTATATTGGCATATATATGTCCAGTGAAAATCATCACAAACAAGGATAAAAACCAAGCATTAAACTTAGAAATCAGAACTCAATCATATTGTATGACAAGTGTTTGACAAAATTTCAAATGTATAAAACTTAGAAATTTAGGGTAAAACTCAACAAGGTTCTTACAGCTTCAATGTTCACATCAACACCATCTTGTAGCTATGTTGATGTAGGGGGAAGGTTGAGTTCCTTGTTTATTAATGCCTAGAGAATTTACACGAATAGACTCATCTTTAACTTCTTTACTTTTCCCTTTTCAACTTGCTAGTGACTCAAAGAGGTTTTTAGTAGGGGTCTTATATTTTTTTTCGTTTTTTCTAACTTATGGATTTATTGTGATTGTTCACTTTGTTTAGATCCTTTGTTATATTTTCATCTTGTGCTTCATTTTGATTAAGAAATTATTCACGCTCCTCAAAATATGTTGATGGATCTAGATTAATTTAAAATCTATCTTGATGATCCCATGGAAAGATTCTTAGTGTCCTATGAAGGATACATCATTTTGAAACAAATTTGATGACATGTGATCTTATTGCTCCTAAGAAATAAGTTTGGTTTATTGGGGTCAAGTTTCATGGTAAGAATATTGATATCATTAAAGAGGTTGGTGGCATCAAGATCTTCATAGAGGCTATGGATAGAACCTACTTCAATGTTTTCTATGTCACAAGGAGCTTTCTTAGAAATCATATAAGTATTACTAACATTGTTATATTACTCATCAAGAGACATATATCATAGGCTAATTGTTGCTATATTTTTAGGAATATGTTTAGGCTCTAGAATTACTTGCTCATGTAGTTGAAGTCCCTTTCCTTGATAATTCACTATTTGACACATCTTGTTTGCTACATGATACTCATTAATCCTAAAACAAGATGATAAGTCATCATCATAAATCCAAGAACCATTAGAGCTTTCAATCTTTCATCTTGAGAAATCTCGATTGGATAAAAATAGTTGAATGATAGTGACAAGAGGCTTTTTCTTTCTTTTGATGCATGTTGGGCCTATCATTTAATTGGGAAGAGAAATGAATCTTGGATATTGTATTCTCCACAAACTTTATCAATGATCTTGATGTGGTTTTAGGATATTAATTGGTGGGTGTGGATGCAAGGTCATTTGGATCGATGTAGGATAATGATTTTTTTGGTTTAGGTATTGGGGATGCTTAAATGATGGGGCAATGATTGATCTTTTGGTAGTAACCCTACAACATTTTACAATATTGAAAAGGATGGGGATCATTGAGAATAATTATTTCCATTCTTAAATGAGGGAATTTAATACATTGATAGAAAGTGGAAGGAATAGATTGCATGTCATGGATCTAGAGGTGACCCAAGAGGATATTATATGGAAGATCAAGATCAATGGCATGTAAATTTTGTTGCAAAACATGCCCAAATTCAATTGGTAGATGTATTTGTTGGAGACCAAGACAACACTGAGAGGGGGGGTGAATCAGTGTTGTGCAAACTTTTACAAATTTTTATACCTTTTAAATTACAAAACAAAGAGAGATGAGGACATCAATAATTTGTTAAATACATATGTACAAGTATGAATTAACACAAGACATGAGACCAAGACACAAAAGATTATAAGAGAGGAAAACCCTCCTGGGGTAGAAAAACCTCTCAAAATTGCCTTTATGCAATTTTTGGGTTGATAACATCAACCCCATGGATGGACTTTGATAGACCAATGACATATATTGATTTGCTTGATGACCTTGCACTATTTGAGTGTTTTGAATTGGAGGGTTCCCATTTGGGAATGTATTGTTACTCCTATTTCATGAGTAGTAGTTAAGGTAAGGGGGATTTTGAGATGCCCCTGGTCTTGTTTGATTCTAATGTGTTCTTGCAGATTTTACCTTCTCTTTCGAATGGGTTGTTCTACTTCCATAGTCCTAATTCTTTTCACTAATGTTGTGATGAGATATGGGGGTGTAGGGCCTCTTGGCACTTCCTCATTTCTAAGGATCTCATTTCATGTGTTGTCATGGTTTGGCGCTTGTTCCCACATAGCATTCTCATGTTTCTCTTCTTGCAAAGTGACTTTTAAGGCCTCTTGAGCATCTTTGGCCTCTTACAAAATTATTTTGAGTCACCTTACCTCATCATCTAGGTGAGTGCTTGAATTGTTGGTTGATGGTTGGTCTATTTGATGGATCTCTGACATGACTAGTATTTGTCGCACCTTATGAGGCATAGTTGGAACTACATGAGTCTGCTCCCATGCGAGATTATTAAATGATAGAAAACATCTAGGTTCTCTTTTTTCGTGTTTGTAATTTGAATCTTCATAGTCATATCAGTTGGAGACTAGTGCATTTGGGTTAGGTGGTACATACCTGTCGAATGAGGGAGTTTTGAGCTTATTGGCCTCGTTTCTAACTTTCCAAATTTTAAAATTTTGTGTCAAATTTCTTCTGTTGAATCACTCCTAGTAATGAACTCTCCAATTACCCTCAAGTGTCAAGTCATTCACTTGCTTGAAGGAAGATCTCCATTATTTTAATTGAAGTCCTAGAAGTGGCTTTGCTATGCAAAAATTCACAAAAATAGTTAAATTTCAAAATCTAGAAGGGATGGAAAGAAATCCTTTTATAGGGACATTTCTATGGCTATTTCTCCTAATGTGGCAACTTTTTAGGCTCATATGCCTTCTAGTTTGAGAGATTTTAAAACTTCAAGTTTTTAGTGGGTAGTTTGCAAAAATGATTAAATCATGGTTTCTATAAGGCTTGAACTAAAATTGTCTGATAGGGGGTCTAGTGATTACATTTTTGGAGTTATTTTCTAGTATTGCGCAGAAGTGAAGAAAAATAGATAGCTAATGAATTTCATGCTTTATACAGAGAAGTTTTGTAGTTGTATAACTTCAAAATAAATACATAAAACAATTGATTCATTTGTTTTAGGTGTTTTGTGTGTTTTCATTACCTATTGTTTGTAGGTTGAATAGGTATGTTCTTTGTATTATTTTGGAAAGACATTGGTTATTTGCTAGAATATTTGTGAATTGTGCAATATGTGTGTGAAAATACAATTTTAATCTCAGTATCTTGATTTAATATTGTTCATACAAACCTATTTCTTCATATGTTGAGGTTTGTGAGGTATTTTTATTTGTTATTGCCATAGTTCCAATATTTGTGATCGATTTCCCTTCATCATACAAATCTAGGGAATGTGGGTTTCTAATTTTATAATGAACCTTTATATTTGTATAAATCTATGAAACCCTAGTCAGTATTCATGAGTTTGCAACTAGGGTTTCTCTAAGTCTTTTCCTATCATTTTTCCTTTTGTTTACCTTTGGTATTTTTAGTTAAAATACCATAAAACCCCTATTGTAATCATACAAGGGAGTTGCCCCTCTCAAATGAAGAGAAAGATCATTTCTCCATAGCAATCTCTCCAATTGTTGGCTAGTTCATCACTGCTTTGGGGTCTAAATAGAGTCATTTTTAGAGATATAATCATAGAGACCAATCTATTTACCAACATATTTTTGGCAACTCTACTGGGGAGCTGAAGTATTGGTACATGTTGGTTCCTCAAAAACCTAAGGATGCCTCCCATGGAATGGAGGTTAGCGACTCTATGGAAGTGAGATACTCATTGTCATTACTTCCAAACTTGTACCATGGCATAAAATCCATCTCATCCATGCGGAACTCACATCGATCCATTATCCTTGGCTCACTACACACCTTTATCTATAGGATCATGAAAGTGCTTTCCAAAATTCATGAGAGATAACTCACAAAATGCTAAAGATCATATTTTGGCATTCATAGTTGCTTGTGGGATTCTAGGAGTCAATGAAGAAGATGTCTTTGTGTAGTTATTTGTTGAAATTCTTGTTAAACCTATTGCAAGGTGGTTTCAACACTTAGAAGATGGGTGCATTATAAATTGGGACAACTTGAAGGTAAAATTTATTGCAAATTTAAATCAATGGTTGATACATGTGCACTTTTGTCACAATTTTTCAAAATTTAGAAAAAGGAAAATGAACCCATGATAGAGTTTGTGGAACGGTTCAACCAATGTTTAAAGAAGATTCCTCAAACATACCATCCTACTAAAGACAATCAATCAAGTACTTTTATCACTTTGTTACACCCAGAAGTCAAGTTTCTTTTGAAGCAAAATAAGGTACATAAACTAGACATTATACAAAAATAATCTATTGAGATTGAAGATGATTTGGTTCTTTCTGGATTATTGAAAGAAAAATATATTAAGAAATATATCCTGAAGTTTTCAAGAAATGAGTCAATAAAAAGATTTTTCATGCAAAACCATAATTACCAGCTTGAAGACCATGCTTATACACACCTTAGTCTTAATACAAATCGAGTGAAGTTGATGTCTCCTTCAGACAGCTATCTAAATCTCACTATTTTGAGTGAAGAAGATTTTTTTCAGAGTGATTTGGTTTCCTCAACAATCAAATCCTGTACAACACAAACTATAGAAATATACCATTTATATGTTGAGGACAATGATGACAAATCAAAAATTTCTCTTGAAGATCGAAAGAATAATATTCTTCCCACCTCTTGGGAAATTTCTAGTAGCCACTACATTTAATCAAAGAGCATGATAACTTATTCAACTTCATCTCCAACAACTATTGGATAATCTTTCACTATCATGAATAGTGGGGAGACAAGTATAAGTGAATCCGCGTAGGTGTTTTCTCTGAAATGGAAGTCTTTACGTTTGAAGATATTGGCAAACATTCATAGAGTTATACAAATGATGAAGAAATTAAAAGCCAACTTGAGGTGAAAGAAAATGAAAAATCAAGCCTCCATGATCTTCCACACACCCAGCCTAAATATGTGACATTCAGATTTCTTGAAGGAAATTATAAAGCAAAAATGTGTTAGAAATGAAAGTGCAAACCACACAGCAGAAATATGATTCAAAACTTATTTATGTCCTCTAAACCATGTAGAATCAATGGAGATTGCAACAAAAAAAAAACCCACTACACAGAAATAACATGCATTAAGAACTGAACACATAACATAGTATGTAACATTCAGAAAACCCTTTCGGGTAAAAAACTCCACCAAGAAAAGAGGCTCTAAGTTGTATTATCTTCAAATATGAGATTATAATACATGCACTTCGTCTCATTCTTCAGTCTTCAATCCAGTAGCGTCTGTTACCCTCAACTATGCTAAAATGTAGTACAAATATCCTTATAAAAAGAGGTTGCCTTCTAGGGAAAGAAAACTGACATAATTGTTCAGAAATAGGTGTTGTACACCTTGCATAATATTAGACTATTTTACTTTATTTATGGTGCATCTTAATTGATGTGTTTAACCACATTAGGTATTTATTTGGACACCACTTGTATAAGTTGTTTGTAACATTGGGCTATTATTTGTATTATTTAATTATTGGGAAAAAATGTAGAACCAATATTAGATAAGGTGGTCAATGGTTTTGTGTATCCATGGTTTTATCCAATACCACAAGTTGTATTTGTGTGAGCTTGGTCTATAAAAGCAAGCACATGATCATTAGTATTGGGTGGGCTGGCTATTTCATTATAGGTGGATTGGAGGTTTGTCAAAGGTTGTCATTGTATTGAGTTCTCTCCTATAAGTGCATATTGTGAAGTGTATACACCTAAAATTGGCTCATGACGAGTTAAGTAAATATTTTAAATATTTATCTTAATTCTTATTCTTCTATCAATAAATAAATAAATCAATTTATTTATTCGATTCATATTTCTCCAAAAAAATAGATAAAATCATTTATTTAATTAAATCACCCAAATTCTTCTAAAATCATTCTAAATTAAATAATACCAAATTATTTAATTAATTCTTCTCATTCTTTATATTTAAATACATCCAAATATTTATTTAAATTATCTATTTCCTCCAAAATTGAATTAATACCAAAAATAATTCATTTAATCCATGTGCACATGTAATTAATTTTTTTAATATTTAATTAGCTAATATTCTCTCACCCACATGTCCTATTTCTCCTCCAGTCAGATTAGTTAACTCATCGATTAAATCTGTTAACTGATTAGTCTATTCTGTTGACTCCCCAATCAACCCAATTAACTCCTCAATCATCTCAGTTAACTCCTCAATCTATTCTATTAACTCCTCTGATGCATGAAAGAGTAGGACACTTGTCTTCTCCCTATTCACGCACATCCTTTCAAATTTCCTCAACCGTTGATCTTCTTATTCATTCTACACCATTGATCTTCTTTCTCACAAATCTATAAATACAACCCCTATTCCTCCATTTAATCCATCCAAGCTTTTTATAAACTTACTCTGCAGGAATCACAACGTGCCTTTGGTACAAATCACTGCATAGCTTGAGATCAATTGTCACACCATTATCATTGCATTGTGAAGATCCTCTTCATTGCAAAACCTATCAAAAGCCATTCTCCATTGTCATCTTGGAGAAAAGCAAGGAAGTGCACCTTCTGAGGACTCTATTCATACACGAGAACAATTCGAGATAGGCAACCAATGGAAGTCACGGAATAGAAAGGTTTGCAAGGTATTGTGCTCTTTGTGTTTGATCTTATTTGTTTCAATTCTATTGAGTTATTAGATGATTAGTTTGTTTATTTCTATTGTTCACAATTTTATGATAACATTTATGGGGCCCACTGTGGGGCCCTTGCCCCAATTTAACTTCAAAATTGAGTTTTTATGTTAGAATCTGTACATAAGATGTTTCTGCGCATCTGTCATATTCTGCTGCGCATCTACTCTCTATTGCTGTGCATCTGTCAAATCTGTGCATCCACTCACTGTTATGGTGCATATACTCATTATTGCTACCCATCTGTCAAATCTGCGCATCCACTCACTATTACGGCGCATATACTCGCTGATATTGTGCATTTGTCCAATCTATGCATCCACTCACTATTATGGTGCATATGTTCTCTGTTACTGAGTATCTGTATCTGTGCATTCATTTAATGTATCTACGCATCTATTCTCTATATCTGCGCATACATTCTCTATTACTACGCATCTGTTTCTATGCATTCATTCACTGTATCTGTGCATTTTTTTCTGCTAGGGTTTTTCAGCTATTTCTCAGAAAATTTCTAATGCTAACATCATTTGTAGGAATATTCTCAGATCCACCTTGTAGGTTAATAGCCGGTTAGGCATATAGTTGCATGGTTAACTCTCATCTAGATCTAAATGGCAAAAGAAGTAATTGAGCTTGTTCATACAAATTTCACTTAGATCTAAATAGGAGGGAAGTAATTTGTACTTGTTACATCACAACTTGAACATAGTCCCAACTAGGAGGATTAAAATCGAACAATTGCTTTCAAAATCTTTTTCAAAGTTAACGAATCTTGTGTGCCTGATAGAGTAACTCATTTAGTTTTTCTCTTTTTAACTAAGAGGAAAGAACTAGTGTTTTCTATGATTTTGGAATGATGATAAGACTATGCTCTCCCCTTAACTGGGTGACCAAAATGCCAGAATCATCATTTCGCATGTGTTACCTTTAGACAGGCCTGCACTTGGAATTCCTTCCTTCCAAGTGGGACGACCTTAAGTGATAATGGCTAAAGCCAAGTACCTCCAAGTCACTATAAATAAATTGCGTTTGTGACAAAAGTTACGAGTGATGGGTGTTGTTGTATTACACTGACCAATGTTTCCCCCAAAACCCTGTGGAGCATAACCTTTGCAGGCTGGGAAGCCTTCTTATCGAAGCGAATGGTTGCACATGTAATCACCCGAACGGATGCCTTGACTAAAATCCTTTTGTTCTAGTAGGCCAAAATCCCCTATTTGGTGACACAGGAGGAAAGCATTCTCTAGAGCCGTCCAACATCATACACTCATTTAGTGTAGAGATAGAAAAGTTCAACTCTTCAGAGGAACTATAACTTGGTATGTGTGAGAAGTGAGTGCCGTGGAGGGGAGCCGGTGCTACCAAGTTATTAGCTATCCGCCATTATGCAAGTGGCCTATAGCCCTGCACTTGGTACGACAGGTCGGACATGCCACTATTGGCTAGTGGGCAACTAGGCTGTCATGCGTTATGGCCCCTGGTCTTGGCTCCCTACTGGTCTGGCAGGGGCCTGACCAAAATCCCTAGCCATGGCCATAGGCTGACCGATGGAGACTTAGGCCACCGGTGGGAGAAGCTCCCCATGGGGTAAAAAGAAAACCACTGGTGACAAAAAAAAATAGCGGCGGCTGTAAAATTAAAAATTAGGCAGCAGTTAAAACATTTTCTAATGATAGCAAGAACTTTATTAAGTCAAACTTAATTAAAAAATTAAACCTCCTTTTCAATGTGCCTTGGGTCCATGTAGAACATAAAACTTTTTGGAGTCCGCCACATCATCCAATGATGCCAGACCATCTGATACGCCATATCAGTGCACAAAAACCTCACCCAATCAGTGCTTGTGTCAGCGATGACATCATCATATGGACAAGGTCCCACTAGGGGTCCCCTTTTAGCCCTCGGAGGGCATTTTCTTCCAAGAGGCATAAAGTTTTCCCACGGTATCATTTTTTTGATTTCTTATAGGTGTCAGAAAGCTGTCTCTGAGAACTACATAGTGCTATAGGTTTCATGATTAGATTTTTCTATTTGTGTCATAATTTGGTGCCTAAAGCAAGGCATTGCTTCGAGACAGTTTTATGCTCATAACTTTTGCATATGGAATCAGATTTTTTATTTTGGATAGGTGTTGGAGAGCTATTACAGTCTACTAAAGTTTGAATCATGTATAGTTTCAGTTTGGTGTGCAAAGAGAGATTGGTACTTGTTTGATCACTTGTAGGAGCTTGAGATTCAAAGTCCATTTATGAGTGCATTCAGATGTATTTTTGGGCAGAAACTTGTGGGAGTGCATGTTGTTATGAGACCATCAACATGGTATAGCAATTTTTCATATTTGGTACTTCTAGATATAGGTTTATAGGTGTTTTTAGAGTTTGGACTTTGATGGAGACATGTACACATGTTGTCTTCTAGTTTAAGGGCATGGTTGATATGCATGTGAGACTTGGAGTCTTGTTTTAGTGGGATTTGAGTACAAGTACAATGATGCTGATGATTATGGTGTCATTAATATGTAGGTACACTTTTGCATTGGCACAACATGATCATGTATGTGATTGACAGGTATGGGCAATGATGTTTGATTCATGATTACAGGTGGTGTTATGGTGTTGTTTTAGGGGATTGTTCTTATCTCTTGGATGCTTGATTAGTTCCTTGGCTATGGTTACTCATTTGTGGACTTGTTGGCAAATTGAATCTAGTGTTGATTTGGTGTTTGAGTCTTGGATTCTATAGGTTATCTACTTTGATATCTTAGTTTACATGTTACATTTGTTTTGGATCTATGAGTTATATAGTTTTGTGGATTAGCTACCCCTTGACTATAGTGGGATGACTCAGATGTGGACTGTCTTTATCCATGAGATTGATTCATTGTTTATGTAGACTTTTTTATTTGGCCTCGTCTGTGGTCATTTTCATGTTGGTATGTTGCATTGGGATGAGAGGATGGATGATTAGAGTGCCTAGATAGTTGGTTGATGGGACTTGTAGCATGTTTATCATGATGTCATGGATACCTTGGATACATAGTTTTATGTGAGCTTTTGATAGTGATTGTTTTATCTTCTTGGTTTAGAGATCATGGTTTTACTCTAACTTTTGGGAGTTGTTGATATTATAGTTGTTATGTTGGGAAAATGCACCTTTGGGGGCTTTTTCCTTTAAGGTTTAGCTCCCGGGTCTTTAGGTTACATTTAGAGCATCTTGCATGATAATTCAGATTGTCGATGAGAAAACCCTTGGCAATCGTGACAAATAGGACCTAGGGCGTGCTAATTTGATGATCCCTAAACAAATACAGGAGGGTGGACAAGGGCACTAGTGTCCTAGTCTAGCCCTATTTTGGGTTTGCCCTAAATTCAAATGTTGGGTTTGTGACCATTATTTGGGTCCCAGGCTGACATCATAAGTTTTAATTACAAAATTCTTGGTGGGAATCTTAATAGTTGCATATATAAGCATATGTAGGTTATCATTTAGAAACTAGAAGATAACTAGAGAGGATGTTTATGTTTCAAAAGCTATTGGCATACTTGTGATATCTTTGTGTTGCAGAGCATAGCATTGTTATTATGTTTGTTTTTGCAGGTTGGATTACATCTTCTCCTCATGGCATTGAAGAGATTCTTCCTTCCATGAGAGCTTCATCATCAAGGTGACATTTATTGTGTTTTATCATCATTATCATTTAGATTTTTCCTCTATACCACAAGGATACACACACTCTCTCTCTATGATAATGATATTCCAAAGACTTGAATGTCTCTTCAGGGATTGACTGAGGCAAGCCTCTAAACACCACAACCCCCTCCCATGCTCCTTGGGATTGCAGGTTATAGGTATTGGATCTGGAGAAAGTGGAACTGTATGGAAGAAAGGTGAACATTGAAGATTCGGGATCTGGAAAGAAGTGGATACTGTACAGGATTTTGGGACAAGGGCACCATCAATATTGTCCTCCATTTTTAGATAACTGGAAACCGAAGACACAACAGAGATCAATGCTGGAAGAAGAATGGGAATCCACAAAAAAAGTTGTACCTTGGACTAGGGTGCCATCACCATTGTCCCTGATGTTTCTATTTTCTAGATTGCAAAAAATAGTGAGTTAAGGTTCTCTGCCCTTTGTCTAATTCTAGTAGCATTTGTCGTAATTCGTAGATTTGATTACTGTTTTGCTTAAATTAGGGTTTTAAGGGCAGAAAAGCATTAATTGGCAACAATGTGCGGTAACTTCTAAATTTCGCAGCAGAAAACCAAGTGGCAACCCAATCTTATAGATGACTCTCCTCTCAATAGGAGAAGCACTTGGTTGAAAAGCCCTTAGAATGTTTTATGGAAAGGAGGATTAAAACTAAAACAATCACATTCCATCATTCCCCCTTTTCATATAAAACAATAGTTATATTCCTTGATTGGTTTGGGGCCATGGATAATCTTCATTTAGGAGATGGTTTCTATGTTTTCATGGATAGCTCGATATCACATTTGAGTGGGAGCTTTGGCAGCGATGTGGATTCATCATTTGTGATGGATGATCTTCTGCAGTGGAGGTTGGTGTCATGGAGGAGCTCTTGGTAGTAAGATTTCTTTGACATTTTGAGTTCTATTGATAGGAGATGGATATCTTCACGTAAGTGAATATGTTGACATCTTGGTTTACCATGGAGGACTTTTTGAGTCTTTTGTTAAGGTGTTAGTTTATGATTTGTCATGTTTATCCTTTGTTTAGAGATTTTGATATTATGTCTTGATGGACTCTTGATTCTAGATTAGAGTTTTGACATAATATAGGTTCTCTTGAGACATGATGTATGCATTAGTGCATGTGATCTCCTAGGAGGAGATGGTTAGATCATGATGTCATGATGGGCTTATTGATCATGCCAATGTGTAGTTGGAGCATTGATAGTGATCTTGTTGGTTCTCTTAGTATTGAGTACTTTGGTCATTTGCTTGAGAGCTTCATGATAGTGTGATGTTGTATATTGGAGTTTGGCATGGATTGATCATGGAGGTGCTCATGCATAATTAGAGACTTAGATGAGGCTATAGTTCTCTTGTGATTAGAGACACTTTTTGAGACAATTACTCATTGTAGGTTTTAGCAGGAAGACTGAGGAGCCTTACACCTAGATATGGACCTAGAGGAGATTGCTCTTGGAGAGAGTCATTGTGGCTTGGTGTATCCTGGAGGAGAATTCTCATTCCCCACTCTTTGTCTACTCGACAGTTTATCATCTATGAGGTATTGCCCATCCTTTTAGAGGTATTTTGCTTTATGTCTTATCTTCTCATAGATATGGATCTTGAGCTATGATTATTGGTTCTGGAGGGTTCATTTGAGGGATGTTAGCATGGTTATCACCTTGTTTGTATGGTTTCATTATGATGTTCATTATGAGGAGTTTAGGAGATGTGATTGGGCTTATTCATAGTTATGAGTTTGATCTACCTTGATTAGAGAGACTTACATCTATGTTGGTTACATGTTACATATGTTCATTTGATCGATGAGATTGAATGGTTGGGTGTTGTTGAAGCTTTTCATTTAGGGTTGTAAAGGAGATCATACTTGACATAGCTTAGCATTTTTAGGTGTTTGTAGAAGAACATTATGATTTACACATTTTCTCTCTTTGTCTTATGGCTACTTCTTGGAGGATCATGTTGATATGGTTGGACTTGGGATAGTTATGGTGACATGTTGTGAGAGAATATGCAACAATTTATCATGCATGTGTGGATCATTGTGATTGTTCTTGATACTACATTGGCTTGTTGATTAGCCACACCTTGTTTTGGGTGTTGATTGATAGACTTGATATGCCTTTGATCTATTCTTAGATTTGACATTACCCATGCAATGGGAATTCCTAGATGTATGTGTTCTTCATTGATAGGTTTTATACATGGAGCTTGTGATTTTTGTATATGGGTTGGATATGTTGTTGGCATGATTTTATTGATGTTGTTGATACCTATGAGGTATGGATGGTTGGATGCATTAGCATATTTTGTGGGTTCTATTTCTAGTCATGTGGGTTTTTACCTTTGATAATAGCTTGGAGCCTTTTGTTAGATCACTTGGATTTGATGCTTGTGTTCTTTAGACTAGTGCATCTTCACCTTGGCATGTTCATTTTCTTCCATAGGTGGCACGTTGGAGGATGAGAGGAGTTCTTGCTTGAGATAGTGGTCACTTTGATCTTATTCCAAGTATCTTGATGGAGCATGAGAGCATACTGGAGATTCATGTGATTTCATGTTTGGCTATGATTTCATGGATTGGCCCTTATGCAATGTATACAACAAGTGGGATAATGTTGGGAAATAGGTGTTGTACACCTTGCATAATATTGGATTATTTTATTCATGTAAAATAAATATTTATTTGTGGTGCATCTTAATTGATGTGTTTAACCACATTAGATATTTATTTGGACAACACTTGTATAAGTTGTATGTAACATTGGGATATTATTTGTATTGTTTAATTATTGAGAAAAAAATATAGTACCAATATTAAATAAGGGGGTCAATGGTTTGTGTATCCATGGTTTTGGAACACATGGATTTAACCAATACCACAAGTTGTATTTGTGTGAGCTTTGTCTATAAAAGCAAGCACATTATCTTTAGTATTGGGTGGGTTGGCTATTTCGTTGTAGGTGGATTGAAGGTTTGTGAGAGGTTGTCATTGTATTGAGTTCTCTCCTGTATGTGCATATTGTGAAGTATGAGAGGTGATGTGTGGATTCATTCTTGGACACATGGAGGATGCATTGGAGGTGCTTGATGGTTCAGAGGTATTCATGGAGAGTCATGGCATGTATTGTAATATCTTATTGTTGAATAATACATATGAGTGTGGATGCTTTTGGAGGCTAGGCTTTTCCCTCTTGAGGGTTTCCCAAGGTATATCTTGTGTTACCTTGTTGATTGTCATTTGATCTTTGCATTATGGTTATTTCTGCATCTTATTCTCTTATTAGGTTATGTGGAATTGTTTTTATTTGACATGTAAATTCCTAACAATAAAATCAATCGTCAGATCTATGACCTAATGACAAATGATCCAGATTTACAATGATAAAATTTGGCTCCAGATGCACTGCCCTCAAGCCCCCATTGGGGTGCATGACCCTCAGATCCCCCACTGAGGGATGATCCCCTTGGACCCCTCGTAGGGGGAAACCCCCTTGCAACCCCCCGTCATAGATGAATTAGCATTGGGAGATAGATATAAACATGCAACTGAAACAAGATCGCTGCTAGTGAAACCTTTCATCCCATAAGGGTGATTTACAAACAATATTTGGAGTAATTAATTACATAGGATTTACAAGGTTGATGGCACCTTAATCCTAACAAAATGTTGCAAGAAGAGGTAATAGATCATCCAACTTTTGAATCTTTTCATTTTGAAGATAATATCTTGCAAACTCTTGTTGCTTCATGTCATCCTTCTATTTCTTACATCACACTGACTCATCATGTAAAATACATAATGAAAAAGAAATACAAGAAAAAATAGACAATGAAACCAATGAGATTGATAATGATTTACGTCCTCATATTGTCTATATTCTGAGTTAGTGTTTAGAAACTTCAAATGAGGATTTTATCTGTGGAAAAGGTTTCTATTTTAATCCTCTAGTGATTTCAGATGGAAGCAAACCAACAGATGATTCCCAAAGTACAAACTCATTATTTTCTTCTCCTCTTTTGGTTTCTATGGATAAAGGATTTTCTAAATTTATTGTAGTGAAAGAAGAAGGGAATCCTATATTCAGAATTGATCATATGCTCTTAGAAGTTGACATACACAAATTGGATTTAGCATCAACAGGTATAGGGGTTTCTTCATGTCACAATTTGCAAGAGGAATGTCTAATTTCTAGTTTGATATCTTCAGATTCAAGTATTCAAGAGAACATACAGATGTGTGACATTAGAATGTTAAGTTCTATACACGAGGATCCTATTCATATTATGCAGGGAGATGGTAGTGTAATCCATTAGTATTCAGAGGTTTATTATGAAGAATGGTTATTTGGGCATAATTCTCATCCATAGTATTTTGCATGTTTAAGTATCATAGTAATTGCAAGCTGGCAGTTGGGTTTACTTGCACACTCCTTGGTTTTTGTCCATTTTTCTGTATAGGTGCATATTTTTCTTAGCTTGTTAATGGGTTCACGTGATCATCATGAAATAGTTTTGAGGTAGGAGACACCTACCATGTACATAGGCTAACTAGGTGTTTTGGTTGTGTCTGTCTTGTTTCAGTTTTTGTTGTTTTTGTTATTTGTTCCCTCTCTATGTTGTACCAATCCCTTCTCCCTATCAAGTCTTTCTATTATTACCTCTTGACTCTGTAGCCCAATGGATAAGGCAATAATTAATTCCAAAGATTATGGGTTCCTCGTTGTGTCCTTTACAATCCTTATCCCTAGTCAGAGCCAAATGTTGACCTCATTTCTAACTTGCCAAATTTTAAAATTTTGCATCAAATTTCCTATGTTGAATCACTCCTAGTAATGAACTCTCCAATTACCCTCAAGTGACAAGTCATTCACTAGCTTGAAGGAAGATCTCCATTGTTTTAGTTGAAGTCTTAGAAGTGGTTTTGTTATGCGGAAAATCATAAAAAAATAATTAAATTTAAAAATTCACAAGGGCTAGAAAGAAAACCTTTTACAAGGATGTTTCTATAGCTATTTTGTCTAATGCGGCAACTTTTTAGACTTATAGACCTTTTAGTTTGTGAGATTTTAAAACTTCAAATTTTTAGTGGGTAGTTTGTAGAATTGATTAAATCATTGTTTCTGTAAGGGATTAACCAAAATTGTCTGACAAGGTGTTCTAATGATTACATTTTTGGAGTTCTTATCTGGTATTGAGCAGAACTAAAGGAAAATAGAGAGAGAGAGATAATGAATTTCATGCTTTGTATAGAGAAGTTGTGTAGTTGTATAACTTCAAAATAAATACATAAAACAATTGATTCATGTGTTTTATGTGTTTTCATTACTATTGTTCATAGGTTGAATAGGTATGTTCTTTGTATTATTGTGGAAAGACATTGGTTATCTACTAGAATATTTGTGAATTGTGCAATATGTGTGTGAAAATACAATTTTAATCTCAGTATCTTGATTTAATATTGTTCATGCAAACCTATCTCTTCATGTGTTGAGCTTCGTGACCTATTTTTATTCATTATTGCCATAGTTCCAATATTTGTGATTGCTTTCCCTTCATCATACAAATCTGGGGAATGTGGGTTTTTGTTTTTATGAAGAACCTTTCTTTATATTTGTACAAATCTATGAAACCCCAAT
Organism: Cunninghamia lanceolata; assembly: GCA_027924645.1. Lineage (NCBI taxonomy): Eukaryota > Viridiplantae > Streptophyta > Pinopsida > Cupressales > Cupressaceae > Cunninghamia > Cunninghamia lanceolata. The sequence goes on from BSBN01000609.1 coordinate 3,796,675, forward strand.
CAGTATTCATGAGTTTGCGACTAGGGTTTCTCTAAGTCTTTTCCTATCATTTTTCCTTTTGTTTACCTTTGGTATTTATGGTTAAAATACCATAAAAATCCCTATTTTAATCATACGAGGGAGCTTCCCCTCTCAAATGTAGAGGAAGATCATTGCTCCATAGCAATCTCTCCAATTGTTAGCCAGTTCATCATTGCTTTGGGGTCTAAACAGAGTCATTTTCATAGATATATTCACAGTGACCAATCTGTTTACCAACAAATCTCCCTAGAGGGAATATTCCCTAAGTTTAAGTCAAGTTTCATCATATTGGGGAGTATTATAAACACCTCAGAATAAATGGAACAAGCATAGGCAAAGATGGAAAGAACAAATATGAAAGTGATGATGATGATGAGGGTGGTTGTAAAAGACAGTCTAAAAGTGGGATCTCGCAAAGACACACAAAAAGCTCAACAAAAATTTTTTCTCTTCACGTCAGGTTCACCAAAATATGTACACACAAAAACATGACTCAATTGCATGGGGCAATCGAGTCAGCTTTGATAGAGTACATGGGATTCTCCTATTTGGGTTAGCTAGATATCAACACCTATTCAGTTGTCTGTTATAGACATTGACAAGTCTTCTTTGTTGGGACCTTTCTTCTCCTACTCAAAGGAGTTGTCAGATTTGATTTCTTTGTTCAATCAACCTAAGCCTAATTTCATTTTCTTGGATGGTCAATTGTGCATGTTGAGGCCTAGGATGTAGCTCTTTGATCTCCTCTAGGATCATCCTCACCCACTCACCTCTAAGTCCAGGGAACATTCGTGAGCTGAAATCTAGAGAGTTGGTTAGAGTTAACCATGAGATGACTTACGTTTGACTTAGAGTATTGACCTAGAAGGCTTTCTTTTCTTTGTTTGGTTTTATTGATATGTGTTTGACCTCATGATGAAATTGAGGTTTTACTTGAATTTTCACTTTGTTTTGATTTTGGTTGACCTCATGATGAAATTGAGGGATTTTGCTCTTCATGTGATGCTTGTGTTTTTGTTGCTTTCTATTTTTGTATGTATGCACTCTATATGTATGCAAGATAACATTTTTATTCTTTTTATGGATTTCTTGAAAGGAAATTGTTTTAATTAATCTAGAATTCAAATATGAATTCAATTCTATAATGAGTTTACCTAATGCAATCTTAATCTATACTTTTGTGTTTTCTTATGTTTTAATTTCAATTACTCTAGGAAATGAAAGTAATTGGAAATAAACTAACTTAACAATACAATTCGATTTGGCCTATCAAGGAAATTGTAATATGAAATTACTATCTCCAAGAGAAAATTTGAGATTATCTAATTACTACCAAAAAGCATGAAAGAACTTGGAATGTGTCGATGCACATGCCTCCACTACCCTCAGGAATCCTTGCACCAATAACCCCTTCATCCTATTGCAGTAGTGGGGATCTCCTCTTGGTAACAATAGGGAAGGGATGCAAAAATGGCTTGAGAAAGCTTCGAAATATGAGCTCAATGTGAGCTAAGAGAGCACTATGGATTGCAAAATGAGTGGTATAAAAACATAATAAGAAGCTTTTGGCAAAGATTTGACATGACAACACTATTTAAAACAAAAGGATCATAAGTCCTGCTTGAGCACAAGAATGCTTGTGGAGAGCAAAACTTAAGTAAAGCTTGCTTGCACAAATGAATTTTCCTCCCTTTGTGCTTGGGTATGGGGGTATTTCTAGGTCTAAATGGCACAAGAAGGGTGGGAATGACTGAGGAGGTAACTCCATTGATTGAAGAGTTAACTCATTAGATTGGATAGTGAACTGGGCTAATTAGAGAGTGATGAAGCAAAGATAGCTTATCATAGAAGTGACAATGGATTTAACATGAGTCAAAAAGGTGACAAGCATAGATAACAAGAGGTAATTATTCCAATTCGGAAGAAGTGAATGAGATAAGAATAGTTCACTCCACATAAGGACCAAAATTACATGCAAATAGGAACAAAAACTAAGAAAAATAGATCTTTTCATGTCCAAACTTCAAGTTAAACTATGGATGGAAAGATGATAGGGTCACCCATGGGTTGCCCTATTTACCAATCCAAATTTCTTAAGGGCGACCGTAGGTCACTTGGGTGCGACCCATGGGTGACCCTCAAAGGAGAGGGTCTATTTTGATCAACATGGGTGAAAATTGTTGGTTAGGGGATGAAGAAAAAACTTGTCTTTGGAACCATGTCAAAAACTAAATCTTCACTTACAAATATCAAATTTCCCAAGGGAGATCTTGGAATAATAGGGGAGATTTATCTTGGTAAATCACAACTGAAAAGTGAAAGTCAGAAAAGGCTTGGGAGGCCCCTTAGAGGGCTCCTATGGGTGGATTGAGATGAAAACCACAACAAAAAGGTTAATTTATGACAAATAGCCAAACAAGAGGCTTAGGTACAAAGTCACAAGCATTGAAAATAAAAATTGACAAATGTTAACAAATATTGAAAATAAGGGAAAAGTTAGTATGACAAAGGGGAACCAAGGAATCAAAGATGCACATGTTGCCAAGAGAAGCGCTATTGAGAAGGCATTATTTTCATGCTTACATGTGTGTGACAAGGATTACACATCTCGTGCCTGTTTTTATTGCTTACAACAACAACTTGATTGCTTGTGCTTAATCATCATGACAACAAGAGGTGGGCAATGATTTCATAACGGTTTTTAGATTGTTACAACTACTCATGAGGTATGTTTTCTTAGATAAAAATAGGGTGTGAGTACATGTCAATCATTGGTTGATTTATAAGAGACACCCTTGTTTTATAAAATGGATTTTCTCATTGTATGAATGGGTTGGAAAGTATTTCAGATGTTAGATTTATGTCTATAGTTTGAGTCTAGGATAGCAAGGGATTTTTAGTCTATAGGTGTTTGATATGTTGTATTTTATGTCACTAGATTAAACTAAAGAATGCAAACTTCATGTGTATTTTATCTCCAATTTTGTTCTATAAATGAATTTAAGAATTAATAAATCAAGGGTCTATTATTTCTCTCATGGCACACTTATTATGTATTACTATTGTGTGTTAGCTTATGTTTTAAGGAAATGGAGTAAATATTTCATGCAAAGTAGTGTGGTCATTTACGAACAAATGGTTAATTAAGTATGAGATGCATGTTGTTAGCCATCATTAAAATCAATGTCAGCATTGAGGAATTGATATCTATAAGAGATAAATTGACTATCAGTCTTAGGAAAGCTTTATAATATAATCCTATGTGTTGTATCATCTCTATTTTCCCAAAACAAGCACCAGTCCTAGATCTAGTTTGTCTCCTAACCGCTAATACATATTCAAAATGATAAATCATACTCACTATGTAACTTATTTCTAATTATTCATGACTTTCACACTCGCTTTTAAAGGTTATGAGAGATCATCCCGATAAATTATTTGAATCCTATAATCTCTTATGAATTTTTTTGTGGAAGTATATAATGCTTGACAATGTGGTTAAAATAGGTCTTAAACTCACATCAGTATCAGTATAAGGGAAACCCACCTAGGTTTTGTATAGCTTGAAAAGCAAAGGAAATTATTTTCAACATCTCCTATTCATTGGCCAATTAGTCACTAATTCTCTAAACATGTTTTATGTCTTCAAATAATTGTGACAATTAAATTGGGGAACCAACAGGATGGAAGTAGGATTGTAGGGTAAGGGAGAACCTGAGAATCAGGGGAAAAAGTAGTGAGGATCAAGATTCTAGGGGCACTTGGAACCTCGAGATGGAGACAAAGGAAAGGGGAAAACTAGGAGTTAGGGTCTAGGATCCAAGAAGGATCGAGAACCAAGAATGAGGAGCATAGAGAAGGTCAAGATCTAGGGTCCAAGAAGGAACCAGGGATTGGGAAGGGGATAGGTACTAGAGACTAAGGTTTTGGGGGAACTTGGAACCTTGAGACCAAATAATGAAGGGAGTGGGAATTTAGGGTTTCAACGAACGAGGGAGCACGAGGACTTCAAAACTAGGTGCAAAGGTTCCAAGGACCCCCGGGAACTTGAAAACTTGAAAAGGCAGAGAAAAGGGAAAAAGAGACAAGGAAGAGGGGCATGGGGTACAGAAGGACATGGGGATGCAAAAAAAGGGAAAAGTAGGAAATTAGAACTTTTGAGGTTTTAGGGAACTAGAGAACCTAAGGACACAAGGATAAGGTTCCACAAAAACCTAAAAAACCTAAAAGGCAAAGGCGAAAGCAGGGAATCCAGGATTTCAAGTTTTTGGGGAATTGGGGAAATTGAGGATGTGAGGACAAAGTTTTGGGAAAACCTGAAAAATCCAAAAGAGAAAGGGAAAGCAAGGAATGTGATGTTCTGGGGAACTATGGAACCAAAAGGAAAAGTGAAAGATTTATGAGTTCTAGGGAAATTTGGAACCTGCAAAAAAGGTTACAAGGTTCCAAGCACCCTTGAGAACCATAAAGCCTGGGAAAGGGAAAAAAATGCAAAGGAAACCCCCTAGACTTGGATTTTTCTTGTTTTTTATGGAATCATCATACGAGGGGTGTGTGGGAAGGTAAGGAACAACTCCAAGGTGAAATTAAATTAACAAAAGTATAACCCATTAAAGGCTTCTCAGATTGGATATTAGTGATGCACTATACATGACAACTACAATAGGAAGTTCACCAAACTTAGGATATTAGATCTTTAGGGCTGGAAAATATGGGCACCAACAAGTCATAACAAGACTCAAGATAGATTTCTAGGGCTAAGATAGACCATCTTAGTTTCCTTCTAAGCATTGGAAAGTGAGGGACTCACTTTTCAAATAACCCTAGGTGTCTAATGTAGGAGCATCCTAGGGAACGAAAATAATCTCACATAAACCAAAAAAGTTTTCTTTCACTTTATTTATTTGTTTGTAGGTTTTCACTTACTTGTTAGGTTGCAAAAGAAGTCATTGCTTTTCACACCAATTTGAGATTTGGTTTCATAGTTTAATGAGTATATTGTATAGTGATGGATGGATTTTATATCCACAATTGAGAAGAATCAAAGCACTTGAAGGGCATAATTTGGTTTGTGAACATCTACGAGGTCGACAGATTTGCATAGTTGTAACATTTTCTATTTGTACTGGATTATATGGAGTTTGCACCAATAAAGGAGAATATGTGAAGAATAGTTGGACCTAAAAGGATGATTATTGAGCATCGCATGGAACCCCCTTTATGTTATCAATGCTTTGATTGAAATACTTACTTTCACTAGTTGACTACACGATTCATGAAGCATTAAACTTTATGCCACTTGGAAGCTATTGAATATCATTTTAGAGGTTCAAGATTGCTATATATGTGTCACTCACAATCATTTGGAAGGAGGAAGTGGGTTAAGAAGAATTTAGTAGATGGTTGGAGGTCTAAAGTGTGAGCATAAGGTTGAAGGTTCAAGATGGAGTTTGAAGATGAGGATATAGATCTCACATAATGTACTAAATTTCATTTGAATATGATATTTGCTATACTAGTAATCAAATGATTGCTTCCTAGCATGTAAGAAGCCCATTCTAGTAGATTTTAGTCAATTTATACCTAGAATTCAATAAATATCATATTACTATTTCATTGAGTTTTGCTATGACTATTGTGTATTTTGATTTTTTGCTGCATGGTTGGACAATCCTTCATTGGATCCTCCACCCATGGTTGCATTAAACATGGCCCAAATTTCTAGGAGACATAAAGGGGATCAAGGAACAATGGATGGTGGTGATTTTATGTCAAATTGGTCCACAAGAAGTGATATTTAAGGAGAACATGTGAAGGGTTCACTACACATAGAGGGGAAGACACAATACTAAATGATGGGTGGAACGATAACATCACATGGGAAATGTAAACAAGGCTTATAGGAAGGGGAGGAAACATGAGAAAGGGGAAAACACATGGGCATAGAGAAAAATAAAGGTACTATTAATAAACTAAGTGAAAACAAAAGGTTAAAAAGGGGTAAAAATACATACTAAAGGGGAACACTAAAATAAATGCAAAATATAGTAAAAGGAACTGCAAGGTATGCAATTTCCATTATTACAACAAGATATAGTTGTAAGGTTAGAAATTTCCTACTTTGCAATCTTTATCTTATATTTTTGCCCTCGTTTTGGAGACTACTCCCTTAACTATGTTCTAGGGTCCATTTTCCATTTCCTAAGCTATTCCTAAATAATCTATTGATTTCTCACTAGACTTAAGCCTTATACCATCCCTAAAACCTATCTCAAAAGTTTCAAGATAAAAATTCAAAGAGACATTTGTGCATAAAAATGAGGGTGTTCTTGGACACATGTTAAGATCTAACGTATGTATTTGGGATTTTTTAAAATCCTAAGATTTTTATCATAGATCTAAACCTAATCTTAAATTTATCCTAAAACCTATCTAATTCTAAAATCAATCCCAAAACACAAAAATCCTATAAGGTCATTTAGAAGCCTATCAAGGGATTTATTTTCTATACTTGGCAAGTAATATGTATTAAGTTCTTCTATACAACACTTACTACAACAAGATTGGAGCTCCCACACTAAGAAATCTATAGATCAAACCTTGTAAAAACTCCTCCAATTCCACCATGGTTGCACCTTCATCCTCTTAGGTATATCCTTGTATTTTGTTGTGTTTTATTATTTATTCATTCCCTATTCCTTACAAAAGGTAGTCTAAGTTCCCCAGTTTTTCTCAAATCTAAATACACACATCTCCTCCCTTTCTTAAATCAATTTATAATTCATTATTATCTAAAACCCAACATTCCTCGATAAAACTTTTAGATATCACAAAAGTTAGATTGTTCCTAGGGTTTTATTAGCTTTAAGCTCATCTCTTGCATACAACACTTTACACATTCACACTACCATATCTACACACATCCAAAAATTCAAAGGTTAGATTGACGTTGGAATATACCACCTAAGATACTAATTGAGGTAGTCTCCCAAATAGTCAAATCCTTTCCTCTTTTCCCAATTTAGATTTAGGTTAAAATATTCAATGTTTGGGATCTTTTACAAAATATTTCTTTATGCATTCAAGATCAAGACTTTCAAGTGATTCAATCCATAAGTTTGTAGATTCCTTGTAGTTACAAAAACACCTAGATTGTTGCAAATATGTGCCTATGATGTGTTGTCATTGATGTCAACATATCTCTTTGTCAGAGATAGTGAAGACGGTGCAGTTTAGTAAAGTAGATTGCTCTGCATTCCCAGTGAGACCAAGATCAGAGTCTACAGATTAAAGGGTTTGCAGAGAATTGTCTGAAGTTACTCCAATTAAGATTTTAGAGGTCTGCATGAAGGATTGGTGAAGTTATGGCCATTTGAGTAGAACCAAGTTTTACAGTTGTTCAGAGGTAACAGAGTGATAGGAATTTGGTCCAGATTGCTTCGCATTGGAATATTATGGTCTGTGGTTCTAGATGCATGTTTGGGATGTTGGTGTGTATCCTCAACTCAAGTGGTTCGTGGTTTGGAGGTCTGTAAGCAATCTTTCTAGTGTGACAGTCATGACAGTTAGTGTTCATAAGTTCCCGTATGAAGATGCAAGTGATTCTGGTGATTTGAGGTGGTGTGGTTGTTCTTGTTGATTTCATTGTGCTTGTAGTGGTCTCTGGATCATGTGCCTATTGTGTTTGTGGTCCTCATTGAGGATTGAGCTCGTAGTTGAAGATTTCTCCTTGGGTGTTGTTCTTTCCAGTCTTGGCTGACCGGATGCTTTGTGAGTGTTGCGGATGATCTAAGAGAAGTTCTATGGAGCGTAGAGTGTTGTTCGAGGAAGATTTGAGTCCCAGCTATGTTTGGATGATAGTGTAGTGAGTCACGTCTTTTTGTATGTATTTGTAATGCCAACCTTGATGTTCATTCCAAGGTTGATGTAGTGTATAAATACTTGTAGTTGAGTCATGGAAAGTTGTCCTTGAGCGAAAATGATAAGATTCTAAGAAAGGTCCAAAGGTAGAGCAGAAAAGAAGAAAGAGTAGAAGAAGAAGAGCAGTGAAGATGAGAAGGTAGAGAAGAAGTGTTTGGTATCAGAGTCAGTTCCTCTAAAAGAAGCTTGACCACTTAGGGAGATCTAGGATATCAACATACAAGAAGGACAGTCTGAGATTTGATGGAACAAATTACTCTCTTTGGAAGAATTGCATGGAGTGTCATTTGCAATGCATGGGTGATCCTTATTGGTTGATAACTAAGAATAAGTATACTCCTCCAAAGAATGGTCCTACAACTCCAAATGACATCAAAAAAGCTAAATACAACATTCGGGCTAAAGAATCATTGTTGAGTGCCTTGACTGATACAGAAATGACAAATGTCTTGGAATTACAAACTGCTCATGAAATCTAGGAGAAGTTGGAAACTCTGTATGAAGGTGATGCATATGTCAAATGTGCTAAGTTACAAAGCCTGAAGGGTAGATAAGAATGTTTGAGGATGAGTGAAGATGAAAACATCACTTCCTACATGCAGAAGGTGAATGAACTTGCATGTAGTATCAGGTGTGTTGGTGGAAAACTGGAAGAATCAGAGATTGTTGCCAAAGTGCTTAGATCCTTACCTACTGCATACAACCATAAAGTTGCTACTATTGAGGAGATTAGGACTATGACAATGATTACAAGAGATCAGTTGGTTAGCAAGTTTTCAGCATTTGAAATGAGTGAGTTTGGTGATTCTCTTCCTAAATCAGAATTTGCAATTAAGGCCAGTGTTTACAGAAAGCAAAGATTTGATACTAGTGAAAGCTCTTCAAGAAGACTAACCATATATGAGAAGGTAAGGAAGGAACTTGAAGAAGATGAATTTGAGTTTGAAGAGCTTGAAGCCCTAATTGCCAAAAGATTACCAAGAGGATCTGACAAGTATGAAGGAAAGTTGCCTTTCAAATGTTTTTCTTGCAATAAGATTAGTCATTTTTCTTCAAGATGTCCAGAGAGGGTTTCAAATCCAAACCCTAATAGACCTAGGGTTTAGAAGAAATGCTACTATGTCCAAGAAGTTGCTGATGAAGGAGTCACAGATGATGAATCTGATATGGGAAGTACCTCTGGAAATGAATGGGTGTTCATTGCTATCAAAGAAGAAGATCCAGTGCCTACTGAATCTACTAGCTATGTGAATGTGGAAAATGCCTTAGCTGCTCAGGTTGAAGAAAATGATAAATGGGTGATTGACAGTGGATGTTCTCATCATATGACATGTGATAGAAGTAAGTTTGTAAGTTTGGAAAGATATGAATGTGGAATTATGAAGTTTGGAGATAATTTAGCTGGTAGAATCTGTGGCAGAGGATCCATCTCTCTTGATGGTAAGAATAACACTAATGATGTTTTGTATGTAGAAGGGTTGAAGCATAATCTTCTCAGTGTTGGACAGTTGGTTGACAAATGGTATGATCTCCAATTCAAAGATGGAAAATGCAAAATTTTGGGAAGCTCTGGAATTGAGATTGCATCTAGTACACAGACTAGAGGTAATATCTTTCATTTAAGTGGTACTTGTACAAGTTATTTGATTGCTCAGATTGATCAAAGTTGGTTGTGGCATAGGAGAATGTGTCATGTAAACTTTGATAATATTGTCAAGACATAGTGGAGCTAGTCTTATTTGTGCCTAACCTCTAGGAGTACCCTTGTTGGTATATGTGTCTAGTTTTGGGGCCTACAAAGGGAAAGATCACCCATACATAGTGCAATTTTCTAGTTTTGGTGATCATAGAGGGTGGGGGCACCCAAATCTAGTAAAAAAAAAATCCTTTAGGGTAACTTTGAATAGATAATTATCATTAAAAAATCATGATAGATAGGGTTGAATACTAACAAATTTAAGTGTTAAATGGGAGATTTAACATGAATGTTATAATATGTAAGTTGACTTGTGCTCCAATTTTAAAAAGTAGCAAAGGTTAAATTAAGTGCTAGCTAGAAAGGAATAATATTAAGGTTGTTCCTTGATTGTATGTTGCATGCATAGCAAAATAGTGGTACCAATCCTCTATGAGGGTTTACTTAAGTGAGTTATTTTGTTGATGTAAAAAGTGAATACACAATTATTTTTAGAATATCTTTAACTTAGTCGTTTATATGGTTCTTGGACACATGTTAAGATCCAACATAGGTCTTTGGGATTTTTAAAAATTCTATGATTTCTATGATAGATCTTAACCTAATCTTAATTCCATCCTAAAACCCCTCTAATGACAAAATCAATCCCAAAAGGTAAAAATCCTATAAGGTCATTTAGAAGCCTATCAAGTGATTTATTTTTTACACTTGGAAAGCAATATGTATTAAGTTCTTCTCTACAACAACACTTACTACAATAAGATTGGAGCTCCCACATTAAGAAATCTATAGATCAAAACTTGTAACGCCTCATCCAATTCCACCATGGTTGCATCTTCATCCTCCTAGGTATATCCTTGCATTTTTTGTGTTTTATTATTCATTCATTCCCTATTCCTTACAAAAGGCATTCTAGGTTCCCCAATTTTGCTCAAATGTAAATACACATGTCTCCTACCTTTCTTAAATCAATTTTTAAATCATTGTTCTCTAAAACCCAACATTCCTCAATAAATCTTTTAAATATCACAATAGTTAGATTGTTCCTAAGATTTTATTAGATTTAAGCTCATCTCTTGCATACAACACTTTACACCTTCAGACTACCATATCCATACACATCTAAAAATTCAAAGGTCAGATTGACGTTGGAATATACCACCTAGGAGACTAATTGAGGTAGTCTCCCAAATATTCGAACCCTTTCCTCTTTTCCCAATTTAGATTAAGATTAAGATATTCAATGTTTGGGATCTTTTGTAAAAGATTTCTTTATTGATTCAATATCAAGACTTGCAAGTGATTCAATCCATAAATTTGTATATTCCTAGTAGTTACACAAACACCTACATTAGAGCTTCTAAAGTGACCTATAATAGAGTTTTTGCAAACTTGTTTGAGCCTGATCTATAGGAGTACCCTTGTTGGTATAGGTGTCTAGTTTTTGGGCCTACAATGGGCAAGAGCACCCATACTTAGTGAAATTTTCTAGTTTTGGTGATCACAGAGGGTGGGGTCACCCAAATCTAGTAAAAAATGTTTCCTTTCTAGGTTAACTTTGAATAGATAATTATCATTAAAAAAATCATGGTAGGTAGGGTTGAATACTAACAAATTTAAGTGTTAAATGGGAGATTTAATATGAATATTGTAATATGTAACTTGGCTTTTTCTCCAATTTTAAAAAGGAGCAAACATTAAATTAAGTTATAGGTAGAAAGGAATAATAATATTGTTCCTTGAATGTATGTTGCATGCATAGCAAAATAGTGGTAACAATCCTCTATGAGGGTTTACTTAAGTGAGCTATTCTTGTATTCCTCATTGTCATTTGTTACTTATTATTTTATTGATGTAGAAAATGAATACACAATTACTTTTAGAATATTTTTAACTTAATATCTTATATGGTTTAAAAGAGTTTAGATAGATGTGGATTCACTCAGAGATTGCTTAGAGATCATAACCAGTAGGGAAGCAAGCTCGAGCTCCACGATAAGACTACAATTTGTGATGAAGATAGATGTAGAACTTCCCAAAAAGATTTGAATAAAGTCTAAGGCAGGCATCTAGGAGTAGGAGATTCTCAAAGAAGTCCCTTTGGACCAAGACATGAAGTCTCTTATGGACCCATTGAAAGTACCTAGGTGAAAGGAGGGAGAGCCTTCAAGGTTACAGAATCAAGAAGTAGACCTGGCTCAAGTAACTCTGAGTGACAAGGAAGGTGGTGCACGAGTCTCCCGAGAGGAAGGAATTAAGGTGGAGGTGTCCCTCAAGGATGATCAGGTTCAGGGGCACAAGGAATTCTATGTAGAGTTGGATGATAGGTACAATCATGGGGATGTTCAAGAAGTGCAGGGAAACCTCATAGGAGATATGTTAGATAATGAGGACAAGAAGACTATTGGTCTATCTAAGGAAATGTTTCTATAGGATATCCTGGTAAGGGAGATGCCGGATAGCCAAGAGAAGGCGAATGAAGTTTGTGTTGATGGTTTTGCCATGAGGGAGGACATGGGTGAGGGTGTCTCTCCCCATTCTCTAAGCTCACAGATCTCAGATATGAGGCTACAAGATTTATTCAAAGAAGCCTTGGTGAAGGTAGCAAGTAACATCTTTGATGAACTAGCAAACGAGGTGCTACAAGACGATGGTAATATCCTAGACATGGGAACACTAGGTATCAAGAAAACTCCACTAAGTCAGAAGGGTTCTAAGAATACCCTATTTAGAAGGAGATCCAGGAAGAGTAAGATGAAGTCCCAGAATGCGGCTTCAGAACTTGAGTAATGAAGGTCAAAAATTGAAAAAGAGGGTGGCAAATAGCTCCCCTCGGAAGAAATGAAGCTCCTCACATGGAATGTTAGGGGCTTAAATGTCCCTAACAAAAGGCACCTGATCATGTTTCACCTTGAGAAGGTGAGTGTTGATATTGTGTTGTTGCAGGAAACAAAGTTAGATTCAGATTTGGGAAATTATTATTTCAAGAGATGGAATACTTGGAATGTAGTGCTACACCAAGCTTATGGGACTTCAGGGGGCTTGGCAGTCCTCTAGAAAAGGCACCTCCTAGCTTTTGAAGTCATTGGAAATAGACAGAACAGAATTCTTGGGAAGTTTCCCAAAATTCTCTTTGGTAAGGATGGTTGGATCCTATGTGTGTATGGCCCGTCAGGAACAGTTTAGAAGCATCAACTTTGGAGACACCTTTCAAGATTCTTAATTTCTTGAAGGATGAGCTTGTGATCATGGGAGGGGACTTCAATGTAGTTCTCGATGACTCAGTGAAATTAGGAGGGATTTCAGTGTCGTCGCAAGTTCAACAAGACTTCAAGGAGTTTGTGGAAAAGAAGAATCTTATAGACTACAAGCTGGCTAATGGTAAGTTTACATGGGCTAATAGATGACAATATTTTTGTAGGATTGCAAAAATATTGGATACGTTCCTTTTGTCCTCTCAGTGCCTGCGTAGAAGGTCATCGTTTAGTTCAAATATTCTTCCATTTCTAGGTTCCAACCATTTTCCAATGAGCCTCACAGTGGGAGAGGACTCTAGGGAGGCCAGAAAATACTTCAAGTTTTAGGAGATGTGGCTAAGAGACCCTAACTTTTTACCCCTAGCTCAAAAATGGTGGCAAGCGGCTCCTTTTATCAGAGGGTCACATATGTTTCAATTGGTCCACAAATTGGACTTTGTAAAGAAACAAATGTCCTTCTGGAACATAAGCTAGTTTAAAAATATTTTCCATGAGAAGGACATGATCCTTAGAGAGCTGGCTAGCAACAATCAGGATATTATTCATTGGGGTATGGATGAGGTTAGATATAAGAAGGAGATGCTTCTGAGGTTGGAGTTGGATGAAATCCTTCTTAGGGAAGAGGTCTTCTGGTGACAAAAATCTAGGGAGTTGTGGCTAAAGGAAGGTGATTAGAACACTACCTTTTTTCATTTGTCAACCAAGATCAAGAAGCAGATCAATAGGATCAATTGTCTTAAAAGAGAAGATGATTCAATGTTAAGTGACTCGGAGGAGATCAAGGAGGAAGCCAAAGCCTTTTTCAAAAATCTTTTATCAAGAGACGATTCACGAGGGCACCTGACATTCGGGCATTTCAGTCTAAATTGTAGGATCATGGATGAGCATAACAAGGAGTTGTTAAGAGAGTTTTCTTTGGAGGAAATCATAGCGGTTGTTTTTACCATGGATGGTGATAAAGCTCTAAGTTTGGATGGTTGGATCAGTCATTTTTTCCAAAAGTGTTGGGACTTTGTAGGCAAAGATATATTTTTAGCAGTGGAAAAGTCTAGAAAGTTTTCTAGTGTGCTCAAAGTTTTCAAAAAGACCTCCATAGTGCTCATCCCAAAAGTTAGGATGCCTCTAGCTTTGACAGATTTTAGGCCCATATCCCTCTGCAACTTTATCTACAAGGTGATTTCAAAGGTGTTGGCGACAAGACTAGATTCGATACTCCCAAAGATCATTTCAGAGGAACAAGGTGGTTTTGTCTCAGGGAGAGAAATGACAGAAGGTGCAGTACTGACTCATGAAATCCTCCATTTGATTAAATAGGAAAAGAAGCCAAGCATGGTATTGAAATTGGATATGGCCAAGGCCTATGATAGAGTGAACTGGGATTTTCTATTCTTTGTTCTCAAACAGTTAGGATTCTCTCACCATTCGATCAAGTAGGTCTCCTCTTGCATGACAGGTTCCAATTACTTAGTACTAATCAATGAGTCAGAGTCCTCCCCCATTGAGGTGTCCAAAGGGTTGAGGCAAGGGGACCCCTTGTCCCACTATCTATTTATTTTGATGATAGAGGCACTTACCTATTTAATTAAGGAAGCGGGGGTGGCTAGAAGGTGGAAGGGTGTTAAGATGAAACCAATGACCGAGCTAATAAATCATTCTTTGTTTGCAGACAACACTATCCTTTTCAGGAGGGTTAGCCTCAAGGGAGCTTCAATTATTAAGGAGGTGCTCAATTCTTATTGTAAGGCTTCTGGTCAGAGCATCAATGAGGCTAAATCAAAAATGTTTCTTTTCAACATTAGAGAGGAGAAAGAAAAAAGGTTAGTAGACTTTTTTAAGTTTAAAGTGGATTCTCTCCCCACCAGACATCTAGGTATCCCCTCATTCAATGCCTATCACATGAAATCCCTTTGGAGTGGGGTGGTTGAAAACTTAAGCAGCAAGATTAGTGCTTGGAAAGGGAAGTGGCTATCCCTTGCAGGTAGGATTACCCTCGTAAAGGCTATTTTAATAGTCATTCCTATTTATATGATGTCTACTCTACAAGTCCCGATAGGCATTCTAGAGGAGATAGGGAAACTGTGTAGAAAGTTCCTATGGCAAGGGACAACAGATGTTAAAAATAATCATTTTCTCTCATGGGAGAAGGTGTATAAACCGAAGTCTCAAGGGGGAGCTGGGATTTTGGATCAGGAGCTCCAAAACTTGGCACTAGGTGCTAAAATGGCCTAGAAGATGTATAAGAGCCCTCATTCAAAGTGGGTAAAAATCATGCAGAAGAAGAACTTGGACAGTTAAGACACGACCATAATTTTTATAGTCATAGATCCCCCAAAGGGTTCATCTATCTAGAACTTTATCATCAAGAGTAGAGAGGTTATTTTACCTAAGTTAACTTGGATAGTTTTCAATGGTAGGAAGGCATCCTTTTGGGATGATTCTTGGAATGGGGGGCCGAAGCTGTCCTCTAGAGGGGATTTGAGGGAGGCTAAACTCTACCTTAAATGTTTTTGGGATGACAAGGTGGTGAACTATTTTGTCATTGACAGACTTAGCTGCTCACCCAATGTCATTTGGAGGAATTTTGACAATTGTAATTTCCCTTCGATCCAAAAGTGGTTGCTAAAGGAGATCCTGGAGAATAGAGTAGTCTTTTACAACACCAAGGATGGCGAATTAACCTAAAGTGGGGACAACTTAGGCAGCTACAAGGCCTCCCAAGGGGATACATTTCTATCCTCAGGTATTAAAGTTGAATGGCCAACACATCTATGCTAGGCAAACTCAATCCTCCCCAAGGTAGGTACATTTGCTTGGCTTGCACCCTCCAAAAGAAGATTCTTACAAGGGATAAGATAGAAAAGCTAGCATTGGGAGTTTCTTTTAAGTGTGTACTGTGCAATGAATGGGATGAATCATTGGATCACCTTCTTATTCAATGTAAGTATACTCAGGAGTGCTACAAATATCTTATGAGACAATTGAATTGGTGTGCACCCCTCCCAAATACCTTGCTACAGATGTTCATAGGGTGGCCCTGAATGCACCAAGAAGCAACCTTTCAACACTTATGTAAAGTCAGGCCTTCTTTGCTGATTTGGATGATTTGGAAGTAAATAAATCACAGGACTTTTGGGGATAAGTCAAAATCATTAGAGGAGTTGTGCAAAGATCTAGAGGTTGCCATTTCAGAAACCATCTCTGCAAAGATTCTAAGGACACAAGGTGAACTAATTGGGATGATTTGATGGTAAGGAACTGGAAAACATTGTATGGAAAGAGAGGTTTGGCCTCCCCTATAATGTCCCAACTATAAATTAATTAATAAATTCATATATGAAAATTAATTTGAACAACTCCACAAAATTTGCATCAAATTTGAGTAGACTAGCTAGCTAGTCTTACAAAGAAATCACACCCAAAAGCATGAAACTTCTCAAAAACACTTTTGCATTGAATTTATGAGATAATAACATGTAATCAGGTCTGAGACACTAAATTAAAACAGCAGAAAACAATACAACTTCAAATAACAAAATCTGGGCAAAACCCACAAAAAACTAGACAATTTCTTCAATGTTTAAACACCAGATTTTGAATAGTTTGCACAAGAAAATCACTTAGTGTCTTCTATTGATGGAACTGATGTATTTTCATAAAAGTGTGATGTAACCATATCAATAATACCATATACAATATCTGCAACAATAGCAACAACAACCAAGATAAACTATGTTCCTTAAATTCCCACATAATAAAAAACTACACAAACTGTTGAGTATAAAATTGCTCTAAAATGAAATATTATTTTTCACTTCAAGTACAGATCTGAAAATAAATTAGGAATAGAAATATGTTGCTCCACAATAGCCAACTAAATAGAAAAACACATCTCCAATTTGCAACCCCAAAACAGTCTACAAACACACACCAAAAAAGATAATAATCTGCTCAAGAAAACCTCAATATCTCCACAACTTTGGAATCTGATTTAGAGGATGTTTGAACAACAATGCAACAAATAAATATAGCTATAGAAACCACAATAAGCTACAGCCAAAATAAACCTCCAAACTGCCACATAAACCTACAAATAAGCAAAACACTGCAAACTAGCTAAATTGCCAATGTTTGAAGCTCCAATGCACTCCCTGTGTGAGAATGCCCTCAAGAACCAAAGGGTTTCCATTCTTTGATCCCATAAACCAATGGTTTTTCATCCAAAATATGGATCTGAAAATAAAGTAGGAAGAGCAATATGTTGCTCCACAATAGCCAACTAAACAACAACACACATCTCCAATTTGCAACCCAAAAACTGTCTGCAAACACATACCAAAAAAGATAATAATTTGCTCTAGAAAACCCCAGTATCTCCACAACTTTAGAATCTGATTTGGAGGATGTATGAACAACAACACAACAAATAAACATAGCTACAACAACCACAATAAACTATAGCCAAAATAAACCCCCAAACTACCACATAAACCTGCAAATAAACAAAATACTACAAACTAGCTAAATTGCCAATGTTTGAAGCTCCAATGCACTCCATGTGTGAGAATTCCCTCAAGAACCAAAGGGTTTCCATCCTCTAATCCTAGAAACTAATGGGTTTTCATCCACAAGCTGTAAATCTTCAATGGGTTTTCGTCGAGTGAAGATTAATTGTTGAACACATTGTCCACACAATTTTGATAGAGTTTTGGTATATGAAAAATGCATACCTGAAAGTGATTTTTCTTGCAAATAAATAGAATATGGAGACTCAAACTTGGGCTCACAAATCCAAATACCCCTCTTCAAGGAAAAATATAAAAATCAAATAAAATTAATTATCTCCTCTTCCACTTCCATAATCATCAGCTAAAAACAGGCTTGTAACTTCTCTAATAAGATATCTTGTTAAATAACTCCACCATTGAAATAGAATTTCCTAAATTTAAGCCTTGGATGTTGCAAGAGAATATTTCTAAATCCCACACCCCATCTATTTAATTTAATATTTAATTGCCTAAGAAATTATAAATAATGGCAAGGCAAATTTAAATATTAATTTAATTATTTTTTCCAATGTTGTCCTGTTAACCCAAACTTACTATTTATGGACATTGAGAACTTACTCTTTTTAGTAAGTGTTATTTTTTGAAAAAAAAGAGACATGACAAATCCTCCCTTCCAGATTTTGATTGTCCTCAAGCAAAGCAAACTATGATGCTCCAAAATTATATTATACTGCTACAGAAAGCCTTGATCTTGTACCTATGAGATGTTACAATTCTTCCCATAGAATATTGTGCAAACCTAAAGACATAGACTCATTTGTGCCAATACCATGCACCCAATAAGAATATCCATATAATTTGAGCTCTTGGATGTGCAAGACTTTCACGTATTCTTTCTCATACTCCAACGGATCCACATCTTCCCACAAAGATTTGGTAAACTTGCTAAATGCACTAGCATGGGATAAGATAAACCTGAGACTCCTGAAACTTCTCCCAATGATACACATCTGATTTTTGTTGCTTGTAGGACTGATATAAGATTCAATGAACTCTCCATTACATAAAATATGAAATTGGGAAATAGGTACTTCTCTTACCTCCAAAATACTAAAATATACATTGCATGAATGTGCAACAAAAAGCCCATACTTTACCTCAACTTGAGAGATATTACTTTTATCTTCATGGACTGATATATAGCAGAAAAATTTTAGTAGAGGAGTGTAAAATAGCATCATACAATAGCAACATATACAACACAATTCTCCCATGACTGAATTTGCAAACAACAACCCATCTAAATAGAAGTTGGTGTTCTTCTTGAGACTATCTTCAAGCACAAACTCATCACCCCATTTCTGTGACTCATCACTCTTTATATTTTTCCAAGGAATACTATACATTTTCAGGTACACCCATGCAAGCAACATGTTATAATTCCCATTAAATACACACAAAAACTCCAAATCACATAATATTGCCAACATTGATATGCTCCAAACTGAAAGACTAAAACCACAACTTTTGAAGTTGATATGAATGGAAAAAATAAAAATATAAAATGGTATTCATTAGCATCAAACTGGTCTACAATAGCAGCATACTCTATCATACACAACACCCACAACTTCATTCAAAATATACAAACAACACACATGATGTAATAATTGCAAAGATGGCAAACTTGTGTAACACTCTTCCGTGTGATCAATGAGAATTTGATGGGCAGCCATGTAAGGACTGAGAATCTCTCCAAATAAATATTCTTGATGCTAGTAACATTGAATCCATCTTGTGCTATCAAATCCTTCTTGAATTCTTCTCCATACATCCAAGAGTAACAAGCTTGTATGTAACTTGAAATTCACCTAGTTCCCAAACTATTATGTACACAAAATTTTGAATTATTTCACTCTCCACATGATGATTTCCAAAACAAAATTTAATTGATAAAGTACCAAGCATAAAATCTCTATTAGAATTCCATAAGCCATAATCATGAAGGTAATCAAATTGCTTACCATATATTGTTGATCTAATTTTTTTTGCAAGCTAAAAACCAACATTGATATCTAGTTAAGGAATCCTTTTCATTTGCATTTTTCTCAATAAGGTTATCATGAAACTCCTCCTCATAAAAACATAGTGCAGCAAATGATAAGAACAAATACTTAATATAACCCTTGCAATCTCTGAAAAATAACTTGTGCATATGTTCCTTGCCAACATAAATATGATGGTAGCCTCTTCTCCCCTCAATGTTTGAAAAATGATGTGAGATGATGGCATACTTACAACCCAAATCAAACTCTAAGGCATACTAAAATATTCTATATGATAATGATCTTGGAGACATATTTTTGAAAACCATTCCATGTTGAATTGGAAGTAGATGAATATCAAAATTAAGACTATGTTGCTTACTAGAAGATAAAATGATTTGCATGCTCTCCTTCATTAAGAAACATGGTGCCCAAACAACTTGTACTTTATGAGAAGTCCTCATAGCTATGACATCCTTTCCTTTAGTGGTCAACTTAGGCTCCTTAATTCTATGATCATGTACAAGATTTCCAATGAAATGTATCCATCCTCCATTCAAAACCATGTTAGTTCTCACAACATAGAATTCATTGTATACATTATTGACACCCATGGATATAATAAGCTGCCTACTTATCTTCTTGTATGGGGTGGTGTGTCTATTTGCACATGTGATATCACGCCCATTAAAATTTCCAGACTTCTTGTGTCTTAGCTTATTACCTGGATCCCATATTCTCATGTACAAATAATTTGAATTTTAGAAAAATAATCTATCTGCCCTTTGCTACAAGTTGTGTCCTTCCTCCTTAAGCCTTTCCTTTGATACTTTTCATGATGAAAAAAAAAATTAGTGACATAGAAGGAAACATATCTGAAATATTTTCATACCTTGGTCTGCAAATAAAATCCTCATCCACCATTGTCAAAAGAGACATGGTTGAGATATCCTCTACACTTCCATCTAAGTGGCTCAACATTTTTGTGTTAGGGCTGACCACAATGTTCTTCCCATGTGTATATCCACCTCTAATGATATTTTGAGCATCAATCCCTAATTCATTCCCAACATCAGCATGCTTTTCAACTGAAGCTTCTAACAAGGTAGTCTGCAAATCTTCTTGATCCACCTTCTTTTCATCGGCTACTCCTATAATTTCTAAATCTTTTTCTCTGACTTCATTGATATTTTCCTAACATATACAATCATTAGAAGTCAATAAAAAATCTTCAAAGACCTGAGATTTTTACCTTCAACCTCTATGGCTTGGAGTGCCTCTAGTTCATCTCTTTCCTCCTTTAGTAAGAAAATCTGCTTTGGTTCATGTTTGATAATTTGTTCTGTAATAACTTGGTGTGCCTCAGGTGTATCAACCACTATCTCTAGTTCCATTATCCTCTTTTATGACTCTCTTGATCCTTCTTCTAGATTCATCTCTTCATTGCTCCCACATCCATGACTTGGCTCCCAAGGTTCTTTGCATGTAAAACATAGCCCCTTTCTTCTAAGTTCATTTTTGGTGTCGTCTTCCCTCTTCTTTGTAACAATTAGACTTGTCTTATTTAGTGGCTTCTTTTGGAATCCTCCCTTAAAATTATTCTTCAACTCTCCATTACCTTGAATCTGGTAATACTCTTGACCTCTTTTCTGAGGTTCACTCTTCCTTGCAACATCCTGACATTTTTTATGAGACAATTTCAATTTTACTTCTTCCACATTTCGATCTTGATATTTTTTCCTTTTCCTCTTACCAATAATTTCTGGAAGTCTTTCAAATGAAATAGAGGATTTTTAGGCTTCAGATTGCTTGGAATATTATTCAAACCAATTTGATATCTTAGCATCTTCAGCCATGATTTGCTCTTCTCCAAATTCAGAATCAACTGCTAATTGTCTTTGCTCTCTTCTCAAAGCTCTAACATCTCATTCACAAAGAAGCGTGAATCAAACAACCCTATAGGCTGGAAAGATCATTCTCTAATACCACTGTAATGTCCCAACTAAAAATTAATTAATAAATTCATATATGAAAATTAATTTGAACAACTCCACAAAATCTGCATCAAATTTGAGTAGACTAGCTAGCTAGTCTTACAAAGAAATCACACCCAAAAGCATGAAACTTCGCCAAAACACTTTTACATTGAATTTATGATATAACAACATGTAATCAGGTCTGAGACATTGAATTACAATAGAAGCAAATAGTACAACTTCAAATAACAAAATCTGGGCAAAACCCACAAAAAACTAGACAATTTATTCAATGTTTAAACACCCAATTTTGCATAGTTTGCACAAGAAAATCACCTAGTGTCTTCTATTGGTGGAACTGATGTATTTTCATCAAAATATGATGTAATCATAGAAATAACACCATAAGCAAGAGCTGCAACAACAACAGGATAAACCAAGATAAACTATGTTCCTTAAATGCCCACAGAATGAAAAACTACACAAACTGTCGAATATAAAGCAGGAAGAGATATACAAGTACATATCTGAAAATAAAATAGGAAGATAAATATGTTGCTCCATAACATCCAACTAAAAAGAAACACACATCTCCAATCTACAACCCAAAAACTGTCTGCAAACTCACATCAAAAAAGATAATAATCTGCTCTAGAAAACCCCAATATCTCCACAACTTTGGAATCTAATTTGGAGGATGTCTAAATAGAAAAATAATAAATAAACACAGGTACATAAACCACAATAAGCTACAACCAAAATAAACCCCCAAACTGCCACATAAACCAACAAATAAACAAAATACTGCAAACTAGCTAAATTGCCAATCTGTGAAGCTCCAATGCACTCCCTGTGTGAGAATGCCCTCAAGAACCAAAGGGTTTCTGTCCTATGATCCCAACAACCAATGGGTTTTAGTCCACAAGCTGCAAATCATCAATGGGTTTTTGTCTAGAGAAGATTAATTGTTGAACACGATGACCACACAATTTTGATAGAGTTTTGGTATATGAAAAATGCATGCCTAATAGAATATGGAGACTCCAACTTGGGCTCACAAATCCAAATTCCCCTCTTCAAGGAAAAAGATAAAAATCAAATAAAATTAATTATCTCCTCTTCCACTTCCATAACTGTCAGCTTAAAATTGGCTTGTAACTTCTCTAATAAGATATCTTGTTAAATGACTCCACCATTGACATAGAATCTCCTAAATTTAAGCCTTGGATGTTGCAAGAGAATATTTCCAAATTCGACACCCCATCTATTTAATTTAATATTTAATTGCCTAAGAAATTATAAATAATGGCAAGGCAAATTTAAATATTAAATTAATTATTTTTTCTAGTGTTGTCGTGTTAATCCAAACTTACTATTTATGGACATTGAGAACTTACTATTTTTAGTAAGTGTTATTTTTTGAAAAAAAGGGACATGACATCCCCTTAACAACTACCACAGAAAGTTGATCAAGCCAGAGTTAAATGGCTGCCTCCAACTCATCCCTTTGTCAAAATTAACTTTGACGGAGCATGTCGGGGCAATCTGGGGCCCTTAGGCATTGGATGCATTATTAGGAGTAAAGAAGGGGTTCTATTAGTAGCCAAACCAGCTAAACTATCGGAGGGGACAAACAATATAGCGGAGGTCTCGGCGCTAGTTCAATGTCTTCAATTAGCCTTGGATAATGGTTTTAATAATAACTAGATAGAAGGGGACACTAAGATTGTTATTTCAGCCCTGCAGAATAGGAGAGCAGAGAACTGGCTCATCTGTTATATTTTGGAGTAGGCATGGATGATGCTAGAGTTTTTTGATTCCTATCAAATATCCCATTGCTATTGGAAAGAAAATTGAGTAGCTGATTGTCTAGCAAACATGGCGATAGATCAACAAGAAAGGGAATTATTATTAGATTAATCATCCCCATTGGAGTTGGAGCTGTTGAAATCCCTAATTGATTCAGACAAAGCCATCTTGGCCTAAGATCAGGGAGAATAGACATTGGAAAGGGCCTTTCTCTTCATGTTTAAGTTCACATCTCAATCAAGGGGGAAGGAAGGGTGTTTGGGACCCTGAATGACGCTTAGGCTATCCCCCACACTCTTCTTTACACTGGGGAGTTGTAGGCAACAACTAGACCCCTCTGATGGGTGCAGTCCAATGGGTCATATGACATGGTTAAGGGAGGAGAAACTTCATAAGCATTGGGCTTAAGGTGTCACCTACCCTGTCAATTGAAAGGAGGCACGCTATCCTATACTATTCTTAGCCCACATGTGGTCTCGATTTCTATTTTATTTTCCACCCATTGGTCCCACACTCTTTTTCCATCACCTCTTCCTGCACACATATCCTCACACTCTCCAAGGGCCATTCCATATCCCAGGGAGGGGTTACTTCCCATTATATATCTAGTGCATTTATATTGATTTGATGGCCTTCGGCCTCCAGCGTTTATGCTTTCTTGGCTGGAGTGTACTTTGGCCACTTTCATCCTACCTGAGCAGGCTTGGAGTTGACAACATTTTAATTACAACATTGTACCTTTGGATCCAATATGATAGTGATTATGGGGTGGTTTTTATTGTACCTCGGTGTGAATTTATGGAAGAATCACCCCACTAAGCCTATATTATGGGTTCCTATTTTATTGGCTTTCAAACTTCTCTTCCTGCTACCTTTTCCTACACTCTCTCCTACTAAGTTTTCCCTCCTTCCAGTTGCGGTTTGGTTTTCTATGTGCATGTTTGCTAGAAATATGGACAAGGAAGTGGCCAATTACAAGTTTTACTTTCATCCCTTCAAATGGGAGCCGATTATTAGGGGCTCTGTGACTATCCTCGACCTGAGTCAAATCTTCAAGATCGATTGTATGATCACTCAATTCGTGGTTAGACACATTAGTAGCTAGTGGTGGCTAGATGGTCACCCTGAAAGGGAGGTGAGGTGGTCATATGTGGTCTTGATTTTCTTGTCTAATTTGTTGGATATTACCCTAGATGCCAAGTATGTGCTACCCATAGCTATGGGAATTGTGAATAAATAGCTCTTCAGCATGGACCACTGGAATAGTGCCCTTCAAAGCTACGACATTATGGTTGGGGACACTTGGGTTGTTGGCCTCTTCCCTATTCACTGTCTTCACCCTTCCAGGGCCATGGAGTGCCTCTACAGGAACATGTAGAGAGGTTTGGGTTGCGGGTGCATTGATGAATTGGAGGTGGCTATCAGAGGGCATCCCTTCTCAGTTCCTAAAAGAATGAGGGTAATGTGCAAGGAGATGTTCGCGGCAATACACTTCCTATGTTTGCATGCTACTAATATGACTCCTCACTTGACTAGGGACTTGGATGCCATGGAGGAGGATTCCGACATCGACGAGGAGCCTGAGCAAATTGAGGAAGGGGACAATGGGGTCGAGGCTAGTGTGGTTGCAAGCCCGATGGAGATGAGTGGAGGCTAGGTGGCATCACTATGTGTTGATTTCTTTTTTGGCTATGTTTGTCCATTTTTTTGCTACGACATGGTTTTTTGATAAAATAATAATTGCCAGATGACTAATTCCTGGCCTGTCTATATGTATGTAATACAATTTTTGCTACTTAATTAGTCTAGTGTTCACCACCTTTTCTAAAAAAAAAGAGTTTAGATGTACTACTTACAAAATCCATAAACATAAAATTGTGAAATTAAATTGTATTGAAAAATATTTTTTTAGTAAATATAATTTTTCAAGAATTTATGTAAATGAGTTAATAAATACATTATAGTATTAGGAGATTTGCATTTAGTAAGACTCATTTTTAATTTTAAACACACACATCCTATACCTATAAAACATAAAATTCAATTAAAAAAGAGTTTTCAATTATAAGGCAACATGTTTTAAGAATGTAAAATCTTGACAATAAGTTTTGAGAGTGCTAGGAACTTTTTGCTTTTTAGTTTTTTAATTGTCTAAAACTTTTTATCTATTTTATTGCCAAAGTTTTTAATTTTTTTAATCCCCTAAAATTTAAATTTGAGTGTTTGGAACTTTTTATTTTGTTTACTTTATTTATTGTCTAAATTTTTGTATTTAATTTCTTTTTGCATTGGTAAAAATTTTAGTTTTTTAATCCCTTAAAATTTATATATTAAACATATTTAAGTAAGTTTTATAATTCTTATATATTTAATATGATTTTATGTATTATTACAAAGGAGAAATGTGTAAACTCCACTTTTTTCAAAATTTATTTTATATTTATTTTGGACTTTATTTAAGATACATCATTTACATACTTATTTTCTTATCTTTTGTATATTAATTCACAAAATCTAAATTCATACATGTTTCCTCATTTTAAATTGGATCATGGTGCAATTATATCCTTTGGACAAAACTGCATTTCTAATCATATCTAGTTTTTTTTATTTCACATCCTTGATCATGAAATGTGAGATTATATCCTTTGCTACACATTTGACTCACACTAAGAAGATTATGCTTAAGACCTTTTACATAGAAAACATCATGTGCTTGAGGCTTTCCATCAATGCTTATAGTTCCTTTTTCCAGTGATCTTTACAAAAAGTTATCTCCAAAACTAACCAATTCACCATCTCACTTGCCAAGATTAATATACTTGCTCTTATCACTTGTCATATGATTTATACATCCATTGTCTATTACCCAGAGATTGGTTTGTCCTTGAGCATGAAATTCCATTTGAACAATCATTGAGTTCTCAACTCCATTGTTACTTTCCTCGTCTTTCTTAGTGACACCATTTATCAGAGGCTTTGAATTTACCAGACCATATTTGCAATATATTGCTATATGTCCAAAATTGTTGCAAATTTGACAAAACATATTGACATCCACAATATTTCTTTCATTCATTACAGACTTGCAATCCATAGCCTTATGACCAAATTTATTGCACATAAAACAACAACCAAAGAAAACATGATTGAACCTATTCATGGAGAATTGTCTTGCATGAAGAGATCTTCCTTGAGGCAATATGAGATCTGTACATTTTGTATCATCCAAACTTCCAAGATTTGCCATCTTCAACCCCTTTTTGAGTAACTAAATTTCTTTCTCAAGTTTTATACATTCATTTGTCTTGGCTTCAATCACAACTCTTTGTTCTTGGTTTTCCTTCCTTACATAGTGTAAGTCTTCAAGAGCAGAAACGAGTTCACCTTCAAAATCAACTTCACATTCTTCTTCATCTATAGTCTTGTCTAAATCATCTGAGATCACCATGGACATGAATAGAGATTCCCCTGTATCTTCATCAGATGAGTAACTTTCTACTTCCTTTGCAGAGTTGTAGTCTTCCTTCAAAAGAAGGTTCCTCTAAAAATTGTTTCTCTTGAACAACTTGCTAATGTTCTCACTTTCTCCAAAAGGACATTTAGAGGCATAATGACCAATTCTACCACATTTGAAAGGTATCTTACCTTTATATTTACTTGACCCTCTTTTTATCTTTCTTACAAAATTTTCTTCTTCTTCCTCAACTTCATTGAATATGTCAAATGTTCCTTCATTCTTCATAGCATTAAAAGCAACTTCTTTCTGGCATGGACCTATGACTTAATTTCTCATTTCATAAGTAGTGAGAGACCCAAACAGTTCTACCATGGTGAGTTTCTTAAGGTCTTTAGCTTCTTCAATTGCAGAAACTTTTGAATCAAATCTATGAGGGAGGGATCATAGGATTTTATTTAAAACCATTGGTTCAACAATATATTCACCCATACTTCTGATTCCATTCACAACTTCATCAACCTAGTGTAAGTAGCCAGGAATGTTTTCTTCTTCTTTCATCCTTAGATTTTCAAATACTATTTTGTAGGATTGTAGTTTGGCTTCCTTTATGGTGTCATCTCCATCATAGAGACATTTGAGCTTATCCCATATCTCATTTGCAGTCTTGCACCACATAACCTTGATTAACTCTGAACTAGTCAGACCACTTAAGATTACATTCTTGGCTTTGGCATTATTCTCATGGGACTTCTTCGTATCTGAATCTATAATGGGATAATTGGGTTCAACATAATCAGTTTCAATTGCCCTCCAGACATTATACCCTAGTGAGGTAAGATAAGCTTCCATCCTTACACTCAAAAAGTCATAGTTATTTCCATCAAACATAGGATCTTTAGAAGAGGACTCCTTCTGAGCCATGTGTCCTATTCCAAGATCTACCTTCATTTGTTAGGCTATACCAAGGAACTTGGCTCTGATACCAACTGTTAGAACACAAGAATATAGTAAGAGGGGAGTGAATTAGTATATTACTACAACTTATTTCAATTAATCATCAACAATTAAAACTTCTAACTGCCTTAACCAGAAGATCAACAAATTAAACCTATTAAATCACACCACATAAGTCCACAACTACAACACCAGATTTATGTGAAAAGACAAAGAAGGAAAAACCCACGGCGAGCAAGTTGGTTGGATCTACTATCCAAATCTAGCCTCACAAATCAAGATTACAATATTATTTATGGGCTACAACCCAAAGGAAGATGCAATTACCTAAACATAGAATGCAATGACACTTACAGAAAGAGGCTACACCCTCTAGATAGTACATTCAATCGATCTTACTGAACAAACCACCTTTGCATCATTCGTACACTTCACTTTGTCACAAAACTTCACTTTCTCTGCTCAACATACATTGTTTCCTCCAACACGCCTTCACAAAAAAATCTCACATTTGCTCACACATCTTCGCATACTCTCACTCTCTCATCCTTTCCTCAACAAACAAGATATTTCATTTATACCTTCCGTAAATCCAAAAATCCTTCTCCCAACTCAGCCAAAATGAAACATGTATTCATGAAATGTGCAAGGCCGCACCAAGTCAGCATCCAAAAGATGTAGAAAATTAATGTAGTTCAAACCAAGTGATAACCAAGACATATTATTCATTAACACATCTTCCCAAACATCCGCACACTTCAAATTATTTGGCGAGATCATCAAAGCACATGAAGTCAACCTAGCAAACACTCATCCTTCCGCCCAATAGATCCAAACCAAAACTGGTAGTGGAGAGAATGATTAACATCATGCAGATCATTACACAAGCACCCTAAGACTCACCAAACCTCCTTAATCAATCCTTCCACTACAATATGTGATTTATTTCTACTAAAAACAATCATAAACTGGATCTAGTATCACAAACAAATACTGAGCACACAATCCTAAGATAGAACATTGAAAAACCAATTTGCAGCACACTTCAGCACTTGAAACCTAAATTTAATCATCTAATTGAATATTTGAACTCATCTTCCAAACATCAAGGACAAAAGATAAACTACAGTGAAATACAACGGCTTCTTCTTTCTCCTCCAAACAACCCTAGTTAGCAGCAAGATGTGTCTTTGCTTTGCTGACCCCAGAGAACCTCTGTAGTACATCTTAGCAACTAAATCTTGAATATTATCATCTTCTCATCTTTAAAAGATCATCCTTCAAACCATAGAACCTCAACTTCAAAGACAGAGAAATGTGAAGCATTTCCCAGATGCATCTTGATTGCATCAACACTGAACAACTATCTTCACTCTGCAAGCTCTAGAATCTTCTGCGTTAGTCTTCAAGTTCTGAAATCTAGAACATACAATCTTCACACGTCTCTGACCAAATTCCAAATCACATGGCCATACCATCAAATGCGCAGGAATGTGGAGCATTCTCCTAAGCTTATTATGTGCAAACTTTAGTGCCTTGGACAACTTGAGTCTTTCATTCAAAACTAAACCAATACATTTCCTCAACAAATAATGAATACAATATTTTCCACATTAGAGACTTCATTCTCAGCTTCATACAACAACAAAAAACTCTTTTCATAAACCAAGAATCTTCATTTTAGCACACTCTTTTTCTATGCTACTTCAAGAGATATCGATGGCATTCATTGTCTTACCCTTCTCCTCTTTGATCTATCTTCTTTGTCTTCTATATTGTCACAGATTTCCTTTGATATCAACCTCTTGTTCACTTTACTTCCAACCTTCTTCATTCCAGTACTACTAACAACACATCTAAATCTCACACTGTTGACATCAATGACAACTCAAGTGCAACAGTTTGTGTTTGACCTATAGGAGTACCCTTGTTGGTATAGGTTTCTAGTATTGGGGCCTACAAATGGAAAGAGCACCCATACATAGTGCAATTTTCAAGTTTTGGTGATCACAGAGGGTGGGGGCACCCAAATCTAGTAAAAATTGTTTCCTTTAGAGTAACTTTGAATAGATAATTATCATTAAAAAAAATCATGGTAGGTAGGATCAAATACTAACAAATTTAAGGGTTAAATGAGAGATTTGACATGAATGTTCTAATATGTAAGTTGACTTGTGCTCCAATTTTAAAAAGCAACAAAGATTAAATTAAGTGCTAGCTAGAAAGGAATAATAAGGTTGTTCCTTGATTGTATGTTGCATGCATAGCAAAATAGTGGTACCAATCCTCTATGAAGGTTTACTTAGGTGAGCTATTCTTGTAATCCTCATTGTCATCTGTTACTTATTATTTTGTTGATGTAAAAATTGAATACACGATTATTTTTAGAATATCTTTAACTTAATCTTTTATATGATTCTTGGACACATGTTAAGATCCAACATAGGTCTTTGGGATTTTTTAAAATCCTAAATTTTTATCATAGATCTTAACCTAATCTTAATTCCATCCTAAAACCCCTCTAATGCTAAAATCAATCCCAAAATGTAAGAATCCTAAAAGGTCATTTAGAAGCCTATGAAGGGATTTATTTTCTAGACTTGGCAAGCAATATGTATTAAGTTCTTCTCTACAACAACACTTACTACAACAAGATTAGAGCTCCCACACTAATAAATCTATAGATCAAACCTTATAGCACCTCCTCCAATTCCACCATGGTTGCATCTTCATCCTCCAAGGTATATCCTTGCATTTTGTTGTGTTTTATTATTCATTCTTTCCCTATTCCTTACAAAAGACAGTCTAGGTTCCCCAATTTTGCTCAAATCTAAATACACACATGTCCTACCTTTCTTAATTCAATTTAAAATTCATTGTTCTCCAAAACCCAACATTCCTCAATAAAAAATTTAGATATCACAATAGTTAGATTTTTCCTAGGGTTTTATTAGCTTTAAGCTCATCTCTTGCATACAACACTTTACACCTTCATACTACCATATCCACACACCCCCAAAAATTCAAAGGTTTGATTGAGGTTGGAATATACCACCTAGGAGACTAACTGAGGTAGTCTCCAAAATAGTTAAGCCCTTTCCTCTTTTCCCAATTTAGATTCAGATTAAGATATGCAATGTTTAGGATCTTTTGCAAAAGATTTCTTTATGGATTCAAGATAAAGACTTGCAAGTGATTCAATCCATAAATTTGTATATTCCTAGTAGTTACACAAACACCTACATTGGAGCTTCTATAGTGACCTATAATAGATTTTTGCAAACTTGTTTGTACCTGACCAATAGGAGTATCCTTGTTGGTATAGGTGTCTAGTTTTGGGGCCTACAATGGGTAAGAGGACCATACATAGTGCAATTTTCTAGTTTTGGTGATCACAGAGGATGGGGGCACCCAAATCTAGTAAAAAATATTTCCTTTAGGATAACTTTGAATAGATAATTATCATTAAAAAAATCATGGTAGGTAGGGTTGAATACTAACAAATTTAAGTGTTAAATGGGAGATTTAACATGAATATTGTAATATGTAAGTTGACTTGTGCTCCATTTTTTTTAAAAAGAGCAAAGATTAAATTAAGTGGTAGCTAGAAAGGAATAATAAGGTTGTTCCTTGATTTTATGTTGCATGCATAGAAAAATAGTGGTAACAATCCTCTATGAGGGTTTACTTAAGAGAGCTATTCTTGTAATCCTCATTGTCATTTGTTACTTATTATTTTGTTGATGTAAAAAATGAATACACAATTATTTTTAGAATTTTTTTAACTCAATCTTTTATATCGTTTAAAAAGTTACTTTTTATCTATTTTTATTGCCAAAGTTTTTGATTTTTTTAATCCCCTAAAATTTAAAATTTAAATTTGAGTGTTTGGAACTTTTTATTTTGTTTACTTTTATTTATTGTCTAAATTTTTGTATTTAATTTCTTTTTTAGTGGTTAAAAGTTATAGTTTTTTAATCCCTTAAAGTTTATATATTAAACATATTTAAGTAAGTTTTGTAAATCTTATATATTTAATATGATTTTATGTATTATTACAAGGGAAAAAGTGTGAACTCCACTTTTTTCAAAATTTATTTTATATTTATTTTGGACTTTATTTAAAATATATCATTTACATACTTATTTTCTTATCTTTTGTATATTAGTTCACAAAATCTATCTTTTGTATATAGTTCACAAAATCTAAATTCATACATGTTTCCTCATTTTCATTTGGATCATGGTGCAATTCTATCCTTTGGACAAAACTGCATTTCCAATCATATCCTCCAAATTCAAACGTACTTTTCACTCATCTCAAATTAACCCTTACACCAAATTAAGGTTGTTACTAATTAGCTTAGGTGCCAAATTATTCAAATTTAGTGCCTAAAAGATAAGCCCTAGGAGACAAGAAGTTATCCTTACATGTGCTACATTTAGGGTTTACATCAATCATTGACAAATACTATACATAGGTATACATTATTTGTGTTTTTGTGTGTTTAATCTTGTATAATCCAAAAAGGGAGTCTAACTAGAAATTAAGGATGCTTCATATTTCAATCCTTTTATAACAAATTTTTAAAGGTGGTTTTTAGAGTCACAATGATTCTAAAAGTAGATATCTTCATAGGTGTAGGTTTCTACAATTTGCAACAATAGGATAGAATGTGATATGATAGATAGAGTTGCACCACCCAAGGACAAAATCGTGCACAGTCACTCTTATAAACAAAGCAAACTAATCAATAAAAAGATAACACTTTCTAACTAGATTTACATTTATCAATCTCAAACAAAATACTGCCAAAAAAAATTTAAAAATATAACCTTGTTTCTGGCCCCTGCCTCCAACAAATTTATTTACCCTTAGAGGCCTTAAATGCATGATTGTAACCAAATTCACTCTGAAATTATAAGATCCTTTCCCACTGAAACAAAATTTTGGAAGAGAAGAAAGATAGGCTAATCTCGATGAGCATGCAGCCAATTCCAAAAACAGCAGCAATCCCAAACTGAAGCCCTTTTTTTTGCATCTATCTTGAGAGCCTGGTGCATACACAGCCACACTTTTGTTAGTTGCAAAACTCTTCCCTCTGCTTTACTTCAATACCAACAATTATGTTTACAAATAATAACATTCTCTCTCTTTTTTCTTCGTTCTAATTCCAAAATATTAAACAAATTAAATTCACACAAGTGTTACTCATCCCCTAACACCCAAACTTGATTAAACAACTGAAAAGAAAAGAGAAAAACAAACCTTTTCCTTTTCCCTTAGTAATGTTGAGGCTTCGTTATCTCCTTCGATAGTCTGAACATCTTGGGAATCTTCAACAATTGCAGAAACCAAATCAGTATTTGTTTGCAGGCTTAAAGACTGTTCCCCACACTCAGCATTTGAATCAAGGTCTTCTGCTTCATCAATTTCTTTATCATTTCTAGATACAAATATTGCATCCTCTGTAGACTGAGACTCATTTTGAAGCAAAGAAAAGGTATCACTTTTTGCCGTAAAGTAAGAATCATCTTTTGTGGATTCTGCAATAAAATCTTCATCGGATTCAGGGGTGCTAAAAAATTCTAAACCCATGTCAGAGTCTTCAAATTTTTGTTTATAATCTTCAACATATCTAAAAGGAGACGAGCTTTCAGAGAATACAAGACTGGCATCAGTGTCAACATTGATCTTTTCTGCATCAAATTCATTGGATTTTGTCTCAAAACTTGAAGTAGCCAAATGCAACTAATTTCCTCCTACAGATCATTATAAACTTTGGAGCATTTCCATTTCAGAATCTAGTAAGTGATCTAGCTTAAGAGAGAAAACGAAGAGCAATCATCATTAATTAGACATACCATGCCTCTGCATTATATGAACTCTTCTGGCAAAAATGAAACTGAAGGAATGTAGATAACCCTTAAACTTGTACAGAATTGAAATAGACCTTATTTGTGTATTGTTACAGGCCTATTGGAAATAAAAGAAACCTGCATCCCAAGGAAGCAAACTGCCATTAAACCCTTAAAAAGGGATAGACTTCTCCATTTCGGACAAAAGAAAGATACATGCAAAGAAAAGAAGATATGCTGACATCCAGAAATTACCAAATTAGCTTAGTGTAAAATCAAATGAAAGAGTAAAATTAGTGTGGATTTATATTCCTTAAACTAAGAAAGGAGGTAGGCATTTGGATTAAAGGCAATTTAATGCATTTATACATTTTGCCAGTGGAAAATAGCAGAGCCAAAATATCATCTATCATCCATGTTAAGCTAATCTTCAACATATCTGCATGTTAATACCCAGTTTGGATTTAAATTGTATTATGGAAAGCAGGTGGGCATTCGAATGACAAGCAATCTAAAGCATCAATAGAATAAAAACATTTGAAGCCAAATATCTCTTCCCACTTCTTTGAAGAAAAGTTGTAAAACAAGAGACAGACCCAACACAGTTGCAACACTACTTTTGTTTAATGCTTACTGCTGTTGAAGCCCTGCCGCTTGATTTTATTGTTTTCTCGCAAACGCTCTCTTCATTCCGAATTATTTCAAGTTTCCATCAACCCCGAATGATTATAAGTATTATGGAGTGGGTATCAAGTTAGTGCTACGTGTCACCATTGGGAAGAAATAATGAAAATGTTCTCCAAGAAAATGTTATATTTTCCAAGAAAATGTTATAGCTCACTAAGTAGGTTGGTAACTCCAGCTTTTTCTTGGGGACAATTAATTTCAATTACACTAAGTTATTAACAAGTGGATGGTGGAAGAGGGGCATTTTCTTGGAGAAAAGTAATTTGAATTACACTAATTTAAACTTTCCCTTATAAAATGCTCTAGCTGGCTAAGTAGATTGGTAACCCGTACCTCCAACAAAAGAAAATAGAAAGCCTAAAAATTAGGGAGAAATGCCAATTAAGTGTAAATCAAACTCTTGGAGGATGGTCATCCATTTACCTAAATGATCTCCAAGTTCATTTTTTATTAGCAATACCTTCACTACTAGGTTAGGTATTGTAGCAAAAACCTTGCTATGCAAGATATAGTGTCTAAATTTCTTCATGGATTTAAAAATAACAAAGGCTTTCTTATTTATCATGAAATAGCAGACTTTGATGTTCCTCAAAGGTACACTCATAAAAGCCATAGGTATCTCATATCTATCTCCGTCTTCTTTCTTTTGTGTCAATATTCCAACAACTAAATGCTCAAAAGCAAATGAATAGATGTAGAACAGTCGTGAGTAGTTTGGAATGATGAACACTAGGGTATTTATGGTAGCCTTCTTAATTTTTTGAAAAGATACTTGAGTTTCTAGTGCCCACTCAATTTTTACATCCTTTAACATAGAATTTAAGGGTCAAACTATTTTTGCAACCTATATACAAACTTTCCAACAAAGATAATATTTCCCAAAAAAGATTTCAACTCCTTTTGAATTTTAGGAAGAAAAATTTTCAAGATAGAGAACTTATTTCTCTCAAAGCCAACATATACTCCTCTCTAAAATGACATGTCCCAAGAGTTTACCTTTAATGAACTCCAAAAAGCATTTTTTATTTAGCAAAATTCCATTCTCTATACACCTCTAAAGCATCTTTTTCAAATTGCCAACATGATATCCCCAATTCTTAGAAAATAAAGCCAAGTCATCCATATAGATAACAATGCACTAATCGATGAGGTCCTTAAATGTCATGTCCATGCTGTGTGCTAGAAACTGGTGCCTTCTTTGATGAGATTGTAATACATTCAGTTGTAAGTGAAGGTTCCCCACTTACTAGTGAATGTCATTTTGATTTTGTCCTTATAATCCACCATGACTTGGTTGAAGCCCAAATAACTGTCCAAGAGAGACCTCATCTAAGAACCATTGACTATTTGGAAATTTGCATTTAGAGAAGTCATTAGGTAATTATATTTTTGAAATCCATATAGAGATAAATTTCTCCATTCATTTTGTTCACTAGCACCAAATTTGTGACCCATGTAGAATGTCAAACTAGGAATATAATACAAGTAGACAACTTTTGAACTTCTTTAAATATGAGAAACTTGAGAAAAGCATTCACCAACCTCCATCAATGTTACAAAAGTTGAGTCAAGCCTAAGTGGGATAGTATGGGTGATAATAGAGGTATGCCATATACTTTAAGGTCCTCAAAGCTCTAGGCTATGACATCTTTGAATTATCTTAAATATTGAGTTATCCCTATCTTTTCCTTTTTATAAAAGTTTTTCCTAAGAAGATATTTTTAGGATCACCTATATCTCCAAGGTTGAAAGCCTTAAACAGTCCACCCTTAGACACACCTAGGTCACTTTAATCCTCTGATTATCCATATCATGTAGGTATTTCAATGACACCATACTATTTCTTATTGTGTTGGTCTTAAGATTTACCATGCTAACTTCATTAAGCTCTAAATATTCATGTTGGACTCATCTATAATTTGTGACTTAAAAATTCTAAAATTGTGATAGTCACTAATGTGTTGATCATTATTGAATACCTATTTTTTTTACATCATCTGGGATAAAAGGGACAGAGAATAACTTGATGGAAAATATCTTCATTTTAGAATCAACTAATGTCTCTTAAGTACTAGCTACCATTGCTAGGCAATCAACTATGTGATTTTTCCTTTCGATGATGGTTAGAATGTTAAATGCACCAAATTCTTCAATTATATTCTAGACATGATTATGGTAGTTGGATCTAGACATCTATCATTACAAGAACATTGCCTTTTGAATTGTGTTACTACCAACTCTAAGACTCTAAAAACTTGTAGGTATTTGACTTTATTCTTAACAAAAAACTATAGTCCATGATTCAAGGCTTCATACTTAGTGGCATTGT
Organism: Cunninghamia lanceolata; assembly: GCA_027924645.1. Lineage (NCBI taxonomy): Eukaryota > Viridiplantae > Streptophyta > Pinopsida > Cupressales > Cupressaceae > Cunninghamia > Cunninghamia lanceolata. The sequence goes on from BSBN01000609.1 coordinate 3,833,193, forward strand.
TGATATAGGAGAATTGTAATCTAAAAGCTCTAGTCTTGATCCCTTCCTTAGATTTTAATTTGTTAAGTTTCAATATATATATAGGTGATTTTTTATCATCATAAGCTTGATTTCTTGAACAAGTATAGTGACTTTAGGTCTCTTCTCAACCTCCAAAGCACAAACACCAAGATTAGGCTCTACATATAAAATTTCATTACTATTATTATACTTAATGATCAGGTGTTCCATCATTGTCTCATGATATATTTGGGTTTGGTTGGAAAGGCCTCACTAAGGTATCCACATATGAGAGAAATCAATTAACATGTTGTTGAAATTAAGGAACACTGAGAGGGGGGGTGAATCAGTGTTCTGCAAAACTTATTATTATGTTCCTTTATTAATTTACCACATACATTCAAAAGAAAGAAACATGAACTCAAGAACAGCAACAACAAGATCATCACACATGAACACCGGGATTTTTATGTGGAAACCCAGTTAAGGGAAAAACCATGGTGGGGGTTAACCCACAAGATTTTATACTCTGTTAAAAGTATTACAAATGGGAAGGCACATGCCTTCGGGCACATTGCCTAGAGCTCACTGCTCAAAGGAGGCTCACTGCCTACAAGATTAATTACAAAGAGTTCATTGGAATACTTGAACTAAAAAATAACATCTAACAATGCAAGATTATAGTTCTGGTTAGGTACAATATACTGACTTCACACACTTCATCTCTCATTACCCTGTTTCACTGTTCTGCCATGATCCGAGGCTCATATCTCTTGCTTCACACTTGATACTTCCACACTTCACATCTCTCACCTCATTTTTGCACAACCATGCATCAAAATGCTTGCACCCATTGATCATATATATCCACAACATGAAATTTCATCAACTGCAGTCGGCCTCAAGAAAACTTAGAAACTTTTCAAGATCATTGTTCTATCGGCAGAATCCATGTACAAACATCAATGTGAACCAAAATCTATGTATTCAAGTCACCACACATGTCGGAAAATACCACGAGATCTCATAAATTACTCAACCAACCACTTCTCTTAATCCACACAAGGATCAAACACCAAGTCGGCCTGTTCTTCACCGGACTAAACTGTCTAACTAAAACTCGATACTCAAATGCTTGCAACTTTCAATCGCTTCACCACCAGAGGCTAAAACTTTGGATTTAGGTAGCCCTGACATCCCTTAACATTCCCTCAGATCTGCAGTATAGTATGATTACCTATGGAGAAATGCGGACCAAACTGTTGAACCCTGTCATATGCTATGTTCCTATCTATCCTTAGATAAATCTGCAATCTGACTTCCGGTATGATCAAATGATACAATGTAGATGTGTAAGATAGATTTAGTTGCCATTAATGACAACACCTAACATGCCTAGCAGTGTCTCTTGCCAACAATTTCCCCCTTTGGCATTGATGGCAACACTTAGTGAAAAATGACTAAGTGTTAGAACAGCTCCCCCTTACTATGTACACTTGTGATTTCCAATGCTCCCCCTTAGATGAATTCCTCATTTTTCACTGCTTTCCACTCCCCCTTTGACATCAATGGCAAAGGCTGAGATCCACATACCAAAATTCACGCAAAAACTCTATGTGCATGGATGCATATATACAAACAATCCTTATTTCTTGTCTACATGAACTTAAACACATCACCAAAAATGTTTTTCAACAGTGCCAATTCACTATCCCAACTTTTCTTCATGCCACCCAAAACTGAAATATGACCACTGAATAAAAATGCATGTGACTCTGCCTTTTGTAGATCAATGGGATCACTTGTCAGAGAAGCAGCTTGAGCTTCTGTCAATGCATTGAACATTGTTTTTAACTTAGGGATAATCAGTCCCCGGAGTTCACACATCCTTGCCACAATGTTTTCTTTTTCTTTCACCAATTTATTTATTTCATCAATCAAGCTAATTACTTGACTTTCTTGACTTGCTGCAGATACTATCAAAGGATCAAAGGATTGAGATACATTTGATAATTTTTGCTCAGACTCCTTTATTTTCTTCTCAATATCCTCTACAACTTTGGCCAAGATCAATAAAATTTGTACACATCTCCTCCTTTAGTGAGGGCATTTTAAATACTCTTTACACTAGTATCCAGCATAATTCTATCATTGTCAATTATTCTTTTTAGTTCACTAAATCTTTTATCATTAAATTCATTCTGGACTTTAACTTTTGCTGACTTCTCAAAAGACTCAAAGTGAGTACTTACAGAATTTATTAGGCTCTTCAACTAACTAAAGGGGGATGTTGATGAATCCTTCTGAAATGTAGGCATGATTTTCTCCAAAATGTTGGATGCAAGACCAAGCAACTCATTGTCTTCTATATGGAACTTCAAGATTTCCTCTCTAGCCTTAGCTTGTGCAAAAGAGGCCAACTTCATCTTCTATACCGGTGATAGAGTATCAAAATTGATTGGACCTTGTATTATATCCCGATCTTCTACAACTTGTTTGTCTTTCTCCAAAATTTCTTTCACTGCTTCTGCAGTGTCTCTTGCCCAATATGATGTTTCAATTTTATGCTCATTAAGGCCTGCATCTTCTCCCTTTTTAGAGTCAACCTCATTGTCTTGATTATCATTTTCATTCTTTTTCTCTGCTTTTGCTCTATCTACATCAACAACAGAGGCATCCTTCTTTTTATCTTTATCAGAATTGTCTTCTGCATTCTTTTCCGGAGGATTTTGTGTTTCCTTAGTAGTAGCATTATCATCATTTTTATCAAATTCCTCAATGTCTAGAATGGAGGAATCAATTCCATCATCAGTTTCTTCTTCTTGATCTTCCTTGTCCTTCACTTCTTCTGCTTTCTTCTCTTTATTTTTCTCAGAATCACCCTCAGTAAGAACATTTATTTCTATGTTCATCTTTGTATTTTCTTCATCTGATTGGTCTGAAGGGATTTGAGTATCCTCTACACAATCAACATTATCTTCCTTCATCATCTCTTCATCTCCTTTATTCGATGTTTCTTCTTCCAGAACAGACAAATCATCTGCCTCAGCCCGTTGTTCATTTTTCTTCAACTCTTCATTATTCAGAATGGAAGTATCATTAGCATCAACAGGTTCTTCAGTGATCACATAAAACTTATTCTTGTCTAGGGCTTTCCTCAAAATTTGTTCTGTTTCTTTGACCACTTCATCAATGTCTCCAATCATTAGCTTATTCATCATTTTCTTGCTTCTGAATTCATCTTTAACTTCTTTGAAAATTTGATTTGCTTCCTTCCTAGAGATTACCGGACACAGACTGGATAACACATGTTCTCTTAGCTCCAAATCCTTTGCTTTAGCAGCTTCTTTGATCTCATCTCCAAAATGTCACTTAGACTCTTAGGGATTTTAGACAAAATTTCCACAAGTGCTCTATTGAATGTATTCAAGTACTTAACAGTAGCATCCTCCAAAATTTTCTTGTTGACATTATCAAAGTTGTCATAATATTTTGTTATGGGCTTCAAATTCCCATGAACAGTTACTACATTCACAATATCTTCAACTGACAGGGTGGATTTTTCAACATGGGTCTTAGTCTTTTGTCTTTTGCTTACCCTTATACTTCCAGAGGGCTTGTCTTTGGCAACCCTTGATGCTTCTACTTTCTCTGACTTTATGCTTCCAGAGGGCTTCTCCATAGACACTTTAGCAGTCTTAGTGCCTGAGGCCTTCAACTCTTTAACCTCACCATCTAACTTAGTCTCTTCTTCATCCTCCTTCTCCACACTGACATATGACCTTTTGCCCTTTACTTTTGTCCTTTTTCCTTCCTTACCGGTAGGTTTTACTTTGAATTTCTCTGCAATAAGAGAGGGTGATGCACCGGAGGTTGTACCAAAACTCCTAGTAGTCCTTGATTTAGAAGGGGATTCTATTGGAACACTTCCCTATTCCCTGTCCTGCTTCTCCTTCTCAGCTTTCTCTATCATTTCCCTATTTTGTCTCAGCTTCTTTGGTTATTCCAATACTTTTTGCATACATTTCAACTTGCCTTTGGATCTTTCTCTTAGATTCAAGTTTTCAGAGCTCAACATGTAGTTTCAAACTAAGTTCACTATATGTACCGAATCTCTCAACCGAGGTATCTTTTAGTTTTCTCAGAAGGTGTTGAGCATACATTTCCAGTATTTGTTCATCAACTTCATACCCCATGGGCATGATCCATATAGTCCTTGATTCAACTGCTTCCATCAAGTAATGATCTGTTTCCACCATGAAACAAATTGTATTCTTGTACTTTTCCACCACAGACTTAGGGATTCTTTCCCTTGATTGCATCATATTCTAAAAATTCTTGAAATATCCCCAAAGAGCAGTCCTTTGGGCATTGGAGTCACCAATATTGTGCAAGTGCTCTCTTATTTGTATGGCAACAGGCTTGTCACTAGTCCAATGTAGGCTTTTCATCCCGAGTAACTCATTCATGAAACATAAGAACAAGCACAAGACCAACGTACCATACTTGAATGTATTCTGCTTATCCTTCTTGATCTTGTTCAGATTCTCCATTAGCCTATTTTGCAGCAGCTCACACAAGTCATAGTCAACATTTTCTCTTAACATCTGATAAGCAACATAAATGGTTGTATTGGACACTAAGTTTTCCCTATTGGAGTGGTATATCTTATACCCAATCACCATAGATGCAAATTTGACATCTGGATCAGTTATATCATTTATTGTCATTGCCCTCTTATCAAACTTTGAGCCTGTAGCATTAGTTATAGTCTGATTCTTCACTGACTTTAACATTGGCAGTCCACTGAATGAGTTCAATCCTGTTATGACCTTGATGGCATCCTTGGTGATCTTAAAGGGTTTCATCAACCACATGAATTTAGCATGCATCCGACTTAGTACATACCAGACCCATTCGTCCTCATCAAAGGACAGGAACCCAATAACCTGAATGCAATGTTTGTCTTGCAGTGCCTTATACTCAAGTTTAAGACCATAAATCTCACCCCTCAGGTGATTCTTAAACAAATCAACTAACTTCAAATCCCCAAATTCATCTATGCTAGCATGAATGTAAGCCCTAATATCTTCTATGTGCAACACACCATGCGAAACATTAGAAAGGGCACCTAACAGATCGACCTCTACAGATTTGTGTGGATGCTTTTTGAATTTAGGTCGAGGCCTTTCAGTGATGTCAACAACCAATGGAGTAGCCATTTCAAAAAGAGTACAAGTTCAAAACTTCGCAAAAAAATACCTTTTTCTCCATGGAATTAGGGTTAGCTATCAAATTCGCTTTTCACACTCCAAATCTTTGAAATCTTAGCTCAAGCGCTCTTCTCCTTGTTCTCTTCGAATGCAGAGTGATTCAAATGTTGAATGAATGACCTTTTATGGTCCGCAAAACCTAATTCACCATTGTAATAAATGCTTTGCCCTAATTCATCTGGTGACACTATTTCTAAATACAGTCAATCTTCAATTACTATGCAATCAATCTGATTAGCTTCTTTTCTTTTAGAATTTGCTTCAACAGATCCGCATTAGGCTTCTTTATCTTGATTCATCGTGCTAGATTTAGGCACCCACTTACTGGTAGGGGGAATTCAATTTTCAATGCAGCTTCGCCTGAGCTAGAGCCCCTATTTCAATTCCTGGAGGAATTATCAGCACCGGATTCCGGTGCAGACCCATCACCATCATTTATTACACTTTTCTTCACCCATGTTTTGTTCATTTCATTCTAGATCTCATTCACATCTACTTTGCCCTTGCCTTTATCTTGTCTCTGTATATTCTAGTTTCTGTTTATTGGACCTTTTCTATCATCTTTCTTGCTTCTGTAGAATCTTGCAATATGACCAGATCTGTTGCATTTAAAGTACACAACATTTCTTTGCTTATTTACTTGATTTCCTCTTGATCTGCATTGATTAGCCATGTGTCCAAATCTATTGCATGCAAAATATTTTCCATTGAAAGAATTGACATTTCCTCTGTTGTTAGAGTTATTCATCATCATACTTCTGCATTCATTGGATCTATGACCATACCTATTACAATTGAAGCATTGACTGGAGAAGGATGGACCACTTTGATTCACTCTACTTCTGTACTGAGTAGCTCTATGACCAAATTTATTGCAATTGAAACAATTTCCATTGAAGGATGGATACCTTTGAGCATTAGGTTGTCTTATCGGAAGCCTTCTAGGATTCCTTCTTTGATTTCTTACTTCAATATTTCTTTGACTGGATCCAGAGCTTTCACCTTTCTCATATCCCAGACCATGCTTATCATCTACCTTCTTCTGACTATCAAGCAGCACCTCAAGTTTAGCTGAGCTTATCTTGAACTTCTCTTTGTATTCATTTGCAGCTTCTAGGTCATGTTTGAGAATGACAATTTGCCTTTCAAGTTGTTCCTCATTATACCTGACTTACTTGTAGATCAGACTCTAGATGGCCAATTATCCTGTCTAATATGTAGCACTCTTATGTTCTTTCTTTCAGAAACTGATTCAGGTTTTCCTCAGTCTTCTTCCTTTCCTCAATTTCCTTGGTTAGTCTCATCACCCTAGATTCCATCTCATGTTTTAGGACAACTTCTTTTGCCAACTTCTCACATTCCTTTGTCTTCTCCTTCAGAGCCTCATCCATGTCATTGTCTTCATTCTAATTTTCTAACCCTTGAAGTAGCTCCTTCCTCTTTTCCATAGATTTGCTCAGTTGCCCTTTTAAAGTCTAAATGAAATCCTCAGCATCTTTAAGGTTCTCTTTCAGTTCTTTGACTTCTGCTCTGGACTGATCAAGATCTTCTAAAGCAACTTGAGGTTGTTCATTGATGCCATCAGAATACCTAAATGAACCCATTGAAATACCTTCCCATATCTTCCTCCAGCTGTTAAACTTCTTCAAAGGAACCAGGCTTTGATACCAATTGTTGATACCAATTGTTGAAATTAAGGAACACCAAGAGGGGAGTGAATCAGTGTTCTTAGTGTAGTCAAGGTAGGAGGGTCTGGTGAGGGACTGTCCAACCTTGCAGCCTTACCCAAACAACTAACAGCATGATTAATCAGAGATGCAATGGAAGTAAATAGATAACAACAGAAAGAAAAGATATTCATCAGTACATGACACAAGATATATCCTAGGAAAACCCTAATAGGGAAAAACCCAACCTTCAAAGCTCACTCTTCTTATATTATAGATTCAAATCAGATTACACATGCCTCAAGGGCTTTACAGATGCTAGGCCATAGCCCAAGGATTACAAAACATTCATATAACATTATCCTTTCATGATCTCTTCCTTCGTCATCTCAGTTCTCTGTCCTGCAACACATTCAGCTTCCTGCTCTGCCTTCACTCTGTTCTGCTACTCAACCAGATCACAACAACTTAAGATCTTATTTCATATCTTCATGCCATCGATCACTGCTAAGAATCAATGCTTTACTTCTTATTTATATCATCTGCAAACTTCCAAATCATCATCAAGTTGGCCTAATTGCAACGACTAGTTTATGTAACGTGTTCTTGGATAGGTCAGACTTAATTGGCTTACAATCCTCTTCGAATGAGTAAAATGATGTACGGACCTATTGGGAAGGTCGGCCATGACCCAAAGAACATTGTAGAATAATTCATTAGGATCCGCAAGTCGGCCACTACTCCAAATCTTTCTCCTTTAGATGATTAAACTTCACTGTACCCTGTCACCTTTGTTCTTCAAGAACAATCAATCTTTAGATAGTGATCTTTCTAGTACAGATGCGTGGACCTCTAAATTCAGAATATGATGTAACTGACTACATCTAGATGCTAAATCCTAATCCACAGCTTCTCATATTCAAAATATGGCATCTCCCAGTTCATTGTCTCAATACTCTGTTCTCACTGTCAACTGTTTCAGCTATCTTGAATTCTTCCAGATGCTCCTGCATCAGTTCTGCAAAACTTATTATTATGTTCCTTTATTAATTTACCACATACATTCAAAAGAAAGAAATGTGAACTCAAGAACAGCAGCAACAAGATCATCACACATGAACACCAAGATTTTTACGTGGAAACCTGGTTAAGGGAAAAACCACGGTGGGGGTTAACCCACAAGATTTTATACTCTATTAAAAGTATTACAAATGGGAAGGCACATCCCTTCAAGTACACTGCCCAGAGCTCATTGCTCAAAGGAGGCTCACTGCCTACAAGATTAATTACAAAGAGTTCACTAGAATACTTGAACTGAAGAATAGCATCTAAGAATGCAAGATTACAGTTCCAATTAGGCTCAATATACTAACTTCACACACTTCATCTCTCACTATTCTGTTTCACTATTCTGCCATGATCCGAGGCTCAGATCTCTTGCTTCGCACTTGATACTTCCACACTTCTCATCTCTCACCTCATTTTTGTACAACCGTGCATCAAAATGCTCACACCCATCAATCATATATATCCACAACATGAAATTTCATCAATTGCAGTCAGCTGAATCCATGCACAAACATCAATGTGGACCAAAACCTATGTATTCAAGTCAGTACACATGTCGGCCAATACCACTGGATCTCATAAATTACTTAACCAACCACTTCTCTTAATCCGCACAAGGATCAAACACCAAGTCAGCCTATTCTTCACCGGACTGAACTGTCTAACTAAAACCCGATACTCAGATGCTTGTAACTTTCAATCCCTTCACCACCGGAGGCTAAAACTTTGGATTGAGGTAGCCATGACATCCCTTGACATTTCCTCAAATCCGCAGTACAGTATAATTACCTATGGAGAAATGCAGACCAAACTGTTGAACCCCATCATATGCTCTATTCATGTCTATCCGGACTTAGACAAATCTGCAATCTAACTTCCGGTATGATCAAATGATACAATGCAGATGTGTAAGATAGATTTAGTTGCCATCAATGACAACACCTGACATGCCTAGTAGTGTCTCTTGCCAACACATGTATCTATTAAGAGTTCTAGACCAATACTAATATAGAAACATTTTGTAGCCATCTGGGATATCAACCACTATTATCAATGTATTGTTGAGTCCTTGGGTCAAAATTGAGATCTATATGAATACAATTAAGTTCATTAGCCACATTTACTTATGTATTGTCCATCTTGTTGACAATTAATTTTGTCTATACATTTTCTTTATCAGCTTGCCAAATGGGCAGTGACAAAATCTTAGATAGATCAACATTGACCTTGGATGATCTTCCTCTACATTTGAGAGGGTTAGCTCCCTCATATGATGAGAAAAGAGAGAGAATGGAGAAAACCTCTTATAAAGTATTTTTTTTTTAATAAATATTTTAGTCCTCCTTGCAGAAATAAATATTTTCTGGGTAAAAGAAATATCAATAGCACAAAGTTTATTAATACCTTCTACATACATGTAATGTACAGATCCATAAAACAATTAAAAAATAGAAATATTTAAATATTAATAACACAAAGTCTATTAATTTCCCCTATGTATATGTGATACAATGCCCACTATAATTTCTAGCAACACAAAGTTTGCTTAGAAAATAAATGCATGAGGAAGGAAAAGTTTATTCTTATCACAAAAATATCACCTACTCTTAACTACATACACACATAATGTGATAAAATAAAATATATATTGCATTTCAACATGAGAAGGAGAGAGCATGTTTACCATGAAAAAATCCCCTTTTGTACTTTTACCCTTGTACATGTAGTTACACAACTACATGTAACTTCTACTTGACCTAACTCTCACTTTGGTTTAGCCACCTTCTTTATTTCACCTTCACAGGCACTATATGATGCTAGATGTAGAACAAAATAAAAGAGATTAAAGCCATATTAAACCCTTACTCTAAATCAAGCAAAATAGCTTCAAATTGAGCATAAAGAATATCAAACTAAATAAGTATTAGATTTAACTACCAAGGAATAGATCTCCTTTGTTGAATGAATTTGCTAATGGATATGAGTGATGTAGCTTTTCTTAGAGTCTTAAGGACTAGAGTGGCATATATTTGTCAAGTGGTGTACCATTGAGTGTTATTTGGTTGGTATGCTTGCTTGCTTATGATTGGTTGTTGTGTTGTTGAAATGAAGGATTGAGGGCTTGATTTATAGGTGCTTGAATGAGGATGTGAACAGTTAAGATTTAATGATGGATGGATAGTGGAGATGCACTTGGGGTATTGGATCATGTGCAATGGACCCTTTCAATTTAATTTATTTAATTACTATAGATGAATGATTTGGACCTACTTATTTGAATTCTAAAGGGATACTTTATTTTAAATTTTATTTATTTAATTTAAGTGGGTGGTATTGAATTCATTTAATTTAATTTGATAATGGGGTGGAAATGGATTTAATTTATTTATTTTAATAATGGGATGGAAATGGAATTAATTTAAATTTATTTTAATAATTTGGGATTGAAATGAATTCAATTTATTTATTTTAGATAATTCGTGGTGTGGATTAGTGAGATGAATGGATTAAATTAATTAATTATTCTGATGATGCTAGATGTTATTTTAGATGTGGTAAATTTTAGATGTCCATATTTTCCCCTCTTTGAAATGGCATTGCAACCAAAAGAAGAAATCATGTTTCAAAGAACAATAAAATAAGATGCCTCAAGTACCAGGATTGGATTAGGGATGCCCTCTCAAGAGGGCAGGTGGGTATGAAGGACATAGGTGGGCTCTCGAAATGGAAACATGGGTATGAAAGGATATGGATGCAAATGGATGTGGTGAGTATGAACAGTTATATTTTTTATTACTTGTGCATGACAGTAATCTTGAAGAAGTTCTAAATGTGCTTAGTAACCATGATATGGAAAAACTATGATGACAATGTTGCCAAATGCCTAAAGGACTAACTTGTAAATGCAAAAAATAAGATGCCCCAACAAGCATATTGTGAAGACACATCATGATATAATGGACCATAATGACCTTGGTGGAATAGGTTATGGGATGAAAACCTTCATGTATAACTACAACATGGAATCAAATAATATCAAATGAACCAAAAGACATACAAAGATTTACCTCTCACCAAAGTGTTGAGTGTTGTGATAGTGATAGTGATTATTGATTGGGAATGATATATCCAAATAACGTGATGTTAGATTAGGAATGATGTATCCTAATGTATGATATAATGATTGATTGACTTTGAAGAAGGCTCTCACCATGGCTAAGGGGGAAACCTATTGGACCCAGTTGATTGTATTTGACATGTTTGATTGTTTGTCCAAATTTGCGATGTGTTTACATGTTCAGGGTTACGCAACCAAGGAACAAGACAAAATTGTGGTTTCATTGAGTGCATGATACGCACAAGATGGCTTTCTTGAAAAGATTGCAGATACGTTTAAAGCAAAGGCAAATACAATTGGTAAGTGTAAAGCCAAATTGTTCGGCCTTGGCCATCATCCTCTACGTTAACTATTGTAACTGCCTTTCGAGCCACTCCAGCAGCCATTATTGCACCAGTATCTGTTGCTACTGGTGTTGTTCATCGGGTGCTTTTGGGAGTAAGAAACAACCTTGATCCTGAGCAGCAAGGTAAAAAAAATGACAATGAAAGTATTTTCAAATCGTACTGTGAATGGTTTGGAGCAAGAAATGGAAAGTATATTTTTTAGAACAACACAAAGGAGATTATGAGCATGGAAGGTTGTTTGGTGTACACGGCTTTTCTTAAATATCATCCATTTCAATAATCAAAGGTCAATTTTAGTCAATAAAAATAGGACAAATATTTACCACTTTTTGTTGTAAATGAGGTGTAAAATTGCTATTTGCTGTTTGACTATTGAAGTGGATGATATTTAAGTAGAGTGTGTACCGAGTGGGTCTGTCAAAGGTCTCTTGAATGGGCTATATAAAGACTTCACAGAAGAATAAAGAAATGATTGAGAATAAGAATATTGAGCTTATAACTAAGGGTGAGGGATATGGAGAGCTATGGGAAGATATCTCCAAACAATATATGTGTGCAGAGACAACTAGTTCAATGGGAAACAGGCAGGCAAGGGTTTGGAACCTACAACCATTAATGAATATGGAATTTCAAAAGCTATGGCACCTACTAATGGACTAGTAATGGCAGATTCCTTCACTCCATCACACACTCCTCTAGAAGCTCCATTCATTATGACCCAAGAAGGATTAAGTTGCTTCAAAGACACCAGCCTCCAAAAGCATGTTATCTCTTGGTACCTACACAAATAATCCAACACCACAGAACCAATATGAGTTTCAATAGGTGGATACTCAAAATATTTTTAGCCTAATTCAAGGCTTCATAGTCATAACTTGAAGTGAAGGGTAAAATAGAAGTGTTCTAGGTTCAATGTAAATATTCGCGATGCATTTGGGTATAATGATATATTTTGGGATAAATATCATGGGGCTTACTAAAATCTTGAATTTACTTTAAGAATTAAAAGTGAATTTGTAAAAAGGGAGAGGATAGCTTTTCAAGGAGGAGCTACTGCATGAGAAAATAAAAGAATGAATTTTATTTGCTATGGGGAATTTCCAAGAAACTGTTACAGAAAAGAAATGAAGCCTTTAAAAACACATCGGAGACCCATTATAAGGGATTCTAAAATTTTTATCTTCCTACTGCCTTGTATAGCTAGCGAATTGTTTTGTAAACGGAAATAGGAGACTTTGAGCTACTTGATGGCATGGCCGCTACGAACTCTTCTTCATGCTCTTCTTCTTTATATGGCTGCCTTATCAGTCACAGCACAAATCCCACTTACAGGGAACTCGAGCAATGAGTAACTCCATAGACAATGACATGAATTCATAATATCCCCTTCATAGCATTCGATACAGAATGACATGAACATAAATATGTAGACTGTAATCAAACAAAGTTTCACAATGCCTTCATTCAAACAGACATTCAAAAATAATGATAGGAGATTGAAAGAGCTTCTACATAGATCAATAGACAAATATCAAAATGACAGGAAGATTATAAGGTATTCAGTCTTTATTATTTGGAAACCACCCTAGACAAAGTTTAGAAAGATAATAGACTCCTCCTGATCTAAAAAAACAAAACTTGTTACATAATAAACGGCCTGTAGTCGGCCTGTTCCTTCAAAACAAAAATGACTCTCTCTTGGTCTAAACCTCCTGTCAATCCCTTGCTCAAATTGTACCCTCCTCTTTCTTTCATCTGCCTCCTCCACATTTGGCCTCTTTCACATTCAGCCTCGACTCTTGGCCTGCAGCCTGATTATTACATCCTTGACTTCCAAATGCTTGCAGCCTCCAGCTCGGTCTTCTTGGCTGTTCTCTTGCGCCCTCCTTGCCTCCACCTGGGTCTCTTATTATCGGCCTCCTTCTGCACATTTGTCCTCCTTCCCTTTATGTCACCGTCGACCTGCTCATCATCATATCAATCTTCTTCCATTTCTTCGGCCCCCCTCTACTTGTTTATCGGCCTCCTTGTTTATACACAGACTGCCCCCACATATTCTATTAGCTGCTTCATGGCCTCCACTCTTTTCCACTACCAATTCGCACCAACTACTGAATATTCCTCTCCATTTTTGGAAGAATAACCTTTGCTCCAGACTGCTTACCTGTCTCTCCATCTTCCAATGAATCTTATGCATGTTCCAAAATAGAATTCAAACCATCCCTCAACTGCCAGCTGCCCGTGACTCTTCACATACTCGACATCCTCCGTAGGAAATGAGAAATTCTTTATTTTGTTTCTAACAGCCTTGTAACTGTCCACCTCTCACAACCCCTCGATTCCTTTCCTCTATTCAAGGATTGTCGATAGGAATCACTCTGATTTATATGACAAGCGACATGACTCACTTTGATTTATAATGACAGGCAACAGGAAGAATAAATTAATGGAGCGATAGGAGACTTCTTAGCTGGCGATAGGAGCTCAATATAAAATGACAGGAGTGTACATAAACCAATCACCACTTATTCCTAAAGAAAAGCTAACAAAAACCAAAAACAACAAAAGAAAGTAAAACCAAAATTGATAGAAGCTTGATGCCCTTGCATCACTGCTATTCTATTTTTAATAAAGAGTTGTTGTTCCTATGTTCGCAGTTCCTTGGAGATTGGTTTTTCTTATGTTAAATTAATTATTTAGGTTATTAGTTATTCCTTTGGATAGTTCTCGATGTGCAAGTTATGAGAGACTATGTGCTCTGTTTCATTCCTTTTCCTTCTCTCTTGAGAGAATTAATTGTATTCTTATGTGTGCAATCAGATTTCTTTTCTTCTCTTTTCTTCTTTTCTTTTCTTTTGCTGCCTTTACTGCTTTCTGGTTAAAAGCATACAGTATTTTCATTCATTGCATATCATCAAAAGGTAGTTGTGCATTGTAAAATAAGAAGAGAGTCATTGCAAATATCATTGCAATTGGTTCAACTGTTGGTACATTTGTCACTTGTGTGGGCATGAGGATATAGAGTAGGTGGCAAAATCTGTATACCAACAACTTCTTAAAAAATAAAAAATTTGATAACTTTTGATTGCTATCACTTTAGGTATGAAAGTGCTTGAGATGCATGATATTCATACCTGTTCTTCTAGCTCCTAACCATCTAGTGTGGCTAACTCATATGCTCCTGCCATGATACATGAGTGGTATAGATTGTTCTGCACAATTGCTTTGCTAGGATCATGCCCTTGGTGTGCACTCTATAGATGTTGTTGTGATCATCTTTAATCCCTAAGGGGGCTCCTTTTGAATTTAGAGATCTCAACAAGGTACCATAATAGGCCCTATGAGATAAAGTGTTGCCAAGGTAGGTCAAGCATGATGCACATTGGGCAAAGGCATCTGAATTTGGATTGGGATTGTGAACTTTGAACTTGGATCTTGCATTTGTGAACTTTTAGATTGTGGATTTAGGATTTTGGATGGTTGATTTGCATTTGTATTTGAGATGAGGACAAACAATCTCACAGATCTTATTAAGATCTTCTTTTAATAAGGTGACAAAAGTTTCTTTTTATCTTGGATCAAGAATAGTTGCACTTTTGAAGATTTTAGGACTATTTTTTGCTTCTGCAATGTCCCCTTTTTGTCCTCCTTAGCCGAGCCAACTTCACCTAAGCCAAATTGAAGTTAAGTTGAGCCAATTTTGAAAAGTACTTTATAAAGTGACTTTATAGCAACCTAGAGAAAGGAAAGATAGTTAAGTGTAGAAAAAGTGACTTGGAGAAAGGAAAGTCACTTTATAAAAAGGAAAAGTAAAATATAATAAAATGACAAATAAAATATTATTTTAATGGGAAAATAGGCCGACCCACTTGCTAGAGTGAAAAGTCAGTTAAAAATAATATTTTATTTACACATGGTGGCACACCTCTTGTGGACTTCAAATTTATATTAAAAATGGCAAAAAAGGTTGATCCTCTTAGAGGCGTTAAAAGGAGGTGTTTGGAAGTTCGTTTCATCATATTGTATTTGTCATTTTGTATATTAGATATTTTCCTTTTAGCTGCAAGAACAAGTTCAACCATTTCTAAGGATAAAAACCCTTGGAAATTTGTGGATTTGACAAAAAAACCAATACCACTTGAGAGGTGAATCCACCTAAGGTTTACTATCGAGCTTCATTGTAGGATTTTGGCATTGAGAAGGAGCTGGAAAAGACATTCATTTCTAGGCTTATAGGTTCTAGGGTTTTGACTTCCAAATTGGAAGATTTGTGTCAAATACCAATTTGGAATTGGTACAATTTGGCAAGGATTATATCTAATTTATGAGTAGGATTTGTGATGACTTTTGGTATTGTTTGAGTACATTTTGAAGAGGAATCACTGCACTTTGTGAGGTTACCACCACCCATGGAAGGATAATCACTATATATTTTGCTATCATGGACACATGGGGTGTTGAGGAGTTGTTTGGAGGTTTGACCAACATGAAAGGAGACTAAATCACTGCCCAAACATTTGTATAGGGTTTGATTACCATTGAAATTTTGTGGAGACATTGCCATTGTATGGAATTGCTATTCCAAGGATCTAGTGCTACCATATTGGAGGGTTGGTGGATACCTGAACATCATCATATTGCATATAAGATTTCAATCTTGTGTAAGCTACTATTATATATCAGACATCTAGTGCTCATATTTAGTCATCCTTCATTGCTATTCAAAGTATATATTTGTATGTTTCAAGGAGACACAATACTAGTGTTGTCCTCAAAATTAGTTGCCCTCATTTTGTAGGACGACCCCTACGCAACTTGTATCTTTTGTACCTACAATTCTAAGCATACAAATCAAGGCAAATCTTCTAGCCTTCGTGCGTAGTCCTCTGACACCTAAGAATCTCTTGGAACACTTCCCCAGGTTGGTTTCTTAAAATTCCTGAAATTTGAATAGTTTTAAGCTTGTCAAAATATCAATTTTTAAGCTTTTTGGGTGTTAGAAAGTTTTTAGTCACATGCAAAGTCAGCCAAAACTCCCAACAATGCATATGACTTGTTTTCTTACATGCTAAAGTGGTGATTGCTCGGACATGTTTAGTTTCATTTAGCATGTAAAGACAGTAATTCTGACCACTTATGCATGTTTATCCCTTACAATATGTAAGGGCAACAAAAATCGCCGCCCATACATGTTATCTTCACTTTCCTTGCCTTTGTTTTGTGCTACCCTAAGTGTAAGGGTGGCGAAAATCACCGCCCCTACATACAAAGTCATGAGTTTATACCATATGTAATGACGGTCAAAATGACCACTCAAACACTTTTGACTTTTGCTTACCTCATGCATGGTCGATAAAAATCCCCGACTATGCATGACAAAATAAATGAGACCCTCATGCAGGAGTGGTCATTTTGACCATCGTGCAATTAAAGATGTGCATATCTACTCACATGTAAGGGTGGTCAAAATGACCGCTCATACATGAAAGATTCATTAGTCTTACCAACTTGCAAAAGCAATTATTTTGACCACCTTTACACCTATTAAAGAGATTTTACCCTCAACATGTAAGGGTGGTCATTTTGATTGCTCCTACATGAAACTCAATTTTTATCCACCTACAGAGGAAGTCTTTTTGGCTGCCCTTACGCCAAGATCCAATATACTTACATGCAGGAGTCGTCAAAATGACCGCCCGTGCATGACTTCCTAAAAATATCCTAACACTAAATTCTTGAAAATGATGCCTTTACCCCACTTTCACCTGATTTCTCGACTTGCGCGCACTCTAGCCCTTTTAAGCTCGTCCCCATGAACATGATCAACATTACATAGTTTTTCCAAAATGCCAATTTTTTCCCCAACTACAAGATCATGACTTTTTGTTGTAGTTTCTTCTGTAAGCTGCCAAGATCATCAATTTATCTGAAGGAGTCTTCTTTTCAAATGACTAACTCATCTCCTAAGAAGACAAAACCAATGAATCACAAGATAGCAGGAATCTGATAATAGGAGCATGCACATGACAGTAAAGAAGGATGTTGAAAGGCATTACTCATGGAGACAGGTGATTCAATTCATACATGACAATGAGAATGATGTGTTGAAGCCGTTTGTAGCCAAGGAGGAGCAATTGTGTTTAGAGGTGAGAAGGATGGAGTGGACAGTTGAAGGTGCAATCATGTATGGACAGTGCAATATACATTGGAGAGCAAATAGCAGTGACAATGGAAGTGGCGCACAAAGATGCTAAGTCATCAAACCTGGCAAGTTACTCTTGAATTGGGTTTGTGGACTGATCACTATGAAGATGTGTGTAGATTTCAAGGAATGGGAGTTGATGAAAGCCAACATGCCTTAGCATATTTTTCAATTAGTTTTTATATGTAATCTATAATTAGTTTTGGACATATCCATGTGCATTTTTATAAAATGTAATTACATTGGGAACAAAGGAAGTCCTAGGTTAGAAAGGACTCTTTTGTTGAATAAGTCAAAGTAGTTAGACTTTTTCCTAGATTAGCTCAAGGCCTCTCACTTAAATAAAGAGGGCCTCTATTGTAATTAAGATCTTTTAATCTTATGCAACAAAGTGCTGCCTAAATTGAGACTCAACTTGGAGGCTTTGAGTTCAAATTGTATGATCAATTCTAATCAATAAAGAAGGCAAATTTTGATATCAAAATTTGTGTTGAATCGAATTTTAATGAGTGAGGATGTACATATGACATTTTTGCTGATTTCTCTTGTTGATTGATTAGATAAAGTGGTGTTTGGTTATCACGATTGGAGGACGTTCAAGATAAGTTATATAAACTTTGTGTTATATTATTTTCTTGAATCTGTATGTGTTGAAAGCATTTCTTGGTGGAGAATTATAAAGACTTTGAGCTTGTAGTTGTTCACTTTTTATATGAATCGTGTTGAGAACTTGTATACTTTGTTGTATAATTTTCAATTACAT
This sequence comes from Cunninghamia lanceolata, assembly GCA_027924645.1. Taxonomy (NCBI): domain Eukaryota; kingdom Viridiplantae; phylum Streptophyta; class Pinopsida; order Cupressales; family Cupressaceae; genus Cunninghamia; species Cunninghamia lanceolata. The sequence continues at coordinate 3,851,631 of BSBN01000609.1, forward strand.
TCACGTGGATCAGTGGTATTGTTAGTTGATAGACTTTGTGTTCCAACTGGTGATACAGTTACTTTTAAAATCTTTCTAGGGATAATTTGAAGACTTTGTGCTTGAGATTATTCATTTGGTTTATGAATCTTTTTGTGAAGTGAGTTGGAAGACTTTGTGCTTCAACTTACATCATTGGTTACTATAAAACTCTCATTGAAGGCAGCGAAAAGATTTTGTGCTTTTGTAAGTCTTCCGGTCTCTTATCACATATTTATGCTGGTACTCTTTGATTATTCATATGTTAATCAAGAATATTGGTGATTACTATTTAGGTTAATATTAGAAGTGTAGAAGTATTATTGAATATTACTGTGAAACATTATAAACATCTTTACTAAAAGAAGAGAAAAGGATGAATGTAACACACCCCCTACATGGTTAGAGCTAGTGTAAATATTGTTATCTCAAATTAGTGTAATTTTGTTTCAATAAATAGTAAGAAGGGAACCTCCCCTTGCTGAGAGGAGACATTTATCTCATCACACTATGATTGATATAACCATTTTGCCTTTAGTGAGTTAAAAACAAAATATTCACCCAACAGTTTTTGGCGACTCTGTTGAGGATCGAACGTGCAACCAAGAGCCTCTTTCCTTTGGTTGAAGCATACTGGTCTCATCTTTTGTAATATATTTTTGTTATAGCTTCTCTAAAGTTTTATCAAGGAGTATGGTTGCCTTAGGTCTAAGGGGAAATGCATTTGGTCCTTTGAATTTGTCTAAGCCTCTACATGAACTACCTCGGGGTTCATGTAAGAACTTTCCCAAGTTCTACGGGGATGGTAAACAACATCTGGATGAGCACATTACAACTTTCTACATTGCATGTGGTGTTCTCGGAGTTGAGTATGAAGATGTTTCTGTGAGACTGTTTGTAAAAACACTCCAAGGTATTGCAGCTGATTGGTTCTATCACCTTGCATCAGGAATTATCACTAAATGAAATACACTTCAAACCCAATTTGAAGCTAGATTCAAGTCAGTAGAAGATGCTTATGCATTGTTGGCCCAACTTACTCAAATGAAAAAGGAACCACATGAACCCATGCATGAGTTCGTGGCAAAGTTCAATAAGCGAAAGAATAGGATCCCAACTATTTCTCAACCTACAACTGAGAACCTAAAATGCTTCTTCATCAATTCACAATTGCCGGAATTAAGTTTTCTTTTGCAAAGAGTAGCACTAGCTGATTTTACAATTGCTCAAAGTTTGGCAGTTGAAGTGGATGATGATTTGATCTTGGCAGGAAAGTTGAAGAAGGATTATATTAGGCCTAATGAGTAGCTCTCTTTGGCTTTATCTTCTACCAGCACTACGGATCCTATGGTACAAAAGTTGGTTGATGAGCTGTTAGCTCTAAAAACATAGATGTCACGGGGTTTTTCCATTCCTCTCTACAAGGACATTCTGAGGAAGACATTCCCAAATGCTCTGAATTACCAAGGCAATGCTTCAATGGATCAGAATCAAAACAGGTTTCCTCCACAATGAGGAATACTTGCTTTGGAAGAACCACTTGTGAATGCATCAATCTTCTATTATGAATTGGAGAAAGATAACCTTCTTCAATCAGAATATGATCAAGGAGAAGATGATGCTAATCTTTTCACAAAAGGTGAAGAGTAGTTAGCTGGAGACTCTACCATTGGGTTCCTGAACTTGGAAGATGAGATGGGGCAAGAAGAATTTACTTTTGGTGAATCTTATGTTGTTCTCACACGGTCACAGAATCAATCAAATCATAAAGATGTGGCTAGTGACAAACAAGTAAGTACAAAAGATCTTCTTATTTCATCCTCTGTTCCTAAGACCAGTACCCCCAATGTAAAGCCTCAAGATGAGAGTTTTCCATCTTCTATAGAAAGTCCATATCAAGTTGTTGGTATCATAGATCATGCTAAGGAGACAAAGATTCGGATGTCAGAGGCAAGAATACCTATTAAGGGTATTATGCAAAAACTTCATCCTGAAAGGGAGGCCAAGTACATAGTGATGAAATCAAAGGATCCAAAACCTTAGATTCTCTTTGAGTTTTCTAATAAGGATACTTACTTCTTGATCTCTAATGAAGATCCTAAGTTATTGGAGAGTGTTTCAAATGGAGGTTTGGAAACAAATGGATCATTCTCTTCAAGCGAAGAGATTTTGTAGCTGAAAGGAAATAGCATTTCCAAAGAATTAGTTTTTCTAGAGAAACTTTTTGATGAGCAAGATTGCTTTGTCAAATGGCGATGATGGTTGGGACCAAATTCATCAGCAAAATTGGGGCCATTCAATCTAGATGCAGAAGAAGATCCCAGAATGGCAAATACTGGGAAATGTTACTCTTTCAATAGTAGCAAAAAAAAGGAGGAACATTTTTCTACTTCCTCATAGTAGACATCATCTAAAGCTTTTCTCAAAGTGAAGTGACAAATAAGTTCACTTGTATATGTGTACAATTTGTCTTTTTCTTTTTTCATTTTTAGCCTTTTTGTGTCTTTTGTTTTGTGTCGCCTGACTCTATAGCCCAATGGAATGAATGAAGGCACTTAGAGACTGGATTCTTCTCCCTTTGATCATTTCAAAGAATGATCAAAGGAAGCTCCCCAATTAGAGCCAATTGTTGTCCTCAAAATCAGCTACACTCATTTTGTAGGATGACCCCTACGCAACTTGTCTATTTTGTAGCCTACAATTCTAAGAACACAAATCGAGGCAAATCTTCTAGCCTTCGTGCGTAGTCCTCTAACACCTAAGAATCTCTTGGAACACTTCCCCAGGTTGGTTTCTTAAAATTCATGAAATTTGACTAGTTTTAAGCTTGTCAAAATATCAATTTTTAATCTTTTTGGGTGTTAGAAAGTTTTAGTAAGTCACATGCAAAGTTGGCCAAAACTCCCACAAATGCATATGACTTGTTTTCTTACATGCTAAAGTGGTGATTTTCGCCGCTCAGACATGTTCAATTTCATTTAGCATGTAAAGGCAGTAATTATGACCGCTTATGCATGTTTATCCCTTACAATATGTAAGGACAGAGAAAATAGCTGCCCGTACACATTAATCATCTGTCATGTAAGGGTGGAGAAAATTGGCACCCCTGCATACAAAGTCACGAGTTTATACCATATGTAATGACAGTCAAAATGACTATGCAAACACTTTCGACTTTCACTTACTCTCATACATGGTCGGTAAAAATCCCTGACTATGCATGACAAAAACAATGAGACCCTCATGCAGGAGCGGTCATTTTGACCACTCGTGCACTTAAAGATCTCCATATCTACTCACATGTAAGGGTGGTCAAATGACTTCTCATACATGAAAGATTCATTAGTCTTACCAACATGCAAAAGCAGTTATTTTGACCGCCTTTACACCTATTAAAGAGATTTTACCCTCAATATGTAACGGTGGTCATTTTGACTACTTCTACATGAAACTCAATTTTCATCCACCTACAGAGGTAGTCTTTCTAGCCACCCTTATGCCAAGATGCAATATACTTACATGCAGGAGCGGTCAAAATGACAGCCCGTGCATGACTTCCTAAAAATTTCCTAACACTAAATTCTTGAAAATGATGCCTTTAGCCCGCTTTCGCCTGATTTCTCGACTTGCACACACTCTATGCCTTTTAAGCTCGTCCCTATGAACATGATCAACATTACGCAATTTTCCCAAAATGCCAATTTTTCCCCTAACTACAAGATCATGACTTTTTGTTGTAGTTTCTTCTATAAGCTGCCAAGATCATCATTTTATCCAAAGGAATCTTCTTTTCAAATGACTTACTCATCTCCTAAGAAGGCAAAAGCAATGAATTACAAGATAGCAGGAATCTGATAATAGGAGCATGCACATGACAGTAAAGAAGGATGTTGAAAGGCATTACTCATGGAGACAGGCGATTCATTCATAGTCATGACAATGAGAATGATGTGTTATAGCTGCTTGTAGCCAAGGAGGAGCAATTGTGTTTAGAGGTGAGCAGGATGGAGTGGATAGTTAAAGGTGCAATCATGTATGGACAATGAAATAGACATTGGAGAGCAAATAGTAGTGACAATGGAAGTGGCACACAAAGACGTTAAGTCATCAAACTTGGCAAGTTACTCTTGAATTGGGTTCGTGGACTGATCACTATGAAGATGTGTGTAGATTTCAAGGAATGGGAGTTGATGAAATCCATCGTGCCTTAGCATATTTTTCAATTAGTTTTTATATGTAATTTGTAATGAGTTTTGGACATATCCATATGCATTTTTATAAAATGTAATTACATGTGGAACAAAGGAAGTCCTAAGTCAGAAAGGACTCTTTTGTTGAATAAGTCAAAGTAGTTAGATTTTTTCCTAGATTAGCTCAAAGCCTTTCACTATAAATAAAGAGGGCCTCTATTGTAATTAAGATTTTTAATCTTATGCAATGAAGTGCTACCTAAATTTAGACTCAACTTTGAGACTTTGAGTTCAAATTGTATGATCAATTCCAATCAATAAAGAAGGTAAATTTTGATATCAAGATTTGTGTTGAATCGAATTTGTATGAGTGAGGATGTACATATGGCATTTTTTCTGATTTCTCTTGTTGATTGATTGGATAAAGTGGTGTTTGGTTATCACGATTGGAGGACGTTCAAGATAAGTTATATAAACTTTGTGTTATATCATTTCCTTGAATCTATGTGTGTTGAAAGCATTTCTTGGTGGAGAATTATAAAGACTTTGAGCTTGTAGTTGTTCACTTTGTATATGAATCGTGTTGAGAACTTGTATACTTTGTGCTATAATTTTCAATTACATTCACGTGGATTAGTGGTATTGTTAGTTGATAGACTTTTTGCTCTAAGTGGTGATATGGTTACTTTTAAAATATTTCTAGGGATAATTTGAAGGCTTTGTGCTTGAGATTATTCACTTGGTTCGTGAATCTTTTTGTGAAGTGAGTTGGAAGACTTTTTGCTTCAACTTACGTCATTGGTTACTATAAAACTCTCATTGAAGGCAACGAAAAGACTTTGTGCTTTTGCAAGTCTTCTGGTCTCTTATCACATATTTATGCTGGTACTCTTTGATTATTCATATGTTAATTAAGAATATTGGTGATTACAATTTAGGTTAATATTAGAAGTGTAGAAGTATTATTGAATATTACCGTGAAACATTGTAAACATCTTTTCTGAAAGAAGAGAAAAGGATGAATGTAACACACCCCCTACATGGTTAGAGCTAGTGTAAATATTGTTATATCAAAATAGTGTAATTTTGTTTCAATAAATAGTAAGAAGGGAGCCTCCCCTTGCTGAGAGGAGAGATTTATTTCATCACACTGCGATTGATATAACTATTTTGCCTTTAGTGAGTTAAAGACAAAATATTCACCCAACAACGGGGAATGTGGAACATGTTTAACTATTCAATTATTTAATTTGAATAGGGTTTGTAATCGCTATCATAAGTGTATTAGACCTATCATAAATTGTAATCAGACTTGTTATAATGATAATGAAGATATGATTGGTGTTATTATTTTGATGTTTATGAATGCAAAGTTATGTGTTATGTTTTGACTATATTTGTATATGTCTGTCCAATGAAAACCATCACAAACAAGCATAAAAAACAAGTCTTAAACTCAGAAATCAAAACTTAGTCATATTGTATGACAAGTGTTTAACAAAATGTCAATTGCATAAAAGTTAGAAATTTAGGGCAAAACTAGACATGGTTCTTACACCTTCAATGTTGACATCAATACAATCTTGTAGCTATTTTGATGTAGGAGGAAGGTTGAGTTCCTTGTCTATTCATGCCTAGAGAGATTTTCACCAATAGACTCATCTTTAATGCCATTTTAGTTTGCCCTTTTCAACTTTCTATTGCCTCAAAGAGGTTTTTAGTAGGGTGCTTATAATTTTTTTCACTTTTTCTAGTTTATGGATTTATTGTGATTGTTCACTTTGTTTAGATCCTTTGTTATATTTTCATCTTTTGCTTCATGTTGATTAAGAAATCCTTCATGCTCCTCAACATATGTTGATGGATCTAGATTAATTTCAAATCCATCTTGATGATCCCATGGAAAGATTCTTATTGTCCTATTAAAGATACATCATTTTGAAATAAATTTGATGACATATGATCTTGTTGGTCCTAAGAAATAAGTTTCAGGTATTGGGGTCAAGGTCGATGGTAAGAATATCTATATCATTAAAGAGGTTGGTGGCATCAAGATCTTCACAGAGGCTATGGATAGACCCTACTTCAATATTTTCTATGTCACAAGGAACTTTCTTAGAAATCATAGAAGTATTTCTAACATCATTATATTACTCATCAAGAGACATATCATAGGCTAATTGTTCCTATATTTTCATGAATATGTCTAGGCTCTAGAATTCCTTGCTCATGTAGTTGAAGCCCCTTTCCTTGATACTTCACTATTTGACACATCTTGTATGCTACATGATACTCATTACTCCTAAAGCAAGATGATAAGTCATCATCATAAATCCAAGAACCATTAGAGATTTCAATCTTTTCATCTTGAGAAAACCCAATTGGATAAAAATAGTTGAATCATAGTGACAAGAGGCTTTTCTTTCTTTTGACACATGTTGGGCCTACCATGCGATTGAGAAGACAAATGAATCTTGGATATTGTATTCTCCACAAACTTTATCAATGATCTTGATATGGGTTTTAGGATATTAATTGGTGGGTGTGGATGCAAGGTCATTTGGATCTATGTAGGATGATGATTTTTTTGGTTTAGGTATTGGGGATGCTTCAATGATGGGGAAATGATTGATCTTTTGGTAGTAACCCTACAACATTTTACAATATTGGAAAGGATGGGGATATCTGAGAATAATTATTTCCATTCTTAAATGAGGGAATTTAATACATTGATAGAAAGTGGAAGGAATAGATTGCATGTCATGGATCTAGAGGTGACCCAAGAGGATACTATATGGAAGATCAAGATCAATGACATGTAAATTTTGTTGTAAAACATGCCCAACTTCAATTGGTAGATGTATTATCATTCCCAACTCTCATTCTGTATTATTATAAGCCTTGATAGTAATAATTTTTGGATCCAAATCCTTTTCAAAATAACCAAGATTTTATACTAATCTCAAAGTGCAAATGTTAAAACTATTAGACACACCAGGATATTGAGAGGGGGGGGGTGAATCAATATCTAAATAATTCTTCAAATTTAACAACTTCAACTTATCCGGAGTAGATTAGAACTTAAGCATCACAACATTAACATGAACATTAAATATTAACACAACGAACAATGACACATAACACCAGATATATGTGGAAACCCCTAGAAGGAAAAAACCATGGTGACTATTAACTCACAATATATGAAACTCAAATAGTAACTTTGTTTTAGGGGCTTTAACCCAAGGAAGCTGCTACTCCCTAAGTAACTTTGTTTTAGGGTCACCCTCGAGGAAGCTTCTACTCCCTAATGACTTTGTCTTAGGGGCTTTAACCCATGGAAGCAACTACTCCCTAATTTGAGAACAAACTCAGAAAAGATTACAGTATGACAATCTTTCATATGTCTGAAAACTATCTTTGAGGCTCACACATGATGATTGCACTTCTGTCTCTTCACACTTTCCTTTAAAGATTTGATTAGTCAGGCACACTCTATACTCGATCACTATTTCAAATAAGTCTTCAAGATGAATATGGATAGCATCAATAACATTTGCTCTTTCTCCCACTATCACACAAAAATATTTTTTTCTTTTATCTGCTTGTGAACCTTTTTATCAACTTGAAATCATATCCTCTGCATTCAATTTGATCTACTATTTATACATGATATTACATTGATTACATAGCTTGTCGGCAAGATTAAACATGAAAAATACATTTACAAGTAGGCCATACAATACATAATATGAAACATGTAGAAGATAGGTCTAATGAGGACAACATGTTACACCAGCAGTATCATCGATCCTTGCGGACCCCAACAATTCTTAACCAAGTCCAAAAAAACCTTCTAATGCAGGAGCATCCAGAGGTGTAAGGGCAATCTTGCATCACCCAAAAAAGAAGTAATTCAAAACCATTGTAGTTGTTCTCATTTCTTCCCATAATTAGTGTTTTTGGTTCCATAATATCCAGAATAATAATGTAGGACTTTCAGTTTTTCCAAAACTGCTAAAAATAGCGACCTGCCTGTTTAGGAAAGTGTACCTGCTATTTTTAGAAAGTTTGCATTTGGGCACGTAATGAAGCAAATTTTTTTAGAAAGTTACACAATGGAAATATAAGACATTTGGCAAAGGTATCAAGCAAAGATCATTTGTGAGCTGAAAGATATTAAAGTTTTTGTTTTCTAAGAAGCCCCTAAAAATTTACGGAACGAGATATGAGGCACTAAAATTTCTCATAACATCTCAAAAAGTTGACAAAAATGCATTTACGAATTTCCAGCGTGATAGTTCACATCGCGAGCTTTCCGGCGCTTAAAACGGTTCGTCAATCAGACACCCGGATCAAAAGTTATGCTTCCCGGAAGTTGACCTACTTTCGGAGGGAGTTGCAAATTTTGAAATTTAGCTGGAGGCCACCAAAAAGTGCTATTTATGACTATTTTGAGAACCCTGGGTGGTAGTAGAGTCAAGGGGGCCAGTGTGGAGTCAAGAATAGGTGGGAAAATAGAAACCCTAGCTGATTCGGGGTTACAGAAGGCTGAAGATTCTAGAGTCTTGAGGTTGGGGAAAGCTGTAATGTGTTGCAACTAGTAGAGGATTTATCCTCTGATTGTAATTAAGCTTCTGTAATGTAATGAGTTACCCAGTTCAATAAAAGAAAGTTCTATTTGTTGTGTTCAATATCTGTTATTGTGTGTTTTGTGATTTACCCCCTTCATCAAGTGGTATCAGAGCAAGGGTTTCTGAGTGTGTAGACAGATCGCCGACCGTGAGGGAGTTTGCACCAGGACCTAAGGTTGTGGGTTTGCTACAGAGACCAAGACGCCTCCATGAAGAAATCATGTTGGGAGGAATGATTTGATGGAAGAGGGTTTTAGAGCCCTACAAAGGCAAATCCATGCATTGCAAGAGGAGCTGCGAAGAGGGTTTGATCCGAGAACAAGAGAAGAAAGTGAAGATGAAGCCGAAGAGGAGCTATCTGAGGAAGAACAAGAAGTTGCAGGAGATCCTGCAGAGGTTAGGTTGTTGAGGGCCATTTCAAAGATTGGAAAGAGGCTCAGAATTGAAGTTTCTACATATTATGGAGATTTGAATCCGGAACAGCTCATTGATTGGATCAATGACATGGAGGAGTATTTCGAGTATGAAGATGTGGAGGACCCAGATCGGGTCAAGTTTGCAAAAACAAAGTTGAAGGGCCATGCCAATATTTGGTGGAAGGAGGTCCAATTAGAGAGGAATAGAAGAGGAAAAGGAAAGATCACCAGATGGGATCAGATGGTGGAGAAAATGAAGAAGCAGTTCATTCCTGTGGACTATGAGATGGAGTTGTTGAAGAAGTTGCAAGGACTAAAGAAAGATAACAAGTCTGTTAAGGAGTATACAGAAGAGTTTTATAAGATTACTATCAGGACAGGCGATGCAAAGCCCAACAAGAAAAAGGTAGCCTGTTACATTAATGGGTTGAGGCCGAGTATTCAGGAGGAGCTGAGCCTAGTCAGAATGACCACCATAGAAGATGCATACTAGTTTTCCTTGAAGGTGGAAGAGAAGCTGAATAAAAGATTTGATAGCAAGCAAAGGGGAAGAGGTCAAGGCGGAAGGACTAGTGGAAGACCCTATGGGGGCTGAAATGAAGATGCAAAGAAAAGTGAAGAAGCTGGCACCAGTTGAAATCAGAGAGGAGATAACACCTACCGTCCTCATGACCAGAACAATGGTGAGAAAAGAGGAAGAGGAAGAGGTAGACCTGGGCAAGGACCTAGAAGAGGAGGTTTCAGAGGAACTTGTTTCCAATGTGGAGAAGAAGGGCATCGAGCATATGAGTGTCCGTAACATCAAGGAAGGATGAATAGGAGACCTAAAGGTAATGCACGAGTTGCACATGTAGATGAAGATGCACAGTCTGAGCATTCTGAAGATGCTGAAAGGGGAGAAACCCTAGTTGTCAGAAGAACCTTGTTGAATGAGGAGAAAGAACCAAATCAGAGGAAGAGTTTATTCCGCACAAGGTGCAAATGTGAAGGTAAGTGTTGTGATATTATTATTGATAGTGGAAGCACTGATAATCTGGTTTTAGAAGAGATGGTTGACAAGTTGAAGTTGACAAGAAGAAAGCATCCGCATCCATATCGAATTGCATGGTTGCAGAAAGACCATAGAGCTTTGGTCAATGAGTAGTGTTTAGTGAAGTTTAAGATTGGGGACTACCATGATGAGGTACTATGTGATATCATGCCGATGGATGCATGTCATATGCTGTTGGGAAGGCCGTGGTAGTATGATAGGAGCGCTGTCCATGATGGCCATGCAAACACATATTCCCTAACAAAAGATGGAGTTCGTCATAAATTGAAGCCCTTGAAGGAGGTGGAAGAAAAAGTATGTAGTACTGCCAGAATTTGCTTGGTAGATGGTAGGAAATTTTTGGAGGGTATGAAGCATGAGCGTCATTGCTTTGAATTGATTCCTAAGATTAGTCAAGAGAACTATGAAGATGTACCAGCAGAAGTTTTAGATATGTTGGGAGAGTTCCAGGACATTATCTCTGATAATGTACCAGAAGGTTTACCACCAGTAAGGAAGATAAGTCATCAAATGGATTTGATACCAAGAGCCAGTTTGCCAAACAAGGCAGCCTATAGAATGACCCCTGTAGAGAATGAAGAGCTGAACAGACAAGTTCAGGAGTTGTTGAGGAAGGGACTGATAAGGGAGAGCCTAAGCCCATGTGCGGTACCTGCAGTACTAGCACCAAAGAAGGATGGAGAATGGAGGATGTGTACAGACTCTCAAGCCATCAATAAGATAATGATCAAGTATAGATTTCCATTGCCAAGAATGGATGACATCATGGATTGTTTGAGTGGAGCTAAGTACTTCATGAAAATTGACCTAAAGAGTGGATATCACTAGATCCGTATCAGAGAAGGAGATGAATGGAAGATAGCCTTCAAGGCAAAGGAAGGTTTGTATGAGTGGTTAGTCATGCCATTTGGGCTAACCAACGCACCGAGCACATTCATGCGGCTCATGAACGAGGTACTGAAGGAATTTTTGGGAAGTTTTGTTATTGTTTATTTGGATGATATTTTGATTTTTAGTAAGACTTGGGATGAGCATCTGATGCATATCAGAAGAGTTCTAGAGAAGCTGAGGGAGGAGAAGTTGTTGATTAATCTGAAGAAATGTAGTTTTACAAAGAAGGAGTTGGTGTACCTGGGATTTGTTGTCTTAGAAGGTCTTAAGATGGACCCAGAAAAAGTAAGGGATATCATTGAATGGCCTACGCCAAGGAGTGTCACAGAGGTAAGATCTTTTCATGGTTTGGCAAGTTTTTATAGAAAGTTTATTAAGAGTTTAAGTAGCATTTGTGCACCCCTAACTGAGACAATGAGAGGGGATAGGAAAGAGTTTAGATGGACTAAAGGAGCAGACAAGAGCTTTGATACATTGAAACAAAAAGTGGTAGAACAACCTGTTTTGGCACTTCTAGATTTTAATAAGGTATTTCAGATAGATTGTGATGCTAGTGGTAGTGGTATAGGAGCTGTTTTGAGCCAAGAAGGTAAGCCCATTACCTATTTTAGTGAGAAGCTTAATGATGCCAAGAAAAAGTATTCTGTTTATGATCAGGATTTTTATGAAATAGTTCAGGCTTTGAAGAAATAGAGACATTATTTGTTGCTAAAGGAGTTTGTTTTATATACTAATCATCAGGCTTTGCAGTATCTTAATAGTCAAGGAAAGTTAAATCAAAGGCACTTAAAATGGGTTGAGTTTTTACAGAGCTATACTTTTGTTTTGAAGCACAAGAGTGGGAAATCCAATAGAGTTCAAGATGCCTTGAGCAGAAGGCAAAATTTGTTGATAGAAATGAAGATAGAGGCTATTGGGTTCGATGAGCTCAAAAATTTGTATCCTAAAGATCCAGATTTTGTAGAGGCCTGGAAAGCTTGTTTGGAACCTATTACTTTAGCTAGGACAAAATGGTTGGATTTCATTATCCAAGATGGCATGTTGTTTAGAGGAACCCAGTTGTGCATTCCAAGGAGTTCCATGAGAGAGAACCTGATTAAGGAGAAGCATAGTGGGGGATTGGCTGGACACTTTGGTCGAGATAAGACCATTGCTATTATTGGTGAAAATTATTATTGGCCATAGTTGCAATAGGATGTGAGAAAATTTGTGCAGAGTTGCAGAGTGTGTCAGATGGCAAAAGGAACAAGTCAGAATACAGGGTTGTATCAACCATTACCTATACGAGAGAAGCCATGGGATGATATTAGCATGGATTTTGTTCTTGGTTTACTGAGGACACAGAGAGGACATGATTCTATTTTTGTGGTGGTGGACAGATTCTCAAAAATGGCACATTTTATTCCTTGTAAGAAGACTAATGATGTTGTTCATATTGCAGAGTTATTTTTCAGGGAAGTGGTGAGACTACATGGTCTACCAAAAAGCGTAGTTTCAGACCGAGATACCAAGTTTGTTGGTTATTTCTGGAGGACATTGTGGAAGAAGTTGAAGACAGACTTGAAGTTCAGTTCTACACACCATCCACAGACTGATGGACAAACTGAAGTGGTGAATAGGAGTTTGGGTAACCTACTACGATGCTTGGTAGGAGATAAGCCCAAGGGATGGGATTTGATTTTACCATAGGCAGAATTTGCTTACAACAATTCTGTCAATAGGAGTACTGGTAAATCACCATTCCAGATTGTATATGGCAATAGCCCAAGAAATGCTTCTGAGTTAAGGAAGCTGGACAATGGAGAAAAGACAAGTGCCGAAGCTGAAGACTTTGCAGAACATCTGAAGAATTTGCATGAAGAGGTGAGAAAGCATATTAATAAAATAAATATTCAGTACAAGGATAAGGCAGATCAAAAGAGGAGATATAAGGAATTCCAGGTAGGAAATGAAGTCATGGTTCACCTGAGAAAAGAAAGGTTCCCAATTGGAACATACAATAAGTTGAAAATGAAGAAATTTGAACCATGCAGAATCATGAAGAAGCATGATTCAGGAAATGCATATGAGGTAGAGCTGCCGAGTGGGATCAATATTTCCACTATTTTCAACATTGCTGATTTATCAGAATATCATGAAGGTGGCACAGAGGATGGACCAACAGAAGTGCAGTGGAGTATTCCGACATCTACTTCAATAGAGGAGATAGAAGAGATCTTAGATAGCCATGTGGGAAGGAGTACTCGAAACAGGCAATATGAAGAATATCTAGTGAAATGGAAAGGAAGGCCTGTTGAAGATTCTTCTTGGTTGTCTAAGGTAGAGGTTGACCGTTGGGGTTTTCCTCACACAAACACCTGAGACGTGATAGGGTCACTTCTCAAATTACCCTGGGTGTCTAATGCAAGAGCATCCAGAGGTGTAAGGGCAATCTTGCATCACCCAAAAAAGAAGTAATTCAAAACCATTGTATTTGTTCTCATTTCTTCCCATAATTAGTGTTTTTGGTTCCATAATATCTAGAATAATAATGTAGGACTTTCAGTTTTTCCAAAACTGCTAAAAATAGCGCCCTGCCTGTTTAGGAAAGTGTACCTGCTACTTTTAGAAAGTTTGCATTTGGGCACGTAATGAAGCAAAAACTTCTAAAAAGTTACATAATGCAAATATAAGACATTTGGTGAAGGAATCAAGCAAAGATCATTTGTGAGCTGAAAGATATTAAAGTTTTTATTTTCTGAAAAGCCCCTAAAAATTTATGGAATGAGATATGAGGCACTAAAACTTCTCATAACATCTCAAAAAGTTGACAGAAATCCATTTACAGATTTCCAGCATGATAGTTCACATCGTGAGCTTTCCGGCGCTTAAAACAGTTCGTCAATCGGACACCCAAATCAAAAGTTATGCTTCCCGGAAGTTGACCTACTTTTGGAGGGAGTTGCAAATTTTAAAATTTAGCTGGAGGCCGCCAAAAAGTGCTATTTATGACTATTTTGGGAACCTTGGGTGGTAGTAGAGTCAAGGGGGCCAGTGTGGAGTCAAGAATAGGTGGGAAAATAGAAACCCTAGCTGATTTGGGGTTACAGAAGGCTGAAGATTCTAGAGTCTTAAGGTTGGGGAAAGCTGTAACGTGTTGCAGCTAGTAGAGGATTTATCCTCTTATTGTAATTGAGCTTCTGTAATGTAATGAGTTGCCCAGTTCAATAAAAAAAAGTTCTATTTGTTGTATTCAATATCTGTTATTGTGTGTTTTGTGATTTACCCCCTTCATCACCTTCACAGCTTCAAACATCAAGGAATTACCTCCACACACTTCGGTCATTTGAAAATAGGTTAGCTTTAAGGTAATCTCATGAAAACTTGAAGAGTAGTAGCCATATTAACTAGGAAACCTTGTGCGGTACTGGAAACAAGAAAGATCTTCATGAGACTCTTCAAGATGAGTCCACATACAACATCCCCAAACACTCCTTTTCCACCACACATTAAAGAATTGTGTCGCACACCTTCAATCATTAACTCTAAGAGCATATTATTATTTGAAACACACTGCAACATGTTGTCAATTGAAAAATTGAGTTGTGGACCACCAAGAAGCTTGAAATAGGAAAGAAACATGAAATGCACAATCAAGATTATATTCTCAAAACCACAAGGTCAATATTTTACTTATGGAGGAATGCAGAGCATTCTAGTGGGTCTTCACCACTACATTGTTCTACCATAACACATACTGGTACATTGTCAATCATAACTTTTACTACAGAGGGAATGATGGTTTGGAACTTTGGAATCAACACATTTACCATCCTCTGAACACAGATCCCAAACCGCATAGTCTTATCTGCAAATGTGGAGGAATGCAAAGCATCCCAATTTCATGTAGTGACTATCTTCACAGAACCAACACTATCTTCATTCCATCTTTTGCCAAAACAAACTTTTGGTAAACTAGACATCATGAAACATGGAATATGAAAGCTTTACCATTACAAAAATCTATATTCCAATCTGTGAATGCCCAAAGATAAACTAAAGGAAATGCAGAACAATTTCCTAGGCAGTCTTCAAAAGATGTTCATTTTGAAACAAAGACTGTCACCAACTTCCAGAGGCTTAATCTTCTTGTATCAGAACATGCATCAATGTATCTTCAACTTCAAATTCTCATCTTAATATACCTTCTTCAGGAGCACTATAGTTAACTAGGAACACTATTACACATTCATAATTAGTGTTGACATAAATGACAACCTAGTGACAATGTTGACATCAATGACAACCAATACAACCATATGAATCATATGTGTAACAATCTCCCCCTTTAGCATTGATTGCAACATATGCTCCCCCTTATACTCTCTCCCCCTTTGACATCAAGGAAAAAGGGATTTAATGCCTGCTCATTCTTTCCCTTCCATGAATAATCATATATCTGTGAACCTTTTTCCTTGCAATCCCCCCCATCATGATTCACCAATACCTACTCCCCCTAAGAGGTAGCCATCATCAGTCCTAGATAAAGATATAGCATGAACTCCCCTTGGACAGATGCACCATTTTGTATCTTAGCAAGAAGGAGGGGAAATTACCCCTAAACCTTATCGGAGATCCTCAAAAGTGTCTTTTGCAAGAGCCTTTGTAAAGATATCTGCAATCTGATCCTTGGTTGGAACATGGGTCAGTGCAAGAAGTTGGGTCCACTTTTTGGCCAAAAAGTGGAAGTGTTTTCCCTGATTTTTAGAATTTGTCACATTTGACCTAAACATTTGAGGCACTTAAATTTTGAATCTTAAAAAAATTTAGTAGTATGAAATGTAGTACTCAGATTCTAGTTTCCAAATATGTAATTTATTTTAATACCCAGATGATACAAATTTATTTTCAACAGGCATTTTTAAAAACCACTGTTTAAAAGTCACTTTTTTTTACCATACCATGCACGTGTACGGCTAACATAATTTGACCTAAATAAAAGTATTTTTCTAAATCCTTTTGGGGAAAGATGTGTAGTACGGGTAAATGCAAGAAGTTGTGTCCACTTAAGGTGGAAGTTTCGAAGTTAGAAAAAAATCCGAAATCAAGGAACCAAAAACGGGATCCCATTTATATAAAACAGGATCCTGTTTATATAAAACGCGATCCTATTTTGCTTTGGGATCCCAAGCCCAGAACCAAAAACACAATCCCATTTTTTCCTGGGATCCCGAACCTAGAGGCCAAAAACGGGATCCTATTATAAACGGGATCGCGTTATATATAACGGGATCCCGTTTCATAAAATGGGATCCCATTTTGGAAAAGTATTAATTTTTTTAAAAAATGGCAGAAACCCCATTTTCAACAGCGACAGTCGACAGGCGAAAACGGGATCCCGAGTTTAGAGACCATCCCGCCACTAGGTAAGTGGATTTTTCCACTTGTACATATTACCCATCAATTGTTTTAAGCTTCCCTTGTTTGTTTTGGTGTAAAATGCAATAAAATTTAAATTTTGAATTGTTATTTAGGGTTTAGGGCTTATGAAATCAGTAGCTGATTTTTGACAGTTTAGTTGTAAAATATAATTGAAATTTTGAAAGACTATATCATATAAAAGGTTAGAATTTGAACAAACTGTCAAAATTATGTTTAAAATTGAGAATTGAATAGATATATTTAGACATTTTAGCTGTAAAATACAATTGAAATTTTGAAAATACTATATCATATGAAAGGGGAGATTTTGAACAAACTGTCAAAATTTGAGTTCAATTTGAGTGTTGAATAGCTGTATTTAAACATTTTAGCTGTAAAATACAATTGAAAATTTGAAAATACTGTATCATATGAAAGGAGAGATTTTCAACAAACTGTCAAAATTTGAGTTCAATTTGAGTGTTGAATAGCTGTATTTAAACATTTTAGCTAGAAAATACAATTGAAATTTTGAAACGATTGTATCATATGAAAGGAGAGATTTTGAACAAATTGTCAAAAATTATATAGCATTGGGATGATATATATATTTGGTTTTTATAAAATTTACTTATAACAATGTATGTCATTGTATTTTAAAGGCATTATTGAATAGCTAACTATCATGTAAAAAAATTACAACAAACCATAATAAAACCAAGTTATCACATCCTTCATAATCAAACGTTTAGAGACAACCAACTAATCAAGAATTGAGAAAATTTTACAGTTTTTGTGATAGCCAACTAATCAAGAATGAAATGAAGCCAACATTTATGTAACTTTTGATATACTCAAGTAGCTGTCCTCACTAGCTAGGTTATGCCCCTGGAATGAACATCGTGATGTTAATTGTGATACGAGCTCAACCTCATTGCTAATGCTTTCCCTAATCTTAATGACATTGATGTAGGCTCCACTCATGATCCTTACGAAGATCTTTCCACCACTAACCTCTTTCATGATAGGTCACTATCCTCACCATCTCCTTAGACCTAGAATACCTTGAGCTTATCGATTGGGACCAACATGACTCTTTATGATTTGATGTTTTCCAAAATGATGAAGCCATCATGAAACTTATGAAGTGTCAAGACCACATCCCCATTGTAATCATAAGAAAGACTTTTCCACCATACTTAACACCTACATATGCTTATTTTGGAGAGAAAGAAAGAACCCTTTAGTCCTGAGGCACCGTAGTCTAGGCAGAATAGCAACAAGATATAAGAAGAAACTTGTGATCAATTAAAATGATACAATAAAAATGGACACTTCCCAAGAGCTCCTCAATTTGACAAACTTCACCTTCCATTAGATACCACTTAGATACAAGACATGACTCCCCTCTCCTTGTTGAGGACATGCTATAAACATCAACGTGTGAATAGAAGCTTGGACCCTAAACTCTCTAAGATAGTAGCTCCACTGGACCTTGACATCAAAGAAGGCATATATAACCATGTCACCATGCTAAAGATTACATTGATTTCTTCATGTGGTCTTATGGTGATATGCCTTGAGACTCCATCTTTAAAGTCATGCATCATCTTGTGGTTCACCTCAATGCCAAACCTATTCAATAAAAGCTATGCAAAATGCACCCCCAAGTAGCCCTCGTGGTCATAGAAGAATTGTATAAACTCTTGGATGTCTAGGGTTCATTCAGACTATTACTTATCCTAAATGGGTAGATCTAATGTGGTCTTAGTTAACAAGAAAACTAAGGGAATTCATGTTTGCACTAACTTTTGAGACATCAAAAAAGGATCTACCCCAACTTAGATAATTTTTCTCTACCAAACATTGATATGGTCATGGATCTTGTGCATAGCCATATATATAAAATTTTATCGTTAATCTGGATATAATATGGACCAAGTTGAAACATTTGAGTTAGACATGGAGACACCTAGATTATGGAGCTTGGTCTATGTAAGAAAACACCTCCTATAGACTCAACACAAACTTATCCCTCAACCCTCTAAATTGTGACTTACATCATTTGATTACCCTGGAACACACTATAGACAACTCTATACAAATTTGGCAAAATATATTTTCTCCTAACAGAAACTTGTATATGTAGAAGTATCTACTACTACGTTAGATTTGATATACTTCTTAAAAGGAAAGAGTTGGGACTAACAACTAAATAGAAAATAATAACTAGTTTTGCATTTTCTAGGAAATAGGACAGAAAATTGAGCTAGAACCATCTTGACTAATTTATCTATTTCTAGCTAGATTGAACCCTAATTCTATATGCAATTCCAACCCTAACCCTAACACTAATTCTAACCCTAATCCTAACCCTAATTCTATATGCAATTCAAACCCTAACTCTTATTATAACCCTAACCCTAACTCTACTTGTAATTGTAATTGTAATTGTAACTCTAACTCTAACCCTAACCCTAACGAGCTACTTGTAATTGTAATTGTAACCCTAACTCTAGTTGTAACCCAAACCATAATTGTAGCTCTAATACTTACCCTAATTTAGCAACCCTTGAATTCTAATTCTAACCCTAACCTCAATTCTAACCCTAAGCCTAATCCTAATTGAAACCCTAACCCTAACTTTAATTAATCACGAGTCATGCTACAAGGATTTATTCTACATATTTTGTATGCATGTGTGTTATTCCCTTATTGCATGTGAGTTCACCAATTATTTGGAAGTCTCCTAACTGGGTGGTGGGCTTGTATTCAAGCCCTATAAATTTTGTGTTTATAGGTGTTATGTTTAAAGCTATATGGAGACTTGTAATAGGAGGTCTTGAATTTGGTACCAATGATTGTGAGTTCCTTGTCTAGAATATGATGAACCTTTTGAACAAGACAACCTTGTAGACCATGATGCATATCTTGAAATTTAAACTTGAACATTATTGTCATGTGAATGCTTTTAGCCATCCTACAACCTCCTATCACCCTTCATCCTCTTATAGGGATATGCCACACAACCTCTCCAAGTTGACCATGCCAAACCCAAAGTCACAATCGTAAGAGGTAAAGAATATTTTGGCCCCATTCAAGTCCACTCCCTAATAGGAGTGATACAATTCTAATAGGGTTGTGAAGGTAATTAAGTTCTTGATTAGCATGTTGGGTGTATCTAAGCATAACGATGATATAGTTAGTCCTGATTTCATTAATCTTAAGATCATTGAGCTAGAGTACTTAATATATATGGTATAGTTTTGTTCAATCAATAGTGGTAGGGAAAATTATAGTGGCCCTAACCCTAGAGTAATAAGTTGAAGTAGTGTTAGAATTACTAATAAACTAAAAAACTTTATCCTAGGGTGGTGGGACAAATTACACAAGCCTTACAAAGCCTCTACCACTTCCTTGACATTTTTAACATTGTTTGAATTTGATAGGAGGGATTTATGTCACCTCCTCCCCATCTTAATTCTCATAGTGGATAGAATCATCCAATTTAGCATCAAGACATGAAGGTTTATCTTCATTATCTTAGAAATATCCTCCAAGGCTTTGTGCATATGCTCATGCCACACATTGAAGATGTGGAATTTATCTAAGTAGCAATATAGAAATCCTTAGCCTAACCTTCTACCCCTTCAATATCATTGTATAGAAGGTAGATACAAGTAACATTTGATAGCATGAAGGCACAACTTAGGGATTTCAAGTTGAATGTAAAAAAATTATTCTTCCCAACAAATGCTAGATGTCTAGGAGCAATTTAATGATTTCTTCCATTATCTGCCTAGTCTAGAATATAATTACCTTTTCTTTTGATATGTTTGAAGGAGATAGATTTAAACAAGTATTCACCAATTTTCTAGCTTCTAATATATAATAGTTTCCAATAACCACAAGCTTCATCTATGCTTTTTCATATGATCAATGTTGATCTTGGAATCTCCTTCCACACTAAGGGATATCTTGTTTGGTTTCCAAGTCATCTTGAGGCTCTGGATATCATGGCCCTAGAATCTACCATATTATTGTTCTTGACACCAAAATCATAAGATTTAAGATAGGTAGAGGTTTTCCCTTATCATCTCTTAATAAACATACTCCTCCTACTTCACTAGGATTACCCTTGGCTACCCATCAAAATTTCAAGCTTAATCCATCCCAATGTAGGTGTGGACCAAAGGGTGTGAACATTGGTATCTCCTTGTTTTAACCTTATTCAAAGCAACCTTGGCCAATTATGAGCCTAATCAGTGCCTCTTCTAGCATGATCATATATTCCTCTTTACCCCAGCAATCACCAAGTTCCTAAATGCACCATATTTCTTTAAAATAGTCCAAATTTTGGGATGCATATTCACATTTAAGAAATACATGATGATTGTCCAGAGAAGTTTCCTTACTTAAATGCACATTGAAATTTTGAAATATATATTGCCCATTGTATCAATCATTATGGTAGTCCTAATAGCTCTCTTACATTTTGAAATTTGTACATGCATGTATACATTATTTGTATGTTTTTAATTTAAATTTATTTCAAGTGTAATTTCTTGAAACATATATATATATATTCTTGATTTAATTTTAAATTTGTACTGAAGTTTGTATGTTTATATGTATATATATGCAGGTTCATATCTAGATTTTTATATATACATCATGAATCTAGATGATATTCACTTTGATGTTGAGGACTTCCTTAATGCACAAGATGATCCGGCTGCACCCCCACCCCCACCCAGACCCCCAACCCCAAATGCCCCACCTCTAGATGCCCCACCTACAGATGACCCGCCTCCACCTCCACCTCCACCCCCCACCTGGAACTGACTAGGCTCGCTTGCGAGCCACAATAAATGAAAATGTGGATTCGATACAAGAAAAACTAAATTCCATTCGCAATGAACAATTCATGCCACCTCACGTAGTACGTTTTGCATCTTTGATGCAAAACATTGTAGATTCTGTGAGGTCTATTGACTCAGATTTTGATGGATTCCAGAAATGGAGAGAGGAGAGGTGCCAATTTTATGCTGATGGCCTCTCCTATAAGACTATTTTGGATCTTAAAATCACAAAAGCTCATTTAGCACAATATTTTAGACATCCCATTACAAATGAACCTATTCCTGTAAATAAGAAAAGAATATCAATCAGGTGGTGTAGGCATGAAGGAATGTCTACCAATTTTTGGGATAGATGGTGGATGGTGTTTGATTATCCACCTCATGCTAATTGTGAGGTTCCTTTATATTTTTTGAGAAAATTATATGTAGAGTTTGTTATGAATAAAAAACCCAACTACTTTGATTTTAGATCATTCCAGGGTGTTGGTGGTGGCATACCACAACAAAGGTTGGGGGCACAGGTTGATCCCCAACGACCAGTGTCTGTTCAACCTCTTATTGACCCTCCTGTTGCTGCCATTCCTTCACCCTTCGAGCATCGTGCAGTGATATCCACACTAGGCACATTGAGTGCACTCTCAGGTAGCCTACATGAGCAGACTTCTATGATGGTAGCTCGAGTTAGAGAGCATGAAGGAGTTGATGATGGAAGTGGTCCTAGTGCCACTCCACATGTGTTGATGCCTCATACATGTACGAGTTGCAATCAGTTGTGTTATGGACCTAATCAGGCAGTTGCACCCACTTCAGCTACACATGCATCATCTGATAATGTGGGCACTGAATCATTTGTTGATTATCTATTTGCTGAGGATCATCCCACTGATCATTCGACACAGGTATATATAGGTTATGTACACATGTTGAATTTAAAACAATTTTTTAACCACGTGTTTTTAATCAACATATAGATGATCAATTAAATTGTAATATTTTAACAATCGAATTGTTTGGTTTGTTTGGTGTAGATGATGGCAACAGGGGTCACAATTGATTGAATTAATTTTTCATCGACACCTGTTCATCTCGGGCACCCATTTGGGGTACATTTTCAATGATTTGTAAATTTGTAAAGTTCAGTCTTGAATGTGTGTACAATTAAATATTTATGAACTTATTTATGAACTGGTTCAGGGTTCTTCCACATTGAATCCTCCATCTCAGGGTGTCTCGAGCGCTCCTCCATCATTGGGCATCTCACATGACACTCTTACAGTATGTATATTGTTTTAAAAAACTGTATATATATACTTAAATTTTTCTATTTTGATATCAGTGTATCTAAAAATGTGCACATGTACTATTTAATATTTTATAAATATGTCTATGCAGGTTGACACAACTATGAGGATGGGCATTGTAGCACACTTGGATAATCCAAGTTTATATCAAGAGTCGACTGCATTTCAGGTTGTTGAAAAACGTATTTAACATGTACACTGTAAGTCAATTATATATATGTTTTAAAACCTAATTTGTACACACATGTGCTAACTTAAATATAAATGACATTGTAGGAGCTTGTTAGTGACACGTTTCATGATCAACACATAACACATGCAGAGCAGGAGGATAGAGGAGATGGGCAACCTGATACGGTATAATTTAAAATTTAGATTATATTTAAATTGAACAATTAAAATATACGTTGTGAACTTAAAGTAAATTTCTTGATATATATATATATATATATATATATATATATATATATATGTTGACATGTACATTCAAAATTCTTTTTTCTTTTATAGCTCGATACATGTCATGGAGCTAAGCCTGTAGAGACAGGTCCTGGAATAGAGGATTCACAACAAGTTCCTCTTACGGTATAATAATTTTTAAATATGATAGTTCTTATAAATTAAATTGAATTAAATCATTTTTAAAATCGTCAAGTATATCTAATTTCAACTTGAACTTTCTCTTGTATTAAATAGATTGATTCAGAGCATGGAGACACAGTTCCAGGTGCACCAGAGCATGCCTCTCAGCCTCACACGGTAATTTAATTTTATGATAAATTATAAATTTAAAAATTGTCATTAAATTAGATTTCCTTATCATCTTACATCTAATTTCATATAAATCTTTCTCTTTTGCAGAGCGATTCAGGTCATCTGAGTAGTTTGCATGGTGTGAAGAGGACTCTTGATGATAGAGATAGTATGCGATAGGTTATTTCAAACATGGGCTATGTATAATTTGACTATTTCATGGACTTTATATATATATATTGTTGAACATGGACTTTATATATTTTTTTGAACATGGACCTGGACTTTATATATTTGACTATTTCATGGACTATTTGTTATATACTGTTTGTCATGGACATATATATATATATATATATATATATATATATATATATATATATATATATATTGTTGAACATGTGGACTTTATATATTTTTTGAACATGGACCTGGACTATATATTTTTACATGTCACACAATAAATGCAATCTTGTCGTAGTTTAAAATCATCCACATGTCAAAGTAATAATCATGTAAAACCATCATGTTAGTTTAGGTGCATCCATATTTATATATATGTTATCCATGCATACATACATTGCATATACATCATAAACTATAAAAGCATAACATCACATACATATTAATATACAAGCATCCCTAAATTTAATCATAAATCAAACTCTAATCTAACCATGTGCATGAAGGAAAAGAAATGTAAACATTTGAGATCAACCATAATAAGATATATAGATTAACATCAATAGAAATAATCAATTGTCATATATAAATCTACAAGTGTCAGAGTGTTGATCTGGATTTGCGCTTAATGAAGAAATTGCGTTGAAAGAATTTATGTAGTGATGAGGTCCTAATAAAGTTCCTCCATTCATTCACGGTATGCATATTTAGGTCCTGGTCAAATTTTAAGCAATAAAATGGTAAGCAAATCAAAACAATGCATTAAAGAGTGAGATAAGTTCATGAGGATCTCTTGCCTACTAGGAGGGATCAATCTCTCACATCTTCTCATCTAGAGATCAACTAAGTTATATTAAATGATCCTAGCATGGTTATAGTTACATTTATCCAAGTGCCTTGGTGCTTGAACATCTTGTGTTGATCATGTAATTTAGGATGTCTTAAGGGGTCCTAATTTAAGATGTCCTAAGTGGACACAACTTCTTCACGAAATGGGTGGAGGAGTGCCTACAAGGATAATTGTTGATAATGCAATGTATTTTAGATCACATGACCTCCTCGGCATATGCTCTAAATATGGGATAGCTTTAATACGTTTTTCCCCTTATAATCCATAAGGGAATGGTCAAGTTGAATCTAGTAACAAGTGTATCATGATAATCATCAAGAAGACACCATATTCAAACAAGAAAACAATGGATGATAAGCTTAAGTTTATTGTTCAGGGAGATAGAATAACATACTTGGAGTTCCATGGAACTTTCTTCCCAAGTCATCTTGAGGCCCTGGATCTCATCTATTTCTCCCCTCCACTTCCTAGCTATGGTCCCATCTGGTTCTCCCACAATTTATATTCCTTTGTATCTTCCCTTCCCTCCACTTTGTGAAAGCTAGATTAACTTTAGGATATGATTTATCCCATCCCACTTCCTATCCTATTGTCTAGTTTTACATCATTTCCCCATAACATCGAAACACTCATTTCTTCCTAATTGTAGAAGCCTAACTGCCTTGAAGAAATCATTCCTTTCTTCAATTCATTTCATCCAATTCCCACCTGAAGTTTTGTAATAATTTTTGCAAAAGTTTGCCAAGTTCATACCCTGTCCCAAGTCAAATTTCTACAACTTCTTCAAAAGATTCCACCCACCCCAAGTACTCCCCTACATGACTTAGGACCACCATTAATGACTTTCAATGGACATGATATGATGTAATATTTCCTCCAAATTCCTCTTAACATTGGTGGACCCCTCAAAAATATGATTTGGGCATAAAGGTATGGGATAATGGTATAATTCAGCATGATAATCAAGTGTGTGCCATGTGAAAGTGACACGAGAAAGTATGGGTGGACATTTAACTCTCAAGTGACCAAGGTCCTTGTCCAACATTGCTTGTTGACATTGAACGATCTATATATTATAGTATCTCATTAAACTAAGAGATGGAAAACTAGTTGCAAAGGAGAGACTAAGAAAAACAAAGAAAAACATGCATAAACCTCTAGGGTTTTGTTCTAGTGATAGATTTTAGAGCATTTTCATTGTAATTTTCATGGGTTTTCTTTCAAGGGATATGATAGGGCATTGTAATCTAAAAAGATGATATTAATAGTGAAGATTTGGAATTTTATTAAGTGTCTTCATGAGCATTACATGAATTTCGAGACATAAGGGAATGAAAAGTGGATTAGAAGGAATAACAAATTTGAAAGAATTGGTTTTGGGTGTGGCTAATTGGGATGACACCTTGAATTCTATGAGAAAGGATTGGGATTCGCTGCTCTCTAGTTTCAGGAAGTAATTTCTCTATGTTCTGTGGAGGGTTTGGTGTTGTTTTTGTTGTTGTCTGTATGTTATTTTCTAGTTATTTTTTGTCTGTTCTGTCACCTATCCTAGTTTATTGTAGCTAGTGTTTTTTGTTGTATTGGTGGTCTTTAATTTTCTTCATGCTAGTTTGTTGAACTCTTTGGATTTGTAAGGGAATAGGACCCTTTTTCTAGCTTATCTTAATCAAAAACAAATTTGAAAGAAGGAAGGCTTGATCCTTGTGTGAGAATAAAAAGCTAGAGGGGGTGCTATAAATAAGCTTGGATGACAAAATAATACTTGAAGACAACCTCCTAAAAGGAAATATTTGAATATTTGCAAAATTAAAACTCAAACTAAACTAAGACGCTCAAAGACCTGTGAAGAATCTTAAAGAAGTTTGTGAGGAAGCTTTTAAAGAAGCTTCTATGAGAGAAGTGTGTGAAACTTCTTGATGATAAATAATGAAGAGATGAGGGGTATTTATAGGTAGAAATAAGAGGGAAGAGAAGAAGAGATTAGATCAAAATAAATATTTAACTTAATAAGAAATGGAAGCAATTCCATGAATAAGAGAGAAGATAGAAAGAAAATTAGAAGACTTGAGAAAACTAAAAGAAAACTAAAGTGAACTCAAAGAGAAAATGGAAACAATTTAGAAGAGATAAGATTTGATCATGAGTTCAAAATAGAAATAAAGTGAGGAAAAGCACAAGTTAGCACAAAAAATGGGAGTTAAAATGGGTTAAAAATCAAGAAGAAAAGATAAAAATACGAGTTATTTCATGCATTAAAAACCACAAGGTCACCCATTTTAGGAATAAGGTCACCACTTTTACTAATTAAGGTCACTCAAGTAACCTAGAGACACTAGGGGTAACCCTAAGACACAAAGAGGTGACCCTAAGTAGGAAAAATGAAGGGGGCACTAGGTAAAAATGTGAGCTAGGGAAGGTCAATTTGGGGGTTGAAAAAGATGGTCAAGAGGGGGAAGAACACACAAGACATGCCACCAAGAGTGAAACTACTGGTAGGAGTGTAATTCACACCTACATGACTATGATTAAGACTTATTTATCATCATCAAATTGTCATGTAGGCTTGATGTGATTTTAGTACTTATAGATACCAAATGTTAGGAGTTTCAAGCCACA
Source organism: Cunninghamia lanceolata (assembly GCA_027924645.1). Lineage (NCBI taxonomy): Eukaryota > Viridiplantae > Streptophyta > Pinopsida > Cupressales > Cupressaceae > Cunninghamia > Cunninghamia lanceolata. Next base: position 3,878,796 of record BSBN01000609.1, read on the forward strand.
AATACTAATTCCACATAACCTTAATGAGAGAAACTATGCTAAATAGTATGCAGAATCTATAATACAAATGATAGAATAAAGCATAATTACAAGATAACACAAGATGCACCTTGGGAAAACCCTTTTAGAAAAAACCTAGCCTCCAAAGCACCACAAACCCAATGTATTATCTCAAGAATGGGATTACAGAGATAATACATTTGTAGAGTTCTCCATGTAGAACTTCAACAAAATTAAACAACTTCTTGCATTTGTAGTGTCCACTTAAGGTGGAAGTTGTATGCTAACTTTTTGAATGTCTTAAGGGGTCCTAATTTATGATGTCTTAAGGGGATGTCTTAAGTTCTCAAAATTTGGTGAAGTTGCCCAAGGCAACCAAATTGAACAATATAATAAATCAAATTTAAAGTAAATTCTAAGTAGAAAAATATGGACATTTAACAAATAAAATACATAAAATAATAATTTTGATAAATTTAATACTGTAGAGTATAAAATTGTGTACATACACATGTATACAAATTTTTGTACAAAATGTGTAATAATGTAATTGTGTATGTACATCTATGCCAACTCAAAATAATGTAAATACAAAATGTCGTTATATGCCATCTCAAGAAAATTCAAAACTTTAGGAGAATGTAGCAGGTCTTCATGCCACCTAATGTAAAAATAATACAAGCAATTTATCAATATATCTGAATCAAAACATGTATTTTAATTTATATAAAACTATTTAGATATACACAATTTGTACCTGTATTTACAAGTGCCTCTCAAGTTTTTGTTTCAAAGTATTTGATGAATTTGTGATGATGGCTTTAGGATATAAAAGGATAAATTAAATCAATTTCAACTAATAACGCACAAGAAATATCAAAACATGTATTTAATACATATTTAAAACAACAATATAAATCTATTTAACTATATTTACCTGTATTTACTTATTCCATTGTACCATCTCCATCCTCTCTTTTTTCCAACGCATCGATGATTGTCTCATGGTCTTCCATAGAAATGTTCCATAGCTCTTTATTTGTAGGTTTTCCGTGATACCTCTCCAGTTTTATATTTGTTGCCAACACCAAATGTGAGTAGTATATAATCTTCTTATGTGTTTCATAATCTTTGAATGCAAGCAAACCATTCTTTCTTATTAGGTATTTCCATAGCCAAGTGCCAACAACCACCACTGAACCTATTGGGTAATGATAGGCATCATCAAAGAAATACTTAAAATTTGCTTAAGGGGATCAAAGAAGTTCTTAAAATATGCTTAAGGGGATCAAAGACTTGTTATCAAAATTTTCTTAAGGGGATGTCTTAAGGGGATCACTAAACCTGTTGGATAAGGAAAGCCATCATCATCTTCTTGAGGTGTTGATAACTTATGTTTAGTCTCCACACAATGAGCCAACCAATATTTAGTTTCCTCTTCATTATTCTTTGGTGCAACAACAGCATACACATGTCCTACAAAACAAATTTTGATTCAATAACTTGCACATGTCCATAAATTTGACCAATCAACATACATGCATTCATATGTACACATAAATAAATAAAAGCACTACAAATTAGTAATCAAAGTGAAATAAAATGAAATGATTTGAATTAAATTACCTTCTTGTACAAGGTCTGAAACACGGTCATAATCATCTGATACAAACAGTTGATCATTGTCTTTAATTGTTGTTTCACTTTGATTGTGTGCTTGTGCAAGTGTCAATGGTCTTTGTTTCCACTCTTCAACCCATTCTATATTCTCACATGCTTCCTAATCCCCTGAAATACAAAACTGACAAAAACATGCAAGCTCCCTTGTCCAGATAGTCCATGTACTTGCATTCGAACTCCTAAATGAATGCCATTTAGTAGATCCACTGATTGTCTGACAATCAAGTCTAGGTAGAATGTTTTCTTCTTCAACCAACCAAAAGAATTGACGAACTGTAGAGTACTCGCTTGATCCAGGTGTACATAATCTTGTATTGCACCAATCTACAATCCCACGTGCATCTTTAAATTTTACTGCATCCTCAAATTTTAATTGTTGTCTAGAAAGAATTCTTTTAACACACGCACCAGCTCCATCATGTTCTCCTTTACCATGTCTAGCTTCAAAAAAATTCCACATATGTTGGACATTATTCTCCTTGTGAACCCTACATAACCAATAGAACATTCGAGCATTCTTGAACTACCCCGTACAATTATCTGACCATATAAGATGTTCAGTCATCTGGATTCCTCTTTCTCTTAAATTTGTATAAAACATATTGAAACAATATTGAACAAACTCTGACGAGTGTAACCGGTTGTCACTCAAATAGAAATGATACTCCCTCAAAACTTTTCTATCATTCTCTGTGCTATCATCTGCATGTCTATAAACAATATGAACAAACATAGCAACCTGCACTAAATTGTAATATTGTGATTGGATTTCCTCTTGCGGAGCTAAAGTATAGTTTTCCGCAAAATCAACCACTGATAGTATAGTACCAATTAGAAATGTGTTTCTACATTCACGAAATTGTCCATCAAGCCATCGAGCTTGTTGAGAGTGCTTGAAATATTTTGGTACAATTTTACTTTTAAATTCTGATATGAATGCATGCACACTAACCTTTTCTGTAATTAAATCACAACGCTTTCCAAATTTTCCATCTTTTAAAGAATATTCAACATTCTTAAATCTTTTAACATCCACTAATTGTTGTCCAAAATCATTTTCAACACTTTCATGCATACAAACTCTTAACAAAGAAAGATTGCCACAACTAGTGCATTGTCCAGAAATACATGAACTTAAATAAAAACTTTTTTCATTAGATCTTTCACAGAACAAACTTGATATAAACTCTTTTATTGCTTTAGTTGGCATATTAATATCACATTCCTGTATAATCATGTTACGATGTAAAGTACAACGTATATATTGAAACACATCATAATAATAATGAAATTGAACATGCGTTTTACAACAACAAGATATTTGTTCCTTATTAATCTTTACATACCATGGTTTGCATTTTTCAAAAGATCTTTGACTTATTTTAATATTACCAGGTAACACTAATTCATCACAAAATTTTCTATAAAATTTAGTTTGCGTTGTATCTAATAGGTGTTTTGGATGAGGATCGCGAATTTTGGACCCCACTCTTAATTTTAAAATATCTCTAGCATTAGACGATACCCTAGTATTATCATGCCAATATTTTTCGATCAAAGATCTTATTTCAACATTTAGTTTCATGTCAGATCTCGGGAGTCGACCACTAAAACTCCAACATTGGTTAATTGGATCATTTTCTATACTTTCTCTTCTTTTTGCCGCTCTTACCAATGTTTTAGGATGTATTTTTAGAATTCCACTAATATTGCTTACCATTCTTCTATTCAAAGTTGTTTTATTCACTATAGCAGTTGTTATAGCTCGTCTTGCTACATCTTTATCTTTGGATCGACTATTACTTCCAATAAACTCAATGGCACTAGCAACAGTAGACATAGCACGTTTTAGTGATTGATCTTTTCTTCTTGGTTTAACAAAAATGCCTAACATTTTCATTACTTTTCTCATTTTCCACATTCTCATTAATTGCATCATTAGTTGACATTGAAATGATAGTTTTTTACGATAAAAAAATTCCTTGTATAATCTATTGGCATGTGTTCTTATTTGTCTCCAAGAAATTTTACCAGGAAGATTATCCAAAACATCTCTTTCAATTTTAAAAAAATATTTCTCATTTTCAACATCACTTCCTAGATTTTCATTTTCATTTTCAACTTCAAAACGATTTTCATTTTTAACAACAAAATAGTTTTCATTTTCATTTTCAACAAAAGGATTTTCGTTTTCATTTTCAACAACAAAATGGTTTTCATTTTCATTTTCAACAAAAGGATTTTTGTTTTCATTTTCAACAACAAAATGATTTTCATTTTCATTTTCAACAAAAGGATTTTCGTTTTCATTTTCAACAACAAAACGGTTTTCATTTTCATTTTCAACAACAAAACAATTTTTATTTTCATTTTCAACAAAAGGATTTTTATTTTCATTTTCAACTACAATTTGTTTCAAATTTTGATCTCTACGAATATTATCAATCTCAACATTGTTATATCCAGCTTGTTTTAAATCTCCTATCAACACTATTTCCATTTCATTCAAAGGTGGATTTGAAGAAGTACCTGGATTTGTGCCTATTGAAACATTCTCCATAGCATTAATAGAGGGATTTGAAGACATACTAGGAGTAGTTTGTATAATCGTATTAGTTTCCACATTCACCTCTTGCAAACTTGCATCGTCTATATCCATGGTCTCCTCAATGTTTTTATCTTCAATAGTTGTGGAATTGGATGCTTCAGTATTGTTCATTGATTAAATCTTTACTCTTCTATCTCTTTGTCTTTTTGCCTCCTTCTTTCTCTTTGCTTCAATTTTTTCAGGGGTTAATAGCTTCCTATCTTTCTTCTTATTATGACTTTGTGATCCCATGATTAAAAAATTTATGAAGCATGTACAAATGAATGTCAAAAACTTGAATGTGTTTCAAGTCCTTCAAACAAGTACCAATTCAACAAAATTCCACTCAAATAACATCTCCATGATGGCTTCTATCAAAATACCAACAATATTTCAAGTTGATGGACCTTCAAAAGAAAGAAATATGCCAAAGAATGCTGCAAGAGTCGCTGTCAGCCGTACTGTAGAGCAAGTTGCAAAAATGACAGTCATAGTACAGTCTTATTAAAAAAAGGGCAAATAAGAAATGGGATCCCGTTTATAAAATGGGATCTCGTTTACTACGCGATCCTATTTATTAAACGGGATCCCGTTTTATTTACGACCGATGAAGAAAGAAACGGGATCTCGTTTTATAAACGGGATTGCGTTTTATAAACGGAATCCCGTTATTCAAAATTTGAATTTTAGGCTCGGGTTTTGCTTTGTAACCCACTTTGGAAAATGCTTTGGGGACCTGAACCTGACCTCTGGACCTAGTTTGACCTGCAACTTGAAGGCCTTGTCAATGTCACAACAAAATAGTGACTTTGGGCATATATTTAAAGGTCTATTTTGCAGAATATTTTGACAAAATTAAAACCCATTATAGAGGAGACAATGTAGATTCTAAATATGTAATTTTTTTACAATTGAATTAATTTTTCTATTTTTTAATCAATTTCTGATGAAATAGGTTCATAACCTTGAATTATCAGGGTTTTTTAATATTTTAATAACTTTTTATTAAAATATTTTTTTGTAAAAAAAATTGTATGAAAACATACTTTAGACAATTCTTTTCAATTTAAAACAAAAAAAATTCAAAAAATGTTAAGTTTAGGTCATCTTATGCGTGACGTACACGATAATTTTTTAAAAGATAAAAAATGACCAATAAAAAATTAATTAAAAAAATATTCAATAAAAAATTACAAATAAATATGGAAAACGTGCTTCAGTGAGTTACAAAGCTTTTCCCAAAAGGATTTTGAAAAATATGATTATTTAGGTCAAAATATGGATGATGTACACATACATGGTATAGTAAAAAAAAGTGACTTTTAAACAGTGGTTTTTAGAAACGCCTATTCAAAATCAATTTCTATCATCTGGGTATTGAAAAAAATTACATATTTGGAAACTAGACTCCGAGTACTACATTTCATTTTTAGTGACTTTTTCAAGATTCCACCTTTAAGTGCTTCAAATTTTTAGGTCAAATGTGACAAATTCTGAAAATCAGGAAAAACACTTCCACTTTTTGGCCAAAAAGTGGACACAACTTCTTACACACACCCGTACAGTGAAGTTTGATGAGGATTTTTTTTATAATTTGTTTCCAAATATTTTTTTTATTAATTTTTTATTGGCCTTAATTGTTGTTTTTGAAAACCCTTGTGTATGGCCAACATAATTTGAGCAAAACTAGTCATAAAATGATTTTTTTTCATTGTGTAAAGAATTATATGTAGATTGATGACATAATTTTTTTTCAAAGAAAATTAAAAATTAAAAGTTATTAAAAAAATACAAACACCTATCATTTCAAGTTTTTGGACCATTTTGCTCATAAATTAAATAATAAATAGAAAAATAAGTCTAATAAAAAAAATTACATATTAGAAAACTAGACACTATCATCTGTAATGGGTTTTAATTTCATAAAAAAAATTTTAAAAAAATGTCGTCAGCCATATAGGTAAAGTTAGTCTTTCCTCTTGTTCTATACTTAGACAAATACTTGCAGGTCCAAGGCTCAAGGTCGGCTACCCATGTCTTTCCCAAGCCTAAAACAAAACCAAAAGCGTGGGTGTGAAATTCAAAATTTTAGAAATGGGTACCCGTTTTAAAATAGATACCCATTCTTAAAAACAATAGAAAACAAAACAGGTACCCATTCTCAAAAACAATAAAAAACAAAATGGGTACCCATTTCTAAAAATTATAAAAAACAAAATGGGCACCTGTTTTAAAATGGGTACCCGTTCTAGGCTCAGGTGTCCGTTCCTAAATGAGTACCCGTTTTCTTTAAAATGGGTACCCCTTCCTATCGAGATTTTTTTTTGCACGACACTTCCCCTATATGTGGACCCAAATTCTTGCTTTTACCCATGAGCGCATATACAAACAACCCTATGCAAATCTCCTTTCATTACCCTTTATCTCTTTCAATGCTTTTAATTTCTTTGTATCTTGGATTATGTATATCATAAACATACAAGCATTTAAACATTCAAAGACTTTTCAGTATTTAACTTTCTTTTCGCATCCAGTTTGTATCTTTTACTTGTATCTTTCACTTTGCATATCGGCTTGTATATCAAAGATATACATTGTTATTATACAAACCCGACATACAAGCGGTGGAGCCCACATTACTTTCCCCTTGTATCTCCATGATACAACAATACTTGTATCAAAACCCTTAGATACAAAGCCCAATACATACAAACTCTTTTGTATGTCCTTTCAGACTTCAACTTTTATAAACCAATGTTTACTCACTCTTCAACTCCGTGACATGTATAAAGTGCCATGCATCTTTTGATATACTTTAAGTCATGATGCATCACCTTAACCAAATTTTAATCTTTCCTGAAATGTATATTGAAATATATAACCTAAAACATACATACAATGCACGAAACATACAACAACAAAACCTCCTTTCATAATCCTTTCGGTTCCGCGACATGCATATAGCTTTGTATATCGTCTTGTATGTTTCCCTTTGCCAAACATACAAACCTAAAATACATCTGATGGACTTGACCAATTATTCATTTAAACTCCGAACTTTGTCGAGTCCGACTTGTATGTAAAAATAGTGTTAGCCAAATGTATACAAGTATTGAAATATACCAAAACCTGACAATTCTCTCATGCGACTCAGATAACGACCCGATATACAAACGACTTTGTATACGAGTGACCCTGTATACAAACGACCTTGTATATGCAACATACAAACCCTCTTATTGTACATTTTATCAAAAACACATATATTTTGCAAAATACTAGGAATTTTAAAATGGTTCAAAAAGCAACCCTCACTCATTTTTGACAAGGAATTCACCCATATTCTACTCTGGTACTTAATGTTATTTTTTCTTTATTTTCAACAAGGTTTGTAACTTTCACTTCCTTTTCCCTTTTACCACCAAACAGACCCACACACAAAAGCAAAAGCCACAGCCACAACAGGGGTCCTCATTTTGCTAAGGAGTAAAATGGGGCATGTTGTGAGCATCACAACAGGAACAATCTAACTTTTGTGATATCTAAAAGTTTTATCAAGGAATGTTGGGTTTTAGATAACAATGAATTATAAATTAATTTAAGAAAGGGAGGAGATGTGTGTATTTAGATTTGAGAAAAACTGGGGAACTTAGACTACCTTTTGTAAGGAATAGGGAATGAATAAATAATAAAACACAACAAAATACAAGGATATACCTAGGAGGATGAAGGTGCAACCATGGTGGAATTGGAGGAGTTTTTACAAGGTTTGATTTATAGATTTCTTAGTGTGGGAGCTCCAATCTTGTTGTAGTAGGTGTTGTATAGAAGAACTTATTACATATTGCTTGCCAAGTATAGAAAATAAATCCCTTGATAGGCTTTTAAATGACCTTATAGGATTTTTGTGTTTTGGGATTGATTTTAGAATTAGAGGGGTTTTAGGATAAATTTAAGATTAGGTTTAGATATATGATAAAAATCTTAGGATTTTAAAAAATCCCAAATACATATGTTGGATCTTAACATGTGTCCAAGAACACCCTCATTTTTATGCACAAATGTCTATTTGAAATTTTAACTTGAAACTTTTGAGATAGGTTTTAGGGATGGTATAAGGCTTAAGTCTAGTGGGAAATCAATATATTATTTAGGAATAGCTTAGGAAATGGAAAATGGACCCTAGAACATAGTTAAGGGAGTAGTCACCAAAACGAGGGCAAAAATATAAGATAAAGATTACAAAGTAGGAAATTTCTAACCTTACAACTATATCTTGTTGTAATAATGGAAATTGCATACCTTGCAGTTCCTTTTACTATATTTTGCATCTATTTTAGTGTTCCCCTTTAGTATGTGTTTTTACCCCTTTTTCACCTCTTGTTTTCACTTAGTTTATTCTTAGTACCTTTATTTTTCTCTATGCCCATGTGTTTTCCCCTTTCTCATGTTTCTTCCCCTTCTTATAAGCCTTGTTTACATTTCCCATGTGATGTTATCCTTCCACCCATCATTAGTGTTGTGGCTTCCCTTCTATGTGTGGTGAACCCTTCACATGTTCTCCTTAAATATCACTTCCTATGGACCAATTTAACATAAAATCAACACCATCCATTGTTCCTTGATCCCCTTTATGTCTCCTAGAAATTTGGGTCATGTTTAATGCAATCATGTGTGGAGGATCCAATGAAGGATTGTCCAACCATGCAGTAAAAAATCAAAATACACAATAGTCGTAGAAAAACTCAATGGAATGGTAATATGATATTTATTGAATTCTAGGTATAAATTGACTAAAGTCTACTAGAATGGGCTTCTTACATGCTAGGAAGAAATCATTTGATTACTAGTCTAGTAAATATCATATTCAAATGAAATTTAGTACATTATGTGAGATATATATCCTCATCTTCAAACTCCATCCTGAACCTTCATCCTTATGCTCACACTTTAGACCTCCAACCATCTACTAAATTCTTCTTAACCCACTTCCTCCTTCCAAATGATTGTGAGTGACACATAAATAGCAATCTTGAACCTCTAAAATGTCATTCATTAGCTTCCAAGTGGCATAAAGTTTAATGCTTCATGAATTGTGTAGTCAACTAGTGAAAGTAAGTATTTCAATCAAAGCATTGATAACATAAAGGGGGTTCCATGCGATGCTCAATAATCATCCTTTTAGGTCCAACTAGTCTTCACATATTCTCCTTTATTGGTGCAAACTCTGCATAATCTAGCATAAGTAGAAAAAGTTACAACTATACAAATCTGTCAACCTCATAGATGTTCACAATCCAAATTATGTCCTTCTAGTGCTTTGATTCTCCTCAACTGTGCATATAAAATCCATCCATCACTATACAATATACTCATAAAACTATGAAACCAAATCTCAAATTGGGGTGAAAAGCGGTGTCTTCTTTTGCAACCTAACTAGTATGTGAAAACCTACAAACAAATAAATAAAGTGAATGAAAACTTTTTTGGTTTATGTGAGATTCTTTTCGTTCCTTAGGATGCTCCTACATCAGACACCTAGGGTTATTTGAAAAGTGAGTCCCTCACTTTCCAATGGCTAGAAGGAAACTAAGATGGTCTACCTTAGCCCTAGAAATCTATCTTGAGTCTTGTTATGACTTGTGGGTGCCCAAATTTTCTAGCCCTAAAGATTTAATATCCTAAGTTTGGTGAACCTCCTATTGTATTTGTCATGTATAGTGCATCACTAATAACCAATCTAAGAAGCCTTTAATGGGTTATACTTTTGGTAATTTAATTTTACCTTGGAGTTGTTCCTTACCTTCCCACATGCCCCTCATATGATGATGCCATAAAAAACAAGAAAAATCCAAGTCTAGGGGGTTTCCATTGCATTTTTTCCCTTTCCCAGGCTTTATGGTTCTCAAGGGTGCTTGGAACCTTGTAACCTTTTCTGCAGGTTCCAAAGTTCCCTAGAACTCATAAATCTTTCACTTTTCCTTTTGGTTCCACAGTTCCCTAGAACCTGACATTCCTTACTTTCCCTTTCTCTTTTGGATTTTTCAAGTTTTCCCAAAACTTTGTCCTCACATCCTCAAGTTCCCCAATTCCTCAAAAACATGAAATCCTGGATTCCCTGCTTTCGCGTTTGCCTTTCAGGTTTTTTAGGTTTTTGTGGAACCTTATCCTTGTGTCCTCAGGTTCTCTAGTTCCCTAAAACCTCAAAAGTTTTAATTTCCTACTTTTCCCTTTTTTTGCATCCCCATGTCCTTATGTACCCCATGCCCCTCTTCCTTGTCTCTTTTTCCCTTTTCTCTACCTTTTCAGGTTTTCAAGTTCCTGGGGGTCCTTGGAACCTTTGCACCTAGTTTTGAAGTCCTTGTGTTCCCTCGTTCCTTAAAACCCTAAATTCCCACTCCCTTCATTATTTGGTCTCAAGGTTCCATGCTCCCCCAAAACCTTAGTCTCTAGTACCTATCCCCTTCCCAATCCCTGGTTCCTTCTCAAACCCTAGATCTTGACCTTCTCTATGCTCCTCATTCTTAGTTCTCGATCCTTCTTGGATCCTAGACCCCAACTCCTAGTTTCCTACTTCCATCTTGTTGGTTCCCTAATTTAATTGTCACAATTATTTGAAGATATAAAACATGTTTAGAGAATTAGTGACTGATTGGCCAATGAATAGGAGATGTTGAAAACAATTTCCTTTTCTTTTCAAGCTATACAAAACCTAGGTGGGTTTGCCTTAAACTGATATTGATGTGAGTTTAAGACCTATTTTAACCACAATGTCAAGCATCATATACTTCCACAAAAAATTCATAAGAGATTATAGGATTCAAATAATTTATAGGGATGATCTCTCATAACCTTTAAAAGAAAGTATGAAAGTCATGAATAATTAGAAATAAGTTACATAATGAGTATGATTTATCATTTTGAATATGTATTAGAGGTTGGGAGACAAACTAGATCTAGGACTAGTGCCTGTTTTGGGAAAATAGAGATGATACAACACATAGGATTATATTATAAATCTTTCTTAAGACTGATAATCAATTTATCTCTTATAGATATCAATTCCTCAATGTTGACATTGATTTTAATGATGGCTAACAACATGCATCTCATACTTAATTAACCATTTGTTTATAAATGACCACATTACTTTGCATGAAAGATTTACTCCATTTCCTTAAAACATAAAATAACATACAATAGTAATACATAACAACAAGTGTACCATGAGAGAAATAATAGACCCTTGATTTATTAATTCTTAAATTCATTTATAGAACAAAATTGGAGATAAAATTCACATTAAGTTTGCATTGTTTAATTTAATCCAGTGACATAAAATACAACATATCAAACACCTCTAGACTAAAAATCCATTGCTATCATAGACTCAAACTATAGACATAAATCTAACATCCGAAATACTTTCCAACCCATTCATAGAATGAGAAAATCCATTTTATAAAACAAGGGTGTCTCTTATAAATCAACCGATGATTGACATGTGCTCACACCCTATTTTTATCTAAGAAAACATACCTCATGAGTATTTGTAAAAATCTAAAAACTGTTTGTGAAATCATTGCCCACCTCTTGTTGTCATGATGATTAAGCACAAGTAGTTAAGTTGTTGCTGTAAGCAATAAAAACATGCACGGTATGTGTAATCCTTGTCACACACATGTAAGCATGAAAATAATGTTCTCTTGGCAACACATGGGTCTTTGATTCCTTTGTTCCCCTTTGTCATACTAACTTTTCCCTCACTTTCGATATTTGTCAACGTTTGTCAATTTTTATTTTTAATGCTTGTGACTTTGTTCCTAAGCCTCTTGTTTGGCTATTTGTCATAAATTGACCTTTTTGTTGTGGTTTTCATCTCACTCCACCCATAGGAGCCCTCTAAGGGGCCTCCCAGGCCTTTTTTGACTTTCAGTTTTCAATTGTGATTTACTAAGATAAATCTCCCCTATTATTCCAAGATCTCCCTTGGGAGATTTGACATTTGTAAGTGGAGATTTGGTTTTTGACATGGTTCCAAAGACAAGTTTTTTCTTCATCCCCTAACCAACAATTTTCACCCATGTTGATCAAAATAGACCCTCGGCTCTAAGGGTCACCCATGGGTCGCACCTGAGTGACCTAGGGTCACCCTCAAGAAATTTGGATAGGTAAATGGGGCAACCCATGGGTGACCCTGTCATCTTTCCATCTGTAGTTTAACTTGAAGTTTGGACATGAAAAGATCTATTTTTCTTAGGTTTTGTTCTTATTTGCATGTAATTTTGGTCCTTATGTGGAGTGAACTATTCTTAGCTCATTCAGCTCTTCCAAATTGGAATAATTACCTCTTGTTATCTATACTTGTCACCTCTTTGACTCATGCTAAATCCATTGTCACTTCTATGATAAGCTATCTTTGCTTCATCACTCTCTAATTAGCCCAGTTCACTATCCAATCTAATGAGTTCACTCTTCAATTAATGGAGTTACCTCCTTAGTCACTCCCACCCTTCTTGTGTCATTTAGACCTAGAAGTAGCCCCCTCCCCAAGCACAAATGGAGGAAAATTCATTTGTGCAACCAAGCTTTACTTAATTTTTTCTCTCCACAAGCATTCTTATGCTCAAGCAGGACTTATGATCCTTTTGTTTTAAATAGTGTTGTCATGTCAAATCTTTGCCAAAAGCTTCTTATTATGTTTTTACACTACTCATTTTGCAATCCATAGTGCTCTCTTAGCTCACATTGAGCTCATATTTCGAAGCTTTCTCAAGCCATTTTTGCACCCCTTCCCTATTGTTACCAAGAGGAGATCCCCGCTACTACAATAGGATAAAGGGGTTTCCAATTCAAGGATTCCTAAGGGTAGTGGAGGCATGTGCATTGACACATACCAGGTGTTGGTGCCTGAATTCACTGTCAGTTTTTAAGCAATTTTTCATGCAGGCACCTTCCCAAAAAATCCAAAAGGTTCTGAGTTTTGGCACCCCTTCAGTGTTTTGCAGCATCTGCATCATCTTTCTTGAGGAAGGGGTCATCATGTTTTGTCCATTGGCATGAGTTTGTTTCTGTCTTAGCAATCATGATGGTAGCAGTCATATCGGCGAGGGAGATTTGTGCTTTGCCGATGGGTCTTCTCTGGCCGATGTGGAAGTTGGAGGCTTTAGGGAGGTGTTCGTCAGTGTGACTAAGGGTATCGGCCAGTGTTTTTTTAGTTGCTCCAATGATGTGTGTCTAGGGATGGGAGCGAGGAGTTCGGTCATCGGAGTGACCTTGGCTATCGGGGGCAGTGCTTTGTGGTCCGCCGATGGAGAGTGTTTGGCTGATTGAGGAGCAGAGTGTGGCTCGTTGGTGCGTGGGTATGACTTGACGTATCGGCGAGCGTCTTTTTTGTTGTGCCGATGGCGTGTGTCTCGCCAAAGACCTGAATATGGAGTTTGCGATGGCGTCGGCAAGACTATTGAGGTCGGTTAGAGGAGTTCCAGGTTGGCCGATGGGATTGGTCTGGCCGACTAGGGATTGCGAGGGGCTTCATCGGTGTAACACATGAGGTCGGCCAGAGGATTTTTGGATGCTCCGATGGAGGGAGTCACGGTGACGGAGGGTGTGTTTTGTTTGCCATCGGCGAGACCGTTGAGATCGGAAGGAGTTTTTTGGAGCGGGCCGATGGTATAGGTCTGGGAGATGGGCTTTGGGCTGAGAGGCGTGTGTCAAGTGCGGCAAAACGCTTGACACTTAGTACGCATGTGACTATGTTTTTAAAGTGATAGAGGGCTCTCTGCGCTGTGCATGTGGGATTATTTTCCTACATATTTTGAACCTACGGTGAAGTGTGTTTTGGCGCGAGGCTTCCATTTGAAAGTTGCGATGGTTTTCTTGGTGGCCGCGGGTGGTTGAGCCATCAATGGCGACAGTGCAGGGGTATGGGCGATGGTACAAGCGATTAAGATGCCTGATCGTGGATGAAGACTTTCAGATGGCGGCACAAAGCTCGAGATTCCCCCTGTCTGTCGCATTTAATCTGTGAAGGCCATTTTCAAATGGAAGGAATGTATCTGGCAAATTTTTGACTTCTGGCCATGTAATTAATTGCTGAATGTACACGGTTCTGTATAAATGGTCTGGCTGTGTTACATTTTAGAGGTTGGAGGTTTTTTGGGCTTTCGGCTCTGACTCTAAACATAAGGTGTTCACATTTTGAAAGGCATTTTTTGCTACAGACTCGGTCCTTAGTCTGGTGTACTAATCTATCTTGGATTGTAAATGATGATTTTCTCTGTGATGACCTTCTATGTAGATTGATTTTAAATGAAAAACACCCGTGTGTGTATTGTTTCTGATTGTCTCATGTATGTCATTTGTTTTCCTTTCAAACAAGTTTGTCAAGGGCTTCCAAGTTTTTCAATATGTGCATACTGTGTGTCTGATTTATTGCGTCTACTCAAGGAGTGGTTAAATAGGCTTTTGATCAGATACAAAGGGAAATAGATTACATCATAGGATCTGTTAAGTATGATCATTAATGATACTCTTTCTTGGACATGTTGCTGTTAGGCAGTAGCATTATTCTTAGGTCCTCTGGATATGAATTTATGTTGTCATGGGGAGACATTTACAGTCTTAGATATGACTCTGCTGCCCAGATAAGGCACTGGTTTGGGAATTTGTCTGTTCAATGGGTCTAGGAAAGTCCCATCACTCCAAACACCATTTCAAACCATCTCATCCTTCCATCTGTTAGTTGTAGGATTAGGATTAGGAACCCCTGCATGCTCTCATACCCAACCAGACATCATGTCCAAGAATGTTGCCAACCTTGTGATTTGTTACACAAATCTTGGTCCATACATGAGAGTATTCTGCCTGTTGCTGTCAAGTTAAATCTTTCTGTCATTGAGCTAGTCAAGGTTATACTTTTATCAAATAGGGACACCCCCCTTGGTGCGGCAGAACCAGAAGTGAAGGGGAGGAGCTCACGCAACCTCCTGTATTCAGTTGGCTAAATCTGCCTATGCATTAGAACTGGCAAACCCTAATGCTAATTCAGAAGAAAAACCAACAAAATGGTGACTCTGCTGGGGATGTTGATGTAAAGTGATATCCTGCAGTCTCTGGTGATGTTTTGCTCTACTGGTGGAATGAACTCAGAAACATATTTGATGAGCTTTCAGCTGCTATAAATTTTGTCCTCTTTGGAGAGGTGGTGACTCTGCAAAAAATTCAAGTGCACATGAAAAGTTGATGTGTGTTGTGACAAAAATGTGCTGTTTAGACTTCAGCATCTGTATGAGAAAAGGTACCTTGTTCATTCCCCTTTATATTTGTTGTTTTACTGCATAAGTTAGATGCCAGGGGAAACCTTAGGTCTTAGGTAGACAAAGGATGTCTAAGAGTAAGATTTTTATGAATCCAAATATGAATTATCCCATACTCAGCGGTGAAATGTTGGATAAAAGAATAGAAGAGATAAGAAATAGGTTGATATTCTTAGAGGTTGAGCAGGCCCAGTTAAAAAACAATAACCCTATTGTGTCTGCCAGTCAGAAAGCTAAACCTCCTGCCACCCCTTTTGATCCTTTGTATGACCAATTAGATATGTCATGGGTTGACTATAAAGTAGAAACTATGCCTGCTAGGATATACTGTCAGATGCCCAGATTTAGTGGTCACAGTGTATGTGATGGGAATGCACATATCCAAAATTTTCATGAGTTCATGGGAAAACATTCATTCAGAGATGAGGATATGTGGATGAGGTTTTTTGTTAGGTCCTTTGATGCAAAAGCAAAAGACTGGTATTTGAGCTTTTCAAAAAGATCCTTTGCCTGTTGGGATGAGCTTGCTGACTATTTCAAAGAAGAATTTGCAAAAGAACCTGCTGATCTTGTTGCAGAATTGATGAGAATCAGAAAACAAGATGAAGAGCCATGTGTTGATTTCAGTCATAGGTTTGCAGTAGCCTTTTCACAGATCCCAGAAGTCTTTAGACCTGATATTTTAGCCTGTGTAGGCATATTCTTTGAGGCTTTTGAGGAGGGCTCTAGTGCATTACTGAGGGATTTCAAGGTGACAAGTATGCAGATGGCATACAAGTTCATAGAAAAAATAGAAAAAATTAGAAATGTGTACCTGCTGAAATCCCTGTCCCCTGGCCTTGGTGTGAAAAATAGTTGTGAAGCTACAAATGACCAAATAATTAAGGCATCATGTGCAGATAAAAATGAAAATGAAAGCATAGAGGTTGAGACTGTTGTATTTAAACATAATGCTAAGAATACAGCTCAACTGGATTGTTCACCAATTGAGGATGCCAATGAAGGAACTAATGAAGACTCCCATTGCAATGATGAGGCAGCTGGCCATGAAAACAACAATGAGGTTTTGGACAGCAATGAGCAACTGTTGGAATGGACCTGTGGAGACAATTGTGAGTATTGTACTCAAGACAGAGAAGATATAAGCAAACAGAGAAATAGTCCTATGTGTGACCCGTTGACTTCCTTTCAAACACATGGGGATCATGAAGAGCAGTCAGGGATTGAAACAAGTGCTAGTTCAGAGCATGATTGTTTTTCATTTGATGGTTGTTTTGCTTATGACACACAGGTTGATACTCCTCCACAGAGTGAATCCATTGGTGATGAAAATGTGTGCTCTGCTGCCCATGAACCAATGGCATACTATGATGAAACTGATGCACCTGGGTCACCCATTTATGACACATGTGATGATGAGGATCTGTCTGAGTATGGTGAGGATCTAGACATTATTTTTGACTTGGATTATGTTTCTCATCCTGATGAAAGAGGAAACAACATACATCAGGTAAGTGACTATAAAAATGTGCCTGATTTAAAAAAGATGCCAGAGCCTGATCTTTTCCAGTTTGGTGCTGCTATTGGTTGTGTACATGATGTGCACAATTGTGAATTTGAAAGCTTTTCTTTTGAGAGGCCAGCATATGAAATGAGCTCTGATTTTCCTAGCTGCATGGTGGACTTTGAATATTTTCAATTTTCAGTCCAGCTAGGAGATCATTTTGCAATGCATAATGCTGATACAAATGATAACATGTGTTATATTCCATTTGAGTATGCATTGCTTGATACATTCTGCATCCATTTGCTACCTGATGTTGAGGGTTGTTTGCATAGGGTTGACAGTGACAAAATAAATCAAAAGGTTGAATGTGCAGATGACCAGGTTTGTTTGTGGTCAGATCATGGTAGTATTCTCAGGCTTGACCTAGTGTATGCAGATGAGAACAAGGTGTTTGACAAGGGGAAATATTGGTTTTCCTTTTCTTGGTGGCCTTAGGCCATCAAGTTTGATTGGTGATGCAGATCATGGTAACTTCATGACTCTGTTGCCCAATGGATAAGGCACTGGTCTGCATCTCAGAGATCTAGGGTTCTCACTGCAGTCTCGCACCTGCACGTCCCCAATCAGAGCCACTGTTGGTGCCTGAATTCACTGTTAGTTTTTAAGCAATTTTTCATGCAGGCACCTTCCCAAAAAATCCAAAAGGTTCTGAGTTTTGGCACCCCTTTAGTGTTTTGCAGCATCTGCATCATCTTTCTTGAGGAAGGGGTCATCATGTTTTGTCCATTGGCATGAGTTTGTTTTTGTCTTAGCGATCATGATGGTAGCAGTCATATCTTCCTCCATCGCTGAGACTTTGTGCTATCGGTGATGGAGTTTGTGGTTCCACCGATGGTATTGGTCATGCCGATGAGGGTATCTCAGGTCTATCGGCGTAATGTTTGGCATCAGCGAGGGAATTTCATGTTGCTCCGACGATGTGTGTCTGGCCAATGGGAATGAGGAGTTTGGCCATTGGGTTGACTTCGTGCTTGGTCTCGCCGAGGGAAGTGCTATCACCATGACTTTGGCTATCGGGCGAGTTGGCGTGGGGTTCACCGATGGAGTGGTGTCTAGCCGATGGTGTCATTGGCTTGGTGTTTGGTATCGGGTGGACTGTGTTTGGTTTTGCCGATGAGATGTTCATCGGCGTATGTGGAATGGCCGTCGGTGAGATTATTGAGGTCGGTGGGAGCTTTCATTGGTGTGCTGATGGTTTATGTCTTGGCGACAAGGGATTATGAGGTGGTCTTCGGCATGACCTGTGTTGTCGGCAGGAGAATTAGTTGTTGAGCCGATAGTGGAGGTTTCGCCGATGAGGGTGTTTTGGTGGCCATTGGGGAGAGTTGGTCTATCAGCCAAGGAAGCTTTTGGGCTGGCTGATAGACTATGTCTGGCTTACAGAAGCAAGCGAAGGTGTCGTCGATATGACTTTTGCCTATCAGTGAGGGAGATTTGTGCTTTGCCGATGGGTCTTCTCTGGCCGATGTGGAAGTTGGAGGCTTTAGGGAGGTGTTTGTCGGTGTGACTAAGGGTATCGGCCAGTGTTTTTTTAGTTGCTCCGATGATGTGTGTCTAGGCAATGGGAGCGAGGAGTTCGGTCATCGGAGTGACCTTGGCTATCGGGGGCAGTGCTTTGTGGTCCGCTGATGGAGAGTGTTTGGCCGATTGAGGAGCAAAGTGTGGCTCGTTGGTGCGTCGGTATGACTCGACGTATCGGCGAGCATCTTTTTTGTTGTGCCGATGGCGTGTGTCTCACCGAAATCTTGAATATGGAGTTTGCGATGGCGTCAGCGAGACTATTGAGGTCAGTCAGAGGAGTTCCAGGTTGGTTGATGGGATTGGTTTGGTTGACAAGGGATTGTGATGGGCTTCATCGGTGTAACACATGAGGTCAGCCAGAGGATTTTTGGATACTCCGATGGAGGGAGTCACGGCGACGGAGGGTGTGTTTTGTTTGCCATCAGCGAGACCGTTGAGATCGGAAGGAGTTTTTTGGAGCGGGACGATGGTATAGGTCTGGGCGATGGGCTTTGGGCTGAGAGGCGTGTGTCGAGCACGGCAAAATGCTCGACACTTAGTATGCATGTGACTATGTTTTTAAAGTGATAGAGGGCTCTCTGCATTGTGCATGTGGGATTATTTTCTTACATATTTTGAACCTACGGTGAAGTGTGTTTTGGCGGGAGGCTTCCGTTTGAAAGTTGCGATGGTTTTCTCGGTGGTCGCGGGTGGTTGAGCCATCAATGGCGACAGTGCAGGGGTATGGGCGACGATACAAGCGATTAAGATGCCTGATCGTGGATGAAGACTTTCAGATGGCGGTGCAAAGCTCAAGATCCCCCCTGTCTGTCGCATTTAATCTGTGAAGGCCATTTTCAAATGGAAGGAATGTATCTGGCAAATTTTTGACTTCTGGCCATGTAATTAATTGTTGAATGTACACGGTTCTGTATAAATGGTCTGGCTGTGTTACATTTTAGAGGTTGGGGGTTTTTTGGGCTTTCGACTCTGACTCTAAACATAAGGTGTTCACATTTTGAAAGGCATTTTTTGCTACAGACTCGGTCCTTAGTCTGGTGTACTAATCTATCTTGGATTGTAAATGATGATTTTCTCTGTGATGACCTTCTATGTAGATTGATTTTAAATGAAAAACACCCATGTGTGTATTGTTTCTGATTGTCTCCTGTATGTCATTTGTTTTCCTTTCAAACAAGGTTGTCAAGGGCTTCCAAGTTTTTCAGTATGTGCATACTGTGTGTCTGATTTATTGCATCTGCTCAAGGAGTGGTTAAATAGGCTTTTGATCAGATACAAAGGGAAATAGATTACATCATAGGATCTGTTAAGTATGATCATTAATGATACTCTTTCTTGGACATGTTGCTGTTAGGCAGTAGCATTATTCTTAGGTCCTCTGGATATGAATTTATGTTGTCATGGGGAGACATTTACAGTCTTAGATACGACTCTGCTGCCCAGATAAGGCACTGGTTTGGGAATTTGTCTGTTCAATGGGTCTAGGAAAGTCCCATCACTCCAAACACCATTTCAAACCATCTCATCCTTCCATCTGTTAGTTGTAGGATTAGGATTAGGAACCCCTGCATGCTCTCATACCCAACCAGACATCATGTCCAAGAATGTTGCCAACCTTGTGATTTGTTACACAAATCTTGGTCCATACATGAGAGTATTCTGCCTATAGCTGTCAAGTTAAATCTTTCTGTCATTGAGCTAGTCAAGGTTATACTTTTATCAAATAGGGACACCCCCCTTGGTGCGGCAGAACCAGAAGTGAAGGGGAGGAGCTCACGCAACCTCCTATATTCAGTTGGTTGAATCTGCCTGTGCATTAGAATTGGCAAACCCTAATGCTGATTCAGAAGAAAAACCAACACCAGGTTCTTTCATGCTTTTTGGTAGTAATTAGATAATCTCAAATTTGCTCTTGGAGATAGTAATTTCATATTGCAATTTCCTTGATAGGCTAGATCGAATTGTATTGTTAAGTTAGTTTATTTCAAGCAATTTGCATTATTAGATTGGTTTATTTCCAATTAATTTCATTTCCTAGAGTAATTGAAATCAAAACACAAGAAAACACAAAAATATAGATTAAGATTGCATTAGGTAAACTCATTATAGAATTGAATTCATATTTGAATTCTAGATTAATTAAAGCACTTTCCTTTCAAGAAATCCATAAAAAGAATAAAAATGTTATCTTGCATACATATAGAGTGCATACATACAAAAATAGAAAGCAACAAAAACACAAGCATCACATGAAGAGCAAAATCCCTCAATTTCATCATGAGGTCAACCAAAATCAAAACAAAGTGAAAATTCAAGTAAAACCTCAATTTCATCATGAGGTCAAACACATATCAATAAAAAAAACAAAGAAAAGCAAACCTTATAGGTCATTTCTCTAAGTCAAACATAAGTCATCTCGTGGTTAACTCTAACCAACTCTCTAGATTTCGGCTCACAAATGTGCCCTGGACTTAGAGGTGAGTGGGTGAGGGTGATCCTAGAGGAGATCAAAGAGCTACATCCTAGGCCTCAACATGCACAATTGACCATCCAAGAAAATGAACTTAGGCTTAGGTTGATTGAACAAAGAAATCAAATCTGACAACTCCTTTGAGTAGGAGAAGAAAGGTCCCAACGTAGAAGACTCATCAATGACTATAACAGACAACTGAATAGGTGTTGACATCTAGCAAACCCAAATAGGAGAATCCCATGTGCTCTGTCAAAGATGACTCGATTGCCCCGTGTAATTGAGTCATGTTTTTGAGTGTACATATTTTGGTGAACCTGATGTGAAGAGAAGAAACTTTTGTTGAGCTTTTTGTGTGTCTTTGTGAGATCCCACTTTTAGACTATTTTTTACAACCACCTCATCATCATCATCACTTTCATCTTTGTTCTTTCCATCTTTGCCTACGCTTGTTCCATTTATTCTGAGGTGTTTATAGCACTCCCCAATATGATGAAACTTGACGTAAACTTAGGGAATATTCTCTCTAGGGAGATTTGTTGGTAAACAGATTGGTCATTATGATTATATCTATGAAAATGACTTTGTTTAGACCCCAAAGCAATGACGAACTAGCCAACAGTTGGAGATTTCAAGGGAAGGGCAATTATCACCTCCCAAAGATGCCTCACTAGAAATAGTGAGAATTCAGTTTATATTGTCCTAGCCAGCCTAGGATTTGTACTTGCTTTTTGAGTCAAAAATAGTCCATAAAATTACAAAAAAAAAAGATTTAAAAAAATCATGAAAACTTCTTTGTGTTTGCTATGTTTTACTTGCCATAATTGAGAAAATCAGATCAAAAACACCAACTTGCAACCAAGAAACCAAAAACATCAAGAAATGTGCCAAAAATTACAAAAACATTCAAAAAAACTAGAGTTGCACATATACTCTCTGAAACTATGTTTTTGTGTTGACTTGTGGCACATTTGCATTGACTTTCTACGCATCTATCACAGAACTGTGCTTTTGCCTTGACTTCCTACACATCTATCCCTTGTTTCAGCACATTTATTTCTATGCATCTGCAACAGTGAGCATTTCCACATCTTTTCAGAGAAAAATTTTAGCCTTTCTGGGTACCCATTTAAGCCTTGTTCTAGTTTCTGAGATCAGATTTACCATGCAGTCACCTCTTCCACCCATTTCTATAGCGTACCTTCTCTCTTGTTGGTCATCTCATCCACCTTCTACCAGATTTTCTCAAAATAAAGTCAAAAGTTTCGTATCAGATTAGTGCAAGACCCTTTTCAGATCATTTTAGATTCAAGTAACCCTAGTAGGTCATAGAACTTCACTAGTGGTCTTGGTGCAAGACTAGTCTCTACATAGTAAATGGGTACCGGATAGCCTTACTTGTGGCTCTTGTCTTGTGTCAACCAACTTACTTGGAATCATTGATCAAATGAGTCCCTTGTCTGAATCTCATCACAAGTATCCTCTTCTCAACAATCTCCACCAACACCTTACCAAAATCTCTAGTTTCACCCCACCTCTTCCCACGTCGCCTCGTATGGTCTTAACTAGATCTCAATACCCAAAACAACTTGAAATGGCTAGGACATCTAACCACATTGTATCCCCTCATGATAGTGATGAGAAAATCTCTCATGAAGATTACCAAGGAACCCTCCAAGATTGGAAATTTCAACGCATGCTAGAAAAAGTGCTCAACGAGGACCCTCACAAGTACTTTCTTCATCTTGTAAATCAAGGACTTAAACTCCCCACTGACTTTGATCTCAACAAACTGAAAGAGACCGTAGAGGAAACTCATGAAAACCACACTAGTGAGGACAAAGGAAAGAAAGTTGTAGACCCAAACATACCTATGGAAGAATTGAGGTAACAAATCAAGGGCCTAACGTAGCAAATGATGGATCTCAAAATAGGAACAGCCACTAAAACTTATTCCTTGGAAGACATCACACCGTATCCCTTTGACAAAAGTTTGAACATGGTACCCTTCCCAATTCAGTTCGAAGTTCCTAAGATTGACAAGTACAAAGGGAAAGGAGACCCAAGAGATCACATTAGGGAATTTAACGCCGCATGCCTAGAAGTAGCTCATAACGAAACTTTCCTAATGAGACTATTCCCTAGATCTCTAGGTAGTCAAGCCATGAAATGGTTCTCATGACTTCCCCCAGGTATCAAAACCTTTGATGAGTTAGTAAACAAGTTCGTCACACACTTCTCATATTACATTGAACACGAAGTTTCCATGCTTGACCTATGCAATACAAAGCAAAAGGGTGGCAAATCCTTTGCCTCTTTCTTACAAAGGTGGAGACAACTCGCGAGCAAATGCTCATATGACATGCCTGAGAAGAAATTAACAGAGATGTTTGTCCACAACCTTAACCTGAACTAAGTTACCAAATCCAAATTCAATGCCCTACCTCATTTTCGAAAGTCATTGAGATGGGATTATTTATCAAGAAAGATATGATCGCCAAGGGGCAAATAAAGTTGTACAAGGACACCCCTAACTCTAACTACACCATGAACAAGTCAAAGTTTTGGACAAAAAACAAAAATGTCATCACTGATGGAGTAGTTGATGCCAAAGTGGCAGCTCACAAACAGCAACCAATCTTCACTCTCAAAGGAGAAGCAAACAATGCTACACCAAACAAAACCTTCTCCCGTGAGCCAAAGCCATGGTTCACCTCCAATCCTAGACAAATATTCACACCATTAGGAGAGTCCTAGGAGTCTGCATTAAGAAAGCTATTAGCCAACAATGAGACCACTCTTCCTCCCACTAGCGACTATGAACCTCAAATAAAACCTCACTACAGGAAAGATACTAATTTCTACGAATCATAGAGGAAGAGGCCACAAGACCAATGACTGTATCCATCTCAAACACGTCATCCAGGACATACTTGACCAAAATTAGGTAGGCCCTAAAGAACATACCTCTAATGAGATGCATGTGGCATACAAGGATCCACTCCTCAATCACGACAGGCCATACAACAACAACAATAACAACCGCAACAAGCAGCATCCAAACAACGAACATAACAATGCTAACTACGCGAGCATGCCATTCGATTATACCGTCAATTGCATATCAGAGCACATCCCACAGGTCAATGTGGTCACATTCAACCAACAATCAGGGCCCAACAAAACTAATTGTAGCATCATCACTTGCAGTGGTAATGTCACGTTAAACATGCTTCCTCCATGGTTGTCACCTTCTCCATCTAACTCCCATACGTACGGTGTCATAGACCAACTTCAGAAAAATCCTGCCCACATATCTATCTTAGAGTTGTTGTGTCTATCTCCCACCCACAAGGAAATTCTTGATAAAGCCCTAATGGAAACAACTGTGCCCACGAACTTGGCCCAAGAGAAGTTTCAAGCCATGGTAGGAAATCTAACCTCCTCTAGCACCATATCATTCATCGAACAAGATGACCTTTCAGTGTCTCAGCCTCATAACACACCCTTGCATATCATCGCCTTCATTCATAAACACCATATCAAAAGAGTTCTTATTGATGGAGGAGCCAGTTTAAATATTTGCATGATCACGCTAGTCCTTACATTGGGGTTCTTTGAAACTGCAGTGGATCCTAGGAAAAAAATCACTATTAAGGCCTATGATGAAGAAGAAAGGACTACTAAAGGAACAGTGGTGTTACCAATACAAGTTGGACCAGTGATAAAGGACATTGTTTTCCAAGTCCTAGACACAGAGCTAGACTATAATATCCTCCTAGGTAGACCCTGGATTCATGCCATGAAAGTTGGACTTCTACCTACCACTAATGCATCAAATTTCCTCATAACGGTAAACAGATCACCATCCAAGGTGATCCTAATCCTTTCTAGCACTACAACACTATCCATTCAAAGCATGATTGCATCATTCCCAACAATAGAGCTTCTACATCCCCCATCTCACAACATGATTCTACTTTCGAAGCTTCCTCATCCAAGCCCAAAGAGAAAAAAATCACAATCAAGGAAACAAGGGTAGGGGAATACTCCATCGAACACAGTCTCAACTTAGCCAAAATGCCTGTCTCTCCAAGATCCTTTGGGCAACCTACACCTAAGTACATTCCAAAACCTTTTGCTTCTCCCGAACCTCCCATAGCTCCCTTTGTAAAATGGGGAACCCTATCAGATGAAACAGAAGAAAGAGATGTCTTGCAATGGCTCTACATAGAGGAAGATAATACACAACAAGAACCACCTAATCTCCCAATAGAAATCTATGGGCATGGTGAGTCTATCTTACACAGAATGGGTTATGACGGACAAGGTCCCATTGGCCTAAGAAAAGAAGGAATAATAGAACCCATCCAACCCTCTTCATCCTCATTGGCAAGAAATACAAAAGGGTTAGGATACAAGGACAAAGGCAAGGCTAAAGCAAATGCTTGTTTTGTGGAATAGATCCATGCCCTACAAGAAGACAATGACATAGACTCTAATGAGTATGAGTGGGATGAACTCACAGAGCACTCCTATGAGGACAAAGGAGTTGACACCATTCAAACATATAGCCCCTACCGTGAGGGACAAATGCTAACGCATAGACCATTAGAGTGTTATTCACCAAATCCTGAGAGTATAACTTTCGAGGAAGGTCGGAGTTCCATCGCAATAAACAATCTAGAGGAAAGTACCATGTGGGATCCTATCCCTACCAATCTTAATCCTGACCATATATCCATTCAAACTATCACACCCAACGAATCAGATCTATCTTCTGACCCCCTTCCCCTTGTGCATCCTGAACTTATCAACTGGAATTTACAAGGAACCTCGCAACTAGACATGTTCCAAAATGATGATGCCTATATTTACTACATGGAACTTAGGGACCACCTACCTACAAGAGATCATAAAGCTGGCTTTCGCTATTGAACTCAACACCATGGCTTATTTTGGAGAGGGTGCCAAGCCTTCCAGTCACAAAAACATAAAAATAAAAAATGGATCGGATGGTGAAAACTGCTCTGCAGTAGTATCAGATCCCAAAATAGTAAAAAGAAAGGACACATTGAATGGTGAAAGCCTCTCTGATGAAAGGAAGCTAGGTGTGCGGAAAATACTTCCTACACTAATTTGAGGAGAGGGCTATGCAAATTCAAATTTATCCTAACTATTACAGTGATGTTAAACCATTAACATGAGATATTGCAACAAAACACAAGAACCAGAAAGTAGACAGAAGAAGAGAGACAAAGATTTACGATGGGGAAAACCCTTATCAGGTGAAAAACTCTACACTTAGAAACCTACACAATGTATTAACAAATCTAAAAATTAGTTACAATACACTTGCAATGCAAGCTTCAATGGTCTTCAACACTCGTGTCTGGAGTCAATTCGGCAGCATAACACTACCTATAAACCTGTGATACAAACTCCATCTCCAAGCACCTGTATATAAAGGAAATACAAGGCAATATTGGACCTATCTTGGAATGAGCATCCAACATGGCATCTTGGACCAAAACCCACACCTAGGGACACTGGGTCAACATTGTAGAATGTGTTTGACACTTGTCCATAGCTCCCATCCCAAAGAGGTTGCCTATTTCTAAAATGGGCTATGACAGATGCTCTTATGACACTTACGACCGTCATAGAATCTGTCATAGCGGTTACAACTTACTACTGTAAGAGAATCTATCATACACATGCTATAAATAGCATATTCTCTTACAACATGTTATATTCCACCTTGGGGCACCCAAATATGCCTTTTTCAAAGATGCTTCATGACACATGTCATCACCTATCTTACAACCTTCTATTCTAGACTCTTACATGTCATAGATTCGTCATAGGAATCCATCATAACTGTTTCAGTCAAACATTCCTTACACAACATAGAAGACGCTGACACATGGCAGAATATTCCTACCACTAAGTGGGATGCCTATCTCCTCATGTGAGGACAAAAATACAAGTTGTCATATGTAGGATTGACACATCACCGTGCCACATCCCACAACATGACAATATGGATTTTCCAAATATATACAACATAGGCAATTAAATAATAAATACAAACATTACAAATGCAGTGAATTGCGAAGGTTGAGACACCTTAATTCCCAACATTCTCCCACTTGTTGAACACCTTGTAAGACCCAATAGAAAAAATAGGATTTAACTGCTATAGGCCGAGAGGCCCATAGACTTCGAACACCATCTGAACTTCTCTGTGCCCACTGGTTTCATCAATGCATCTACAACATTCTTCAAAGTATCTACCTTCTCCAAATTTACCTTTCCATCCTCAACCATGTCCCTCACAAAGTGAAACTGAACATCAATGTGCTTGGTTCTAGCATGGAAAGTTGGATTCTTCGCAAGGCAAATTGCACTCTGACTGTCACAACTGATCATGATCTGACCTGCATCAACACCAATATCTGAACACAATCTCTTAAGCCAAATGGCTTCCTTACAAGTATGAGTTGCTTCCATGTACTCAGCTTCTATCATGGACAAAGCAACAATAGGTTGTCGCTTACTCATCCAACTAATAGCACCACCAAATAGTGTAAAAACATAAGCACTGGTGGATCTCCTACTGTCAATATCACCTACCCAATCTAAATCCACAGATCCACGAATATCAATAGAATGTGAAGGTCCTGAAACATTACCATGATAGCAAATGGAATACTCGGAAGTAACCCTCAAATATCTGAACACTCGCTTAACTGCATCCCAATGAACCCATCCAGGATTAGCCATAAATTGACTAAGGACTCCCACTGCTTGGGCAATGTTTGGTCTTGTGCAGACCATAGCATACATAAAACTACCAACAACACTAGCATAAGGTATTCTGCTCATGTCCTCCACCTCACTAGGAGATTTTGGACAATCCTCAATAGATAACTTTGTCCCCAAAGAAACGGGAACACACAATGGTCTACAATCTGCCATGCTGAATCTGTCCAACATGATCTTCACATACTTACTCTGGCTTAACCAAAAAATTTTGTTGGTTCTATCTCTTCTGATTTCCATTCCTAGAATGTACCTGGCTGCCCCTAAATCTTTCATTTCAAACTGAGCTGACAACTGAGATTTAAAATCAGAAATCATATTCTTACCCTTCCCAATGAGCAACATATCATCAACATACAGTGCAACAATGAGAATATGATCACCATCAAATTTATAATACACACAGTGATCTGATTTCGATCTCACAAATCCAATTGACAACACAAAGGCATCAAACTTCAAGTACCATCTCCTAGGGGATTGCTTCAAACCATACAAAGACTTTTTAAGTTTGCAAACCAAATTTTCTTTACCTTTCACCATGTAATGCTCTGGCTGTGACATGTAGATCTCTTCCTCCAAGTCACCATGAAAGAAAGTTGTCTTCACATCCATATGTTCTACCTCCAAGTCATAAGCTAATGTGAGAGACAACATGAATTGAATGGATGTCAACTTTGCAACAGGAGAGAAGACCTCACCATAATCTATACCCTCCACTTGTGAATACCCCTTTGCAACCAATTTGGCCTTATGCTTCTCAACATTGCCATCTGCACCAATATTCTTCTTGAACACCCATTTGCATCCAACGGGTTTCCGTCTAGGAGGCAAAGGCACCAAGTCCCAAGTTTGATTATTTTCCAAAGAAGCCATTTCTTCCTCCATGGCCTCCTTCCAGGAACCTACATCCTTCATATCCAAAGCCTCTGATACAGTTCTAGGTTCATCACTGTTAGTAATCAAAGCATAAGCACAACTAGAATCAAGCAATGTAAAACCAAACCTTTCAGGTTGCTTTCTTATCCATGTAGACCTCCTCAAAAGCTTAGGTTGAGGTTTAGTTTCTTCTTTTGAGCTTTCAGAGCTACTAGAGCTCTCCTCATCATTAGGTCCAACATTGTCTTTATGTTCAGTCTTCTCAGGGGTGAGAGGAAACTGAACAACATCCTCTTTCTTTTCTTTTTCTTCTGGCTACAAAATAGTGGAAGAAGGTGTAAGCTCTCTGAAGATGACACTTCTACTAGACAACACTTTTTCAACCACGGGGTCCCAAAGATTGTATCCTTTCATGCCAACACCATAGCTAATGAAGATACACTTAACAGCTTTGTTCTCCAACTTTGACCGCTTCTCCCTAGGTACATGTACATATGCCTCACAACCAAAAACATGAAGATGCCTTACTAAAGGATTTCTACCAGACCACACCTCCATGGGTGTCTTTCCAACAAGAGCTGATGTAGGAGATCTGTTTACCAAATAGCAAGCAATGGCAATAGCTTCAACCCAAAACTTTTGTTCTAGACCAGCTCCACTAAGCATACTCCTAGCCTTCTCCATCCGTGTCCTGTTCATCCTCTCTGCAACTCCATTTTGCTGTGCGGTGTATGGAGTTGTCTTGTGTCTTTCAATCCCAAGTTCCTTGCAATACTTATCAAATTCTGTAGAACAGAACTCACCACCATTGTCAGTTCTCAAACATTTAATCTTTTTACCAGTCTGATTTTTAGCAAAGGCTCTAAACTCCTTAAACTTGCTATAGACTTCATAATTGCTTCTGAGAAAATAAATCCATGTCCTTCTATTGTAATCATCTATAAAAGATACAAAGTATACAGATTTTGATAATGAAGGGACATTAACAGGACCAAACACATCAGAATGAATGAGGTCCAACACACCAGAAGACATATGAGAACTTGAGTAAAACTGAACACGGTTTTGTTTTCCATAAATGCAATGTTCGCAAAAGTCAAACTCAAGATTATAATCATCTAAGCCCTCAATGAGGTTCTTATTTTTTAGGGTACGCAGACCCTTCTCACCAATGTGGCCAAATCTCTTATGCCATAACATTGTCTTTTCAGCAGGAAGTTTAACTTCCAATGCACGATTACAACCATCAAGACTAGAAACAATAGATTTCTTCACTGCTCGTTCAGATGGTGGGGATGAAGTGATTGTTGCCCTCTTCCTTGAATTAGAAGAACTATTGCATTATGTAATGCATGCTTCTAGCTGAAATAGAGTACCTCTCCGAGTACCCTTAGCAAGCACCATAGATCCTCTAGTCATTTTGCATCGTTCTTTCGAAAAGACAACCTGCACACCTACATCATTCAAACTACTTACAGAAAGTAGGTTCCATGTTAAACCTGGGATGTGCATAACCCCAAAGATCCCCTTCACTCAACCATCAGGGAATCGGATAGATACTCTTCCATGACCAACAATCTTCAGATGAGAGTCGTTACCTAGATACACCTTTCCACCATCGAACTCCGCATACTTAGTGAACCAGTCTTGATGCGAGGTCATGTGGAATGATGCATCAGAGTCAATTAGCCACACATCATCAGATGCATGGGTTGCCAGGGCTATGATGAAAGCATCACCGTCATCTTGTGATTTGTCAGAATCTAAATCAGGAGCTTTCTTCTTTTTCTTCTTCTTCTCTTTGCATTCCTTTTAGAAATGCCTGGTCTTGCCACAGTTCCAACAAAGAGCCTTGGACTTTCTAGGAGATTTGGATCTACCCTTCTCAGCTTTCTTGTCCTTCTTCTTCCCTTTCTCCTTGTGTCTTCCACGAACTGCAAGGGCCTCTTTGGCTACCTCAAAAGACTTTCTCCACTTCTCTTCAGACAACAGCAAAGAAACCACTTCTTCCACTTTGAATGTGGATGTGGTGCTTCTGATTGCCATGACAAGATGATCCCATGAGTCCAGTAGAGAACAAAGCAGGGTCATACACTGATCCTTCTCCTCCATCTTTACACCAATAGATGTCAATTGTGCAACCAGCATGTTAAAGGCATTCATATGCTTAGCAACGAATCCTCTGTCCTCCATTCGAAGAGAATACAACTTCTTTCTCAGAAAAAGTTTATTATCTAGGGATTTGGCTTAATACACATCCCCCAACTTCTTCCAAAGGAGTTTTGCAATGGTCTCCTCATGGACATTTAACAACACAGAATCAGCAAGACTAAGTCTTATGAGACCCTTAGCCTTCTGATTCTTAAGATCCCAATCATCTTGTGACATTGCAGCTGGTTTAGTTCTTTTCACACTATACCAAAGGTCTCGATCAACTAACATGTCTTCTATTTTGAGCTTCCATAGCTTGAAATTATTGCCATTGAACTTCTCTACTTCAAACCTTCCTGATGTACCTACCATCTCCTTGCTCCAATAAGATATAGAATGCTCTACACAGACTCCCACTCAACCTAAGATTAGCTCAAAAAACCCCTACCCAACAAATAGGACCAAAGGTGATCAAGCTCTGATACCAACTGAAAGGAAGCTAGGTGTGCGGAAAATGCTTCCTACACTAATCTAATGAGGAGAGAGCTATGCAAATTCAAATTTATCCTAACTATTACAGCGATGTTAAACCATTAACATGAGATATTGCAACAAAACACAAGAACCAGAAAATAGACAGAAGAAGAGAGACAAAGATTTACGGTGGGGAAAACCCTTATCGGGTGAAAAACCCCACACTCAGAAACCTACACAATGTATTAACAAATCTGAAAGTTGTTTACAATACACTTGCAATGCAAGCTTCAATGGTCTTCGACACTCGTGTCTGGAGTCAATCTAGCAGCATAACAATACCTGTAAACCTGTGATACAAACTCCATCTCCAAGCACTGTATATAAAGGAAATACAAGGCAATATTGGACCTATCTTGGAATGAGCGTCCAACATGGCATCTTGGATAAAAATCCATGCCTAGGGACACTTGGTCAACATTGTAGAATGTGTCTGACACTTTTCCATAGCTCCCATCCCAAAGAGGTCACCTATTTCCAAAATGGGCTATGACAGATGCTCTTACAACACTTACGACCGTCATAGAATTTGTCATAGCAGTTACAACTTACAGCTGTAAGAGAATATATCATGCACATGCTATAAATAGCATATTCTTTTACAACATCTCATATTCCACCTTGGGGTGCCCAAATATGCCTTATTCAAATATGCTTCATGACACATGTCATCACCTGTCTTACATGCTTCTATTCTCGACTCTTACATGTCATAGATTCGTCATAGGAATCTATCATAACTGTTTCGGTCCAATATTCCTTACACAACATAGAAGATGCTGACAAATGGCATATTATTCCTACCACTAAGTGGGACGCCTATTTCCTCATGTGAGGACAAAAATACAAGTTGTCATAATCCATGTAGGATTGACACATCACCGTGCCACATCCCAAAACATGACAATATGGATTTTCCAAATATTTACAACATATGAAATTAAATAATAAATACAAACATTACAAATGCAGAGAATTACCAAGGTTGAGACACCTTAATTCCCAACATCTGAGGTGCCAGACGATGGAAGGCTTGACACTCTCCCCACTGACATGTATCAGGAGAAGTCTTAGATTGTTGTGGAACCTATAGAACCTGTCAACATTGGAACAAAGGATAATCCTAAGATCATTCACTTTGCAAAGTCTCTATCTCCACTGAAAAAGACAAAATTTGTACCATTCTTCAAGAAAAAGAAAGTCAACTTTTTTGGGTCATATGCAAATATGCCCAGTTTAGATCCAGATTTGATTCTACATCATCTTCCACTAGATCCAGGGGTCAAACTGGTCAAGTAGAAGCTCAGAAAGATGCATCCACACATTGCACTACTAGTCAAAGAGGAACTCAAGAAACTACTAGATGTAGGGTTCATCAGGGCAATAGACTATCCAAAATGGGTATCCAACATAGTGCTAGTATCCAAACCTGATGGCAGAGTCAGACTATGCAATGATTTCTGAGATCTAAACAAGGCTTACTGTATGGATAACTTTCCATTGCCTAATATTGATATCATAGTCGACTTGACAGTAGGACATACCATGTTTTCTCTAATGGATGGCTTTTCTGGGTATAATCAAATTAGGATAGCACTAGAAAACCAACATAAAATAGCTTTCACTTGTCCATGGGGCACCTTCTACTGGAACATCATGCCATTTGGGTTAAAGAATGCAGGGGCAACATATCAACATGCTATGACCACTATCTTCCATGATATGATGCACGTCACAATGGAGGGCTATGTAGATGACATCCTTACAAATTCACTCACAAGAGAATCCCACCTTAATGTACTAGAGAAGGTCTTTCAGAGACTAGAACACTTCAAAGTCAGGTTAAATCCAAAGAAATGTGTGTTTGGAGTCACCTCTGGCAAGCTCTTAGGCTTCATTATATCAGCAAATGGGATTGAAGTGGATCCTGCCAAAGTCAAAGCTATCATGGAAATGCCACCACCAAAGAATATCACTTAACTGTGGTCTCTACAGGGCAAGCTATAGGCAATCCGCAGGTTCATATCACAACTGGCAGACAAGTGTCAACCTTTTTCGCACCTATTACACAAAAACATACCATTCAGATGGGATGAAAAGTGTGAGGAAGGATTTCGCACGCTAAAGGAATACCTCATGAACCCTCCTATTCTAACACTATCTATCCAAGGTAAGCCGCTATTACTTTACATATTTGCTACACAGATAGCTCTCGGAGCCCTATTAGTACAACACGGTTATGAAGCCAAAGAAAGGGCTATCTACTACATCAATCACACATTAGTGGGCTATGAACTACAATATTCTCAAATAGAACAATCATGTCTTGCTGTGGTTTTTGCTTCCCAAAAACTACGACATTACATGCTAGCACATTCATGACTACTATGACTACTTCCCAGGGATAGTGGCTGGATTGATCAGGGGTGTGGTCTGCCCCGATAGGAGGTCTCATGGGTTCCCGATTGGTTGGGGTTAGTTCATGGAGTGGATGATCATAAAGGGCACCCGTTTTGCATGGGGTGTCTGTGTTTTGGCTCACCTATACCACGATATGCATCAGGTGGTATACCACAGGGGTGCCAGTTTGTCGACAGGTGTTTCACTACTTCAGTTTTGGCTATGGGAGCATATTGTGATCACTCAGCTGATATGCGTATACCATACGAGTGTATGGTAGATGACTTTAAAGAATACTTTGTGATCATCTCCTTTGAGCAGATACCACACATTGAAAACAAGGCAGTAGATGCCATGGCAACCATTGCCTTGCTCCTCAAGATCCTAGAGAATGAATCATGGTATGAGTTCTTGGTGGAGTCCATTATGCAACTAGCTTATGATCTTCCTGAAACACACTCCATATGCCTATTAGTCGGATTTGATTCACCTTGGTATGGTAAGATTTACACTTACCTCAAGGATAACACCCTACTACCTGACTTGTCTTCTAACCAACGTCGAACCTTCATTCGCCAAACCT
Source organism: Cunninghamia lanceolata (assembly GCA_027924645.1). Taxonomy (NCBI): domain Eukaryota; kingdom Viridiplantae; phylum Streptophyta; class Pinopsida; order Cupressales; family Cupressaceae; genus Cunninghamia; species Cunninghamia lanceolata. The sequence goes on from BSBN01000609.1 coordinate 3,913,311, forward strand.
CCCATTACACCATTATTGCTAATACCTTATACCGACGAGGTCTGGATGGTACTTTACTATGATGTTTAGAATAGGAAGAATCTCAAACCGCTTTACAAGATGTACACAAAGGAATTTGTTGAACACAATCTAGCGGTCCTTCTTTAGCTAAGAAACTCATGGGTTTGGGATACTATTGGCCGAACATGGAAACTGATTCATATCAGTTTGTGAAGAAATGCAAGCAGTGCCAGATACATGGGAATCTCATCCATGCACCAACTCAAGAGCTACGACCTTTAATGATACCTTGGCCCTTTTGTCAATGGGGACTCGACCTTGTGGGCAAAATTCACCCTCCATCATCCAATGGCCACAAGTTCATAATAATTGCCACTAAATATTTTACCAAGTGGATTGAAGTTGTTCCACTCACCAATGTCACAGGCAAACAGATTGCCTCATTCGTCCTCAATTACCTCATCTGCAGATACAGAATTCCCTCATCAATAGTCATGGATAATGCAAGACCTTTCAAGAATCAGGATGTCCAAGAGCTTTGTGACAAATTCAAAATCCAACATCATTTCTCCACCCCCTACTATCCACAAGGCAATGGCCAAGTAGAGGCATCCAACAAAACAATCTTGAAAATCCTCAAAAGGATTGTCAATGATGTCGGCTGTAATTGGCACATATAACTAAATCCCGCTCTGTGGGCCTATAGAACCAGTATATACACTCCCATAGGTGCTACCCCTTACGCCCTTGTCTATGGATCAGAAGCCATTTTGCCCATCGCTCGGTCGAGTTACCATCTTTGAGGGTATCATTAAAAGGTCTTATCACTGATGAAGACTATATAGTTTCCAGATTGCAAGAGTTAGAGTTGTTAGAAGAGAGAAGGCAAGAGGCCTTTAACCATCTCAAAGCATAACAATAGAGGATGTCATGAAGCTACAATCACAGGGTCTGTCCAAGGATCTTCAATGTTGGTGATCTAGTACTTAAGGAAAACCCCTGCAATCAATAGGATCGGGAAAAGAAAGGTAAGTTTGAGCCCAACTGGCTTGGTCCTTATGTAATCATTACTGCCTATGGATCAAGGGCATATCAGTTAGCAACATCCGAGGGTGAGCTGTTTGATGACCCAATCAATAGTATGCATCTTCATCGGTTCTATACCTAAGAGAACCCCAATGTAAGGGGGGTAAAAAATTAAAAAAAAAAAAAATCAAAAAATCAGAAAAAATAAAAAAAATAAAAAAAATAAAAAAATAACAAAAAAATCATCCTTTGGTGAAAACCTAGCAAACAAGTGCCTTGGATAGGTACCATGATGAAAACCTGGCAAATAGGCATCGTGTACTTTTAGCTTTCATGAAAACAAAAAGTGGTGAAAACTTGGTAAACTGGCGCTACTTGTGATAAACAACCTTCTCCATCTTTGGGAAACCAATCACCTTGTGTCCATTCTTCCTACCGTCATTTCTCATCTGATCCATATCTGTTCTATAATAAAAACACCTTGTGTAACCTAACAATAACCTATCATGGCTTGATACTCTATCTCTTTTGTTGCCTTATCAACTAAGGTCTTATCTAGTATCCTATCCACAGTGTCAGCCTAACGTAGCATATGTCATCAGTATCATAGGGTCATCCCGAACTACGTTGCCTCTACGTCATCACACAAGCAAGGCTATTTTTTCAATGTGCCCCTGAGGCTTCACTTCTTGTCCATCCCATATCTTCTCGTCTATCCTCTAGTTTGTCCATGGTCCAAGTCCCTAAACTATGTTGCCTCTACGTCGTCACATAGGCAAGGCCATTTAGCAATGTGCCCCCGAGGCACTAGGTCAGTCCCTTAGGTTCCGTTTTACCAGGCATGCATGCAAGCACAAGCAAAACCAACTTTCAAATAGAAGTTTTAATGCAAGGCATCAACCTATCCAAGGCAAAGCAAACAAGTACCTACACACTCAAACTGATTCTATCTAAATTATGGCAAGCAAAACACATCTAAATGCAAGAATGTTTTGTGTTTGTGATCAGGTTAGGTTACAGTGTCTTGATTTTTGTTATCATGTTTCCTAAGCTATTCAAGGATGCCAAAAGTTAGATATGTTATGATGGGGGCATGATTATTTTCTTTGTCTGTTGTTTGTGGATTAATCTTTAGTAATGTGAAGCCTTGTCTAAAGACATGATCAGCAAAAGATCAACGAGGACATCAAGAGGTCTAACATGAAAAGGGGCAATCCTTGTCTATGGATATGCAAGAAATACTTAGGTCATCTTGGTTCAATTATACCTAGATGCTTGTATTAACTTGCCAAATCAAAATCCATGTAAGTGATACTCAGGTCATCTCAGTTCAATTATACCTAGATGCTTGTATTAACTTACAACATTTGGAAAAAGTACCCAAAAAAACTCACCCAATGATGAAATAGGCACTTCAAAAATACTTGCAATATCAAGATGGCAAAACCATTTCGCATCCATATCGTATCCATTTACATCCATACCCCATGCAATAAAATTCCTATGCAGAGTATCAATACAAATAAAAGCTTGAAAGTCCTTCTGTCAAGTCATTCTTTCTATCAGTTAGTCTTCTATCTATCATTGTGTCATTTCTATGTCAATTGAGTATATTTGGATATAATAAAAACATAGCATCAATTGCATATCATATCACATGAGATAGTCATTAACATGATTAAATCATTTGCATACATAATAAGTGCATTAGGTCATCCATATACATTTGCATCATAACATAGACAAATACATGTAGATCATTACATAAACTACATAATCATATAGATACCATTTCTATTTGCATATTAGGTGCATACATGAAATCATCTAAGTCTACATTAGATCATATAGACATCAAAAAGTACAGTGCATCCATAGCAACATCACATAGCATCATATAGACAACATGAAAGTGTACATCACATATGAAACATCATAAAATAGGATGCAACCATGACATATAGCATCAACATTTGCATATATAGATCATCAATAGCTACATCATCATATAAATATCACATAAAACATGTCCAAATGTACAATATCAAAGTCCATCTCTGAGTTAAAATCATATACAGTGTATACACCACAAAAATAATGATACATGTCTTGGTACAAAATGATGAAAGTATATACATATATGGCTATCTAAGCCATCAAAGAGTGTATACATAAGTCAAAATTGGTACAAGTGTATAGGCTAGCCCTACTGCCATGGGACACTACTCCCAGCACTGCCCTCTCCATCCCCTCCTCTACTAGCCCTTGGCTGTTGTGGGCCCATCGCCGAAGCTGCAGGCCATGACCCCCTACTCTCTGAGAGGTGCCTGCCACTGACTGGCTCCTAAAATTGGGTGCCCTCTGATCCACTGGCACAGCCCCGTGGTATAGACCCCTATAATACTGAGTCTAGGCCTGCACCCTAGAAAGCTCTGCTTGAACCTGCACAAGCTACACTTGTGCCTGCTGTACCTATGTAACCAAAAATATAGTAGCCCCATCTGTACCCAAAGTGGCTAGGGCCACATCTCTCTCCAATCTCAAAGTCTGTACCCTCGTCAATGCTGTATCCCACTCTACGGTGAGCCCAGATAATACCTGTGCGTCAGACTCTCTCTAGAACTCTACCGCCCTGAGATGTGCCCTAAGTTGTCTCACCTATCCCTGTAGTGTAATAATAGCCTGCTACTGCAAATCAGGCTAGGCAAGAGCCTGAGGAACCTAAACCTATGGCACCTACTGCTGGCCTACCTATTGGGGCACCTGCTGTGGTGCCAACATTTGTACCTACTATGCAACCTGTGGCTGCACTACCTACTGCTACTGGGAAGGTCCATCCCCATCTCTCCTCCTCTATCTCTACCTCCCTCTACCTCCATCTCCTCCTCCTCCTCCTCTGTCACCTCTGTCTCCACCATTATCTCCATCTCCCCATCCTCCTCTCCCCCTCCTCTATCTTCTCCTCCACTTGCCTGCCCCATCCTCATCTAGGTGAGGCACCAACTCTCCCGGTCCTGAGTATCTTGAAAATGGATGCGGTACTAACCACTCCTCATAATCAGGAGTTATACCTACGTCTATCACCTCCCTCTGCATTGGCCAAGCCACATACGAAGTTTGTTGGAACTCTGCTAGTGCCTCCTCATAAGAAGAAACTGGGCCCCATCTGAACTACTCTACATGTGTTTGCACAAACTGAGCCTACCCCTGTGGCATGCCCTATATCTTGCCAAACTGTCTCTAAACCTTGCTAACAATCTATCTCTCTAATATGAACCGAGTCCTGCCAATGAGCCACCGAGTCTGAAAGAAGTAGGGCAGCTCGTCATCCTTGTCATCCCAAGGCTCACACTCCAGATAGGGACACCAGACAACTCTATCTACATTATCCAGCACGTGCCTCCAATACTCAAGCTTTCCCAGCAATAACACCTGTGTATCCATAGTTGTACGGCTCACCCCTCTACCTAGAAAACACGCATATCAGCCAAGTGATCGCAATATGCTCCCATAGCCAAAACTGAAGTAGTGAAACACCTGCCGACAAACTGGCACCCCTGTGGTATACCACCTAATACATATCATGGTATAGGTGAGCTAAAACACAAAAAGCCCATGCAAAATGGGTGCCTTTTGTGATCATCTACTCCATGACTCGACCCCAACCAATCGGGAACCCATGAGACCTCCTATTAGGGTAGACCATACCCCTAATCAATCCAGCCACTATCCCTAGGAAGTAGTCATAGTAGTCATGAATGTCCTGCCAGGTAAAAACCTGACCCTCTAGCTCTGGGTCATCAAAGACTCGCCTACACTCTGCCAAACCTGCATCCTACTGAGGATTGTACTCTACAAGCTCACCCTGTATTGGCAAGTGCATAATCCTATAGATGTCCTCAAGAGTAATCATCATCTCACTGGTAGGCAAGTGAAAGGTCCCGTCCTCACTGTGGAATCACTCCACCGATGCAGTCAGCAAGCTGAGGTTCGCACGAACCTCGAGCATGAAGCACACATAGTCTAGTCCCATAGCACCGAGAGCCTCTCGATCTATCTCCGTAAGCATGTATCACTGCAACAATGGCAAGGGAAACTGCTCCTGTGACATAAGTACATCATGGATGTCCTCCTACAATCAAGCAAGTCACTGCATCAACCAAATCTGTAAAACTGCTCAAACCTATCTAAAGCATCATATCACTTGAAATATCAAATTGATCAACACAACATACAACATCTCTTGGTTGGATTCCTGCAATCTCAGAGATCGCTTATGAATTGACACATTGAGAAAGATGCCAATCGAGTCAATTTCATTAAGTAAACTGACTATCTAAAACATATGTGTCGAACTAGAAGGTACATGCACCATTTCCCGGTAAATGCGCCACTTCTAGCAGATGCACCGCAACATTTCATAAATGCACAGTTTTGTATCAAAAGTGTAGCATCACATAACACATGCGCAGCTTTCCATGCATGTGCAGCTAGACATCCTAAAAGCGCAGTCACATGACGTATGCACCATTCTATGCCCTATGTGCATTTTTTCATATCAAATGCACAGCCAATGCGCATGCACCGTTTCATACCATAAATGCGCTGAAACATATTAGAAGCGCGGTTTCGGAGCGTATATGCATCGAAACATAGATTGATGCATCTATTTTCCCTAACTTTCCCTAGCATTTATTGCACTAATAAATGATCGTAGGTGAGTTTTTTCGAACTACATACTGGTGGTCCTGCCTCAGCTAGCTGATCGAACCATCGGACTCGCTCAAAGCGGTGCTCCTTGCATGGAATATCCATATCTGTCCCGACTGCCCTATGCTCCTATGCTCTCCTAAGCTTTCAAGGACCTATCAACAAATGCCAAGTGTGCAAATGACTAAGATTGTGAACCCAGCTCCTAAATATAGCAAATGTACCCTAACTGACTATGTGGCGACCGTGACTACTTCCCAAAGCCTGTTTCTTTCCGTTTCTCTGAATTGTGATCCGTTTTCTTCAACCTAACCTATTTTTCACCTTCTTCATCGTGAGATTATCCGTCTCACGTCCTTCTGCCTTCTTCCCATACAATCTCTCAAGGGGGCATCCTATCGTCATAACTTGTACCAGGGGCAAAATGGGGCATGTATCATTATAAAAAAATCTTATTCTTTGAAACAACGTGATAAAACACATTGTATCAAAGAGGGGCAAAATGTATATGCCTAAAAATGACATGAATCTGTCTAAATAAATATTCTTAATATTTATTTTATTCTAATTCTTCTATCAATAAATAAATAAACAAATTTATTTATTCGATTCATATTCCTCTAAATTAATTAAATATCAATATATTTAATTACCTCTTCTAAAGTCAAAATCAAGTAAAATCCTTTATTTAATTAAATTCTTCCAAACAATTAAATAATTCTTAATTATTTAATTAAGTCAATTTTTCTTCCAAATTTAAATAAATCAATCAAATTTATTTAAATCCTCTCAATCTCTAAAAATAAAATACAATCAAATATTTTATTTATTCTTCCAAATCATGCACAAACAATTAAATAAATCTATTTATTTAATTTGCTTTCTTATCTTCTAATTCCTCAAATATCTTCCAAATCTCTAAAAATAAATCTTCTTCATGCACACAAAATTAAATAATTTATTATTTAATTTCTCTCAAATATCTTCTAAATCTTCTAAAATTAAATCTACCTTGTTTTTATCAACAACTCTTAAATTAGAAAAAAGCATTCTAATTTATGAAATCAAATCTTAGCTTTATAAAAGAAGGCAATTAACTCAAACAAAATAGCTTTTTGTGTGACACTTGTCTTCTTTCTATTCGCACACATCCTCTCAAGATTTCTCAACTATTGATCTTGTCATTCTTTCTATACCATTGATCTTCCTTCTCTCAAGTCTATAAATTGAACCCTATTCTTCCATTTCATTTATCCAAGCTTTTAGTATCGTTACTTTGCAGGAATTACAGCACGCCTTTGGCACCCAAGTCATTCCATTTGCTTGCGATCAACTTGTTACCATATCATTACCATTGTTGTGAAGCTCACCTTCATTGCAATATACTATCATAGCCATTCCCACTTGACATCTTGGAATAGCAAAGAAGTGCACCTTCTAAGGGCCATATTCATAGACAAAATCATTTGTGATAGGCAATCAATGGAAGCCATGAAGTGAAGAGGTTTGCAAACATTTGAAGTCCTTTTTTTGATTGATTTCTTTGTGTCTTATTTCATTGAGTTATTGGGTACTGTTGGTATACATTGATTATTCATTTACACCATTTTTCCCATAACAACTACTTCATTCACCCGTATCATGAATCCAACAATATTTTCATCTTCTAACATCTTTAGGGATTCAAATCTGGTCTTGATAATTTGCAACTTAGCTTTCTTTACTTTCTTATCTCCTTCATAAAGAGTTTCAAGTTTCTTCCAAACTTCTTGAGTTGAGCTGCAACTTATCACCTTTGAGAGTTTTGAATCTGTTAATACACTCATGATAGCAAGCTTAGCTTTGGAATTATTATCATACGTCTTGATTTCATTTGCATCTATTGGAATAGAAGTAGGTACAGTGTACCCTTTCTTGAAAGAATCCCAAACTCCACAGCCTGGTGAATTGATGTAGCTTTCCCTCCTTAGTTTCTAGAAAGCATAATTTGATCCATCAAACCTATGAATCTTGCTTGATCCTCTTGATGCCATCCCAAACCTTCCTCAAGTGGTTAAGCTTCTTTTAGAGGAACTTAGCTCCAATACCAATTGTTAGACACACCAATATACTGAGAGGGGGGTGAACCAGTATCCAAACAATTCTTCAAATTTAACAACTTCAACTTATCTGGAGCATATCAAAACTTAACCATCACAATATTAACATGAACATGAAAGATTAACACATTGCACAACAACATATAACACCAGATATACATGGAAAATTCTAGAAGGGAAAAACCACGGTGATGATTATCTCACAATATATGAAGCTCAAATAGTAACTTTGTTTTAGGGGCTTTAATCCAAGGAAGCTGCTACTCCCTAAGTAACTTTTTTTAGGGTCACTCCCAAGGAATCTTCTACTCCCTGATGAATTTGTTTTAGGGGCTTTAACCCAAGGAAGCGACTACTCCCTAATCTGAGAACAAACTCAAAAAAGATTACAGTATGACAACCTTTCAACTGTCTGAACACTGTCTTTGAGGCTCACACATGATGATTGTACTTGTGTCTCTTAACACTTTCCTTTAAAGATTTGATTAGTTAGGAACACTCTATACTTGATCACTATCTCAAATAAGTCTTCAAGATGAATTCAGATAGCATCAACAACATCTACTCTTTCTCCCACTCTCGTACAAAAATATTTTTTTCTTTTATCTACTTGCGAACCTTTTTATCAACTTGCAATTATATCTTGCACACATTCAATTTGATCTACTATTTATACATGATATTACATTGATTACATAGCTTGTTGGCCAGATTAAACATGAAAAATACATTTACAAGTCGGCCATACAATTCACAAAATGAAACATGTAGAAGACAGGTCTAATTAGGGCAACATGTTACACCAACAGTATACTTGAGCCTTGCGGACCCTAAGACTTGCTAAAACCAGGTCCAAAACAACCTTCACAGCTTCAAACATCAAGGAATTGCTTCCTCACACTCCGTCATTTGAAAATATGTCAACTTTAAGGTAAGCTCATGAAAACTTGAAGAGTAGTAGCCATATTAACTAGGAAACCTTGTGCGGTATCAGAAACAATAAAGATCTTCGTGAGACTCTTCCAAATGAGTCCACATGACTCATACAACATCCCCAAACACTCCTTTGCCACTACACATTCAAGAATTGTGTCGCACACCTTCAATCATTAACTCTGAAAACACACTATTATTCAGAACACACTGCAACATGCTGTCAATTGAAAAACTGAGCTGTGGACGACCAAGAAGCTTGAAATAGGAAAGAAATGTGAAAAGTACAATGATCAAGATTATGTTCTCAAAATTGCAAGGTCAATATTTTACTTCCGGAGGAATGTGGAGCATTATAATGGGTCTTCACCACTACATCATTCTGCCAGAACACATACCAATACATTGTCAATCATAGCTTTCACTGTGGAGGGAATGATGGTTTGGAACTTTGGAATCAACATGTTTACCATCCTATGAACATAGATCTCAAACTGCATAGCCATATTTGTAAATGTGGAGAAATGTAGAGCATCCTAATTTCATGTAGTGACTGTCTTCACAGAACCAACACTGTCTTCATTCCATCGTTTGCCAAGACAAACTTCTAATAAACTAGACATCATGAAACATGGAATATGAAAGCTTTTCCATTGCATAAAGCTATATTCCAGTTTGGGAACGCCCAAAGTCAAACTAAAGGAAATGTAGAGCAATTTCCTAGGTAGTCTACAAAAGATATTCATTCTAAAACAAAGACTGTCACCAACTTCCAGAGGCTTAATCTTCTTGTATCAACACATGCATCAATGTATCTTCAACTTCAAATTCTCATCTTAATATATCTTCTTTAGGAGCACTATATTTAACTATGAACACTATTACACATACATAATCAGTGTTGACATAAATGACAACCTAGTGACAATGTTGATATCAATGACAACCAATACAACCATATGAACCATATGTGTAACACAAACTTGGTCCATTATCTACAAGCATTCTCTTTACTTTATGTTTAGTGATAAAAGCTATGATGTATAGGGGAGGTTATGGGATGACCTTATAAGAGGCATGTCTTGTTGGCTAAATATGAGGTGGTGGTTTGAGGATAAGTGCCCCATGAGCACTTGTAATTGTGATGGATCAATATTGTTTGGGACTCTTGACTCCTATCTATGAGTTTCTACAATACATCCTTGTGAACATCGGATGTTTTGAGAAGTTCCATGATTGAGATTTATGCAAGAGTCTTCTCAAGTTATTCGATAAGGTTGTATTGGCCTAGGGAGTAGGCAAAGAAGGCCCTTGGATAGTGATCTTATTACACCTTGTGGTAGCATCACATTTAGGATATTTGATTTTGATGGTATCTATTTGGTTATTAGGGTGCTCAATATGACTGACTATGGAATCATATGTGTGAGAGATTTTATGGTACTGAACATTGTTGGCGAGATTGTGTTTATTGTGAGTTGGATTGGATGATGGACATGAATGATCATGCTTCAGAAAAGGATAAAGTGATATATGCCCCATTACTTGTTTGGTGATGATGATATACCTCCTATCTCAGTACCTCATTATCAATCAAATCTTGAACATAATCTTTTAATCTCATGCATTTTTTAGTAGAGTCACCTTTGATCTTGTGGTATTCTCAATATTCATGTTATTTATACTGTTTTGATTTAGTAATGGGAAAGTCTATCATATTTGCATTAACCAATTTGTGAAAAATCGCTTCTAATGATTCTTCCAAAGATGTGTATTATCTTTGTTTTGCCTCTTGCTTTGGTTGTCTAGTGGGAATAGTTAAGTTGAGTGGACTTTGCACAGTTTGGATGTGTTTCAAGTCTTTAACTCTGTCGACAATGAAAGTGAAAGAGCTTTGTTTTTCATTGTCGACAGAGTGAAAGAGCTTATAAAATATAAAGGCTTCCAGGTATGAATGAGAACGCTACTGGAATGAAAATTCTGTGATGATTTCTAGGATTTAACTTAGTTTTTATCACCACAACCCACAAAATCCATCTCTGTTTTTATCGACTGGTTTAAAGATCCAATTTTTCCCTAAAACGGCGAAGCATCCAAACAACTTTTGTTCCCTCGGTGAAAGCAACATCGAGATTGGTGACTTCAAGAAAAATTCTGTCGCTTCACGGACCACAAAACAAACAATTCATTGATTCTTGTGACAGATTACTAAATTGATTCCACATAAATCATCATATTATATACCTAATACACTACAAAACACAAAATTTATTTTATATTTATTTTGGACTTTATGTAAGATATATCATTTACATACTTATTTTCTTATCTTTTGTATATTAGTTCACAAAATCTAAATTCATACATGTTTCCTCATTTTTAATTGGGTCATGGTGCAATTCTATCCTTTGGACAAAACTGCATTTCCAATCATATCCTCCAAATTCAAACATACTTTTCACTCATCTCAAATTGACCCTTACATCAAATTAAGGTTGTTACTCATTAGCTTAGGTGCCAAATTATTCAAATTTAGTGCCTAAGATGTTATATTTAAAGATAAGCCCTAGGAGACAAGAAGTTATCATTACATGTGCTACATTTAGGGTTTGCATCAATCATTGACAAATATTATACATAGGTATACATGATTTGTGTCGTTTGTGTGTTTAATCTCGTATAATCCAAAAGGGAATCTAACTAGAAATTGAGGAAGTTTTATATTTCAATCCTTCTATAACAAATTTTTAAAGGTACTTTTTAGAGTCACAATGATTCTAAAAGTAGATATCTTCATAGGTGTAAGTTTCTACAATTTGCAACAATAAAATAGAATGTGATATGATAGATACAATTGCACCACCCAAGGACAAAATCATGCATAGTCACTCTTATAAACAAAGCAAACCTAATCAATGCAAAGCTAAACACTTTCTAACTAGATTTACTTTTATCAATCTCAAACAAAATACTGCCAAAAAAATTAAAAAATATAACCTTGTTTCTCAAGGCCTTAAATGCATGATTGTAACCAAATTCACTCTGAAATTATAAGATCCTTTCCCACTGATACAAAATTCTGGAAGACAAGAATGATAGGCTAATCTCGATGAGCATGCAGCCAATTCCAAAAACAGCAACAATCCCAAACTGAAGCCCTTTTTGTTGCATCTATCTTGAGAGCCTGGTGCATACACAACCACACTTTTGTTAGTTGCCAAACTCTTCCCTCTGCTTTACTTTAATACCAATAATTATGTTTACAAATAATAATATATATATATTTTTCTTCGTTCTAATTCCAAAATATTATACAAATTAAATTCACACAAGTGTTACTCATCCCCTAACACCCAAACTTGTAATAACAGATCATAAAATATTATACAAATTAAATTCACATAATTTTTCAGAAGTGTTACTCATCCCCTAACACCCAAACTTGAGTAAACAACTGAAAAGAAAAGAGAAAAACAAACCTTTTCATTTTCCCTTAGTAATGTTGAGGCTTCGTTATCTCCTTCGATAATCTGAAGATCTTGGGAATCTTCAACATTACTGGCTTCAGTGTCTGCAACAATTGCAGAAACCAAACCAGTATTTGTTTGCAGGCTGAAAGACTCTACCCCACACTCCTTAGCATTTGAATCAATGTCTTCTGCTTCATCAATTTCTTTATCATTTCTGGATACAAATTTTGCATCCTCTGTAGACTGAGACTCATTTTGAAGCAAAGAGAAGGTATCACTTTTTGCCGTAATGTAGGAATCATCTTCTGTGGATTCCGTAATAAAAACTTCATCGGATTCAGGGGTGCTAAAATATTCTAAACCCATGTCAGAGTCTTCAATTTTTTGTTTAGAATCTTCAACACATCTAAAAGGAGACGAGCTTTCAGAGAATACAAGACTGGCATCAGTGTCTACATGGATCTTTTCTGCATCAAATTCATTGGATTTTGTCTCAAAACTTGAAGTATCTGTTTGAAATTAGCCAAATGCAACTAATTTCCTCCTACAGATCGTTATAAACTTTGGAGCATTTCCATTTCAGAATCTAGTAAGTGATCTAGCTTAAGGGAGAAAACGAAGAGCAATCATCATTAATTAGACTTACCATGCCTCTGCATTATATGATCTCTTCTGGCAAAAATGAAACTGAAGGAATGTAGATAACCCTTAAACTTGTACAGAATTGAAATAGACCTTATTTGTGTATTGTTACAGGCCTATTGGAAATAAAAGAAACCTGCATCCCAAGGAAGCAAACTGCCATTAAACCCTTAAAAGGGATAGACTTCTCCATTTCGGACAAAAGAAAGATACATGCAAAGATCATTTAACAACTAAACAAGGAAAGAAGATATGCTGACATCCAGAAATTACCAAATTAGCTTAGTGTAAAATCAAATGAAAGTAAGGGCCTCTGGAGGACCCAGTTTGGTCTTAAAGGCAATCTAATGCATTTATACACTTTGCCAGTGGAAAATAGCAGAGAAAAATAGTTTCTTCAGGGAGTAAAAGCCTAAATCATGCATGTTAAGCTAATCTTCAACAACATATCTGCATGTTAATACCCCAGTTTGGATTTTAATTCTATTAAGGAAAACAGGTGGGCATTCGAATGACAAGCAATCTAAAGCATCAGTAGAATAAAAACATTTGAAGCCAAATATCTCTTCCCACTTCTTTGAAGAAAAGTTGTAAAACAAGAGACAGACCCAACACAGTCGCAACAGTACTGCTGTTGAAGCGCTGCCGCTTGATTTTGTTGTTTCGCTCTCTTCATTCCCCAATTATTTTAAGTTTCCATCAACCCAAAATGATTATGAGTATCATGGAGCGGGTATCAAGTTAGTGCTAGGTGTCACCGTTGGGAAGAAATAATGAAAATGTTCTTCAAGAAAATGTTATTAATTTTCTCCAAGAAAATGTTCTAGCCCACTGAGTAGGTTGGTAACCCCAGCATTTTCTTGGAGAAAATTATTTTGAATTACACTAAGTTATTAACAAGTGGATGGTGGAATAGGGGCATTTTCTTGGGGAAAAGTAATTTGAATTACACTAATTTAAATTTTCCTCTAGAAAATGTTGTGGCTTGCTAAGTAGATTAGCAATCCATACCTGCCATAAAGGAAAATAGGAAGCCCAAAAATTAGGGAGAAATGCCAACTACATGTTTGTCATTTTCACAAGAAAAAAAACCTTCTACTCTATTTTATGAGACTTGGGAGTAGTTACAAACATTATTAAGTTTATTGGTGATTGATCATATTATCACAAAACGAGAATTAAACATATCGTTATAATGTAATAAATATATGAATTAACTAATTATTAAGTTTCATCTACTATTAATGGCTTATGTAGTTTGGCACCAAATCTACAAGCACGAGATACAAGATGTGCATTGCTTCCTTTCACTATTTTACCCCAATTGTCACACATAGAAACCAACTTGACACATGCTCCATAATACTCATAATCAATCATGCATTAGATAAATAGAATGGATACACCACAATCATACCCTTCGGCTGCAATGTGACAACATCAAGTGAACCCCAAGAAATTTGAGCTCAAAGATAGTTTTAATCAAGGCGATAATCAAAACCAAAATTCGTATAGGAGGTTCTACATAATCCTTTCAAATCTATCGATAGCTCATGAACACCCTAGACTTCTTAAGTTTCATCCTCCTAACATGAAATTATTGTCAACCTAGACTTCATAACCAACTTGGGTTTGTAGGATATTTAGGCTTCTTAGGTTTCTAATGTATAAAGCAAGCGGTCCAGAGTTGACACATGGATGAGTCAAATTATGTTCAAGGGAATTCTATAATAACCACCTTGGTTACTACCAAATTTTTTTTTTTTACTCATCAAGTACTATCTTAAATGTTGAAGCATCTTTTATCTGATTTAGAAGTGCCAGCTTTAAAGACTTACCATTCATAGTCATGACAACAACTATATGCCAAAACTCATATACTCTCACCATAGTATGGTAAGCTCCAAAGGTTAGGGTCATCCCTAGACCTAGACCTAAGCCTCAAGGGTTCATTTGTAATGGCCCTACCCACGTATCCCCTCATGGGAATCAAAGGTTCCATAGTTCATAATCAATAATAATAGAGGCTTCATCCTCTCATTTGATATGAGATCTTTAATCTCACTTAGATCATTATCTTTAAGTGACTCTTATGATTTCCAATCAATTCATATGCAATAGTATGATTGCAAATGCAATCTAGTCAAATGTTAGTTCAATACCAAAATCACTATATGGAAACACTCAAAACCACATAGTGACCAGCTCATATAAGCAGTACTTGTTCACACATAGTGATAGGCTCAAGTATGAATTCCTTGTATGCAATGTGATTATCACTCACACGGGTCACACATACAAGTGTGACTAGCTCATAGATACAAACCATATACCCAAAATGAATAACTCATCTATATGCCACATATACACATACTAACTAGCTCGATTGCATATCCCATATACATAGAGAAAATAACTTATGCATGCATCACATACACCCAGAGTGACTATCTCATGCATACAACACATATACACCAGGAGAATAATTCATGCATGTGTCACTTACACAAAGAGTGACTAGCTCATGCATACAACACATATACATAGGGAGAATAATTCATGCATGCATCACATACACACATTGTGATTAGCTCATGCATACAACCCATATACACACTTGGAGAATAATTCATGCATGCGTCACATACACACATAGTGACTAGCTCATGCATACAACCCATATACACAAGGTGCTTAATTCACACCTAAATCACATATACACAATGTGAATAACTCAAGCAGGAAACACATATACACAATGTGACTAATTCACATATACATAATGTGAATAGCTTGTGCAGGCAACATATGCACATCATAGGTTAATATTGTATCCAGGTAACAAGAAGGAATAGTTGCGCCCATATTGCAAGCATCTTCCCATTTGTCTGATTCACTAGCCCACAAGTCCTCAAATATATCCCAAACCCAAAAAAGGAATGTCGGTATATAGATAATGGTACACAATGGGTTCCATCATTTTTCCTAATTTACAGCCACCTATGATGACAAGAAAGCATCCCATACTAATTGTGGTCATCACTGACCAGGGCTCAAGTGCAATAACACATAACACATTAGTTCCCTAATACAAATGCACACAATGATTGACTCACACATACATGTGACCAACTAGTAATAGAAAGTGGATGTAACCTATTACATGCACCTTCCCATTACCTGGTTCACTAACACATAAGCTCCCATCCTTTTCCTGGTTCGCAACCAACTGTGATGACAAGAAAGCATCCCATACTACTTGTTGTCAACACTAGCTAAGGATTAGGTGTAACCACATGCACAATCACAACCAACTGTGATGAAAAGCAAGCATCCCATACTACTTGTTGTCATCACTGGCCAAGGAGTAGGTATAACAACATACATCACATGTGGCTATTAAGTAGATATCCACAGCCTGTTGAACCATCGAGTCGTTGAATCCTGACATCTATTGCCTCCATGCCACTGGCGAAAGTCGGTCTAACTTGGTATGGGGTAGCTCCTGGCATCTATCACCTGCATGGTACTAGTGAAAGTTGGCTAAGCCCTATCATACCAGAGGGTAGCTCCTGGCATCTGTCACCTCCGTGGTACTGGTGATAGCCAACTAAGCCTAAGATACGGTGGATAGCACCTGGTATCTGTCACCTCCACGGTACTGGTGATAACCAGCTAAACCGCACCTATATCATAACCTAGATGGCTCCTGGTATCTATCACCTCCGTGGTACTGGTGACAACCAGCTCATCCTAAGATACAGCGGATAGCACCTGGTATTCGTCACCTACATGATACTAGTGACAGCCAACTATCCGCACCTATATCAGAGTCGATTTTGACATGTGGATCATCTTATGGCCAGGTACACACATAATAAGGATATCATAATGATTCACTAAGACAAGTCAGGTTGACTCAACTACATACCACATATATGTCCATAAACCAATACACCTTGTCTTATATGTCTAGGGGTCTATATTATAGGTCAATCCTCAATAATATATATTAAACCCACATGAGTTGGACTCTATCTGGTCACAAATGTATAAACATATACAAACTTAATCTAATATTAATGGTCATTCCATACATTCAATCATCACTTTGAAACATAGTATGCATCATACACAACCCAAACCCACAATAGTAATTTTAAACATAATTCTATTTTTGATTGCATATCTTTTGCATATTAACAATCACAAGCTCAGTAAAGAATAAATACAATACTTACTTATTAATTCCCACCATCAATAGCCCATAGTGTTCAACATGCAAAACACTGATTATATTAATTGAGACAAGTCCAAAGGCACCTTCATACATTACATTAGAGATAAACTAAAAAGATGTTGATTCTGAAAGTTCATCCAAGATTTGGGCAGCTTAAGAGAACCTAGCCCAACAACTTTAGAGTGGAGGAGCATAGTGTTGATAGAGTGTCTTTTATTGGCTCGAGCCTATATAGTGGGGACTTATTAATTAAATGGTGAGTTCACAATCATCTAATGTAGTTTCAGCCTCGAGTTGAAACATACCAAAGAGGGAAGGTTGATCAAGTTTAGGAACACCCCATACCTCAGAGTCAAATTCCCTAAACCCCTCCCTTACGAACTTGAGGTCCAGGGGCATCCTTTGCCCAAGAACTGCCTACATACCCACTTCCAAACGGGATCGAAGTCACATGTAGTTCTCCTCACCTAAACTCTCAAGGATTAATATACATAGGTTCCTACCCTCAAGGTTTCATAACCCCTCAAATAACTTCCTCATGGAAAAGGAAATAGAAATAATACATTATAAGAGAATCTATAACAAGGATTAAAACTAATCAATGCAACAAACCACCATGTATCGATACCCATTCTAAAATAAGGCCATAACTCCTAGAGTTCATTTATTACTATTGCATAACCTAACAAGCTTCCTTTTTAATGGTTTTGAGGAATTGGTAACCTTATTAATAGGCAAAGGAAGCCAACTAGGTTCCCAACATAGTAATCCTACCCCAGAGATCTACCACCTTAGCACACTAAGATCTCAGGCTTAGGCCTCTCCTCTGATATTATTGTAATTCAACATAAACATACTAGAACCCTTACATGCTCATCTCGTTAACATAGAGGCAAGGTTGATCACCTACCCTCCTATAATTATCTTTGTTCACAAGGTCATATTGTGACCAATAACATATAATTCTTTATGGTTGTAAGGTTGAAGTATGAACGCAAGGTCAAGTAATTTGCATCCAACTGTTGGAATAATTGACTTAGATTAGTTCCTTATTGTACCACTTTTGATTTCCCACTTATAGGTACAAAATGATACCTGAATTAATGGTAACCTATAAGTTAATTATTTATCTCCTCATGCTAACACTACTAGGAGCTACAATTTAATATGTCTATACATTTGACCCAACAGACCCTAGTTCCTGCTTATAACTGGGTTATCCAACAGAGACCTCATGTTCGATTATCACCCATTTCCATTCCCAACACTTACTAATGTTGTCAAGATCAGCTTCAAACACATAAATATGCATAACATCACAATCAACATAGAATAAGACCTATCGTATTCAAACCGAGGATGGTAGTAATCATCATTTCTTCATAATGTTATAGTTATGCAAATCCTTAATACAACCCTAAATGATGTCCTACTATATAGTAATGAATGATATCAAATGTCATAACTATATATTCTCAACATGTATTAACAAGGGACTCACATAATCATTATCTAAAACCTAGAAGGATTACAACAATAATTATAGGCATGCTTTAAGAAAGATTAATACCTAAGTTGTACTCAAGAGAGTTGACGCAACCTTATTATTATTAGTTCATCATACAAATATGTCCATGGGATAATAATAATAATCATATTCTCAACCTTTGATTTCAATTTCCATTAGGTACTAACCATTATTCTTATGGTATTCTTGATCATGGTCTAGTTAGTATTCACACCTATTGTTTATAATATTTATGACCTTAATGGTCAGTAGTAATGTATTAGGAGACACCATACTATTGATAACTGAGAGGGGGGGGGGGGTGAATCAGTTATCCTAATTATTTCTGCTTTCTGAACTTTCTTAATATTCAATGCAACATTAATTCAAATAAGCAAACATAACCATACACATGACACAATATTTTTGATGTGGAAACCCTGTTAAGGGAAAAAACCACGGGGTGATTAACCCAAGATTGTATTCTCTGTTAGAAGAATGGAAATACAAAATGGCACTTGCCAATTAGGGCTCATTGCCTGAGCACACTGCTCACAAGAGGCACAGTACCTACAAGAGATACACTGTCTACAATTTATAAAGAGTGTAATACAATACTTGAACTGATAAGGAGCATCAACATATGCTGGAGTTCAATTCCGGTTAGGCTCGGTACACTGATTTGCTGCACTTCATCTTTCCTCTTCTTTTGTGCTGCTCTCCTTTCACATACTGGACCTTCCTTTCTGCTTTTATTCGGCTCTACTGCTTTTCTTCGCACATCACCAAAAACCACGACATGACTCAAAACTAAATCCATCTTGTATATATATGAGCACAAGTGATTTCATCACCTTTCTAGTCGGCATCCAGAATAGTCAATCTTTTCACAAACTCTGATCTGTCGGCTGAATCCTTGCTTACCAAGTAATGCGGATCAAGGATATACTTGTAGAAGTCATCAATCATGTCGGCCAATCATAACTTATGCCTTAAGAATCTTTACCATTATCAGTAACACATCCGGAATAATGTCTGATGTTCTGCCAATCAGTTCTTCCTCTGTTCACACTGCCAATCAGGAACCCGATACTCAAGTATTCATATCTTTTTCTTCATCTATCACCGGAGGCTAAATCCTTGGAATCAATCACTCAAGGTAGTCCTCTTGACTTCCCCAAATCTGCACTTCACCAAGATACTTCCTCTGAGAGATCCGGACCTGACTGTCAGACCTCGCCACATGCTCTGTTCTTGTTTACCGGACCACAACATTCTTCACTCTGACTTCCGGTAAAGACACATCATGTCCTGCGGATGTGTGGGATGAACTTTGTTGCCATCAATGACAACAATCATGAATCCATATAGTGTCTCTTGCCAACAATCTCCCCCTTTGGCATTGATGGCAACACTTAGTGAAAAATGACTAAGTGTTTACACTATGCTCCCCCTTGGCTGATGCTCTATTTTTATATACATTTTTCGGAACTCCCCCTTAGTTGGATTCCTCATTTTTCACTACTCTTCACTTCCCCTTTGACATCAATGGCAAAGGGTGGGAACTGCACACCAAAATTTTAAAAAATTTAACTATACTTAGCCGTATATAACATACTCACATAAACTGAAGAATGTCTGCAAAAGTTGTCTTTAATTGGACGAATTCTGCTGCCCAACTTTGCTTCATTCTATCCAAAATTGATATATGACTGCTCAACAGGAATGCAAAAAATTCAACCTTCTTCAGATCTGTCGGATCATTTGTCTTGGCGGTGGTTTGAGCATCACTTAGGGCCTCATGCATGGCCTCTAACTTAGGAATGATTATTCTTCTAAGCTCATTTAACCTGCCGATTCTGTTTTTCTTTTCTTTTTCTAGCTTCTTAATTTCATCCAAGACTGCAATGGTCTGACATTCTTGATTTACTATGGATGAGGTAAATGGATCAAAATTTTAAGAAAGTTTTGTTAGTTGGATCTCCTGTTCTTTCATTTTCTTCTCAATCTCCATTGTTGCTTTGGACCATGATAGACAAAATTTATATATTTCCTCGCCATCTTTAAGAGCATTTTCTAAGCTCTTTATCCCTATATCCATATTTCTTCTATCATTTGATATTAGACTTAGTACTTCAGAGAATCTTTTATCCAAAAACTCTTTACGGACCTTTTCCTCAGCTGATTTTTCTAAAGACTGAAAATGAGTGCTGACTGAACCAACAAGAGCTTTAAGATTACCTGATGAGGAGGCTGACTGATCCTTCTAAAAAGATGGCATGATCTTTTCTAAAACGCTGGATGCAGCTTCTATTAGCTCACAATCTTCCATGTGAGACTTCAGGAGTTTTTCTTTTGCCTTTGCATTGGCAAATGAAGCTATCTTCATTGTTTGAACCGGGGAGAGAGAGTCAAAGTTAAATGGACCTTGAAGTAACTCTAGTTCATTAATCTCCAACATTTCTTTTGTCAAAAAGTCCTTGACTGATTCTACCGTGTCTCTTGCCGGAGACAGATTCTTCTTTTCTTCTATAGTCACAGAACTGTCTTTTGGAGCTTTCTCTCCTTCCATAACCTTGGTATTGTCATCTTCTTTTTCCTTCACCTCTGCTTCTTTCTCCTGAATTCTTTCTTCTTCTTTAGATCCGGAGACTGTAGGGGAAACCAGAGGAGAGATATTTGTTTGTTCATGAGCCACCTCTTCCGGAGTAGAGGATTCTGAGCCCTTGTCTTCACCTTCACCGGAGTCCTCTATGATGGGAATGTTGAACTTTTTAAAAGCATTTCAGAGGATCTCTTCAGTTTCTCTTGCCACTTTGTCAGTTTCACCAAGCATGAGCTGATTCATCTTGGCTTTGCTCTAGAACTCATCCTTGCAATCTTTGAAGATCATCTTCATTTGCTGTGGAGTGATTGAAGGAAAGAGCTAAATGGCGACCTGTTCCCGGATCTCGAGATCTTTTGCTCGAGAATTGTTCTTCCTCATTTCAAGCCTTTTCTCTAAGCTTTTGGGAATTAGAGAGATAATTTCAATAAAAGCTTTATTGTAAGTGTTCAAAAATTTAACTGTGGCTTCCTCCAAAATCTTTTTATCTGCTTCATTATATGCATCATAGAATTCTGTTAAGGGTTGCACGTTCCCATCCACAGTGACTGCTTTCACTACAACATCTAAGGATAGAGTGGGTTTTTCAACAAATTCCTCTTCCTTCTCTTCTTCTCCTTGTCCGGTAGAGGGTTCACTGGATGTTTTCTTCTTTTTCTTCACTTTCCTGATTTCTTCATCAGATTCAGTCTCCTCTTCATCTCTTTGACTGGCATAAGCCCTTGTGGCTTTTGTCTTTGTTCTTTTCTCTCCTTTGTCGGATAATTTTGCTTCCGATTTTGATGGCCTTGAGCTTTTGGTAGTGGTAGGTGTAGATCTCTTTGATGATCTAGTCCGGGTGGAAGATTTTACCAGAACACGTTCCTCACTTTTCTTTTCTACCTTTTTCTTCTCTTCCTCAGCCCTTTCCATCTTTTCCCTATTGGCATCAAGTGCCTCCTTTGATATGCCAAAGCCTTTTGCAACATCTTCAACTTCTTTTCTTACCTTCCTCTTGATCTCTGGTTGTTTGAGTTCCACATGAATCTTTACACTTAGCTCCTCAAAGGTTCCAAACCTTTCTGCCTTGGGATCTTTTGGCTGACTTAACATGTGTTCAATATGCAGCTCAACAATTTTCTCATCAACTTCATACCCCATTGGCATGATCCATACTATTCTTGGTTCCACTGCCTCCATAAGGCACTGATTAGTTTCTACCATGAAGCAAACAGTATCCTTATACTTTTCAACTAGAGCTTGGGGGATTCTCTCTCTTGCTTGCATCATGTTGACTTTTTCCCAGACTGGATGCTTATTCCCGGAGTCCCTACAAGGTAGCCATCAGTGATCAACAGGAGCTCTGGGCCAGGGGGTCAACAGTATAGGAGATAGACTCTATATTTTATCTCCTCTTCTTCTTCAGGCTCTGCAAGACCTAGGGGGGTATTCCCTACTCAACATCCATAAGGATATGCATGCAAGGCTGGGATGTTGACAGAAAGCAGATGAGTCCTCCTGTATGTAGACCAAAACTGAAAGATAAGGGCAAAGGGGCTAGCTTTGGGCCTATTTGCAGTTGTAGACAGAGGACTGAGGATCTTAAACTAACTCTAATGTCCTAATGTTGGTTTTAGATTTTGCTTTGGAGTTTAAGTGTGGATGCAAAGCTGGATATGGTTATAACACAAAGCAAAGCATGATTGGTGCCTATCCAGGGCCTGGAGTCAATAGACATACACCTGTGAATGATCAGCATAAACAACTAAAACTGGATTTCAAGGGGATCTATGTGATACCTGCCTTACAGGCATCTCCCAATACAAAGTGTTAGGTTATCTCTACTTATGGTATCCCTACTGCAGTATATCCCTCCCAATGTTCAACCTGAAAACAGTTTAATCTACCCCTTGAATAGAAGTTAAAAGATCAGACACTCAACACAGGAATTCTATGCTCTAGAATCTAAACATTACCAAACATCCAGATTCAGAAGAAGGATACATGCAATACTGGAGACAGAATTAACACAACACATGCCAAACAGCATTTCTCATATAAGTTTAATCATGAAATCAGTGGGTTCATGCCAAAAACAAACAACAAGAGATACATAAACTCACAGGTAAGCTGTACAGAGCAACCAGATCAGCTTGTCATGCATTACAGAGCCAAAATCATCAACTTTCAACAACCTTTCAAATGAGCAAGACCACCTGCTTATAACAGCCAGGTAGGTGCTCAGCAATTAATTACAATGTTGACCAGAATTTCGCCAGATACACAGTATCATGGAAATGGCGCTCAAACACAACCGGATTGGTGCCCAAACATGAATGCAGCAGGTGGGGGAGGAGACAGGAAGATTTCTCGAGCCCTGCGCCCCTGTCCGCTGATGTACACCTCCAGTCGGGTACAAGATCGACCCACGCCATCGCCCATACCTCTGCAACAATCGCCATTAATGGCGCACCAACCCGCGGCCTTGGGAAAATCATCAAACAGACTATCGCAAGCATTTCCCGCCGAGACTCATCATCATGATATTTTGAATATGCAGGATAACATTATCCCACATGCACCCCGCGATGACCTCAATAACACTTTATATACTAGGTCATGAGCATATATCATGTCGGTGCTTTTGCTCCCGACGACACTAGTATAGACTTCATCATCATCATCCTCCAGCAGCATGATATCCTGTTGTTCGAAAAATCACCCTGACGTCATCATGATATTTGAAATATAACCTTCATGATAATCGGCACAACCTGATCCTTCGGAGGAACATCCTCCTGCTGAGCTTATAACAAAAGTCTGGCCGATGATCATCCTGATGACGTCATCATCATATCCTGCTGACGTCATCATCATATTCGCCTACTGCGCACCTCCTCACATCCGGATGACGTCATCATCATATTAACATCATCATGATATTCGGAAGACAACTGGATATTTGGAAATATCCTCCTGATGTTCAAATATCAGGTTGCACTGTAGCTCCTCTATAAGATCAGGGCGATAACTGAATATGATGATGCTGCTTGAAAAGATCACCCTCAATAGATAACACGCGAAACCAGCAGGCGGATATCTCCTTGATATTAGCATCATCATGATGTTCGAACAAACATATATCCGGGTGATATGAAAATATCACCCCCTCCGCGAATATCATGATGCAGATAGGCAGAAAGAAAAATATCACCCTGATATACGGATGACGTCAGCATCATCAGGATGAGAAACAAAGAACAAGAAGTGATACAACATCATCAGGATGATATTGACTAAGATCATCCTGATGTTCCAAAATATGATGACCCTAGTGAATATCGGGTCGCAATTACAACTCTTCAACAACATCATCAGGATGATGTTAACCAAGATCACCCGATGATAAAAATATCACCCCGGCGAAATATCATGAAGGCAGAAAATATGATGACCTCCACAAGCAGCAAGATGATAACTGGAAATATGATGATGATGAACACGACCCTTAGGAAAAAATAAGTTAGGTCGAGCAATTCAAAGAATAAGCAACATCATCATCATGCTCGCGCAAGGTGATAAATGGAAGATCACCGGAGACTTTAAAACATCACCCTCGCAAGCAGATGAGGGCGCACTGTAGCTCGGCAGCATCATCAGGATAAAACCCGAACATCACCCGACAGCGAAATATGATGATGACGATGAGAAACCGGTCGAAGGAGAACATGATGATGCTGACCATCATGGAAACAAACATGATGATGATGACCTCCTCCTCAAGAAAATATGATGATGCAGCTGAAAAATACTGAGGAGGTCCAACACTTAGAAAAAATGGGCAAGAAGATAAAGGCTTCAAATGAAGAAACCTCCTGATCATGACAAATCAACCCCTGGTCAAAATGAGTGTCAACAGTGGCTCCGAATGGGGACGTGCAGGTGAAAACCTGCAGTGAGAACCAGATCTCCGGGCAGACCTGACAAAAAGCCAAAAAACGCGAGCTGTACAAGGCATTTACACTACATACATATTTTACAAATGTGCACAGCAACCAGATATTCATGTAAAATAGAACTTAAGGAATTGGCCATGCACAGGCAATTCCAGAATTTCACCATCTAGGGCCTGGAGGAAATAAGAATCCTCCCCATGAGTATTGCAAACCTGATATGGGCCCATCCATAAGGGTTGAAACTTACCATGTTTACCCTTTTCCTGATCTTTAGCATTCCAAATGAGCACCAGATCATTTACTTGAAACTTCCTTTTTGTAGCTCTCCTGTCAAACTGATATTTCATATCCTGTTGTCTTTTGAGATTGATCTGGTGGGCTCTCCTCCTGTCTTCATCCAATGCAACCAGCTGATTCACTCTTTCTGTCATGGGATCTTCAATCTCCTCATCATACTCTTGAATGAATCTGTAAACTGGTAGGAGATTGTTTATGGGCAGTCTAGCTGATGCACCATATACCAGCTCAAAAGGTGACTTCCCAATAGCCCTTTTCACAGTCACTCTGTCAGCCCATACTGCTAAATTCAACTTTGAATCCCAAGCCCTCTTGTTCTTGTCCAATATCCTCTTGACAATTTTCATGATGCTCCTATTGCTTGATTCTGCTTGACCATTTCCTTGTGGGTGATATGGTGATGTATATGACAGGCTTATCCCATACCTGTTGCAAAAATCAACAAACTCACCTGATCTGAAGCACATAGCATTATCAGTGATTATTTTAGATGGTACTCCAAACCTGATGATGATGTTCTCTAGTATGAAATCTGTCACCACCTTACTTGTAGCTCTTTTAGTTGGAATGGCCTCAATCCATTTGGTAAAGTAGTCAGTTGCCACCAAAATCCAACTGTGTCCCCCACTTGATTTGTCTGCAATTTCCCCTATAAAATCAATTCCCCATTGCTGGAATGGAGCATCCACAGGTGCAGTTCTGAGGGGTAAAGCACCATGATATTTCAGCTTTCCTGAGAATCTCTGGCAAGGGTCACATTTTCTTACTAACCTCTGTGCATCTGAAAAGAGAGTGGGCCACCAATATCCTGCCCTGAGAATTTTATGAGCTGTTGTTTGGGCAGTATAATGGCCACCACACAATCCTTTATGCATGTCAATCAAAATATTGTTAGCCATATTCTTATCCACACATCTCAGCAGCACACCATCAGGATTTTTCCAGTACAGCTCACCTTGAACAACAACATACCTGATTGCATGTAGCTTCAGAGTCCTCTTTTGATTGTCACTGAAATGGGAAGGACAATTCAGATTTTGCAAATAATAGACAATATCCTTGTACCATTCAGATCCTGATGCACTTACATTCTCATCTTGGACTGCATTAACTTGGCATGCTTCCAAGTTTGACTGTGCCAACATCTTGGCTAGTCCTTGTCCCCTTATCAACTTAGTAACTTGTATGTCTATGTTGAATTCCTGCAGTTTGTTTATCCATCTGCACCTTCTTCCAGTCACCTCCTGCTGAGTGAATATGTCTTTGACTGCAGCATGAGGTACATATGCAATTATATGTGACCCTACCAAGTATGGTCTGAAACTTTTAATGGCTCTAACAAGTGCATATGCCTGCTTTTCCATAATATCATACTTCAATTCAGAGGCATGCAGGGACATACTGAAGAAGGCGATGGGCTGTTCAAAACCATCTTCATTTTTCTGTAACAAACATGCAGCTACAGTATGAAAGGAAGCAAATGAGAACACCTGGAATGGCCTAGAAAAATTAGGAGATTTAAGAACAGGGGCCATCTTTATTGCCTCTTTGATATTCTGAAATGATTCTGTTGCTTCCCTTTCCCAGTTGACAGTTGCATCCTTCTTCATCATCTTGGAAATGTTCCTTGTGATCTCTGCAAAGTTGGGAACAAATCTTCTGACAAAGTTTACCTGTCCAAAGAAGGACTGAACTCCTTTCACAGTTTTTGGCATTTGGATCCTGTCAATGGCTGCCACTCTGTCTGGATCTATCCTGACTCCATCCTTGGAAACAATATGTCCCAGAAGTTTTCCTTCAACTACTCCAAAGGCACACTTCTTTGGGTTTAAAGAAATACCATATTCTAGTGCTCTTATGAAGATCTGCTCCAGATGCATACAATGCTGCTCCTCTTTCTTTGAGTAGGCAGTCAGGTCATCCTGATATACTACCAGGATTGAATCAATCAGCCCTGCAAAAGCAACATCCATTGCTCTTTGAAATGTAGCACCTGCATTTGTTAGTCCAAATGGCATTCTAACATACACATATGTTCCCCATGGAGTGGTAAAGGCAGTCTTATATTGTTCTGATTCCTTTACCTTTACCTGATTATATCCTGAAAATCCATCCATCATGGATAGGAGTTCACAACCAGTCACTTTCTGCAACATAGCTTCCATATTAGGCAGTGGATAGTTATCCTTCAAAGAGGATACATTCAAGTTCCTGAAATCAACACACAACCTAATATCACCATTCTTTTTCCTGACTGGGACGAGGTTAGACACCCAAGTTGAATGTCTGATGGGCACAATTATTCCAGCTTCCCTGAGCCTTCTGAGTTCTTCCTGCATCTTGGGAGCTAAGGTAGGATTTATAGGCCTTTGCCTCTGTCTAAATGGCTTAGCTTCAGGCTTCAGTGGGATCTCATGCTGGAATAAGTCTTCTCTATAAGCTTTTAGGTCCTCATATGACCAAGAAAAAACATGTTTATACCTTTTTAGCAATGCAATTAGCATACTTCTTATGTGTGGTTTGAGCTGTTTGCCAATATATACTTTCTGAGGGGCCTGAGATGTCCCCAAATTTATTTCTTCTAAATCCTCCTTATTTGTGGGGGATGTCTTTGTGACCATTTTGTCTCTACTGTCAAAGGCTCTTTCCAGAGCCACTAACCCTCTAGGGATCTTGTTAGTCTTCAACTGGATGATCTCTTTTCCCACAAGGGTCTCTTTTCCATTTACAGTCTCTACAAAAGCTTGGAAATCAATCTGTTGATTCTCATACTCATCTATGCAGTGCAAAAATTTCAGCAAATCCCTATCATCATTAAAAACCTGCCAACTGCATATGTTTTCTGGTATGGCAGGCCTGATTTTAACTTCTATATCTGTGACACCTGACAGAGTGATGTCATCTGGCCTTATTGTAATATTAGCTAAGAAATCAGCCATAACATTTTTTGACCTTTCTACCCAGCCAATTGAAAATGCATCAAAAAGTTCAATAGTATCCCAAACAGCATGCTTGTATTGTTTCAGTCTTTTATTCTTTGCAGCATACTTATTTCTGATTTGGGATACAATCAGCTCAGAGTCTCCAAATACTCTTAACATTTTAATTCCATGTTTGAGAGCAATATTCAGGCCTAAAAGTAAAGCCTCATATTCTGCAATATTGTTTGTGCAATCAAACCTCAGCAAGAAAGAAAATTTGAGGAGCCTACCAGTTGGAGACAGGAAGACAACTCCAGCTCCAGAGCCTTCTTTTGCACAAGCTCCATCAAAGAACATGGTCCATAAGCCTTGCTGATCCAGCTCTTCAGTGCAGACATTTTTCTTTTCATCTTCTGTATCATCTGAGACAACCTTGAAGTTATCACAGTCAGTGTCTACAAAGCATATCTGTTCATTTGCTTCTTGGTCTTCCACTGTCTCTGATGATCTTTGCTCTCTGCTTAGCTTGACATCCCTGCCATTCATTGGAATCATGGCATATGATAGGTCCAGCTGCATACTTCCACCTATTAGTGCTGCCCATCTTCTTGACAGCAGCATACCATACTGTGGCTTGATGTCAACCACTGTTATATTCATTTTGTATCTTTTTTCAGGAAATGCTGCCAGTTTTAAATCCACATCCTTCATGATTCCAATAACTGGTACCTCTCTGGCATCCATAGCATAACATTTCCCACATGCCTTGTCAATCTTTAATCCAGTTTGTTGCATGATAGCCAAAGGCATGACATTTGTGGATGCTCCAGAGTCAAGCATACAATTTCTAATTATTTTACCATTTATAACCAGGGAAACATAAAATGGTTCCACCTGTGAAGGACACTTTGTCATGGTCATTCCTAAATAGACTTCAGGAGTCTCATCTTCCTCATTGCACATGACCTGTTTCTCACCCTGGGTCTGATCATTTTGCTTAGCTTGAAAAGGTACCCCTGAGATTAGGGATATTGTTCTATTCTTGATCTCTTCCACTTTCATGAGTTCCATAAGTGGAACAGAGACCTTTACCTGAGCGAGGATCTGGGCTATATCAAATGGAGCACAGTTTTGTACAGCAGTTGTAGCTTGCTCCACAACCTTGCTTTTATCCTGAGCTGATTTAGTTTTCATTTTCATAGTTCCCTGATCATCATTCCTGTCTTGGGAACCTCTACTTTGATCTTCAGCCTGAGGGGTTTTATTTTCTGGTCCTTGGAAATCATGACCTGTTCTGTATCTAAAGTTCTGCTTGTTATTTACCCACTGCCTTTTTTGTGGTTCAGTTCCTTTATGACCATGCATCTGCTGACCTGCAGAAATATCTTCTGGCTGATGTGGGCTGCCAACCTGATTTTTACCTCTGAGATTGTAGTTACTCTTGACCTGAGCAACTGCTGCAGCTGTGAAGGCTCTGATTTCCTCATCAGAAGGTCGGTGTAGGCTACTCAGAAAATTGTGTGAGTTCTGAGCATACACATAATTATCCTCATGACCTTCATCATATGGGGACTGTTGGCAGGCCTGAACCTGATCATCTGTCTTCTCATCAGCACCATAAAGAGTATATCCATTACCTATGGTCATCATGTTAACATCATCATCCTGCACATGATGTGGCTCATTGCACTCATTACAAGATGTAGCATTATCATACAAAGATTGGGCAATCATGCACTGTGACTGTGAATGTGGCATCTGACAGATTATACACCACGGAGCATCATCAGCAATATTTATAGTTTTCTTCAGGGGATCAGGAGTTTCCTTGGCATGTTGAGCCCTCTGACTTGTGTTGTTACGTGGATATATAGGCTTACCATCATGCCAATTGGTGTTATAAGGCATATCATGTAATGATGGCCTCTTTTCCTGTCTTTGATAGACTTGCCTATCAGGACCCATCCCTTTTTCACTTCTAGCTAATCTATAGCTCAGGTCCTTAACAACATTTGCCAGTTTGTCTATCTTATCTTCAGGAGCAGATGTACTACCTTGAGTGTTCTGAGGCTTGTTTGGATTCTGCAGAATTTTTACATCATCCCTTCTATTTGTCTTGCCTGATGCTTTCCTATTGTTTTCAATATTTACTGCAATCCTGAAAGCATCCCTGAGAGTGGCAGGACCTTTATCTCTCAGCCCATATGCAGTCTTTGCATCAAAGGCATTGATGTACAAAATTATGCACATTGGTTCATTTGGCCTCATATGATGTGGCAATTTGTTCAACACTTTAGTAAATCTTGCATTAAAGTCTGCAACCTGTTCATTTGACCCTTTGGTGATGCTGGTGAACTCATTTACAAAGAAGCTAGGGTCAGTTTTATCACCATATTGCTCCTTGAACATCCTCTTAAAATCATCCCATGATGATATGCTCCGGTCAGGCAGATTCCTGTACCATTCTCTTGCCTCATCTATTAAGGATTGCATGAATGACTTCATGAAAACATCCTCATGCTCAACCTCAAAATTATCCATGACATTTTGGAAGGCCTTTAGATGATCTTCTCCTGACACTGTATTGTTTCCTGAAAACTTAGGCACTTGCAGCCTCAGATGCTTGTCAATGGGGTTAGGATACCCAGGAATACCATCAAACACCAGCTGCCTGAATCTATCTAACTGCATGGGCTGTCTGTTTGGCTGATTAACATTAACATTTCTGTTTGCATTTTGGTTTCCTGCATGGTTCAGTGGTATCCTAGCATCATTCATATTTTGTCTGTCATCATGATGCTGATGATGCACTTCATATCTTTGCTGATGTCTTTGCATATTTGCATTTTCTAAGGTAGGAACTGAATTATTTTGGGCAGTTCTCAAGGCTTGCACTTTCTGCTGTATATCATCTCTGATTTTCATGGCTTGTAGGTATTCTAGTTCTGCTCTTAGGCTTTTGATTTCTTCAGCCAGCTGTTCATCCTTAGGTCTAGAGGTAGATGGTCTCATGCCATTCTGGTCATCATCCTCATCATCCCTTAGGGACTCTGCCTCTTCAAACCTCTCACTTGGGTCTAGAAAGGGGCGTTCTTGGAACACCTCTGACCTCATTCTGATACTACCACCCTGTTGCCTCTCATATGCACCTTGGATATCTGCTTCTGCACTTGAAAAATAAGGAGCATGCTGTCCTGATGGCCTAGGGTTATCTTGTATCTCATCACTTTTTCTGGGGGAGCTCTCATGACTAGCTGAGACAGTTCCCTTTCTTCTATACATCGTTCTTTTTGTTAATGGTAACTCTTCAAATAAAGGAGTTTGTTGGGATCTTCTCCCCTGCATATAAATTTACTTTGACCGGTTGGGAGATTACTTCGGAGTCGCCACCTATTGCTAGGAATTGTTTTCTTCTGAAAACCAGGGTTCTTTCACAAGATTCCCCAGTGGAGTAAATTACTATTGCTGACTCAGATGGGTCACATATATATCACTGGAGATGATTAGATAGTCTTTTACTTCTCACTCCCCAGCGGAGTCGCCAATTTCTGTTGACTCAGATGGGTCACATATATATCACTGGAGATGATTAGATAGTCTTTTACTTCTCACTCCCCAGCGGAGTCGCCAATTTCTGTTGACTTTTTCCCAGACTGGATGCTTATTCCCGGAGTCCCTACAAGGTAGCCATCAGTGATCAACAGGAGCTCTGGGCCAGGGGGTCAACAGTATAGGAGATAGACTCTATATTTTATCTCCTCTTCTTCTTCAGGCTCTGCAAGACCTAGGGGGTATTCCCTACTCAACATCCATAAGGATATGCATGCAAGGCTGGGATGTTGACAGAAAGCAGATGAGTCCTCCTGTATGTAGACCAAAACTGAAAGATAAGGGCAAATGGGCTAGCTTTGGGCCTATTTGCAGTTGTAGACAGAGGACTGAGGATCTTAAACTAACTCTAATGTCCTAATGTTGGTTTTAGATTTTGCTTTGGAGTTTAAGTGTGGATGCAAAGCTGGATATGGTTATAACACAAAGCAAAGCATGATTGGTGCCTATCCAGGGCCTGGAGTCAATAGACATACACCTGTGAATGATCAGCATAAACAACTAAAACTGGATTTCAAGGGGATCTATGTGATACCTGCCTTATAGGCATCTCCCAATACAAAGTGTTAGGTTATCTCTACTTATGGTATCCCTACTGCAGTATATCCCTCCCAATGTTCAACCTGAAAATAGTTTAATCTACCCCTTGAATAGAAGTTAAAAGATCAGACACTCAACACAGGAATTCTATGCTCTAGAATCTAAACATTACCAAACATCCAGATTCAGAAGAAGGATACATGCAATACTGGAGACAGAATTAACACAACACATGCCAAACAACATTTCTCATATAAGTTTAATCATGAAATCAGTGGGTTCATGCCAAAAACAAACAACAAGAGATACATAAACTCACAGGTAAGCTGTATAGAGCAACCAGATCAGCTTGTCATGCATTACAGAGCCAAAATCATCAACTTTCAACAACCTTTCAAATGAGCAAGACCACCTGCTTATAACAGCCAGGTAGGTGCTCAGCAATTAATTACAATGTTAACCAGAATTTCGCCAGATACACAGTATCATGGAAATGGCGCTCAAACACAACCGGATTGGCGCCCAAACTTGAATGCAGCAGGTGGGGGAGGAGACAGGAAGATTTCTCGAGCCCTGCGCCCCTGTCCGCTGATGTACACCTCCAGTCGGGTACAAGATCGACCCACGCCATCGCCCATACCTCTGCAACAATCGCCATTAATGGTGCACCAACCCGCGGCCTTGGGAAAATCATCAAACAGACTATCGCAAGCATTTCCCGCCGAGACTCATCATCATGATATTTTGAATATGCAGGATAACATTATCCCACATGCACCCCGCGATGACCTCAATAACACTTTATATACTAGGTCATGAGCATATATCATGTCGGTGCTTTTTCTCCCGACGACACTAGTATAGACTTCATCATCATCATCCTCCAGCAGCATGATATCCTGTTGTTCAAAAAATCACCCTGACGTCATCATGATATTTGAAATATAACCTTCATGATAATCGGCACAACCTGATCCTTCGGAGGAACATCCTCCTGCTGAGCTTATAACAAAAGTCTGGCCGATGATCATCCTGATGACGTCATCATCATATCCTGCTGACGTCATCATCATATTCGCCTACTGCGCACCTCCTCACATCCGGATGACGTCATCATCATATTAACATCATCATGATATTCGGAAGACAACCGAATATTTGGAAATATCCTCCTGATGTTCAAATATCAGGTTGCACTGTAGCTCCTCTATAAGATCAGGGCAATAACTGAATATGATGATGCTGCTTGAAAAGATCACCCTCAATAGATAACACGCGAAACCAGCAGGCGGATATCTCCTTGATATTAGCATCATCATGATGTTCGAACAAACATATATCCGGGTGATATGAAAATATCACCCCCTCCTTCGCGAATATCATGATGCAGATAGGCAGAAAGAAAAATATCACCCTGATATACGGATGACGTCAGCATCATCAGGATGAGAAACAAAGAACAAGAAGTGATACAACATCATCAGGATGATATTGACTAAGATCATCCTGATGTTCCAAAATATGATGACCCTAGTGAATATCGGGTCGCAATTACAACTCTTCAACAACATCATCAGGATGATGTTAACCAAGATCACCCGATGATAAAAATATCACCCCGGCGAAATATCATGAAGGCAGAAAATATGATGACCTCCACAAGCAGCAGGATGATAACTGGAAATATGATGATGATGAACACGACCCTTAGGAAAAAACAAGTTAGGTCGAGCAATTCAAAGAATAAGCAACATCATCATCATGCTCGCGCAAGGTGATAAATGGAAGATCACCGGAGACTTTAAAACATCACCCTCGCAAGCAGATGAGGGCGCACTGTAGCTCGGCAGCATCATCAGGATAAAACCCGAACATCACCCGACAGCGAAATATGATGATGACGATGAGAAACCGGTCGAAGGAGAACATGATGATGCTGACCATCATGGAAACAAACATGATGATGATGACCTCCTCCTCAAGAAAATATGATGATGCAGCTGAAAAATACTGAGGAGGTCCAACACTTAGAAAAAATGGGCAAGAAGATAAAGGCTTCAAATGAAGAAACCTCCTGATCATGACAAATCAACCCCTGGTCAAAATGAGTGTCAACACATCATACTCTGAAAGTTCTTGAAATAGCCCCAGAGTGCTGTATTCTGTGCCTTAACATCACCAAGTCCATGTAAATAATCCCTGATTTGTATGGCAACTGGTCTATCATTTTGCCATAACCAACCACTAGATTCGGGTAGCTCATTCATATAATAGAAGAATAGAAATAGTATCAAGCCACCGTATTTGGAGTTCTTCTTGTCTTTCTTTATCTTCTGCAGATTTTCCAGAAGTTGGTTCAGAAGGAGCTCACAGAGATCATAGTTAGCATTCTTTCTTAACATTTCATAGGCAGTATATATTACAGTTCCAGGTACTGAGTTTTCCCTGCTAGAGTGATATATTTTGTATCTGATGATCATGGATGCAAACTTGATATCCGGATTAGTGATATCCTCAATTGTCATTGCCCTCTTATCAAACTTTGATCCGGTAGCCTCAGTCACTGTTTGATTTTTGATAGATTTTAGAATAGGTATCCCACCGGATGAGTGCAATCCAGTAACTACCCTAATGGCATCTTTAGTGATCTTAAATGGCCTATTCAACCACATGAAGTTGTCATGTATTCTACTCAGGATATACCGGACCCATTCATCTTCCAGAAAACAGGGGAAATGAATGCACTATGTAAAATGCTTATCTCAGATGGCTTTATACTGAGGTTTGATCTCAAAAGAATCATCTATTAA
Source organism: Cunninghamia lanceolata (assembly GCA_027924645.1). Classification (NCBI taxonomy): domain Eukaryota; kingdom Viridiplantae; phylum Streptophyta; class Pinopsida; order Cupressales; family Cupressaceae; genus Cunninghamia; species Cunninghamia lanceolata. The sequence goes on from BSBN01000609.1 coordinate 3,948,655, forward strand.
CTGCTTGTGATAGATATCCATTAATTTGGACTCTCTGAATTCTTCAATGTTTGCGTGAATGTAAACCCTAATATCTTCTATATGCAGGACACCATGCGGAACATTGGAAAAAGCTCCTAGGAGATCTACTTCCAAGGATTTGTATGGATGTTTCTTGAATTTGGGGCGAGGCCTATCAGAGATCTTCACAATATTTGGAGTATCCATCATTCAAGGATTTACAGAGAGATATTTGATAAAGGAGAATACATTTTGCACCTTTCGGTTTCACAGAGTTAGCTGAATCAATTGCTGGATGAATCAGATTCTGCAGATGGTCTTTGATGGGCTTGAGGAATTTCTGTTGTAGAGCTTCTTTTCATTTCTTCTTGAGTGTAGAATGAACAAATGCTTAATGAGAAAACCCTTATATTGCTCCGCAAACCCTAATATCAAGTTGTAATAAATGCTCGACCTAAGTCATTCCGGTTTGCCTTATTCGGATGACTTAAAGAACCGGATCTTAAACATTTTGGGGATCATCCAAATCTTAACCATAGTCTACTTGGATGTTTCTCTTATGAGCCCTTTAATCCACAACTCCCCTTGTGCCAGTTCTGGCACCAATTGACTGGCTGGGGGAACAAGGTTTTCTCTGTGTCTCCCCCTGAGCCAGAGCTCACTATTTAATTTTCGGAAGGAATATCAGCACCAGAGTTTGGTGCGGATCCATCCCCTACATTCACTGTACTTTTCTTCACCCAAATCTTGTTCATCTCACTTTGAACTTCATCCGCATTCACTTTTTTGTTTTCCCTTATCTTGATTCTGATTATGAAATACCGGACCTCTTTTGTCCTGATTCTTGCTTCTACAGAATTTTGCAATATGACCGGATCTATTGCAAATTTGGCAAACAATATTTCTTTGCATATTTGATTGATATCCTCTTGATCTGTATTGATTAGCCATATGACCCATTCTATTGCATGCAAAGCATCTACCATTGAATGAATTGTTTATTTGCATATTTTTGCATTCATGAGATTTGTGACCATACCTTTTGCAATTGAAGCACTGTTCGGAGAAGGATGTATTAGTCTGATTCATTCTCTTTCTACACTGATTAGCTTTATGACCAAAGTTATTGCAATTGTGGTAGTATCCATTGAAGGATGGATATCTTTGAGCATTAGGCTGCCTTACCAGAGGTCTTCTAGGCCTGTTCCTTGGATTTTCTGATCCAAAATTCTTCTAACCAGATCCAGAGCTTTCACCTTTTTCATACCCAAAACCACACTTGTCATCTACCCTCTTTTGACTTTCAAGAAGAACTTCAAGTTGAGCAGAACTTATCTTGAATTTCTCTTTATATTCATTTGTTGTTTGAAGATCCCTTTTGAGAGAGACAATTTGATCCTCAAGTTTTTCTTCATTAGCTTTAGCATCTTCAAGATCAGATTCAAGATGTCTGATAATTCTATCCATCTTGTGGCAATCTTCTGATTTCTCCTTGAGAGATTGTCTTAGATTATTTTTACTTTTTCTTTTCTCTTCAACCTCTTGGGTAAACTTCATAACCCCTGATTCCATTTCGTGTCTTACCATAATGATTTCTTTTGATAACTTTTCACATAACTTGGTTTTCTCCTTTAGATCTTCATTTGTATCATTTGCTTCACCTTGACTTGCCAATTGTTGAAGTAGCTCCTTTCTCTTTTTCATAGAGAGACTTAATTTGTCTTTTAGTTCTCTCATGAAATCATCAGCCTGTTTGAGTCTTTCCTTTAATTCATTGACTTTAGAGTTTGACTACTCAAGATCATCAAGGGCAGTCTTGAGTTGCTCCTTTAAACCATATACATCCATTTGAATTCCCAGATCTTCCTCAAGCTGTTAGACTCTGTTAGGAGGAACTTGGCTCTGATACCAATTGTTGATAACTGAGAGGGGGGGTGAATCAGTTATCCTAATTATTTCTGCTTTCTGAACTTTCTTAATATTCAATGTAGCATTAATTCAAATAAGAAAACATAACCATACACATGACACAATATTTTTGACGTGGAAACCCTGTTAAGGGAAAAAAACCACGGGGTCATTAACCCAAGATTGTATTCTCTATTAGAAGAATGGAAATACAAAATGGCACTTGCCAATTAGGGCTCATTGCCCGAGCACACTGCTCACAAGAGGCACACTGCCTACAAGAGACACACTATCTACAATTTATAAAGAGTGTAATACAATACTTGAACTGATAAGGAGCATCAACATATGCTGGAGTCCAGTTCCGGTTAGGCTCAGTACACTGATTTGCTGCACTTCATCTTTCCTCTTCTTTTGTGCTGCTCTCCTTTCACATACTGGACCTTCCTTTCTACTTTTATTCAGGTCTACTACTTTTCTTCGCACATCACCAAAAACCATGACATGACTCACAACTAAATCCATCTTGTATATATATGCGCACAAGTGATTTCATCACCTTTCTAGTTGGCATCTGGAATAGTCAATCTTTTCACAAACTCTGATTTGTCGGCTGAATCCTTGCTTACCAAGTAATGCGGATCAAGGATATACTTGTAGAAGTCATCAATCATGTCGGCCAATCATAACTTATGCCTTAAGAATCTTTGCCATCATTAGTAACACATCCGGAATAATGTCTGATGTTCTGCCAGTCAGTTCTTCCTCTGTTCACACTGCCAATCAGGAACCCGATACTCAAGTATTCATATCTTTTTCTTCATCTATCACCGGAGGCTAAATCCTTGGAATCAATCACTCAAGGTAGTCCTCTTGACTTCCCCAAATCTGTACTTCACCAAGATACCTCCTCTGAGAGATCCAGACCTGACTGTCAGACCTCACCACATGCTCTGTTCTTGTTTATTAGACCACAACATTCTTCACTCTGACTTCCGATAAAGACACACCATGTCCTGCAGATGTGTGGGATGAACTTTGTTTCCATCAATGATAACAATCATGAATCCATATAGTGTCTCTTGCCAACACATACGGTGTGATCATAGTTAGTCCCTCTCTTAACTCAAACTCAACCACACCATTAAATTAAATGATGTTTGTCCTCCATCTGGTACATGTTCATACATCAAACTAGCCCAACTATAATTTCCTTTCCTCACTTCATTGGGTAGTTCCAATTTTGAGGTCCTTATTCTTAAGAGGTCAATAGACATCATGAAGTCATATAAATCCTTTACCGCAAATTCAAAATGGATTGCCACAAGTATTAACATGCAACATCACAATATGTTCAATACAACACAAACAAGTGCATTTAAATGAAGTTGTTATCATTTACAATAATATGCAACCTAGATGAATCTAATAAGACATTGAAGAGGTTAACATTCTATATAGCATATTTAGACTTCCCTTAGATATAATAGAGGGTCCTACCATGATACCCTCACGTACCTATGCACAACGAGTAAGACACGATAATAGTGTCATTTACACAAGAATAATAAGCATAATTCAATCCCTTAATTTTCTTTACATCTAGGATGTTCTAAGGTTAATAATAATATCAAATATTCACTTTTGCTATTCAACTTTATACTCTAGTCCTATGGTTTGTTTATTAATCTTATATAACATGATTAGTTTTTATAATAAATGACTATACTCATGAGATAGCACAACCCATAAGCATTTTCTGCACTTCATGAGACAATAACTTGCTCCAACTAATAATTGAATATAAACATAATTTATCATTTCATTCAAATTTCTAAGCCTTTCCAATATTTCTATGATGCATATGAGTTGGCCTGTTAGTGAAAAACTTGCCCTCTTGAAAGAAAGGTCACAAGATCAAATCCTGTAGGGGGTAGGGTATGTATGCCTCATATTTGAAGCACAGTTAGGTGCCTCTTGCATTATGGAGTATGAGGTAGTCCGATATGTTATAAGCCACCTGTAGAGACAAAAATAGGCTGCCCGACATCGTGGACTATAAAAGGATCCATTTCCATTTCCATATGATGAGAGCTTCTTTTATCACAATGCGCTATATTCATCATACTTAATACTTGCTCAATAGACATTAGATAAACTGAACCCTAAAATTTACACTTAAATTCAATCTTACTTTTTCTAATAGTTGCAATGTACTAAAAAATATAAATATGATTCTCATTCTTCTTGTATTTTAATGAAACAGTAAGTGTGGCCCCTCACTATTATATATATTTTTAACAAAAGTCTAGAAATTGTAATGTAGTAATGTATCATAATGATTGGTGGCAAAAGTACTAGAGGTATTCTCTTACAAAAAGAATGTTCATGGAATACAAAACCAACAAAGCCACCAGGGGTAAAACCATGCCTAAATTATAAATTAGTCACATGCATTCCAACTTCATAGAAGAAATAGCAATGTACAAGACGATTAGATGTGCAGAGTAATATACATAGCTCTATACATGATGTTGAACATATCTCAGGTTTAGGCATTGGAGTAGCTTGCCAAACTAGATTAAGAAGAGAATTGGCTACTGCCTCCCTCAAATCAAGTCATGTCTCTTCTCAAATTTGGTAGTATCATGCCACCATCATAGAGTCATATCCAATGCTATCCATGGTGCCAAGAATGGAGAAATGAGCTCCTAGGAGTATGCTTATGAAAGATAAAATGGCCTGCAAGGTCAAAATAAACTATGCACTTTCTCCTATTCATCATCGCCTCTCTCCATAGACAAACAACCTCAGACCCAAAACTTATGGCTGCCATAAAATGCCTCTTGCTCTTCTTTGCTTCCTAGTTGTGATCACCCTTAACTTCAACTCCCAAAATCCCCATTCCACAGATGTTCACCCAATCTCCTTCCTTGCCTGTGTCTCTTTTTCTGCTCAACGTCCTTCCCCGAATACCTTAACAGTCCTCCCTCTTCTCCCCAAATTCTTCTATCCTTAATGCTTTGATGGATGCCCATACCCTGCATCTTATCCTCTCTGGTAGAATTGCAGCAGTTGGACTCCATTCTTTTTTCCAGGGCATCCATACTCACACAATTAAACTGTCTCCCCTGTAACCAAATGGTCTTTTCTTCTTTATTGCCTCCATCAACCTGCTTTAATGAATGTCTTTTATTTTTATTTTTCTCTTCTTTTTGTTTTACTATGTAGCTTTGACGTGCCAGCCATGTCCTCAATTCAGGATGTGACAAATCCAAATTTCTAATCTCCATGGGAGTCCAGAAATCATATGTAAAAAAATTAAACTATCATAATTAAACTCACCCTCAAGTCTACCAGTTGATTAATTTGTAGATTCCAGACTTCAAATTCAAATATCTTATGGACATGAAGGTTTGAATTAAATCTTACTTAATAATAATTATCAGTTTGCATGAGCTCATTGAAGGTCTACTTCAACCATCTTGGGTTCGTAGGATTCACTCTCTTCCTATGTCTTAGGGACATATGACTCACTTGGCAGTGTTAATGGAGTGTGGCTTTTTGTTGGGTCTTCCTCAGGATCTGAGAAAGCATGCAAGTACACATCCTTTAAATCTAATGTGACCATCTCAAATTATGGTCCCTCAGTCTGATGGCATTTTTATCCTATGTAGGGGAAGACCTTATAGATTGGCTCTTCTTTGGACATATTGATAGTGAGAATCTCTAGAAAAAATTGAAGAGGCACCTCTTTCTCTAGTTCCACTCCATGATTTTCATGTTTGTTTCCTTAGGGATGATCTCTTTGAGTTTTGGTGGTTCTTCTTTCTCTAACACTTTCACTTCTGTGTTGTTTACCATTTTTTTTGAAATCCCTATTCTCTTGATACATATAGATTGTGGCGTCAGTTTAGGAAGATAAATTTTGTTTCTTAGAAGTTCATAGTCGATGGGGATGCCAATTTTCTTTCTTTCCGTGTTGGACTTTATCATACTGAAGGGTTATGGATCCTCTTTTACGACATAGACCTTTCCAAGGTGTAAAAATCAAACTTCTTAGAACAAGGTGGATGGCACATCTTTCATCCTATGTATCCAAGGTCTCCCAAGGAGCAAATTATACCCCGTATCCTTATCAATAACATAAAACATGGTTGGGATAGTTTTTGGTCCTAACAGTCCACTGGGAGTGTGATTTTCCCTATAGTTGCAGACTTTAGATTGTCATATTCACTTAATGTGTCCCAAGACATAGTGATGTTGGTGCACAACCATAACCCATCCTCTCCAAAAGTGAAAACAAAACTATATTCACTACCACTCCATCATCAGTTAGTGCTTGCTTAATACATGTGTTGTAAATCAACACCTATAAGTATAACACCTGATCTCCCTTCTTGGTCAACTTGGCCTCAGAAGGTATTTGTTTTAGTTCAAAGAAAAATCACGGGTCTTTTAATTTAGAGTTAGATTGGTCTACATAGAAGTCTATATGGTTGATCTGTTCACTAGGAAAAGGTGTGATTTGATCCAAGTACTTCAATCCTATTGCTTTCAGGATTGTAGATCGATGCAAAGGGGAGTTCTTGAGAAGTTCAATGAATGAGATGTGGGCATATTTTTTCTTCAAGTCTTCGATTAATTCATAGGGTCCAATCGGTGCCAGTATCAGTTCCACCACCAAGACTGCACTCTCAATGATTTCATTCTATTCATTGTTAAGTTCTTCTTCCTCATCATGCAATATTTTGACCAATCCTAACATTCTAGATTCTCCCTGTTAAAAACATACACAACCAAGAATTAAGAATGCATAATAGAAACTCAAATCAAGCATGGAATAAGAACACAATCAAAACACAGTGATTTACCCTAGAAAAACCCAAACTGGGGAAAAGCTAGCAATGAATATCTTCATCCTGGAGGCTTCAACCAACCACACATACAATGGAGTCACCAAGCCCTTATATAGACTTACATACATGCAAAACCATGGGCTCAAAACCATGTGCTCCAAAACCATGGACCAATACAACTAGCACAAAACCATGTGCTAAAGACCACTAATGGTTAATCCATTAACTCTAACCTAAGAACTAGTTTAACCCAACAATCCCCCCTTTAAATGTGGTCTTGGGGTTAGCACCAAACCCCCCTTCCACAAGCACCAAGTGCAATGCCCTCTCTATCACCAAGATCGACATCAAATTGGGAATCCACATGACTCTAAGCCCCCCTTACCACCTGGGAGAACTCCTCTCTTACCAGGCCTTTCCTTTCAGGGATTAAGCAAGCCATACCAGGTCTTACAACCATTAGCCCAAATACAAGTATTAAATTTTACATACAACTCCATTACAATCTTGTTCTTGCTACAGCTAGCCTTGGTTGTGGGCACCTGCAACACCTTTGTTGCCGGTACATGCAACAACTACATATAGAGACTTTGACCAAGTAACATGCCTACAATAGTAACCACAACCAATCTTGCACAGACCTGCTCAACCTTCTTCCGGGAGCCAGAGTGCTGAGGCACACGCTCAAACCTTCTGTTTTAGCAAGAACACCAGATCAAAAAAATAAATACTACCTTATCTCCACACGCTATGAGCTACATTACTCCTTTGCAGACACGAATGCTGGAGCTTGCAACTCAAGCTCTGATACCAATTGTTAGAAACATACACAGCCAAGAATTCAGAATGCATAGCAGAAACTCAAATCAAGCATGGAACAAGAACACAATCACAACATGGTGATTTACCCTAGAAAACCCCAAACTAGGGAAAAACCAGCAATGAAGATCTTCATATTAACCCTCAACCCCAACCGAGCTAATCCTGGAGGCTTCAACTAGCCACACATACAATGGAGTCACCAAGCCATTATATAAACTTCCATACATGCAAAACCATGAGCTCCAAAACCATGGACCAATACAACTAGCACAAAACCATGTGCTAAAGACCACTAATGGTTAATCCATTAACTCTAACCCAAGAACTAGTTTAATCCAACACTCCCTTTGGTCCTAGTTGTATGGGGATACTTGCATTAGTACTTTTGGCTACATTGTTTTGACTAGTCATTTTTCATATTTTTGTGTGCAAGAAATGGATCTTGATAGATATTCATATTTGCATTCTATGGAGCTATTGGGGTTTATGTTTATTTTGATCCTTTGTTGTTATCTGGCATGACTTCTTGTAGGTTCAAGAACATCTCTATGAATAGTTGTTGTTGATCTTTTAGCAACCTTGCTATGAACCTATTGTATTCTCTACATGACTCCATGTTATGCCCCCTAGTCCTATGGAAGGATCAAAATTGATTGTATTCAAAGGGGGTCTTTCGTATCTACTGTCATTTCCATTATTGTTTCGGTTCCATGACTAATAATTATCCCTCGGATAATATGTGTTGTTGCAAGGATGACCTATTGCATTAACATTCGTGGGATAATAGTCTCTCCCATTGTAGTCATCCCTTACTTTCTTAATTGAGGGTTGATCTGTTACCCCATCCGTAGTCATGTTTATGTTATTCTCGAGAATTTTGATAGTAGGCATACTATTTCTACCATCATCATTTACTAACCGACCATTTGATACATAAGTTCTTTGGCCACTATCAATGGCAACTTGATTGATTCATAAGGCACTTTCCAAAGCCTCTTCATAAGATTTGTAGGGCAACTTTTGGACTTCTTCTCTTGTATCTCTATTCAAAGCATGCAGGAAGAGATCACATAATTCACAATGATCCATATTCAGAGCACTTGTAGATGAGTAGATAACTTATCTCCATCAAATGACAAAATGGGCCACTAACTCATTGGGTTCTTGATTCATTGTAAGAAATTCTTGAATTCCTATCTTCATGAGTTTATTCATGTCAAAATCCATGACAAACTCTCCTATCAATTTCCTGAATGAGTGTATTGAAGCCTCTGGTAGATGGTAGTACCAGTCCAAGGCCATTCCTTCTAATGTCTTTGGAAATAATTTTGCAACAACTCGGTCCCAAGGGAGGGGTTCTCTTATAACAGTTATATGCCTTGATATGTGAATTAGGATCTCCTTCTCCTTTAAACATTGGGAGATCTAGAAAAGGCCATAGTAATGCCACACTTCTTATGGCCATGTCAAGTGGTTCTTTCAAATATTCCAAATACGTCCCTAAAAAGGCACTTTGTGATATTGGGGTTGATAATATCAACCCCATAGATGGACTTTGATAGACCAATTACATATCTTGATTTGCTTGACCACCTTGCACTGTTTGTGTTTTGAATTGGAGGGTTCCTAATTGGGAATGTATCATTACTCATGTTTCATGAATAGTAGTTAAGGTAAGAAGGATTATGAGATGTTCCTGGTCTTGTTTGATTCTAATGTGTTCTTGTGAATTTTACCTTCTCTTTGGAATGGGTTGTTCTACTTCCAGAGTCCTAATTATTTTCTCTAATGTTGTGATGAGATATGTGGCTGTAGGGCCTCTTGGCACTTCCTCATTTCTAGGGATCTCATTTCGTGTGTTGTCATGGTTTAGCACTTGTTCCCACATAAAGTTCTCATGTTTCTCTTCTCACAAAGTTAATTTTAAGGCGTCATGAGCATCTTTGGCCTCTTGCAACTTTCTTTTGAGTTGCCTTACCTCATCATCCAAGTGAGTGCTTGAAATTTTGGTTGATGGTTGATCCATTTGATAGATCTCTGACCTGACTAGTATTCGTCGCACCTTATGAGGCATAAATGGAACTACATGAGTGTGCTCCCATGTGAGATTATTAAATGATAGAGAACGTCTAGGTTCTCTTTTGTTGTGTTTGTAATTTGAACCTTCATAGTCATAAAAGTTGGAGACTGGTGAGTTTGGGTCAGGTGGCACATACCTGTTGAACGAGGAGTTTCAGGCTTGTTGGCCTCGTTTCTAACTTGTCAAATTTTATAATTTTGTGTCAAATTTCCTATGTTAAATCACTCCTGGTAATTAACTCTCCAATTACCCTCAAGTGTCAATTCATTCACCAGCTTGAAGGAAGATCTCCATTGTTTCATTGAAGTCCTGGAAGCAGTTCTACTATGCAGAAAATCACAAAAACAATTAAATTTCAAAATCTGCAAAGGCTAGAAAGAAATCCTTTTATAGGGATGTTTCTATGGCTATTTCACCTAATGTGGAAACTTTTTCAGCTCATATGCCTTCTAGTTTGCGAGATTTTAAAACTTCAAGTTTTTAGTGGGCAGTTTATGGAAATGATTATATCATGGTTTCTATAAGGGCTGAACCAAAATTGTCTGACAGGGGGTTCCAATGATTACATTTTTGGAGTTCTTCTCTAGTATTGAGTAGAACGGAAGAAAAATAGAGAGATAATTATGAATTTCATGCTTTTTATAGAGAAGTTTTGTAGTTGTATAACTTCAAAATAAATACATAAAGCAGTTGATTCATGTGTTTCAAGCGTTTTGTGTGTTTTCATTACCTATTGTTTGTAGGTTGAATAGGTATGTTCTCTATATTATTGTGGAAATACATTGGTTATTTGCTAGAATATTTGTTAATTATGCAATATGTGTGTGAAAATACAATTTTAATCTCGGTATCTTGATTTAATACTGTTCATGCAAACCTATCTCTTTGTGTGTTGAGGTTCATGACCTATTTTTATTCATTATTGCCATAGTTTCAATATTTTTGATCGCTTTCCCTTCATCATACAAATCTGGGGAATGTGGGTTTGTGATTTTATGATGAACCTTTCTTTATATTTGTATAAATCTATGAAACCCCAGTCAATATTCGTGAGTTTGTGACTAGGGTTTCTCTAAGTCTTTCCCTATCATTTTTTACTTTTGTTTACCTTTGGTATTTCTAGTTTAAATACCATAAAAACCCCTATTTTAATCATACAAGGGAGCTTCCCCTCTCAAATGTAGAGGAAGATCATTGCTCCACAATGATCTCTCCAACTGTTGGCCAATTTGTCACTACTTTGGGGTCTAAACAGAGTCATTTTTAGAGATATAATCATAATAACCAATCTGGTTACCAACAAGGCTCCCTAGAGGGAATATTCCCTAAGTTTGAGTCAAGTTTTGTCATATTCAGGGGTGTCATAAGCATCTTAGAATAAATGGGACAAGCGTAGGTGAAGATGGAAAGAACAAATATGAAAGCGGTGATGACGATGAGGGTGGTTGTAAAAGACAGTTTGAAAGTGGGATCTTGCAAAGACACACAAAAAGATCAACAAAATATGTTCTCTTCATGTCAGGTTCACCAAAATATGTACACTTAAAAACACGACTCAATTGCATAGCATAGTCAAGTCAGCTTTGACAAAGTACACATGATTCTCCTATTTGGGTTAGCTAGATTCCAACACCTATTCATCTATTTGTTATAGTTATTGATGAGTCTTCTATGTTGGAACCTGTTGATGCGGATGTTATACACACACAACACGAGATAAAATTCACTATGAACTTCATCTATTTTGAAAGATATGGAGAATTATCAAATAATAATTCACAATCCCAAGGCTTCGTTAGTTAGGTCATGACTATGTTAGATTTACTCAGGGTTCAATGTGAAGCTGTTTAACAAGGGGCCTTACATGATTTAAGTGTTTATTGTTGGCTATGATTACTCAATCTTTACAAATAATTTCAAATTACTCTCACAACGTTGATCATTTGCTTATATTTGTAACTTTACTGTCAATCTTTGCATGAATTTTAAGGAAACATGCTTTGTATCTCAAATTTATGAAAACTACTAAAGATCTTTATCATTTACATGTATTTACCAAAATCTTTAACAATTTCCTTTAGATTACTGCGTGTTAGCTATCTATTTAAACTACTGGTGAAAGAAAGATAAAAAGCTAGGGTTAGAAACATGATCAAGATGAAATATGATGCTCTGTTACTCACGTGGATAAGTTGGATTATCCTGGACAATTCAAAAGTAAATAAATTCTTATATGCTAATCCAGATCATTTTCACAAATTCACATATAGAATTATGATCTTCAAGGAAATATAGCAGAAACACATGAATAAAATGACACTTCAGAATGGACGCAGAAATTTGATGTTTGCATTTACTGATATATAGTAGCCATTTCAAATTTACAATGATTCATGACTTCAAATCTTTTAAATGTATCAACAGTATCATCAAAACTTACAGACGTTTTCACTAATGCAGAAAGGAAATAGGATGTTCCACATAATCCTTCCTACAGACACAAGCAAATTCCTTCTCAAACTAACTATGCTCAAAGTACTCTTCCTAGTCACTTATCTTACAGGCGCTCTAGAGTGTTTTCTATGTAAGCCATGTGTACCAAAATAATGTAACAAAGATCCTTATATAGATCCAAATCCTTTGCTATGGCTACAAAATCCCATCAAGGGTTTAGATTCAAAATACAATATCAATGGTAGAGAAAGACTTGCCAACTATGCACCAGCTGACACATGGGAATATCCTTGGAATATTATCTTTGCCAGTTGTCACTCCAAAATATCTTGAAACAATATTCCTTTTGGTCGCAAAGATGCCCTTAGAATCTGCCTAAGGTATAACAATATTTTGCATGGTTGACCTTCTGTCTTGGACTTTCCTGGATGTAAAAAAGAATAACAAAATAAAAAATGAAACAAACAATGTATTAATCACTATCCCAGGTATCCTCCACATGTTGTTCTCCTTCCTTCTATCTCATATAATTTGTGTATCTCTCGGCCAAGGTTGTTATGGATAGATGTCCTATATTTTGAGATGCCTCCCATGTATATTGCTGCATCTCTACACTTTTCTTCAATACCTATGTTGTCCTCTATATCTTCTCTTCTTTTCTAACAGTTCTTGATTTTAGCACTCAACTCCATTATCAATTCCATTACATCCCCACTCAATTTATTAATAGGGTCATCAATGCAAGGCTGAAAGATATCCTTAAACTCCTTACTTGTCATGGATACATCATACACTTAGGCCTTAGAGCAAGGATGCCCCACCAAATGTTGTACCATATTTACATGTTTATCTAACAAGTCCTAAGTAGTTCTTTCCAATTCTTACACACTAAGAATGCAAGGTCTAAGTATACCTTCCTCAAATTTCAACTCCATTCTCCATTGAGGCACTTGAAAGACAACCTTTAAGGTCAAGACCCCTTCATTAACCAATGATTCCATATGCTCTTCCATGGCATTGAGTTTATTCAATTCATCCTTATTCTGCTTTATCCTTGACTGGCATTTTTGTATAATATTAGCACAATTATTTTTCTTGGTGAGAGTAGTATCCCAATTGCTAATTGCAATCTTTATTACATCTTCCCCTTTCTGAACAAATATATTTACCCATTCTTCAAACATGTTTGCTTCATGTCTTTTATTTTCCATATCACTTATTTGCTCTTTGGATAAAATTGTCAGTTCTGAAGGTAATTTTCAGGTAAACCCTGTCCAGGATCTATCATCCCTTGAATAAATTGTTGCAATTGGGCAATGTGCCCTTTCAACTTTACTATTTTCTGCTTATCTTTCCTCATCTTAGTGGTAGTTAGTTCTGTCATTTCTTGCAGCTCTTCAATATGTTGCTCCCAATTAACATGTCCAAGATTCATGTTAATAACATTATATTCATCCATGCTTATTTCAATTTTTTCTTTATTAGCTTGAGGAACTACCATTTGCATAGTCCTTGTGCCAGAAGGATCTCTTTTTATTTCTGACATGATCCTTGCTTTCCTTCTACCTCTCTTGGCAGCCTCATTAGCTAATAAACTTTTAATATCAATAGGTACTAGCTACACTGCTGACTCTTGGTGCACCTCAGCCCCAATCCAAGATGGTACTTACCAGCTACATTGCTGACTCTTGGCACACCTCAGCCCAAATCCAAGATGGTACTGCCATGCCCTCACTTATATCTGTAGCTTTATCATTCATTACCTCATCTTAAGGTTCCTCTGTTATCACTTCTTCTTGCTCTTGTTCTTCATGCTCTTGATGTTGTTGTTGTTGTTAATCATGTTGTTGTTGTGGAGGTTGCTGTTGAACATTCTATTCCCCAATATTTTGTTGCTCTTCTTCATGAGGCAATTCAAGATTAGGAACCTCATGTGATGCATCTTTTCCTTCCTCATTCTTATTTTCTTGTTCTTCCATGCTAACTACAGGAACATTTTCGAGAACTGGTATATTTTCTCCTTGAGAAGCCAGTGCATTACCAATATCTTCACTCTCTTTCTCCCCTCCTTGATCTTTCAGAATTTCTTGGGCAACATCTTTTACTTCCTCCATAATATTTTCGAGCACCAGATTATCAAATAAATCAACCATCTCCGTATCTTCAGTTGATTATGCAATAACCTCTGAAACTTTTAAGGTTGTTGCTACCTTTTGTGATACTCCTACATTGAATGCCCCTAGCATGAGATGACTTTTAGGTATTTGTCTTTCTTCCTCTTCGTGGCTCTCATCTAGGTTGTCATCACTACTTTCATCATCACTCTCATCATTATCATCTTCAACATCATCCACATCTACAACTTTGTCCACATCCACTACTTCTATATCTTCTTGTATGGATGCTCAAGCCTTGGATGCACCCTGTAGCATCTCCTTAATCATTTCTTGTTTGACTTGAATGAATCCTTGTAGTTTCTCCTACTGTGTTTGTGTTACCAAAGGGGTGTTTGCTAAGCTATTGGTAGGCTTTGAACACTGGTGTTTGTTGAGGCACTGTAGGTGTTTGTACTGGAGCCTGCTTTACTGTGGTAGATGTAATTGATGTTCCCCCCTCTGTAGATGTGAACATTCTTGATGGGATAGACACCGTTACCCCTAATGTATAGGGATCTAATAATGTGGCTCCTATATTTGCCTTGGCTATCTTGGCCTCTACTATCTACCTCTTGCTCCTTAAGAAGTCATCAAAATTATTTCATTTTCTAAACTTCTCCTTTTCCCTTTCTTCCCTTGGTAAGTGACTGTTATCCCTCTTGCCTTCAACTCCTCTACTTTCTCTTTTATCCACAGATCTGAATGTGTTATTACTAGCCTTGAGATATTATCCAGTGAAGCCTCCTCAGGTTGATTCCAGTCTGGTTCTGTAATAACTTCATCAACCACCTTTTTGGCCTCATAGTTGCTATAGAATATTTTCTCATCATCATTTTTAATCTCTTGGGGTACCTCAAGTACTCCCAATGTCTTTATTTGATCAAGGGTCAGCCTTGGTTGGGCCCTTTTCCTAACTTTTGCCTCATTATCACAATCAGCCCAAAATCTTCAAGGTGTGGCTGATGTTTAAACTTCTTGTCCACAAAATTTTGTATTAGCTTGAATGGGTCAAATGGTCAAGCCAAATCAAAAGTTTGAAAACCAAAATACTGCAATTCTGGTTCTGATACTTTAGCCACTTCCTCATTGAAACATTGGTATCTACCAATGCCAAAGGGAAACTTGATATTACCTTTGTTGAACTTGGCCTTGTACATACCATAAATGTTTAATATCTGTCTGGTGAATTCTAACAACACCATTTTGTTTGTTGGGTACCTTAGAAATTTGAAAGGCTTACCCATAAATCCCTCTATTCTGATGTAAGTAAATGTAAGAAATTGTATATACCATGCACTATGCAAATTGATTACATTCTGTGCTTCCTCTGATAACCTTTTGTCTCTATCCCTTGTTAATGTTCTCACCAAGTACATATTAAATACATCATTAACCCTTATGTAATTCTACATCACATTCTTTTCCTACAAGTCTGGGTAATGATCATACACTAACATCTGCCCTGGGCCATTTCCTAATGTACCCATCCTAGGTATTCCTCTTAATTACATCTTTGTTGCACATTAGTATACTATATAGGATGACATAAAGAACATCCTCTGCTTATTCCATCTCAGAACTTGTGCAAAAATAGCATTACTAATGGCCTGAGCCCAATGAACTACTCCTATTTCTTCTTTAATAAACTGAATTACAGAAAATATCCATGGCTCAAATTGACTTGCATCTGTTAGGCCCATTAATCTGCTTAGCAATGTGATCATTATATAAATGTCTTCTTTAAAGTCCATCCTATACAAATGCTTTGGGACCCTAGAAACTGCTTTTGGTTTCTTATCCTGCGAATACCATCCATAGAATATTGTTCTTTTGCAGGATGCCTCATTTCCTTTAAAATAAGCTGCGTATTTTTCCACATCTATTTACTTCATTTTATCAGTAATTTTCAAATCAAAGGTTCTAGCTATTCCTTCCACCGACAAATCTGCATAGACAATACCATTGTGCTTCACTTTTCTAGAGTTCATGTCGTATTTCTAGATGCATTCAATAACTAAATCCCTAGCTTCCATTGCCAATGGGAATCTATCAACATTAAACAATCCTACATCCATTATATTCTTCATTGGCAAAGACGCTCCAGGCACTCTAATCTTCTGTATTAATATGTCAAAGTCGAAATCTCTGATTTCTGTGTCAATTGCCCTTCCTCCTGTAGAATAGATTTGTGAATTAAAACCCTTGCTCAAAAATTCTTCCTTAATCATTTCTTTCCTCATGTCTTTCTTTTCTCCTTTCCCAGCTGTCTTCTAAGTTTTCTTTCCTTTGGGTAGCATCCTATCAAGAAACATATTCATTTTATGACCATATTCATGTTTTCTAGGGTTTTACCATATATATTTACCATAGAAGTTTTTACCCTAAGTTTTTTTCTTTTCTCTTTTCTGAATCCTGTATGGATATCCTACTGTGTTTAAGTTTTACGATTAATCCCAGAAATTAACTAACTTTAAATCATTTCCCTTATTTTACTATAATTATAGTAGATTTACCGTAATTGTATTCTATTAAGCACAAGTGGGAATTTTAGATACATACTTGGATTCACAACCGTTGACTTTACACTGTTGACAAGAAACTTTACCATTCACGCTCACCACAACCACCTTAGAATCACAATTCACCTTTGTTTGTCTTAGCTCTGTGGAATACTCTGCAACTGAATTCTAAATGCAATTGTAAAGTTAATGCAATTGAAATTCCTTTTTACTCCTTTGAAATTAGGTATTTCCTATGGTAGATATGCATTAAATGTTGTAAATAGTATATGCAATTTGATTTTCGCTTTACTTTACTATTCAATACATATTTTGAATTTTGTACACGTTGGTTTTTTGCACTTTTTGCTTTTTGTATATCTTATACATGCACTTTCACTAATATACATAACAGAGATGATGACATCATTACAAACATTTTGACTTAATGACCTTTTTCGATGTTAAGTTCACTTTTGTATCTTAAAACATGCACGAGATACCTTTATGCCTTTGTACTTTTCTCTCCCATTCATTTTGTATATTTTCTTGTATATGCTCATGCATTTCTTATACAATTGCCAAACATACAAACGCAGACTCCATTGGGTTTACGAAATAAATTGGAATTACCTTCAGATCCATCTTTGTATATATCTTATTTGTATCACCTTTTGTATATCGTGCACATGCATTTTATAACATGCAAATGTGATGTTGACTTTTCCACCTTTCGCTATGAATATATGCACCTTATTCCGCAATTTAATCATAAGTTCACATCCGTGATTGCATCTTGCTTCTTTTGTATATTGAGTACATACATCTCAACATACAAATGCGGACACCACATAAGGATTACCAACTTTAAACTTTCTAATCGCGTCTGGATTTGCATCTGCATTTTAGATACAGGGACTTATACATACACAGATATATAAAAATATAACCATTTGCTTCCATTTTCTAAACTCAATTGAATTTTCTTCCGGGTCCACATCTACATTTGTATACGAAAGCATATTCCTAACAATGTATTAACCATACAAATGAGATGACCATGACTTTATATGCTAATTTTGAACTCCTTTGATGTCTGCCAACACATATTTGGGATTTGTATAAAAGATACATGTGTTGTAATATACAAGTACAAGTGCAGACTTCTACCATTATAAAGCACACCATGTAAAGCTATCAGGTCCAGATTTGCATAAGTATGTTTTGACTGCTTAAGCTGTAAACATAACATGGGATTTAAACACGATCTATATGATAACCGGACAGACTGAAAACACAAAGTATACAAGATACATGCAAATGTCAAAGCATATGAAATACATTTTGACCAAAACTAGTCCAACGTTGACTTTTCACAAAAATTGGCATAACTCTCAAAATACTTAAAATATTTAAATCATTCAAAAGACAAACCCAGCTGAATTTTAACACAAACTTCATTGATAACAACTATTTTTCACCAGGCACTGTGCAACTTGAATTTCAAGAATCGGAGACATTTTACCCATACCACCAAGCAAGAAGAACTGAACCAACACAACAACAAAAGCAATAGTAGGGGTCCTCATTTTGCTAAAGGGTAAAATGGGACGTGTTGTGAGCATCACAACATAACCTTTCTTCTCTTGCTCAAAGGAGTTGTCATATTTGATTTCTTTGTTCAATCAACCTAAGCCTAAGTTCCTGTTCTTGGATGGTCAATTGTGCATGTTGAGGCCTAGGATGTAGCTCTTTGATCTCCTCTAGGATCACCCTCACCCACTCATGAGCCTAATCTAGAGAGTTGGTTAGAGTTAACCACAAGTTGATTTACATTTGACTTAAGGTGATGACCTAGAAGCTTTTCTTTGCTTTGTTTGATTTTATTGATATATGTTTGACCTTGTGATGAAATTGAGGGATTTTTCTCTTTGTATGATGCTTGTTTTTTTGTTGTTATCTATTTTTGTATGCATGCACTCTATATGTATGCAATATAACGTTTTTGTTCTTTTTATGGATTTCTTGAAAGGAAAGTGCTTTAATTAATCTAGAATTCAAATATGAATGCAATTCTATAATAAGTTTACCTAATGCAATATTAATCTATATTTTTGTGTTTTCTTGTGTTTTGATTTCAATTACTCTAGGAAATGAAAGTAGTTGGAAATAAACAAATCTAATAATGCAAATTGCTTGAAGTAAACTAACTTAACAATACAATTCTATCTATCAAGGAAATTGCAATATGAAATTACTATCTCTAAGAGTAAATTTGACATTATCTAATTACTACCAAAAAGCATGAAAGAACCTAGAATGTGTCAATGTGCATGCCTCCACTAGCCTCAGGAATCCTTGTATCGGCAACCCCTTCATCCTCTTGCAGAGATGGGGATCTCCTCTTGGTAACAATAGGGAAGGGATGCAAAATGTCTTGAGAAATCTTTGAAATATGAGCTCAATGTGAGCTAATAGAGCACTATGGATTGTAAAACGAGTAGTATAACAACACAATAAGAAGCTTTTGGCAAAGATTTGACATAACAACACTAAAACAAAAGGATCATAAGTCTTGCTTGAGCATAAGAATGCTTGTGGAGAGCAAAAATTAAGCAAAGCTTGGTTGCACAAATGAATTTTCCTCCCTTTGTGCTTGGGGGAGGGGGTTATTTCTAGGTCTGAATGGCACAAGAAGGGTGGGAATGACTGAGGAGTTAACTCCCTTGATTGGAGAGTTAACTCATTAGATTCGATAATGAACTGGGCTAATTACAAAGTGATGAAGCAAAGATAACTTATCACAGAAGTGACAATGGATTTAACACGAGTCCAAGAGGTGACAAGTATAGATCAACAAGAGCTAATTATGCTAATTCAAAAGAGGTGAATGAGCTAAGAATAGTTCACTCCACATTTGGACCAAAATTACACGCAAACAAGAACAAAAACTAAGAAAAACATAGTTTTTTCACATCCAAACTTTAAGTTAAACTATGGATGGAAAGATGATAGTGTCACCCATGGGTTGCCCCTTTTACCAATCCAAATTGCCCAAGGGTGACCCTAGGTTGCTTGGGTACGATCCATGGGTAACCCTCAAAGGAGAGGGTTTGTTTTAATCAACATGGGTGGAAACTGTTAGTTCGATGATGAAGAACAAACTTGTCTCTAGAACCACATCAAAAAGTGGCTAGAAACCAAATCTCCACTTACAAATGTCAAATCTTCGAAGGGAGATCCTAGAATAATCAGGGAGATTTATCCTAGTAAATCACAACTAAAAATTAAAAGTCAGAAATGGCTTGGGAGGTCCCTTGGAGGGATCCTATGGGTGGAGTGAGATGACAAACACAAGAGAAAGGTCAATTTATGAAAAATAGACAAACAAGAGGCTTAGGGACAAAGTCACAAGCACTAAAGATGAAAATCGACAAACATCAACAAATGTCTAAAGTGAGGGAAAAGTTAGTACGACAAAGGGAAACAAAGGAAGTAAAGACCCACATGTTGCCAAGAGAAGACCTATTGACAAGGCATTATTTTCATGCTTACATGTACGTGACAAGGATTACACATCATCATGGGGTCTTTATGGAGGCCATGCATGTTTTTATTGCTTACAACATCTTAACTGCTCATGCTTAGTCATCATAACAACAAGAGGTGTGTAGCGATTTCATAAACAGTCTTTAGATTGTTACAACTATTGATGAGGTATGTCTTCTTAGAGAAAAATAGGGTGTGAGCATGTCTCAGTCATTGGTTGATTTGTAAGAGACACCCTTGTTTAATAAAAGGGATTTTCTCATTGTATGAATGGGTTGGAAAGTATTTGGGATGTTAGATTTATGTCTGTAGTTTGAGTCTAGGATAGCAAGGGATTTTTAGTTTATAGGTGTTTGTGTTGGAGTATAGACAACACTGAGAGGGGGGGTGAATCAATGTTGTAGACAAAAACAATTCATTAACTTCTTTTTAGACTTGAAAACAGAAAGTAATGATGCTGACAGTGTATTTTACCAAAGTAAGAAATCAAGTACTAGACAACAAATAAAACTGAATGTTCAAGCATGAAAGACAAATGGATCACACATCAGTTGAGACCATGAAACAATAAATTTCATGAGTGGAAAACCCTCAAGGGGAAGAAAAACCACTTGAAAATGCCTCACTAGCTTAACCAAAAACCTCACTGGTTACATACAGGTCTCACTGACCAAGCAAGCCTCACTGGTTGATACAAGTGCCTCACTGGCAAAGTGTTTCATCACACATTAGAATGAAAATAAACATACAAAGGGACACTCCATTTATCTTCAATACAACACCTTATATCTCCCTTTGCAAGATCATCATAAACTTCAATACAAAAGAACATTACAATGACAATGATATCATAAGTCAATACAAGAACTTCTGGTCATAATGACACATAAATCATACAAGATCATCTTTACTCAGGACACATTCTTATTTGCTTGATTCAACAATTTCCTATCACCAAAACATCACACCTCTCTATACCTTTTGTCTCTGTCATCTCTTTTTTAAAACAATATGTCATCCTCTTTAACTTTGTTACACAGTCCACTCATACTTCTGCATAATTCAAAGGAAACTAACACATGAATCATTCAACATGGCTTAGAAAACAATCTTTGCAAACTCTATGAACACTATAGATGAGATGTTCACCCTTCAAAACATAAAACTTTGCACATCATATACCTTGTTGTCACTTATCCAAATATATCATCATAAACTCACTAATCTACCCTCATACAAACCCTTCATGTTTCTTTCTATCAAAACCCTTATAAACCTCTATTATTTTCTCCAATTTTCATATGGACATGTAGATATACATCTCTGCTATTATATGGACCAAATCACTCCATTCCATACATTAGACAATATATATTCTTAATTTTTCTGGCCTTTTGAGTTAGTTACATACTCGAACAAGGAAGTTGAAAATCCATTTAAGAAAAGCACCAGTCAAATTTAAGACTGAAGAGAAAACAATTTGCTTTTTGAACCAAGTTTGAATTTGAGCCTTTGATCATAGTTTTCACGCTTTTAACCAATTAAATGAAGACCATTCGATATCTTTTGGTGCCTGGTCACAAAGTTATACTAGATAGTCACCAGTTTCATTAGGATAGAAGGGCTGGTAGTTTTACGAATACAATCCCTTTAGATTATAACTTAAATCTCTCCTTACCTATGATACCCGGTCACCACTTGGATATAACAAAAATGAACCTTTGAGATGACGTTTAGAAGGTTTTTACAATAGGTTTCAAGGAGTCTTGTTAGGGTTTTAAGATGTAGGTTTTAGGTCTCCACAAAACCCTAATTTTTTACATATTTGATGAATGAAACATGCATGGTCCTTAATCTCTACCTCTACTACAGAGAACATAAAAACATATAGACTCTTTACTTCTTAAAAAGAGTTGCTTAGGAATTTTAGGTCCTCTTAGGGTTTAGGGAGATAAAGCACGGACATCATACTATCCTAAATTGACTACATCTTCTTTTGACTATTAACATATTGAAATTGACATAGTGACATCTACTGGTAATAAATCACTACCAATGACTTCAGAAGAACCTCAGAGAATGCATCAATAGTATAACACCAAGAAACATCAAATCAATAAACCTCCATCAAACTTGTCAAACCAACATCCAACCTTTATGTCCTTTACTATACTGTCTTGAGGCATAATCATGAACCCAAACATTATGAATTCAAGAAAGAAGATCCCTATATCAGGATTCTGATAGGCAATTCCTTCAATGATCAACATCAAATGATCAACATAATCAATAATGTGTTCAACTTTTGACATCAATATCACAACAATGACATCATAAACATCATATCAACTCTCTAAGATGATTGTATCCAATTGATCAACATAACATGAATGAGGACAATCTAAGATAGATCCTTAAGAAAATTTGAGGCATGATGAGTGCACTAAAGCATGACATGCATCCTAAAGAAAGATCAACTGCAATATCAAACTATCATAATAGCATGAAGCAAAAACAAATTGACATGATGACCATCAACACCATAAGCTCAACTCAACATGTTTGATAACCAATATGGATCACTCACTGATCGCAAGCATGAGCTTCCTTTCTCTGCACAACAACATGTAATGACATACAAACAAGATGGCTTCAATTTGCATCACATATCATAACATGACTTCATGACTTCAACTCCATGACTTCAACCTACATTACATAACATGACCTTGATGTCCCATAACCTTGATGTCATGTATGACCTTGATGACTTGCATGAAGCAACCCTTACTTTGACATCAATGACAAACAATGCCAATGCTTATACAATCTCCCCCTTTGGCATTGATGTCAAACTAACATCAACATCAAATGCTTTTCCATCTTCTCCCCCTTTTGACAACAATGACAAAGAATCCTGGGTTATCACTCAAGCACTCCCCCTGTCTAATATGCTTTAAGGACATCTATTTTGCAAAAAAAGATACAATGTCCTTCACCTGCACATTCCTTGATGAATTCCATACTCCTTAAAGTACTGTATCATTGCATGGAAGATGCAAATAGAAGAATATTTGTACATGAGACAATGAACAATCAACACTATATACTTTTAGATGGTATTATCACTATATTAAGAATAAAAACATTCAAAGGCAATATTGACAAAAGCAAGCACATCTGTTAGGAAACTATTATCAAACAAGATAAAAACAATATTTTGCTTGTCTACAACTGTACTATGATTAAGTATAAGTCATCAACTATTATCTTGAGCTATGAATGTAGATCACTCTCTCAAATAAACAATGTGATATCAAACAAAAATAATAATATCAACTATCCAAATGACAAACAATGCTAATGCTTCTACAATCTTCCCCTTTGGCATTTATGTCAAACTAACATCAGCATCAAATGCTTTTCCATCTTCTCCCCCTTTTGACAACAATGACAAAGAATCCTGGGTGATCACTCAAGCACTCCCCCTGTCTGATATGCTCTAAGGACATCTATTTTGCAACAAAAGATACACTGTCCTTCACCTGCACATTCCTTGATGAATTCCATACTCCTTAAAGTACTGTATCATTGTGTGGAAGATGCAAATAGAAGAATATTTGTACATGAGACAATGAACAATCAGCACTATATACTTTTAGATGGTACTGTCACTATATTAAGAATAAAAACATTCAAAGGCAATATTGGAAAAAGCAAGCACATATGTTAGAAACTGTTATCAAATAGGATGAAAACAATATTTTGCTTGTCTACCACTGCACTATGATTAAGTATAAGTCATCAACTATTATCTTGAGCTATGAATGTAGATCACTCTCTCAAATAAACAATGTGATATCAAACCAAAATAATAATATCAACTATCCTTTGGATGGGAAGCCTAAATCTTCAACCACTGATATTATTGAATAATGCTCCTATCATAAACACCGTTAATTACTGAAGAACTCTGCTCATAAACATCAGACAATAAGGTCTCATTTGCAGTAGTAGATGTATATATCTAACACTGTAATTTGCTAGACTCCTCACTATACTTCTAGTTGTTTCTCAATGCACTTCACCTACATTCCCGTGTTGGGTAAGTGCAAGAAGATAGGGGGCCAAAAAGGGGTCTTAAGTGGCCACTTTTTTTTTGAAATCAGGAAATACTGGCCTTGGATGAGAAATTGAGCATAGTTACACTCAAAATTTGGAGATGCAACCAAAACAATGTTCGTAGTGCTCCGAGTCTACTTTCTAAACTACTATTTTTTTTTTAAATGGCATATATTAAGGGGTTCAAAAGAGGGAGCCATAGAAATTGGTGTTGTTTCTGTCAAAAAAACATAACATAGCATGTTTTGTGGCTCCCTCAAAAGGTCAACTTTTTTTGGTATTTTTAAAATTGCTTTAGTGAGAAATTAGCTAATAGCATGTAGTTTATGCCCGATTTTTCTGATAATTTTTTGATGAATATTTGATTTTTTAGTAATTTTCAAAGTGGACACATCCTAAAAAATATAATTTTGGCCATGCTACCCCTATAAATTTTGAAAACTAATTGAAAATCATTTTTTTCTTTTTTTAATATTTGTAGAATGGAGTCTAGTTTCTAAATATGTATTTTTTTTTAAATTTCAATAAATAGTTAATTTACAATGAAAAAAAGACCAAATAGTGGTTTTTGCCCAAAAACGGACACACAAACAAAAGAAATTAAAGATGAAAGGCTTAACATTGTTAAAATGTGAAAAAAATCACATCGTCAAATAGATAAGAGAAAGCCTAACATTACCAAGGTGTTCGATTTGTTCGATGTTGAAACACGTGCAAATCTAAGGGTTAGCACGAACAAAATTATGTGAAATCTTGAAGAATCTGGAAAAACACATTTGTGACTGTTCAAAAGGCACTCCAAGCCTTTGGGTTGGAAATCCAAAGCAAATCCCAAGCCAAAGGCTTGGGATTCCCAAAGCAAGACATAACGCGAGTGCGTTATAACGCGCTCGCGTTCTGGTTTGCTTTGCATTTTTCCTTTTCGCAAGTTTGTTTTTTGTCATGTTTGACATAACGCGAGCACATTATAACGCGCTCGTGTTATGTTCCCCTTAAATTTTTTTATGTTCAAGGCTATTAATCATGTATGTATGTATGTATGCCTATATGTATGTATGTATGTATCTATGTATGCCTATATGTATGTATGTATGTATCTATGTATGCCAATATGTATGTATGTATGTATCTATGTATGCCTATATGTATGTATGTATACTGTCGAGGGCAGAGGAGGGTAGAGATGGGAGTGAGCCAGATAGGGGAGGAGAGGGGTGGATAAGGATTGAGTGATTAAGGTTTAAGGTTGAGGGTTGAGCGTTTAGGGATAGGATTTAGAGTTTAGGGATAATGGATTAGAGTTTAGGACCTTGAGGGATTAGGGTTGAGGCTTTAGGGATAGCATTTAGGGTTAAGGGTTGAGGGATTAGGTTTAAGGTAGAGTGTTGAGGGTAGAGGGATTAGGGATTAGGGTTTAGGGTTGAGGCTTTAGGGATAGCATTTAGGGTTAAGGGTCAAGGGATTAGGTTTAAAGTAGAGTGTCGAGGGTAGAGGGATTAGGGATAGGGTTTAGGATTGAAGGTTTAATGATTTAGGGTTGAGGCTTTAGGGATGAGGGTTAAGGGATTAGGGTTTAAGATATAGTGTCGAGTGTCGAGCATGTAGGGATAGGTTTTAGGGTTCAAGTTTTAAGGGTTAAGGGTCGAGGGATCAGAGTTAAGGGTTGAGGGATTAGGGTTTGACATTGAGGGTTGAGTACATTGAGGTTCAAGGGTTAAGGGTTTCAGGATAGGGTTGAGGGTCAAGGGATTAGGGTTAAGGAATAGGGTTGGAGGGTTTAGGGATAAGGGATTAGGGTTTAAGGTATAGTATTGAGCCCGTTGAGGGTCTAGGAATAGGGATAGCGTTTAGGGTTTAGGGATGAGGGATTAGAGTTGAGGGATGACGGATGACGGATTAGGGTTGAGGGATTAGGGTTTAGGGATAAGGTTTAGGGTTAGGGTTGAGGGATTAGGATTTAAGGTATAGTGTTGAGGGTTTAGGGATAGGGTTTAGGGTTGAGGGATTAGAGTGAAGGGTTGAGGGATTAGGATTTGACAATGAGGGTTGAGGGTTTAGGGTTTAGGGTTTAGGGATAGGGTTAAGGGTCGAGGGATCAGAGTTAAGGGTTTAATGTTGAGAGTTGAGGGTTGAGGGTTGAGGTTGAGGGATAGGGTTAATGGTCAAGGGATTAGGGTTAAATAAGAGTGTCGAGGGTAGAGGGATTATGGTTTAAGGTATAGTATCGAGTTTGTTGAGGGTTTAGGAATAGGGATAGCATTTAGGGTTTCGGGATGAGGGATTAGAGTTGAGGGATGACGAATTAGGGTTGAGGGTTGAGGGATTAGGGTTTAGGGATAAGGTTTAGGGTTGAGGGATTAGGGTTTAAGGTATAGTGTTGAGGGTTTAGGGATAGGGTTTAGGGTTGAGGGATTAGAGTGAAGGGTTGAGGGATTAGGATTTGACGTTGAGGGTTGAGGTTTTAGGGTTTAGGATTTAGGGATAGGGTTGAGGGTCAAGGGATCAGAGTTAAGGGTTTAATGTTGAGAGTTGAGTGTTGAGGGTTGAGGGTTGAGGTTGAGGGATAGGGTTAATGGTCAAGGGATTAGGGTTAAATAAGAGTGTCGAGGATAAGGGATAAGGGTTTAAGGTATAATATCGAGTTTGTTGAGGGTTTAGGAATAGGTATAGCATTTAGGGTTTAGGGATGAGGGATTAGAGTTGAGGGATGATGGATTAGGGTTGAGGGTTGAGGGATTAGGGTTTAGGGATAAGGTTTAGGATTGAGGGTTGAGGGATTAGGGTTTAAGGTATAGTGTTGAGGGTTGAGGGTTTAGGGATAGGGTTTAGGGTTGATAGATTAGGGTTTAGGGTTGACAGATTAGCATTTAATGTCAAGGTTAGGGTTAGAGTGTCGAGGGTAGAGGGATTAGGGATAGGGTTTAGGGTTGAAGGTTTAAGGATTGAGGGTTGAGGCTTTAGGGATGAGGGTTTAAGGCTTAAGATATAGTGTCAAGTGTTGAGGGTCTAGGGATAGGGTTTAAGTTTTAAGGGTTAAGGGTTGAGGGATAGGGATTAGGGTTTAAGGTATAGTGTTAAGGGTTGATGGTTTAGGGATAGGGTTTAGGTTTGAGGGATTAGAGTTTAGGGTTGATGAATTAGGGTTTAATGTTGAGAGTTTAGGCTTGAGGCTTGAGGCTTGAGGTTGAGGGATAGGGTTAATGGTCAAGGGATTAGGGTTAAATAAGAGTGTCGAGGGTAGAGGGATTAGGGTTTAAGGTATAGTATCAAGCCCATTAAGGGTCTAGGAATAGGGATAGCATTTAGGGTTTAGGGATGAGGGATTAGAGTTGAGGGATGACGGATTAGGGTTGAGGGTTGAGGGATTAGAGTTTAGGGATAAGGTTTAGGATTAAGGGTTGAGGGATTAGGGTTTAGGGATAAGGTTTAGGGTTGAGGGCTGAGGGATTAGGGTTTAAGGTATAGTGTTGAGGGTTTAGGGATAGGGTTTAGGGTTGAGGGATTAGAGTGAAGGGTTGAGGGATTAGGATTTGACGTTGAGGGTTGAGGGTTTAGGGTTTAGGGTTTAGGGATAGGGTTGAGGGTCGAGGGATCAAAGTTAAGGGTTAAGGGATTAGGGTTTGACGTTGAGGGTTGAGGGTTGAGGTTCGAGGGTCAAGGGTTTAGGGATAGGGTTGAGGGTCGAGGGATTAGGGTTAAAGTAGAGTGTGGAGGGTATAAGGATTAGGGATAGGGTTGGAGGGTTTACGGATAAGGGATTAGGGTTTAAGGTATAGTATCAAGTATGTTGAGGGTTTAGGAATAGGGTTAGCATTTAGGGTTTAGGGATGAGGGATTAGAGTTAAGGGATGACAGATTAGGGTTGAGGGTTGAGGGATTAGGGTTTAGGGATAAGGTTTAGGGTTGAGGGATTAGGGTTTAAGGTACAGTGTTGAGGGTTTAGGGACTGGGTTTAGGGTTGAGGGATTAGAGTGAAGGGTTGAGGGATTAGGATTTGACATTGAGGGTTGAGGGTTTAGGGTTGAGGGTTTAGGGATAGGGTTGAGGGTCGAGGGATCAGAGTTAAGGGTTGAGGGATTAGGGTTTGACGTTGAGGGTTAAGGGTTGAGGTTCGAGGGTCAAGGGTTTAGGGATAGGGTTGAGGGTCGAGGGATTAGGGTTAAAGTAGAGTGTGAAGGGTATAAGGATTAGGGATAGGGTTAGAGGGTTTAGGGATAAGGGATTAGGGTTTAAGTTATAGTATCGAGTCTGTTGAGGGTTTAAGAATAGGGATAGCATTTAGGGTTTAGGGATGAGGGATTAGAGTTGAGGGATGACAGATTAGGGTTGAGGGTTGAGGGATTAGGGTTTAGGGATAAGGTTTAGGGTTGAGGGTTGAGGGATTAGGGTTTAAGGTATAGTGTTGAGGGTTTAGGGATCGGGTTTAGGGTTGAGGGATTAGGATTTAACGTTGAGGGTTGAGGGTTTAGGGTTTAGGGATAGGGTTGAGGGTTGAGGGATCAGAGTTAAGGGTTAAGGGATTAGAGTTTGACGTTGAGGGTTGAGGGTTGAGGTTTGAGGGTCAAGGGTTTAGGGATAGGGTTGGAGGGTTTAGGGATAAGGGATTAGGGTTTAAGGTATAGTATCGAGTCTGTTGAGGGTTTAGGAATAGGGATAGCATTTAGGGTTTAGGAATAAGGGATTAGAGTTGAGGGATGACAGATTAGGGTTGAGGGTTGAGGGATTAGGGTTTAGGGATAAGGTTTAGGGTTGAGGGCTGAGGGATTAGGGTTTAAGGTATAGTGTCGAGGGTTGAGGGTTTAGGGATAGGGTTTAGGGTTGACGGATTAGGGTTTAGGGTTGACGGTATAGGGTTTAATGTCGAGGTTAGGGTTAGAGTGTCAAGGGTAGAGGGATTAGGGATAAGGTTTAGGGTTGAAGGTTTAAGGATTGAGGGTTGAGGCTTTAGGGATGAGGGTTTAAGGCTTAAGATGTAGTGTCAAGTTATGAGGGTGTAGGGATAGGGTTTAAGTTTTAAGGGTTAAGGGTTGAGGGATAGGGATTAGGGTTTAAGGTATAGTGTTGAGGGTTGATGGTTTAGGGATAGGGTTTAGGTTTGAGGGATTAGGGTGTAGGGTTGATGAATTAGGGTTTAATGTTGAGAGTTGAGGGTTGAGGCTTGAGGTTGAGGGATAGGGTTAATGGTCAAGGGATTAGGGTTAAATAAGAGTGTCGAGGGTAGAGGGATTAGGGTTTAAGGTATAGTATCAAGTCTATTGAGGGTTTAGGAATAGGGATAGCATTTAGGGTTTAGGGATGAGCGATTAGAGTTGAGGGATGATGGATTAGCGTTGAGGGATTAGGGTTTAGGGATAAGGTTTAGGGTTGAGGGATTAGGGTTTAAGGTATAGTGTTGAGGGTTTCTTTCATCAAATGTAGATTTATGGGTTCAATTTATTGATTGCCTCTCTAGTTTTGGGGTATGGATGTTTTGGAATCAATCAGGAAGTCTTTAGGAGACTTTGTGGAAGTGGATTGTAAATCACTTGACAGAACCCCTACTATTTATGCTTGGATAAGGATTTGTCACAAACTAGAACTTCTTCTTCCAAAGAAGATCTGTCTTTCTTCCTCGATGGGCATTTCTATCAAGAACTTGATTAAGAGGGCTTGCCCCTTCATTGTTATGCCTATCATATGGTGGAGCATCTGGCAAGCTCTTATAGGAAACAGGAAAAGTTCTCCCTCAAAAACCTTGTGGTCTTTCAAGTTTGAAGGGGAAGGTTTGTAAAGAGATGTGATCAATGCAAAGGATGTGATCAATCTATAGCAGGACAAAACGCGAGCGCATTATAATGCGCTCATGTTTTGTCTTGCTATTGAAATGGTAAAAAAGTGTTGACCCCCATGATCCAGGCCCACATGCTCTGTTTTCTTACTGATTCTGCGCGTGCTCTAACAAAAAAAAGTGCTTTCATGCTGTTGGGAAGTTCACGTGCACATTTGACACATTGTACCACCTTTGCATGATCTTTCCACCACCTTTTCTACTTTGTCAACTTGAGAATGAGGAAATAACATAGTTTTCACACCAAGTTTGATATATATCTATTCAAGTTTCAATTTTTGTAGTGTTACAATGTTAATTGTGATTCAATTTTAGGAATTTAACATTATAGATTGGTTAATAGTATTATTTTTAGTAATTATATTTGAGTGTTATTCAATTTAACATTGAAAAGGAAGCAAGTGGTGAAAAACTCAAATTGTTGAGGAGTTTGATGCAAGAAGAAAAAAACACTACATAATTGGGTGCTCTCTCCATTTGAATCTTCATTTTTAGGTATGTCAAGTCTTTACATGCATGTTCTTTACATTTTCCTTATTTCAGATTGAATTACTTTATCATGCTTTATCATACATGTTTAAAATAGACACATTCCCAATCAAGAAAGCAGCCTACAATCTCACATGATGCCATGTGTATTTTCTACACTTGGGCTCTTTAATAATTATGTGTAATAAACAAACCTTAACATACCATGATGTCAAACTATACAAGAACAAATCCTTACAACATAAAAAAAATACAATCCCACTATTATCTTGTATTCATTTTTTAGGAACTAATATTGGTCTCTTTATCATGCTATAGACAAATTCTTCGTCATGCCGAGGAAACGATCAAGAATTAAACCAACACAGGAAGAGATAGAAGATAAGAATGCAAAGAAAGCAGTGGCTATGAGGGAACTTCATGAGAAGAGGAAATTGGACACGATAAATGAAGACATACCAATTGAAGAGGAACCACAACCATCACAAAGAGATATGGTATTGGCAGCACAAAGAGAATGAATGCAAAAACTTCGTGGTACGAGAGATTTGAATACCATAGTTGGAGACACGTCCTCTATCGCAAGTCAACATGTAGGGACACCATCTACCACATCTCAAGTTGAGAGTACATTATCACTCACATGTGATGAAGGTGGTACGCCATCGTTCTCACCTCAACCTCAAGGTATATCATCTATTCCATCTTCGATCGAAGGTATGCCATCTAACCCATCTCATTTAAATATTGATGAAATTCCTAATGTTGAGATGAATTTACCTAATTTAACACCACCTAGAATTTTGCATAGAAAGCCAAAGTATTTAATTGATATTGATGAGAATATTTTGCAGCCAATGGAAGGTAAGATTCCAAAACGCACTTGTAGAAGATATGCTAATAAGATTTGGAGATTGTTCTTTAAAAAGTTAAATGAGACTGCAAGATGTCAACTATTCGTTGAAATGATGCGAAGTATAAAGTATAGGTCTATCATGAAGATTCTTGGGTTGAGAATATTAGAGGCTTCAAGTGAAAAATCTATTGTCAAGAATCTAATGAGTTCGTATGAGAGTGTGGGTAACACCTCACGCATAAAAGATAGTAATGCAACATGGCGTGTGATTACATCGACTATAGTAAGTAGTCAAATGAGGAAAGCTCGTCTCATTAGAAAGACAAGTCAAGAATTGAGAATTAATAGGAAAACTTTATCAAGAGCCGTTGGAAGACGCTAAAGAATTGAGGACACTAATGCCAATGAATTATGGGCGTTCCCGGGGAGACTACCATGAAAAGATAAACCAATTGTTGAAGCATTGAGATCAATAATTGAAGACTTTTGGAAGAATTACACAAGGGTATCTCCGAATCAAAGGGATGTGGTAAGAAGGAGAATCGGTAGTCAGAATCGCGAGCCACATCCAAAGCATTTTTTGGATGAGACTCAAACACAGTTTTATGGTAAATTTCTAGAGAAGTATCCTCAAATTAAAATTTGTCAAAGATATTTTGAAATGCTAAAACTTTTCTATGTTAAGATAAATCACACACGCACTACTTGTTGTTGTAGATTACATATTGAATTTTCTAACCATTTTGATGCTTATAGGTCTATATGTTTAGATATGCATACTAACAATGATTTGCAGGGTTGTGCCATATGTGCCCCACCAACATCTTCAAGAGACTTCATATTAAGAATTTTATGTGAAAGAGAGGAAGGTCAAATATTCTACAAGAAATCATGCTTGGATGGCACATGTCATCGTTGCGGTGGCTTGCAACATTTGCCAATATGTGAACATATGGAAAGAACACATGCGGTTGGAAACGAACTAGTAGAGTTTGGCAAGTATAAAATAGTGGCATACAATACAAAAGATGGTAAAGAAGCAAAGAGGTGTGAATTGGTTATTGAAAAGATTCCAGTGTATCAGTTTATGCCTATATTTCGTGACAGCATAGTGTATGAGTATGCAAGACATGCCGATAGAGCTCAATGGTTGGACTTGCAATTCAAGTTATGCAAGGACACATTTCCGGTTGGTAGCATTGTTTCAGTTGTTGACTTTGCAGAGAACTACAGTCTACAGCCACAGCGTGAGGTGTAATCACAATATTACAACTCCACATAGGTTTCTATATTTGTGCACATCGCATTCATTCATGCAAATGATAGTACAGAGAATGACAAAAAGATCATAAGGGAGTATAATTTCTATATTAGTGATGATCACACACATTCTACGAAGTTCGTGCAAGGTTTCTTTAAGGTGTTCTACAATGATTTGGCTAGAAGGGGCATATCATTCAATCAGCATATCATATGGTCGGATAACTGTGCGTCACAATTCAAGAACTCGTAGAATTTCTATTAGCTGAGTAGGAGGCATAATTTCACAGGTATTCAACAGATGTGGAACTTTTGTGAGGCCGGGCATGGAAAGGGGGAGCATGATGGTGTAGGAGCATGTATCAAAAGGGCCATAGCATGAGAAGAGTTAAAGTATAAAGACAATGCAAAGTTGACAGATGCAAAATTGATTGTCGAGTGGTGTAATGCTTCCATGGGTCTAGGTAATGAAGGTAAGTCTTCAGTTCGTAGATTTTTTTGGTTGATAGATGATACTAACATTGCACCATATGAGGACTGTTGTACACTGACAGGATCAAATGAGATGCACTCTTTCAGAAGCTCAATTGCAGGTTCATGGAGTATCCATGCATGAAAGATGTCATGCTTTTGTTCTTCCTGTACAATTCAAGTCTGGGATGAGTGCAAGTCAAAGGAGTGGGTTGACGAATGGCAGTTAAGTTATCTTAGCCCACTTGACACGTATCGACCCCCGACGGCACTAGAACTAACACAGATGGAATCATCAGTTGACTTTGACCACATATCAGATTTAGTTCAACCAGGTAATATAGGGCACGTATATGCATCTAATTTCATCTAGTTCAACTAGGTAATGTCATCTTACTTTGTAGTGTTTTTGTAATGTTGACTAATTTCATCTAATTTGCTACACATATCAATGTAGGGCACGTATATGCAGTTATTGCAGATGAAGATAATGAAGAGGGAACATATTATTACTTATGTCGTTGTGTTGAGGCCAAAAAGAAATTGGAGGCCCCTATTACAAATGGAGAAAACATCGAATACCCTACAGGCTAAGTGGTTATTACTAAAACATGGCTTAGAAGGTACCCACATAAGAGTGTTAATATTTGGCTATTTTAGGACTTTAACACGCATCAGAAGATTCTTCATTACTCGAACCTTGTCGTGGCATCCAATGTTCATTTGATAAAGTATCGGGGTAGACCTTTGAACAAAATCTTGTGGAAGGTGCGTGAGTCTAACCATGAAGCAATACTTGACACAATAAAGAGTAGAGCAGACCCGGATGGTTCATTGGATTAATTTGTAAGTATTCACATTGATTTTGTAAAGTCATGTTACATTGAGTTGTAAGTATGCACATTAATTTGTAAGGTTTGTCTTTTTTTATTTCCTCCTACATTTTTACACATATACACATTTTTACATCATCATGTTATGTATTTTTGGTGTCCTGCTCCTGATGCAACCAAACTCATAACTCACCCTACTTCCTCTAGACACCATTTGATGATCTCTCCAACACTCTGGATCCAGGGCGCCCAATCATGATGATGACCTATATACCATTCTCCCAAGGTGCTCATAATGAATGAAAAGAAGACCAAGGGCGCCCAAGCTTAATAGACTTATTTCTTTCAATTTTGATGATCCAAACTCTTGCAAAATGACATCCACTTTCATGCCTTTAGATCTTCCTTCACATATAGGGTGCCAAATCAAGTTGAAAAATCTACATAAGGGCGCTAAAATGGATGAAAGGAGACATGAAGTGTGCCTTAGGACTCCATGCTAAGGTTTGAGCCATTAAAGTCTCTTGATATTAGGCGCTCATGATGATGAAACTTAGAGCTTTTTCCTTTCCTATGCGCTCATCTAAGATGTTTGAATGAGAAGGAGCACCTCAACCTCTATAATGTACATTGGGTGCCAAAATCAAGGTGATTTTAAGTCACTTTGAGTCATTTAGGGTCAGTTTGAGTCTTTGAGTCATGTTGCAAAAAAGTGTCAATGTTGTCAAGTCGCACAAAGCAACTTTTGCATTTTTGGTGTCCTGCTCATGATGCGACCAAATTGACTATTCCAACGCGTTCGAACAGGTACATTTACACTAGGCATGGTCCTATTTTTCACCCAAACATGTCAAAACAGTCTGAGCTACATTGTACTGACGATATCCCTGAAGAGTCCAAAGTGCAAAAAGGTAGCAATCTTTGACGAGATGTTACTCAAAAATTGTGTCACTTAGAAACATTCCATCTAAGGCAACGTGATCACATAGAGTGTCTCTACAATAACCTATCTTGATTTTTTATATCTCTGAGGCATTTGCCTGTGGTGAAAGGTTTTCTGCTGCCCCAAAAATCATCAGAAGGAGGCAGTGTAAAGTTGCAAAGGGGTGTAACTTTTGTCCTGATCCTGATGCGACCAAACTAACTATTCCAACGTGTCCGGATGGGTACATTTATGCTAGGCATGGTCCTGTTTTTCACCCAAACTTGTCAAAACAGTTCGAGCTACATTGTACCCACGATATCCCTAAAGAGTCAAAAGTGCAAAAAGGCAGCAATCTTTGAAGAGATGTTACTTGAAAAATGTGTCACTTAGAAACATTCTGTTTGAGGCAATGCGATCATGTAGAGTGCCTGTACAATAACCTCTCAGTTTTTTATATCTCTGAGATATTTTCCCGTGGTTAATGGTTTTCTGCTGCCCCAAAAATCATAAGAAGGAGGCAGTGTAAAGTTGCAAAGGGGTGTAACTTTCGTCCTGCTCCTGATGTGACCAAACTGACTATTCCAACACATCTAGATGGGTACATTTACGCTAGGCATGGTCCTTTTTTTCACCCAAACATGTCGAAACAGTCCGAACTACATTGTACCCATGATATCCCTAAAGAGTCCAAAGTGCAAAAAAGTAGCAATCTTTGACGAGATGTTACTCGAAAACTATGTCACTTAGAAACATTCCATCTAAAGCAACGCGATCACATAGAGTGCTTCTACAATAACCTCTCTCAGTTTTTTATATCTCTGAGGTATTTGCCAGTGGTGAAAGGTTTTCTGCTGCCCCAAAAATCATCAAAAGGAGGCAGTGTAAAGTTACAAAGGGGTGTAACTTTCGTCCTGCTCCTGATGCGACCAAATTGACTGTTCCAACGCGTCCAGATGGGTACATTTATGCTAGGCAAGGTCATGTTTTTCACCCAAACATGTCGAAACAGTTTGAGCTACATTGTACCCACGATATCCCTAAAGAGTCCAAAGTATAAAAAGGCAGCAATCTTTGACGAGATGTTACTCAAAAACCGTGTCACTTAGAAACATTCCATCTAAGGAAACACAATCACGTAGAGTGCCTCTACAATAACCTCTCTTGGTTTTTTATATCTCTGAGATATTTGCCCATGGTGAAAGGTTTTCTGCTGCCCCAAAAATCGTCAGAAGGAGGCAGTGTAAAGTTGCAAAGGGGTGTAACTTTCATCCTGCTCCTGATGCAACCAAAATGACTATTCCAACACATCTAGATGGGTACATTTACACTAGGCATGGTCCTATTTTTCACCCAAACATGTCGAAACAGTCTGAGCTACATTGTACCCATGATATCCCTAAAGAGTCCAAAGTGCAAAAAGGCAGCAATCTTTAACAAGATGTTTCTTGAAAACCATGTCACTTAGAAACATTCTGTCTGAGGCAACATGATCACGTAGAGTGCCTCTATAATAACCTCTCTCAGTTTTTTATATCTCTAAGGCATTTGCCCATGGTGAAAGGTTTTCTACTGCCCCAAAAATTGTCAGAAGGAGGCAGTGTAAAGTTGCAAAGGGGTGTAACTTTCGTCCTGCTCCTGATGCGACCAAATTGACTGTTCTAACACGTTCGGATGGGTACATTTATGCTAGGCATGGTCCTTTTTTTCACCCAAACATGTCGAAACAGTCCGAGCTACATTGTACCGACGATATCCCTGAAGAGTCTAAAGTGCAAAAAGGCAGCAATCTTTGACGAGATGTTACTCAAAAACTATGTCACTTAGAAATATTTCGTCTGAGGCAACGTGATCATGTAGAGTGCCTCTACAATAACCTCTCTCAATTTTTTATATCTCTGAGACATTTGCCTGTGGTGAAAGGTTTTCTGCTGCCCCAAAAATCGTCAGAAGGAGGCAGTGTATTAAGTCAGGATGAAAGCCTATTCACTCTAGGCGCCAATCTCAAGTTGCACAATCATGAATGGGTGCCTAGAGCAATAAAGCAATACATCATGGTTCTAGGACCTTGAAATGGCGCCCAAGCATGTAGGAGGAATTTTCAAGGAGCCAGAATGTTTTTGAAACTCTAAGGAACTAGTCCAAAGACTCTATGGTGCCATCTTGATACCATTGAGTCAACTTTGGAACTCAAACATATTGAAACAAGGTCTAGGAAGCTAGGCGCCATCTCTTGCCAGTTCAACCTCTCAGATGCGCCAACATTGGAAAGACTCTTAATGAGCGCCTAAGTTTGAATTGATCTTGTGATTGAAAGTTTGGTGATGTATTGGTGTGAGATGATCTTCAGTTGAAACAATCTAAGTTCCAGGAAAGGTTTAGAAGTTATCAACCTCTTCACTAAGTTAGGCGCACTTTACAAGCTTTCTTACCCAAGAGTTGCACCTCATTAAGACAAGGTGCATCTTAACCTCTGGGACTTTTCCAAAGAAGCGCTTCAGTTTGTTAGCACCTTTGGACCTTGTTTTGCATTCTGAAAGAGAAGGCGTACTTTGGAGGCATTTCTAACCTAGATTGATGCCTAGGTATAGTCATCTCTCTGGAGCATTACAATGTGTTTTAAAATGAAGGAGGACATTTCATAAGTTGGGGAATTGATCACTGAAGACCTTGGAGTGTTTGAATTACTCTAAGTAAGAAGGCGCATTTCCATGGAGTAGCATACTCTAGATAGTGCCTAATGCCATCAAGGCACAATTCCACCCTCACTTTGGTGCCTATCATCAAGAAGGGGCATTGGGCATTCCTTGAACAGTTCTAAGCATTTGAAGTTCATGAAATCACCAAGGAATGTTAGGCGCCATGTGTATCCTCAACAAGCTTGAGTTTGCGCCTAGACAAGTTGGCACTTATTCATGTTTTAACTTCCCTCTGGAAGTGCCTAACTTGGGAAAAAGTTATCTTGTTCTTAGTCAAGTGTTTGATGTGTTTTGGAGACTCCAAAAGACTTCCTCTTGCTAGGCGCTCTTCTTGGCAACTACAACCTTCAACTGACGCCTAGATCCTGAAGAAAAACACCTAGACTTCAATTTTCATGCACTTAGACTTCAAGGCGCAAAAACTAGTAGGAAAATATTTGGGGAGAAACCACGTTGATAAAAGTTGGGTAAATTTAACCTCTGAGTCTAATTAGGCTCCATATAACAACAATATTTATATCATGTCCCTTTACTTTATGAAACAAGCAGTATGTGTCAAGTCATAGGGATAACACTTTGGTCCTTAGAAATTTCTCTGTGACTTTTGATAAGATTATCTACTATTATGTGGATGCTTGATAGTATTATCATGATCCATTGGACTAGTGTGGCTATGAGGTTGGAAAGTGTTGCAACCTCCATCCTTTAAACTTCTCCACCTTGTTATGGGTTGTTTTGAGTATTTTCACTTGCTTTCTCTTAGAGAATATTTTCTAATGATACTTGATGTGCCATAGATCATTCAACTTGATAAACAACATGGAGGGATTCTCATGCCTCTTATACTTCTTGCAAGTTTCTTTATAGATAGATCACATCATTGTCCATCTAGGTGGTCATTTCCCTAAATATTATGATAAGATAATCGTGTTAATGAACTTTGGATTGAATGAGAATCAACATGCTTTATCTTGACTAGAATAGTTGGGATGGACAAAAATCTATTGATTCTAGGTTGGGTTGTTAAAGGTCAAGAAGTTTTGGTGTCTAATGCCCTCTAAATCTAAATATTCAAAATCATAGTGGTTCAATAAGTTACAACAAACAGTCAAGTAGACAATAGACTATAAGGAACAAGGACTACACATGAATCCAAAACAACACCAGTCAATAAGGACATCACAAGTAACTCAACATTACTTCCAGAGGCATTCACAAAAACAAAGGGGAGAACACAACTAGAGAATGCTAGACTGTAGTAGGGATGAGTGTCTGATGCAGAGCACACAGTGGAAGCATAGAATTATAAACTTTTGAACCTTTGAACTCACTATTGGCAAGACAACATACCATCAGCGAGCTTAGAATTTCATCGGCCGATAGGCCGATGCCACCATGACTCCATTTGATTTCACTTCTAATAAACATCCCATCATTGACTCTTATCAGTTAGATAAACCACTATCGGTGACTTTATATCCTTTCACACCAATGTCTTTGTCACTCCGATACGAGACTCTAAGTCCCTCGCCTATTGGTAGGACTTAATACCATCAGCACACTAAAAAACTCTTCTGCCGACACACCAATCTCACAAATGACAACCTTTGGACCACACCCGTCGGTGAGACTCCAAACATCGGTGAACTCTAATCTCGTTGCGACAATACACTGATGGATTTCGACTGTCGGTGTGACCCTCTTCATCGGTGAATCTCTCAACTGCTCTTCCGAAGCACAGATGGGATTATCTTCTGATACACCAATGTCTTTGACTTCGAACCATACTCGTCAACAAGACCAACCACTATCAGCAAAGCCTAACCAAGGTCTGTCGATACGACCAACTCTTGACGTTAATACAAGGTTCTTTTGTAGGCAAAGGGCACCTAGGCTTATGGGGCTCAATTTGATGTATTTATTGAAAGCTCAAGGTGAATTTATGCTTATTCAAAATGCCACTTAGTCCTTCATTTGCATTATAGGCATCATTTCCTATTGACTTATATACTCCTCCTCATGCTAGGGTGCCATAATGAAGTGGTTTAGACAATAGGTGTGCTTCTCTTACTAGAGGCTTGTTCTCCTTCCAGCTTAGGTGCACTTTTATAGTGGAACAGGTGTCAATGGGTGCCTTGTCTTAAATGAATTCTCTCTCTAAGTTGGGCACCCTTTTGAGGCTTTATGAGTTGCAAATTGTGCCTTATCCCTTCATGCTTGTTGCTCAATGTTTGAATGTTTAAGAAAGTCCCCTTTAGGTGCTCATCTTAATGACTTTTTCTCAAGGCGTAATCATCCTAATGACTTGGATATTCATCTTAGTGTTTCAGGATATCAGGCTACCAGACTTAATCATTTTCAGGATTTCAAACATAAAGAATAACATGATGATTCATTTTTTTGTATTGCATATAGTTGACATTCTATGCTACTCAAAGAATATTAATATTTTCTGTTCAACATGATGATTCATTTTTTTTTTAAATACAACTTTTATCTTTTAGTTCCAAAATGAGGTTTAGGTGATACTTGAATAACAATAGCTAGCTTATTGGATCAACAAACATCCTATGTAATACAATTGGACTTTAAATATTTGAAGTAGCCATCTACAAATATCCATTCAAATGTGGATTTATAATGCAAGTATGGACGCCATCAATGAAAAAGATTTGTATTAACCAAATATCCATATAGGCATACATCAATATTTGTCAATATAAGTATAACATATATACAAAATAGCCATATAGGCTTACAAGAATGCCATATAAGCATACAATGTCAACTATATACAATACAAAATATATGTCCACAAATGCCATATAGGCATACAACAAAGGAACACAATAAAAAGTCATTCCCCTCTGGCTGGTGAAGAGAATAGATCACGGGCAACCTTTGATCTTCTAGGGGATGGAGACGGGCATGTGGGTGGTCTACTATGAACCCGAGGGCTGCTCCTCCTATTTAGTTCTTCCTGCATCTTTACCTGTTACAATAAAAAGTATAGACATTAATATATAGAAATTACATGTTATAAAAAATGAAACATTTAACAAAATAATCACTTACCACTAACATATAATCTGTCTCCTCACTTGCCTCAGTAGCAGGAATAGGCCGTGGTGATGTCATGTCCTAGAGAAACCATCTAGATAGAAATTAAACTTCAAATCAATAATCTTTTGATTTTTCAAAAATGGACAACTATAACAATGAATGTAAATTGGAACTTACTAATCTGCCTCATACCCCTGTCAATGCCATGGAGCTATGAATCATAGAGGCCACACCCTGCTCCATTGCCCTATGAACATGGGGAGGTGTCTCTGTAGCCTGCATCATCTAGAAATAAAACAACATTATTCAATTACGAAAACTATAATACTGATGCAAATCATGGCTCCTAACATACACACACATTCATCTAAACATGGAAGTACACACAATAAAGCACACAAGTCACATACAAAAATCTAGTAAGTACAATTCATTCATTAAACTATTTATTTTATTACCTCCGTAAAGCTTTGAAGTCCACCACCACTGGTAGGTGTTGCCATGAAATCTACAGTATTAACCTATTCAACATCTAAAATCATATATTAGAATACCATTCATATAACAATGCTATTCACATGTAATATTTATAATTTTTTACTAGTTACATACCTCGACAGTAGATGATCTAGTGTAAAATGTAGGTGGAGAACCATTGAAAACTGCATCGATGCTATGACCCTGAAATTTCATTAAAATCATCAATTTAAATTAGTTAATC
Organism: Cunninghamia lanceolata; assembly: GCA_027924645.1. Classification (NCBI taxonomy): domain Eukaryota; kingdom Viridiplantae; phylum Streptophyta; class Pinopsida; order Cupressales; family Cupressaceae; genus Cunninghamia; species Cunninghamia lanceolata. The sequence continues at coordinate 3,990,244 of BSBN01000609.1, forward strand.
TTGCATTTCAAAAATGAAATTTAATAAATTAAATTCAATAAACTTGCTAATATTTGCCTGAGTATCAAGGCTGAAAGTCTCACTCAGGAGGGTATCTGTCATCACCATCTGCTCAGCTGCAGATGTAGCCTGTGCACCTGCGTCCTGACTATCCATGGGGTCATAACCACAAGTTGACCTACAAGTCTGACAAGTATGGGGTGGGACCCTACTCCTCGTACTATCTCCTAACCCACTCTATGTTGCAGGACTGACATGCTCTATGATGCTCTGGGTCAAGGCACTAATGGACTAAAGTGTATCGACCTCAACACTCTCCTTCACAATGGAAGGGATAGAAACATGCTCGTGGGCTGGTCTGCTGATTACTTGTCTCACTACCCACTGTGGGTCAAGACGTACCCCTAGTCTATCTTGTGCTGACCCCCCACCTCTACACTAGAAGTCCCACATATCAAAATAGTTTGGCACTTTATTGAGGACAAACTTGCAGTAGAGTTTCCTCAAAAATTATTGCGGGACCTCATTATTATTGCATGGAGGATGGTCAAAAACCATCCACCACCTCTGCCCAAAATTGTCCCTTATCGTTTGGTTGTTGCACCAATGGATAGGGAACCTCTTGCATGTAATGGGTGGAGGTTGATTTGTTTGTGGGTTTGTGAAAATAGAACACAAGTCTAATTTTGTGATTTGTAATTTTTTCACATCTTGGTATGACAGCTTGTCTGCATAATAATCTCTAAACTCTCTCCTCTTATCCATCTAACTAGTTATTTGCTTGCTAATTGAATCTACATTTGATAACATAGATTCAAGAGATTCAGCAAGCGTGGACCTATGCAAGGTTGAAGTGGAAGGATCTTTCAACCTTGCAATTATATCTTCAATTTCTTTTTTGTTGTTTTCAATTTGCCCCATTATATTTTATTGTGTTCCAAGGGCATGTTGAGGAATGGATGGAGGAGGTTGTTGTTCTATAGGTATTTCCTCCTCAGGATTTTGTGGATTTTGAGGAGGTGCATTAACATTTCCTGACAATTAATGAAATATACATCAAAAGTCAACTAAAACCTACCTGTTTAGAAACAAATTCAAACAAAAAAACAAATATAACTCACTCCTTTGGCATGCTCGAGGTCATGGCGGCATTTTGGCGATGAATAGATAAGGTTTTTGTGTTGATTGGAGTTTTGCAAAATGTGAGTGCGCTTTCTAGGGTTTGCAGGCCGCGGGCATAGATGAGAAGAAAGAAATGAAATGAGATTAGAAACCTTTTTTTTAATTTATAGCAAGTCATAACGCGCTCATGTATGGCTTGGTTTTGACGAGCCTAAGGCTCGTCAAAACCAAGCCATAACGTGAGCGCGTTATGACTTGCTATAAATTAAAAAAAAGGTTTCTAATCTCATTTCATTTCTGCATAGAGGAGAAGAAAGAAATGAAATGAGATTAGAAACCTTTTTTTTAATTTATAGCAAGTCATAACGCGCTCGCGTTATGGCTTGGTAATGACGAGCCGAAATGAAATGAGATTAGAAACCTTTTTTTTAATTTATAGCAAGTCATAACGCACTCACGTTATGGCCATAACGCAAGCGCGTTATGACTTAATTTTTTTTAAAATTAATTTGGCCACTTTTTGGCCCCCCATCTTTTTGCACTTACCCTATTCTTGATGATTAATGTCCCTTCAAGAGACTTGGTTGATCCTCTGTGTCTCTTGTCTCTATCACTCTTCATGAATAAGTAGTATCAATTGTGACCAAGATAATTATCTCATGACAACAGAGATTGAAACATACTGTGCCACTATGTCATCTTACTAACTAGCCCATTTCATTCCTATGAAGTATAAACTTCATGTGCCGATTCTAATTGCAATTGGTCATCACTGAGACATGTTAAAGAACACATATAGCACAACATTATCTTCATTGACAAACCACTTCCCTTGTCAAAATATTGGCATTGTGCAATCAAGACATAACAACACTTGTTTTGAACAGGGTATTACCATAATGTTTCTCTTTTCTTTATGCTTTGAAGATCTATAAAACACTTGTCAAGCTATGTATCACCATGACCAAACATGAATGAGCATTATCACTATCAATAGAGATACACTGATTTCACTATCTCCCCCTATGATATTTGCTTTCTCTACAACTTATTACTCCACTGTCTTTTTCAAAACATGTTCCCATCATCTTATACTTCTTTAAATCTCCAATCAACAAGAAAGAAAACATCTAGTCACTCTACAAATCTTCTTATTAAGATCTTGTAAAATGTTTCAAATGAACATGACAATAGAGGAATATTAAAAATGAGTCTTAATGCAATACATATGTTTATCCTCTGTGTGAATCATAGAAAAAGTCTTCTTCATTCACTGTATCACATCCTCTGATTTACTGTACCATATGTTCCAATCTTCTCATCCACTGATAGGTATTGGTCTCTGTTCTCGAATGATTCAAGTCTCAAACCCACTACTACCTTACAGACTGAGACATAAACTTTACTGGCCCTCCTACATAGTTAACCTTGCATCATCCACACATTTACAAGGAAATCAAATACCTACATCATCTGTACTCTTCTCACTCATTTCTCTTATACCACTGCCATATATATATAACACATGCAAACTATGGGTATAAGTACGAAGATATCATTCTTAAGAACTCAAATCACCAACTCATCTTCATAAAATCATCTCAAATTGCTTATAAAGAATTTTCCTAGCCTTTTCGGTTGCAAACAGATCTGAATATGAACAGTTAAAGCTCAGTTATAACAACTACCTGTCAAATTTCATTCACATACAAATATATCATTTTTGATCACATAAAGCCGATCCATATCACAAGAAACATTTCTAGTTTAAATTAATGAATTTATCTGGCCATGTAGGTTCGGTGGCACAACGGTTTTGAAGCAGTTAGAAAACAACATTTGCAACTTCTCGTCAATTTTAATAAAAGAGAGTATTCGTTACCATTTGAACTTATTTAAACTGAAGCCTTTGATCAGGCTTTTCACTCCCTAATAACTTTAAATTACATTCGTTTATCTCACTTTAAATGCTTGGATAACCTACCAAGCTAGTAAACAAGGAGAAGGGGCTAGTGTTGCTATGTTCATAGCAACCTTAAGCAAGTCATTTTAAGTTATGTTACCAGCTACAAAGGATCAAACTCAAATTAGAACAAAAAAGGGATTATAATGTGATGACGGGCTAGGTTAATCATCAAAGCCTTAGTTTAGGGTTTTGAGACAAAACTCCTAGGTTCTTTAAAGAAACAAAACCCTGGCTTGGCTTGGTACAAATTCCTTAAAGAGATGTCAATGATTTTTAACCTCTACCTTAGTTGCAGAGAGTATATCACCATTAGATAAGCCTTGATACTATAAAAATAAACTCTTTTGTTTACCATTCCACATTCCTTCAACACCTACATTCAATCTTACATGAATGATAATAAAAAACTACCTATTGTGCACTCCTGGCAAGGAAATTCAGCAGACCTGTGCAATCCTTGCATCTCAAGTCTTATTAAGCATGACAAAATGGAGCATGAACACATCCTGTCTTGACAACCTAATCTGACCTTGTTAAGCATGATGTGAACTACAACTTTAGCATATCCTGATCTGACCTTATTAAGCATGATGTGAACTACAACTTTGGCATATATCACAACTCACCACATGAAGAGTCAAGCAATGAACACATGAGGTCCAACATCTCCCTATTTACATGAACACCATAACATCTCTTTTGACATCAATGACAACAATGACAAGGTCATAATGACAACAAACTCCCCCCTTAGCATTGATGTCAAACTATCAATGTACCTCCATTTTTCATCTTGTACCTATCTGTTCTATTCATGTTTTTTGCATAGTCATTAATTGCTTAATTGACTGTAGTCTTTCATTTTCACTGTCCTCCAATTTATTGTTGTAGACCTACATCTTGTCACTGTACTTTCACCACAGTATGTATTGATTCATTGTTCTAGGGGCATCAATCTCTATGAAGCAGACTTGTCATCAAACATGAATGGGCACTAGAGAGCAGTATCAATTTGAACTTTATCTTCACTCATCAGACATTGTCTTTAATGATAGTGAGCTAGTAACTTTCCCTGCAAATGATACCTGCAACCATTGACTTTATTCATCAGCACCAAGAGCAAGTTTGAATGCCATTGTACCAAGTCTCTTTTTGACATTGATAGACCCTGCTACCTATATCATCATTACATGACTATACTGCACATATGCTCTTCAATTTAACATTGAAGATCATCACTTTACCAAAATCCTCCTTTGAAGGAGCCTTTTGACAATCTCAAGTTCATTCAAAGTGTTTTAACATCATGATCACTTCAACACATAATCTGAATTCAACATGTTTGATAACCAATATGGATCATTGACTGATCACAAGCATGAGCTTCCTTTCTTTGCACAACATGTAATGACATATAAACAAGATGACTTCAATTTGCATCACATATCAGGACATGACTTCATGACTTCAACCTGCATTACATAACATGACCTTGATGTCCCATAACCTTGATGTCATGTATGACCTTGATGACCTGCATGAAGCAACCCTTACTTTGACATCAATGACAAACAATGCCAATGCTTCTATAGTTTGATATGTTGTATTTTTTGTCACTGGATTAAATGAAAGAATGCTTACTTCATGTACATTTTATCTCCAATTCTATTCTATAAATGACTTTAGGAATTAATAAATCAAGGGTCTATTATAAGTATGTTGTACAGTGATGGAAGGATTTTATATCTATAATTGAGGAGAATCAAAGCACTAGAAGGGAATAATTTGGTTTGTGAACATCTACTAAGTTGACAGATTTGCATAGTTGTAACTTTTTCTACTTGCATTGGATTACTTGGAGTTTGCACCAATAAAGGAGAATATGTGAAGAATAGTTAGACCTAAAAGGATGATTATTGAGCATCGCATGGAACTCCCTTTATGTTATCAATGATTTGATTGAAATACTTGTTTTCACTATTTGACTACATGATTCATGAAGCATTAAACTTTATACCACTTGGAAGCTAATTATGAATATCATTTTAGAGGTTCAATATTGTTATATATGTGTCACTCACAATCATTTGGAAGGAGGAAGGAGGTTAGGAAGACTTTAGTAGAGGGTTGGAGGTCTAAAGTGTGAGCATAAGGATGAAGGTTCAGGATGGAGTTTGAAGATGAGGATATAGATGTCACAGAATGTATTAAATTTCATTTGAATATAATATTTACTAGACTAGTAATCAAATGATTGCTTCCTAGCATGTACGAAGCCCATTGCAGTAGATTGTGGTCAATTTATACCTAGAATTCAATAAAGATTATATTACTTTTCCATTGAGTTTTGCTATGAGTATTGTGTATTTTGAGTTTTTGTTGCATGGTTCAAAAATTTTTCATTGGATCCTCCACCCATGACTGCATTAAACATCGCCCAAATTTCTAGGAGATGTAAAGGGGATCAAGGAGAAATGGATGGTGGTGATTTTATGTCGAATTGGTCCACAGGAAGTGATATTTAAGGAGAAAATGCGAAGGGTTCACTACACATAGAGTGAAAGCCACAACATTAAATGATGGATGGAAGGATAACATCACATGGGAAATGTAAACAAGGCTTATAGGAAGGGGAAGAAATATGAGAAAGGGGAAAACACATGGGCATAGAGAAAAATAAAGGTACTAAGAATAAACTAAGTGAAAACAAGAGGTTAAAAAGGCGTAAAAACACATACTAAAGGGGAACACAAAAATGGATGCAAAGCATAGTAAAAGGAATGGAAAGATATGCAATTTCCATTATTACAAAAAGATATAGTTGTAAGGTCAGAAATTTCCTACTTTGCAATCTTTATCTTATATTTTTGCCCTGATTTTGGTGACCACTCCCGTAAGTGTGTTCTAGGGTCCATTTTCCATTTCCTAAACTATTCCTAAATAATATATTGATTTCCCACTAGACTTAAGCCTTATATCATCCCTAAAACCTATCTCAGAAGTTTCAAGTTAAAAATTCAAATAGACATTTGTGCATAAAAATGAGGGTGTTCTTGGACACATGTTAAGATCCAACATAGGTATTTGGGATTTTTTTAAATCCTAAGATCTTTATCATAGATTTAAACCTAATATTAAATCCATCCTAAAACCCCTAGATAATTCTAAAGTCAATCCCAAAATGCAAAAATCCTATAAGGTCATTTAGAAGCCTATCAAGGGATTTAATTTCTACACTTGGCAAAAAATATATATTAAGTTCTTTTCTATAACACTTACTTCAACAAGATTGGAGCTCCCACACTAAGAAATCTATAGATCAAACCTTGTAGCACCTCCTCCAATTCTACCATGGTTGCATCTTCATCCTCCTAGGTATATCCTTGCATTTTGTTGTGTTTTATTATATTCCCAAATCCTTACAAAAGGTAGCCTAGGTTCCCTAGTTTTGCTAAAATATAAATACACACATCTCCTACCTTTCTTAAATCAATTTATATTTCATTGTTCTCTCTAACCCAACATTCCTCAATAAATCTTTTAGATATCACAATAGTTAGATTGTTCCTAGGGTTTTATTAGCTTTAAGCTCATCTCTTGCATACAACACTATACACCTTCATATTGCAATATCCACACACCCAAAAATTTAAAGGTTGGATTGAGGTTGGAATATATCATGTAGGAGACTAATTGAGGTAGTCTCCCAAATAGTCAAACCCTTTCCTCTTTTCCCAATTTTGATTCTGATTAAGATATTCAATGTTTGGGATCTTTTACAAAAGATTTCTTTATGGTTTCAAGATCAAGACTTGCAAGTGATTCAATCCATAAATTTATAGATCCCTTTTAGTTACACAAACACCTACATTGGAGCTTCAGGAGTGACCTATAATAGGGTTTTTCCAAGCTTGTTTGTGCCTGACCTATAGGAGTACCCTTGTTGGTATAGGTGTCTAGTTTTTGGGCTTACAAAGGGCAAGAGTGCCCATACATAGTGCAATTTTCTAGTTTTGGTGATCACAAAGGGTGGGGACACCCAAATCTAATAAAACATGTTTCCTTTAGGGTAACTTTGAATAGATAATTATCATTAAAAAAACATGGTAGGTAGGGTTTAATACTAACAAATTAAAGTGTTAAATGGGTGATTTAACATGAATGTTATAATATGTAAGTTGACTTGTGCTCCAATTTTAAAAAGCAACAAAGGTTAAATTAAGTGCTAGCTAGACAGGAATAATAATGTTGTTACTTTATTGTATGTTGCATGCATAGAAAAATAGTGGTACCAATCCTCTATGATGGTTTACTTAAGTGAGCTATTCTTGGAATCCTCATTGTCATTTGTTACTTATTATTTTGTTGATGTAAAAAATGAATACACAATTATTTTTAGAATATCTTTAACTTAATCTTTTATATATGGTTCTTAGACACATGTTAAGATCCAACATAGGTCTTTGGGATTTTTTAAAATCCTAAGATTTTTATCATAGATCTTAACCTAATCTTAATTCCATCCTAAAACCCCTCTAATGCTAAAATCAATCCCAAAACACAAAAATCCTATAAGGTCATTTAGAAGCCTATCAAGGGATTTATTTTCTACACTTGGCAAGCATTATGTATTAAGTTCTTCTCTACAACATCACTTACTACAACAAGATTGGAGCTCCCACATTAAGAAATCTATAGATCAAACCTTGTAACACCTCATCCAATTCAACCATGGTTGTATCTTCATCCTCCTAGGTATATCCTTGCATTTTTTTATGTTTTATTATTAATTCATTCCCTATTCCTTACAAAAGGAATTCTAGGTTCCCCAATTTTTCTCAAATGTAAATACACACGTCTCCTACCTTTCTTAAATAAATTTATAATTCATTGTTCTCCAAAACCCAACATTCCTTAATAAATATTTTAAATATCACAATAGTTAGATTGTTCCTAGGATTTTATTAGCTTTAAGCTCATCTCTTGCATACAACACTATACACCTTCACACTTCCATATCCACACACACCCAAAAATTCAAAGGTTGAATTGAGGTTGGAATATACCACCTAGGAGACTAATTGAGGTAGTCTCCCAAATAGTCGAACCATTTCTTCTTTTCCCAATTTAGATTCAGATTAAGATATTAAATGTTTGGAATCTTTTGCAAAAGATTTCTTTATGGATTCAAGATCAAGAATTGCAAGTGATTCAATCCATAAATTTGTATATTCCTAGTAGTTACACAAACACCTACATTGGAGCTCTAAAGTGACCTATAATAGAGTTTTTGCAAACTTTTTTGTGCCTGATCTATTGGAGTACCCTTGTTGGTATAGGTGTCTAGTTTTCAGGCCTACAATGGGCAAGACCACCCGTACTTAGTACAATTTTCTAGTTTTGGTGATCACAGAGGGTGGGGGTACCCAAATCTAGTAAAAATGTTTCCTTTCTAGGGTAAATTTGAATAGATAATTATCATAAAAAGACATGGTAGGTAGGGTCGAATACTATCAAATTTAAGTGTTAAATGGGAGATTTAACATGAATATTGTAATATGTAAGTTGACTTGTGCTCCAATTTTAAAATGGAGCAAAGATTAAATTAAGTACTAGCTAGAAAGGAATAATAGAGTAGCTCCTTGATTGTATTTTGCATGCATAGCAAAATAGTGGTAACAATCCTCTATGAGAGTTTACTTAAGTGAGATATTCTTGTTATCCTCATTGTCATTTGTTATTTATTATTTTGTTGATGTAAAAAATGAATACACAATTGTTTTTAGAATATTTTTAACTTATTCTTTTATATGGTTTAAAAGGGTTCAAATATACTACTTACAAAATCCATAAACATAAAATTGTGCAATTTAACTCTATTGAAAAATATTTTTTTAGTAAATATATTTTTTCAACTATTTATGTAAATGAGTTAATAAATACATTAGAGTATTAGGAGATTTGCATTTAGTAAGGCTCATTTTTTAATTTCAAACACACACATATCCTATACCTATAAAACATAAAATTCAATTAAAAAAGAGTTTGGAACTTTTTATTTTGTTTACTTTATGTATTGTCTAAATTTTTGTATTTAATTTCTTTTTGCATTGGTTAAAAAATTTAGTTTTTTAATCCCTTAAAATTTATATATCAAATATATTTAAGTAAGTTTTATTAAGCTTATATATTAATATGATTTTATGTAATATTACAAAGGAGAAAAGTGTAAAATCCACTTTTTTCAAAATTTATTTTATATTTTTTGGACTTCATTTAAGATATATCATTTGCATACTTATTTTCTTATCTTTTGTATATTAGTTCACAAAATCCAAATTCATACATGTTTCCTCATTTTCAATTGGATCATTGTGCAATTCTATCCTTTGGACAAAACTGCATCTCCAATCATATCCTCCAAATTCAAACATACTTTTCACTCATCTCAAATTGATCCTTATACCAAATTAAGGTTCTCACTCATTAGATTAGGTGCCAAAATATTCAAATTTAGTGCCTAAGATGTTATATTTAAAGATAAGCCCTAGGAGACAAGAAATTATCATTACATGTGCTACAGTTAGGGTTTGCATCAATCTTTGACAAAACATGATTTGTGTCTTTTATGTGTTTAATCTGGTATAATCCAAAAAGGGAGTCTAACTAGAAATTAAGGAAGTTTCATATTTTAATCCTTTTATAACAAAATTTTAAAGGTGCTTTTTAGAGTCACAATGATTCTAAAAGTAGATATCTTCATAGGTGTAGGTTTCTACAATTTGTAACAATAGGATAGAATCTGATATGATAGATACAATTGTACCACCCAAGAACTGTTGATGTTTTGTAGCAGTAAGAGATTTTCAGGCTGACTCAATGAGGAGTCACACCCCATTCATGAAGAGGCACCACAATTACATATATATACACATGGAATATTCATCATTTGATCAGTTACAACAAGTTCTTTATTCTATAGCAGATCGAGTTTGATTGAAGGCAGAATTAGCACTTGGAGAAGAATTCAATCACCTTCAGCATATTGTCATATTGCTTGTAAAGTAGATTTCTGCATTATCTATTCTATAATATAAGAGAAATTATTGGCTAGGTTTTTCTCCCTCGAGAAGGAGGGTTTTCCGAGGGAATATGCTATGTTAATGTGTCTGAACTTAAATTAAATTTCTATTTTTTTATATCTGATCATAAATTCAACATGGTATCAGAGACAGGTTCAAGCTAGGAGCCCCAACCACATGAGAGGTGTGGCTTAAGGGGGGGTGTTGGTGTTGGAAATAAGCCACACCTAGACCGACAATGGACTAGTCTAAGAGATGCCAGTAGCTCAGTGGTAGAGCACTCTAGCAATGAATGGAAGATCCTAGGTTGGAGTCCTAGCTGGTCCATGTCTCAACATGTTATTAGAGCTAGGTTTAGGCTAGGAGCCCTAGGCACACAAGAGGTGTGGCTTAAGGGGGTGTTGGTGTTGGAAATAAGCCACACCCGGACCAATGATGGACTAGTCCAAGAGGGGCCAGTAGCTCAGTGGTAGAGCACTCCAGCAGCGAATGGAAGGTCCTAGGTTTGAGTCCTAGCTGGTCCATGTCTCAACATGGTATCAAATCCAGGCCTAGGCTAGTAGCCCCAAGAACATGAGAGGTGTGGCTTAAGGGGGGGTGTTGGTGTTAGAAATAAGCCACACCTAGACCGACAATGGACTGGTCCAAGAGGGGCTAGTAGATCAGTGGTAGAGCACTCCAACAACATATGGAAGGTCCTAGGTTTGAGTCCTAGCTGGTCCATGTCTCAACATGGTATCAGAGTGGGTTCAAGAGATCCGATCATATTTAAATTAAGTAGATTCTCTATGAAGTACATTTTGGAAGGCATTAAATCTTACATAGTCTACTGGCGTGACACTCAAGAGGAGATGTCTTTATTGGAGGTAGATAAGTGGGAAAGATCAAGCATCTAGGGCCTGAACATTCATGTCTACTATGAAGATCTTATTTTTCATACAGCACAGCATGAGCCTGAAAGATTCTTTGACAAAATACACAATCGACTACCAGGGCTGCAATCACTATACATCATTAGGAATTGCGAAGGACACATGGATCTAAGTATAGCAACTATCATTTGGAGTGACTCCTGATTTACTCATGGCTACGTAACCTCTGGCTCTCACCACTCACCAATCGGAGCCTTTCTGCACCTACGGATACTGAGTACTGGTGGCACCATTTAGAATGAAATTTGGACCTCAGAAGGAAACGAAAGTTGAACATGCTGGCGGGACTGTATCTAGCAAATGGAACTTTGAGTACCTTCATTCTGTAAATTAATTTGATGAGCATTAGCGGAATGTACTATAAACATTTGTTATATGTTGATTTGCTAGTATATATATGAAAAGAGGTAAATTGTGATGCATGATTCGTATATTCCACATTATGATATTGCACATGTTTCCTATGTAATCATACAATTCATGATTGACAGTCTAAATAGTGAAACTGAGCAGATTATTGTCCAAGGCATCATTTGCAATATACGAAGTGTTTGATCACTACTTGGATTGTTTGAGGGTTATTCTTGGTGATACAAAATATATTGGTGCTTCTATTTCATATGTTATGATACATAATTTTGTTGTTGGTACATTCACCATCTCAATGGAAGTTTGTTGTTCCTATTCTAGGCGTATCTAGAGGTCTTGTGTCCATGTATCTACTACATGAAGACATTTTTTAAAGTTGTAGATAGTTTTGAATCTTCTATAACAATAGATCATTCCATTGCAGTAGATCTAAATCTTTAGGTGCAAAGATCAGGAAAGAACAATTGGTGGATTGTGAGGAAGATTAGACAATAAAGAGATAAGTATTTCATACCCTTGAATAATGTTCATGAATCTTTTATGTAGTTATTAATTCATACATTGGAATAGTGAATCATGTATGCTTCTAGCATTGGTATTTCTCTTTGGGATAGGTTGATTCTATGAACTATTAGTAATCTCTCTAAAAATGCTTCCAGGATGGATCGAGGAGCATAAGGATGATGAGAGATTGCATTCAAGGGAGGAAGAACTTGATGCATCCTATGAGGAAGTCACACAGGCTGAAGAATGGAGACTCAGCTTGCTGCCATTAGGACTGAGTTGGTGGTGCATAACTCTCATGATTCTTCACTCAAGGGTACAAGGTTGGGTTAGCCTTGGATGAAGAATTTGTGATCAGCTACTTCCCAGAGGAATAAATGACATTTAGAGGGAGTGTTAGTAGCTTTAGGAGATATTTTCTCCTTAATTAAAAGAAGATCAAGCATGTGGATGATGGGAGCATTGAGAAGTACAAGGCTAGGTTTGTGGCTAGAGGATTCTCTCAGAAAGAGGGAGTAGATTATGAGGAAACCTTTGCTCCAGTTGCTCATTATACATCCGTCAGGACCATCATTGCTATTGCAACATTTAAAGGATGGAAGATACACCAAATGGAGATGAAGACAATATTTCTAAATGATGTAATTGAGGAAGAGGTATATATTGAGAAACCTGATGACTTTGAGGTTCATGGGAAGGAGTCTCATGTTTGCAAGCTAAAGAAGGCTTTGTACAGCCTTAAGCAGGCTCCTCGTGCTTGGTACGAAAGAATTGATTGATACCTGATGAGCTTGGGTTTCTCTAAGAATGATGCTAATTCAAACCTATACTTCAAGGTAATTGATGGTGAAGCATTAATCTTGAATCTCTATGTTGATTATCTACTTATTACTAGAGAAGATCACCTCATTATCAAATGCAAGGAGTTAGCTTCAGAATTTGAAATGAAGGATCTTGGTCTTTTGCATTACTTCTTTGGTTTAGAAGTATGGCAGAAGCCAGATGAGATCAGTCTAAGTCAAGGAAAGTATACTATTGGTATCTTGAAGAGATTTGGTATGATGGATTGCAAGTCCATGTCTACAACAATGGAGACAAATTTGTTGAAGTTAAAAGAGGCTGCAACTAGTTCAGATCTGGTGGATCCTACTATGTATAGACAGTTGATTGGATCATTGATCTATCTAGTTAATACTACACCAGATATTTGCTATGCAGTGAGTGCACTTAGTCAGTTCATGTGTGAACCAAGGCAAATACATCTAGTCATAGTAAAGCATATCCTAAGATACTTATGTGGCACAGTTAGGTATGGCTTGAGATATTCTTTTGGTATAGACTTGTAGCTGCATGGATATGCTAATTCTTATTGGGCAGGGTGTGTATATGTCTAAAAATGACACGACTTTTTCCAAATAAATATTCTTAATATTTATTTAAGTCTAATTCCTCTATCAATAAATAAATAAACAAATTTATTTATTTGATTCATATTCTCCCAACAATTAAATAAAATCAATTTATTTAATTAAATTATTAAATTCTTTTAATTCCTCCAACAAATTAAATAATACCAATTATTTAATTAGTTCTTCCAAATTCATTCTAAATTAAATAATATCAATTATTTAATTGTTTATTCCAATAATATCTTCTCTAAATTTAAATAAATCAAATATTTATTTAAGTTGTCCATTTCTTCTAAATTGAGTTATCTCTAATATAATTCAATCCTTGTGCACATGCAATTGAATATTCTAAATATTTAATTGAGCTAAAATATTTTCTCATTCTCATGCAATTTCCATTCTCTAGTTCTATTCTATTAACTGATTGATCTATTCTTTTAATTGATTAATCTCTTCAGTTAACTCATTCTTCTATTTTATTAATTCCTCTCATGCAAAATATAGAAAGACACTTGTCTTCTTATTATTTGCGCATGTTTCTCAACCGTTCTCAACTGTTGATCTTCTCATTCTTTCTATACCATTGATCTTCTCTCTCTCAACTCTATAAATTGAACCCTCTTCCTCCATTTCATTCATCCAAGTTTTTAGTATTGTTACTCTGCAGGAATTACAGTGCACCTTTGGCACCCACATCATTCCTTTTGCTTGTGATCAACTTGTTACCATATCATTACCATTGTTGTGAAGCTCATCTTCATTACAAATCACTATCATGGCCATTCTCCATTGACAATCTTGGAATAGCAAGGAAGTGCACTCTCTAAGGGCCTTATTCGTACATGCAAGATTGATTGAGATAGGCAACCAATGAAAGCTATGAAGTACTGAGGTTTGCAAAGGTTTCATCTTTGTTTATTTGATCTTGATTATTTCCCTTTTCATTAAGTTTAGGATATTATTGATATTGATATATTGATTATTCATGTTTACTCCAATTTTCCCTTAACATTTTTAGTGCATCTAACACATCCTAACACGCATTTACTGTCTGTTCTGGCACATACAAACTCTGTTCCAGCACATCTATCCTCTGATACAATGCATCTGTCAGTTTGGCACATATATACTATTTTCCTGCACTTTTGACCTCTGTGTTAGCGCATATGTACTACTATGCTTCTGATCTCTATTTTTGCACATCCAAGCTCTGAAGCTATGCATCTGATCTAGGCAGTGATTTTTAGGGTTTCCTTGAAGTATTTGCTAACGCTAACATCTTTTTGCAGGAACACTCTTGATTCATTTGTAGGCTAGGTACTGGTTTAGAATCATTTAGTTGCACTTGTTAACTCACACTTCAATTTCTAATGGGAAAATAAAATGGATGCTCATGCAAATCTCACATAGTCTTAACTAGGAATGTAGTAATTGAATCATTACTATATTGCTATCCTTCAAAGTTAACAACTCATTGCTATCTTGGTAAAATTGGACCATTGCTATCTTGTTATCACTTAAAAGTTAACAAAACATTGCTATCTAGGTAAAATTGAACACATCATTTCTATCTGGGTAAAATTGAACCATTGCTATCTTGTTATCACTTCAAAGTTAACAAATTTTTGTGCTTGCCCAAGTAGATAGCTCATCTAGTTTTTCTCATTTTAACTAGGGGAAAAGAACCACTGTCTTATGTGTTTTGGGAATGATACCAGGCCTATGCTGTCCCCTATCTTTGGTGACCAAAATTCCAAACATATCATTTTCGCATGTGTTTTTCCTTTGGAGGGGCCTACTCTTGGATATTGTCTATCCAAGTAGGAACGACCCTAAGTGGTAACAGGCTAAACACCAAGCCCTACAAATCCACTATAAATAAATTGTGTTTGGAGTGAAAGCTTCAAACAACGAGTGCAGTTGTGTTATACCGATAGCCAACTTTGCCCAAAACCCTCCAAGGCGCAACCCTTGCAGGCTGGGAGACTCCATAATGGAGAGTAGTGTTGCCGCATGTATAACCACTTGAACGGTTGCCTTTATTAAACACCTTTGTCTTAGTGGCCAAAAACCCCTATGAGCTGGTGCAGGGAAGGGTAATTATCACCTCCCAAAAATGCCTCACCTAGAGATAGGGAGAATTCAATTTTATACTGTCCTTTGAAACCTAGGATTGTACTTCTTTCTTTTAGTCCAAAAAGAGTCAAAAAATCACAAAAAACTAAAAAGCCATAAAAACATTCTTTGTGTTTGCTGTGTCTTCTTGCCATAATTTTAGAAAATTAGATCAAAAAAGACCTTCTTGCAACCAAAGATACCAAAAAACATTAGAAAATTTGCCAAAAATTTGCAAAAACACTGAAAAACCAAAGCAGTGCATTTATCCCTTTTTGCTATGCATTTGTACCGACCTGTTGTACATTTGTGCCGACCTACTGCACTTTTACCACCTATTACCATGCATTTGAAATTTACCAGTATTGCGCATCTCTATCAACTTTTCGCGCATTTACCAGTTTATGCTGCACATCTGTTTTGGCGCATGCGTGATAGTGAGTAATTCCACAATCTTTGATAGGAAAGTTTTACCATTTTTGGGTACCCATGTCAGCCTAGTTTCAAGTTCTGAGATCAAATCTTACCTTGCAGTCACTTTTCCATCCATTTCACGTCAAAGTCTCTCTTTCATTAGTCATCTCATTCACCTTCTATCAGGTCTCCCTAGTCCAAAGTCAAAGTATCCCATATCAAATTAGCATAGGCCCCTTTTTCAGATCATTTTGTATTCAAGTAACCCTAGTAAAGTCACAGAACTTTGCTAGTGATCTTGGTACATGACTAGTCCCTACATAGTAAGACAGGTATTGAGTACCCTTACTAGTGGCTATTGTCTTGTATCGACAGTCTTACTTGGAATCATTGATCGAGAGAGTCCCTTGTCCAAATCTTGTCATAAGTATCCTATCCTTAGCAGTCTCTGCCACAAAATCTCTAGTCTCATCCCACCGCATGCCAAATTGCCTTGCATGGTTCTTACTAGATCTCAATACCAAAAGAAACTTGAAATGGCCAGGTCACCTGATTGTATTGTCACCCCTCATGATAGTGATGAGGAAATCTCTCATGAAGATTATCAAGGACACCTCCAAGATCAGAAATTCCAATGCTTGCTAGAGAAAGTGATCCATGAGGACCCTCACAAGTATTTTATTCATCTTGCAAATCTTGGACTTAAGCTCCCCGCTAATTTTGATCTAAGAAAACTCAAAGAGACTGTAGAGGATAATCATGAACACCACACTAGTGAGGACAAAGGAAAGAAAGTCATGGACCCAAACACACATATGGAAGAAATGAAGAAACAAATTGAGGGTCTAACTCACAAATGATGGATCTCAGGATGGGTACAAACACTAAAACATTCTCCTTGGAAGATATCACACCATAACCCTTTGATAAAAGTTTGAACATGGTACCATTCCCCTTTCGATTTGAAGTTCCTAAGTTTGACAAATACAAAGGGAAAGGGGACCCTAGAGATCACACTAGGGAATTCAACGCCACATGCATGGAAGTAGCTCACAATGAGACTTTCTTAATGAGACTATTCCCTAGATCTCTAGGTAGTCAAGCCATGGAGTGGTTCTCACGGCTTCCACCAAGCATCAATACTTTTGATGAGTTAGTCAACAAATTCATCATGCACTTCTCATACAATATTAAGCATGAAGTCTCCATGCTTGACCTATGCATTACCAAGCAAAAGAGTGGCGAATCATTCACCTCCTTCCTACAAAGGTGGAGACAACTAGCAAGCAAATGCTCATATGATGTACCCAAGAAGTAATTAATGGAGATGTTTGTCCACAACCTCAACTCTGATTTAAGCTACCAAATCCAAATTCAATGCCCTACCTCATTTTCGAAGGTCATTGAAATGGGATTGTTCATTGAGAAAGCTATGATGGCCAAGGGGAAAATCAAGTTATACAAGGACACACCTACCTCCAACTACACAACCGACAAATCAAAGTTTTGGACTAAGAATAAAAATGTCGTCAGTGATGGAGTAGTTGATGCCAAGATGGCAACCCCCAAACAACAACCAATTTTCACTCTCAAAGGAGAGGCAAGCAATGTTACGCCCAACAAAACATTATCTTGGGAGCCAAGACCATGGTACAACTCAAATCCAAGGTGAAAGTTCACACCACTAGGTGAGTCCCAAGAATTTGCATTAAGGAAGCTATTGGCCAACAATGAAATCACTCTACCACCAGCAAGCGATTATGAACCTCAAAAAAAACCCCACTATTGGAAAGACACTGACTTTTGTGAGTATCATAGAGGAAGAGGACATACAACCAATAATTGTATCCGTCTCAAACATGTTATTCAAGACATACTTGATCAAAATCAAGGAGGTGCTCAACAACATACTTCTAATGAGAGGCATGTGGCTTACAAAGATCCACTTCTCAATCACGACAGGCCGTATAACAACAACAATAACAATAGGAAAAATTAGAATAATGGGAATAGTAATGCTAATTACACAAGTGTGCCATTCAATTATACCATCAATTGCATATCAGAACATGTCCCACAAATTAATGTGGTTACGCCTAACCAACAATCGGGACCCAACAAAACTGATTGCAACATTATCACCCGCAGTGGTAAGGTCACGTTGAATACCCTCCCTCCAAGGTCATCACCTTCTCAGTCCAACTCCCATCAGTATAGTGTCATAGACCAACTATGGAAGACTCCTGCCCACATTTCTATCTTAGAGTTGTTGCATCTATCTCCTTCCCACAAGGAGATTCTTGATAAAGCCTTGGTGGAAACAATGGTACCCACTAACTTGGCCCAAGAGAAGTTTTAAGACATGGTAGGTAATCTAACCTCCTCTAGTACCATATCATTTACTGAACAAGATGAACTCTCAATGTCTCAGCCTCATAACACCCCCTTACATATCATCACCTTCATCCATAAACACTACATCAAGAGGGTTCTCATTGATGGGGGAGCTAGTTTAAATATTTGCACACTCAAGCTAGTCCTTACATTGGGGTTCTCTGAAAATGCAGTTGATCCAAGGAAGAAGATTACTATCAAAGCCTATGATGAAGAGGAGAGAACTACCAAATGAATAGTGGTATTACCCATACAAGTGGGACTGGTGATAAAAGACATTGTGTGCCAAGTCCTAGATAGGGAGCTAGCCTATAATATTCTCCTAGGTAGACCATAGATTCATACCATGAAAGTTGTGCCTTCTACCTATCACCAATGCATAAAATTCCCTCATAACGACAAGCAAGACACTATACAAGGTGACCCAGACCCCTTTCAACATTGCAACTTTGTCCTCTCAAAACCCAATTGCATCATACCCAATAATCGAGCATCTACATCCCCTACTCCATAGCATGATTCGACCTCCAAAGCTTCCTTATCCAAGCCCAAAGAGAAGAAAAATACCATTAAAGAAATGGGACTAGGGGAATAGTCCATCGAGCATAGCCTCAATTTGGCCAAAATGCATTTATCTCCTAGATCCTTTGGGCAACCCAAGCATTTTCCAAAGCCATCTGCTCCTCCTGCACCTCCCACAACTCCCTTTGTAAAATGGGGAACCCTATGAGATGAAACAGATGAAAGAGATATCTTACAATGGCTCTACACAAAACAAGAAGAGAATACACAACAAGAACCACCTAAGCTCCCAACAGAAATCTATGGGCGAGGTGAATCTATCCTACATAGAATGGGTTACGAAGGACAAGGCCCCATTGGCCTAAGAAAAGAAGGAATTATAGAACCCATTCAACCCTCTTCGTCCTCATTGGCTAGAACTACAAAAGGTCTAGGATATAAGGATAAAGGTAAAGCTAAAGCAAATGCTTGTCTTGTAGAAATGATCCATACCCTTCAAGAGGACAGTGACACAGATTCCAATGAGTATGAGTGGGATGAGCTGACAGAGCATTCCTATGATGACAAGGAGGTTGATACCATTCAAACTTATAGCCCCTACCGTGAGGGACAAACGCTACTGCATAGACCGTTAAAGTGTGATTTGCCTATCCATGAGAATACGACTTTCAAGGAAGGTTCGAGTTCTATCACAATAAACAATTTGGAGGAAAGTACCATATCAAACACTCTCCCTACCATTATGCCTAGCATATCCATTCAAACTATCAATGAATCAGATCTATCCTCTGACTCCCTCCTCCTTGTGCATCCTAAGCTTATTGACTGGGATCTACAAGGAACCCACAACTAGATATGTTCCAAAACGATGATGCTTATATTGACTACATGGAACTTAGGGACCACCTACCTAAAGGAGATCATAAATCTAGCTTCACCATTGAAATTAATACCGTGGCTTATTTAAGAGAGGGTGCCAAGCCTTCCAGTCACAAAAATATCAAAATAAAAACTAGATCTGATGGTGAAAACCACTCCGCAGCAATGTCAGATCCCAAAATAGTAAAAAGAAAGGACACATCCGATGGCGAAAACCCAACTGTGGCACCTGATGATGGAAGGCTTGACACTCTCCCCAATGAAATGCACCAAGAGAAGTCTTAGATTGTTGTGGAGCCTACAGAACCTATTAACATTGGAATAGAGGAACAACCTAAGATCATTCACTTTGCTAAGTCTCTAACCCCACCAGAAAAGACTAAGTTTGTACCATTCTTCAAGAAAAAGCAAGTCAATTTTGTCTGGTCATACGTAAATATGCCAGGGTTAGATCTAGATTTGATTCTACATCATCTTCCACTAGATCCAAGAGTGAAACCAGTGAAACAAAAGCTTAGAAAGATGCATCCACACATTGCACTGCTAGTAAAAGAGGAACTCAAGAAACTACTGGATGTAGGGTTCATCAGAGCTATAGACTATCCGAAATGAGTCTCCAACATAGTACCAATATCCAAACCTGATGGTCGAGTTAGAATATGCGATTATTTTAGAGATCTAAACAAAGCTTGCTACAAGGATGATTTTCCGTTGCCAAATATAGATATCATAGTTGACTTAACAACAGGACATACCATGTTATCTCTCATGGATGGCTTCTCAAGATACAATCATATTAGGATAGCACCAAAAGACCAGCATAAGACATCTTTTACTTGTCCATGGGGTACTTTATGCTAGAATGTCATGCCATTTGAGCTAAAGAACGTAGGAGCCACATATCAATGGGCTATGACCACTATATTCCATGATATGATGCACATCACAATGGAAGACTATGTAGATGATATCCTTGCAAAGTCACTCACAAGAGAATCACACCTAGATGTGTTGGAGAAAGTCTTTCAGAGACTGGAACAATTCAAAGTTAGGTTGAACCCAAAGAAATGTGTGTTTGGAGTCACCTCGGGCAAACTCTTAAGCTTCATTGTATCAGCAAATGGAATAGAGGTGGACCCTACCAAATTCAAGGCTATTATGGACATGCCACCACCCAAGAATCTTACTGAACTAAGATCTCTATAGGGCAAGCTACAAGCAATCCGTAGGTTCATATCACAACTGGCAGACAAGTGTCAACCCTTTAGTCATCTCCTACATAAGAACATCCCATTTAGGTGGAATGAGAAATGCGAAGAGGCATTTGACAAACTGAAAGAGTATCTTATGAATCCACCTATTCTCATGCCTCCTATCCAAGGAAAGCCATTGTTACTATACATATCTACTACACCAACAGCTCTTGGGGCCCTTCTAGCACAACAAGATTATGAAGGTAAAGAAAGATTCGTCTACTACATCAGTCGCACATTGGTGGGCTATTGAGTTGCAATACTCTTAGATAGAAAGATCATGCCTTGTGGTAGTTTTTTCTTCCCAAAAACTTTGACATTATATGCTAGCATATCCAGTCAAACTTATTGCAAAAATAGATCCACTAAAGTACCTACTCAGCAAAGTAGCTCTAACAGGTCACCTAGCCAAGTGGGTAATGCTCTTAAGTGAATACGACATTGAGTATGTAGATAGAAAGGCTATCAAGGGGCAAGTCATTACTGATCAGTTAGCAGATGCACCACTACAGGACACCACACCAATGCAATTTGAGTTTCCAGATGAATCCTTATTCAATATATCAACACATTCCTAGATACTCTACTTTGATGGGTCCTACACAAACCATGGATCAGGGGCAGGAATCCTGTTTGTAACTCCTCATGGTGACACCATACAGAAGTCTTATTGTCTGTTATTGGTAGCAGAATATGAATCCTTGGTCATTGGCCTCAAAATGGCAACAGAGTGGAAAATCAAAGAGCTACACATCTATGGTGATTCTCAACTAGTGATCAATCAGGTCAATGGCGATTACCAAACCAAAGATGAGAAGCTTGTCCCATACAAACAAATGGTCGAGGACTTTAAGGAATACTTTGTGATCATCTCTTTTGAGTAGATACCTCACATTGAAAACAAAGTAGCAGATGCCATGGAAACCATTGCCTCTCTCCTCGAAATCCCAAAGAATGAGTCACGGTATGAGTTCTTAGTGGAATCAATTCAGCAACCAACTTATGATCTTCCTAAATCCCACTCCATATGCCTCTTAGTTGGATCTAATTCACCTTGGTACGGTAAGGTTTACACTTACCTCCAGGACAACACCCTCCCACCTGACTTATCTTTAAACCAACAACAAACCTTTATATGCCAAACCTCTCGTTATACCATTATTGCCGACACCCTATACCGACGTGGTCTTGATGGTACTTTACTCCATTGTTTAGAATGAGAAGAATCCCAAACCACCTTACAAGACGTACACGAAGGGATCTGCGGAACACACTCTAGCGGTCCTTCCTTAGCTAAGAAACTCATGCATTTGGGTTATTATTGGCCAAACATGGAAAGAGATTCATATCAATTTGTGAAGAAGTGCTAGATACATGGGAACCTGATACATGCACCAGCTCAAGAGTTGAGACCTTTAACAACACCTTGGCCCTTTTGTCAATGGGGACTCAACCTTGTAGGAAAAATCCACCCACCTTCATCCAACGGCCAAAAATTCATAATAATCACCACTGAGTACTTTACCAAGTGGATTGAAGCCATCCCCCTCACCACTATCACAGGTAAACAAAGCTCCTCATTTATCCTCAACTACCTCATCTATAGATATGGAATTCCCTCATCCATTATCATGGATAATGGAAGACCCTTCAAAAACTAGGATGTCCAAGAACTTTGTGATTGATTCAAAATCCAACACCATTTCTCCACACCCTATTACCCCCAAGGCAATGACCAAGCAAAAGCATCCAACAAGACCATCTTGAAACTCCTCAAGAAGATAGTCAACGATGCTAGCCATGATTGGCACATCCAACTCAATCCCACTCTATGGGCATACAGAACTAGTATACGTACTCCCATAGGTGCTACACCTAATGCCCTTGTCTATGGCTTAGAAGCTATCCTGCCCATTGAGGTCGAATTACCCTCTCTAAGAGTGTTGTTGAAAGGTCTTATAACAGATGAAGAGTACAGATTTTCCAGATTGCAAGAACTAGAGTTGCTAGAGCAAAAGAGACATAAAGCCTTTGACCATCTCAAAGCATACCAGCAAATGATGTCATGAAGCTACAACTATAGAGTCCATCCAAGAGTCTTTAAAGTTGGAGATTTAGTACTTAAGGAGAACCCTCGCAATCAACAGGATCAGGAAAAGAAAGGCAAATTTGAGCCCAACTAGCTTGGGCCCTATGTGATCATAGCTGCTTATGGATCGGGGGCATATTAGTTAGCAACATCAGAAGGTGAGTTGTTCGATGACCCAATCAATAGGACACATCTTTGCTAGTTCTATACCTAAAAGAACCCCAATGTAAGGGGGGCACAAAATACAAAAAAATCAAAAAAGTACAAAAAAATTGTCCTTTGGTGAAAACCTGGCAAACAGGCACCTTGGATAGGTATCATGATGAAAACTTGGTAAATAGGCATCATGCATACTTTCTAGCTTTTGTGCAAATAAAAGCAAGTGGTGAAAACCTGGTAAACATGAGTTACTTGTGATAAACCTCTTCCTCCATCTTTGGGAAAACAATCACCTCGTGTCCATTCTTTCTTCACTCATGTCCCATTTGATCCATATCTGTTCCATAATAAAATCCTAATGATAACCTATCATGGCTTGATACTCTATCTATTTTATCACCTTGTCAACCAAGGTCTCATCTATTATCCTATCCATAGTGTCAGCCTAGCATAGTGTCTATCGTCAATATCCACATGGTCCAAAGTCCATGAACTACATTGCCTCTGCGTTGTCACGTAGGCAAGGCCATTATTCAAATGCACCCCCAAGGCTCCACTATCCCATCTGTCACGTGTCTAGTCCTTCTATCTATCTGAGTCCACACCACTTTCTATCACCTAGGTCTTAGGTCCATTAGGGTTTATCCTAAACTACGTTGCCTCTGCGTCATCACGTAGGCAAGACCATTTAGTAATGAGCCCTCAAGGCACTAGGTCAGTCCCTTAGGGTCTGTCTCACCAATGAGGATTGTGGAACCTTTCACAAGGCAAGCAAGCGCAAGCAAAACCCACTTTCAAAAAAAAAAATTTTGACACAACAACTCAACCTATCCAAAGCAAAGCAAGCAAGTACCTACTCACTCCAACTAATTCTATCTAAATTATGGCAAGAATAACACATCTAAATGCAAGAATGTTTTGTGTTTGTGATCAGGTTAACTTACAGAGTCTTGATTTTTGTTATTATGTCTTCCTATGCTACTCGAGGATGTCAAAAACTAGAGATGCTATGATGGGGGCATAATCATTTTCTTTGTCTGTTGTTTGTGGATTAATCTTTAGTAATGTGACACCTTGTCTAAAGACATGATCGGCAAAAGATCATTGAGGACATCACAGGTCTAACACGAAAGGGGGAAATCCTTGTCTATTGATATGCAAGAAATACTCAGGTCATCTCGGTTCAATTATACCTTGATGCTTGTATTAACTTGCTAAATCAAAATCCATGTAAGCAATACTTAGGTCATCTCAGTTCAATTATACCTAGATGCTTTTATAACTTACAACATTTCAAAAAAGTACCAAAAAAAAGCCCAATGATGAAATAAGCACTTCAAAAATACTTGCACTATCAATATGGCAAAAACTAGTCACATCCAAAAGCATCCATATCCATATCCCATGCAATAAAGATTCTATGTAGAGTATCAATACAAATAAAGGCTTGCGAGTCCTTCTGTCGAGTGATTCTTCTGTCAAATCAACTTTTCATCTATCATTGTATCTCTCGTCAATAGTTCTAGCAGTCAATCCGAACAATGATCCAAATGCAAGTCCATCCTTAATCCATACCAATCAAGTCAAGTCAATCTTATCAAATGATCCAATCACAATCAGTGGTCTTGATCCTTGTTTGGTCGTAAACCAACTCGATCAATTAATCAATCAATTGTCTTATACAAGATGTAACATTATCGAAATCAGACCAACACATGCATCTTACATGACATGCTTCATTTCCTAAAACTAGACACTATCCTTCATGTTTGCTCTAGGGATCTATCGTTCCCCACCATGACAACATGCCTGCTGTGTTGGTCTAGGGATATATCGTTCCCTGTCGTGACAACACTATCATATATCATTATTAGTATATTGTTGGTTTACCACTCGATAGGTGCAATACCTTGTTTGTTCTTCTATCATTTGTGCATACTTTCTTACTTGCTTGTGTGTGTTATCATTCTATCTTGCATTGCATATCATTTAGCTCTTTTCTTCAACTAATTTTCTTCAACCTAACCTATTTTTCCCTTCTTCATGAGATTGTCCATCTCATGCCTTCTACCTTCTTCCCATCCAATCTCCCAAGGGGGCATCCTATCGTCATAACCTATACCAGGGGCAAATTGGGGCATGTATCATTATCAGAAAATTCTTATTCTTTGAAACAATGTGATAAAACACATTGCATCAAAGAGGGGCAAAATGTATATGCCTGAAAATGACACGACTTTGTCCAAATAAATATTCTTAATATTTATTTAAGTTTGATTCCTCTATCAATAAATAAATAAACAAATTTATTTATTTGATTCATATTCTCCCAACAATTAAATAAAATCAATTTATTTAATTAAATTATTAAATTCTTTTAATTCCTCCAACAAATTAAATAATACCAATTATTTAATTAGCTCTTCCAAATTCATTCTAAATTAAATAATATCAATTATTTAATTGTTTCTTCCAATAATATCTTCTCTAAATTTAAATAAATCAAATATTTATTTAAGTTGTCTATTTCTTCTAAATTGAGTTATCTCTAAATATAATTCAATCCTTGTGCACATGCAATTAAATATTCTAAATATTTAATTGAGCTAAAATATCTTCTCATCCTCATGCAATTTCCATTCTCTAGTTCTATTCTCTTAACTGGTTGGTCTATTCTTTTAATTGATTAATCTCTTCAGTTAACTCATTCTTCTATTTTATTAATTCCTCTCATGTAAAATATAGAAAGACACTTGTCTTCTTCTTATTCGTGCACATTTCTCAACCGTTGATCTTCTCTCTCTCAACTCTATAAATTGAACCCTCTTCCTCCATTTCATTCATCCAAGCTTTTAGTATTGTTACTCTGCAGGAATTACAGTGCGCCTTTGGCACCCACGTCATTCCTTTTGCTTGCGATCAACTTGTTACCATATCACTACCATTGTTGTGAAGCTTGTCTTCATTACAAAGCACTATCATGGCCATTCTCCATTGACAATCTTGGAATAGCAAGGAAGTGCACTCTCTAAGGGCCTTATTCATACATGCAAGATCGATTGAGATAGGAAACCAACGGAAGCTATGAAGTATTGAGGTTTGCAAAGGCTTCATCTTTGTTTGTTTGATCTTGATTATTTCCCTTTTTGTTGAGTTTTGGGTATTATTGATATTGATATATTGATTATTCATGTTTACTCCAATTTTCCCTTAACAAGGTGTGTTACTGATTGGAAGAGCACCTCTAGATGTTGCTTTAGTTTGGGGTCTGTGATGATATCCTGGTGTGGCAGGAAACAGTCTTCAGTGGCACTGAGCACCGTAGAGGCCGAGTATATTGCAGCTTATGTGACAACTCAAGAAGCAGTGTGGCTTTGGAAGCTCCTTGCAGTATTGTTTGGACAATCGTTGGAGCCAACTGTCATTCATTGTGATAATCAAAACTATGTGAAGCTTTCTGTCAATCCAGTACTTCATGATAGAACTAAACATGCTAAGATCAAATATCACTATATCAGAGATATGGTATTTAGGAAAGCAAGGTAGTTGAAATATATTAGTACTGATGAGCAGACGACAGACATTCTCACCAAGCCTCTTGCCAAA
The DNA here is from genome assembly GCA_027924645.1 of Cunninghamia lanceolata. NCBI lineage: Eukaryota > Viridiplantae > Streptophyta > Pinopsida > Cupressales > Cupressaceae > Cunninghamia > Cunninghamia lanceolata. The sequence continues at coordinate 4,017,059 of BSBN01000609.1, forward strand.
GTGAAGTTTGTGCATTTTTGAAACAAGCTTGGAGTTGTGGAGAATGAAGCCCTTGTTGAGAGGGAGTCTCAGTATCAGTGACTTCTTGAGATGTACTATAATGCATTTCTCTCTGTGAGAGAGATTTGAGGTGCAAGCTCTTGTTAATGCATTTCTCTCTGTGAGAGAGATTTGAGGTGAAAGCCCTTGGTTCCACCCTCTAGGAGTAGCCATGGTGGATGTCATGAGTGTGACTCCATGACAACATCACGTGAGAGAGTCTATGATGATTTTTTTTGTACTTGTGCTTTTCACCCTCTGGGAGTAGCCATGGTGAACGTCATGATGAGTTGATGACATCACAATTCTGTGATGGGCACTTATGTACATATGCCATACATGGGAGCAACCATGATGGTTAATATCACGATGAGGTGATATGTTCCTTTTCCACATATGGGAGTAGCCATAGTGGTTGACATCATGATGAGGTGATCATAAATTCTTCTCACTAATGGGTGTGGTCATTGTGAGTGTCATGTTGAGAGACTTCATGACATGGGTATCTAGAAAGATATCTCCCTAGATAAGAGGGAGTGTTGATGTTTTGTAGCAGCGGGAGATTTTTAGGCCGACTTAATGAGGAGTCACACCCCATTCATGAAGAGGCACCACAATTACATATATATACACATGCAATATTCGTCATTTGATCAGATACAACAAATTCTTTCTTCTAAAACAGATTGAGTTTGATTGAAGGCAGAATTAGCACTTGGAGAAGAATTCAATCACCTTCAACATATTGTCATATTGCTTGTAAAGCAGATTTCTACATTATCTATTCTATAATATAATAGAAATTATTGGTTGGGTTTTTCTCCCTCAAGAATGAGGGTTTTCCGAGGGAATATGTTGTGTTAATGTGTTTGAATTTAAATTAAATTTCTATTTTTTATATCTAATCATAAATTCAACAAGGACAAAATCGTGCATAGTCAATCTTATAAACAAAGCAAACCTAATCAATAAAAAGCTAAACACTTTCTAACTAGATTTACATTTATCAATCTCAAACAAAATACTACCAAAAAAATTAAAAAATATAACCTTGTTTCTCACCCCTGCCTCCAATAAATTTATTTACCCTTAGAGGCCTTAAATGCATGATTGTAACCAAATTCACTCTGAAATTATAGGATCCTTTCCCACTGAAACAAAATTATGGAAGACAAGAATGATAGGCTAATCTTGATGAGCATGCAGCCAATTCCAAAAACAACAGCAATCCCAAACTGAAGCCCTTTTTGTTGCATCTATCTTGAGAGCCTGGTGCATACACAATCACACTTGTGTTAGTTGCAAAACTCTTCCCTCTGCTTTACTTCAATACCAACAATTATGTTTACAAATAATAACATTCTCTCTCTTTTTTCCTTGTTCTAATTCCAAAATATTATACAAATTAAATTCCCACAAGTGTTACTCATCCCCTAACACCCAAACTGAAAAGAAAAGAGAAAAACAAACCTTTTCCTTTTCCCTTGGTAATGTTGAGGCTTCATTATCTCCTTGGATAGTCTAAAGATCTTGGGACTCTTGATCTTTGGAATCTTCAACATTACTAGCTTAAGTGTCTACAACAATTGCAGAAACCAAATCAACATTTGTTTGCAGGCTTAAAGACTGTTCCCCACACTCCTTAGCATTTGAATCAAGGTCTTCTACTTCATTAGCATCTTCCCCATTCTCTTCAAGCAGATTCACATCAAGGTCTTCTGCTTCATTAGCATTTGAATCAAGGTCTTTTGCTTCACACTTCAAGTCCTTTTCATTTTTAGCTTCAGCATTGTGCATTTCCAAAATCTGATCAGTAATAAGTGCTTCTCTGCCTATTGTTGTTCTATCAAAATCATCAATTTCTTTATCATTTCTAGATACAAATTTTGCATCCCCTGTAGCTTGAGACTCATTTTGAAGCAAAGAGAAGGTATCACTTTTTGTCGTAATGTAAGAATCATCTTTTGTCGATTCTGTAATAAAATCTTCATCGGATTCAGGGGTGCTAAAAAATTCTAAACCCATGTCAGCGTCTTCAAATTTTTGTTTATAATCTTCAAAATATCTAAAAGGAGACGAGATTTCAGAGAATACAAGACTGGCATCAGTGTCAACATGGATCTTTTTTGCATCAAATTCATTAGATTTTTTTGTCAAAACTTGAAGTAGCCAAATGCAACTAATTTCCTCCTACATATCATTATAAACTTTGGAGCATTTCCATTTTAGAATCTAGCAAGTGATCTAGCTTAAGGGAGAAAATGATGAGCAATCATCATTAATTAGACATACCATGCCTCTGCATTATATGAACTCTTCTGGTAAAAATGAAACTAAAGGAAAGTAGATCACCCTTAAACTTGTACATAATTGAAATAGACCTTATTTGTGTATTGTTACAGGCCAAATTGGAAATCAAAGAAACCTACATCCCAAGGAAGCAAACTGCCATTAAACCCTTAAAAGGGATAGACTTCTCCATTTCGGACAAAAGAAAGATACATGAAAAGATCATTTAATAACTAAACAAGGAAAGAAGATATGTTGACACCCAAAAATTACCAAATTAGCTTAGTGTAAAATCAAATGAAAGTAAGGGCCTCTTTTAGTGTGGATTTATATTCAAGGCAATCTAATGCATTTATACATTTTTCTAGTGGAAAATTATAGATCAAAAATATCATCTATCATCCATGTTAAGCTAATCTTCAACATATCCATTGGTCATGGTGATTGGAGAATCCGTTGGAAGAGCTTTAAGAATTGCAACTTTCCTTGTAGACAAATGGCTATCCTTGAGTGTCTTCTGGCTAAACGAACCATTTTCTTTTCAACAGCTGAGGATGAACTTATGTGGACGGTGGCCAATTCAAGATCCTACGCAGTTAAAGATGGATATAGGCAGATTTCTCATAAAAAGGAGGAGTCCTAGCCTGTAAACCTCTATTAGAATGACACAGTTCTTCCTAAAGTAGGAGCCTTTTCATGGCTTGCATTGCACAATAAAATTTTAACTGGAGATAGAATCAAAAGTCTTCATCTTGGCTCTAATTTTAAATGCATATTGTGTGGGGAAGTTGAAGATGTTGGTGTGAACATATAATTCACACATATTAAGTTGACTTAGCGAGTCTTCTAGATGTCTAGGTGTTTCTAGTTGTGTGTTGAGTTGTTGATAGTTGGAGTGAGTTGTCTTATCCTCCACATGTGCAATTAGTTATCATCCTCTAATTGGCACATGTTGTTGGAATATCTCCACCTTTCACTCCACCCTTCTAGCTCTCACCTTGCCTTTATAAGCAAGGCTCTCTCATTGTATTTCATACTGAACATAGCATGATAGTCCAATACAATTGCTCCATTGTTTTAGCATCTTCTCTTGTCATCTTTGTGTGGAAGGTTGTCTTGATTGCAGGTGATCCTAGCTTGTTGAGTCACATTGACTCTTACAGAAGAATCTCCAGACCATCTAGTTCTCCATTGTTCATTTAGCAGTGAATGTTGGTCATGGTTTCTTAGGAAAGTTAACTGGTTCTCTCCTCCTTCAGCTACTCTTCGAGATATGTTTTCCAACTAGCCTAAATTGTTTGTAGATTCTTTTTTTACTTGTATTTGGGTGGTTGCCCCTTCTCTTATTATATGGTATATTTGGAAGGAGAGAAATTTTAGGATATTTAGGAAAGAATTTAAGAATTGTTATGAAGTCTGCTCTAGGATTGAGGAAGCAATTTCAGAGGTAGTAATCACAAAGATCAACAGATCCAGCAATCTTAATGCTTCATGGTCAAGTTGGGATGAGTTCATAGCTAAGAACTAACCCCTACTCTCCCAAATTGGGAAGAGATCATTAGGTTCTTCTTATAGAAATAGAGTTTCAAGAGAAGGAATCAGATGGATTCCCCCAGCCTCGAACTATATTAAGCTTAATTTTGATGGAGCTTGTAAGGGGAATCCTAATATATTTGGGATGGGTTGTGTCCTTAGAAATAGTAATGGTGATTTAGTTTCAGCACAGGTGACTAAAATCCCTATAGGGTCCAACAATGAAGTAGAGGCAAGAGCCCTTCTGCATGGTCTTCAGCTGGTAGTGGCTTCAGGTGAAAAATATTTGGATTGAAGGGGACTCTCAAGTAATTGTTTCTATGTTGAAGGCTAGGAAATCAAAAAACTAGAAGGTGAATTATATCATTCCGTAGGCCATCCCTTTCCTTAATCATTTTGATAATTTTCTAATATCTCATTGCTTCTGCAAAGCAAATAGGGTAGCAGACAGATTGGCTAATTTGGTCATTGTTCAAGAAGCGATGGTAGATCTCTTTTTGCCCAACAATTGCAATGTTTCCTGTGTGTTGTCAGAATGGATTAAGAATGATCTGGAAGAAGGCTAAGTTAAGTGGGGCTGCTATATTTTGTTGGTATGATGTGGATGGTGTGAGTGGACATACAACTTTTTCAAATCATGAGTGAGAGGTCTTATCTTGGCCCCAGTGGGTGATATCCTTTTGATTTGGCATAGTTCATCTACAATGAGTCACCGATCCTTAACAGGTGGTCATTCAAGGTGCTGCTGAAGATGCATTGGCCCTGCCTGAGGAGTTGGACTTCTTGGAACTGGGAAGACTCCTCTAGTGAAGGCAGTAGCTTGTGAAGCTGATGTTCCCTTCATAAGTTGTTCGTCCAGTGATTTTGTTGAGCTTTATGTTGGCATGGGTGCTTCTCCTATCTTTGATCTCTTTGTAAGAGATAAGAAGGATGCACCTTCAATTATTTTCATTGATGAGATTAATTTGAAACTTACATGATTAGCATTATTTCTTTGGGTTCTACTATTTTATGAGTCTTTGCAATGGACAAAACATGCACAAATTCACATTGTTATGGACATGGTTTTGATAGCAACTCAACAGTGACTATGCTTGGAGCAACAAACAGGGCAAATGTTTTGGACCCTACACTTGGCAGGCTTGGTTGATTTGATCGGAATGTTACAGTATATACCTACTTCATTATGTGAAATATTAACAAAAATAGCCATATTCAGACATTAGGTGGTCTTTTTTGGAGGGAAGGACTTTAACTCCTTTGCTTATGTTCTTTAAAGCTTACTATCTGGCCAGTTTGTGGCCTCTTTACTGTAATCTTTTACTGCTAAAACTTTGATCTTATTTTGTAAAAATGTTTTTATGCAATACTATGGGTGCTCACACACCTTTTTCATTTTTTTCTAAAAAACAAAATACCCCAGTTTGGATTTAAATTCTATTAATGAAAGCAGGTGGGCATTCAAATGACAAGCAATCTAAAGCATTAGTACATAGATTATGGTAGAATAAAAACATTTGAAGAAAAGTTGTAAAACAAGAGATAGACCCAACACAGTTGCAACACTACTTTTCTTTTATGCTTGATTTTGTTGTTTTCTCACAAACTCTCTTCATCCCTGAATTATTTTAAGTTTCTATCAACTTAAAATAATGGAGCAGGTATCAAGTTAGTGCTACATGTCACCATTGGGAAGAAATAATGAAAGGTCCCATAGGCTATTAAAAGCTATTCATTCATCTTTGGGTCTCCTTGTTTAACCCTCATTGTATATTTGGATAGTAGATGAAACAAAAGAAAATGAAAGGCCCCTAAAATTAGGGAGGAATGCCACAAACACTCTTCATTCCTGAATTATTTGAAGTTTCCATCAACTGGGAATGATTATGAGTATTGTGGAGCGTCACAATTGGGAAGAAATAATGAAAATGTTCAAGAAAATGTTATTAATTTTCTCCAAGAAAATGTTCTAGCTCACTAAGTAGGTTGGTAACCCCAACATTTTCTTGGGAAAAATTAATTTGAATTACACTAAGTTATTAACAAGCCCATGGTGGAAGAGGGGCATTTTCTTGGGGAAAAGTAATTTGAATTACACTAATTTAAATTTTCCCCTAGAAAATGCTCTGGCGCAATAAGTAGATTGGTAACCCCGACCTCCCACAAAAGAAAATATAAAGCCCAATAATTCGGGAGAAATGCCAACTACATGTTTGTTGTTTTCACAAGAGAAAAAGTTTTCTTTCGTTTAATTTGTGGACATAAAAAACCTTCTACTCTATTTTATGAGACTTGGGAGTAGTTACAAACATTACTAAGTTTATTGGTGGCTGATCATATTATCTCAAAATGAGAATTAAACATACCAGTATAATGTAATAAATATATGAATTAACTAACTATTAAGTTTCATCTACTATTGATGGCTTATGTTGTTTGGTACCAAATCTACAAGCAGGGGTTACATGAGGAGACACAGAGATGTGCATGGCTTCCTTTCACTATTTCACCCCAATTGTGACATAGAAACCAACTTGACACATGCTCCATAATACTCATAATCAATCATGCATTGGATAAATAGAATGGATCCACCACAATCATACCCTTTCGCTACAATGTGACAACATCAAGTGAACCCGAAGAAATTTGAGCTCAAAGATAGTTTTAATCAACACAATAATCAAAACCAAAATTCTTATAGGAGATTCTACATAATCCTTTCAAATCTATCGATAGCTCATAAACACCCTAGACTTCTTAAGTTTCATCCTCCTAACATGAAATTATTGTCAACCTAGACTTCATAACCAACTTGGGTTTGTAGGATATTTAGGCTTCTTAGGTTTCTAATATTTAAAACAAGCGGTCTAGAGTTGACACATGGATGAGTCAAATTATGTTCAAGGGAATCCAAATTTCTAGTCTCCATTGGAGTCTAGGAATCAGATGCAAAATATTAAACTGTCATAATTAAACTCACCCTCGAGTCTACTAGTTGATTAATTCATAGACTCCAGACTTCAAATTCAAATATTTTATGGACATGAAGGTTTGAATTAAATCTTGCTTAATAATCATTATCAGTTTGCATGAGCTCAGTGAAGGTCTACTTCATCCATCTTGTGTTCGTAGGATTCACTCTTTTCCTATGTGTCAAGGACATACGATTCACTTGGCAGTGTTAATGGAGTGTAGCTTTTTGTTGGGTCTTCCTCAAGATCTAAGAAAGCATGCAGGTCCACATCCTTTAAATCTAATGTAACCATCTCAAATTATGGTCCCTTGGTCTGATGGGGTTTTTCTCCTATGCAGGGGAAGAGCTTATAGATTGGCTCTTCTTTGGACATATTGATAGTGAGAATCTCTAGGGGAAATTGAAGAGGCCCCTCTTTCTCTAGTTCCACTCCATGATTTTGTTGTTGTTTCCTTAGGGATGATCTCTTTGAGTTTTGTTGGTTCTTCTTTCTCTAACACTTTCACTTCTGCATTGTTTACCATTTTTGTCAGAATTCCTATTCTCTTGATACATATCAATTGTGGCATCGATTTAGGAACATAGATTTTGTTTCTTAGAAGTTTATAGTCAATGGGGATCCAAATTTTCTTGCTTTCCATGTTGGACTTTATCACACTAAAGGGTTATGGATCCTCTTTTGTGACATAGACCTTTCTGACGTGTACAAATCAAACTTCTTGGAACAAGGTAGATGGCACATCTTTCATCCTATGTATCCAAGGTCACCCAATGAGAAGATTATATCTTGTATCATTATCAATAACATAAAACATGGATGGGATAGTTTTTGGTCCTAATGGTCCATTGGGAGTGTGATTTTCCCTTTAGTTGCAGACTTTAGATTGTCATATTCACTTAATGTGTCCCAAGATGTAGTGATGTTGGTGCATGGCCATAACACATCCTCTCCAAAAGAGAAAACAAACTATATTCACTACCACTCCATCATAGATTAGTTCTTGCTTAATACATGTGTTGTAAATCAACATCTATAAGTATAACACCCAGTCTCCCTTCTTGGTCAACTCAGCCTCAGAAGGCATTTGTTTTAGTTCAAAGAAAAATCATAGGTCTTTTAATTTAGAGTTAGATTGGTCTACATAGAAGTCTATATGGTTGATCTGTTCACTAGGAGAAGGTGTGATTTGATCCAAGTACTTCAATCCTATTGCTTTCAGCAGTGTCGAGTGGTGTGAAGGGGAGTTCTTGAGAAGATAGATGAATGAGATGTGGGCATATTTTTTCTTCAATTCTTTGATTAATTCATAGGGTCCAATCGGTGTCGGTATTGGTTCCACCACCAAGACTACACTCTCAGGGATTTCATTTTTCTCATTGTCAACTTCTTCTTCCTCATCATGCAATATTTCAACCAATGTTAACATCCTGGATTCCACCTTTGGTCCTAGTTGAATGGGGTTATTCACATTAGTACTTTTGGCTACATTGTTTTGACTAGTCATTTTCTATATTTTTGTGTGCAGGAAATGGATCTTGATAGATTTTCATATTTGCATTCTATGGAGCTATTGGGGTTTATGTTTATTTTGATCCTTTGTTGTTATCTGGCATGACCTCTTATAGGTTCAAGAAAATTTCTATGAATAGTTGTTGTTGATCTTTTAGCAACCTTGCAATGAACCTATTGTATTCTCTGTAAGACTCCATGTTATGCCCCCTAGTCCTATGGAAGGAACAAAATTGATTATATTCAAAGGGGGTCTTTCATATCTACTGTCATTTCTGTTACCGTTTCAGTTCCATGACTAATAATTATCCCTCAGATAATATGAGTTGTTTCGAGGATGACCTATTGCGTTAATATTTGTGGGATAATAGTCTCTCACATTGTAGTCATCCTTTACTTTCTTAATTGAGGGTTGATCTGTTACCTCGTCTGTAGTCATGTTTCTATTATTCTTGAGAATTTTGATAGTAGGCATACTATTTTCACCATCGTCATTTACTAACCAACCATTTGATCCATAAGTTATTCAGCCACTGTCAATGGCAACTTGATTGATTTGTAAGGCACTTTCTAAAGCCTCTTCATAAGATTTGTAGGGCAACTTTTAGACTTCTTCTCTTGTATCTCTATTCAAAGCATACAGGAAGAGATCACATAATTCACGGTGATCCAGATTTAGAGCACTTGTAGATGAGTAGAGAACTTGTCTCCATCGAGTGACGAAATGGGCCACTAACTCATTGGGTTCTTGCTTCATTGTAAGAAATTCTCAAATTCTGATCTTCACAAGATTATTTATGTCAAAATTCATGACAAACTCTCCTATCAATTTCCTGAATGAGTGTATTGAAGCCTCTGGCAGATGGTAGTACCAATCCAAGGCTATTCCTTCTATTATCTTTGGAATATTTTTGCAACAACACTGTCCCAAGGGAGGAGTTCTCTTATAATAGTTGTATATGCCTTGATATGTGAATTAGGATCTCCTTCTCATTTAAACTTTGGGAGATCTAGAAAATGTCATAGTAACACCACACTTCTTATGGCCATGTCAAGTGGTTCTTTCAAATATTCTAAATACGTCCCCTAAAAGGCACTTTGTGATTTTGGGGTTGATAACATCAACCCCATATGTGGATTTTGATAGACCAATGACATATCTTGATTTGTTTGACCACCTTGTACTGTTTGAGTGTTTTGAATTGGAGGGTTCCCATTTGGGAATGTATCGTTACTTTTGTTTCACAAGTAGTAGTTAAGGTAAGGGGGATTCTGAGATACTCTTTGTCTTATTTGATTCTAATGTGTTGTGAATTTTACCTTCTCTTTGGAATGTGTTGTTCTACTTCCAAAGTCCTAATTATTTTCTCTAATGTTGTGATGAGATATGTGGCTGTAGGGCCTCTTGGCACTTCCTCATTTCTAGGGATCTCATTTTGTGTGTTGTCATGGTTTAGCACTTGTTCCCGCATAGAGTTCTCATGTTTCTCTTCTCACAAAGTTAACTTTAAGGCCTCATGAGTGTATTTGGCCTCTTGCAACTTTCTTTCAAGTCACCTTACCTCATCATCTAGGTGAGTGCTTGAACTGTTGGTTGATGGTTGGTCCATTTGATAGATCTTTGACTTGACTAGTATTCATCGCACCTTATGAGGCATAAATGGAACTACATGAATGTGCTCCCATGTGAGATTATTAAATGATATAGAATGTCTAGGTTCTCTTTTGTTGTTTTTGTAATTTGAATCTTCATATCCATAGCAGTTGGAGACTTGTGAGTTTGGGTCAGGTGGCACATACCTGTCAAACAAGGGAGTTTCAGGTTATTGGCCTCATTTCTAACTTGCCAAATTTTAAAATTTTGTGTCAAATTTCCTATGTTAAATAACTCCTAGTAATGAACTCTCCAATTACCCTCAAGTGTCAAGTCATTCACCAGCTTGAAGGAAGATCTCCATTATTTCATTAAAGTCTTGGAAGTGGTTCTGCTATGCAAAAAATAACAAAAACAATTAAATTTGAATATATGCAAGGGCTAGAAAGAAATCCTTTTATAGGGATGTTTCTATGGCTATTTCACCTAATGTGGCAACTTTTTAGGCTCATATGACTTCTGGTTTGCAAGATTTTAAAACTTCAAGTTTTGGTGGGTAGTTTGCGGAAATGATTAAATCATGGTTTTTGTAAGGGATGAACCAAAATCATCTGACATGGGGTTCCAATGATCACATTTTTGGAGTTCTTCTCTGGTATTGAATAGAACTAAAGAAAAATAGAGAGCTAATTATGAATTTCATGCTTTGTATAGAGAAGTTTTGTAGTTGTATAACTTCAAAATAAATACATAAAGCAACTAATTCATGTGTTTTAGGTGTTTTGTGTGGTTTCATTACCTATTGTTTGTAGGTTTAATAGGTATGTTCTCTGTATTATTTTGGAAAGACATTGGTTATTGGCTAGAATATTTGTGAATTGTGCAATATGTGTGTGAAAATACAATTTTAATCTTGGCATCTTGATTTAATACTGTTCATGCAAACCTATCTCTTTGTGTGTTGAGATTCGTGAGCTATTTTTATTCATTATTACCATAGTTACAATATTTTTGATCGCTTTCCCTTCATCATACAAATCTGGGGAATGTGGGTTTCTAATTTTATGATGAACCTTTCTTTATATTTGTATAAATATGTGAAACCCCAGTCAGTATTCGTGAGTTTGTGACTAGGGTTTCTCTAAGTCTTTTCTTATCAAATGTTTTTACTTTTGTTTACCTTTGGTATTTCTAGTTAAAATACCATAAAAACCCCTATTTTAATCATACAAGGGAGCTTCCCCTCTCAAATGTAGGGGAAGATCATTGCTCCATAGTGATCTCTCCAACTGTTGTCTAATTCGTCACTGCTTTGGGGTCTAAACAGAGTCATTTTCAAAGATATAATCACAATGACCAATCTATTTACCAACAAGGCTCCCTAGATGGAATATTCCCTAAGTTTAAGTCAATTCTTGTCATATTCAAAGGTGTCATAAACATCTCAGAATAAATGGAAAATGTTAGGGTTAGCCGGCAGAAGATATCAATTAAATGCAAATAAAGATTAAACAAAGAAATGGAAATACACAGAATTAATAACAGCGAGAGACAAGATTTAACATGGTTCACCCAAACTCGGGCTACATCCACCAAACAGAGAGTCCAATATTATTATCCAGTAAATCAAACCGATTACAATCAGCAATCCCTGCAACTCAATACCGCTGCAAATGCTACAATACAATACTCAAACCCTAACCCTTGGCCGCTTTTTATCAAGCTTTTTGTCGGTTACAAAAAATAGGATTTTTTAAGTCGGCCCTAGGATTTTTTAAGTCGGCCCGAACCCCGGCGAGGATACATGGCTAGTGTACAGTACTTTCCTGATCAGTCGCCACCTACCAACAATCTCCCACTTGGAGACTGATCAAGCTCCACACCAAAACAATCTCCCACTTGGAGACTGATCCTAGACGACACCGCTACGCATGCAGCTCCCACTAGAAATAAGCACCCTGGACTCTACTGTTCAATTTTTATTGTGTTCAGTCTAGAAGACCAATCGAAGCTGAAGAGTAGCTCAGCTTCTCCCTTGTCACTGCCTTTGTAAACATATCCACTAGATTTTCATCTGTATGTATCTTTTCCAGCCTTAACTGTCCATTATCCAACACCGACTGAATAAAGTGATACCTCAACTGTATGTGTTTGGTCTTTGAATGCAAGGCAGAATTCTTTGCAAGATGTATGGCACTCTAACTGTCTGTATACAAAGAACTGTTAGCCTATTGTTTACCCAATTCTTCCATGAAAGATTGAAGCCATATCATCTCCTTGCTTGCCTCTGTTGCAGCGACATATTCTGCCTCTGTGGTGGATAAAGCAACCACCTTTTGCAACCTAGAAATCCAACTCACTGATGTTCCACCTACAGTAAAGACATAACCTGTAGTACTCCGCCTGGTATCAATATCCCCTGCCAAATCTGAGTCTACATAACCTGCTAAATCAGTATTAGAGCCCCCAAAACATAAGTGTTTATTAGATGTACCTCTCAAATATCTGAGAATCCATTTGACCGCATTCCAATGCTCAAATCCAGGATGACTCATATACCTACTAACGACTCCGACAACATGTGCAATATCCGGTCTTGTGCATACCATGGCATACATTAAACTTCCTACAGCTGAAGCATAGGGTATCTTGGACATTTTCTCTTCCTCTTCTTGTGTCTTTGGACACATCTCCTTAGTCAATTTCAAATGACTAGGCAAAGGTGTACTGACAGCTTTGGCATTCTCCATATGGAATCTCTGCAACACCTTTTCAACATAAGCAGCCTGAGATAGAGTCAATTTTCTGTTCTTCCTATCTCTGCAAATTTTCATACCAAGGATTTGTTTTACTGCCCCCAAATCCTTCATATCAAATGACTATGATAACTGATGTTTTAACTCTCTGATGTGATCCATGTTAGACCCAGCTACAAGCATGTCATCAACATATAAACATAAAATGATGTAGCTGTCATTATCCAACCTCTTAAAATAAACACAATGGTCAGAATTTCACCTACTGTAGCCTTACTCAGCCATAAAACTATCAAATTTCAAATACCATTGCTGAGGTGCTTGTTTCAGGCCATACAAGCTTTTCTTCAATCTACACACTTGTTTCTCCTTACCTTTGACCTCAAATCCCTGTGGTTGTGCCATGTATATCTCCTCCTCCAAATCACCATGGAGAAAGGCAGTTTTCACATCTAGCTATTCCAAATGCAAATCTTCAGCAGCCACAATACTTAAAACAGTACGAATAGAAGTCATCTTGACAACCGGAGAAAATATCTCATCAAAATCAATGCCCTGTTTCTGTGCAAATCCTTTTACAACTAACCTGGCCTTAAATCGTTTCTTACCTCCATCTTCCTCTTTCAGCCTGTAAACCCATTTGTTTGGTAAAGCCTTTTTACCTACAAGTAACTTACATAATTCCCAAGTCTGATTTTTCAGCAAGGAGTCCATTTCTTCTTGCATGGCAAGCTCCCACTGAACTTGTGTATTCACCTGCATAGCTTCATCATACCCTTCTGGTTCACCAGCATCTGTTAACAAAATAGAATACAAAGAGGGAGAAAACCTTTCAGGAGGTCTGCTTATCCTTGTTGACCGTCTAACATTCACTAGAGTTTGTGGTATTTCTGGTTGCTGTTGCGGAGCATGAGGAGCCACTGGAACATCACTATTTGGAGTATCATCCAGCACCACATAATCCTTTTCTTTCTTCTCATGCTACTGCAACTGATCTTTGTACAACACCTTCTCATTGAATATAACATCCCTACTTCTCACAATTTTCTGATTTTCAAAATCCCAAAGCCTATAACCAAATTCATCAATGCCATATCCAACGAAGGTATATTTTTTTGATTTCACATCCAGCTTGGTTCTATTTTCAGAATCTATATGTGCAAATGCTTCACAGCCAAAGGTTTTCAGAAAAGAATAACTCACCTTCTTACCAGTCCATGCTTCCTCTAGAATACCACAGCCCAAAGGAACTGAAGGACCTCTGTTAATTAAATATACAGCAGTGTTGACAGCCTCTGTCCACATGTTTAAAGGCAGTCCAGCATGCAATCTCATGGTCCTTGCACGCTCCATTATTGTCCTATTCATGCGTTCAGCCACTCCATTTTCCTGTGGAGTCCCTGGAACTGTTTTCTGCCTACGAATTCCATTAAAGGAACAATAGTCTTCAAATTCTTTGCTGCAATACTCACCACCATTATCAGATTTGAGACATTTTAATCTTTTACCTGTCTCATTTTCAACCAAGCTTTTCCATTTCTTAAATGTTTCAAATACATTAGATTTCTGTCTAAGGAAATAAATCTAGACCTTCCTAGTTGCATCATCTATGAATGTAACATAATACCGAGAGCCACCAAAAGAAGATACCTGAGCTGGTCCCCATACATCTGTATGCACAAGCTCCAACTTTTCATTTTTCTTTTGCTTCCCATCTCTGAGAAAACTGACTCTCTTTTGTTTTCCATACACACAACTTTCACAGAAATCCATATTAATACATTTCAGACCTGGTAAAACTTTCTTAGAATGAAGTACCTTCATACCTTTTTCACTCATATGCCCAAGCCTGTTATGCCACAGTGTTGTTTCAGAACCTGCAACAACTTTTCCAATCTCTTCCTGCAAACTTGCAGCAACTGTTCCTAAACCTGTTTATTTTTCCTCTATAAAATCTAAAGTAGAAGGAACAGTATGACCTGTACAAAGATATAAGGTGCCTACTTTTACACCTTTTGCTACTACTAAGGCACCTTTTGAAACCTTCCAATTTTTATCAGTAAATGTAACAGTGCAACCTTGTTCAGTTAGCTGCCCTGCTGAAATTAAATTCCTACTGAGCCTTGGAACATGCCTCACCTCTTGTAGTAGCCAATGATTCCCATTCTGCAACTTAATCTTGATTCTTCCCTTTCCAACAATCTGACAGGGTTCATTATCTCCCAAATAAACCAGCCCAAAATCCCCTTGGACATAATCAAGGAAATAACTTCTATGGGGCGTAGCATGAAATGAGGCCCCTGAATCTAAAACCCATGAATCATCAGCATTATCTAGGGAAAGAATCAAAGCATCATCTTCAGACTTATTGCTTACCACATTTGCTTCCTTATTGCCTTCTTGTTTGTCTCCTTTATTTTTCTGAGACCAGCAATCTTTCTTCAGATGACCTGGTTTTCCACAGTACCAGCAATCCTTCTGTCCTCTGGTTTGGGATCTTTTGTCCTTTAATTTTCCTTGTGACTTCCCATGACCTCCAGAACCTTTTCCTCTCTCCTTTGATCTACCCCTGCTTTCTGCGTTCAAAACACTGCCTGATTTGGATCCACCTGAGCTTTTCTTACGAATTTCCTCACTCAGAATAACACCAACAACATCATCAAATTTTAGGGTATTTGAACCAGAAACAGAGTTACTAACCGCCATTACCAAACTATCCCAGCTTTCAGGCAATGAACATAATATCAAGAGAGCTCTAACTTCTTCATCAAATTTTACATTTACAAAAGTCAATTGACTGACAATCATATTAAATTCATTTAAATGACCTGTCACAGATCCACCTTCAACCATTTTCAAATTAAACAACTGCTTCATGAGAAATACCTTATTTGAGGCTGAGGGTTTTTCATACAATTTAGCCAAAGCTTTCATCAGACCATCTGTTGTCTTCACTTCCATTATATTGAATGCCACCGACGGTGCCAGGCACAACCGAATGGTTCCCAGTGCCTTTCTGTCAAGAAGATTCCAATCCTCATCAGACATTGTTGCTGGTTTCTTAGCTACTCCTTCCAATGGCCTCCATAAATCCTTTTGATAGAGGTAATCTTCCATCTGCATCTTCCATAACTGATAGTTCTGCCCATTGAATTTATCAACCTTCATTTTACCCTCGTCCGCCATTGCTCCCACTCAACCGTGAGACTTTCCTACAGACGATAATCAAACACAACCCGCTCTGATACCACTTGTTAGGGTTAGCCGGCAGAAGATATCAATTAAATGCAAATAAAGATTAAACAGAGAAATGGAAATACACATAATTAATAACAGCGAGAGACAAGATTTAACGTGGTTCACCCAAACTCGGGCTACATCCACCAAATAGAGAGTCCAATATTATTATCTAGTAAATCAAACCAATTACAATCAGCAATCCCTGCAACTCAATACCGCTGCAAATGCTACAATACAATACTCAAACCCTAACCCTTGGCCACTTTTTATCAAGCCTTTTGTCGGTTACAAAAAATAGGATTTTTTAAGTCGGCCCTAAAAAAAATTTTCTCGGGGGCTGCCGCCCCCGAACCCCTGCTTGGGGCCCGGCCCAACCCCGAACCCCGGCGAGGATACATGGCTAGTGTACAGTACTTTCCTGATCAGTCGCCACCTACCAACAGAAAAAGCGTAGGCAAAGATGGAAAGAACAAAGATGAAAGTGGTGATGACGATGAGGGTGGTTGTAAAAGACAGTCTGAAAGTGGGATCTTGCAAAGACACACAAAAAGCTCAACAAAATCTTTTCTCTTCATGTCAAGTTCACCAAAATATGTACACTTAAAAACATGACTCATTTGCATGGGGCAGTCGAGTCAACTTTGATAGAGCACACAAGATTCTCTTGTTTGGGTTAGCTAGATTCTGACACCTATTCAGCTGTCTATTATAGTCATTGATGAGTCTTCTATGTTGGAACCTTTCTTCCCCTACTTAAAGGAGTTGTCATATTTGATTTCTTTGTTCAATCAACCTAAGCCTAAGTTCCTATTATTTGATGGTCAATTGTGCATGTTGAGGCCTAGGATGTAGCTCTTTGATCTCCTGTAGGATCACCCTCACCCACTCACCTCTAAGTCTAGGGCACATTCTTCAGCCTAAATCTAGAGAGTTGGTTAGAGTTAACCATGAGTTGACTTACATTTGACTTAGGGTGATGACCTAGAAGGTTTTCTTTTCTTTGTTTGATTTTATTGATATGTGTTTGACCTCGTGATGAAATTGAGGGATTTTTCTCTTCGTATGATGCTTGTGTTTTTTTTTTTTTGTATGTATGCACTCTATATGTATACAAGATAACGTTTTTTATTCTTTTTATGGATTTCTTGAAAGGAAAGTGCTTTAATTATTCTAGAATTCAAATATGAGTGCAATTCTATAATGAGTTTACCTAATGCAATATTAATCTATATTTTGTGTTTTCTTGTGTTTTTATTTTAATTACTCTAGGAAATGAAAGTAGTTGGAAATCAACTAATCTAAGAATGCAAATTGCTTGAAGTAAACTAACTTAACAATACAATTCTATCTATCAAGGAAATTGCAATATGAAATTACTATCTCCAAGACTAAATTTGAGATTATCTAATTACTACCAAAAAGCATGAAAGAACCTAGAATGTGTCGATGCACATGCCTCCACTAGCCTCAGGGATCCTTGTATCAACAGCCCCTTTGTCCTCTTCTAGTGGTGGGGATCTCCTCTTGGTAGCAATAGGGAAGGGATGCAAAATGGCTTGAGAAAGCTTTGAAATATGAGCTCAATGTGAGCTAAGAGAGCACTATGGCTTGTAAAATGAGTAGTGTAACAACACAATAAGAAAATTTTGGCAAAGATTTGACATAACAAAACTAAAACAAAAGGATCATAAGTCCTACTTGAGCATAAGAATGCTTGTGGAGAGAAAAAATTAAGTGTTACATCCCCTTTTTGGATTCAATATTACTATTTACTGTTTCTTAAATAGTACAGTTATGCGGATATGTTTTAACATCATAGGAAATGATGATATGAATAGAAAAGGAATTAAAATGTCTTTCGATATGAGAATGAAATGATTTGATATAAATATGTTTTGATCAGAACATTGGTACTCTGACCACAAATTGTATGTGAGATTGTCAATGACAAGAATAGATGGAACTTATTCACCAGGAAGAAAGAAGAAGAGAAAGTATATTTGAGAAAGAGAGAATAGACTCTGGAATAACCCATGGGTGCTTGCCACTAAAAATGAATATCAGGTAGACAAACCTAGATGCTTTCAGTTCGGGCTAAGTCAATTTTAGACGAGAGTCGAGGTTTGCAAGAATAGGTCTTTTTCCTTTCGTAAGTCGTCATATTGAGTATGGGAAATCGACATCAGTGTCATAATACTCTGAATCATGTCATCAAATATGAATGACTAATATATTGTTTATATGTATATACTTGTGGTCAAGTTGTAAGTCGTGTCTTGTTATGGTTCGACACAAAAGTTGAAAGTTGTGTGTAAGTCGATCCCAAACCTTGTTTTGTGTTTGCGCTCAATTCGTCGTTATCGTCGTAAAGCTCTGCAGGTGTATAACGTAAATGTCTCCTTGCAAAATTCAACAGATGTTGAATTGTTCTTAATTGGGCTATTATCGAATATTAAAGGGTTTAAATAATGTTTTAAATCTAGAGACCATGGTGTGTAGTACCCTTGTTCGTATGGTATTGGAATATGTAATATTATTGTTAGTTATATTTAAAATGTCATTTTGAGATAATTCCTTTATTTATTAGTTATGTCAGTAATCGGGCAGAAGCTCGAGAGGAACTCACTTAAGTCCTTTCTTGATGTCTTTGATTTTGAAATAATCTTTTTGCCTTCGAACTTTAAAACTCAAGATAGTCATTGGCCTAGCCTTTATTATAATGTTTGCTTTTGTTTTATACTAATAACGATTATGAGTAGTGGGATGGGTTGTTAAATCTGGCAACCACCACCTCGCCAAGTATGGAACTCCACTATGGAGAATAATCGCGGAGTGAGTGGAAAAGGTGAAACCATTTCTGGTAGTGGTCGTGATAGGAGGAGAATGTTATGCATGCTGGGCAATGATCCTTATTGATAGGCATGGTCTTGTGAGTGGGGAGGGGATTCACCTTCGCAGTTAGATGGGTTTTAGAATGTAGTGGAGTTAGTTCTGGGGGGAGAAAAAAGTAAAGAAGAAGTGGAAGGAGGCCAAGTTTGGAGTGATTGTGAATGGCTAAGAAAGAAATGAACTCATTGGTTAGTCTTTAATAGTCGCTAGAGATTATCACCAAGTTTCCTTCATCTTTTCTCTGTGTGGTCATGATTTTCAGTTATGTTTATATTAGTAATGATTCTGCTTATAATATGATGGGACTTATTATTTTCTTAAAGATGCGAAGTGTGTATTGTTACCAATTGTAACCCTATTTGTTTCCGCCACCTTCCAACTAGAAACGATGCTTGTCTTCTGCACCACACCATAGTTGAAATATTTGCAATGTAAATTCATCATGCTTATATGCACCCTCGAAGGTTGAGTTTTATTGTACTATTGTATGTTTACCCCTAAGAGATATTAGAATAAGTGTTTAGTGCATAGAAGGCTGAGTGATGTTGGTCGAGAACTAGCTCACAGCTGTCACAATCTATGGTGGTAAAATCTTTGTCAACGTAGAATGAGTTCTCTTTTGGCCAGCTGAATACAATGCTTGGTTCTATCAAATTTAAAAGATGACTAGTTTTAAAGTAAAAGACTTGTTTTGTGATATCCGTCGACAGAGGAGTAACAATGGTGTGATGTGTATGCCAAATCATGCAAGACTTCACAGTCCTCCTTAATTTATGAGTTTAAAATGGGTTGGTCAACCATGGTGAAATTACTAACCTAGCTATGAATAATAACGAGATTTAGTCTATTTGCCTTTGTAAATAATTCTTTTTCTATTGAAGTATTTAAACCATTGTGCCCCCGAGAGAAGACTTATAGTCAAACAAGTTAATATAATGAAGTTATAGAGCAATGTAATGAGTCTTTTGTCAAGTATCTGGATTAGACTTGCATGCAATCTTATTGCTAGTAGAAACAACAAGAAAAGGTTTTCTAAATGCTTAGATTGACAAAGATTAAGCTATGTCAAAGATTTCGACAAGTTGAAGTAGAATCTTATGAGTATTTTGTTGATAACTAAGAGGGGGGAGGGTGAATTAGTTATCTTAATTATTTCTTCTTTCTGAACTTTCTTAATAATTAATACAACATCAATTCAAATAAGAAAACATAACCATGAAATGGAAATACACATGACACAATATTTTTGACATGGAAACCCTATTAGGGGAGAAAACCACGGGGTGATTAACCCAAGATTGTATTCTCTGTTAGAAGAATAGAAATACAAAATGGCACTTGCCAATTAGGGCTTACTGCCTGAGCACACTGTTCCCAAGAGACTCACTATTTACAAGTTGTAAGAAGAATAATAAGATACTTGAACTGATGAGAAGCATCCACACATGCTGGGGTTCAGTTCTGGTTAGGCTCAGTAAACTGATCTGCTGCACTTCATCCTTCCTCTTCTTTTGTTCTGCTATCCTTTCACATACCGGACCTTCTTTACTACTTTCTTTCTGCTCTTCTACTTTTCTTCGCACTTAACACACACACACTTTCATCAAAATCCATCTGGTATATATATATCCACACAAGGGATTTCATCCTCTTTCTAGTCGGCATCCGGAATAGTCAATATTTCCCAAACTCTAGTATGTCGGTTGAATCCTTGCTTACCAAGTGATGCGGATCTAAAAGAAACTTATAGAAGTCATCTAACAAGTTGGCCAATCATGAATGAAACCTTAAGAATCTTTATCACCATCAGCATCTCATCTGGAATAACTTCTGATGCTCTACCTATCAGTTCTTTCTTTGTCTGTTCTACCAAACTGGACCCCAATACTTGAATGCTTATATCTCTTTACTCTTGCATCACCGGAGGCTCAATTCCTGGAATCTATCAATCAAGGTACTCCTCTTGACTTCCCCAAGTCCACACTTTCAAAAGATACTTCCTCTAAGAGATCCAGACCTGACTGTCAGACCTTGCCACATACTCTGTTCTTGCTTACCGGACGACAACACTCTTCAATCTGACTTCTGGTATAGGCACACCATGTCCTGCAGATGTGTGGGATGAACTTTGTTGCCATCAATGACAACAATCATGAAGCTACAAGGTGTCTCTTGCCAACAATCTCGCCCTTTGGCATTGATGGCAACACTTAGTGAAAAATGACTAAGTGTTATACTATACTCCCCCTTGGTTGATGCTCTCTTCTAATGTACACTTTACCGGAGCTCCCCCTTAGCTGGATTCCATATTTTTCACTGTTCCTCACTCCCCCTTTGACATCAATGGCAAAGGGTAGTGTCCGCACACAAAAATTGCCCAAAAATTCAACTATACTTAGCCGCATAAGTATATAAACAGGTTTTACTTACATATATTGTAATATGTCTGCAAAAGTTGTCTTCAACTATACAACTTCTATCACCCAACTCTGCTTTATCTTGTCCAAAATTGAGATGTGACCACTCAACAGGAATGCAAAAGCTTCTACCCTCTTGAGATCTATCGGATCACTGGTCCGGGTTGTGGTCTGGGCATCTGTTAGGACCTCATGCATGGCCTCTAATTTGGGGATAATTATCCCTCTAAGCTCACCCATCTGACTTATTATGTTCTTCCTCTCCTTTTCAAGTTTCTTGATCTCATTCATGACTACAATAGTTTGACATTCCTGGTTTACTATAGATATAGTGAGAGGATCAAAATTCTGAGAGAGGCTTGACAATTTATCCTCTTGTTCCTTTATTTTTCTCTCAATATCCTTGGTTACTTTGGACTAGGATACACAAAAATTATAGATATCTCCGCCATCTTTAAGAGCATTTTCTAAGCTCTTTATCCCAATATCCATATTTCTCCTATCATTGGTTATAAGTCCTTGTAACTCTGAGAATCTTTTATCCAAAAACTCTTTCTAGACTTTCTCTTCTACTGCTTTCTCTAAAGAATCAAAATGAGTACTAACAGAATTTACAAGAGACTTTAGATTACCAGATGTGGATGCTGTAGGATCCTTTTGGAAGGATGGCATGATTTTTTCCAGTACACCGGATGCAGTTTCTATGAGTTCACAGTCTTCCATGTGAGACTTCAGCATTTTTTCTTTTGCCTTTGCCTGAGTGAAGGAAGCTAGCTTCATGGTTTGCACCGGAGAGAGGGAATCAAAATTGAATGGACCTTGTAGTAACTCTAGTTCATCAAATTCCATCATCTCTTTGGTCAAGAAATCCTTAACTGCTTTTGCTGTGTCTCTTGCTGGAGACAGAATTTTCTCCCCTTTTGCAGCCTTACCACTATCATCTTTAGCTTTTTCTGTCCTTGACTCTTCTTTTCTTTCCTTTCCTTGTTCTTCTTGATTGGATTTTTCTTTTATACTTTCTTCTCCTTTAGATCCGGAGATTGCCGGAGAGTCCAGATTTTCTTCTCCTTGAACTTCCTCTTCCAGAGTAGAGGAATCTAAGTCCTTGCCTTTTTCTTCACCTGTCTCCTTTACCTCTTCTACTACTGTCTCAGTAGTTTCTTCCTTGTCATCCATGGCAGAGGGCTCATCACTTATGTCCTCTATGATAGGAATGTTGAACCTTTTGTAGGCATTCCAGAGGATTTCTTCAGTTTCTTTAGCTATTTTGTCAGTTTCTCCAAGCATAAGTTGATTCATTCTTGCTTTGCTTCAGAACTCATCCTTGCAATCTTTGAAAATCATATTCATTTGTTTCTACGTGATTGAAGGATAGAGTTGAATAGCTATTTGTTCCTTGATCTCAAGGTCCTTGGCCTTGGCATTGTTCTTTCTAATTTCTAGTTCTTTCTCTAGGCTTTTTGGAATTAAAGATATAATCTCAATGAATGCTTTATTATAAATGTTAAGGTACCTGACTGTGGCTTCTTGCAGGATCTTCTGATCAACCTCACTGTAGTCATAAAATTCAGTCATTGGTTTCAAATTCCCATCCACAGTGACTGATTTGACTACATTATCAATGGACAGAGTGGGCCTTTCAACAAACTCTTCTGCCATCTTTTCCTTGTCTTCACCGGTAGAGGGTTCACCAGATACTTTCTTCTTTTTCCTCATTTTCCTTACCTCCTCATCTAATTCTATCTCTTCTTCATCCTTCTGGTTGATATAAGACCTTGTGGCCTTCATCTTGGTTCTTTTCTCTTCTTTATCGGATGATTTTACTTCCGGTTTTGATGCCTTTGAGGTCTTAGCAGTTGTAGGTGCAGACCTCTTAGAGGATCTGGTCCGGGAGGTGGCTTCTACCAGATCACTTTCCTTTTCTTCTTCTTCCTTCTCTTTCTATACCCTTTCCATCTTTTCTCTATGTGCATCAAGTGCCTCTTTTGAGATTCCATGCCTCTTGGCAAATTCTTCTACCTCTTTTCTCACTTTTCTCTTCATCTCCAATTGTCTGAGTTCCACATGGATTTTTATACTTAATTCTTCAAAGGTTCCAAACCTTTCTGCCTTAGGATCCTTGGGCTGACTTAGCATGTGTTGAACATGCAGCTCTACAATTTTCTCATCAACTTCATACCCCATTGGCATGATCCACACTGATCAGTTTCTACCATAAAACACATTGTATCTTTGTACTTCTCAACCAGAGATTGGGGGATTCTTTCTCTAGCTTGCATCATACTTTGAAAGTTCTTGAAATATCCCCACAAAGCTGCATTTCTTGCCTTAGCATCCCCAAGCCCATGAAGGTAGTCTCTGATTTGGATTGCAACAGGTTTGTCATTTTGCCAAACCCAACCACTAGATCCAGGAAGCTCATTCATGAAGTAGAAGAATAAAAATAATATCAGCCCACCATACTTGAATGAGTTTTTCTTGTCCTTTTTGATCTTTTGTAGGTTCTCCAATAGTTGGCTTAGAAGAAGTTCACAAAGATCATAGTTAGCATTTTCTCTTAGCATCTAATAAGCTATATAAACCGCAATTCCTGATACTAAATTTTCCCTACTGGAGTGATAAATCTTGTAACCAATTATTATGGATGCAAATTTGATATCTAGATCAGTGATGTCTTCAATTGTCATAGCTCTCTTGTCAAATTTTGATCTGGTTGCTTCACTCATTGTCTAATTCTTGACAGATTTAAGAACAGGTATCCCACTAGATGAGTGCAGACTAGTTACGGCCCTAATTGCATCCTTGGTGATCTTAAATGGTCTATTCAACTATAGAAAGTTATCATGCACTCTACTCAACACATACCAGACCCATTCATCTTCTTCAAAATAGGGGAAATGAATGCACTGTGCAAAATGCTTATCTCGGATGGCCTTGAACTGAGGTTTGAGCTCAAAAGAATCATCTATTAACTAATTGTGATAGATATCAACCAGCTTAGATTCCCCAAATTCTTCAATATTCACATGAATATAAGCCCTAACATCTTCTACATGCAGAATTCCATGCGGAATGCTTGAAAAGGCACCTAGGGGATCAACTTCTAGAGATTTATATGGATGCTTCTTAAACTTAGGGCGTGGCCTATCAAAAATCTTCACCACATTCGGAGTGGCCATTTTCAAAAGATTTACAGAGAGATATTCAGCAACAAAAAATACCTTTTACATTTCTAGGGTTCGCTGAATGAACCAGATTAATTTGCTGAATGAATCGTCTTTAATGGTTGATCTTTGAAAGTTTGAGATAGTTTGTTGTAGAGCTCCTTTTCTTTTCTTCTTGAGTGCAAATGTGCAAATGATGAATGAATGAACTCTTTTATTTCTGGGAAAGCCCTAATTTCATACTGCAATAAATGTGAGACCTAATCATTCTGGTTGCCTTGTTCATCTTATTCTAAGACAAATCTTTTCTAGATCACTAAGATACACTTAGAGTCATTCATAGAGAATAGTGATAATCTATCTTTCTTTCCTTTATCACTTGATCTATCTGTAGATCAAGATTCCATAGTTTAAATCATGTTGGATTTAACTATGAAAAACCTACTTCTCACCAGATGATTGATGAACCGGATTAGTTTTCAACTTGTTCAAAATTTCTTGCAGATCTTCCATCTTTTAACCAAAGCTTATTTAGATGTCCCTTTGTGAACCCTTTAGTCCGCAACTCTCCTTGTGCCAGTTTCGGCACCAATTAACTGGCTGGGGGAAAATGTTTTTCTTTGTGTCTCCCCCTGAGCCGGAGCTCACCTTTTAATTTCTGGAAGGAATATCAGCATTAGATTCTGGTGCGGATCCATCCCCTACATTTTCTGTACTTCTCTTCACCCAAATCTTGTTCATCTCACTTTTAACTTCATCCGCATTCACTTTTCCTTTTCCCTTGTCTTGATTCTGATTATGATTTACAGACCTTTTTTGTCTTGATTCTTGCTTCTACAGAATTTTGCAATATGACCAGATCTATTGCAATTGTGGCAAACAACATTTCTTTGCATATTTTTTGATGTCCTCTTGATCTACATTGATTAGCCATATGACCCATTCTATTGCATGCAAAGCATCTACTATTGAAAGAATTGTTTATTTGCATATTTCTACATTCATGAGATTTGTGACCATACCTTTTGCAGTTAAAACATTGTCCAGAGAAGGATGTGTTGGTCTGATTCATTCTTCTTCTACACTGATTAGCTTTGTGACCAAAGTTATTGCAGTTGTGGCAGTATCCATTGAAGGATGGATATCTTTGAGCATTAGGTTGCCTCACCGGAGGTCTTCTAGGCCTGTTTCTTGGATTTTCTGATTAAAACTTCTTCTGACCAGATCCAGAGCTCTCACCTTTCTCATATCCCAAGCCACGCTTCTCATCTGCCCTCTTTTGGCTTTCAAGAAGAACTTCAAGTTGAGCAGAACTTATCTTGAATTTCTCTTTGTATTCATTTGCTGTTTGAAGATCCCTTTTAAAAGAGACAATTTGATCTTCTAGTTTTTCTTCATTATCTCTAGCATCTTCAAGATCAGATTCAAGATGTCTGATTATTCTATCCATCTTGTGGCAGTCTTCTGATTTCTCCTTGAGAGATTGTTTTAGATCATCTTCAGTTTTTCTTTTCTCTTCAATTTCCTAGGTAAATTTCATGACTCCTAATTCCATTTCATGTCTTACCATGATGATCTCTTCTGACAATTTTTCACATAACTTGGTTTTCTCCTTAAGATCTCCATTTGTATCATTTGCTTCACCTTGACTTGCTAATTGCTGAAGTAGTTCCTTTGTCTTTTTCATAGAGAGACTTAGTTTCCCTTTTAGTTCATTTATGAAATCATCAGCCTGTTTGAGTCTTTCCTTCAATACATTGACTTCAGAATTAGATTGCTCAAGATCATCTAGGGCAGATTGAAGCTGCTCCCTCATGCCATACACATCCATCTCAATTCCTAGATCTTCCTCAAGTTGTTAGGCTCTATTTGGAGGAACTTGGCTCTGATACCAATTGTTGATAACTGAGAGGGGGGGTGAATCAGTTATCTTAATTATTTATTCTTTTTGAACTTTCTTAATAATTAATACAGCATCAATTCAAATAAGCAAACATAACCATGAAATGGAAATACACGACACAATATTTTTGACGTGGAAACCTTGTTAGGGGAGAAAACCACGGGGTGATTAACCCAAGATTGTATTCTCTGTTAGAAGAATAGAAATACAAAATGGCACTTGCCAATTAGGGCTTACTACCTAAGCACACTGCTCACAAGAGACTCACTGTCTACAAGTTGTAAGAAGAATAATAAGATACTTGAACTGATGAGAAGCATCCACACATGCTGGGGTTCAGTTCCGGTTAGGCTCAGTAAACTAATCTGTTGCACTTCATCATTCCTCTTCTTTTGTTCTACTATCCTTTCACATATTGGACCTTCTTTACTACTTTCTTTCTGCTCTTCTACTTTTCTTCGCACTTAACACACACACACTTTCATCAAAATCCATCTGGTATATATATATCCACACAAGGGATTTCATCCTCTTTCTAGTCGGCATCCGGAATAGTCAATATTTCCCAAACTCTAGTCTGCCGGTTGAATCCTTGCTTACCAAGTGATGCGGATCTAAAAGAAACTTATAGAAGTCATCTAACAAGTCGGCCAATCATGAATGAAACCTTAAGAATCTTTATCACCATCAGTATCTCATCCGGAATAACTTCTGATGCTCTGCCTGTCAGTTCTGTCTTTGTCTGCTCTACCAAATTAGACCCCAATACTTGAATGCTTATATCTCTTTACTCTTGCATCACCAGAGGCTCAATTCCTGGAATCTATGAGTCAAGGTACTCCTCTTGACTTCCCCAAGTCCACACTTTCAAAAGATACTTCCTCTGAGAGATCCAGACCTGACTGTCAGACCTTGCCACATACTCTGTTCTTGCTTACTGGACCACAACACTCTTCAATCTGACTTCTGGTATAGGCACACCATGTCCTGCGGATGTGTGGGATGAACTTTGTTGCCATCAATGACAACAATCATGAAGCTACAAGGTGTCTCTTGCCAACATATTTAATTTTAACGTAGGGTCTTCAAACATTTGTATTCTATAAATGTGTTATAGTATATCCCTTCCGAAGTAACAACATTGAGTTTAGTGTCCACTCTTGAGTGGATAAATTAAGCAGTGGGCTAACTTAGAGAACATTGAAATAACTTTTAACATTATTTGAATAATTGATAAGCTAGGAAACCATTCTTTTATCATGTAGATGGAAATGTTGCCATGAGCTAAGTTGATATAGAGTAAACCTCGTTACCATGTGTTAATACATGATGAATTTCAAACACCTTGAGGTTATCAAGGTCGTTGTATTGAATTTATTTATAGGAATCTGTAGGATTGCGATCAATTCAAGTCAATTTGGGGTGGGTGAACGTATTACTTGCATTGGTACAACGCTAATTAAATTCAAGTCCTTTGGCCAAGGTAATGCATGAGCCTCAAGTGCATTGATAGTTCACTATGACTGGATGGTGTAGCTTGTGGAATGGTCATGCTTGACTAGAGGGTATCTAGGGGATTACATGATAACAAGTTACGTAGGTCACAACACAAGTACTTAGATGGAAAACACCATTGGTTATCCTAAGTCTATCCTCTTGAGTAGGGTAGGGCCACTTCTGGTTAGGAAGGAGTACGGGAGACCGACGGTCTGTGGTTGGAGGTTAAGCTCATTGAAGATACTTTCTCTTCTTTATTTTTGAGGATTGCCGAGACTTGAATTTGGATGGTTGACAATCGAGATGTAGTTACATTGGTAAGTTCCTATTTTGAAATTGTTCTAAGTAACTTTTAACAACATATTGTTTAAATGTTATGGATGATTATTTCCTTTTGTATAAGTTATATATTCATGATTATTGTTAGTCAATGGATGTTCTCCTTGGTTATAAGAATTCGAAACAAATTACTTTTCTATTTTAAACTTTCAAAAAAAATTATTACCTTTGGTTAAAAACTTAGTTTTAGGGTGAAAACAAAACCAGGTGTTACATATGGTATCAGAGCTAACTAGGTTCAACACTAGGGCTAATGAGTCCACTAACCTGATTAGGAATCAACATTATGTGGGTAGCTAATGATTTGATTTACTGTGCCAAGATGTTACGTATCAAGAAAACTGCAAGGAAGTCCTTTTGCTGGTAAGGAATGTTATCTGCAAGCTAAGTAGAAATGACTTGCGATGATCAAGACTATTGAGAAAATGAATGATGAAAATGACATTTGGCTAGATGATGTGGAAACTTTTTCCAATGCTCTGTCTCGACTCAAACGAATGAAAAAAGAACTCCTAGAGACAGCTAGGACGGTAGCTTGAATTATGGTCAATTGTTGCCCTATTAGTGTACCCATGATCACTAGGGATCATCGTATACCACCTAGAGCTGAAATCATTATACTATCATCTGATAGCGAGTCTAAGGGTTAGACACCTTGTGACTATGCGTTGGACACTAGATCCGAAGGTTACACCCCTCTTGTAAATACTGAGTGAAACATGAAATATGTCTATCTTTAAAAGAATGTATATACTATCTTGCAAAGTATAATAAAGACAAATTTTGGTTTGAGAATAACTATGGTTATGAGCAATTGTTATGTTTTGATAATATACAAAATGATAAATCATAGAACTGATTAGTACTTGCTTAAGTAGGTGAGAAAACAAACAATCATGGATCAATCAGAGTTTAATGAGAGGGAAGATCAGGAAGGTCACAACTCTTAGGAAAACTCCACTGATAAATTGGACAGAATTCTTAATATGCTTACTAAAACTAAGGAAAGGTTGGGCAAATTGGAAAAGAAAGTGAATGAAACCAGGAATACGGGGGGTGAAAATGATATTTTAATAATGCAAGTAAAAGTAAACAACGGGATCATGGCACGTCAAGTGAAAACCAAGATGATAGAAAAACTCAGAGGGAGACAAAAGACAAACTTGTACTAGAACTATCTAAGGATATGAAAAAGATTATCCCTCCCAAATTTGATGGAATGAAAACTAGTGATGCAAAAAAAGCATGGTTAATAGAAATGGAGAAATACTTTGAAATCAAAAATTACTCTAAGATTACAAAGGCAGTGTGGGGAGCATATTAGTTATCTAGAGAAGCATCCACTTGGTGGATGAACAAGAAAATGGAACTAGAATTAAGCCCCTTGAAGGTGACATGGAATGAATTTGTGGAAATTTTATGAAAGAGGTGGTTACCACAGCTATATTTTGATCAAAAGCTAACAGACTTTCAAAACCACAGGCAAGGTGATTTGTCTGTGATTGAATATGCAGAAAAATTTACTAGATTGTTGAAGTATGTTCCTCAATATCAAAAGGATGAAAGATCTCGGATAAGAAAATTTATTATGGGACTCAATCCTCAGATTGGCGGTGAGGTGGAGGTGCATGGTCCAAACACAATGGACTAGGTGTATGAGAAAGCAATTAAGCAGGAATAGAAGATCAAATCCATTTCTTCTTACCGTGAAAAGAAACATAAGAGATTTGATAAGAACTTCAATTATCAGAAGTATAAAAGGAATAATGATAAAGTGTATGGAAATAGGAGGTTCGATAAAGGAAATCAGAAAAACAAAGGGGGATTTGGTAATGAACATAGAAATGAAGACTATAAGAAAAATGACAATTTTAAGAAGAATGATGATGCTATGAGTAGACCATCTAAGAAGAGAGGACCAATTGGAGGATATTTTTCTTGTGGTGGAGATCATTATGCTAACAATTGTCCTAATAAAAAGTAGAATGGGTAGCTTAGGAATACGGTACTTCCTTCGCAGCAGGAAGTGTTTCAACAAAGGATTCATGCTGCCCTTGACAATCGACAAGCTGAGTATCAGATTACTCCCATTGAGATGACAGGTACACTATTTGGAGTTCCTATTTCTATTCTTTTTGATACTAGTGCAAAAGAAAATTTTGTGGCATCTAGAGTCTTAAGTAAATTTCCTAGAAGAGCTAGTTTTATGTCAAAACCATGGACAATTGAGTATGCAAATCACTCAAAGGCTCAGGTAGAGCAATGTTTGTTCAAAGCTAAGATTGATATTTCAAACTTCTCCACTAAGGTAAATTTATATGTAGCACCTTGAGGGTCCTACGATGTCATCTTAGGAATGAATTGGTTGTGGAGACATAGGGCCAAGGTAGATTGTTTTCATAAAACAATTGAGTGTTTGGATGATAAAGGAAACAAAGTTAATTTTTAGGGTATTCAAAGGGAAATAAGGATCAGATCTATTTCTTCAAAACAATTAAAGCGGGCTAGGTGTAAGGGATGTCAACTTTTTGCAGTTAAAATGGACCTAGTAGAGGAAGCCTTAGAGAAGCAAACATTTAAGGAAAAATATCCATATCTTTGCAATTTCAGTGATGTATTGCCTGAGGAACTGCCAGGCTTGCCTCCAAAAAGAACCTTTGATTTTTCCATAGATATTAAACCAAGATCTGAGCCAGTATCTAAAGCTCCATATCAAATGACCACTACTGAACTTATAGAATTGAAGGCTCAATTGCAAGAGCTATTGTCTAAAGATCTAATTAGGCCAAGTGTATCACCATGGGGAGCTCCGATTATTTTTGTCAAGAAGAAGGATGGAACCCTTAGATTGTGTATAGATTATCAAATGCTAAATAAGGCAACAATAAAGAATAAGTATCCACTATTATGTATTGATGATTTATTTGACCAAATGTGTGGTGCATCAGTCTTTTCTAAGATAGATTTGAGATCTGGATACCATCAGTTGAGGTTGAAAGATGAAGATATTCACAAGACTACATTTAGAACAAGATATGGTCATTATGAGTTTACTCTGTTGCCATTTGGATTAACTAATGCACCAGCCACATTCATGCATCTCATGAATAGTGTTTTCAGAGATTGCCTTGATAAATTTGTCCTAGTTTTCATAGATGGTATTCTGATATATTCCAAAAATGAGGAGGAGCATAGACAACATCTTCAAATTATTTTGCAACAATTAAGAGAACACAAATTGTATGCGAAACTCTCGAAATGCACTTTTTTTCAGAAAGAAGTGCAATATTTGGGACATACTATATCAGCAGAAGGGATATCAGTTGATCCAGCTAAAATTAAGGCTATTATGGAATGGCCTGTACCTTCCAATGTTTCAGAGGTATGAAGTTTTATGGGATTGGCCAGATATTATAGAAAATTTGTTTTGAATTTCTCAAGTATTACTAGTCTAATTACTTCTTTGCAGAGAAAAGGAAAACAGTTTGTTTGGACTGAAGAATGTCAAAAGGCATTTGATTTGTTAAAAGAAAAGTTAACAACAACACCAATCTTGAAAGTCCCTGATCCTGAAGGACAATTTGAGGTTATTACTGATGCCTTGGGAGAAGGGTTAGGAGGTGTGCTTATGCAAGATGGGCGTGTAATAGCCTATGAATCAAGAAAGTTGAAAAACTACGAGCAGAATTACGCTCCTCATGACTTAGAACTGGCAGCAGTGATTCACGCCCTTCAGATGTGGTGACATTATTTGTTGGGAAAGACTTTTATACTAAAATCAAATCATCAAAGTTTTTGTTACATATTTACACAACCTCATCTCAATGCAAGACAAAGGAGATGGTTAGAATTAATATCAGATTATGACTTTGAGATTTCTTACATCAAAGGTTAAGAAAACCAAGTAGCTGATGCTTTAAGCAGAAGAAGACACATAGCTTCTATAATCTCTATTCATGCTAATTTTAAAGATTTAGTATTGCAAAGTTTATCTGGAGATGAATATTATGAGCAGGTGAAGCAAGCTCTGCAATTAAAACCTAGGGATCCAAGATATGACAGATTCTATTTTGAGTCAGATGGATTGATGATATTTAAGGGAAGAATCTACATTCCTAATTCTGTAGAACTTAGAAACCTTGTTTGGAAGGAAGTTCCTTGTGCACCTTATTTCGAACACCCAGGAGTAACAAAACTTTTAGCTGATGTCAAACCGCTATATTTCTGGAAAGGAATGAAAAGCGACGCTGCAAGGTTTGTGGCAAGTTGTTTGGAGTGTTAGAGAGTGAAGGTAGAACACCAACATCCTGCTGGATTTTTATACCCGCATGATATTCCAAAATGGAAATGGTAGGTTGTTAGTATGGATTTTGTTCAAGGGTTACCAATGTCTAAGAATAGGCATGATGCAATATTGGTTGTTGTAGATAAACTAACCAAGGTAGCACATTTTATATAGGGAAATTTGACAGATGGAGCTCATATTTTGGCTTAGAAATTTGTGCAAGAAATATTCAGATTGTATGGGGTACCTGAAAAGATTATATCTGATAGAGATGCTCGAATAACCTCTCGGTTTTGGCAAACTTTATTTTTCAACATTAGGGACTAAACTCAATGTGAGTACCACTTACCATCCTGAAACCGATGGACAAGCAAAAAAGTTAATCAGGTCTTAGAGGATCTTTTAAGAATGTATTGCATGGACCAGCAATACAGATGGGAGGAATATTTACCTCTTGTTGAATTTGCCTATAACAATTCTTATCATTCTGCCATTAAGATGGCACCGTTTGAAGCATTATATGGAAGGAAATGCAAAACTCCTATAAGCTGGGATAAGATGGAAGATAGGATAATCATTGGACCTAAAATGCTTGCAGATATGGAAGAAAAAGTGAAAATGATTAGGAAGAGGTTGGCAGAAGCCAATGATAGGCAAAAAAGTTATGCAGATCACAAACGAGTGCCTAGACATTTCTCTATTGGTGAGAAAGTTCTTTTGCAAGTGAAACCCCATAAAAGCTCAATCAATTTTGGTAAATCATCAAAGTTTGCTCCTCGATATGTTAGACCTTTTGAAGTCCTTGAGATTATCAATCTAGTGGCCTACAAAATTGCTCTATCTCTAGTCTTGTCCAAAATGCATAATGTTTTTCATGTTTCATACCTAAAGAAATATTTTGTAGGTAATGACCACATTCTTAAATGGAATTCTTTACAAATACAAGAGCCGGGAGTGGTTGTGATCAAGCCACTCAATGTGCTCGAAATGGGTAAATGTCATTTACGTAATCGAGAGGTTTTGCAATGCAAAATTTAGTGGGACCAATATGGCAAGGATAGCGCCACTTAGGAAGACTATAATGACATCCACCAAAGATTTCCTTATCTTTTCAAAAACATTAATGTTAAACTATAAAAGTTTCTTTTATGTTAAAATTTTGCTTGATAAACTCAATCATTAGGGACGATGATTCTATAGGCAAAAGATATGTTACATCAACTTTTTGGTTTCAATATTACTATTTACTTTTTCTTAAATAGTACAGTTATGCGGATATGTTTTAACATCATAGGAAATGATGATATGAATAGAAAAGGTTAATTTTATGAAATTATGGAATCTACTTGATTATGATCAATTTGATGTTATGAATTAAAATGTGTTTCGATATGAAAATGAAATGATTTGATATAAATATTTTTTGATCAGAACATTGGTACTCTGACCACAAATTGTATGTGAGATTGTCAATGACAAGAATAGATGGAACTTATTCACCAGGAAGAAAGAAGAAGAGAAAGTATCTTTGAGAAAGAGAGAATAGACTCTGGAATAACCCATGGGTGCTTGCCATTGAAAACAAATATCAAGTAGACAAACCTAGATGCTTTGAGTTCGGGCTAAGTCAATTTTAGATGAGAGTCAAGGTTTGCAAGAATAGGTCTTTTTCCTTTCGTAAGTCATCATATTGAGTATGAGAAATTGACATTTGTGTCGTAATTCTCTAAATCATCTCGTCAAATATGAATGACTGATATATTGTTTATATGTATATATATGTATATACTTGTGGTCAAGTTGTAAGTCGTGTCTTGTTATGGTTCGATGCAAAAGTCAAAAGTTGTGCGTAAGTCGATCCCAAACCTTGTTTTGTGTTTGCGCTCCATTTGTCGTTATTGTTGTAAATCTCTAAGAGCGTATAACATAAACGTCTCCTTGCGAAATTTGATGGATGTTGAATTGTTCTTAATTGGGCTATTATCGAATATTAAAGGGTTTAAATAATGTTTTAAATCTAGAGACCATGGTGTGTAGTACCCTTGGTCGTATGGTATTGGAATATGTAATATTATTGTTAGTTATATTTAAAATGTCATTTTGAGATAATTCCTCTATTCATTAGTGATGTCGGTAATCGGGCAGAAGCTCGAGAGGAACTCACTTAAGTCCTTTCTTGATGTCTTTGATTTCAAAATAATCTTTTTTCCTTCAAACTTTAAAACTCAAGATAGTCGTCGGCCTAGCCTTTATTATAATGTTTGATTTTGTTTTATACTGATAATGGTTATGAGTAGTGGGACGGGTTGTTAAATCTGGCAACCACCACCTCGCTAAGTATGGAACTCCACTATGGAGAATAATCGCAGAGTGAATGGAAAAGGCAAAACCATTTCTGGTAGTGGTCATGATAGGAGGAGAATGTTATGCATGCTGGGAAGAGATCCTTATTGATAGGCATTGTCTTGTGAGTGGGTAGGGGGTTTGCCTTCGCAGTTAGACGAGATTTAGAAGGTAATGGAGTCACTTTTGGGGGGAGAAAAATGCAGAGAAGAAGTGGAAGGAGGCTAAGTTTGGAGGGATTGTGAATGGCTAAGAAAGAAATGAACTCATTGGTCAGTCTTCAATAGTCGCTGGAGATTATCATCAGGTTTCCTTCATCTTTTCTCTGTACGGTCATGATTTTTAGTTATGTTTATATTAGTAACGATTCTACTTATAATATGATGGGATTTATTATTTTCTTAAAGATGCGAAGTGTGTATTGTTACCAATTGTAACCCTGTTTGTTTCCACCACCTTCCAACTAGAAGCAATGCTTGTCTTCTGCACCACACTGTAGTTGAAATACTTGCAATGTAAATTCATCGTGCTTAGATGCATCCTCGAAGGTTGAGTTTTATTATACTGTTGTATGTTTACCCCTAAGAGATATTAGGATAAGTGTTTAGTGCATAGAAGACTGAGTGATGTTGGTCAAGAACTAGCTCACAGCTATGACAGTCCGTGGTGGTAAAACCTTTGTCAACGTAGAATGAGTTCTCTTTTGGCTAGCTGAATACAATGCTTGGTTCTGTCAAATTTAAAACACAACTAGTTTTAAAGTAAAAGACTTGTTTTGTTATATCTATCGACAGAGGAGTAACAACGGTGCGATGTGTATGCCAAATCATGCAAGGCTTCACAGTCCTCCTTAATTTCTGAGTTTAAAATGGGTCGGTCGACCTTGGTGAAATTACTAACCTAGCTGTGAATAATAACCAGCTTTAGTCTATTTGCCTTTGTAAATAATTCTTTTGCTATTGAAGTATTTAAACCATTGTGTCCTCGAGAGAAGACTTACAGTCAAACAAGTTAATATAATGAAGTTTTAGAGCAATGTAATGAGTCTTTTGTCAAGTATCTGGATTAGACTTGCATGCAATCTTATTTCTAGTAGAAACAACAAGAAATGGTTTTCTAAATGCTTAGATTGACAAATATTAAGCTATGTCGAAGATTTCGACAAGTAGAAGTAGAATCTTATGAGTATTTAATTTTAACATAGGGTCTTTGAACATATGTATTCTATAAATGGGTTATAGTATATCCCTTTCGAAGCAACAACATTGAGCTTAGTGTCCACTCTTGAGTGGATAAATTAAGTAGTGGGCTAACGTAGAGAACAATGAAATAACTTTTAGCATTATCCGAATAATTGATAAGATTCTTAAATCATGTAGATAGAAATGTTTCCATGAGCTAAGTTGATAGAGAGTAAACCTCATTACCATGTGTTAATGCATGATGAATTTCAAACACCTTGAGGTTATCAAGGTCATTGTATTGAATTTGTTTATAGGAATCTATAGGATTGTGATCAATTCGAGTTGAGTTGGGGTGGGTGAAAGTATTACTTGCGTTGGTACAATGCTAATTAAATTCAAATCCTTTGGCCAAGGTAATGCATGAGCCTCAAGTGCATTGATAGTTCACTATGACTGCATGGCGTAGCTTATGGAGTGGTCATGCTTGACTAGAGGGTATCTAGGGGATTGCATGATACAAGTTACGTAGGTCACAACACTAGTACTCAAATGGAAAACACCATTGGTTATCCTAAGTCTATCCTCTTGAGTAGGGTAGGGTCACTTCTGGTTAGAAAGGAGTGCGGGAGGCTGACGGTCTGTGGTTGGAGGTTAAGCTCCTTGAAGATACTTTCTATTCTTTATTCTTGAGGATTGCCGAGCTTGAATTTGGATGGTCGACAATCAAGATGCAGTGACATTGGTAAGTTCCTATTTTGGAATTATTCTAAGTAACTTTTAACAACATATTGTTTAAATGTTATGGATGATTATTTCCTTTTGCATAAGTGATATATTCATGATTATTGTTAGTCAATGGATGTTCTCCTTGGTTATAAGAATTTGAAACAAATTACTTTTCTATTTTAAACTTTCAAAAAAAATTATTACCTTTGGTTAAAAACATAGTTTTAGGGTGAAAACAAAACTGGGTGTTACAATAAGCAAAGCTTGGTTGCACAAATGAAGTTTCCTCCCTTTGTTCTTGGGGGAGGGGGTTATTTCTAGGTTTGAATGGCACAAGAAGGGTGGGAAAGACTGTGGAGTTGACTCCCTTGATTGGAGAGTTAACTCATTAGATTGGACAGTGAATTGGGCTAATTAGAGAGTGATGAAGTGAAGATAGCTTATCACAGAAGTGACAAGTATAGATCAACAAGAGCTAATTATGCTAATTCAGAAGAGGTGAATGAGGTAAGAATAGTTCACTCCACATTTGAACCAAAATTACATGCAAACAAGAACAAAAACTGACAAAAAACATAGCTTTTTTGCATCCAAACTTTAAGTTAAACTATGGCTGGAAAGATGATAGGGTCACCCATGGGTTGCCCCTTTTACCAATCCAAATTACCTGAGGGTGACCCTAGGTCGCTTGGGTGTGACCCATGGGTGACCCTCAAAGGAGATGGTTTGTTTTGATCAACATGGGTGGAAACTATTAGTTAGAGGATGAATAACAAACTTGTCTCTAGAACCACATCAAAAAGTGGCTAGAAACCAAATCTACACATACAAATGTCAAATCTCCCAAGGAAGATCCTAGAATAATCAGGGAGATTTATCCTGGTAAATCACAACTAAAAATTGAAAGTCAGAAATGGCTTGGGAGGCCCCTTTGAGGGCTCCTTTGGGTGGAGTGAGATGACAAACACAAGACAAAGGTCAATTTATGAAAAATAGACAAACAAGAGGCTTAGGGACAAAGTCACAAGCACTAAAAATGAAAATTGACAAACGTCAACAAATGTCTAAAGTGAGGGAAAAGTTAGTAGGACAAAGGGGAAACAAAAGAAGCAAAGACCCACATGTTCCCAAGAGAAGCACTATTGAGAAGGTGTTATTTTCATGCTTACATGTACATGAAAAGGATTACACATCATCATGCGGTCCTCATGGAGGTCGTGCATGTTTTCATTGCTTACAACAACATCTTAACTGCTCATGCTTAATCATCATAACAACAAGAGGTGGGTAGCGATTTCATAAATGGTCTTCAAATTGTTACAACTATTAATGAGGTATGTTTTCTTAGAGAAAAATAGGGTGTGAGCATGTCTCGTTCATCTGTTTATTTGTAAGACACACCCTTGTTTTATTAAAGGGATTTTCTCATTGTATGAATGGGTTGGAAAGAATTTGGGATGTTAGATTTATGTCTATAGTTTGAGTCTAGGATAGCAAGGGATTTTTAGTTTATAGGTGTTTGATATGTTGTATTTTTTGTCACTGGATTAAATGAAAGAATGCTTACTTCATGTGCATTTTATCTCTAATTCTATTATGCAAATTACTTTAAGAATTAATAAATCAAGGGTCTATTATAAGTATGTTGTACAATGATGGATGGATTTTATATCCATAATTGAGGAGAATCAAAGCACTAGAAGGGCATAATTTGGTTTGTGAACATCTACCAGGTTGACAGATTTGTATAGTTGTTACTTTTTCTACTTGCATTGGATTACATGGAGTTTGCACCAATAAAGGAGAATATGTGAAGAATAGTTGGACCTAAAAGGATGATTATTGAGCATCGCATGTAACCCCCTTTATGTTATCAATGCTTTGATTTAAATACTTGTTTTCACTAGTTGACTACATGATTCATGAAGCATTAAACTTTATGCCACTTGGAAGCTAATGAATATCATTTTAGAGGTTCAATATTGTTATAGATGTGTCACCCACAATCATTTGGAAGGAGGAAGGGGGTTAGGAAGACTTTAGTAGAGGGTTGGAGGTCTAAAGTGTGAGCATAAGGATGAAGGTTCAGGATGGAGTTTGAAGATGAAGATATAGATGTCACAGAATGTATTAAATTTCATTTGAATATAATATTTACTAGACTAGTAATCAAATCATTGCTTCCTAGCATGTAGGAAGCCCATTGCAGTAGATTGTAGTCAATTATGTACCTACAATTCAATAAAGATCATATTACTATTCCATTGAGTTTTGCTATGAGTATTGTGTATTTTATGTTTTTGCTGCATGGTTGGACAATTCTTCATTGGATCCTCCACCCATGACTGCATTAAACATGGACCAAATTTCTAGGAGATGTAAAAGAGATCAAGGAATAATGGATGGTGGTGATTTTATGACAAATTGGTCCACATGAAGTGATATTTAAGGAGAAAATGCAAAGGGTTCACTACACATAGAGTGGAAGCCACAACATTAAATGATGGATGGAAGGATAACATCACATGGGAAATGTAAACAAGGCTTATAGGAAGGGGAAGAAACACGAGAAAGGGGAAAACACGTGGGCATGGAGAAAAATAAAGGTACTAAGAATAAACTAAGTGAAAACAAGAGGTTAAAAAGGAGTAAAAACACATACTAAAGGGTGTTTTGGAGAGAAAAAGAGGGATGTGTGAATGTGTGGGGGTTTTAGTTGTTTATGTGTAATCCTCCTTTCCCAACAAACATTCCAAGGGCTTATCAACTAAGTTGAATTTCCACGAAGTGAGAGTAGTCACCTATCATGTTGAGCAGCCACTTGGGAAGCTATGGACTCTTGGATGTGTCAAACAATGTCTCTATCTAATGCTTAATTATGTTTAGAAACCCTAATTATGCAAATCAGTAAGCAAATTATCAAATTACAACAAATCCTTTCAGACTGGAACAAAGGACTAAGATACTTAACTTACTATTTTTTGAAGTTCAAAAGGCAGAGAAGTTGGGGACACGGGGACTCACGCCCAAGTCCAAGGTACCAATTTCTTTGAGGGGTTTTGATCTCCTTCCGACACTAATCTGCACTGTAACTTTGGTTTCTAGAGATTCTGATGTGGATGACACAGGCACTAGCACCCTAGTCCAGGAAAAGCACTAGTGTCCTGCTTCTTTCTAGATCCTGAATCCTTGATGTCTACTAACCTTCCCTACAACTCCCCTTCTTCCAAATGTGACACCTGTAACTTGCAATCACAAGGAGTGTGGGAAGAGGTTGTGGTGTTTAGAGGCTTGCCTCGGTCAAGCCTCTGAGAGACATTCAAGTCTTCCAAACACCATTGTCAGATGAGAGTGCATATCCCAATAGGATAGAGGCAAAACTCCAAATGATAAATGATTGAAAACACAAATTATATCACCTTGTAGTGAAGGTCTCATGGAAGGAAGTTGCTCTTCATGCCATGAGGAGATGGATGTCAATTCTACAAACACAAACACAATAATAATGCTCTGCTCTGCAACACAATGAATATTTTGAGCGCTTTATGATCACAAGTATACATCAAATCCACCTAATGTCCATCTAGTTTGCAAATGAAACCTAATCATGCTTATATATGTAACTACAAAGATTCTCACTAAGGATTTCATAATTCAAACTTTAGATGTCAGCATAGGACCTAATTAACAGTCATAAAATTGACATTTGAAATTATGGCAGACCCAAGATAGGGCTGGACTAGGGTGCTAGCACCCAAGTCCACCCTACCATTTTTGCTCAAGATCCATTTAAGTGTAGCCCCCTAGGTCCTATTTGTCACAAGACCCAAGGGTTTTCTCATCGAGAGTTAGAAATAACATGCAAGATGCTCTAAATGCACTAATAGGACCCGTGAGCTAAACCTTAATAGGAGAAAGTCCCCAAGGTTTCTTTTTTTGACATAACATTTAGCCCCCACTTTAATGTATGTACAAATGCAAGGCCATTACATGCATTAAAGTACGGTCAACAAACACAAAAAACACACTAAGCATAGAGAAGACATGCTAAACACATTGAAGAAAATAACAGGCACACAAAACACAGAGAAGATAGTTACAGTCCTGCAAAACACGGAGAAGAGAATATTGAAGACACACAAAACACAGTGAATACAGTGAATGCAATGAAGAAAGTAATGATTTTCTTTTCTTTTTCATTTTCATATATATGAAATGCAGGATGCAAGTACAAGGAAAGTAAACACACCACCCATAATGCAGGAGGGACTCATTACCACCAGTCTTTAGGCTACACTTGAGAACAAACATGCCATACAAAACAAGCATGCCAAACAAATCCCAAATCATAGGAGGGACTCATCGCCACCGGTCTTTAGACTATGTTTGGGAACAAACATGAAATACACACACACTTAGAAGACACAGAGAAAACATGTCAGACAAGTGATGGAGTGTACCTATTGCTAGGTTCATCACCATCTTAATCACATTATAGGCACACACCAACGATTGCGCTTCGCCACAACAATCACCGAAGACACACTTAAGGGTTGAGTTAGTCACAAAACTGATCCCCGCCTTGTACAGAGGACTTTTGAAAATGACAGGATTGTACACTCTCCTCGAGAAGTACACCATCCCCACCTCACACAGAGGGCTTAAGATAAAAAGATATGCACGATATCCCACCTCCGCAAAGGGCTTAAGTGATTGCAATAGATTCAAGATTCACAAACACACATGTTGCTAACATCTACAATAGACAACTTACATTATATATGCCCCCACCTTAAGGTGGTTGATGTCATGTACCAATATCAAGCACGTTAAGGTAGGAAGAAAACGCATAAGGGAACATGATCTCTCGCAAAGTCCATGCCCCTGGAGGTGACATGTACTTTATGATCACCAAATGTTCCCACAAACACGTTCCTACAAGAAAAGTGTTAGTATCCATATAATCATGATAAACAACAATGCATAGAGAACTGAGGAATGCAAGATTCAAGATATAAAAAGTGCACAGAGCAGCAGTATTGTTATGTTTTGTAAGTGCGATAAGACAGCATCAAGATCACACAGAGTGATTCTACTAGCCAAGCATCAGATAATATATAACAACCCCATTGTCATGTATGGAATAGGTCCATTTTTTGATTTCTTGCTAAAGGGACTCTAGGTCCGCATCAGTATATAATATTTTTCATCATCCGCCCTCTAGATTGAACCACTAGAGGAAGGGAAACAATGAAGCAAGAGAGGATAAACAAGTGTTTTAGGGATAGTCACGTAGGAGGGTGCCCCCAAGTCACCAACCATAACGTTATGTCTGTAAGACACAACACACAATAATGAAAATAGAGGAGAAGCAATATAGAAAAATGATGATACAAATAGAAGAAGGGTCACAACAGAGGTGGTCTCCCAATATCCTTGACCTTATATGAGTATCAAGGGTCATCCTAGGAGGCCTAAAAAACACATAACACATCACGGGGGAAACACATCACGGAGGTAAAAGGTTATAAATACTTACGTATGGAGACAACCAAACTAAGGGTTATCATCGAGAAAATTATCCTCTTCCCAATCTTAGATTCTAGAGGAAAGAGGTGTGTAAGGTACCATAGCCCAACTTTTGTCTTTATCTTCCAATTCTTTAGTGTTAAGTTTTTCTATGTTTGTTTCAATGTTAGGTTGAATGTTTTCTTGTTGAGCGGCAAGTTGTTGGTCAAAAGCTTGTCTTCGCATCCTCCTTTCTTTTGCTTGTCTGTTCCTTCTTGTTTTAATACTTATTTCTTCAAAGGCATCATCATGCTTTTCCATAGGGTTTTGCATATTAGAGGAGGAAGCACCATGTTCAAATTTCATTGGTCTCAGTGGAATGTTTTTGTTGTCTATGAAAACCTCCTGATCCTTGTAAGGATGTTGGAGGAATAACCTCAGCATAAATACCATCTCTCCATGGATGAGGTGAGTTATGAAACATTTCCTTATCCACATCTATCACACCAATTATCTCATCATATCCATAATAGTCTTGTGTTCGTCTTCCTTTTGCTCTAAGGGGATCCTCAAACACATGTTGTTCATCCCTCATTGTTTGTAAAGGAGGCCTGGCCACTCTAGCTAGTTGTTTTGCTTTGTATCATCTATAATTTAGGAAAGATTGGTCTCTTCGTGGCTTAGGTTTTGTTTCAAGTTGCGGCCAAAACTAACCAAGGGTAAAATTCTTGTTCTTAGCCAGAGGTTGGTATGTGTTACAATGGACAGTACGGGTCTCTCCATGCAAAGGTAATTTTAGGCATTTATGAATAGTTGAAGGGATGGCATTCATAGACTTAATCCATGGGTGTCCTAGTTTTACATGAAAGAGGTCAGATAAGGGGATAACATCAAATAAATGATCCACGGTTTTGTCATAAAATGAGACTAGAAATTTAACCAATATAAATGTTCTCATCAAAGATCCATTATGTGTTTTAATTCTCAAATCCGACGGGTCATAATAGTTTTGTACCT
The DNA here is from genome assembly GCA_027924645.1 of Cunninghamia lanceolata. NCBI lineage: Eukaryota > Viridiplantae > Streptophyta > Pinopsida > Cupressales > Cupressaceae > Cunninghamia > Cunninghamia lanceolata. The sequence goes on from BSBN01000609.1 coordinate 4,060,269, forward strand.
AATCATGTTTAAGAAGGAACTCTTTGGTAACCAAATTTGTCATGAAATTAGGGTCTATAAGTGTTCCATGCACAGGTATTTCCATTACTTTCACTGTAATATAAAGAGGCCCTTCAGGATCTACCATTTCTTTGTCATGAGGTGTAAATGTTATTTCAAGTTCAGGGGCTCGTCTTTTAAAATGTGGCCTAGGAGGAAGCCTAGCATTATTGTTGTATTGAGAAGCCATGTATATATGTTTTCAAATGAGTGCTAGATCAGATTTTAAAAGGTTTTCAAAACTTATGCAAGAGCAAATGCAAAAGTGTGTATGAATATGACCTAAAATCCTTGATTTTTCAACTTTTTTCAATGCAAATCACTAGGAGAAGAGGTGTTGTGAAAATTTTCAAGAGGGATAGAAAATAATATGTCTAATAAAATTCCAATTATTCAGAAATATCTTTCACAACATGCTTTTGAAGCAACTCTAGAGTGATGATAAATCAAAACCTAGTGAAAATAGGCCAAAATATGCAATTTTCCACCAAATCTCAATGCAAAAGAGTATGAAAAAGGGTGTTGTAAGGATAATGATGATAGATAGAAAATTATAACAGTAATAACAGCCACCTAATGCCAAAAAATCCATCACAACATGCTTATAGTGCCACTCAAGGTCAAACCCTAGTGAAAATATAGCAAAAACATGCAATTTTTCATAAATTTTCAATGCAAGGGCCTAGTAGAAAGGGTGTTGTAAGGAATATGAGGAGAGAAAGTAGATAATAACCCTAATAAAAGACAATTAGTGCAGAAAAATACCTTACAACACGCTTTTGGTGCAAATCTAGAGAGTCGATAAGACCCAAATCTAGTGAAAATGCAAGTCAAACCCTAGGCATGAGATTTTGCAAGAAGACCACTATGATGCAACACTAATATTATATATCAGTCCTAATGAGTGTTTTTAAATGGTAGTAAAATCTGAGACAAGATTTTGACTACAAACCCTAGTTAATGAAAAACTAGGTTTTCATGAAAAGTGCACAATTTCAAGCAATTTTTGTCAAAATAAGCACACAAATCGAATGCAAATGTATTCTAAATGATGAATTTCTGAAAATTAAATCAGATCTATTGAAAATGATAGAAATTTAATGAATTTGAATGCCATATATTTCAAATTATGCTTAAATGCAAGCCTAAAATACCAATTTTTTTGTAATTTTTTGAATGCAATAAGATGAATGAATGCAAATCTATCAAACAACACTCAACAATGTGCCAAAAAGTTCAAAAACATGGTATCACCAAAATGTTTTGGAGAGAAAAAGAGGGATGTATGAATGTGTGGGGGTTTTAGTTGTTTATGTGTAATCCTCCTTTCCCAACAAACATTCCAAGGGCTTATCAACTGAGTTGAATCTCCACTAAGTGAGAGCAGTCACCTATCATGTTGGGAAGCCACTTTGGAAGCTATGGACTCTTGGATGTGTAAAACAATGTCTCTATATAATGCTCAATTATGTTTAGAAACCCTAATTATGCAAATTAGTAAGCAAATTATCAAATTATGACAAATCCTTTCAGACTGAAACAAAGGATTGAGATACTTAACTTACTGTTCTTCAAAGTTTGGAAGGTGGAGAAGTCGGGGACAGGGGGACTTGCACCCAAGTCAAAGGTAACAATTTATTTGAGGCATTCTAATCTCCTTCTAACACTAATCTACACTGCAACTTAGTTTCTAGAGATTATGATGTGAAAGACACAGGGACTAGGGCCCTAGTCCAGGAAAAGCACCAGTGTCCTGCTTCTTTTCAGATCCCGAATCCTTGATGTCTGCCAACTGTTGATCATGATGTTAGTCATAAACAACATAGATAAAGAAATGCAAATCAAACCTTTATCATCTTAAAAGATATGATGAATTCAAAGAATTCATGATCCCAAGTCTCTGTGGATTAGTTCATAATCGTCTGACGTTACTCAATAGTTTGATGTGTGTTGTTGTTTTCCATTCAAGGGGCCTTACGTTTCTGCTTTAGAGAAATTCATGTTTGGATTTACTTGATTTCACCTGCTCTCTGTGAATTTCTTAATAAACAGGGTTAAATCCTACTATATTTAACTAGATGATGCAAATATTTATGTAAGTTTGATCAATTCTTTTGCACATTGCTCATATTAACTGGATTTCACTTCTGCACTGTAAATATATTCAAAGTATGTGCCTACAAGCTTATACTTCCATGATTTTTGCCATTGTGTGTATATTTGCATGATATTTTCCATTTTGACATGCTATTTGCTCAAATATGCTAAAGATATTCAATTATCTACCGGATATCATCATATTTCTTTATATTTGCTTATATATTTATGTATATTTGTAATTATGAGGATGATTGTGTTGCAAGTATGGGCCTAACTGGTGTTGTCATTGATGTCAACATACTGTTGTTGCATTAATGATAAGGATTGGATGATCTGTTTGCTGAGGATATTGAGAAAATTGGTCATATCAAGAACAAAGAAGAACAGTGAAGATAGTAAGGTAAAAGTCCAAGTTAAGATGAGGATCAGAGGATGTGGTTGAAAGGGTTTGTAGATATGTGTCTTAAGATGATCCAGTAAAGATTTTAGAGGTCCGTATGAAGATCTGAAGAAGTTGTGGTCACTCAAGTAAAACTGGTTCCGGCAGATGTTCAGAGGTGATAGAGTGATACAGATAGGTCCGGTGAGATCCAGAAATGAAATATCCTATTCTGTGGATTTGGTGGAGTGTTTAGGAAGTCCTTTTGAAGTGTCAACTTGATTGGTTCATGGTCTAGAGGTCCGCAAGCATCTATTCCTTTGTAACAAAGATGACATATTGTGCTCTTGAGGTTTTGGATGAAGGAGAGAAGGTTTTTTAGTAAAAAGATGTAGTGTGGATGTTCTTTGTGATTCAGGCAAGCCTGTGGAGGTCTTTGGATTGTGTCTAGTTCATGATCATGGTCTGCATTGGAGTTTGAGCTCACAATTGAAGAATTAGTTCTGGATGATGGTGTTCTTTCTAAGACTAGCCGACCAGATGAGTTATACATCCTGCGGATGTTCTTGTAGATGTTTGCCGACTTAGATGATTATTCCTAAGTTGATGTCTTGTATAAATAAGGGATTGGAAAGTCATTTCTAGGTATGCAGTAGAGATGAGAATGTGGTAGCGAAGAGGAGAGTGAAAGGCAGAGCAGAAGTATTGGGCTTAAATGGAACTGATTCACATGGTGAAGATGCTATTCTCGAGTTCAAGTATGTGATACTTATTATTTTGTAGACAGTGAGTCTCTTGTAGGCAGTGACCCTCTTGTGAGCAGTGTGCTCAGGCAGTGAGCCCTAATTGGCATGTGCCATTTTGTTCTTTCTATTCTTCTAATAGAGAATACAATCTTGGGTTAATCACCCCATGATTTTTCCCTTAACCAAGTTTTCCACATCAAAATCTTGGTGTCCTATGTGTTAATGTGTTTCTGCTCTTGATTTAATACATTATATTTTCATGATTGATTTATCATTATGATACAGAATTACAAAGTGAATTTAAGTGCTTAATTGGAAGAAAGTTTTAGACAACTGATTCACCCCCCTCTCAGTTGTCTACCCTAAATCTAACAATTGGTGTCAGAGCTAAGTTCCTCTAAAAGAGCTTAACCGCTTGAGGAGTCCAAGATGTCATCCTACAAGAAGGATAGTCTGATGTTTGATGGAACTAATTTTAATCTTTGGAAAAGTCGCATGAAATGTCACTTGCAATGTATGGGAATGTAGTACTAGAACATGGCTTCAACGAAGTATACTCCTCCACAGGGTGGCCCAAAATCCCAAAAAGAAATCACAGATGCTGAAAACAATCTACAGACTATAGAAGCTCTTCTAAGTGCATTATCTAATTTAGATCTTTCAAATGTTGTTGACCTACCAACTACTTTTGAGATTTGGGAAAAATTGGAACTTTTGCATGAAGGAGACAAGTATGTTAAATGTGCAAGGCTACAGAGTCTAAAAGGGAAATTTGAAAATCTGAAGATGAGAGAAGATGAAAATATCACTACTTTTATGCCAAGAGTAAATGAGCTTGTTTGTGGCATTAGATGTGTTGGTGGAGTCTTGGATGAAGATGAGATTGTTGGCAAAGTTCTCAGATCCCTTCCTGCTTCTTATAAAATCAAGGCTGCTGCCATTGAAGAATTCAGAGCCCATACAATTGTCACAAGAGATCAATTGGTTGGTAAATTGGCTACATTTGAAATGACTGAGTTTGGAGATGACCCCCCAAAGATTGAATCTGCATTCAAAGCCAGTGCCTCTGTAAAAGGTAAACAAAGGTTTGATCCAGGAGAGAACTCTTCAAGGAAACTATCATGGTATGAAAAAGCATGAAAAGACCTAGAAGAAGAAGAAGAAGCAGAAACTGCTCAACTTGAAGCCCTTATTGTAAAAAGACTGCCAAGAGGATCTAGTAAGTATGAAGGAAAATTGCCTTTTAAGTGATTTAACTACAATAAGATTGGTCATTTTGCCTCAAGGTGTCCGGAAAGATTTTCAAGGCCAAATCCTAACAAATCAAGGTTCCAAAAGAATTGTTACTATGTTCATGAAGATGATGATAATGAAGGAGTAACAGATGATGAATCAAAGTCAGGAAACAAATTCGAAAATGAATGGGTGTTTATTGCCATCAAGGAAGAAGAACCAATTCCCTTTGAATCTATCAATCATAAAGTTGTAGTAAAAGCTTTGGCTGCTCAAGTTGAAGAAAAGGATGACTGGGTCATTGACAACGGATGATCTCACCATATGACAAGTGACAAAAATAAGTTCATAGATTTGGAAAGGTATGAAGGATGAGTGGTAAAATTTGGTGATAATTCTGCTGGTAGAATCAGAGGTAGAGGAACTATTTCTTTTGATGGAAGGAACAAAACCAGTAATGTACTATATGTTGAAGGATCGAAGCACAATCTTCTTCGTGTTGGATAGTTGGTGGACAAAGGCTATGATCTTCGATTCAAGAATGGAAAATACAAGATATTTGAAAGTTTCAGAATAGAGATTGCATCTGGTACTCAAACAAAAGGTAATGTCTTCCATTTAGTTAGTACTGGTAAAAGTTGTCTATTTGTGGAAATTGATCAAAGTTGGTTATGGCATAGGAGGATGTGTCATGTGAATTTTGATAATATCATCAAGATAAGCAATACTCAGACTGTAAGAGATCTTCCAAAATTGGTGAAACCTACAAATAGTTTGTGCAAGGAATGTTAGTTGGGTAAACTAAGCAAAATCTCATTCAAAAGCAAGGAACAATCTTCTACCATGTTATTGGACTTAGTTCATACTGATCTTTGTGGTCAGGCAAGAATCGGGAGTGTACAAGGTGATAGATACTTCATGTTACTAATTGATGACTATTCCCGGATGATGTGGGTAACTTTTCTAAAAGAGAAATCAGAAGCTCTTGAGAAATTCAAAATATTCAAGGCTATGGTAGAGAATGAAACTGGATTAAAATTCAAATGCCTGAGGTTTGATAGAGGTGGAGAATTCACATCTGGTGAGTTCATAAAATTCTGTGAGAAACATGGAATAAAGAGACAGTTGTCTGCTCCTAATGGAGTAGTGGAGAGAAAGAACCGGACCATCTAGGAAGCATCTAGGACAATGATGATGGAAGCAAATGTTCCTCAGATCTATTGGAGAGAAGCTATCAGCACTGCAGTCTATACTCTCAATCGAGTACAAATCAGAAGCAATACTGGTAAGACTCCTTATGAATTTTGGTTTGGCATCACTCCTACTATGAGATATTTTAGAGTCTTTGGTAGCAAATGTTATATTAAGAGAGATGAAGATCTAGGCAAGTTTGATGCTAGAAGTGATGAAGGAATATTCTTGGGTTACTCTACTCAAAGCAAAGCATACCGGTGTTATAACAAGAGACTGAGAAAGATTATAGAAAGTACAAATGTGAAGGTTGATGAAGGAATTGAAAATTCCTCAAGGTTTTATGAATATGATGAAGATGATCAGAATGGTGCTCTGATTCAAGGAGCCTGTTGTGTGGTTACACAACACGCCCCATTTTGACTTGACAAAACAAGGACCCAACTTTTTGTTTGGCTTTGCTTGTGTTTTCTGCTTGCTGGCAGTCTAGTAAAAGTAAGACAATGTAGATGATCCTGCATAAAGGGGGACCCAGTAGGTCATCATGATGAGGCCAATTTTTCAAAGTTAATATTTCATGACAATAACCTCATGGGTGGATAGAGCACAAAATTTCATTCAAGTTTGCCTGTTGGATCACCCTGATATTCCTTAGAGAACGAGAGTTATGGTGAGTCAAAGTCCTGGTCAAACCTGATATTCTAAGGGGGAGGATCATATTTCTTAACATCAGTCATATTATACAGGATCACCCTGATCCCATTTTGTCACCTGATAAAATCATTTGCTCCAAACATCTGGATGTCAACTTTATGTGACAGTGATATCTACCCAACAAACAACATCATGTATTTTACGAGGATCATATATCTGAATATCACCCCGATATTTGAATATCACCTTGATATTTGAATATCAGCCTGTCACAAAAATATCACCCCAAGTCATTATCCTGGTGACGTCATCCAAACTCGGTAAACGAAGAAATAAACATGACGATGACGTCACCGTCCTTTTTACCTCGCGGAGTTATATTTCTTAACATGACCCTTCCTACAAAACATGATGATGACGTCATAGGGCCACAACACTGAACTAAGTCAATATCCTAATGACGCCATCCTGATATTTCGACAGGAGGTCATTTTAGTTCCAAGGATCACATTTTCAACATCACCTGACATTTTCAACATCATCTGATGTTTCGACATGGGCTTTCCTGCTCAAGAGCGGATGATCATATTATACATAGAGGGTCATTTTTTGAATATCACCTGATATTTGAATATCATCCTATCCTACCAAGATCACCCCACGCCTTGCTGCCATAACATTAAATGCACGCAGATGTGGTAGGTGGTTCCTGCCGATTACGAACCCAATACATACACCTGGCGAGATCTGGAAGTTTCGTACAGGAAAATCAGCTATTTCAATTAATTTGCCCTAATTTGCCCTAATTTGCCTTAAAGAGCAGGTTAAAGGTGAATTTACGGAATCATTTTACACTTACCTTGCGAAAAAAACAAATTTTCACAGAGCTCCATGTTTTCAAACCCTCATAAGGCTACCTGTAGACGCATATAGCTTGCACCAGAATGGGATACGTGAGCATTGCAGGTGTTTGAATTCCTTCCACATAGTTATTAGCATAATTAAGAGGATAAGCACATCATGTAAGTAATTGAAACCCTCTTGTTGTCATGTTCTGCATATCCAGGTATCATGGTTTTCTAGTTTAAAGTTCTAGATTATGCATAATCAGGATAAATGAGATATGGAAAGAGTATAATATGCATGATGAATAATAAAGATGTGGTGTATATGCATGCTTGTAAGATATCAATTGTAAGACCAGTTTTGTTAATTGCAAGCATCCATGGCGGATAAGCGGTTGGCTAAGTCAGAGGCAGAATTTCTGAAGCCCATGTTTGCTCAACCCGAGGGTGTCCAGTTTAAATATGGTGCCATCACAGATACGCACCAAGGAAATACAGATCTGGCTGCATGGTCTGCTTAAATGAGTGATGAAAAGAATAACAGCACCTTGCTGGATGCAGTCTTTGTATTTAGAATGTGGAATGCAGCTGGTTTCCCTTATTCTATGGGAATTCCTGAGCTGGTCATTGAATGTGCAAGGAACTATAACCCACAGACAAGGAGGGTAGAGAAGCATGGTAGAATATATGTTGATCTGTCTATCAAAGGTCTTGCTACTACATTCAGTTTACCATTAGGTAAAAAGGTTGCTAATATAGATTTGAAGAAATCAGAAGCAAAGTATGAGAATAACAAGAAGTCTGCTAGGAAGAAAATGTACCAATGGAGGGCGAAGAATAGTCCATATCCTGCAACAGCTAAGCTTCTAGTGCACCTATATAAATTTGATTTTGACGATGAATACCAGTACATGATAGCACTGCTCAGCAGAGTGACAGGCCAGCCTGATGCTAGAAGTTTTAGGGACTGGATGTATGCAGTCATCCTGATGTGTCTTTACACAGATAGTAAGCCAATGTGGGCTAAGATGATAAGTGATGCTCTAGATGAGTAGCTAATGAATCTGGGAGGTCTAGATTGTTCCTTCTACATGACCTCATACATAGTTTATTCATGTACCTACAAGGGTACATTTGATGTGTTGACTACAGTTGGGAGAATTGGTGGCACAACAAATGATGCACATATATGGGATCATCATCCCCAGCTGCAGAGAGTAAATTACCTCCAAGATTACAAACTAGTGAATGATGCATTCTTTATGCATCTGGTAAGAACCATGGAGGAGGACCGAACTAAAAGACTGAGCATGGAGGCTCAGGAAGTCATATACAAGCATGGAGCTTGGTTTATTCAATTTGCAACTTTCTCTTACATAAATTGGTGCTAGAAGGAGGGCCATAAGATGGAGGATCATCATCAGTACTTCAGGTGATAATAAAGATTGAAAGGTAACACTTAGACACCGCTAAATTCCAAGTTAGACGCGAATATTTGTTGTTCTAAGCTTGTACATGCTAATCCTATGTAAAGTTTTTCAGATTAATCATAAATATTGCAAGCTTTGCAGCAAATCATCATGAACTTGCTGAAATATACCCTGTCTCACGTAAATTTGCCCAAATCTTTGAGGTAGTTAACCTAAAAACTTGACATCCTATCGCTTGTGACATAGAACTTCAAATATCACCTCATATTTGCAATATCTTTGCAAATACTCCATAAATATCCAGTCAGTATACTTTTCTGACCGTAAATACAGCCTTTGCTAGTAAATTCCAGCCAATCTTTACAATTATCTAGCCAATTTGCTTAAATTTGAGACATCCTGGCTCTCATGCCAAATACCAGGTCTAGATCCAGTGGAATATTTGAAGAATTACCTATCAGGGGGTTTAGACCTAGAACTGTAGACATCCATCACACTCTAGGGTCTAGTGCATCAGGAGCATCACCAGAGCCTCCTCTTGCAATTCCTATTGGTTTACACATACCTTCAGGGTTATCTGTGACAACTCTTGTCTAGCCTCAACCCCAGGTTCAACCTCAGCCAACCATACCACAGGCTCAACCTCCTCCGGTTGCAATGTCATTCTTTGTAGCAGAGTCACCTTTGACCTTTACTGCATATCACACTTTACCAAAGAATTCGGACAAACTCTGTCCAAAATATCATCCTTATTAGGATGCAGATGATCATATCAGAACTTTCAAAGAAGCTTGTTGTAGGGCCATAATAGAGCATCAGGACGTTGTATGCAGATTATTTCCTTTTTCCTTAGGGGAAGAAGCTTATAATTGGTATATTAGTCTTGGTCGGGGCTTTGTCGAATCATGGGACATTCTAGAGAAAGCTTTCACTGATAGGTTCAAGGTACCAATAGATCCTTCAATGAACTATCACCTATTTGCCACAATTAAGAGGTTTGAGGGAGAACCTATTGCCAGTTTCAACGCTAGGTTCCAGAAAATGTTATCCAAATTAGTCACTCCTTATGTTGTAGCTGATGCAGCTGCTAAGAGTATCTATTATTCAGCTCTGGATCCTTTGACCTCCATGTTCATCAGGAGAGCACATCCTGAAATCACAACTTTGACAAGAGCTTTCCAAGAAGCTATCAAAGTGAATCAGCAGTTGGTCTCTGCTCCTACACCAAACATAGCCTTTCCTACACTTCTTGGTTATCCAGGATATCCTCCCCAGCCACAGTACAATGGAGCTATGGTACCTCTGACAATCATGCCAACACCATTGCAGATATCTCCATTGAGTATCATGCCTCCTCCTCCTAATGGAAATGGTCAAATGCCATAGTATCCAAGTTAGACACAAGTGCCTCAGGGGGTGGATTAGAATAATAACACTGGATCCTCTTTCTTCAAGCCTCCAACTGAAAATGTGATAGCCAAGGTTCAAGAAGAAAAGGAAGAGATCAAAGATATATCAGCTCAGCTAAGGAAGCTTACAACTGAGATCACTCATTTGAGAAGCCAAAACTTCTATTCTCAGCCTAACTAGAATAGAGGCTATAACAATGATAGATCAAGTTATCCTAATAGGTGATACAACAACAATAACTACAATAACAGTGGTAACAACAATCCTCCTAGACATCCTAGAGTATGGAATTCTAGGCCAAATAATGGCTCTTTACCATCACCCTTAGATAATCAGCCACCTGGTGAAACCAATCAGACTACTAGAGTTAATCTTGCTGAGGCAGCCCTCACCAATTGGTGTAGGATACACAATACAAATGCTCATGCAGAATTAGATTGTCCACAATTTAGAATTGCTACTAGCATCTTCCAGACAGAAGTGTCTAATACTTCTAGAAATCCACCCCAGGTGGAGGGAAATGAAATTGTCCCTTATGGATATGACTCAGCATTTGTATTGGAAAGCTATACTGATTAGCATTATACCCAGGCATGTGAGGAATCAGCCATGACTTTTGAGTCAAATTATGTTTTCCCCTTTGAGGATGACAATGAGCCGTCAAATGAGCCTAAGGAGGTACATGCTTACCAACAGTAGTATCAGGGTAAGAATAATTATAACTTGAGAAATAATGCCAACAAACCTACTGGTCCATTGACTTCTTCCTTACCTCCAAATAATTTTAACACACCTCCTAATCCTAAAGCAAGTAACAATCCAAGATTTCCAAAAGTAAATGCTCAGTATTTGTCACCACAAAACACAACATCAAAAGCTTTGAGCATGCCTTATGAGTCTGACAAGTTAGTCACCTACCTAGCAAATGAGATGAAGAAGATCAAAATTAGCCTATCCTTGTCAGAGTTGTTGAAAACTCCAGTCATTAAAAAAGCATTTATGAGATCACTAGATGATCCTACTCCTAAAGAGGATATTCATCCACCAGGTCAGTCTGGAGGTAAAGATCATGCTATCAGAGAGAATAATCTGAAAACTAAAGTCCCAGCTACTGTCCAAGCTGCGGAGACTTCTCACATGACCTTGTATAGAGATAAACGTGAATCACCTCCATTCCTCCTAACTATACGAATGTTTAGTAAAAACCTACACAATTGCCTAGTGGACTCAGGAGCATCCATGAATGTCATGCCTTTGGCCATATGTAATGCTCTAGGGCCACATCATGCTAAATCCTTAAAGAAAGTAACCCAACTAGACAAGACAGAGGTGAATGTAATAGGGGAGTTAACTCACATTCACATGCAACTGGCATCAGACCCTAGGATTCAGTACTATATTGACATCCAGGTAGTAGACATACCTGATACATACGGAATGTTACTTAGCAGAGATTGGTCTAAAACCCTCAACGGATATATGTCTACTGACTTCAGCCACATGTGGCTACCTTGGAAAGGTATACCAAACCAGATAAGGATAGACGCTGAACCGAGAATGAAACACATGATCACTAAATACAACAAAACAAATGAGATCATATACGTGAATGTTGAACCTGGAGTATATTCTATTAGACCTCAGACTATCAGAATAGAGGTCTTGATGTATGATTTTCATGATGATCATGATCTTAATGATCATCCGCATGACGATAATACTGTAGTGTTAAGATCTGGTCATGATCATGGAGATGAAACAAAAGTGAATCATTTCAAAAGTTTTGAAATATACTTGTCTAAACAGGTAGAATGCTATCAATTATTAGATATACCTATTCATGACATTTTGATTGATGGTTGGTGCAGATTATATGATGAGGCACATTCTGAAAAAACTTGTGAAACACACATCGACCTCTAAGTAATGTCCGAAGATTAAGACCTAATCACCAGAGACTTGAGATCATGAATGCTCTGAATTCATCGTATTATTTAAGATGAATAAAGGTTAATATGTACTTTTATTCTATGCTTATTTATGACTAACATCATGATCAATAGAGCCCAAGCCCCTTCTGAAATTCAGATTCAAACTAATCTGGTAAATCAGGAAGAACAAATAAGTTTTAATGAGCCTGATCAAGAATCAAATATACAAGACACTCCCAAAGTTCCCAAATGTAAGTTGAGAAAAGATGATGACTCTCCCAAGGCTAATTAGAAAAAGTATAGGTCAATGATTGGAGGACTGTTGTATCTCACTCAAACTAGACCTGACATTATGAATGTTGTTGGTCTTGTTGCTAGATTCCAAGCTGATCCTAGAGAATCTAATGTCATGGTAGTCAAGAGGATTTTTAGATATCTAAAAGGGACAGTTGAGTATGGTCTGTGGTATCCTAGAGATCATTATTTCTCTCTTCATGAATATACAGATGCTAATTGGGAAAGAGATGTGGATGACCGGAAGAGTACCAGTGGTGGAGCATTCTTTTTGGGGAAGAGATTAGTTTCTCGGATAAGCAAGAAATAAGAGGCAATATCTTTGTCCACTACAGAAGCATAATATATTGCAGCAGCAAGTAGTTCCACTCAAGTTTTGTGGATGAAGCAAATGCTAAGAGACATAAGAGTGGAGTATGAGGAGCCTATCACAATCTTCTATGATAATTCAAGTGCAATAAATATATCTAAGAATCTGGTGTTGCATTCAAACACTAAACATATATCCATCAAGTTTCACTTTTTGAGAGAGCAAGTAAACAAAAATGAAGTCAGACTGGAGTTTGTGCCTTCTAAGGATCAGATTGCAGATATCTTTACTAAACCTCTACCCAAGGACTCTTTTGAGTATCTTAGGGAGAAGTTAGGGGTTATTGCCCCTCTGGTGATGAACTAAGATGCACTAATGTGCATCAGTTTGATGGTTATCACAATCATATCTTGTGATCCAGATTGATGACAGGGAGCTGCCACTCAGGGGGAGCAGCTGCTATGATTCTAAAATGTTGGAGTTGCAAGTATGAGCCCTTTGCCATTGATGTCAAAGGAGGAGAGAAGACATGTGAAAAACAAGTAGTTGTTGATCAAAGGGGGAGCAGGAAAGGAAGACAAGACATGTGAATGGTTGTTGCTGATAGGGGGAGTTGTGACAGTAAGGAGAAATTCTTGTCTTGATGATCAAAATAGTTTTTCACATCATATGTTGCCATCAATGACAAAGGGGGAGATTGTTGCAAGTATGGGCCTAACCGGTGTTGTCATTGATGTCAACATACTCCTGTTGCATTAATGATAAGGATTGGATGATCTGTTTGCTAAGGATATCGAGAAAATTGGTCATATCAGGAATAGAGAAGAACAGCGAAGATAGTAAGGTAAAAGTCCAAGTTAAGATGAGGATCAGAGGATACGGTTTAAAGGGTTTGTAGATATGTGTCTTAAGATGATCCAGTAAAGATTTCAGAGGTCTACATGAAGATCTGAAGAAGTTGTGGTCGCTCAAGTAAAACCAGTTCCAGTAGATGTTCAAAGGTGATAGAGTGATACAGATAGGTTCGGTGAGATCTAGAAATGAAATATCCTAGTCTATGGATTTGGTGGAGTGTTCAGGAAGTCCTTGTGAAGTGTCAACTCGATTGGTTCATGGTCTAGAGGTCTGCAAGCATCTATTCCTTTGTAACAGAGATGACAAATTGTACTCTTGAGGTTCCGGATGAAGGAGAGAAGGTTTTTAGTAAAAAGATGTAGTGTGGATGTTCTTTGTGATTCAGGCAAGCTTGTGGAGGTCTTTGGATTGTGTCTAGTTCATGATGGTGGTCCACATTGGAGTTTTAGCTCACAATTGAAGAATTAGTTCCAGATGATGGTGTTCTTTCTGAGACTGGCCAATCGGATGAGTTATACATCCTACGGATGTTCTTGTAGATGTTTGCCGACTTAGATGATTATTCCTAAGTCGATGTCTTGTATAAATAAGGGATTGGAAAGTCATTTTTAGGTATGCAGTGGAGATTTGAATGTGGTAGCGAAGAGGAGAGCGAAAGGCAAAGAAGAAGTATTGGGCTTAAATGGAACTGATTCAAGCATGGTGAAGATGCTATTCTCGAGTTCAAGTATGTGATACTTATTATTTTGTAGACAGTGAGTCTCTTGTAGGTAGTGAGCCCTAATTGGCATGTGCCATTTTGTTCTTTTTATTCTTCTAACAGAGAATACAATCTTGGGTTAATCACCCCATGGTTTTTCCCTTAACCAGATTTTTCACATCAAAATCTTGGTGTCTTGTGTGTTAATGTGTTTCTGCTCTTGATTTAATACATTATGTTTTCATGATTGATTTATCATTATGCTGCTAAATTACAAAGTGAATTTAAGTGCTTAATTGGAAGAAAGTTTTAGACAATTGATTCAACCCCCCCTCTCAGTTGTGTGCCCTGAATCTAACAGATTGAATGAAATTAAACAAATTTAACTAAATGCTTTCTAATTTTACTAAAAAATAATGAATCTTTGGCCAGTGATCCACACATACTCTTGATACTATCATGAAAAGAAGGAAATCAAACCATATTTTCATCAAGATGCTCCACATCTAGATATGATTGATTCTAACTTCAAAGAAAAAGGAATGAAGACAACATGCACAAACTGAATGCACTCCAAGGGACGCAGCAATTCAAAGTAACATGTCCAGAATTCATCCATAAACTACTCAAAGTTTATGATTAGTTGTAATCAGAGGAATTTCATTTCCATTAAGTATGCAAAAGAGTGTATATCTATAATTGACCTTGAGAATTGGTCCTGACAATTCAAGAATCCAACCTCAATTAAGCTTCTAAATGTTTTACAAAGTGCACTCCATCTCCTTTTATAGAACAAGAAGATGATGCGGTTACAAAAGATCCTGTGATTAGGATTTGTCCATTAAGATCAATAGTTCATAATATCCTTGACTAAGTCAACCCAAAAGACACATGGCATAGGTTGCTAGTTGGTAAGCTTCTAGTGGATCATAGCTGGCATTCTCATTTATATCCTTTCACTTATCAACTAGCCCATAAGTAGCACAATGACAAAAGATCCTTCCTTAATCAACACTTGATGTTGTATCACCTTCATCTTTATATATGTTCTTCATGCATATGCATCCTAGTGGACCCATCTTCTTATAGGCATCATGTGCCTGTACAAAATTGTCAACTTAAAATTTGATGAGGGTGGTGGCTCTCAACTTAGCATATTTCAATGCTTTTATCAATTCCTCCAAAGTTTCTAAAATGGATATCTTGCTAGTTACCTATGTACTGTATGTTTTCACTTTTACCCTTAGTTTGGCCATTTCATCCATCACATCTTCTATGAAAAGATCCCTTGGATGTTCAACTACTTCTTTAAATCTATTTCTAAAAATCTGGACAGCCTCATCTATTTCTGGTACTGCCTCTTCAGTTATAGCATCTTCTGACAATTCTTCCATTATCTTTAATTCATTAGCTAATAAATCATGGACCTTGGCTTGAATATCTCTTACCTCAGTCATATTAGCCTTTAACACATTCAATTCATATTTTACCTCTACCATCCATGTATCTATCAGTGACAGAGTTACATCGGTGACAATCTTTTTCTTTAATAGCTCATCATCTGTCATGGCTTTCACTCCTTTTATTCTAGTCAGTGCATAATTGCACTTCTATATTTTCTGAGTGAATTTACTCCTTAATGAATCAATGTCTTCCTTCACTTTGGACAATGTGTCCCAGTTGGACATGGACATCTTTATTAACTCTTCCCCAGAAGTCATGAACTTGGAGAGCCATTTCACTGTGATATAGGATTGATGCTTCTAGATTTCCAGACCAGCTATCTCCTCCTCACTTATTAGAGTCAATGAAGCAGGCTTCTGAGTAGTCTACAAGGTTGATGTCATACTATCTTGCTTCACTAATCCTTGAACAAATTGTTGCAACTGCATATTTTGCTCTTTCAATTATTTATTTTTAGCCTTAATCTTCCTCATTTTAGACACCACTGCTTCGACACTCTGGAGATGTTCTTGAGCTTCTTGCTCAATGGTCATGTGGCCTAAATCAACTTGAGTTATTTGGTATTCTTCTGGCCTGATATCACCTTTATCCTTTTCTACTGTGGGCACTACAACTTGAGTTGTCTTCTTCCCAGTTTTTGGATCTCTCTTAATGCTAGAGACTATCCTAGCTCTATGTTTTGCCTTAGTGGGCTCAAGAATAAATAGGGATTTAAAATCAAAAGGTACCTATTGTTCTTGCACCTACCCAACTTCTGATGCAATCAATGATAAGGTCTGGGAATGAGGATCCTCTTGATCTTGTGGTTCATTTTCTTGTTGCCTTTCTGCTTGATCATACTCTTTGTTCTTTTCAAGCAATAGTTCTTCTTGTCTCTATTTTGGTGGAGGCTAACTATCCTACATCTCTTCATCTTGTCCTTTAGGAACATCATCATTTTTAGGCTCTAAGCCTTTATCTTCTTGACTATTTTGATGATTGCCCTACTTTTGTTCATCATTATTATCTCTTATATCTATAAAGGATTTAGATACCTCCACTTGTTCATGCTTATCTATCTAGATATTCTGTTGTTCTACCTATTTTGGTATCTTCTCATCTTTGTCACCTACTTCCATGAGGACCTCCTCTTTGGATTGATCATTTTTTATAACCCCCTCTTCTTTAGTAATTTACTGTTTAGGTACATATGTTAAGTCCACTACAGATGGACTAGTCACATTTTTTATTAATGTATCTAGTGACCCCATGTGGACTTCAACTTCTTCCATTTTAGGAGATTCACTCCCTTCTCCTTTTTCATGTTGTTCTTCTACATCATCTTCATCTTTTTCTTCTGTGTGTTGTAGCAGGGGTCCAATCGAGTGATAAGTGATATCCTTTACCAACTCATCCTCTGTTAGGTCTACGGTACCACTTAATGGAAGAGGCCGATTCATTTCCTTCTCCATTTCTAGTTGCTTAGCCTCTTGGGCTAATTCAGTTTTCACTTGAATTATCTTTCCTATAGGTACATCATATTGCAGTTCTTTAACTGCACTAAGAGATGGATCACTTAACATGGATGTTGCTAGTGATGCATCAATTGGATGTGGAATGGTCCCCCCTCATGGTTGCGCTATGATGTCTTCTTAGTCTGGGTATCTTGACACCCTATAGTACATCAGTTCTTTTCCTTTTCAATGACCAAAGAGTCATTTTATCTTCTTCTTCACCAACTGCTTCTTGTGCAATGGTTTCTTTTGAACTCTCTCCTTGTGATATAGATACTTGAGGTACAACTAGAGGGATGGCCTGGAGTGTGGGTCCTGTAGGTGGTTCCAAGGGCTAATATGTCAGGGTTACCCCTTCAGAAGTAAGCTCCTCTATAGCCAAAGATGAACATGGTTCTAGTATCCTTGTGCTGAGGATTTCTCTCTTCCTCACCAAGAAATCATCATATCCCTATTTGAAAGGAAGCTAGGTGTGCAGAAATCGCTTCCTAAGCTAATCTAATGAAGGGAGAGGTATACAAATTTGTTTTAACCCTTACAATTGCAGCAATATTAAACTTATATCAGAGATATTACAATAGCAAACACAATACAAGAATGTAGACAGAGAGAAGTAGACACAAGATGTATTGTGAGGAAAACCTTTTTAGGTGAAAAACCCCACACTCTAAAACCCGTACAATGTATTATCTAAAACAATAACCGTTTACAATACACTTGCAATGTAAGTTCTTCCAAGAGTCTTCAAATGTTGATTTTGGAGTTATTCCGGTAGCATAACAAAACTTGTAAAAACACTATGCAAATACAACTCTAAAATAATGCATTTTATAGAGATACAAGGCATATTTTGGAAGCTTCTTGGGATAGGCATCCACCTTGGCCACATGGCCATTTTCCCACATCAAAGGACACTTGTCCAAGCTGCAAATACATCCCTTACATCTATCATACATGGCAGATTCGACTTTCCAAGATTGGAGCGCTCCATGCTAAAAATAGACTATGACAGATGCTCATACGCATCTTACAGCTGTCATAGATTTTCCCAACATAACAACCTTAAATATTGTAAGAGAATCCATCATACAAGACTAAATATAGTAAATTCCTCTTACAACATGTCATAGCCCAACTTGGGTGCCCAAAGATGCCTTTCCCTCATGCAAAGATACTCACCGACACTTGTCACCACTTGTCATAAGAATCTCTAAACTTAGCTCTTACGTGTCATAGATTCTATCATATGAAATATCCTCTTCCACATACCACAAGATAATGACACATGGCAAAATAGTGTCACCTCAAATGGGACGCCCAAATCCATGTAGGTTTGACTTGACTATCCAAGTCACATTCCAAGTAAGATGACATGTCACCGTGCCACCTCAACTAAGTGACCAAATTGAATGTGCAAGTAAATACAATATTAGGCAATAAATAAATATACAATTAAATAAATAATGATAGGAATTTGTAAGGGTTGAGATACCTTAATTCTTAACATTCTCCCACTTGTCAAACACCTTGCAAGAGCCAAAGAAATGACAAGATTTAACTGCTAGCAGCCAAGATGCCCATAGACTTCGAACACCATCAGAACTTCTCTGTGCCCACTGGTTTCGTCAATGTATCCGCAACATTCTTCAAAGTGTCTACTTTCTCTAATATAACCTTCCCATCCTCTACCATGTCTCATACAAATGAAATTGTACATCAATATGCTTTGTTCTGGCATGGAAAGTTAGATTCTTTGCTAAGAAAATCACACTCTGAATGTCACAACAGATAGTAATTTGTCCTGCATCAACACCAATATTTGAACACAACCTCTTAAGCCAAATGGCTTCCTTACAAGCATGAGTAGCTGTCATATACTCATCTTCTATCATGGACAAAGTGACCACATGTTTCCACTTACTCATCCAACTAATTGCACCACTAAACATAGTAAACACATAAGCACTAGTGGATCTCTTGCTATCAATGTCACCTGCCCAATCAGAATTGACAAATCCACCAATACATACAGAATGCAGAGGTCCTGTAGGATGACCATGATAAAATAGGGAATACTCAAAATTACCCTACAAATATTTGAACACTTGCTTTACTGCATCCCAGTGTACCCATCCAGGATTAGCCATAAACTGACTAAGGACTCCCACTGCTTGGGCAATGTCTAGTCTTGTACAGAAAATAGCATACATCAAGCTACCAACTGCACTAGCATAAGGTACTCTACTCATATCCTCCATCTTAGAAGGAGACTTTGGACAATCATTCACAGATAACTTTGTCCCCATTGAAACAAGAACACATAATGGTCTGCAATCTACCATGCTAAATCTATCCAACATGGTCTTCACATACTTACTCTAGCTTAACCAAAGTTTTCTATTTGTTTTGTCTCTTCTGATTTTCATTCCTAGAATGTACTTGGTTGTCCCTAATTTTTCATCTCAAACTGTGCTGACAACTGAGACTTCAAATCAGAAATCATATTCTTACCATTCCCAATTAACAACATATCATCAACATATAATGCAATAATGAGAATGTGATCATTTATCAAATTTGTAATACACACAATGATCTAATTTTGACCTCAGAAATCTAATCAACACAAAGGCATCAAATTTCATGTACCACATCCTAGGAGATTGCTTCAAACCATACAAAGACTTCTTTAACTTGCAAACCAAATTTTCTTTACCTTTTTCTATGTAATTCTCTGGCTGTGACATATAAATCTCTTCATCCAAGTCACCATGAAGGAATGATGTCTTCACATCCATCTACTCCACTTCTAAATCATAAGCTATTGCAAGAGATAATAGGAACCAAATAAATGTCATCTTTCCAATGGGAGAGAAAATTTCACCATAATCAATTCCCTCCACTTGTGAGTACCCCTTCACAACCAATCTGGCCTTATACTTCTCAACACTGCCATGTGCACCAAATTTCTTCTTGAACACCCATTTGCATCCAACAGGTTTCCATCCATCAGGCAAAGATACCAAGTTCCAATTTTTATTCTTTTCTAAAGAAGCCATCTCATCTTCCATGGCCTCCTTCCAAGAACCTGCATCTTTCATGCCCATAGCCTCTATCACAGTTCTAAGCTTATCAGTGTTAGTAAGCAAAGCAAAAGCACAACTAGAGTCAAGTAATGTATAACCAAACCTCTCAGGTTGCTTTTTGTTTCATGTATACCTCCTCAAAGGCTAAGGTTGAGGTTCTACTTCTTCTTCTGAGCTTTCAGAGCTGCTAGAGCTCTCCTCATCATCAGGTCTCACAGGGTCTGTCTGTTCAGTCTTCTCATGGGTAGTGGGAAACTAAACCACATCCTCTTTCTTTTCTTTCTCTTCTGGCTGTAGAGCAGTGGAAGAAGGTGTTAGCTCTCTAAAAATAACACTTCTGCTATACAACACTTTTTCAGCCATAGGATCCCAAAGCTTGTATCCTTTCACACTGACGCTATAACCAATGAAGATACACTTAACGGCCTTGTTCTCCAATTTTGATGTAGGAGACCTATTTACTAGGTAGCAAGCAGTGGCAATAGCTTCAACCCAAAAATTCTATTCGAGGCCAGCTTCACTAAGCATACTCCTAGTCTTCTCCATCAGTGTCATGTTCATCCTCTCTACAACTCCATTTTATTGTGGGGTGTATGGATTTGTCTTATGTCTTTCAATCCCATGTTCTTTACAGAACTTATCAAATTATGTGGAATAGAACTCACCACCATTGTCATTTCTCAAACACTTAATCTTTTTATTAGTCTGATTCTCAACAAAAGTTTTAAACTCCTTGAACTGACTAAAGACTTCAGATTTGCTTCTGAGAAAATAAATCCATGTCCTACTGTAATCATCTATGAAAGATACAAAATATACAGATTTAGAGATCAAAGGAACATTAACTAGACCAAACACATCAAAATGAATAAGATCCAATACACCAGAAGACTTATGAGAACTCGAGTAAAATTGAACATGATTTTGCTTTCCATATATACAATGTTTAGAAAAGTTGAAATCGATATTACAATCATCTAACCCCCCAATGAGGTTTTTATTTTTTTAGGGTTCTAAGACCCTTCTCACCAATGTGGCCAAGTCTCTTATACCATAACATTGTCTTCTCAGCAGGAAGTTTAACTTCTAAAAGATGAGCACCCTTACGTACCCAAAATGCACTACCATCAGAAGTTGATACAATAGATGTTTTAGTTGCTGGTTCCAATGGTGGGGATGAAGTGATTGTAACTCTTTTCTTCGAGTTAGAAGAACTATTACATTGTGAAATGCATGCCTCCAATTGAAATAGAGTACCTCTCTGAGTACCCTTTGCAAGCACCATAGCTCCTCTAGTCATCTTGCATCCTTCTTTCGAGAAGACAACCTACACACCTACATCATTCAATTTACTTACAAAAAGTAGGTTCTGTACCAAGCCTGGGATGTGCATAACCCCATAGATCCCCTTCACTCATCCATTAGGGAATCGGATTGTGACTCTTCCATAGCCAACTATCTTCAGATGAGAGTCGTCACCTAGGTACACTCTTCCACCATCAAACTCTTCATACTTTGTAAACCAGTCTCGATGTGAGGTCATGTAGAAAGAGGCACCAGAATCAATTAGCCACACATCATCAGATGCATGGGTGGCCAAGGCTACAATGAAGGCATCACCATCATCTTGTGACTTGTCAAAATCTGAATCTGGGACATTCTTCTTCTTTTTCTGTTTCTCCTCTTTGCATTCCTTTTGGAAATGCCCAATTTTTCCATAGTTCCAACATAGTGCTTTGGACTTTCTAGGAGATTTGGATCTCCCACGGGATTTGGATCTACCCTTCTCAGCTTTCTTGTCCTTCTTTTTCCCTTTCTCCTTGGGTCTTCCATGAACCGCAAGAGCCTCTTTGGCTGACTCGGATGACTTTCTCTACATTTCTTCAAATAATAGTGAAGACACTACCTCATCCATCTTGAAAGTGGTTGTAGTGCTTCTGATGGCCATTACAAGATGATCCCATGAATCTGGTAAAGAACAAAGTAGGGTCATACACTGATCCTTCTCCTCCATCTTCACACCAACGAATGTCAATTGTGCAACTAACATATTAAAGACATTCATGTCATCAGCAACATATCCTCCATCTTCCATCCTTAGAGAATATAGTTTCTTCCATAGGAATAACTTGTTTACCAAGGACTTAGCCTGATAAACATCACCAAGTTTCTTCCACAGCTCCTTCACAGTTTTCTCTTCATGAACATTTAACAGGATGTAATCAACCAAACAGAGTCTCACAAGACCCTTGGCTTTATGATCTTTGAGATCCTAATCTGCCTATTCCATTGCCATTGGTTTTGTACCAAAATTTGTTTCCCATAGGTCTCTATCAACAAGCATATCTTCCATTTTGAGTTTTCACAACTTGAAATTGCTGCCATTAAACTTTTCCACCTCTATACTTCTAGATGTTTCTGCCATCTCCTTCTTGCAACAAGATTACAGAATACTCTGCATAGACTCCCACTCAATCTAAGATCAGTAAAAAAACCCCTACCCAACAACTAGGACCAAAACTAGCTAGGCTCTGATACCAATTGAAAGGAAGCTAGGTGTGAAGAAATTGCTTCCTAAACTAATCTAATGAGGGGAGAGGTATGCAAATTCATTTTAACCCTTACAATTGCAGCAATAATAAACTTATATTAGAGATATTATAGCAGCAAACACAATACAAGAATGTAGACAAAGAGAAGTAGACACAAGATGTATCATGGGGAAAACCGTTTCAGGTGAAAAACCCCACACTCTAAAACCTGCACAATGTATTATCTGAAACAATAACAGTTTACAATACACTTGCAATGCAAGTTCTTCCAAGAGTCTTCAAATGTCAATTTGGAGTTATTCCGGTAGCATAATAGTACCTGTAAAAACACTATGCAACTACAACTCCAAAACAATGCATTTTATAGAGATACAAGGCATATTCTGGAAGCTTCTTGGGATAGGCGTCCACCTTGGCCACATGGCCATTTTCCCGCATCAAAGGGCACTTGTCCAATCTACAAATACATCCCTTACATCTATCATACATGGCAGATTTGACTTTCCAAGATTGGAGTGCTCCATGCTAAAAATAGACTATGACAGATGCTCTTACACATCTTACAACAGTCATAGATTTTCCCAACATAACAACCTTAAATGTTGTAAGAGAATCCATCATACAAGAATAAATATACTAAATTCCTCTTACACCATGTCATAGCCCAACTTGGGCACCCAAAGATGCCTTTCCCTCATGCAAAGATACTCACTAACACTTGTCACTACTTGTCATAGGAATCTCCAAACTTGGCTCTTACACGTCATAGATTCTATCATATGGAATATCCTCTTCCACATACCACAAGATGCCGACACATGGCATAATAGTGCCACCTCAAATGGGATGCCCAAATCCATGTAGGTTTGACTTGACCATCCAAATCACATTCCATGTAAGATGGCATGTCACTGTGCCACCTCAACTAAGTGACCAAACTAAATGTGCAAGTAAATACAATATTAGGCAATAAATAAATATACAATTAAATAAATAATGCTAGGAATTTGCAAGGGTTGAGAGACCTTAATTACCAACACTATTCTCCAGACTCTTTTCTCTTTCCCTTTTGGTTGTTGGTAATGGCAACAACTTTTGCCATAAGTTCATCTATTTTCTTCTGCACCCAACTCTTTGGTTTATCCATTACCTTGGTTGTGAGAACATCTATGGAGACATCATCTTTTTATGTCAAGTCTGGGGCATAGATAGTAGCATTATATATCTTTTGGTCTTCATATTCTAGATCCATGATGTCATCATCATCCTTCTTAATGTGAGGGGGCACTTCAGGCTACCCTATTGTCCTCATCTGATCCAAGGTAAGTCTTTGGTATTCCCTGTTAGACTTAGGGAACACAACTGAGAGGGGGGGTGAATCAGTCAAAACTTTCTCCAATTAAACACTTAAATCTTCTTCGTGATTAGCAGTATATTAATCATGAACCATAATACATTCAAATCAAAAGCAGAAACACATCAACACATAAGACACCAAGATTTTGACGTGGAAAACCCAGTTAAGGGAAAAATCATGGGGTGATTAACCCAAGATTGTATTCTCTATTAGAAGAATAGAAAGAACAAAATGGCACATGCCAATTAGGGCTCACTACCCGAGCACACTGCTCACAAGAGGCTCACTGCCTATAAGAGACACACTGTCTACAAAGAAGTAAATATCACATACATGAACTGGAGAATAGCATCTTCACCATGCTTGAATTAGTTCTATTTAAGCCCAATACTTTTGCTCTGCCTTTTGCTCTCTTCCTCGCTACCACACTCTCATCATCAAAAAGACAACTTCAAACTAACTTTGCAATCCCTTATTTATACAAGGCATCAACTTAGGAATGATCATCTAAGTTGGCAAACATCCATAAGATCATTGGCAAGATGTATAACTCATCCGGTCGGCCTGTCTCAGGAAGAACACCATCATCCGGAAGTTACTCTTCAATTGCATGCTCCAACTTTAATGCGGACCACCAACATGAACTGGACACGATCCAAAGACCTCCACAAGCTTGTCTGAATCACCAAGAACATCCACACTTCTTCTGCTTACTGAAGTCCTTCTCTCCTTCATCTGAAACCTCAAGAACACAGCCTGTCATTACTGTCACAAAGGAATAGATGCTTGCGGACCTTCAAATCATGAACCAATCAAGTTGATACACCACAAAGACTTCCTCAGCACTCCCTTACATCTACAGAATAGGAAAATTCATTTCCAAATCTCACCGGACCTTTCTTGTTACACTTTGTCATCTCTGAACACCTACCGGAACCGGCTTTACTTGAGCCGCCACAACGTCTTCATATCTTCATGCAAACCTCTAAAATTTCTACTAGATCACCTATAGACACATATCTACAAACCCTTTAATCTGCATCCTCTTATCCTCATCCTATCTTGGACTTTTGCCTTACTGTCATCACTGTTCTTCACTATTCCTGATTGAGACTAATTTTCTTAATATCCTCAGCTCATGGCTCATCCAAACCTTATTATTAATGCAACAGGAGTATGTTGACATCAATGACAAACACCAGTTAGGCCCATACTTGCAACAATCTCCCCCTTTGTCATTGATGGCAACATAAGATGTGAAAAACTATATTAACCATCAAGTCAAGAACTTCTTCTTACTGTCACAGCTCCCCCTATCAGCAACAACCATTCACTTGTCTTCTCTCCCTTTATTGCTCTCCCTTTGATTAGAAACCAATTGTTTTTCACATGTCTTCTCTCCCCCTTTGACATCAATGGCAAAGGGCACATACTTGCAATTTCCAACACTTTAGAATCATACCTGCTGCTCCCTCTGAGTAGCAGCTCCCATCAATCTGAATCACAAGATATGATTGTGATATCCACTGGATTGATGCACCTCAGTGCACCTTAGTTCATCACTGGAGGGGCAATAACCCCTAACTTCTCCCTGAGATACTCAAAAGAGTCCTTAGGTAGAGGTTTAGTAAAGATGTCTGCAATCTGATCCTTGGAAGGCACAAACTCCAATCTGACTTCATTCTTGTTCACTTGCTCTCTCAAAAAGTGAAATTTGATGGATATATGTTTATTCTTTGAATGTAACACCAGATTCTTGGATATATTTATTGCACTTGAATTATCACAGAAGATTGTGATAGGTTCCTCATACTCCACTTTGATATCTCTTAACATCTTCTTCATCCACAAAACTTGAGTGCAACTACCTGCTGCTGTAATATATTCAGCTTCAATTGTAGATAGAGATATTGCTTCTTGTTTCTTGATTAGCCAAGAAACCAATCTCTTCCCCAAAAAGAATGCTCCACCACTGGTACTTTTCCGGTCATCCACATCTCCTGCCCAATTAGCATCTATATATGCATGAAGAGAGAAATTATGATCTCTAGGATACCACAAACCATACTCAACCGTCCCTTTTAGATATCTAAAAATCCACTTGATTGCCATGACATGGGATTCTCTAGGATCAGCTTGGAATCTAGCAACAAGACCAACAACTTGCATAATGTCTGGTCTAGTTTGAGTGAGATACAACAATCCTCCAATCATTGATCTGTACTTTGTTTGGTCTGCCTTAGGAGAGTCATCATCTTTGCTCAACTTACATCTGGTTGCCATGGGAGTATTCATTGGCTTTGAATCTTCCATCCTAAATTTCTTCAACAATTCTTTCACATATTTGGTCTGAGAAATGAAGATTCCTTTCTTTGTTTGAGTGATTTGCAGACCCAAGAAGAAATTTATTTCACCAAGCATAGACATCTCAAACTCACTTTTCATTTGATTTGCAAAAGTTTTACACATACTATCTCTTCCTCCAAAGATGATATCATCAACAAACACTTCAATAATCAAGATGTTTTCATGATCAATTTTGAAATATAAGTTACTGTCAGTAGTACCTTTGTTGAAACCAATCTTCAGAAGATGCTTGTCTAATCTTTCATACTAGGCTCTTGGGGATTGCTTCAATCCATACAGTTCCTTCTTTAACTTGCAAACCATATCACCATGATCAAACAATTGAAATCCATCCAGCTACTCTATATACACTTCTTCTTCCAAGTCACCGTTTAGGAAGGCAGACATAACATCCATCTGATATACCTTGAAATCCTTGAACGTAGCAAAGGAAAGAAATAATCTGACTGCTTCAATTCTTGCCATCGGAGCAAAAGTTTCTTCAAAATCAATTCCTTCTATTTGAGAGTAGCCCTTGCAGACCAATCTAGCTTTATTTCTAATTACTTCACCAACTTCATTTAGTTTGTTCTGGAAGACCCATTTGGTTCCAATCACATTCTTGTTTCTAGGTCTGGGAACAAGATCCCAAGTGTGATTTTTCTCAATTTGCATCAACTCTTCCTCCATTGCTTTAGTCTATTTTTCATCATTGCAAGCTTCATTTACTGTTTTAAGTTCAATTTTTGAAATTAGACAATACTTATCTAAGTTTTGAGCAATTTTCCTTCTTGTTTGTACACCTTTTCTTTTATAACCTATGATCTAATCTTCAGAGTGATTCAGTCTTACATACCTAGGCACTTTGGGAGTTACTTGTATTTCTGCTTCTTGATCAAGCTCATTCAAACTTATCTCTTCTTCCTGATTTACAGGATCAATCTGGATCTGAATCTCAGAAGAGGCTTGGGCTCCTTGAGTCAGAACACCATTCTGATAATCTTCATCATATTCATAGAATCTTGAGGGTTTTTCAACTCCTTCATCAACCTTCACATTTGTACTTTCTATCATCTTTCTCAGTCTCTTGTTATAACACTGGTATGCTTTGCTTTGAGTAGAGTAACCCAAGAATATTCCTTCATCACTTCTAGCATCAAACTTTCCTAGATCTTCATCTCTTTTAATGTAACATTTGCTACCAAAAACTCTGAAATACCTTACAGTAGGAGTGATACCAAACTAGAGTTCATAAGGAGTCTTACCAGTTTTGTTTCTGATTTGAACTCGATTAAGAGTGTAGACTGCATTGCTGACAACTTCTCTCCAATAGATCTGAGAAACATTTGCTTCCATCATCATGGTTCTAGATGCTTCCTGGATGGTCCAGTTCTTTCTCTCCACTACTCCATTCTGCTGTGGAGTCCTAGGAGAAGATAATTGTCTCTTAATTCCATGTTTCTCATAGAACTCTATGAACTCACCGGATGTGAATTCTCCACCTCTATCCGACCTCAGACACTTCAATTTTAATCCAGTTTCATTCTCTACCATAGCTTTGAATATTTTGAATTTCTCAAGAGATTATGATTTCTCTCTTAGAAAGGTTACCCACATCATCTGGGAATAGTCATCAATTAGTAGCATGAAGTATCTATTACCTCGAATACTCTTGATTCTTGCTAGACCACAAAGATCAGTATGAACTAAGTCTAATAATCTAGTTGAAGACAATTCCTTACTTTTGAATGTGACTCTGCTCAGCTTACCCAACTGACATTCCTTGCACAAGCTGTTAGTAGGTTTCACCAATTTTGGAAGATCTCTTACAGCCTGAGTATTGCTTATTTTGATGATATTTTCAAAATTCACATGATACATCCTCCTATGCCACAACCAACTTTGATCAATTTGAACAAACAAGAAACTTTTGCCAGTACCAACCAAGTGAAAGATATTACCTTTAGTTTGAGTACCGGATGCAATCTCTGTTCCAGAACTTTCAAGGATCTTGCATTTTCCATTCTTGAACCAGAGATCATAGCCTTTGTCGACCAACTATCCAACACTGAGAAGATTGTGCTTCAATCCTTCAACATATAGTACATTACTAGTTTTGTTTCTTCCATCAAGAGAGATAGTTCCTCTACCTCTGATTCTACCAGCAAAATTGTCACCAAAATTTACCAGTCCTCCTTCATACCTTTCTAAATCAATAAACTTATTTTTGTCACCTGTCATATGGTGAGAGCATCCACTGTCAATGACCCAATCATCCTTCTCTTCAATTTGGGCAGCCAGAGCTCTTTCCACAGTCTTATGATTGACAGATACAGAGGACATTGGATCTTCTTCCTTGATGGCAATGAACACCCATTCATTTCTGGATTTATTTCTTGTCTCTGATTCATCATCTGTTTCTCCTTCATTGTCATCATCTTCATGTACATAGTAACAGTACGTTTGGAACCTTGGCTTGTTAGGATTTTGCCTTAAAAACCTTTCCAGACACCTTGAGGCAAAATGACCAATCTTATTGCAATTAAAACACTTAAAAGGTAATTTTCCTTCATACTTACTCGATCCTCTTGGTAGCCTTTTTGCAATAAGGGCTTCAAGTTGAGCAGTTTCTACTTCTTCTTCTAGGTCTTTTCTTTCTTTTTCATACCATGATAGTTTCCTTGATGAGTTCTCTCCTGGATCAAACCTTTGTTTACCTTTTACAGAGCCACTAGCTTTGAATGCAGATTTAGTCTTGGGGGGGTCATCTCCAAACTCTATCATTTCAAATGCAGCCAATTTCCCAGCCAATTGATCTCTTGTTACAGTTGTATGGGCTCTGAATTCTTCAATGGTAGCAGCCTTAATTTTGTAAGAAGCAGGTAGGGATCTGAGAATTTTGCCAACAATCTCATTTTCATCCAAGACTCCACCAGCATTTCTAATTCCACAAACTAGCTCATTTACTCTTGGCATAAAAGTAGTAATATTTTCATCATCTCTCATCTTCAGATTTTCAAATTTCCCTTTCAGACTCTATAACCTTGCACATTTAACATATTGGTCTCCTTCATGCAAAAGTTTCATTTTTTCCAAATCTCAAAAGTAGTTGATAGGTCAATAACATTTGAGAGCTCTGAATCAGATAATGCACTTAGAAGAGCCTCTATAGTCTGCAGATTGTTTTCAGCATCTGTGATTTCATTTAGGGTTTTCAGACCACCCTATGGAGGTATATACTGTATTGTAACCATGGTCCAGTACGCCATTCCCATACACTTCAAGTGACATTTCATGTGACCTTTCCAAAGAGAAAAATTGGTTCCATCAAACTTCGGACTATCCTTCTTGTAAGATGACATCCTGGATCTCCTCAAGCAGTTAAGCTCCTTTTAGAGGAACTTGGCTCTGATACCAATTGTTAGACTTAGGGCACACAACTAGGAGGGGGGGTGAATCAGTTGTGCAAAACTTTCTCCAATTAAACACTTAAATCTTCTTCATGATTAGCAGTATATTAATCATGAACCATAATACATTCAAATCAAAAGCAGAAACACATCAACACATAAGACACCAAGATTTTGACGTGGAAAACTTGGTTAAGGGAAAAACCACGGGTGATTAACCCAAGATTGTATTCTCTATTAGAAGAATAGAAAGAACAAAATGGCACATGCCAATTAGGGCTCACTGCCTACAAGAGACACACTGTCTACAAAGAAGTAAATATCACATACATGAACTGGAGAATAGCATCTTCACCATGCTTGAATCAGTTCCATTTAAGCCCAATACTTCTGCTTTGCCTTTCGCTCTCTTCCTCGCTACCACACTCTCATCATCACAAGGACAACTTCAAACTAACTTTGCAATCCCTTATTTATACAAGACATCAACTTAGGAATGATCATCTAAGTTGGTAAACATCCATAAGATCATCTGCAAGATGTATAACTCATCCAGTCGGCATGTCTCAGGAAGAACACCATCATCTAGAAGTTACTCTTCAATTGTGAGCTCCAACTTCAATGCGGATCACCAACATGAACTGGACATGATCCAAAGACCTCCACAAGCTTGTCTGAATCACCAAGAACATCCACACTTCTTCTGCTTACTGAAGTCCTTCTCTCCTTCATCCAGAACCTCAAGAACATAGTCTGTCATTACTGTCACAAAGGAATAGATGCTTGTGGACCTTCAAATCATGAACCAATCAAGTTGATACACCACAAAGACTTCCTCAGCACTCCCTTAAATCCATAGAATAGGAAAAATCATTTCTGGATCTCACCGGACCTTTCTTGTTACACTCTGTCACCTCTGAACACCTACCGGAACTAGTTTTACTTGAGCGGCCACAACATCTTCATATCTTCATGCAGACCTCTAAAATCTCTACTGGATCACCTACAAACACATCTACAAACCCTTTAATCTGTATCCTCTTATCCTCATCCTATCTTAGACTTTTGCCTTGCTGTCATCACTATTCTTCACTATTCCTGATTGAGACTAATTTTCTCAATATCCTTAGCTCACGGCACATCCAAACCTTATCATTAATGCAATAGGAGTATGTTGACATCAATGAAAAACACCAGTTAGGCCCATGCTTGTAACATTCCCTTCTTCTCACTTCATGTTCATCGGCACAATCTGCCCAATAATCTTCTAGATGATCTGTGTGCTTATACTTCTTGTTAAACCTCTTCTCTATCCTATGGAAAGGATCATAATCTCTTACAAGTGGGAAGGATTTTAGATTCAAGGATTTTAGCTCCGCCTCTACTTTTCTTGCATTTTCCAGAGTACCTACTACAAACCAATTTAAATCTATGGGGAACTTCCTGTAGGGCTTTCCTTCCTTTACTTTAGACATTTCAAATGTAGGCAACTGTTACCTCATCATTTCCATCAATACCACCTTGTCGGTGGGGTACCTTGGTGGCATGTATGGTTTCCCACTAAAATCTTTCATTCTGATATAGGAATAGGTTTTGGCTTGGATGAACCAGGAGCCATTTCCACTTATTTCTTTCGTTGCTCCTACTAAAAACCTCTTGGTCCAATCACCTTCCATAAGATGGACTAGATGCATTATGAAACCATCATTAATCAATTTGTAGTATAACATGGTTGATCTCCTCTCCAGTTGGGGATAGTGTTCCCATGGAGTTTCTCATTCAGTAACTTTCCCGTCCTACCCACTGTCTTTAGGTTGTTGAATGTGCCTTTAGCTGCGCAAGAGTATAGTAGAGAGGATGTCATTCTGAAGATCATCCCTTTGCCATTCTTCCACTCTATTAGCTAGTCATGAACAATGTCACTGATCAATGTAGCCCATTAGACTTTCATATTCTCTAGTTTGTACTCAATTACCAGTCTAGCCAATCGAAACATCTAGGGTTTGAATGTACCACAGTTTGTTAGGCCTTGCATTCTACTAAGCATAAATAAGATGTATTGGACATCTTCATTAAAATCAAATTTGTATAAGTTCTAAGTCATTTTAGTAGCTACCTTGGCTGTGTTGTTTAGGTTTCTCCATCCCTGATAGATAAATTTTCTACAAACCTTATTGTTATCTTCATCTTTAAATTCTTGTGCCAATGCCTTCAGATCTAGCACATACATCTGTCAAGAGGTCGGGAGGTGAAATACTTCATTGATGTCTTCCACAGAGAAGTCTACATATAACCTCTATTGTTTCTCTACTTTCCTTGTGGTGGGATCATAGTTATGAGCACACTCAACCAGAAGATCAAAAGCCTCAGTAGAGAAGGGGAAACTAGCCACATAGTATAACCCAGATGCTACTATGTTTTGTAGAGTTTGGTCTTCCTCTTGTGCCTCAATCTGTGCCCTATATGCTTCTATATCTGTGCAGCCTGGATGAGTATCTTCTGAGTATCCTAGTTTATCATATACACTGTGAGTTCTAGGAAACCTGTTGGATTTAAACTTTGCATCTCTTTTATCCATTCATGGGTATGACATTGTGTCCTGCAATCAAACATAGTAGTCTCAAATAATAACATATATATATCTTTCTTGGGTTATCTTCCATCACATTGTCATACTTTATGAGGTTATATTGATGATATCTCACTAAAACCAAATCATACCTTATCATAACCATCATTTATCAAAGATTCTACCATTATACTTCTTTGATTACTCCTTGATATGATTTCCTTGTAATAACCAAATGGGTAGGATTTCATACATACTTGATGTAGACACCTAAAATTGACTTGCTCTGCAAACCAATTTATCCCTCCTGTTAGTTGAATAAATTCAATTAATCCCTAACCATCTGTCTATCCCTTGTGATCAATTGATTCATTTAATTTATCACTAGACCTTACAACACTATCCTCATCTATTAAATAAATATTTCTAATATTTATTTGGCTATTTTGTCCATCTCCCTAATCCCTATTAATTAGATAAATCATTCTTATCTAATTAATCTAGCCTACTAATTGACCTACCCTACCCTACCCTACCCTACCTCATCCTAGCCCTAGGATTAATTAAACAAAACCTATGTTAATTAATCCTAACCTCTCATTTGGGTGGTCAAACCTAGTTTAACACCCTTCCCCACATCCTCCAAATAAAAAATTGAAACATATCACACATCACATTTACTTCTCTTACAAACCCCTTACCACCCCCATACCTCATTTATCACCTCTTATCCCCAAATGAATTTTTAATTCATTTTCCATTCCCCATATGAATCTTTAATTCATAAATATTCCTTCACACCCATGCTCATTTAATCACCCCTTTCCCCAAAATGAATAAAAGATTTACTTTTATTCCTAGCCCTTGATCTCATCTTTTGATCCTCACCCTCCATCCTCATTTCCAAAACTCTATAAATGAGACCCCTCTCTAAGCCATTAGGAGGAACTTATTCATGCATCCAACCTCTACCAAAATCTCTCCACAATCTCCTCATCCTAACATCATAATGCCAAAATCATGCCTCATTCTTATCTCCATCTCCATCTAATCCCTTAATCTATCAATCCCCATCTCATCTACATTGTGTTGCAATAATTGAGCAATCCACATTTCAGTCATCATGGGTAAAATCTGAGGAGCTATCAAGTGCAACTCCTTCCCTCTCTTGGATTTGTGAGTCAAAAGGAAGGTATAATCATTTGTTTTTGCATTTGATTCATATTTAATCTTCATTTTGTTCTCATAGATCACACTTGTATATGCTCCTTTGACCTGTGATTGATGTGCAGATGAACAAGTTGGCACTTAAAACATAACAGTATCCTGGGACTTTGTCTCATGGCTCGGCTCTGGTTTGTGATCAGCTCTATCACAAAAAAAATTAGGTTTTCTGAATGCAATTGTAACAATTGTGGCAACAAAAATCCCTTTTAACTTATGCAATTGGTAATTTTAGGGAAAATTAATGGCGTTCGAAGTGAGCTTCATTTAGCAAGATCACACAGGATTACTATAGGTGTCCATTGGCACGAGTTTGAATTTAAACTCCAACGACCACTTTTTAGCATTAAACGCAAAAAAGTGCGAGTGTAGGAAGGGAATATCCTGCTAAGGAATATTCAATGGATATCTGGATGGGATAACCAGATGATACATCATGGGTCGGGATATGATCATGGACATGGGTCATCATGTCATTAGGTTTGTGGGGATGGATATTTGAGGGATCAAAATATTTAAATACAAGATATCCATGCAGTTCATATATCTAGATGGTGTAAGCATACATGCCTTCTTTGTATTGTGTTGAGGTACAGTGACGTCATCAGGATCGGATACTAAAATGACCCTAATACTAAGTTAAGATCCAGATGTTAAAATATCCTAATGATGCAAGCATGTTCATCTTCCTTCATTAGGTTGATGTCATCTGGATCAGGAACTAAAAGTGATCAAGACATTATGTAATATCCATCCATTACTACATTCTCAGGACTGGGTGACATAACTTTGACATTCGTATATTAGCAGAGGACATGATATTATGTAATATCCAAGATGTTATATAATATCCCAAGGTTTGACTTTCAATGGGCTAATTCTCTCAAATTTGACATCTGGACACTATCGATTGACAGGATATTATTTTAACATCCTGATGATTTACTTATATGAATATCCTGATGACCTATTGACTAAACTTTGACCGACTGTAACTTTCTTGATTTAACAAATTTTGAGATGCTTCAAAAAACCAAACCTGCTTAGAATTTTATGCTCTTTCACATGGTGTGATTACTGATGACACATTCTAGTTTTGAAATTTGAGTAGGATCCTAAGGTCACATTATGTAGAGGATAACATTTTGGCATGCATCTGAGGTTAAATTTTACCATACCATCCAAAAGCAAGGGGAATGAGTAAGCAAAAAGAGGGTCCCTGTTTTGCTGAGGCAAAATGGGGCATGTTGTATAACCACACAACACTAACCTTCCCTGCAACTCCACTTCTTCCAAATGTGACACCTGTAACTTGCAATCACAAGGAGTGTGGGAGGGGGTTGTGGTGTTTATAGGCTTTCCTTGGTCAAGGCTTGGAGAGACATTCAAGTCTTCCAAACACCGTTGTCAGATGAGATTGCATATCCTAGTGAGATAGAGGCAAAAATCCAAATGATAAATGATTGAAAACACAAATGATATCACCTTGTAGTGAAGGTCTCCTGGAAGGAAGATGCTCTTCATTCCATGAGGAGATGGATGTCAAATCTGCAAACACAAACACAATAACAATGCTTTGATCTATAACACAATGAATATTTTGAGTGCTTTATGATCACAAGTATACATCAAATCCACCTAATGTCCATCTAGTTTGCAAATTAAACCTAATCATGCTTATATATGTAACTACAAAGATTCCTGCTAAGGATTTTGTAATTAAAACTTTAGATTTCAGCATAGGACCTAATTAATGGCCATAAAACTAACATTTGAAATTAGGGCAGACCCAAGATATGGTTGGACTAGGGCGCTAGTGCCCAAGTCCACCCTGCCATTTTTCCTCAAGATCCATTAAAGTGCATCCCCCTAGGTCCTATTTGTCACAAGACCCAAGGGTTTTCTCATTGGGAGTCAGAAATAGCATGCAAGATGCTCTAAATGCACTAACAGGACCCGAGAGCTAAACCTTAATAGGAAAATGCCCCCAAGGTTGCTTTTTCTGACATAACAAAGGGGAACACAAAAATGGATGCAAAACATAGTAAAAGGAATGGCAAGATATGTAATTTTCATTATTACAAAAAGATATAGTTGTAAGGTCAAAAATTTCCTACTTTGTAATCTTTATCTTATATGTTTTCCCTCATTTTGGTGACCACTCCCTTAAGTGTGTTCTAGCGTCCATTTTCCATTTCCTAAACTATTCCTAAATAATATATTGATTTCCCACTAGACTTAAGCCTTATATCATCCCTAAAACCTATCTTAGAAGTTTCATGTTAAAAATTCAAATAGACATTTGTGCATAAAAATGAGGGTGTTCTTGGACACATGTTAAGATCCAACATAGGTATTTGGGATTTTTTAAATCCTAAGATTTTTATCATAGATCTACACCTAACCTTAAATCCATCCTAAAACCCCTAGATAATTCTAAAGTCAGTCCCAAAATGCAAAAATCCTATAAGGTCATTTAGAAGCCTATCAAGGGATTTATTTTCTACACTCGGAAAGAAATATATATTAAGTTCTTCTCTATAACACTTACTACAACAAGATTGGAGCTCCACACTAAGAAATCTATAGATCAAACCTTGTAGCACCTCCTCCAATTCTACCATGCTTGCATCTTCATCCTCCTAGGTATATCCTTGCATTTTGTTGTATTTATTATTCATTCATTCTCCAATCCTTACAAAAGATAGCCTAGGTTCCCTAGTTTTGCTAAAATATAAATACACACATCTCCTACCTTTCTTAAATCAATTTACAATTCATTGTTCTCCCTAACCCAACATTCCTCAATAAATCTTTTAGATATCACAATAGTTAGATTGTTCCTAGGGTTTTATTAGCTTTAAGCTCATCTCTTACATACAACACTTTATGTCACGTCTCATTTTTATGAACTATATTAATAATCTAGATTAGAGAACAATTACTATGATTGACTTTTACTTAAGTAATTTTATGTGTGAAGATAATTAGCATGGAATTAGATATGCAAAAATTAGAAAATTGATTTTAAAGTTAAATATTATCTATGTGATTACAATGATTTACTTCGGCTATGTTTTTGGAGACACTAACCTATTGACATCGAGTTGAGTATGAATGAATGCAGGTACTCGTCGAAGACGAGAACATGGTTGACGTAGAGGTGTTCTAGCCACTTGGAAAGAACTGATGGGATGGTTAACCCTGATGCAATCGCACACTCACATAGTTTCATATGCATTTTTGAATGGCTTATTTTATGCATTAATGTGCGGTTAATAATCGTGAATGATGATTTAATATTTAGAATTATTGTGTTTTTAATTATTAATGAAAATCTTTCTTTGAATGCATGAATTGATTATAATAATTAAATGTTTTTTTTGAATTATATATTTTAATTGGTGTATTGTATTTTTAAAATAGTGAATATATATATATGGTTGTATTTAATATAGTTGAATAAATAATAATAAATGTTTTCTATAGATGTTTGGAAGACAATATGTAAAATAAATTGAATAATTATATTAAATTATAATAGATATATATGTATGGAAATATATATATTATTTTATTATTTTCACTTCTTGATTTATTTAAATTAATTGTGTCTATTTAAAAATAGTTAAATTGTAATAAAAATAACAATATTATATTTAGGAAATGAATAAAAGAATTAAAATTAACATACTGTCACTCATGTGATAGTAAGCTAACTAAAATAGTTGTTATTTTATTTTAAATAGAATTTGTGAGCCTTTTTAAATGGTAAAATCTCATGCAAACTAGAGTATCGACTAGTTAGCAAATCTTCAATCTTTAAACCTAAAAGGGGGATCGCCAAAATTGGAGAGATATCTTTTATAAAAGAAGAGACATTGCAACAGAGAAGAACAACAGAATAATTGAGTAGAGAAGGAAATTTCTAACCAGCAAAGAGAAAAGAAGACATGATTATGGTTGGATAGCGATAGGAGATTGAAGGTAGCTGTGACTAGGTTGGCAAGATCAACCTTCTCTCAAGAAAATCTATACGGGTATTTTCCTTTTATTTATGCAATATTGGATGCTAGTTTGGATGCTTAAACTTAGTAAGAAATCAGCCTGAGTGTGTGTATTCTTATGGCCTGCATTTGATTGCAATTCGTTCTTCTTAAACTTGTTGTAAACTACTCATGGCCGCTAAATGATAGACCAGACCTGCATGCTTTTTATTGTTTTATACTGCTCTCTCTCTCTTGGTTTTACCTTGACTACAGCCTTAAGGTGAAGAGCTGGGTGTTTGATTTTAGACCGATCTCTTTCCTTAGGTGTCGACCTACTTCTTCCAGGCCACCGAATTCCAGGCATGAGTTTGGCTCTTTATTGTTGCATTTAAAAACCTATGTTTTCTTTTCTTTGGTCACCTAGATATTGGTAGGAACGGCTTTTTCTCCAAACCTAAGCCGAATATACCATGATCTTGTGTTTTCAATGTAGATCGACCTGATTTAAGTTGGTCACTAGTAAGTCTTTTGCTACTTGTGCATGACCCTTTGTGTTGGCCACTTTGTTTCCTTTCCTGGCAAATCTTTGTCTTTTATTTATGATAAGTGAAATTGCCTCCTTCTTGAAATTATTTATGGTTGGGTACTTAGTTGTATTTTCCCAAACAAAGTCATATTATTTTCCTATCAGATACAATTATCTCAGCTATTATTTCTATATGTTGTTTTAGAATCGGTTCATGTTACAAAATCAACCTACTTTATTGAGGAAACAATGTGATCATAACCTCTTTAAAATTGATAAAACTATTATATTTCTATAGACATATTCCGTTAATGATTGCTATTTGAAACATTATTTTAGAGTGATTGAAATCTGATTAAAACTCTGTTCATTATTTTATTTCAATTCTACCAAAGCTCCTGTCACTGAAATGACAAGAAGGTTACTGAATGTTAGTTATAAACTTATTGAATAAACTGAGTATTTTCTGTCACAGAAATGATAGTAGGTTTGAATAAAACTGAGAATGACTTTTATGTAGTGAATTATGACTGAAATATGGATTGGAAATTATATCAATTTGATAAACTTATGAATGCAATTATATGAACAAAAGATGGATTATTGCTTGGAAAGTATATTTTCCTGATTGATGTTTTGGGAAAGGGATTTTAATGATTTATTCATGAACTTTGATTCTTTTATTTTATTATTTGTTTATTGCTTCTTAGGGAAAGAAGTAGTTTTTATCTAGGAATGTATTGGGTTACTTTCTAGGCTAGGATGCCGAATGTGGATTTTCAGAGATGGCTTTTCCTCTTTTCGGGAATTGCACCAGGTTACTATTTAAAGGATTAGATCTAATCGAGATGACATTGAAATAGATGTTTATTTATCTAGAAACACTTATTTATATATATCTCTACCACATCCTATTGTGAGACAATCTTCTTTTCATTATTTAGAATTGCACATTCAGACATCAGGGTTGCATCAGGTGTTCCCTCCTACCAGTTGTTTCCAGGTAGCTAGACATTTCGTGCCACTGGGTTTCCTTCATTTCATGAAGGGATCTGGGGAAGTGTAATTACTTCATGGTTGGGTGGAAAAGTACCTGGGCCATGTTCTCGTCTCTCGGCTCGTAGGTGGTGGACCACTTGGTTCATGCGACTGATGAGCATATTGGTTTATTTATTCTTGTTGCACATGGTTATTTTACTTGAAATTAGACGTAATATGTCATGATTGCCCATGAGTTTTGTATATTATTTATAGTGCTTTTTACCTGGATTGAGCATGTGATTTTGTAAGATTTAATGACACTTTGATTCATATTTATGAGATTGTTCATTTTACTTGTGATATCATAATTAAGTGGATTAATTACACCCATTTTATCTTTTATATTGTAATTAAGTGAATTAATTACATCTTTTTACTTTGGATATTGTGATGTTGTATTTAAGTGGATTATTTACTTCATTTACTTTTGACATGAAATTTTAGGCTTTACATTTTGGTATCAGAGCTCTAGGTTGAACACTAGGGCCTTTGTTTTCTTTTGGGACTATTGTGCTAAATTATGAATTTGATATAGATTATCCATCATGAATACTAGAAACACTGATCAAGGTGAACGATCAGGAATTGGTCAAAATAGAGGAAACTGTGGAGGTACACGTGGAGGTGCTCATGGTGGTCAAAATGCTAGAGATCGTGGAGATGCTATTAATGATCAAGATGGAAGATTGGACCGTATTCTTTCTCTCTTGACCCAGTCAGACACAAGGATGAATGGTCTTGAGCAGAAGATTAGAGGAAATCCTAGAGGGCAAAATGCTAATGAAAACCCATGGGTTGAGTGTCACGTCTCGGGCTTTTCAAATTTAACTCATTAGTTAATTACAAGTATAACCATGAAACAATAGTAGATTTACATTGGATAAGATATGTTATTGATTAAGATTTTGTTGCCTCGGCTATATTTTTTTGGCTAACTTATTGATAATACAATGAGTTTGAGTTTTTGCAGGTCTTGTCAAAGGACAAGAGCATGGCTCAGGTAGAAGGGATCTAGCTTTTTGGCAAACATGTGTTGGGTTCTATCTGGTTCCTTCACACACATCATGTAGTTGCACATGCATAATTGAATGGATTTTATATCATGTGATTAATCATTTTCAAATGCATGATGTGTTTTCTTAAACTAAATGTCTTTTTGAATTATGTTTCAAATGATGTTTAGTATTAAATAAGAAAGTGTTATGGTTGTATTTTAATAAATAATGAAATATTGTCTAAAGATGTTTGGAAGACAATATGCTTCTTAAATTAGTTAAATATAGTAATATATATATATATATATATATATATATATATATATATATATATTATGTAATATTATTGTAAATTTATGTTCTTGATTATTAAAATATTGTTTTAAATAAAATAGTTAAATTAATAATATTAAAAATAACTTATTATATTTAGAATTTTGAATAAAGCAATTAAATTAAGTTCTTGTCATTTATGCGACAGTAAGTTCCAAAAAATATATATATTATTATTGTTATTTTTAAGTTGTTTATTCTCAAAATTGGAGGGAAAGAGAACATGCAAACTGAGACTTAAGTGAAGTTTTCTAAACTTAAATCAGATCGACCAAAACAAGAGAGGAAAAAAATGATAAAAGAGGGCAGATTGAATGGATTAACTACCATGCCGATGATGGCATGGTTCGGTGGTTAAGTCGCTTGGTTGTAGTGGCAGCCACCAGAGTTCAAACCCCCATTGGGCCAACGAGCTCGCAAGGCTTTACGCCTTCACTGGGCCAATGAGCTCGTGGGTTTGAAGTGTTCTTCCTAGGGGATGAGGTCCCTCAATTATGGCCTCACTGGTTCATTGCTCCGGGCAAAAGCATTCACATGGAGCTAGAGGGCGTGTCGCACCAGCGTCGCCGGTCACGTTAAAAAGTTTACCAGGCGCATTAAAAAAAAAATGGATTAACCACCACGAATTACTCAGAGAAAAACCTACGATTTGCAAAAGTTTTGGCAAAGGAGATCTTCTGGGTTTGGGCGACAGCAACTTGGAGGATTTGCAGTGTGACAGGAGGAACAACTATAGTACCTATCTCTTCATCATTGCTATCGTCGTATTCCAAGTTTTCCTCTAATAAAATTTTCTCACTGTATAAATGATTGGGTGTTGTTTAAATAGATATTTTTTTGTTGTATTATGGGTGAACTGTATATAGTTTTAAGCTAGCCATCCATACTTTCTTCCTGGCTGATCTCTGGCTGTTGACCATTCCTGATTGCACTCCATATCTTCTACCTAGCAATTTGCAAATAGATTGAACTATTTCTTACTGGTC
This sequence comes from Cunninghamia lanceolata, assembly GCA_027924645.1. Lineage (NCBI taxonomy): Eukaryota > Viridiplantae > Streptophyta > Pinopsida > Cupressales > Cupressaceae > Cunninghamia > Cunninghamia lanceolata. The sequence goes on from BSBN01000609.1 coordinate 4,101,757, forward strand.
GTTTCTTAAATTCCTGACCACTTTTGTTTGGTCAAATTCTCCTTAGACTTGGCCGCCTTCTATTGCAGCGATCCACATTGAGGATCACTAAACTTGTTCAACTTGGCCGATCCCACCTTTGGCCACCTATCTTACATCCAAGTTGAGTCGTCCTCCTTCTGCACGTTTCCCTGAGAAAACTTATAAACTACAAGATCCTTTGTGGTTGCCATTTCCTTATAATCGAATGCCTTAGATCTGGTTGACCATAATGACTAGCTGATTTTATCTTTTTCCTAGACCAATTGCTATTTCTTGTTGGCCGATTCAACCTATGCCTAGGTGACTTGTTACTAGATCAATTCCTCATCTGACTATTACCAAAACTCTCTAAATTTTGATGCCAGACAGGAATGTAGTTTCTATATCTATCAGATTGGGAATTTTAAACTAAGTTAAAACCTCTTAATTCACTATTTTAGCATCTGGTAAAAAGATCGCATGATTGTATTTTATTTGCATGTTGACTGAAATGAACAGTAGTACCCAAATTGACCTCTTTTGTTAAACAACAAACCTATGATCTTAGATAATTTGTATTTGTTGTAGCAACTTCACTGAAATCTCTGAATCTAAGTAGAAATTTAGTTATGTATCTATTAATTTTTTTTAGTAAACTTTGTATGTTACATAAACTAGAAACTATTATCTTCCTGTAGCAAAATCAATAGATCCTATAGTTGTGTTAAAACCATTTTGAAACTTGGTAGAATGTTATCTGAATTGAAATGAATGATAAACAAAACAATTACAATGATAAAACAACACACTAGCAAATCAGAGACAATAAATTATCTTACTTCCTGAATGTTGTTAAATGAATGATTTTCTTGCTCTAAATCACTATTTTTACTCCTGTTATAGTTCCTATCACCACAGCGACAGGAAGTCTGTTATAGGTGTCTATTGTGTTTAAAATAAACTTCCTATCATAGAAATGACAGGAAGGATGAACTATGAATTAAATTGATTATTATGGAAAGAATTAAATGACTGAATTAGTAGACTACTTCATAGTATATTTTGTGTATTTGATGTTTGGAAAAAGGGAAAGAATTGATTATTGAAAACTTGTACATCTGAATTATTGAAAGTAAATAGATGCTTGCATGTCCTATGTTTATTCTTCTTTATTGTGTATTTTGGAAATATTACCTTCTGGGACAGGTGTCGAGTATGGAATAATAGGGAAATAGGTTTTCTTTTTTGAAACCTATATGCCATTATACAGTTAATGCTTTGGCCAAAGCTAATCAGATGTTGAAATAGACATGTATACCATTATAGAATGAATGGTTTGATAGCCTAGTTTTTATATATTTCCCTGCCATATCCTATTGATGAGATGTTGCATTCATGATAGTAATGCATGTATATTGATAGGCACACACCAGATTCCACCCTGCATTTGTTTATAGATTGCTAGGCTCTTCGAGAAGGGTCGGGCATCCTTCAGTTTGAAGGATACTGGGGAAGCACAAGCTTCGTGGTTGGGCGGAAAAAGTGCCTAAACCGTGTTCTTGTCCTTTGATTCAGTAGATGGGCAGATGGTCGATGACAGTCAAGGACTATTTGTTAGATTTTTAGGATATTGAACACCTTGTACTTTTATTGTTTCAAAGATTTGTAAGGCTTAATGTCAATATTTGACACTTGTGATATAAATGATTTTTTTCATACTCTGTAATTGACTTCAGATGTATACATATGTATTGTAATCATAATTATACTTTAAACTTATGAATTCAAAGATTGCTTGGACTCTTCAAAACATTTTAATATCTTTTCTTCTGAATGATGAGTAGAAGTTAATTTACCTTACTTTAATTTTACTTGTAGTAATTCTATGTTTTACTTCAGTTTTGTGTGCTTGTGAACAATGGTACTTTACATTTGGTATCAGAGCGATGGTTCTACACTAGGCCTTTATGGAATTGTTATGCTAAAATTGTAAACTCTTTTTCCAGATAGTTCATCATGAACACTAGAAACTCTGGACATAGGGCTACAACCCTAAGATCTAGAAATAACCCTGATACTAGAAATAATGAAGAAGCCAATGTTGGGAATAATGCTGGCACTGATGCAAGAGAGGCTAATGCTAGAAACAATGAGGCAAACAATAATAACAATGTGGGATAGAATAATGAAGGACAAAATAACCAACTAAATCATATCCTAGCTCTTCTAACTCAGCAAGAAACTCTCTTGACTCAACAGGGAACTCGAATGAATACTATGGAATAGGGAATCAGAGGAATAAGGGGAAATAGGGTTGAGGAAAGGAGAGAAGAAGATGGAGGTCCTGAGGGTGAAGTGAATGGAAACAATAGAAACAATATTGCTAAGGAGTTAGGAAAGGATCTCAAAAAGGTTACACCTCCTAAGTTTGACGGTAAGACTATAGGTAACAGAGCAGACGCATGGATTATTGATATGGAAAAATACTTTGATCTTCGTGACTTGTCTGCTGAAACTAAAGCTATATGGGGATCCTATTAGCTTACTGGGGAAGCAACAACTTGGTGGGACAATGAGAAAGCTAAAAAGAAATTGTTACCAGAAGTCACATGGGATCGATTCCTTGAGCTCTTTAGGAAGAGGTGGTTGCCACAACTCTATTTTGACAAGAAAATGATAGAATTCCAAAAGCTCACTTAGGGAGGTATGTCTGTGACTCAGTATTGGGATAAATTCTCTCACCTATTGAAATATGTTCCACAGTATCAGCTTGATGAAAGGTTCATGATTCGTAAGTTCATCTTGGGATTAAGGCCACAGATTGGATTAGATGTTGATATTCATAATCCATTGACCATGGATGAAGTGTTCAAAAAGGCTACTAAACAAGAGCAGAAATTGCAATAGATCTCAAATTACCATAAGAGTCAAGATGTGAAGAGTGGAACTAAAAGGTATCAGAATGATAGTAGCAATCAAGGGAACAACAAGTGCCAGATAAGGAATCTTAAGAGATGTAATAACTACCAGGAAAAGAACAATGGGAACCAAGGTGGAAATAACAATAAGAGAGGTAACTATGGCAACAATGGTAATAATAACAGGAGGGACATGCCAGCTAGACACAAAGGACCTAGAGATGGGTGTTATAATTGTGGAGGAGAGCACTATGCTAGTGCATGCCCTCATTGAACAGAGAATCAAAGAGATAGAAATTGACAGGGAGTTCCTCAACACCAGATTCATGTAGCTGTAGATCATCAACAAGCAGATTTCCAAGCTACACCCATACAAATGTCTGGTAAGCTCTTTGGCGCTCCAGTTTCTATTTTAATTGATACAGGACCTACAAAATGTTTTGTTAATCCAAAAGTTGTAGCTAAGTTATTTGTTAAACCTGGACACATGGAAAATTCTTGGATAGTGCAGTATGGTAACAATGTAGAGAAAATAGTAGATTCATGTCTAGTATGCAGTGAATTAGATCTTCCTACTTTCCAAACACAAGTCAATCTTTATGTTACACCTCTAGGATCTTATGATGTGATTCTTGGAATCAACTGGTTGTCAGAACATATGTCTTTAGTGGATTGTGAAGAGAAAGCAGTGAAATGCCTTGATGACTTTGGAAATTGGGTAGATTTACATGGATCTAGAACACCCCTTAAGCTAAGGCAAATATCAGCTATGCAATTAAAAAAGGCTAAAAGAAAGGGTTGTTCTATCTATGTAGTGAAGATAAGAGATCTAGATAATCAGGAACCATCTTTTGACAAGTATCCTATTCTTAGAGAATTTAAAGATGTCTTTCCTAAGGAATTGACAGAGCTACTGCCTAAAAGAGAATTTGATTTCTCTATAGATCTAATGCCAAGAACTGAACTATAGTCTAAAGCACCTTATCAAATGACCACAACATAATTGTATGAACTCAAGGAACAGTTAGAAGAATTGTTAAAGAAAGGGTTTATCCGACCTAGTGTGTCACCTTGGGGCACACCAGTCATCTTTGTTAATAAGAAGGATAGAACGTTGTGGTTGTGCATTGACTACAAAATGCTCAACAAGGCAACTATTAAGAACAAATATCTGCTTCCTAGGATAGATGAATTGTTCGACCAAATGAAAGGTGCAAAGGTATTCTCTAAAATAGACCTTAGATCGGGTTATCATCAGTTACAGATTAAGGATGAGGATATTTCTAAAATAGCATTCAGAACATGATATGGTCACTACAAGTTCATAGTAGTACCATTCAGGCTAACTAATGCACCAGTAGCATTCATGAACTTGATGAACAGTGTGTCAGAGATTGTCTTGATGAGTTTTTGTTGGTCTTCTTAGATGACATTCTGATTTATTCAAAATCAGTAGAGGAGCATGAAAGACACTTGAGAATAGTCTTGCAACATTTGAGAGAAAGAAAACTTTTTGGTAAGTTATCTAAATGCACGTTCTATTAGAGTAAAGTGCACTATCTTGGCCACGTAATTTCAGCAAATGGGATAGCAGTAGATCCTAAAAGATAAAGGCAATAATGGAATGGCCCACACCATAGACTATAACTGAGGTTAGAAGTCTTATGGGGCTTGCAAGATATTACAACAAATTTGTAGAGGGATTCTCGAAAGTTGCAGCACCCATAACCTCGTTGCAAAAAAAGGGTAAGAAGTTTGATTGGACAGATAAATGTGAACAAGTTTTTTAGTTGTTGAAAGAAAAACTCACATCAGCACCTATTCTGACCATACCTGATCCTAATGGTCATTTCACAGTGATTACAGATGCTTCTGGTGAAGTTGTGGGAGGAGTGTTGATGCAAAATGGAAAAGTAGTGGCATATGAATCAAGAAAACTGAAACAACATGAGTCAAATTATGCACCTCATGATCTCGAGTTGTCTGCCATTGTTCACGCACTTCAAATGTAGAGGCACTATCTCTTGGGTAAACCATTTGAGCTTAAGACAGAACATTTGGGGCTCAAATATATCTTCACCCAACCTAATCTCAATGCTCGACAATGTAGATGGCTTGAATTCCTTAGTGAATATGATTTTGGAATCAAGTACATAAAAAGGTATAGAGAATAGGGTAGCAAATGCTCCTAGCAAGAGATGACATTTGAATGCTATAGTGACTTCAAGAACCAATTTGAGACATTAGGTAATCCAAAACTTGCAAGGGGATGAGCACTATGAACAGGTTAAGCAAGCATTAGAAGCAGACCCCACAGATCATCAATTTGATGGGTATGTCATAGAATTAGATGAGCTTTTGAGATATCAAGGGAGAATGTATATCCCAGGTTCAGGTGAAATGAGGAAGTTAGTTCTCAAGGAGATTCATAGTGCTCGATGTTTAGAGTGTCAACGTGTTAAGGCAGAATATGTCCATCCTGCAGGACTACTTTATCCACACAGTGTACTAGAGTACAAGTGGCAGGTGATTGGCATGGACTTTATTCAGGGTTTGCCTGTGTAGAATAATTGACATGATGTCATCTTAGTGGTGGTTGACAAACTAATGAAAGTGGCTTATTTCATTATGGGAAATCTTTCAGATGGGTCATTGACATTAGCAAAGAAGTTTGTTCAAGAGATCTTTCGACTACATGGAGTGCCAGAGACCATCATTTCAGATCATGACACTCGCATGACCTCTAGGTTCTGGACCACGCTTAATGCAACTTTGGGGACTAAGTTGAACTTTAGTACAACTTACCACCCTAAAATGGATGGTCAAATGGAGAGAGTCAACCAGGTAGTAGAGGATCTTCTGAGGATTTATTGTATGGATCAGAAGTACAAATGGGAGGAATATCTACCATTGGTAGAGTTTGCTTATAATAATTCCTACCATGCATCTTTAGGGATGGCACCTTTTGAGGCTCTTTATGGTCACAGATGTAGAACTCCAATCAGTTGGGATAGAATAGAAGATAGGATAGTAGTTGGACCTAATATGTTAAAAGAAATGGAAGATCAGATGAGGCCAATCAAAGAGAAATTGAAGCAAGCCTCGGATAGACAGAAAAGTTATGCAAACAAGAATAGGACTTTTAGACAGTTTTCAGTAGATGATAAGGTGTTTTTGAAGGTCAATCCACATAAGAGTTTGATTTCATTTGGTAAAGCATCTAAAATAGCTCCAAGATTCATAGGACCTTTCGACATTCTTGAAGTGATCAATCTAGTTGTATACAGACTTGCATTGCTGCCAGCTCTCACCAAGATCCATAATGTTTTTCATGTGTCTTTGCTCAAACTTTATCATCCTGATATGTTGCATATTCTTGATTGGCATGCTCTATAGGTACAAGATCTAGGAGTGGTGCTAGTGGAGCCCATTCGAGTCTTGGAGAAGTGCAACGTTAAGTTGCATAATCGAGACATAGTGCAGTATAAGGTCTAATGGGACTAGTATTCAGTGGATAGTGCCACTTGGGAGGATGCTTCTGATATTGGCAGATCTTTTCTACATTTGGAATAATAGAATAGATGTTTTATTTTATGCATATTAAGATACTTTGATACTCAAATGATGATACATTATTGTTTTGATACTTTATTTGTTTGTTGATGTAATAAGACATCAAGACGATGTCTCTTCCAACTAGGGAAGGATGTCACGTCTCGGGCTTTTCAGATTTAACTCATTAGTTAATTACAAGTAAAACCATGAAACAATAGTAGATTTACATTGGATAAGATATGTTATTGATTAAGATTTTGTTGCCTTGGCTATATTTTTTTGGCTAACTTATTGACAGTGCGATGAGTTTGAGTTTTTATAGGTCTTGTTGAAGGACAAGAGCATGGCTCAGGTAGAAGGGATCTAGCTTTTTTGCAAACATGTGTTGGGTTCTATCTGGTTCCTTCACACACATCACGTAGTTGCACATGCATAATTGAATGGATTTTATATCATGTGATTAATCATTTTTAAATGCATGATGTGTTTTCTTAAACTAAATGTCTTTTTGAATTATGTTTCAAATGATGTTTAGTATTAAATAAGAAAGTGTTATGATTGTATTTTAATAAATAATAAAATATTGTCTAAAGATGTTTGGAAGACAATATGCTTCTTAAATTAGTTAAATATAGTAAAATTTATATATTATGCAATATTATTGTAAATTTATGTTCTTGATTATTAAAATATTGTTTTAAATAAAATAGTTAAATTAATAATATTAAAAATAGCTTATTATATTTAGAATTTTGAATAAAGCAATTAAATTAAGTTCTTGTCACTCATGTGATAGTAAGTTCAAAAAAAAAATTATTATTATTGTTATTTTTTTAGTTGTTTATACTCAAAATTGGAGGGAAAGAGAACATGCAAACGGAGACTTAAGTGAAGTTTTCTAAACCTAAATCAGATTGACCAAAACAAGAGAGGGAAAAAAATGCTAAAAGAGGGCAGATCGAATGGATTAACCACCATGAATTACTCATAGAAAAACCTACAATTTGCAGAAAAGGTAACCACGTTTTGGCAGAGGAGATCTTCTAAGTTTGGGTGATAGCAACTTGGAGGATTTGCAGTGTGATAGGAAGAACAACGACAATAGCTATCTCTTCATCATTGTCATCATCTTGTTCCAGGTTTTCCTCTAATAAATTTTACTCACTATATAAATGATTGGATGCTATTTAAATAGATATTTTTCTGTTGTATTATTGGTTAATTGTATATTGTTTAAAGCTGGCCATCCATACTTTCTTCCTGGCTAATCTCTGGCTATTGACCATTCTTGAATCCACTCCATATCTTCTACCTAGCGATTTGCAAACAAATTGAACCATTTCTTGCCAGTCATTTCTTAAATTCTTGATCACTTTTATTTGGTCAAATTCTCCTTAGACCTGGTCGCCTTCTATTGCAACGATCCACATTGAGGATCGCTAAACTTGTTCGACCTGGCTGATCCCACCTTTGGCCGCCTATCTTATATCCAAGCTGAGTCATCCTTCTACACATTTGCATGAGCAAAATTATTAACTACCAGATCCTTCATGGCTGTCATTTCCTTATAATTGAATGCCTTAGATCTGGTCAACCATAATAACTGATCAATTTTATCTTTTTCCTAGACCAATTGCCATTTCTTACTGGCTGATTCAACCTATGCCTAGGTGACTTGCTACTAGATCAATTCCTCATCCGGCTATTACCAAAACTCTCTAAATTCTAACGTCGGATGAGAATGTAGTTTCTATATCTATCAGATCAAGAATTCTAAACTAAGTTAAACCCTCTTAATTCACTATTTTAGCATCTGGTAAAAAGATCTCATGACTGTATTTTATTTGCATGTTGACTGAAATGAATAGTAGTACACAAATCGACCTCTTTTGTTAAACAACAAACCTATGATCTTAGATAATTTGTATTTTCTATAGCAGCTTCACTGAAATCTCTGAATCTGAGTAGAAAATTACTTATGTATCTATTAATTTTTGACAGTAAACTTTGTATGTTACATAAACTAGAAACTATTATCTTCCCATAGCAAAATTAGTAGATCCTATAGCTGTGTTAAAACCATTTTGAAACTTGATAGAATGTTACCCGAATTGAAATGAATGATAATCAAAACAATTACACTAATAAAACACACTAGCAAATCAAAGACAATAAATTATCTTACTTCCTGAATGCTGTTAAATGAATGATTTTCTCACTCTAAATCATTGTTTTTACTCATGTTATAGTTCCTGTCACCACAGTGATAGGAAGTCTATTGTAGGTGTCTATTGTGTTTAAAATAAACCTCCTATCGTAGAAATGACAGGAAGGCTGAACTATGAATTAAATTGATTATTATGGAAAGAATTAAATGACTAAATTAGTGGACTGCTTCATAGTATATTTTGTGTATTTGATGTTTGGAAAAAGGGAAAGAATTGATTATTGAAAACTTGTACATTTGAATTATTGAAAGTAAATAGATGCTTGCATGTCCTATGTTTGTTCTTCTTTATTGTGTATTTTGAAAAATTGCCTTCCGGGATGGGTGTCGAGTATGGAATAATAGGGAAGTAGGTTTTCTTTTTTGAAACCTAAATGCCATTATACGGTTAATGCTTTGGCCAAAGCTAATCAGATGTTGAAATAGACATGTATACCATTATAAAATGAATGGTTTGATAGCCTAGTTTTTATATATTTCCCTACCATGTCCTATTGATGAGATGTTGCATTCATGATAGGAATGCATGTAGATTGATAGGCACACACTAGATTCCACCCTACATTTGTTTACATATTGCCAGGCTCTTCGAGAAGGGTTGGGCATCCTTCAGTTTGAAGGATACCAGGGAAGCGCAAGCTTTGTGGTTGGGCAAAAAAAGTGCCTGAACCATGTTCTTGTCCTTTGATTCAAGAGATGGCTAGATGGTCGATGGCGGTCAAGGACTATTTGTTAGATTTTTAGGATATTGAACACCTTGTACTTTTATTGTTTCAAAGATTTGTAAGGCTTAATGCCAATATTTGACACTTGTGATATAAATGGTTTTTTTTCATACTCTATAATTAACTTCAAATGTATACATATGTATTGTAATCATGATTATACTTTAAACTTATGAATTCAAAGATTGCTTGGACTCTTCAAAACATCTTAATATCTTTTCTTCTGAATGATGAGTAGAAGTTAATTTACCTTTAATTTTACTTGCAGTAATTCTATGTTTTACTTCAGTTTTGTGTGCTTGTGAAAAATTGGTACTTTACATTGAGGTACAATATGAGAATCCAAGGATAGAGGTTCAAGTTCTTGAAGTTGGAGTTAATAATCAGGCAAAGATTGCAAAAAAATTGGGGAAAGGCCTCAAGAAATTTTCACCACCAAAATTTGATGGAAAGACAATTGGAGATGGAGCTAAAACCTGGATAATAGAAATGGAGAAATACTTTGGACTCTGAAACCTTTCAAATCACATGAAGGTAATGTGGGGATCTTACCAGTTGACTGGTGAAGCAGCAACATGGTGGGATAATGAGAAGTTAGATAAGAAACTTTTACCTGGTGAAATAACTTGGGAAATTTTCCTGCAACTATTCAGAAAAAGATGGTTACCATAGTTATTCTTTGACAAGAAGATGACAAAGTTTCAAAATTTGGTTCAAGGAGGTATGTCCGTAACTGGTTATTGGAAAAGTTTTTCTCATCTACTTAAGTATTTTCCACAATATCAGATAGATGAGAGCTTTCAGATCAAGGAATTTTTTTGGGATTAAGGCACCAAATTGGAGCGAAGGTAGAAATTCATAATCCACTCACTATGGATGCAATTTTTGAGAAGGCAATTAAATAAGAGTAGAAGTTGCAACAAGCATCTAGTTACCATAAGCAGAGAGATGTCAAGTTTGCCAATAAGAAACCTTAGAATAATCAGTAGAACTATCAACAGAATAATAATCAAGGTAATAATAGGCAGATCAAGAATTTGAAGAGAGGTAATAATTCTCAGGATGGAAATGGTGGAAACTAGCAGGGAGGAAACAAGAGAGGTGGCTATAACAACAAAACAACAATCAGAGGGAAAGAACTAAAGGACCAAGAGCACCTAAGGGTGGATGCTACAATTGTAGAGGAGAGAATTATGTAAATTCATGTCCACTTAAAAGGGGAAACAAGAATCAACAAGTAGCACCACAACATCAGATTCATGCCACAATGGACAATCAGCAAGAAGATTTTCAAGCAGCACCTATTTAGTTTCAAGGTAAGATCTATTGACTACCTGTTTCTATTTTAATTAATACAGGTGCCACAAAATGTTTTGTAGATCCTAGAGTAGTATTTAAGTTATCAATTAGACCTAGACATATGGAAAACTCTTGGATGGTACAATATGGAAATAGAGTAGAAAGAGAGTAGACTTGTGTCTAGCATGCAATGAGTTAGAACTTCTTAGTTTTTAGACGCAAGTAAATCTGTAATTTTGGGAATCGATTGGTTAGCTGAACATAAGTCTCTAGTAAATTGTGAAGAAAAAGTGGTTAGATGTTTTGATGACCTAGGGAATCAAGTGGAAATTAATGGATCTAAGAGACCTTTAGAGCTTAGACAAATGTTGGCTATGCAATTAAAGAAAGATAAGAGGAAAGGGTGTGCCATCTATGTTATCCAAGTAAAGGACCTTGACAAAGAAGAACCAGTGTTCAAGGAATACCCAATCCTTAGAGATTTTAGAGATGTATTCCTTGTAGAGTTGACAGAGTTACCACCGAAGAGAGAATTTGACTTCTTAATTGATTTTCTACTAGGGACTGAGCCTCAATCTAAGGCACCCTATAGGATGACTACTATAGAATTGTATGAACTTAAAGCACAATTGTAGGAGTTGCTAAATCAAGGGTTCATTAAACCTAGTGTGTCACCATGGGGTGCATCAGTTATCTTTGTAAAGAAGAAGGATGGTACTTTGAGATTATGCATTGATTATAAGATACTTAACAAAGCTACTATAAAGAACAAGTACCCACTCCCAAGAATAGATGAGTTCTTTTATTAGATGAAGGGAGCTACAGTGTTCTCGAAGATAGACCTTAGATCAGAGATTTTTTCAGTGGTGAATATTTGCTAATTGGTGAATATCGCAAATTGGCCAAGTCAGAATTGGTGAATAAATTGCATCCAATAGGGTGGTCAAATTGCCTAGATTTTACGTATTATCGGTCGAATCCATATTCATTCGCCATCAATTTATTTTATGAGATTCAATGAAGTAAGATTTTCGCATAACAAACTACGCGTTTCAAATGGGAGGAATAATATTTTCTCCTAGAATCTCTGAAGCAAGTACTAAATCACCTATATATTCACCAATACTATTAAAACAACATTGTGTATCAGGACACATTTCACCAACTCAATTAAATGGTCGCTATGCATGAGGACCCATTTCACCAACCCCATTAAAATGGTCACTGCGTGTGAGGACCCATTTCACCAATTAAAATTTACAAGTAGTTGATTATGAGGGGCCATTTCGCCAATTTTCATGACACCTCTATGCTAATCGTAGGGCCATATTCACCTTAGAAATTACAATGTATGTAGTCTATCAAGGTTTGATTCACCGACACTTAAACATATTCCTTATATAATCACGTGGGATTCACCAAGTTTTTTAATATACCATATAGAATTCCCACGGAATTTGCCAAATATGGATTGATATAAATATAATCAAAACTCTAATTTATTCTTACACATTTTGTTCATTTCTGAACTTGTGACCTCTCGATTCAAATTTTGGAAGTTGGAGTTGGAACCTTGAAGTTGATCTTAGGCAAAGTTACAAACTTACAACATAGGCATTCCTACATTAATGAATAGATAGTCAGTGAAAACCTAAACTTAAAGGTGAGTAATCATTTCTTCATAGTATTAGTGTTATAAGATTTTTTTATCTCTTTTTCATTCTTGATTCAATCTTAAAGAGGATATTTAATAGGAAATGGGATCTATATTCTATGAGTGTGTCCTTCTTATACAAGAAGACATTTTTTTCCAGCTTTTATTCAAAGTGATAGATCAATATGTCGAGACGCAAGTGCGACAAGGGTAAGACTCCTCTAGGTGGTGAAGGGACTGGGAGGCCATCAAAATGCCTAAAATGAAGAGTTAGTATACAATCTTACTTTGGAACTAGCAATGTTTTTGATCCATCAAATCAAGATGGAGCTACATCATCACTCTTGCACCAAATATTAGTGAAGAAGCCATTTGCAATACCTCACCACCACTAGAAGGTGGGATTGCCATTGAGTCAAATGAGGATGGCAATACCGTAGAAGATGTTTCAAGGGATACCCTGGTTAGCCAGAATGAGGATGGAAATATTGCAGAAGATGTTCCAATGGATACCCCGGTTAGCCAGAATGAGGATGACAATACCACAGAAGATGTTTCAAGGGATACCTTGGTTAGCCAGAATGAGGATGGCAATACCATAGAAGATGTTCCAAGGGAAACCTTGGTTAGCCAAAATGAGGATGGCAATACCACAGAATATGTTCGAAGGGATACCTCAATTAGCCAGATTGAGATAATTCACTTGGATGAAAAAAAAAATGTTGGTGATGTAGATGATGTTAGCAAGAAGAAAAGAAAAGGTAAATCAAAAGATTCAAAACTAGGGCGCGAGTGGGAAATGTCAAGGAATTTTTAGCTTGATTGGGTGTCAAAGTACCCATTCATTGAACTAGTGGAGAAAGCAAACAAAGATGAACAACCAACAGAATGCAAGTGTATGATTTGTAGTTGGAAATATAAAAGAGACAAGAAATTGCAGCTAAAGCTTGACACTATAGAAAAGCATATAGGTAAAGTTTATGAAAAACAAATCATAGACGGAAAGGAAACATTAGTAGTAAGATGGAAATAAAAGGAAGAATGTCTTCATGTGAAGTATGCCACGGAATATGATGAGCCTAAGAAAAGAATGACAAACCTTGTTGCAAGTGGAGGTACAATCAAGGCTCAATTTGGAAAAGTAATGGAAGGAGCACAACTGGCAAAAACTGTTCAGATGAGTGTTTTTTTTCATATTTTGTCCAGAAGGTGTCCTATGACAGACTACCCAGAGTATAGTAATTTATTATCTTTTTTGAGTGTTCCTCACTATCCTAGCACACATTGGTCAATAAATGTTGGATGGGAATGGGAAAATTGTCTCACTGCGGTGGAAAAGCAAGATTTAAAGGAGAATGTAAAAGAGTCAAACTTCATTGCATTATCTTTAGATGAAGTTACTACGGTAGATAATACTTCTTGGGTCTATATGCATGTGTATACTATAAAAGAACATGTCCACTGAGCTCATCTACTCTGTGTTCATAAAATGAAGGATAGTTCAACATTGCAAAATCTGTTTGAACTAGTTAAGAAGTCTTTGAATGAAATTGCAGGTATGGATGACTTGACAATTGCCAAAACATTGGTGTGTGTAGGAGCTGAAGTAATGCAAGGTCATAGGACCGATCTTTGCACAAAATTACAAACTACTTGTGCACCATACATGCTTGCCATTCACTGCATGGCCCATAGAATGAATTTAGCATTTAAAATTGTAAGCAAGTTTCCTATAGTATCAAAAGTTGAAAATCTAGTCCGCGAGCTCCACACATACTTCTGCAGAAGTCCCAAACGTTATACGAAATTTCAAAATTTTGCTGAGGGAATAATAGTAGGAAACACAATTCTAAAGGATGTTGATACCAGATGGATCTCCTTGCATGGACTAGCGCAACGAGTTCTTTTAGAATATACATCCTTGATTGGAATAATGTACGAGCATCACAACACAGTAGACAAAGCTCCTGACCTCTTACATAGGTTAAGTGATATAGAGACACTCTTAACTTTAGCTAGTCTTCTCCCTATGCTGGATTAAATGAATAATCTTGTGAAGAAAGCCCAAGACAGAACTATGTATATCTATGAGTATACCAAACTATGTAGAATGACATGCATGGCCCTCGATAATCTATATATAGATCTAACTTCTCAAAGCCCAAATGTTTTTAGGTGGCAGATAATTACATATTTGAATCATCATGAAAATTATTTATAGTTTAATGCAAGAGGGGAGTTATGTGCCTTTGTACGTGGATTTGAGATACTAATGCACTATTGTAAGATGGGCAGGTGCTATATCAGAGAAGTACATGTTACAAAGGAAGATTTTGATGGCATTGTTGAATCTGTTAGTAATAATTTGAAGGAAATTGCAAGTAATCTTTTAACATAGATTTATAATCAACTCCCTCAAGAAGAAATACTTGATGCCATGTCTATTGTGTATCCTCAATTTTGGGTTCAAGGCCACCGAGATAGCCCAAGATTTTTTCATCAAAAAGTAACTACCTTGACCACATACTATTCAAAAAGTGTAGAATGCAATGGACAAACAATAGAAGGAATTATACATAGAAATAAGCTTAGAGGACAATGCAGTCAATTTGCAAGAAGTATGATAGACCAGTTTAATGCCATGGAGAATCTCTTTGAAGTGGGATCAATAACAAAGGCTTGGAAAAACTTTGGTCAGAGTGAAATATTGTGTGATTCGATATTAGAATATTTCAAACTTGCTGATTTATGTCAAACAATGATATTGGGTTCACTAGAAGATGAGAGTTTTTAGTGCATTGGGGTTTTTGAAATCAAATATAAGAAACAAACTAGAAAAGAATTTGGAAAATTGCTTAAGGGTGTTGGGAAGTGCGTATAATGTCAAAAAATTTCCTTATGAAAGGGCACTTACAATCTGGAAGTCCATATGTGAAAGAAGAGGGTTGTGCAACACTTCAAGTTTAAACACTGGTGGTGGTGGGACAAATGACAGTGACATAATGACTGATGAATTTGACTTTCAGACTCAGACTCAAGACAAAGAAAATGAAGACCAGACTCATAATCAAGATGACTCTTTTTCTTTATCTAAATGTTAGTTTGAGGACCCTGACTCGATTTGGGAAATGGAAGTGAATTAGCAGTTTTTAGGTACTTATACTGCATTTCATGAATCATATTCCAAAACTTTAGTTGATGATATTTTATATTGTATTCCTTGAAATTGTGAATCAAATTGAATATATTAACATATTATTAATTATTTCATATTTTAATTATGTCATACTGATAAGTTTTACATGTGCTCAGTGATTCATCATTCAACTCAATGCTTAATATTTCCTTGCTAAAGTTGATTTGTACATACAACATAAAAAATTTTATAGTAAAGTAGAATTTTGGTTTTTGATTTGATATGTGATTCTGCATCATTTTGCATAGTTTATGAATTATTTTTCTCATTTGTAATCAACATGAAACTGATAAAACTTAATGTAAAAATACATTCAACACATAACTCATAGACTTACAAGACAAGAGATGAGACAACCCAATAGAACTTGTATTTTATTTACTCTCCAAGAGTTTCCAAAATCTTCAACAACAACAAAAAATGAGTAACACAGTTCTTTTATAGACTAAGAATGTGTACTCAACATTAATTACAATGTCACTTCATATAATGTTTGATACAATGCACCACCCTCTTTGGCATTGAGAGATTTTACTACAATAGAGAGAAGAAGAGAAAAGGTAGATAGACTTGGAGGATGTGCAGCCGCTTAAAGAAGATCTACCTCATTAATGCAGGGGAGGTGGTGGTTGGCCTTTCCTTTCAATCATGAAGGCCCATACTTTTCTGTCCATTCGTTGTATGTCTTTTCACATGGCCACTGGAATGAAATTATCTATGCAATTCTACCATTATGACTGACGTACTAGGCATCCAACAAAATCTTCACTTCCTTACAAAATATTTCAAAATTTATCTCAACTATATGCAGCGTGTCAAGTGCTAAACTCAACATCTTCATAGTTGGATCACCATCAGTACAAAAAGTGTTGGCAAGAGACACTATATGGATTCATGAATGTTGTCATTGATGGCAACAAAGTTCATCTCACACATCTGCAGGACATGGTATGTCTCTACCAGAAGTCAGAGTGAAGAATGTTGTGGTCCGGTAAACAAGAACAGAGCATGTGGCAAGGTCCAACAGACAGGTCCGGATCTCTCAGAGGAAGCATCTTGGTGAAGTGCAGATTTGGGGAAGTCAAGAGGAGTATCTTGACTGATAGATTCCAAGGTTTGAGCCTCCGGTGTGAAAAGGATAAAGAGAAATGAATGTTTGAGTGTCGGGTTCTCATGTGACAGTGTGAACAGAGGAAGAACTGACTGGCAGAACATCAAACATTATTCCGGATGTGTTACTGATGTTGGTAAAGGTTATGAAGGCATGAATTATGTTTGGCCAACATAATTAATGATTTCCACAAGTATATCATTGATCCGCATTACTTGGTGTGCAAGGATTCAGCCAACAGATCAAAGTTTGTGAAAAGATTGACTATTCTGGGTGCTGACTAGAAAGGTGATGAAATCACTTGTGCAGATATATATACACAATGGATTTAGTTGTCAGTAGTGTTGTGGGTGTTGTTGATGTGCAAAAAAAAGCAGAGCAGAGCAGAAGCAGTAAGGAAGGTCTGGTATGTGAAAGGAAAGCAGCATAAGAGAAGAGGAAAGATGAAGTGCAGCAGATCAGTGTACTGAGCCTAACTGGAACTGAACTCCAACATATGTGGATGCTACCAATCAGTTCAAGTATTGTATAACACTCTTTTGTAGACAGTGTGTCTCTTGTAGGCAGTGTGCCTCCTTGTGAGCAGTGTGCTCGGGCAGTGAGCCCTAATTGGCAAGTGCCATTTTGTATTTTCATTCTTCTAACAGAGAATACAATCTTGGGTTAATCACCCCGTGGTTTTCTCCCTTAACAGGGTTTCCAAGTCAAAAATACTGTGTCATGTGTATTTCCATTTCATGATTATGTTTGCTCATTTGGATTAATATTACATTGATTGTTAATAAAGTTCAAAAAGCAGAAATAATTAGGATAACTGATTCACCCCCCCTCTCAGTTATCAACAAAAAGTAGGTATTAGCTGGTAGGCATTTTCTTTTATTTCTATTTTCCACTTGTCTTAGTCTTTAGTTTGCCCATCACCTTCCAAAATATTTGGCAACCACTTTGTATCTATTTTTTCTATAGCTTGCTTCTTATATACCAAAAATTTATCCAATCTTAATTGAAAGTTGGCAACATCCTCACAATGCTTCAACATATCTGCTACCATTTTTAGCTCAGGAGGTGCCTATGGATCAAACCTTGAGCACTTGAGGAGATCCCTGACTTCTCTAGTTCTTGGTAACCATCTTGTTTTCACAGCTGAAAGCCTCTCCTTACTTGATTCATGCTTTTCATAGGCAATCCTCAGTTGTGAATAAGACCTCAAGGTCTCATCTACCCTTGCCAAGATTTTGGTCACCTTGTTATGTATCAAATTTGTGACCATGTCCTTTATTGTACTCTTTTTCTCCTCCTTCAATTTCTTCACCTCTTCCTTCAACTCTCTGATTACAGTCAATAGAGGCTCTGTATCAACTGGGAAGGACTTTGCTATTGGAATTACTGGTAGGGGAGCTGAAGTGCTAGCCTCTAATGACAATTGTTGCTTCAACCTATTTATCTCTGCAACTGCCTGAGCATAATTGAGTTGTAGCTCATTGTGATCTTTCTACAATTTGTTGGTGACTGCTTCTACAAATTGTGTAGTCTGGACATTCGAGCTTGCGGCTTGGGGGGTAGGGGTGTCAAATACCCTCTTTATTATCACATCTCCTACCAATTCCCCCAATTCAACCCTAGGCTTGTTATTATTTGGGGCTAGATCCTATATAGCCAATGTTTCAAAACCTAGGATTGAAGGCTGCACCAGAGAGAGCCTTATCTATCTATTCACCTATTATATTAGAGTCTTCTCTGGTAATTGTGTCAAATGCAATTGCATCTAAAAAAGGTCCAATGAGGAAGAAGCAAGATGTTACTCTTTACAACCAATGCCCTCCCCTCCTCTGGAGTCATTGTACTAATAGATTCATTGACTTCTTTTAAGACCCTTTGTGTTATGGCCTCATATTCACTAGTGTCTACTCCACTCTTAGCATCTTCAATCCTTTTCTGAAACTCTTCACTTCTTACTTTTAATACATAACTCCTAAATTCAAGAGTATTTATAAATTCATCATCCTCTAAAAATTTGTTGCAAGCCATTACTCTAACATCTTCAATGTCTACAGTTTGGCTTCTCATTGTTTCGATTGCCCTATTTTCAAGGGATGAATAAGGTCTTACTCTATCAGGTGAATGTACCTGATGGACAGCTTCTTGTACATGTTCCCCTGTCTCCCCTTCTAAAGCTACCACTTCAATTTCTTCAGGGCTTTCCAAATCAATAATTTTTGCTTTCTTGGCAGGGGAAGGGTCAATTGACTCCCTCTTGGCTGAATATCCTCTTCTAGAGCTGCTAGGTTGATATGTTAGTCTTTCTTTTCTTGCAAGGGTAGTAGCAATTAATTGCTCTGCATTTTCCAGCATCTTCTCAATTCTCTGAATGGGGTCTTGCACTTCTGAGAAGGCACCCTGATATGCTACATTTATATTTTTTCTCATTCTCTCACCTACCATTATGGTGTCCCACTTGATTCTCAAGTGATGTACCTCATCCATTGTAAAGCAGTTCCTGACAGGATCCTCATTTAGTTCAACCTGATGAGTATACCTTGGCCTTCCTTTGTTGACCCTTACCCTGTTGATGAATCCTTCAGGGTCAAAAATCCTTGGATGCTCCAAATACATCCCAAAACACTGCATTAATGAATAGATCTGATCGTGCGCACTCTTGTTAGTTATCAAAAAATCACTGAATCTGAGAGAAGAGAGAAGGAATGAGCCCTTCTTATGATGCCTTAGGTGCTCCTTGTCTGAATCATTCAATTTTCTAATGATTTCTAAGAATGACACTCTTTTAGGCAAGATATGGGGTGGGGTCTAACATCCATAGACCGTGATACAAGTAGTGTGCTCATGAAAGAACCAGTCACCCCAATTGTGGTCAATCCCCAAATGAGGGGTCCTATCCAAAGGCCTTAGAAAATCCAATACATCTGGGTGCAACCTCTCACCCTCTAGCTCCAAGAAACCGAGTATCCTTCTCACAAAATACTCTTCAAAAATTACATAATCTGTGGTAGTGCAATGCATATCTAGTGTACAAGTCCATACCTGCACTAGCAACATATTTCCCTGAGCATCTGTTTTGACATGCAAGTTATGGTGCCACATCCCAGATAAAGAAAATAGAAGCATGTGACATAGCATGGAGTACAATGTGAATTCAACATGGACATCCAACTTAGACAGATTATTCTTAATTTTTGTCATCTGTTTATGCATCTTGTTAGCAATGTAAGTGGCACAATCATATGGCTCTTTGGGATCCTAACTTTGAATGTCAACTACCATCATCATTAGAGAAATGGGCATATTATCTGAGGCATCCCTGCCCAATACCTAGCACAAACTATGATAAGTCCTGACAAAGTAATCCATGAACATGCTGCAGTGAAAAGGCTCATGTTCACTGGCTAAAAGCTTCACTAATTTTCCATCTACACCCTTTGGCCTATGCTTGGTCAGGTTGTACTCCCTATAAACATGTTTGACAGTCTGATATTTCTTCTTCAAAGCAGCTAGGTCAATTGGCTTCTTATCCGCAGGGTCCAAGTTGAATACAAAGCCAATGTATCCTTTAGTGAGTTTAATCATTTTTGTGCCATTTCTTGCTATGATCGTCCTTGTAGCAAGATCATATCTCATTGCTATTGCCCTAACTAGGTCAAGGTTAGGGAAAACATTGGAATAAATAAGCTTGGCCAGATCAAATTGCTAGGAATGATAGATGAGAGCCTTATAATTGATTCTTCTATGCCAATGTTCAAACAAAATCCAACCAGGAACAGGCAAAATAGCATCTCTACAGTTGTAGCAATAATCAAGAAATTTATCATCGGGCCCACCTAGACCATGAAGATTCAAAGCCCTTCTAGCAAAACCTGGAAGCTAGATCATAAGATCCTCATCTAAGCCACGTTTAGAAGTGGAGGGATGGCTAGCTTGACTCATTTTTTCAGACTTATCGTAGCAAGCTAGGGTTTTGTTTACATGCAATTATCTACCTCCTTAATCAAGCAGTCAACTTAAAAATATGACAGGCATGAGAAGACATAATGAACTTACTGGTTTTAAACTTGTAGAGTCCCTAATTTTCTTTATATACCCGCTTGAGAATTCTCCATGCACCTAAAATTTGTATGTGCTTGAAGTAATAATGTGCAAAGCCCTAACTTTTCTTCCTTTTTAAGCTTCACCATTAATGGAGGTAACCTCAAGAGTTAGCTATTACCTTTCCTTCGTGCCACAGGGCACCTTCAATGTTCACCATAAAAGTTTAAACCTGCACCGTTGATTTGAATTCATTCCTACAAGATCCACAACCACCATTCACTCATGAGATTTCAAAAACTCGATCATCATGTTTGAAAAGTCTTTGACCAATCAGGATGAGCCACATAGGATGTACATTAATTGCTGACCACATGACCTCTTATCCTTGCCTAGATGTGTGGCACTAGCCCACAGCATCGTAGTGGGCAATGGGCCACCACTTTACCTACCTTGTGCAGGCGCGATAAAGCCCCCATGTAAAACAAGGCCACGTGTCACCATCTCGCGACCATGTGGCAAAGATTCCTTCCTGCAAGATACCCTTGCGATGAAGCACAACCGTTAGATCAAGACTTTCCCTTGGACCACTTTTATAAAGACATCAAGGTGTGACATAAGCATAGATTCTTATGACAGGTGTGATCATGTCATAGCCATGTAGCGGGGTGGTGACGTCATTGATGATGTGCTGCGATGCTGCAATTTTCATTTTATTAAACTTTATAACTTAGGAGAAACTTAGGATATAGATTTAATTTTTCATGGGCCACAGAAGGTAAAACCTAGAACACGGGGCTAATCACCTAATGGGTATAAAGGCTTAAAGTCTTAACTTAAGGGACCAAAAACCTACCACAAGCAGTCAACAGAGAATCAGAAATAAAGTGCATGAGCTTAGTGACCTAGGTTCAATGGATTTCTTCAAGGGGCAAAGACTTATAATTTTTAAGGGAAAATGGGGAAAAATACATGAAGAACAGGCTTAAAACTGTAAACTTAAGTAGGTGCCACCACAGTGATTCATCTCTCAACTCAATGGCAATGCTTAATAACATATTAACAATAGTAGCATATACCACAATGAACATTAGCATTAGCAATCGTTGAATGTGTGTCTAGTAGTTGAAACTAGATTTTTTATTCAATTGATAAAATAAATAATACAAATAATTGAACATCAACACATTACTGAATTTGAGTTTTCTATTGATTTTCAAATGAAGGAATAAATAGAGGCAATGTAAAATCTTGCTCAAAGACAACTCTAAACAGAGCTAAGTTGGAACTTGGAAACTCATATTATCAATATCAAATCATTGTAATAACTTTTTTAGCAAATTCCACTATTTAGGTGGTGGAATTGTCATTTCTTCTAGTTGATGTCTGACTTGAATTTTTGTTAACAATGTATGATCGAATTTCAATTTGGATCCTGACTTGAATGTTTTAGCCAAAGATACATTCAAGATTATTAGTGGTTTGATGTAATCCAAAAAGTTCACCTCATTTGGTTTATGAGGAAATTGGTCTAAATCAATCTTACTTGCATCCTCCATCTTCTTTCTGAAATTATCCTTTCCAATGAATCGCTCATTTGTGTCAAAAACCTATGGCAAACCATGCTTTGTCAAGTTCCTTACCTTTTCATCCTCCTTAATCTTTGTTGCAGCCTCAATCACAAATCCTACTATTTCATGCATTTTTGAACACTTTTGAATAATAGATGTCACCTTCATTGAGGCTTCAATCGGATTAGTGATGCCTTTTGAAATCAATTCATTGCCATTGGCTTTGTAGACTGTTTCTAGAACTTGATTTGCAGATTTCTCTTCTACCTGCAGTTGCACATTTTTGTTGTCCATTAAATATTTGCTCAACTTATTATGATGTAGTCTCATGGCATCAATAAATTGAAACAATTCACACAAATGATCAATCATTTGCATTATTTCCTGCCAGATCTTTTGTTTCATGTGCCTCACTGTTTGTCTACAAAATTCAATTAACTTATTTTGACAAGATTTTACTCCATTTTTTACTTCCATAAGCTCTACAGCCAATGTTTCATTTTTTTTCTCTCTTTCTCTAATTTTTGTTCCCACTGTTCATTTGCTTTCCCAATGCTTTGTCTTAATTTTTCTGAAGTGGATTTTTCCTCATCATATTTCTTTTTGCTCTCATCTAACCTTTGCTTCAATCCATTCAATTCCACCTTTGTTTGTTTATCCTCTTTGCTTCTTGATGTAGAGGCAGATTTTTTTATTCTTTTTTCTAATTCATTGCTCTTGTTATTTGTTGCTTTCCTCTTTGCTTTCTCATTTGCTATGTCTGCCTATAATTTTTCTATTTGATTCTGCAACTTTTTTTTCTCTCTATCATGCTTTAGCAATGATGTGTACACCAATTCATTATTCTTCTTTGATATATTAATTTTGTCAGTATTTTTTAATCTAGAAAAATCAAATTGCAAACTACTCACCTAAAATTTAGATCGATCCATCTAATTTTTTGGTTTATTTTGAACTGTGGGAACAACAATTGTGTACTCCATGATTTCTAAATTTGTGTCAAATATGGGTAATATCATGGTTGTTGTAGGCTCTGAAGTTACAGCAGATACACTCTCCATCAGTTGCTTCTTTTCTTTTTTATACAATTTTGATTTCTTTTAAACTCTTGAATGTAATCAAAACCTAGGGATGCAAGAATAAGGGAATGCTTGAATGATGAAGGAATAGGAGTACTTGCAATTTCTATTGCAGCCACACTAACTGGGGGAGTGCTTGGAAATAACTCCTTTGTGGTGGAACTGGTAGTTGGACTTGGACCTGTCATAATCCTTTGTCTCTTCTATATCCCTTAATCACTAAGTGTTTGTGTGGTATCTTGTATTGGTGTCCTCTTGTGTGTAATTTATTGTTGGACCTATTGTTGTAGCACATGTTGACTAGGCTCTCCACCATGGGCATGTCCAAGTTGTGATTGCATCTAACCATGAGGATTAGGATTTGAAACTGTAACAAAATAAATTCTCTCATTTGTACTTGTATGCCCTTGGTCTATTTTATCAGTTGATTTAGCTCCAAGACCTCATTTATCAATGGGTTTTCTGGTGACTAAATCTTTTGGGTTCCAATTGCCTTGTCCTTGGGACCCCAAACCACCACCATGATAACCCATATTTTCAGCTATGGTTGCTCCTGAAGTATATGCTTCTTTTGTGGCCTGACTTAAACTAGGTTTGAAATTGCTTTGTTCATCCCTATCATCATCAGGTTCATCATCACTATCAATTTCTTCATCTTCATGTTCATTGGGATGCTCTATATTCTACAATTTGCTAAACTCTTCATCTTCATCAATTTCTCCACACTCTACAACAGTTCTTGGTTCACCTAGCTCCTTCCTTATAGACCAAAATGCAGTAATTTTTTATCGTGACCAATATTTGTTTGTAATAGACTCATCTAGAGAATCTGGCATTTTTTCTCTAATAGATGGTTTATCACTTTTTCCATAAAAATTGTTGTACCTCCTGATTTCATTCTCTGCTAGTGCTAGTGCTCCTGTATTTTGGTGCAATGCCATAATTTCTACTGAAAATTGTTCAAAAGAAATACCTTTCTCAATAGTAGTTTTCTCCATTGTTATTTTGACCTCATCCTAGGAATCCTTGTTTCTCAAGTTTTCAAGCAAGGGGTTACTTTGATGTTGAATTCTACTTGCAACATTCTTATTGGCCACAATCATTGTTTTAATGGTGTCACATGGATCATACTGCCAGTGACAGATAGTATCAAAATTAAAAAATTTCAAAAGATCATGTGCCACCTTAAATGTTTTTCTCTCCAATGTGAACCCTCCACATGAAATAGGTAAAAAAGGAAATAAGGTCTTCTTTTGTTGACCAGCAAAGTGTAGTTCATCAGTACTATGCATCTGCCTTACATATTCCAATGCAAAAACCCTTTCTGTCACATGTATTGGAAGTTTGTATGGCTCTACTCTTGATCCATAAAATCTTAGCATAGTATATTCTTCCAATAAGTACCAATCAGCCAATTGTATTTCTTTTCCTAGTTGAATGAAATTTCTACATGATATAGGCAATCTAGGCATTAGACTATTTGTAATTGCTTGATACAATGGAGCCAAAAAGTAGTCTACAAAATGATTGTAGTTCCTTCGAGAATCATGCATCCTTATCTTAGTGGTCCAATCATATACTAGAGCCATTTTCTTTTCCTCAACATTACTATAGGGCTGAATCTGAAGCTTGTTGGTCTGAAACATTCCACTAAATTTGAATAGAAAAAAATAGCACAAGTAGGTTGTGAACCTAAATGTCTTGGTGGAACCTCCTTTAATCATTAAAATTTGTTTATGCATGGATTCTACAATGTGCTCAATAAATTTATATTTGACATGTACACCAATACCATAATGGATATTATATACCATTTCTAGGAGGCTTGCATCCACTTCCCAATTGCTATCTAGTCCAAGGCAAAATGCTAGCATGGAAATAGTATCCTGAGCCCATGATTTAAAAAATTTCAAAGGATAAGGAGGCTTATGGTTACTTTTCAACTTGTTTTTTCTTGAACTATTTTATTTAGGAAAACATTTTTGTCCCTTTCATCCACTGCTTCATAATCACTAGCAAGCTTTTCTAGGTCAATGTGGACATCTCCAAATTCTTCGGTTGTAAACCCCAACACTTTTCCAAATTCTTCTACATTAATGTATAAAATTTATTCTTTGGTATCCTTATTTACAATTGCTCTTTTGTTATCATCATAATTGTTGGCACAGACCATGATAAATTATGGGCAAGGGAAAACTTCATGTAACATCATGCGCCCTAATCCAGTTACCCACGGTGCATTGATATTATCAACTTTATTTTTCTTGGTAGCCTTATTCTCACATGAAAATCTAAGTTCTAAGGTAAGTTTACCATACATGTTAGGATCATAAATATGATGGTATTCATCAGTCAAACCTGAGGTTTTAAGCAATCCAAAATAATCTATTTTTCTATCAGAACTTTCTCTGCCTTTCCCAAAAACTTTGTCTGGTCTGCTAGTGGTGGTAGACATGCTTATACATGTGAAATTGTGAATTCCCTCTTAAGTCCTCCTTAATTTTTCTTATTTTTCTTAAGTCTCTCAACCCTAAACCCAAAGTTTGACAAAATAAGATTTTAAGAAATGATGAAACGTAGCCTAGGAATTCTGTCTTTTGTCTTACTAGCTTTGTTGGAAGTGGCACTGCAATGAGCAATTTGAAATCTCCCTGGTGTACTGCAATTAGTAATTTGAAATTTCCCCGTGTGCTGACCCTCTCACTTAAAAATAAAATCACTTAGTAGTAGAAAGTTTGCTTTTTTATAAAGTAAAAAAACATTAAAGTGAATGAAACGTCAAGTCAACGTGTTGCTTCTAGACTACACAATTAGTATATAGCTGACAGCTGTCCTACATTGATAGCTCAGCAATTTCTAAACCATTGATCTTTGTAAATCTAACGGTTATAGGGTGATTTCAGAGATTTAAGTTCGCAATCCTAGAGCTCTGTGCATTTCATTTCAGAATACAATTACAACCATCCATAAAATGTTCATTGAACGGTCGAGTAATTTATGATATAAACAATTTATAATGTAATTTGTAATTTTGCTGGCAACTTTCTTTTTTCATTTGTATTGATTTATGTTTTAAATTTGCATGCAAATATTTTTATGTTTTAAATCTGCAAAGCAGCTCGCAGGGCTTAAATTTAACAATCAACCTTGCCTGTCAAGAAATTTTCTTATGACAGTAATCTATTCAATGCTACCTTTAAAATACTATGGCATACAATAATATAAGTAGATTATATAGAAACCTCAAACCATATATATATATATATATATATATATATATAAGCATAATCCTATATCTCTCCTTTCATATGATATAGTCTTTTTAAAATTTTGATTGTGTTTTACAACAAAAATGCCTAAATACAACTATACACCTGTTAAATTTAAGCCCTGAAAATAGGTATTCAATTGATATTAATTCAAAAAATTCTTACAATTGGGGGATAGCTACGCCCCTGGCATATTCTTATAAAAAAAATCCATGTATAATTGTATTACATACAATAATATTACATCAAAATTACATTGCAAAAATCAAAACGCTGGCTAAGGGAAACCATAGAAATCATTTGTTTCCACCAACTCCGTGAAGCGCAGCACCCATTCCATATTTAGCTCCATGTCAAGAGCTTGAGTGTGCCTTAGAAAATTCTGACCGATGGTGGCCCAGTGATGGTGGCAGACGAGAGCCCCATCTGTCATGTTAAGAAGAAAGGGAAACTATAGAACCACCACACCCATCTCTGCCCCAAAAACCACCAATGATAGGTCAGAAGACTGCAGAATCCCTACACCCATCTCTCCCCTAGAAACCATCTGCAAATCATTACCCAGAAAATCTAGTTTGAAAATTTCTCACAACAAAATGAGAATATCCAGCTTCACACCTCCAAGGTCTAGCAATGATGCCAAGAACCAAGAAGCTATGCCAGAATTCACTCTGTACTTGTTCCTATCTATTAGGAAATCCCTCCCAAGCACCATTTTCATGGCTTCCAACTCTAGGAAGTACAAACGAGCAATTATGTGAGGCTTCGTTATTGCTTTAAGCCTCAAGTTTGTGATGAATCCCAAGAAAGCAATTTGCCTTCGCAGTGCTATAAGGCAAATTGGCATATCCATTTTCTTTGTTAAGCTAGCTTCAATCTTTGGTATGAGAAAGCATTGTTGGGCTCCATTAAATAGAGCCAGGCTTCATTAATGGCACTCTGCTTCAAAGCTTTGGGATATCTTTCCAAGTGTGCCAATATTTAAGTGATATGATATATCTTTTCAAGTGAATTTAAGTGAATTTAATCTGCATGTAAATATTTATACTTGATTTGACATAAGTATATAGATAATACTTAATAGTGTTTCCAAACTATGTTCCACATACGTCGTATGCAATCCATGACACATGTCACCAATTTTGAATTAAAAGGAGCACAATATTTCTTAATTGATATGTAAGATCTGACTAATTTTATATACAATTAACTAATAATAAATACTGTTAAAAAGGGAGTAATTCTTTTTATTCTAATTTCAACAAAAGTAATCTTAGATCAAATATATTCAATAAATGAATAATACAATAATCACCAAAACATTAACATTTACATATACTTCAACACTTTAGAAATCTAAAGTGTCAACATAGTTGGACCTCCATAGCTGATAATCCTCCTCTGTTGGCCAAATGAAATTGACAAGTTTGTCTGCTTTGGTCCTATAAGGTGTGTACTTGATAACCACTTGATTAGCTTCCTTGTCAAATTCCTCTAAGAAAATGCCAGTGTGAATTAGCTTATCCATGCTGCTTCTCAACATATCTAAATCAACAGTGTCATAGATGAGCTTAACTTGAGTAGATATTCTTTGTTTTGCCTAGTCCTTCCATAATTGTAGAGGTTTAACCCCACCATTTTCACTCAAAATAATAGGAAGCAAATTGAAATTCCATTCATCAAACTTTTTGACAAGCTCCCTGATATTTATTTCCAAAGGACCTACCAACCCTTGAAAATCCTTAATTGAATTTATAATCCTAAGAGTTGGGACAATGTTAGGAGGTGCATCCTTGACATGCTTGGTCTCTAGGGATCCATGTATCCATTAATGATGTTACAACATCCTTATTCTTATCAAAATCCTTTATGGCATCAAACATAGAAGAATAATTTGAATGGATGCTAATTAATCTCCTGTCAATCCCTTTATTCAAGCGTTCAAGAACTATAATTACAATCTTCATATTACTTGAATAAATTAATTCATTGACCTATGACAACAATTTCTTGTACCTCTCAATTTGATCCAATAATTCCTCTTTAGTAGGCTCACTTGATGGAGTTGCACCTGATGCGCTTGGCTCCTCAACTGCAAGGGATAGGGGTGCATCTCCAAGATTGTATAGAATGATTTCCATTGAAACTTTTGGAAGGATAGCAGAGTCAATCTGTGTTGGGGTATGAGCATGCATATTTTGCAATTGTTGCTTTAACAATGCCACTTTAGTTTCCAACTTGGCAACCTTTTGCTAACTGTCATTATACTCTACAACCATGTCATTATACTTGGATCTATATCAATCTCTTAGTGATATTCTCTACTGTTGCCTTTGTGAATTTGGCAACGTTCACTGACATGTTTGTTGCCTCAATTGTTGGGGTATCAGACACTCTCTTAATAATTAGCCCTCCACTTATGTTTGGGCCAGGCTCAGCAACTACAGGTTTCCTTGCACCTAGGGCCAATGCCCAAATAGAAAGTGTTTCCTATTATTCACTGAAAGCACACCCATGCAAAGCCAATTTTGCTTCCTTTGTTTGATACAATGGTTTGTCATGCCTCCACACTATGTCAAAAGCAATTACCGAGGCTAAATCCCACTCTGGCAGCAATAAAATACCGCGTTCCTTCACCAACTCTCTACCTTTTTCATCTGTTATCTTCTGAAATTGTTCTTTCATTTCCTTTCTAACCTCAACTTGAATAACTACTTCTAGTAATTCAGGGTGTAAGATTCTCTTTTTGGCAACATTATCAACATATTCATCTCTCCTTGCCCTCCAAGCAAACTCTTTAAAAGCAGGGGTCTGGACAAATGAATCATCTGTCATGAAGGTCTTGCAAGCTTCCTCCCTAAGGTCATATGTGTTGCTCATCCCCCTAAGGTCTACCTTGCCAAACCTAAGGCTGCTTTCTGGTTCTATTATCTCCCTAGGGGGAGAGGGCATTCCTTGTCTCATATCCTCCTTAGTGACAATGATATCATCATCTGAGTCATCTGGATAATCCACCAAGCTGCTTTGTTCAACCTTTTGCTTCTTTGGTAGTGGCTTTCTTGGAGGTGAATCCACCTCAATCACTTGTGGAGCTACTTGCCTTGGGGGAGACAGTGGTGGCATTTCAGGCAATGGTGAGGAAGCTCTTGAGCCCTTAGGCTTAGAATTAGAAGATACAGTTGGGGTAGTAATAGATTGTTGCTTCCTCACAATACCTTTTCTCCTTGCAAAGACTCTGATCTCTTGTGGTGGTTGGTAGGTAGGCCTTTCCTCCAACACTAGGACCTTCCCCTTATCCTTTTCTTGTTCTTCCCCAACCACATCCTTTCCTTTGTTAGCAACCAATGTCTCTCTTTTCATCCTACCAACCACTTGCTCAAAATTCTAGAGCATATATTCAACCTTTTGCAATTCATTTTTGAATTGAGGCAGCCGTAGGGGGTCATATTGGGGATTAGTCTTCCATTTTTCCCTTACCATCTTATCATAGGTGATCCATTTTGCCTTCCTGTCCTCCTATATTTGGTAATTAAAGATGTTCCTAATAACATCTTCAGGGAAATAGAAGTTATGTATGAACTAGCTGCTTCTGATCCTCGCTTTCAATGCAGCTATGAAACCTTCAGGATCATGATTTCTTGGGTGCACTCTCCTCATGTTTTATGGTTCAAGCAATTCATCCATTTTTCTCCACCCTCCACTAGTCATCACAAAGTCTACAAAAAATATCCATGTTGGGAAGAAGGTTCATTTCCTCATGTTTAACAAGTGGCCATCTTCAACATTACCCAGCTGCCAAATGACCTCAAGGAATCCAATTCTCAATGGCACATCTCTTGGGAGAACATGTGGTCTAACCATAGTGCCATATACTCTGAGAATTGTACAATCTAGATAGGGGATGACATCTCCCTAGTTGTGATCAATTTTTAAATCAGACCTCCTTTCTTTTGGCCTGAGAAAATCATGTAGTTCAGTTGGAATCCTTGGTGGATTCAGGATTAGGTCATTCCTCAACTTTGATGCAAAGACATTCTCAAACTCCACAAAGTCAAACTTCTTATCATCCTTGTCTAGAATTCTTGTCCAACATTGGACGTGCAACTCAACACCATCCTCCTCCTTTTCCAACTTCATATCATTCTCAAAGAATTTTGCCCTTTTAAATAAAAACATGTGCATTAACAATGAGTACCACCAAAACTAAACCCAATCTTTACCATTCTTTAATGAAAATAAACCCTCATGAATGTTATTTGCCAGGTAGGAAGCAAAGTCATATACTATGTTGTAAGCAGGGTGTTGGATATGAGCAACCATATACATGAAACCCATTGGTATTTCGGAAGTAGGATCAAACCCCAATATTTGACACAAAGAATAGAATCTTTTCTAAAAATATGGAGCAAAATACTTTATTGGGAAGGGTTCCTTATCTGATGGACCAATAACAATTCTCCCCTTTCCCTTTCCAACTGATGCTAGATGATTTGGTAGCATTGTGATTTTAAAGACGTGTCTTGTCTTCTCGTATTCACTCCTAAAGGATTTCAAATCAATTTTTACCAAATCCTCATTCCACTCATGAAGTTGAAAAACTTCAGCAATCTCTTCCCTACTGATCTTTACCATTTTGATCCTATTATACGTCCTGACAACTCTAGAGATAGGATCATATCTGGCTGCCATAGCTTTTAACAAGTTGACATCCATGTAGACATTTGGGACAACCAATTTCCCCATGTCTAATCTCCAAGGGTTACATATATGAGAACTCAAATTCCTGTTCCCAAACTAGTTCTTGAACAATGACCATCCTATAAGTGGTATGGTGGCATCCTTGATATGGATATGTTTATCTATGAGGCCTTCTTCAATTTTGGAACCCTAGAACAGAAGCAAACCTTTTACTTTGTAGTTAGTGGAGGGCTTTAATTAATCAAGAAGGTCCTAGACTATAGTCCTTTTCATCTCTCTAGAGCTTGAGGTTTGAGCTTGTGACAGTGCCATTATGGTGAGAATTTTGCAAATTAGGCTTTTAGTTTTGTAAGAATAGTAGGTTCACAACTAGGGTTCCGACTTAAAGCAGCAATAAAGCTCAAATTTTTTAGTTCAACAATCTAAGAAGGAAAAACCCTAAAAGAAATGAAAATTTACTAGTAATTCCTATTGACAGAACCATGATAGAGAGCACAAGCAGCAAATATAGAAGGCGAGATCTTAACTTATGGCTTTGAACGCTTTAAAAACCCTAGTTTTGATTGCCAAGAGATTGAAATTGCCTTGAGAGATTAAAATTTGCCTCGAGAGATTGAAATTGCCTCTATATGCTTTAAAATACTTAGACAGATTTCAATTATGCAAAAAGATTGCTTTTATGGGGTTAAAACCGCCATTAATGCTCGCTCGTGCAAAGCAGAATGACTCCCATGGCCACTTTCTTAGTTTCAAACTCTAGCCATTGATCTCTTAATGAGATGGCAAGATGGATGGCCATGATGAAGTTTTCTGCCACACATAATTGCTTACTCATCTTTCAACAAACCCCACCTTCTCTTTAGGCTACAAAGTTTGCTACGTGGCCTTCGGCCATTAGCCCATTGGGTTTATCACCCATGCATCTTCTGACAACAAGCTAGCAAGGAATGGTTAGGATTATCCTAGGCCCTCCAACCTGCTCGCACATTAACTTCTCAATCCATTCACTGTCTGCTTAAATTCTTCAACATTGGATGGCTAAGATTAAAACATCTTGCCGAGGAATTTCCCATGTGTCTTATTTAAACATTTAATAGCTCACCCTTTAACTTTTAAGTCTCTTAAGGCTGCTTCAAAATATTTGCTAAAATATTTCAAACTCTAGTCATTGATCTCTTGATGAGATGGCAAGATGGATGGCCGTGATGAAGTTTTCTGCCACATGGCATTGCTTACTCATCTTTCAACGGACCCCACCTTCTATTCAAGCTGTGAAGTCTGATACATGGCGTTCATCCATTAGCCTATTGGGTTTATCGCCCATGCATCTTCTAACAATGGGCTAGTGGGGAATGATTAGGATTAACCTATGCCCTCCAACATGCTCGCAAATTAACTTCTCAGGCCATCTGTTGTCTGCTTAAATTCTTCAACATTAGACAAGTAAGATTAAAACATCTTGCTGAGGAATTTCCCATGTGTCTTAGTTAAACCTTTAATATCTCACCCTTTAAGTCTCTTAGGGATGCTTTGAAATATTTGCTAAAGCATTTAAAAAGTGGACCCTGCTAGGTTAACCCATTCCCCACCAAGCGGTGACCAACAAGACTAGATATACGGGGCTGGTAAAGAACACAATTTTGATGGCTCAGGTTTCAACTTAGACAACCGGTAACTGGACGTAGCAAGTCAACATAAGATTATGCAAAGGGTTTCTCATATGAAATGCCAACCATTGATATTTGGAAATCTAACGGTTCAAGTGTTCTTCCAGAGGTTTGAAGTCATAGGTCTAGTGCTTCAGACATTTTCTTCCAAAATGTAACTACAATTGTCCATAAAAAATTCATCAAACAATCATCTGTTATATTAATTTGCATTGACATCTTGCTTTAGACATAATAAATATGTTGGCACTTGTCCCCATTCCAGACACTTTATGAAGAAATTTTGATGTGTGTAAAATTTATCCCGAAACAGAACAATATGTAACATTTGATATTTTTGCCACACTGTATGATTTTTTATTGGCATAACAGTTTATTTCGTCAATTAATTTTTTATTGGTTTGAAACTATATTTAATTCGCTAATAATTTTTTTAATTGGTTTGAAAATTGTTTTAATTCGCCAATGAAAATATATTTTTTGGTTTGAAATTAGATTTTAATCGCCAGCAAAATAGTTTTTTATTTAGAAAACAGGTTTAATTCGCCCACCGAAATATTTTACTGGTTTGAAAATAGGTTTTAATTCACCAATGAAAATATTTAATTGGTTTGAAAATACGTTTTAATCGACAATGAAAATATTTTATTGGTTTTCAAAAAAATACAATTCACCATGATTTTCCATAGACCTCTAGCAATTACAAAAGATTCACCAAATAAGATTATTTTTTTCCCAAAAAAATGAAAATATTTGCCAATAAAATTAATATTTTTCTCAGGAAGTATACATTATTCGCTAGGTTTATACACCTTCTCTGAGCGGGGGTTCTTAAAGTTATCCCTGAACCTTATCAAATAACTTGAGAAGACTCTATTGCAAGTATGGGCCTAACCAGTGTTGTCATCGATGTCAACATACTCATGTTGCATTAATGAGAAGGATTGGATGAGCTGTGTGCTGAGGTTATTGAGAAAATTAGTCTCAATCAGGAATAGTGAAGAACAGTGATGACAACAAGGTAAAAGTCTAAGATAGGTTGAGGATCAGAGGATGCAGTTTAAAGGGTTTGTAGATATAAGTCTTGAGATGCTCCAGTCAAGTTTTCAGAGGTCCGCATGAAGATCGGAAGAAGTTATGGTCGCTCAAGTAGAACTGGTTTTGGTAGGTGTTTAGAGGTGACAGAGTGACATAGATAGGTCCGGTGAGATTCAGAAATGCATAATCCCATTTTACAGATTTAAGGAAGTGTTGAGAACGTCCTTGTGAAGTGTCAAGTCGATTGGTTCATGGTTTAAAGGTCCGAAAGAACCTATTCCTTTGTGACAGTGATGATAGACTATGTTCTTGAGGTTCTGGATGAAGGAGAGAAGGATTCCAGTAAGCAGATGAAGTGCGGATGTTCTTGGTGATTCAGGAAAGCTTGTGGTGATCTGTGGATTGTTTCCAGTTCATGTTGGTGGTCTGCATTGAAGTTAAAGTTCGTATTTGAAGAATAACCACTGGATGCTGGTGTTCTTCCTAAGATTGGCCGACTGGATGTATTACATGTCTTGCAGATGTTCTTGTAGGTGTTTACTGACTTAGATGATTGTTCCTAAGTCGATGTTGTTTATAAATAAGAGATTGTGAAGTCATTTCAAAGTGTGTCTTGCGGTGATGAGTGTATGGTAGCGGTTCAAGTGCAAAAGGCAGAGCAGAAGTATAGAGCTTAAATGGAACTGATTCAAGCATGGTGAAGATGCTATTCTCCAGTTCATAAAGGTGTTTCTTATTTCTTTGTAGACAGTGTGTCTCTTGTAGGCAGTGAGCCTCTTGTGAGCAGTGTGCTCGGGCAGTGAGCCTTAATTGGCATGTGCCATTTTGTTCTTTCTATTCTTCTAACAGAGAATACATTCTTGGGTTAATCACCCCGTGGTTTTTCCCTTAACCGGGTTTTCCACGTCAAAATCTTGGTGTCTTATGTGTTGATGAGTTTCTACTTTTGATTTGAATGCATTATGTTTCATGTTTAATATACTGCTAATCACCAAGAAGACTTAAGTGTGTAAATTGGAGAAAGTTTTGCACAACTGATTCACCCCCCCTCTCAATTGTGTACCCTAAGTCTAACAATTGGTATCAAAGCCAAGTTCCTCTAAAAGGAGCTTAACCGCTTGAGGAGATCTAGGATGTCATCCTACAAGAAGGATAGTCTGAAGTTTGATGGAACCAACTTTGCTCTTTGGAAAGGTCGCATGAAATGTCACTTGCAGTGTATGGGAATGGCGTACTGGTCCATGGTTACAAAAGCGTATGTACCTCCACAAGGTGGTCCAACAACCCTGAATGAAATCACATATGCTGAAAACAATCTGCGGACCAAAGAGGCTCTTCTAAGTGCATTATCTGACTCAAAGCTCTCAAATGTTATTGACCTACCAACTGCTTTTGAGATTTGGAATAAACTGGAACTTTTGCATGAAGGAGACCAGTATGTTAAATGTGCAAGCTTACAGAGTCTAAAAGGGAATTTTGAAAAACTGAAGATGAGAGATGATGAAAATATTACCACTTTTATGCCAAGAGTGAATGAGCTAGTTTGTGGAATTAGAAATGCTGGTGGAGTCTTGGATGAAAATGAGATTGTTGGCAAAATTCTTAGATCCCTTCCTGCCTCTTACAAAATCAAGGTTGCTGCCATTGATGAATTCAGAGCCCATACCACTGTCATAAGAGACCAATTGGCTAGCAAATTGGCTGCATTTGAAATGACTGAGTTTGGAGATGATCCCCCCAAGACTAAATCTGCATTCAAAGCTAGTGCCTCTGTGAAAGGTAAACAAAGATTTGATCCAGGAGAGAACTCATCAAGGAAACTGTCATGGTATGAAAAAGAAAGAAAAGACCTGGAAGAAGAAGACGTAGAAACTGCTCAACTTGAAGCCCTCATTGCAAAGAGATTGCCAAGAGGATCCAGTAAGTATGAAGGAAAATTGCCTTTTAAGTGTTTTAATTGTAATAAGATTGGTCATTTTGCCTCAAGATGTCCGGAAAGATTTTCAAAGCCAAATCCTAACAGATTAAGGTTCCAAAAGAATTATTACTATGTTCATGAAGAAGATGATAATGAAGGAGTAATAGATGATGAATCAAAGACTAGAAACAAATTAGGAAATGAATGGTTGTTTATTGCCATCAAGGAAGAAGAACCAATATCCTCTGTATCTATCAATCATAAAGTTGTAGAAAAAGCTCTGGCTGCCCAAGTTGAAGAAAAGAATGATTGGGTCATTGACAGTGGTTGCTCTCACCGTATGATAGGTGACAAAAATAAGTTCATAGATTTGGAAAGGTATGAAGGAGGAGTGGTGAAGTTTGGTGATAATTTTGCTGGTAGAATTAGAGGAAGAGGAACTATTTCTTTTGATGGAAGAAACAAAATTGGTAATGTACTATATGTTGAAGGTTTGAAGCACAATCTTCTCAGTGTTGGATAGTTGGTGGCCAAAGGCTATGATCTCTGATTCAAGGATGGAAAATGCAAAATCTTTGAAAATTCTGGAACAGAGATTGCATCCAGTGCTCAAACTAAAGGTAATATCTTCCACTTGGTTGGTACTGGTAAAAGTTGCTTATTTGTTCAAGTTGATCAAAGTTGGTTATGGCATAGAAGGATGTGTCATGTGAATTTTGATAATATCATCAAGATAAGCAATACTCAGGCTGTAAGAGATCTTCCAAAATTGGTGAAACGTACTAACAGCTTGTGCAAGGAATGTCAATTGGGTAAGCTGAGCAGAGTCACATTTAAAAGCAAGGAACTGTCTACGACCAGATTATTGGACTTAGTTCACACTGATCTTTGTGGTCTGGCAAGAACCAAGAGTATTCAAGGTGATAGATACTTCATGCTGCTAATTGATGACTATTCCCGGATGATGTGGGTAACTTTTTTGAAAGAGAAATTAGAATCTTTTGAGAAATTCAAAATATTCAAGGCTATGGTAGAGAATGAAACTGGATTGAAGTTGAAATGTCTGAGGTCTGATAGAGGTGGAGAATTCACATCTGGTGAGTTCATAGAGTTCTATGAGAAACAAGGAATAAAGAGATAGTTGTCTGCTCCTAGGACTCCATAGCAGAATGAAGTAGTGGAAAGAAAGAACTGGACCATACAAGAAGCTTCTAGGACCATGATGATGGAAGCTAATGTTCATCATATCTATTGGAGAGAAGTTGTCAGCACTACAGTCTATACTCTCAATCGAGTTCAAATCAGAAGCAATACCGGTAAGACCCCTTATGAACTCTGGTTTGGCATTACTCCTACTGTAAGATATTTCAGAGTCTTTGGTAGCAAATGTTACATCAAAAGAGATGAAGATCTAGGCAAGTTTGATGCTAGAAGTGATGAAGGAATATTCTTGGGTTACTCTACTCAAAGCAAAGCATACCAGTGTTATAACAAGAGACTAAGAAAGATGATAGAAAGTACAAATGTGAAGGTTGATGAGGGAATAGAGAAACCCTCAAGGTTTTATGAATATGATGAAGATGATCAGAATGGTGTTCTGGTTCAAGGAGTTCAATCCTCTTCTGAAAGTCAGATTCAAACTGATCCGGTAAATCTGGAAGAAGAGATACGTCTGAATGAGCCTGATCAAGAAGCAGAAGTGCAAGAAACTCCTAAAGTTCCAAGGTATGTAAGACTGAACCACTCTGAAGATCATATCATAGGTGACAAAAGCAAAGGTGTGCAAACTCGAAGGAAAATTGCTCAAAATTCAGATGAATATTATTTGATTTCAAAGATTGAACCTAAGACAATAAATGAAGCCTGCAATGATGAAAACTGGACCAAAGCAATGGAGGAAGAGTTGATGCAAATTGAGATAAATCACACTTGGGATCTTGTTCCCAGACCTAGAAACAAGAATGTGATTGGAACCAAATGGGTCTTCCGGAACAAACTAAATGAAGTTGGTGAAGTAATCAGAAATAAAGCCAGATTGGTCTATTAGGGCTACTCTCAAATAGAAGGAATTGATTTTGAAGAAACTTTTGCTCTGGTGGCAAGAATTGAAGCAGTCAGATTATTTCTTGCATTTGTTGCTTTCAAGGATTTCAAGGTGTATCAGATGGATGTCAAGTCTATTTTCTTGAATGGTGACTTAGAAGAAGAAGTGTACATTGAACAACCAGATGGATTTCAATTATCTGAGCATGGTGATATGGTCTGCAAGTTGAAGAAGGCATTGTATGGACTAAAGCAAGCCCCAAGAGCCTGGTATGAAAGATTGGACAAACATCTTTTGAAGAATGGTTTCAATAAAGGTACTGCTGACAGTAACTTATATTTCAAAATTGATCATGAAAACATCCTAATTGTTGAAGTTTTTGTTGATGATATCATCATTGGAGGAAGAGACAGTATGTGTAAAACTTTTGCAAATCAAATGAAAAGTGAGTTTGAGATGTCAATGCTTGGTGAAATGAATTTCTTCTTGGGTTTGCAAATTACTCAAACAAAGAAAGGAATATTTATTTCTCAGACCAAATATGTGAAAGAATTGTTGAGGAAATTTGGAATGGAAGATTCAAAGCCAATGAATACTCCCATGGCAACCAGATGTAGGTTGATCAAAGATGATGACTCTCCTAAGGCAGACTAGACAAAGTATAGATCAATGATTGGAGGATTGTTGTATCCCACTCAAACTAGACCAAATATAATGCAGGTTGTTGGTCTTGTTGCGAGATTCTAGGCTAATTCCATATAATCTCATGTCATGGCAATCAAAAGGATTTTTAGGTATCTAAAAGGAACAGTTGAGTATGGTTTGTGGTATCCTAGAGATCATGATTTCTCTCTTCATGCATATATAGATGCAGATTGGGCAGGAGATGTGGATGACCGGAAGAGTGCCAGTGGTGGAGCTTTCTTTTGGGGAAAGAGATTGGTTTCTTGGCTAAGCAAGAAATAAGAGGCAATATCCCTATCTACAACTGAAGTAGAATACATTGCAGCAGTAGGTAGTTGCACTCAAGTTTTGTGGATGAAGCAGATGCTAAGAGATATTAAAGTAGAGTATGAGGATCCTATCACAATTTTCTGTGATAATTCAAGTGCAATAAATATTTCTAAGTATCCGGTGTTGCATTCTAAGACTAAGCATATATCTATCAAGTTTCACTTTCTAAGAGAGCAAGTGAACAAGGATGAAGTCAGACTGGAGTTTGTGCCCTCCAAGGATCAGATTGCAGATATCTTTACTAAACCTCTTCCCAAGGACTCTTTTGAGTATCTCAGGGAGAAGTT
Organism: Cunninghamia lanceolata; assembly: GCA_027924645.1. Taxonomy (NCBI): domain Eukaryota; kingdom Viridiplantae; phylum Streptophyta; class Pinopsida; order Cupressales; family Cupressaceae; genus Cunninghamia; species Cunninghamia lanceolata. Next base: position 4,141,065 of record BSBN01000609.1, read on the forward strand.
AGGGGTTATTGCCCCTCTGGTGATGAACTAAGGTGCACTGAGGTGCATCAGTCCGGTGGTTATCATAGTCATATCTTGTGATCTAGATTGATGGGAGCTACTACTCAGGGGGAGAAGTAGGTATGATTCTAAAGTGGTGAAATCGCAAGTATGTGCCCTTTGCCATTGATGTCAAATGGGGAGAGAAGACATGTGAAAAACTAGTGGTTGATGATCAAAGGGGGAACAGAAAAGGGAGAGAAGATATGTGAATGGTTGCTGTTGATAGGGGGAGTTGTGATAGTAAGGAGAAGTTCTTGTCTTGATGGTTTTTCACACCATATGTTGCCATCAATGACAAAGGGGGAGATTGTTTCAAGTATGGGCCTAACCAATGTTGTCATTGATGTCAACATACTCATGTTGCATTAATGAGAAGGATTGGATGAGCTGTGTGCTGAGGTTATTGAGAAAATTAGTCTCAATCAGGAACAGTGAAGAATAGTGATGACAACAAGGTAAAAGTCCAAGATAAGTTGAGGATCAGAGGATGCAGTTTAAAGGGTTTGTAGATATAAGTCTTGAGATGCTCTAGTCAAGTTTTTAGAGGTCCACATGAAGATTGGAAGAAGTTATGGTCGCTCAAGTAGAACTGGTTCTGGCAGGTGTTTAGAGGTGACAGAGTGACACAGATAGGTCCGGTGAGATCCAGAAATGTATTATCCCATTTTGCAGATTTGAGGAAGTGTTGAGAATGTCCTTGTGAAGTGTCAAGTCGATTGGTTCATGGTTTGAAGGTCCGGAAGAACCTATTCCTTTGTGACAGTGATGATAGACTATGTTCTTGATGTTCTAGATGAAGGAGAGAAGGATTCCAGTAAGCAGATGAAGTGCGGATGTTCTTGGTGATTTAGGAAAGCTTGTGGTGATCTGTGGATCATTTCCAATTCATGTTGGTGGTCCGCATTAAAGTTAAAGTTTGTATTTGAAGAATAACCACTAGATGTTGGTGTTCTTCCTGAGACTAGCCGATCAGATGTATTACACGTCTTGCGGATGTTCTTGTAGGTGTTTGTCGACTTAGATGATTGTTCCTAAGTTGACGTCGTGTATAAATAAGGGATTGTGAAGTCATTTCAAAGTGTGTCTTGCGGTGATGAGTGTATGGTAGCAAGGAGGAGTGTGAAAAGCAGAGCAAAAGTATTGATCTTAAATGGAACTGATTCAAGCATGGTGAAGATGCTATTCTCCAGTTCATGAAGGTGTTTCTTATTTCTTTGTAGACAGTGTGTCTCTTGTAGGCAGTGAGCCTCTTGTGAGTAGTGTGCTCAGGCAGTTGCCCTAATTGGCATGTGCCATTTTGTTCTTTCTATTCTTCTAATAGAGAATACATTCTTGGGTTAATTACCCCATGGTTTTTCCCTTAACCGGGTTTTCCACATCAAAATCTTGGTGTCTTATGTGTTGATGAGTTTCTGCTTTTGATTTGAATGCATTATGTTTCATGTTTAATATACTACTAATCACCAAGAAGATTTAAGTGTGTAAATTGGAGAAAGTTTTGCACAACTGATTCACCCCCCCTCTCAGTTGTGTGCCCTAAGTCTAACAGACTCTTCCATAAATCTCAATCACGGAACTTCTCAAAACATCTGATGTTCACAAGGATGTATTGTAGAAAGTCCTATACGAGTAAAGAGCCCCAAACAATATTGATCCATCACAATTCCAAGTGATCATGGGGCACTTATCCTCAAACCACCACCTTACATTTAGTCAACATGATATGCCTCTCATAAGGCCATCTCATAACCTTCCCATATACATTGTAGCTTTCATCACTAAACATAAAGTAATGAGAGTGCTTGTAGATAATGGAACAAGTTTGAACATTTGTACTTTGAGATTAGTACAACATCTTGGTTACTTTAAAAAGGCTTTGGATCCAAAAATTATTACTATCAAGGCTTATAATAATACAGAATGAGAGTTGGCAAGGATAATACATCTACCAATTGAAGTTGGGCATGTTTTGCAACAAAATTTACATTTCATTGATCTTGATCTTCCATATAATATCCTCTTGGGTCACCTCAAAATCCATGACATGCAATCAACTCCTTCCACTTTCTATCAATGTATCAAATTCCCTCATTTAAGAATGGAAATAAGTATTCCCGTTGATCCCCATCCTTTCCAATATTGTAAAATATTGTAGGGTCACTACCAAAATACCAATCATTTCCCCATCATTGAAGCATCCCCAATACCTAAACCAAAAAAATCATCATCCTACATAGATCCAAATGACCTTGCATCCATACCCACCAATCAACATCCTAAAACCCATATCAAGATCATTGACAAAGGTTGTGGAGAATACTGTAGACACCCAAATTTGTCCCAACTTTGTTTATGTCTAGCAACACCATTTTAAATCATTATCCATCAAGCCAATTAATTAAATAAATTTTATTTATTTAATTAAAATCCCATTCTCATCCTACTTAGCCAATTAATTAAATAAATTTTATTTATTTAATTAATTCCACATCATAATCCCATTTATCCTATCCTCATCCCAATTAATTAAATAAATTTTATTTATTTAATTAATTTCCACATCATATCTTATCCCATCCTATTCATTTATCCTATTAATTAAATAAATCTAATTTATTTAATTAATATCAACTCATAGCCCAACTAATTCAAATATTTTATTTGAATTAAATACTCATCTTTCATCACATTCCAGCACTTATCCAGTCAATCATGTGTTGTAAGACAACTTTCACTCATATCCTTCACATGCACAACTAATGGAACCTAAATTTAGTATCTTTCAATCCTAGCCATTCACATAGCCTCTGAATCTCCACCGTTGATTGATCTTGGTTGAGTCCTATATAAACACCCTCTCATTCCATATGAGAGGGGGGATCTAGCAATCATATAGCACCTACATTATCATCTTGAGCATCTTGAGCATCTGAGCATTCATTTGAGCTTTTATCATCCATCATGGTAGCTTTCAGCATTGCAATTGTTCATTGTTGAAGAAGCAGTCCACATCCCTCAAACAAGGAATCGCACGGTCTAGGTGATGTTATGCTTGAATTGCATTGTTCTTTGATTTCATTTAGATTAGATTCCTTGATGATGGTAGGGTTAGGGTTTCATGACTATGTCTGATCTGCTAAACCTGACTTTCACCTATCACATTTTGGCACGCCCAGTGGGACTCACATCCTTGATTAACCTCTCTTGTTTGAGTTGTTTTTATGAAGTTTAGATCTCTTGGAGCGCCAATCTTTCATTTTTGTAAGCTTTTGTAGCAAAAATTTGCATTTTTCTAACCCTAGTTTGCAAAGATTTGGCTAAATATGTATGTAAATGATCTCTTAGCCCAAATCTAACCTCACCATTGCGTCCGGGAGGCCGTTTCCATAAACTTTGAGTATAAATTTGCCTAAATTTGATGAAAAATGGAGCGTTTGGTGAAGAAAACAACAACCGAACTGCAACAATGTGCTTCTGGTAATTCAGGTCGCTTCTGATCAAACAGCAGTCGCCTGGGCTAAATCAGCTCGCCTTTGGGCAAATAGTAGTCACTTATGGTCAAATTTGGTCTGCTTTTGAACAAACAGTGCTCGCTTTTGAACAAAAACTGATAGCATATGGTAAACTTGGTCGCTTATGGTTAACATTTGCATTCTGTCTCCTGAAACTCTCCAGATCGCTTTTGGGCTATTATGTGTCGCTTTTGGCATTTTGTTAGTCGCATATAAGCCATTACTTGTCGCTTCCATCTATTTTTGCATCGCTTATGACCAAAAAACCACCGCTTTCTGCATATTCGTGTCACTTCTGCACTTAAATCAGCCGCCTATAATGCTTTTGTGGATCGTTTTTATCCGGATAGACATCGCCTTTGGCATGAATTGTATCGCTTTTATCTTGAAAGTACTCGCTTTTGGTATAAATGAATCACTTTCAGTCTAATAGTGATCGTGTTTTGCAGAGTTAGGGTTTCTGTAGCGTATTGTTATTTTGCAGATACAGGTCGCTTATAGGCCCAAATCGGTCGCTTTTGGCTTTTCTTCATCGCTTATAAGCCTATAGGAACCGCATCTAGTATTTTTCATGTCGCATTTGATCTGCAAGATCCCACCTGTCGCAAATACAGATCGCCTCTGATCAACAGTATGTCGCATCTGGCAACTGTAACTTACTTCTGCTTGCTATCATTGTGCATCTTGGTATTTCTATCATAACTTTCACATACGGAGGCCAAATCACACAAACAAGGACTTGTTGGAAAGCTGGGAGGACAAGCTTCACAACTGTACCACTTTTATCAGGTGACTATATAGTTTTTCAGGCTTTTTTATCAGTCAAAGTTTAGGTTCATTGCAAACTTCATTTGAGCATAACTTGAGCAATTTTGATCATTTTTTAGCGAAACTTTTTTTCAAATTGTTGAGAATCTCCTGAACTTTCTATTTATGCAATCTATTTTTCTATATCAGATCATTTTCATCAGAATTTTTAGATTTCATCTTTTTCATGTAATCATCTTCTTTGCAAGTTTCCTTGTTTCTTTTTGGAATTGGTGACTTGTAAGGGCATCTAAGGAGCTGGAGCAGCATTGGCATCAACATCTACAGCAAATTGGAAAGTGATTGTATCAGGTGCACTCATTCTAATCTTTCATCTCTTTCATCTTCTAATCATTGTTTGCAAACACATTTGGATTTTGGGCATAAAATAAACAATTGTTTGCAAATTCACATCAAAACATTGGGCTAAAACGAACCATTGTCTTTCATCACATTTGGATTTAGGTTTTAAAACAAACAAGTGCTTGCATTGTCTTCCACACATGGAATTTCTAAGGTTAATGAACCCCATGTGAGTGTGACCAAGTAAATGTGTATGCTCTCTCCTCGCGTCCCAACACAAACTTGGAGATCAAAAACATTTACTTGTGTTGCTTTTGTTTAGCCTTAGAGAGGCCTGCCTTGGTATCCACCCCAAGGGAACGACCTCAAGTGGTACTTTCATCCGGTCCGCTATAAAAATCAGAGGATAAGGCAAAAGCCAAGTCTAACTGGTATTAGCGCTCACCATACAGTGCTAACTCGAAAGGAGGTGTACCTTTGTGTATATTAAAACTCCTAGTAGGGTTAGTTAAAGTCTTAAGTGGCTTGCTGGATGCTCGTGGGGTGCCGGTCCCCCGGATTTTCACTAGAACCTCCTTGTGATAGTGGCCTTGCCTTAACTAGGACTTGTTGAATTGTCTTCATGTGCTTGCTTAACCATCATCACATTCTTCCAAACTAAAACTTGCTTATGTGTCTTGCGTGAGTGATTCATGTGTGTATATGCATAATCATTTGTTTGAATATTGCCACATCAAGCTCTAAACACCCAAACACATAAAGACAAGTCATCCTACACATTCTTCCAATAACATTCAAACCTAATCACTTTCATCCCAAACATAGCCAAGTCATCCAAACAAGCCACATCATCATCTAAATCCCTAAACAAGCACTTGTTAAAAGGACTTAAGACAAACACTTGGTGACAACATGTCTACACTAGAAGACCTAGAAATCAAATTCCAAAGATTCCTCCAAAATCTTTATCAAGGATCACAACCCCTAAACCAAGATGCCATTAAAACATTACAATTCTTCATCCAAAGAGCTCAACCCCATGCAAGCCAATCACTTCAACTACAACACTTCATAGCCCAAGTCCAACACCTTTTAGCCACTAGTCAAGCTCGACAAGTACAGCAATCCTTAGCAATTCACTATCAACATAATCCACCTCATAGCCACATGTCATATCCATCCACTTCCTATCAACTTAATCCACCTATCCACCAAATCAATGCCACACCAACCTATGAACATCCACCTCAAGCTTATCCAATCCCTCATACCACCATTCCAATGCACTACCAAGCCCATCCACAAGGCAATCAAGTGATATTACAAGAACAACATCCAAGTCCAAATGGCCCTTTCTATATAAATCAAGTGAGCACAAGTCAACCTTGCCAACATGATCAAATGCCTACATCTTTGAGTCCACCTCAAGATATTTTGTCTACATGTCCTACCATTACACCTAGCTACCAAGACTATCAATGGCCTCCCCAACAAGCACAAGTGAGCCCAAGTCCACCTTCACAACAAGAAGCACATGCAAGTCTAAGTGGCCCCTTGTACATAAATCAAACAAGCCCAAGTTATCCTATGCAAGATCTAATAACCTTTGACAAGGGAGATACCAATCTAGAGTGGCCACCACCATCCAATCACACACCAACACATGAGCCAACTAATCCTATCCCAACACCACCATGTGATCCCAATCATAGTCCATTGATTTATTTACCTTCCAAACCACCAAGCCCTTCATTACCTTCATCACCATGTCATTCTAATCGTTCACCAAAGGATGCGGCTGAGAGAGTTTTACAAAGGATGCTTGAAGCAAAACTCATTGAACTTCCTAAAGTCAAACCATGTGAAGAAAGTCCATATAATGAACATGATTATTGTGCATACCATAGGACCAAAGGCCATAATACAAATCAATGCCCAATATTTGTCTCAATTGTTTACAAGGTGTACCCACCTATAATGGGAAATCGTGCCACATCACCCCCATCTAGTCCAAATCCTAATCCATTCAATCTAATTAGCTCTCAACCTAATCCTCATCCTAATCCTAATCTAACACCATCTACCATTATCATCCATCCATTATATTTCCCATCCACCCATACACTTGCAAAGGATGTGATCCATTGGCTACTAGATAGGAATAAACTACCCCCATGTCAAACACCAATTCATGAATCTACCAATGAATTTCCAAAGGTCATGTCCAATCCTATAATCTCATCATGTGGTTCACATATCCTTGAGCCTCTTCAAGAGCCTTCCATTAACATACCTAGCCCTTTAAGCCCATCATGTGACCTACAAGCCAACAAGTCTATTCAAAAGTCTCCAACCACAAGCCTAAGTCAAGAGCCATCATGCCTTCATGTTGATAACTATCAAGAGCCTATCAAGTCCACTCAAGAACCTTCCACTTCCATCCAAAGTCAAGAGGTATGTCAAGAGCATAATCTTAAACATGTGGAAATATTGAACCTTAATCTTAATCAAGATCAAAGCACCTCTACATTCAACCTATCCATGACCTACTTATGGGTTGCCCTCAAGCTATTAGCCATCACCATGACCTCATTCATGAGCAAATTTATCCCTTTTATAGCCCACTTAATCCTATTTTTGCTCATAGTTATGATCAAGGTTCTAGCTAAGATCATGAAAACCATGATGATCCATTTGGCAAAACTTTATCTATCTCATGATCAAGATGATATCTATGATGAAGAACCTATTAAAAAGTACCTTGATCCTATCCATAATCCCATAACCATCCATGAGCGAGATATCCAAATTGCTCCTAGTCATCCTCCATCTAGCCCTATCCATAATGAGCAAACATCTACTTGTCATAATGAGACATGTGCCTCTCAAGAACACATAAGCATAGAAGATCAAACAAATAAATTAGATCTTAGTGAACACAATGCTAATGATCCTCCCTTCATATCTACCATCGATCCCATTTCAAGTCCACCATCATGTCCTAGTGGTCTTACGACCTTCCTCCATGAATGTTCTTCCTTAGGACAACAACAACCATTGTCCTCCATTTCATCTTCTCCATCCAATAAAGAACTCAAGTCTAGTTCCCAAAACACATCTAGTCCCATAGTCAATCGCATCCTCCAAAACATGAACTACCAAGGCAAAGGTCTAGGCATTTATGAACAAGGTATTTTGGAGCCAAACCATGTCAAAGTTCCTCCATGCTCATATGGCCTTGGTTACACACCCCAAGGTAAACAAGGCCAAGATGTTGGTAATCCTTTCATGCATCCTAAACCTACCACTTTCCATCAAACCCCCCATCATATACCCAAAACATATGTAGCCATTCCATCTCCATCATCTTATAAATGTCAAAAGCATGTGACCATACACCTTCCGCCATCCACCTTGCCTCCACTTTTACCAACTCCAAATATCCCTCCATCCACCTTGCCACCATTGCTTCCAACACCTAACATACATATCATTCATAAGTATCCTTACATCCCTAATCATGGCCAACAAAAGCACACATCGCCTAAGCATAAAGCTTCCAATCATTTCATCCACTCCACCCACGCCATGGGATTCAAAAGCAAAAATTTTGATGCCTCTACTTATAAAGCTAAAAATCCTACCAAAAATCTTAAAGGTCTTCATACCTTAGGACATAAAGAATCAAAATCAAAGCAAAGTACATTCAAAAAGCTATCCAAGCCCATACCTCCAAAAACAAAGCCTAAAAGCAAAATGGTTTGGGTTCCTAAGCAAATAGCTAGCAAGTCAAACAAGGCATCTTCATCCACATCTCAAGAATCCCAATCACCTATCTCCATCCAAAAGCCTACTTCCATCCAAAACTTCCATTCCCTTCAAAAATCCCACAAGCAAAATAAAAGAACTAAAAATACTAAATCTATGTGGGTTCCTAAATCACTTCATCAACCATCTCCCAAGCAAACAACCCCATTTCTTCCTACACCGCCATCCAACCAAACGCTTCAATGTTTATCACGGTGTGTGCAACCATTGGTCATAGTTCCCTTCCATTCCAAAACATTCCCACATGCCTCCATCTCCCCATCCTTCATCCATTATCCTACATATCTCCTCAATCACCTTCCTATGGTCCATGCTTTTGCATAAGCCTTTTATCCATCCATCCTTGCATGAACCTTCCATAATCCACATTATAATCTACTATCTACCTACTCCATCTCCCATCCATGCAATCCCTTATCAACATCTATGAGCACACTTGACATGGTCCATGCGAAGACATCATCAATCTCTAATGGAACAATATCACCTCTCATAGCACTAGCCACTTGAGTCCCTCCTATCCATTACCATGGTGAAAACCTGGCAAACAGGTGCCATGTGTAATTGTCAACACATCTAAAAGCAAAAAAAAAAAAAGACAAAAAAGAAAAAAAAAATCAAAAATCAAAAAAGTCAAAAAAGTAAAGAGAAATCCCTTCGTCCAACGGTGAAAACCTGGTAAACAGGCGCCTTGGATAAGTACCATGATGAAAACCTGGCAAACAGGCGTCATGTGTAGGTTGATCTTCTATGTCACTTACACTTGGGGGCACATTGTCTCATCCAACCTATCCATTTCCAAACTATCTATCCTATTATATCATTTACCATCCTACCATCCTTAGCCATTACATAAACAAGCCTATCCTATTGAACCCATTTATCTATTCATCCATCCTTCTGCCTTTTGATTTTGATGAAGACATAGGGGCAAAATCTTGAAACATGCTTTGGATATCTCTTGGTATACCTCATACCTTCCTAATCAATCCATCTTATCATTATCCACCTATCATACACGTTGTCATGTAAAACCTATCATGTCATCCCATTGTCATGAGCCTTGTCATGTAAATATCCTAGAATGGGGGCAAGTTCTTCCTATGCCACATAGCCTTTGAAGATCACATCCTAGCTCCCTTATGGTCCATCCACTATGACGTACCCTTATCATGAGCTTTCCATCTTATAGCTTATCCCTATCTATTTATCATGAGCTTTCCACTATAGCCTACCTATCCATTTATCACAGGGCATGCATCCATCCCCTATATGGCCTATCCATTTATCATTAGCCTTCCATCCCATTTGCTATGAGCCCATCATTTTATCCATCCAATCCTTTTATCCATCCCTTGCACCTAGACTTGGTTTTTTTTTCCCTTGTCATTGGTATCAAGCACAAAGGCTACCCAAATTGTAACTCCAATGACATCCAAAAACATTAAAAATACAAAAAAAATCAAATATGTCAAAAAAATCCAAAAAAATCAATATCCAATGAACAAGCCAAGCAATAAGATCAATCATCATCCAAAACAATCCATTCCGTCAACATTCAATCAAAATCAAATCATCATCATCATCATCAATTCTTCCTATCAATAACATGCATTCATCCATTTCAATCAGTCACTTCTTCCAATTATATCAATCAAATCAATCTAAGCAATGATCTTAAATCCAAGTCACACTAATCCATATAAAGCAAGCTAATCAATCAAGGAACATTATCCAATCAAATCAACAAGTTTTTGATCCTAATCTTGTCATGAACCAAATCAATCATCATCAATCATCATCACTGGGATATAGCATTCCCACATCCTTGTGTTGATCTAGGGATATAACTTTCCCCACAATGACAACACTATCATCATCAAACAAACAATCAATTATTGGTTTATGACTTGACAAGGGCAATACCTTGTTTGTTTTACATCCTTTGAGCACACTGAGAACACTTGCTTATGCTTAGATTGAGTGGACACTCTAATCATTACACCATCACTATCATCATTCAAAACAATCAACCCAACAATAGAAAGCATCACAACTAAAGCACATCAAGCCAACCCTCAAAACAAATCTAATCACTTCAACAAATCAATAAACAACTTCTTCCAATCAATCTATCATTTGATCAATCTATTTATAGCAATCCATCATCATCCAAATCATAGCACATCAATCCAATCCTCCATTCATCTCAATTCAATTCAAATCATTATCCTTCATCAATCCTTCAATCATCAAATCAATCCAAGCAATGATCCAAATGCAAGCCCATCCTTAAATCCAAACCAATCACGTTAAGCAATCAAGCCAAGTTATCCAATTGCAATCAATGGTCTTGATCCTAGCCTTGTTGTAAGCCAAATCAATCAGCAAACCAACTCAGCAAACAACCTTGTGTTGATCTAGGGATATAGCTTTCCCCACAATGACAACACTCTCAACTATCATCAACAAAACAATCAGCAATTAATCATTGGTTTACAGCTTGACAGGGGCAATACCTTGTTTGTTTTTGAGTCATTTGTGCATGCTTGCTTGTGTGTGTTATCATTTTATCTTGCATTTGCGGGATGATCTTATTCTTGTCCTATGCGTATTGGTATCTTGTACGTGTTGGGATTAGCATCTTACATATCAATATCTCTAGCATCTAAGAAGCTAAACAGTCTCTTATGCATTTGAGACTATTCTATGTTAAGACTAACTCCATACATATAACCAGCAAGCTATCATTATGTGTAGTGGAGATAAGCTCAAACCATTGCTTGTAGCGTCAAAGTCCAACACTAGCTATTATTCATATCTTGTGCATGTTGGCTCAACATCTTGACCTCATGCGTTCAGACAAGATTGTAACACGCTAGTTGTGGATTGGATATCTCAACACCTTGGTCTCTTATACCTGGTGCATAACATCCATATGCTATATCAAACATAAGGACTGCATTTCTTTTCATTCTGAGCAATTACTTGAAAGCTGCCCATCATCCTATCTAGAACCTACTTATAGCCCTTCTCACAACCCTAATTCTTCTATGCCACAGCCTATTTTCTTCCATCCAACTCCCATTTTCTTCGTGTCAGCCTTCCTTTTAGCCTTTTTCTTCTATCGAGAGCCAACCCAGCCCTTCCTGGTTAGCTTGGCTTACCTCTCGAGGGGGCATCACCTACCAGTTACACTAGGGCATAACTTGTTTATCGAACGCATATCGTATCTTCTTTGACACAACGCTCTATCGAACATTGTATCAAAGAGGGGCAAAATGTAGACACCCAAATTTGTCCCAACTTTGTTTATGTCTAGCAACACCATTTTAAATCATTATCCATCAAGCCAATTAATTAAATAAATTTTATTTATTTAATTAAAATCCCATTCTCATCCTACTTAGCCAATTAATTAAATAAATTTTATTTATTTAATTAATTCCACATCATAATCCCATTTATCCTATCCTCATCCCAATTAATTAAATAAATTTTATTTATTTAATTAATTTCCACATCATATCTTATCCCATCCTATTCATTTATCCTATTAATTAAATAAATCTATTTTATTTAATTAATATCCAACTCATATCCCAACTAATTCAAATATTTTATTTGAATTAAATACTCATCTTTCATCACATTCCAGCACTTATCCAGTCAATCATGTGTTGTAAGACAACTTTCACTCATATCCTTCACATGCACAACTAATGGAACCTAAATTTAGTATCTTTCAATCCTAGCCATTCACATAGCCTCTGAATCTCCACCGTTGATTGATCTTGGTTGAGTCCTATATAAACACCCTCTCATTCCATATGAGAGGGGGGATCCAGCAATCATATAGCACCTACATTATCATCTTGAGCATCTTGAGCATCTAAGCATTCATTTGAGCTTTTATCATCCATCATGGTAGCTTTCAGCATTGCAATTGTTCATTGTTGAAGAAGCAGTCCACATCCCTCAAACAAGGAATCGCACGGTCTAGGTGATGTTATGCTTGAATTGCATTGTTCTTTGATTTCATTTAGATTAGATTCCTTGATGATGGTAGGGTTAGGGTTTCATGACTATGTCTGATCTGCTAAACCTGACTTTCACCTATCACAAATACAATATCTAAGATTCATTTCATATAGGCCAACTTCCTCTTTCTTCTCAATAAGAAATAAAAAGCCTCTTGTCACTATGATTCAATTATTTTTATCCAATCAGGTAATCTCAAGATGAAAAAATTGAAAGCTCTAATGATTCTTGGCTTTATGATGATGACTTAGCATCTTTCTTTTTGAGTAATGAGTATTATGTAAAAAACAAGATGTGTCAAATACCGAAGTGTCATGGAAAGGGGCTTCAACTTCATGAGCAAGGAATTCTAGAGCCTAGACATATTCATGAAAATATAGGAACAAGCATCCTAAGATATATGTCTCTTGATGAGTAATATAAAGATGTTAGTAATACTTCTATGGTTTCTAAGAAAGATCCTTATGACATAGAAAACATTGAAATAGGGTCTATCCATAGCCTCTATGAAGATCTTGATGCCACCAACCTCTTTAATGATATCATTATTCTTACCATCAACCTTGACCCCCAATATCCCAAACTTATTATTTAGGACCAACAAGATCACATGTCATCAGATTTGTTTCAAAATGATGTATCTTTCATAGGACACTAAGATAATATCTTGTCATGGAACCATCAAGATGGTTTTGAAATTAATCTAGTTCCATCAACATATTTTGAGGAGAATGAAGAATTTCTTAATCAAGATGAAGCAAAGTATCCACATGAATAAAAAGATAAAAATATAGCAATGGATCTAAACAAAGTGAACAATCACAATAAATTCAAAAGTTAGAAAAAGTGAAAAAATAAAAAAATCTGAGGCCCCTACTAAAAACCTCTTTGAGGCACTAGAAAGTTACAAAGGGCAAACTAAAGAAGTTAAAGATGCGTCTATTGGTGAAAACCTCTCTAGGTATTAATAGACAAGTAAATCAACCTTTCGCCTACATCAACATAGTTACAAGATGGTGGTGATGTCAACATTGAAGAAAAAAGAGTCCTAAAATCTTCAAAAGTGCAACTATTCTTGATCCAAGGGGAAAAGAAACTTTTGTTGCCTCATTAAAAGAATATTTTAACAAGATGTGTAAGATTGTTGGTCCTCATCTCAAATCCAAATTCAAACCCACCATCCAAAATACCAAATCCACAATCTAAAAGTTCACAAATCCAAGATCCAAGTTCAAAGTTCACAATCCCAATCCAAATTTAGATGCCTTTAACCAATGTGCATCATGCTTGACCTACCTTGGAAACATTTTATCTCATAGGGGATATTATGGTAACTTGTTGAGATGTCTAAATTCAAAAGTAGCCCCCTTGGGGATAAAAGATGATCACAACAACATCTATAGAGCGTACACCAAGGGCATGATCCTAGCAAAGAAATTATGCAAAACAAGATACCACTTACCTATCATGGTAGGAGCATACAAGTTAGCCACACCAGATGGTCAGGAGCTAGAAGAACCTATGAATATCATGCATCTCAAGAACTTTCATACCTAAAGTGGTAGAAATAAAAATTTATCAAAAAATTATTATTATTAAAGTAAACTGAAAAATTATCCTATGCTGAAAACCACTTCTATGGCACCTTGGGCAAGTACCATGATGAAAACAACTTGTGGGAATCATGTGTAGCACCTGCTATCTATTATATATAGGTACCCTCTACACTTGGTGGTAAGTTTAATCCATATGTCCCATCCATTACATGTTGGTTCCTTCACATTGCTTGTCATAATTATATAGCATTCATCCAACTTCATCTTTTTTTGACCTTGTTAAGGACTTGGATAGAATATTGATTCATGCTTCAAATAGCAACTTGATTCTCTCTAGTGCGTATTGTTGGCATCACGACATGCACTCTTATATAGCATAATTCCTAGAGGTCAAAACACATTGTTTTACACAAGCATGACCCTTCAATAATATGTAATCAAGAAAACTTGGAAACAACATTACATCCAAACTTCACATGTAAACACATCTCAAACTTGGACAAATAAACAAACATCACAAATACAATCAACTGAATCAAATAGGTTTCTCCCTTATCCATGGTGAGAGCCTTGTTCAAAATTTATCAATCATTATATTGTACATCAGGATACATCGTTCCTAATCTAACATCACATTATTGGGATATATCATTCCCAATCAAGAATCACTATCACTATCACAACACTCAACACCTTGGTTTTCACTTTGGTGAGAGATAAATCTTGTATGTATTTCTCATTAATTTGATATTATTTGATTCCATGTTGTAATTATACATGAAGCTTTTCATCCCATAACATATTCCACCAAGGTCATCATGGTCCATTATATCATGATGTGTCTTGACAATATGTTTGTTGGGCCATCTTATTGTTTGCATTTATGAGTCAATCCTTTACGCATATGGCAACATTGTCATCATGGTTTTCCTATATCATGGTTACTCAACACATTTAGAGCTTCTTCATAATTACTAGCATGTGCATGTAATAAAAATTATAAGTGTTGATATCCACCATGTCCATTTGCATCCACATCCTTTCATACCCATGTTTGCATTTCAAGAGCCCAGCTATGTCCTTCATACCCACATGCCCTCTTGATAGGGCATCCTTAATCTAATCCTAACACTTGAGCCATCTTATTTTATTTTTCTTCGAAACATCATTTCTTCTTTTGGTCGCAATGCCATTTCAAAGAGGGGAAAATATGGACATCTATTAAATTTTACATCTAAAATAACATCTAGCATCATCACAATAATTAATTAATTTCATCCATTCATCTCACTAATCCACACCACTATTTATCTAAAATAAATAAATTAAATTCATTTCTATCCCATTATTAAAATAAATAAGTTAAATCCATCTCCATCCCATTATTAAAATAAATAAATTAAATCCATTTCCACCCCATTATTAAATTAATTCAATGCCACCTGAAGATGGTGAAAAGGCTAAGAGATGAAATAACATAAAAGAAAGCATAAACAAAGTGTTATACCTTAGATTCTCCAAGCCTTTCACTCTCCTTGATAAGGTAGAGGAAAGAACACACCCAAATAACTTTCCTAGCTATATCCAAATGGATGAATGTGGATTGGACTTTCAAAAACCAGCACAAATGATTTAGGAAGGGGTTGATTTGTGGCTAAATTTTGGCATAATTTGGATGCAAAGTGGATTGTTGAAAAGTGCTTGGGAGATGGCTTGTATTTATAGAGTTTTTTGTGGGAATTTAGATCAATGGTGAAAATTCAAAGTTGAGATCTAAGGGTGGAGATGAAGTGGTGAAGTGGAATGCTAAGCTTTGATCATAAAAAATGGAGGTCTCACATTATTTTTAAATTTTTAATTGATCTTGGGAAGGCTTTGTATTAATGAGGACTAAGCAATATGAATGAATTAAAAATTCATTCATATGGGAGAGGGTGTAATAAAAAACTAATGTTTATGGGCGAGTGGGATGAAAAATGACACATGCATGTTTTTGGCAAAGACATGTGTGAACACTTATATTAAAAAATGCTCTTGCATGAAAGAGGAAAGGTGAGGTGGAGACACATGTGACTCCCTTTTAATAAAAAAATGTTTTTTATTCAAAGGGTGTGGGGAGATGGGATAATGGAGGTTTAGGCTAATTAATTAAGTGATTAACTTAATTAATATGGTTGTTGGAAATTAGTAGAGGGGTTAAATAGTGGTTTAGATTAATTAAGTTAAGTTTTACTTAATTAATTTGGATCTAGGGGATAAGTAGGGTGTGATAGCTAATTAAATAAATGGCATTTATTTAATTAGGCTATGTTTAGGTCATAGGCTAGGTGGCTTAATCAAATAAGTGTGTTTTATTTAATTAATCTAGATGGATGGGGAAAATCAATCAAATAAATATTAAGATATTTAGTTAATTAATTGTGGACAATGCTTAAGGTAGGGTAATAAATTAATTTTATTTTATTACAGGTGAGTGGTTAGGATGAATGGTTAGGATGAATTAATTAAATAAATTAATTTTATTTAGTTAATTGGTGAAGGGGAAGTTGGTGATGCAAGGATATGGGAAAGTGGCTTGTATGGTCAAGGAATTTTCAGGTGTCTACATTTTGCCCCTCTTTGATGTGGCATCATGATCGAGTGGGAATGGCATCAGATCAAAGAATTTTTTTAATTTTTTCCCAGCTAATGGGAGGAAGAGAAATGGATGAGGGATGTCCCCTTGAGAGATCAGGTGAAATTTTTTTTTTAGGTGAACTCTTGAAAAGGAAGGAATGGTGGTGAAAAAGAGGTTCACAATGAGAAATGGGGGCCATAGAAGAAAAAATGGGTCAAAATGGGTATGCTTCATGGCCTGGGGGGAAAACAAGGGATTAGGGCTTATGTGGCAGTTATAGATAGGCCAAAGTGGGCCCAACATGCTACATTTGTGTAGCATCCTTACTGTGTCTAGTAAACTTGGTGACAATCACACAATTTAGAGGAAAAACCTAACTGAACAGTCCACTTGAACCTTTGGAAAGACCTTCATTGAATTATCGACCAGGGCTAGTAAGCTTGTGATGGTACTGGCACTATATGTGCTTCAAAGATTCAAGACTACCTAACTCATCCTAATACATTGTTATACTTTTTAGAAAATCTCAAACTGCATAACAGTAAAGAAAGTAATGCTGACACTATTGCTACGAGTACATACAATATAAGACAACAACTAATTACTATCAAAAAATGAATGCTAAGGTTTAACTTGATACTAATAATCTGAACCTACACTCTACACTCTAGAGTACAACACTTATTGAAGCAAACTAGAATATCTCAAGGGATCTAATGCATTTACAAAATAACTGTTACAACAAAAGTAATCATACAAGAAATGAAGTGAGGGATAGTTACCTTGAGTGGCCCTTAATCAAGTGACTGTCTCCACTGATCTAACTCAAATCTAGCTTCTTAGATTGACATAATCATAATAATTCAAAATCATTCATTTCTAAATCTTCACAATATCACATAAGATTCTGCTAGAAATAAACATTGTCTATAGAAATAACTAAAAGATATGATAACTATATCTATGACTTGAACAACTTACAACTTTCCAACTAACTCTACCTCAACCACCAAGCCATATGTATAGGCACGGGGGAAGTTTTATTAAAACAAGGTCTCTTAACTAAAATCATAAATCACCACTCCCTATATATCAGAGTGTGATAAATACCAAGAAATCAATAACCAAAAAAGAAAGAAGAGTCCAAATGAAATTGAGACTTTTGTTGTAACAAAACTGGAACATGAACTAGTTGAATTAGTCACGTTAGATTCCTGACTGCAACAAAGTTCTTCTCCTTCAATCATCTTTATTTATTTTCATCATGATGCAAAATTATCTTCATTAAGTGTCTTGATGATGTAGTTGCTACACTTAGTTTATTCTGGAACCTCCCCTGCTCTTTTGTCTAGGAACTCCTTTGGCTGCGAGCTACACCTTGCAGTTGCTGCGGCTACAGTCTATCTCCTTCAGCTGCAAGAGTTAGTTAATAAAACATGCACACAATAATAAAAACCATTGCTAAGCATAGATATCATTTACAATTCATACATTCCCACACATAATCATGCAATATTCATCATATTATAACCATATTTCCATATACTTTAAATTAGGTTAAGGGTTACATAATAAACATAAAAGATAGCATAGTGTAGGAATATGTATAAGATAATGTCTAAGAATGTCTATGAGCTTTCATAAAAACATAAGAAAACTAGCTAATAATTGGACTCATCATTCCCCCCAACTACCCATTTTCTTGCCCTCAAGAAAATTAACTAGGGTTGGAGGTTGTAGTACAAAGTGATTTTCTTGAAGTCTGTAACAACATCCACTCCTTCAACCTATTGTAAATAAAAGCCTCTGTGAAATGCCAATCTGTTCATTCTGGTAACCTCTATTTTCTCACACTCATTATTCTTCTTCCCTATCTAGTGTGGTATCGAGTATAGGAGCATTGGTGGCTGGAATGTAAGTGGTACCCATTCAAGTACCTGACCTCTAGCAATATCCATATATATGTGTGCTCTTTCAAACATGGCCATAAAATTATGAATGGAGTGGGATTATTTTCTCTACAATTTAGGGGTTAAGCTTTCCCATCTGTCTTTCACAAACTGGTAGGAATGATGGATGAGTCCAACATTCAAATGTTGCATTCTTTCATAATCTTGTAATCTCAAGTTCATGATTTTTCTGCCTACACCTTTATGGTCCAAAAGTTGTTTCCATTCTTCAATGATCATATCAAGGGTTCTAGATTCCTTCCTTATTGGAAGAACAGTTGATTTCTCTCTCTCCATATATGCTTTCATAATTTCACCCCTAGACTTCTCATTCCTGACATAAGATGCTAGTGCCCTTAATTGTAAATCTCCCACAAAAATTAATGGGTTCCATTCTATGTCTTTAGGCACAACATAATTATGCAAATAGAACTCGCATAACTGATCATGTTCCTCTAGTGTGGCATCATCAAAATATTTTAGAAAAGTATACTGTCCACTCATAGCAACTAACTTGTTACTGATCAACTTACTGAATTGATAACTTAAAAACTTTTCTTGTAAAAACAAAGCATAAGTTCTGGCTAGAGGTCTGCATTTAACAATCTAGGAGGCCTTATCTATTATCTCTTCCACCCTGACTACTAACCTTCTCAATTTAATATCTTTTCTCTCCATTGCCTTGGATTGCTCTGAGATCATTATTTATTTTTCTTTCTTCCATTGCTCCTCTCGTTTAGAAAATTCTTGAGTATCTTTCCACAATTGGTAATCTAGGGACATGATTGTGTGATAGGTTGGAGTCTTTGTGACAGGGGGTCTTCTTTCCTTAGTTACTAGTTTCTGGTTTCCTACTACAACTATTGCTAGTTCTGTAAGTAAATCTAATTTTGGCCCCTGCCCATAAGTATTTAATTTTTCCTCCAATTCCTAAATCTTTGTTTCCCTCTCTTTGTCCCTTTTCTCATATGTTTTTACCAGTTCCTCCAATTGTTTGATTCTTTCAAAAGTTTCTTGTAATTCCTTTTTGACATTTATTTCTTCTAACAATAATTCCTCATCTTTCAAAAACTATTCAGTACCATCCCCTATGGATTCATAACCCTCACTATCAAGGTTAACTATGGTTTTCTTCTTGGTTTTCTTGGCAACAAAAATATCCTCTGATTCTGATTCAGAGGTAGTGGATACATATCATTGTCTTTTCATGGGAACTTACACATTTTTAGTCTCCTTATTCCTTAGTTCTGAGTCAATCTCCACTATCACAATACCTTCTTTTTCTTTTCCCAATTTCTCAACACCACCCCTCATAGCACCTTTCCTTTTCAGGTGGTGTGAATGCCTTACTTGTGTGGGTTTCTTTTTCTCCATTTTTGAAGGTGTAGAAAAAGAACAACCTCTCCTCTTTCTAGTTTTTGTCATTTACTAGAAGATGGGGTTTGATGTTCCTCTCTTGCTATAGGTTGATCAGATGTTGAATGTGATGATTTTTGCACATTTTGCTCCTATGTTTCCCCCTTGCTGTGGGTGGGTGAAGCAATAGGTGGAACAGGAGGAGTTTCCCTTAAAGATGTATCAAGTGATTCTATGTTTCCTGGTACTACTGGTTCCTCAAGAATGTCATTAATATTTCTACAGTTAAAAATCTCTCCCAAGACACCTATGGGTACTAAACCCTAAGGATCCTTTCCACTAACAAGGTAAGCAAACAATCATGTGAAAAAGCTGAATCATTTAACTTTTGTTGGTATTCAAACCCCATTCTTTTTAACAAATTATTGCGATGGAGGTGACTCAATAGCTTAAAATGCACAGTATATAGAATGGATTATCTACCATCACAAGTAATATACTTAATAATGTAAGTAGCACAAGAAGCCCATATCCATGGAAGTGATAATCTCTTGGTACCTTGTGATGATGAATCAAGGTTCTCTCATAGCTTGCTGAATTCATCCTTGGCAACTATTGCATTTTCTCTGACAGGGAATTCATCTCCATTCTTGGGTAAACCAGACACTTCTACAATTGCAGCCTCTGAAGCATCCACTTTCAAACCCTTGATAGTGGCTTCATCCTAATGTAATGTTGCTACAAATTGCCTTGTCATGCCTTCATTATACTCTGTGAGCTTCAAGAAGTAATCTAGCCATCCTGCTCTTATGAAAAATGGCAAGACTAACCTGTCCTCCAATATTGACTGATGTATTATTGGTTCCTTTCTGATAAGATAACCTCCCATACTTCTAATTCAGCTTAAAATTCAGATTAAATAACCCTCTGCTCAACCCTCTATATCTATTATACTTGCATGCACTTTGTTCACTTGCAACCTCTACTACTAAGCTTGTACCAACTTGAATTGACTCAGAACTTTTAGGAAGTTGGCAATAAAAAGATTACAAATGCAAGAAGGGTAATAAAGGGTTTGTATGGTCTATCTATGTTTTGTAATTGATGGCTTTGGTGGTGAACAATCATTTTTTGAACATATACTATCTCCCCCCCCGCTAAACCCTGGAAGTGACCTCACTTTAATGCAGTGTACGAGACAAAGGGGATGATTAAAGAATATGGAAAGAAGATTAAAATGATAATCATGCTGAATTAAATGCAGGTTCATTTCGAATGTATTGTAAACCTACTAATTGTGGAAGGTTAGTATGTGTACCTATAATTTGAAGTGAATGAAACTCTGCATGTGTGAAGCTATGTGAAGAGTGTCTGCAACATGAATGTGATTAGATGTTGAATCATTATTATGGGAGACAGAGTGAATGATAGGTTGGTGCATGTGAACAAGTTGAGAAAGCTTGCATGTAGTGATATGACAGCTGACAGCTGCAAGCACTAGAAAAGTGGAATGAATGTTGATGGAATGCATTTTGGTGATGCCCACATAAAGTCAAGGTTTCAACCAAAAAATTAGTAGGCACTTTTCATTTCAAACCCTAAGAATTTCTATGTCCATCGGTGTGAGTTGGCATTTTTCTTAGTGATCGTGTTGCTCACAGTGGTATGTTCATTACATCGCCAAGACTTTATCTATCGACAGCTTAGCTAAGTGTCTTTCTGACTAGCCGATGAGGTATACAAAGAGCTGTCATCACCGTGACAACACATATCAATGGCCAGGTCCAGTATTTTGCCGATCACCGATGGAGTTACAAGCAGCATCTAAGGGGTCGTCAGTGTAACTTTTGCCTATCAGTGGAGTGTTGTGTGGTCTCAGCAAATGGGTGGTGTTTTCTCGAAGGGATTACTATCGATGTGATTTGAACCATCAGGTGAGCTTTAGGATGTCTGGCCGACTGTGGTGGTCTATTGTTGGTAAACAGATTTGTCACCGCGAAATTATCTTTAAAATTGATTCGTCACCCTTGGAGCGGTGACTAAATTGTCCCAACAATTGGAGAAGCTGTAGTTTTTCTATCAGCTTTCCTCTGCATTTGAGAGGGGCAGCTCCCTCGTATGATAGGGTTATTTGTGGGTTTTTGTGTACTTTTATCCTGAAAGTACAAAAAGGAAGAAAAAGAAAATAACAGGAGAAATGGGCATGTAGAAACCCTCGTGGTAGACGTATGAAAACCAACAGGAGTTTCACAATCTTATTGAAAAGTATGAGGGGGTTTCACCACAAAGCTAGAAACCACTTTCCTAAATTCTATGATGGATCTCACGACATATATGCAACAACGATGAAGAAAGATGGCAAATCTCAACATACAAACAGATAATTTATCTAAACACTTTCAAATTAGGATACCGAGACATGATTGTGCTTTATCACCCCAATTGCATGCTTTAATGGATAATTTTGATTCACACAAATACATAGAAAGATCACCAATTTGACATACGAGAAACTAGTAATCATAACTCAGAAATACATCAAGAACATACGAATCAAAAATGCATTCTTCATTATCTTTTCAAAATTATACAATTCAAAAAAGTAGACTATACAATGTGTAGAACCAAAAATGTTCCAAGAAGTTTATTCATAAGTTCACCCTGCAAAAGTTCTCTCTAAAGAGTCCTCCTCCTTTACACTTGAAATAGCCTCATATTTATAGGCTTTTTCCCATAACCACCTAGTAACCACTTTGCAACTACCTCACAACTACCTAATAACTACCTTTTTGAAATACAAAAGTATAATGAACTTTATTTTTGGTTGTATTTTACACCACTTTTTCGAAAATAAAGTTCATTTTCTAACTTTACATTACAGAGAGTGACTTAAGTCATTTTTCACAAAAAGGTAACTAGGACTTTTAACTTTCAAGTTGTGGTTTGGCTAAGTCCTTTCCATTTCCATTTTTGACAATCAAGCCTTGCCGAATCTTGACAACTCCTCTAGATACTTGAATCTTAAACTCCTGTGTTTGTGTATACGAAACATGGATTGTGGAAAAAGCATATCGTTAAACATCATTTTGATAGTCATAAACTGAATAATGCTAAGCATTTTCCTAATCTAATTACAATCATAAAATACCATTTCATATCTGCTACTCATCTCGTTCCTTGTTTATGCTCCCATATTTACATACATTTGGAGGCTCTTTTCAAGTATGTTGTAGAGTTTGATAGACCATTTAATGCAAGCCTCAAGTCATACATAAATGCTACCAAAGTGCCTGAATTTCTACTATGCTTGTTTGCAAATACATTTGAAGATGTTGCAATGTCTTGGTTCATATCATTTCTAATGAAGGAAGAAATTACCATTTGCTAAATTCCTACACCATAATGGGTTGCCATTGCTAACACAAATGTTGAGAAATGCATTGAATTTCCTCCAATACTATCCATCCTTTAACTCCATAAGAGCATAAAGTGGTTGTCGACACAAATATTTTGGTTTTCTTTCTAGTAGAAAAATAATTAAAAATAACTCCAATGCTTGGTTCCAAAGATTCTAAATCTTTTTCCAACAAACCATTTTATTTAATTCCAGCGACAACCATTATATTCTATTTGACTATATTCATTTGAAGAGTTCTGTCAAACAATTCACCTGTTTTTTCTATGGTTCACATTGTGGACATTTCCACAATATCACAAATTCTTTTAAATAGATCATACGCTGCTCCAATGGTGTTCAATCACGTCAAAACTTACAACCCCAATTTTCTTGCTTAAAACTGCTCACTCAATACAAAAGATATCTTCAAACTATTTCTGGGTTTTATTGCCCCCTCACCAGCTTTCCAAACACTTTGAAATTTTAAATTTTGTTGTGAAATGACAAAGATATCGCAGTTTTACTGTGAATGCATTAAATTGATATAAAGCGTCGGCATTGGAAGCGATTCTCACAAATAATAACTAACTTTTAAGTTGTGACTTTTCTTTTTCATAACCTCAACCTTTTAACTAACTTTTCACAACTTAGTTACAACTTGTGACTTGTGCTTTTCGTAAACTTTCGTGAAATAACTACCAATTAGAAAATTATGACTTCTCCAAACCTCTAACTTCACCAGTAGTTAATAAAAATTATAACTTGTTCTTTCTATTGAGTTAGCCAAATTCACAAGTTGGAAACTTGTGAAAATTTCTAAGTTGCATCAAGCTAGCCAAAACTAAAAGTAGCTTCCCACTTTTTGAAAACTGAAAGTGACTTTTTTTTATTCACACTTAGCGAAAAGTGAAAGTGCATCCAACGCGGGTTTTCACTTAGCCAAAAGTGAAAGTGAACACCAACTTAGGAAAAATCAAAAGTAGACTCCCGCTTAGTGAAAAATAAAAGTAAACCCGCACTTAATCAATTTCGAAAGTAGACGGACTCCATTGTGCGAACATTAACTTCTTTAATCGTGCAAGTGCGAAAAATAGTAAAATTTCCATAACTTTTGATTGAAGCCATGAATCTTTATGAAATTTCAGGCAATCATTGATATAGTTGATACGAGCCTAGTGGTGAAAGAATTTCTTTTTAAACTCCAATAAATTTGTTGTTTTAATTGTTTCCGCAAACTGCCTGCCAAAAAATTGAAAGTTTAAAATCTCTCAAACCATAAGGCGCCATGACATAAAAAGTTGTCACATTAGGCAAAATAGCCATATAAACTTCCCTGTAAAATGATTTCTTTCCAGCCTTTGTAGATTTTGAAATTTAATTATTTTTGCGATTTCTGGCATAGTAGAACCGCTTTCAGGATTTCAACTGAAACAAGCAAACAATTCCTCCTTCAAACTAGAAATCAACTTGACACTTTAGTAGAACTTGTGACTAGGGGTGACTAAACATAAGGATTTGACACAAAAGTTTGAAAATTGACAAGTTGAAAATGAGGCCAACAGCTGGCTCTAACTGGGGACAAGGACCTTGCAGACGTAGGATGAACCTAGAATCGCTGGTAATGAATAGTGAGTTATCCATTGGGTGGGTAGAGTCAGGAGACAACACGATGTACAAGGGGAAACAAGGGGACAAAGACACATAGAGAGGAGGCAAACAACAAAAACAACAGGGACCGAAACAAGACAGACACAACCAAAACACCTAGTTAACCTATGTACATGGTAGGTGACTCCTACCTCAAATTGCCTAGGAAGGATCAAGTGAACCCATTGACAGGTTGAGAAAAGTAGGCACCTGTACGGAAAAGAGACGAGCACGGATGAGGTGCCTGTGAACTCAGTAACCATACCAAAGTGATGAGAAAAATAAGCTGCATGAAAAATGGGGACTCCTTGAATTGTACACCAAACAACCAATATTCATCATAAACTTCTGAGTCCTTTTGACTCATATTGGTATTGCCCTGTGTAGTGTTGATCATATCTTCTGGCATCATGTCGAGCATACCAATTTTCTTTATCTGAAGATTCTTTTCATAGTTTGAACCAAAGAAAACTGAATCATGAACCAAGCATCCTTCATGTGAACCAAGAAGCGAAGAAAACTTGATATTCTGTGACTGATCCTTCTCATGAACAATGTCTTCTTTTATCATTGAATCATCTTCTGTCAAACAAAATTCCTCCTTTACCATTATCAACTTAGGATGTGCTTTGTTAGAGGATTCCACATGAGGGAGAGAAAACAATGAATATGCATTATGCATCTTTCCACCTTGAAAAGTCTCTTCTATAGTTGATGAAGAAGAAATAAGACATGGCTTTCCATCCATCTTTTAAACACTTCCAATTTCATCCATGTTCTGCAAACATTAGAAATCTGATGTCCTTTATCACTATCATAACCATTACTCACACTGCCTTCTCCAAAATTATTGTATGCAGATGATGGACTAAAACATACAATGAAATCACTCAAATAAGGATATTCAGGAATAAGTTCATTTGTAACCTCTTTTCGTGCAGATTCACACCCAGTATCCTTGTGGTCTTCTTGCACCTTTGGAGTGGGAGTACTCAATGCTTCATCTTGAGTAGTACCTTTGGTTCCAATAGTTGAGGATTCTTCTTCAACGGATGATAAAGAAGAAAGGACGACATCTTCTGCATGAATAAAATCATCAATAGTAGTGGTGAGATGCCAATCTTGAATGGAAACCTCATAAGAGATTTCTTGCAATATTCTTTCATCATCACCTTTGTCTTGCTCAGGTTGCATGCATGTCAGGAAAATATTCTGTGACTCATCTTCATGTTCTTTCACACTTTGGCTCAAAATTTCTTCTTCACTCCCTAGAATAGCCACGATGTGATGGAAATCTCTCTCGGAGGTTGTAGTTGTGGAACTAGAGCAAGTTGTCACAAGAGAAGTGACATTCATCAAAGAAACTGAAAACATGTCATTTTCTGGATATATTTCTTCTTCATCATTGCTTGCTTCCATACAATCTTATTTTTCTATCTCTATCACTATTTCTTTTTGGTCTTCTTTACGTAAACATGTATGTTCCAATGAGTCTCTTTCAACCCTTTGATTAGAAGACGTGTCTTTCAATACAGGTTCATTTGTAGGAAAAACTTTTGCTTCTTCATTTCTATCCTCATTACACAAATGATATATCTTAGCACAACTTCCTTTATCTTCTGGTGTGTGAATCTCCTCTGATAGGGGCTTATGTTCATGAGCAAGAAAATGAGTCTCCTTCCCATCTTTTTGTTCAATGTTTTGCAATGTTTGAAGCAACTAAGGATGAACCTGATTTGAAGCAAATTGCATGCCACTGTAAAAACTCTTCAGGAACTCCACTTGCTTAGAGTCATCAAGAACTTGATTTTGTCGAGTAGAGGCAGTAGGAGAAGGATAATCTTCATCATCACTATCACTGTCCGATTCAGGAAACTGCAAGTTATGCATCCAGGTTCTTTGATACCAAACCATCTTTCAGGATTCTTCTTTCAAATAGAGTTGCCAATTTCTTTTCTGGGGAGATACTTGTATATTCTTGAGGAATAAAAAGGCACCAATGCTTCAGCTCGTTTCCCTAGCAGAGTCGCCAGAAATCTGTTGGTAAACAGATTTGTCACCACGAAATTATCTTTAAAATTGACTCGTCGCCCTTAGAGTAGTGACTAAATTGTCCCAACAGTTGGAGAAGCTGTAGTTTTTCTATCAGCTTTCCTCTACGTTTGAGAGGGGCAGCTCCCTCGTATGATAGGGTTATTTGTGGGTTTTTGTGTACTTTTATCCTGAAAGTACAAAAAGGAAGAAAACAAAAATAACAGGAGAAATGGGCATGTAGAAACCCTCGTGGTAGACGTACGAAAACCAACAGGAGTTTCACAATCTTATTGAAAAGTATGAGGGGGTTTCACCACAAAGCTAGAAAACACTTTCCTAAACTCTATAATGGATCTCACGACATATATGCAACAACGATGAAGAAAGATGGCAAATCTCAACATACGAACAGATAATTTATCTAAACACTTTCAAATCAGGATACCGAGACATGATTGTGCTTTATCACCCCAATTGCATGCTTTAATGGATAATTTTGATTCACACAAATACATAGAAAGATCACCAATTTGACATATGAGAAACTAGTAATCATAACTCAGAAATACATCAAGAACATATGAATCGAAAATGCATTCTTCATTATCTTTTCAAAATTATACAATTCAAAAAAGTAGACTATACAATGTGTAGAACCAAAAATGTTCCAAGAAGTTTATTCATAAGTTCCCCCTGCAAAAGTTCTCTCTAAAGAGTCCTCCTCCTTTACATTTGAAATAGCCTCATATTTATAGGCTTTTTCCCATAACCACCTAGTAACCACTTTGTAACTACCTCACAACTACCTAATAACTACCTTTTTGAAATACAAAAGTATAATGAACTTTATTTTTGGTTGTATTTTACACCACTTTTTTGGAAATAAAGTTCATTTTCTAACTTTACATTACAGAAAGTGACTTAAGTCATTTTTCACAAAAAGGTAACTAGGACTTTTAACTTTCAAGTTGTGGATTTAGATAAGTCCTTTCCATTTCCATTTTTGACAATCAAGCCTTGCCGGATGTTGACAACTCCTCTAGATACTTGAATCTTAAACTCCTGTATTTGTGTATACGAAACATGGATTGTGGAAAAAGCATATCGTTTAACATCATTTTGATAGTCATAAACTGAATAATGCTAAGCATTTTCCTGATCTGATTACAATCATAAAATACCATTTCATATCTACTACTCATCTCATTCCTTGTTTATGCTCCCATATTTACATACATTTGGAGGCTCTTTTCAAGTATGTTGTAGAGTTTGATAGACCATTTAATGCAGGCCTAGAGTCATACATAAATGCTAACAAAGTGCCTGAATTTCCACTATGCTTGTTTGCAAATACATTTGAAGATGTTGCAATGTCTTGGTTCATATCATTTCTAATGAAGGAAGAAAATACCATTTGCTAAATTCCTACACCATAATGGGTTGCCATTGCTAACACAAATGTTGAGAAATGCATTGAATTTCCTCCAATACTATCCATCCTTTAACTCCATAAGAGCATAAAGTGGTTTACGACAAAAATATTTTGGTTTTCTTTCTAGTAGAAAAATAATTAAAAATAACTCCAATGCCTGGTTCCAAAGATTCTAAATCTTTTTCCACCAAACCATTTTATTTAATTCCAGCGACAACCATTATATTCTATTTGACTATATTCATTTGAAGAGTTCTGTCAAACGGTTCACCTGTTTTGTCTATGGTTCACATTGTGGACATTTCCACAATATCACAAATTCTTTTAAATAGATCATACGCTGCTCCAATGGTGTTCAATCACATCAAAACTTACTGCCCCAATTTTCCTACTTAAAACTACTCACTCAATACAAAAGATATCTTCAAACTGTTTCTGGGTTTTATTGCCCCCTTCACCAGCTTTCCAAAACACTTTGAAATTTTAAATTTTGTTGTGAAATGACAAAGATATCGCAGTTTTATTGTGACTGCATTAAATTAATATAAAGCGTCAGTATTGGAAGTGATTTTCACAAATAATAACTAACTTTTAAGTTGTGACTTTTCCTTTTTCATAACCTCAACCTTTTAACTAACTTTTCACAACTTAGTTACAACTTGTGACTTGTGCTTTTCGCAAACTTTCATGAAATAACTACGAATTAGAAAATTATGACTTCTCCAAACCTCTAACTTCACCAGTAGTTAATAAAAATTATAACTTGTTCTTTCCATAGAGTTAGCCAAATTCACAAGTTGGAAACTTGTGAAAATTTCTAAGTTGCATCAAGTTAGCCAAAACTAAAAGTAGCTTCCCACTTTTTGAAAATTGAAAGTGACTTTTTTTTATTCACACTTAGTGAAAAGTGAAAGGGCATCCAACGCGGGTTTTCACTTAGCCAAAAGTGAAAGTGAACACCAACTTAGGAAAAATCAAAAGTAGACTCCTGCTTAGTGAAAAATGAAAGTAAACCTGCACTTAATCAATTTTGAAAGTAGACAGACTCCATTGTGCGAACTTTAACTTCTTCAATCGTGCAAGTGCGAAAAATAGTAAAATTTGCATAACTTTTGATTGAAGCCACG
This sequence comes from Cunninghamia lanceolata, assembly GCA_027924645.1. Lineage (NCBI taxonomy): Eukaryota > Viridiplantae > Streptophyta > Pinopsida > Cupressales > Cupressaceae > Cunninghamia > Cunninghamia lanceolata. The sequence goes on from BSBN01000609.1 coordinate 4,170,713, forward strand.
AATCTTTATGAAATTTTAGCCAATCATTGATATAGTTGATACGAGCCTGGTGGCAAAAGAATTTCTTTTTAAACTCCAATAAATTTGTTGTTTTAATTGTTTCCACAAACTGCCTACCGAAAAATTGAAAGTTTAAAATCTCTCAAACCATAAGGCGCCATGACATAAAAAGTTGCCACATTAGGCAAAATAGCCATATAGACTTTCCTGTAAAATGATTTCTTTGCAGCCTTTGCAGATTTTGAAATTTAATTGTTTTTGTGATTTCCAACATAGTAGAACCGCTTCCAAGATTTTAGCTGAAATAAGCAAACAATTCCTCCTTCAAACTAGAAATCAACTTGACACTTTAGTAGAACTTGTGACTAGGGGTGACTAAACATAAGGATTTGACACAAAAGTTTGAAAATTGACAAGTTGAAAATGAGGCCAACATCTATCCGATGGCAGTTTGTTATCAGCATGAGGGTATGTATCAGCAGCCTAGTTCGAAGTCTGGCTGACAGGCTGATGAGAAGTGCAAGGTTGGTCATCGATGTGATAATAGTCATTGGTGTGCAGTGGAAGTATCGCTCCGATGGGTTTGGGTTATGCCGATGGAGGTGGCATCGGAGTGACAAGGTGCATCGGACAGATAGCAAGGCGTTGAACCGACAGTGGTGTTCTAGCCGATAGGGTTATATCGGCATATCAGAGGATGAATAGGGAGGTTCATCGATGGCGCAGGTCTTACCGACGAGTGTGGTCATCAGTGAGATCAATGTGTCGGTGGAAGGATTTTCGGTTACCCCAACGGTCTACGTCACAATGATGAAGGTTTGGTTTTGGCGAGATATGCGGTATCGGAGTGCCTAGAGATGGATGTGCCAATGGGTTGGGGTCTTGCCGAAGGGTTGGACTGTCTTCATGACATATGGTATCGACGGAGGAGTTTTCGGTCACGCCGATAGGGTCTTAACGTCGGCAGGAGTTGGAGCGACAGGTCGTTAGTGGGTAGATCACAGGCCGCGTCAGGGAAGAATGTGTGACATTAGGTATGCTCATAGTCTGGTATATAAAGTGATCAAAGGGTCACTGCAGGGTGAATGTGGGATATTACATCTCACAAATATGAGAAAGGTTAGCGATGGAAGAAATGACTGCATACGTGGCAAGATCTCTTTGGCGGTGGACCTTTCAAACTGCTGACATGAATTTTCAAATGGATCGGCAGACTACAACCGTTGATCTTGCATATCTGGCGCTTGATCCTGTGGCTGAGTTTGAAGGTTTGTTGGCACCATTTTTTGCGCGCTCATTCTACAGTCAACAGACCATGTTGCACGGTGATTGAAAAAATGTCACATCTGCTTGCCTGTTCGAGGTCTAGGTTGCTTGCGCCGTTGGTTTTTATGGTGAATTTGATGGCTCTAGCTATTAGAATTTATTGAAGATCTAATTGTTTCATTGAAAATCTGGAGGGAATGATCTCTGCATTTATGAAGTCTGTCAGTGTGTAGGTGGCTAGAAGCTTGTGTGTTCCTTAAAGAGGAATCTGTAGCCATTCTACAAGGGTTGGATGTTTTTGGATTTTCTACTCTAACTCTGAACACAAAGTATTCACACTTTGAATGGCATTTTTTGTTGCAGACTCGGTCCCTGATCTAGTGTATCAGTCTTTCTTGTTTTGTAAATGATAAATTCTTGTATGATGATTTTCTATGCATATTGAATTTAAATGAAAAACACTTGGTGTGTGTATTCTCTATGATTGTCTCCTGTATGTTACTTGTTTTCCTTTCAAACAAGGTTGTCAAGGGCTTCCAAGGTTTTTAGTATATACTTGTTGTACTGTGTGTCTGATTTCTTGCGTTTGCTCAAGGAGTGGTTAAATAGGCTTTTGATCAGATACAAAGGAAAATGGATTGCATTACAGGATTTGCAAAATATGATCATAGGTAATACTCTTTCTTGGATATATTGTTATCAGGCAGTGATATTTTACCTCAATCCTCTGGATATGAAGTCATGTTGTCATAGGGAAACATTTACATTCATAGATTTGACTCTGCTGCCCAAATAAGGTACTGGTCTGGGAATCTATCTGTTTAAAGGGTCTAGGAAAATCCCATAACTCCAAACACAAAAAATAAATCATTTCATAATTCCCACCTGTTAGTTGTAGGAGTAGGATTAGGACCCCTGCATACTCTCATTCTCAACCAGTTAGATATGTCCAAGAGTGTTGCCAAACTTGTGATCTATCATTCAAACCTTGGTCCATATGTGAGAGTATTCTGCCTATTATTGTAAAGCTAAATCTTTCTGTCATTAGGTGAGTCAAAGATAAATCTTTAGCTATAGGGATACTCCCCTTGGTGTGGCAGAACTAGAAGTGAAGGGGAGGCAGCTCACGCAACCTCCTGTATTAGTTGGCCGAATCTGCCTGTGCATTGGAACTGGAAAACCCACTACTGGTTCGGAAGAACTCCAACAGATGGCCACTCTACTGGGGAGTGAAGAGAAAGAGTGAATTTGTGCCCATCTGAGTCACCTACAAAATGGCGACTCTGCTGGGGAATTGATGTAAAATGTTATCTTGCTTCCTTAGTGAAGAGAAAGAGTGAATTTGTGCCCATCTGAGTCACCTACAAAATGGCGACTCTGCTGGGGAATTGATGTAAAATGTTATCTTGCTTTGTTGCAGTGAACTTGAAAGTTGTATGTGTGGCTCTACTGTTGGACGACCTACAAAAGAAGGAGACGAATTTTCAGCTTCATCCTGTTTGAAGGTCATTCCTTTGCCAAGGAGGTGGTGACTCTGCACAAAAAGAACCCGATAAAAGAATTCAAAGATGTGTTAGTTTTTCATACTTTCAATCATGAAAAGGATTTTGCAGTAGCTACAACATATCCAGGTATTTTTATAAGTTTTACAGGATTCTCTATTTGGTGAAGTAGCACTGGTTAAAAGGGAAATAGTGGTGAGAACTTGCATGCTTTGTTATTTGCTGAGAATATAGTTTCTATTTTCAAAAGGAGTATGCAATGTTGTTGAGAGACTCATTTAGAGGACTTTAGGAAGTTTGAAATAGCAATTTGTATTTTAAATGGCCTAAGATCATTGATTGAAAAATCTGAGTTGATAAGAGGGTTGCAAAAAACACATAAAGATGTATTATCAGCTTATGCACCCCTGTGAGGTGTCAAATGTAACAATGTATAATGATCGGTCTCAACCATGTAATAAAAAGAGTTTAAGAATTGATAGATATAAGCCCATAGGTTTTAATGGCATTTCTGGTTATCCAAATGCTCTTCCATCTAAAATCAGAAAGTATTTGCCCAAATTCAGTGGTGTAAAGGGTGAATCAGCTGAGAGACACTTGTAGTAGTTTAGAAATGTTATAGATGACTTTGAGATTGACCATGAACATGTAGTTATGAGATTATTTGTTCAATCTCTAGTTGAAGATGCAAGGGACTCATTCTCCTACCTTCCAGCCTTCTCTGCCAGCTCTTGGCAAGAATTTAAATCTGCATTTCTAGAACAAAATGGTGAGAGAATTTTTGAATATGCCGTCATCAATGATTTCATGTACATCCATGTTGAAGAAGATGAGTTAATTCTAGCCTTTTACCTCAGATTTATGAAGGCATTGAAGAGAATCCCAGAATGTATGAGACCTAATGATGCATTGTGCCTAGTGGTATATCTGGGAGCATTTGATAAGAAAATGAGTTACAGATTAAGAGATAAGGAGCCCACCACCTTGCATTAGGCACATCAGTTTGCAATAGACATTGAAAACAACTAGAGATATGGAACCCAGAGGGGCTATTTCTCTACAAATTTTTGCTATCCTATAGTCCCCAATGTTGATGAAAGATATAATTTATATGTTGAAAATGAACGTCAAAGCACTCACACCCTTGCTATCCCTGTTTTTGTATTAGTTAAAGGTGATGATGACTCTTCTATAGAGGAGGATGCACTGATTTGCCCAGCAAATGAAGTTGAAAATAATGATTTTTCAAGTGATGTTTATATGCATGTCCTCAGCAAAGAGCTTTCATCCTTAAATGATCCAGTTATGTATGGTTGTGATCATATAGATCAAGAGTCAATATCAGTTTCATCAGGAAGCATTAGAGGGCTGGAAAGTGATATGGATACTTCAGCTTCAGATTGCATTGAAGTAGCAAAAATCTTGTATGTGGGGCAATCAGATGATAAACATTATATCCATGATCAGTTCATGGATCAAGTTTGTTCTTCTTATGACTCTGAAGTTGGTAATGTTGAAGAAGAGTTGGATTGTCATGAAGAAGAAACAGAGACCTTTGCAGTGAGTGTGAACCCCCTCTATGATTAGCCTTTGGATGCATTGAACATTGCGAGTTGTGACCTTCATTGGTACAGGATTAACCCTCTTTTTGAATATGAATCAAAATCAGAGATCTTCAGCTCTTGTGAAGATAATATAGATTTGCAAATTGTAGACAATGAGCGTTCATCATTGGTTGGTTCAGACATGTGTAATAATGGCTGTGGGGATCAGGATTTGTTCTCACTGTCAATAAATGATATAAATGATATTGATAGTCTCATATATTTTGAATGTCTTCAGTTCCTAGATCAGTTGGATGAATGTCTGGTGATGTCCAACAACTAGGTAGATAATGAGGATATATTGTCTGATGAACATAACATACATATGTTGCCTAATGGTGAAAGATTTTCTAGTATGTATGGTTATGTGTTTGATTGCAATAGCCAGAATGATAGAGGCAAGTTTTCAAGAATGGTGAAGCATATAATTGAGCAGATGTTCTTATGGGCAGATCATGTTGATGTTTTTATCTATGGTTGGGATCATTTAGATCAAAATCAAGCATTTGACAGGAGGAGATTGTGGTTTTTCATTTTTGGCTGCCCAGGGCTGCCAAAATAGTATTCAAAAAAATGATCTATGATGCAGGTTGCTGTGGCTTTCAACTTTGTTGCCAAATGATAAGGCCCGATCTATATCCCAGAGTTCTGGGGTTCTTGCCATGCCTGCAAGAGGCATGCATCCCCAGACAGAGCCAATGGTGGTGCCCACATAGAGTCAGGGTTTCAAGCAAAAAATTAGTAGGCACTTTTCATTTCAAACCCTAAGAATTTCTATGTCCATTAGTGTGAGTTGGCATTTTTCTTAGCGATCGTGTTGTTCATAGTGGTATGTTCATTACATCGCCAAGACTTTATCTATCGGTAGCTTAGCTAAGTGTCTTTCTGATTGGCCAATGAGGTATACGAAGAGGTGTCATCGCCGTGACAACACATATCGGTGGCCAGGTCCAATATTTCGCTGATCACCGATGGAGTTACAAGCGAGCATCCAAGGGGTCGTCGGTGTAACTTTTGCCTATCAGCGGAGTGTTGTGTGGTCTCGGTGAATGGGTGGTGTTTTCCCGATAGGATTGCTATCGATGTGATTTGAACCATCAGGCGAGCTTTAGGATGTCCGGTCAACTGTGGTAGTCTGTTTGATGGTAGTTTGTTATCAACATGAGGGTATGTATCAGCAGCTTGGTTCGACGTTTGGCCGACAAGCTGATGAGAGGTGCAAGGTTGGTTGTCGGTGTGATAATAGTCATTGGCGTGCAGTGGAAGTATCACTCCGATAGGTTTGGGTTATGCCGATGGAGGTGGCATCAGAGTGCCAAGGTGCATCAGGTAGATAGCGGGGCGTTGAGCTGACAGGGGTGTTCTGGCTGATAGGGTTATATCGATGTATCAGAGGATGAATAGGGAGGTTCACCGATGGCGCGGGTCTTACCGACGAGTGTGGTCATCAGTGAGATCGGTGTGTCAGCAGAAGGATTTTTAGTTCCCCAACGGTCTGCATCACAACGATGAAGGTTTGGTTTTCGTGAGATATGTGGTATCGGAGTGCCTGGAGATGGATGTGCCGATGGGTTGGGGTCTTGCCAAAGGATTGGATTGTTGGCATGACATATGGTATCAGTGGAGGAGTTTTCGATCGCTCCAATAGTTTGGGTCATGCCAACAGGGTCTTGATGTCGGTAGGAGTTGGAGTGATAGGTCGTTAGTGGGTAGATCATGAGCTGTGTTAGGGAAGAATGCACTACACTAGGTATGCTCACAGTCTGGTATATAAAGTGATCAAAGGGTCACTACAGGGCAAATGTGGGATATTACATCTCACGAATATGGGAAAGGTTAGCGATGGAAGAAATGACTACATACGTGGCGAGATCTCTTTGGTGGTGGACCTTTCAAACTGCTGACATGAATTTTCAAACAGATGGGCAGACTACAACCGTTGATCTTGCATATCTGGTGCCTGATCCTGTGGCTGAGTTTGAAGGTCTGTTGGCATGATTTTTCACGTGCTCATTCTACAGTCAATAGACCATGTTGCACGGTGATTAAAAAAATGTCACATCTGCTTGCCTATTCGAGGTCCAAGTTGCTTGCGTCGCTGGTTTTTAGGGTGAATCTGATGGCTCCAGCGATTAGAATTTATTGAAGATCTGATTGTTTCGTTGAAAATATAGAGGGAATGATCTCTGCATTTATGAAGTCTATCAGTGTGTAGGTGGCTAGAAGCTTGTGTGCTCCTTAAAGAGGAATCTATAGCCATTCTACAGGGGTTTTTGGGTTTTCTGCTCTAACTCTGAACACAAGGTGTTCACACTTTGAAGGGCATTTTTTGTTGCAGACTCGGTCCTTGATCTGGTGTATCAGTCTTTCTTGTTTTGTAAATGATAAATTCTTGTATGATTATTTTCTATGCAGATTGACTTTAAATGAAAAACATTTGGTGTGTGTATTGTTTATGATTGTCTCATGTATGTTACTTGTTTTCCTTTCAAACAAGGTTGTCAAGTGCTTCCATGTTTTTCAATACATACTTGTTGTACTATGTGTCTGATTTATTGCGTCTACTCAAGGAGTGGTTAAATAGGCTTTTGATTAGATACAAAGGAAAATGGATTGCATTACAAGATTTGCAAAGTATGATCATAGGTAATACTCTTTCTTGGATATATTGCTGTCAGGTAGTGATATTTTACCTCAGTCCTCTGGATATGAAGTCATGTTGTCATAGGGAAACATTTACATTCATAGATTTGACTCTATTGCCCAGATAAGGTACTAGTCTGGGAATCTGTCTGTTCAAAGGGTCTAGGAAAATCCCATAACTCCAAACACAAAAAATAAATCATTTCATAATTCCCACCTACTAGTTGTAGGAGTAGGATTAGGACCCCTGCATACTCTCATTCTCAACCAGTTAGATATGTCCAAGAGTGTTGCCAAACTTGTGATATATCATTCAAACCTTGGTCCATACATGAGAGTATTTTGCCTGTTGTTGTAAAGCTAAATCTTTCTGTCATTAGGTGAGTCAAAGATAAATCTTTAGCTATAGGGATACCCCCCTTGGTGCGGCAGAACCAGAAGTGAAGGGAAGGCAGCTCACACAACCTCATGTATTAGTTGGTCGAATCTGCCTGTGCATTGGAACTAGAAAACCCACTGCTGATTCGGAAGAACTCCAACACATTTAACTTGGTGCAATTTTTGAAAGCTCTAACAAATAGTTGTTGCAGGTACCTTCATCAACAGGTCCCAAAGTGAATTGTGGCAGCTTTTATTTTTCTTGCTACAGGTCCCTACTACATAGTGAAGTGGTCTTCATGAGGATTGTGGCACCTGTGTTGTGTGTGCACGGGAAGAAGGATAAGGAATTATACCTGAGTGCCCTTAGGAGCTGAGCTGTGTAGCTCATCTACTGAGTCACTGTGAGAACCAGTAGTGTCTGCTGCTGAGTTATTATCTAGTGGTAATATGTCAGCATCAGAATTAGGGCTTGGACCACAGCAATGCATTAGAGAAAGAACAAAATCATCTCATTTTGTTGACTTCATGTATAGCTTCAATCTGTGGCCATTAACTAGCAGGGAGAATCTGACTGCATCTATGGTCTATAATTTGACTACTCCATTGGGGAATACCTATTGTATTTCATAGGGTCCTAACCATCTAGATTGTAGCTTGCCCTTATAATCTTTGTATTTGGAATCATATAACAAAGCCCAGTCATCCACATGGAATTATTTAGTCTTTATAAACTGATTATGCTATTTAGTCCTCTATTTTTAAATTATCTCTATGTGATGGATAGCCTCAATTCTAATTTCATCTAGCCCATCTAGAATATGTAGCCTCTCTTTTTGTGTTGTTGTCAAGTCCATGTCAAGTTCCACTATTGTTCTGAGTGTCTTATATTCAAATTCTATTGGCAAAACTATTATTTTTCCATACACTAATTCATAAGGTGTGAAACTTGTAGTTGTTTTCCATGTTGTCCTATATGCCCACACTGCTTCTGGTAATCTAGCTACCCAGTCTTTCCTATGAATATGCACTGTTTTGGTCAGAATATTTTCAATCTCCGTATTTGTAACCTCCACCTACCCATTGGCTTGGGGGTGATAAGGTGTTGACTTTTTATGTCTGATTTCATATTCTTTAACCAATTTAGGAATGAGTTCAGAAGTGAATTGGGGACCTTGATCAGTTACAATTTCTCTGGGTACTCCATACCTAGTAAAGATGTCTTCATACAAGAACTTAGCTACATTCCCATCTCTTGCAAACTGTAATGCTTTGACTTCAACCCACTTTGTCAAATAATCTATGTAAACCAAAATATATTCCTTGTTATTGGATGCTGGTGAAATTGGGCCAATGAAGTCTATCTCCCATTTGTCAAATGGTGCTAGTGCTAGCTATGGCTGCAAAGGTATCTCATCTATCCTTGTTAGTCTGCCCATTCTCTGACATCTGTAACAATTCCTTGTATACTTTATTGAATCCTTATGGAGAGTTGGCCAATAGTAGGCTATTGTTAAGATCTTAAATTTGTCCTTTTGGTTGTAAAGTGACCCCCACATGGCTCATCACTGCAAGCTTTTAGGATGTCAAAGACCTCATCTTCTCTTATACATCTCTTATGATATTATCTAGACCAGTGTAGAATAGATAACCAGCAACCCAAGAGTAAAGAAAGATTTTATGCACCAGCTGTCTTTTTTCTCTAGGAGAGAAATGTGATGGTATCTGTCCTGCCACTAAGTAATTTGCAATATCAGCAAACACTGGTGTGTGTACATTGAGAGAAAGAAAATGCTTATATGGAAAAGAGTCATCTACAACACCTTCTTCAAGTTGTGTGGGAAATCTAGACAAAAAATCTGCCACCACATTAGCTTTCCCAGGCTTATCCACTATTGTTATATCAAACTGATGTAGTAAAGCAACCATCTGACCAGTCTACCTCCAACCACAAGTTTGTTTATTAAGTACCTGGTTGTAGTATGATCTGTGTGGATAAAGACTGGATAGTCAGTTATGTAATGCCTAAACTTGTTAATGGCATAGACAACTGCCAACATCTCTTTCTCTGTGACAGTATAGTTAAGTTCTGCTCCTTGTAAGTTCTTACTGATGTAATAGATAACATACTCCTTATTACCTTCCTTTTGTCCCAATACAGCTCCTATAGCAAAATCAGAAGCATCAGTGTGTATGTGGAAAGGTAATGTCCAATTTGGTCCTCTCAAGACATGTGCTTTTGTCAAAGTTATCTTAAGTGTCTCAAAAGAGTGCTGACATTCTATGGTCTAGTCAAATTCTATGTCTTTTGTGAGCAGAGTAAATAAGGGTGCTACAATTTTACTGAAGTCATGAATGAATCTCCTTTAATAGCCTGCATGGCCTAGAAAGCTCCTGACATCTTTTTGTTTCTATGGCACAGGAAGTGTAGAGAAGATCTCAATTTTATGGGGATCCACTTGAATTCCTTCACTTGATATAAAATGTCCTAGAACAATCCCTTGAGTCATCATCATAAAACATTTCTCATGACTCAATGATAGATTGTGATCTTGACATCTTTTTAGAACTTTCTCTAGATTGTTGAGTGCCTTTTCATATGTTTCTCTATAGGTGGTGAAGTCATTCATATAGATCTCCATGGAATCATGAGCATAGTCTGAGAAGATACTTAGCATTGCCCTCTAGAAAGTGGCTGGGGCATTACATAATCCAAAGGGAAGAATAGAATAAGAATATGTACCCTAAGGGCATGTAAATGTGGTTTTATTCTCGTCCTCTAGAGCTATCTTTAGCTGATTATAGCCACTAAATCCATCTAAGGAGAAGTACTTTTTATCTGCTAGGGAATCAAGTACTTGGTCAATGAAAGGTAGTGGAAAGTGATCCTTTCTAGTGGTTGTGTTTAGCTCCCTATAGTCCACACATACCCGTATTTGCCTCCTTTCTTAGGGACAATAACTAAAGGTGATAGCCATTGACTATCAGAAATAGGGTAAATGAAGTCTGCATCAAGTAATTTTTGTAGCTCAGTTTTAACTATTTCTCATAAGGCAAGGTTCATTCTCCTTTGAGGTTGTCTAATTGGCTTAAAACCATCAATTATGTAGATCCTATGCATGCTCAAGTCTTGATCAATTCCCTTCATGTCATTGTAGTCCCATGCAAAGGTTGATATGTGTTCCTGTAGCACAGTGTTTAGGGAATTCTGTTGTTCTTCAGTTTGGGCATTGTTAACATTCAACATTTTACCTAATATGATTTCCAATGTTTTGGAAGATGATTGCATAGATGAAAGGTCATATCTACTAATGTTGGGAACACATTCCTATGGCAGTAATTAATGGAAAAGTTGGGATATTTCTTCTAGTGAATTTGCAAGTATAATGTTCTGTAGTTGCATACATGACAGATAGTCTTGTTGCTGTGGGTCCCTACCGTAGTTATTATGTATGAAGTCAATTAATTCATCCTCATCTTGGTTTTCCAATAGGGGTTTGCGTTTAATGGCCATGAGAGTTTGCAAGGAGTAGTGGTCTTCTTCATCCAATGTAGGCCATATAATTTTCTCTAGATTTTCATGAGGTTGGGCTAGAGGATAAAGGACCAATTTCTTGGTTATAGTTCCATTTGATATTATCATGTTCCCAGACCTACAACCTATGAATGCATTAGTTGTTGCTAACCATGGTTTGCCTAAGATAAGTGGATATCCTGCAAGGTTGACCTTTGGCTACAAGACTATGAAATCTGCAGGATACTCCCAAGAATCTAATGCTATGACTATGTCCTCAATGATACCTTCAAGTTTTACTATTGACCTATCTGCCAACTGTAAAATAGTTGGTGTAGGCCTAAGGTTAGCTAAGTAGTTGCATTGTTTCCTTAGTCATGAAATTAATGGTTGCCCCTAAGTCAATCAAGGTGTTTTTGATAAGGGTCCCATTTATATTAACATCCACTACTAGACTGCCAGGGTATGTGTATGTAGGGAAAGTTACATTTCCTAGCATAATATCAACAAGGTTCCGTAGGACATGGACAATCTAAGGGTCCTTCCTCTTTCTCCCTAGCTTTTTAAGACAAAGGTCTCTTACTATCTTGGTATAGATTGGGATATCCTTGATAGCTTGAATGAGGGGGATTTGATACTGACATTCTTAAGTTGACCCAATAGGTCTGTTTGATTTTGGGTATGATGTCTTGGAATGGCTAAACACTCAGGGAAAGGAGGCTCTAGACTTGAGATAGTCTGATTTACCTGATTTGACTCAGGCTCCAGAGGTGAATTGTCTAAAGCTTCAGCTTTGGGTTCCTCATCTACCATCTCAGTGATTTGATGGGATGAAGGCCCAACTAGTGTTTTCCCTAACCTAAGGTGGACATCACTCACCTCTACCCCATAAGTGGGGTATTGAATAGCCTCATTAGTGTATGCCTATTGGAAAACCTTGTTATTAGGGTTAGGTGCAGGTTGGGAAAGTAGTTGAGGTACTCTTGGTGGCTGAGATGTTGGGTTTGATGGATTGAGAATAATAGCCTACTGTTGTGGCTGAGAAGGTAGCAAAGGTTGTGGGTAATTATATTTTGGTTCTGTCACTGCTGTCCTTTTTGCCATTGTGGCTTCCACTAATTTTGTTATACTAACCATTGAGGATTGTAATTGGAACCTTAAAAATTTTGTTGTGACCATACATTTGGTTGCTACTGGTTCTAGTTTTGCTGAGAGTTTTTCCATTGTTGAGGGTTTTTCCATTGGTTTTGGGTATTTGGCCAAGGCTGGGGGTTCCAACCAGAGAAATTATGATTACCAACTAGAAATGATGCATTGAAACTTAGAGGGTCTTGTGGCATACCTTTTCTTGGTTGCCATGGATTTCTTTATGCAACATAGAACAATTGCCCATCTTCACTTTCAAATGGTTGAAAAAGTGGTTTCTCTGATTTGTCTTCTTTAATACTGGCCACCCTTTGACACTTGCAGTTGGCTTTCCTTTGTCTGCAATTAGCTAGGTAAGTATTGTTTCAGCCTCCTCCTGCTTCTTCTTCAAATGTAGAGTATCCAACTGATTAGCTAGGTGACTTATAATATCATCTTTCCTATTGGTCAGTAGGTTGCTTAACTCCACCCTTGAAACTGCATTAGATGTCTTGCCAATGGTAGATGTTCTTTCCCCCCTTATCTTTTTGGTGAAGGACCTTGCATAGTTCCTACAAACATTATAGATATCATCAAAGGGTAATTGAGACACATCCCCTACCCCAATAAGATTAAGGGAATCCATGCAATCATCATTGACTCCTCTCAAAAATCCAAGCTTAAGGGATTCTTCTGAGAGTTGATTCTATGGATTTTTCATCTAGCAGAATTGGAACCTTTTTACATAATCTTCCAATGGTTCATCCTCTTTTTGAGTCATTCAAAAAATGTCATCTCTTCTCTTATCAACTTCTCTGCAATAATCTTGGTATTTTTCCAAGAATTTTGTTTTCATCATGTCCCAATCTAGAATAGCATATTTTCTCAGTCCCATAAACCATCTCAGAGTAGCATCCTTCAAAGTTGCAAGAAATATCTTAAGCCTATGAGCATCAATTGTGTAGTCATAGCTTCTATATAGGGCATCAAACTTAAACAAGAATGTATCTGGATCCTTAGTCACCAAACCATAAAAGACTGGCAATGCTAAAGGAGGTATATTCTTCAAGGCAACATCCCTCTCTTGGTTGGTAATTAGAAATTCAAAAGTCACATGTTCTGATGTATCATCGAATACATTAGCCATTGTTTGGAAGGTCCTCTCTGTTTTATCAGTAGATGTTGGTGAAAGGGAAAAATTTTCTTGACTAATACCCCCGCTCTGATCATTGTAGTCACCAATATTTTCTCTAGCCTATTGGTTTGAATTGAGAAACCTTCCCAAAGTGTCTCTCTATCTTCGCATACAATAAGTATGACTTTGTATAGCAATGGCTCCTGCACAATGTTAGTAAAATGTTCTAGTATCTGGAGGGATGAAACCTAAGTATCCTATTACTAAAAGAAGAATTTTAAACTAGAAAAGCTTGGAAATGACAGAAACCGATCTTTGAAAGTAGCACCATTCCCAGAAATGGTGCCAAAAATGTAGCATCCTTACTATGTCTAGTAAACTTGGTGACAATCACACAATTCAAAAGAAAAACCTAATTAAATAGTCTACTTAAACCTTTGGGAAGACCTTCATTAGATTATTGACTAGGGCTAGTAAGCTTGTGATGGTACTAGCATTGTATGTGCTTTCAAAGATTCAAGACTACCTAACTCATCCTAATACAGTGTTATACTTGCTAGAAAATCTCAAAAATACATAATAGTAAAGAAAGTAATGCTAGCACTATTGCTACAGGTACATACAATATAAGACTGCAACTAGTTACTGTCAAGAAATAAATGTTAAGGTTTAACTTGATATTGATAATCTAAACCTACACTCTACACTCTGGAGTACAAGTTGAACCAAACTAGAATATCTCAAGGGATCTAATGCATTTATAAAATAACTGTTACAACAAAAGTAATCATATAGGAAATGAAGTGAGGGACAATTACCTTGAGTGGCCCTTGCTCAAGTGACTGTCTCCACTGATCTAACTCAAATCTAGCTTCTTAGATTGACACAATCAGAATAATTCAAAATCATTCATTGCTAAATCTTCACAATATCACATAAGATTATGTTGAAATATCTTATTCATGAATTCAAAATTGAACAATAAACATTATCTCTAGAAATAACTAAAAGATCTGATAACTATATCTACGACTTGAACAACTTACAACTTTCCAACTAACTCTACCTCAACCACCGAGCCATACATATATGCGCAGGGGAAGTTTTATAAAAACAAGGTCTCTTAACTAAAATCATAAATCACCACTCCCTATATATCAGAGTGTGATAAATACCAAGAAATCAATAACTGAAAAAGAAAGAAGAGTCCAAATGAAATTGAGACTCTTGTTGTAACATAACTGGAACGTTTACTGGTTGAATTAGTCATGTTAGATTCCTGACTGCAATAGAGTTCTTCTCCTTCAATCATCTTTATTTATTGTCACCATAATGCACAATTATCTTCATTAAGTGCCTCAATGTTGTAGTTGTTACGCTTAGTTTATTCGGGAACCTCCCATACTCTACTATCTGGGAACTCCTTTGGCTACAGGCTGCACCTTGCAGTTGCTGCGGACTACAATCTATCTCCTCCAGCTGCAAGAGTTAGTTCACAAAACATGCACACAATACTAACAACCATATCTAAGCACATATATCCTTTACAATTCATACATTCCCACACATAATCATGCAATATTCATCATATTATAGCAATATTTCCATATACTTTAAATCATGTTCAGGGTTGCATAATAAACATAAAACATAGAATAGTATAGGAATGTTTATAAGATAATGTCTAAGAATGTCTATGAACTTGCATAAAACATAAGGAAACTAGCTAATAATTGGAATCATCAATTTACACCATTGAGCCTGCTAAGTTGGATAGAGAAGAGCTAGAGTGATGGCACAACGACACATTCCATGTGAGGAGCACCCATCTGAGTTTGTCTACGAGTACTAGAGACCTCCCATGACTAGCGCATGTGTATGTCAGCTAACCCAAACTTTGTACTTTTTAGGTTTTGGGGCATTTATGATGTTAAAGAAGGGTAGGTTAGGTGTTGTAGCGCTTGCATGCAGCCATGTAGTGCTTAAGGTGGTGGTTTAGCGCCTGAGTCTACTTTAGTGCATTAGGCTTGAAAAAGCAATAGCACTAGTTTTAGCGCTTCTGGTTAGGGGTTTAGCAGTTTTGTCTTGATTAGTGCTAGGTTTATAGGGTTTAGCGCTTGCGTCTCTATTGGTGCTTGCACACGGGTAGTAGCATTTTCATCTTGAATAGTGCTTAGGAGTAGAATATTAGTGCTTATGTCTCAATTAGCACTTAGGATAGGCTTTCCAAGCCTTCCAGGTGGAATAGCGCCTGGGGTTGATTGTGTAGCACTTTTGTCTGGGATAGCACTTAGGGTTAATGTTTTAGCATCTTTGTCTCGATTAGCACTTAGGGTTAGTCTATTATTTCCTCCATCTAGGATGGTGCTTAGGGTTTGTAGAATAGAGCCTCCATCTAGGATAACTCTTACACAGTGGATTTTAGTGCTTCCACATTGTTTTGAGGAAAAAGATTGATTTTTGTGAATTTTTAGTGGATATAGGTTGATCTTCCACCTCTATAGTCACGAGAGAGATGACCACCAGTGATGGTGATCAGGTAGAGATTGACACAGGTGGAGCAAAAGCATTTGAGGGCAATTGGGATTTGGTTCATTTCAAAGATGCTTAGGCTTAGAGAGCATCAGGCTATGATGATAGCCTTGATCGAGCGTTGGCGTAGCGAGAGTTGTCCGTTTGCTCTACCGACAGGTGAGATGACCATCACCCTTGAGGATGTATGGAGGATCCTATAGATCCCTATTTATGAAGAGAGGGTTGTTTACAATTAGGCAGGGGGCTTAGTAGCACTTCAGCATGTGTTTTCTCCAACACACATTCCTATAGACTGCAGGAGGTGGGAGATGCTTTGGACAACAGCTATTAGGGGAGGTCTGAGTGAGTTTGAGTTATATGTTTATGGATTAATTGGAGGGGTGTTGATGTCATGTATTAGCACTCACCTGGATTTCCTATGGGGTGGGGGATTTCATGGAGCAAATGGTGGCTAGGAGTGTTGTTTATGCGTGGGGGTTGTGCTTATTCTCTGATTCGTATCACAATATGCACTGGATAGTATTTGAAGTGGAGCTAGCCTTAGTTGTGGGGTGACACTCCTACATGTCTAGGCCTGGGAGCATGTTATAGTTACCAGGCCATTCTATTAGCATGTGAGGCTATAGTTTTCTCCTTACGTGTTTGCATACATGGGCACTCTTCAGCACCATAGGTTGGGGAGCATGAGGTTTTGGTGGCAGGCATTTGATGAGGTGACAACTGTTGTATGGAGGCCATGGATAGGTTGCGAACCATGGATGGATGATGATGCATAGCTACCTTTTACTCGACAACCTCAGTACTTGATAGAGAGGTTAACACACATTTTGGATCAGTACCTTCCTGAATAGGTTCTACAACAGTTTGGGTTGCAGTAGGATGTGCCACAAGTGGAGGTTGTCTTTGCTCAGGTGTGGTGGTAGCCATCATGGTGGGGGCTGAGTTAGATTCAACCATGGTTATTGCTAAGTTTGATTATCTTGTGGCCATTCTCTAGGATTGGTGATCAACAATTATGGATGTGAGGACTACGCCTACATATGATAGCTAGTGGGTACAGGTGAGACCTGTGCGATTGACCATTCTAGAGGGTCAGCTGGGGGTAGCAAAGAAGGAGGAGGAGGAGATAGTGGAGGAAACTGATGACGATGATGATGATGGGGATGGAGATGGAGATGGAGATGGAGATGGAGATGGAGATGGAGATGAGGATGGAGGTGGTGGTGGTGGTGGTTGGGGTGGGAGAAGCAGGGACTAAATGCATCTTCTAGCAGTCATTGCAGTGGGAGTCTCTGGTGTGGGAACCTCAGGTGTAGGCACTTTAGGTGTAGGGGGATCTGGTTCTGTTTCTGAGCATCGAGTATGTCAGAGAGTCGATGTATAGGCAGGGGGAGATGGAGATGGAGATGATATGGATAGTATGAGGGCTCGAGTGGCGAGCCTCAAGGATGAGGTGAGGCAGCTACAGGTAGAGTGGGACAATTTAACAGGAGAGTAAGATAGTACACTTTTAGAGGTGCAGTGGTTGCACGGGTTGGTGGATGGAGGAGGAGGAGGAGATGGGGCTAAGCTAGTGCAGGTGATGGTTGAGTGAGATGGAGAGAGGGTACTATGGCAGGGTGTCGAGGCTATGCATCAGAGGGCTGAGACGTAGCTATCCTAGCTACAATAGTAGGTTACCCATTTGCAAGGGATTATGGATGGGAGTGGGATGGCTCAGATGTGGGGTGATTACACCTAAATCTAGATAGACTTGGTTGATGTGATAGGGCGAGGAGAGTACTATAGTGCCCTATATCATGCAGTTGTGTTGATAGATCAGAGGTAGGCCATCTATAGTCAACAGAGCCGCTCAGGGGCTAGTAGATCAGTGACGTCCCAGATATTGTCAATAACAAGCCTAGTCAAATAGCTAGCTTCGACGATTCCTCCACCAGCTATGATGCTAGGGTGGTGCAGGAGCACCTAACACAAGGTGGCCTCTGTGAGGCATTTAAGTTCATGCTTTGTTTTAAAACATGTTTTGTGTTGTAATAAGGTCTATTTGACAAATGCATTTTCATTTTTGTTTGTAAGTCCCAAGTGACTTAGGTCACTTTTGTCTTGTTGTTAGTCTTAAGATGGTTGTTCTCCCAGCTGCTTAGAATCGGTTGGTTTTTCTCCCAGCCACTTGGAAATAGTTGGTTTTCCTCAAGGTGAGTTTATAAACCTAGAGGAATGAACCAAATCAGTATGGTAATTAGATTTAAGAGAAGAGGTTGGATGTAATTGTGCATTGTGTTAAGGAGAAATTGAACTAGTATGTTTTGTCAATTTGTTTTCCGTTCTCTGTAATTACAAATTGCATAGCTGTAGATTTCCTTTCCTTTCTATACTACCGTTGTTGCAAAATGTCGATGTGAAGCATTCCACTGGTGAGATTTTTGTTGAAATCAGTGGAATGGCTTCGTTGTACAAATATTCATTTTTGTTTTCCATTTTGTTTCATCGTTTGGTGGAGCAGAGGATCTAGACAGTGCGTGTTGCACAGTAGGTTGACCTAGCATCTCCATGTGCTATGGTTCAGGAGAAGGTAGATTGTGCAATGATGTAACGGCATATTGGCGTATCGGCAAAGTAAACCCTAATGCGGCTGATAATAATTATCATGCCGATGAGAGAAGGTCAAAGGTGACATCGGGGTGATCGACGTATCGGCAGCTCCGGAGTAAGTCCCACCGACAGAGCAAGTCTCGCTGAGGGTGTTGGTCCATCGGTGCATCGGCCAAAGATTGCAAGTGTTCGTCGACAGGATAAGTCTTACTGAAGATAAATGCCATCAGGAAGAGATGCGACATCGGTAGATGAGTTGAAGGTTTCACCAACGAGAGGAGTCTCACCAATAAGGTCACAGCTAACTGGTGTGGAAGCCGTCATGGTTGAGGCGTGGGGGAACTTAACCGTCATCGGTGCATCGACAAAAGGATGAAAGACTTGGCCGATAGAAGAAGTCTTGCCGACGGTAAGGAGTTGAATGACTCGGTGTGAGTCCCATGGTGTCTCGCTGAAGAGAAAGTAAAGATAGTTATTGGTGTAAGTTTGATCAATGGTAAGACTTAGGAAAGTCTTTCCGACGGTGATTATCCGGCCGATGGTGACAGATCGGAGGCTCATTTATTAGTCTTGCCGATTGTAAGGAATTAGGTCCCGCTCTACGTTTCCCATTGTGTACTCCCCAACATATTGGTATCAGAGCCTGAAAAGATTTAGGCGGCAAGTCAAATTGAGGACTTGCAGGAGTGTTGGGTGTTGTCTGTAAATAGTGTATGTCAGACAGAGAAAGCGAAGGAGAGGCTAGCAATATGCCTCCAAAGGGGATGACCACCGAAGTGGCCAAGAAATTTAAAGAGATGGAAGAGATGATCAAGACTAGAGTCAAGGAAGTACTCCAAGCAGAATTAAAGGCACTGAAGATAGGAAAAAGGATGGAGGAAGGTTTTGATGAAGAAGAAGAGAAAGAGGAAGATGAAGAGGAATAAGAAGAGGTAGAGATACCGGCTAAACAAAAACATTTCCTAGAAGCCATTAAGGCTATTGGCAAGGACTCTTCAGAGGCTTAGATAGATATTCCCATGTTCAATGGAAAGATGAATGCTGATGAAGTCATGGAATGGATTGAGGCTCTGAACAACTACTTCGAGTACAAGGAAGTTCCTAAAAGTAAGAGAGTTAGGTTTGCAAAAACTAAACTCAAAGGTGCTACCTTTACATGGTGGAATTACACCCAAGGAGAGAGGGTAAAGAATGGGAAAAGTATGATATCATCATGGAGCAGAATGCTGGAGAAGATCAAGTCCCAATTCCTTCCATCTGACTACGAGGTGCAGATTTATAGGAAAATGCAAAACCTTAAGTAAAAAGATATGGATGTGGCTACTTACACTGAGGAGTTTCACAAATACACTCTTCGTTGTGGGTAAATGGAGGATGAAAAAGCCAAGATATCAAGGTATCTAAATGGTCTAAGGTTCAATATTCAAGATGAGATAAGTTTGTTTACCTCAGAAATCATGGAAAAATTCTTTCAAGTAGCATTAAGCACTGAAGAGAAGCTGCAGAGGAAAGGTGAGCAGCAAGGTAGAGGAAGTGGTGATAGAAATTTTGGAGGCAGAGGCAATTTTGGAGGCAGAAGTCCTAACCAGAGGCCTAGTGGTGAGTCTAGCCAAGAAGAGCAAGTTGGGGACTCAAGTACCAGAGGAGGCTACCGAGGAAGAAGGCCTAATGGAAGAGATGGGACAAATGGATCAGGCAAAGGATCCAAGTTCTCCAACATGAGATGTTATAACTGCAATCAGATAGGGCATCTGGCTTATAAATGTCCAGAGAAGGCCTCAACTTCTCATGGTAGAGAGAAGCGAACCACTTTGATTCAAGAAGATGCAGGGAGTGTGACATCGCCTAAAGTGACTTTGACATCAGTGATGGGAGAAAATCTAATGATCAAGAGGACGTTGCTCAAAGAACCAATGTAGACTGAACCATCACAAAGGAGATCACTTTTTTAGGATCAATTGCAAAAGCATAGGTAAAATATGCAAGGTAGTGATCGATTCTGGTTCAACAGATAATATGGTGTCTAGGGAAATGGTGGATAAATTAAAACTAGAAAGGATTCCTCATCAAACCCCTTACAAAGCATCTTGGGTAAGTGATAGCCAATCACTTTTGGTAGATGAACAGGCATATGTTGATTTTCAGATTGGAGAATATAAGGATAGAATTTTATGTGACATTTTGCCCATGGAATGTTGTCACCTACTTTTAGGTAGGCCATGGCAATTTGATAGGAAAGCATTATATGATGGATATGCTAACACATACACCCTCAAGAAGGATGGGAGGACTTCTTTGATGACACCATTATAGGAGGATGCTAAAACAAAGAAGGAAGCCAAGGTCATTTTGGTGGGTAAGAAAGAGTTTGTGAACAATAATGAAGAAGAGACAAGGATAGTTGAGGATACCTCAAGGAGTGCGGTTGTCAAAGACCAAAGTTTGAAGATGATTTTAGATTTAAATGATGAAGACCAGATGGTGATGTCTAAGATGGACCAGAAGGAGGTCAAAGATCAAGTTTACAAGAAGCCACAAGGCGGTTGGAAAGAAGGAGATGCTATCATAGTAGGGACCATTGTTTGTCCTCTAGAGCTAATAAGAGTTGAAAGACAATCATATTCTACCATAGTAGTAGTACATGAAGGATTAACCAAGGTTTTGACTAGATTTGTTCAAGGAAATATGACAGTAAGCAATCATGACACGCAACATCCAAGTTTGGTTGCAAGCACTCACTCATGGCAAGGTGTGAGTAGAGACTACAATGCTAGGTATGGGTTTTTGCTCCCATGGAAGAAGGTTGCACTCTAGAAATCATGGAGAAGACATGAGACACCAAAGGATAATGGTGGAGCAAGGCAAAGACTCAACTCATGTGGCATGAGTTCTTTTCTAGGTGGGGTGTATGGTGCAGGAGCACCTAACACAAGGTGGCCTCCATGAGGAATTTAAGTTCATGCTTTGTTTTAAAACATGTTTTGTGTTGTAATAAGGTCTATTTGACCAATGCATTTTCATTTATGTTTGTAAGTCCCAAGTGACTTAGGTCACTTTTGTCTTGTTGCTAGTCTTAAGACAGTTGTTCTCCCAGCCACTTGGAATCAGTTGGTTTTTCTCCCAGACACTTGGAAATGGTTGGTTTTCCTCAGGGCGAGTTTATAAACCCAAAGGAATGAACCAAATCAGTATGGTAATTAGATCAAAGAGAAGAGGTTAGATGTAATTGTGCATTGTGTTAAGGAGAAATCAAACCAGTATGTTTTATCAATTTGTTTTCCATTCTCTGTAATTACAAATTGCATAGTTGTAGATTTCCTTTCCTTTTTGTACTACCGTTGTTGCAAAATGTCGATGTGAAGCATTCCACTGGTGAGATTTTTTTTCAAAATCAATGGAAAGGCTTCATTGTACAAATATTCATTTTTGTTTTCCATTTTATTTCATCATTTGGTGGAGCAAAGGATCCAGATAATGTGTGTTGTACAGTAGGTTGACCTAGCATCTCCATGTGTTAGGGTTCGGGAGAAGGTAGACTATGCAATGACGTAACGGCATATCGGCGAAGTAAACCCTAGTGTGGCTGATAATAATTGTCATGCCGACAAGAGAAGGTCAAAGGTCACATTGGGGTGATCAGCGTATCGGCAGCTCCCGAGTAAGTCCCACCGACGAAGCAAGTCTTGCTAAGGGTGTTGGTCCATCGGCACATTAGCCAAAGATTGCAAGTGTTCACCGACAGGATAAGTCTTACTGAAGTTAAATGCCATCAGGAAGAGATGCAACATTGGCAGATGAGTTAAAGGTTTCACCGACGAGAGGAGTCTCACCGATAAAGTCATAGCTAACCAGTGTGGAAGCTGTCACGGTTGAGGTGTGGGCGAACTTAACCTTCATCGATGCATTGGCAGAAGGATGAAAGACTACGTCGATAGAAGAAGTCTCACCGAAGAGAAAGTAAAGATAGTTATCGATGTAAGTTTGATCAACGATAAGACTTAGGAAAGTCTTTCCGACGGTGATTGTCTGACCAATGGTGATGGATCGGAGGCTCATTTATTAGTCTTGCCGATTGTAAGGAATTTGGGCCTGCTCTGTGTTTCCCACTGTGCACTCCCCAACATAGGGGCTATAGGAGCAGGGCCTTTAGGGGCACCCCAAGGATCACCTCCCCATTCTCTCACTCCTTCTCATCAGGGGAGTTTGGTTAAGTGATTTTATATATGCCTTCGGGCTTATTTATTGTAGACAATTGATGTATTTAGCCCTTTGGAAATATTTTTGTACCATGACCATTGATGTCTATAAGATGTACATGGATTTATATGGATGTTATAAATGAGATGATCATTTTGGTGGCCTATGATGTTATGATGATTTATGGATATGTTTCCCTTTATGTTTTGGTTATGTTTTATGATGTAGATGCATGGATGTATTTTGATTTATGCACGATGTGGATGTATGTTATGATTTGTAGATGTATTGTGATGATTATGGATGCATTATTTATGATGTATAGATTATGTTATGCACTTATTTATGATAGATGCATTATGATGTGGATGATATTGTATTGATGGATGATGTAGATTCATGATGGTTTTTGATAGATGGATTATGTTATGGATATAGATGATGTTATGATGGATTATGATTTATGGATCTATAATTTATGGCTTGTGGATATTTTAAGTAGGAAAAAAGGGGATGAGTGTAAGCATGTAAGTACACTAGATCAAACCCTCTTTCACTATAACATTCAAGGACAAAACCAAGATAAGTCACTACAAGATGAAAGAGGAATTAGCTATTGATTTTGTGCTCTTGTTTGCTATGGAAAGATGTGATGAAACCAAGCTTTTTATCAAACCCTAGGTTAAATATGAGCAAAACCCTAGTTATGAGATAATCAACTTATAACAGACAAATAACAATAGGGACTCAAGATCTAAAAGTACCAGAATGATCAGTGAGATGTCATAGCATGTTTCACAGAAGCTAAAATATCAAAGGACTCCAAGGCAGGTGCCCAAGTCCTAAAAGTCAGGATCTCTAGAAACTTAGAACTGGAAAGATGTCACAAAAGTGTCCAAATGTCAGTTCCAGTGTCTATTTCAGCAAGGGGACACTGGGGTGGGCTCCCAAGTCTTCCATAGAAGAATTTCCACAATCTGTCTTTGGATCTCTAAACCCTTTCTCTTGAAAAACCTCCCTGTACCTTTACTTCTTTAGTCCTCGCACTTGTAACCTACACACAAGAAGAAAAGGCATTTGGGGGTTGTGGTGTTTAGGGATTTGCCTCAGTCAAATCCTGGGTTAGAATTCAAGCGTTCCCAACACCATTGTTTGAAAGAGAGTGTGTCCTTGTAGGATAGAGGCTAAAGATAATCCAAATGATGAAATGATTCAAACAATGATGATGTCATCTCAAAGGTGAAGTCCTTAATAGAAAGAAGATTCTTCAACTCATAAGGATGTTGATGATGATTCCAAATTTGCAACAAACACACAAATACAAATACCAATCTACAACAATAACACAATGAATGCCTTGAATGCTCTTTGCTCCAATATCATAAGTTCACTATCATCAACTTGTACTAAAATGAATTCAAACACTCACTTATATATGCTTTCCTATTAAATATTCAGAAATTAATTGAAAGGGCTGACAAGGAGAGATGTATTTAAAGGTCCTATGCCAACATGAATTCAATTCTACCCCAACCAATCAGGGAGGACTTGGGTGTGGGCGCCCAAGTACCAAGGAGCCTTTTTTGGTCTGGGGTTAGGCATTAAATGGGCCCCTAGTTCCCATTTGACATGGGTTTCAGGGGATTTCTCATCAGGATGAATATTTAGCTTGAATAATGTTAACACGGGTACCTAGGAGCTAAACTAGGAGGTAAAAAGGCATGTGTCCACTTTTTACTCCATAACATTTAGCCCCCACTTTAATGTGTGTGCGATCTTACAATTCAGTACATGCATTAAAGTACAGTCAAAGCATATCAAAACACATCAAACACAAGAACGAAGACACACCCTCAGTTTGAAGGACTATTTCTAGCCCCCAAGCTTAGGCAAACATAAGAAAACACTTAACAATCACATAAGACATGATGAATATAGTAAGGAAGCTCACAATACAAGGAGAAGATAGTGAAAGCATGCAATACATAGAGAAGACACAAATATAGTCATGCAAGACATAAAGAAGACATGATTTAAACAATTATGCATATATATAATCCTAATTAAGCAAAAACACAGCGTGAGGGGAGATCATTGCCACACATCTTAAGACCACGCAAGAACACACAAAACACACACATCGTGGGGCGAGCTCATCACTAAACATCTTTAGACCATGCCACAAACATGCAAGACATGCAAGGAAGAGACATAAGACACATGGAATACACGAGTGCCATATAGTATGTCATCGACACACTATATGTTTTATACACAGTAAACATGGGAGATAGTAAGGAGTTCATCACTATACTCCACTATCTAAAACACACCAAACACAACTGACAGTTGAACTATGCTACCACAACTGCAAAAGATGCGCTTAAGGGTGAATGACTCAAGTTCAAACCCCACCTCGTGATGAGGACTTAGTTTAAAAGGATGTGCAGTAGCTCAAGAGATATACCATCTCACCTTCCATAGAAGGGCTTTTAAAATGAAACTCCACCTGCATCCACAAATGCCTTACAATGAAAAGGAAGCATGTGCTCAAGGTATACAAGCATACATACATACAAGAATATATATATACATACATACAAGCATACATATATACATACATACAAGCATACATACATACATGCTTATTAACCTTAAACACAAAACATTCCAAGGGAGACATAATGCGAGTGTGTTATAACTCGTTCGCATTATGTCAAACATGGCAAACATTGGGAAAACTATTGCAAAAAGAGAAAAAATGCAAAACAAAACATAATGCGAGCGCGTTATAATGCGCGTGTGTTATATTTTGCTTTGGGAATCCCAAGCCTATAGTGAAAAGGAGGTATGCGTAATCAGATAAAGTACACAACCCCACCCACATCACAGAGATTCCTTATGGTGAAAAGGAAGTGCACGCAAACATGCTTTGTCGATGTCAAAAATAATCAAGCAGTTACCATTATATATGCCCCCACCTTAAAGTGGTTGATCTCATTTTCCAGTATCAAGTACATTTAAGGTAAAGTGAAAAAATGCAAGGGAACAAGAGTTTTCGCAAAGCCCATGCCCCAAAGTGACATGTGCCATGATTGCCGAATGTTCCCACAAACATGCCATTATTATTTTCTAACATAATCAATAAGATATAAGCTTTGGTTAGAAAATCTTACTCTATTATAACAACCAAATCAATTCATTAAATCTATACATAAGTTATTTATCATATCACCAAATAGACCAAGGCTACACTTGCAGGTTTAGGACCAAGTATAGCCATGAGGTTATACTATAGGTATCTTAAGACTGAGTGTAGCTACAAGGTGAAGTACAAAACAATCAAAAGTGCATAGAAGAAGATTTAGAGTATTGCAAAGATTTGTTACAACAAAATTTCACAATACGAATCACAACACAGAGTGATTCTACTAGTCAAGCGTTAGTAATATATCAACCCCATCTTCATGTATGGACTAGGTCCATTTTTGTTTTCTTGTTGTATGGATGCATGGTCCTTATCATTATTTGTTTGTTTTCATCATCCGCCAACTAGTAGAGCCACTGAAGAACGTAAACAGTAAAAATGAGAGAGGAGACAAGAGTGACTTGGGTTTACAATGTGGGAAGATGCCCCCAAGACATCATCCACAACATTATCCCCCCAAGGCATAACACACAATAATTACAATAAGAGAGAGAGAGAGGAATAGAAGAATAGAGAAACATATAGAAGAATGGTCACAACAGAGGCAATCTCCTTGTATCCTTGACCTTACAAGAGTATCAAGAGTCATCCAAAGAGACCTAAACAACTTTTAACACAACACAAGGGGAACACAACACAACACATATACATATAAATCTGTTGATTTTAAGAAGAGGCCAAACTTGTGAGCATCTTAGAGAGGTGCTCCATCAAGTGTGGTAAAATACGTGAGGAATTCATACCTGATTAATGTTTATTTCCTAGACGGTTAGGCAGTGCTTATCTCTCAAGGCCCTGTATGTTTGAAATCTTTTGTTGCTTATGGGGAGGGGAATTATTACCTTTTTCCACTGATGATTCACGCCTTGTTCTTTCCCTTTCTTTTGATTTATTATTCTTCTTTGCATGATTAATTAGCCATTCACGATGAAATGGGATGCTTCTCATCATTACCACTTTCTCTTGAGTCAAGTGATTACATATAGGCTGCTCCATATGTGTATCTTGTGCATTTTGGTTATCTCCCAATCCATAAAGGGATAACAAAGGAGGAACCTCAGTGTAGATACATTTTCCTCATGGTCGAGGTAAATATTCATTTGTCATCTTATCCATTCTATCATACCAACTAAGTCATCATAGTCAAGATAGTCATCATTAATCTCTAGTGTAGTTTGTTCCACCATATTATTGTCGCTATGTTTAGGAAAAGGATCATTGAAGATTTTTAGATTTTGATTTAGAGGAGCCACTGACTTATTTCGATTATCATTCACACCAGTAACTTGTATCACATTAGAATTGATGAGGTCTTGAATTTCATGTTTAAGATGCATACATCTTTCAGTGTCATGTCCCAGTGAGCAGTGATGAATGCAAGCATGTAAGTACACTAGATAAAACCCTCTTTCACTATAATATTCAAGGACAAAACTGAGCTAAGTCACTACAAGATGAAAGAGGACTCAACTACTAATTTTGTCTTCTTGTTTTCTATGGAAAGATGTGATTTAACCAAGCTTTTTATCAAACCCTAGGTTAAATATGAGCAAAACTCTAGTTATGAGATAATTAGCTTATAACAGACAAACAACAATAGGGACTTTGGATCTTAAAGTACCAGGATGATCAGTGAGATGTCATAACCTATTTCATAGAAGGTAAAATATCAGAGGACTCTGGCGCAGGCACCCAAGTCCTCATAGTTAGGATCTCTAAAAAGTCAGAACTAGAAAGATGTCACAGAAGGTGTCTAGATGTCATTTCCAGTGTCTGTTTCAGTAGGAGGATGTTGGGGCAGGCACCCAAGTCTTCCGCAAAGGAATTTCCACAATCTATTTTTGGATCTTGAAACCCTTTCTCTTGAACAACCTCCTTGTACCTTCAGTTCTTCATTCCTCACACATGTAACCTACACACAAGAAGAAAAGGGGTTGGGGGGTTGTGGTGTTTAGGGATTTACCTCAGTCAAATCCTAGGTTAGCATTCAAAATTTCCCAACACTGTTGTTAAAGAGTGTGTGTCCTTGCAAGACAGAGGCTCAAGATAATCCAAATATGAAATGATTCAAACAATGATGATGTCACCTCAGAGGTGAAGTCCTTAGGAGAATGAAGATTCTTCAACTCATAAGGATGTTGATGATGATTCTAAATCTGCAACAAACACACAAATACAAACACCAATTTGCAACAATAACATAATGAATGTCTTGAATGCTCTTTGCTCCAATACCATAAGTTTATTATCATCAACTTGTACTAAAATGAATTCAAACACTCACGTATATATGCTTTCCTGTTAAACATTCATAAATTAATTGAAAGAGCCGACAAGGAGAGACCCATTTAAAGGTCCTATGCTGACATGAATTAAATTCTACCTCGACTAATCAGAGAGGACTTGGGTGTGGGTACCCAAGTCCCAAGGAGCCTTTTTGGTTTGGGGTTAGGCATTAAATGGGCCCCTAGTTCCCATATGACATGGGTTTTAGGGGATTTCTCATTGGGATGAATATTTAGCTTGAATAATGTTAACACAGGGACCTTGGAACTAAACTAGGAGGTAAAAAAGTATGTGTCCACCTTTTACTCCATAAAAGGATATATGGTTATGTGGTTGATGGATGGATGTTATGATTATGATAGTGTTTTTATGCTTTATGGATGTATATGTATGGATATTATGATGATGTTGTTGTGGGTGATTGTGATGTGGATAGGTATAATGGTTATGATATGGTTTATGATTATGATGGTTATGATGGATGATGTATTTATTATGATGGATGGTGATGTGGATTATGCTTTATGGATATGTATGATGTTATGATGGATTTAAATATTATTATGATGGTTATGATATGGTTTATGATCTAATGATGATGATGCAGTGTATGTAAGATGCAGCGAGAATAGAGGATCCTAGTCATGATACATGTAACCCTAGGGGCCACTTGACACGTATGTAATGTAAAGCCACTTTTAGAACCACGAACTGGGGGGCTAGAGGGGGTGAGGGATTGGTTGCATAATAAAGTGGTAGACTGTACTATTCCAAATGTTGGGAAGCTAGAGAGGTGTTTCGTCAACTCTTGATTAGGTGGCATGGTTATGGGATGGAGTTGTCAGTTTTTAGATCGTATTAGGTATTAAAACCACTATGGTCAGTGTGGGGGATCAGGAAGGGTTGGGGGTAGGGACGAAGGAAGTAGTGGGATTAGGAATAGGTTTGTTAGGATGGGCGAAGTGGTTGGGTCTTTATCTTCATTAATGTAAAGACAAGGTTAGGGTTTTTATGGATGATTTCAAATTTGGATCTTGTCATGGGTGGGTGATTAGGAAGATAAGGATGGGATTTTGTGCTAGTATGTTTTAGACCAATCCTAAGTTTTATTATAGCAAAGAGGATATTATTCACCAAGGTATAGAAGACCAAGATGATGATGTATGCCCATCATTTGCATGGACTGGACACGCAAACAAAATGGTGTGCTTACACATGCCAAACATAGTACAACCTTGTCTAGGTGGGGGAGAGAACTTAGAGCATTCAATTCCTAATGCATAGAAGGTATAAGCCTTAGATGCAAAGGGGGGATGAGATGCCAGAAGCTTATCTAACCACTTACAAGATATGAATACTAGCTAGACTAATAAGAACATCCAACAAACACAACATACAACAACAAATGACTTCCTACCCCATTCTATGTCATCCAATGACACACCAAGATATAAAAGATCAAGGTGATTTTGTTGAATAAGTGTAGAGGGGGTATTGAAAAAGATAAATCAAAAGATCAACTAATATATGGACCAACAACCTTTGAGTCTCTTTCCAAGAGTTTGGGTAGACGTGATTGGATCATGCCTATTGTGGGAACAATATATCTTAAGCCATGGTTTTGTGATGGTTGATGTTTGAAAGATGGGCTTAAGATCAATTGTGTGGTGATTTGGGTGGGTTGATTATATAGTCTGTTGTTTTTTCTAGCTTTGTTTGTGCTCAATTGATTTGACATGTTCTCCCCTCATTTATTGCTTTAGGTTTTTTGGAATTCTTTAATTTTTGGGTATTTTTGATATATGTTGATTTTTTTGGATTTTCTAGGTTTTCTAATTTTTTTGGATTTTCTAAATTTTCTATTGTACATAGTATGCATACAAGGATCCACTTATCCGGGAATCTACCTTGCATGGGTCATTAAGGGTGGGATTTTGGCACTAAATGTTTACAATACCAAGCCAGGGGATGAGGTGGTATGGGATGATTTGTGTGGTCAAGGACTTAGTAGATGGTGGAGTTGGCCACTACTCATGGCACTTGAAACATGTTTTCACTGTGGTACTTATCCAAGGCACCACTGAGGTGGTTTTCACCATTGGACGACTTTATTGCACTTGGTTTTTTGTAGTTTTTTTTTAATTTTTAATTTTTTTTGCTTTTTTACTTAAGATATTTGATGGGTCAGGCATAAAAATTCTTGAGGTGCATGATATTCATCAACTCATCCAAAGGCTACCCCTTAGGTGTTGCTAGTTGATATGCTCCTGATCCATAGTTGGTTGTTATCACAAAAGGTCCTAACGAATTTGGTTCAAAATTTCCTTTCTTGTGGTGTTCTTGCAAGTTCCTTTGATTTTCCATAAGTACAAGATCACTTATTTCAAAGTGGTGGACCTTGATTTTCTTGTTGTAGCTTTTGTGGAGACAATTTTGATAAGCTTGTAGGTGATTGAGAGTGTTGAGGCACTTCTCATCCAAAAGTTCTAATTCATACAGATGTGCAACCCAATACTCCTCCTCATTAATGAGATTTTGTAATGAAATTCTTAAAGAGGGGAGCTTGACCTCGATAAGTAGGATGGCTTTGGAATCGAAGACGAGGGAATATGGAGTGACTCCTATGGGGGTGTGAATGTTGGTTTGGTAAGCCCAAAGGGTGGGGTTAACTTGTAGGTGCCAATCATGACTGGCTTCATTAACAGTCTTTTTTAGGATTCTCAAGATAGTTTTATTCAAAGCTTCCTCTTGACCATTGCCTTGGGGGTAGTATGGGGTGAAAAAATGGTGTTGGATGTGAAATTTTTAACAAAGGCTTTCAAACCTCTTGATTTTTGAATGATTTCACATTGTCAGTAATTATGGTGAGGGGGATATTGTAGTGGCATATAATGTAATGAAGTATGAATTTGGATATTTGGATGCTTGTGGTATAGGTGAGTGGAATGGCTTCCACCCATTTTGAGAAGTATTTGGTGGCGGTAATAATGAACTTGTGGCCATTGGATGAAGGTGGATGGATTTTACCGACGAGGTTGAGCCCCCATTGTGAAAAGGGCCATGGAGTAGTATTGGGTTACAATTTTTGTGATGGAGTATGAATTAGGTCTCTGCCCTACTAGCAAGGAAGGAATTTCTTGACAAACTAGTGAGCATCATGTTCCATTGTCAGCAAATAGTGTCATGTTCTTAGAATTTTGTTCGTGAGGGTAGGTCCATTGGAGTGTGCCCCACAAATACCTTCATGTACCTCTTATAAGGTTGTTCATGCTTCTCTGGAATCGAGACACCTTAAAAGGGTACTGTAGAGTCAAAACCCTACATTTATATATGTATATATATATATGTATATATATATATATGTCTCCATATATATTGTTTCTATTGGCTAAGTGTTAATATTTTGAGGCATGTTGAGACTTTAAGCAAGTTCTAGAGTAAAGAGTCTCAAAGAAGTAGAGCTTTCCAAGTGTCACAATGGCACTCTTTTGAAGGATTTTGGAAGAAAAGACTCTCTTGATTAGCACCAAGGCTCCAGTGGTGCAACGTCGGGTCTCTAAGTATAAATGGTAAAAAGGTATCGAGAAGGGTTGTGATGTCATCATCTACTGGTAATAATTAAAGGGTCTTTGCACTATCTGTGGAGCCTACCAAGTGTCAGCACCACGTTCCTTATAGAGTTTCTTTTGTTTACCCTCTAAGTCTCAGCAAAAAGCACCACTTGTCACAAGGGCATTCATTTGAGAGGTTTCTTTGGTAAAGTTTTGTATATGGAGCGTCGTCCTGCCATGTGTCCCTTTGAGTCTTTTATTGAATGTAGCAGATCTCGCCACGTGTTTGTATGGCACTTGTTTATGGAGTCTTTTTTGTTAAATTTTTTGATGCTACAAAAATCTGTCATGCGTCCGCATGGAGACCAAGACTCTTTTACAAGGAAGGATCTCCCCAGAAAATGCCAAGTGTCAGCACAATGCTTATTTAAGGAGTCTTTTGTTGAAGTTTTGTCTAAACGAGTGTCAGCTCACCACATACCCTTTTTGAGTCTTTTTCTTAAGGTCGCAGAAGAAGCCATGTGTCATAATAGTGCAGTTTGCTAGAGTATCAGTTTCAAAGGGTTGTTGATGTTGCATCATTGGCTGAAAGATACAGGTGTCAACATAGGGAAAAGGTGGAAGAGTCTACAATATAAAAGAGAGATTCAAGACTCATAGAATCAGTTACAAAGGGTAGGTAAATAGGGACTTAAGATTTGCAGTGCAAGAGATGATGATAGAAATAGTAGTTAACAGGAATCTCTGATTGCCAGGCGGTTAGGATCTCAATGGCTATAGGGGAGTGTCAAACTTCAAATTTTGTGCTATAAATAGTAGAGTCCATTCTAGATGAATAGACAGAGATTTTTGAATATTTGGAAATTTTAGCTACTAGATTAGAAGCATATTTTCTTGCCTTAACAGGTGCCTCTCCTGAGGGATTGAATATTGTATTCTATGCATTCTACCTTATGTACTTTGTTCTCCTATAAAACAATGAAGAGAGAGTGGTGTTCTGTGCATATTATGATGTGTTTCCAATTCTTGTTTCTTACTTTCTATATGAGCCTTTGATGAATCTGATATACATATGTTGTTAATGTTAATCATGTTTTATGCTCTTTATCTTATCAGTAGATTCTACAAGTTTGATCACTGTGCTATTAGTGTGGATCTTAATACATTTCTAGTACATCGCCTTAGTAGATTTAGGTGTTATCTTTATAATCTTGTTTTTTATTCCCTTTACATCAAAACCCATAGAGAAGAACCAGCTGCTCTTTAAAATCTAGAGGTTATTCTAAGAGTCAAGTCCCACATTCTTAGAATTTCCCATTGTTGGTCAATATTTGCAAAATTAATCATCAACAATTTTTTGGCATGCCCAGTGGGACAAAATTTATTGATTCTTGATTGGAAGCACATGAACAGACATCCTACCAGAAGTTAGAGTTGTAGACCAACTACCCAAGCTCGATCTACTGCTAATCCAAGACTCTTGTTGCCACTGTTGGCAACTACCTCAAGAAGGACAAATCAACAAAATATCTTAGGAGGACAAATGGGTGCCCCAACTCCACCTCAAAATTTGTCAATTGGAATAGTGGTAGCCCGCTAATTCTTCCAACACCTCTGGATACATAGGACCCAATTCCATCTAATGATCTAAAGGCATTACCTAAGTTCATAAGAGAGGATTTCAAGACCCCAGCTAAGCATTTACAAGATGTGGTTGATGTGTGCATGGTGCACTACATCACAGAACAAAATATTGCTATGAGACTGTACGCTTAAAATCAAGACTCCAGTTGCCTAGGGCTGTCAGGTCAGATTTTGGCATGCACACAGACCCTTTCCCTCCTTGCTATGGGGCGATCCTCCATGTCACTCTCGCTCGCGTGGAAGTAGCCAGTCGAGAGGAGGTGAGACACAGGGGGTTTGGCTCATTAGAGAGCTAGACTTCGCGAAGGGGGGTCGACAAGTTCTGTGGCCTTTGTTGTTGTGTGTTTTGTTGAATATTTTGCTCAATTGATGTGGTAGTTAAAATAACCCTATGACCCGAAGGGTCACTAGTCTCTCTTCATCTGTTTGGATTCCTTGAATTCCACCTTTGTGTGGGCAACCAGTTGTTTTTGTTGATGGCTTCTACTATTTCTATGTCTCTAAGAAATGCTCTGTGTAATCGTAATTGACTAATTTCTTCAATCAACAAGAGAACAAATGGGTCCTATTGTGGTGGAATGTGTGTCTGTTGTTGAGGTTACGGATGCAACTCCTCAATCTCATCACAGATAGCCCTTATCCACTCTCCTCTTATTCCCAAACACATCATTCATGAATCAGGATAGAGGGAATCATATAATTGCTAACTCTAACCAGATCTAGGATTTTGACCTAGGGTTTGACTTTCGTTCAACTGTGATTACCGCGTGATGGAATAAAGGGTTTACAATGTTGTCTATTCTAACAGATCTATATGAATACAAACTAAATGATAACATGCAAAGCATCTTTTTGGTATTTTTTGGAACATTTTGGAAAGGAAAATGCTTC
The DNA here is from genome assembly GCA_027924645.1 of Cunninghamia lanceolata. Lineage (NCBI taxonomy): Eukaryota > Viridiplantae > Streptophyta > Pinopsida > Cupressales > Cupressaceae > Cunninghamia > Cunninghamia lanceolata. Next base: position 4,204,784 of record BSBN01000609.1, read on the forward strand.
TAATCTAGGAAAGAAATATGTATCCTATATGTCTTTTCAAATGCAAAGTTTAATCTATGTTTTTGAGAGTTTTTGGTGTTTTCAATGCAATCTAATTTAATGGAAAGGGAAAATGCTTTTTCTAACAAAATAGATCTATGAATGTAAAAATGATTAATCTAGCATGCAAGATCTAACCTATCAAGGAAAAAGCACAATATTACTATTCCCAAGAGCAATGTGATTGATGCAGAGTGCACAGGGAAGTGCTTAAAACAAGGTGAAAATACCCATCAACCCACAATACAAATAGAATAATGCTCAAATAGCTTTTAAAAACCCCTTTGCAAGGTCCAAATAATACCAAAATACATTCTTTCTTCCATATCAGCAAGATAATATACTATCAGTAAAGCTAAAAACCCTTCGGCCGATAGGCCGAAGCCACCATGGTCCGTTTGACTTCCATCGCCCAGACTTAACACTATCAGCAACTTCAAAATTTCTTCTGCCGATGCACCGGTTATTCCGATGACCCTTTGAACTATCCTCTATCGGCATGACTTAGACTATTGGCGTAATCCTCTCCTCGTCGTTCGATATCACACCTCACACCGATATGCTTAACCTCAAACTTTGTCGTCAGCCAGACTTCAATCATCGGTAAACACTTAAAGACTTTTGCCGATACACCGATACATTCAGCTTGCATATACACTGCATGACCTGCTATAGTCGGTAATCCATTGTATCTTCTCCCGTTTCACCGATACGGCTGGTCATCACTTGTATCTCACTCAATGCACAATCACAATGTACATTCGCAACATGCATTTGCAACATACAACCCCGACATACGATTGTAGGATACACACAAAATGTACTCAAGTACATTTGTGATATACACATGAAATGTTCTTCAACATACATTAGTGATATACATATGAATTGTATACTTGATATACTTTAGCGATATACACACGAGATGTATCTTCTCATACATTTGCGATATACACATAAATTGTATATTTGGTGAAACAATACAGAATTCACGCCGATAACTGTTTCTACACTTTGTAACCGAATGAACTACACAAGAACTACAAAACTCAATAGAACTAAAAGCAATCTAGCACTACAGAGGTCATTCCACTGATTTTGAAGAAACCTCAACCAATGGAATGACTCCAATTTACATTCCTGTAATTAGACCAAAACACAAAACTTCTTTTTATTCCTCTGGGATGTACATACAAAATCTATTCTTCCTCTCTCTCTGTCTATTCTTCTTCATGAACAGAGACCAACTATTTAAAGACTTACATCTTGGCAGTTACATATGGTGGAAAGTGAACCACCTCTGCCATTCAGTTACACTTCACTTTGTTCAGTTACAATTCTTTTAATGACATGTTATACAATCTTTCAATACTATGATGTTACTCGGCCAAATAAGACTCAAAATGGCGCTAAGGCCCTACAATATGACATTTGGACAAAATAGAAATTGCATAGAATCTTCCAGATTCTCAAAGTCTTGAAGTGCTTAAAACAAGGTGAAAATACCCATCAACCCACAATACAAATAGAATAATGCTCAAATAGCTTTTAAAAACCCCTTCGCAAGGTCCAAATAATACCAAAATACATTCTTTCTTCCATATCAACAAGATAATATACTATCGATGAAGCTAAAAACCCTTCGGCCGATAGGCTGAAGCCACCATGATCCTTTTGACTTCCATCGCCCAGACTTAACACTGTCAGCAACTTCAAAATTTCTTCCACCGATGCACCAGTTATTCCGATGACCCTTTGAACTATCCTTCGTCGGCATGACTTAGACTATCAGTGTAATCCTCTCCTCGTCGTCCAATATCACACCTCACACCAATATGCTTAACATCAAACTTCGTCATCGCCTAGACTTCAATCATCGGTAAACACTTAAAGACTTTTGCCAATACACCAATACATTCAGCTTGCATATACACTATATGACCTGCTATAGTTGGTAATCCATTGTATCTTCTCCCATTTCACCGATACGGCTGATCATCACTTGTATCTAACTCAATGCACATTCAAAATGTACATTCGCAACATGCATTTGCAACATACAAACCCGACATATGATTGCAGGATACACACAAAATGTACTCAAATGCATTTGCGATATACACAGGAAATGTTCTTCAACATACATTAGCGATATACACATGAATTGTATACCCAATATACTTTAGCAATATACACACGAGATGTATCTTCTCATACATTTGTGATATACACATAAATTGTATATTTGGTGAAACAATACAGAATTCACGCCGATAACTGTTTCTGCACTTTGTAACCGAACGAACTACACAAGAACTACAAAACTCAACAGAATTGAAAGCAATCTAGCACTACGGAGGTCATTCCAATGATTTCAAAGAAACCTCAACTAGTGGAATGACTCCAATCTACATTCCTATAATTAGACCAAAACACAAAACTTCTTTTTATTCCTCTGGGATGTACCTACAAAATCTATTCTTCCTCTCTCTCTATCTATTCTTCACGAACAGAGACCAACTATTTAAAGACTTACATCTTGGCAGTTACATATGGTGGAAAGTGAACCACCTTTGCCATTCAATTACACTTCACTTTGTTCAGTTACAATTCTTTTAATGACATGTTATACAATCTTTCAATATTATGCCGTTACTCGGCCAAATAAGACTCAACATGGCGCTAAGGCCCTACAATATGACATTTGGACAAAACAGAAATTGCATAGAATCTTCTAGATTCTCAAAGTCTCAAGGTGCTCCTACACCATACAACCAACCAACAAAGATTTCCAAGTCCCTTGGAAATGTATCTGCAAACAAAACTACCTTTTCTGCATCTCTGTATTCATCTTTTGTCTCTTCAGTTTCAAGCTTCCAATCTACACATCAATGGAATAGTGAACAACCAACCAACAAAATCAAACTACCATCAACTTCAAAGCATCTTTAGGCTCCTTTTACCCCCAAAAATGGAGTACTTCTCAGACTAATCAAATCCTCCATGACTACAACACAATGCTGACTCAGATGTCCATCCTACACGCTGCTTCACAAACCCATTCCTCTCGTCCAACAGCAGATTCTAGAGATGCACTACCACTCTCTCCTCAGTGACCTCACTCTACACCCTCTTCCAGCCAAATCTCTATTGGTGAATGGTCTTGACAGACCTCAACATCATCTGCCCACATACTATAGGAATCCATATTCCTCCTCGCAACTAGATGGCATGAGCATCTGCAATAGTCTAACACTACTATCAACCTTCAAAATTCTTTCCACAATCTCTATCTTCAAAATGGTCACCAAAAAAACATATTGTTTCAACTCATCATCTCAGAAATCAAATACATAACATCTCCTCCCAGAACTTTCGTTGGCTCTAATACCAATTTGAATGCAGAGCGCACAGGGAAGAGCTTAAAACAAGGTGAAAATACCCATCAACCCACAATACAAATAGAATAATGCTCAAATAGCTTCTAAAAACCCCTTCGCAAGGTCCAAATAATACCAAAATACATTCTTTCTTCCATATCGGCAAGATAATATACTATCGGTGAAGCTAAAAACCCTTCGGCCGATAGGCCAAATCCACCATGATCCGTTTGACTTCCATCGCCCAGACTTAACACTGTCGGCAACTTCAAAATTTCTTCCGCTGATGCACCGGTTATTCCGATGACCCTTTGAACTATCCTCCGTCAGCATGACTTAAAATATCAGTGTAATCCTCTCCTTGTCGTCTGATATCACACCTCACACCGATATGCTTAACATCAAACTTCACCGTCAGATAGACTTCAATCATCGGTAAACACTTAAAGACTTTTACTGATACACTGATATAATCAGCTTGCATATACACTACATGACCTGCTATAGTTGGTAATCCATTATATCTTCTCCCATTTCGCTGATACGGCCGATCATCACTTGTATCTAACTAAATGCACATTCACAATGTACATTCGCAACATGCATTTTCAACATACAACCCCGACATATGATTGCAGGATACACACAAAATGTACTTAGATACATTTGCGATATACACAAGAAATGTTCCTCAACATACATTAGCGATATACACATGAATTGTATACTCGATATACTTTAGCGATATACACAAGAGATGTATCTTCTCATACATTTGCGATATACACATAAATTGTATATTTGGTGAAACAATACAGAATTCACGTCGATAACTATTTCTGCACTTTGTAACCGAATGAACTACACAAGAACTACAAAACTCAATAGAACTAAAAGCAATCTAGCACTATGGAGGTCATTCCACTAATTTTGAAGAAACCTCAACCAGTGGAATGACTCCAATCTATATTCCTGTAATTAGACCAAAACACAAAACTTCTTTTTATTCCTTCGGGATGTACATACAAAATCTATTCTTCCTCTCTCTCTCTGTTCTTCTTCATGAATAGAGACCAACTATTTAAAGACTTACATCTTGGCAGTTACATACGGTGGAAAGTGAACCACCTCTACCATTCAGTTACACTTCACTTTGTTCAGTTACAATTCTTTTAATGACATGTTATACAATATTTCAATATTATACTGTTACTCGGCCAAATAAGACTCAACATGGTGTTAAGGTCCTACAATATGACATTTGGACAAAATAGAAATTGCATAGAATCTTCCAGATTCTCAAATTCTCGAGGTTCTCCTACACCAGTGATTATCTAATTACTATGAAAGCAATGAAAGAACCTAAAAGAGATGAAGATTTATTGACTCCACTACCCTCAGTATCCATGTATAGGCAACCTCGAATCACTTTGTGGCAACAGGTGATCCTCTTGACAAAATGACCTGAAGAAGTAAAAGGAAGCTTTTGTGAAGCTTATATGAGCTTGATGTGAGCTTTGAATTAAGCACAAGGGCTAAGAATTGTGCAGCATAACATTGCTTGATTGAACAAAGAAAGTAAAAGGCACTTACGTCCTGTATGAGCATATGAATGCTAGGTTGGAGAGAAAACTTGGCAAGAGATGGTGCACAATGAATTTGCCTCCCTTTGTGCTTAAGGGTGTGGGGTATTTATAGGTTTGAAGAAGGTATTGGATTGAAGAGTTAACTCATTTGATTGATGAGTTAACAAGAATAGATTGGTGAGTTAACAAGGTTGATTACCTAGTGAACTCAGTTGATTAGGGAGTGATGAAGCAATGATAGCTTATCACTGAAGAAGAAATGGAGGTGAGGGAATGAATGAGATTGATTACAGAGTTAATTATAGATCAAATAGAGCTAATTATGCATGTGTGGGTGCATGAAATAGTTAACTCCATGTCACGGATCAAAAATCATGCAAACAGAAAGAAAAAAGGGTGAAAACAGAGCAAAAACGTGAGAGAAACTTGAGTTTTTTTGCAGGTCAAAAGATGATAGGGTCGCCGCCTTCATCAGATAGGGTCACCCAGGGAGATCATGGGTCGCCCCTGGGGTGACCCTAGGTCAACTAGGGAGATTCAGAATCAAAAGTGCAAAATGTAGAAATTTACGCTAGCAGAAGGTATAGGGGAGGAAAAGGGGGATTTCTACATCAAGAAAAAGGTCAGTCATGTGGAAGAATCCAAATCTCTACTTGCACTTTTAGGATCACCAATGGGGATCTAGAAATAATAGGGGAAGATTTGGATTGGTTGGTTGAAATCAAAAATGGAAAGCGAGAGATGGATCGGGGGACCTCTAGAAGGCTTCTATGAGGTACACTAGATGAAATACAAAGGGGAGAGGTAAAAACTCACCTACAAGATACTCACAAGGCTTAGGATCAAGGTTGAAAGATAGAAAATGCAAGTCGACAAGTGGGACAACAAGTGTCGAAAAGCGTCGCAAACAGGGAAGAAGGAGAATCAACAAAGCAAAAATGACACAAAACAAGAAGAGAGGACAAGTCATCAAGAGGCTTGCTGCCCAAAGGATTTATTGTCATGCTTACAAATCATCATAGGGGTCCTCGTGGAGGCAGTGCATAATTTTTGTGCTTACATATTTGCCCCCTTAGGGATTGCAGTCTACATGAAAGGTAGGTACCATTCCCGAACTAGGCCTTACCTGTTGTCGATTTTTTGCAATTTGTACCTGCAATAAATAGTATCAATCTAACATCTAAATATATCAAAATGAATAATGAAAACTAAAATGTTGAACTTACCATGGATCGTTTGAATTCGACTAGTCGCTTGGTTATGTAAGTTTGGACCTATAAGTATGAGAGCATGCAAAATGATGCATGAAACAAAATGCATAAAGTAAAGAACTAATCTAAGATGCATAAAAGAAACTAAGCTAAGGGAAAACAAAGAGAGCCAAATTGTGAGATCGGAGCAAAACAGTGATGAAATTGTTTGCATGAGCAGTCGATAGAGAGGTATCATCGAGGGGATCGCAAAGATGGCCACCTCTTCCTCAGCCACAGAGAATCAAGTGAGTAATCAGTGAAAAACTCTCCTCTAAACCCTAGGTTGTACTTTGTGAAAAATCTCTCAAAATTATATGTTTTTGGTAATTTTTCTTGTTGCATTATGTTTGTCTCGTCGTTTAGAGCAACATTGATTTTTGTTTTTAGAAATCGGCTGAGAAACAGGGTTTTTAGATTGATTTTTGCTTGAGGGGGTTGATCCTAGGGTTGCCCCTTTTGGCAAGTAGGGTCACCCAAGGAGATCATGTCTGACAACAGGGTCACCCTGGGGGATCCTGCTTTGCAACAGGGTCACCCAGGGAGATCCTAGCTGACATTTGGGTCACCCGGGGGGCAACCCTATGAGACCAGTTTTTGGCTACATTATCATTGTTTAATGCTTCTTTCGCTCATAACTGACATGAATTGGTCACTAAATCTGCCTATTTATTACAGTTTTTGATGGTTTATACGATTTTTTGTGTAAAGTTTTCTATAGTTTTATGATTTTTAGGGATTTTTGCGAGTTTACAAGATATAATCTAAAACTTCTTTTTGATTTTGCAGGAGATGCACATTTGATGGAATGTTGGCTGAGAGCAAGGGTGGCTTTCAGGGATGTTCGCTTAACTTAGTACAAAGGATCGTGCCATACTCAAGAGGACAGGTCTTGGCAGAGTTTGTCATGTTCCTGTGATCTATCCTGTATCTTGTATATGCCGTGATATTTTGACTTACTGGGATGCAAATAGGAACACATTCAGGTTCCTACAGATTTCCAAAGAGTGGACTATCACTCTTTATTATGTGTATCACATTCTTGGGGTCCTTGTAAGGGGACAAACTCTATTTCTTCCTGCCAGTGAGTCTTTTGAGAACAAGGCTTCTTGGGCTACTTTTATGGGGATTAATCATCCCGAGAACCAGACATGAGTTCTACTTTCTTCAGTACCACGACTCTGCATCCCACTTCTGAGGAGGTTTCTGATTGGCTTGATTTCTTTGAGGCTATCGGGAGACAAGGCCTCGACTCACCTGAGATGGTGTTGGGCACCCATCATTCGTGGTTTAGAAGAGGGCACAGTTTACGCATGGCAACCTGATATCCTGGGTATGGTCTACAGAGATGTTTATCAAATCTCTTAGCGAGGGGCTCTAGCTTTCAACCACTCTTCTCTAATTATGACATGGATTTTTTAGCACATAAAACCCTACCAGAAGCTTATTCCCCTTCCAGATAGGTGACTACCAAGAGCAGTGAGGTGGGCACATATTGGTCATTATGATGCTACTCTTCCCACTATTACTACCCTTACAGATGATGACATGATTTCTGACCCCTACCATGACATGAGGGTGTACTTACATGAGGTTTTAGAGATCATAGACCGCAATGGTCAGTTTGAGGCTCATCAAGTGGATCAAGTCTTACAGCAATTTGGCAAGGATGTTCTGGAGGACTTGCTCCTAGTGTCCACTTGTTACCGGACCGTTCAAGAAATGGGGAGATTGGACAAAGGAACATCGTTAAACACCATTGACTCTAGGTGTCTTCATCACCAGAGCTTCTAGAGGAGGACAGAGGGGAGGGAGAGGGACTCCTTCCTGATCTATGACTACAATAGTTGATTCAGAGTCCACTGATGAGGACTATGTTCCTAATAGCAGTGGTTCGTCAGATGAGGCTCCCTTGAGGATGAGGATTTTGAAGACATTGATGTCCTGAATGAGGTTCCTAACATCCCTGAGGGTCCTCCTATTGTTCCTCAGCCTCCTAATTCAGATGAGGTGATGCATCAGCTTGACCTTGACTGGCAGCCTCGAGATCCACATAAGTTTTAGTCTATTCAGTCTTACTTTGGCTTTGTCTTTTCTCTTCTCATGTGGCACTGACTTGGTCTTGAATTTGATTTTGGCTTTTCATGCAATGTCAAAGAATGGAGGGATTTGGTTCATGAGGTTAATGTTGGATTAACCTTCCCTTTTACTAGGATGACCTATGATCGTCTCTTGGAGGATCCTGGTGTGCCCCCTGCTATGAGATGACACACAAACATTTTTTCTCCTATTTACCATGGGTGTGAGATAATTACAAAGCTGAGGACCCAGGTTAACATGCTTCAGGGTGAGAGTAAAGTACTTTGGGAGATGGCTCACCTTAATGTTGGGCATTCTGGCACTAGCATGGCGGAGCCTTCACAGTCGCATACCCACAATAGAGAACATCATTCTCATAGGTCCCATGGAGCGACGAGTGGTACTCGTAGATAGAGGAGCTGAAGCCCCAAAGATTTTGTTGGAGGGAACCAACCTTGACTTTCTTTTCTTAAAAATCGTGACCCCTTGCACAGGGAGCCTTCACTTCTCTTGAGAGAATTTTGTCTTAGCTCTCTGATACCTATTGTATATGTAAACTTCGGATGTATCTATAAAAGTTTATCCTTTTCTATGGTTTTTCTCTTTTTGAATTTTGTACGCATCTCTTGTGCATGTTTGGAAGTTTTAGGAGTTTTCTTGATTATGGTGACCTTTTTAACTCTTTTAACAAATGCAATTATGCCAACGATGACATGTTTTTGTAGTTTTGTGGAACTCATATGATATGCAGTTTACGACATGATAATGTAGGCACACAAGAAATGTAGTAAATGAAACTATAACACTTTACTGAATGTCATGAGTTATGACACTTGACTTTATTGCTCTAAGACTCCTTTTCTAATTTTGATATGGATGCAATGTGGAACAAAACAAAATGACTGCTCTTAAATACAATTTTGAATTCAGGGGATTGCAGGTTGTCTTGTTATAAAAAATATATCCAAGGCTGTGAGATGGGTTTTAAGGAAAACTCAAGTGGGGAGTGAAAATGAATTATGGAGTGCTTCTGAATTCTATACTTTGCTAAAGGCTAAACACTGATCCTTATCTAGAGAGGACAGTTTGACAAGTTTTCAACTTAGACGAGCATCAAGTTTTATAGGTGTTCGCTAGACTTAGATCATAGATGGCAAGCAAGATAGACCCGGGGTAAAGGACAACTGAGAAAGAACAAGGGTCCCTAGATAGAAGATGATCCTAGAGACAACTAGACTCTTCAGCTTTGCCTAGCTAGTGTGTGTGTGTGCTTTGTACCTTTATTTCTCTGTTAGAATATCACCCTTGAGGCTTTAAGATTAGACTGATCTCCACCCAATAGTACAGACATTTAGCAATCTTCTCTCTTTCAATTTTTTTTTCTATCTCTCTTTTGTTTTTCTTTTTACTTTTTTTGTATTTTCCTCACTTTATTTTGCTCATTTTTTTTTTTGGATTTTGATTTTTCAAGAAATGAATGCTTTTGGGACTTTTTCTATGCAATGCTTTGATCTCTCAATTCTCACTTTTCTACACTCTTATTTTGATCACTCATTTTTTGTTATTCACTCAAATTTTAGATTGCTTCCTTTAGATTTTTGATCTTCCTGATGTTTTTGGCCAAGAGAGATAAGGGGTTGAACGCCACCTAAAGTTTGCGTAATCTAGTTGGACTTCTCTTCTACTAGGGAAGAACTGGGAAGGTCTACTTGCAAGCTTCCTTTGAACACTATAGGTTTGAATACTGACTTTGTTTAGACTTAACATATTGACTTATTAAGACTGGGATCAGTGTAAAGCTAAGAGCTAGGCTTTTATTTAGAATCACTGGGAATGATGGGGGATAATGGCAATTGTGGAAAATGAGGAATCTCTAGGTCCTAAAAGGATGATGTATATCTAGGCAACACTAGACTCCTTACTAAAAGGAAAATAGTTCAAGACCAAGTCACAAACAGTAATGCAAGATGAACAAAATGATACAGAAATGCAAGAAACAAATTGTTTTTGACATTTTTTATTTTTTTATAAGTTTTTTGTATTTTTGTGTTTTTTGTTTTTTTTGTGTTTTAGATGTAGTATTTCTTGAGGTGAAAGGCATTGATCATTTCACCAAATTCCTCTCCCTCCATTGTGCACAAGAGATAAGCACCGTTTCTGATATCTTCTTTAGCCATGTAGGGGCCTTTCCAATCTTCCAAAAAGGCTCTCTTTCATCTCTTTTTCTTATTTTTTGTGCTACCTCTTCTTAGGACAAGTTCTCCTCTTCGATAGGGTTTATCACTTGAGCTTATTGTTTCCAATTCAGTGGTTTCTCTGGGCATCGTGAGATGCAGTAAATCCTGAAAGGTATGTTGGTGGGAGGGAATCCAATACATGACTCCTTCACAATTGAGTAATTCCATCAACAGATTGAACTGTTCTTGCATATAGGTCTTTATTTCTGGTCTCTTTTGGATTCTTTGTAAGAATTGGAATAGTTCAAGAGGAATTTACGGTTCCCGTTGTTCATCAGGGGGGACAAAGTTTATACTTGTCCTCCCATTGGGTTCTGGTCTCAATTCCATGGCATACCTAATATAACTTTTTGGTAGTTCAAAGATGATAGGATCATCGATACCAATTGTCACTCTCACCTTCCACTCTCTATGAAAGATTCCTTCACTTTCTTCATCTTCATCAAGCAATATCTCCACCATTTCTATTTGTACCCAATGTGCTTCCCATTCACCGAGTTTATTTGATTGAACTAAGGTGGAAGTGGCTGGTTTCCCTTGTGGTTTGGACACTACAAACATCCTAGGTAACACCCCTATAGCATTGGTTGACTTGTTATCCATGGAATATGCCTCTTCCATGGGTAATATTAGTTGATGCGAGTCCTCAGTTGGTGTGAGGGACTCATATGATTCTGTTTCTTTAGGTGTATTGGGGAGATGTGACTTACTTAGTGGTGATAGTGGGCTATAACCCTCTATCATGTCTTCCTCAGCATTTAAGAAAGCATGTGGGGGTGCATTACTTAGATCTAATGTTGCGGTTTCAAATACCTATTCTTCAGTTCTATGAGGTTTTTCCCCTATGCATGGGAAGATTTTATAGACTTCATGGAAGCCAATGGTGAGTATCTCTAGGGGGAATTGGAGTGGTCCATCCCTTTTAGTCAAATCCATGATCTCGATTGTTTTTTCCTTGGGGACCGCTTCTTTCTACTTTACTGGTGGCCCATTCTCCAGAGTTTTGATGTCTGTTGTATTCACAGTCTTTTCTGGGGTTTGTATCTTTTTGACACATATCAATTGTAGTGTTGGACTTGGGATGGTCAACTTGTTGGTAGGGAGTTCATAGTCTATTGGAATTCCTATGTGTTTGTTTGGGGTATTAGACTTCAACATGATGAAAGGTTCTGGATCCCCCTGTGCAACATAAAATTTCCCTAGATGTAGGAACCAAACTTCTTGAAATAGCATGGATGGCACAGCTTTCATCCTATGTATCCATGGCCTTCTAAGAATCAAGTTATATCCTGTTTCCTTTCCTATAACATAAAAGGTGGTTGGAATGGTTTTAGGACCCAAGGTCACTAGAAGAGTGATTTTCCCTATGGTGGCTGCCTTCAGATTGTCATATCCGCTTAGCGTATCCCTTGAAGCGGAGATGTTGGTGTGTCCATAGATCATTCTCTCCAAAAGGGAAAAAGGAACTATGTTCACTAAAGCTTTGTCATCGACCAACATTCATTTGATACATGTGTCATAGACCCACACCTAAAGATATAGTGTGGGATCCCCTTTCTTAGTTAATTCTGCCTCAGAGGGCATCTGTTGTAAATCAAAGAAGAGCCCTAGATCTTTAAGTTCTGAGTTTGGTGGGCTGAGATTGTAATCCATATGGTTGATTTGTTGACTAGGCAGTGGCGTGATTTGGTTAAGATATTTTAGGCCTATTACTCGTAGCAATGTGGAGCGATGTGAGGGGGAGTTCCTGAGTAAATCAATGAATGAAATATGTGCATACATTTTCTTTAGATCTTCTATGAGCTCATAAGGTCCGGTGGGAGTTGGTACTGGTTCTACTATTGAGATGGTACCCTCATATGGTTCTATTTACTCATCCTCTTGCTCATGATCCTCCTCTTTTTCTTGATCTCTACCAAACCCATCAACCTAGTCTCTCCTTTTTGTCCTAGATGAGGTGGGACTTCGAGGTTACTATTTTGAGTTGCTTTATCCATGTTTATTGTTTTAGTGTTCTTGTAGGTCCTGATAAATCCTCATGTTTGTGTTTTGAGGTGCTATGGGAGCTTGATCTTGCCTTGTATCTTTAATGTCTAGAGTGATCTTTTGCGGGTTCAAGAACATTTCTATGAACAAGCGTTGTTGATCCTCTGGAAGCTTTTCTATGAATCTGTTGTATTCCCTACAAGATTTTGTGCTATGCCCATTTGTTCTATGAAAAGAACAATATTGGTTGTATTCATAAGAGGGTCTCTCATATCTCCCATCATTTCTGTTCCCATTTCTATCAGAGTTCCAGCTTTGATAGTTGTCCCGAGGATAATACCCATTATTTCTAGGTTGATTTATGGCATTTACATTAGGTAGATAAAAATCTCTCCCATTATAATCATCTCTTACCCTTTTGGCTGGGGGTTGATCTATCACCCCATCAATGGTTGTGCTCCTATTGTTTTTGAGAATCTTAACAACAGAGGTATTGTTTCCCATGTCTTCTTTTGTTGTTTTTCAGTTTGAACCATAAATTTTTCGTCCACTGTTGATAGCAGCTTGATCAATTCTTAAAGCACTTTCCAATGCTTCTTTATAGGACCTGTATGGTAGTTTCTGAACTCCTTCTCTCATGTCTTTATTAAGGGCATGCAAGAAGAGGTCGCATAGTTCTTAGTGGTCAATGTTTGGAGCGCTGGTTGAAGAGTAGAGCACTTGTCTCCATCAGGTAATGAAATGTGCTACAAATTCATTTGGTTCTTGTTTCATCGTGAGGAACTCTCTAATCCTTGTTTTTATGAGTTTGTTCATGTCAAATGCCATGACAAACTCTCTGATTAGTTATCTGAATGAATGGATCGAAGCCTCTGGGAGATGATAATACCAATCCAAGGCGATGCCTTCAAGCATTTTCAAGAAAATCTTTGTGACAACTCCATCCCAAGGAAGGAGTTCTCTTATGGCTATAGTATAAGCTTTGATGTGGGAGTTTGGGTCTCCCTCTCCTTTGAACTTTGGGAGATTTGGTAATGGCCAGGGTAGTTGCGCACTCCTTATGTTCTGGTCTAGAGGCTCTTTCAGATATTTGAGATATGTTCCCAAGAAAGCACTCTGAGACTACAGGGTTGTTAGGAACAACCCTGTGGCTAGGTTTTGATAGCCCATTGTTGGATTCGTTCGATTGTTCTGAATAGGAGGATTTCTATTCAGACAAGTGTCAGTACTAGCATGTTGTGAATAGTAATTGAGGTAGGGGGATTTTGCGATGCCTCCTAGTCCTATTCATGAGTTTTTGTTCTTTTCTCTAGAGCAACTTGTTCTACTTCTAGGATCCTAATTCTTTCCACTAGAGTGGTGATTACATCTATAGGAGTTGCAGTTCTAGGGTTTTCTTAATTTCAAGGATGTTCTCTTCGATGGACTTCCTCTCATGTGGCCTTCTCTTTTGTTCTTCTTCTAAGGCAATCCTTAATGCTTCTTGAGCGTCTTTGGTTTCCTATAGACACCTTTCTAACCTTCTGGCCTCTTCATCAAGGTGGGTATTTGTTGTACTTGTGGAAGTTTGTTCTAGTGGATGCACTTATGATCTTATCCTTCTAGCCTTATGTGGTGCATTTGGTATAGCTGAGTCATTTTCCCAAGCTGGGTTATTGAAGGATAGGGAGTGCTCAAACTCTCTTGGATCATATTCATAGTCAAAGTCCTCATAGTTGTAACAATTGGTAATAGGTGCATCAGGATGAGGCGACATATACCTATCAAAAGAAGGGGTTTCTTGTTCGTTTAAGGGAATGTTTCCTTGGTTCAAGTCTAGTTCTATCATATTAAGGGGTGCCATAGACACCATAGAATAAATGGAATAGATGGTAGCGCAAGAGATGTAAGTCGAAGCAGCTATGAAAAGAAATGAAAGGATGATTCAATGTTTTTGAAATGTTTTCTCAATGGGAATGCACACTACAACATCAGAAGATTCTGTATTTCACGTTAGGTTCACCAAAATATGTATGCTCAAATTTGTGACTCTGGTTGCCTGGAGTTGTCGAGTCAGATTTTAACATGCACACGGACCATTTCCCTCCTTACCATGGGGTGATCTTCCATGTCACTTTCACTCACGTGGAAGTAGCCAGTCAAGAGGAGGCAAGACATGGCAGGGGTTTGGCTCGTTGGAGAGATGGACTTCACGAAGGGGGGTCGGCAAGTTCTGTGGCCTTTGTTGTTGTGTGTTTTGTTGAATGTTTCATTTAATTGATGTGGTAGTTAAAATAACCCTATGATCTGAAGGGTCACTAGTCTCTCTTCGTCTATTTGGATTCCTTGAATTCCACCTTTGTGTGGGCAACCGGTTGTTTTCTTTGATGGCTTCTACTGTTTCTATGTCTCTAAGAAATGCTTTGGGTAATCGTAATTGCCTAATTTCTTCAATCAACAAGAGAACAAATGGGTCCTCTTGTGGTGGAATGTGTGTCTATTGTTGAGGTTACAGATGCAACTCCTCGATCTCATCATAGATAGCCCTTATCTAGTCTCCTCTTATTCCCAAACACATTCGTGAATCAAGATAGAGGGAATCGTATAATTTCTAACTCTAACCAGATCTAGGATTTTGACCTAGGGTTTGACTTTCGTTCAACTGTGATTACCTCATGATGGAATCAAGGGTTTGCAATGTTGTATATTCTAACAAATCTATATGAATTCAAACTAAATGATAACATTCAAAGCATCTTTTTGGTATTTTTTAGAACATTTTGGAAAGGAAAATGCTTCTAATCTAGGAAAGAAATATGTATGCAATCCTATATGTCTTTTCAAATGCAAAGTTTAATCTATGTTTATGTGGGTTTTTGGTGTTTTCAATACAATCTAATTTAATGGAAAGGGAAAATGCTTTTTCTAACAAAATAGATCTATGAACGTAAAAATGATTAATCTAGCATGCAAGATCTAACCTATCAAGGAAAAAGCACAATATTACTATTCCCAAGAGCAATGTGATTATCTAATTACTATGAAAGCAATGAAATAACCTGAAAGAGATGAAGATTTGACTCCACTACCCTCAATACCCTTGTATAGGCAACCTCAAATTACTTTGTGGCAGCAAGTGATCCTCTTAACAAAATGACTTGAAGAAGCTAAAAGAAGATTTTGTGAAGCTTGTATGAGATCAATGTGAGCTTTGAATTAAGTACAATGGCTAAGAATTGAGCAGCGTAGCATTGCTTGATTAAAGAAAGAAAGTAAAAGGCACTTATGTCCTGTATGAGCATATGAATGCTAGGTTGGAGAGCAAACTTGGCAAGAGATGGTGCACCATGAATTTGCCTCCCTTTGTGCTTAAGTGAGGGGATATTTATAGGTTTGAAGAAGGGATTGGATTGAAGAGTTAACTCATTTGATTGATGAGTTAACACGAATAGATTGGGGAGTTAACAAGGTTCATTACCCAGTGAACTCAGTTGATTAGGGAGTGATGAAGCAATGATAACGTATCACTGAAGAAGAAATGGAGGTGAGGGAATGCATGAGATTGATTACAGAGTTAATTATAGATCAAATAGAGCTAATTATGCATGTGTGGGTGCATGAAATAGTTAACTCCATATCAAGGATCAAAAATCATGCAAATAGAAAGAAAAATGGGTGAAAATGGAGCAAAAACGTGAGAGAAACTTAAGTTTTTCCGCGGGTCAAAAGATGGCAAGGTCACCACCTTCATCAGACAGGGTCTCCTAGGGAGATCATGGGTCACCCAGGGAGATCTAGGATCAAAAGTGCAAAATGCAGAAATTTAGGCTGGCAAAAGGTATAGGGGAGGAAAAGGGGGATTTTTGCATCAAGAAAAAGGTCAATCATGTGGAAGAATCCAAATCTCCACTTGCACTTTTAGGATCCCCAATGGGGATTGGAAAATATAGGGGGAGATTTGGATTGGTTGGTCGAAATCAAAAATAGAAATTGAGAGATGGAACGGGGGACCTCTAGAAGGCTTCTATGAGGTGCACTAGACGAAATACAAAGGGGAGAGGTAAAAAATCACCTACAAGACACTCACAAGGCTTAGGATCAAGGTTGAAAGCCAAAAAATGCAAGTCAACAAGTGTCGCAACAAGTGTTGAAAAGTGTCGCAAATGGGAAAGAAGGAGAATCGACAAAGTAGAAACGACACAAAACAAGAAGAGAAGACACGTCATCAAGAGGCCTGTTGCCCAAAGGATTTATTTTCACACTTACATGTACGTGACAAGGATTTGAATCATCATAGGGGTCCTCATGGAGGCAGTGCATGATTTTTGTGCTTATAGAGACTACTAGCTACTTCTTTCAAAGGGAGAGCTCTTGATTGGTATCGATATTTACCACTGAATTCCTTTGGAACTTGGGACCAACTGGGAGATGAACTATTTGAAAGATTTAGTGAGAAGGGAGATAGGCCCTCTCTATTGCAAAGACTAATCACCATAAAGAGAGAACCCTAAGAAGCCATAACAAATTTCAATACAATGTTCTAGAAGACCTAGCAAAGAATCACAATTGTTGCTTGACCACCAGCAGGTATGGCAATTATCTTCTACCTCAAGGTTTTCAATTTTGATATTTCAATTATAATCCAATAAATGGGACAAACCCTTCCCATAGCATATGAGTTAGCTTTGAAAGTAGAAAATAGTCTGATCGATGTTGGGAAATTACCCCCAAGACCTTCTATGCCTATGTTCCCTGAATTGTCAATTCTTGTTCAAGAAGAAGCCCCTAATGTTTCATCAGTCCCTATTTTTATGTATACATTTCCTACACCTCAAATACCAACAACCTTGGCATCCTCTTCACCTCCATCTAAAATCGATGACATTAAGAGCATTCTCACAACCTTTTCTAATGAAACTATTAACCTTAAGAGGCAGCAAACCTCGTATCAAAAGCCTCCCTACTGGAGATTTCAAGGAAATAGACCCCCATATTAGCCAAACCAATATCAGGGCCCACAAAGACCAAACCTTCCATAGCCATCTAATCAACTTATCCCTGTGACAACACCATTACAAGTTGTCCCAGCTAATCCAGGTAGAGAATTAGTTCCTAGACAGAATAACTTGGCTGAAGAGACAAATGCATGGTGCTTTCATTGTAATAATGCACATATGCCCAAGGATTGTCCTAGAGGGAACTTACAATAGAAGGTAGTTGAACAAAGAAGAATGGAAAATCAAGCTAGTCCATCATCAGAATCATACCCATATCAATCACCTGGTGTTCAAAATGCAACAATTGTGGGTCAAATGCAAGGCATGTCTATAGAGCAAGAAGGAGAAATCGACCCTGAACATGCACTATTCTTATCGATTGAAGAAGATGAATCAGTGTTCATTAACGAAGCATCAACTTCCAATAATCCCCCAGTTCAATCTAATTATTACACTAGGTCAAAGAGGAGGATGGTAGAAACACCAGAAGTCATCCCCAATGTGATGACTGAATCAAGAAAAGGACCATCCATTTAGGCTTCCTATATCCCTACGGCAAGACAAGATATCTCAATGACAACTTAGGGTCAAGGAGTTCCTAACCAAGTGATGGAAAGGACAAGGTATCTCTATTACCCTAAAGTGTAGTCACTAGGACCAACGAATATGGTGGAATAGTTGAAAAAGGCCCCTGCTAATGTATCCTTATGGGATATGTTAGCCATTTCTAAGTAGAAAGTACTGTTGCAAGAAGCTCTAGGATGTCTGTTACTAATTCTTTGTTCACACTTAAAATTAGTTGGAAATAAGAGTAATTGTTCAGAAGGAATAATAGAAAACTTCAAAGTTATGCATTCATTGAACTATTGATTCCTTAACAGAGTAGAGAAGGATATCTAGTTGTCAGGATAACCCATCAGTCTAATTAGGACTGATAAGTTATCATGACAAGAGAATAAATTGTTAAGAAATCAAGATTCAAGGAGATACAGTTGCTACACAGTTTGATCTTTCAACAGTTATAAGTTAGATTGATTATTCAGTTAATTAGTTTTGAGTAAAAGAAAGAAAGACATTTTGCATTGAACTATTATTTCATGTCATGTTTTGAACATACATTCAAGTATCTGTTACTTTATCTCATGCATTGATTGAAAAGGAAATACATATATATCATATGCATAAGAGAAATTAACTGATCATGTTTAAAAGAAATGTTCAAATGTGTCACACACAAGCCATGGGAGTAACTAGATTGAGCAATTGCAGACATGCAAGCTATACATTTGTTTGATAAAAGGAAAAGAAACGAACACATGATAAATCTAAACATCCATCATTGCATGATGATGAAGATTGCTATTGAAATCGGCCTTCAAGTCTTTAGTCTTCAGTCTTCACTCCAAGCCATCATCATTTGAACCTGCAAAATTTTGGGGACAACCCTGTTAGTGCTCCAGATGTTTACAGTTATCACATGCTTTTATCAAACAGAGACATCTACTTATCACATCATGCATTCAGATGAGTAATTAGATTAGAAAATGACACAAATCAGGAAGAAATCATGAAGAAAATCAATCAATGCTATCAAGTACTTTTTATGCTAACTTGTTTGTTCACTGTGCAGGTATAGGACAAGTTTTGTTGTTGATCTGAAGATAAATAAGCATGTGGATTAAATGTGGCTCCCACAAGGGTTGAGCCCAGCATGCTTCTTTCTTACTTAGTCAAGAAAGATATCAAGAGTAATGGACAAACTAAATCATATGTTGCTTCCTTATGCTTTGTTATCCAGAGCTTAGGTCCATATGAGATACACCAAAAGCAGAGATACCATTCAATGCCTTGCTATGCAATAAAGAATACAGGTATAATCTCAAAGATGGGACAGCATTCTATACCAGGTATTCCTCTTTTTGTTCTCATACTATTAAAGATGTTTAAAGGTTAACAGTCATATCATATCACTTTTTGCAAGTGTCTCATAGAGACAGTCAAGTAAATGCCACATGGAACAACAGATGAAACAGTGGAAGGAAAGACAATCATAAAAAATATGCCAACTTGACTGTCCTAAAGTAAGCTTCACAAGATATATGAGAAGTGTAATAGTCACATGCTAGAGACAAAGATGCAAATGACAAATGCATATAGCATGCTCTCTAAATAGCACTCATCAAATGATAAAGACTATCATTTATTACTAGTGATCTTAAAAGAGGAACAACCTAGGAATAGCATTCATACATAATCACTGTCATGATAGTCAAGTATAAATCCAAAAGCAAGAGACAGTCATGTATAGAGCAAGGAAGGATTCAAATACATTGAGTATAGTGGAGTGTTAAGAATGCCACAGTCCAGAGATAAAAAGGTAGATTCCATGCATTTCATCAACTATTTTGATCAAACAAACCTTATCTTATACACCTTGTAGCTACAGTGATGTCATGGTGCAGTCAAGAAGGTGCCATGGCTTAAGGAAAGATACAGATACAGTCAACTTCACCATGAAAAGTCAGGACAAGATCAATAAAGTAGCTTACACAAGCAAGAGACAGACAAAGTATATTTTAGTTGCCATATCCATCTACAGAAGTGCATCCATAATGAAAGAGGAACATCAGAAGAACAAAACTATATCAAGTGCTCCCATGATTATTGACAAGGAACATGAAATTCACAAGGTAAATAGTCATCTTTCCTCTATACCATTTGTTCTATCATAATACATTCATAGTAAACAGACAACCAAGAGGAGAAATGCTTGATATACATGATACATAGCATTCAAATCATGAGATAGGCAGTTAGTATGCACAAGGATAGCTACAGGTGCAAGGAGAGATAAGAACATGTATCTATGCTACAGGTATATTTAAAGAATGAAAAATAGCCAAGGAGATATGAACATTTTTTAAGCATGCTACAGGTGCATTTTAAGAATGACACAAACAGACAAAGAGAAGGTAGCATGATATCTATGCCATGATAGCACATAGTCACAAATGATTCCACATGATAGACAGTCCATCATATTACAGTTAGCAACCTGAGAAGATATGCAAATAAGCCAAAGAGACCATCTAAGCTACATGAGAAATCCCTAGGAGTGCTAATGTATGCTACAGAATATCAAATGATTTGTTGTCATAAAGAATATCAAGACTTGCTTATGCCCAGTAGCTACAGTGAGACAAACAAGGTAAAATGTATCATCATTAATGCCATGACAGTCACAAAGAGAAGGATGAAGATGTTGTGTGAAGCTTCATTTTCTAATACCTCAAACTCTTAAATGCTTTTGCCAACAGATGGAGAACACCACAGTCAAGGTGGTGTTATACAAAAGGAAAATTTCCTCATTAAAAATGTATACCCATGTCAAGAAATCAAACCCTAATGACATTTTTGGAAACACAGTCAAATAGTTACTGACACAGAAAGATGATACAGTCACGGCCATAACAATTGGAAACTATGAAAGTGCAAAATGAACAAACCCTTGACAGAAGGTTCAACCATTGTTTCTTTACAAGTCAGAAAAGAAAGAAATAATAGTAAAGACCATGCATGGCCGTGGCATTGTGAAGAGATGAAAGTACAAGAAGGGTTGAAACCCTAGCTTCAAAGCTCACAAAACCTCAACAGTTACATATTTTTAAAGCCTATTTACTAAAGGAGAACGGCCATAACAGGTAGAGACTTTGAGAATGTGGAAAAGATGTCGAAACCCTCATGTTAAAAAACTCAAACCCTTGTTTTTTCATCTACAATTAGGTCAAGTCTAAAAGAAGATATATACAGTCATGGCCAACAATGATATAGCATTTTTTGCTATAAAATACAATACCCATGTCTACCAATAGACTTGCCATTGTACAAAGAGTAATACCAAAGACAAATGAGGCTACAGAGATGAAAATGACAAGTTCTTACCCATTTGCTGACAGGAGGAAAGATCTTTCCACGGCCTCATAGTGGCCTTGAAACTTTCAAAGAACATATGAAGACCATGAACAGATTACAGTTGTAATGAGAAGAAGATGCAAAAAACAAGGAGGGTATTACAGAATACACATCATATAGAGAGAGCCATGAATAAAGAACGAGGCCGCAGCCATGAAGGAAAAAAGCTACAGATCAAATAAATTCTTCAGATAAAATTCAAATAGATGTTACCTTCTCCATTAATAGTACAGAGTTCCAAGATGCAGTCAAGAATGCCATTTAGAGGAGTAAAAAAAACAAGATATATGCCTCAAACCTTCAAACCCTAAGGTCGGCAGAGCAAGGTTGCAGAGCAAGTGAAAAATATGCTAAGTGAAGAATGAGCAACTTTAGGGTTGTTTTCTTCTTTTTGTTCGAAGGTTCTTTTCTCCTAGGTGTGTTTTGACTTCACAAAAGAAAATAATTACCTTATCTAATGCCATCGAGGTCAAAACATCAATCATCTATTACCTAGCATCATTGTTAGAGGTGGCCGACAATAGGGAACCTTGCATATTATTTGAGATCAAATGGTGGTTAGTAGTTATAAGGATGTGCATCATGCCTTGTAAAGAATTTCAAATATTATTCATTACCTTGGGTTGACAATGCATGGTTGAGGAGATTCCCTTTCATCATGTGCCTTTTGATAAAACAAGACTCCCTTAAACAAACACATATGTCATGCAAGATAACCAAGTGAGGTCAAAGGGAATATTCCTTGTGCTTTGAAGAATTATCAAATGAGGATAAAAATGGCAGATAATGTAGTTGCATATGGAGATATAAGGTGGTTTAGAAAATGTAATACATGTGCACTAAGGTAGCAAAGGGGAGTCATAAGGATGTTTATGCATATTGTTCTATGCATGGAGTGTCATGATGCATGGAGTGACTCATTATTTTTATCTTGCAGGGAGAGATAATGTTTCTTTTTATTGATCATGGAGTGATAGGGATAATTTTTTTTTCCTTAATGTATATTTTATCATGCAAGTGAGTGTATTTTCTCACAAGGAGTTATAAGGATGGTATTAATCTCTAAAGTCCTATTTTGGCTCATATCATGCAAAATAGGAAAATGTTATTGTAGTGATAAGGAGTTATATTTTTCTTCTAATCATGCACGATTTTACATACAAATCAATTGTAAATAAATAATGAAGTAATATTCTATAAATTATTTTATTATTTTTCACAAGTTGTAAAATTGAAAATAGAACAAATTGTAACCAATAATAAAGTAATATTCTATTACTTTATTATTTACTCACAATCAATTTTGCTCATGCAAAATCATGTAAATTGATTAGTTGAGTTAACTAGGTCACCTAGGAGATTTTGCATGAGTTTTAGGAGTATTTTTAGGGTCTTTGGTCAACGTTTTTGGTGAAACACATGGAGAGGCCCAAATTGAAGCTATTTTTGCTCAATTTGTGGCAATTTTAGGCCCTATTTTTGAGGATTTTAGAGGTTTCTCAGGAAGGATTATTCTTAGAGGTAGTTATTTGCAAGTCCATATTTTTGCATGCCTCTTCGAGAGAGCAAACCTATATACTGTAAAGCAAAAGTTTGTTTTTGCTAGTTCTTGATTCTCATTCTGATTCAGACAGATTGGAGAATTCTTCTAGCTCACTTTTATAGTTTTATTGAGAGATTGGTAGGTTATAGGTTATACTTTTGTCTTATTTGCAGAGCTTTCCTTTGTTTATTTTAGATTAGTTGAATTACCTTTCCTTTTAGTGCTGACTATTGAAGTGATTTGATGAAATTTTGTTGTGTTTTATTATTAAACCTTTAAAATTATTGTCTCACTTCCTTGCTTTCAGCATTAAAGCATATATTCATCACAGGTCTTAGGTTGTGTTAACCAGAAATAGTCTTTTTGTGTTGTGAAAAAACCATTTCCTTCATAAAAACATGTTTTCAAACCTTCCTTAGAATCACTTTTGTGGTATTTATGCCTAGTCTGGATTGTGTAAAAGTCAGTTTTCTAAGCAAACATTGTGGATTAGATTGCATTATTTTTACCCAAATTAGGTGCATCACCATTTTATCTTTTATATTCAATTAGTTTCTTTCTTCCCTTTTCCCAAATAGTAAAAAAACATACATCTCAATAGAACATTTGAAGGGAACCAGCCCATAATCTAGAGGTCTAATTTCGTCATAGGGCACCCACAACTTGAAATTAGTCCCATGTTACATGAAATTGCAGTGCTTTACCAGCCTTACATATGGGTGCAATTCCCAGTGATAACAGTTTTTGGCATGCCCTGTGGGACTTTGAACTGATTTTTAGTTCAACAGGAGCTATTTCTTTTGTTGTTTTTGGTATGAACAGTAGAAATTTAGCTTTTTAGATGTTCATTATCAAGTACCTGGCGACTCTAATACTTTGGTTTTTTAGATCAAATCTTGCAACCTATGAGAGGTATCACAAGATCAAGTTTCGATCTTTTTTTAGTTTTTGATTGAGTAGACATGTCTTTCCTTCATGGAAATATGTCATCATCTAGCATATCATGAAAATGTTGTCAATCCTTCATTTTATCAACCATATCAGATTGGCCATAATGCTAGTTTCACTCCTAATTCCTTTGATTTGTAAAGAAATCAGCATGCTCAACATGTTTACCTCCCACCCACCCCTGCTCATCCTTCATATTAGCATTTATATGTTCAAAATCAGTCCCAAGGGGCTGAAGATATAAGGAACAGCATGAACGATATGAAAAACACTTTGTAAGAAATCACAAAACAGATAGAGGAGTTCAAGAGGTAGCAAGAATATGAGCAGTAGCAAGAAGAAATGGATTATTAGGTGTATCTCCATGAGCAAGAATTGGAGGCAAAAAGGATACAGTTTCAAGAAGATCTTGGAAGACAAATTGCAGCAAAAGAGGCACAAATGAAGTATTTGCTTGCACAAATACAAAAGCAGAACATCTAGACAGCTGCATTCATTTCAGCGCAGCCTATTCAAAATGAGGTTAGTAGTTATCAACTATTAAGTTTCAGAAGTTGTGATTTTGATCGGGAACCCATTTGCATTCAAAATCAGACCATTAATCCTCAGTATCAGTCACATCAATTACCTGAACCAAATCATCACAGTCCTGAGCAACCATGGTAGCCTTCATGGACCAAGCATCTTGATTACAAAATGCCAAATCTTGTAAAGGCTACCCCTTCCATACCAATCCAAGATCAGGAAGAGGAACAGGTAGTAGTTTTTGAGCCTATCAAAATTCCAAGTTGGCATTTTAAACAAGAGCCTATCAAGATTCCAAGTTGGCATATTGAACAAGAGCCTATCAAGATTCTAAGTTTCAACCCAGTAGTTGAGGTTTTTTGTAGTCTTTCTTGTCCCACCAAATCAGAAAAATTAGATGTGGAGCAAGAGGTTACTAATGTTTTTTTTGTGTCCTTGGATGAAAATGAGTATAATGCCTATGAAGGGGATGTTGGTTTGGATTTGATACTCAATCCTTTAAATTTTGAATCATTTCAAAAGTTTTCTAATGATGTTTATAAGATTAATGAAAGCAAGATGTAGATATTGGAAGGACAGGATCTTCAAATGCAAAAGCAGGTTGCCCACATTCTGATGTAGAAAGCCCCGTGTGAAGAGGAAGAATGGGTTTCTTTGTTTGATCAGTTACCTGGTTTTGTTGAGCTAGATGAAGAGCTCATACCATAGGCAGAAATAACAGAACAGCAAGAGGACATCCAACAGTATGAAGGGTTGTTGATTGAAGCTAAGCAGTCTGACAATCTAATCTTGGATCATTTAGAGGTAGAAGAAGGTAAACCTATCATGCAACTTACACAACTGGTTCAGAGCTACTATGAGGTAATAAACAGTCCTCTTTCACCAAGAATTCAAGAGGAATCTGATGAAATGTCATTTTGAGATGATCTTGAATCCTTTATGTCAAATTTAGATGGCAAATAAGATCAAGTTAAACATGTTTTTGCAAAAATAACAAAGGTTGAGTCTCGTGAGCTAGCTGACTTATTTGATGAACCTCCTAAATCTATGCCTAATATCGAATAGCTGAATGATATAACTCATTTTGATTCAATGCAAGATTATGAGTTAGAGGAGAGCATGTTTTCAAGCATCATAGAAATCATTTGTTCTAACATTGATGATCAGCTAATATCAGATGAACCAACAATATGTGATCATCAGGATCAGGTCAAAGAGTCAAGCTTTCCTTCATTTCATTCATCTGAGCAGGCTGAGATTGCATGTAAAAATAGGACAACATATCTAAATCAACATATCAAGAGTGTCAGCTAAGGATACAGCATTGTAAGAGGTTGTCCCATCAGGAATTTAGCTGAAAAAGAGCCAAAAAATGAGGTACAGATTGTTGTTGTACCAATCGAGTAGATTTTAGCCTCAGAAAAGCAAAATCAAATCATCTTTTTATCCCATAACAAAGATATGCATGATCAAGTTTAGATTCTCGGTGAGTTTGTTTCCATTCTTCAAAAAGTTTTGCAGCATTCTATAAGGTATGTCCTTATCAATCATATCATGTTAGTAGCATATCACATTGCAGAAAATCCTTCCTTAATCAGAAAGGGAAGTTATTTCAACCAAATAGTTAATGGATTTGTTTAACTAGCACCTTTGGCTGGTTAGAGTAGGGTAGGTAGAATTTTAGTTCAGTTGTTGTTTTGTTTCCAAGAAGTGCTTTTGCACATGTTGTTGGTTCTGTTTTAGGCAAATCAATTTTAGTTTCAGTTTTTAGTTAGTTGCTGTTGTCATTTTCAGTTAGCGTGAGTTGCAGAATTTCTCTAAGTTTAGGGTAGAAATGACTCTATGTCCAATAGAGTTGCAAGGCTACTGGTTCCAATTTGTTTAGCAGGCAAACACCCCTGAAAGGTCGCCAGAAATGTTACTGATTTTTTGTTCACACTTAAAATTAGTTGGACTTAAGAGTAATTGTTTAGAAGGAATAATAGAAAACTTCAAAGTTGTGCATTCATTGAACTATTGATTCCTTGAGAGAGTAGAGAAGCATATCCAGTCGTCAACATAACCCATCAGTCTAATCAGGACTGATAAGTTATCATGATAGGAGAATAAGTTGTCAAGAAATCAAACATTCAAGGAGATACAGTTGCTACACAATTTGATCTTTCAGCAATTATAAGTTAGATTGATTATTCAGTTAATCAGTTTTGAGTAAAAGAAAGAAAGACATTTTGTATTGAACTATTATTTCATGTCATGTTTTGAACATACATTCAAGTATCCATTACTTTATCTCATGCATTGATCGAAAAGGAAATACATATATATCATATGCATAAGAGAAGTTAACTGATCATGTGTAAAAGAAATGTTCAAATGTGCCCCACACAAGCCGTGGGAGTAACTAGACTGAGCAATTGTGGACATGCAAGCAATACATCTATTTGATAAAAGGAAAAGAAATGAACACATGATAAATCTAAACATCCATCATTGCATGATGATGAAGATTGCTATTGAAGCTGGTCTTCAATCTTCACTCCAACCCATCATCATTTGAACCTGCAAAATTTTGGGGACAACCCTGTTAGTGCTCCAGATGTTTACAGTTATCACATGCTTTTATCAAATAGAGACATCTACTTATCACATCATGCATTCAGATGGGAAATTAGATTAGAAAATGACACAAATCGGGAAGAAATCATGAAGAAAATCAATCAATGCTATCAGGTACTTTTTATGCTAACTTGTTTGTTCACTGTGCAGGTATAGGACAAGTTTTGTTGCTGATCTGAAGACAAATAAGCATGTGGATTAAATGTGGCTCCCACAAGGGTTGATCCCAGCATGCTTCTATCTTACTTAGTCAAGAAAGATATCAAGAGTAATGGACAAACTACATCATATGTTGCTTCCTTATGCTATGTTATCTAGAGCTTAGGTCCATATGAGATAAATCAAAAGCAGAGATACCATTCAATGCCTTGCTATGCAATAAAGAATACAGGTATAATTTCAAAGATGAGACAACATTCTACACCAGGTATTCCTCTTTTTGTTTTCATACTGTTAAAGATGTTCAAAGGTTAACAGTCATATCATATCACTTTTTGCAAGTGTGTCATAGAGACAATCAAGTAAATGCCACATGGAACAGTAGATGAAATAATTGAAGGCAAGACCATCATAAACAATATGCCAACTTGACTGTCATAAAGTAAGCTTCACAAGATATATTAGAAGTGTAATAGTCACATGCTAGAGGCAAAGATGCAAATGACAAATGCATACAACATGTTCTCTAAAGAGCACTCATCAAATCATAAAGACTGTCATTTATTACCAATGATCTTAAAAGAGGAACAAGCTAGGAACAACATTCATACATAATCATTGTCATGACAATCAAGTATAAATCCAAAAGCAAGAGACAGTCATGTATAGAGCAAGGAAGGATTCAAATACATTGAGCAAAGTGGAGTGTTAAGAATGCCACAATCCAAAGATAACAAGGTGGATTCCATGCATTTCATCAACTATTTTGATCAAACAAACCTTATCTTATACACCTTGCAGCTACAATGATGCCATGGTACAGTCAAGAAGGTGCCATGGCTTAAGGAAAGATATAGATACAGTCACCTTCCCCATGAAAAGTTAGGATAGGATCAATAAAGTAGCTTACACAAGCAAGAGACAGACAGAGTATATTTCAATTGCCATATCCATCTACAAAAGTGCATCAATAATGAAAGATGAACATCAGAAGAACAAAACTATATCAAGTGCTACAGTGATTATTGACAAGGAACATGAAATTCACAAGGTAAATAGTCCTCTTTCCTCTATGTCATTTGTTCTATCATAATACAGTCATAGTAAATAGATAGCCAAGAGGAGATATGCTTGATATACATGATACATAACATCCAAATCATTAGATAGGCAGTTAGTATGCCAAGGATAGCTACATGTGCAAGGAGAGATAAGAACATGTATCTATGCTATAGGTATATTTAAAGAATGCAAAACAACCAAGGAGATATGAACATTTTTTAAGCATGCTACAGGTGCATTTTAAGAATGACATAGATAGACAAAGAGAAGGTAGCATGATATCTATGCCATGATAGCACACAGTCACAAATGATTCCACATGATAGACAGCCCATCATATTACAGTTAGCAACCTGAGGAGATATGCAAATAAGCCAAAGAGACCATCTAAGCTATAGGAGAACTTCCCAGGGGTGCTAATGTATGCTACAGAATATCAAATGATTTGTTGTCATACAGAATATCAAGACTTGCTTATGCTTAGTAGCTATAGTGCGACAGACAAGGTAAAATGTATCATCATTAATGCCATGATAGTCAAAAAGAGAAGGAAGAAGATGTTGTGTGAAGCTTCATTTGCTAATACCTCAAACTCTTAAATGCTTTTGCCAATAGATGGAGAACACCATAGTCAAGGTGGTGTTATACAAAAGGAAAAGTTGTTTCTTAAAAATGTATACCCATGTCAAGATATCAAACCCTAATGACATTTTTGCAAACACAGTCAAATAGTTGCTGACAGAGAAAGATGATACAGTCATGGCCATAACAATTTGAAACTATGAAAGTGCAAAATGACCAAACCCTTGACAGAAGGTTCAACCATTGTTTCTTTACAAGTCAGAAAAGAAAGAAATAACAGTAAAAACCATGCATGGTCGTGGCATTGTGAAGAGATGAAAGTGCAAGAAGGGTTGAAACCCTAGCTTCAAAGCTCACAAAACCTCAACAGTTACACATTTTTAATGCCTATTTACTGAAGGAGCATGGCCATAACAGGTAGATATTTTAAGAATGGAGAAAAGATGTCAAAACCCTCATGTTAAAAAACTCAAACCCTTGTTGTTTTTTCATCTACAGTCAGGTCAAGTCTAAAAGAAGATATATACAGTCATGGCCAACAGTGATATAGAATTTTTTGCTATAAAATACAATACCCATTTCTACCAATAGACTTGCCATTCTACAAAGAGTAAAACCAAAGACAAATGAAGCTATAGAGATGAAAATGACAAGTACTTACCCTTTTCCTGACAGGAGGAAAGATCTTTCCATGGCCTCATAGTGGCCTTGAAACTTTCAAAGAACAGATGAAGACCATGAACAGGTTACAGTTGCAATGAGAAGAAGATACAAAAAAACAAGGAGGAGGGTATTATAGAATGCACATCATATAGAGAGAGCCATGAATAAAGGAGGTCGCAACCATGAAGGAAAAAATCTACAAATCAAATAAATTATTCAGATAAAATTTAAACAAATGTTACCTTCTCCATTAACGGTACAAAGTTCCAAGATGCAATCAAGGATGTCATTCAGAGGAGTAAAAAAAAACTAGATATATGCCTCAAACCTTCAAACCCTAAGGTCAGCGAAGCAAGGTTGCAGAGCAAGTGAAAAATATGCCAAGTGAAGAATGAGAAACTTTAGGGTTGTTTTCTTCTTTTTGTTCGAAGGTTCTTTTCTCCAATGTGTGTTTTGACTTCACAAAAGAAAATAATTACCTTATCTAATTCCATTGAGGTCAAAACATCAATCATCTATTACCTAGCATCATTGTTAGAGGTGGCTGGCAATAGGAAACCTTGCATATTATTTGAGATCAAATGGTGGTCGGTAGTTATAAGGATGTGCATCATGCCTTGTAAATAATTTCAAATATTATTCATTACCTTGGGTTGACATTGCATGGTCAAGGAGATTCCCTTTCATCATGTGCCTTTTGATAAAACAAGACTCCCTTAAACAAACACATATGTCATGCAAGATAACCAAGTGAGGTCAAAGGGAATATTCCTTATGCTTTGAAGAATTATCAAATGAGGACAAAAATGGCAGATAAGGTAGTTGCATATGGAGATATAAGGTGGTTTAGAAAATGTAATACATGTGCACTAAGGCAGAAAAGGGGAGTCATAAGGATGTTTATGCATATTGTTCTATGCATGGAGTGTCATGATGCATGGAGTGACTCATTATTTTTATCTTGTAGAGAGAGATAATGTTTCTTTTTATTGATCATGGAGTGATAAGGATAAAAAGTTTTACCTTAATGTATATTTTATCATGCAAGTGAGTGTTTCTCACAAGGAGTTATAGGGATGGTATTAATCTCTAAAGTCCTATTTTGGCTCATATCATGCAAAATAGGCAAATGTAATTGGAGTGATAAGAAGTGATATTTTTCTTCTAATCATGCACGATTTTACATACAAATCAATTGTAAATAAATAATAATGTAATATTCTATAAATTACTTTATTATTTTTCACAAGTTGTAAAATTGAAAATAGAACAAATTGTAACCAATAATAAAATAATATTCTATTACTTTATTATTTACTCACAATCAATTTTGCTCATGCAAAATTATGCAAATTGATTAGTTGAGTTAACTAGGTCACCTAGAAGCTTTTGCATGAGTTTTAGGAGTATTTTTAGGGTCTTTGGTCAACTTTTTTGGTGAAACACATGGAGAGGCCCAAATTGAAGCTATTTTTTCTCAATTTGTGGCAATTTTAGGCCCTATTTTTGAGGATTTTAGAGGTTGCTTGGGAATGATTATTTTTACAGGTGGTTATCTGCAAGTCCATATTTTTGCATGCCTCTTGGAGAGAGAAAACCTATATATTGTATAGAAAAAGTTTATTTTTTCTAGTTCTTGATTCTCATTCTGATTCAAACAGATTGGAGAATTCTTGTACCTCACTTTTACAATTTTATTGAGAGATCGGTAGGTTATAGGTTATACTTTTGTCTTACTTGTAGAGCTTTCCTTTGTTTATTTTAGATCAGTTTAATTACCTTTCCTTTTAGTGTTGAATATTAAAGTGATTTGATGAGATTTTGTTGTGTTTTATTATTAAACCTTTAAAATTATTGTCTCACTTCCTTGCTTGCAGCATTAAAGCATATATTCATCACAGGTCTTAGGTTGTGTTAACCAAAAATAGTCTTTTTGTGTTGTGAAAAAACCATTTCCTTCATAAAAACCTATTTTCAAACCTTCCTTAGAATCACTTTTGTGGTATTTATGCCAAGTCTGGATTGTGTAAAAGTCAGTTTTCTAAGTAAACATTGTGGATTAGATTGCATTATTTTTACCCAAATCAAGTGCATCACCATTTTATCTTTTATATTCAATTAGTTTCTTTCTTCCCTTTTCCCAAATAGTAAAAAAAAATACATCTCAATAGAACATTTGAAGGGAACCAACCCATAATCTGGAGGTCTAATTTCATCATAGGGTACTCACAACCTGAAATTAGTCCCATGTTACATGGAATTGCAGTGCTTTACCAACCTTGCATACGGGTGCAATTCCCAGTGATAACAATGTCAAAATGAACCTAGGATTAATGGCACCAAGGAAAGCTCTGCGGATAAAGGAAAAGATCAATCCAAACCATCTCAGCTACAATAGGGGTCTGCTCTAGTGAATACAAAAGAAGAGGTCAGTAAGGTTAAGCCTAATCCCTTTTATTGGACTCTAATAGTAAGGAAGAAGTTGCTACACAAATCCATGATAAACTCAAGTGCAAGCACCATAGTTATGCCTAAACAAATAGCAGTTGCATTAAAGATAAAATATGAAGCATTCGCTAAAGGGTTGATGCAGTTAGATGGGAAATCAATCTAGACCATAGGAATTATCAAACAACTCCCTTTACAATTGTATACCTACCCAAATATAATTGTATTTCAAGATGTGGTGGTCATTGATATTCCCCCTATCTTTGGTTTATGCCTATCTAGAGATTTCATAGCTAAAATTAGAGGATATATGTCTTTAGATTGGTCACATCTAATTATGAGGACCAAGAATGGTTCTAAGATGAAAGTGTTGTCAGAGCCTCTATCTAAGGAACATATTACTAATGAAGCAACATCAAAGTTTGAAGCATCACATGCTATGATCAATAGAGAGGAAAGAATTTATGTGGAAGAGATGGGAGAATGGACTAGAACTGGTGTAAATGAAGAAGATGAGAACCATTTATCATATATGATGCAAAGTGACCCCTTTGACAATTATGATTCTATTGGGTTAGGAACATATGTCATTTTTTATGAAAACCCTGAGATAATGAGTCAATCAGTGCCAGGTAAGGAAGATCCTAATGAAGATTCCATGATTTGGACTCTAAATTTTGATGGAGCGAGGAGAAAGAAAGGTGCCGAAGTAGGCATTTGCCTTACTTCACCAAAAGGGGAAAATATTCTCAGAGCCTTGCATTTCCATTTTTCCTATACCAATAATGAAGCTAAATATGAATCTCTAGTACATAGTCTGATCCTCGCTAAAAAGAAAGGGATAAGAAATTTGAGGGTCTTTGGTGACTCAGAATTGGTAGTGAAACATATCAGAGAGAGTTGCAACAAAAAATGTGAGAATGAGGTCATATCACCACCATATATGGGACTTAATTAAAGATTTTGATGCCTTCAATATAGAAGTCATACCAAGATCTCAGAATGTTGAAGTAGACAGAATGGCCCAAATTGGATCTCAATTCGACCCAACTAAAGATTTGTTGGTGAATGATGAAGTAGTCAAGGTTATTATTCACCCTGCCATCCCTGATAATGGAGATAATTGGCAAGTTTTCAATAGTGATCTTCAAATCCTTTTATTCCTACAACAGACTAGAGAATTTGCAGATCAATTGCAGCCTAAAATTGAAGAGGCATATGGTGACCAGATAATGCAATTAAAATCAAATAAGCTTCAAAGATGACTGATAACCCTTGAGAATCTTTTTGACCCTAATGATACAAGTCTAGACAAGAGGAATTTTGTAGCCAACAAAGATGACTACTCAAAGATTGAGGTCAGCAATGGAAGAAAACTAAAAGTAGGCAATATTACTACTCAAGAAGAAAGGGATACACTGATATCTCTATGTAACAAATATGACAAAGTGATTACATGGACTTATGAGGATCTTCATCATTACAATAAGGATATAGTCCAGCATACTATTGAACTCATTGAAGGATCAAAGCCTATGCGTCAGAAACAAAGACCAGTAAATCCCAGGATTAAGTCTCTTATGGTAGAAGAACTCAAGAAGCTATTAGAATCTAAAAATAATCTTTCTAATCAAACACTCAACATGGGTGTCCAACTTAGTGCCAGTAAGAAAGGAAAATGGAGAGATTAGATTGTGTGTTGATATTAGAGACCTAAATAAAGCCTCTTTAAAGGATCATTACCCACTTCCTTTAATGGAACAGATTTTGCAGACTATAGCTGGAGTTGAAAGGTTTTCTCTATTGGATGGCTTTTCAAGTTACAACCAAATCTGGTTGGAAAAAGAAGATCAATACAAGATTGCTTTCACCACTAAGTGGGGAACTTTTGCATATGCAAAAATGCCTTTTGGGCTTTCTAATGCTGGGGCAACTTTTCAATGTGCCTTGGACATAGCATTCAGGGGATTGATAAATAAGATCATTCTGATTTATTTAGAAGATCTAATTGTATTCACAAAATCCACTAAAGACCATTTTGATCATTTGGAAGCCATATTCCAAAGATATTAAGAATTTAGGATTTCTCTAAATCCTAAGAAATGTGTTTGGAGTGCCATAGGGTAAATTGCTTCGGCACATAGTCTCAAAATATGGGATCTCCATTGATCCAGACAGAGTTAAGGCAATACTAGATTTGTTACTACCTGTGAACAAGAAGGCAGTATAGTCTTTCGTAGGAAAGATTAACTTTGTCAGTACATTCATATCTGATTTTGCAGGATCAAATAGACCTATCACTCTAATGTTGAAAAAGGATCTAAATTTTAACTTGATAACTAAAGGTAGACAAGCTTTTAAGAATATCAAGAGGGCAATTTCTACTACCTAAGTGTTGCGTAATCCATCTTTTTACAAAGACTTCATAATGTATGTCTATGGAGGAGAGCACAGTATAATAGCTATTCTAACTCAAAAGGATTAAGTGGAAGAAGGATAACATCCTATTACTTTCTTTTCCAGAACACTGTGGGAATATCAATCCAAGTACAATTTTGTTGAAAAGAAAGCATATGCCATAATGAAAGGATTAAAGAAGTTCAAGCACTTGATATCGATTTTATTCAACATACAAAGATAAAATTCAGAAAGAATCTTAGCTTATCTTGAAGAATATGGAGAATTATTGGAAATATTTCTCAATTCCAAGTCTACATAAACCAGGTCATGGTTGTGTTGTATTCACTCAGGATTCAATGCAAAGTTGTTCTCATTCAAGGAGCCTTACATGATTAAAGTGTCTTGTGCTGACTTTGCTAGCTTATTATATGTAAATAACTTCAAATTTCAACAAAGTATACATTACTTTGCATGTATTTATTACTTTCTTTCAAAGCTTTGTATAAATATTGACAAATTAAATTGTGCTTCCTATCATGTATGAAAACTGTCAAATCTCTTTACAATTTCTTGTGCTTTATTCAAATACATGACAATTTCCTTAAGATTTCTGCATTCAAGCTATTTATTTATGATTTTAGAGAAAAGTTAGAAAAGATAAGGTTCAAAAACTTCAATTCTACAGGACTTAATTTTCTATTACGCATGTACATAAGTTTAGTCAATTGTAATGATTCAAAGAATAAATTTCATGTATATTTATCCTGAGTAATATAACAAACTCATATATAGAAATGCAATCATCAAAGGGGATATACTAAAGAACACCTAAATCTAATGTACTCTAAAATAGATGAAACAAAAGATGTTTATATTCAGTAATATACGAAAAAGCCTTTTGAATTTACAATGTATTTAGACCTTAGATTCTTTGAAATCATTAACAATCAACCAAAAAACTTACAGAAACTTCACAGATACAATGGAGAAACTGGATATTCCACATTATCCCAGTTGTAGACATAGGTGCCTTCTACTTCACCTAAGAATTCACTCAAAGTCTAGTACTTCCTTTTGCCTAAACTG
This sequence comes from Cunninghamia lanceolata, assembly GCA_027924645.1. Lineage (NCBI taxonomy): Eukaryota > Viridiplantae > Streptophyta > Pinopsida > Cupressales > Cupressaceae > Cunninghamia > Cunninghamia lanceolata. The sequence goes on from BSBN01000609.1 coordinate 4,240,321, forward strand.
TAATATATGTCTTTTGCTACAAAACTCTATGTAATTAAAATACAAGTAGCAGGGTCCTTTTATAGATTTTGAATCCCCCTTTTGCTACGGTAACAAAAACCAATCAATGGTCCCAATTCAAACTAATAAGATCAATGGTGGGAATCCATTCCCAACCGTCTCTCAAAATATCTGTCAGAATATTCTTCTTGGCACAAAAGATGCCATAAGAATCTTCAAATGTAGAATCTTCTTTGACCTTTCCTTTGTTGACTTTGGCAACAACCCCCTATCCAAATACACAATAGCATATGCAAATGAAGAAATAAAAGAGAAAGCCCACTATTGCTGGAACCTTTCCTCTTTAGTCCTCTCCAATTTTCTTCAAGTACTCTGTGTACTTGGCTATCGATGCTGATACAACATTATGATTGTTTCTTTGACTAACTGTCCATGTGTATTTCTACATTTCAACCTTCTCTTTTAGTGTTTTCACTTGTTCTTCCACGTCCTCTTCATGCTTTTGATATTTCATTATTCATGCATTTGACTCCATGATTGAATCAACCATCTCAGTGCTCAAAAATGCATTAGGATCCTCCAGGCAGGGTAGATACATATTCTTGAATTCTTTCACTGCCATATTTGCATTATAAACTGGCACTTATGGGCATTCATATCCAATAAACTTTTGTATGATTTTCCTGTGTTTTCTAATCACCTCATCAGCATCTCTTTCTAGTTCTCGGGTATTCATAATACAACCCTCTAACATGTTACTTTTAAATTTCAACTCTAGTATGACTTGTGGCATATGACTTGCCACTTGGGAAGTTATTATTCCTTCATTCCTCAGCTCTTCAACCCTTTCTATCATATCTTCAACTTGATCAAACTCTTCTTTACATTCCTCTATTCTATGTTGACAATGTTGTAAAACAGTATTACAACCATTCTTTTTTGTAAGAGCTAGCTCCCAGTTGGTAATCACCTGCCTTATGGTGCCCTCTCCTTTTTGAATAAACATTTTAAATCATTCCTCAAAAACATTAGCTTCAAACTTTTTATTTTCAAATTCCGTAATCTAATCCTTTGACAAAATGGCTAAATTTTTAGGTACATCGGGAAGGCTTCCCTTAGGATCAAATATCCCTTGTATAAACTATTGTAATTGTACAATATGTCCCTTCAAGTAATCAAACTTATCTTTGTCTTTCTTCATTATCTCCATAGTCATTTTGTTCATATCCTCCCACTCAGCCAAATGTTAGTCTATTGTCAATGCCCTAGATCAATATTTAATACTTGATAATACTCAAGGGTCATTTCTATTAGATTCAAGACAGACAACTAAGTGGGGGGGTGAATCAGTTGTCCCAAAACTTTCTCTTATTAACTACTTAAATCCTTCTTGTAATTCAGCAACATAATAATGAATCAATCATGGAAACATAATGCAATAATTCAAGAGCAGAAACACATTAACACATATGACACCAAGATTTTAACATGGAAAACCTGGTTAAGGGAAAAACCATGGGGTGACTAACCCAAGATTGTATTTTCTATTAAAAGAAGAAGAAGAACAAAATGGCACATGCCAATTAGGGCTCACTGCCCGAGCACACTGCTCACAAGAGGCCCTCTGCCTATAGGAGACACACTGTCTACTAAATGATAAATATTACATACTTGAACTGAAGAATAGCATCTTCACCATGCTTGAGTCAGTTCCATTTAAGCCCAATACTTCTGATCTGCCTTTCCCTCTTCTCCTCTCTACCACACTCCCATCTCCGCCAAGATACATTTGAAATGACTTCACAACTCTTATTTATACAAGACATTGACATGGGATAATCATCCAAGTTGGCATACTTTACAAAGCAAATACATAAATACAACATGACTAATTACAAAAGACTTCATGTTGATCATCACATTGTCAGCCACACAGATCTGAGACTTCAATCTTCTTTGAGGAACACGTCATGCTTCATAGAACATCTGAAGATTATCTGCAGGATGTGTAACTCATCCGGTCGGCCAAGTTTAGGAAGAACATCATCATCTGGAAGTAATTCTTCAATTACGAGCTCAATCTTCAATGCAGACCACCAACACAAATTGGACAAATTCCAAAAACCCCCACAAGCTTGCTTGAATCACCAAGAACATCCACACTACTTCTGCTTATTGAAATCATTCTCTCCTTCATCCGAAACCTCAAGAACACAGTCTGTCATCACTGTCATATTGGAATAGATGCTTGCGGACCTCCAAACCATGAACCAATTGAGTTGTCAATTCACATTGACTTTCTAAACACTCCACCAAATCCATACAACAAGATATTGTATTTCCAGATCTCACTGAACTCGTTTGTGTCACTCTATCACCTTTGAACATTTGCCAGAACCGGTTTTACTCATATGGCCATAACTTCTTCAAATATTCATGCAGGCCTCTCAAATCTTGACAGGATCATCTTTAGACACATATCTACAAAACCTTTGATGTGTATCCTCATATGTTCATTTTAGCTGGGATCTTCACTTCGCTGTCTTCACTGTTCTTCTTTGTTCCTGATAGGACTAATTTTCTCAATATCCTTAGCATACAACTCATCCAATCCTTATCATCAATGCAACAGGAGTATGTTGACATCAATGATAGCACTGATTAGGCCCATACTTGCAACAATCTCCCCCTTTGTCATTGATGGCAACATATGATGTAAAAAATTGTTTTAAACATCAAGACAAGAACTTCTCCTCACTGACTAACATAACTCCCTCTATCAACAACAACCATTCACATGTCTTCTCTTCCTTTACTGCTCCCCCTTTGATCAGCAACCACTTTTTGTTTTTCACATTTCTTCTCTCCCCCTTTGACATCAATGGAAAACGGCACATATTTGCATCACTCAAAATCTTACTAACTGCTCCCCCTGAGTAGCATCTTCCCATCATCAATTTGGACCACAAGATATGACTATGAGATCCACTGGACTGATGCACATCAGTACACCTTAATTCAGAACCGGAGGGGTAATAACCCCTAACTTCTCCCTGAGATACTCAAAAGAGTCCTTAGGTAGAGGTTTAGTAAAAATGTCTACAATCTGATCCTTGGAGGGCACAAACTCCAATATGACTTCATTCTTGTTCACTTGCTCTCTCAAAAAGTGAAACTTGATGGATATATATTTTGTCTTTGAATGCAACACCAGATTTTTTGATATATTTACTGCACTTGAATTGTCACAGAAGATTGTGATGGGTTCCTCATACTCCACTCTGATGTCTCTTAGCATTTGCTTCATCAATAATACTTGAGTGCAACTACCTGCTACTACAATATATTTTACTTTTGCAGTGGATAGAGATATTGCCTCTTGTTTCTTGCTTAGCCAAGAAACCAATCTTTTCCCCAAAAAGAATGCTCCACCACTGGTACTCTTCCGGTCATCCACATCTCCTACCCAATCCGCATATGTATATGTATGAAGAGAAAAATCATGATCTCTAGGATACCTTAAACCATACTCAACTGTTCCTTTTAGATATCTAAAAATCCTATTGATTGCCATGACATGAGATTCTCTAGGATCAGCTTGGAATCTAGCAACAAGACCAACAACATTCATAATGTCAGGTCTAGTTTGAGTAAGATACAATAATCCTCCAATCATAGACCTGTACTTTTTCTTATCAGACTTAGGAGAGTCATCATCTTTGCTCAATTTATATCCAATTGTCATGGGAGTACTCATTAGTTTTGAGTCTTCCATCCCAAACTTCTTCAACAATTCTTTCACATATTTGGTCTGTGAAATGAAAATTCCTTTCTTTGTTTGAATGATTTGCAGACTCAAGAATAAATTTATTTCCCCAAACATGGACATCTCAAATTCACTTTTCATTTGATTTGCAAAAGTTTTGCACATACTATCTCTTCCTCCAAAAATGATATCATCAACAAATACTTCAATAATCAAGATATTTTCATGATCAATTTTGATGTACAAGTTACTGTCAGTAGTACCTTTATTGAAACCAATCTTCAAAAGATGCTTATCCAATCTTTCATACTAGGCTCTTGGGGCTTGTTTGAGTCCATACAGTGCTTTCTTCAACCTGTAGACCATATCACCATGATCAGACAATTTGAATCCATCTGATTGCTTAATGTAAACTTCTTCTTCCAAATCACCATTCAAAAAGGCAAACTTGACATCCATTTGATATACTTTGAAGTCCTTGAAGGCAACAAAGGCAAGAAATAATTTGACTACTTCAATTCTTGCCACTGAAGCAAAAGTCTCTTCAAAATCAACTACTTCAACTTGGGAATAACCCTTGCAGACCAATCTGGCTTTGTTTCTGACTACTTCACCATCTTCATTTAGTTTATTCCAAAAGACCCATTTGGTTCCAATCACATTTTTGCTTTTAGGTCTGGGAACAAGATTCCAAGTGTGATTTTTCTCAATTTGCATTAGCTCTTCCTTCATTGCTTTAGTCTAGCTTTCATCATTGCATGCTTCATTCACTATTTTTGGTTCAATCTTTGAAATCAGACAATACTTTTTTAATTCTTGAGAAATCTTTCTTATTGTTTGAACACCTTTTCTTTTATCACCTATGATTTGATCTTTAGAGTGATTTAGTCTTACATACCTAGGAATTTTGGTAATTTCTTGCACTTCTATTTCTTGACCAGGTTCATTCAAACTTATCTCTTCTTCCTACTTTTCTGGATCGGTTTGGATCTGAATTTCAAAGGGGCTTGGACTTCTTGGACCAAAACATCATTCTGATCATCTTCATCATATTCATAAAACCTTGAGGGTTTTTCAATACCTTCATCAACCTTCACATTTGTACTTTCTATAATCTTTCTCAATCTCTTATTATAACACTGGTATGCTTTGCTTTGAGTAGAATAACCCAAGAATATTCCTTCATTACTTCTAGCATCAAATTTGCCAAGGTCTTCATATCTTTTAATATAACATTTGCTACCAAAGACTCTGAAATACTTCCTAGTGGGAGTGATGCCAAACCAGAGTTCATAAGGGGTCTTACCAGTATTGCTTCTGATTTGTACTCAATTAAGAGTATAGACAACAATGCTTACAACTTCTCTCCAGTAGACCTGGGGAACATTTGCTCCCATCATCATGGTTCTAGATGCTTCCTGGATGGTCCAGTTCTTTCTCTCCACTACTCCATTCTATTGTGGAGTCCTTGGAGTAGACAACTATGTTTTTATCCCATGTTTCTCACAGAATTCTATGAACTCTCCGGATGTGAATTCTCCACCTCTATCAGACTGAAGACATTTTATGTTTAATCTAGTTTCATTCTCTACCATAGCTTTGAATATTTTGAATTTCTCAAGAGCCTCAGATTTCTCTTTCAGAAAAGTTACCCACATCATCTAGGAGTGGTCATCAATTAATAACATGAAGTATCTATCACCATGCAAACTCCTGATTCTTGTCAGACCACATAGATCAATATGTACTAAGTCCAATAATCTGGTAGAAGATTGTTCCTTACTTTTGAATGTAACTCTGCTCTGCTTACCCAACTAACATTCTTTGCATAAACTATTAGTAGGTTTCACCAATCTTGGAAGATCTCTCACAGCCTGAGTGTTGCTTATCTTGATGATATTATCAAAATTCACATGACACATTCTCCTATGCCACAACCAACTCTGATCAATTTGAACAAATAAGAAACTTTTACTAGTACCAACCAAGTGGAAGATATTACCTTTTGTTTGAGTACTGGATGCAATCTCTATTTCAGAACTTTCAAAGATCTTACATTTTCTATTTTTGAATCAGAGATCATAGCCTTTGTCCACCAACTATCCAACACTAAGAAGATTGTGCTTCAGACCTTCAACATACATTACATTATTGGTTTTGTTCTTTCCATCAAAAGAAATAGTTCCTCTACCTTTGATCTTGCCAGTAGAATTATCACCAAATTTTACCATTCCTTCATATCTTTCCAAATCTATGAACTTATTTTTGTCACCTGTCATATGGTGGGAGCATCCATTGTCAATGACCCAGTCATCCTTTTCTTCAACTTGGGCAGCCAGAGCTCTTTCTATTTTATGATTGATAGATTCAAAGGACATTGGATCTTCTTCCTTGATGGCAATAAACACCCAGTCACTTCCGGATTTGTTTCCTGTCTCTGATTCATCATCTGTTACTCCATCATCATCATCTTCATGAACATAGTAACATTTCTTTTGGAATCTTGATCTATTTGGATTTGCCCTTGAAAATCTTTCCAGACACCTTGAGGCAAAATGACCAATCTTATTGCAGTTAAAACATTTAAAGGGCAATTTTCCTTCATACTTATTGGATCCTCTTGGTAGTCTTTTTGCAATAAGGGCTTCAAGTTGAGCAGATTCTACTTCATCTTCTTCTAGATCTTTTCTTGCTTTTTCATACCAAGATAGTTTCTTTGAAAAGTTTTCTCCTAGATCAAACTTTTGTTTGCCTTTTATAGAGGCACTAGCTTTGAATGTAGATTCAGTCTTGGGGGGTGCATCTCCAAACTCAGCCAATTCAATTGTAGCTAATTTTCCAACCAATTGATCTCTTGTGATATCTGAAAAAGATCTGAATTCTTCAATGGCAGCAACCTTGTATTTGTAAGAGGGAGGTAGGGATCTAAGAACTTTGGCAACAATCTCATCTTCATCCAAGATTCCACCAGCACATCTAATGCCACAAACAAGCTCATTTACTTTTGGCATAAATGTAGTGATATTTTCATCTTCACTCATCTTTAGGTTTTTGAATTTTCCTTTCAAACTCTGTAGCTTGGCACATTTAACATACTTGTCTCCTTCATGCAGAAGTTCTAGTTTTTCCCAAATCTCATATGTAGTTTTTAGATCTATAACATTTGTTAGCTCTGAATTAGATAAGGCACTTAGAAGAGCTTCTTTAGCTCGAAGATTGTTTTCAGCATCTCTAATTTCATCTACAGTTCTTGGACCATTCTATGGAGGAACATACTTCTTTGAATCCATGATCCAATATTGCATTACCATACATTGTAAGTGACATTCCATGCAGTTTTTCCAAAGAGTGTAATTGGTTCCATCAAACGTCAGACTATCCTTCTTGTAGGAAGACATCTTGGATCTCCTCAAGCGGTTAAGCTCCTTTTAGAGGAACTTGGATCTGATACCAATTGTTAGATTCAAGACAGACAACTGAGAGGGGGGGTGAATTAGTTGTCCCAAAACTTTCTCTAATTAACTACTTAAATCCTTCTTGTAATTCAGCAGCATAATAATGAATCAATCATGGAAACATAATGCAATAATTCAAGAGCAAAAACACATAATATTTTGCTCTTCATTTCCTTCTTCTGAACTTTTCTGTTGTTCACCTTGTTCCATATTGGTATCAGAAATATTTGGAACATTTGTATTTGTATTCCGTGTAGGCACTGTCTCTTTTGTTTGCATAGGAACTTGTATATTTTCTACTCCACTTTTCTCTTCTGAGGATACTGACTGACCAGAAAATGCATTTGTTTTTACTTCCATCTTTTCTTCTTCTTTCTCTCTTTTCTATTGTACTTCCTCAACTTGTTGTGCCATTGCCTAGACTTCTTTTATAATTTCAGGTGATACTAATACATCATATGGATCTACTGCTTCTATATTCTCTTGTACATTTTCATCCATATTTATCAAGCTCTGTGCCCTATTCATCTGAGTATCCTATTGTTCTACATCAAAGGTAGTCTTTGAGTTCTGATCTTCTTCTTGCTCTTCTACTTCTATATAATCTCCATCTTGTAAATCTTCTTCACTACTACTCTCTTCATCAACATTCACATATTCAGCTACCTTCTTAGTTTCTCGACCTCTTGACTCATGCAGCATTTCCTTAGTCAATTCTTGCTTGACTTTTATATGGCCTTCTCTTCTTTCTTCTAGAGTGAAGTCTTCAGACACCTATCTTTTCCTTGCTCCAGCTGATAAAGCATCTACTACTATATTTGGCATTTGTATTTTCTTTATTGGTGCATCCATAACCATAGTTTGTACTGCAAGATGTCCTGATGATTTGTCCTTCTTTTGCATGAGCTTAATAGTTACTTTTGGTGCCTATGCCTTTTCTATATAAACTTTCTGATTTGAAGTTCCTTCTTCCATAAATGCACCTGAAGGAAAGCCACTATAATTCCCAAAGCATAAAGGTCTAACAATGTTGCATTTTCATTTTTATTTAGTACTGTGGTCTTCATGAATCTTCTCCTCTTTTCATAAAAGCACATAAGTTCATCCTTATTGTCCCTTTCTCTTTTCTTGCCTTTCTTCTAATAAGTGGCAATACCACCCTTAGCTTTAAGCTCTTCTATTCTATCAGCCAACCACTATTTAGAAAATAGAAGAATTGGTGTCGATATTATATGTAAAGATGTTTCTGTAGGTTCTTCCCAATTAGGCTCATCAATGGGTAATAATGCTACCCCTTTGATTTCATAACTTTGATGTAACAATTTGTCATCTTCAGTAATTTCTTGAGACATGCTAATCTCCCCCATTGTCTTCATTTGTTCAATGGTTAATCTTTGATGAGCTCTTCTCTTTACCTCCTGCTCACCCAAAAATCTTCAATGTGAATTTGGTGTTTGTACTTTTTATCATGGAAATTCTCTATTCTATTGAAGGGGTCAAATTTCCTTGTTAAATCAAATTCTTCAAATGCATAGTATCTCAATTCTTTTTCTAACTCTTTAGTAGTGCCTTCATTGTAACAAGAATAGTCACTAATTACAAAAGGGAACCTAATGTTTCCTCTATTGAATCTCCTCTTATACATGTTGTTTATGTTAAGAATTTTCCTAGAAAACTCTAATACAATCAGGCGATCTGTAGGATATCTAGGCAATTTAAATGGCTTGCCCTCAAAGCCCTCTGTCATGATATAAGTAAGAGTGGGAAATTGTATAAACATAGAACTAAATAGACCTATGGCTTGTCTTGCCTCTTCACTTATTCTCTTGTCCTTATCCCCATTCAAAACCCTTACCATATAGTTGTAGAAAAAATCATTTACTCTTGCATAATTTTTTAATGCATTTTCTTCTTGCAAGTCCGGCTAATGATCATATACTAATTTTTGGCTTGGGCCACTTCCCAAAGTGTCTACTACTCTTATTCCAGCTAGTGGAGGCATTTCAACAGCCAATGCATATATCACATAAGAAGAAATATTGAACCTTCTCTTCTTTCTAAATGCCATTATCTGTCTGTTTATTGCCATACTAATGATCTTGGCCCAATAAATAATTCCATCCTTTGATCTAACATATTGTATGATGCTGAACATCCAAGGTTCAAATTTAATTGCATCTCTCAGTCCAACTAGCCTGCTCAACATTGTAATCATGAAATATATTTATTCCTTGAAGTCAATTTTGTATAGACTTTTAGGAACCCTTACAGCATCCTTGGGTTTATTTTCAACTGTGTACCATCCATAGAAGATAGCACTTTTACATTCTCTCTCATTTGTTGTATAAACAGTTGCACACTGATTTGTATCGATAACCATCATTGTCTCTTTAATTTCAAGGCCAAAAGCATGGGCTATGCCCTTTGTAGATAAGTCTGAAATGCTTCTGCCATTATGCATTACTTGTTTGGTCTCCAAGTTATATCTCTCCATACATTCTAATACCAAATCTCTAGCTTCCATAGCTAAGAGGAACTATGCGGCCCTATATAACCCTTTCTCCCAGATCTTCTTCATGTCATCTGAAGCATCAGATGCCGTGACTTTTTGTAGTATTTCTTCTGCATCATAATGCCCAATATTTGTGTTTGTAACTATTCCCCTTAAGTTAAATATCAAAGTTGGAAATCCTCGAACCGGTGATAGCTCTTCTCTAACAGTTTCCTTCTATAGTTTTCTATCCTTTTTCACTTTCTTTCCTTCCTCAGCTATGGTATTTACCTTCTTTTGTCTCGGTGCCATCCTGTGGAAAGAAAATATACCCCTTTTTACCCTTCTGCTTGTGCATATTTCTAGGGTTTTTACTACAATTTCATGCCCTTTTAACTTTTTACCCTAGGATTACTTCGTATTTATGCTAACAAAGATTTAATAGTATCACATTACGTTTGCATAAATGAATACACTACTGATTAACAATTTTGCATTATTTTCACCATTGAATTACCATAATTAACCCCTAATTCACCCTAACTATAATTTAACGGTGTTGTACATACATACCTATAATTTGCAATTTCCTGTTAGTAACAAGTTACCATTTAATACCTTTAACTGCAAACCGTTCCGCTTCGTTCTGCTTTTGAATCATATTTTCTGGCTAAATGAGCTCTCTGTAATTTACTCTTGAATGCAATTGTAAAAATGACACAGTTGATTTAACTCTTATCGTATTCAAATTAGCATTAGTTGTGCATTAAATGTAGTAATAAATGCATACAATTCAAATAATGTTCCCTTTTCTCATTTTGATTTTACGTTTAGACTTTTGTATGCTTTATTTCCCATACCCTATCTCTTTGTATTTCACATTTTGTGAATGAGTCTACATATCACTTTGCACATACCTTTGCATATTATAAAAAAACATACATGCTTGGACTTGTGTCGGTGTATAGGACAAATTGTGTTTAATTTCATGTCCAACATTGTATTTACCCTTTTGTATTCCACAGTGTATATATGATACATACATTTTGACATACAACTATAAACTAGAGAAAATTGTCAATTTCACTTTAATTCCATGTCCATTCTACATTTGTATCTTTACCTCTTTCTATCTTGTGCTTGTATGCATACAATCTTTCATACATGCAAAACATCAACATTAACTAGTTAATACCACATTTAAGTCACCATCAGATTTTGCATTTATCCCTTTTGTATCTCTTTTTGTATATCACGATATACATGCAACATATACATAAAATGCGGAATGCGTATTATTATACATCATCATCTAATTCACCTTAGGGTCTGGTTATGTTTTAAACCTTGTTCATTGCTTTATGTATTCTCACCTTTCAACAATCCTTGCTTTTGTACTCACCCTTTTGTACATCTCCATGTATGTGCAACACATTTCTTTTATTCAATACAAATGCAAACTTACCCTTTATTTCAACTGAATTTAACCCTTTCTATAAGTTCACCCTTGTATTTCTATTTGTGAATCGGGTCTACCTTTGTACCGGTGCATTTCATGCCAAATACATACAACCCTACATGTTTATTTCATAAAATTATCCCTTTTTCTTTTCTTCCAATGTTCATACTGTATCCCTGCACTTAATACCATAATCCATAATTCATGATTAAAAAAATCTGATACATTAATGACATTAATTCTATTAGACCTTTGGCATGCCTGAATTAACTCATACAATCTAAACATTCAAAACTCACACGAACACCATTAATGGTGATTAACCCTATAACTTGTGCGAAATTCTATTTAATGGTCTATGTGATGAACAATTCCCATTCTTCTTCAGCCTATGCTAATATTTGCTATGAATATGTCTACTCCCATATGTCTTCATAGTAATAGGAGGCAGACCACTTTCTTTGGTCTAATTTTAGATGCTTGTCTGAGAGGATTAGTCGTTCAGCATGAAAACCCCATATTCCATGAATTGGAATTAGAATCCATTAAAATGGTACTAGGTCTAGGTTTCCTGACTAACGAGGATAGATATAGAATTAATTATGATATTGCCTCGTGGTTCCTCACTTCTGTGTTGGATTTAAGTGTTAACAAAGTGGAAGTCTTTCTATTATTTCAGGATATTTTCAAGGCTGATTATAGAAATACAGACATCAACATCCTTATAGGAGCAGAATTGGGCGTAGGCATTCCACGAGCCTCAAAGATCCATCTAGTCAATACACCTGGAGCCTAGTATGAAAGATTTCCATTCCTAATGAACATGGCAGATCATGCCTTAGCCCGCCATCGTTATTGGGCAAGGGTCGGCCTCAGCTTCTTATGTTTTTCTAGGCGATTGGATTCAACACAGAACTTGGACTAGCTAGGTCATTTCGTAGAGATAGTCCGAATTGGGAACTTCTATATGAATCCCTAATCTCTGTACTATTATTTAAACACTTTGATTCTCTTTTTTGTAAAGAATTCAAATTTTGATAGTGACGCTCACAGACACACTCTCTTTTGAATGTACACTTTTTGTTCATATATAATACGAATATTCCTAATTTAGGCACATTGTACCTATGTTACAATTTCTTGTACTGTTCTTTCGTATGTATCCATATCCTAGGTCTGAATAACGCATACTAGATGTGGACATTTTGTATACTTTAGTTTTATTTTAACTTTCCTATCATTCCACTTTTCTGCGATTCGTTTGTATGATACAACAGTCCTTTGCTCAATCTTTACTCTATGTTTGATTTATTCTCCCTTTGGAACTGTGTACGCATATATGCCACTTTGTACATTGAATGCATTCGTATTAAATATACATACAAACCTAAATGCAAACGTGGACCTACCATTTAATTCACTTGACCTTTAAACTCAATCGGGTCTGGCTTGTATAAAGGGCTTGAACATTCAAAATATGCAACCAATGAGAAACAATAGCCCAATTAAACATAACATGAAAATACAAAGACCTCATATACAAATAAATTTGTATATGGCATACAACCTCCAAAATGGTATATTTAACCAAAACCTTCATACTCCACAAAATATTAATAATTTCAATTCAATTCAAAGAGCAACTCTTAATCATTTTTCTCAAAGAATTTACTAGTACCTTTTGTTTTATACCTAGCACTGGGGCATTTTCATTTTCAACACTTTGTACCACCTACCCCTTTTTCCCTTTCACCACCAAGTGGGACCAAACACACCAACCAAAAGCAACAGCAATAGTAGGGGTCCTCATTTTGCTAAAGGGTAAAATGGGGTGTGTTGTGAACATCACAACAACTAGTAACCAAATAAAATAACTAAATTTAAATTATTAAAGAAAACAAAATGAAATAAATTCATAACTTCCAACTTCCTTATATGTAAACTATTATTCCACTTGGACTGAATGTATTCAATAAGGTGTATGAGTCTTTCAATAGAGTTTAAGTGCATGCACGTGATTAATAATCCTCATCTTGAAGATGAGTTGAAAACACTAGTGACTGGTGTTAAGCTACATAGTTTATTTCATCCCTTATAGCCAACTGGATAGAACCTTGCTGCCAGCAGGCGTCCATAGCCCCGGCAAGGTTATCATTACAATTCTCCTAAGTAGAGCCCCACTTCCAGTAGGTGTCCATAGCCTTGGTAGAGTTACTTAGATGGCTTAATTTGGATTTTGAGTATAATCCATCTTTTTTTTTATTAATTGATATAATTCTGTATGGCGTATGAGATATTATCATTGTAAGTTCATGATGCAAGGTGTGATCACTTGCTAAAATTAAGCTAAGAATTGCAATGGTAGCAAGGGTGACCTCTAATTTTTCACTTAACACCTACACTGGTATGTTCAACAAACCCAAGGATTTTAGGTGTGTCATTGTGACAAACTCTCCTTGAATGTCTCAATTCACGGTTATTGAACAAAATCATTCACAAGATAAACAACACCTTACATTCATGAAAGTCCTAACAAGTTATGCATAAATTTCAAATAATTAACCTGAATTCTCCAAATTTTCTGTTGTTTTTAGTGGTTGTTAGTCTATCCTACATGCCTTAAATCAAAACAAACATCCCTTCCAGAGAAACACAACAAACAAGCCAAACAACAAAAAAAAATAACAGAAACCAAAAAAGCACACACCTGTACAGTATTTACATTATGATACACCGTAGGGCTGACTTACCTTCTAAGCCTGAAAATAATGCTTAAGATGTTAACCATTAACAAGTAATGGCACATCTTCTCTAGTTAAGGTCTTGAGCCTAAAAGTATTGTCCCCTATTATTTTCGAAACCTGTAGTGGACCTAACCACAATTTATCAAATTTTCCATGGTTCCCTTTCTTTTCATGAGCTTTATCCCAACATAACACCAGATCTAATATTTTGAACATTTTGACTCTTGCTCTCTTATCGAACCACCTTTTAACTATAGCCTGATGTTTTGCAAATTTATCTATAGCTTGGTCTCTTTTCTCATCCAATTGTAACATCTACACCAACCTAGCTTATGATCATCAAAGCCTAGATACTCATTAGCAAATTTCTAGGTAGGTATTCTTAAGTTTACTGGAAGTATGGGTTTTGTCCCATATACTAAGTGATATGGTGCATTGCCTAAGGCACCTTTAACTTTTGTTCTATCTACCCACAGTGCATATTTCAGCAGTGTATTCCATTCTTTTGGATTTTTAACAATTAACTTTTTGATGATGTCTAATAGGATTTTGTTAGTAGACTCAGCTAACGTGTTACCCTGAGGATAATAATTTGAAGAAAACTTAAGAACTATTCCATAATCAAATGCCCATTTAGAAAATTTCAAAGATGAGAAAGCTGGGCCATTGTCACATACCAGAGAGTAGGGAGTTCCAAACCTTGTAATGATGTTCTCCTCAAGAAATTTGATGACTACTTCAGTAGTGGAAAAATTATAGCATGTTGCCTCTATCCACCTTGTACAATAGTCTATCACCATCAGTATGAACTTGTGTCCAGCAGATCATGGAGGATTGATGACTCCAATGAAATCTAGCCCCCATTGTGCAAATGCCCTAGACTCAATAACTGGATGTAGTGGATTAGCTTGATTTCTCCCTTTGTCTATTGTAATTTGATATGTGTGACAATTTTGGATATGGTTTTCTGTATCTTTAAACATTATTGGCCAATAATACCTAGCTCTCATAACTTTATGAGTAGTTGCCAAATGGGAACCATGAGTTGTTCCGTATTTATCATGCAGTTCCAGTAACATTTTATCTGTTTCATCTCGATTCAGGCATGCATCTTAAGTATATGCCTTCATGATTCTTCTTGAACAATAAACCTCCTTGTACCATATATCTTTGTGCTTTTATCTTCAATGCTCTCCTCTGAGAAGATGTCATCTAATTGGGATACTTTCTAGATATGAGGAATGTATTCAAGTCATCATACCAACCTGGTTCATCTTTAGTATTCAAGACATATTGTTGTTTTACCAAATTGGGGTCATTATTAGCTATTGTATGTACCAAGGCTTGGCCTCTAACCAACTTCATAGGAATAATCTCCATGTCAAACTCCTGCAACACTGTGATCCACTTAGCTCTTTTCTCCCCACGCTCATTTTGCATCAATAAGATTCTCACCGCTACATCAAGTACTATTGCTTTTACCTAGATTCTCAAGATATAATGTCTAAACTTTTTCACTGCCCGTACTAATGTGAAATCTTGCATTTATGTGTCTAAGTACTACAACTATGCATCCTTCAAAGGAGCACTCATCAAAGTGATAGGTTTTTCCTCATTTCCTTCTCCTTTTTGTGTCAGAGCAGTTGCAACTGAATGTGTAGATGCAAACAAATAGATGTAAAATGGTTTAATGTAATTTGGACTAGCTAAAATAGGAGCATCAGAAATAGTCTCTTTAATGTCCTCCAATGCAGCCTTAACTACTAGCGTCCACTCTATCTTCGCATCCTTCTTTAGCATTGCATTTAATGGCTGTACAATTTCTGCAAATCCTGTAATAAACTTTCTGACAAAATTAATTTTACCAAAGAAAGACTTCAATTCCTTTTTACTATTAGGCAATTGCAACTTTTTAATTCCTTCTACTTTGTCTGGGTCAATGGATATTACATTCTCAGAAATAATATGCCCTAACAACTTTCCTTCAGTTACACCAAATGAACATTTATTTGGGTTAAGAGAGATTACATACCTTTCACACCTTTTTAGCACTCTCCTTAAATCTTCTGCATGAGTGGATGCATCCTTTGAAAATACAGTTAAATCATCCATGTAAATAACAATATATTTACCTAACAGTCCACAAAATGCGATGTCCATAGCTCGCTGAAATGTGGCACCTGCATTAATCAAACCAAACGACATTCTCCTATATGCATAATTACCCCATTTACAAGTAAATGCAGTTTTCAACCTATCTTCCTTGTCAACTAAAACTTGGTTATACTCTAAGAATCAATCCATAAAGGACATCATCTTAGCTCCATTTACTACTTGCAACACTTCATCTATTGGAGGCAATGGGTAGTTATCCTTTTCAGAAGCTTTATTCAAGTTTCTAAAGTCTACACAAAATCTAATGTCTCCACTTTTCTTGCTTACGGGCACTAAGTTTGCTACCCAGGTTGAATGTCTCACCAGGAAAATTATTTTGCCAGACAATAACTTTTTGACTTCCTCAAAGATTATAGACTTTAAAATAGCATTCACTAGCCTCTATTTTTGTCTGAAAGGTTTCACATCTGGTTTCAATGGTATCACATGTGTTATGATAGAGGTATCATAAGTCTTCAAATCTTCATAGGTCCAAGCTATCACGTGTTTATACTCCTTTAAAACCTCTACAATTTCTTTTCTTAATTCTTCATAACAAGCCTTTCCAATCAACACATTCTGTGGACTTTGTTTTGTCCCTAAGTTAAAGGGATCATATTTACCTCCTTCAATTTTAGGCAGATCTTTCTGTCTAACTACCCCATCAAAATCAAAGATCTTCTCCAGTTCTATTACCCCTTTGGGTAGGAAATTACTTTTTAGGTTTATTATGTCTTCCTCATCCCAACATTAATCAAGTCTTTCCTATTCATCAATTATCTGAGTTTCAAATACCTCATTACAAGTGAGAAAGTCTACGATTTGTTGCTCTCCTTCAAATACTTGGAAATGAGTGACATTATCAAGTATACTTGGTACATTTACCAATTCTACAGCAAATTGTTTAAAACCTGACAACGTTAAAGACTCTAAGGTGCTAGCAGCAACTACTAATGCATCTAGTCTTTGATTCAATTCTCTAGGGATATGCTTAATGTTAAAGGCATCAAAAGATTCTATCAAGTCCCATATCCTGTACCTATAACTAACCATTTTTCTATAATTACATGCATACAATTTCTTAACTTGTTTAACCACTAACTCAGAATCAGAAAATACTTTGATCACTTTTACCTTCTTCTTAATAGCCATAACAAGTCCATAGATCATAGCCTCATACTCTGCTACATTGTTAGTGCAAGGAAATTGGAGCCTATATGCTGCCAAAAATGATTTACCACTTGGATCAATGAGTTTGACCCTTGCTCCTGCCCCTTGCTTGGATTTAGATCCATTGTACTTTAATGTCTAGATGCCACTCTTGTTCTTTTGACCTTGATATTCTACCTTAGCAGGAATCACTTTGTTTGTCGCTTGTCTTGCAACAACATACCTATTTTCGTGTGTCTTAGTCTGAATTATAGGTACACCTGTATTTTCAGTTTGTAAGTCATAATAATTAACACTCTTGACTCCTACTTCTTCCTTTAGAGTTTGTATTGACTCATCTGTATTTTCATGAAAACACAATTCAGGTTTATCAAGGATAAACTTTCCTTTTTGTTGTCCCATATTTTTTATGCATTTTCCATACTGATATTCTATGATATCCCTGCACATTCCACAATTTTCTTCAGGATGAGGAGTATTCTAAACTCTACACAGACCTTTGTACAACAATCACTAAATTGGAGATTCTTGTTCAATGCACTTTTCCATCTCTTGTCTTATTGTTTGACCAAAACTACTTACAGCATTATCTTCTTCATCAAAAGAGTTACCATTAGATTCAATGAATACAGTTGTTTCATTATTAGCATGCTTTTTCTTAAAATCTAGGACTAAGATCTCCTCTATTTGAACTCCTTTGTTTGACACTCTATAGAAACCTGGTTCAATAGACGCATACAATATCTCATTCATCCTATTATACTTCGTAATCATGATTTTCATCCTAGGTTTAGCCTCTATTCTAATCTAATTCGGGACACCCCTCCATGGTAACCACATGTGTGAAAAGTTGGTAGCCATGTATCCATTCAACGTTTTTGACCAATCTCTACTTAGTAGCATACCGTAATTAACCGGGATATCTACAACCTAGATATTGGTAAATTGGCTTACCCTGGGATCATATTCTAACTACATTTGGATATGCATTAGCTCACCTATCACATTAACTTTTGTTTTGTCTAAGTAACAACTTTAGCAGATTTGGTGGGAGTAAGCCTTAAAGTTTTGTACATTCCTAGTGGCATAACATTAGCTGAGGCTCCTGAATGTACCATACAATTGTGTATATTTTTCCCAAACATTCTTATGGTTAAAAGAAAAGGAAGAGCTTCTTTCTTTTCTACATACATGACAACATTGGTGTTTTAAGGTTGTTCAATTCTCTTGCCTTTATCTTTAGATTGTACATTTTTGCTATGAACATCTATGTCAACTAAGTTCTCCTTCAGTGCTGACTCATCTAGGGATTTTATAAAGGCATTTTTTAGTCCTAGACTTTTCAACAACTCATATAAAAGTATATTAACCTTGATCTTTCCTATCTCCTCCGACAAGTAGTTCATTAATTTTTCTATTTCACTAGACTCCATTTTGCCTACTTGAACTTTTGGTGCTACTGTCCCACTAGTCCCATGATGATTAGCTTTTAGGATCTCTAGGTTATTACTAGCATGTTGATCTGGCAAGGTATTGAAGTTATTTGGAGGAGTGGAGGTAGTGAAAGGACCTCCAGGCTTACTGTTGCTTCTCAGATTATAACTGTGATTCTTGTTGGATTGTTGAAAATCCTGCACCTCCTCTAGCTCACATAATACCTCATTTTAAGTCTCAAAGGGAAACTGAAAGGATTCTAGTACTAAGGTTGACTGTGGATACAAGTTCTCACAATAATAAGGCTCGCTCTCTTCTATTTGGTTCTCTTCTTCCCTAGTTGTGAAGGTAAAACTTTCTAAGACCATAGCAGACTCAAATCCCATATGTACTATTTCATTTCCCTTAGGAATTAGGAATTCAGACATAAGAGCTTGTACTTCCACATTAAAGATACTAGCAGCAAGATGAAATTGAGGACAATCAAGTTTAGCATGTGCATTTGTGTTATGAAGCATGCACCAATTTTTTAATACTACATTTTCCATTCAGATTCTAGTTGGTTGTTTCAACTCTTGAATGTCCAGACTCTCAAATGAAGAAGCTAGAGTGCCATTGTTTGGTCCCATGTTCCATGTCCTAGATGGTTTAGGTTGATTCTGATTTCTATTGTTATTACCCCAGGCCTTATTATCTCCATTGTGTCCCCTATTTTGCATCCCCTGCCGCTGATTATGATTCTGTCCTTGGTTATGATTCTGATTTTGATTTGAACCCTGACCCTGAGTATTTCTACCATAAAAGTTTTAATTTCTCAATTCAGTCATCTTAGTGGTTAGTCTCCTTAGATGTGCAGTAATTTCTTTTATTTCCTCCCTATTGTCCTATGTTTTGACCATAAATGTATCTTGAGGAGGTTGAAAGAATGACTGACCATTAGTCTGATTACTATTGGCACTGTTACCAGTATAAGGAACTATAGCTTGGATGAGGGCTGGCTTATACACTAGTGTATAAGTAGGAACTAGATTCAATAATGGAGTATGATACATTGGAACACCATTCAATGGTTGTGTTTCATTTGAGATTCCAATATTTCCTACATTTAGAAAAGGATTATATGTTGTTTGTCTCATCTCCTGATTCACTGCAACTTCCTCCTTGTAAGCTTTTGACAAACTATCTACATTGGCTTGTCTCTTAACAAACATTGTAGTCAAAGGATCTAAAGCAACGTAATACATTGCCAATATTGCCTTAGGAGTTATAGTATAAGGAGCAACTAACTTAGAGAAAGCCTTCTGGAACCTATCATTGAAATTGTCTATAAGTTCTCCCTCACCTCTCTTAATTGCCGCTAATTTGTGATACAAAATAGAGGGTTCAACTAGTCTTCTAAACCTAGACAAGAATGCCTCTTCGATGAGTTCCCAAGTAGTGATATAGCAATTGGTAAATTGATATACCAATTAGAAGCATGCTCATTAAAGGTGTACGAGAACAACCTACACACTACATCTTGATGCTCTAATCTTGCCCTGAAGCAAGCTTCCTTAAAGATTCTGATATGATCTTCTGGCTCCTGGTGCAATTGGTACTTAGGGTAGATCTTCTCAGGATTTTTAAGAATTTCATGATAAGTAGTAAATGATATGGGATAATTGACATTAAAGTATGCCATGATTAGACCTCTAGGTGGACTAGGACTCCTTGGAGGACTTGGATTTACAAGCGGGCTAAGACTTCTTGGAGGACTTGGACCTCCAGGGGGTCCTGAACTGAGATTTAACGATCTGAATGTAGAACCATTGGGGCTCACTATATTATCTATATTAAAAGGTGATCCAGGGGGAGTCCCTAATGAACTTCCTGCATGTGATATTCTAGGATTCTAGAGGAAAGGACTCTTATTCTATTTTCTGTCAGGTAATTGTACAAAAATATCACCTGGATTGGACCTTGACCTGGTCACTCGACCACTATTATGAGCTAGCTTTCCACAAATCCTTTCTTAATTCCAATCAAGCCCTCCTTCTAGTGCCAAAAACTGTTGATGTCAGTTTTATTCAACATACAGAGATAAAATTCGCAAAGAATCTTAGCTTATCTTGAAGAATATGGAGAATTATTGGAAATATTTCTCAATTCCAAGTCTACATAAACCAGGTCATGGTTGTGTTGTATTCGCTCAGGGTTCAATGCAAAGTTGTTTTTATTCAAGGAGCCTTACGTGATTAAAGTGTCTTGTGCTAACTTTGTTGGCTTATTGTATGCAAATAACTTCAAATTTCAACAAAGTATACATTCCTTTGCATGTATTTATTACTTTCTTTCAAAGCTTTGTATGAATATTGACAAATTAAATTGTGATTCTTATCATGTATGAAAACTGTCAAATCTCTTTACAATTTATTAAGTTTTATTCAAATACATGACAATTTCCTTAATATTTCTATGTTCAAGCTATTTATTTATGATTTTAGAGAAAAGTTAGAAAAGATAAGGTTCAGAAACTTCAATTCTATAGGACTTAATTTTCTATTATGCATGTACATAAGTTTGGTCAACTACAATGATTCAAAGAGTAAATTTCATGTATATTTATCCTAAGCAATATCATGAACTGATATACAGAAATGAAATCATCAAAGGAGATATACTAAAGAACACCTGAATCTAATGTGCTCTGAAATAAATTCAACAAAAGATGTTTATATTTAGTAATATATAAAAAGCCTTTTGAATTTACAATGTATTTAGACCTTATATTCTTTGAAATCATTAACAATCAACCATAAAACTTACAGACACTTCACAGATACAATGGAGAAACTAGATATTCCACATTATCCCCGTTGTAGATATGGGTGCCTTCTACTTCACCTGAGACTTCGCTCAAAGTCTAGTACTTCCTTTTGCCTAAAATATAATATATGTATTTTGCTACAAAATTCTATGTAATTAAAATACAAGTAGCAGGGTCCTTTTATAGATTTTGAATCCCCCTTTTGCTACGGTAACAAAAACCAATCAATGGTCCCAATTGAAACTAATAAGATCAACGGTGGGAATCCATTCCCAACCATCTCTCAAAATATATGTCAAAATATTCTTCTTGGTGTAAAAGATGCCATAAGAATCTTCAAATGTGAAATCTTCTTTGACCTTTCCTTTGTTGACTTTGGCAACAACGCCCTATCAAAATATACAAAAGCATATGCAAATGAAGAAATAAAAGAGAAACCCCACTGCTATTGGTACCTTTCCTCTTTACTTCTCTCCAATTTTCTTCAAGTACTCTTTGTACTTGGCTATCAATGTTGATACAACATTATGATTGTTTCTTTGACTATCTGTCCATGTGTATTTCTGCATTTCAACCTTCTCTTTTAGTGTTTTCACTTGTTCTTCCACCTCCTCTTCATACTTTTGATATTTCGTTATTCATGCATTTGACTCCATGATTGAATCAACCATCTTAGTGCTAAAAAATGCATTAGGATCCTCCAGGCAGGGTAGATACATATTCATGAATTCTTTCACTGCCATATCTACGTTATAAACTGGTACTTCTAGGCATTCATATCCAATAAACTTTTGTATGATTTTCCTGTGTTTTCTAATCACCTCATCAACATCTCTTTCCAGTTCTCGGGTATTCATAATACAACCCTCTAACATGTTCCTTTCAAATTTCAACTCTAGTATGACTTGTGGCATATGACTTGCCACTTGGGAAGTTATTATTCCTTCATTCCTCAGCTCTTCAACCCTTTCTATCATATCTTCAACTTGATTAAACTCTTCTTTACATTCCTCTATTATGTGTCCACAAAGTTGTAAAACAATATTAAAACCATTCTTTTCTACAAGAGCTAGCTCCCAGTTGGCAATCACTTGCCTTATGGTGCCCTCTCCTTTTTAAATAAACATTTTAAACCATTCCTTGAAAATATTAGCTTCAACCTTTTTATTTTCAAATTTCGTAATCTGATCCTTGGACAAAATGGATAAATTTTTAGGTACATCGAGAAGGCTTCCCATAGGATCAAATATCCCTTGTATAAATTGTTGTAATTGTACAATATGTCCCTTCAAGTAATCAAACTTATCTTTGTCTTTCTTCATTATTTCCATAGTCATTTTGTTCATATCCTCCCACTCAGCCAGATGTTGTTCTCTTGTCAATGCCCTAGATCAATATTCAATACTTGACAATCCTCAAGGGTCATTTCTCCCTTGGCTTTGTCCTTTTGTGGGATGGAAAGCTCTAAAGTTCTTGATCCTGATGGGCTTCACTTTATAGCAGACATTGTTCTTGCTTTCCTCTTTTCCGTCAGTGGATGTTCCCCTAGCAAGCTTTTGATATCAATAGGCACCAATTGCACTTCTGCCTTTTCCCTTCTCACTTCATTTCCTAACCAAGTTGTTGGTTCCTTATTTGTTTCTACCTTCTTTTCTTCATTGATTACCTCCTCTTTAGGTTTCTCTATTTCCATTGTTCCATGTTGTTGTTGTTGCATTTGATTTTGATCTAGAGGCTGACTCTACTGGGGTACTGGAGGAGAGGCATTGTCCTGATTCTTTGGTTCTTCCTCCTTATTTCCCTTTCCTTCTTTATCCTCCTCTGTATTTTTCTCAATATTTTGCTCTTCATTTCCTTCTTCTAAACTTTTATGTTGTTCACCTTGTTCCATATTGGTATCAGAAATATTTGGAACATTTGTATTTGTATTCCCTGTAGGCACTGTCTCTTTTGTTTGCATAGGAACTTGTATATTTTCTGGTCCACTTTTCTCTTCTAAGGATACTGACTGACCAGTGGATACATTTGGTTTTTCTTCCATCTTTTCTTCTTTCTCTCTTTTTTGTTCTACTTCCTCAACTTGTTGTGCCACTGCCCAGACTTTTTTTATAATTTCAAGTGATACTAATACATCATATGGATCTACTGCTTCTATATTCTCTTGTACATTTTCATCTATATTTATTGGGCTTTGTGCCCTATTCATCTAAGTATCCTGTTGTTCTACAACAAAGGCAGTCTTTGAGTTATGATCTTCTTCTTCCTCTTCTACTTCTATATAATCTCCCTCTTGTAACTCATCTTCACTACTACTGTCTTCATCAACATTCACTTATTCATCTACCTTCTTAGTTTCTTAGCTTCTTGACTCATCCAGCATTTCCTTAGTCAATTCTTGCTTGACTTTTATATGGCCTTCTCTTCTTTCTTCTAGAGTGAAGTCTTTAGACACCTATCTTTACCTTGCTCCAAATGATAAAGCATCTACTACTATATTGGGCATTTATGTTTTCTTTATTGGTGCATCCATAACCATAGTTTGTACTGCAGGATGTCCTGATGATTTGTCCTTCTTTTGCATGAGCTTAATAGTTACTTTTGGTGCCTGTGCCTTTTCTATATAACTTCCTGATTTGAAGTTCCTTCTTCCATAAATGCACCTAAAGGAAAGCCACTGTAATTCCCAAAGCATAAGGGTCTAACAATGTTGCATTTTCATTTTTATTTAGTACTCTGGTCTCCATGAATCTTCTGCTCTTTTCATAAAAGCACATAAGTTCATCCTTATTTTCCCTTTCTCTTTTATTGCCTTTCTTCTGATAAGTGGCAATACCACCCTTAGCTTAAGCTCTTCTATTCTATCAGCCAACCACTTTTTAGAAAATAGAAGAATTGGTGTCGATATTACATCTAAAGATGTTTCTGCAAGTTCTTCCCAATTAGGCTCATCAATGGGTAATAATGCTACCCCTTTGATTTCATAACTTTGATGTAACAATTTGTCATCTTCAGTAATTTCTTGAGGCATGCTAATCTTCCCCATTGTCTTCATTTGTTCAATGATTAATCTTTGATGAACTCTTCTCCTTACCTCCTGCTCATTTTCACTGTCTACCAAAAAATCTTCAATGTGAATTTGGTGTTTGTACTCTTTATCATGGAAATTCTCTATTCTATGGAAAGGGGCCAAATTTCCTTGTTAAATCAAATTCTTCAAATGCATAGTATCTCAATTCTTTTTCTGACTCTTTAGCAGTGACTTCATTATAACAAGAATAGTCACCAATTACAAAAGGGAACTTGATGTTTCCTCTATCGAATCTCCTCTTATACATGTTTATGTTAAGAATTTTCCTAGAAAACTCTAATACAATGAGGTGATCTATAGGATATCTGGGCAATTTAAATGGCTTGCCCTCAAAGCCCTTGGTCCTACTATAACTAAAAGTGGGAAATTGTATAAACACAGAACTGAATAGACCTATGGCTTGTCTTGCCTCTTCACTTATTCTCTTGTCCTTATCCCCATTCAAAACCCTTACCATATAGTTGTAGAAAACATCATTTACTCTTGCATAAATTTTTAATGCCTTTTCTTCTTGCAAGTCTGAATAATGATCATATACTAATTTATGGCCTGGGCCACTTCACAAAGTGTTTACTACTCTTATTCTAGCTAGTGGAGGTATTTCAACAGCCAATGCATATATCACATAAGAAGAAATATTGAACCTTCTCTTCTTTCTAAATGCCATTATCTGTCTGTTTATTGACACACTAATGGTCTTGGCCCAATGAATAATTTCATCCTTTGATCTAACATATTGTATGATGCTAAACATCCAAGGTTCAAATTTAATTGCATCTCTCAGTCCAACTAGCCTGCTCAACATTGTAATCATGAAATATATTTCTTCCTTGACGTCAATTCTGTATAGACTTTTAGGAACCCTTACAGCATCCTTGGTTTTATTTTCAGCTGTGTACCATCCATAGAAGATAGCACTTTTACATTCTCTCTCATTTGTTGTATAATCAGCTGCACACTGATTTGTATCAATAACCATCATTGTTTCTTTAATTTCAATGCCAAAAGTCTGGGCTATGCCCTCTATAGATAAGTCTACAATGCTTCTGCCATTATGCATTACTTGTTTGGTCTCCAAGTTATATATCTCCATACATTCTAATACCAAATCCCTAGCTTCCATAGCAAAGGGGAATGTTGCGGCCCTGTATAACCCTTTCTCCCAGATCTTCTTCATTTCATTTGAAGCATTAGACGCTATGACTTTTTGTAATACTTCTTCTGCATCATAAGGCCCAATATTCATGTCTGTAACTATTCCCCCTGAGTTAAATATCAAAGTTGGAAATCCTCGAACCAGTGACAGCTCTTCTCTAACAATTTCCTTCTACGATTTTCTCTCCTTTTTCACTTTCTCTCCTTCCTCAGCCATGGTATTTACCTTCTTTTGTCTCAATGCCATCCTGTGGAAAGAAAATATACCCCTTTTTACCCTTCTGCTTGTGCATATTTCTAGGGTTTTTACTACAATTTCATGCCCTTTTAACTTTTTACCCTAGGATTACTTCATATTTATGCTAAAAAAGATTTAACAGTATCACATTACATTTGTATAAATGAATACATCAATGATTAACAATTTTGCATTATTTTCACCATCGAATTACCATAATTAACCCCTAATTCACCCTAACTGTAATTCAATGGTGTTGTACATACATACCAGTAATTCACAATTTCCTGTTGGTAACAAGTTACCATTTAATACCTTTAACCACAGATGGTTCCACTTCGTTCTGCTTTTGAATCAGGTTTTCTGGCTAAATGAGCTCTCTGCAATTTACTCTTGAATGCAATTGTAAAAATGACACAGTCGATTTAACTTTTATCGTATTCAAATTTACACCTTTATCGTTAGTTGTGCATTAAATGTAGTAATAAATGCATACAATTCAAATAATTTCCCCTTTTCCCATTTTGATTTTGCATTTAGACTTTTGTATGCTTTATTTCCCATACCCTATCTCTTTGTGTTTCACATTTTGTGTATGAGTCTGCATATCACTTTGCACATACCTTTGCATATTATAAAAAAACATACATGCTCGGACTTGTGTCGGTGTATAGGACAAATTGTATTTAATTTCATGTCCAAGATTATATTTACCTTTTTGTATTCTGCAGTGTATATATGATACATACATTTTGACATACAACTGTAAACTGGAGGAAAATGTCAATTTCACTTTAATTCCATGTCCATTCTACATTTGTATCTTTACCTCTTTCTATCTCATGCTTGTATGCATACAATCTTTCATACATGCAAAATGTTAACATTAACTAGTTAATACCACATTTAAGTCACCGTCAAATTTTGCATTTATCCCTTTTGTATCTCTTTTTGTATATCATGATATACATGCAACATATACATAAAACACGCAACCCGTATTATTATACATCATCATTTAATTCACCTTAGGGTCCGGTTCTATTTTAAACCTTGTTCATTGCTTTATGTATTCTCACCTTTCAACAATCCTTGCTTTTGTACTCACCCTTTTGTACATCTCCATGTATGTGCAACACATTTCTTTTATTCAATACAAATGCAGACTTACCCTTTATTTCAACTGACTTTAACCCTTTCTATAAGTTTTCCCTTGTATTTCTATTTATGCATCATGTTAACATACAACAAATGAAACATACAAAGGAAACAAACTTACCTCATCATTAACCTTACTTTACCTCTTTTGGCATCCGCCTTTGTACCTGGTGCATTGCATGCCAAATACATACAACCCTGAATGTTTTTTTCTTAAAATGATCCCTTTTTCTTTTCTTCCAACGTCCATACTGTATCCCTATATTTAATACCATAATCCATAAATCATGATTAAAAGAAATCCTATACATTAATGACATTAATTCTATTAGAACTCTACCATGCCTTAATTAACTCATACAATCTAAACATTCAAAACTCACACGAACACCATTAATGGTGATTAAACCTGTAACTTGTACAAAATTCTATTTAATGGTCTGTGTAATGAAAAATTCCCATTCTTCTTTACCCTGTGCTAATATTTGTTGTGAATATGACTAAATCCATATGTCTTCATAGTAATAAGAGGCATACCGCTTTCTTTGGTCTAATTTCAGATGCTTGTTTGAGAGGATTAGTCATTCAGCATGAAAACCCCATATTCCATGAATTAGAATTAGAAGCCATTAAAATGGTACTAGGTCTAGGTTCCCTGACTAACGAGGATAGATATAGAGTTAATTCTGATATTGCCTCATGGTTCCTTGCCTCTATGTTGGATTTAAGTGTTAACAAAGTGGAAGTCTTTCTGTTATTTCTGGATATTTTCAACGTTGATTATAGAATTACAAACATCGACATCCTTATAGGAGCAGAATTGGGCGTAGGCATTCCATGGGCCTTAGAGATCCCTCTAGTCAATACTCCTGGAGCCTAGTATGGAAGATTTCCATTCCTGATGAACATGGCAAATCATGCCTTAGCCAGCCACTGTTATTGGGCAAGGGTCAGCCTCAGCTTCCTACATTTGTCTAGGGGATTGGATTCAACATAGAACTTGGACTAGCTAGGTCATTTCTCAGAGATAGTCCAAATTGGGAACTTCTATGTGAATCCCTAATCTATGTACTGTTATTTAAACATTTCGATTCTCTTTTTTGCAAAGAATTCAAATGTTGACAGTGATGCTCGTAGACACACTCTTTTGAATGTACACTTTCTGTTCATATATAATACGAATATTCCTGATTTAGGCAAATTGTACCAATGTTACAATTCATGTACTGTTCCTTCGTATGTATCCATATCCTATGTCTAAATAACGCATACTAGATGTGGACGTGTTGTATACTTCAGTTTTATTTTAACTTTCATGTCATTCCACTTTTTTACGATTCGTTTGTATGATACAATAGTGCTTTGCTCAATCTTTGCTCTATGTTCGATTTATTCTCCTTTCATAACTGTGTACACATATATGCCACTTTGTATATTGAATGCATTCATATTAAATCTACATACAAATGTAAATGCAAATGAGGACCTGCCATTTAATTCACTTAACCTTTGAACTCAATCAGGTCTGGCTTGTATAAAGGGCTTGAACATTCAAAATACACAACTAATGAGAAACAAAAGCCTGATTAAACATAACATGAAAATACAAAGACCTCATATGCAAATAAATTTGTATATGACATACAACCTCCAAAATGGTATATTTAACCAGAACCTTCATACTCCAAAAAATATTAAGAATTTCAGGTCAGTTTAATGAGCATCTCTTAATCATTTCTCTCAAAGAATTTACTAGTACCTTTTGTTTTATACCTAGCACTGGGGCATTTTCATCTTCAACACTTTGTATCACCTACCTCTTTTTCCCTTTCACCACCAAGTGGGACCAAACACACCAACCAAAAGCAACAGCCATAGTAGGGGTCCTCATTTTGCTAAAGGGTAAAATGGGGCGTGTTGTGAACATCACAACAACTAGCAACCAAATAAAACAACTAAATTCAAATTATTAAAGAAAACAAAATGAAATAAATTCATAACTTCCAACTTCCTTATATGTAAACTATTATTCCACTTGGACCGAATGTATTCAATAAGGTGTATAAGTCTTTCAATAGAGTTTAAGTGCGTGCACGTGATTAATAATCCTCATCTTGAAGATGAGTTGTAAACACTAGTGACTGGTGTTAAGCTACATAGTTGATTTCATCCCTTATAGCCAATCGGATAGAGCCTTGATTCCAACAGGCGTCCATAGCCCCGACAAGGTTATCGTTACAATTCTCCTAAGTAGAGCCCCACTGCCAGCAGGTGTCCATAAACCTAATAGAGTTACTTAGATATCTTAATTTGGATTTTTAGTATAATCCATCTTTTTTTATTGATTGGTATAATTCTGTATGGCGTATGAGATATTATCATTATAAGTTCATGATGCAAGGTGTGATCACTTGCTAAAATTAAGTTGAGAATTGCAATGGTAGCAAGGGTGACCTCTAATTTTTCACTTAACACCTACACTGGTATGTTCAACAAACCCAAGGCTTTTAGGTGTGTCATTGTGAGAAACTCTCCTTGAATGTCTCAATTCATGATTATTGAACAAAATCATTCACAGGATAAACAACACCTTACATTCATGAAATTCCTAACAAGTTATGCATAAATTTCAAATAATTAACCTAAATTCTCCAAATTTTCTGTTATTTTTAGTGGTTGTTAGTCTGCTCCTACATACCATAAATCAAAACAAACATCCTTGCCAGAGAAACACAACAAACAAGCCAAACAACAAAAAAAAACACAACAACAGAAACCAAAAAACCACACACATGTACAGTATTTACATTAGGGCGGACTTACCTTCTAAGCCTGAAAATAATGCTTAAAATGTTGACCATTAATAGGTAATGGCACATCTTCACCAGTTAAGGTTTTGAGCCTAAAAGTATTGTCCCCTATTATTTCTGAAACCTCTAGTGGACCTAACCACAATTTATCAAATTTTCCATGGTTCCCTTTCTTTTCATGAGCTTTATCCAAACATAACACTAGATCTGATATTTTGAATGTTGAACCACCTTTTAACTACAGCCTGATGTTTTGCAAATTTATCTATAGCTTGGTCTCTTTTCTCATCCAATTGTAACATCTGGACCAACCTAGCTTCACTATGATCATCAAAGCCTAGATACTCATTAGCAAATTTCCAGGTAGGTATTCTTAAGTTCACTGGAAGTATGGGATCCATCCCATATACTAAGCGATATGGTGCATTGCCTAAGGCGGCTTTAAATTTCATTCTATCTACCCACAGTGCATATTTCAGCAGTGTATACCATTCTTTTGGATTTTTAACAATTAACTTTTTGATGATGTCTAATAGGATTTTGTTAGTAGACTCAACTAACCAATTATCCTAAGGATAATAATTTGAACAAAACTTAAGAAATATTCCATAATCAAATGCCCATTTAGAAAATTTCAAAGATGAGAAAGCTGGGCCATTGTCACATACCAGAGAGTAGGGAGTTCCAAACCTTGTAATGATGTTCTCCTCAAGAAATTTGATGACTACTTCAATAGTGGAAAACTTACAGCACATTACCTCTGTCCACCTTGTACAAAAGTCTGTCACCGTCAGTATGAACTTGTGCCCAGCAGATGATGGAGGATTGATGACTCCAATGAAATCTAGCCCCCATTGTGCAAATGGCCTAGACTCAATAAATGATTGTAGTGGATTAGCCTGATTTCTCCCTTTGTCTGTTGTAATTTGACATGTGTGACAATTTTGGATATGGTTTTCTATATCTTTAAACATTGTTGGCCAATAATACCTAGCTCTCATAACTTTATGAGTAGTTGCCAAATGGGAACCATGAGTTGTTCCATATTTATCATGCAGTTCCAGTAACACTTTATCTGCTTCATCTCGATTCAGGCATCTTAAGTATATGCCTTCATGATTCTTCTTGAACAATAAACCTCCTTGTACCATATATCTCTATGCTTTTATCTTCAATGCTCTCCTCTAAGAAGATTTCATCTAATTGAGATACTTTCTAGATCTAAGGAATGTATTCAATTCATCATACCAACTTGGTTCATCTTTAGTATTCAACACATATTGTTGTTTTACCAAATTGGGGTCAGTATTAGCTATTGTCTGTACCAAGGCTTGGCCTCTAACCAACTTCATAGGAATAATCTCCATATCAAACTCCTGCAACACTATGATCCAATTGGCTCTTTTCTCCCTAGGCTCATTTTGCATCAATAAAATTCTCACTGCTACATCAGGTACTATTGCTTTTACCTGGCTTCTCAAGATATAATGTCTAAACTTTTTCACTGCCTGTACTAATGTGAAAGCTTGCCTTTCTGTGTCTAAGTACTTCAACTATGCATCCTTCAAAGGAAAACTCATGAAAGTGATAGGTTTTTCCTCATTTTCCTCTCCTTTTTGTGTCAGAGCAGCTGCAACTGAATGTGTAGATTCAAACAAATAGATGTAAAATGGTTTAATGTAATTTGGACTAGCTAATACAGGAGCATCAGAAATAGCCTCTTTAATGTCCTTGAATGAAGCCTTAGCTACTAGCATCCACTTTATCTTCACGTCTTCTTTAGCATTGCATTTAATGGTTGTACAATTTCTACAAATCCTATAATAAACTTTCTGACAAAATTAATTTTACCAAAGAAAGACTTCAATTCCTTTTTACTGTTAGGCAATTGTAACTTTTTAATTCCTTCTACTTTGTCTGGGTCAATGGATATCCCATTCATAGAAATAATATGCCCTAACAACTTTCCCTCAGTTACACCAAATGAACATTTCTTTGGGTTAAGAGAGATTCCATACCTTTCGCACGTTTTTAGCACTCTCCTTAAATCTTCTACATGAGTGGATGCATCCTTAGAAAATATAGTTAAACCATCCATGTAAATAACAATAAATTTACCTGATAGTCCATGGAATGCAATGTCCATGGCTCGTTGAAATGTGGTACCTACATTAATCAAACCAAACGACATTCTCCTATATGCATAATTACCCCATTTGCAAGTAAATGTAGTTTTCAACCTATCTTCCATGTCAACTAAAACCTGGTTATACTCTAAGAATCAATCCAAAAAGGACATCATCTTAGCTCCATTTACTTCCTGCAACACTTCATCTATTGGAGGCAATGGGTAGTTATACTTTTCAGAAGCTTTATTCAAGTTTCTAAAGTCTACACATAATCTGATGTCTCCACTTTTCTTCCTTATGGGCACTAAGTTTGCTACGCAGGTTGAATGTCTCACCGGGAAAATTATTTTGGCAGACAATAACTTTTTGACTTCCTTAAAGATTATAGGCTCTAAAATAGATTCACTGGCCTCTATTTTTGTTTGAAAGGTTTCACATCTGGTTTCAGTGGTATGACATGCGTTATAATAGAGGTATCATAAGTCTTCAAATCTTCATAGGTCCAGGCTATCATGTGTTTATACTCCTTTAAAACCTCTACAATTTATTTTCTTAATTCTTCATAACAAGCCTTTCCAATCAACACATTTTGTGGCTTTGTTTTGTCCATAAGTTAAAGGGATCCTGTTTACCTCCTTTAGTTTTAGGTAGATCTTTCTATCTAACTACCCCATCAAGATCAAAGATCTTCTCTAGTTCTATTACCCCTTTGGGTAGGAAATTACTTTTCAGGTTTATTATGTCCTCCTCATCCCAAGATACATCAGGTCTTTCCTGTTCATCAATGATCTGAGTTTCAAATACCTCATTACAAGTGAGAAACTCTATGATTTGTTTCTCTCCTTCAAATACTTGGAAATGAGTGACATTATCAGGTATACTTGGTACATTTACCAATTCTACAGCAAATTGTTTTAAACCTGACAACGTTAAAGGCTCTAAGGTGCTAGCAACAACTACTAATGCATCTAGTCTTTGATTCAATTCTCTAAGGATATGCTCAATGTTCAAGGCATCAAAAGATTTGATCAAGTCCCATATCATATGCCTATAACTAACCATTTTTCTATAATTACATGCATATAATTTCCTGACTTGTTTAACCACTAACTCAGAATCTGAAAATACTTTGATCACTTTTACCTTCTTCTTAATAGCCATAACAAGTCCATAGATCAAAGCCTCATACTCTGCTACATTGTTAGTATAAGGAAATTGGAGCCTATATGCTGCCAAAAATGATTTACCTCTTGGATCAATGAGTTCGACCCCTACTCCTACCCCTTGCTTGGATTTAGATCCATTGCACTTTAATGTCCAAATGCCACTCTTGTTCTTTTGACATTGATATTCTACCTTAGCGGGAATCACTTTGTTTGTCGCCTGTCTTGCAACAACATACCTATTTTCGTGTGTCTTAGTCTAAATTATAGGTACACCTGTATTTTCAGTTTGTAAGTCAGAATAATTGACACTCTTTACTCCTACTTCTTCCTTTGGAACTTGTATTTACTCATCTGCATTTTCATGAAAACACAATTCAGGTTTATGAAGGATAAACTTTCCTTTTTGTTGTCCCATCCTTTTTATGCATTTTCCATACTGATATTCTATGATATCCTTGCACATTCAATAGTTTTCTTCAAGATGAGGAGTATTACGAACTCTACATAGACCTTTGTACAATTTACACTTAATTGGAGATTCCTATTGAATGCAATTTTCCATCTCTTGTCTTATGGTTGACTAAAACTACTTACAACATTATCTTCTTCATCAGAAGAGTTATCATCAGATTCAATGAATATAGCTATTTCATTATTGGCAGGCTTTGTCTTAAAATCTAGGACTAAGATCTCCTCTATTCGAACTCCTTTTTTTTACACTCTATAGACACCTAGTTCAACAGAAGTATACAATATCTCATTCTTCCTATTATACTCCATAATCATGTGTTTCATCATAGGTTCAACCTCTATTCTAATCTGATTCAGGACACCCCTCCATGGTAACTACATGTGTGAAAAGTCGGTAGCCATGTATCCATTCAACATTTTGGACCAATCTCTACTTAGTAGCATACCATAAGTAACTGGGATATCTACGACTTGGATATCAATAAATTAGCTTACCCTGGGATCAGATGCTAACTGCGTTTGGATATGCATGAGCTCACCTATCACATTAACTTTTGTTTTGTCTAACCAAGTAACAACTTTAGCAGATTTGGTGGGAGTAAGCCCTAAAGTTTTGTATATTCCTAGAGGCATAACATTAGTTGAGGCTCCTGAATCTACCATACAATTGTGTATATTTTTCCCAAACATTTTTATGGTTAACAGAAAAGGAGGAGCTTCTTTCTTTTCTACATACATGACAACATTGGTGTTTTAAGGTTGTTCAGTTCTCTTGCCTTTATCTTTAGACTGTACATCTTTGCTATGAACATCTATGTCAACTAAGTTCTCCTTCAGTGCTAACTCATCTAGGGATTTTATAAAGGCATTTCGTACTCCTGGACTTTTCAACTCATATAAAGGTACATTAACCTTGAGCTTTCTTATCTCCTTCGACAAGTAGTTTATTAATTTTGTTGTTTCCTTAGACTTTATTTTCCCTACTTGAACTTTTGGTGCTACTGTCCCACTAGTCCCATGATGATTATCTTTTAAGATCACTGGGTTATTACTAGCATGTGGATCTGGGGGGTATTCAAGTTATTTGGAGGATTGAAGGTAGTGAAAGGACCTCCAGGCTTACTGTTGCTTCTCAGATTATAAGTGTGGTTCTTGTTGGATTGCTGAAAAGCCTGCACTTTCTCTAGCTCACATAATTCCTCATATTCAGTCTCAAAGGGAAACTGAAAGGCTTCTAGTACTAAGGCTGACTCTGGATACAAGTTCTCACAATAATAAGTCTTGCTTCCTACTATTTGTTTCTCTTATTCCCTAGTTGTTAACATAAAACTTTCTAAGACCATAGCAGACTCAAATCCCAAAGGTACTATTTCATTTCCCTTAGGACTTAGGAACTCAAACGTAGGAGCTTGTACTTCCACATTAAAGATACTAGCAGCAAGATGAAATTGAGGACAATCAAGTTCAGCATGTAAATTTGTGTTATGAATCTTGCACCAATCTTTTAATGCTATATTAGCCATTTGGATTCTAACTAGCTGTTTCAACTCTTGAATGTCTAGACTCTCAAATGAAGAAGCCAGAGTGCCATTATTTGGTCCCGTGTTCCATGTCCTAGATGGTTTAGGTTGATTCTAATTTCTATTATTATTACCCCATGCCTTATTATCTCCATTGTGTCCCCT
The DNA here is from genome assembly GCA_027924645.1 of Cunninghamia lanceolata. Lineage (NCBI taxonomy): Eukaryota > Viridiplantae > Streptophyta > Pinopsida > Cupressales > Cupressaceae > Cunninghamia > Cunninghamia lanceolata. The sequence continues at coordinate 4,275,700 of BSBN01000609.1, forward strand.
ATTTTTCATCCCCTACCACTGATTATGATTTTGTCCTTGGTTATGATTCTTATTTTAATTTAAACCCTGACCCTGAGTATTTCTACCATAAAAGTTTTAATTTCTCAATTCAGTCATCTCAGTGGTTAGTCTCCTTAGATGTGCAGTAATTTATTTTATTTCCTCCCTATCGTCCTATGTTTTGACCATAAATGTATCTTGAGGAGGTTGAAAGAATGACTGACCATTAGTCTAATTACTGATGGCACTGTTACCAGTATAAGAAACTATAGCTTGGATGGGGGATGGGTTATACACTGGTGTATAAGTAGGAACTAGATTCAATAATGGAGTATGATGCATTGGAACACCATTCCATGGTTGTGTTTGGTTTGGGATTCCAAGATTTCTTACATTTAGAAAAGGATTATATGTTGTTTATCTCATCTCCTAATTCACTGTAACTGCCTCCTTGTAAGCTTTTGACAAACTATCTACATTGGCTTGTCTCTTGAAAAACATTGTAGTTAAAGGATCTAAAGCAGCGTAATACATTGCCAATATTGCCTCAGGAGTTATAGTATAAGGAGAAACTAACCTAGAGAAAGCCTTCTAGAACCTATCATTGAAATTGTCTATAAGTACTCCCTCACCTCTCTTAATTGCTGCCAATTTTTGATACAAAGTAGAAGGTTCAACTTGTCATCTAAACCTAGACAAGAATGCCTCTTCCATGAGTTCCCAAGTAGTGATATAACAATTGGTAAGTTGACATACCAATTAGAATCCTGCTCATTAAAGGTGTATGAGAACAACCTACACACTACATCTTGATGCTCTAATCTTGCCCTGAAGCAAGCTTCCTTAAAGATTCTGATATGATCTTCTAGATCCTGGTGCAATTGGTACTTAGGGTAGATCTTCTCAGGATTTTTAACAATTTCATGACAAGCAGTAAATGATATGGGAGAATTGACATTAAAGTATGTCATGATTAGACCTCTGGGTGGACTAGGACTCCTTGGAGGACTTGGATTTACAAGTGGGCTAAGACTTCTTGGAGGACTTGGACCTCCACGGGGTCCTGAACCAAGATTTAATGATCTGAATGCAGAACCATCGGGGCTCACTATATTATGTATATTAAAAGGTGATCCAGGGGGAGTCCCTGATGAACTTCCTGCATGCAATATTCTAGGATTCTAGATTAAAGGACTCTTATTATGTCTTATGTCAGGTAATTGTATGAAAATATCTCTTGGATTAGACCTTGACCTGGTCACTCGACCACTATTATGAACTAGCTTTGTACAAATCCTATCTTAAATCTAATTAGGCCCTCCTTCTAACACCAAAAACTGTTGATGTCAGTTTTATTCAACATATAGAGATAAAATTTGCAAAGAATCTTAGCTTAGCTTCAAGAATATGGAGAATTATTGGAAATATTTCTCAATTCCAAGTCTACGTAAACCAGGTCATGGTTGTGTTATATTCGTTTAGGGTTCAATGCAAAGCTATTTTCATTCAAGGAGCCTTATGTGATTAAAGTGTCTTGTGCTAACTTTGTTGGCTTATGTATGCAAATAACTTCAAATTTCAAAAAAGTATACATTCCTTTGCATGTATTTATTACTTTCTTTCAAAGCTTTGTATGAATATTAACAAATTATATTGTGCTTCATATGATGTATGAAAATTATCAAATCTCTTTACAATTTCTTATGCTTTATTCAAATACATGACAATTTCCTTAAGATTTCTATGTTCAAGCTATTTATTTATGATTTTGGAGAAAAGTTAGAAAAGATAAGGTTCAGAAACATCAATTCTACAAGTTTTAATTTTCTATTACGCATGTACATAAGTTCAATCAACTGCAATGATTCAAAGAGTAAATTTCATGTATATTTATCCTGAGCAATATCATGACCTCATATACAAAAATGCAATCATCAAAGGAGATATACTAAAGAACACTTGAATCTAATGTACTCTAAAATAGATGCAACAAAAGATGTTTATATTCAGTAATATACGGAAAGCCTTTTGAATGTACAATGTATTTAGACCTTAGATTCTTTGAAATCATTAACAATCAACCAAAAAACTTACAGACACTTCATAGATACAATGGAGAAACTGGATATTCCACATTATCCCCATTGTAGACACAAGTGCCTTCTACTTCACCTAAGAATTTGCTCAAAGTCTAGTACTTTTGCCTAAAATGTAATATATGTATTTTGCTACAAAACTCTATGTAATTAAAATACAAGTTGTAGGGTCCTTTTATAGATTTTGAATCCCCCTTTTGCTACCGTAACAAAAACCAATCAATGGTTCTAATTGAAACTAATAAGATCAATGGTGGGAATCCATTCCCAACCGTCTCTCAAAATATCTATTAGAATATTCTTCTTGGTGCAAAATATGCCATAAGAATCTTCAAATGCGAAATCTTCTTTGACGGTTCCTTTGTTGACTTTGGTAACAACCCCCTGTCAAAATATACAATAGCATATGCAAATGAAGAAATAAAAGAGAAACCCCATTGTTGCTGGTACCTTTCTTCTTTAGTCCTTTCCAATTTTCTTCGAGTACTCTTTGTACTTGGCTATCAATGTTGATACAACATTATGATTGTTTCTTTGACTAACTGTCCATGTGTATTTTTGCATTTCAGCCTTCTCTTTCAGTGTTTTCACTTGTTCTTCCAACTCCTCTTCATGCTTTTGATATTTCATTATTCGTGCATTTGACTCCATGATTGAATCAACAATCTCAGTGCTCAAAAATGCATTAGGATCCTCTAGGCAAGGTAGATACATATTCTTGAATTCTTTCACTGCCATATCTGCATTATAAATTGGCACTTCTGGGCATTCATATCCAATAAACTTTTGTATGATTTTCCTGTGTTTTCTAATCACCTCATCAGCATCTCTTTCTAGTTCTTGGGTATTCATAATACAACCCTCTAACATGTTACTTTCAAATTTCAACTCTAGTATGACTTGTGGCATATGACTTGTCACTTGGGAAGTTATTATTCCTTCATTCCTCAACTCTTCAACCCTTTCTGTCATATCTTCAACTTGATTCAACTCTTCTTTACATTCCTCTATTCTATGTTGACAATGTTGTAAAATAGTATTACGACCATTCTTTTCTGCAAGAGCCAGCTCCCAGTTGGCAATCACCTACCTTATTATGCCCTCTCCTTTTTGAATAAACATTTTAAACCAGTCCTTAAAAATATTAGCTTCAACCTTTTTATTTTCAAATTCTGTAATCTGATCCTTGGACAAAATGGCTAAATTTTTAGGTACATCGGGAAGGCTTCCCTTAGGATCAAATATCCCTTGTATAAACTGTTGTAATTGTACAATATGTCCCTTCAAGTAATCAAACTTATCTTTGTCTTTCTTCATTATTTCCATATTCATTTTGTTCATATCCTCCCACTCAGCTAGATGTTGTTCTCTTGTCAATGCCCTAGATCAATATTCAATACTTGATAATCCTCAAGGCTCATTTCTCCCTTGGCTTTGTCCTTTTGTGGGATGGCGAGCTCCAAAGTTCTTGATCCTGATGGGCTTCACTTTATATCAAACATTGTTCTTGCTTTTCTCTTTTCCCTTAGTGGATGTTCCCCTAGCAAGCTTTTAATATCAATAGGCACCAATTGCACTTCTACCTTTTCCCTTCTCACTTCATTTCCTAACCAAGCTGGTGGTTCCTTATTTGTTTCTATCTTCTTTTCTTCATTGATTACCTCCTCTTCAGGTTTATCTATTTCCATTGTCCCATGTTGTTGTTGTTGCATTTGATTTTGATCCAGAGGCTGACTGTGTTGTGGTGCTGGAAGAGAGGCATTGTCCTCATTCTTTGGTTCTTCCTCCTTATTTCCCTTTTCTGCTTTATCCTCCTCTGTATTTTTCTCAATATTTTGCTCTTCATTTCCTTCTTCTAAACTTTTATGTTGTTCACCTTGTTCCATATTGGTATCAGAAATATTTGGAATATTTGTATTTGTATTCCCTATAGGCATTGTCTCTTCTTTTTGCATAGGAACTTGTATATTTTCTGGTCCACTTGTGATTAATGAAGACAAAATAAAGATTAAATACTAATCAAATGCAAAATACAATGATTATACCTTCATAATGAACTCACAAATCCAAGAGGGAAGGAGTTGCACCCGATGGTCTCCTCTGATTTTACCCAAGACTAGTGTGTAGATGTGGATTGCTCAAGGCTTTTCAACACAAATGTAGATGAGAGACAAGTGGATTTAGATAGATTAGATGGAGATGAGGGATAATTTTGACATTATGGTGGTATGATGAGGAGATTGTGGAGTGATTCTGGCAGAGGTTTGATGCATGAAGAAGTCTCTCCAAAATGGCTTGGAGAGGGTCTCATTTATAGATTTTTGGAGAGGAGGATGGAGGGTGAGGATTGAAAAATGAGATCAAGGGCTAGGAATAAAAGTAAATCTTTTATTCATTTTGAGGAAAGGGGTGATTAAATGAGGTATGGGTGTGAAAGAATGTGAAATGAATTAAAAATTCATTTGGGGAATGGGAAATGAATTAAGAATTCATTTGGGGATAAGAGGTAATGAATGAGGATGGGTGAGGTAAGGGGTGTGTAAGAGAAGTAAATGTGATGTGTGATTTATTTGAATTTTTAATTTGGGGGATGTGGGGAAGGGTGATAAACCAGGTTTGACCACGCAAAAGAGAGGTTAGGACTAATTAAATAGAGGTTTTGCTTAATTGATCCTAGGGATAGGATGAGGTAGGCTAGGGTAGGTTAGGGTAGGTCAATTAGTAGGCTAGATCAATTAGATAACCATGATTTATCTAATTGATGAGGATTAGGGAAAAGGAGAATTGAACCAAATAAATATTGGGAATATCTATTTGATTAATGAGGGATAGTGTTGTAATGTCTTAGTGATAAATTAAATGAATTAATTGATCACAAGGGATAGACAGATGGTTAAGGTAGATAATGAGGGATAAATTAATTAAATAAAATAAATTTATTTAATTAATAGGAGGGATAATGAGGGTGTTGAGACATGGGAAATTGTTTTGCGAAGCAAGCCAATTTTAGGTGTCTACATTTGCCCCTCTTTGAGATGGTGTTGCGGCTAAGTAACATCATTTCAAAGAAGTTAAAACATAGAGTTGGATTGGATAGAAAAAAGATTTTGGCTTAGAAGAATAGGGTAAGGTTTGGGGATGATTGGTAAGGGTGATGCCCCCTCGAGAGGATAGGCAAGTTGCAAGAACATGGTTGTGCTCTAGAAATGGATGGAAGAGATTGGTTAAAGTGGTTGGAGGGTAAGTGGTGAGATGAAAGGATGATGATGGTGGGAAATTGATTGGTGGATGATCATTGTGTTGAAAATGATTTAGAACAATCCTAGGTTTGATATAGCAAAGTAGATATGTTCACCAAGGTATAGAAGACCAGGGTGATGATGTTTATCCAACATTTGCATGGATTAGACACGCAAACAAAGGGATGATCCCATGCATGCCCAAGATAGTACAACCTTGTCTTGACGAGGGAAGGGGACTCATAGCATAAGTCCTTAGTACACAAAAGGTATGATGAACCTTAGATGCATAAGGGGACCAATATGCTAGAACCGACCTTATGATCAACAAGATATGAATACTAGCTTGGAGTAATGAAACCAACCCACAAGCACAGCATACAAAAGCAAGACTATGCCCCATTCTAGATGTTTTCACCACATACCATGGTATAGTAAGATCAAGGTAGCTTTGATGTGATCTTTGAATAGGACAAAAGATAAAAATCAAAAACAAAAAGACCAACGAACCAAAGCAAATAGCCATTGTCTGTCTTGCCAAGATGGATGATGATTTGATAGATTCTACCTATTATAGGAAAGATATATCCTAAGGCAGGAATCGATAGATGATTGGATTGTTGATGTTGTAAGATTGGCTCAAGATATGATGGTGACAAGTTGTGGTTGACGTTGATTTGATAGTTGATGATTTTTGACAAGGGATGATGCTTTGATAGGTGATGCAATGCTTGGATCTAGTGTAAGCTCAATGGGTTGGATGGGTGCATCTTATGTACCTGAGTACTGGAAACGTCCTTTGTATCCCAGACTGCCTACATACCCTGTATCCACAGGATCAAGGCACATTAAGATGCAAGTGGTTATGATATGTAGTTCTGATTTGTGATGATGATGTGGGATGATGATAGATGTGATGATGATGTGATGATGATGCAACAATGTTGATTTTGTGATGGATGAATTATTTTTGAGATTTTATGGATTTTTTTTATTTTTTTGGATTTTTTTGATTTTGTGATATTTTTGGATTTTTTAATTTTTTGGAAAAGGGATGGTTTATTATGAGATGGTTGCATTGGCTTTCGTGTGGATAACCTTTGTGCTAGATACCAATGACAAGGGAACACCAAGTCTAGAGGTGAAAGTGATGGGGTTGGATAGGGGGGTTGGCGATGAAAGGATAATGGATAGGAGATTTGTGGTAGGTGAATGGGCAAGCGATAGGGATGCATGTTAGATAGATGGAAGATAGAGATATGGATGCAAGATAGATGGATAGGAGATGGGGATAAGGATTTTCTCCAAGGGCTAGGTTACAAGGAATCATATGCCCCAATAACTAAAGAATTTTGCATGATGGGCTCATGTTTGAATGGGTGGACTTTGCATTAAATGGATGGAGGATATACTTTAAAAGGGAGTATGCCAAGAGGTTTCCAAAGCATGTTGTTGATATTTTGCCCCTTGTCTTTATCAAGATCTAAGGTGGGAGATTGGTAAAAGAAATATATAATGGATAGGATGGATGGAAAATGATAGGATAAATAGGGGGTAGTGGATAAGAATATGATAGGATAAGGATAAGATAGTGGATAAGATGTGCAAAAGATATTATGGATGTGGATGAAGGATATGGTTTTGCCCCCAAGTGTAGGGATACAAAATGGATGGAGAAGGGATTACACATGACGCCGACAAGGGGTTTTCATCATGGTACTTGCCTAAGGCGCCACAAGGAGTGGTTTTCACCATTGGACAGATTTTTCTCTTTACTATTTTCTTAATTTTTGATTTTTTGATTTTTTGATGGAAGGGGGACACTAGCGTCTGTTTCCATAGCAAGGAGAAGATGGTGCCATGTTGGATATCATTATGGATGATGATTGCATGGATTGTTGGTAGATAGGGGAAGTTGGAATGTAGGGTGGGTAGTGGATTATTGTGTGGATTATGCAGATTATGATGTGGATTATGCAAAAGCATGGACCATAGGAATGTGATGGGGAGGATATGTAGGATAGTGAACAAAAGATGGAGAGATGGGAGTATGTGGGAATGTTAAGTGGTGGAGGGGAACCAAGACCAACGGTTACACACACCGTGATGTATTTGGAAGCTTGTACTTTGGATGTGGAGTTGGGAGTAATGGGGATCGGGATAGGGGATTTTTGGATGGTCGATTTGGGGTTTTAGGGACCCAAATAGACTTAGGATTTATGGATTTTTAGATGGGGAGGGGGATGTTTGGGATTTTGGGGTGGATTGGGATGTGGATGCCTCATTAGATTTTTGTGCTTTTTGTTTGGGGACCCACACCATTTTTGTTTTTGCTTTTTCTTGTGATGGTGTGGGCTTTGATAGCCTTTTGGATTTTTGATTTTGCTTGAAAGGGATAACATCTTTAGGTTCTTGTGCTTTATGAGTTGAGGCATTCAAATTATTACTTTTGAATTCCATGGATTTGGGGGAAGCTTCATATTTGAAAGATGTGTGCTTTTGTTGGTCTTGATTGGGAATTTTAGGGGATTTATGGGTGGAGGGGTAAAAGGTGGATTTATGGATGAATGGATGAGGAGATTTGAGGATGCGGATATTAGGAGTTGGTAGGAATGGAGGTAAAGTGGATTTGATAGGGATATTTGGAGTTGGAAGTAGTGGAGGTAAATTTGATGGAGGAAAATGGATGGACACATGCTTTTGCAAATGATAGGATGATGGAGGAGGGATGGCGACATATGTTTTGGGAGTGCGATGAGATGCACCATGTTTGGGATTGGATGAGTGGATTTTGGAAGGTGGGTGGATGGTATCAACATGTTTAGGTTGTTTGCCTTAGGGTGCATAGCCAAGGCCATGCGAGGATGGATGGAATGTGGTGTGGATGGGCTCCAAGATGCCTTGTTCATGAAGGCCTAAGCCTTTGCCTTGATAGTTCATGTGTTGGAGTATGCGACATGCAATGGGATGTTTGGTGCTTTGGAAACAAGACGCGAGTCCATTATTTATTGGAGAAAGATAGGTGGTGGATGGAAGTTGTTCACCTCTTACAAGGGAGTCACCACGGATGAAAGTGCTTGTGCCAAGTGGATAAGGGGATGGATTTTGGATGGGATTGGTACATGGAGGTGAAGGATTCATGGGGGATGGTAAAGGGGTGATAGAAGATGGGGTGAGATCTATAAGTTAATCAATAGATGGGAGGGGATCATGGATGGGATTAGATGGGATGGTTAGATCTTGATTAGGAGAAGGGGTTGATGTTTCAACATGTTTTAGATTTGATTCTTGACATAACTCATGTGGTTTGATAGAAGTGGGAGTGACTTGGATAGATGTGGTGGGTGCTTGGATGGATGTGATAGGTGCTTGACTTATGGGTTCTTGAACATGGCTGCATGATGGGTCTTGACTTATGATAGGGGGTTGTTCAAGAGATTTGGTGGATGTTGGATTGCATGAGGGTGTTTGATTCCTTGATAATAGCCAATGGATGGTATCCTTCATGATTGTGTGGGTTGAAGAACAATATAATGGATGGATAATGATGGTGGTTGGTGTGGGATTAGGATTGGGATTGGATATGTGGGTGATGGGATTAGGTTGTGATGGTTCATGGATGGGTTCATGGATGGGTTCAAGGATAGGTGTTGGACTAGATGGTGGTGTTGGAGGGGTGGGGGATTGGGGGGATTCCTTTGCTTTGCTTTCATTTTTAGGTGATGTTCTTTGGAGGAAATCCCACAAGGATTATTTGGATGTGATAGTGTTGGGACTTGGAAGATTTTATGGTGGATTAGATGGTGGATGGGTGATAGGGGTTGGTGGATTGGGAGATACATAAGGTGATGGATTAAGGTTGATAAGGTTGGAGGGATATTGTGATGGGGGGATTGGAGGATGGGGATTAGGAGATGGGGGATTTGGTTGTTGATATAAGGTTTGGATTTCAGATATAAGGTGTGCTAGATTAGTGTTCCCTTGATCAAAGTTAGCATGACAAAGGTTGGGGGATGGATAAGTTGGAGGTATTGATTGGTTGGCTAAGTATGATGGCATGGATGTGTAAGGGGAAGGTGATTGATATGAGGGTAAAGGTTGATATGATGGAAGTTGGTATGAGTTTGAAGGTTGATATGAGGTTGAAGGTTGATATGATGAAGGTTGATACGATGGAAGTTGATGAGTTTGGAGGTTGATATGAGGGAAGTTGGTATGAAGGAAGTTGGTATGAGGTTGAAGGTTGATATGAGGTTGATGGAGTGGATATGTAAGATGAAGGTAGGTATGATGAAGGTTGAAAGAATGAAGATTGAGATGATGTGGATGGGGATGATATGTAGGATGTTTGTTGATATGATGAAGGTTGGTTAGGGGCTTGGGATTCTCCAATGATGAGGTGTGCTAAGGGCATATCTATAATGTCATTTTTGCATTTTTCCTTAGTATTAGGATCCATGTTCTCATAGACTTTTCTAAGTCTTTGTAAGTGTTGCATTGCTTCATAAGGATCCATTTTGTTGGAGAGATATGAGATGAAATGGAGGATAATGGATGATTGTGATGTTGAGGATCAAATTTCAAGACCTTAGGATGATTTGATTTGATTTGATGAATGGTTCTCTATGCTTAAGATAGACTAATGATCTTAAGCAAGAGGGTTGATTGGGTTGATTTGATTAGGTGATCAATTAAGGTCTTGATTTTTGTTTGGGTTGATTCAGATTTAGATTTTGATAATTATGTTGGGGGATTTTGTTAATGATGTGGATAATTGTGGTTGGGATTTTGGATGAGGGGATTGATGGAGGATGAAGGAGACTAGGTCCTTAACCAAAGCTTGATGTGCCAAGGATGATTTTTTGATTAAGGATTAGGAATTGGAATGTTTGATTAGAGTTGACAATGGATGAGGGATGATTGATGTTGGATTTGATTTTGGTTTTGGATTGATGTTATGATTTTGACTTGGGCTTGATTTTGGGATGAGGATTTGGATAATGTTAATCAAATGGATGGAAGAATGGGATTAAGATGATGATAATGAATTGGATTAAGGATTATGAAGATGATTATGACTAGGGATGAAGTGGATTACGATGAATTTGATCAAGCTCAAATAAAGGGATTGGACAAGCTCAATTGATGGGATTTGATAAATGGGGGGGATGGTTTAGTGGTGTTGGGAGGAAAACCCGGCCCGACTCAGCCTCCCGACTAGAATTTTTTTTGAAAATGGGCTTATAAAATTGATGTTTTTGATGGGAAAATTTGATATTTGGACATGGATGAAGAAGGCACTAAAATAGATGGAAAATGGCGCTGAAATAGAGAGGAATGATGTTAAAGGATGCAAATGGTTGGATTGATGGATGAATTTGATTTTTCTTGGCAAGTAGACAAACAAACAAACAAGAAAACACAATGACCAAAGGTTTGATTTATGAAAAAATGTGATAATCAAGCATGTACAACCTTAGGGATTTGGGCCACTAAAACAAAGGTTCGTAGTGAGTGCTTTCGTTCAGGTGGTTATACATGCGGCAGTGCTACTCTCCGTTATGGAGTCTCCTAGCCTCCAAGGGTTATGCCTTGGAGGGTTTTGGGGGAGGTTGGCTGTCGGTATAACACAACAACACCTGTTGCTTGTGATTTTCGTCATAAACACATTAATTTATATAGCGGCTTGAAAGAGCTTGGCTTTAGCTTGTTGCCGCTTGGGTCATTCCCACCTTTCGAAGTGGGGTGGTAGGCCCTCTAAGGATTAACAAAAGCAATACAAGTACAAAAATACTTTTCATCCCCAAGTTCATACAAAGATACGAGGGGAGAGCATACATATTACTTGTGTTTGCATCACACTAAACATGGTTCATTTTATTTCTTTGGATTATGTTGGAGGTGATTTATGCAAGTGTTATGAGAAGCTTTTGATTCCCAAGGTCATCAAATGGTGTGAGGGAAGAGCATACACTTTTCACCCTACAAACATAAATCACAAAACACTTCACACAAATTAAGATTTGGTTTTCTTGATTATATGAGTGAAGAATGCAAGGTTGTTGTTCTTTTTAACCCAATGATCTCATTGATGCAATTTGTGGTTCATTTTAAAGCCCAAAATCGAAGTGTTTTGATAGTTGTTGTTGCAAGCAATGATTAATTTTAGTTGCACCAAAATCAAATGTTCTTAACACTAAGGCACGCAAGGATTCTTTTTAGGTGCACCAAAATGAAATATTTGATTATAGATTGTTTGGAAGAAAGATTTGTTTTAGGTGCACCAAAGATAAATGTTCTTTAAGCTAAGAAATCCCTGCAAAAAAGATGTAACTTCCAAGTGATGTTGATGACATGCACAAAAGCTGTCAGTCCCTGCACAGAGAACAAAGTTAGTCTCAGAAAATAGCGCTAATACAAAGCTAAGATAGCGCTAATATAGAAAATAGCGCTAATACAGAAGAAAAATAGCGCTAATACAGAATATAGCACTAATACAATAGAAAGAAAGTGCTAATATAGATAATAGCACTAAAATAGGTCATGGAAGGCGCCACTGCGCAACTTGTCAGGTGGTCTGGTCATAGTTTGAAGATAGCATCGCTCTAGGCTCTGATAGCGCTAAAACGTGTCTAAACTCATCCATCCTGCAAAAAAAATGTTTTTTCTTCTAGAGAAATTCTGGCATAACCTCCCCTTGTTTAATCAACATTCCAAGGATAGTACCACTACGCAGGGTGGGTAGTGCTAATCTGTAAAAAACATGTCTTTCACAAAAAAAACTCACAAGATAGTTAGATTGGGACCTTGTGGGTCCCACCAGGCATGCCAATGTGATTAATGAAGACAAAATGAAGATTAAATAATAATCAAATGCAAAATACAACGATTATACCTTCATAATGAACTCACAAATCTAAGAGGGAAGGAGTTGCACCCGATGGTCTCCTCTGATTTTACCCAAGACTAGTGTGTAGATGTGGATTGCTCAAGGCTTTTCAACACAAATGTAGATGAGAGACAAGTGGATTCAGATAGATTAGATGGAGATGAGGGATAATTTTGACATTATGGTGGTATGATGAGGAGATTGTGGAGTGATTCTGGTAGAGGTTTGATGCATGAAGAAGTCTCTCCCAAATGGCTTGGAGAGGGTCTCATTTATAGATTTTTGGAGAGGAGGATGGAGGATGAGGATTGAAAAATGAGATCAAGGGCTAGGAATAAAAGTAAATCTTTTATTCATTTTGGGGAAAGGGGTGATTAAATGAGGTATGGGTGTGAAAGAATGTGAAATGAATTAAAAATTCATTTGGGGAATGGGAAATGAATTAAGAATTCATTTGGGGATAAGAGGTAATGAATGAGGATGGGTGAGGTAAGGGGTGTGTAAGAGAAGTAAATGTGATGTGTGATTTATTTGAATTTTTAATTTGGGGGATGTGGGGAAGGGTGATAAACTAGGTTTGACCACCCAAAAGAGAGGTTAGGACTAATTAAACAGAGGTTTTGCTTAATTGATCCTAGGGATAGGATGAGGTAGGCTAGGGTAGGTTAGGGTAGGTCAATTAGTAGGCTAGATCAATTAGATAACCATGATTTATCTAATTGATGAGGATTAGGGAAAAGGAGAATTGAACCAAATAAATATTGGGAATATTTATTTGATTAATGAGGGATAGTGTTGTAATGTCTTAGTGATAAATTAAATGAATTAATTGATCACAAGGGATAGACAGATGGTTAAGGTAGATAATGAGGGATAAATTAATTAAATAAAATAAATTTATTTAATTAATAGGAGGGATAATGAGGGTGTCGAGACATGGGAAATTGTTTTGTGAAGCAAGCCAATTTTAGGTGTCTACACCACTTTTCTCTTCTAAGGATACTGACTGACCAGCAAAGGTATTTGTTTTTTCTTCCATCTTTTCTTCTTCTTTCTATGTTTTCTATTTTGCTTCCTCAACTTGTTGTGCCACTACCCAGACTTCTTTTATAGTTTCAAGTGATACTAATACATCACATGGATCTACTGCTTCTATATTCTCTTATACATTTTCATCCATATTTATTGGGCTCTATGCCCTATCCATTTGAGTATCCTGTTGTTCTACAACAAAGGCAGCCTTTGAGTTTTGATCTTCTTCTTCCTCTTCTACTTCTATATAATCTCCCTCTTGTAACTCTTCTTCACTACTACTCTCTTCATCAACATTCACATATTCGACTACCTTCTTGGTTTCTCAGCCTCTTGACTCATGCAACATTTCCTCAGTCAATTCTTGATTGACTTTTATATGGCCTTCTCTTCTTTCTTCTAGACTAAAGCCTTTAGACACCTACCATTGCCTTGCTCTAGCTGATAAAGAATCTGCTACTATATTGGGGATTTGTGTTTTCTTTATTGGTGCATCCATAACCATAGTTTGTACTGTAGGTTGTCTTGATAATTTTTCCTTCTTTTGCATGAGCTTAATAGTTAATTTTGGTGCCTGTGCCTTTTCTATATAAACTTCCTGATTTGAAGTTCCTTCTTCCATAAATGCACCTGAAGGAAAGCCACTGTAATTCCCAAAGCATAAGGGTCTAACAATGTTGCATTTTCATTTTTTATTTAGTACTCTGGTCTCCATGAATCTTCTCCTCTTTTCATAAAAGCACATAAGTTCATCCTTATTTTCCCTTTCTCTTTTCTTTCCTTTCTTCTTATAAGTGGCAATACCACCCTTAGCTTTAATCTCTTCTATTCTATCACCCAACCACTTTTTAGAAAATAGAATAATTGGTGTCGCTATTACATCTAAAGATGTTTCTGCAGGTTCTTCCCAATTAGGCTCATCAATGGGTAATAATGCTACCCCTTTGATTTCATAACTTTGATGTAATAATTTGTCATCTTCTGTAATTTATTGAGGCATGCTAATCTCCCCCATTGTCTTCATTTGTTCAATGGTTAATCTTTGATGAGCTCTTCTCCTTACCTCCTGCTCATTTACACAATCTGCCCAAAAATCTTCAATGTGAATTTGGTGTTTGTACTTTTTATCATGAAAATTCTCTATTATGTGGAAAGGGTCAAATTTCATTGTTAAATCAAATTTTTCAAATGCATAGAATCTCAATTCTTTTTCTGACTCTTTAGCATTGCCTTTATTGTAACAAGAATAGTCGCCAATTACAAAAGGGAACCTTATGTTTCCTCTATTGAATCTCCTCTTATACATGTTGTATATGTTAAGAAATTTCTTGGAAAACTCTAACACAATCAGGTGATCTGTAGGATATCTGGGCAATTTAAATGGCTTGCCCTCAAAGCCCTCTATCCTGATATAAGTAAAAGTGGGAAATTGTATAAACACATAACTGAATAGACCTATGGCTTGTCTTTCCTCTTCACTTATTCTCTTGTCCTTATCCCCATTCAGAACCCTTACCATATAGTTGTAGAAAACATCATTTACTCTTGCATAATTTTTTAATGCATTTTCTTCTTGCAAGTCCAGGTAATGATCATATACTAATTTCTGGCCTGGGCCACTTCCCAAAGTGTCTACTATTCTTATTCTAGCTAGTGGAGGCATTTCAACAACCAATGCATATATCACATAAGAAGACATATTGAACCTTATGTTCTTTCTAAATGCCATTATCTATCTGTTTATTGTCATACTAATGGTCTTGGCCCAATGAATAATTCCATCCTTTGATCTAACATATTGTATGACACTGAACATCCAAGGTTCAAATTTAATTGCATCTCTCATTCCAACTAGCATGCTCAACATTGTAATCATGAAATATATTTCATCCTTGAAGTCAATTTTGTATAGGATTTTAGGAACCCTTATAGCAACCTTGGGTTTATTTTCAATTGTTTACCATCCATAGAAGATAGTACTTTTGCATTCTCTCTCATTTGTTGTATAATCAACTGCACCCTAATATGTTTCAATAACCATCATTGTCTCTTTAATTTCAATGCCAAAAGTCTGGGCTATGACCTTTGTAGATAAGTCTGCAATGCTTCTACCATTATGCATTACTTGTTTGGTCTCCAAGTTATATCTCTCCATACATTCTAATACCAAATCCCTAGCTTCTATAGCTAAGGGAAACCCTGCGGCCCTATATAACCCTTTCTCCCAAATCTTCTTCATGTCATCTGAAGCATCAAACGTCATGACTTTTTGTAATACTTCTTCTGCATCATAATGCCCAATATTCGTGTGTGTAATTATTCCCCCTGAGTTAAATATCAAAGTTGGAAATCCTCGAACCAGTGACAACTCTTCTCTAACAATTTCCTTCTACAGTTTTCTCTCCTCTTTCACTTTCTCTCCTTCCTCAGCCGCAGTATTTATCTTCTTTTGTCTCAGTGCCATCCTGTGGAAATAAAATATACCCCTTTTTACCCTTTTGCTTGTGCATATTTCTAGGGTTTTTACTACAATTTCATGCTCTTTTAACTTTTTACCCTAGGATTACTTCGTATTTATGGTAACAAAGATTTAATAGTATCACATTACGTTTGCATAAATGAATACAGTAATGATTAACGATTTTGCATTATTTTCACCATTGAATTACTGTAATTAACCCCTAATTCACCCTAACTATAATTCAACTGCATTGTACATACATACTTGTAATTTGCAATTTCCTATTGGTAACAAGTTATCATTTAATACCTTTCACCACCGACCATTCTACTTTGTTCTACTTTTGAATCACATTTTTTGGCTAAATGAGCTCTCTACAAATTTACTCTTGAATGCAATTGTAAAAATGACATAGTCGATTTAACTTTTATCGTGTTCAAATTTACACCTTTACCATTAGTTGTGTATTAAATGTAGTAATAAATACATACAATTCAAATAATGTCCCCTTTTCCCATTTTGATTTTGCGTTTAGACTTTGGTATGATTTATTTCCCATACCCTCTCTCTTTGTATTTTGCATTTTGTGTATGAGTCTGCGTATCACTTTGCACATACCTTTGCATATTATAAAAAAAGCATACATGCTCAGACTTGTGTTAGTGTATAGGATAAATTGTATTTAATTTCATGTCCAACATTGTATTTACCCTTTTGTATTCCACAGTGTATATATGATACATACATTTCGACATACAACTGCGAATTGGAGAAAATTCTCAATTTCACTTTAATTCCATGTCCATTCCGCATTTGTATCTTTACCTCTTTGTATCTCGCACTTGTATGCATACAATCTTTCAAACATGCAAAACATTAACATTAACTAGTTAATACCACATTTAAGTCACCATAAGATTTTGCATTTATCCCTTTTGTATCTCTTTTTGTATATCACGATATACATGTAACATATACATAAAACACGGAACCTGCATTATTATACATCATCATCTAATTCACCTTAGGGTCTGGTTCTATTTTAAACCTTGTTCATTGCTTTTATGTATTCTCACCTTTCAACAATCCTCGCTTTTGTACTCACCCTTTTGTACATCTCCATGTATGTGCAACACATTTCTTTTATTCAATACAAATGCGGACTTACCCTTTATTTCAACTAAATTTAACCCTTTCTATAAATTCACCCTTGTATTTCTATTTATGCATCATGTTAACATACAACAAATGAAACATACAAAGGAAACGTACTTACCTCATCATTAACCTTACTTTACCTCCACCTTTGTACCTGGTGTATTGCATGCCAAATACAAACAACCCTAAATGTTTATTTTGTAAAATGATCCCTTTTTCTTTTCTTCGAATGTCTGTACTGTATCCCTACATTTAATACCATAATCCATAAATCATGATTAAAAAAATCTGATATATTAATGACATTAATTCTATTAGACCTCTGGCACTCCCGAATTAACTCATACAATCTGAATATTCAAAACTCACACGAACACCATTAATGGTGATTAACCCTGTAACTTGTGTGAAATTCTATTTAATAGTCTGTGCAATGAATGTCTTCGTAGTAATAGGAGGCAGACCACTTTCTTCGGTCTAATTTAAGATGCTCATCTAAGAGGATTAGTCGTTCAGCACGAAAACCCCATATTCCATGAATTGGAATTAGAAGCCATTAAAATGGTACTAGGTCTAGGTTTCCTAACTAACAAGGATAGATATAGAGTTAATTATGATATTGTCTCGTGGTTCCTCTCCTCTATGTTGGATTTAAGTGTTAATAAATTGGAAGTCTTTTTGTTATTTCTAGATATTTTCAAGGCTGATTATAGAATTACAGACATCAACGTCCTTATAGGAGCAAAATTTAGCGTAGGCATTCCACGAGCATCAGAGATCCCTCTAGTCAATACTTCTAGAGCCCACTATGAAATATTTCCATTCCTGATGAACATGGTGGATCATGCCTTAGCCCACCACCATTATTGGGCAAGGGTCAGCCTCAGCGTCCTACATTTGTCTAGGGGATTGGATTCAACACAGAACTTGGACTAGCTAGGTTATTTCGTAGAGATAGTCCAAATTAGGAACTTCTATGTGAATCCCTAATCTCTGTATTGTTATTTAAACACTTCAATTCTCTTTTTTGCAAAGAATTCAAATTTTGACAGTGACGCTCATAGACACACTCTCTTTTGAATGTACACTTTCTATTCATATATAATATGAATATTCCTTATTTAGGCACGTTGTACCTATGTTACAATTTCATGTACTGTTCTTTGGTATGTATCCATATCCTATGTCTGAATAACGCATACTAGATGTGGATGTATTGTATACTTTAGTTTTATTTTAACTTTCCTATCATTCCACTTTTCTACGATTCATGTGTATGATACAACAGTGCTTTGCTCAATCTTTCCTCTATGTTTGATTTATTCTCCTTTCAGAACTGTGTAAGCATATATGCCACTTTGTATATTGAATGCATTCATATTAAATCTACATACAAACCTAAATGTAAACACGGACCTACCATTTAATTCACTTGACCTTTGAACTCAATCGGGTCCGGCTTGTATAAAGGGCTTGAACATTCAAAATACGCAACCAATGAGAAACAAAAGCCCGATTAAACATAACATGAAAATACAAAGACCTAACATACAAATAAATTTTTATATGACATACAACCTCCAAAATGGTATATTTAACCAGAACCTTCATACTCCACAAAATATTAAGAATTTCAAGTCAGTTCAATGAGCAACTCTTAATCATTTCTCTCAAAGAATTTACTAGTACCTTCTGTTTTATACCTAGCACTGGGGTATTTTGATTTTCAACACTTTGTACCACCTACCCCTTTTTCCCTTTCACCACCAAGCAGGACCAAACATACCAACCAAAAGCAATAGCCACAACAGGGGTCCTCATTTTGCTAAAGGGTAAAATGGGGCATGTTGTGAACATCACAACAGGTAACAGGAAACAAGATTGTAATATTTGTGGCCCATTCAAGTGTCAGAGAATACATTATGGAAGGAGAAATCATTGAAAAGAGAGCCAATTGGATAACCAAGATTCTAGAGTATGATGTGTAGGTTAAGCCAACTAAATTTATAAGAGGAAGGGGCCTTTGGCAATACATTGCTCAAGATTCAGAGGCTCCAGCAGAGGGAAAAAATGAAGATGAGGCTGTATTGAAAGTGCAAGAGGGTGAGTTAGACTCTTGGGTTAGTTACAGGATACATTTCATGGAGACTGGTCAATTCCCTTGTCTAGTTTCTCCTAAAAAGAAAAGATACTACAGGCAGCAAGGATCCAATTTTATTCTGATAAATCATATTATTTTTAGAAGGAATTTTAATGGAATCCTACTCAAGTGTGTGGAAAAGGATGAGGCTCATAGAATCTTGCATGAATTGCACTATGGGACATCTGGAGGACACTTTTCTGCAAGAGTTATAACAATCAAGATTATCTAAGTAGGATACTATTGGCCCTCAATGTTTTTTGATTGCCATAAAATGGTCAAGGAGTGCCAGTCATGCCAGTTTTATATTTGAAAAAGAAGGAATGCAACCTTACCCTTAAGTCCTATAGTTGTAGAATAGCCTTTTGCCTAGTGGGGTCTAGATTTTATAGGGATGATTAATCCAGTTTCAAATGCAAGACACAAGTGGATCCTCACTGCAATAGATTATTTCACTAGATGGAGTGAAGCGGTTCCATTAAAAGAAGACACTAAGAATGTAATTCTATAGTTTCTAGAAGAAATAACTACCAGGTTTGGGCCTCCTTGTACTATTGTATATGATATTGCTAAGGCATTTTTAGGATCAAAGATATCTCAGTTTGCTTTAAGAAATGGTATTTATTTGAAGACCTCATCAAATTATTATCCACAAGGAAATGGCCTTGCTGAGTCAACAAATAAGAACTTGATCAGACTCATAAAAATAATTAGAATAGAGCATTAGAAAGAGTAGCATAAGCATTTGAAGGCAACCTTATGGGTTGACAGAATCACACCAATGTAGGTGATCAAAGTCTCTCCTTATGAATTAGTATATGGGAAATTGCAGTAATGCCTCTTTCAATAGAGATTCTGGCTCTACAACTAATTAAGCAGATTCATCTACAAATTCTCTACAATTGAGTTGTTGATTATGTAGATGGCATTTTTGACCCCAGGATTTCCAAGAACCCAAAGACTCTAAGAGAGGGGACACATGTGAGATTGATTTTCTAGGCAAAGAAGGGTAAGGTTGAGTCTTTTGACCAGAGAATTTGGAGCTCTGGTTTGGCTCAATACATGGTTCTGCTTGTCCACTCATAGCCAGACTTAATTCAGTTGTGTACGGTTAACTTTGACACTTTTACTAGGACTATTCAGAGTAAAAACATTCAGGTCCACATTTATGCAAAGGTTGACCCTAGAGGGTTTATCATATGACCCATCAGCTAGTTTTTATGATATGGCCAAATTGCAAAATGTTTGGCATTAATTGAAAATCAAGCAGACCTTCTTGAATAGGGGGATGCATCTTGATGAAGACAGTACCAAGCTACCATCGCTTCCCCTTGCTCTACATTTATTGACTTCAGATGGACAAGATGCCTGCTCAATGCTAGCATTTATCTTTGGCTAAGATGAGGATGCGAATATACATGATTGACAGCTTAGGGCAATTTTCTATCTCAAGAAGGTCAAATGGACTTAGGAGTATAAGTTTGATTTTGCGGAGCACATTGCTTACACATTGTGCAATCAATTGGCCAATTTTCAAAATACGCAGACATTCAGGTACTCTGCATATCTTTTCCATTTGATTTTATATCAAAACTACCAGCTATTCCTACAGCACATGCATTTGAATCTATATGACCTAGAGGTTGATGCTCAGAGGGTAATTCCCGTGTCTACATGGACCCATTTATTGTTTGAAACCTCTTACTCTTATGAGTTTATGGAGTGGTTCATGGCCCCCCTCATTGAGTAATTAGATCCAGAGGAAGTTAAAAATAGAATGATTGATAGAGTGAGAGGACTCATAACAAACTCATGAGTCCCTTGTGACTACTTCTTTAGGGCTCATTATACTATGATCCGGGTCCATGGTTTTGGAGAGGAGCCTTTCATGCTCCCAAAGGTTCTAACAGCTAGGGTCTTAGCCCTAGAATTGGCTTGACAATTATCCATTATTGATTTTGAGTTTGGAAACAAAAGGAAGAAGAAAACCTTCTATGATATCCCATGGGCTAAAAGTGGTATCACACTAGTGAAGAGAGAATCAGAGCACCTCTTACAGAGGAAACTAGCAAATTATGGGCTAGTTATGATTCAAGACCCATGTAAGTATGACCCTGATAGTTTCATGGCTTCTTGGCTCACTAATAATAAAGTTCATGTCATTTTCAAACATGAGAGCCATCCATTCTTTGAACAGAGGAGGTCACCAGTGAGAGATACCCTAGATGTTTATAAAGAGATAAGTGATATTCCTAGTGAGAAACCTAAATTATGGGAAACATTTTACACTCCCATCAAGAATTATGACCCAAATATGAGAATGACCCATGGTTTGAGACAAGCCCTAGTGAAGAAAGGATGGGGTGATAATAAAATTGCTACATATTGGAAATATAGACAAGAGATTGTTGAGCCAGAAAGGGGTTTTGAACAAGTTGAAACATATGAGAAATGGGAGAATTTATGGGATGAGGTACATATGACTCCAGTCTCTAGCCCTGACACAAGCAATATCCCAGGGCATCAGAAATCATATGAAGAGGCAGGTGGTGATACAACAGAGCCATGTCCAAAGCCTTCAATTTGGCTATAATACCTTAGTACATTAGAGCAACAAAAGGCTTCACAATAGCCATCTCATTCAATCCAAATAGCTTCAGCATCTAGGGACCCTAAAGTGGAAATTCCATAGAATATAGGAGCAACAAAGTCACTAGTCCCACCACAACAGGTGATGATAAAAGAAAAAGAGGACCCTACAAGCAGCCCCAAAAGGAAAAGGCACAAATTGATCCTTCAAGGATATGAAGAAGAAGAGGAGGAGGTCTCAAATGTTTCCCACTCGCGGATTCCAACAACTTCAACGATCACTCAAGTAAGTCTCTCTTCCCCTTCTTCTTCCTCTCAATCTCTTTCAACTCAAGGGATGGCTACCCAAATTTCCCATACTTCATTGAATCTTGCCATCTCTGCTATGCCTTTACAATCCCTATCACCTCCACCCAGTACCACATCTCTTGTTGTTTCCAAAACTTTTAGTTTGCCATTATTTTCCCCATCACTACCCAAGAGGGCAACATCAACCCAAGCCCCAAGCCAACAAATGACAACCATTCCTTATGGTCTCCTATTAGGATCTCCTTTTGCGGGTGGACTAATAGCCTATCCCTCTACTTTCCAAAGTCAAGTAGAAGCTACTAAAAAGGCAAGAGAATCTAGTAGAGAAAAGAAAAGAATGAAAGAGGGTAGAGCCCCTATTGTTCCCTGAATGAGATCTCTTTTTGACCCCACTCAGCATTCTTTGACCATAACCCATATGACCCCCAATGTGATTAAACCCCATGAATAAATGAAGCCAGAGGACTATACAATTAATGCTATGGCTATGAACATAACCTAGTTTAGGCCTCAAGATAAGGTAGAATTGAAGAAAGAAACCTCAGGTGTGGTGACCATAGATTTCCTCAAAACCTCTAAGAAGTTGGAGAAGGTAGAGGTTGAATTGACTTAGACCAAGGCTACAATAAGCCACCTGTCTACAGAGATTAAAGCCAAAGACCTGGAAATTGAGCAACTGAATAAAGACATCAAAGAAGTAGTGTCCAAAGAAGTCTTTTAGGCTTCACAAATAAAAGTAACTAGATTGCAGTCTGAATTGGCATAGGCCAAGGCTTCAGTAGACACATTGGAGCGGGAAAAGGGTCTTTTGGAGAAGAAGTACAATGATAAGGCTGAGGAAATCACCTACCTACAACAAATTCTTAAGATTGAGAAGGACCATAGCAGCAATTTGCAAAGAAAATATCTGGTAAAGAAAGGAAAGGTCAAACAGTTGACACTGGAGCTAACCCAACAACCTCAAGCTATTGGGGCTTTATCTATGGTAAAGGAGCTATACGTCTCTTCCTAGTAGAGAATCTCTAATGAAGTGACCCAACTCAATCCTTCTCTTAAGTTTATTTCCAAGGCTTAGTAGTTTTGTCAAAAAGTGGACTCTTATGTTGAGAAGATCCTATCCTCAGTAGCTGTAAAGGTTTTCGATACACAATTATTGCTACAAAAATTTTATGATGCATCTGATGAAGTTTTGTAGGCAGTAAGGGTTACTGACAGATTGATAGTTGCTACCAAGGTAAATGAGGTTTTGAGTTGTAGTAAAACTGCAACAAAGTGTAAAAATTTATTAGATCTGTGGAAGAAAGGAGTTCTAGAGATGAAGGGACACATTGAGAATCTGGTCTAGTTAGGACTCCCCTCTCCATTTCTAGATGATAGTACGGTCCTAATGGAGGACCAAATAAAGACCCTGCTACTCATCAAGCAAAATGACCAAATTATTTTCCAGACCCTAAGTGACTCTTCAAGTGTCACTGAAGTGGAATTAGTTCTACTTCCAGTGGCTCAATTGGAATTATAATTTCATGCAGTGGTGCAGAGTCTGTAGATCTTCTCCCACAAGGAAATAATTGGATTAGATATGGATTTTCAAGATCTACAAAAGAAGGAATATCCATCAAAGGAAGAATGGGCTAGCTATCAAGCTGCTTTGCAAAAATTATAAGTAGCTCAATGTGAGGTACATTTTGGTTTTGTTTTCTTTTTGATATAGTGGGAGGATTGTGGTTCTCTCCACGTAGGTGCAAAGTCCCTTTTTAGTCACCATGAACTGTAGAGTCAAAACCCTACATTTTTATATATATGTCTCCATATATATTGTTGCTATTGGCTAAGTGTTAATATTTTGAGGGATGTCGGGACTTTAAGCAAGTCACAGAGTAAAGAGTCTCAGAGAAGCGGAGCTTGCTAAGTGTCACAATGACACTCTTTTGAAGACTTTTAGAAGAAAAGACTCTCCCAGTTAGCATCAAGGCTCCACGTGGTGCAATGTCGGGTCTGTAAGTATAAACGGTAAAAAGGTATCAGGAAGGTTTGTGACATCATCATCTGCCGATAATAAGTAAAGGGTCTTTGCACTGTCTATGGAGCTTGCCAAGTGTCAGCATCGTGTTCCTTATAGAGTTTCTTTTGTCCATCCTCTAAGTCTTAGCAGAAAGCACCACTTGTCACAAGGGCGCTCATTTGAGAAGTTTCTTTGGTAATGTTTTGTATATGGAGCGTTGTCCTACCATGTGTCCCTTTGAGTCTTTTATTGATTGTAGCGGAGCTCGCCACATGTTTGTATGGTGCTTGTTTATGGAGTCTTTTTTGTTAAATTTTCTGATGCTACAAAAATTTGCCATGCATCCCCATGGGGCCCAAGACTCTTTTACAAGGAAGGATCTCCGTGGAAAATGCCAAGTGTCGGCACAACGCTTATTTAAGGAGTCTTTTGTTGAATTTTTGTCTAAACGAGTGCTAGCTCACCACGTACCCTTTTTGAGTCTTTTTCTTAAGGCTGTAGAAGAAGCCATGTGTCATAACAGTGTAGTTTGCTAGAGTATTAGTTTCAAAGGGTTGTTGTTGTTGCACCATTAGCTGAAAGATACAAGTGTCAACTTAGGGAAAAGGCAAAAGAGTTTGTAATATAAAAGAGAGATCTGAGACTCACAGAATTAGTTACAAAGGGTAGGTAAACAGGGACTTAAGATTCTCATAACATTTGCAGTGCAAGAACTGATGATAGAAATAGTAGTTAACTGGAGTCTATGATTGCCAGTCAGTTAGGATCTCAATGGCTATAGGGGATCTTCGAACTTCAAATTTTGTACTATAAATAGTAGAGTCCAGCTCAGGTGAATAGACAAAGATTTTTGAATATCAGGAAGTTTTAGCTGCTAGATTATAAGGATATTTCCTTGCCTTAATAGGTGCCTCTCCTGAGGGATTGAATATTGTATTCTATGCATTCTGCCTTATGTACTTTGTTCTCCTATCAAACAATGAAGAGAGAGAGGTATTATGTGCATATTATGATGTGTTTCTAATTCTTGTTTCTTACTTTTTGTATAAGCCTTTGATGAATCTGATATACATATGTTGTTAATGTTAATCATGCTTTATGCTCTTTAGCTTATCAGTAGATTCTACAAGTTTGATCACTGTGCTATTAGTGTGGATCTTAATACATTTTTGGTGCATTGCCTTAGCAGATTTAGGTGTTATCTTTATAATCTTGTTTTATCTTCCCTTTACATCAAACCGATAGAGAAGAACCAACTTCTTTAAAATCTAGAGGTTATTCTAAGAGTCAAGTCCCACATTCTTAGAATTTCCCATTGTTGGTGAATATTTGCAAAATTAAACATCAACAGGTACCATCAAGGCTCTTTTGATATAGGGTATCATTGATAAGGGTGAAGCAAGTGGTTCGGAGGATGAATGTGTGGTATTGGACAGATGATAGGTCAGGTGGAATGATGTTATTATGGAGATAGTAGTAAATGTCTTGGTACCAAGGGGATAAGGGACCAACGAAGTCACAAACTAGTTTTGATTGTGGGATATCATAGGCTGGCATAGGAAATTCTTCAATGAGAAACTCACACCAATGACTCTTTTTCTGCATATCCACAAGAGAACCTATGGTGGCCATTGCATCTGCTACTTTGTTATTAAGTCTCAAGACTTGCTCAAATTGGATTTCAGAAAAATATTCCTTAAAATCATCTACCATCCTTTAATAAGGTAGAAGCTTGTTGTCCTTTGTCTTGTATTTGTTGTTCACTTGTTTTATGACCAATTGAGAGTCACTATAGACCATTAGCTTCTCTATTTTCTACTAGATTGCCATGTAGAGTCCTGTGATGAGCACTTCATATTTCGCTACATTGTTGGTGCAGGGGAATGTTATTGTGTATGACTTAGGGATACAGTCTCCTTGTGGGGTGACAAATAGGATCCTTTCCCCTGATCCACAATGTGTGTATGACCCATCAAAATACATTTTCCATTCTGACGTGGGTGCTACTGTAAAAATGGACTCATCTGGAAACTCTAAAAGTAGTCCAGATGTTTGGTTGGAATGGGTGCATCTGCTAGCTAGTCAATTATGATCTGTCCTTTCATGGCCTTTCTTTTTGTATATTCAATATCAAACTCACTGAGAATCATTACCCATTTAGCCATGCATTCTATGAGAGTTGCTTGGGACAATAGGTACTTTAGTGGATATATCTTTCCAATGAGCTTTGTTTTATGATTGAGCATGTCATGTCATAATTTCTGAGAGATAAATACGACTACAACACCTACTCTTTCAATGGATGTGTAGTTAAGCTCATATCCAACTAATGTACAGTTAATGTAGTAAACGGCTCTTTCTTTCCCATTATCATCATGTTGTGCTAGTAATGCCCCTATTGTTGTTTCTGTTGTTGAAATGTATAGTAACAGGGGTTGTTCTGGTTGGGGCAACATGAGGACTGGTGGTGTAGCAAGGTATTCTTTCAGCTATTTAAAGGCCTTTTGGAACTTTGAATCCCATATGAATGCCACATCTTTTCAAAGGAGATGCTAGAATGGGTGGCATTTATCATCTAGTTGTGCTATGAAGCATCTTATAGATTAGAGTTTTCCTTGGAGGATACGCAGCTGCTTTAGTTTCTTTGGTGAAGGCATTTCGACTATAGCTTTTACTTTTTCTAGGTCTACTTCTATGCCTCATCTTGACACAATGTAGCCAAGGAGTTTTCTTGAGGTAACTCCAAAGACACATTTCTTTGGGCTAAGATGCACCTTGTATTCTTCCAATTGGTCAAATATCTTTGCTAGGAAATCCAAATGATCTTCTTTGGTTCTTGATTTCCCCAATAGGTCATCCACATAAGCCTCCATGATGTTATGAAACAAATCATGGAATATGATGGTCATGGCCCTTTGATAGGTTGCACCTGCATTTGTAAGACTGAAAGGCATGACGATCTAGCAGTACATGTCCCATGCACAAATGAATGTCGTTTTGTGTTGGTCTTCCTCAGCAATTCTTATTTGATTATAGCCTGAAAATCCATCCATGAGTGACAACATCTCATGTCCAGCTATCAAGTCTACTATGATGTTGATGTTTGGTAGGGGAAAGTCATCTTTGGGGCATGCTCTGTTCAGGTCCCTAAAATTTGTGCACACACGGATATCCCCAGTGACTTTTTCTACTGGTATAATGTTTGAGACCCATTTGGGATAGTCAATGGGTTGAATAAAACCAACATCTAAGAGCTTCTTGAGTTTAGCTTTGACAAGAAGTATGACTTGAGGATTCATTTTTTTGAGTTTTTCCTTGACCGGCTTCACATCAGGATGCACTGCGAGGTGATGTACCACTAGTGATGGGTCTAGACCAAGCATGTCAACATATGTCCATGTGAAATTATGGCTTCACTCTCTAAAAATTTCCAAAATGTTGCTTGTTTTGTTGAGGTGAGGGAAGCTGCTTGAAAGGTTGTCTTTGGTGACTCTTCTATTCCCACATTCATTTCTTGAGATTCTTCCACTAATATGGGTGATCTTTCTTGATATAGTGTTGGGACATAAGGGAGGTCCATTCTCTTATCTCCTGGTGCCTTGAGGAGGTTTCATCAGGAGATACATCCTTTATTTTTACTTTTTTATCATTCAAAAGTGCCACATGGTGGTTTTCACTAAGGGATGTATTTTTTATTTTGATATTTTTGCAACTAAGAGATGTGGAGGTCTCCCCAAAGTAGGTGGATGTGTTGAGCTCTATCATATAGACTTCTTTATGATCTCTTAGGGGTATGTGTTCTCTAACCCCCATTAATTCTATAATGGCTTCATTGTTTTGAACAACATCTAGGATCAGAGGTCCTTGTTGGTCCCAATCGATGAGTTGGGGATAGATGAGTGGAATGTCATCGAATGGCAATGGCATGGTTGAAAGGGTATAGATAGTGCAGATGGATGACTCAAATAGTTTGGTGAAGTCTTTGAAAGAGTCTTGATAATCCTCTTCATTAGTATTCTCAATCACAAGGAAGGATTTGGCAACCTCACTTAAGATATACTCTAGTTCCATGGAGACAGGCTCGTGTTTTCCATACCCTAAGCCTTGATGGTAGGGATTTTTGGTAGCTTGAATTGGCTTGAGGATTCCTTTCTCGTGAAGGCCTAAACTGCCTTGTCCTTTGAATACCATGCTTTTAAAAATGGTGAGACCTTTTCCATATTTTTCATTAGGTAAGAGAGAAGCCTTGTCTTCTTCTTGTTCATCTTTATACAGACAGGATGATATATCTTCAAGAATTTCTTGCTCCATTAGATGTTTATGCTCAAAGGTTGGAGATGGTTTGCACTTTATGACAACCGTAGATATTGCATTAGATTTGGGCTTACTAAATGCTTTAGGAGATGTTGGAAGTTTCCCTACACAAAACACACCATGCAGGCTGTACTCTCCACATCCCATGTCACTAACTTTGATCTTGATCTCAGGTGTAGGTGAGGATTTAGATGTGGATGCAATGTTGGATGGATCGATGTAAGAAGTGGAAGATTTTGGATCACTATAGGAGGTGGATGGTTTGGTGGCGTTTTTATAGGGACAAAAGGTTTTATCGTGACCTTCCAAGAAACTGCAGTATTGGAAGGGATGAGGATCAGTGTATATGGTGACTTTAGTCCCATTGTGTGGAAATTTGAGACATTGGTGGAAGGTAGATGGGATGGCCTACATGGCATGGATCCATGGGCGGCCAAGGAGGATGTTGTATGGGAGATCAAGATCTAGTATTTGGCATGTTGTCTCCACTATCTTTTGCCCAACTTGTATTGGGAGCTTAATGGGTCCTTCAAATTGTCATTCTATGTCATCATATCCTTTGATGGTTATCCTTTTACATAATTCCATGACCTCATCAGAATATCCCAAATGTTTTATTAATTTTAAAGTGCACAAGTTTAGGCCAAAACCACCATCTATTAAGACTCATTTAATGGTGTGTTTATGGATGCAAAATTTGATGTGTAAGGCCTCATTATGTGATGAACTAGAGGTTGAGAAGTCTTGTTGAGAAAATGTTAGGTGGTGAGGTGAAGAGAGATACCCTACCATGGCTTGGAATTGATTTACATCTAGGTCATTGGGGACATGGGTTTCCATCAATGCTTTATCAAGGACTTCTTTGTGAAGGGGTGGTGTTTGGAGCAATTCAAGGATGGATATTTGTGTAGGAGTTTTAAAAAGGTGTTCAAGGAGATTGTATTTTTTGGTGGGTGGCAGGTTTGTGGGTGCAGAAGTGGTGGTTTGATCTTTAGTTGGAGCTCCTCCAATGGATATGCGGCCACGATGAGTGGTGATGGCACAATCAGGATTTTTGGCCCATATGGTGATGGTGGTCACACAGTTAGGACACTCTTCTATAAGACCCACAATGGAATCAAAAGAAGGAGGGGGAATGATGTTGTATGCTTGGTTGGAGCTAGAGGCTTTTCCCTTCTTATTATCAGGAAATGGATCTTTGTATGCTCTTAGGTTTTCATTAGACGATCTCTTGGGAGGTTGGTCGATCATGATGTCGTCGCGATCTACAAGATCTTGTATACAATTCTTTAACCTCATACATTTAGATGTTTTATGCCCTTTTATGTGATGATATTCATAATAGGCATTCTCATTAAACCATGAGGGTTTGAATTGGTTGTTATCATAGGGGCAAATGGTAGGTAATGTGATCAAGTCAAATTTGACAAGGTTTCGCATGACATTTTTAATGGGTTCTCCTAAAGGTGTGAATTTCTTCTAGGTGAATTGTTTTGTCTTGGTTGATCCTTGGGAATGCTAACGTTGTTGTTGTTATTGTTTGAGGGTGGGTTAGATGTTGTATGTGTTTGTATATTTTAGACATTTTTAACATCAAATACATAATCATTAAGAGTGTTTTCATTTTTTCCCCAAAAGCAAGGTTTCTCTTAAGGATGGTTGTTATTATTGTTGGTGTTGGTGTTGTTGTTGTTATGGTTGTTTTTGCTATTTCTAACTTTGTTGTTGGTTTTGTTGTCGTTGTTTTCCCTATAGATTGTGATGGCTCCCTTGGCTATGAGAGCTCTCTCAATAGTAGTGCCTTTGTCGACAACTTCTTTAAATGTGAAGGCACATTGTATTTGGAGGTGGAAGCCCATTTCTTGGTTTAAGTTTGTCACAAACATAGTGACCAATTATTTCTTTAGGATGGGCCATGGGAGTTTCCTTGCAAGGTTTTTCTGTAATTTCATGGAATGTCTTAATTCCAGGGGTGAGATGTGCTAACCACTCGATTTCTTGTCCTCCTAAGCTTTGAGGAAAAGGCCTCATGAGATAAGTGTCGTCATAAGAGACTTCTAGGAAAGCGATGTAGAACTCCCTTAGGTGTTCTCGAGGGTCTCCTTTCCCTTTGTGTTTATCAAATTTGGGTGTTTCAAAATTTTTGGGAAAGGGTGGCATGTTGATGGAGTGGTCAAAAGGATAAGGGAAAATGTCTTCAAAGGAGTATTGTTTTTATTTTTTTTTGTGTTCATGATGTATATTGTCCATCCTTTGCATTAGTTGTTGGACTATTTGTGTCAAGTTAGTGGTCGGTGGTTGTGGTTGTGTTTGGTATTTTTGGGCTTGTTGTTGTTGTTAGACGATGATTTTTTGGTGGAAATTAAGTGGGGGTTATTGTTATTGTTGTTGTTGAGTGAGGATTTGTTGAAGGAAGTTAGGTGGTATTTTGTTGTTGTTATTGGTTTTGGTTTTGGAGTTGAGTGATGATTTGTTGAAGGGCATTGGGTGGGATTTATTGTTGTTGGTGTTGAAGAAATGTGTTGTTAATGTTTCGGGTGGCGGAGGAGGTAAGTGGTTGGGAGATAGGGGGTTGTGTGTAGGTGGAAAGGATTTGGGAAGTGATTGTTGGTGGATTATTTTAGGGGGATTAAATGTATGGTTTGGTCGATGAGAAAGATATTGTGATATGAATGAGATGGTGTTTGGATCAAGTAGGGGAATACTAGTAGAGGTACTAGTATGGGTTGCATTGTTTGGAAGGTTAAGAATGATTTGTGGGATGGACGTTGTGGCGGTTGACATGGATAGAGATGTTAGTGCATGTTGTGTTGAGGTGTTGAGTGGGTTGCTTGATGATGATGGTTGTGAAGGATCAGTGGAAGATAGGGGTTGTGAGGGGTTTGTGTTTAGGTTGTTTGGCATGTTGGCTCCATTTTGAAGGAGGAAGTCCATGTACCTATTGGTATCAGATTTTAATATACTGTCCAATATTTCCATGGCCCACGGGTCTTGTGTGAAGTCCATGGCTTCTTTGTCAATATCTTAATTGTGGTTATCTGATGGTTGTGATTGTTCCCCAAAGGTATCAATGATGATGTTATTTTCATCGGTGTTGGGCATCCCAAATGGTGTATTTGGTTCTATTTCTTGTTTCCTCCTAGCTTGTAACCTTGTTTGTGGCATACAAAAGAAAATTTTGGATTATGATGTTGGAGTGATTAAGTTGTGTCAAAGGTGTGGGTGAAGGATATGATCTTAGGACTTAGTTTTAAAAAGTTTGGACCAAATGAGATGGGTAGATGGATGAGGGAATGATTTGTGATGGTGAAGGAATGATTTTTTTCTTTTTGGATAAGATTGATGGTCAAAGGATACTTGGGATGATTTTGATAATGTTCAAAAGGATAATTGAGATATAAAATCAAAAGAGAGTTTAGGGAAATCTAGATCTTGTAGGATTTAAAAGGATTTATCTCCTCTTACTTAAGGTAGACAAGACACTTAAGAAAAAAGGGGGATAGGGGATTATTGATGCAAAGGGAAACAATTGCAAGAACAATGTAGAGTACCCAACAGACTTCACAAGATTCGGGTGACCCTTCAATGGGATTTCAACCTATACCCTTTCTACAAGCCTACATTTCTAGGCTTAGACCCTTTATAGACCTACTTGGGTACTTAGTATGGAAATGCTTTTTCTTGGTGCCTTCTAGGGCTTATTTAACCTTCAACAAGTCCATTAGGATTTCAGCAAACCCTCACCTTCAGTGATAAACTCAACAAGAACAACTTTCACTAAACCCTCAAGGTACTAGGGTTTTAACAGTCCTACTTAATAGTGAACAACTCAGACTTGCGTAACTTTCACATATAATTGATTTATGAATTTTCCTTTGGAGGATACTTGACCAATGACATAAAGAAGGTTTTCACCCATTTTTATGATTTTTCAACGGTTCACACAAAAGTTATGGATTTTTTTGTCTTGCTAGAAACCCTAGGTCTACAACAGGGTAGTGAAGGCTTTTAGCTTGTTTCCCTGCACAAAACACCATGAAATCTCAACAAAACCTATTCAATAAACCTACAAAACAATATTCTTCAAATTTCATGTACTTCCAGACTAGTACAGACCTGTGCATGTCTGTACAGGACTATTTTTTGTTGTATCTTAGAAAAAATTGTCATAACATGAAGATAAACAAGGTTTTTTTAGAGGAAAATTGCCTCAGAATCTCTTGGAGAATTATTTCTCATTTACTTGATGTGAATAATAACTAAAATAGTTACCAAACCAAAATACATATGTCTCTTTTCACAAAACCTAATAATATTGTCTTAAAACTTGAAATTTATGCCCCTATTTCACAACCTAGTCTAGAAAAACATTGCAAAAAGACACTACATGGTCTTACATGGTCTTCTACGACCTTATTTTCATTCATAAATCTAATTCTAAGGCTAAGGAACAAACCCCAACCCTTCAAAAATCCAAAATCCTCTAGAAAATTCAAATTTGCATTTTCGTGGGAAAATCAAAATTTGAATTTCTAGGCCCATTTACACAACCTAGACCATTGGAAATGATCCCAATGGACCTCCTAAGACCTCTAAATACTCAAATAGGACTCATAACATCAAAATGAGCTATAAAAACATCACTAGAGTCATGCTCTTGCATCAATTATTGTACTTGGGGTAGACAAGACACACCAAGCAAAACAAGATCCTTAGAGTCCACTAAGTTAGGAGTAGTCTAATCTCCTAAGCTAATTTATCTAAGGTTAATAGGGCTAATTTATAAAAAAATAAGATAGACAAGTTCTTAATCTTGCTATAAATTAAGGGATAAGGATAACATCTAGATTTACTTTAGCACAAATTTGATTTGTAGAATGGTTGGGTTTTGATTTGATTGGGTTTTTGGTTTGATTTAGGATGATTAGGTTTTGATTTAGATGATTTTGATTAAATTTGGATGGTTTTGATTGTGTTGGTTAATGAATTTGTCACCTCAGTTTATACTCCCTTTGCCCACAAGGATGACAACCTGACCAACAGTTGAGTCACTTGCAATGGTGGTTGTAAGTGCTCTCTACTTATTTTACAAGGTGCAGCTACCTTCAAAAGTTGTGCAATGAATGAAACTAGGTATGCTTTTAACCAAAAAGCAGAAAAGGCACACTAACATCTACTGATAACCATAAAATAGATGTGCAAGACTAATTCAAAATTGGTGAATGCACACAAACGATACAAAGCCCATTTATTCCACACCCACGAATGGTAGTGAATGATAAAAAGATAGTTATGTTTCCCCTAACACATATCAACCATAAGAAAGATATGAATCTGAAAATAGATACAACCTTACATAGCAGAAATACATTGAAGATCAACTACAAATCAACATAGGAAAAATTGCAATCGAAGAAGGCCTATACAGACACAAAATTTTGAAAATAACTCTACATTTCTTCAATAAAACAGAGTTCAAAAGCTCTGAAATATTCTTATACATAGACTAAGTTGTGAAAAACAATAATTGGAATTACATATTTAACAAAAAAATAAATTTGCTCTTTCTCCTCTATTTCACAGAACAGCTAAAAGATCTGTTACTCTTGGCCATCGGTGAGTTTATAATGGCTTTCCCCCTCCTTCACTGTAACCAATTCTTGGAAAATGATAACAAATAAACTTTTCATTTCCTCTCCCCGTGCAGTAATTGTTTCTTCCTCTTCTTCTTTTTAACCGCTTCTTGAAAGTCAATTATAATGAAAATTTATCCCTTCCCGTAACATCCTCTTTAAACTGACTTTTCATTTTCCCTTGATTCTAATTTGTCTTGAAATCAAATACTGGATTAAAGCATACATAATGTCTAACAATGCCAAAACTTTAATAGCAATTATATCAGTCATTACAACTGAAGGTAAATTTGAGTGGCATGATCAATAATACTAAATCTGATTGTCTTGCATAATCCACAAAGAACCAACCTGGGCCTCCAGTCTCAAGTTTCCACCAAGCATATCCCTACCATACTTCATCCCACAGTTTGTATATGCTAGATACTACCAAATATAAAGAGATAACTGCAGCAAGAGGGAAGGACCTTTGTTTGTTCCCAAAACCAACAAAGAAGTTTGAATCTTGATTGAGCAACAACAAAATTGGTAACAGAATAAATATTGCCTGATTTGAGCCACCAGATAAAAGCAAATTCAGTATTAGACATGTTAAGAAATAGATTCCTTGTTGGAAAGAGACACTGTGTGGCTTCATGAGTGTTTTCATTAATGGCAACAAAGTCTATCCCACACATCCACAGTATATAGTATGCCTATACCGGAAGTCAGATTGAAGATCATTTTGGTCCAGTGAACAAGAATAGAGTATGAAATAGGGTTTGACAATCAGGTCCAGATCTCTCAGATGGTGTAACTCAACAAGTTACAGACTTGGACAAGTCAAGAGGAGTATCATGACTACTATATTCTAGAGATTTAGTCTCCGGTGATAAAACATGGAAAAGATATGAGCATCTAAGTGTTGGGTTCCAGATAGGTAGAGCAGACTGAGGAAAAATTGACCGGCAGAGTATCAGACTTCAATCCGAATGAGTAATTGATGTTGATCAAGCTATTTGAGGAATCATACAATGTTGGCCGACGTGATTGATGACTTCAATGCCTATGTTTTTGATATGCGTCACAAATCAAGCATGGATTCAGCTGACAGATCAGTAATTTGTAAATATCTTGAGTATTCTAGTTGCTAACTATAAAGTTGTTGAAATCCTTGGTGTAGATATATATACCAGATGGATTCCAGTATGAAGGTGTGTGTGTGTGTATAGATATGATAAAATAAAGTGTGAAGAAAGGCAGAGATAAGTGAGAAAAAAGCAATACAAGTCCGGTATGTGATAGAGTAGCAACACTAGAGCAGAGGAAGAATGAAGTGCATTAGATCAGTATATTTTGCCTAACTAGAACTGAACTCTAGCATTTGTAGATGTCTCTCATTAGTTCAAACACCTGGTTACCTTTTGTAAGTTATGTAGACAGTGAGTCTCTTGTAGGCAGTGTGCCTCTTGTGAGCAGTGTGCTCGGGCAATGAGCCCTAATTGACAAGTGCCATTTTGTACTTCTTATTCTTTTAATAGAGAATACAATCTTGGCTTAGTCACCCCGTGGTTTTTCCCTTAACAAGGTTTTCCATGTAAAAACCCTTGTGTCATGTGTGTTGATTTTATTTCTATTCTCATGATTATATATGCTTATATGTTTTGATGCTGCACAAATTATAAAAGAAGAAAAGAAAGTAAAGATAATAGAGATAATTGATTCACCCCCTGCTCTCAGTTATCTGCCTTGTTTCCAACAATTGGTATCAGAGCTAAGTTTCTCTAAACAAAGCCTAACAGCTTGAGGAAGATTTGGGAATCTCAATGGATATATATGGTATGAAGGAACAACTTTAGTTTGCCCTAGATGATCTTGAACAATCACATTCTGAAGTCAATAATTTCAGAGAAAGACTCAAAGAAGATGATGATTTCATAAATGAGCTAAAAGGAAAACTTAGTATCTCTATGAAAAAGAGAAAGGAACTACAAAAATTAGCCAATTAGAGTGAAGACAATGATACTAATGAAGATCTGAATGAGAAAAATAAGCTATGTGAGAAGCTATCAAAAGAGGTCATTATGGTAAGGCATGAAATGGAATCAGGGGTTATGAGATTCACGCAAGAAATTGAAGAAAGAAGGAGAAGTGAAGATAATCTAAAAAAATCCCTCAAGGAGAAGACAAAGGACTGCTACAAAATGGACAGAATAATCAGGCATCTTGAATCTGAACTTGAAGAAGCTAGAGATAATGAAGAACAACTTGAGAATCAGATAGACACTCTTAAACAAAGTCTTCAAACAACAAATGAATACAAGGAGAAATTCAAGATAAGCATAGCCCAACTTGAAGTTCTTCTTGAGAGCCAAAAGAGGGTAGATGACAAGCGTGGCTTGGGATATGAGAAAGGTGAAAGCTCAGGATCCGGTCAAAAGAACTTTGGATCAAGAAACCAAAGAAACAGGCCTAGAAGACCTTCGGTAAGGCAACCAAATGCTCAAAGATATCCATCCTTCAATGGATACTGCTTCAATTGCAACAACTTTGGTCATAAAGCAACTCAGTGCAAAAGGAGAATGAATCAGACTAATCCATCCTTCTCCAGACAATGTTTCAACTGCAAAAGGTATGGTCACAAATCTCATGAATGCAAAAATATGCAAATAAATAATTCATTCAATGGTAGATGCTTTACATGAAATAGAATCGGACATATGGCTAATCAATGCAGATCAAGAGGATATCATTCAAATATGCAAAGAAATATTGTTTGTTACAATATCAATAGATCCGGTCATATTGCTAAATTCTGCAGAAGTAAAAATTAGGATAAAAAGGGTTCGGTGCATCATAATAAAAAACAAGATAAGGGAAAAGGCAAAGTGATTGCAGATGAAGTTCAAAGGGAGATGAGCAAGATTTGGGTGAAGAAGAGTACATAAAATGTTGGGGATGGATCCGCACCGAAATCTGGTGCTGATATTCCTTCCAGAAACTAAACAGATGAGCTCTGGCTCAAGGGGAGTCACAAAGAAAAATAAATTCCCCCATCCAGTCAATTGGTGCCTAAATTTGGCACATGGAATGTTGCGGATTAAAGGGTTCTCAGAAAAATATCTAAATAACCCTTGGTAAAAATATGAAAGATCCGCATGGACTTTTGTAAAAGTTTAATCATCCAAGATTGATCTGGTTTGACAGACATCCAGAAAAGGAGAAAAGAGAACGAAAACAAAAGCCACAAGGTCATACACAAGTCTCAAAGATGATGAAGAAAAAGAGTCTAATGAAGAAATTAAGAAAATGAAAAAGAAGAAGAAAACATCCAAAGAATTCCCTACAGTAAAAACAAAGAAGAAAAGGCAGAAGAATTTGATGAAAAGCCCACTCTCTCCATTGATGATATCATCAAGGTAGTCACTGTGGATGGGAATCTGCAACCAGTAATAGAATTCTATGATGAATATAGTGATACTGATAAGAGAATCCTAGAAGAAGCTACAATCAGGTACCTGAATATTTACAATAAAGCATTCATTGAAATTATATCCTTAATTCCTAAAAGTCTAGAAGAAGTACTTGAACTGAGAAAAGAAAATGCAAAAGCAAAAGACTTAGAGATCCAAGAACAGATAGCAATTCAGCTTTATCCTTCTATCATCCCAAAACAAATGAGCATGATCTTTAAGGACTGTAAGGATGAATTATGAAGCAAAGCAAGAATGAATAAACTTATGCTTGGAGAAACTAACCAAGTAGCTAAAGAAACAAAAGTCATCCTCTGGAATGCTTTCAAAAGATTCAATCTTCGTATTATAGAGGAAACAAATTAAGAACCTTCTACCATGGATGTTGAAGGATTAAATATAGCCATTGAAGAATCTTCTGACAAAAATGTAGAAGGATCAAAAGAGATGGATGAAGAGAAGTCTAAGGACTTGGATTCCTCTGTTCCGGAAGAGGAAGTTCCTGAAACAGTAAACACAGGTAGCATCTCTCCTCTGGATCCCACTGCAAACATTCCAGATTCTAGAGCTGAAGGAGAAGGAAGCAAAGAGGAGACAGTGAGTCAAGAAGAGGAGGTCAAGGGAAAAGAAGAACAAGTAGAGAAGACCCATGATGACAGTTCTGAGACCCAAAAGGAAATGAAGTCTCAATCACTGGCAAGAGACACTGCATAGGTAGTGAAGGACTTCTTGAACAAAGAAATGATGGAGATAGATGAACCGGAGCTATTTCAAGGGCCACTAAACTTCGACTCTCTCTCTCTCCGGTCCAGAAAATGAAAATAACATCTTTTGCTCAAGCCAAAGTAAAAGAAAAACTTCTGAAATCTCACATGGAAGATTGTGAACTATTGGAGATGGCATCCAGGATACTGGAGAAGATCATGCCATCATTCCAAAAGGATACTTCAGCTTCTCCATCCAGTAACTTAAAATCTTTGGTCAATTTTGTTGGCACTCATTTTGAATCTTTAGATAAATCGGCAGAAGCAAAGGTCCAAAAGGAGTTTTTGGGAAAGAGATTCTCTGAGGTGCAAGGACTGATTACCAATGATAGGAGGACATTAGACATTGGAATTAAGAGCCTTGAAAATGCTCTTAAAAATGGTGGAGACTTATACAAATTTTGCCTATCTTGGCCCAAAGTGACAGAGGATATTGAGAAGAAGGTGAAAGAACAAGAAGGTAAACTGTCAAGTTTATCTTAGAATTTTGATCCCCTCACTACATCCTTAATGAATCAAGAATGTCAGGCTATTGTCATTATAAATGAAATAAAGAGGCTGGACAAAGAAAAGAAGAATATAATAAACAGGATGAGTGAACTCAAAGGGATACATATCCCTAAGTTAGAGGCAATGCATGAGGCCTTGACAGATGCCCAGACCACAGCCTGGACCAGTGATCCAATAGATTTAAAAAGTACAGAAGCATATGCATTTTTTTTGAGTGGTCACATCTCAATTTTGGATAGGATGAAGTAGTGCTGGGCTACAAAATTTGTACAGTTGAAGGCCACCTTTGCAGATATACTTAAGTATATGTAACTATAACATATAATTTATATATACTTATGCGGCCATGTATAGAATATTTTTTGCAAATTTTTGGTATGCGGACCCCGCCCTTTGCCAGTGATGTCAAAGGGGGAGTGAAGAGCAGTGAAAAATGTGGAATCCAACTAAGGGGGAGTTCCGGTATAATAGTGCAAAAGACAGAGCATCAGCCAAGGGGGAGTTTATAGTGACACTTAGCCATTTTTTACTAAGTGTTGCCATCAATGCCAAAGGGCGAGATTATTGGCAAGAGACACTGTGTGGCTTCATGAGTGTTGTCATTGATGGCAACAAAGTCTATCCCACACATCCGCAGTACATAGTATGCCTATATCGGAAGTCAGATTGAAGATTGTTTTGGTTCGGTGAACAAGCACAGAGTATGCAACAACGTCCGACAATCAGGTCTGGATCTCTCAGATGGTGTAACTCAGCAAGTTGCGGACTTGGACAAGTCAAGAGGAGTATCATGACTACTATATTCCAGATATTTAGTCTCCAGTGATAAAACATGGAAAAGATATGAGCATCTGAGTGTTGGGTTCTAGACCGGCAGAGCAGACTGAGGAAGAACTGACCGACAGAGTATCAGACTTCAATCCAGATGAGTAATTGATGTTGATCAAGCTATTTGAGGAA
This sequence comes from Cunninghamia lanceolata, assembly GCA_027924645.1. Lineage (NCBI taxonomy): Eukaryota > Viridiplantae > Streptophyta > Pinopsida > Cupressales > Cupressaceae > Cunninghamia > Cunninghamia lanceolata. Next base: position 4,315,248 of record BSBN01000609.1, read on the forward strand.
TCATACAATGTTGGCCGACATGATTGATGACTTTAATGACTATGTTTTTGATACACATCACAAATCAAGCATGGATTCAGCTGACAGATCAGTAATTTGTAAATATCTTGAGTATTCTGGTTGCAGACTAGAAAGTTGTTGAAATCCTTGGTGCGGATATATATACCAGATGGATTCCAGTATGAAGGTAGATGTGTGTGTGTGTATAGATATGATAAAATAAAGTACGAAGAAAGGCAGAGATAAGTGAGAAAGTAGCAATACAAGTCCGGTATGTGACAAAGCAGCAACACTAGAGTAGAGGAAGAATGAAGTGCATTAGATCAGTATATTGTGCCTAAATGGAACTGAACTCTAGCATTTGTAGATGCCTCTCATTAGTTCAAAAACCTGGTTACCTTCTGTAAGTTCTATAGACAGTATCTTGTAGGCAGTGTGCCTCTTGGTGAGCCCTAATTGGCAAGTGCCATTTTGTACTTCTTATTCTTTTAACAGAGAATACAATCTTGTGTTAGTCACCCCATGGTTTTTCCCTTAACAGGGTTTTCCACGTAAAAATCCTTGTGTCATGTGTGTTGATTTTATTTATGTTCTCATGATTATATATGCTTATACGTTTTGATGCTGCATAAATTATAAAAGAAGAAAAGAAATTAAAGATAATAGAGATAACTAATTCAGCCCCCCACCCTCTCAGTTATCTGCCTTGTTTCCAACATTCCTATAGCAACATTCCCATCTGTGGGCATCCATGTCTCTTTTGTTGCTATCTTCTTTACTGTGAAGGAAGCTACCATGTATGTTGTTGAAGAAAGTGATACTATGGGACAAAACTCAAAGTTTCCTCTCACTCCTTTTGTCTGAAATGAGGAGCTGATCGAGATCCATCTCCTTGGTAAAACATAAACATAAATGAGGTTCAGCCTATTTAAATATGCATCAGCTACAACCTTAAAAGAAGCTATGATCATATAAAGCAAGGCACTACCAATAAAGGAATAGAAATGTAGTTTTGCAATGGAGGATCATCCTAAATAAAGAGGGCTCAGCTATCAAATAAGAAAACCACAAAGTCATCAGAAGCATATGGCACTCTACCGTCTCAAAATGCAAGGTGTTTCAACCAGGCCAAGCCAAGTTCAGTTCACATAGTGAAATGGTGCAACCTCTGGGGTGCAATCACTTTCAAATACAGGGCATGATGAGTGAGAAAGGCAGCCTCCCTTATTATATTCCAAAGGACATCATAGAAACTTCAGTGCAATGATATTTCAAAGGCATGGTCCCATATGAAATAATGGCAGATCAGAGAATTTGGAGTCCGGCAATGAAGATCCAAACAAGTCCCGTAGCATTATGGACTCAGACACAAGGATACTGAGTATGTCACTTGATCAATCAAAGACATAATAAACATAAATGAGGATGGGTCATTAAGTATGCAGAAGCATTAGAATCATGGCGGCCCTTCATAAAGGTATAAAGGAAATAACAGAATGAACGTATGTTAGGGTTTTTAAATGTAGCAAATTAGACGCCATAGGATTAGTTTCAATCCAATGGTTTGGAGGCAATAGGAAAGAAGTCTCCAGAGACTAACAAATGTCACAACTCATGGCAATGAAGAAGTAACTCAGAGTAATGCGGAGGTGAGCACGTGGCTACAGTGGAATGTAAAGAGAGGAAATCAAGTTAGATGTAGAAGCCACCACATGGAGACACCCGAGAGTTTCAGAAAGCAAGTTAAAATGGTGCAGAGAAGGCCACATGTAAGCTGCGGAAGGAAAATTGAAGGAGTTCAAGTTGGATGCGGAAGCCACCACGTGGAGTAGCCCACACAAGGAGATACAAATGCTTTATTTCATTTAATTAAATGCATAATGTGTCACGGGATTTTATAAGAGATGAGTCTTAATTAATATAAGTTTCTTATTAGATACATTTGGTGGTGGGCCCCTAATAAAGCTCAAATGCTTTATCAATAATGAGTTTTATCTAAGCTTTAATTAAAGTTACAAGAGAGGTAAATAAAGATTAAAATCTTTATTTAAATTATGACACATACTGGGTCCCAACAGTAAAAGGTAAATTTTATTAAAGACACTTATATTACTCTTTCTTCCATGGGAAAAGTGAAAAGGTGAAACCCTAAAATTTACACAGCCAAGTTCTTTTCACAGCAAGCTACATGTATCAAATGGTGAGCTACAGGAAGCAGGAGGATAGTGACGGGAGTTTTCTTTCATCACATAGAGATGCATTTTTTAGTGCCAGATACAGCCATGGGCAAAATAGAAATGGAAGTTCAGTTTCAAATTACGGATTTGTGCCGAATTTTATGCCGGATTATGCAGAGGCCGTTGAGTTTTGTTGAATCTTTCAAGTTATAAATGGGCAAATTTGAGATACAATAAAAAGGGAGTTCTTCTTCAGACACATTCAGAGTTCTACACTTTACAGATCAGAGTTTGGAGCAGTAGACATGGATTTTCCTTTTGCCTTTGCAATTCTTCTTTTATGAGAATGTAATAGTCATTTTGTGCAGCAACTTTTGCCTCTGTAACTGGCTATTCAAATAATGAGATGGTGTTTTGTGCATATGGGAATATCTCTGTTTCTTGCTTTTGATTTCTCTATTTCTCTGCCTCTATTAAATATGTTTTAAAACTAAGTTTTAATCATGCATATTTTGCTCTTTAAATCCAGTTAAATCTTTCAAAGTTAACACTGTGCAACTATTCGTTTCAAATCTGGCGGATCGCCTTAGATTAGGCATTTGTTTTCTGCAATCTAGTTTCGTTCTAACCTTTTTCTCAAACCCTATTGAAAGAACGGAAGAGCTAGCTTCCCTAAAAATCTGGAGGTCACTCTGGGGAGCATTCCCGCGTCTCAGAGTTTCCCATGTTGCTGCTGGATTACACCCATAGATTTATGCATCAACAACTTGCATTTAGGAATTCTTTCCACAAATACCTATAACCTGTACACACCTTCAAAGTTGGCTCAAAAGCCAAAGGATACAGTTACAACTTCAACCTGGCTTGTGACATTCTTTCCTTCATAGCAGCTATCGATAACCCCCCTATCTCCATGAAGAGATTGATAGCCAAAACTAAGCACCTCATAGTCTCTTGTATACACTTCCCAAAACTTGCAGATATGTCTTCCATGACATTTGCAAATATGACATCAGACAAAAATTCATATTCAACTCTGCTCAAATGTAACTTGCTCAAATGCCCCTTTTGGCATGGGCTGTGAGGATGTTGGCAAATGTTGAGTCCGGTTTTTGCTCAAAAAGTTGCATTTGCTCCAGATTTTCTAAAGCTTCATTGACAAATCCATTTGGTGCAAAACTTGTGATCATTGAAGTCCATGAATCCATGTTTCTTGGAGGCATTTTGCAAACATAAAAAATTTGCTCAACGTGTGCCTGAAGACGTGCAGTCTGCATTTCCAAATGGCCAGCTACATTTTCAAGATTTCTCCTTATCAATTGCCTTGCACCAGTAATGGCCTAATCAAATTCATCATTCATGCCACCTACATTAGCTCTATTCCCTTGAGCAGGTAATCGCCTCCCAACTCGTACAACATGCCTATCCATGCCATCATTTTCTCTCTCCACATCCTGTCCTCTAAGTTCTTGAAGATGCCTGAAATAATCTCTCAAGGAAGTGGCACAGAGAAAAATAAATACAATGGCCGTCGAAAGAAACAATTCATGCAAATAGTCTATCGGCAAAGAGTAGGAGAAATGTGACCTGAAAACTTTTTTAGCTTCCAGCATTTTATCAACTACTCATTTTCCATGGTGTTCAAACTTGTACAGAGGCTGGAAAGGATTAATAACGTGACCACAAGTAGTTGATCTGTAGAGCTTTTCAAACCACAATATCTGATGAAAATCACCATTTTGTCATGCTTGATGGATGTCCATGTTCATGGCCCCAATTTGGCTTCCACATTTCATGTACACGTCTGCCAAAGCACTTTCAAACTATAAATTTAGTTAAAATCTCCATTTCATTTTATTCTGATGGGCACAATCATGGAGAACGTTGGCAATTGCATTTGTGAAGGTTTCTAAAATGTTTATCTGCTGTATATCATGCGATCTCTGCAACTCATGAGACCATGTATCTTTGCTTAAGAATAGAAAATAGATCAGAATGATGTGCGCCTATGTCTTGCTGGAGTAAGGGTAAAATATAAGAACTTGTGGCAGTTTCAATGTCATCATCTGAAAGTGAATCCATGGCACTAGAAAAGATGGTATCCACGATCTCTCCCTCATCTTCAACATTCAAATCTAACTTTGCCATATTTACAGTATTTGCATCCATGGTTTGGTCAGCTAAAAATTAAGTTCTCGAATCCCGGGAGCCTCCAACAATGAAAGGTTGGGCTATCGGCAATTTCTTGAACTTTTGAACTTCTGATACAAGGCGTTCAAAAAATTTAAAAACCTCTGACAATGAAGGGAGTCGGAGAGTCGGACAATATTTGAACTTTTGAACTCTTAAGTCAGAAATATTTGAAGTTCTGGAACTTATAAAATGCCCGACAATGAAGGGTCCATTATTCACAAAATTCATAAGTTTAAAACTGTTGTAAATACATGGCTTCATTAAATAAAGTCATTGATCTTTTAAAATCATGGGACCTTTTTATTTTTCCATCGTGAGGCACATATGAAATAAACTCCACTATTAATGTATTTTATTCACCTTTTAGACCCTTAGGAGAAAAATTTATAGGAAATATTTTTGTACCTCAAAATGAATGTCACCTGGATTTGATTGACGGATGCAAAATAATTCCCATTAATAATAACCCCATTTACTTATTTTTCTCAAAACTATGCCTTGAACAGAAGGACAAAAACCTCCATATCTTACACATATCAACTCAATTTTTCACAAAATTCAGATAGCAAGATCACTAGACACCATAGAGCAGAACCTAGAACATTTTTAATTTCTAGCAACCAGGAGGTCAGATTTTAATTGTTTTTACGGATCACCAGCTGAAAAATGTAAGGTTTAAAATTTCTCAAAAGGTGAAGCACTTGGGCATGAAAACTAGCCAGACTGAGTGGAATAGAGTTAGGATCACAGTTATGAGAGGATTTTACACCATCTCGCATAGATTCTCAAATTTAATCATTCTTCAGGATTTGGCAAGTTAAGACATATAAGGGAATGCACATAAATTTTGAAAATTTTCAAGTTCAAATTTTTGGGCAACAATAGGCTCTAATTGGGGATGAGGACTGCAAACGACGAAGCAAGGAACCCATAATCCAAAGCATGGACCAGTGCATAAATCCATTGGGCAATAGAGTTAGAGAGCATAGGGGACAAAAAGGAGCCAGAACAAGCCAAAAATAAGACAACACCAGAAAGGAAACTAACTACCAGCACACCAAAAACTCCTCATATGTACATGGTCAAGAAGACCCTACCTCAAATGACTCCAGGATGATCATGCAAATCCATTAACAGGCTGGGAGCAATAGCAGCCTCTGTGAAATAATGTTTGGCGAATGATGAGCCTGCAAGCAACCAATAGCCAACTGGTGATTATCACCATCAGAACATCATGTAAAAACTCTTCAGATAAAATCTGATGCTCCACCAGCCACTCCTTATTATAAACTTCTGCCATTAGATGACTTGCATCAGCATTGCCTAGAATATGACTACCAGCATCTGCCTATATAACCTCATATTTGATATCAGAATGCACTTGATTTTGCAAGCAAGAATGAACCAGCCCCTGAATTGGACACCCCACACAAAGATTACGAGATGAATACTCTTCTTTGGTGTTGTATGTGGAAGTGACTGCATTGTTTAAAAATTTTGAATCCTGACTTGCAATAGATATACCAACATGTCCCTGCATATAATCACTCCTCTCTGCAGCACACAAATTGATATCCCACGCCTGAAAATGCCCATTTGAAACATGAGAAGACCAATCCTCAACCATACATGTCTCATGCAAAACTGGAAGTAGATCAAACTAAAAATTTGCATTACAAATGATATTTTCATGTGGCTTGATGTCACCACCAACTAGAATAATCTCCTTTTGTTCTATAAGATCATGCTCTTGCAGATTAGGTATGACATCCTCTTCTCCACACAAAAATTTGTCTTCACTTGCATTGAGGCACCAGTTCAGTATGTAGACAACATGAGGCTCAGTACATTCAGTCACTTGGTCATTTTCATCAAAACTAGTATGGTTGTTTCTAACATCATCTTCCAAGTTTTGTTTAAAAATTTTGGCATCCAAATTTTCAAAATGAAAAGATTCAAATGAAAGATCATTTCTGACCTCTTCTTGCAACCTTACTTTCGCATCATCTTGCTCAGGGAAGATGCCAGCCTCATATTCAACTTGTGTGTACTCCAGAGGAAAAACATTCAACACTTCTTTATGCTGAGTATCCTCAAATTGATCTTCATCACTGGTAAAAGTGAATGATTCCATTTCTGCAGTAGACAAGGAAACCAAAACAATACCATTTGCATCATGGAAGGATTGTTCATTTCCTGCACCACTTGAGGGGCTTTCAGATTTATCATTTTGTTCTTCGTAATGGAAATAAAAGGCTTCCATTCTTCTATTCACCTGAGGCTTGATTTTGACATTATTTACCTCTTTTCTACAAAACTGCTTTGAACAAAAAATAGTGAGGTTAAGACATTCAGCAGAAGGATGTTGTGCTTTTTGAAAACCTAAGCTTTGTTTGTGCATGATAGATTTCTTCACAGGTTTGCTACCCAAATAATTTACAACTTGATGTGTTTTCCATAACCCACTTAATAGTAAATCATCTTCTATTTTCACAGCATCTTGTTGTGTAATTTTAATATCATTAACTTTACTCCTTTTCAACTCAAATTGAACATCAGGATGCAAAGAGGAAATAAAAGTACAAAGCTGAAGTTGCTCACTTGGTTGAATGGAAGCTGGAATCTTTTTGAGCAGCCGGTTGAATCTATCCACAAAATCCCTAATGGATTCATCTCTTTGCTTTTGAATGTTGAAGAATTGACACAGCAAAGCAACCTCATCAATAGGACTTTTATTTCTTCCCAAGAATTTCTTTTTCAATGAATCCCAACCAGTAATACATTTATCCTCCAAATAATGAAACCAATCTACTACAGATCCAACAAGAGATTCAATAAATAACCAGACAAAAACATCCTCTTCACTTACCCCCAAAACTCCGCATGCAACCGTGAATTCCAGAATATGTTCTTCAGCATCTTGAGAGCCTTCTCCATTGAACTTTAGAAAATGATTTCTTGATCCATTAAGCAGAGGTGAAAACTGAGACAAAACTAGGGGTCCAAAATGATTTCCCACTTTCAAACTATAAATTTAGTTAAAATCTCCATTTCATTTTATTCTGATGGGCACAATCATGGAGAACGTTGGCAATTGCATTTGTGAAGGTTTCTAAAATGTTTATCTGCTGTATATCATGCGATCTCTGCAACTCATGAGACCATGTATCTTTGCTTAAGAATAGAAAATAGATCAGAATGATGTGCGCCTATGTCTTGCTGGAGTAAGGGTAAAATATAAGAACTTGTGGCAGTTTCAATGTCATCATCTGAAAGTGAATCCATGGCACTAGAAAAGATGGTATCCACGATCTCTCCCTCATCTTCAACATTCAAATCCAACTTTGCCATATTTACAGAAATATTTGCAGCCATGGCTTGGTCAGCCAAAAATTAAGTTCTCGAACCCCGGAAGCCTTCAACAATGAAAGGTCGGGCTATTGGCAATTTCCTGAACTTTTGAACTTATGATACAAGGCGTTCAAAAACTTTAAAGACCTCTGACAATGAAGGGAATCGGAGAGTCGGGCAATATTTGAACTTTTAAACTCTTAAGTCAGAAATATTTGAAGTTCTGGAACTTATAAAATGCTCGACAATGAAGGGTCCATTATTCACAAAATTCACAACTTTAAAACTGTCGTACATACTTGGCTTCATTAAATAAAGTCATTGATCTTTAAAAATCATGGGACCTTTTTATTTTTCCATCGTGAGGCACATATGAAATAAACTCCACTATTAATGTATTTTATTCACCTTTCAAACCCTTAGGAGAAAATTTTGTAGGAAATACTTTTGTACTTCAAAATGAATGCCTCCTGGATTTGATCAACGGATGCAAAATAATTCCCATTAATAATAACCCCATTTACTTATTTTTCCCGAAACTATGTCTTGGATAGAAAGACAAAAACCTCCATATCTTACACATATCAGCTCAGTTTTTCACAAAATTTAGATAGTAGGATAACCAGACACCGTGGAGTAGAACCCAGAAAAGTTTTAATTTCCAGCAACTAGGAGGCTAGATTTTAATTATTTTTACGGATCACCAGCCGAAAAATGTAAAGTTTAAAATTTCTCAAATGGTGAAGCACTTGGGCATGAAAATTGGCCAGACTGAGTGGAATAGAGTTAGGATCACAGTCATGAGAGGATTTTACACTAGCTCACATAGATTCTCAAATTTAATCATTCTTTGGGATTTGGTAAGTTAAGACATATAAGGGAATGCACAAAAAATTTGAAAATTTTCAAGTTCAAATTTTTGGGCAACAGATTGGATTTTGATGGTTCAAATTTTCAAGAGTTTGGTAAAATGGATATGGTGAAGGTGAGGGTCCAAAAATGGATTTGATAAATTAAGATCTTCCTAAGGTCAAATTGGAGACGTGTGATGATGAAATTTTGACAATGGATGACTTAAGTGAAGAGTTGCTGATTTTAGGTGATTCTCAAAGGTTTCCACATTCTAGAAATGGTCAAATTATGCCTAGGAGGTTGAATATTGGTCAGTTTGTGGTCGTATGATAGAGGCGCTGCTAGAGGCACTACAGGTGCTGATAGGCTGACCAAAGGTGCCGAAATGGTAGATGTAGATGCTAATAGAAAAGCCGTAAGCGCTAACAGTCTGACCTAAGATACTGACAAGATGTCCGCAAGTGTTGAGAGTCTGAACGAAGGCACTGACAGGTTTACCTAGTGTGCTAAAGTTGTTTGATTTGTGTGAAAATTTAATTTTTTGGATTCAACAACTCTTTGGCAAGAGACTTTGCAAACAAAGAAAACACAATGGTTGAGTGACTTCAATGCATAAGATCATATTTTCTTTCATGGGTCTTGACATAAAAATACACCAATCACATGAACATCCCTATAATTATCCAAGTAGGTGTGTATGAGACCATAAGCCCACCTCGATGCCTTTATTTAGGTGTACCGTGCAAGTCCCATGATGAGGAAACTAACTACTTTTGATCACCCAAGATTGCTCTTACGATGCAAGGGGAGAGCATACACGACATGCATACTCATTTCTAGAGGGCATTTGCACTTAGAGATAAATTCAATGTGGCTTGTGTGGTGAGTAACTTCTCGTGCCTAACAGGTATTTAGTGCATTGCAATCTCATACGGTTGAAAGGTATTAAACTAGGCTTGAACAAGTTGCTAAAGAGTCCCTAATATATGCTAGGTACGTGGGGCATAGACTGTGAAGACTAGCCCATTGAAGACATATGACAAGTTAATGCCACTTCACCTTGTGTCTGGATTTACCTGGGGCCCCAAGGTTGTGCCAATGACGACGTGACTAGATTGAGGTACAAGTTTCCTTCTACCCCCTTTGATATACCCCACCGGTATGCATGGATGAGGTCATCCCTTGGGGTGATGAAATTCCCAAGAAGGCCTCCTAAGAAGAAACCACTAGTCACTTTTGATCACCCAAGATTGCACGAAGCACAAGGGAGAGCATATGTGAAGTAGTGACCCATTCAAGCTACAAATAAAACAAGAAGTTTGCACAAGGAATTTCCAAGATCACCCTAAGGTGTGAGAGGAAAGCATACATCCAAATGCAAACATAAGCATGTCAAACAATTCTTTAACCCCTAGTTTAATTAATGTACAACTAGACTAGGGAAAAAATAAAACCTTTGACCATGATGCTACACAAAAGAGTGAGTAGTTTGCTTTAAATTGCTTGGTCGCATGTTAGATACCTACAAAAGAGTATGTTAGTGCCCAAAAAAAATTGAATTCAACTCTATTAGGATGCAGGCACTGACAGAAGTACCAAAAGCACTGTAAAACATAACCTAGGTGCTAGAATAGAAAACCTAGGTGCTAAAACAGAGCTCTTCAGCACTAAACCAAGATACAAAGGTGCTAAAATAGAACACCTAGGTGCTAATATACTGACCTAAAGCACTAAAATAGACTTCGCAAGTGCTAAGAAAAATAAAAAGGATTGTTATACCTGCAGACGGTCACAGAAGCCGTAGGTGTTGATGCAGAATCCAGAGGCACTAATATGACCTAGATAAGAGAGATCTATAAAAAATCAAGTCAATCTTGCAACAAAATGATTGAATAAGTTGGTCAGTGACATAAAAGGATTAGCACAATAACTAACATGCAGCTTAAACCCCCAAAAGGATGATCAAATGTTAGTTTGGGAGATTTTAAAAAAAACACAACACAAAATGAGTTTTTCAAATGTAAGAGGTTGGAAAGGATTTAAGAGGGGTTCCATTATCCTACAAACTTGCAAGAAAAAAAATTGAAAAACTTGCAAATGTCAGCTGAGAAAACCAGGTGTTAGAGATGATCAAAAAATAAAAAATAAAACCCAGTCGTGGACAGAGGCACTGAATCAGGGACCTAAGGCACTAGTGTGGGTGACATAGGCACTGAATAGAGGACCACAAGTGCTATTGAGTGAGCTAGAGGTGCTAGCAGAGGCGTTGGAGGCATTGATATGAGGTCCCGAGGCGCTAAAAATCCTGTAAAACACATAAAGTTGAAAAAGAGAAACAATCGTCAGTCAGAAATGCAGGCGTCAAAAGAGGTTTTGGAGGCACTGAACTGGTTGTCAGAGGTGATAATGCATAGTGCGTGGTGCTGATATGACCTGCATGAAAAAAAATTACAAAATCTTGCAACAAAATGGTTAGTTACAAGGACATGGGTCCCACTAGGCATGCCAAATGAAGATGGTGAAAAGGCTAAGAGATGAAATAACATAAAAGAAAGCATAAACAAAGTGTTATACCTTAGATTCTCCAAGCCTTTCACTCTCCTTCATAAGGTAGAGGAAAGAATGCACCCAAAGAACTTTCCTAGCTATACCCAAATGGCTCTTTCAAAAACCAGCACAAAAAATTTAGCAAGGGATTGATTTGTGGCTAAAATTGGCATAATTTGGATGCAAAATGGCCTGATGAAAAATGCTTGGGAGATGGCTTGTATTAATAGTTTTTTGGGGGGAATTTGGATCAATGGTGGAAATTCAAAGAAAGATATCTAAGGGTGGAGATGAAATGGTTAAGTGGAAGGCTAAGATTTGATCATAAAAAATCGAGGGCTCACATTATTTTTGAATTTTTAATTGATCTTGGGAAGGCTTTGCATTAATGAGGATTAAAACTTATGAAATTCATTCATATGGGAGAAATAATAAAAAATTAATGTTTATGGGTGAGTGGGATGAGAAATGACACATGCATGTTTTTGGCAAAGACATGTGTGAGCATTTATATTAAAAAATGTTCTTGCATGAAAGAGGAAAGGTGAGGTGGAGACACATGTGACTCCCTTTTAATAAAAAAATTGTTTTTTATTCAAAGGGTATGGGGAGATGGGATAATGGAAGGTTAGGCTAATTAATTAAGTGATTAACTTAATTAATATAATTGTTTGAAATTGGTAGAGGGGTTAATTAGTGGTTTAGATTAATTAAGTCAAGTTTTACTTAATTCATTTGGGTCTAGGGGCTAGGTAGGGTGTGATAGCTAATTAAATAAATGATATTTATTTAATTAGGCTAGGTTTAGGTCATAGGCTTTAAGTGGCTTAATCAAATAAGTGTGTTTTATTTAATTAATCTAGGTGGGTGGGGAAAAACAATGAAATAAATATTGGGATATTTATTTAATTAATTGTGAACAATGGTTATGGTAGGGTAATAAATTAATTTTAATTTATTATAGCTGAGTGGTTAGGATGAATTAATTAAATAAATTGATTTAATTTAATTAATTGGTGAAGGGGAAGTTGGTGATGCAAGGATACAGGAAAGTGGCTTGTAAGGTCAAGACACTTTTAGGTGTCTACACCACCTACTTAAATTAAATAAATAAAATTTAAAATAAAGTATCCCTTCAAAATTCAAATAAATATGTCCACATCATTCATCCATAGTAATTAAATAAATTAAATTGAAGGGGCCCCTTGCACATGATCCAATGCCCCAAGTGCATCCACACTATCCATCCATCATTAAATCTTAACTATTCACATCCTCATTCATGTACCTATAAATCAAGCCCTCAATCCTTCATTTCAACAACACAACCACCAAGCATAAGCAAGCAAGCATACCAAGCAAATAAGACTCAATGGTACATCATTTGACAAATATATGCTACTAAAGTCTTTAAGAATCTAAGAGCAACTACATCACTCATGTCCATTAGCAAATCCATTCAACAAAGGAATCTCTTCCTTGGTATTTGAAGGTAAGAATTATCTAGTTTGATCTTCTTTATGCTCAACCTGGAGGTATTTTGCTTGATTTAGAATAAGGGTTTAGTATGGCTTTAATCTCTTGTATTTTGTTCTACATCTAGCATCATATAGTGCCTGTGAAGGTGAAATAAGGAAGGTGGCTAAACCAAAGTGAGAGTTAGGTCAAGTAGAAGTTACATGTAGTTGTGTAACTACATGTACAAGGGTAAAAGTACAAAAGGGGATTTTTTCATGGTAAAGATGCTCTCTTCTTCTCATGTTGAAATGCAATATATATTTTATTTTATCACATTATGTGTGTATGTAGTTAAGAGTAGGTGATATTTTTGTGATAAGAATAAGCTTTTCCTTCCTCGTGCATTTATTTTCTAAGAAAACTTTGTGTTGCTCAAAATTATAATGGGCATTGTATCACATATACATACGGGAAATTAATAGACTTTGTGCTATTAATATTTAAATATTTTTATTTTTAATTTACAAAGCATTTGTTTTATGGCTCTACACTACATGTATGGGGAAGATATTAATAGGCTTTGTGCTATTGATATTTAATTTATCCACAAAATATATATTTCTACAAGGAGGACTAAAATATTTATTTATAAAATTTACTTTATAAGAGGCTTTCTCCATTCTCTCTCTTTTCTCATCATATGAGGGAGCTAACCCTCTCAAATGTAGAGGAAGATCATCTTGTAAATGGTGATCTATCTAATGTTGTAATATTTTGTCACTGCCCATTGGGCAAGCTGACAAAGAAACTGTAGAGACAAAATTAATTGTCAACAAGATGGACAATACATAAGTAAATGTAAAAATTGTATTCATATGCATCTCAACTTTGACCCTTGGAAGGATCCAACAATAAATTGATACAAGTGGTTGATATCCCAGATGCCTACAAAATGTTGCTAAGTTAGGAGTGGTTTAGAACTCTTAATAGATACATGGCAATTGATTTTTGTCATATGTGGCTACTTTAGTGAGGCATTTCCAACCAAACCCAAATAGATCATGAGCGAATGATGGAACACTTGATCATTAAGTATAATAATAGTAATGAAATTTTATATGTAGAACCTAAGCTTGGTGTTTATGCTTTGGAGGTTGTGAAGAGACCTAAAGTCACTACACTTGTTCAAGAAATCAAGCTTAGGATGATAAAAAAATCACACACACACACACACATAGAAACTTAACGAATTAAAATCTAAGAAAGGGGTCAAGACTAGAGCTTTTAGATTACAATTCTCCTACACTAACAATGCCACTAAGTATGAAGCCTTGAATTATGGACTACAATTTTTTGTTAAGAATAAAGTCAAATACCTACAAGTTTTTAGGGTCTTAGAGTTGGTGGTAACACAATTCAAAATCCAATGTTCTTCTAATGATAGATGTCTATCCAGCTACCATAATCATGTCTAGAATATAATTGAAGAATTTGGTGCATTAAACATTCTAGACATCCCCAAAAGGAAAAAGCACATAGTCAATTGGCTAGCAATGGTAGGTAGTACTTCAAAGGCATTAGTTGATTCTGAAATGAAGAGATTTTCCATCAAGTTAGTCTCCGTCCCTTTTATTACAGATGATGTTACAAAAATTAGGTATTCAATAATGATCAACACATTAGTGACTTTATCACAATTTTGGAATATTTGGGTCACAAATTATAGATGAGTCACAACATGAGTATTTAGAGCTTAGTGAAGGTAGCAAGGTAAATCTTAAGACCAACACAATAATAAATAGCATGGTGTCATTGAAATACCTACATGATATGAATCATGAGAGGATTAAAGTGACCTAGGTGTGTCTAAGGGTTGATTGTTCAAGGCTTGCAACCTTGGAGATATAGGTGATCCTAAAAATATCTTCTTAGGAAATACTTTTACAAAAAAAAAAGATAGGGATAACTCAATATTTAAAATAATTCAAAAATGTCATAGCCTAGAGCTATGAGGACCTTAAAGTATATGACACCTCTATTATCACCCATGTTGTCCCACTTAAGCCTGACTCAACCTTTGTAACAATGATAGAGGTTGGTGAATGCTTTTCTCAAGTTTCTCATATTAAAAGAAGTTCAAAAGTTGTCTACTTATATTATATTCCTGGTTTGACATTCTACACGGGTCACAAATTTGGTGCTACTGAACAAAAAGAATGGAGAAATTTACCTCTATATGGATTTCAAAAAGATAATTACCTAATGACTTCTCTAAATGAAATTTTACAAATAGTCAATGGTTCTTAGATGATGTCTCTCTTGGATGGTTATTTGGGCTTTAACCAAGTCATGTTGAATTATAAGGACAAAATCAAAATGACATTCACTAGTAAGTGGGGAATCTTCACTTACAACTGAATGTATTTCAATCTCATTAAAGAAGGCACCACTTTCTAGCATACACCATGGACATAACATTCAAGGACCTCATCAATAAGTGCATTGTTATCTATATGGATGAATTGGCTTTATTTTCTAAGAATTAGGGATATCATGTTGGCAATTTGAAAAAGATGCTTTAGAGGTGTAGAGAGCATGGAATTTTGCTAAATAAATAATGCTCTTCGGGGTTCATTAAAGGTAAACTCTTGGGCCATGCAATTTTAGAGAGAAGTATATGTTGATTTTGAGAGAAATAACTCTATCTTGAAAATTTTTCTTCCTAAAATTCAAAAGGAGTTGAAATCTTTTTTGGGAAATATTATCTTTGTTTGAAAGTCTGTATATAGGTTGCAAAAATAGTTTAACACCTAAATTCTATGTTAAAGGATGTAAAAATTGAGTGGACACTAGAAGCTCAGGTAGCTTTTCAAAAAATTGAGAAGGCTACCATAAATACCCTAGTGTTCATCATTCCAAACTCCTCATGACTGTTCTACATCTATTCATTTGCTTCAAAGCATTTAGTTGTTGGAATATTGACACAAAAGAAAGAAGATGGAGATGGAGATGAGATACCTATGGATTTTATGAGTTTACCTTTGAGGAACATCAAAGTCTACTATTTCATGATAAAAAAACAAGCCTTTGTTATTATTAAATCCATGAAGAAATTTAGACACTATATCTTGCATAGCAAGGTTTTTGCTACAATACCTAACCTAGCAGTGAAGGTATTGCTAATACAAAATGAACTTGGAGAGTATTGAGGTAAATGGATGGCCATCCTCTAAGAGTTTGATTTAGAGATCCAACTAATGAAGTTTTTTAAAAGGGCAAGGATTGAACCAAACCATGGTTGAAGCAGACCTTCAAAGAGCTCATGCAAACCAATAATGATTATTAAGCAAGATTTAATTCAAATCTTCATGTCCATAAGATATTTGAATTTGAAGTCTAGAGTCTATGAATTAGTTGGCAGACTCGAGGGCGAATTTAATTATGATAGTTTAATTCTTTGCATCTGATACTTGGACTCCCTTGGAGATTAGAAATTTGGATTCCCTTGAGCATAATTTGATTCATCCTTGTGTTAGCTCTGGACTATTTGTTATAAACAAAGCCAAGATGGTTATGAAGTCTAGCTTGACGATAATTTCATGTCTCGAGGATGAAACTTAAGAAGTCTAGGGTGTTCATGAACTATCGATAAATTTGAAAGGATTATATAGAACCTCCTATAATAATTTTGGTTTTGATTATCGCCTTGATTAAAACTATCTTTGGGCTCAAATTTCTTAGCGTTCACTTGATGTTGTCACATGATAGCCGAAGGGTATGATTGTGGTAGATCCATTCTATTTATCCAAAGCATTATTGATTATGAGTATTATGGAGTAGGTGTCAAGTTAGTTGATATGTGTCACAATTGGGGTAAAATAGTGAAAGGAAGCCATGCACATCTTGTGTCTCCTCATTTAATCCATGCTTGTAGATTTGGTGCCAAACAACATAAGCCATCAATAGTAGATGAAACTTAATAGTTAGTTAATTCATATATTAATTACATTATACTGGAATGTTTAATTCTCATTTTGTGATAATATGATCAGTCACCAATAAACTTAGTAATGTTTGTAACTACTCCCAAATCTCATAAAAAAGAGTAGAAGGTTTTTAATGTCCACAAATTAAAAGAAAGAAAAAAATTTCTCTTGTAAAAACGAAAAACACGTAGTTGGCATTTCTCCCTAATTTTTGGGCCTTCTATTTTCTTTTATGGGAGGTACGGGTTACCAATCTACTTAGTGCGCCAAAGCATTTTCTAGGGGAAAATTTAAAATTAGTGTAATTCAAATTACTTTTTCCCAAGAAAATGCCCCTCTTCCACCATGACTTGTTAATAACTTAGTGTAATTCAAATTAATTTTCTTCAAGAAAATGCTGGGGTTACCAACCTACTTAGTGCACTAGAACATTTTCTTGGAGAAAATTAATAACTTAGTGTAATTCAAATTAATTTTCCCCAAGAAAATGCTTGGGTTACCAACCTATTTAGTGCGCTAGAACATTTTCTTGGAGAAAATTAATAACTTAGTGTAATTCAAATGAACTTTCCCCAAGAAACCGCTCTTCTTCCAGCATCAACTGATTAATAACTTAATGTAATTCAAATGAATTTTCCCCAAGAAAACTCTTCCACCATCAACTGGTTAATAACTTAATGTAATTCAAATGAATTTTCCTCAAGAAAATGCTCCTCTTCCACCATCAATTGGTTAATAACTTAGTGTAATTCAAATTAAATTTTCCCCAAGAAAACGCTCCTCTTCCACCATCAATTGATTAATAACTTAATGTAATTCAAATTAAATTTCCTAAAAGAAAACACTGACAAACTCCTAGTTGGCATTCCTCCCTAATTTTGGGGGCCTTTCATTTTCTTTTGTTTCATCTACTATCCATGGGTTATGTTGTTGGCACCAAATATACAAATATACAATCAGGGTTAAACGAGAAGACCCAAAGATGTGCATGGCTTCCTTTCACTATTTCACCCCAATGGTGACACGTAGCACTAACTTGATACCCGCTCCATAATACTCATAATAATAATCATTCCGGGATTGAGACAGTTGATTGAAACTTATAATAATTTGGGAATGAAGAGAGCGGGCACAGAAACTTTTGCGAGAAAACAACAAAATCAATCGGCAGAGCATAAAACAATTTGTAATAGTGATGGCATTGGCGGGAGATTCCAGTTTTGTTTGGAGGTGGCTGCTTAGCCGGCTTTACTCACCCCTGCTAAGTATGGCTAACTGTCCATTTGACTGAATATTCACCCTCTTTATTTCAAATTGTTTGTTTCATCTTATTCTGCATCAAATATACCGCCAGACCCTTTTTTTAGGTTTTTTTCCAAAAGTACTGTTGCAACTGTGTTGGGTCTGTCTCTTGTTTTACAACTTTTTGAAGCGTCTTTTCAGGAAAAATGGAACAACTTTTTATAGATTGTTTTCCGATTTTTGTGGTGCAGCAAGTAATTAGCCTAAAATATAGAAATGTGTAGCAGATTGAAAGATGTGTAGGTGAATCAAATTCTGGAGATTGATTTTTCCTTCTGTTCCCCTGTACTTTGGCTTGGAAGACGGTGTTATGAATTATTCTGGTACAATTTGACTTTCTTTTTAGTCATGCAAATTTGAAATTAGTAGCATTAGATTTTCACAGTTCGTTTAAGTGGGTTTTCAAGTTTTTTTAAGAAAACTGTGTAAGAAGAATAATATCAACGTTACATTTTGTAATCTTTCTGATGATTGATGTAAAAAATATTATACAGTTTTCTTTAAAAAACTTGAAAAATCCAAATTTAAAATTGTTTAAATTTAGGCCTCTGCTTACCTTTAATTTGTATCTGCTTCACTGGTGCTTCTTCCAAGGTTTTATGTAACTTGAGTATTCGTGGTCGTTGGCTGAGTTGGTATTTTTCATGTACTCGGTGTTTTAATGGCGCATCAATGGGTTATGACGATTCACTCGTATTATATGATATTAGCTTAATTTAATATTTTGCCCGTCAAAGAACTGGGAAGAGATATTTGGCTTCAAATGTTTTTATTCTGCCATAATCTATTGGAAAAGATGTACTGATGCTTTAGATTGCTTGTCATTCGAATGCCCACCAGCTTT
Organism: Cunninghamia lanceolata; assembly: GCA_027924645.1. Classification (NCBI taxonomy): domain Eukaryota; kingdom Viridiplantae; phylum Streptophyta; class Pinopsida; order Cupressales; family Cupressaceae; genus Cunninghamia; species Cunninghamia lanceolata. The sequence goes on from BSBN01000609.1 coordinate 4,333,958, forward strand.
CCTTAATAGAATTTAAATCAGATAAGTCCACACCAAAAGACCAAACTGGGGTATTAACATGCAGATATGTTGAAGATGGGTCATGAAGATTAGCTTAACATGCATCTGATTACTGATAGATGATATTGCATAAGTTGAACTTGCTTGATTTAGGCTTTTACTCCCTAAGAAACTCTGAAGAAATATCTGGCTTCAAGTATTTTTGCTCTGCTATTTTCCACTGGCAAAATGTATAAATTAGATTGCCTTTAATTCAAATGCCTATCTCCTTTCTTAGTTTAACTTGGGTCAATTCACGTGAATATAAATCCACACTAAAAGACCAAACTGGGTCCTCCAGAGGCCCTTACTTTCATTTGATTTTACACTAACCTAATTTGGTAATTTCTGGATGTCAGCATATCTTCTTTCCTTCTTTAGTTGTTAAATGATCTTTGCATGTATCTTTCTTTTGTCCGAAATGGAGAAGTCTATCCCTTTTAAGAGTTTAATGGCAGTTTGCTTCCTTGGGATGCAGGTTTCTTTTATTTCCAATTTGGCAAGCAATAGGCCTGTAACACAAATAAGGTCTATTTCAATTCTGTACAAGTTTAAGGGTGATCTACTGAGGTCTACATTCATTCAGTTTCATTTTTGTCAGAAGAGTTCATATAATGCAGAGGCATGGTATGTCTAATAATTTGACGTTTGAGAAATTTAATGATGATTGCTCTTCGTTTTCTCCCTTAAGCTAGATGGCTAGGCTGTATCACTTACTAGATTCTGAAATGGAAATGCTCCAAACTTTATATTGATCTGTGGGAGGAAATTAGATGCATTTGGCTAATTTACTCCTGGAATCTGAAACACAGGCTTCCTTAGCATCTGATGGGATTCCAATGGCAGAAAGCTCTGTAGAAGAAACAAGGGGTATCAATGTTGCCGAAGGAATTGACGAGTTAGAGAACACAAGAGTTTCAGATATATTTGATGAGGGAAAGGACGTTAATTGTGAGAGATATCTCCTGGAAAGTGGTGAGAACTATTCAAAACCTTTGGAGGAGCATGAACAGAAAAATGGTTTAAAGGATGTGGATTTGAAAGAAACATTCAGGGAAGAGGAAGATATAAAGTCAAATTCCTTAAATGTGTTTGATGATGTGATAAATTCAAAAGACATTTCTAATGGTGAGACAACTGACATACACTTTGAAAATGGAGAGGTCTCTCAACATCTTGGAGAGAAAAGAGATGAAAATGAACAAGAGGATTCTCTGGACAATGAAAAAGCACTGAAGATGCCCCAGAATGAACACAGAAATGAGCCTGATGAGTCTGATGCCAGATCAATGCAAGATTTGGTTTCAGAGAATTCTTCCAAAGAATTTATAAGCGAAGACTGTTGTGAAGATGATCACTTGCATCAGTCTGACAAAATTGAGGAGAGGAGCGAGATAGAAGATGTAAAAGTGATTGAGAGTATGGAAGGGAAAGGGACAGTTCAGGTTGAAGATAATGCAATGGGATTGCCGATTCAAGATTATGAGATTGAGCCTCCTGCAGCGGTCAAACATATAGAGCCTGAAGAGATAGTTGATCCAAAATCACTGGAAAGCAAAGTATCAGAAACCCAAATTGCTATAAAGGAATATGTCTTCCAGTCTGAGCCTGAAACTAAAAGCTCACCAATGCAAACAGATACTCCAAGCTTTGAGACCAAATCCAATGAAAATGATGAAGAAAAGATTCATGTAGATACTGAGGCCAGTCATGAATTCTCTTCTACGCTTGGCATGGTATGTCTAATTATTTGACGTTTGAGAAACTTAATGATGATTGCTCTTCGTTTTCTCCCTTAAGCTAGATGGCTAGGCTGTATCACTTACTAGATTCTGAAATGGACATGCTCCAAAGTTTATAATGATCTGTGGGTGGAAATTAGTTGCATTTGGCTAATTTACTCCTGGAATCTGAAACACAGGCTTCCTTAGCATCTGATGGGATTCCAATGGCAGAAAGCTCTGTAGAAGAAACAAGGGGTATCAATGTTGCCGAAGGAATTGACAAGTTAGAGAACACAAGAGTTTCAGATATATTTGATGAGGGAAAGGACGTTAATTGTGAGAGATCTCTCATGGAAAGTGGTGAGAACTATTCAAAACCTTTGGAGGAACATGAACAGAAAAATGGTGTAAAGGATATGGATTTGAAAGAAACATCCAGGGAAGAGGAAGGTATAAAGTCAAATTCCTTAAATGTGTTTGATGATGTGATAAATTCAAAAGACATTCCTAATGGTGAGACAACTGACATAAACTTTGAAAATGGAGAGGTCTCTCAACATGTTGGAGAGAAAAGAGATGAAAATGAACAAGAGGATTCTCTGGACAATGAAGAAGCACTGAAGATGCCCCAGAATGAACACAGAAATGAGCCTGATGAGTCTGATTCCAGATCAATGCAAGATTTGGTTCCAGAGAATTCTTCCAAAGAATTTATAAGCGAAGACTGTTGTGAAGACGATCACTTGCATCAGTCTGACAAAATTGAGGAGAGGGGCAAGATAGAAGATGTAAAAGCGATTGAGAGTATGGAAGGGAAGGGAGCAGTTCAGGTTGAAGATAATGCAATGGGATTGGCAATTCAAGATTATGAGATTGAGCCTCCTGCAGTGGTCAAACATCTAGAGCCTGAAGAGATAGTTGATCCAAAATCACTGGAAAGCACAGTATCAGAAACCCAAAATGCTATAAAGGAATATGTCTTCCAGTCTGAGCCTGAAACTAAAAGCTCACCAATGCAAACAGATACTTCAAGCTTTGAGACCAAATCCAATGAATATGATGAAGAAAAGATTCATGTAGATACTGAGGCCAGTCTTGAATTCTCTTCTACGCTTGTATCTGAAAGCTCATTTCTAGAGCCTGAAGAGATTGTTGATAATAAATCATCGGAAGGCACAGTGTCAGAAACTCAAAATGCTATTGAGAAAGATATCTTCCATCACGAACCTGAATCTAAAAGCTCACCGATGCAAACAGATACTCCAAGGTTTGAGACCAAATCCAATGAATATGATGGAGAAAAGATCCATGTAGATACCGAGGCTGGTCTTGAATTCTCTTCTTTGCTTGAATCTGAAAGCTGTTCCTTAGAGCCTGAAGAGATTGTTGATCAGAAATCACTGGAAAGCACAGCTTCAGAGACTCAAAATGCTGTCGAGGAAGATATCTTCCATCATGAACCTGAATCAAATTCCTTGCATATGCAAACAGATACTCCAAGTTATGAGCTCAAATCCAATGAATATGATGGAGAAAAGATCCATGTTGATACTGAGGCCAGTCTTGAATCCTCTTCTATGCTTGAATCTGAAAGCTTCTCTGTAGAGCTTGAAGAGATTGTTGTTCAGAAATCACTGCAAATCACAGCATTAGAAGCCCAAAATGTAGTCGAGGAAGACATCTTCCATTGTGAGCCTGAAACTAAAAGCTTGGTGATGCAAACAGATAGTTCAAGTTTTGAGACAAAATCCAATGAATTTGATGCAGAAAAGATCCATGTAGACACTGATGCCAGTCTTGTATTCTCTTCCATGCTTGAATCTGAAAGCTCGTCTCCTTTTAGATATGTTGAAGATTCTAACAGTGGAACCTTTCTTACCCATAAAGGTCAAGACTCCCAAGATCTTCAAACTACCGAAGGAGATAACGAAGCCTTAACATTACTAAGGGAAAAGGTTTGTTTTTCTCTTTTCTTTTCAGTTGTTTAGTGAAGTTTGGGTGTTGGCGATGAGTAACACTTCTGAAAAATAAGGTCTATTTCAATTCTGTACAAGTTTGAGGGTGATCTACTGAGGTCTACATTCATTCAGTTTCATTTTTGTCAGAAGAGTTAATATAATGCAAAGGCATGGTATGTCTAATTATTTGACGTTTGAGAAATTTAATGATGATTGCTCTTCGTTTTCTCCCTTAAGCTAGATGGCCAGGCTGTATCACTTACTAGATTCTGAAATGGAAATGCTCCAAAGTTTATAATGATCTGTGGTAGGAAAGTAGTTGCATTTGGCTAATTTACTCCTGGAATCTGAAACACAGGCTTCCTTAGCATTTGATGGGATTCCAATGGCAGAAAGCTCTGTAGAAGAAACAAGGGGTATCAATATTGCTGAAGGAATTGACAAGTTAGAGAACACAAGAGTTTCAGATATATTTGATGAGGGAAAGGCCGTTAATTGTGAGAGATCTCTCATGGAAAGTGGTGAGAACTATTCAAAACCTTTGGAGGAGCATGAACAAAAAAATGGTTTAAAGGATGTGGATTTGAAAGAAACATCCAGGGAAGAGGAAGGTATAAAGTCAAATTCCTTAAATGTGTTTGATAATGTGATAAATTTAAAAGACATTCCTAATGGTGAGACAACTGACATAAACTTTGAAAATGGAGAGGTCTCTCAACATGTTGGAGAGAAAAGAGATGAAAATGAACAAGAGGATTCTCTGGATAATGAAGAAGCACTGAAGATGCCCCAGAATGAACACAGAAATGAGTCAGATGAGTCTGATTCCAGATCAATGCAAGATTTGGTTCCAGAGAATTCTTCCAAAGAATTTATAAGTGAAGACTGTTGTGAAGACGATCACTTGCATCAGTCTGACAAAATTGAGGACAGGGGCGAGATAGAAGATGTACAAGTGATTGAGAGTACGGAAGGGAAGGGGACAGTTCAGGTTGAAGATAATGCAATGGGATTGGCAATTCAAGATTATGAGATTGAGCCTCCTGCAGCGGTCAAACATCTAGAGCCTGAAGAGATAGTTGATCCAAAATCACTGGAAAGCACAGTATCAGAAACCCAAAATGCTATAAAGGAATATGTCTTCCAGTCTGAGCCTGAAACTAAAAGCTCACCAATGCAAACAGATACTCCAAGCTTTGAGACCAAATCCAATGAATATGATGAAGAAAAGATTCATGTAGATACTGAGGCCAGTCTTGAATTCTCTTCTACGCTTGTATCTGAAAGCTCATTTCTAGAGCCTGAAGAAATTGTTGATAATAAATCATCGGAAGGCACAGTATCAGAAACTCAAAATGCTATTGAGAAAGATATCTTCCATCACGAACCTGAATCTAAAAGCTCGCTGATGCAAACAGATACTCCAAGATTTGAGACCAAATCCAATGGATATGATGGAGAAAAGATCCATGTAGATACTGAGGCCGGTCTTGAATTTTCTTCTTTGCTTGAATCTGAAAGCTGTTCTTTAGAGCCTGAAGAGATTGTTGATCAGAAATCACTGGAAAGCACAGCTTCAGAAAGTCAAAATGCTGTCGAGGAAGATATCTTCCATCATGAGCCTCAATCAAAATCCTTGCAGATGCAACCAGATACTCCAAGTTATGAGGCCAAATCCAATGAATATGATGGAGAAAAGATCCATGTTGATACCGAGGCCAGTCTTGAATCCTCTTCTATGCTTGAATCTGAAAGCTTCTCTGTAGAGCTTGAAGAGATTGTTGATCAGAAATCACTGCAAATCACAGCATCAGAAACCCAAAATGTAGTTGAGGAAGACATCTTCCATTGTGAGCCTGAAACTAAAAGCTTGGTGATGCAAACAGATACTTCAAGTGTTGAGACAAAATCCAATGAATTTGATGCAGAAAAGATCCATGTAGACACTGATGCCAGTCTTGTATTCTCTTCCATGCTTGAATCTGAAAGCTCGTCTCCTTTTAGATATGTTGAAGATTCTAATAGTGGAACCTTTCTTACCCATAGAGGTCAAGAGTCCCAAGATCTTCAAGCTATCGAAGGAGATAACAAAGCCTTAACATTACTAAGGGAAAAGGTTTGTTTTTCTCTTTTCTTTTCAGTTGTTTACTGAAGTTTTGGTGTTAGGGGATGAGTAACAATTCTGAAAAATTATGTGAATTTAATTTGTATAATATTTTGGATTATATTTTATAATCTGTTATTAGAAGTTTGGGTGTTGGGGGATGAGTAACACTTCTGAAAAATTGTGTGAATTTAAGTTGTATAATATTTTGGATTATATTTCATGATCTATTATTAGAACGATGAAAAAAGAGAGAATGTTATTATTTGTTAACATAATTTTTGGTTTTGAAGTGAAGCAGAGGGAAGAGTTTTGCAACTAACAAAAGTGTGGTTGTGCATGCACCAGGCTGTCAAGATAGATGCAACAGAAAGGGCTTCAGTTTGGGGTTGCTGTGGTTTTTGGAATTGGCTGCATGCTCATGTAGATTAGCCTACCATTCTTGCCTTTCAGAATTTGTTAAGTGGGAAAGGATCTTAATAATTTCAGAGTGAATTTGGTTACAATCATGCATTTAAGGCCTATAAAGGTAAACAAATTTGTTGGAGGCAGGGGGCGAGAAACAAGCTTAGCTCCATATGTAGACTAGGTTATATTTTTTTATTTTTTTTGGGGAGAATTTTGTTTGCTGCACTACACGACCATACTTCTTATTGATTCTTCGTATTAAAAGATTTGCTTCTGCAGGATAGGGAATTTGTAACGAGTTGTAATAGTAGGTATTAAGGCCTTAAAAGTAGATGATTTTTTAAGTGGATGCAAAGTTGCAAACATAATTTGATAGCCACATATTTGTGCTGCGTGCCATTCATTGATTAGTTAATATATATAGTTTTATCGTCGGAATTAATATTTGGTTCACTTTTGGGCTTGGATTAAGTGTTCTGCAATTTTTTACATTGCATTAATTTTATATGGCGTTCTCACTAAAGTGGCTCAAATAACTGAGACATGGGATGGTATGAAAATTTTTTTGAATAATACAAATAGTTTGAATTCTCAAATGTAAGATTTGGTTCTCTTTTGGGATTGGATTGTATGTTCTGCAAATTTTTTTAATTAGTTTAAGAGGTACCATGGAGCTGCAGAAGATCTATTTTTGTGAAGTAGGTGTCTGGTGAACCCCAAAAAATTGTTATAGGATAAATTAGAAATTTTTCTTGGTAAATAGGAGCTTCTACATTTTAACTTGTAGATTTTGAGTGGGTGTATTTGACCAACTTAGGGGATTTTTCTACCACTTGTTAATCATCTAGAATTTTTTGATTTTGGTTATTTAATTTAGGAAAATTTTTTGAAGGGAAAATTCTTTATTTTAGTCATTTTTATCTTTTTATTTGCAAATCAATCAAAAGAGTTGAGCATAAATCTTCACGAAACCACCAGCTTCCATAAATTTTGGCGTACGAAGTTTTAAGCCTACCTGCCACACTTCAAAATGCTCTTAAAAAATTTCAGCAACACCCACTGAAATAATTTAAGAAACCCCTCTATAGGACCGAAGCATAAATTTTCACATGTAAAATTTAGTTTTCTTTCAAGATTGGATTCTTTGTCCTGCCGCTTTTTTAAATCTATTGTATTAGTGGTTTAAATTCATTTCAAACTGCCCTTTGGGCTATACTTGTGTCGATCCTACCCTACAGTTCTGTTCATTGAATACTCCAAAAATGAGGGCCAAAGTTAGAAATTCCATTTTTAGGCGAGGAGAAAGACTCACAGAAATCCCTTGTTTTGGCTAGCAGCCATTGCTTAATTTTTTTAGGAGATATTTGTGGAGCTAGTGACCTCATGAATATTTTATTTTCTTGCTTATTAAGCAGTTATCTTAATTTGTATTTTTTTTTACTATATAAAAAAATAAAAACAAAGTATCTTAATTATCTTAATTTAGAAGAAATTTTTTTAAAAAAAGGGAAGGAAATATATGCAGCCACATGGCATATTTTTCATTAAGCAGTGGCTGCAATTCCTAAACAGTAGCTGCTCCACAAAAATAGGGAAAGATTCTATATTATCTTTTTCCCATAATTATAAATTTCCATGGGACCACTCCAACTTAAATTTAAGCAGAAAAATAACTTAAGCAGCAGTTGCATGGGAACATGAGGTAAAAGTAGAATGTGGGGCACTAAATAAGATTCCACTTTCAATTTTTTTTTTAAATAAACATTTTCACAAATTATTAAATCACATGCTCCTCATAAATACGTAGCCAACATTTCTGTTACATAGAGCTTTATTCCCTATAATGGCAGTTACACCATTACGGTTGTCATTCACAAGAGCTTCCATATTTTTGTGTTCCTGTTTTATTTTATAGCATTGATACGACCAACATACGTCTTAGTTTAAGGGAGGAGATATTTTGGGTTACTTCTAACTAGTTTTGAAATCGTTTCTGGTTTTGCATTATTGGCTTATAAGATCTTCTCATTTCATAATTGTTATTTACTTCAGATTATCGTAACTCAATATTTTTGTTGAAATGATGGAAGTTTTTGGTTTTTTTGGTTTTTTTTAAAATTCACTTAAATGAGAATTTTAATATTAACCCTTTTTTTTCAAAATAATTATGTAAATATTTTTAAAATAAAATTTGATTTTATAGTTGTAGAGAAATAAAGATCTTTTTACTTAATTAAATAATACAATATATATTACAATTAAATTTTAGATATTTATAAGAGTTTTGAGATTGATAAGTGTAAATGTAGTTAGAAAGTGTTTAGCTTTTTATTGATGTTGATGCTATTGATTTGACTATATGGTGCACTAATTGATTAGGTCTAGATCTGTGGTATCAAATCTTTGTCATTGACTTATTTGATGTTTGCTCTCTTTATAAGAGTGACAATGCATGATTGTGTTCTTTTGGTGGTGTGATTGTATCTATCATGTCACAATTCTATCCTCAATTGCTACAAATTGTAGAAACCACACCTATGAAGATATCTACTTTAAGAATTATTGACTCTAAAAACAAAGATATCTACTTTAAGAATTATTGACTCTAAAAACCACCTTTAGAAATTTGTTATGAAAGGGTTGAAATATGAAACTTCCTTAATTTCTAGTTAGACCCCTTTTGAATTATTCAATTAAAGACACAAAAGATGCACAAGTCATGTATACCTATGTATAATATTTGTCAATGATTATGTAGACCCTAAATGTTACTACTTGATAATGCTCTTAGTGTGATCTTTAGATATTATTAGATGTGTAGGACGATGATTTCTTGTCTCCTAGGGCTTATCTTTAATTATAACATTTTAAATATAACATCTTAAGGTACTAATTTTGAATATTTTGGTACCTAAGCTAAGAATAACAACCTTAATTTGGTGTAAGAGTCAATTCTAGATAAGTGAAAAGCATGTTTGAATTTTGTCTGAAGGACAGTGATCCAATTGAAGATGAGGAAAACATATATGAATTTAGATCTTGTGAACTAATATACAAAATATAACAAAATAAGTATATAAATGATATATCATAAATAAAGCCCAGAATAAATATAAAACAAAATTTTTAAAAAATGGAGTTTACACTTTTCTCCTTTGTAATAATAAATAAAATCATATTAAATATATAAGCTTTATAAAACTTACTTAAGTATGCTTAATATATAAATTTTAAGGAATTAAAAAACTAAAATTTTTAATCAATAGAAAAAGAAATTAAATACAAAAATTTACACAATAAACAAAGTAAACAAAATAATTTTTTTTCCAAATGCTCAAATTTAAATTTTAGGGGATTAAAAAACAATTAAAAACTTTAACAATAAAAAATAGATTATAAAAAGTTTTTAGACAATTAAAAAACCAAAAACAAAAAGTTCCAAGATTTTACATTCTTAAGACATGTGGGTGCCTCCTAAATTTTGAAAATAAATAAATAAATTGAATTTTGCATTTTGCACGTATAGGATATGTGTGTGTTTTAAGTTAAAAATCAAGTTTACTAAATGCAAAGTTTTTATATTCTATTTATTAACTCATTTATATAAATTGTTGAAAATTTATATTTACTAAAAAATTATTTTTCAATACAATTTAATTACACAATTTTATGTTATTAATTTTGTAAGTATTATATTTAAACTCCTTTAAACCATATAAAAGATTAAGTTATAAATCTTCTAAAAATAATTGTATTTTTTTAAATCAACAAAATAATAAAGTAACAAATGTCAATGAAGATTACAAGAATAGCTCACTTAAGTAAACCCTCCACATAGAGGATTTTTACCACTATTTTGCTATGCATGCAACAAACAATCAAGGAAACCTTATTATTCCTTTCTATCTAACACTTCATTTAATCTTTGCTACTTTTTAAATGACATTCATGTCATATCTCCCACTTAACACTTAAATTTGTTAGTAAACCTTCCAATAGAGAGGATTTTTACTACTATTTTGCTATGCATGCAACATACAATCAAGGAACAACCTTACTATTCCTTTCTAACTAACACTTCATTTAATCTTTACTACTTTTTAAAATTAGAGGACAAGTCAAGTACCATATTATAACATTAATGTTAAATCTCCCATTTAACACTTAAATTTGTTCGTATTTGACCCTACCTACCATGATTTTTTTTAAGACAATTATCTATTCAGAGTTACCCTAAAGGAAACATTTTTGCTGGATTTTTGTGCCCCCACCCTTTGTGATCACCAAAACTAGAAAATTGCACTATGGGTGATCTTGCCCTTTGTAGGCCCCAAAACTAGACACACAGTGCTCCTATAGGTTAGGGACAAACAAGTTTGCAAAAACTCTATTGTAGGTCATGTTTGAAGCTCCAACATAGGTGTTTGTCTAACTACTAGGAATCTACAAATTTATGGGTTAAATCACTTGCAAGTCTTGATCTTGAATCCATAGAGAAATCTTTTGCAAAAGATTCCAAACATTGAATATCTTAATTTGAATCTAAATGGGGAAAAGAGGGAAGGGTTTGACTATTTGAGAGACTACCTCAATTAGTATCTTAGGTGATACATTCCAACCTCAACCTAGCCTTTGAATTTTTGGGTGTGTGTGGATATTGTAGTGTGAAGGTGTAAAGTGTTGTATGCAAGAGATGATCCTAAAGCTAATAAAACCCTAGGAACAATCTAACTATTATGATATGTGAAAGATTGATTGAGGAATGATGGGTTTTGGAGAACAATAAATTGATTTAAGCAAGGTTGGAGATGTTAGAAAGACGGTTGTCATTGCACCAAAAGATCAACCTATTAATGCCTGATACAACCGCTAGAGTTAATGAATCCATGGGAGGTGGTTAAGCCTTGTCACGAACCCAAGCACTGCACTGCACAACACAAGGAGACCAAGGGCACACACCTTGCAACAATCTCCCCAGTACAAGCGAGGGGTTCGAACCCGTGACCCAGGCTCTGATACCACTTGTTAGAAAGACACTTGTCGTTGCACCAAAAGATCGACCTATTAATGCTTGACACAACTGTTAGAGTTAATGAATCCATGAGAGGTGGTTAAGCCTTGTCACGAACCCAAGCACTGTGTTGTACAGCACAAGGAGACCAAGGGTGCACACCTTGCAACAAGAGAGGTGTGTATTTAGATTTGAGAAAGATTGGGGAACCTAGAATGTTTTTTGTAATGATTAGGGAATGAAAGAATAATAAAACATAAGGAAATACAAGGATATACCTAGGAGGATGAAGATGCAACCATGGTGGAATTGGAGGAGGTGTTACAAGGCTTGATTTGTAGATTTCTCAATGTGGGAGCTCCAATCTTGTTATAGTAAGTGTTGTTGTAGAAAAGAACTTAATACATATTGCTGACCAAGTGTAGACAATAAATCCCTTGATAGGGATTGATTTTAGCATTAGAGTGGTTTTAGGATGGATTTAAGATTAGGTTAACATCAATAAAAATCTTAGGATTTTAAAAAATCCCAAAGACCTATGTTGGATCTTAACACATGTCCAAGACACCCTCATTTTTATACACAAATGTCTTTTGAATTTTTAACTTGAAACTTCGAGATAGGTTTTAGCGATGATATAAGGCTTAAGTCTAGTAGGAAATCAATATATTATTTAGGAATGGCTTAGGAAATGACAAATTGACCCTACAACACACTTAAGGGAGTGGTCACCAAAATGAGGACAACAACATAACAGAAAGATTGTAAAGTAGGCAATTTTTGAACTTACAACTTTATCTTGTTGTAATAATGGAAATTGCATACCTTGCAATTCCTTTTACTATGTTTTGCATCCATTTTAGTGTCCCCCTTTAGTATGTGTTTTACCCCTTTTTAGCCTCTTGTTTTCACTTAGTTTATCCTCAGTACCTTTGCTTTTCTCTATGCCCATGTGTTTTCCCTTTTTTTCATGTGTTTCTTCCTCTTCCTATAAGCCATGTTTACATTTCCCATGTGATATTATCCTTCCACCCATCACTTAATATTGTGGCTTCCCCTCTATGTGTAGTGAACCATTCCATGTTCTCCTTAAATATCACTTCACATGGATCAATTTGACATAAAATCACCACTATCTACTGCTCCTTGATCCCCTTTACCACTCCTAGAAATTTGGGCCATGTTTAATGTAGTCATGGGTAGAAGATCTAATGAAGGATTGTCCAACCATATAATGAAAAATCAAAATACACAATACTTAACAAAACTCAATGGAATAGTAATATGGTCTTTTATAAATTGATTACAATCTCCTACAATGGGATTCCTGCATGCTAGGAAGTAATTGTTTGATTACTAGTATGGAAAATATTACATGTAAATGAAATTTAATACATTTTGTGACATCTATATCCTCATCTTCAAACTCCATCATGAACCTTCATCCTTATGTTCACACTTTAGACCTCCAACTCTACTCAATTCTTCCTGACCCCCCTTCCTCTTTCCAAATGATTGTGAGTGACACACACATATATATAGAAATCTCAAACCTCCAAAATTGTCTACATCATCTTCCAAGTGGCACAAAGTTGAATGCTCAATAATCATGTAGTTAGCTAGTGAAAACAAGTTTTTTGATCAAAGAAGTGATAGCAGAAAGGGAATTCTATGTGATACTCAACGTTTGTCCTTCTAGGTCTAGTTAGTCTTCACATATATTCCTTTGTCAATGCAAACTCCAAGTAATCTAATGTAAGTGGTAAAAGTTACAATTGTGCAAATTTGTTAGCCTAGTAGATGTTCACAAAACAATTATGCCCTTCTGGTGCTTCAATTCTCCTCAATCATGGATATAATGTCCATCCATCATTGCACAACATACTCTAAAAATTGTGAAACCATTTGAATCTCAACTTGTGAAATGTGTTGGCTTCTTCTGCAACTAACTAGTAAGTGAAAACTTGCAAACAAATAAATAAAGTGAAAGATAACATTTTTTATTGATACAAGATTATTCTTATTCCCTAGGATGCTCCTGCATTAGACACCTAAGGTTATTTGAAAAGTGAGTCTGTCACTTTCCAGTGCCTAGAGGGAAATCAAGACAGTCTACCTTACCCCTAAAAATTTATCTTGAGTATTGTTCCGACCTTCCTCTCCATTTCAACAAATATTCCTCATATTGTCTATATTCCCAGTGCTCCTCCCAATTTTGATATCTAATATCTCTTCTATCTCTTCTTTTGGTTGTGGCAATATGGGGTTTTAACTTTGTTCTTTTGTGTTGCTTCCTATTGAATCTCTCTCATGATATTGATATAGATTTGTAATGTTGAAAACTAGAGATATGCTTAATCCTTCTAATAGCTTCACCTCATATGCATTTCTTGAATTAAATCTTCTTACAATTCTATATGGACCAAAATTCATCTTCAATTTGTTGTATGTTCCAACTGGAAATATTTCCTTTCTAAGATACACCATTTCTTCATCTCCTACCACAAAATATTTGTCCCTTCTTATGTTGTCACCTTTTTGCTTGGATTTCTCATTCATCTTCTCTAGGTGACTTCTCACCTCCGCATGCACCTTCTTCATGTGTTTTGTGAACTCCTCTACTTTCACACTACTTTTGTATTCCTTATTGATGTCTCTTGACTCTGTTACATTCCTTGGACTATTGTTGCTTCTAAGTAAGTAAAGGTAGCATAATCAACTTCCTACGCTAAACCTTGAGAGGAGGTATGTATTGAAACTTTTAAAACTATCTAAACAATTATAGAAAATGCAAAAATACATACATATAAATATAAACAATGCAAATCATTACACAATGATTTACGTGGGGAAAACCTTTTGGTAGAATACCCCACACTCCAAAACAACCCAATGTATTATTCAGTACAAGAACAAGATATAATACACTTGTAGAGCAAGATTTTACAGGAGTATAATCACCAACATAATTTTGAAGTGATTTTGGCAACATTTCAGCTTGCAGATTACACCTCAACAATACAAAACTACACTCCAAAGAACCAATTTATAGGAAAATTACAAACCACAAACCACAAGTGGTTTTCCAAAACTAAGCGCCAAAATCATGGGTCCAAATGTAGCACCCAAATTAGCATTCACCTTCAATAAAAAGATGCTTATGACGTGTTATAATCCATCATAAGATTCCAATGTAACTTTTCCTAAATTTACTCTTACATGTCATAAGAATCTGTCATAGGATCCCACCAAAATAGGGAGTCTCATATCTCCTCAAGATATTATATTTAATTACATCTTACAACACCTTAAAATATTTGACACATGACATAAAATGCCAACACAAAGTGGGACACCTCATTTCCAAATATGAGGCCAAATTAATAAATAATTTATGAATAATAAGTAAATAAATAATTTTAATGCTAGGAACTTGCAAATCTTGAGACACCTTAATTCCCAGAATTCTCCCACTTGTTGAATACCTTGCAAGAGAAAAAGGGAAGCTCATCAACACTAAAAATTATCTACTAGGGGTTGAGAGGTGCATAGGCTCTAAACACCATTTGAATTTCTCTATTCTTAGGGGCTTTGTCAAAGCATTTGCAACATTCACCAAAGTTTCTACCTTCTCTAGATTCACTATTCCATCTTCAACCATATCTCTATCAAAGTGGTACTACACATCTATGTGTAATGCATTAAAAATTGAGTTCTTCGCTAGGCAAGTTACACTCTAAATTTCACAATAAACTATAATTACTCTATGTTTCAACCCAACATCTAAACACAATCTTTCCAAGCAAATAGATTCTTTACAGGCATGATTAGCTACCATATAATCTGCCTCAATAGTGGACAAAGAAACCACATCCTATCACTTTCTTATCCAACTTATGGCACCACCAAATAAAGTAAACACATATGTACTAGTGGATCTTCTGTTATCGACATCTCCAACCCAATCTAACTCCACATATCTAAGAATATTCAAGGAATGTTTATCTCCTGTCATACTGAAATGATAGCACAAGGAACACTCTAATGTACCCAATAAATATCTAAAGACTCTTCTTACTACATCCCAATGTATCCATCTAGGATTTGACTTAAATCTTCTCAGAACTCCCACTGCTTAGGCAATGTATAGTCTAGTGCAGACCATAGCATACATAAGACTTCCAATTATACTCTGATAAGGTACCTTGCTCATGTCTTCCATCTCTGAAGGAGAAGTACGACATTATTCAATAGATAATTTCATTTCCAAAGTAAAAGGAACACATAATGGTGTAGAATCTTGCATATTAAACCTCTATAAATTAAATTCACATACTTATTTTGACCAAGCCAAATCTTTTTGTTTTCTCTATATCTCTTTATATATATTTCAAGAATGTGTTTTGTTGCACCTAAGCCTTTCATTTCAAATCTTGTTGTAAGCTAACATTTTAGTTCACAAATCAATTCTTTTGCTTTCTAATAAATAACATGTCATCAACATAAAGTGCAATAATCAGGAAATGATCACCATCACTTTTGTAGTAGACACAGTGATCTGATTTGGACTATTCAAATCCCAAGCTCAACACAGATGTATCAAAATTATGGTACCACATCCTAGGAGATTGCTTAAGGCCATACAATGATTTCTTTAATTTACAAACCAAATGTTCTTTACCTTTCATTAGAAAGTGCTCAAGCTGTGACATATAAATTTGTTTCTCTAAATCCCCATGAAGGAATACCATTTTCTTGATTTCCAAATCATAAGTTTTTACAATTGAAAGAAAAAATCTAATGGATGACATTTTAACAACATGAGAAAATATCTCACCCTAATCCACACCCTCAACTTGGGAGTAACCTTTTGCAACCAACCATGCTTTATACTTTTCAACATTACCATTAGAACCAATTTTATTTTTAAATACCCATTTGTAATCAATGGGTTTTCATCCTTCAAGCAAAGGTACCAAGTCCCAAGTGTTAATCTTTTGAAGTGCCTCCGTCTCTTCATCCATGGATATTTTCCATGACTTTGCATCATGCATACCTAAATCCTCTTGCATAGTTCTTGGTTCATCAATGTTAGTACTTAAAATAAAAATATAGCTCCAATCACTAGGAGAATACCTTTTTGATGGTTATCTTTGCTGAGTTGACCTTCTTACAAGCTGAGGTGGAGGTTCTACCTCCTTTTCTAAAGAATCTAAGCTTGAGGAGCTCTCCCCAACTTTAGGTCTAATTTGGGCTTTCAATTCAACTTTCTTTGGAGTAGGAGGAAATTGAATGACATCTTTCTTTACTATTTCTTCTCACTACAATACAATGGAAGGAGGTTTATTTTCTTTGAAAATAACACTTCTACTATATAATTTTTTTCTACAACAAGATCCCAAAGCCTGCATCCATTCACACCATAATTATAACAAATGAAGATATATTTTATCGCCTTATTCTCTAATTTTGTACGCTTCTCCCTTGGCACATGTGCATATGCCTTACAACCAAATCATAAAGATGCCTTAATGAATGCTTTTCTCTTGTCCACACCTCTTGGTGCAGTCACGGTAGGAGGGTTCACACAATGAACTGTTTGGACCGTTCAACAAGAGTAACACAATGGAAACTGTTATCACCCAGATTTGCACGCTCGCTGAGCTTGTAAAAAACTTGGCAATCTGGAGAAACATGGAAATGATCTCAAAGTGTGGTACCTTGCGAACTGAGATTAGACCTTCGGAGAAGGCCGGCTTCCTCTTTCTAAGCCTATTACTTAGAGAAATGCAACTAAATCTAGTGCTAATGCTTGCAGGGGAAAAGGGTTAGAAGGAAACTAAAATGAAAGGGGATGATACACCAGATTTAAATGTGTTTGGTTGCAACTAAATCGACATAGTAATAATCTCATAGCTGGAAAGACTTACACAAACTCATATTGATTATAACAGAGGTCAAGACAGAATAATGGAGGAATGAAAGGGACCGTTTTGTCCGCAATACACAACCTACACTAATCCAGAGAACAGACACAGTGCTAAAATCATACAAGAGAGGCAAAATACCAGTTTATATTGATTATAGAGGCCAAGTAGCCATTACAGAATAGCCCAGAAGAACAACCAACAACAATACATCTGTTTCACATGTATATATATCATTTTACATTTTTGACCTCAGTCGGTTACAATCCATTTGCCCATGGGCTCTGAAAAAAAATCTCTACGTCTAAAGAGACGTCCACCTGCCAGAAGTTATGGCGTGAAATATCTAGAATAGGGCAGGTGGAAGATATTTTGAATCTTCAATGTGAACTGCTGAATCATCGATTTGAATGCAACAAATATCTGCATCTGCATATGCCAAATTGGTCACTGAAATGTTTAGTCGATCCAGCATGCAAATCCAAATCCAAATTTTGAAAGTGAAAATATCCTCCTGAAAAGCTCGCCAGATGAAAGAGGAGGCAAAAATTAGCATTTTTGTCTTTTGAAGCATGTTGAAATTTGCCAGGATGAGGGAGATATGGGCGATCAAAGTTGTGGTCAATTGTATCTTGTATTTGCATATCGCTTTGCATATCTACTCTTGTATATACTTTTGTATGTTCCATTGTATATACAATTTGCAACTGCACTTTTAGGTTCACTTGGTGCCACATACAAAGTCTCCTTCACTTTTGCCTTTTGCATACTCTATTTGCTTTGCATGTGCCTACATACAATCGTGGACTTTACCTTTTGAAACACCCTTTGAATCGGCCCTGACACGTGGCACCATCTGATTTTCCATTGAGTTGATCCTTGGACCCATCACTGAAAAACTGCATCTTCTTATCGGCTGTCGGAAACACTTTAAAATGAGCCGCCGATACACTAAGTCTCGCCGAAATCCCTTGCATGCGACCCTTTGTATATCTGATTGTATATGCAAACATAGAATTGCAAATATACATACAATGTGGAACTCAAAAGATTATCAATCAGAATGAAACTTTGAAACAGGTCCGGCCTTTGTATCTTTTCCTTTTTGTATGTTGCACCCCTTTGACCTTGTATATGCATTATACAACTGCGGACGCCAAATGATTATCCGCCACATTTGATTTTTCAGCCATGTCTGGATTGTATATATACCCTTGTATATTACCTCTGTATATCGCATATACAATGCGAACATGCATACAGAACATACATACAATCGCACTTGCACATACAAACATGTATTTGACCCTCTGCATGTTGACTTGTATATTAACTTGTATATTGCACACATGCAATATACAAACAGAACCGCATACATATCCCTTTGCATCTGACCTTGCATATTGCCTTTGGGTCTTTTCTTCTTTGCACATTGCCTTGTATGTGCACTTTGCATATCTAATATACATTCACCTTTGCGTCCACCCTTTGCATATCACCTTTGCATCTGACCTTGTATATTGACTTTGTATCTACCCTTTGTGTGTCGCATACATACAATGCAAACATACAAACAAAAATGCATACAAAGAACCCGATGTACATTCTCCTTTGTACATGACCTTTGTACCTTGCACTTGTATATACAAAGATACATACCAAGAGGCTAAGCATGAAACTCAGAAATCCCTCCGATGGAAAATACTTGAAGCTAAACGATTTCTGGGTTTTTCTGGGTTTTCTTCAAGGATTCTCCAGGTAATATTTTGGGATTTTTTGTAAGGTACAACATGGGTAACTGAAGGATTTAAGCTTTCTCTCCTTCTACTTAAGCTTTCTCTGATCAGATTTCATTGATAGAAAGAGGGGAACAATAATATTTGGGGCAAGGCAAAATATGACAACATCTTTGGTGACCTCTCAAGGGTGTTTGCCTGCTAAACAAATCGATCAGTGGCCTTATACATCCATTGGGCATGGAGTCAAAAGAAACTGCAACAAGAACAGAGGAGCTGGAAAACTGAGCAAGCTACCAAGCCAAAACAAAAAACAACAAGCAAGCATGTATCTCCTAATGAGAATACAACAAAGTGCAAGGGTACTTATTGAAAGGAAACCTAAAACTGAAATAAAATCTACTCTAATCCTAAACTAACCAGTCAGAGGTGACCTTAAACAAAGCCATTAACTGGTTCTTGAAAGTAAATGCCCTTCCTTAACAATTTACAATTTTTCTCATGCATGTGGGCCGTTAAAAAGAGGTGAGGGGGGAATATGCATATGATAAATTGATAAAACACACCCCACAAAATGGAGATAAACTCACCTATCCACCTGGACTGATTGCTGATGCTACTAACTTGTGGTGAATAAATGGGCTGATCCCACCCATTTTGATGCTCAACTTCAGGCTTAGAGGTAAGCATGACAAGTGGTGACTCCTCATGATGTGTCTCCAGCTAGGCTAGATGCCTGATTGGGCATACCCCTGAAGTGACATGCAAATCATCATGTTTGATCTCATGCAATTCCTTCTCTTCTTACTAGTCTGAATACTCCATTTGCAGTGTAAGATTTTCTTCATCCAAAGATGTTTCACCTTCTATCTCAATTTCAATCCGATGTAGAAAAGTTGGTTCACATGAATGAAATGGAGGAATGCCTGCCTCTTTATTTTCATCTACATATCCAGGTAATTCATCAAACAATAAAGCTAAATCCTGAGATTCAACCTCTATTTCGCTCTCCAAAACATGTTCAACCCGATCTTGTCTGCCATCTAAGTTTGACATAAAGGATTCAAGACCATTCCAAAATGAGTCCTCATCAGAACTTTCCTGGTCTTTTGACAAAAGGGGAATGTTCCTTACCTCATGAACCATCCTTTCCTGATGTTCATTTTCATCTTTTAGCTGCTCCAAGACTTGATTATCACATTGATTATCTTCTGTTAGAAACTCGTTAGATTGTTTAACCCTTTCCTGCTCATTCAGCTTGATAAAAGAAGGGAGTTCATCGAATAAAAACATGAAATCATTGTTTTTGATATCTTTTTCAAGCTTCTCAACCTGTTGTCTTGACTGATCATGCTCAGCCTCAACCTACAACAGTTTGTCATTATTTTCAGTGTTCTCTTGTTGTTGCATATCCACAACCAACTGCTCGTTATCTTCATCTTCAACATAATCAGGTAGCTCATAAAGCAAGGCAGCATCATCCACCTCTAGAGTGACCCTAGCAACCTTTTCCCTTATGCCTCCATCCTTTAACTGCAGCTCCACTAGATTTTGGTTAAGTTGTTTCTACAGCTGAAGGTTTTCCCCATGCACTTTCTGCATTTCAACCTTATTTGCTTGATCGGATGCATGAGAAAAGGCTTCAAAAGAACCAAAGTCTAGAGGACTCAATCCCTTATTTGGGTTAACAGTACTCACAGGTGCAATAGGTTCAAACAATTCTATCTCTGTGAGTGTAGGAACAAACCGCTCCTCTTTAGTTTTATCCTCTTCCACCTCCCATTTTGACTCATCTTTCCAATTATCTTAGTAGACAACAGGTCCACCCTTGAGGATTGAAATATCATCAGGGAAAGAGGCCTGAATAACTTCTTGAATTTATTGGAGGGGAGAGGGTTATAGACAAATTTGTTCCTGGGGAGTGATAATTTGAGTTTGCACAAGAACAGGGGCTTGTGGAGGGATAAAGGCATTGAAGCCTGGAAACTTGTGGAGTCTAGGTTGTTCTTGGTTATGAATTGGTTGTTTCAGTGGATGAGACTCTCTAAAACTTGGAATATTCAATTCAGGAGACTTAGGAGACTCACCTTGCTTGAAGCTTGGTATTCTAAACTTGGAAAGCTCTTCTTCAAAGAATGGATTTGGAAAAGAGATAGCTGATTAAGTTTCCAACCTTTGAAATGGAGCCAACAAAAGCCTCTTTTGCTCTTCTTCTACTAGTTGGATGTTAGAGCATGTTTCTGTTTGTATGTTTGGTGGAGGGTCTTCACAGGGTGAATAAGATGGCCCTTTCCAACTTGGAACCTTCAAGGCAGAAGGCTGCCTGAAACTTGGAATTATGATAGGCTTGGATTCTACAACTTTTTCCTCTTCCTGATTTTGAATTGGTATGAGAGGATTGACCTTTACAAGGTTTGGTACTTTGTAACCAAGATGCTTGGTCCAAGAAGGCTGCCATGATAGAGAAGTTTGAGCCACTTTCATAGATTTACTTTGGTTTGAAGGATGGACTTGTTTGAAGCTAGGAACATGCTCTTGTGAAGGCTGAGGGCCTCTAAAACTTGGGATTTTAAAACTGGGAAGTGGTTTTGGAGGCACAGATGGATTATCCTACCTGAAACTTGGAATCTTAACATTTGGGGCTTCTTCCGCAACAAGCTAAACAGGTGTGAAAGGGAGAGGATGTTTGAAACTGGGAATTGAGGGATTGCTTGGACCACCAGTCTCATCTGTTGCTCTTGAGCTGCCATCCTGATAGCAAGGTTTTCTTGAAAAACCCCCTCTTGTGCCTCTCGTTGCCGGTCACGTTTTAACATTTCTATAAATTCATCAGCCTCCCTATTTAGATCTAGGTACAACTTCTTGAGACCATATAAGCTTATGATGCTGAGGTCATAAAACCGCTGAGGCCGACTATACCCTGTTTCTCTTTTTTCATTGTCCAAAAGTCTGTCAAGCTTCAGGAAACTACTCATGAGCTCATTGAAAGCATCAATATCTTCAGGGGCAACAACTTGAGTCAGATTAGGAGGGTAGTTGCACCGGCTAGGATGAAAATAGTCATATTGGGGTTGATAATAAACATTATTAGGCTGCCTAGAAGACTGAGTAGGGGTGTTAGCATTATGAGGATGCTGATATTCTGTAGCGGCAGGGCTATATGACATAAAATAAAAGGCATTTAGGGCCTAGTATTGCTGATATGGGGGCCAATAGCCTGTATTTGGATTAGGGGTAGGGGAATACCCATGATTCCCATAAAGTTCTAACATTTTGTAGCATCTAAATGTTGGATAATCATAAAAATGTCAGAATGAGAAAGAAATAGGTCTGTAACCAAAGAGAAATTGGATACATACCAGAGAGGGAGTCACCAGGTGATTGAAATGCTTCTAGAAGTAGAATAGACCAGGAAAACCACCAAAATCCTGATCTTTGATGAGATCTTAGGTGCTTGGGCTGCTGAAACTACTGATTCTTCACTTGTAGAGTCACTAGGTGTGTGAATATTGCCTCTACAGGCTGGTAATACTAAAACACCAAATATCTTAGTATCTTGATGAGAAGTTCATCGAACTAGTCCCACCGGGCGTGCCAAAACTGTTATCACCCAGATTTGCACCCTCGTTGAGCTTGTAAAAAACTCGATAATCTGGAGAAACATGGGAATGATCTCAAAGTGTGGGACCTTGCAAACTGAGATTAGACCTCCAGAGAAGGCCAGCTTCCTCTTTCTAAGCCTATTACTTAGAGAAATGCAACTAAATCTAGTGCTAATGCTTGCTGGAGAAAAGGGTTAGAAGGAAACTGAAATGAAAGGGGATGATACACCAGATTTAAATGTGTTTGGTTGCAACTGAATCGACATAGTAATAATCTCACAGCTGGAAAGACTTACACAGATTCATATTGATTCTAACAGAGGTCAAGACAGAATAATGGAGGAATGAAAGGGACCGTTTTGTCCACAATACACAACCTATACTAATCCAGAGAACAAACATAGTGCTAAAATCATAAAAGAGAGGCAAAATACCAGTTTATATTGATTATAGAGGCCAAGTAGCCATTACAGAATAGCCCAGAAGAACAACCAACAACAATACATCTGTTTCACATGTATATATATCATTTTACATTTTTGACCTCAGTCAGTTACAATCCATTTGCCCATGGGCTCTGTCAGAAAAATATCTATGTCTGAAGAGACGTCCACCTACCAGAAGTTATGGTGTAAAATATCTGGAACAGGGCAGGTGGAAGATATTTTGAATCTTCAATGTGAGATGCTGAATCATTGATTTGAATGTAACAAATATCTGCATCTGCATATGCCAAATTGGTCACTGAAACGTCCAATCGATCCAACATGCAAATCCAAATCCAAATTTTGAAAGTGAAAATATCCTCTTGAAAAGCCCGCCAGATGAAAGAGGAGGCAAAAATAAGCATTTTTGTCTTTTGAAGCATGTTGAAATTCACCAGGATGAGGGAGATACGAGTGGTCAAAGTTGTGGTCAATTGTATCTTGTATCTGCATATCGCTCTGCATATCTGCTCTTGTATATGTTTTTGTATGTTCCATTGTATATACAATTTGCAACTACACTTTTAGGTTCATTTGGTGCCACATACAAAGTCTCCTTCACTTTTGCCTTTTGCATACTCTATTCACTTTGCATGTGCCTACATATAATCACAGACTTTACCTTTTGAAATGCCCTTTGAATCAGCCTTGACACATGGCACCATCTGATTTTCTATTGAGTTGATCCTTGGACCCATCGCTAAAAAACTGCATCTTCTTATCGGCCGTCAGAAAGACTTTAAAATGAGCCGCCGATACACTAAGTCTCGCCAAAATCCTTTGCATGCGACCCTTTGTATATTTGATTGTATATGCAAACATAGAATTGCAAATATACATACAATGTGGAACTCAAAAGATTATCAATCAGAATGCAACTTTGAAACATGTCCGGCCTTTGTATCTTTTCCTTTTTGTATGTTGCACCCCTTCGACCTTGTATATGCATTATACAACTGTGGACGCCAAATGATTATCCGCCACATTTGATTTTTCAGCCACGTCCGGATTGTATGTATTCCCTTGTATATTACCTTTGTATATCTCATATACAATGCGAACATGCATACAGAACATACATACAATTGCACTTGCACATACAAACATGTATTTGACCCTCTGCATGTTGACTTGTATATTGACTTGTATATTGCACACATGCAATATACAAACAGAACCGCATACATATCCCTTTGCATCTGACCTTGCATATTGCCTTTGGGTCTTTTCTTCTTTGCAAATTGCCTTGTATGTGCGCTTTGTATATCTGATATACATTCACTTTTGCATCCACCCTTTGCATATCGCCTTTGCATTTGACCTTGTATATTGACTTTGTATCTTCCCTTTGTATGTCACATACATACAATGCGAATATACAAACAAAAACACATACAAAGAACCCGATGTACGTTCTCCTTTGTACATGACCTTTGTACCTTGCACTTGTATATACAAAGATACATACCAAGAGGCTAAGCATGAAACTCAGAAATCCCTGCGATGGAAAATACTTGAAGCTAAACGATTTCTGGGTTTTCTTCAAGGATTCCCCAGGCAAGATTTTGGGATTTTTTGTAAGGCATAGCATGGGTAACTGAAGGATTTAAGCTTTCTCTCCTTCTACTTAGGCTTTCTCTGATCGGATTTCATTGATAGAAAGAGGGGAACATGAATATTTGGGGCAAGAAAAAATATGACAACATAAACAACTCAAAGAAATGGAACAAATGTAGATTGAGTCATTCAGTATATCAAAAAATTTAAATAGAGATCGGTCAGCAACATGCGGGCTTACAATTAGGGCTCACAGGCCTAATTACATACATGCGCAAGATAAAGCTTTAAAGCTCCTTCGCAAAGAATCAAAACTATCAATCTTCTAAATCATGAGAACTATGTTAACTTCTTTCCTAAGGATCTATTACATCAATATATATCAAATCCGGATCAATAGATTCCTCTGCGTCGGCCAAGGAAGATCACAAATTCAAAAGAAGAGATGTAACGTGTGTACACAGATAGGTTGGACCTAAATGCATAGAACACTTCCAGAAAATGATTGGAATGATATGTGGATCTCTTGGGCAATTTGACCATGAACCAAAGATCATTGAATGATGTGTCACTAGGCTCCAAAGATTGGGATATGCTTCTGCAAGTTTCTCCTTCAATTGATTGCCAGTGAATATTAGGATGCTCTGCTCTGAGAAACAGTCAATCTTCTGATAGCGATATCTTTCCATTTTTGACATGCGGATCTCTAAATTCTAGATATGATGTAAATGAATGAATGTAGATGCTAAATCTAGCTCCATAAGATCTAAAATGCAATTGAGGTGAAATGCCAGACCAAAAGCAGAAACTGCTTCTGACTGAACTGAAAAGAAACAAACTGAACTACAAACAAAATGAAATGCAAATGTTTTTGGTTGATGCAATATTGCTCTTGAACCAAGGATGCTCCCACATCACCTCTATAGGTGTTTTGTCAACAAGAGATGATGTAGGAAACCTGTTAATTAGGTAGCAAGTAGTGGCTATAGCCTTAGCCCAATAGCTTTGCTCCAAGCCAGCTCCACTTAGCATACTCCTAGTCTTTTCCATTAGTGTCATGTTCATACATTTTGCAACTCCATTCTACTAAGGAGAAGATAGAGTTGTCTTATTTCTTTGAATACTATAATTCTTACAAAAGTTATCAAAATTTATGGAGCAATACTCATCACCATTATCAGTTCTCAAAATCTTTATTTTCCTATCAGTTCACATTTCTGCGAAAGCCTTAAACTCTATGAAATGACTAAACACTTCATATTTACTTATGAGAAAAAAACCCATGTCCTTCTACTGTAGTCATCAATAAACGTAACATAATAAACAAATTTAAAAATGGAAGGAACATCAATTTAATTGAAAACATCT
The DNA here is from genome assembly GCA_027924645.1 of Cunninghamia lanceolata. Taxonomy (NCBI): domain Eukaryota; kingdom Viridiplantae; phylum Streptophyta; class Pinopsida; order Cupressales; family Cupressaceae; genus Cunninghamia; species Cunninghamia lanceolata. The sequence goes on from BSBN01000609.1 coordinate 4,359,877, forward strand.
AAATGGATAAGATCTAACAATCTGAAAGACTTGTGAGAACTAGAATAAAATTAGACATGGTTTTGCTTCCCATATAGGGGAAAAGACACAATACCTGAGATAGTTCCAATGGCTGAGAGAGTATTTGTGCATTTAAGGTCCAATATTTTTAAAAGTTTAGCACTAGTAGTTGTGACTTTAAGGTTGTTAGTGTTGAAGTTATAAGTGAGTTAATAATTGAATTAAATGTGCCATTTAGATCTAAAAAGAAACCAATCATGTGATGCCACATCAGCCCACCAACAAAACATGACTTAATGCACACCTATTGGTCCACCCTATTTTTGGGGAACTATTTGACACCTCAACACAAAGCATGCTGATGTGACATCATATTTGATGGTGTGGCCCTGAAACCTTAGTTATAAGTAAGGGCCTTGCCAAGTAAGCTACTGTAAAATTTTTGGAGTGATTTGAAATTGCCACTTATGATTTTGAAAGGTGTGAAGTTAGGGTGCTCAACTACTGTCTCCTCTCCCCTATGCAATGTTCATAGAAATCAAACTCAAGATTACAATTATATAAACCTTTAACAAGGTTTTTATTTTTTAAGGTTCATAGACCCTTCTCACCTATGTGTGTTATGTCAGAAAAAGTAACCTTGGGGGTTTTTTCCTATTAAGGTTTAGCTCCTGGGTCCTCTTATTGCATTTAGAGCATCTTGCATGTTACTTCTGACTCCCAATGAGAAAACCCTTAGGTCTTGTGACAAATAGGACCTAGGGGGCTATACTTTGATGATCACTAAGTGAAAATGGCAGGGTGGACTTGGGTGCTAGCGCCTAGTCCAACCCTATTTTGGGTCTGCCCTAATTTTAAATGTCAGTTTTATGACCGTTAATTAGGTCCTATGTCGACATCTAAAGTTTCAATTACAAAATTCTTAGCGGGAATCTTTGTAGTTGCATATATAAGCATGATTAGGTTTCATTTGCAAACTAGATGGACATTAGATGGATTTTATATGCATACTTGTGATTATAGAGCATTCAAAATATTCATTGTGTTGCAGAGAAGAGCATTGTTATTATGTTTGTATTTGCAGAATTGACATCCATCTCCTCATGGCATGAAGAGCATCTTCCTTCCATGATATCTTCACTACAAGGTGATATCTATTATTTTTTCAATCATTTATCATTTGGATTTTTGCCTCTATCCCACTAGGATACACACTCTCATCTGACAACGATGTTTAGAAGACTTGAATATCTCTCTGGGGTTTGACCAAGGCAAGCCTCTAAACACCACAACCCCCTCCCACACTCCTTGTGATTGTAGGTTACAGGTGTCGAGTCCTGTGGAGTGGAGTTGCAGGAAGGAGTAGCAAATATAGAGGATTCAGGATCTAAAAAGAAGTGGGACACTGGTGCTTTTCCTGGACTAGGGCGCTAGTCCTCGTGTCCTCTGTAGTGGAATTTCCAGAAACTAAAGTTGTAATGTAGATCAGTGTTGGAAGGAGATCAGGCTCCCTCAAAGAAATAGGTATCTTGGACTTGGGTGCGAGTCCCCGTGTCCCTGACTTCTCCACCTTCTAAACTTTAAAAAATAGTAATTTAAATATCTCTGTCCCTTATCTCAGTCTGGAAGGATTTGCCGTAATTTGATGATTTGCTTATTAATTTGCATAATTAGGGTTTCTAAGTATAATTGAGCATTGGATAGAGACATTGTTTGATAGATCCAAGAATCCATAGCTTCCCAAGTGGCTGCCCAACATGATAGGTGATTGCTCTCACTTAGTGGAGATTCAACTTGGTTGATAAGCCCTTGGAATGTTTGTTGGGAAAGGAGGATTATACATAAACCATCAAAATCAACCCTCTTCATTTTCCCACCTAAACATTTTGGTGAACCCATGTTTTTGAACTTTTTGGCACCTTTTTGAGTTTTATTTGGTAGATTTGTATTCATTCATCTTATTGCATTCGAAAAATTACAAAAAAAATTGAAACATTTACAAAATTTGAAAAAATTGGCATTTTAGGCTTGCATTTTAGCATAATTTGAAATATTTGGCATTCAACTTCATTATTTTTTTGTCATTTTCAGTAGATCTAATTTAATTTGTAGAAATTCATCATCTAGAATACATTTGCATTGCATTTGTGCGCTTAATTTGACAAAACTTGCTTGAAATTGTGCATTTTTCATAAAAACCTAGTTTTGCATTAGCTAGGGTTTGTAGTCAAAATCTTGTTTCAGATTGTACTACCATTTTAAAACACCCATTAGGACTGATTTATAATAGTAGTGTTGCATCATAGTGGTCTTTTTGCAAAATCTCATGCCTAGAGTTTGAAAACCTTGCATTTTCACTAAATTTGGCCTTATCGACTCTTTAGATTTGCATTACAAGCATGTTGTAAGGGATTATGCTGCATTAATTGGCTTTTATTAGGGTTATTATCTTCTGGCCCTCCTCATATTCCTTACAACACCCTTTTTACTAGGCCCTTGCATTCAAAATTTGTGAAAAATTACATATTTTAGCTATATTTTCATTAGGGTTTGACCTTAAGTGGCACTATAAGCATGTTGTGACAGATTTTTTGGCATTAGGTGGCTGTTATTACTGTTATAATTTTCTGTCCATCATCATTTTCCTCACAACACCCTTTGTCATACTCTTTTGCATTGAGATTTGGTGAAAAATTGCATATTTTGGGCCTATTTTCACTAGGTTTTGACTTGTCGTCACTCTAGAGTTGATTCAAAAGCATGTTGTGAAAGATATTGCTGCATCATTGGACTGTTAATAGGCATATTATTTCATGTGCATGGAACAATCATAGACCCTAATTTCATGACAAATGTGGTTACAGAAGAGTTCCTTCTTAAACATGATTTGGCACAAAACTATTATGGCCCATTGGATTTGAGAATTAAAATGCATAATGGATCTTTGATGAAAATATTTGGATTGGTAAAACTATTAGTCTCAGTTTATGACAAATCTGTGGATCAGTTATTTGATGTTATCCCCTTATCCAACCTCTTTCATGTAAAACTAGGACACCCATGGCTTAAGGCTATGAATTTCGTCCCTTCAACTATTCATAAATGCCTAAAATTCCCTTTGCATGGAGAGATCCGTACTGTCCATCGTAACACATACCAACCTTTGGCTAAGAGAAAGAATTTCACCCTTGATTACTTTTGGCCGCAACCTGAAATGGAACATGAGCCACGAAGAGACCAATCTTTCTTAAATTATAGACGATACAAAGCAAAACAACTATCTAGAGTCGCTAGGCCTCCTTTACAAACAATGAGGGATGAACATGTGTTTGAGGATCCCCTTAGAGAAAAAGGAAAACAAACATACGACCACTATGGATATGATGAGATAATTGGTGTGATAGATGTGGATAAGGAAAAGTTTCATAACTCACCTCATCTACGGAGAGATGGTATATATGTTGAAGTCCCTCCTCTGACATCCTTATAGGGATCGGGAGGTTTTCATAGACAACAAAACATTCCACCTCTAGACCAATGAAACTTGAACATGGTGCTTCCTCCTCTAATGTGCAAAACCCTATGGAAAATCATAATGATGCCTTTGAAGAAGTAAGTACTAAAACAAGAAGGAATAGACAAGCAAAAGAAAGGAGGAGGTGAAGACAAGATTTTGCTCAACGACTTGCCACTCAACAAGAAAACATTCAACCTATTGAAACAAATATAGAAAACATCATCACTAAAGAATTGGAAGATAAGAACAAAAGTTGGGCTATGGTACCTTACACACCTCTTTCCTCTAGCATCTGAGATTGGGAAGAGGATGATTTGCTCGATGACAATCCTTAGTTTGGATATCCCTACAGGTAAGTATTTCTAACCCTTTACCTCCGTGATGTGTTTCCCCTGTGATGTGTTATGTGTTATTTAGGCTTCCTAGGATGACCCTTGATACTCTCATAAGGTCAAGGATACTAGGAGACCGCCTCTGTTGTGACCTTCTTCTATTTGTATCATCATTCTTCTATATTGCTTCTCCTCTATTTTCATAGTTGTGTGTTGTGTCTTACGGACATAGCGTTGCAGTTGGTGACTTGGGGGCACCCTCCTACGTGACTATCCCTAAGACACTTGTTTCTCCTCTCTTGATTTATTGTTTCCCTTCCTCTAGTGGTTCTATCTAGCAGGCGAATGACGAAAAACATTTTATATTGATGCGGACCTAGTGTCCCTTTAGCGAGAAATCAAAAAATGGATCTAGTCCACACATGACGATGGGGTTGTTATATATTATCTAATGCTTGGCTAGTAGAATCACTCCGTGTGATCTTGATGTTGTCTTATCGCACTTACAAAACATAACAATACTGCTACTCTTTTGACTTTGTCTATCTTGAATCTTGTACTCCTTGGTTCTCTATGTGATTGATCATATGCATTGTTGTTTATCATGATTATATGGACACTAACACTTTTCATGCAGGAATGTGTTTGTGGGAACATTGGGCGATCATAAAGTACATGTCACCTCTGGGGGTCATGGGATTTGTGATAGCTTGTGTTCCCTTGTGTGTTTTCTTCTTACCTTAATGTGCTTGATATCGGTACACGACATCAACCACCTTAAGGTGGGGGCATATATAAGGTAAGCTGTCTATTGTAGATGCTAGCAATGTGTGTTTGTGAATCTTGAATCTATTGCAATCACTTAAGCCCTATGCGGAGGTGGGATATCGTGCATATCCTTTTTCTCTTAAGCCCTTTGTGGAGGTAGGATATCACGCATAGCCTTTTTCTCTTAAGCCCTCCGTGCAAGGCGGGGATGGTGTATTTCTCAAGGAGAGTGCACAATCCTATCATTTTCAAAAGTCCTTTGCGGAGGCGGGGAACGATTTTGTGACTAACTTAACCCTTAAGCGTGTCTTCGGCAATTGTTGTGGCGAAGCCTAATCGTCGGTGTGTGCCTAAGATGGTGATGAACCTAGAAATAGGAACACTCCATCGCTAGTCTGCCATGTTTTCTTTGTGTCTTCCATGTGTGTGTGTATGGCGTGTTTGTTCCCAAGCATAGTCTAAAGACTGGTGGTGATGAGTCCCTACTATGCTTTGGGATTTGTTTGGCGTGTTTGTTCTCAAGTGCAGTCTAAAGACTGGTGGCGATGAGTCCCTCCTACACTTTGAGATTTGTATTGTGTGCCTGTTGCCCCATGTGCAGTCTAAAGACCAGTGGTGATGAGTCCCTCTTGCATTTTGGGTGGTGTGTTTACTTTCCTTGTACTTGCATCCTACATTTCATATATATGAGAAAAAGAAAAGAAAATCATCACCGTCTTCACTGCATTCACTATATTCACTGTGTTTTGCATGTCTTTAATGTTGTCTTCTCCATGTTTTGCATGACTGTAACTATCTTCTCTATGTTTTGCGTGCCTGTTATTGTCTTCAATGTGTTTGGCATGTCTTCTCTGTGCTTGGTGTGTTTGTTGTGTTTGTTGACCATACTTTAATGCATGTATTGGCCGTGTGTTTATACATACATTAAAGTGGGGGCTAAATGTCATGTCAGAAAAAAGTAACCTTGGGGACTTTTTCCTATTAAGGTTTAGCTCTCGGGTCTTGTTATTGCATTTAGAGCATCTTGCATGTTATTTCTAACTCTTGATGAGAAAACCCTTGGGTCTTGTGACAAATAGGACCTAGGGGGCTGCACTTTGATGATCACTGAATGAAAATGGCAGGGTGGACTTGGGCACTAGTACCCTAGTCCAACCCTATTTTGGGTCTGCCCTAATTTCAAATGTCAATTTTATGACCATTAATTAGGTCCTATGCTGACATCTAGAGTTTCAATTACAGAATTCTTAGCAGGAATCTTTGTAGTTGCATATAAGCATGATTAGGTTTCATTTGCAAACTAGATGGACATTAGATGGACTTTATGCATACTTGTGATTATAGAGCATTCAAAATATTCATTGTGTTGCAGAGCAGAGCATTGTTATTGTGTTTGTATTTGCAGATTTGACATCCATCTCCTCATGGCATGAAGAGCATCTTCCTTCCATGAGATCTTCACTACAAGGTTATATCTAGTGTGTTTTCAATCATTTATCATTTGGATTTTTGCCTCTATCCTGCCGGGATACGCACTCTTATCTAATAATGGTGTTCAGAAGACTTGAATGTCTCTCTGGGGCTTGACCAAGGCAAGCCTCTAAACACCACAACCCCCTTCCACACTCCTCATGATTACAGGTTATAGGTGTCAAGTCCCATGGAGTGGAGTTGCAAGAAGGAGTAGTAGACACAGAGGATTCAAGATTTGAAAAGAAGTAGGACATTGGTGCTTTTCCTGGACTAGGCCGCTAGTCCCTGTGTCCTCCGCAGTGGAATTTCCAAAAATTGAAGTTGTAGTGTAGATCAGTGTCGAAAGGAGATCAGGACCCCTCAAAGAAACAAGTACCTTGGACTTGGGTGTGAGTCCCTATGTCCCTGACTTCTCCACCTTCACAACTTCAAAAAATAGCAAGTTAAATAGCTCTCTCCCTTATCTTAGTCTGGAAGGATTTGCCATAATTTGATGATTTGCTTATTAATTTGTATAATTAGGGTTTCTAAGTATAATTGAGCATTGGATAGAGACATTTTTTGATAGATCCAAGAGTCCACAACTTCCCAAGTGGCTTCCCAACACAATAGGTGATTGCTCTTGCTTAGTGGAGATTCAACTCGATTGATAAGCCCTTGGAATGTTTGTTGGGAAAGGAGGATTATACATAAACCATCAAAATCATCCCTCTTCATTTTCCCACCTAAACAATGTGGCCTTATCTTCGGTGTCATAGCATTGCCTTTTCAGTACACAATTTTGTCACTATAGAAAGAGCACCCTTAAGTACCCAAAAAGCATGACCATCCATTAAAGAAGCTACAACTCATTTTTACAGTAGAATAGATATAGATTTAGTTTATACATAAGTACTATTACACTGTATAGTGCATGCATCAAGATTCAATAATATGTCCAATCTAACACCTCTTGCAATAACCATAGCACCTCTAACCATCTTGCATCCAAAATTAAAAAAGCAACCTGCACATCAACATCAATTAATTTACTTACAGATAAAAAACATTATGCTAACCCTGTATATGCAAAACACCACTAATTCCCTTGACTTTGCCATTAAGGAATTTAATTTGAAATCTACCACAACCAACTACTTTCAAGTGAGAATCATCACCCAAGTACACCTTACCTCCATCAAATTCCTCATACTTTGTAAACCAATCTCTATTAAAAGTAATATGGAAAGATGCACTTGAATGTATTAACCATGCATTATCACCTGTATGTGTTGCCAAAACTACAATAAAAGCATCACCATCTTCCTTTTCATATTTAGAATCAAAACCATACTTTTTCTTCCACAACTCAAAATTTATGCCAAAAAATTTCTCTACATCAATTCTCCCTAATGTGCTTGCCATCTTTATTTATTGCAATAAGACCACAAATTTATCCTCTACATAAGATCCCACTTAAATTTGGATTACCCAATGACAAACCAACAGCTAGAACTTCCTACACTAAACCTTGAGAGGAGGGATGTACAAAAAATTTAAAAAATTATCTAAACAATTATAGAAAATGCAGAGACACATATACAAAAATATAAACAATGAAAACCATTACACAATGATTTACGTGGGGAAAACCTTTCGGTAAAAAACCTCTCTCCAAAGTAGCTCAATGTTATTCAGTAACAAAAATAAGTTACAATACACTTGTAGATAAATCTTTTACAAGAGTATAATCACCAACATAATTCTAGAGTGATTTCAGTAGCATTTCATCTTGCAAATCACACCTTCTCAACAATATAAAACTACACTTCAAAGCACCCGTTTATAGGAAAATTACAAACCACAAGTGGTTTTCCAAAAGTAAGTGCCAAACCATGGGCCCAAATGTAGTGCCCAAATTAGAATTTACATTCAATAAAAAGATGCTTATGATATGCATCATAATCCATCATAAGATTCCAATGTAACTCCCCCTAAATTTACTCGCTTACACATCATAACGATTTGTTATAAAATCTGTTATAGGATCCCACCAAAATAGGGAGTCCCATATCTCCTTAAGATATTCTATTTAATTACATCTTACAACACCTTGGAATATATGTCACATGGCACAAAATGGCAACATAAAGTGGGACACCTCATTTCCAAATATGAGGCTAGATTAATAAATAATTTTTGAATAATAAGTAAATAAATAATTGCAATGCTAGGAACTTGCAAAGATTGAGACACCTTAATTCATAACACTACTCCTAATATAAAACGATGTTTTTCTAGTACTTCTAATTACTAAATTTTTATAAGCAAACTTTTCCTACGATAGAACCATGTCCGAATTTCTCACCTTCTCTCCAATCAAGCATCTAAGTAAGTTCCCCAAGCTCATGCACACAACTTTTGTTTTCTCATCAATCTGAGGGTGATATTTTGAACTAAACTTCAAATCTATCTTCATCTTTTTCCATAAAATCCTCCAAAAGTATTCCACAAACTTAGTATCCCTGTCTGAAACTGTGCTCCAAGGTAAACCATGAAATCTTACAATCTCCTTGAAAAATAGATTAGCTATATATACTGCATCATTTCTCTTCTTACATGGGATGAAATGTGTCACCTTAGAAAACATGTCTAATACTATTAATATTGAATCATTTCTTCTTTGTGTCCTTAGCAATCCCAATACAAAATCCATACTTATGTCCTCCCAAAGTTTTTGTGGTATTGGTAATGGCCGATATAATCCAACATTCTGACTACTTCCTTTAGCAACTTGGTTGATTTTGCAATCTTGAACAAATTTACTCACATCCTTATATATTTGTGGCTAAAAATAGTTCTCATTAACCAAGACAATTGTCTTTTCTATCCCAAAATGTCTAGACAAACTTCCACAATGCTTCTCTTTGATCAAAATTTCCCTCATGGAGCTCCTTCATATACACAATTGGCTTCCTTTAAATAACATTTCATTTTGAGTCAAATAGTCCAACCATCTACTCCTATCCATGCTTACTAGCTCTTTGCATTCTTTCCATGCCTCCACAAAATCAAGATTTAGCTTCAAATATTTTAGCTCCTCAAAACCAAATACTTCTACTCTCATTTCTATTAGTAGATTTTGTCTTCTACTCAATGTGTCAACAACCTTGTTTGACTTCCCACTCCTAAGTTTTAGCACAAAATTGTAACTTTGCATGAATTCCACCCACCGTATATGTCTCTAGTTTGAATTACCTTAGTTATTCAAGTATCGTGACACTTGGTGATTAGTGTATAACAAAAACTCCTTGGGTAATAGGTAATGCCTCCATTTATTCAATGCTTGAACTGTGGCATAGAATTATGGGTAATAAACTAAATAGCTCCTCCTAGAATCGTTCAACTCTTCGCTGAAGTAGGCTACTAGTTTCCCCTCTTGGATTAGTATTGCTCCAATTGTATTTCCACTTGCATCACAATCAACTTGGAATATCTTGTTGAAATCTGGTAAGGCCAATACTAGTTGTTTTGTTACCTTCTTTAACAAATCAAAGCTCTTGTCTGCTCTAATAGTCCACTTGAATTCTTTCTTGTCCCCCCTCATTGTCTTAGTCAGAAACACTCAAATACTAGTGAGATTTTTGATGAGCTTCCTATAGAAACTTGTTAATCCATGAAAATATCTTACTTCACTAATATTTGTTGGTGTAGGCCACTCCATAATGGCTTTGACTTCCTCTAGGTCCATCTTCAAACCTTTAATTGAGATCACAAATACTAAATATGCTAATTCTTCCTTCATGAAGCTACACATTTTTAAATTGACCAACAACTTTTCTTCTCTCAATCTCTACAATACTAACTTGATATTCTCTAGGTGTTCTTCCTTAGTCTTACTGAAAATCAGCATATCATCCAAGTATACAATCACAAACTTCCCCAAAAATTTCCTCAGTACCTCATTCATCAACCTCATAAATGTACTTGGTTCTTTAGTCAATCCAAAAGTCATAACTATCCACTCACATAGTCCTTCATTAGTCTTGAATATTATCTCCCATTCATCTCCTTCCTTAATTCTGATATGGTGGTAACCACTTTTCAAATCAATCTCGGTAAAGGACCTTGCTCCACTCAGATAGTCAATTATGTAATCCATCCTTGGAAATGGGAATCTATACATTATTATGATCTTATTGGTTACTCTGGAATAAGTACACATCCTCCACTCACTATCCTTCTTGGGTGCTAGTACCATGGGTACTGTACATGGGCTCAAACTCTCTTAAATTAGACCCTTCCTCAACAACTCCTACACCTACCTATTCAATTCTTCATTTTTTGTTGGTGTCATCCTATGTGGTGCTTTATTTGGAAAACTGGTTCCTAGAATCAGGTCCATGTGATGATTGATACTTCTCACTGATGGAAATCCCTTAGGCATGTTATATAATATATGATGTCTTTGTATTCTATAAATAATTTTAAAATATCCTACTGTGCTGCATATATTAGGAATCAATGCAAAGAAAGCATTCTCATGTCTTAATCCATCCAAGAACTTCCTTCCGTCCACCAAGCATATTCTAGCATTGCTACAAACTTGATCTTCTTTGTTTAATGGAATCAACCTATATCTCTGGCCATTCCTTGTTATGTAAGTGTTTGCCCTTCCATCATGTATAGTGTGTTAGTCAAGCTGCAATGGCCTCCCTAATAGTAGATGACATACATCCATTAGCATTATATCACACAAGACTTCATCATGGCAACCCCCTCTCTTGAATTTTACCTAGTATTCCTCATTGATCATTACCTTGTGTTCCTTCTACAACCAAGCTATCATATAAGGCTTAGCCTCTTCAAGTTTAATTCCTCAATTATTTCCTCAGATGCCAGGTTATCTATACTTCCATTATCAATGATAACTTTGCAACACTTACCCCTACTTTGCATCTAGTTTTGACCAAATTATTTCTTTTTATTGATCCTTCTTCCTCATGGTGCTTCAGCAAGGCCCTCCTCATAACTAGTGATTCTCCATGTTCGAGGTCATCATTTGACTCATATGATCTCTAGGGTCCCTCATTCCCAAATGTTGCTCTTGCACTATCTTCTGCTTGCTTCCCTTGACCTTGAAAACACTTGAATGCCCGGTGCCCTTCTTCTCCACACTTGAAACATGTCCCTTTTAAAGGTATTTTCTTCTTCATCCCATATCCTCCTCTACCCTACTAATACCCATCTCTGTAGTATGTATCACTCTCTCTTTTGTCTTTGTGGTAGTTGTTTCCCTCTTCTTGGCTTTTGTAATAGGTGACACAACTCCTCTCTTCATTGCAATAGCCACCACCATCTCTACAGTAGGTATTGTCAATCTTCCTTCCTTCCCTGTATGATCTTTTATCACTGCATCGTGATCTTTCCCTCTAGGGTCTTTCCTCTCTTCCTCTGTCAATTATGCCTATTCTTGAACCTTCTATTCAATTTAACTTCTACCTTGATAATGAATTGGTATGCCTCTTCTATGGTGGTCAGCATGACCAGACTTAGATCATATTGGACAATTTCTCTCAATCCATTGATGTATCTTGCAACCTTCTCTTTGCCTACTTCACTATGCCCTATCCTAATGATCAGCTTATGAAATTCTTCAATATTTTCTTCCACAATTTTATCCCTTTGTCTCATACTTTATTTATAGTTCATAGTCTATTGATATAAATTGCCTTTTCAACTTTTCAACCATCCTATCCCATTTTGTTAATATTTCCTTTCCCCTCCTATTTCTTTCTAATTATATTTCTTTCCACCAGACAACATGTCCTTTCATCCCAATCTTTTCAAACCTAACCCTTTTGGGATCTTCAATTTCCTCATATACTCAAAATAATCATCCAAATCATTTATCCAATCAATCAATTCTTCAGTATTCATATCACTGTAATAGTTAGAAATCTCAATTCTAGGTCTCTTAACAATTTAGAAATGACCTTCAACACCTTCACTTGATCTGTTTCATTTTCTAGGTCTTCTAAATCTTATACATTCTCTCTTGTATCATCTTCCACATTTCTCTCATCATCATCCCTTGGTCTTCAAACCCTCTTCCTATCTTCTTCCAAGGCCTTCAACTAGATTCTATTCTCCCTTACTCTTTCAATACTTCATCTAACGTTCTCGCAATGTTAGCGACACCTTGTACTCTTCGCAACAACATCTTTCCTAGGATTTGGTGTAAATTATCTTAGGTTGACAATCTACCTTATACAATCACCCTTGCAATTGCCTCTCATTCAGTGATCTATTGATAAACTTCTTATAGGTTGCCTCAATTCGATGATCTATTCACAAGTAAAACTTTTGGAATATCATCTTGCTCCCTTCAAGATTTGAACCTTACACTCTGATACCTCTTAACATAGTCATGGGCAGAGAATCCAATGAAAGATTGTCTAACCATGTAGTGAAAACTCAAAATACATAATACTCACAACAAAAATTAATGGAACAACAATATGATCTTTATTGAATACTAGGTATAAATTGATTACAATCTATTGCAATGGGATTCCTACATACTAGGCCATAGCCATTTGATTACTATTATGGTAAATATTGCATTCAAATAAAATTCAATACATTATGTGACATTTGTTTCCTCATCTTCAAACTCCATTATGAACCTTGATCCTTATGTTCACACTTCAAACCTCCAAATCTCTACTAAATTATTCCTAACTCCCCTTCCTCCTTGCAAATGATTGTGAGTGACACATATATATAGCAATCTCGAACCTCCAAAATGATTTGTGTTAGCTTCCAAGTGGTGCAATTTTCAATGCTTCATGAATTGTGTAGTTAACCAATGAAAACAAGTTCTTCGATCAAAGCTGTGATAATAAAAAAGGGATTCTATGTGGTGCTCAATCATCCTTCTGGGTCCAATGAATCTTCACATGTACTCCTTCATTGGTGCAAACTCCAAGTAATCAAGTGCAAGTGGTAAAAGTCACAACTGTGTAATCTGTCAACTTGATAAATGTTCACAAACCAAATTATGCCCTTCTAGTGCTTCAATTCTCCTCAATCATGGATATAATGTCCATCCATCACTATACAACATACTCTCAAAATTGAAATGAAATCTCAACTTCTGATGAAATGTGGTGGCTTCTTCTACAACTAACTAGTAAGTGAAAACATGCAAAAAAATAAATAAAGTGAAAGAAAACATTTTTGGTTGATGTAAGATTGTTCTTGTTCCCTAGGATGCTCCTACATCAACGATAGATGAAAAGATAAATGTTTAAGCAGATACACTAATGGGGGATAAAATGTCTTTTTATCCTTTCACTACCAAAATTAAATTCTAGACTCATTAATGCATACCTAATACATTTCCACCTTTCTCTTGGCCAGTTGCTTCCTAAAACCTACAAATAGGCATCTTCTCTACCTCATTGTAGAAATATAAGCTATCATTTCTCTTCCATTTCTTCTTCTTGTGTGAGTTATCATCTTGCATTATAGTCTTTGGAGAACTATTGGAGAATCACTTTGGAGATTTTAAGCAATTTTTTTGGAGCCCCATGGACATTAGTGCAATCCTTTTAGTGTCTCTATCTCTTATTTTCCCTTATTGCCATCATGCTACCTAATTTTCCTTTCCATAGCCATTAGGTTTTACCTGATTTCTACCCAATTATCCTCATTCCCAATCTCCTCTCATCCCTCTCCATTTCTAAATTCATTTCCATCCATTTTGTACCCATTTAATCCCACCTTTTCATCTCCTTGTCTCTCCCTATATTTCGTAGTTTCCCTTGTTTCTACTTGTATCCACATAGGGTTTTAATTTTCATGCTTTCAATTATCATTGTTATTTCTCAGAATTGATTTACATATTTTCCATCATCATATGCATGTAGTTTTTTTTTTAAATACCCACAAGGGTCTAACCAAGGCATTCTCCCTTTAACATTTCTATTTTGTAGGGTTTTCAATACAAAAGGTAGATTATAGGTGATTTAGGGAGAAATAAATGTAGATCTATTTGTTGGTGCAAAAAGAAGTATTTAGAATCTCATCGTAGACCTTCTCAACAAATTTTATTCAATGAGAAGCTATAGACATTTGCACCCCCTAGCACCCCCTGATCATCCTACCCCCCAACATCCATGAACACAAATGTCCTTACACTAAAAAGCTTATATATTTCTCTAGTGATCTCTGCCAAGTGCATGTATTCAATTTTAACTTTCACATCATGTTTGCATCAAGTGAATCCATTCCAATTTCTTAGTTTTCTCTCTTTTTGCATAGGTCTATAGTGGAAGTGCTTCTATCATATTTTACTTTTTGTGCTAAATCTTAATAAGTGACAGAAGATAAAAGTGATCCAAATCTTAGTACCAATATGTCCTAGAAATTTTAGGTCACTTGGATCTAAAGACACTTGTGCACACAAATGCCATGGTCTAGGGACTATCCTATTTGGAGTATCGTGTCAAAAAAACGCAAGTGTCTCTATCTTTGTTTTCAACCAAATTGGGTTTGTTGTCTCTTGAAGCCATGCACAATCTATTTCTAGCATTAGATTAGTCAATTTATAGGTGCATAATTTTTTGATTTCTATTTCCATTTCCTTTAGTCATATCCTATTTTTGTTTCTTGTTTCCTATTTGCATATGTTGTCTCTTGCCCAGTTGATAAGTTCCACAAATAATTCCTATTTGTACCCTCATGAAAACCAAAAAAAATAAAGTATAAAATATAATTTTTTTATTTACTTAACTTCCCATCTCTTAGACCAAACCCCACCTCCTTCAGCTTTACTACCCCAATACTTGAGTAGAAAACATTAATAATATTACTCCTGATACCTAACGATATATTTATCTATTTTTTTAATATTAAATACCCTATTATGAACTCACATGCTACAGTGTTGCCTATCCAATGATGCCCTTAAACCTCTTCATGACGTCAAATCTCACTACTTCTACCCTAATTTCCATGAGTAATGAGATTCTATTGCAATTGGATTTTCCACTCTAGTTCTCAAGGAAAAATAGATAAATGTGTAGTTATTCCACCCATTTAACATGTCACTAGTTTAGTCTACCTTGACTATTGATAAATTATAGTGCTTGATGGTATATATACAACACTAACTCCTTGGGTAGTAGGTAGTACCTCATCTTCTTCAACACTTGAAGAATAACATAAAGTTATTGGTCATATACTGAATAATTACACTTCAAATTCTCACTTAAGTATATTATGGGTCTTCCTTCTTGAATCTTACAACTCTATTTCTAGTGCCACTAGTATCATAATCCACCTGAAACACCTTGTCAAAATTAGGTAGACTAACACCATTTATTTCATCACATTTTGTTTAAGTAACTCAAAATTATTTGTGGTAACAACTTTCCACTTAAACTCTTCCAATCAAGCCTCATGGTCTCAGTAATAGGTGTGTGGATACTACTGAAGTTATGAATGAAATTGTGATAAAAACTACCTAGTTTGTGAAAGCTTCTAGCCTTAAACATTATTTGTGGTGTCAACCAATCTGATATAGCTCTCACTTTATTTAGGTCCATTCTCAATCCATCTTTTTAAATTACAAAAACCAAGTATGTCGGTTCCTCCTTAATGAGACCACATTTCTCAAGGTTAGTAAACAACTTCCCTTGTTTTAAATTGTGTGGAACTTTCTATAGATGCACCATGTATTATTCCTTGTTTTGGCTAAAAAATAGTATATCATCTAGATATGCAATCACAAACTTCCCTATAAAAGGCCTTAACACCTCAATCATGATTCACATGAATATGCTCACCATGTTAGTCAATCCAACTAGCATAACAAACCAATCATACAATCCTTCTTTCATCTTGAAGGTTGCCTTCCAATCATCAAGTTCTTTGATGTGCATCTCATCGTACTTGATCTTTGGATCAATCTTGGTGAAGTACCACAATCCACTTAGACAATCTGATAGGTCATCTATTCTTAGTAATGGAAACTAATAATTCATTAGTATCTTTTCGATGGCCCTTGAATCAATGTACATGCACTATTCTACATTCTTCTTTGGTACAAGTACTATTGGTATTGCACATGGATTCATAATTTCTTTGATCAATCCCTTTTGTGATAACTCTTGCACTTAGTAGTTCATCTCCTTGTTTGTTAGGCTTGCTCCTATAATCAAATCCATGTGATAGCTAATGCCACACTATATCAACAACCTATCTAGCATTGCACTAGACACTATATCTATATATTCATTAATAGATCCCTTCCCTCCTTTGGCAAGTTGTGGGGTATTATCATTGCTTCTTACTTTTCTCATGCAAATTTAGCTATAAATGCATAACCCACTTGCTCAAAATTCAATAGAATTTAGTAGCTATTTGTCTGTAGTAAGCATCACCCAAGAGTCACTTTCAATCTCTTGACCTTTGTCCTTTAATGGGTTTAGGACATACTTCTTGTCATTCTTAAGAATATAGATGTCATCTCTCCCATCTTGCACAACCTTCCTATCAAACTGCCATGACTTACCAATATAATATTGCATACATCCATTAGTATGATGTCACACCATACCTCATCTTTAGAAGATCCAATGTAAAAGTTAATAAAAAATTATTATTTCACTACCACATGATGCAGTTTTTGCAACAATGAAATTTTATATGGGTTAGGGTGTGCTACCCTATTCAAACCCAATTTATCTACCATCTCTATCAATAGTAGGTTGTCTATTCTACCACTATCAACTATAACCTTACAACACTTACATCCATATTTTTAAATAGTCTAGAATAGGCTTGTCTATTGTATCTACTCGTTGCTTTTCTTTAGTGGTTTGAATAGGATCCTCTTCATCATAAGGGTCTCTCTATGGTTTAGATCTTTAATCCTTTCTAGTGACACAATAGGCTCCTCATCAACTTGCACAACATGAATGTTGCCTTCCTTTCTTCCACACCCTTGACTTGTATCTTGTGAGTACTCATAAGTGTAGTGACAAGTTTAGATACAATTGAAACATGTTCCTTTGAATCCAAGCTTCCTTTTCTATCATATCTCACAACCTCTAGATGGATTAATTCTTTTGTAGCCATAACTCTGGGCCTTGGAAGAGTTTGCTTCTCGTCTCTAATATTTCTTGCTTCTTCTTATAGCATATTGACCCTTTCCTCTACCTTTAGTTTTACATTGTTTCCTCCTAGATAACTTCTCTTCTAACTTTAGGACATATTGATATGCTTCCTCAATGGTTCCCTACTCCAACATGCTTATCTCATCTTGAATGCTAAGTCTTAGTTCATTGATGTTTTTGGTCACTTTCTCTTGGTCAACTTCATGATAACCTAACTCAATAGTGAGCTTGTAAAAATCTTAGGTGTAATCTTTCACATTAATCCCTCTATCTTAGGTTTTAGAGCTCCTTTAGTAGATCCAACTAGTAATCACTAGATATAAATGTTCCTCTTAGTTTAGTGATCATTATGTCCCATCAAATGATTGTCCCCTTGTCACATCTAGTTCTATCTAGCTACAAATTATTCCATCATGTGTGGCATGGCCTTTTAGCTTGGTTTGTGCTATTTTTACTCTCTTATTATCATCAATATTCTCATATCCAAAGTATCATTCCATCTTAGTGAGCCAATAAGTGAAATCCTCATATTTCAAGGTGCTTGAAAAGTCTGGAATATCCATCCTTGTGCCTTTCACAATCTTTAAGATAGCTTTTAGGAGTCCATTTTCTCTTACATCCACATGTAGGGATTCAACTTGTAATTTTTCTTCATCAACTCCTCTTGGTTCATCCTCTATGTCAGTATTATCCTCTATTTGGACAAAACCTCTTTTACAGTCTTCTTATATGGCACCCACTCTAACTTCTAGTATTTTCATCAAGTTTATAACTTTTTCTAATCTCCCTACCATGTTAGAAACTCCTACCCTATCTCTATCAATTATTCTTCTAGGAAGCATTCATGACTATAGGTCAAAAAAATCCTATGGCTGTAACTACAAGTCATCACTACACACAAGTCAAGTGTACTAAGGGAGATTGACTCAAATAAGACACATTATTGCAATAATTATGTCCACTATGATACCAAACACTATAATGCCAATATAGGAGGACCCAACTAAGGGTTTATCCAACCAAGCAACTAGCCAATCACATGCATAAGGAAACACTAATTTTTTAAACGCTCTCAATTGATTTCATTAATCTAGAAAAGTTACAAAGGATTGCAATGGTGCTTACCTTGGAAACTGATAGAAAGTACCTAACTTGTTAACTATAGTCCTTCCTAATCGACTGAACTCAATCCCTTTCCAACTAACTCAACTAACCCTAATTCTATAGTTATGTTACATATTTATATGGGAACATTTATCCAACATTCTGATGCACATTTGATCGTATTTATTAATTAATTGAAATTCAAAATCATGAATACGATCAAATGTGCATCCAAAATGCTAGATATAAAATACCTATTTATATAGGCATCTTCAAATCCGTTGCTACAAATCCCATGAAAACCAAAGAAATTAAGGCCCATTCCCTATTAATTTGGTTCCATCCCTGAATCATAATAGACCATGCTACCTTTGATATAATTCAATGGGAAAACTGATATTTGATTAGTTT
Organism: Cunninghamia lanceolata; assembly: GCA_027924645.1. Classification (NCBI taxonomy): domain Eukaryota; kingdom Viridiplantae; phylum Streptophyta; class Pinopsida; order Cupressales; family Cupressaceae; genus Cunninghamia; species Cunninghamia lanceolata. The sequence goes on from BSBN01000609.1 coordinate 4,378,647, forward strand.
TTTGGATTTCTAGGTCCCATTGTTTTTTATTCAAGATCGATCTTATGCCTGTAGGCATTTAATGACGATGGTCTTCCCATGTCCAAAATGAATGTTGAAAGTTGATTTGAAACTGCTTCATTTTGATTGAACTATGAAAGCTTATATGGAAAGAGATACACCAACCCCAAGTGAAGTGTGTAGAAGACTACAAATCATGTCAGAAATTGTATTGACCCATGACATCACTCTTAACAAGATGACTAGTTTTTTTGATCTTGTATGTAATGGTGGGTATGAATGTGTGAAATGATGCTGAACATAGATCTCATTAGAGGTAGGCCAAAAAATTACAATTCCTCAAGCTTGATTTTCACAACAAGGTCAGTTGGGAGACATGTAGGGCAAAAAAATACAAGGGGTGGAAGGATTTATACTCACTATGAAATAGATGAAGGAATATAGAGTTATGTGACTAGAAAACCAAAAGAACGTCATTTGGCTTGCCTGTCACACCAGTAGTCATTTAAGGGTGTGCAGTTTGGGGCTACAGTGTGTTAGATCAAAATGGAGCTAGATAGAGAGAATCCAAAAACATTTAATCACAGTCAACCTCAAAATCAAAACTTTGGTTCTATATGAGATTCTATTAAATGAAACAAGCACTTTCCTATTGGAGGCATTGATGATGGCTTGGATGTTAAAGTATCTAAAAGGGACACAAAGTATGGAGAACCATCATTAACCCAAAATGGTGATAGAGGAACAACTAAGCAAAACGAATAACATGTGGATGAAACAAAACGATGAGTGGATGAGTAAATGGGACATTAACATGCAAGAGTGTCCAATTACTAATGAGGAAACACAAAAGTATGTGAAAGAAAAATTTAGGACAGCCATGTGGACAAAGAAAATTGGGTGAAAGAAATCATACTATATCAAAGAGTTTAACCTCACATGGGACCATGATGAAAAATCCTACACAAGATCAAAAATCAAGTGGAAGGTGAAAATGTTGATGGCCCAATTAATGACTAGCTTGCACATCTTAAATGAGATTGATAGGTAGACAATGCCCAAGGAGAAGTGGGAAATGAGAATATTCCTATTTTATAACAATAGGGTGGAGGTGATAGAATGACACTACATCATGGAGTGTGCAACCTACTACAACATGCACGTCAAGCATGAAGACAACTTGAGAGTGGACAGCCTAACCACCTTGTTTGAGGAGGCAAGGTTAGACAAAACAATAAGCTTTTTGATCAATATCCATAGTAGAAGATTCAACATAAAAAAGGGTTGCAAATTTTGAAAGGCTAATTGGGAAACCCCTATGTCTTGTGGGGGTGTTAGCATGGGGCACTTTTATTGTGGCTCTTGGTCCCATAGACTACTTGGTCTCGTGTACACTATTAAAATATTTCATTCATTCATCCTTGTGTTTCATCATGTGACCCATTAGTGATGTGTGCATTTCAAGATGGTACCATGAGAACTTACACTATCTCCTAAAGAAAAGACCAAATTTGAACCAAGCCCATGTGACACCCATTTTACATCCAAATAGATTCATGTTAATGTAGTGTAACAAAGCCCCCAAGAACTCTTAGAAAAAATTGCAAAGCACAATTCTTATTGCATAATTCAAAACCTACAAATTAAAATACAATAAAAAGGAAAAATGATATGTTTTTGGTGATGCAAAATTGCATTATTGCCTCATATGCTCTTGCATCACTTTACAAATTCAACCATGTTGATAAAAACAAGATGGTAGAAAGTGAGCTTAGAATTTTGGAATTACCTTGTTTGTCATCTCACACTATGACTATGTTCTATATATGTCTATATATAAGGTTATGATTTATAGTCACAAACTCAACCTATCCCATTTAACTTTCTATGAGGCCAATTTTGCTTGATTCTACACACACACAGAGAGATACATATCATTATCATATTGAATCCTTTATGTATTTTATTTAAATGTGTAAGAATATATCAAAATAAAATGAAAATGAAAAAATATTGTCCACACACACACAGACATATTCACACACAAATGCAATGTCTATGTAAAGTTATTCATATTTTGATACACATGTACATGCATATACAAATAAAATCTACGTATTTTATTTTAAAATAAAAAACACTCATACTATGATATGCCTTTTTGCATATATATAGAAATTTAAAATATGGCCAATGATAAGGTTCCTAGGTGTAATGGTTTATGTTGCAAATTCTACAACATTCTTTAGGAAGATGTTAACCTTGATTTGCAAAAGGTTTATTTTGAAGCATTTCATTCCAATTTATTAGGTTCTAGATCATCAACAAAGGAAATGTTAAATTCATACCTAAATCCAAGGATCTTGAATTGATTTGCAATTGGAGGTTGACCATGTTGTTGATTGTCTCCTACAAGATCATTTCCAAGGCTTTTTCACCTCATATTAGGCATCTCCTCCAATTGGTTTTCTGACAAGAACAAATTGATTTTATACAAAGTAGATATATTTTAGACAATTTTATTATTGTTTGGGAAGGTATGGAATATGCTAGAAAATCCAACCAAAATGCACATTTTTCAAAATTGACTTTGAGAAAGCCTATTATAGAATTTAATGGCCTATTATTTTAGCCATGCTTAGTGCTCTTAGCTTGAGCTCTAATTTTATGCAGTTGGTTAAAATATCTTTTGTAGATGCTTCTACTTGTTTTATTATCAATGACATCTAATTTGAGTAGTTTGGCCACTTAAGATCCATTCTTAAGGAAGCCCTTTTGTGCCCTTGCTTTGTGTTGGTTTCTAAAGTCTTTGGCAATCTTCTTGCCAATAATATTTTTTAAAGATAGGTGAAAGGGATCTCCCTCCCTAGTATCAACTCCCATCATCTCATCAATGATAATTTTTTTGATGACTTGTTCCTCACTATACTTGAGGATGAAGATAGCATTAAGCAAGCTTTCAGGAATCTTAACACTTTCTACTTAGCCTTTTTTTTGAACATTCAATGGAGTAAAACCTAGTATTGCAAAAATCCACTCCATTACCAACTTGGCTTCATTCCTTTGGATGGAAACATATTAATCTTTGGGAGGTTTTTGAGTTCTTATGGATCCCCTTTGCCTTTCAAGCTTGCCAGTGCACATTGTGGTAGTACATTACTAATAGAGTGAAGAAGAAGATGGCATACTAGATTACTAAGTTGCTTTTGCTAGCTAGTAAATTTTAGATGTCCTCCAAAGTGCTTGTGGCTACACACATTTATTAGTCCTCCTATAAGGTGCATTTTAAGTCTTCATACTACAAGCTTGAAAAGATTCTACAAAATTTCCTTGGGGCCAATTTAGACCATAGCAAAGGTTTTCATATAATGGATTGGGATATTTGTTGCCTTCCAAAAGAGTCTAGAGGGTAAGGGCTTATTGATGTGCATAAATAGGGAATTGTCCTTTTCTCTAAGTGAATGTTAGGGCTTATGATGGCAATGAAGCCTGGAAAGTTCTACAATAGAATTTAATTTTATTTAGTTCTTTATATGGGAGAAATACTTGAAATGGCCTTGGTTTCTATTCCCTTGTGATCTTTCTTGTTCCTATTAAAATAATTGGCACTTTTGATACCAAAATATCTAGAAGGTTGGGAGTCCATCAAGCCATGGCTTATGTGGAATGGGGGGTTTATGGATTGGGATCTCTATCAACCAATAGTCCTTATGGTGGTCTACCACCATTATTTTTCAAGATAAGTTGTTGGCAAATATTTCTTGGATGCACTCTTTTAACTTTTTTAGAAGAAGAATTAGGCATATCCAAGATATATGTATTCCAAGATCAATTCTACTTGGATTTCTTGCTAGTAGGCCAAATCTAAGGTCAACCTAAACCTTGTAGATAAATAAGACTTCTAAGAAATAATTGAGGTTGTGCCTTCTCAACATTTATATAGAATTTATGTGCATTCTACTAAGCCTTGGTGGAAATTGGAACTGGTATGTTGATACTCATTTCTACAATTATATTGCAAGAAAAGGATACAGATAGCTTTCATTTCATTTGCCTATGATTCAAAAATTAAATTCTATTTAATGATCTCTTTAGTCTCCATATTTTATTTTGGACAAACACTTCCAAATAGTTTAGAAAGTGGTAGTAGAGCCCAATACACATGTAGACACCTAAAATTGACTTGCTCTGCAAACCAATTTCCCGTACATCTACACCAATTATCCCTCCTATTAATTAAATAAATTCATTTTATTTTATTAATTTATCCCTAACCATCTATCATCTATCCTTTGTGATCAATTAATTCACTTAATTTATCAGTATACCTTATAACTATATCCTCATTGATTAAATAAATATTCCTAATATTTATTTAGCTAATTTGTGCATCTCCCTAATCCCTATTAATTAGATAAATCATGCTTATCTAATTAATCTACCCTATTAATCAACCTATCCCTATCCTAGTTAATTAAATATCAATTATTTAATTAGCTACCCTAGCCTACCTATCCCCTAGACCTAAATTAATTAAGCTTAACACTTAATTAACCTTGCTTATCCCATCCTCACACACACTTTTGAATAAAAATCAATTTTTTATTCAAAGAGTCAAATCCTCCTTACACATCATTTATCACCCTCTTACACATGTAAGTGTACATGTGTCCTTCAACCTTCACATCTCCACATAAAAGTGAATTTTTAATTCACTCCCCCATGAGTTGAATTTTTAATTCACTTGTCATATCCACTCTTCCCAAAAATAAAATTTTAATTCCTTTTTATCCTCCACATATTTCCCCACGTGAATTTAAAATTCACAAATAATGAGAGCCCTCCAAAACCATTGACCAAATCTCAACCCTTGATCTCTCTCATCCACTCCTCTTGTGACACTTGTCACAAGGCTATGAATCCAATCCTAACCCTAACTCTCAAACATTTCTAGCCCTTGATCTCATCTTTTAATCCTCACCTTCCATCCATTTTTTAAAAATCTATAAATGAGACCCTTCTCTAAGCCATTCAGAACAAATTCTTCTTGCATCAAAACTATGCCAAAATTTCTATCTTCTCCATCTCTCATCCTCATCTCCATCTCAATCTCTATCTAAATCCATTATCTCTCATCCTATTGTGTTGAGCAAGCAATGAGCAATCCACATTCTTCATCTACTTGGGTAAATCTAAGGAGTTTGGGTGCAACTCCTTCCACCCTAACAAGGATTTGTGACTCATTGTGAAAGGTATAATGCTTGTTTATGCACTTGTTTTATGTTTTCTACTTTCATTTTGAGATTCACTAATCTACATTGGCACGCTCGATGGGACCCACAAGGTCCCTATCTAACATCTTTTGTGAGTTTTACATGTGTTTCAAGACATTTTATAGGTGTGGCGCTATTTACCTGCACAGTGGCGCCATTGCTGCAAGAATTGGTGCTATCTACAGCTGTATTGGCACTATTTTCACATGACAAAACCACTAACATTTTGGCTTGAATCTTTTGTGTTTTTCTTTCTTTCTATCATTTTTAGCATCTATAACTCTCAATTTTTGCAGGAAATACATAGAGACAAGGGGAAACTATGGCAAAATTTTCCTAAAATCTATCTAATATCTTGTTTTCTAATCCTTGTTTATTGGGCTGTTTAAAACATCCTTTGAGGCATTATTTATGGTATTTTCATGATTAGGGACTGAAAACAACCACTCCCCCTTTGGTCAATCATTTTTGTAACTAAAATCAATCCTTTTGTGACCTTTGACCCTCACTGTCTCGTATTGGCATTAACAAGGCCCAGATTGGCACCTTTTTCTGTAACAATCAAGCAAACTACGTCTTCAGCCACAGTGGTGCTATTTCTTGTATATTGGCGCTATTTTGTAAATTGGTGCTATCTTGTATATTGGCGCTATCTTCTGTATTGGCGCTATTTTGTATATTGGCGCTATCTTCTGTATTGACGCTATTTTGTATATTGGTGATATCTTCTGTATTGGCGTTATCTTCTGTATTGGCACTATCTTGTATATTAGCGCTATCTTGCCTCTGGATTGGCACTATTTTTCTGTGCTAACTTAGAGATCTGTGCAGGGTTAGGCCCCTTTTCTACAGGATATTTCAAATCATCCTGCGGCACAATCTGGAAGCTACTAACATCTTTTGCAGGGATTTCTTAGCATAGAGAACACTTTATCTTGGTGCACCTAAAAAGAACCTTTGTGTACTTAGTTTAGAAAACACTTAAATTTGGTGCATAAAATCAATCTTGCTTGCAAACAATCTACAATCAAACATTTCATTTTGGTGCACCTAAAAAGAATCCTTGTGTGCCTTAGTGTAGAAAATATTTGATTTTGGTGCTCTAAAATTAATCATTGCTTGCAACAAACAACTTTAGGCACATTTCAATTTGGGTTTAAAAAGAACATTAGAGAAGTGTTTGCCGTGTTTGGTGCACTTGCACATTTGTGTTATCCCATAAGTAGAATCAAAGTATCATCTCCCCTTGCCTTCAAAAGGATCTTGGGTGAAGAGAAATGGTTCTATCCTCTTTTTCTAGGAAGTGGGCCTGCCCTTGAGACACATCCGTTCAGAGAACTCATTGGCGACCCCAAGCGGTACTTTCATCCAGTCCGCTATATGTAAATTGAGGATAAGGCGAAAGCCAAGTCTAATCGGTATGAGTGCTTACCATTTGGTGCTAGCTTGAAAGGGAGTAGTACCTTGTGTATATGAAACCCCTAGTAGAGCTAGTCAAAACCTTAAGTGGTTTATCGGATGCTCGTAAGGTGCCGATCCCCTGGATGTACCCCCACTACGAACCATTGTTCTAGAAGCCAAAATCCTTCTACTTGTTCAACAAGTATTGTCCTTGCTTCACCTTAGGTTGTACATGCTTGATAAATCTTTCACAAACAAAACCTTTGGCCATTGTGTTTTATTTCTTGATTATTTGTCTACTTGCCAAGAAAAATCAAATTCATCCATCAATCCAACCATTCACATCTTTTAGCGCCATTCCTCTTTGTTTCAACGCCATTTCCATCTGTTTTAGCATCTTCTTCATCCATGTCCAAAAATCAAATTTTCCCATAAAAAACATCAATTTTATAAGCCCATTTTTCAAAAACATTCCTCACGTCGGGCCAGGTTTTCCTCCCAACACCGCTAAACCACCCCCCATTTATCAAACCCCATAAGTTGAGCTTATCCAATCCCTTTATTTGAGCTTGATCAAATTCTAATCCACTTCCTCTCTAGTCATAATCTATCTTCATCATCCTAATCATTCTTGTCCACTTCATCTTAATTCAATCACCCATCTATCCTAATCATCCTAACCACCTATCTTATCCACATCATCATCCAAATCATTCAATCCAATCTTATCCTAATCACCCTCATCATCCTTAATCCAATTCATCAACATCAATCTAATCCCATCTCATCCAAATCAAATCCAAAATCCAACCAACATCAATCCATAATCTTCCAAACCATATTCCAAATCTAATCCAAAATCAACATCGATCCCAATCAACATCCAAGTCCCGTAAGATCACTATCAAACTCCAAATCCAAATCAACCCAATCAAAAATCAAGACCTTAATTGATAATCCAATCAAATCAGCCAAATCAATTCTATTACTTAAGTGTCCTTCATCCACCTTAAGTATAGGGAATCATCCATCCTTTGAAGCAAATTGAATCACCCTAAGGTCTTGAAATTTGATCCCCAACATCCCAATCATCCATTATCTTCCATCATCCCACATCTCTCCAACAAAATGGATCCTTATGTAGTAATGCAACAATTACAAAGACTTATTAAAATCTATGAGAACATGGATCCTAGTGCTAAGGAAAAATGCAAAAAAGACATTAGAGATATACCCTTAGCACACCTCATCATTGGAGAATCTCAAACCCCTACCCCATCTTCATCATATCAACCCTCATCATATCAACCTTCAACATCCTACATATCCACACCATCAACCTCATACCAACCTCCATCATATCAACCTTTACCCTCATATCAATTTTGATCCCCCTATACATCCATACCATTGTACCTATCCAACCAATCCATCCCCCAACCTTTGTCATGCTAACTTTGATCAAGGGAACACCAATCTAGCACACCTCATGGCCGAAATTCAAAGCTTACATGAAGAACCATTTCCCCATACAAATCCCCCATCCTCTAATCGCCATCCTCCAATCCCTCCATCACAATATCCTTCTAATCCTATCAACCTTAATCCATCACCATACCTACCTTACAATCCATCAATCGCTATCCCCCCATCACAATATCCTAATCCACCAACCCCTATCACCCATACACCATCTAATCCACCATCAAATCTTCCAAATCCTAAGCCCATGACATCCAAAGAATCCTTGTGGGATTTCCTCCAAAGAACATCACCAAGAAAAGAAATGGAATCCCCCAAATCCTCCACCCCTCCAACACCACCATCTACTCCAATGCCTATCCTTGAAACCACCCAAGAACCATCACTACCTAATCCCATCACCCACCTATCCAATCCCAATTCTAATCCCACACCAACCACCCTTACTATCCATCCATTATATTGTTCTTCAACCCATACACTCATGAAGGATGCCATCCATTGGTTATTAGCAAGGAATCAAACACCCTCATGCAATCCAACACCCACCAAACCTCTTGAACAATCTCCTAGCATAAGTCAAGCACCTATCACAAAGTCCATCCAAGAACCTACCATCACCCCCACTTCTATCCAAACACATGAGCCATGTCAAGAATCAAATCCAAAGCATGTTGAAATATCAACCCCTTCTCCTAATCAAGATCTAACCATCCTATCTAATCCCATCCCCAATCCTCTCCCATCTATTGATCAACTTATGGATCCTACACCATCTTCTACCACCCCTTCACCATCCCCCATTAAACCTTTACTTCCATCTACCAATCCCATCCCAAATCCATCATCCTATTCACTTGAACAAGGCACCTTCATCTGTGGTGACTCCCTCGTAGGAGGTGAACAACTTCCATCCACCACCTATCCTTCTCCAACAAATAATGGACTCGCGTCTTGTTTCCAAAGAACCAAACATCCCATTGCATGTTGCATGCTCCAACACATGAACTATCAAAACAAAGGCTTAGGCCTTCATGAAAAAGGCATCTTGGAGCCCATCCACACCACATTCCATCCATCCTCGCATGGCCTTGGCTATACATCCCAAGGAAAACAAAATAAACATGTTGGCACCACCCACACATCCTCCAAAATCCATTCACCCAATTCCAAATCCAGTGCATCACATCGCACCCCTAAATCATATGTCACCATTCCTCCTCCATCGTCATATCATTTGCAAAAGCATGTGACCATCCATCTTCCTCCATCAAATTTACCTCCACTACTGTCAACTCCAAATATCCATATCAAATCCACTTTACCTCCTATCCTACCAACACCAAACACTCCTATCCACAAATCCTCTCATTCTCCTATCCTCCCAACTCCTAATATCCCCATCCTCAAATCTCCTCATCCATTTATCCATAAATCCACTTTTAACCCCTCCACCCATAAACCCCCTAAAACTTCCCAATCAAGACCAACAAAAGCACACATCTTTCAAGCATGAAGCTTCCCCCAAATCCATGGGATTCAAAAATTTGAATGCCTTGACTCATAAAGCTCAAAAGCCTAAAGATATTATCCCTTCCAAGCAAAATCAAAAATCCAAAAGGCTATCAAAGCCCACACTGTCAAAAGAAAAAGCAAAAATAAAAATGGTGTGGGTACCTAAACAAAAAGCACCAAACTCTAGTGAAGCATCCACATCCCAATCTACCCCACAATCCCAAACATCCCACTCCCCATCTAAAAATCCCATAATTCCTAAGTCCATTTGGGTACCTAAAACCCCAAATCGACCATCCAAAAATCCCATATCCCGATCCCCATTACTCCCAACTCCACATCCAAAGTACAAGCTTCCAAATACATCATGGTGTGTGCAAACATTGGTCTTGGTTCCCCTCCACCACTTGACATTCCCACATACCACCATTTATCCATCTTTCATCCACTATCCTACATATCTTCCCCATCACATTCCTATGGTCCATGCTATTGCATAATCCACATCATAATCCACAAAATCCACATCATAATCCGCATAATCCACATCATAATCCACATCATAATCTGCATAATCCACATCATAACCCACTATCCACCAACATCCATGCAATCATCATCCATAATGATATCCAACATGGGACCATCTTCTCCTTGCTATGGAAACAGACGCTAGAGTCCCCATTCCATCAAAAAAGCAAAAAATCAAAAAAATCAAGAAAATAGTAAAGAGAAAAAATCCTTCCAATGGTGAAAACCACTCTTCATGGTGCCTTGGGCAAGTACCATGATGAAAACCCCTTGTGGGCGTCATGCGTAACCCATTCTCCATCCATTTTTGTATCCCTACACTTGGGGGCAAAATCATACCTTTCATCCACATCCTTTGTATATCCTATCCATCATCTATCTTTATCCTATCATATTCATATCAACCATCCCCTATTTATCCTAGCATTCCCCATCTATTCTATCCACTATATCCTCCTCCTTAGATCTTGATAAAGACAAGGGGAAAAATATCAACAACTTGCTTTGGACACCTTGAGGCATACTCCCTTTCCAAGCATATCCTCCATCCATCTACTACAAAGTCCATCCATTCAAACATGAACCCATCATGCAAAATCCTAAACATTGTGGCATATGATTCGTTGTAACATAGCCCTTGGAGTAAATCCTTATCCCCATCTCTCATCCATCTATCTTGCATCCCTATCTCTATCGTCCAATCCATCTATCATGAATCTCCTCTCTATCACCTTCCACTGACAATCCCTCCATCTACTCATCATGTATCCCTACTAGATCCTTTATCCCCCATCCTACCCCTTATCTGCATGTATCTATCCATTTATCAAAATCTCCTATCCATTATCCTTTCATCGCCAATCCCCCAACCCAACCCCATCACCTCCACCTCTAAACTTGGTGTTCCCTTGTCATTGGTATCTAGCACAAAGGCTATCCAAACGTAATCCAATGCAACCATCATAATAAACCATGCCCTTTCCAAAATCTCAAAAATAAAATAAAAAAATCTATCAAACCCCCAAAAAAAATATCCCTCACAAAATCAACATCGTTCCATCAACATCTCATCATCTTCCAACATCCTCACAATAACACATCATCTTCCAACATCATCACATCTATCCTCAATCACCCCACATCATCATCACAAATTAGAACTACATATCATCACCACCCGCATCTTAATGTGCCTTGATCTCATGGATACAGGGTATGTAGGCAGTCTAGAATACGAAGGAAGTAGCCAATACTCAGGTACATAAGATGCACCCATCCAACCTGCTTGGATGGTCCCTACCTGCTGAGCTTACATTAGATCCAAGCATTGCATTACCTATGAAAGCATCATCCCTTAACAAAAATCATCAACTATCAAATCAGCATCAACCACAACTTGTCACCATCATATCTTGAGCCAATCTTACAACATCAACTAAGCATGATCCAATCATCCATCGATTCCTACCTTAGGATATATCATTTCTACAATAGGCAGAATCTATCAAATCATTATCTATCTTGGCAAGAGATACAATGGCTATTTGTTTGGTTCATTGGTCTTTTGGTTCTTGATTTTTTTTTTTAATCTTTTGTCCTATTCGAAGATCACATCAAAGCTACCTTGATCTCACTATATCATGGTATGTGGCGAAAACATCTAGAATGGGGCATAGTCATTGCTTTTGTATGCTATGCTTGTGGGTTGGTTTCATTACTCCAAGCTAGTATTCATATCCTGTGGATTGTAGGGTCGGTTCTAGCATATTGATCTCCTTGTGCATCTAAGGTTCATCATACCTTTTGTGTATTAAGGGCTTATGCTATGAGTCCCCTTCCCTCTTCTAGACAAGGTTGTACTATCTTGGGCATGCATGGGATCACCCTCTTGTTTGCGTGTCTAGTCCATGCAAATGTTGGATATGCATCATCACCCCGGTCTTCTATACCTCGGTGAAAATATCCACTTTGCTATATCAAACCTAGGATTGCTCTAAATCATGTTCAACATAATGATCATCCATTTTCCAATCCATCTATCATCTAATCATCAATCCATCATCATTCTTTCATCTCACCCCTTATCCTCCAACCACTTCTACTAATTTGTTCCATCCATTTCGAGAGCACAACCATGTTCTTGCAACCTGCCTATCCTCTTGAGGGGGCATCACCCTTACCAATTATCCCCAAACCTTACCCTATTCTTCTAAGCCAAAAAAAATTTTCTATCCAATCCAATTCTATATTTTAACTTCTTTGAAATAATGTTACTTAGCCGCAACACCATTTCAAAGAGGGGCAAATGTAGGCACCTAAAATTGACTTGCTCCGCAAACCAATTTCCCGTACCTCTACACCAATTATCCCTCCTATTAATTAAATAAATTCATTTTATTTAATTAATTTATCCCTAACCATCTATCATCTATCCTTTGTGATCAATTAATTCACTTAATTTATCACTATACCTTATAACTATATCCTCATTGATTAAATAAATATTCCTAATATTTATTTATCTAATTTGTCCATCTCCCTAATCCCTATTAATTAGATAAATCATGCTTATCTAATTAATCTACCCTATTAATCAACCTATCCCTATCCTAGTTAATTAAATATCAATTATTTAATTAGCTACCCTAGCCTACCTATCCCCTAGACCTAAATTAATTAAGCTTAACACTTAATTAACCTTGTTTATCCCATCCTCCCACACACTTTTGAATAAAAATCAATTTTTTATTCAAAGGGTCAAATCCTCCTTACACATCATTTATCACCCTCTTACACATGTAAGTGTACATGTGTCCTTCAACCTTTACATCTCCACATAAAAGTGAATTTTTAATTCACACTCCCCCATGAGTTGAATTTTTAATTCACTTGTCATATCCACTCTTCCCAAAAATAAATTTTTAATTCATTTTTATCCTCCACACATTTCCCCATGTGAATTTAAAATTCACAAATAATGAGAGCCCTCCAAAACCATTGACCAAATCTCAACCCTTGATCTCTCTCATCCACTCCTCTTGTGACACTTGTCACAAGGCTATGAATCCAATCCTAACCCTAACTCTCAAACATTTCTAGCCCTTGATCTTATCTTTTAATCCTCACCTTCCATCTATTTTCCAGAAATCTATAAATGAAACCCTTCTCTAAGCCATTCAGAACAACTTCTTGCATCAAAACTATGCCAAAATTTCTATCTTCTCAATCTCTCATCCTCATCTCCATCTCAATCTCTATCTAAATCTATTATCTCTCATCCTATTGTGTTGAGAAAGCAAGGAGCAATCCACATTCTTCATCTACTTGGGTAAATCTAAGGAGTTTGGGTGCAACTCCTTCCACCCTAACAAGGATTTGTGACTCATTGTGAAAGGTATAATGCTTGTTTATGCACTTGTTTTTATGTTTTCTACTTTCATTTTGAGATTCACTAATCTACAACACACTTTTCCTAATGTTTGATTTACTAGGGTTTTCCAATTGGCAAAAAATTAATGCATCTTGGTGTTTTCAATACTAGATATTCATTTTGTGGGCAACTTGAAACACATGCATTTTTTGGTTCTATACTCGTGCAAATAGACCAATAATGGATTCATGATTTTTTAAGCCTTTTAGACCATAGTTGTTTACTTGGCATAATGTTTTGTTTTGTGATGAGGCTAGTTTTCTACCTAAATTCTCCCAACTATGGCATGCTTTCATATTGGAGATTATTTTTATATCTAGAAAGATACAAATGTTGCTATATTTTCTAGTATTGATGTTGCTTACAATTTTTCTATACACTCCAAGTTGTTGATGGTTTCTAATGTGCTTATGTAGAGTTAAGTTCAAGCCAACAAAGTGGCCTTAAAGGTGAAACACCTTCATGCTCATTTGGATCACTGGGGGAATGCCCCTTACACTATTTTTAGAGATATTCCTCATGATAGATCCCCCACTAGGGTCAACAACATGGCCACTTCAAATCTTCTCAACACCACTCGCATAAAGTCACCAAAGTGAGTCTTCTTCACTACTAGCCAAATAACCAGATGAATGGTATCCACTTGTTGGCTATCAAAGGGGATGATCACAACATGCTTACCACTCTCTTACATCCTCTCAATTGCATGGGTGGCCCCTAGTGACTAGGGTAAGTTTCCTCACTTGGCTCTCACCTTTTTGTTACTTAGGAGTTCTTAGTTTTTACCACTTGGTGTTCAAGGTTCATAGTTACAAGAAGGCCTCAAGGAGGGAGAGGACACCACTCTCACCAATTGAGAGCCTATGGATGATGGAAAGTACTCGCCTAATGGAGGGTGGGGTAACCTTAAGGACCATGATCCCTCTCCTAGTGCTAGTTTTATAGCTTTAGTTGCATAATTTTGTTTATGGATCTTATAAACTTTGAACTCATGATGATGTAAACAATTATTTTCTTTTTGGGATTATGTTTGTTGTTGTGGTTGTTTCCTTTCTAGGGTTGTGTGATACTTTGTTTCCTGGATTTATCAATTTGCACGTCTTTTGGAGTGTGATGCCATTTGTTTGTATTTTTTAGGATAGGTTCTATTTATTTTTCCTTAGTTAACATATATGGATCCACTTCATCAAAATAAATAAATAAAAGAAACATTTGTGTAAACATGTATATACCTCTTCCAATGAAATTTCATTTCTATTTATGGGTTGTAATCTACTCTTGGTAATTTTTCTAGATGTTCACATTATAAGTAATTATTTCCAATGCCAAGATTACCAATGTTCTATGCATTGTCTTTTTTCTAATATGTAACAAATTTACTTGTGCTTGAAGGGATGCCAAATTTTGGTTACACTTGCTCCATAAAGTACTTGAATGTTTGAAGATGAATTTGAAACTCCAAATGGCTATGACAACATGTTTCATTTATTTTATTTATCTTTACAAATGTTGGTCTCAAATTCTCAAATGTCCATTGGGAAATATGTATATATGAAAGCTCCTCCTTAAAAAGTATGATAAAACCTAGTTTGAGTTGTAACTAAAAAAGGTTTCTTGATGTGGGAATCATCCTGCCACCTTCATCCATAATGTGTGTAGTGTCCTTCATATTAGAAGAAACATGCATGATTGGTCCAATACTAAATAGATTAATTCTTTACGTTATCATCAATCCTATCTATTTGAGGAACCCTATAAATAGTCACCCAATCGGTGTCTATGTTGTCACCCAATCGGTGTCTATGTTGTCACCCATTCAATTCCTCTTTTGGATATTCCTTTGCATAATTCTTGTGGACACACTTATGGTTTCTGTAATTTTTGAAACTTATGTTTTCTTAGTATTTTCTTTGCTTGATATACCAATCATAATTACTTTGCACATTTCACTTAGGTCCTTAGTATGAATAGAACTACCAAGTATATTGTAATATTTCTATAAATTATCAACATTGATGTCTTTCATATCTTCTTTCTTCTCGTTATCAACACTTAACAAATCCAAAATAGTGGGCATATCCCTTCACCAAAATAATTTTGCAAATAATTGAACTTTACTAATTTTTTAGTTTTCTCCTAAAATTATTTCTCCAATATTTTTCTTGCATATAACTTGATTAGCCTTGATAAGGAGTTTATTGGTGCAATCATGAACATTTTTTTTTGTGTAAAATGAGCTTTCTTCTAATTAAGGCTCTATAGGTCTAACCCCCCTTTAGCTCCTATAGAAGTCATGGCCTAAGAGGTAGCACCTCTTTCTCTTGCCACCACATGAAAGCACTTGGACAAAGATAATGGATTTTTGGAGCACTTCCCCAAGTTAGGTCAAGGGAGCAAGAGGTTGCTTCTTTGGAGGAGGAAGACCAACTTGCCTCCACTAAGATTTTAACTATTTCATAGACTTAGAACAAGAAAACAAAAAAAAATGTGGGGTAAATGCGGAGAGGAGATTTAAAGCTAAAAGGCTAAAATGGAGGCTCTCAAATCTATGGGTGAGGGGACTCAATGGACTGTGAAAACACTCCTCTCTTGGAAGGGGAGAAGATCATTTGTGGAGTGATCTTGAGGTTGCTTGGCCTCTTTTTTGAGATGAAATGTATAGTCTTCTCAATTTTTTCAATTGAGAGGCCTATCTATTTTCCTTTTAGTTCTATAGGATTATAAAGCTAGTTGTTTTCTAGAATCTTCAGCTTCTCTTGTTTTGTTAGAGGCTAATTCTTTCTTGTAAGCACTGAAGTCACTTACAAACATTTGCATATTAAAAATCCTTCCCCTTCAGCCATTAAAGATTGGTTTGTGCTGGGCTTACTGATACTTAAATTGTTGAGAGGAATTTATAACATCTACCTTTAACACACTTTACAGTTAAACATATTTTTCTTCTCAAGACATATGTTCTGCATGTCATGTTAAAGTTTCAGACAAAAAAGTTAGGCTAAAAAATGCTGTGCAAAAACTTCCACTTAACTTGGCCAATTTATGCACCCACAGCACTTCTAAATAGTGCAAATTGTAATCTATATAGATTTGTTATGAACAAAGGCTTAACAGCTGCTACAGACGAAATGTGTTTCAGAGTAGAGTTGGCTTTAACATCTCAAATTCTGATCTCCAGCTCAAACATACACGACAAATAAATCAGTAACAAGTGATACAAATCATCGGCAAATATATGTGCTACATGAAAATTTTACAGGTGTTTTTTAACCGAAGGATATCTATATTTGGACACAACTTAATATTTATAAATACTAATACTGTAATTCTAGAATAAATTTGTAGATTTCCTTAGTCTGAAACAGAGGCGTACGTTGAATCATCAAAAATGGATTTTGGCTTCACGATCTCTGTGGTGTATTCACACAGGCATTCAAATTGCTCCTCTTCAATATAAATATAAAGCAGAACTAAAATGGACCCAACCGTGATCGAACCAATGACCGTTTAAAATTAATTAGAGTTGAAGTCAAGCTGACAGTTTGGCCGAGTGGTCTAAGGCGCCAGATTTAGGCTCTGGTCCGAAAGGGCGTGGGTTCAAATCCCACAGCTGTCAAATCCGTGGATTAACACGATTTTGAAAAAATAACTAAGATTTTTTTTATAAAAATTAATATGATGTTAATATTGGGAAAATCTGACATTTTTTAAAAGAAGGGCAATAAGTTACACATCAAATTTGTTTTTTTCTACATAATATAAATCTCTTAAATAGAAATTAAAGTATTAATTAAGGGTATTATTCTTATTTTAAAAATTTGGTTGGTTGGAAACAAACATAACAAACTCCTTAACATAAGTTGTTTAACTATTAGGTTTTCTCTCAAGAAATGCTGAGCACAAATATACTTTGCTTAACAACTTCATGTTTAGAGTAAAGGCTTGCTATACACCTCTATGAGATTGTCTCTTCACCGCTTAACAACTTAGTGTTTAGAGTAAAGTCTTGTTATACACCTCTATGAGATTGTCTCTTCACCTTTTACAAGTCCATATATGTGTAGACACATAAATTTGTCCATGTCCTTACCATGACCTAGTCGACACTTTACTAGGGACATCATAAACCATTTTGTCCTAATCTAACTCCTAATTACAACTTAATCACATTCCTAATTAATTAAATAAACACACTTTATTTAATTAATTCCCTAATCAGATGTCTCACATAATTCAAATTAAATATTTTAATTAATCCCTCAACTTTCATCTCATTCAAACAAGTGTCACATGATACATCATCCACTTAATCCCTTCACATGTCAAACTAATTTAAATAATCTTTTATTTAAATTAGATTCCTTTCAGCACATGGCAACACTTGTCCACTTTCCTTTTGTCTCATGTGGGGTAGTACATCTTGCATTTAATACAAGTCACATGTGCAAGCTAATTCAAATAAAATATTTGAATTAGATTCCTTTCATTCTCCATCGCACACTTGTCATGTGACTACAATCCCTCTTTGAGTGGGAAACCCTAATCCAACCCTAATCGATCTTGACCGTCCATATCTTTCAACATAACTCTCAATCACAACCGTCCATTTGAATTTGCCTTTTTCTATAAAGGTAGCCTCTCTTGAGCCATTTGCAAGGAATCTTCTTCTAGTATCCTTATGCTATCGAAATCTCTCCTCAATCTTTCATCTCTCAATCTCTCATCCATCTATCTTGCATTCATCCAATCATTCATCTATCCATCCTTATCTCACCGTTATGCTGCAAAATCAAGCAACCAACATTCATCTATTTGGGTAAAGCTAGAGTATTTTGGGTGCAACACTCTCCAACTTATCGACGAATTGTGGATCAATGTGAAGGTATTGCATTGTTTGTTTTGCATTTTTTTATTGTTTTCTTTCATGTTAGATCTCCATGATTTCAATATGAAAGTAGACATTTAATAATGTTAGTCCTTTGAAGACATTTAATATTGTTAGTCCTTGGAGTGTGTGAAATGAGCTCAAGCTGAGGGATAAAGTGAAAATGATGGGATTTGAGATTGTTGCCTAGACTAATATTAGGAAAATCTGGCATTTTTTTAAAAATATCCGAGGTTTTTAAAATAAATACTTCAATAAAAATATTAATTAAAAAAATTAATATGGTGTTAATATAAGGGTAATAAGTTACACATCAATTATTTTTTAAAAAAATTCCATAAATATTTTTAAAAGTGGTTTCCCATATAATACAATTTCTTAAATAGAAATTATAGTATTAATTAAGGGTATTATTCTTATTTTAAACATTTGGTTGGTTTGCAACAAACATAACAAATTCCTTAACATAAGTTGTTTAATTATTAGGTTCTCCCTCAAGAAATGTTTAACACAAATATACTTTGTTTAACAACTTAGTGTTTAGAGTAAAGTCTTGCTATACACCTATATGAGATTGTCCCTTCACCTTTTAAGAGTTATAAGTCCATATATGAAAGTAAACATTTAATGTTGTTAGTCCTTGGAGTGTGTGAAATGAGCTCAAGTTAAGGGATAAAGAGGAAATGATGGGATTTGAGATTGTTGGCTAGACTATTTTAGTTGAGGGGAATTGCTCACTAAAATTTAGTAAGAGTTTTTTTCTTTTTTCTTTTTTCAAATGAAGTAGACATTAAGGATGTGATGCTTATGGGAAATAAGGAAAGAAGTGGAGTTCTAAGGATTGGATGGCTTTTTAGAGTTATGGGTATCATTTATAGTTAAATTTTAATGAATGAGAGTTTTTAATACTTTTTTCCACTTATAGAACATAAGTGAACATTTTATTTACTTGATACATTTTACCACCACTCTTTAATCAAGCACAAGATTTGAAATACACAATGATCTAAAGGCTTTTAAATATAACCTACACCACTAAAGATATTCTTTTTCCCCTTGGTTCACTTACTTAGTCCAATCTTTGTCAAGGCCACAATAAATTCTTCAAAAGGCATGACAAAGCCATGATTGCATAGCAATTATTTTTCCTTATCTCTCATAGTTTTAATTTTTGATCGGTTTGTGAGATTTCTTTCTCATACTATCTTGTTTAACCATACTTCCATCAAATTTTAGCTTTGATAAGAAGGAAAACATACTCAAGTGTTTAAAAATATATTTTATCTAAATGATTACACCCATTCAATGATTTGAACTCTCTTAGTAATCCTAATGGTTTGGAACCTTACTATGTGGATTTTGTCATGAGAAGCTACTACTAAATGCACCATAACCTTCCTTCATACTTTTGTGAGGAACTTGTTGTACTGTTTGTTGTAAATCTCATTCCTACATGTGGAGATAATTTTTTTAGACACACATACGATTGAAATGAATCCTTTTGACACTGCCTTGCAAGTCAAAACAACTATATTCCCTCATACGTTCATCTCAAAGGACAATGACTATATATCTTCAAAAATAAATAACATCTCCCCTTAAGATTTTAGGAAAGGGGGCAATGGGAATCAATCCTTATTAGTGGATCTATAATTGAAAGGTTGGATGGTTAGGAACAATGTCCTACATTGTGAAGACTCTTAGGACACTTACATTTTTTGATGATAACTCCTTTCAACTTCAACCATCGTTATTAATTTTGGTCTATACCTAGAAGTAGAAAATGTGCTCTTATGTAATTGTTGGAAGGCACTAGTGGAGCTAGGTTGGTTAAGGAGATCATAGTTCAATTTAGTTTAACCCTTATCATGATTATCTCATCTTTCCTATAGCATATATCTTAGTATTCTTAGGGTTCTTACCATACTTCTCTTTCTCATTCTTAGGCATTTGGGGTATCTATACACATCCAACTAATTACTAGGGGAACACTTAGTTAGTTGTAACATTCATTATAAGGAATGTTTAGTAATGGTTATGTACATGGAAATGGGGGACCAAAAGGGGGTCAAAAGTGACCATTTTTTAAATCAATAAAAATTGATCTTGGATGAGAAATCAAATATAGCCATGCTCAAAATTACAAGATGTGATAAGAACGAGATTTGTAGTGCTCAGAATCTAGTTTCTAAACTACTATTTTTTTCTAAAAATGGTTGAGATTAAGAGGTTCAAATAGGAGGAGCACACAAAGTGCTCTTGTTATTTTCAGAAAAATATAACATAGTGTCTAGTGTGCTTCCCCTAAAATGTTGATTTTTTTAAGTATTTCACAAATCACTTTGGTGGAAAATTAGCTAATATCACGTAGTTTATGTCTAATTTTTCTACCAATTTTTTAATGAATATATGATTTTTTATGAATTTTCAAAGTGGACACATCCTAAAAAATAAAAAATTGAGAGTGCTCCCCCTAATTTTTTTGAAAACTAATCAAAAATCAATTTTTTTCAATGTGTATATAATAGAGTCTAGAAAATTTAAAAATGTAATTTATTTCAAATTTCGATGAACGCACAAAAAATGAAACCAGAAATACTATACATAGGTTTTTTGTTAAACAAAACACATTAGCAAAAGAAATTAAAGATGGACACCTTAATGTTATCATATTTTAGAAAAAAATACATGGCCAGAAACTTATTAAAAACTCAAAGTCATCCTGGCATTTTTTTCATATTAACATTGAAAAACGTGTAAACTTGATGGAGAGCATGCTCAAGATTTAGTTGATTTTCTATGTTTTGTTGAAAACACATTTTTGGCATCCGAAAGGTAAGTACAACGCTTTAGTTTGGATGCCCAAGGCAAATCCAACCCTTAGGGTTGGAATTTACCAAAGCAGTAAAAAACAATGCTCACATTTCATATTAGTTAAAATGCTTGCTTGTGTCGAATGCCTCCTCAAATGGAATTAACAATAAACTAGCATATCCTCATTTCACCTTCTATATTTTTGACAGTTTTCTTACCTTAATGTCACCTTCTATATGTTTGACATTATATGTTTAGTTGTGAGAGAGAGAGAGAGAGAGTATTAGTTTGATGTGTAATATTTGATTTTGTGGAGCAAGTAGTACAAACCAAACCTTAGCTTAACTAGTCATCACATAGCTAAGGCATATTAGACGATGCAATTTTCCAATAGTTCAAATAAACCTTCAATGTCACCATATTCCATGCATAGATTGGACATAATAAACTTCTTAGTTCCTAATACAAAAGATGTATATAATCAAGAACTCGGTTTTTATTTTCCATACTCAAATTAATTGTAGATATAAACTTAAAACATCTTGAATTAGTTTAGAAAAACTAAAGAACATAAAAATAAATAAGAAAAGTATCTATTCAAGGTCCCAAGAGCTTATTTTCCAACCCATACAAATGACAAATAACTAGATATATATAGATCTATAGGTTTCAAGATACAACAAGTCCAATTTCTCTTGGTTGGTTGTAATCATAAATGCCCTAACTGTGAAGAATTCAAATCCAACACCAATATGTACTTAGGAATTCGATTTACAACAATTCCAATTTCTCTTGGTTGGTTGTAATCATAAATGCCCTAACTTTGAAGAATTCAAATCCAACACCAATATGTACTTAGGAATTCAATTTATTGACCTCTAATAGTTATATTATATTTTAAATTCGTTACAACAACCTCATCAAAGATTGTATTCTTTGTGTATATCAATACAACTCCTTGAAATATACATCTTTTTAAAATATGGGAAGATCATCTACAAATATGAATTCATGGTTTTCGTTGCAACATGACCTTATCAATATCAATACATCTTCTACATGTTATGATTTTCTTATCCTCATTTCATTTTCTTACCTTAATTTCACCTTATATACGTTTGCCATTATATGTTTAGTTGGGGGGAAAGAGATAGATAGAGATATAGAGAGACATGGAGTTTGCATATCCTCATTTCAACTTGTGCATGTTTGACATGATTTTCTTATCCTTATTTCAACTTCTACATGTTGGACACAATTTTCTTATCCTCATTTCATCTTCTATGGGTCTTTCATATCCTTAGGGGGAGAGAGAGACTTAGGGAAAGCAAGAGAGACTCAAGGAGAGAGGAAGAGAGAGACATAGAGATAGATGTTTGGCATGATTAACATTTCACCTTATACATGTTTGACATTTTTCCTTACCTTAGTTTCACCTTCTATATGTTTGGCATTATATGTTTAGTTAGGGGAGAGAGAGGGAGAGAGTTTCAGAAAGAGTGGAAGTGCGGAAGAGAGGATGAGAGAGAGATGTTTGGCATGATTTGCTTGTCCTCATTTCACCTACAATATGGCTTCCATGCTTTGCATATCCTCATTTCAGATTCTACATGTTTGACATGATTTTCTTATCCTAATTTCATCTTCTACGGGTCTACCATGGGGGGGGGAGAGAGAGAGAGAGAGAGAGAGAGAGAGAGAGAGAGGTTTGGCATGATTAACATTTCACCTTCTACATGTTTGACATTTTTCCTTACCTTAGTTTCACCTTTTATATGTTTGACATTATATGTTTAGTTGGGGAGAGAGAGTTTGGGAAAGAGCAGAAGTGAGGAAGAGAGGATGAGAGAGAGAGGCCTAGAGAGAGATGTTTGGCATGATTTTCTTGTCCTCATTTCACCTACAATATGGTTTTCATGCTTTGCATATCCTAATATCAACTTCTACATGTTTGACATGATTTTCTTAGACTCATTTCATCTTATATGGGTCTACCATATCCCTATGGAGAGAGAGAGGCTTAGGGAAAGAGAGAGAGACTCAGGGAGAGAGGAAGAGAGAGACATAGGGGGAGAGAGAGAGAGAGAGAGAGAGAGAGAGAGAGAGAGAGAGAGAGAGAAATGTTTGGCATGATTAACATTTCACCTTATAAATGTTTGACATTTTTCCTTACCTTAATTTCACCTTCTATATTTTTTTTATTATCAATTCAACTTGCAATGGTTTAGTATTCCTTTTATTGTGTTTTATGATATGAAGCTCTTGTTGGAATTAGGCCAAACAACTGAAAGGGGGGGGGGGTGAATCAGTTATCCCACAAAATTAACCTTTTCCCTCTTTAATCTTCTTTCACGACTTATAAACAGATTAATGACGTAACCATTAAAGCATGAAATAATAACACATGAGCAGAAACACAATTAACACAATTGACACCAAGATTTTTGACGTGGAAACCTGGTTAAGGGAAAACCACGGTGGGGGTTAACCCACAATATTCATACCTTGTTAAAGTACTTGAAAATAGGAAGACACTTGCCTTCGGGCACACTGCTCAGAGCTCACTGCTCAAAAGAGGCTCACTGCCTACAGAATTTATGTTTAATACAGAAAGAATTAACTGAGAAATAGCATCTTCTTCATGTTTGGTTCAGTCTCATTGAATGCTCATAAAACTTCTACTCTTCTCCCAAATACTTATTCACTATCACTTCATCATTTACTGTTCTTGTTCCTTTGCTCCTCCTCTTCTTTGCTCTACCTTTGATCCTTTCTTTGAATTTGATTATTTCGCACAAGGATGATTTTCCACAACTCAACTGCACGCCTTTATATGCTTTATCAACCTTGGAATAAACATCAAGGTCGGCACTCCAAACATATGACTTAATGTGAATCACTAAGTTGTCGGCCAAACATAACTGGAACTCAAATCTTCTTTGATCAACACACCACGCTTCCATAGAAATGCTCTTAGATCATCCACAACATGCTAGAATCATACGGTCGGCCAAGACTGGGAGGAACATCAACACCAGGAAGAAAATCTTCAACAACAAGCTTAGTCTTCAATGCGGACCTCCAACATAGCAAGCACACGATCCAGAGACCTCCACAAGCACATTGAATTTAACAAAGACATCTGAACTCTTCTAAATTATCAGAATCACTTGCATCTTCTTCCAGAACCTCAAGAACATTATCTGCCATGACTGTCACACTAGAAAGATTGCTTGCGGACCTCTAAACCACAAACCACTTGAGTTGATGATACACACTGACTTCCCAAATATGCCTCTAGAACTGTAGATCATAATATTTCAATGCGGAGCAATGCGGACCAATTAACTGTTACTCTATCTCTTTTGAACACAACAAAACCCGGTTCTACTTAGATGGCTATAGCTTCTTCAAATCTTCATGCGGACCTCTCAAAACTTAACTAGAGCTACTTTAGACAATCCTCTACATAGCCATATGGTCCGTATATATTGATCTTCATTAATTTTCTCAATATCCTCAACATTTCAGTCTTCCAAATAGGCAACAAAATAGGATACAGTTGACACCAATGGCAACAAGGATATGTTGACATCAATGACAACACCGATTAGGCACATATTTGTAACAGCTCTGTGGAAATTTCTAGCTCTATTTTGAGTCCATTTGTAGTGGAATGACACAAAGTTTTGTTATGTACACTTCTTAAGGTATATTATGTACAATAAATTTACCAACCTTTAGTTATGTATAATAAATGTACACTTCTTAATGTATGTTTCTAATCCATATATATATTATTTGTAATACAATTCTACATATACATCTATTACATCTTAGCCCTAAATTTGTTGATACATCTAGGGTTTATGAATCATGTGATAAGGTTATTACACTCAATGGGTATGATGCTTCTTCCTTATATATTAATTATTTATCTATTCAAGATAATAATGATACATGATTTCTTGACGAATATGATTTACATTATTTTTCATGTCATGTTTATCTAGCTAAATATTATCCTTATTCTTAACATGAACTCTTTATATCATTAGGGATTCAATGATTGATGGTTTTAGAGGATGTAGATACAAGTGCATAATTACATACGAAATTCTTCACATTCCTATATATTTAGTTCACATTCATGACAATTGCATTTAGAGAATATTTAATTAATGATGATTCACCATAGTTTGTTGTGTCTCCTTCTTATAATGCATTCATTAATCTTGCTTATCCTCATTTTAGTTTTATCTAGTAGAAATGTGGTAGGAGTAAAATTTTACATTCTGCAGCTCCTGGGACTAAACCGACAACGTGAACATGTCAGGGTGGGTGGGTGAAAGCTAGGGGAGGTGTCTTTTAAGTGGCCAAGCCTCCTGATCATTCAGGATTACATTGGATTGAGATAGTCTCTTAAGAGCCCTAAGACAAAAAAGGTACCAAACTTTGGACCGATTGTTATCTCAAACCATGGCACCTAGGAGTGTTTTGTTTGCGTGTAGAGGTGGATGTCAGGTCCACCTACAGTAACCTACCTTAGTTTTTCTAAATCAATTTCATTTGCCTATGGAGGCAAGGAGCACAATGTTCTAAAATGCTTCAGTTTCATCCAGTGGAAAGGTGCTAGGAGTGAAAATTTGCATTCCACACCTCTTGGGATGGAACTAACAGTGAGAACATGTTAGGGTGGGTGGGTGAATTCTAGGGGAGGTATCTTTTTAGTGGCCAAGCTTCCTAATCATTCTAGGATACATTAGACCAAGACAGTCTCTCAAGTGACCTAAGACAAAAAAAGGTGCCAGACTTTGGACTGATTATTCTCTCAAACCATGGCACCTAGGAATATTTTGTTTGCATGTATAGGTGGATGTCAGGTCCACCTATAAATACCTACTTTGGTTTTTGCTAACTCAATTTTGTTTGCCTATGGTAGCAAGGAACACAATGTTCTAAAATGCGTCAGTTTCATCTAGTGGAAAGTGTTCGGTGTGAAATTTTACATTCCACACCTCTTGGGACTGAACTGATAGTTAGAGGAGGCCTTGTTCTGTTCCCCAAGTGTGCCAATCCTTCCAGGCTATAGGATTCTGACAAAGTCTCTTAAGAGACATAAGAGCCAAAAACTACCAAACTTTGATGGAGTAGTTCTCAGAGTCCATGGCACCTACAAATGTTTCATTTTTACCTATAGCTAAATTCAAGTCCCTCCACAATAACATCTCTTAGTTTTTATCAAATCAAAACAGTTTGATCGTGCCAACAATGGATGCATTCTTGCAAAATGTGTCATTTGTGTTCAACACAATATTGCCAAGAGCCATATTTTACGTTCTGCACCTCCTGGGGCCGAACCAACTACACCAACACATCAGGGTGGGTGGGTGAATGCTATGGGAGGCCTCATTTTTTTTCACAAGTGTGCCAATCCTTCTAGGCTACAAGGCCCTGATAAAGTTTCTTAAGAGACCTAAGAGCCAAAAACTACCAAACTTTGACGAAGTAGTTCTCAAAGTCTTTGGTACTTATGAATGTTTTGTTTCAACCTAAAGTTAGATGTCGAGTCCCTCAACAATAACCTCTCTCAATTTTTTTCAACTTGAAATGGTTTGACCATGCCAACAATGGATGCATTCTTGCAAAATGCGTCATTTATGTTCAACATAATGTTGCCAAGAACCATATTTTATGATTCACACCTCCTAGGGCTAAATTGACTGTGTCAACACATCAGGGTAGGTGGGTGAATGTTGGGGGAGGCCTCATTTCATTACCAAGTGTGCCAATCCTTCCAGGCTATAGGGTTTCGACAAAGTCTCTTAAGAGACCTAAGAGCTAAAAAATGCTAAACTTTGATGGAGTATTTCTCAAAGTTTGTGGAAACTACGAATGTTTCATTTTGACCTATAGCTAGAAGTAGAGCCCCTCCTCAAAACTTCTCTCAGTTTCTATCTACTAGGAATGGTTTGACCATGCCAACAATGGATGCATTCTTGCAAAATACATCATTTGTGTTTAGCATAATGTTGCCAAGAATCATATTTTATGTTTCACCCCTCCTAGGGCTGAACCTATTGTGCCAACATGTTGGGGTGGGTGGGTGAATGCTAGGGGAGGCCTCATTTTATTCTCCAAGTGTGCCAATCCTTCCAAGCTACAGGTTTCGACAAAGTCTCTTAAGAGACCTAAGAGCCAAAAATTTCCAAACTTTGACGAAGTAGTTCTCAGAGTTTGTGGCACATACAAATGTTTTATCTCAACCTATAGTTGAATGTTGAGTCCCTCCATAATACACTCTCTCATTTTTTGTCAAATCAAAATGGTTTGACCATTCCAACAACAGATGCATTCTTACAAAATGTGTCATTTATGTTCAACATAATGTTACCAAGAGCCATATTTTACGTTCTTCACCTCATGAGGCCAAAATGTCTACACCAACACATCAGGGTGGGTGGGTGAATGATAAAGGAGGTCTTGTTTCATTCCCCAAGTGTGCTAATTCTTCCAAGCTATAGGGTTCCAGCAAAGTCTCTTAAGAGATCTAAGAGCCAAAAACTATCAAACTTTAACATAGTAGTTCTTGAAGTTTGCGGCACCTATGAATGATCTATTTCCACCTATAGCTATACTTCAAGTCCCTCCACAATAACCTCTCTCAATTTTTGTCAACTCAAAATAGTTTGACTATGCCAACAATGGATGCATTCTTGCAAAATATGTCATTTATGTTCAACATAATTTTGCCAAGAGCCATACTTTACATTCTTCACCTTATGGGTCTGAACTGACTATGCCAACACATCGGTGTGGGTGGGTGAATTATAGAGGAGGCCTCATTTTGTTCTCTAAGTGTGCTAATCCTTCGAAGCTATAGGGTTCTAACAAAATCTCTTAAAAGACCTAAGAGCCCAAAACTGCCAAACTTTGATGGAGTAGTTCCCAGAGTCTATGGTACCTATGAATATTTCATTTTGACCTATAGCTAGACATCAAGTCCCTCCACAATAAAATCTCTCAATTTTTGTCAACTCCAAACAGTTTGCCTATGTCAACATCATATGCATTATTGCAAAATGCCTTAGTGACATTCAGTGTAATGTTGCCAAGAGCCATATTTACATTCTTCAAGTCTCATGCGGCCAAACCAACAATGCCAAAATGTTAGGGTGGGTGGGTGAATGCTAGAGGAGGTCCTATTTCATTCCCTAAGTGTGCCAATCCTTCTAGTCTACAGGGTTCCAACAAAGTCTCTTAAGAGACCTAAGAGCCAAAAACTACCAAAATTTGATGGAGTAGTTCTTGGAGTCCATGGCACCTACGGATGTTCTATTTTGACCTATAACTGGAAATCGAGTCCCTACAGAATAACCCCTCTCAGTTTTTGTCAACTCTAAATAGTTTGTCTATGCCAACATCAATGCCTTAGTGGCATTCAGTGTTCTGTTGCCAAGAGTCATATTTTACATTTTTCACCTCATGGGGTTGAACTAACTGTCCCAACATGTTAAGGTGAGTGGGTGAAAGTTAGAGGAGGCCCCGTTTTATTCTCCAAGTGTTCCAATTCTTCCAAGATACAAGGTTTTGGAAAAGTCTCTTAAGAGACCTAAGAGCCAAAATTCATATTAATTACCTTACACTTTAGCCTTATTCACTTTTTGAGGTCATCATTGATCTTCTATCATTGCCCACAACATGATGCCTTTAGTAGTGCTAGGTTTGAGTTCCATCAACATGGATTCCACTATTGTGTGGTGGTTTATCAATGAGTGACATGTGGAACATGTGTGGTGAGGGTGGTGGGCTCACCTTTTTTCCCTCTCTACTTGAAGACTTTTCAACAATAGACTAGTGACTAATTGCATCTAATTGCACGTGGTGATATTGTTGGGATAAGTTACCATTAACTTGCAATCCTAACCAATTTCATGTGTCTCTAAAGTTCTTGGAATGTGTTCCCCAACACATAAGGACTTTGAGGGATAAATTAATATTTAATTATAACACTTGGCTTATTGTAATTAACTCCTAAGTGGTAGGGTCAAACTTGGGCGTCCACTTTTGGAGTGGGTCCATGAAGACTTGTTGAGAACTCCTTGAAGTCTATTTTGGGGTCTTTATAACTCCTAGTAAGTGGGAGTTAACTTGGGCGCCCACTTTGAATGTGTCTTATATTTAGACTGGGAGTTTGTTTTTTATATACATGAGTGGATATTGTTGATACACTTTGCATGGATATGATGTGGGAGTTATCAGAAGTGTTAGAGATGCATGATATTGGAATATTGCTTGCATGAGTTCATAAAAGCTTGCATGGACTTGCATGTTTTTGCATGTGGTTGCATGAGCTCATAAAAGCCCGCATGTGCTTGCATGTTGTTGCATGTCACTTGCATGTGCTTGCATGTGCTTGCATGTGCTTGCATGCTGCTTCTATGAAATTGCATGTTCTTGCATGTCAGTTATTTTGACTTGCATGTTGTTGCATGTTAGTTATATGGACTTGCATGGTGTTGCATGTCAGTTATATGGACTTGCATGTTGTTACATGTTAGTTATATGGACTTGCATGTTGTTGCATGTCAATTATATGGCGTTGCATGTAACTTGCATGACACTCTAACTCAAGATCAGTTTTGGATAACTTTTGCATGGTGCTACAGGTGTTTGCATGTCTCTTGCATGTTACAAAACATGTTGATTTAGATTAATATTGGGCCACATCAATCATGCAGGTTGTTTGCATGAGATTGATGTGTGTTGATCACTTCAGTTGACTGAAATAGATTGGGACAACTTGGGTGTCCAATCTTGAGACTTTCAGTTGTTGCTTTTATTTGGAAATGTTATTTTTGTTGACTAAGTTTGAATGGGACAACTTGGGCACCCATAATCAGGACTAATAGTTAACATGGTGCTTGCTATTGTTTGACTTCAAAGTTCTCTATTTGGAGCGCTTGGTTTTTGCATGAGGACTTGTCTTATGTTATCAAATACAATTTATTATAGTTTAAGTTTCAAGCTTTTAAATTAAGAAGCTTTTAAGTTGTAGAAAAAAAATAACAAATTTCACAGAGAAGAAGATTGAAGAAGCTTCATAAGTGCATCAAGGATTCAGAGGAATTTTAGTATCAAATGTAGTCTTTCTCAAAGAGATTTATTACAAGCATAAACACCTTTGGTGTGTAGTTTTTTCCTGAAAGAGTTTCTCCACGTAAAATACATGTCTTCTTCTTGCAAGCTATTTTCTTCTATTCTACATTGAATTTAAAGTGCAAAATCACTTACACATTAATTGTTACATAATAATCTTATTTTCAACTTTGTAACCACATAATTTTAAAGTTTATAGAAGAAGTTCTACCTTCATTTTCAACATTTGGTATCAGAGCTAATGGTTCTATTGAGTGAGGGACACCTTTCTCTTAAAGTGTTGAAGGTTTTTTGACTGCAGTGGGAGCTTTTGTTTTGTGGGTTTTGTCAGATTTGTGAAGAAGATTGTTTACAATGGGTTCTACCTCTTGTCTAGATATTGAGAAGTTCAATGGTTCTAGCTATGAGATGTGGAAATTGAAAATGGAAGATCTCTTAGAAGAAAGAGAATAGTGGTTAGTTGTTTCAAATGAGAATAAACCATCCACAACTATTACTGATGAAGAATGGTTAAAACTTGATAAAAAAACATGAGGAACCATAAGGTTGTGCCTTGCAAATGTCATCCTATTGAATGTTTCTACTGAAGCTACTGCATGCAAGCTATGGAAGAGGATAGGTGATATTTATCAAACCAAAAGTCTAACTAACAAATTATACCTCAAAATATAGTTGTATTCTTTAAAGATGAAAGATGGCGATTCTGTTGCAAATCATTTAAATGCTTTTAATTTGATTTTAAGTCAACTTGCATCTGTAGATGTTAAGCTAGAAGATGAAGATAAATGCATCTTATTACTTTGTTCTTTACTAGAATCTTGGGAAAATTTAATTTTTACTATCAGTGGTAGTGGTGCAGATCCAAAGATGGACAATATCATTGCTACTCTTCTTTCAAAAGAAATGAGAAGAAAGTCCAAAAATGGTGTCCATCCCAAGATGCTTTACATGTAAGGGGTAGGACTAAGGAAAAAGCACCTACATGGAATAAGAAGGGTAAATCTAAAGGGCATTCTAAAACCCCTAGTAAGAAAAAAGTAAAGTGTTAGAACTGTGGGAAATGGGGACATGTGAAGAAGGATTGTAAAAACAAGAAAAAGAGCTCAGATTCCTCCACAAAAAAATCCTCAGATGATGGTGACAATGATGCTTTGATTATTTCAGCTAACACTATAAGTAATGATGCTTGGATTATTAATTCATGTTGCTCTTATCATATGACTCCCAACAAGGAGTGGTTTTCCAAATATTCAACATATGATGGAGGAGAAGTTTTCCTTGGTGACAATAGTACTAAACAGATAATTGGCAAAGGAAAGGTAAAGTTGTATTTCAGTGATGGAAGGATTAAAACCCTTCATGATGTTTTACATATTCCAGGACTTGCAAGAAATTTACTTTCTGTATCCAAGTTAAATGATTCCATAATGCATGTGACATTTGACAAGTCTGGTTGCAGGTTGGTAAGAGGGAATTGGGTGGTTGCTAAAAGGATCTCAGATGGGAACTTTGTTTAGACTTAATGCATCTACCTTGAATAATTCAACCAATGTAATTGACACTGAAAATACATGTAAGTTGTGGCACCATAGATTGGGTCACATCAGTGAAAAAGGTCTTAGGACCATTATTAATCAAAAATTGGTGACAGTGTTTCAGATTATTCTGTTGGCAAAAATGATTTCTATGAATATTTTGTGTTTGGAAAATAGAGTAGATCATCATTTCCTATTGGAACAAATAAAGCAAAGAGTTTATTAGAGATTATTCATTCAGATATTTTTGGACTAGTGGATATTGACTCTTTTGGAAAATCTTGATATTATGTCACATTTATTGATGATACCTTAAGATACACTTGGATTTATTTTATGAATGCTAAATCTGAAGTTGTCACTAAGTTTAAGGAATTTAAAGCCTTAGTTGAGAAGCAAATAGATTATAAAATAAGGGTGTTGAGATCAGATAATGGTGGTGAATATTGTTCTAAGGAATTTGATGAATTTTGTAAGCATGCAAGTATTTTTAGACAAAAGACAACACCTTATACTCCCAAAAAAAATGGGGTAACAGAAAGAATGAACCGAACCTTAATGGAAAGAGCTAGGAGAATGTTGGGTAGTGCTAAGCTAGATCAGTGTTTTTGGGCTAAGGCTGTAAGTACTTCTTGTTAATTAATAGATCTCCTTTTTTATCTCTTGAAGATAAAACTCCTTATTAAATGTGGTTAAAAAGAAAGCCTTTTGTTTCACATTTAAGGATCTTTGGTTGTGAGGCTTATGTTCATGTGCCTAAAGAAAAGCATACTAAACTGGATCCAAAAGCTCAGAATTGAATCTTTGTAGGTTATGGTGAGAATGTAAAAGGTTACAAAGTTTGGAACCCTCTAACCCAAAAAATGATTTTATCTAGAGATGTGATTTTCAGAGAGTTTAGAGCTTATGTAGGTGAAGAACAACCAAAGGAAAAAGAAAAGAATAAAACAATGCACTTTGAAACACATACAGAAAAGCAAGAAGATGCACATGTTGAAGAACAATTAGATAGATTTGAGAATGGAGAAGAAGAAGAGAGTTCATAGAGTTTAGATAATCATGTGTAGGATGAGCATATAGAAGAACAAGCAAAGCTTCTTACTCCTACTTTGAGAAGATCCACAAGACAATGGAATCCTGTTAACAGGTATAGCCCACCTAATTTTTGTTGTGTATTTGCTTTATTAAGTATTGATGATGAACTTAGATCTTTTAGGGAGACTCTATCTTCAGAAGATAGTGAGTCTTGGTTACTGGCTATGCATGAGGAAATGACGTCCTTGGATACTTGTGACACTTGGGATCTTGTTAGTTTACCCAAAGGAAGAAAGCCCATTGGTTGTAAGTGGGTATATAAAAAGAAAATTGGTGTAGATGGTAATCTAGAAAGGTACAAGGCCAAATTGGTGGCCAAGGGCTACTCCTAGAGAGGATGTTGATTTTAATGAAAATTCCTCTCTAGTTGCTAAATTAACTTCTATTAGATTCTTTTTTATCTATTGCTACTACTTATGATTTTGAGATAGAGCAAATGGATGTTAAAATTGCTTTATTGCATGGGGATCTTAAAGAGGAGATTTATATGCAGCAACTTGATGGTTTTGTTGTTAAAGGAAAAGAAAACTTGGTTTGTAGATTAAAAAGATCATTGTGTGGTTTGAAACAGTCACCTAGAATGTGGTATCAGAAGTTTGATGCTTTTGCATTGAAAGTTGATTTTGTTAGAAGTGAAGAAGATCATTGTGTTTATCTTAAGATTATTGATGATCAGGTTCTAATTATTGTCTTGTATGTTGATGACATGTTGTTTATTGAGAACAACAAGGTAATGATTAGAGAGCTTAAAACTTAGCTTTCTGGTACTTTTGATATGAAGGACTTAGGGGCTGCAAAATATATTCTTGGAATGGAGATCAACAGGGATCATGTACACATAAAACTATGGTTAAGTCAGAGTAAGTAGATACAATTTTGCAAAGATTTAATATGCATGACTGTAAACTAGTAAACATTCCTTTTTCGGTTGGCCTAAGCTTAGATTAGACATGTTTCCTACTTCTGAAGATGATTTTGAAGAGATGTCTAAGGTTTCTTATGCTAGTGTTGTTGGTAGTTTGATGTATGCAATGGTTTGCACTAGAGCAGATATTACACAAGCATTGGGAGTTTTAAACAGGTTTATGTCTAACCCTGGTAAAGAACATTGGAATTATGTTAAGAGGGTGTTTAGATATTTGTGAGGAACTTCTGATTATTGTTTGGTTTATCATGGTATTGATAATGTGGATAAATCATTGTACATACAGGGTTTTGTTGATTTTGATTGGGCAGGTGACTTGGATAGTCAGAGGTCTACAAGTGGCTATGTTTTTACTTTGTTTGGAGCTGCAGTAAGTTGGATGAGTAAGAGGCAGCCCATGGTTGCTTTGTCCACCATAGAAGAAGAGTATATGGCTGCTACACATGCCTTCAAAGAGGTAGTATGGTTACAAAGACTTGGAACGGGTATTGGTTTTGATTGTAGGATAGTAAGGATTGAATGTGACAGTCAGAGTGCCATTTGTTTAGCTAAAAATCCTATGTATCATGAGCTCATACTAAGCATGTTGATGTTTAGTATTGAACTTTGTGCAAGAAATGGTTGAGAATTGTAAGGTTTTGATTGAAAAAGTTGACACTTTGGTTAATGCTGCAGATTACTTTACGAAGCCAGTTACTACAGATAAGTTATCTTGGTGCTGGAAGGCCATTGGCCTTGATCACTGTACTTGATTAAAAGTTTGATTACCTCATAAAGAGTAATTGCAATGTATAATGTCAAGTGGGAGAATGTTGGGATAAGTTTCCATTAACTTGCAATCCTAACCAATTTCATGTGTCTCCAAAGTTCTTGGAATGTGTTCCCCAACACATAAGGACTTTAAGAGATAAATTAATATTTAATTATAACACTTGGCTTATTGTAATTAACTCCTAAATGGTAGGGTCAAACTTGGGTGCCCACGTTTGGAGTGGGGTCAATGAAGACTTGTTGACAACTCCTTGAAGTCTATTTTGGGTTCTTGACAACTCTTAGTAAGTGGGACTTGACTTGGGCACCCACTTTGGAGGTGTCTTATTTTTAGACTGGGAATTTGCTTTTTATGTACATGAGTGGATATCGTTGATACATTTTGCATGGATATGATGTGAGTGTTATCGGAAGTGTTAGAGATGCATGATATTGGAATATTGCTTGCATGAGTTCATAAAAGCTTGCATGGACTTGCATGTTTTTGCATGTGGTTGTATGAGATCATAAAAGCCTACATGTGCTTGCTTATTGTTGCATGTGGCTTGCATGGGCTTGCATGTTGTTGCATGTTGCTTCTATGAACTTGCATGTGCTTGCATGTCAATTATTTTGACTTGCATGTTGTTGCATGTCAGTTATATGGACTTGCATGTTGTTGCATGTCAGTTATATGGAAATGCATGTTGTTACATGTCAATTATATGGTGTTGCATGTAACTTGCATGACACTCTAAATCAAGATCAGTTTTGGATAACTCTTGCATGGTGTTACAGGTGTTTGCATGTCTCTTGCATGTTACAAAATAGGTTGATTCAAAATAATATTGGGGACATCAATCATGCAGGTTGTTTGCATGAGATTGATGTGTGTTGATCACTTCAGTTGACTGAAATAGATTGGGACAACTTGGGCATCCAATCTTGAGATTTTCAGTTGTTGCTTTTACTTGGAAATGTTATTTTTGTTGATTGAGTTTGAATGGGACAACTTGGGCACCTATAATTAGGACTGGCAGTTAATAGGGTGCTTGCTATTGTTTGACTTCAGAGTTTACTATTTGGAGCACTTGATTTTTGCATGAGGACTTGTCTCATGTTATCAAATACAATTTATTGTAGTTTGAGTTTCAAGCTTTTATATTAAGAAGCTTTGAAGTTGTAGAAAAAAACATAACAAATTTCATAGTGAAGAATAGTGAAGAAGCTTCAGAAGTGCATCAAGGATTCAGAGGAATTTTAGTATTGAATGTAATATTTCTCAAAGAGATTTAATAATCATAAAAACCTTTGGTGTGGAGTTTTTTCCTGAAAGGGTTTCTCCATGTAAAATACTTGTCTTCTTCTTGCAAGCTATTTTTTTCTATTCTACATTGGATTGAAAATGCAAAATCACTTACACATTAATTGTTACAGATTAATCTTATTTTCAGCTTTGTAACCACATAATTTTAAAGTTTATAGCAACAATTCTACCTTCATTTTCAATAGATATCTCATTTTAGAGTAGGTAAATTACCCTTAATGGCCAGTCTTTTGAGTGCATTACTTAGTTCATGCATCATGCCCACACCATTAGATTCGCCCAAATTTGTCACATGCTAACCAACCACATGTACGGATTATTTAAATGTACCATGCATGCCATTTTTTATGGTTTTCTACATGCACATGAGGATGATGCTTTAGAGGAGGGTCTAGGGAAGTCCTAGACTATGACCAATGAAACATGCTAGCTATCCATAGACATCTTTTTGACTGATGGTGCCACATATGACTATTTTTAATGATTATGCAAAATGAAAGCTATGTTGTAATCTCTATTTTTAGGGCTTTCTCTTATAGTGACAACAAAATCATACACATAAGTAACATATTGACTCCTTTGGTGATGTGTACATGATGCTTTCTCACCATTGGGGATGATATATGCTATAGGGAGGCCATTTATTACTACAAGACAAATAATTCTTTGATACCTAGGATTATTTTATCTCTTCTAGTTTTTGTATATACATGTGATTGGTCAATGCTTCTTGAGGAGATGTATTGGGCTCACATTTATGTCTGTTTGGGATCCATTTCCTTGGTTTGGGTGTACACGAATGATAATTTTGGATCATGCAATCCTTTTTTCACTACTATAGACATGTTTATCATTTTTTCCCTACCTCAATCCCTAAATTGCTAGTGTCACACATGTTTTGTGGGCTCACATTTATGGCTTTACTCTCCTTAGGTTGACCTACTTCCATTTATGAGCATGGACTACCATTTTTGAAACCTATAGGCATCGGCTAAAAGTAAATTGAATACACATGATTTGTACCCTTGATCTTAATTTTATTGACTTATATATCCACCATGATATCTTCTCCCCTATTCATATACTTATTCATTGATCCTGGGTGGAATTTCTATTCTTACAAGTGCAATCTTTCTCTATAATTGTGTGTTGATCAAGATATGTGTTTAATGCTAATCTATTGTGCTTGGTCAATATGTATGTAGCATGATTTGACCGAAGATCTATGCCCTTAATGCTATATGAATTGAATCAGGAAACAAAGAGATATATATATATGCACAAATGTAATTTATGTAATTGGGGTTTGTCTTTGAGCCAATTTCAGACACCTATAGCCTAAATGTAATTTATGGAATCAATCATTGCAGGTTGTAGTACTATAAAGGAAGGGTTTTCTTTGTATGAACTATATGAAGGTATTGTCAAGTTGGGTAGTTGCATGATTAGATGTCTCCATGACTATTAGGAATTTATTAAGGGATCTTGTGATACAATTTTAGTCATGTCACATTTGTTGATATGTATGCTTCAAGAATTAGTTAGTTTTGTAGAACTATAAAATGAAGTAAATGGTTCACAATAATCTTTTTCTTAATGTATGCGAGACATTCATCACTAGAGAGGTTCCTGGAAATGTTGAAGAACAAGTAGGCAATATAAAAAAATTTAAACATGACACATTATCTATCCTATAACCATAATTGATCATCATGTATATAATGTAAAATGTCATAGACATAATGTCATGAAAATGTCATATAGTGTATATATAATGTCATATAGGCATGTACAATCATATACATCAATAAAATAGAAATGTATGTTTACAAAGCCATATAGGCATACAACAAAATATCCCAACATCAAAAGTCCTATGGAATGCTATCAAACAATCAACAACCCATGCTTAGGCGTGAATGTGGAGAAGCAATCGATGACTCATGCTCTCTCATCTGTCAACTGGAACTCCTCTCATAAGTTTTTTGGAGCTCCACTTATTAATACAATTAAACAATATCCAAATTAATATAGAAAACATGAAATATACAACATGACATAAGTAATCAATCACTTACCCAAACCGATGATCCCTCTCAATCATGTGTTGCCTCTCTTCATCTATAGATGCACAAACTAGAGTTGTGACCTCCTGTGAGAAGCATGAAGAAGCAAATTAGAGTAAAGATGAATATTGTTTATGTGCATTAAATGAAGTGAGATAAAACAAGAAATGCATAATGACATTTGCATTACTGACTCATACCACTATCAAAGGCATTGAAGACAAAACAACTACATCAATGCCCACCTTCGTTGTGTCACGAATATTAGGAGTCTAAATTGCTATCATCAATTGAAAATAGAACAACATTATTTTACCAAAATCTACATAACATTATTTAAATGCATAATGATTAAAATAGTAAAATTTACCTCAGTGAAACTTGATCTATGACCGGCCCCACCAAATCCTCTTGATGTTGGAGGTTTAACATCCACATGTTCATCATCAAATTGTCATTTTAAGATTACCATTGATATATGACAAAAAGTTTACATGTACTATATTTACTATTTTGTTACAAATTACATACCTGTCGACTCGACATTGCTTCATAACCTTGCATTGGATGGATGATAGATGTAGGATGAATACTTTGACCCTAGAATTTCATAATACATACAATTCTTTACATTAATTTTGACTTATAATAGATTAATATAATTAATTATATATTTCAAATAGAAATATAATAAATTGTAGAACCTTATATAAAATTACCTGTGCATTAATACCAAAGGTCCTATCCAACAACTCATCCATTATTACCATATTTTCCAATATGGATGTGTCCTACTCCTGCTCCTGCCCCTGTGTGGTATACTCCTAAAACTGTGAATCATCCTCTCTAACGTTTGTATCACAAACATCCTCAGTCCCATAATCATGGTGCATCTAGGGCTCCACAAGAATGACAAATATGTGGGGACCGTTGATGCCTACTAGCCTCACCCTCACCATCCTATGAAAGATGGCTACCATGTTGTAGTAAATATTGTGTGAGGGAACTAACAGATTACAACATCTCCACCTCAACACTCTTCTTCACAATAGAAGGGAGTGTGACATGCCAAAAATATGATCTAGCTAGGGGTCTCACTAGATGCTTCTAAGCATGATGTTCCCCCTCCCTATCATATGCAGAGCCTTTGCCTCTGCCTTAGAAATTATGCATGTCAAAATAAGTTAGAATCTCATTGAGGATAAACTCACAATAGAGTTTCCTCAAAAAATACTATGGGACCTCATTATTGTTTCATGGTGGATCATCAAACACCATCTACAACCTATCCCAAAAGTTTTGAGATATTCTTTCGTGTTGGCACCAATGAACGGGGAATCTTTTGTAGCTCACATGCAACAAACCATTAGTTCTAGGATCAATAAATAAGGCACATAGATCAGATTTTAATTTTTATATCTTTCACCTATTTGTATGATAACTTTGTCGAATATAATTACTAGTAATCCTCCCTAGATAATATGACTATTTATTGATTTGGCTAGTCACATAATATATGTGAGAAATAATTGATTCAAGGGATGTTGCAAGGGATCTTTGGTGTGGATTGGTTGGATTGGGATTTATCAATGTTTCAATCAAGGTTTCAAGTTGTTTGTTATTCTCCTCGATTTGCCCTAAAACATTTTTTTGTCTCATGAGGATGTTGGGAAATTGGAGGAGTTCGGGGAGGGTTATTTTGTGCCCCATCTTCAACTGGAATTTCATCACACCCTCTATTTGGTGAATTAGGGTTTGGGGGCATTTAAGGGGGTTCATTTGCTAAAAATTGAAAAAAATTGAAACAAAACATTGCAAAACAAATGAATCATTTTCAAAATTAGAAAAAACATGAAAAAATTACCTTGTTGAGTTTGTTCACCCCATGGAGCTCATGAAAAATATCATGGATTGATGTCACAACGACATTGTGTTTGAGTGTCTTTTCCTTCAGCTACTCCAAAACATGTTCACACTAAAACCCTAGTTACATTTTGTTATTGTTGAGAAGAATGACCCACATGTTGTGTTTCTTAGTTGTTATTTCTATGCATAAATAACATGAGCACATTATAACGTGACCACGTTATATCTTTTTGGTCTCCAATCTTTTTGCACATGCCCTAATTTATGTCTATGTTCATATTTTTATGTTAAGGGACAATGTGACTTTTTCTTACTAGTAGAGTCATTATTAAAATTTCTGCCATGTTGGGAGGATTGCATAACAACACGTAGGAGATGGGAGAAGAAAGAAATATATGGAAGTGGTAATTAAACTAACTAGAGAAATTGACATGCTCAATGTTTGTTCCTTAGGTTATTTGGTTGTGTTATCTTATGTTTATTTAAACCTAAAAGTACTCACACATGTAGTGTTGGGTTCTAAAATCATGACAACACAATCCTAGAGTATATTCTCACCTTCAAGGCTAGGGGGTGTCATTAAGAAGGTAAAATAGGGGCTCATCAATAGATTAAGGATGGTTAAAGACCAAGTAATGAGAATGGATAATCTCTCCTGCACTTTGAGCTTAGCTAGACTCGAAAGGGTATTCCTAGAGGTATTCCTTAACTGGACTTGATCATAATGAAAGGTGAACAAGATGAAATGTTGTAGTAGTATCTAATGTATGTTGGACCCCAAAAGTTATCACTAGGTCACAAACTAACCTACTGCATTTAAAACCTCTTATTAATTTGATTACTACACCTTATAGATGTCCCCATAGATGATAAAAATATGACACCCCATA
Organism: Cunninghamia lanceolata; assembly: GCA_027924645.1. Taxonomy (NCBI): domain Eukaryota; kingdom Viridiplantae; phylum Streptophyta; class Pinopsida; order Cupressales; family Cupressaceae; genus Cunninghamia; species Cunninghamia lanceolata. The sequence continues at coordinate 4,419,588 of BSBN01000609.1, forward strand.
AGATGAATCCACTTAACTTCACATACATAATTTTCAAGTTATAGGCATGCAAGACATGATTCATAAATGATACCATAGATGTTTGAGTTTGCTTAGAATGTTCCCTGAGTTATAACACTGAATCATGAGTGCATGTGAAACCCTAGTCTAATCATATATCTAACAGGACAAAAGATAATAAAATGAAAGGCATTTGATCCTTCACCAATCAGACTAATGTCTACTCCATTCGGCAATTGAGTCATAGAATGCAAGGAAGCAAGAGATACAATTGGAACTAGACTTGCATACATACAAATCAAAGATAACATACATATAATAATTGACATACTTAATAATCTTGAACATAACTACAATAACCCATGTAAAATAAAGAAAAGACCATTACAAAATATTTGCATTGTATTAGATACTGTCACATATACATGAAATCTTCATTACACTCATACCCGTAAATGTGGAAAAATGAAGTACATAGTTGCAGCTATACATTCCCTGAAATAATTACAAAATACCATGGAGACATACCATTACATGCATATGCACATTGAAAACCCTTCCTCTAATTTACAAGATGTATTCCAACCTTTTGCAAACTAAACTAATAATGTTTAATGCTCTAGATCCACCTTGAAGCACCTACAGGTCCAAAACTTGCTCAATGATCAACCCTTTGAATAGTAAATAGAGTTGTATTTATAACTTTTTTTCATTTTTATGCCCTAGGTCATTCTTGTAAAACTTTGATGCACTACTGTATCTCCAAAGAATTGAATGCACACCCACTAAATCTCATGAAATCCACCTCAAGCCACATGCAAGTCGAGCAAGGAGGATTGAAAAATATTTTCCTACTCAAAATGAGCAATTGTAGAAGTTAAAAAAATCATTAATGGCATCCTGGGAGGTTGCTTGCATGTTTTGGAATATTTACAAAAATTTGACGTGCTACTGGATATGGGAGGAAGGAGGAGGTTCTGCAAGATGTGGAAGCTCCACAAAAAAAATGATATGGAACTATATGAGGGAATTGGAATAGGATGCCAGATGTGGAAGTGAAGAAGATACATCCTACATCAAGACAAGATATATAGTAGCAGGTCAAAGTTTTGCATCCTGCAACAAATCAAATTTCTGCAAAAGGGGAAAAACCTAGCAAAACAGGATATACAATAGCAAGTTGAAGTTCCACATCCTACAGTAGGTCAAATTTCTACAAAAGGGGAAAATCCTGGTACAATAGGATATACAATAATAGGTTGAAGGTCTACATCCTACAATAGGGTGAAAATCTGCAAAACAAAAAAAAATAGAAAAAGATAATGAAAAACCCTTCAAACTTAGAATAATTTTGGATTTTGTAATTCTTAACACATTAAGAAATGAAAAGGTAAAAATTAGGAAAAATTCACAAACTAAGAAAGGACTTAGGTTTTAGATTAGGTCCCAACATTGGCTTTGGTTGGGGATGTGTGTCTCTTTCAGGCACAACGAGAATCCAAAAGAATTCTCTAGGAGGATACCAAAAAGGAAATAAAATGAGGGAGTAGGACAATCACACTTCATCATGACAAACAAGGGTCACAATTGAACAAAAGAAAAAAGGGAATATGTACAAGTCAAGATACCTCATTACTTAAGAAAAATAATGTTTGAGATGTTAACCATTAATTGGCAACTCCATGAATTCTCCAGTCAAGTGCATGAGATAGTAAACATTGTGACCATACTCATCTACAACTTCACATGGCCCAAGCCATAAAGGATCAAACTTCGCATGTTTTCCTTTTTCCTCTGATCTAGCATTCCACATGAGAACTATATCTCCAACTTGGAAGTTCCTTTGAAGTTCTCTCTTATTAAATAGATGTTTCACTGCTTGTTTCTATGACAAGATCCTGCCATATTCAACTCTCCTACTTTCATCTAGCTCTATCAACTCCAATATCCTTTGAGAGACTACACTACCTTCATCTTCTTCAATATTGTGCAACAACTTATAAACTAGTAATTCCAAACTGATTGACATTTTGGCTTCTAGTCCATATACAAGCTCAAATAGACTCTTACCCTAACATGCTTGAAGGTTATCCTATCAGCCCATACTGCATACTTTAATTTATCACCCCATCTCTTCTTGTTCACATCTAAAGTCTTTGTGATAATCTTCATAAGACTTTTGTTACTAGATTTAACTTGTACATTTCTTTAGGAATGATAAGGAGATGAGTGAATCATATTAATCCCATATTTAGAACACATATTTGAGATATCTTGGGATCTAAAACACATAGCATTATCAACAATAATCCTTGTCTAGACACACTAAATCTAGTTAATATGTTGCTCATCAAGAAATCTACTACCACCTTATATGTAACATTGTGGGTTGGCACTACCTCAACCCACTTGGTGAAGTAGTTAGTGGCTGCAAGGATCCAGCTATATCCATTACTGGGTTTCTCTTGAATTCCTCCTACAAAGTCAATTCCCCACTACTAAAAATGAGCTTCAACTATAACTATCATGAGGGGAAGAGCATTTGCAAACTTTAGCTTACCTAAAAACCTCTGAAAAGCATCACATATTCTTACTACTTCAACAATATCCTTGAAGAATTTTGGCCACCAATATCTAGCCCTAAGAACCTTGTGTGTGGTGGTCTTGGTCTTGAAGTGTCCTCCACAAACACCTTGATAACACTCATCAATTACCCTTCTAGATTTCTCTTGATCTAAACATTTGAGTAGTAGCCCATCATGATTTATCCACATCAAATCATTTTGTATTAGCACATACCTTTGAGACTGTAGTTTGAGTGTTCTTTACCAATTTTCACTTATTCTAGGGGGACAATTCATGTTCTCTATATAAAATACCACATCCTTATACCATGGGTTGTCTTTCAAGTGACAAGAGTTGGAAACACAATTAGAAACTATCTTATTTACCTTTGTTGCATCTAGATTTACATCTTCCTTAAATTTGGTTACGCCTTGATCCCTAACCAACTTGGTAACATGCACCTCCATGTCATATTCTTGGATCTTATTGATCCATCTACATCTTTTACCTAAGGCTTCTTGCTAAATAAATATGTCCTTTACTATTGTATATGGTACATATGCAAAAATATTTACACCTCCAAGAGATGATCTAAAATTTTTAACAACCTTAACAAGGGTGTAAGCATGTTTTTCCATGATTGAATAATTCGATTCAACAACTCAAAGATTTTCTAAATAACGCAATAGGCTACTCAAATCCATCCTTATTCTTTGGAAGAAAAACAACAACAATGGTGTAGAATGAAGCAAAGGAAAAAAACTAGAAAGGCCTAGAATAATCCAAGCTCAACCTCATATAGCTCCACATAGCTCTACATATGACTCAACCTCTCACTCATGCATAGAAATTCATCATGCCCACACTAAAAGGTGAATTTCTCAATTGAGCATAGATGTTGCCCAAAACTTTCCCCCCATTAATGCCTAATAAATGTACCAAAAACTCAAAATTTTCATAGTGCCTCCACCCTACCTATCTCCTATAGTACCTCATCTGCTCTACTTGATGACGATCGACTAGCACATTCTGCATTGCTCTCAATTCTTTGCTCTTCTCTACTCCAAAGGCTCCAAGGATTGAGAGTGAAAATGAAACGTTTTCACCCCCAACATTTATTTATTCACTCCTAACCCCCTTTTCCCCCTAATAAAAAATTTCACCCCCTTTCACATCTTTTCACCCCATTTATCCATTTTTATCCCTTTTCACCTATTTTTCTTCTATTGCTACTCATTTTTCCTCATGTATCTTATTTTTCTCTCCATTTCTCCTTTCAAGAGATCACCCACATTATTTCACATAACTAACCTCTCGAGCGGGCATCATCATTCCACCCTACTAATGTCAATTCTTCCAACCAACTGGGGCATCTTGTCACCCTCTCTACTCTAGAAAGGGTTATATTTATTTTTCTTTAAAAGGATGTTATATAACACCATCTCAAAGAGGGGGAAAATGTAGACAACTGAAATCACCTCTCAACATTTTCATTATCACCAATCTCATCTGTAATCACCACTTTCTAATTTAATTAAATAAATTACATTTATTTAATCAATCTAGTTAACTAGTCTTCCAAAATTAATTAAATTAATTCTATCTATTTAATTAATTATTCCAATTGTCCTACCAACATTAATTAAATATTATTTAATTAATAAAATGACCCTTCCTCTAAGCATTAATTAAATAAATAATTTATTTAATTAATCAATCATTTCATCGTTCCTCTAATGTCCATCCTTAATTAAATAAATTCAACATTTATTTAATTAAGTTCACCATTCCCATTCCAAAAATTAAATAAATACAACATATTTATTTAATTTCTAAATTCCCTCCCAAATCATTAGTTGACTAAAATCAATTAGTCAACTAACTAATCATTTGTACAATCCAAATTGTAATTAGTCAAGGCAATCTTGCATATGGCTCAAGACAAGCACATGGATCCATAAATCAACTTTTCTAATCTCCAACCTCCATTTTCTCTAAGAATATCTTAGCCCTCTAAATCCCTTGGATCATGGGCCTCTTCGTGTGCATGTATCACAAGGTGACACTTGGAGGCTTTTCATGTATCCTCACCTCTCATTCATCCCTAGCCATTGATCTTCCAAATCAATCTCATCCATTGATCCTTCTCCATGAGAATCTATAAATTGTCCCTCACCCAAGCCATTTTTATCACAACCTTGAATGCAAACTTATGTTCATTGGTGCAACAAAGGGCATGTGGGTGAGAGATTTCTAGTTTTCTTTCATCCTTGTATGCATTCTATTTTTCTTTAACTTGAGTTTGTATTTAGGTGTGAAATAAGATTTATATTTTATAGTGTGAATCATTTATTTTTGTTTCACATTTAGGTACATACACCTATTAATGGGTTTGCATGATTCTCAGGAAGTAGTTGAGGTAGGGGTCCCCTATCATGTATATAGGGTACCTAGGAAGTTTTGTTGTGTTTGTTTCAATTTTGGTGTGTGTGTTTTCTCTCATTTGTTCCATCTCCAACATGTGCCAAAGACCTTTCCTATGCTATTTTGTTACACTATTGACTCTATTGCTCAATGGATAAGACACTGGTCTTTGTTAGAGATTCTAGGTTCTTGCTACATCTACAAGGTCCTTGTCTCTAGTTAGAGCTAGCTATTTTCCATGTTTTAACCTAGAAAAATTTTAAAATTTTCATGTTCATTAAAGGACATGTGCTACCAAGTTGAATTCTGAAAAGTCATGTTCATTGGTCTTCCAAGTCACATGTGAAGCCTCTTTGTCACCTCAGCTTGATCAATTCAAAAACTTTAATGTTTGTGTCAATATGTCTTGGTTACAAATGTTCATAATCATTTTGAAGTGTCAAATTTCTTATCAAGTCAAACTCATCAATTTGTGATTTTAGCCGCAAGTGGTTTGTAGTCAAATTCAATCTCCTTAAAGTGTTGCCAATCCTTTTGAGTCAAATCCCATCAACCTAGTAACTCATGTGGAAATGATTAAACATTTGATCAAATCCCAGTGGCAGTAATACCATTTTTCAATGTAGCATTACAAGTGTTCTATCTCAATGTACTTTCTAGCATCTTTATCCCTTCACATTTCACATCTTCATGAGGTCAAAAAGAGATCTAGAAAGTTTTAAACAAGTTTAAAAAGAATCTTACGGATTTGGACACTTTTGTTTCAGGGTTATTTAAAGTCTAGATGTAGTTATAATTGATTCATCAACATGGAAATTTAGTTTCAACAAGTGGTCGCAAGGCTTGTCAAGATTACACATGCTTCTCAGAGAGCTTGCTAATCAACTGTAGCATATTTTAACTTATTCTCATCAATTGAGAATTAGATAATGCATAAATAAAGTGGCGTTGATACATAAACATGTGAAGTCAGAAGTTTTTACACAATCACAAGATGTTTCCTAGAGCAACATTATTGGATTTGATGAAATTTTAATCAAATGGTTAATTAAATCATTTGATTGGTGAAAGAACAAGGTTTGGAGGTCTACTCACATCTGTAATGACATTAGAAATGTGTTTGCACAAAGTCATCACCAAGCATTCAAAGATCAGTTGGGGTCATAAGTACAAAGCATTTAAAAATTAGATAAATTTAAAATTTTCACTTTCCCACAAATTTCATTTCAATTTATGACTCAAAAATTTAGAATTTAACTTAACTATTGATTCATCTAAAAATCCCTTTATGAAGGGCAAAATTTGTGGAAACTTGTGGCATATAAGGAAGTGCGAAATAATCTTGTGTTCTCACCCCTAGCACAAATGTTCTTTACAAGCTTACTGAATGTATTCTGTAGAAGTTTAGTGGATGTTTAGGATTTCTTTTTTTGTATTGAACAAAACTGAATAGTACAAGAGAAAATGTTAAGAAAAATTTTGACCACGGGAAGAAAGAGACATCATCATGGAATATGGTTATCACAACATACATATGTATTAGCATTAAAAAAAAAATTGCAGAATGCAGTGAGGCACTAAAGGAAAAGTGTAAAGCCTTCATCCATTCCTAAGCTCCCCACGACCTTCACATCCTACAAAAATAGAAAGAAACACCTTCAAGAATGTGGAATGCCATGATTGCAGGATAGTTCAAAATTGATTTGTTCAAAGAGTTTTAAAAACTGTCAAAGTAAAATGCAATTTGTAGGCATAAAGCCATATCCCGTGACCTGTGTTATTGTTTGACAACATTATAATAGAGCATGGACCTTTGTCAAAGCGTAATAGAAAGGGGATTTTGTCAGATGTTGTAGCAGTGACTGTCCTGGTAGAAATGTCTACAAAATGTGGAAGCAAAGACAAGGCACGTGAGCCATTTGATAAAATACCTCAAAGAGAGCATCTCATGAAATATGATCATTGTAGTGTATAGAAAGCATGAATATCCTCACAAGGCAAGATCCATGGTCATGGCCACATGGATTGTGATGAGTGTAGCATATACACAAATGAGTTTTCAAAACATATACAAATGAGTTTTAGGGAAGATGAGTATATGGTGAAAATGCAACACATGGTACTACCTTCATGGTACCAGTGAGAAGGATATATCCAAAACCATGACAATTTTAATTGAGAAAGAGTTACAGAAGTTTGAAAGGCTAACATAGGTCATGATACGTTTTAGTGCACATGGGGTGTTGCTTCTGTTGTAGAGGTCAATGATCCATACAAAGCAGAGATAGAAGGATGTGTGAACTTGGTTATGGATTAATCAAAGGAACAAGGTATTAATAATAATTATACCATTGCACGTTAGGATTGAGTTAGACTTGTTGAGTGGCTAAAACCTTATACTGATGACACTATCAAATAACTAGAGCTCCAAATAGTGAGAAACCTTCTTGTAGTCTTTGTTAACTATGTTAGTAGGCACACTGATGAGAAACCATACATTTAGGAGCCAAAACTGATGGAGCATATTGTGAATGAGCCTCTTAGTTGAGAAATAGGGATTAATATTCATGAAGCTATCAACTATTTGGAGTAGGATGAATTGAAGGTTTTGGTTAAGATGTAAATAAGAGAGAATGTTCATCAAATGGATTATATTGCTACTTTTGGAAACACACATTGAGATGAACAATTAATAAATTTAGACATGTTTGGTTCATACATGTACAACTAGTAGCTACCATACCTCACTAGAAGCATCTAAGAAATCTCAAGGGATAACTGCTTTGTTGATGATATTGCACTTTTCAATAAGAAAATCTCATTGTTCACTCATCAAAATATTACAACTAAAAATAAGTATAGAAGTTCCCTAAATCTCTTGGTTGTAAGAGAATGGAGTAGGAAAGGATTATACAATCAATCCCAAGTTCCTATTCAAATGATTTTTGGATACTAAAGTAGGGACCGAAACGTGTTCTCATCAAAGAAGAGGAGACAAATTTCTTAATAGATTATCATCTACAACTATGGCTTACAAAATCTTTGACAAATTACCTCAAAATGCTCATCTACAACCAACATGGACCAATTGTATTTTGTAATGTTGTGAGAATCATCTACACATTAAATTTCAATGAAGACTTAATATTTAATTATAAAGTCAACCTTTCAAATGTTTGTAATGTATTTATTTGAAAGAGTTATTAAATATATGGTCATTTCAGGGCTTTGATTTTCTATTTAAATGTTTTGTAATGTCCTATGAGGAAAATAAAACAATTGTATAGGAATGGAAAAAGTCTCTATGGGTGAATGAAAGATCATCATGGGCCAAACAATACCTCTAATAGGTAATGAAAATGTTAAAAAATAGACTTAAACAACTTCACATGAAAATTCGAATGAGTTATCAACATAATTTTAAAATTATGTAGGAACAAAATTTGTAGAAAACTGAATGTAGTTTATGCGATACTTTGTTTCTTTTTTTTAATTAAAATTATTTGGTGAAAATTGGATATTTCAATGAAGCACTACTAAAAATTTTGAAAAAAAAAAAAAGTAGGTGTCATTCTGGCCAACCTAACTTGGTAAAAAAAATCAAATGCAAAACTTGTTTTTAGCCCTGTAGCCAATAAAGCGTAGAGTGTGATACATATTTCGGATTTGAAAAAGATTAAATGGTTTGAAAGTTATGGATGTTTTTCAATCAGTGTGTCTACCAAGAATTTAGACATAGTGCACGTAGAAAATTATTAATAATTACCTATTAAAATTATAATCAAACATATATTATATTTTTAGAATCTTGACAGTTTCCTAAAAATACCCTTTTGATTTTATCAAATTTGGATTAGAAAAAGTTTGTCAACATCAAGGGTGAAGTCGAGGAAAATTTGTAAAAACATCTAAATTCTTCATTCACATGGAAAAGGCAAGTTTGGAATCTCAAGCCTAATTCCCATGCAATTTTGGGGGAGGGATTTTTTAAACCAAAACAGATATGCATTTTGAAATATTTGTTTTTTCACTAGCAATTTTTTTAAAAAAGGGATTTTCCCAAAACAGATATCCATTTTCCCAAAACAAATATCCATTTTGGAAAAGTTAATATCTATTTTGAAAAAGCTTACCAAGCCTAAAAAAGTGTTTCACAATTTTGGCTAACATTTTCATGCAATTTTTTCCTCCATTGCCACTATTTGGCCCATGATGATCTTGCACTCACCCCTATATTTATTGTAAAGTTTGATAATGTAACATTGTAAATTACATACCTTGTAAATTTCACGTTATGTCTTGTACCCGCTTGGATAACCCCCTTCTGTAACTCAGCCTATGTCATCTTCCTTAAACCAAATCATTTCCAAAATTTAGATTGGAAGATTATTCCCACCCCCTTTTGTACCTTCATGCCGAATCTAGGAACAATTTCTTAGGATGGCAGTGCGATGAGTAGATGTTTGTTTGACGTGTTGGCATCTCGTACTGTGTAATAGCACAAACGATACATTACCTTTGTATGTATCCACCTCATAAGGATCAATGGCCATTGTAACACCTCTTGCAGACATGCAAGGCTATTGTAGGCATTATTCCCTGAACCAAATCTAGTGGAATCTAGAAAACTAGCAAGTACCATTAGTTATTGAGAGAAATAGAAAAGGAAAGTTTTTCTGATAAAAATACAATAGGATTCTGAAAATCAAACATGAAAAGTTTCTAAACATTTTATCCAATCACCTTTGAGCTCTACATTTGCTAATATAGATTTGAGGTTATTTAGACACAAAATCACTATTACAGGCTCATATCTTCGTATCTCATTTTACAGGTTTGAACTTGAGAGAATAGCTCATGTGAGAGGCCTAAAAGATGGATTTTCTCTTAGGGATTCCTCTAAGATGATTACCTTCATTTTCCAAGAATCAAGCATTTTAGTAAGTAGCACATTTATTTGCTCTCTAAAATTCCTTTGCATATTTCATAAGAATCGAGCTCTCTAAGAGCCCTTCATTCTCTAACAAAATTCTCAAGAAAGAACTAGAAGTGAATCCATGGTAAAGCTCTACCTCTCCACCGAGTGTTTCCTTGAATTTATCACTCTTGCAAAAACTTCATCTATTCACCCAAACCCAATCCTATTACCTTTTTGTCATCCTTAATATTTTGCACGCTAGGTCTAGTGTCCTACCTATAGACCAGGGAAGTGCTCCTAGAATCATTTTGTCACTACCTCTAATCCTAAACACACTTAGGATGGTTGCACACATTTTTTGATGAGTGTCAAGTAGAGATCACCAAAATATTCCATTATATCTCTCTTTCATGTCCTAAAAACCATTGCATCATTTGATTTGTACCTTAAGGATTGTTAAAAACCTTATTTAATTGTGTTAAATGCAGATGTAATAGTGAAGAAATTGTTGGGATTAAATGGTTTCATGTTATGAATTTTGACTAACAAAAATATGTAGGAACACCTTTTTGAGTGCAAGAATCCTTTTACTATGAAGAATGAGGTCTTCAAGAGGCTTCAGAGATGCTCCTGTCAACTCTAGAGCTCCGCAGTAGAACTCTTATAGAATCTCTAGAGATGCTCCCAGTGCTTTGGATTTTTATAGAAGACACTGAGGATTATGGAGGAGTCTACAGTGTACCATGCCAGCTCATATTCCTCCTAAATTCTTGAGAGATAAGATGACTATTGTTCCTAACACTACTGACCCTGCTGGAGAAGAGTGACCACTAGTTGACTGCTCCTACATGAATTGTAGAATCTTTGATAACTATTGTTCAAGTTATTTCCTTTTTAGCAGCGGCCTCCACAACTTGTTTGAACTCAAAGTTGAACTTGTATTTCAAGTGCCACCTTCAGTGTCACTTTAATAATTTCCTTTAGTTTTGCATGACTCTTTTTATAAGTAATAGTTGCATGTTAAAGACATTGAATAAAGATTTTGTATATGATACAGAACTAAGAGTACAAGAATAACTCCGGAGATATTTTTATTAGAGAAAAAATATATCTGATATATATGGATGGAAGTTATAGAATAGGATATAGATTGATTTTAGAAAAGGTAGGAGATACCTTTTTTTGTTAAGCATGCTCTATTTTTGAAGGATCAAAAATAAAAAGAAGATAGTTCTATATTTGTAGTTTGATAAATCTTTAGATGAATTTACTGAACTTCATTCTATTTACTGTTTTCTCATTTTTCTGATAAAGTAGATTTTGTTTCAGCAATTATAAATTTTAGATTCTTAGATCGGATTTCTTTCAAGCGAGTAACTAAATGCATGATTGTGAATAGATGAGTAGGTTTTGGTTTCTAGGAAATAGTTTAGGATTTTTTATTAGCAATTTCTAATGCATACAATCATTAACACTGCCCTGGATTTGAGAACTTAGATAATCATTCTATTAAATGTAATTTACAATGACCCTTGTCATTTTTGGCATCATTGTCAGGGATTGTGTTAGTACAAACTCTAGTTAGCAGTTCTTAGAATAGGATTAGAATAAATTTGCATGGTTAGGCCAAGAGATTCACAATGTAGGCTTATTAAAAAGAAAAAACCCCAAACTCAGACTAAACTCAGACTATAGGTGAAAGCAATGGGGAATAGCAAGAAAGTATTGATAAGGAAAACAACTCATTTGACACCTTGGAAATATCACCACGTCCAGACATTCCTACATCTCCCAATTACCATAGAATTTCATAATACCTCCAATGCTCGCAGGAAAAACAAGAGCAAACTCAAGTAGATCTTCAAGAAGAAACACCCCCTAAATAAAATCAAAAAGATCCAGTAGCCATGGGAGATAATCATGAACAACCAAATCCTCTAGGAGAAAGGGCACTAGAGAGAACTTTTTCTTATCCTGTAGTCCTAGATCGTGTTGGTTAATAGATTTGTCACTTTGATTTTATACTCATTTTCCCACACCGATGACAATCTGACCAACAGTTGAGTCACTTGCAATGACATTTACAAGTGCTCTCTGCTTATTTTACAAGGTGCAGCTACCTTCAAATGGTGTGCAATGAATGAAAACACAGTATGCTTTTAACCTGAAAATAAAAAAGGAAAAACTAACATCTATCCATAACCATGAAAATAGATGCGATTGATTGATTTAGAGTGAAGAGGATGCAAATTATTGATACAAAGCCCACCTATTCCACACCCACGAATGATAGTTAGGAAACGAATGAACAATAGACCCCCTTTCAATAGATGAGTTAATCTGAATTCAAAGCCTCAAAAATAAACACATACACAATCTGACATAATAGATAAAACATAGAAGAGTAAATACAACGACGCACAATTCATTTGCAATCAAAATAAAACATTCATAAATTCACAGATTCAGAAATATCTCCTTTATTTCTCCAATGCCAAAATGTGAGTTCACAGACTCCACACCCCTGTACAACAAAATTGTGTTGAAAGGAAAACTAAGTTGCTCCCCTACTTCCCCCATTCACGAACAGCGGAAAAAAAAAAGATCCTCTGACAATCGGAAATATGAAATTTATAACTCTCTTCTTCGTAACCACTTCTTGGAAAATCAGTTACAACGGAAACTTCTTACTTCCCATAATAGTTTTCTAGAAAGAGCAAAGAGAATAATAGTTTTTCCTCTCCCGTAACATCCTCTTTAAAATGACTTTTGATTTTCCCTCTTATTACATTAGAAAATCCGCTAACCACAACGTAAGTTATGAATAAAGAGTCATAATATTAAGTCATTAGGATGACTTAATTTATTAGTGAGGAGAATAATATATTAATTTGCTTGAGAAACTTGATTTACTAACTCGATTTCAAAGACTGGAGAATTAAAGAAGTATCAAGAACCAACATTCGAGACAAAATCTCCTCACTATATGGAATAAGCCTGCCATCACTATCAATCAATTGTGAAGCATCATCCTCTAAAAGCCCCACAACAGGATCAGTTTCCTCTTTGGCATCCAAATCTTCCAATCTCAGTTCCTCACTAATTGACTAACAAGTTTGAGGTCTAACCCATAAGTCATAATTCGACGAAATCCATTCATTCTCCTTCTCTGTTCAACATACCTACCTTTTCCAAGGCTTCACACTTATTAACAACATCTTTTGCCTGGCATCTTTGGTCATCTCTTTGAGCTTGATCAAATAACATAGAAGTAGGAAAAAAAATGATTAAAGAGTCTTGGCAATGTCCAACAATATGCTGCTATGATTTCTAGCACATAATGAAAATGCCGTGAGATACCCCACCCGCTAGATGTCAGGAGAAGGCTACACTTTTTCTCACCATTTGTAGTTTCATATTGAGCCTCTATCTTCGATGGTGGCTGACCCCAGATTAAGCAGTTTTCATTTGTTTTGCTAAATAATTGCCTTTGCCTATCACAGTCATAGTTGATGAATATGCATACACTGTCAGCAATAAGTGTGGCCAGAGACAGTTGAAGCAAATATAAGTTACCAATGTGACTAAATAAGTAATCACTCCATTTGCCTAACATAGTTAAAATCTGATAAACTCTTCTTCCCTACAATGCCCACAACAAGGTTCTCACTGAAATCCGCCACACCAGTCTTAACCTGAATCTTATATTTGGATTGCAATTCATCGGCAAGATCTGTAAACTTTGAAAGGGTTCTTCCCACTAGGACCAAGTTCATCTTACGTCTAGCTAACTGCATGGCCAAGCCCCTCCTTGGAATGCATGTCACCATTAAAGGATAATGATGAGAAACATCCTCGTAATTAATTAGATGCATTTGGTGGACTCAGTTATACAACCAAAATCTTTTTACAACCCATGATCTGAAGTTGATATTTGCACATTGATATGAATAATGGGAAGAACCCTTTCAAAGCTTTGCATATGCTTTCACATTTTCACATACATGTCTGCTAGAGCATTTCCAACGATAATACCTGACAGAAATCCTCTCTTCATTACGTTTTGATGAATGTCTATAACCTGCTCGAAAGCTTTCATTTTGGCAAAGGCTCAGAGGATGTTGGCAACGGTATAAGGGTAGGGTTTTATGCCCAAAAGTTGTATTTGCTTCAAAGTTTCTAAAGCCTTTTCAAAAGATCCATTTGTGCTCATATATGTCAATATAACCAATACATGCTCCACATTCATACACAAGATATTATGCTGACCAACATCACGTTCTGTGATTTGCATTGCCAAAACATCATTGTTCTTCATGGCGGGTATTCACTTTGACATTCGCAGTCATTTTACTGAAACCTTTGCTATAACACAATGGGTCGATTCCTGGCTAAAAGACTTGCAATTTCGTCCCATTATCAACAGTTGCTTTAGCTTACTCGGGTTTCATCTGTTGCCTTACGAGGGTGTCTTTCTTGGACCATTTATCGCCAAAGAACATGGATGACAATACTCAATATATGAGAGGGGACTGAGAGGAATCTACTGTCAATAATCCCACAGTAAATCGGGAACAATGTCTTCATCAGAGGATATGTAGTGCCCAGCCAACGCTATATCCAACAAACCCTAAATGAATGTCCAAGCTTGTCGGGTTATCGATGATTTTAAGAACTTTTGAACTTGTAACAAAGGAGTTCAAAAACTTGGAAAACCTCCGACAACAAAGGAGTTGGGAAATCGGCCATATCAAGAAACTTGGAACTTGCATTAGGTGAGGTTCAAAAGTTTGCCAAACCACCGGCAAGGAGTAAAGTCGAGGATTTATGAGGTTCAAGAACCTCTCAAAGTGCCAGCAATAAAGAGTTCTCCATTCATAAAGTCTTCAAAAATTCACATGAGAAAAACTTGGAGCCACTAAAAATATATGACTTTAATAAAGTCATTTATCCATCAGACCATGAGACTTTATAGCTTTCACTTTTTCACAAATGAAAATATCTCTAAAATTTATCCTCATAAAACTTTAAAACCTAGAACCCTTGAAACCAAGCTTTGTTTTAGAGACGAAAAACTCCATATCTTTCAAAAAACAGCTCCGTTTTCCACGAACTTTAGACAAGGAGATGATCGGACCCCTTGAGCAAAACCCAGAAACCTTTTTAGCTCCAGCAATCCGAACGTCAAATTTTAGCCTTATTTGCAAATTGTCATTGGGAAAATTGAAGGTTTAAAATCTCTCAAATGGTAAGGTATTTTGGCATAAAAAATGGTCACATTGGGTAGGATGAAGTTAGGATCAAGTCTACAAAAGGATTTTGCACTAGCTTTAACATGTTTCCAAAAATAATTATTTTCATGATTTCATAGGTTGGGATGCTCTGGAAGTTTGAAAATTGGCCAACTTCAAAATTTGGGTAATAGATCCCGAGGGCAATGCCCCTATGAAGAACATTTCTCCATCAGTACTTCCAACCTTTAGAGGAATTCCTTTAGAGGATCTGGATCAATCCCTCTTTGAATTTAAAGTGTTGTGTCAAACCTATGATTATGATTCAGAAAACCAAAAATTGAAATTATTTCCCTCTACACTGCCATGAGATGGTTTATGGGATTAACTCCCAATTATATACACTCATGGGATCATATAGAGACTGTATTTCTAGACTAGTATCAGGATTACTACAGAATAAGTGATAGGAAGGAAGAGCTTTTTAGAACCAAGAAGGAGGAGGAATAAAGCTTAGAGGACTATTTGGATAGATTCAACTTTGCCCTTCAAAGATTAGTAAAGGAGAGTTTATCATATAAATGGTTGAATGATTTATTGTTTAAATGTAGGCCTGATTTTGTCATGTGCATGTGTCTAAGAGCTTATGAAATCTTTGGTGTGTTGAGAGCTTTTCATGATGAACCCACAAGAGGACACTACTCCTCACAAAGGACAATCCACAAAGTTCTAGGAGTTGGATGCTATTGGCCATCTCTTCATAAGGATGTGAAGAAATATGTGAGGTAGTGTGATTAGTGTCAAAGAATAGGTCAACCTACACTCACAAATGAAATGTCCTTACATCCTCAAATAGTCTTCGAACCATTTGAGTAGTGGGGTATGGATTTTTTTGGCCCAATCTCACCAATGTAGGAAAGGAGTATATCTTGGTGTGTACTGATTATGTGACTAAATGGGTAGAAGTTCGGGAATTACAATTTTTCAGGGAAGAGAAAGTTGTTGATTTCTTGTACAACAAAATCTTCCTAAGGTTTGGAACTCCTAGAACTATACTTTCAGATAGAGGCCCATAGTTTACTTCTCAAGTAATACAAGCATTCATAGACCTCTACCAGATCAAACATAGGAAGTCCTCACCATATCATCCCCAAGCTAATGGACAAGTGGAGGTGACAAACAGAGAATTAGAAAGTATAATGACAAAAATAGTAGTAGTGAATAGGAAAGATTGGGCAAATAGGTTGTATGAATTTGTATGCGCCTATAACACTACTTGCAAGTCAGCTACAAGGTTCTCTCCCTATGATCTTGTCTATGGTAAGAAGTCAATCTTGCCAATAGAATTTGAGCTTCAGACACTTAGGACTTCCATGGACATTGGCCTCCCATTGACTATTGCACAACAGGACCAAATCTTATAGCTAAATGAGTTGGATGAGATTAGAATGAAGGTAATTAAGAAGACATAGATAATCCAGCAACAGAGGAAGCAATGGCATGATCAACACATTAAGGAGAGAAAATTTCAAGTTGAAGACTAGGTTTTGTTATATGATTCCAAGTTCAAAGAATTCAAGGGCAAGTTGCAGACACACTGGATGGGACCATATGAAATCAAAAAGGTCTATGACAATGGGACAACTCTATTGTCACCAATTGATGGTGAACAAAATACATTTATGGTGAATGGACATGGACTTCGCTTTACCAACATCCATCCACCAAGGAAGAGTTTGTCAAAAATATGTCACATCCAGACTTCTGTAAAAGAGGTAAAAATCTTTTGCCAAAATGATAGTGATATTCATAACAAAAAATGGGAGGGATTGAAAACCAGTAAAATGGTGGTCCTGCTCCCAAAAAGAGATAAAAATTAGTAAATGGCGATTCTTTTCTTCATGTAGGGATCATTCAGAAGCACCTCCAGAGTGACTACAACACTTTGTGACCACTCTTGAGCACCTCCAGCACTCATCTCTGGTACTTGTCTTACAAGCCATGCCAACACCTCCAGCACTCACACTTAGAATTTCTTAAAGAACATTTGGCAATGATGTGAATGATGTCATGATCCCCTTATAACTTGCTTACATCATTCTCAAATAGTGAACATGTCATCAAGATAGTTGTCACTCAGCCGTCGGTGGTCTTTTCCAATCATTCAAGCTAATGTAGGCAACCAATCATGACACCATTTGTTGACAATGGGAGATTGTCAAATCAACAAGTTGTAGCTACAAACCTTTCACATCACCTGCTACAGAGATTATGGAACATCGCGTCAAAGGTCGCAGAGTAATGAAGCAGACACACCACATCTTGCAGATATTGTGACATGAACTTCTAACATGACATCTAATAATTAAAACAACAAATGTAGGTATTACTCTCGCTTTAACTAATTAATTAGAATTTTATCAGTTGTTTTGGTACACATTAATAATTTTCTAATCCACCATTTCTTTCCCAAGTAATCTCAAAAATCTACCACATAGATTGCATATGTGTCACCCCATGAAAACACCTTCGGAGTGACATAACTCCCTTGAGTACAGGTACCAATCATTAATTTCTTTTTTTTCCCACTATTTCCTTCATGCCAAAATAACTACCTCTGTAGCTTTGAAACCATAAGGGGAAAGTAACCAAATTGATAATGCTAAATCATTTCTTGTTGACGACCATCAAAAGTTCAAAAATCCAGAGCTAAGGGTTTCAAAAATTAAAAAAATTTAGAGCTAAGGGTTTTAGAAGTTCAAAAAATTAGAGCTAAGGGTTTTTGAAGTTCAAAAATTTAGAGTTAAGGGTTGTTGAAGTCCATAAATTCAATGCTAAGGGTTTTAAAATTTAAAAATTCAAAGCTAAGACCATATTCCACTCTCTGTGTTGCATTGAACAAGCATATTACAACATGGGCATCAAGAAGAAGTCGGAGTCAGCCCAAAACCTTCTAGAAGACCAAGAATTGGCCACTATCCTTAGAAATGCAAGGCGGCTAACATTTATGGAGAAATTTGAGGGCTTCCAAGAAGAAATTGTTGATGAATTCATTGCAAATATGCAAGAGGACAAAAGCAAAGTGAGGGGTGTTACCATTCCAGTGTCTTCCTCCATTATCAGCACTATCTCAAGCATTATGAAGGAATGTGAGAGGTTCTACCATATCAAAAATTTGTAATTTGAATTGATAAAGAATTCCTCTATTGATAATGAGCTTGAAATTGAAACACATGTAAGTAAAGGGGAAGTTAAGAGAATCCTCCATACCAGTCTCCCTCACCCATGGAAATCCTTAGCTACTTGGTTAATGAAATATTTCACCTGTGATGGATAATTTTCCATTGTTTTATGACCAATAATGAAGATGCTTATTTATCTAAGACATGGTTTGAACAACCCTGAACATAGAATAAATCTGCCACATTTCATATTTTTTTTCCATAACCACCATGGTTGATAAGTATCAATAGGGAAGGGGGCAGGTTAAACATCATGGACTCATCTTTCTCATTATTAAACATCATTTTATCTCAAAAACATGGGGGAGACTCAATGGCAAGCTTTTTTAGAAGGTACCCATAAAGGAAAGAAAAAGGAGAAAAAGGGTACAACAAAAGAGTCATCCCCTACTTAGGAAGAAGAAGAAAGGGGTAAAATAGTTCCATTGGCATCCTCCCCAACTATAGGGGAAAAAAGAAGGGAAAGATGATCTTGAGAGGATAGTCCTCTACTATAGAATAGAGCAAAGATAACACACCTATTGAGGAGTCCCCTCAGACATCAAAGAAAACAAAAAGAAAGATGATGATTGATGAACCTGCCCCAACCCAGAAGAGGAAGGTTGAGAAGAGTCCTCCCCACACTCTAGAAGCAAAAGGTGAAAGGATGGCAATTGAGGAGTCTGTACAGACTCCAAAACCAAAACAGAGAAAGGAAACATAAGGAGAATAGGAGAGAGTAGTTAATAGGTGAAGAAAACCCTCCATTATTGGAAAGAAGCAAGAGAGGAAAAGTCACAGAAGAAGGTCTGCAGGAGAGTCCCATTGAACAGACCTTTGAAGCACCTAAAATTATATAGCCTAAACCACAAACCATCTCCTTTGAATTAGAGGAAGTCCAGCAAGCTCTGAAGATATAGGAACAACAATCACAGTGAGAGCTCTAGAGGAGTAGGAGCTAGAGACATAAAACCTAATTGGAGAAGGATTCAGAGTTACTAAAGTACTCATAGAACACTGAGCATCAGTTGTACTTGATATTGCTTCAGAACACCAGGACAACAGGCCCATAGATGATGAGCCTGTGTCTTCACTTGCCCATGACTTTGTTGAACCAGAAATAGAAACAGGGGCAGAAGGAAATGCAAAACAAATGGAAACAATAGAGGTACAGGTAGGAACAAAGGCTAAAGAGACAAAAATAGATATAGGATTTGAGACAGGGAGCCCATCCCAAGCATCAGAGCACGAAAATATTGAAGTCTTCAAGGAAAAAGAGCTACAAAAGGAGATTGAAAAATTGAAAAGAATACTTTGGGGGAAGAACCTTATCATCACAGATATGAAGAAGGTGCTAAAGGAAAAAGAAGCTATCAATGAAAGTAAGGATCAGGAAATCAATAGCCTAAAAGAGACCATCAAAGAGAAAGATGATGTTATCAAAGAAAAAGAATAAGAAATTTTGGAAAAAGATGCAGAGAGGAAACAAATAGAAATGCATATTTATGAGGCAGAAGAAAAGTTCAAGATGAAAGAAACTGACTTTACTAAGGCCACAGCTAACTGTATTACCTTTATGGAGGCATTGAAGGAGAAGGTTGATAGTCAATCTTGGGAGCTAACTAAGGCTAACAATAAAAATTTTGATTTAGAAGAGTTAATCAAGGAGTTGACTATCAAACCATCTACAACAGATCAAAATACATAGACAAATGTCTCCCTAAGGACATTTGAGTTGAATATTCATATGGCTTTATATAATTGGGAGAGGAGGTGTAATGACTTGGCCAGTAATATTGCAATGCTCCAACTACAAAAAGCAGTTTCTACATTAAATGACAAGGTGAAAACATTAGAAGAAAGAGTAATTACAGTATCTACCTTAGCTTTAGATATACTCTCTTGCAGGCCACCTAGTGGAAATTATACCATGTTCCTAAGGGAGAGATTCCTTCTTCGAAAGCTCTCACAAGTCATCTCTGTCTTACAAAGTCCATAGAAAATGGACATGACTTCATGAGATTATACATGCTCATTTCTCATGAAGATAAAAATTTTCTCTATGAACTTTTCTTACATAAATTTCTTTTAGATGAGCATAACACATTCTTTATCAACTTATTTCTGGGTGAGTGCCAATTAAGGTCATTTATGTCATTAATGAGTAACCATGAGAGAATGGAGGAACACACCATGAATATCAAGGAAGTTGGTTTGTTTATCAAGCATGAAAGCCCCACACCTATGACTTTTAGCACACAATTCAGGGCATGTGTTTATACCTCCAACTTATCGCCTTTGTACAAACAACATTGGGAAGCCTATGTTTTAGAGTTTGACCTATTTTTACAGAATTCGGCTAACAAGATCTTCATAGCTTGTAGGGGAAAATGGAATAGTCTGATAGCAGAATAGAAAATGAGGGAATTGGTTTCCCCAACAAATATGAAGTGGTTTTTAAGGAAGGCCAAGGATGTTGTAAGGATAATTGAAAAATATAAGAAAGATCGAGTAGGGATGCATTTCAAGGTCCCTTAATTATTGAACCCCTATCCATGTGGGTTGATCAGATGGAGGAAGCTAACTTTGAGGAATGGTTAGAGTAGGTAAATGATTTTAATGGTCATGCAAATACCAACAACACAAACTAGAGGGCATTCCAAGACAACTATGATATCACAGAGAAATTATATCAATTAAGTCAAGGTTGCAAGGTAGTGCAGGAGGACCTACAAATCCTTAAGCTCAGGGGGAATGGTGAGTGCCAAGTAGAGATCACCAAAACATGGCATTATATCTCTCTTTCATGTCCTAAAAACCATTGCATCCTTTGATTTGTACTTTAAAGATTGTTAAAAGCCTTATTTAATTGTGTTAAGTGCAAATGTAATAGTGCATCAACTATTGGGATTAAATGGTTTCATGTTATGAGTTTTGACTAATAGAAATATGCAGGAACACCTTTTTGAGTGTAGGAATCCTTTTAATATGAAGAATGAGGTCTTTAGGAGGCTCTGGAGATGCTTCTATAAACTCTGAAGCTCCACAACAAAACTATTATAGAAGCTTTGAAGATGCTCTCAATGCTCTAGAGTTCTGCAGAAGACACTGAAGATTCTGGAGGAGACTGTAGTGTAGCATGCCAGCTCATATTCCTCCTGAATACTAGAGAGATAGGATGACTATTGTTCCTCACATTATTGACCCTGCTGGAGAAGATTGACCGCCAATTGACTTCTCCTACATGAATTGTAGAATCTTTGATAACTACTATTTAAGTTATTTCCTTTTTATCAGCGGCCTCCACGGCCTGTATGAGCTCAAAGTTGAACTGGTATTTCAAGTTCCACCTTCAGTGTCACTTTAATAATTTCCTTTAGTTTTGCATGACTCTTTTTAGAAGTAACAGTTGCATTTTAAAGATGTTGAATAAAGATTTTGTATCTGATACAAAACTAGGAATAGAAGAATAACTCCGGAGATATTTTTATCAGAGAAATATATCTGATATACATAGATGCAAGTTATAGAATAGGATATAGATTGATTTTAGAAAAGGTAGGAGATACTTTGTTTTGTTAAGCATACTCTATTTTTGAAGGATCAGAAATAAAAAGTAGATAGTTCTATATTTGTAGTCTGAAGCATTAAGTTGGTATTTCCTCCAGAGGTGTGGAGCAAGGGCCCACTCCCACTAAAAGAGTAGAGGCTGGTATTTAGTAATTAGTTTTCCTTCTTTGTTAAATTCTAAAATTGCTTAGTTAAAGTTCCCTGCTTTGATAAATCTTTAGATGAATCTACTATTTCATTCTATTTACTATTTTCTTAGATTTCTGATAAAGTAGGTTTTGTTTTAGCAATTGTAAACTTTCATATTTGTAGATCGGATTTCTTTCAAGCAAGTAGCTAAATGCATGATTGTGAATAGATGAGTAGGTTTTAGTTTCTAGGAAGTAGTTTAGGACTGTTGATTAGCAGTTTCTAATTAAATGCAAGGTACAACAACCCTTGTCACTTTTTATCTACATCTTTACCATTTGACTACTCGTGGAGGTTGAAAGACCAAAGTGGGGGTTTGACCATTCCTCACAATCTCCTTAGTAGTCCCAAACTTCTTTTCGGTCCTATCAGAAGCAGGTCATCTAGAAAAATTGAATGCACAGAGGTTTACAAATAGTTAATTTATCATTTCTATTGATTTGATCATTTATATTTCATTTGGATTATCTATCTATCTAGGTATTACACTTGTGTTTTTCCCTCTATTTTACTATGTAGGTTGATTATAAAATCCTTCAAGTGAAATAGAAGCTATCTAGAAAAGTACAAACCACACCCGTAAAACCCTGGTAATTGTATAGTGTCATATAGATGACAGTGCATGACACAGACATATGTGCAACACACTGGCATCCTTGGCCGAGGCTCCCAGATTTTATTGACAAGTTTTTCTCTGTGTTTAATTCTACTTTCTAAGTTCTATTTCTAGAAATTCTTTCATATCCAATTTGTATTTGTAGGATTCATATTAATTATAGGAGGAATTAGTCTAGTTTACAAATCATCTTTGATTTTAGAGTGAATTGGATTAGAGTAGAGTTCTCTTTTTCATTATCACATCTCTATTGAACCTAATGTGAACCTACTCTTTAAAATCCTTCTGATTTCTAGACCCAAACATCTCACAACTGTGTGTTATAAACTTTGAATAATTTTATGACCTTTAAGACCCAGTCTTCTCATTCTAAAATTCTTGTGTGAAGTAGAAACATGTCAAAATCTTAATCTTTTACCACCATGGCCACAATGACAATCAGCATTCCTTCATTCTCATGTAATCCCACTAGCCAATGTTGTCTATTCCTAAAATTCTTCTTCCAAGATTGATCACAATACCTTTTGTGTCAACCATGACCTTTCCAAACACACAATTAGATATTGATCTTGAAAATGTATTGAGACCTTCATCTTCCCAAATCAAAAACTTAGAACATCTTTAGGATTTTCAAACTTTTCTGACTTAGGAGGCCACTTCTAATGTTGCGCCCTCTATTATAGAATCCCTTGGAAAGATGTCGATAAACCACCATAAGGGTCTTGACTTACTGTGTGGATTGACCCACATTATTCATAATGATGTGCATGTTCTAACTACTTCCCATGAGACTACCTAGACTTCTCACCAAGTCACATGCCCATAAGTCTTAATGTCATTACCCATTTCTACCATTTACACAACTACACCAACACAAATGACCACTTACATTCCTCTGAATGTCACATCAATGGAAATGGTGAGGAATCTCATCCATTCATATGGGTTATTTCACTCTTCTCAACCACTATCATTTAGTGGATCCTCCATCGCCTCACATTCTATATTTGCATAGAATTTTCTAACTCAATCTACAACATTCATACCATTATCTGGTATCCATATGCTCACCACCACTACACCTCCTTTGTACACAACGGTTCCAATTGTCAACCAACTTATGCAAAGTGTTAACAGCCTCTAGCAACAACTTGCTTCTCTTTCGATTGATTCCATGTATCCTATCATTTCTCCTTATGTTTGTCGCAACCCATTGTCCCTTCACATTCTGGCTACCCCTTTTCCTATAGGTTTCAAAGTTCCTAGATTTAAAAAATATAATGGAAAAGGGGAACCTCAAACACATGTATCATCATTCAACACACTATGCACAAACTTCATCTTCCAAGATGAGTTGTTAGCAAAATGCTTCCCATGCTGGTGCAGAGCACCTGATGGAATTTATGCCTCCATGAGGCCACTTTGTAAATATTACTTTTATGTTATGTTTGAGTCATGGCATAAGGTCTTGAAGACCATTTCTAAGGTGTGTAAGGTGTTTGGAGCCATGGTTAGGTTTCTAGGTGATAGTTGGTACAAGTTGTCATTTGTGCAAAATAAATGCAAAAGTGGGTTCTAAGGGGGGTCTAATATATTTTGGTTTGTAATAAGGTCTTTATGGGCCATGTTAAATTTTTAAAAATTGGTTTGGGTTGCTAGGAAGTAGTTTTGTCAAAAATTGTCAAATTGTAAGAATGCAAAAATTGGGAATATGAAAGGTCATCATTGGAAAAGTCATGTGGAAGTTGGTTGGATAGTTACCAACAGTTGGGAATGAGTTTAAATATGTTCAAACACTTCATGTAAGGTCATGTGGAGAAAAATAGAAGTGGAATGTAAAGTTTTGAGAAGTTATTGAATAAAATACTTTGAATTTCTTGCATTTTCCAGCGTTCTGCTCTGTTCCAGGACATTGTACGAACATGTACAGACATATGGTGACATAAAACCTATTGAATTTGATAGTATATTGAATCTTCTAAATTTTTATTTTTGTAGCATCAAATTTCATCATGTTTTGTGAAAGTTATGGTTAAATTAGTGATTGGCATTTCCATATTTTAGGCCTATGTGGCAGAAGGACAGTCCATTTTTTAAGGATTCCGTACAAAATAATGTACCCTTATTTTGATATATGTTAAATAATGTCCAAATGGGTATTTGAATCAAGTTTTTGTTCTTCGATATCAGTTCTAGTTTGAAAGTTATGGCTGAAAAACCCTATTTACTGCACCTACCTTAAGCCTAGTCAAGAGCAGTGACAGTCCATTTTTGAGCCATACTTTCCAAAGTAACCATATTTATTTCCACATATGTTGAAGTATGTCCAAATGGGTATCTGAAATGCCATTTGGTTTCTAATTTTGAGGAGTATTCTGCAAGATATGCTCCATTTTCACTGTTTGGAGTGCTACTAGCCAAATTAAAGAAATTGTGAGAAAGTGTTTGTAATATCTTTGTTGAGTGAACCCTTGCACTACATCACATGCTCATTGAAAGATAGCACATTGGATTGGTTTTATTCACTCCCTGACTATTCCATAAACCCCTTTAGTCAACTTATTAACCAATTTCTGCAATATTTTCAAACAAGTATATACCCTTAGATGACTTTCACCAATTTAGTTTGCTATAAACAAGGGCCCCAATAGAAGGTTATTGACTTCATCTTCTTCTACCAATCATTGTTCTCACAAATACCATACCCTCTTCTTGATTCTAATGTCCAAAGGGTCTTTATTGGGAATCTACAACCTACACTGAGGGAGAAGGTTATAATCATGAGATATCCCTCTTTTCTCTAGTTGTGCACTACCCTAAAAGATTACCAACAGTCCCTTGATTAGTTTGAGACATCTTGTGCTCTATCATCCCCTGCTAGACCATCAAATAATCAAAACAAAAACTTTAAAAAGGGGACCACTATTTTTATAAAGAACACATCATCTACTATTGTTGGTGATAATGCATCCACCTCTCCTATATTGAAAGCCATGACTCTTATCACTTCAAGGCAAAAATTTAGACAGTTCACCCCATTAGTTGAGCCCTTGTGGTATGTGTTGTAGTAGCTCCTTGCCCATTACTTCGTACAACTACTGCTTGTTCAGCCTCTTTACGTAAATAAGCCGCTTCCCAACAGTTATGATGCGAAATTCTTATACCAGTTTCACTAGATACCAAGACATGACACCGAGTGATGCATGCATCTCAAGCACATTGTGCAGGACCTCATCTATTCCAACACTATCCAGATCTCTAGAGAAGGTGAGAAGGGAAACAAATCCATGGCCAAACTTGACCAAAAATTTTAAATTTATACTGATCCATTTCCTCTGCACTCTTCCAACTTCATAGATTTGGATGCTTCATCGCCTAAGTTGGAAGAGGAGGCTAGCTCTTCTACCTCGCATTTTTATTCTATAATTGGAGTGGTATATGCCAAACCATCAACATCTTAGAAAAAATCCTTTGTTGAAGCCAAGCCCCTAGATGTTCTGTTTTCTATCATTCGTACATTAAATCATTTTGAGTCTTGCTATGCCAACCTTGGCTCATAGAGATGTAAGCGGCCTCCTCAACAATTCATAAATGCCTAAAATTTCTACATAATGGAGTCATATACACCATTCCCCATGGTGGTTTCCAACCCCTCTAGTAGTGGGGAAATTTTTACCTAGATTATTTTTGGCCTACTCTTGTTGAACCACTTCGACCTCAGGTAGATATTTTGTTTAAAACCTACTCATGATACAAGGAGAGTCAAGTTGGTCCTGTATACGCCTAAAAATGACACGATTCGCATTCTTCTAAGTTAATTAAATATTGAAATATTTAATTATCTCTTCTAAGGTCAAAATTAAATAAAATCCTTTATTTAATTAAATTCTTCCAAACAATTAAATAATTCTCAATTATTTAATTAAATCAAATCATTCTTCCAAATTTGAATAAATCAAATCAAATTTATTTAAATCCTTTTAATCTCCCAAAAATAAAATACAATTAAATATTTTAATTATTCTTCCAAAATCATGCACAACAATTAAATAAATTTATTTATTTAATTTGCTTTCTTATCTTCTAAATTAAATAATTCCAATTATTTAATTATTTCTTCCAATAATATCTTCTCTAAATTTAAATAAATCAATTATTTATTTAAGTTGTTTTTTCTTCTAAATTGAGTTATCTCTAAATATAATTCAAGCTTTCTTGCA
This sequence comes from Cunninghamia lanceolata, assembly GCA_027924645.1. Lineage (NCBI taxonomy): Eukaryota > Viridiplantae > Streptophyta > Pinopsida > Cupressales > Cupressaceae > Cunninghamia > Cunninghamia lanceolata. The sequence continues at coordinate 4,446,542 of BSBN01000609.1, forward strand.
CATGCAATTAAATATTCATAATATTTAATAAAGCCAAATATCTTCTTATTCTCATGCGAATCCCTTCTTCTTGTTTTAAATCACTTAACTGATTATTATATTCTTTTAAATGCTTTAACTCATTCTTCTATTTTATTAATTCTTCTCATGTAAAAGAAAGCAAGACACTTGTCTTCTTCTTATTTGTTGCATGTTCCTCAACTATTCTCAACCATTGATCTTCTCATTCTTTCTATACCGTTGATCTTCATTCTTCCAAGTCTATAAATTGAACCCTCATTCTTCCATTTCAATCATCCAAGCTTTAAGTATTATTACTCTGCAGGAATTACAACACGCCTTTGGCACCAATTCCTTCATTGCTTGTGATCACACTTTTTACTACACACTACTACCTTTGTTGTGAAGCTCCTCTTCATTGCGACATTATCACCGCCATTCTCAATCGACATTTTTTAACAAAGCAAAGAAGTACACTCTCTAAGGGCCTTATTTCATACATGCAAGGACGATTTTGATAGGCAATCAATGGAAGTTTCGATCTAAAAAAGGTTTGCTTTGTTGTTCATTGCTTTATCTTATTGGATTTCCTTAGTTTACTATTTCATTGAAGTTTTGGTATTTGATATTGATTATTGCATATTCATTATTGAATCCAATTTACCCCTAACATTTTTGGTGCCCACCATGGGGCCTAGCCCCAAATTTAACCCAAAATCTAAGTTTTGTGTTTTAGAAAGCCGTACACAGGAGGAAACAGTGCATCCGTCACTTCCTAACACGCATCTGTCAATTGTTACGGCGCTTTTGTTACTGCAGCGCATATACACTCTATTATGGCGCTTTTACCATCTGAAGTGGTGCATCCACTAATTCAACGCATATACACTATTTTCTGGCACTTTTATCCTCCATTGCAGCGCATATGTATTACGGTGCTTCTATTGACTGTCTCTACGCATTCAGTCTATGAAGCGGCGCATCTGTTGTAGACAGTGATTTTAGGGTTTTCTAGGAGATTTTTGCTAACGCTGACATCTTTGTAGGAACTCTCTTGATCTATTTTGCAGGCTAGGTACTGGTTTAGATTCATATAGTTGCACTTGTTAGCTCACATTGTGATTTCTAAAAGGGAAAGTAAAACGAATGCTTATTCAAATCTCACGTAGTTTTAACTAGGAAAGTGGTAATTGAATCATTGCTATCTTGCATTGCAACACTGCTATCTTTTCAAAGTTATTGCTATTTGGATAAAATTGAACTCATCATTGCTATCTGGGTAAAATTGAACCATTGCTATCTCGATTGACCATCACTTCAAAGTTAACAACTCATGCTATCATGGATAAAATTGAACTCATCATTACTATCTGGGTTAAAACTGAACCATTGCTATCTCGATTGACCAACATTTCAAAGTTAACAATTCGTGCTACGTGGATAAAATTGAACTCATCATTGCTATCTTGGTTAAAATTGGACCATTTCTATCTTACAAATCACTTCAAAGTTCTGTGCTTACCCAAGTAGATAGCTCACCTACTTTTTTTTAATTTTAACTAGGGGGAAAGAACCACTGTATTCTATGTTTTGGGAATGATACCAGGCCTATGCTCTCCCCTATCTTGGGTGATCAAAATGCCAGACATCATTTTCGCATGTGTTTTTCCTTTAGAGGGGCCTGCTCTTGGATATCGTTCATCCAAGTAGGAATGACCCTAAGTGGTAACAGGCTAGACGTTAAGCCCTTCCAAGCCACTATAAATAAATTGTGTTTGGAGTGAAAGCTTCAAACAATGAGTGAAGTTGTGTTATACCGACAGCCAACCTCCCCCAAAACCCTCCAAGGTGCAACCCTTGCAGGCTGGGAGACTCCATAACGGAGAGTAGTGCTGCCACATGTATAACCACTCAAACAGTTGCCTTCATTAAACACCTTTGTTCTAGAGGCCAAAAACCCTTGTTATCCATTTGAAGCCTAGGATTTTGTACTTGTTTTTCCTTTTAGTCCAAAAAGAGTCAAAAAAAATCACAAAAAAATAAAAAACCATAAAATATTCTTTGTGTTTGCTGTGTTTTCTTGCCATAAATTCAAAAAATTAGATTAGAGAAACATTCTTGCAACCAAAGTACCAAAAACATCAGAAAAATTCCAAAAAATTGCAAAAATATTGAGAAAAACCAAAGTGGTGCATCCGTCCTCTATTTCTACGCATCTATGCCGACTTGCGGTGCATTTGTAGTGACTTTCAGCACTTTTATTGACTATTCCAACACATATACATTTTAGCAATGTGGCGCATGTATCTAGACTTCCAGCGCATATATCAAATCTTGCAGCGCATCTGTTTCAGCGCATGCACGATAGTGAGCACTTGCATAGTTTTCGAGGAAAAAATTTTACCAGTTCTGAGTACCCATTTCAATCTAGTTTCAGGTTTAGAGATCAGGTTCCACCTTGCAATCAGTTTTTCGTCCATTTCACATCAAAATCTCTCTTTCGTTAGTCATCCCATTCACCTTCTATCAGGTCTTTCTAGTCCAAAAGTCAAAAACTATCCCATATCAGGTCAGCACAGGCCCCTTTTTTGTATCACTTTAGATTCAAGCAAACCTAGTAGGTCACAGAACTTTGCTAGTAGGTCTTGGTGCACGACTAGTCCCTACACAGTAAGACAGGTATCGAGTACCCTTACTAGTGGCTACTATCTTGTATCGGTCATCTTACTTGGAGTCATTGATCGAGAAAGTCCTTTTTCCAAATCTTGTCATAAGTATCCTATTCTCAGTAGTCTCCATCAGCACCTTGCCAAAATCTCTTGTCCCATCCCACCTCGTCCCACGTCACCTTGCATGGTTCTTACTAGATCTCAATACAAAAAACAACTTGAAATGGCCAGATCATCCAACCACATCTTCACACCTCAGGATAGTGATGAGGAAATCTCTAACGAAGACTATCAAGGAAGCATCCAAGATTAGAAATTCCAACGCTTAGTAGAGAAAGTGCTCCATGCAAACCCTCATAAGTATTTCTATCATCTTACTAATCTTGGAATTAAACTCCCTACGGATTTCGATATAAGCACAATCCTAGAAAATGTAGAGGATGATCATGAAAGGGGAAAGAAAACCCTAGACCCAAATGTGGAAGATAAAGGAAAGAAAACCATAGACCAAAGTACTCTTATGGAAGAAATGAGGAAAGAACTTGAGGGTCTAAAGCAACAAATGTCGGATCTCAAAACAAGTACAAACACTAAAACCTACTCCTTGGAAGATATTGTACTGTACCCCTTTGATAAAAGTTTGAACATGACACCATTTCCCTATCGATTCGAAGTTCCTAAATTCGACAAATACAAAGGAAAAGGGGACCCTAGAGATCACATTAGGGAATTCAACGCAACATGCATGGAAGTAGCTCACAATGAGACCTACCTAATGAGATTATTCCCTAGATCACTAGGTAATCAAGCTATGGAGTGGTTTTCACGGCTCCCACCGGGCATCAAATCTTTTGATGAGTTAGTCAACAAATTTATCACGTACTTCTCTTACAATATTGAACATGAAGTCTCTATGCTTGACCTATGCAACACCAAGCAAAAGAGTGGTGAATCATTCGCCACCTTCCTACAAAGATGGAGACAACTAGCAAGCAAATGCTCATATGATGTACTTGAGAAGCAACTAATGGAGATGTTTGTCCATAACCTCAACACTGATCTTGGCTATCAAATACAAATACAATGCCCTATATCATTCTTAAAAGTCATCGAAATGGGATTGTTTATCGAAAAAGCTATGATCGCCAAGGGGAAAATCAAGTTATACAAGGACACACCTACCTCCAACTACACGACTGACAAATCAAAGTTTTGGACCAAGAATAAAAATGTTGTCAACAATGGAGTGGTTGACGCCAAGGTGGCAGCTCCCAAGCAACAACCCATCCTCACTCTCAAAGGAGAAGCAAACAATGTTACGCCCAACAAAACGTTCTCTCGGGAGCCAAGACTATGGTTCAGTGCCAATCCAAGATGAAAGTTCACACCGCTGGGTGAGTCCCAAGAATCCGCATTACGGAAGTTATTGGCTAACAATGAAATCTCTCTACCACCAACAAGTGATTATGAGCCTATAGGCAAACCTCCTTATTGGAAAGACACTGACTATTGTGAATATCATAGAGGAAGGGGACATACAACCAACAATTGCATCCATCTCAAACATGTTATCCAAGATGTGCTTGATCAAAATCAAGGAGGAACCCAACAGCATACCTCCAATGAGACATATGTGGCTTACAGGGATCCACTTCTCAATCACGACAGGCCGTACAACAACAATAACAACCATGGCAATAACAACAATGACAACAACAACCATGGAAATAACAACAATGGTAACAACAACAACAATCGCAATAGGCCAAATCAGAATAGTGGGAATAGTAATGCCAACTATGCAAGTGTGCCATTCGACTATACCATCAATTGCCTATCCGAGCATGTCTCACAAATCAATGTGGTCACGCCCAATCAACAATTAGAACCTAATAGAACTGGTTGTAGTATCATTACCCACAGTGGTAAAGTCACATTGAATACCGTCCCTCCAAGGTCGTCACCTTCTCAGTCCAACTTCCGTTAGTATAATGTCATAGACCAACTATAGAAGACTCTGGCCCACATTTCTATCTTGGAGTTGTTGCGTCTATCTCCTTCTCATAAGGAGATTCTCAATAAAGCCTTAGTGGAAACCACTGTCCCCACTAACTTGGCCCAAGAGAAGTTTCAGGCCATGGTAGGTAATCTGACCTCCTCAAGTACCATATCATTTACCGAACAAGATGACCTCTCAATGTCTCAACCTCATAACACCCCTCTACATATTGTCGCCTTCATCCACAAGCACCGCATCAAGAGGGTTCTCATTGATGGGGAGCCGGTTTAAATAATTGCACATTAAAGCTAGTCCTTACATTGGGGTTCTCTGAAAATGTCGTCGATCCAAGGAAGAAGATTACTATCAAAGCCTATGATGAAGAGGAGAGAACTACAAAAGGAGCAGTGGTGTTGCCCATACAAGTAGGACCAATCATAAAAGATGTTGTGTGCCAAGTCCTAGATAGGGAGCTCGCCTATAATATTCTCCTAGGGAGACCATGGATTCATGCCATGAAAGTTGTTCCCTCTACTTATCACCAATGCATAAAATTCCCGCATGATGGCAAACAAGTCACCATCCAAGGAGACCCTAATCCCTTCCAGCATTGCAACTCTATCCTTTCAAAGCCTGATTGCATCATACCGAACAATAGAGCATCTACATCCCCTACCCCACAGCATGATCATACCTCTGAAACTTCCTCATCAAGGCCCAAAGAGCAGAAGATTACCATTAAAGAATCCAGAGTTGGGGAATACTCCATTAAGCACAACCTAAACCTAGCCAAGATGCCTTTATCTCCTAGATCCTTTGGTCGACCCAAGCATTTTCCAAAGCCATCTGCTCCTCCTATAGCTCCCATAGCTCCCTTTGTAAAATGGAGGACCTTATTTGATGAAACAGAGGAAAGAGATGTCCTACAATGGCTTTATACTGAAGAAGAAAAAAACATACAACAGGAACCACCTAGGCTCCCAACAGAACTCTATGGGTGAGGAGAAGCTATCCTACACAGAATGGGTTACGAAGGACAAGGCCCTATCAGCCTAAGAAAAGAAGGAATCATAGAACCCATTCAACCTTCCTCATCCTTATCGGCTAGAAATACACAGGGCCTAGGATACAAGGAGAAGGGCAAGGCTGAAGAAAATGCTTGTCTTGTAGAAATGATCCATACACTTCAAGTGGACAGTGACAAATTCCAATGAATATGAGTGGGATGAGCTGACAGAGCATTCCTATGATGACAAAGAGGTCGATACCATTCAAACTTATACCCCTTACCATGAGGGACAAATGCTATCGAATAGACCACTAGAGTCTGATTTGCCTATCCCTGAGAATACAACTTTCGAGGAAGGTTCGAGTTCTGTCGTAATAAACAACTTGGAGGAAAGTACCATCCTAAACACTCCCCCTCCTAATACTCCTAGTATATCCATTCAAACTATCAATGAATCAGATCTATCCTCTGATTCCCTCCCCCCTGTGCATCCTGAGCTTATTGACTGGGATCTACAAGGAACCCCTCAACTAGATATGTTCCAAAATGACGATGCTTATATTGACTACATGGAACTTAGGGACCACCTACCCAAAGGGGATCATAAAGCTGGTTTCACTATTGAACTTAATATTGCGGCTTACTTTGGAGAGGGTGCCAAGCCTTCCAGTCACAAAAATATGAAAATAAAAACTCGATCTGACGGTGAAAATCATTCTGCGGTAGTGTCAAATCCCAAAATAGTAAAAAGAAAGGACGCATCCGAAGGTGAAAACCCAACTGTGGCACTTGACGATGGAAGACTTGACACTCTCCCCAATGACATGCACCAGGATAAGTCTCAGATTGTTGTGGAACCGACGGAGCCGGTTAACCTTGGAACAGAGGAATAGCCTAAGATCATTCACTTTGCTAAGTCTCTAACCCCACTAGAGAAGACTAAGTTTGTAACATTCTTCAAGAGAAAGCAAGTCAATTTTGCTTGGTCATATGCAGATATGCCGGGGTTAGATCCAGATTTGATTCTACATCATCTTCCATTAGATCCAAGAGTAAAACCAGTGAAATAGAAGCTTAGAAAGATGCATCCACACATAGCATTGATTGTAAAATAACTCAAGAAACTACTGGATGTAGGGTTTATCAGAGCTATAGACTATCTAGAATGGGTCTCCAACATTGTACCAGTGTCCAAACCAGATGGCCGAGTCAGACTATGCAATGATTTTAGAGATCTAAACAAGAATAAGGAAAGAGCCATCTACTATATTAGTCACACATTAGTGGGCTATGAGTTGCAATACTCTCAGATAGAAAGATCATGTCTTGCGGTTGTTTTTGCTTCCCAAAAACTCTGACATTATATGCTTGCACATCCAATCAAACTTATTGCAAAAATAGATCCACTGAAATACCTACTAAGCAAAGCAACTCTTATAGGTCACCTCGCCAAATGGGTAATGCTCCTACGTGAATACGACATTGAGTATGTAGACAGAAAAGCTATCAAGGGACAGGTCATTGCTGACCAGCTAGCGAATGCACCACTACAAGACATCACACCAATGCAATTTGAGTTTCCAGATGAATCCTTATTCACTATCTTAGCACATTCCTGGAAACTATACTTTGATGGGTCCTACACAAACCATGGATCGGGGGCAGGAATATTGTTTCTAACTCCTCATGGTGATACCATACCGAAGTCTTACCGTTTGTTATTTACATGCACCAATAACATAGCAGAGTATGAAGCCTTAGTCATCGGCCTCAAGATGGCAACAGATTGGAAAATCAAAGAGCTACATGTCTACGATGATTCTCAACTAGTGATAAATCAGGTCAATGATGATTACCAAACCAAAGATGAGAAGCTTATCCCATACAAGAGGATGGTAGATGACTTTAAGGAATACTTTGTGATTATATCTTTAGAGCAGATACCTTGCATTGAGAACAAAGCAGCAAATGCCATGGCGACCATTGCCTCTCTTCTCAAGATACCAGAGAATGAGTCACGGTACGAATTCTTAGTGGAAACTATTCGACAACCAGCTTATGATCTTCCCGAGACCCATACCATATGCCTTTTAGTTGGATCTGATTCACCTTGGTATGGTAAGATTTATACTTACCTTAAGGACAACACCCTCCCACCTGACTTATCTTCAAACCAACGATGAACCTTTATACGCCAAACCTCTCACTATACCATCATTGCTGACACCCTATACCGATGTGGTCTAGATGGTACTTTACTCCATTGTTTAGAACAAGAAGAATCCATAACCGCCTTACAAGACGTACACGAAGGGATTTGTGGGACACAATCTAGCGGTCCTTCCTTAGCCAAGAAACTCATGCGTTTGGGTTATTACTGGCCAAATATGGAGACAAATTCATACCAGTTTGTGAAGAAATGCAAGCAGTGTCAAATACATGGGAACCTGATACATGCACCAGCTCAAGAGTTGAGACCTTTAACAACACCTTGGCCCTTTTGCCAATGGGGACTTGACCTTGTGGGAAAAATCCATCCACCCTCCTCCAACGGCCATAAATTCATCATAACCGCCACTGAGTATTTTACCAAGTGGATTGAAGTCGTTCCCCTCACCACCGTCATAGGTAAGCAAATCTCCTCATTCATCCTAAATTACCTCATCTGCAGATACGGAATTCCCTCATCCATTATCATGTATAACAGAAGACCCTTCAAAAACCAGGATGTCTAAGAACTCTGTGACCGATTCAAAATCCAACACCATTTCTCCTCACCCTCTTACCCCCAAGGCAACGGTCAAGCTGAAGCATCCAACAAGACCATCTTGAAACTTCTCAAGAAGACAGTCGACGATGTTGGTCATGATTAGCACCTCCAACTCAATCCCGCTCTATGGGCCTACAGAACTAGTATACGCACTCCCACGGGTGCTACCCCTTATGCCCTTATCTATGGATCAGAAGCTATCCTTCCCATTGAGGTTGAGTTACCATCTCTCAGGGTGTCGTTAAAAGGTCTCATATTAGATGAAGAATACAGAGTTTCCAAATTGCAAGAACTAGAGTTGCTAGAGGAAAGGAGATAGAAAGCCTTTGACCATCTCAAAGCATATCAATAGATGATGTCACGAAGCTATAACCACAGAGTTTTCCCACGAGTCTTTAAGATTGGAGATCTAGTACTTAAAGAGAATCCCCGCAATCAATAGGATAGGGAAAAGAAAGGCAAGTTCGAACCCAACTAGCTTGGGCCTTATGTAATTGTAGTTGCTTATGGATCGGGGGCATATCAGTTAGCAACATCAGAGGGTGAGTTGTTTGATGACCCAATCAATAGCATGCATCTTCTCCGGTTCTATACCTAGGAGAACCCCAATGTAAGGGGGGCATAAAAATACAAAAAAATCAAAAAATTAGAAAAATACAAAAAAATCAAAAAATCATAAAAGTACCAAAAAAAATCGTCCTCTGGTGAAAACCTGGCAAACAGGTGCCTTGGATAGGTATCATGATGAAAACCTAGCAAACATGCATCATGTTTACTTTCTATCTTTCGTGCAAACAAAAGCAAGTGATGAAAACCTGGTAAAAAGGCATTACTTGTGATAAACCACCTTGTCCATCTTTGGGAAACCAATCACCTTGTGTCCATTCTTCCTTGTGTCCCATTCGACCCATATCTGTCCCATAATAAAATCCTGATGGTAACCTATCATGGCTTGACACTCTATCTCTTTGTTGGCCTTGTCAACCAAGGTGTTATCGCATATCGTATCCATAGTGTGAGCCTAGCATAGTGTCTCTCGTCAATATCCATGGTCCAAGTCCATGAACTACGTTGCCTCTGCGTCATCACGTAGGCAAGGTCATTATTCTAAATGTGCCCCCGAGGCTCCATTGTCCCATCCGTCCCATTTCTTGTCGTCTTTCTTCTAGTCCATCCATGGTCCATTAGGGTTTACCCCAAACTACGTTGCCTCTGCGTCATCACGTAGACAAGGCCATTCAGAAATGAGCCCCTTAGCAATGAGCCCTCGAGGCACTAGGTCAGTCCCTTAGGGTCCATCTCACCAATAAGGATTGTGAAATCTTCTCACCAAGCAAGCAAACGCAAGTAGAACCCGATCCCAAAGCAGAAATTTTGACACGAGGCACTTAACCTATCCAAGGCAATGCAAAAAAACACCTAAGGCCTTCTAAAATGATTTTACTCAAATTATGGCAAGAAACAAACACATCTAAATGCAAGAATGTTTTGTGTTGGTTAGGTTAACTTACAGAGTCTTGATTTATGCTATCATGCCTTTCTATGCTACTCAAAGATGCCAAAAGCTAGAGATGCTATGATGGGGGCATGATTTTTTTCTTTGTTTGTTGATTGTGGATTAAACTTTAGTAATGTGAAGCCTTGTCTAAGGACATGATCGGTAAAAGATCATCGAGGACATCCAAGGTCTAACATGAACAGGGGCAATCCTTGTTTATTGATACACAAGAAGTACTCAGGTCATCTCAGTTCAATTATAGCTCGATGCTTGTATTAACTTGCTAAATCAAAATCCATGTAAGCAATGCTCAGGTCATCTCGGTTCAATTATACCTAGATGCTTGTATTAACTTACAACATTTTGAAAAGGTACCAAAAAAAATCACCCAATGATGAAATAAAGCACTTCAAAATACTTGCGCCATCAAGATGTCAAAATCAAAGCATCCATTATACATCCATCTATACACCCATGCATCCATATCCCATGCAATAAAGATCCAAACAATGCAAAGTAACAATACAAAGTGAAGCTTCTGAGTCTTTTCTATCTATCGAGTCATTCTCTCAAACAATCTTTTGTCTATCATTCTGTCATTTCTGTGTCGATAGAGTACATTTGGACATCACAAAAACAGAGCATATAGTTGCATATCATATCATATAAGATAGTCATTTACGTGATTAAAACAGTTGCATACATCACAAGTGCATCAGGTCATCCATATACAGTTTGTTGCAAATCATCATATATTGTCAAAAAAATAGAAAAAATTCAAAAACATAGCTAAGTGCATCACATAGGTTGCATAATCATATAGATATCATTTTGCATTCACACACATTAGAAACATATCAGATAAAACATCCAAAGTCTGCATTAGGTCATATAGCATCACATAACATCATATGAAATTCTGCATTAGACAAACATTGCATAGCATCAAATAAACATCTAAGTCTGCATTTGATAAACATGTGCATCACATCATACAAATAGAAATGCATCATAACTCATACATATAGAAAGCATCAAATAGCTGCATCATCATATAAACATCATAAAAACATGTCCAAATGTACAATATCAAAGTGTATGTCTCAGAATCAGTGTCATATACAAAAAAATACATCCCAAGGATGGTGATACATGTCTCAAAATACAAAAGTGGTACAAAGTCTATCTGGCTATCTGAGCCATCAAAAAGGTGCGTAAAACCCAAAATCTGCAAGTCTGCTAGTCTCTGCTATCCCTGTTGTTGTGGACCACTGCTACCGGCAGTGTCTCCTCCTCCTCCTCCGCTAGCCCCAGACTACTGGGGGCCCATCACAGAGGCTCCTGACCTTGATCCCCCTACTCTCTGCGAAGCCATAGACTGACTCCTATAGCTCAAAGCCCTCTGACTGGCAGGCACGGCACCATGATATAATCCTCGATAATACTGTGTCTAAGCCTGTGCTCTGGCAAGCTCACCCTGCACCTGCGCTAGCTGCCCTCGAATCTGTACCAACTCTGTCTGTGCCTGCGCTAGCTGCCCCTATGCCTGCACTAGCTATACCTGTGCCTATTGCACCTGCCCAACTAGGAAGCTGCTCGTCGCATCTGTCCCCAGGGTTGCCACTGCGGTATCCCTCTCCACTCAGATAACTCGTATCCGAGCGTCTTCCATGTCTCTCTCTCTAGTCAGCCTAGCAATGTACTCTGCATCTGTCTCTCGTTGAGCTTTAACCCTCCTGAGCTATGCCTACAGTTGTCTAACCTACCCTCTCAATGTAACTATGGTCCTCTCATGGACATTTGCCTGTGCTGGACCCTGGGCTGCCTGTGCCTGTCCCTGCCCCTATGGCTGGGGCACCTACTGTTGTGCCACCAATTGAGGTGGTGGCATCTGTGCCTGCTGTACTTGTGGTACCTGCTGCACAACCTGTGGTCCCTCCCCAACTCTTTGCCTTTGTCTAGATCGGCCTCCATCATCTCCACCTCCTCCCCCTCCTCCTCCATCATCTCCTCCATCTCTGCCACCCCCTCGTCCTCCTCTCCCTCTCCCCCTCCCCCTCCTCCTCTGGCCAACCTAGTCCTCGTCATCTGAGTTTGCCTCATCTATGCGAGGCATCAACACCCCAGGACTTGAGTATCTTGGGAACAGGTGACCAGTAAACCAATCCTCGTAGTCTTGAGTCATCCCCGCGTCTGCTATCTCCCTCCTCATGTCCCAAGCAACATAGGGTGTCTACTGAAACTCTGCTAGGGCCTCCTCATAAGATGCCATCAGTCCCCATCTGACCCTCTCAACATGTGTCCATGCAAATCAAGCCTGCACCTGTGGCATGCCCTACCTCCTGCTGAACTGTCTCTGTACCCTACCTATAATCTATCTCTCTAATATGAAACGTGTATGTCCTATCAGCCATCTCGTCTGAAAGCAGTAGGGTAGCTCATCTGCCTCGTCATCCCACGACTCACAGTCTAGATATGGTCGCCAGATGACCACATCTACCCCATCTAAATCATGTCTCCAGTACTCTAGCTTCCCCAGCCTATGCTGGGAAATCAACCTTGCGTAGCCATAATTGTATGGCTCTCCCCTCTGTCTGTCAAACACACATATTGGTCTCGTAATCGCTATGTGCTCCCATAGCCAAAATTGTAATAGTGATACGCCTGCAGATAGGCTAGTACTCCTGTGATATACTACCTGATGCATATCATGGTATAAGTGAACAAGTACGCAAACACCCCAAGCATATCAGGTGCCCTCTGTCACCATCCTCTCCATGATCCTACCCCATCCAATGGGGAATCCATGTGATCTCCTGTCGGGGCATATGACGCCTCTGATCAGTCCTGCTACAATCCCTGGCAAGTAGTCGTAGTAATCATGAATATCCTGCCAAGGGATGACCTGTCCAACTAGCTTTGGGTCATCAAACACTCGCTTGCACTTCGTGAGTCCCACACCTCTATGTGGATCATACTCCACAAGCTCACCCTGAATCGGCAAATGCAAAATCCTGTAGACGTCCTCCAATATCATGGTCATCTCACTAGTAGGGAAGTGGAAAGTACCATCCTCGCTGTGGAATCTCTCCACTGCAGCAGTCAGCAAGCCACGGTTTGCCTGAACCTTGGGCATGAAGCAAATGTAATCCAGTCCCATAGCGCCAAGTGCCTCTCTATCTATCTCGGTCAGCATGTATCTCTGCAACAAATGCATAGGGAACTGCTCCCTAGACTGAAGCGTATCTTGTATATCCTCCTGCAAGCATGCAAAGCAAGGCGTCAACCTAAAGCTGCAAGTACCATACTCAACATATCTATAGAACCATATCAACTAACCTAGCATTTCAAATTGATCAAAATAGCTCACTACATCTCTTGACTAGATTCCTGTAATCTCAGAGATAGCTTATCGATTGACACGTCAAACTGGATGCCAATCGAGTCAATTCTGCTAAGTAATCTGCCTATCTATAACATATGCGCGACAACAAGTGGTAATTGCGCCGCTTTTTAACAAAAGCGCCATTTCTTGACCTATGCGCCATTTCTACAAAAGCGCTGCAAAAACACATGCATACGTTGTTCTATGCTACATATGTGTTGTTCTGATACATGCGCCACAACATACCGTATATGCACTGTAGGAATGTGCATGTGCCGCAGTTTCCTATATATGCATGACTTTAACATATGCATCATTTTATCCTATGCATGCGCTGCAACAATATGCATGCGCCGTTTCGTGCGACGTATGCGCCGCACTGTCTTTTAGTGCATCTATCTACCTATTTTTCTCCTAGCATTTATTGCATTCAAACTCAACCCTAGGAGAAATTTTTTGAGATACATAGCGAGGGTCCTGCCTCTACTGGCCAGTCGAATCGACAAACGTGCTCGAATCGATGCTCCTCACGTGGAATATCCGCCTCTCTAGCTGCCATGCTACTCTAAGCTTTCTGAAGCAAATCAAACTAAGACAAGTGTGCAAATGAATTGTCTTGTGGACCCTACTCCTATATATAGCATGCAAACCCTAATCTAGCTAGGTGGTAACTACGACTACTTCCCGCACCCATTTTTCCCAGCTTTTCTTCCCGTTTCTCTGAAATGTGTCCTGTTTCCTTTATCCCAACCTAAATTTCCCTTTGTCTTCATGAGATTGTCCATCTCACGCCTTCTGCCTTCTTCCTGTCCAATCTCCCGAGGGGGCATTCTATCGTCATAACCTGTACCAGGGGCAAACTGGGGCATGTATCATTATCAGACTATCTATTCTTTGAAGCAACGCCGTAAACTGCATTGCATCAAAGAGGGGCAAAATGTATACACCTAAAAATGACACGATTCACATTCTTCTAAGTTAATTAAATATCAAAATATTTAATTATCTCTTCTAAGGTCAAAATTAAATAAAATCCTTTATTTAATTAAATTCTTCCAAACAATTAAATAATTCTCAATTATTTAATTAAATCAAATCATTCTTCCAAATTTGAATAAATCAAATCAAATTTAATTAAATCCTTTTAATCTCCCAAAAATAAAATACAATCAAATATTTTAATTATTCTTCCAAAATCATGCACAACAATTAAATAAATTTATTTATTTAATTTGCTTTCTTATCTTCTAAATTAAATAATTCCAATTATTTAATTATTTCTTCCAATAATATCTTCTCTAAATTTAAATAAATCAATTATTTATTTAAGTTGCTTTTTCTTCTAAATTGAGTTATCTCTAAATATAATTCAAGCTTTCTTGCACATGCAATTAAATATTCCTAATATTTAATAAAGCAAAATATCTTCTTATTCTCATGCAAATCCCTTCTTCTTGTTTTAAATCACTTAACTGATTATTATATTTTTTTAAATGCTTTAACTCATTCTTCTATTTTATTAATTCCTATCATGCAAAAGAAAGCAAGACACTTGTCTTCCTCTTATTTGTTGCACGTTCCTCAACTGTTCTCAACCGTTGATCTTCTCATTCTTTCTATACCGTTGATCTTCATTCTTCCAAGTCTATAAATTGAACCCTCATTCTTCCATTTCAATCATCCAAGCTTTAAGTATTGTTACTCTGCAGGAATTACAGCGCGCCTTTGGCACCAATTCCTTCATTGCTTGTGATCACACTTTTTACTACACACTATGCACTACTACCTTCGTTGTGAAGCTCCTCTTCATTGCAACATTATCACCACCATTCTCAATCGACAGTCTTGAACAAAGCAAAGAAGTGCACTCTCTGAGGGCCTTATTTCATACACGCAAGGATGATTTTGATAGGCAGTCAATGGAAGTTTCGATCTAAGGAAGGTTTGCTTTGTTGTTCATTGCTTTATCTTATTGGATTTCCTTAGTTCACTATTTCATTGAAGTTTTGGGTATTTGATATTGATTATTGCATATTCATTGTTGAATCCAATTTACCACTAACAGGTCCCAGTGTTCCCCCTGCATCCAGACTTGGCCCTTTCACTTCTAAGCCAACACTTTCTGGGCTTATCCCTTTGTAGGTCACCGAGTTGGCAATGGTTTCTCCCATTCCCTCTCCTACTCTAACAATAGTAAAAGAAAAGCAACCCATGTTGGATGAATCTGCTTGTCCTTATGGTGCTCACCAGTATTCGACTATCCTTCCCCCTACTTCCTACACTATGGCTAGGGGAAAAGTGCCACTATTCTAGAGATTTGTTGTTGCTTCTGAAACCACCTAGCCTTTAGTCACTACTTTGATCCTCCCACCATCACTATGATAGTTGGAGAAAAGAGGCATATGTAAATAAACCCTATTAAGCCCTTAGCCCACACTAGATGCAACTAACTTGCATAAGGGTATAAGAATCATTGATGTGTTGTGGCTAGAGCTCAGACTTGCAATTCTACATCCGATGAGTCTCCCCAAGATCCAAGCCAATCTATTACCCAAAAGGTCCAATTTGTCTTGGCCCCTTCTAATGACCCTTGTCATTCCTGTTACACCAGATCTACCACCATTCTCCAAGCCACTCAACCTACCTAATGTTTTTGTCATTCCTAAAGAAATGTTAAATACTTTGGTGCCATTCCAATGCACTCACCATCATATTTTCCCAAATGTTCTTCATCCCACCATGATAGACATAAACATGCCACACTTGCAACCCAAGTGTAAATAGGAACATTATCCCACTCTGTCATACTGTAGAAAAAAGACCAATATCCCCCCTTCATCTTTGGGGTCTTCTTCATCTACTCTTGATTTAGTGGAGGCTCCTCCTCCACCTACCTCTATTTCTCCTGTAGACCCTATCCCTAATATTAGTGTTGAGGGGTAGCAGTAGATTGTCCTCTATGACAAGATTGTTTTGGCACCTTCCTCTACTGAGGAGGCTATTGTTGGCAAGAGACACATTGTAGCTTCATGAGTGTTGTCATTGATGGCAACAAAGTTTAGCCCACCCATCTGTAGGACATGGTGTGCTTATACCGGAAGTTAAATTGAAGAGTGTTGTGGTCCGATGACCAAGAACAGAGTATGCAGTAAGGTTCGACAATCAGGTCCGGATCTCTCAGAGGAAGTGTCTATGTAAAGTGTGGACTTGGGGAAGTCAAGAGGAGTTCCTTGACTGATAGATTCCAGAGATTGAGCCTCCGGTGATGAAAGAGTGTATAGATATAAGCGTCTAAGTATTGGGTTCCTGTTTGGCAGAGTAAACTGAGGAAGAATTGACCGGCAGAGCATCAGACCTTGATCCGGATGAGATATTGATGGTGATCAAGCTTACTAAGGTATCATTCATGATTGGCTGACATGATTGATGACTTCTATGAGCATCTCTTTGATACGCATCACTTGATAAGCAAGGATTCAGCCGACAGACCAAGAGTTTGGAAAAATAGTAAGTATTCTGGATGCTGACTATAAAGTGGATGAAATCCTTGGTGCAAATATATATACCAGATTGATTTTGGTATGAAAGTGTGTTGTGTGGTGTGTGGTGAGGTGCAAAGAAAAGCAGAAGAGCCATGTCAATATAGTAAGACAGGTCCGGTATGTGACAGGACAGCAGCACCAAAGAAGAGGAAAAATGAAGTGCAGTAGATCAGTGTATTGAGCCTAACCGGAACTAAACCTTAGCATATGTGGATGCTTCTCATCAGTTCAAGTATCTTGTTACTCTTCTTATAACTTGTAGACAGTGAGTCTCTTGTAGGGAGTGAGCCTCTTGTGAGCAGTGTGCTCAGGCAGTGAGCCCTAATTGGCAAGTACCATTTTGTATTTCTATTCTTCTAACAGAGAATACATTCTTGGGTTAGTCACCTCGTGGTTTTTCCCTTAACAGGGTTTTCCACGTCAAAATCATTGTGTTATGTATCTTGACTTTGTTTCTACTTTCATGATTATGAATGCTTATTTGCTTTGATGCTGCACTAGTTGTTAAAGAAGAATAGAAAGTTAAATTAATTAAGATAACTGATTCACCCCCCCTCTCAGTTATCAACAATTGGTATCAGAGCTAAGTTCCTCCAAACAGAGCCTAACAGCTTGAGGAAGATCTAGGAATTCAAATGGATGTGTATGGTATGAGGGAACAACTTCAGTCTGCACTAGATGATCTTGAACAATCTAACTCTGAAGTCAATGAATTGAAGGAAAGACTCAAACAAGCTGATGATTTCATAAATGAACTAAAAGGGAAACTGAGTATCTCTATGAAAAAGAGAAAGGATCTACTTCAGCAATTGGCAAGTCAAGGTGAAGCTAATGATACAAATGAAGATCTGGAGGAGAAAACTAAGTTATGTGAAAAGTTATCAAAAGAGGTCATTATGGTAAGACATGAAATGGAATCAGGGGTTATGAAATTCACTCAAGAAATTGAAGAGAAAAGAAAAACTGAAGATAATCTAAGACAATCTCTCAAGGAGAAATCAGAAGACTGCCACAAAATGGATAGAATAATTAGGCATCTAGAATCTAATCTTGAAGAAGCTAGAGATAATGAAGAACAACTTGAGAATCAGATTGACACTCTTAAAAGGGATCTTCAAACAACAAATGAATACAAAGATAAATTCAAGATAAGCTCTGCTCAACTTGAAGTTCTTCTTCAAAGCCAAAAGAGGGTAGATGAAAAGCAAGGCTTGGGGTATGAAAAAGGTGAAAGCTCCGGATCCGGTCACAAGAACTCCAGATCAAAAAATCCAAGAAACACGCCTAGAAGACCTTTAGTAAGGCAACCAAATGCTCAAAGATATCCTTCCTTCAATGGATACTGCTACAATTGCAATAACTTTGGTCATAAAGCAAATCAATGTAGAAGAAGAATGAATCAGACTAATTCATCCTTCTCCAGACAATGCTTTAATTGCAAAAGGTATGGTCACAAAACTCATGAATGTAGAAATATGCAAATGAACAATTCATTCAATGGTAGATGTTTTGCATGCAATAGAATGGGACATATGGTTAATCAATGTAGATCAAGAGGATATCAGTCAAATATGCAAAGAAATATTGTTTGCTACAATTGCAATAGATCCGGTCATATTGCCAAATTCTACAGAAGTAAGAATCAGGACAAAAAGGGTCCGGTGCATCATAATCAAAACCAAGACAAAGGAAAAGGAAAAGTGAATGCAGATGAAATTCAAAGAGAGATGAACAAAATATGGGTGAAGAGAAGTACAGAAAATGATGGGGATGGATCCGCACCAGAATCTGGTGCTGATATTCCTTCCAGAAACTAAATAGATGAGCTCTAGCTCAAGGGGAGTAACAAAAGAAAAACATTTTCCCCCAGCCAGTCAATAGGTGCCTGAAAGTGGCACATGAAAGGTTGTGGATCAAAGGGTTCTCAGAGAAATATCTAAATAAGCCATGGTAATGATATGGAAGATCCACAAGAAGTTTTGAAAAGATTAATCTTCCAAGATTGATCTGGTTCTATAGTCATCTGGTAAGAATAGGATTTTCACAGTTAGATCCGGTATGATTCGAATTTGAGGTATCTTGATCTACGGATAAATGGAATGATTGTGAAAGGTAGATAGATTGCTAATATCCTCCGAGAATAACTTTAAGTGTATCTTAGTGATCTGGAAAAATCTCTCAGGACAAGGAGAACAGAGCAACCAAAATAACTTAAGGTATGCATTTATTGCAAACAAAATTAGGCTTTGCGGAGAAATAAAAGGGTTCTTTTATTCATCATTTGTACATTTGCACTCGACAAGAAGAGAAAAGGAGCTATGTAAGCAAATTGTCTCAGGCCTCTCGAAGATCAACCGCAGAAGTCAATTCTTCCAACAATCCGATTCAACTCATACCGTGAAACCTAGAAGCGTAAAAGGTATTTTCCATTCTTGAATATCTCTCTGTAAATCTTCTTGAAAATGGCTACTCTGAATGTTATGAAGATTACTAATAGGCCGCGCCCTAAATTTAAGAAGCATCCCTACAAATCTCTAGAAGTGGATCCCTCAGGTGCATTTTCCAGCATTCCGCATGGTATTTTGCATGTAGAAGATGTTAGGGTTTACATTCATGTGAATATTGAAGAATTTGGGGAATCCAAGTTAAGGGATATCTATCAAAATCAGTTAATAGATGATTCTTTTGAACTCAAACCACAATACAAGGCTATCTGGGACAAACACTTTGGACATTGCATCCATTTCCCCTATTTTGTAGAAGATGAATGGGTCTAGTATGTTTTGAGCAGAGTGCATGACAACTTCATGTGGTTAAATAAGTCGTTTAAGATCACAAAAGATGCTATTAGGGCAGTAACTAGTTTGCATTCATCCGGAGGGTTACCTGTTCTCAAATCGGTCAAAAACCAAACTATGAGTGAGGCTACAAGATCAAAATTTGACAAGAGAGCAATGACAATAGAAGACATCACTGATCCGGATGTCAAGTTTGCCTCCATGATAATTGGTTACAAAATATATCACTCTAGCAGGGAAAATTTAGTACTTGGAACTGTAATTTACACTACTTATCAGATGTTAAGAGAGAATGCAGACTATGATCTTTGTGAGCTCCTTCTGAACCAACTTTTGGAGAATCTACAGAAGATAAAGAAGGATAAGAAGAATTCTTTCAAATACGGTGGCTTGATACTCTGCCTATTCTTTTACAACATGAATGAGCTACCCGGATCAAATGGATGGGTATGGCAAATTAACAAACTAGTTGCAATTCAAATCAGAGATTACTTGCATGGGCTTGGTGATGCCAAGGCACAAAACACAGCAATATGAGGCTACTTCAAAAACTTCCAAGGCATGATGCAAGCTAGAGAGAGAATCCCCCAATCTCTAGTTGAGAAGTACAAAGATACAATGTGCTTCATGGTAGACACTGATCAATGCCTAATGGAGGCAGTAGAGCCAAGGATAGTCTGGATCATGCCAATGGGGTATGAAGTTGATGAGAAAATTCTAGAGCTGCATATTCAACACATGCTAAGTCAACCCAAGGATCCTAAGGCAGAAAGGTTTGGTACCTACCAAGAGCTAAGTGTAAAAATTCATGTTGAACTTAGACAGCCTGAGATCAAGAGAAAAGTAAGAAGGGAAGTAGAAGATTTTGCCAAGAGGCATGGAATTTCAAAAGAGGCACTTGATGCCAATAGAGAGAAAATAGAAAGGGCAGAGAAAGAAAAGGAAGAAGTAGGAAAAGAAGGTGCTCCGGTAGAAGCACCCTCCTGGACTAGATCCTCTAAGAGCTCAAAGGCATCAAAACCGGAAGCAAAATCATCTGGTAAAGGAGAAAAGAGAACAAATACAAAGGCTACAAGATCATACACAAGCCTCAAGGATGATGAAGAGACAGAAACAGATGAGGAAGTAAAGAAAATGAAGAAGAAAAAGAAAACATCCGGTGAACCCTCTACCGGTCAAGACAAGGAAGAGAAGGCAGAAGAGTTTGTTGAAAGGCCCACTCTGTCCATTGATGATGTAGTCAAATCAGTCACTGTGGATGGGAACCTAAAACCAATGGCTGAATTCTATGATGATTACAATGAAGCTGACCAGAAGATCTTGCAAGAAGCTATAGTCAGGTATCTGAATATCTATAATAAGGCATTTATTGAAATTATATCTCTAATTCCTAAGAGCCTAGAGAAGGAACTAGAAATAAGGAAAAATAATGCTAAGGCAAAGGACCTTGAGATCCGGGAACAGATAGCTATTCAGCTCTATCCTTCAATCACTCAGAAACAAATGAATATGATTTTCAAAGATTGCAAGGATGAGTTCTGGAGCAAAGCTAGAATGAATCAGCTTATGCTTGGAGAGATTGACAAAGTGGCCAAAGAGATTGAAGATATCCTCTAGAATGCCTATAAAAGATTCAATATTCTTGTTATAGAAGACTTAGGTGATGAACCCTCTGTCATGGATGATGAAGGACTCAGTACATCAAAGGAAAATCCTACAGAGAAAGATGCAGAAGTTTCAAAAGAAATAAGTGAGGAGAAAACTATGGACCTGGATTCCTCTGCTCTGGAAGAGGGAGTCCATAAAGAAGCAAACATCTCTCCTCTAGATTCCCCTACAGACTCCGGATCTAAAGGAGAAGAAAGATTAGAGGAGAAAACTAGTCAAGAAGAAGTAAAGGAAAAAGAAAAAGACCAAATAGAGAAGACCCCAGGAGACAGTTCTGAGACTGCAGAAGGAAAGAAGACTCTGTCTTCGGCAAGAGACACTGCAGAAAATGTCAAAGCTTTCTTGACCAAAGAGATGATGGAATTTGATGAACCGGAACTGCTTCAAGGACCATTCAATTTTGATTCCCTCTCCCCGGTTCAAACCATGAAGGTAGCATCCTTCACTCAAGCAAAGGCAAAAGAAAAACTTCTAAAGTCTCACATGGAAGACTGTGAGCTCATAGAAGCTACATCCGGTGTATTGGAGAAGATTATGCCATCCTTCCAAAAGGATTCTTCGGCCTCCACATCCGGTAATCTAAAGTCTTGTAAATTCTGTTCATACGCATTTTGATTCCTTAGAGAAGTCAGCAGAAGAAAAGGTCTGGAAGGAGTTTTTGTTAAAGAGATTCTTCGAAGTACAAGGTCTAATAACCAATTATAGGAGAGTTATGGATATTGGAATAAAGAACTTAGGAAATGCTCTTAAAGATGGCGGAGATATATATAAATTTTGTCTATCCTGGCCTAAAGTGACCAAGGACATTGAGAAGAAAGCAAAAGAGCAAGAGGATAAACTGTTAAGTTTATCTCAAAGTTTTGATCCTCTCTCCTCCTCCATAGTAAATCAAGAGTGTCAGGCTATTGTAGTCACAAATGAAATAAAGAAGCTTGAGAAGGAGAAGAAAAATAGAATAAACAGATTGAGTGAACTTAGAGGGATACTTATCCCTAAGTTAGAAGCCATGCATGAGGCCCTATCTGATGCACAGACCACAGCCCGGACCAATGATCCAACAGATCTAAAGAGGGAAGAAGCTTTTACATTTCTGTTGAGTGGTCACATCTCAATTTTGGACAGGATGAAGAAGAGTTGGGCGATAGAAGTGGTACAGTTGAAAACCACTTTTGCAGATATAATTAAGTATATGTAAGTAAAACATGTATATATGTTTTTACAGCCAAGTATAGATTGTTTTTGGGAAATTTTGGTGTACGAACCCTACCGTTTGCCATTGATGTCAAAGGGGGAGTGAGGAGCAGTGAAAAATGTGGAATCCAACTAAGGGGGAGCTCTGGTAAAGTGTACATTAGAATAGAACATCAGCTAAGGGGGAGTGTAGTCTGACACTTAGTCATTTTTCACTAAGTGTTGCCATCAATGCCAAAGGGGGAGATTGTTGGCAAGAGACACATTGTAGCTTCATGAGTGTTGTCATTGATGGCAACAAAGTTTATCCCACCCATCCGCAGGACATGGTGTGCTTATACCAGAAGTCAGATTGAAGAGTGTTGTGGTCCGGTGACCAAGAATAGAGTATGCAACAAGGTCTGACAATTAGGTCTGGATCTCTCAGAGGAAGTATCTATGTAAAGTGTGGACTTGGGGAAGTCAAGAGGAGTACCTTAACTGATAGATTCCAAATATTGAGCCTCCGGTGATGAAAGAGTGAATAGATATAAGCGCCTAAGTATTGGGTTCCTGTTTGGCAGAGTAGACTGAGGAAGAACTGACCGGCAGAGCATCAGACCTTGATCCGGATGAGATATTGATGGTGATCAAGCTTACTGAGGTATCATTCATGATTAGCTGATGTGATTGATGACTTCTATGAGCATCTCTTTGATACGCATCACTTGATAAGAAAGGATTCAGTTGACAGACCAAGAGTTTGGGAAAATAGTAAGTATTCTGGATGCCGACTATAAAGTGGATGAAATCCTTGGTGCGGATATATAAACCAGATTGATTTCGGTATGAAAGTGTGTTGTGTGGTGTGTGGTGAGGTGTGAAGAAAAGTAGAAGAGCCATGTCAAGACAATAAGACAGGTCCAGTATGTGACGAGACAACAGCACCAAAGAAGAGGAAGAATGAAGTGCAGTAGATCAGTGTATTGAGCCTAACCAGAACTGAACCTTAGCATAGTGGATGCTTCTCATCAGTTCAAGTATCTTGTTACTCTTCTTATAACTTGTAGACAGTGAGTCTCTTGTAGGCAGTGAGCCTCTTGTGAGCAGTGTGCTCAGGCAGTGAGCCCTAATTGGCAAGTGCCATTTTGTATTTCTATTCTTCTAATAGAGAATACATTCTTGGGTTAGTCACCCGTGGTTTTTCCCTTAACAGGGTTTTCCACGTCAAAATCATTGTGTTATATATCTTGACTTTGTTTCTTCTTTCATGATTATGAATGCTTATTTGCTTTGATGTTGCACTAGTTGTTAAAGAAGAACAGAAAGTTAAATTAATTAAGATAACTGATTCACCCCCCCCCCTCTCAGTTATCAATAGCTATGACTAGTGTTGACATTCCCTCGTCATCAATCTTTATGAGATCATTGACCCTTACTCACCTAAGGATGTTGAGGAGGATGTTGCTCCTGCAACCATCCTTCCATGTTTTGGTGATGGATCTTCACCTAGTACCACTATAGTTGTGGTCCCACTAGCTTGTTAGCCTCCATCCCACCATAATGATCAAGATTGGGAAAAGGATGACCTGCTAGTTTTCAACCTTGAGTTAGTAGTACCTTCATATCATCTATTTGTATATATGTGTGGCTTACCTGATTGTTTGTTATCCCGGTGTGCTTGTTTGGGGTGTATTTTTTAGTTTCTCTTAAAGGACCCATGCTTCCCTTGTAGGGACATGGATACAGAGGAAACAAAAATGTTGTGACATTCTTTTATATGTATTTGACTTCTTCTATCTATCATAACTATGATTTTTCTTGACATTTTAGGGACAATGCAAAGTGTTGAGACATTTAGGTCTCTTCCATGTTGACCCAAAATGTTTTTTCCTACTTTCTTTTCATGTGCTATTCCTCCTATGTTCTCAGTGTTCTACATGCTTGGGGGATGATGATATTTTAGTTCTTGTCCCTCCATGAATATCACTCCTGATATATTTATACTAACCCTAAGCATTTAGATCCCTTAGTGTTTCTTCATAAATTTTTTCTTCTTTCTATGATGTCTTTTGTGTCCTTCCTCAGGGACATCCCTACTACATCACTTCACACTGAGATCATTAATAAGTCGACTCCCCGCAACACCTTTTTTCTGCTCCTAGAAGCATTTTATCACCACTCCCTCAAGCATTCTATCATTTCTCACTATAACACACCTTGTACCACTCCTTCAAGTATTCTACCATTGATCCTTATAACACTCTTTACCACTCCTAGAAGTGTCTAATTGCTGCTCTCTGAAGTGCTTGTTTTTACCTTTTTCCATCTCCTAAGGCATTTTTACTTTTTTATCTTTTATGCGTGTGTTTTTTTGTTTTTGTGTGTAATACATGCTTATATTTTCCCTCTTCCATGTATTAAATTATGTGATTCACTGACACACTTGTTTGTAAATTATATCAAATATAATCCTTTACCTTGCAGGATTACATGTTATTGTAGTTTTGCAAGGCTTGCAGTTCTAATACTATAGTTTTGCAGGGCTTGCGGTTCTAATACTATAGTTTTGTAGGTTTTGAAATGGGGCCATCATGATTTCCATTTGAAGGATCTCTATAGCTTTACAATATATTTTTTATAGATAAATTTTATTTCATTATTGTACTTTAGTATTCTTAGTACTTGGCACCTTCATCCTACTAAAGTGGGGGAAAATGTAATGTCATAAATTACATACCCTGCAAATTTTATGTTATGTCTTGTACCCACCTAGATAACCAATTTCCATAACTCAACCTATGTCATCTTCCTTAAACCAAATCATTTCCAAAATCCAAATTAGAATATTATTCCCATCTCCCTTCTAAACCTTCATGCCAAATCTAAGAACAAATTCCCAAGACGATAGCACAACACATAGATGTTTGCATGATGTGTTGGCATCCCTTACCATATAGTAGCACTAACTATACATTGTGTTTGCATGTAGCCACCTCATAATGATCATTGGCCATCATAACACCTCCCGCAGATGTGCAAGGCTATTCTAGGCATGATTCACTAAACTAAATCTAACGGAATCTAGAAAATTAGCAAGTGCCATCAATTACTGAGAGAAATAGAAAAGGAAAGTTTTTTTGATAAAAATGTAATAGGATTCTAGAAACCAAACATGAAAATTTTCTAAACATTTTCTCCATAGCTACAATAATATTCGAGATCTACATTTGCTAGTATAGCTTTGAGGTTGTTAGGCATAGAATCACTATTACAGGATCTTATCTCTACATCATTAGATTCAAACTCGAGGAGAGAATAGCTCGTGTGAGAGGCCTAAAAGCTGGAGTTTCTCCCGATGATTCCTCTAAGTTGTTTTCCTTCGTTTTCCAAGAACTTGGTCTCTATTAAGAATTTTAGTAAGTTGCACATTTGTTCTCTCTAAAATTCCTTTGCGTATTTCATAAGAATCAAACTCTCTAAGAGCGCTACATTCTCTAATAAAATTCTCAAGAAAGCACTAGAAGCGAATCTGTGGTGATGCTTTGCCTCTCCACTTAGCATTCCCTTGAATTTATCACTCTTACAAAACCTTCATCTATTCACACAAACCCGATCCTATTACCTTTTTGGCATCCTTGATATTTTGCACACCAGGCCTAGTGTCCTCCTCGTAGACCAAGGAGGTGTTCCTAGAATCATTTTGTCACTGCATCTCCAATCCTAGACATGCTTAGGATAGGTGCACACACTTTTTATCTACATATTTATCATTTGACTGCATGCATTTCGGAATGGAAAGGAAAGGATAACAAAATGGGGGAGAATGATTGCAAAATTAAAAAGACAATTCATATAGATAGACTATGAACTGGAGCTATTGAAGAAATTACAAAACTTGAGGCAAAGGGATAGGACTATGAAAGAGTACATCAAGGAATTCCATAAATTGATTATTAGGATATGACATAATGATATGAGAAAAGATTGAAAGGAAGCAAGGTATGTAGAAATGCTTCCTACATTGATCTACTGAGGAAAGACTTATGCAAATTTTTACTTTTACACTTATAGATTAAGATGCACATTAACAGAAAGATAATAACAACTTCCAAATGCAAACACAAAACTCACAACACAAGATATGCATGGGGAAAATCCTTTCAGATAAAAAACCCCACACTCCAAAACTGCCCAATATATTATTCAGGAATCAAGAAGATTACAATATACTTGTAGAGCAAGATTTTATAGGAGTATATCCAACCAAAGATCTAAGAGGTAACTCGACATCTATAAGATTCTTACCACAACCTCCATCTCTAGCTCCTAATATATAGGAGATACAATACAGTACACCGCCAATGGTAATTACAAAACCATGAGCTAAAACCACCCAAAAGTGGCTCCCAAATTATCTCCAATCAAAGATGCCTTGTGATGTGCCAAACCACACACCAACACGTGTAACTCGCCCCTTTACAACTCTTTTATGTGTCCAACACGTTTTTACATTTCCTAAAAATAGAAGGTCCAACTTCTGGAGGTCATAACTTTTGATCCGCGTGTCTAATTGGCAAACCATTTAATGCGTCAGAAATCTCGTGAAGAGATCTATCACCCTATAACTCACAATGCCAGTTATGACAATTTTTAGGATGTTTAGAGAAGTTTCAATTTTGGTAATTGAGTTTAAATAATTTATCCAAGAGTTTCAAAAAATAGAAACTTTAATATCTCACAATCCTAATATGATCTTGAGAGGAAACTCACCCGAGATGTTCACTTAGTTGTTCTGCACCTTCTGGGAAAAATTTTAGGTCAATCTGAGCTTAATCAAAGGACTTACTAAAAATAGTAAGTCTCGCTATTTTTAGCTTCTTTGGAAACTTTTGGAAACTTTGAAAGTTCTAGACCATTATCCAAGTAAAGGGTATTCAAAAAGACCAAAACTGGGAAGAATAGTAATCTTTCGAAGTTGCAAGGTTGAGACACTTTTCTTAACATTCTCCCACTTGTCGAACACCTTGCAAGAGCAAAGGGAGTATCAACAGCATGATTTAATTGCTAGGGACCGAGAGGCCCATAGACTCTGAACACCATCTGAGCTTCTCTATCCTCACGGGTTTTGTCAAGGAATCTGCAATATTCATCAAAGTTTCAACTTTTTCCAAGTTTACCTTCCCATCCTCTATCATGTCACGAACAAAATGGTACTGGACATCAATATGCTTAGTCCTTGCGTGGAAAGTAGGATTCTTCACCAAACATATGGCACTCTGACTGTCACAACAAATAGTAATCTTCCATGCATCAAACCCAACATCAAAACACAATCTCTTAAGCCAAATGGGTTATTTGCAAGCATGAATTTCTGCCATGTACTCAGCTTTAGTAGTGGACAAAGCGACCACAGTTTTCTGCTTACTCATCCAACTAATAGCACTAACAAACATAGTGAACACATAAGCACTAGTGGATCTCCTTCTGTCAATGTCATCTGCCTAATCTAAATCCACAAATCCACGAATACAAAGTGAATGCCGAGGATCTGTAGGATAACCATGATAACATAAGGAATACTCAGAAGTACCCTGTAAATAACTAAACACTCTCTTCACTGCATCCCAATGTACCCATCTAGGATTAGCCATAAATGACTAAGAACTTCCATTGCTTGGGTAATGTCTAGCCTTGTGCAGACCATTGCATACATCAAACTGCCAACCACACTAGTATATGGAACTCTGCTCATATCCTCTATCTTAGAAGGAGACCTTGGATAATCTTCAATAGATAACTTTGTCCCCATTGTAACAGGAACAGTCAACGGTCTGCAATCCACCATGCTGAATCTCTCCAACATAGTGTTAACATACTTACTCTAGCCTAACCAAAGTTTTATGTTTGCTCTGTCTCTTCTTATCTCCATCCCCAGAATGTACCGAGTTGCCCCTAGATTTTTCATCTCAAACTATGTTGACAACTGAGACTTCAAATCAGAAATCAAACTTTTACCATTCCCAATGAGAAACATATCATTTACATACAATGCAATAATGAGAATGCGATCATTGTCAAACTTGTAGTAAACACAATGATCTGATTTTGATCTCTGAAATCCAATACTCAACACAAAGGCATCAAACTTTTGGTACCACATCCTAGGAGACTATTTCAAACCATACAAAGACTTTTTCAACTTGCAAACCAGATTTTCTTTACCTTTCACCACATAGTGCTCTGGCTGTGACATATAGATTTCCTCCTCCAAGTCACCATGAAGGAATGTTGTCTTCACATCCATCTGTTCCACTTCTAGATCATACACTGCTACAAGACATAACATGAACCGAATAGATGTCATCTTTGCAATGGGAGAGAAAATCTCACCATAGTCAATTCCCTCCACCTAAGAATACCCTTCGCAACCAATCTAGCCTTATATTTCTCAACACTATCATCTACACCGAATTTCTTTTTTGAACACCCATTTGCATCCAATAGGTTTTTGTCCTTCAGGAAAAGGCACCAAGTCCCAAGTATTATTCTTTTCCAAAGAAGCCACATCCTCTTCCATGGCCTTCTTCCAGGAACCTGCATCTTTCATACCCATAGCCTCTTTCACAGTTTTAGGCTCATCAGTTTTAAAAATCAAAGCAAAAATACAACTGGAATCATACAATGAATAACCAAACCTATCAGGTTGCTGCCTTATCCACGTGGACCTCCTCAAAGGTTGAGGTTGAGGTTCTTCATCTTCTTATGAACTTTCAGAGCTACTAAAGCTCTCCTCATTATCAGGTCCAATAGATGTTTTTGGTTCAACTTTCTCAGGGGTGGAAGGAAGTTGAACCACATCATCTTTCTTCTTCTTTCTCTGGCTGCAAGACAATAGAAGAAGGATTGAACTCTCTAAAGATCATGCTTCTTCTATACAAAACTCTCTCAGCTACTGGATCCCAAAGCTTGTACCCTTTCACACCGATGCCATAACCAATGAAGATACACTTTACAGCCTTGTTCTCCAACCTAGACCTCTTCTCCTTAGGCACATGTGCATATGCCTCACAACCAAACACTCAAATGTGTCTTAATGAAGGCTTTTTACCAGACCATACCTCTACAGGTGTCTTATCAATGAGTGTTGATGGAGGAGACCTGTTAACCAGGTAACAAGTGGTAGCAACAGCTTCAGCCCAGAACTTTTGTTTAAGACCAGATCCACTTAGCATACTCCTTTCCCTCTCCATCAACGTTCTATTCATCGTCTCTACAACTCCATTCTGCTGAGGGGTATATGGAGTTGTCTTGTGCCTCTCAATCCCCTGTTCTTTACAGAACTTGTCAAAATCAATTGAATAGAACTCACCATCGTTGTCAGTCCTCAAACACTTAATCTTTCTATCCTTTTGATTCTCTACAAGAGCTTTGAACTCTTTGAATCTATTAAAGACTTGAGATTTACTTATAAGGAAATACACCCATGTCCTTCTACTGTAATCATCAATGAATGAAACAAAGTAAACAGATTTTGAAATCGAAGGAACATTAATAGGACCAAACACATCAGAACGAATCAAGTCCAACACCTCAGAAGATTTGTGAGAACTGGAATAAAACTGAACAAAGTTTTGTTTTCCATAAATGCAATGTTCATAGAAATCAAACTCAAGGTTACAATCATTCATACCCTCAACAAGATTTTTATTCTTCAGGGTCCTCAAACCCTTTTCACCAATGTGACCAACCCTTTGGTGTCATAACATTGTCTTCTTAACTGGAAGTTTCATCTCCATAGAATGAGCACCCTTAGGTACCCAAAAAGCACGACCATCGGAAGTAGATGCAACAATCTTCTTCGTTGATGGTTCCAATGATGAAGATGAAGACTTTGAAGCTCTCTTCTTCGAAACAGAGGCACTATTGCATTGAACTGTGCATGCATCAAGCTGAAACAAAGTGCCAATTCGAACACCCTTAGCCACAACCATAGATCCTCTAGTCATCTTACATCCTCTATTTGAGAAAACAACCTGCACACCCACATCATTCAATTTACTTACGAAAGAAGGTTCTATGTCAAACCAGGGATATGTAGAACACAATTGATTCCCTTTACTTGTCCATCAGGGAATTAAATCAAGACTCTTCCATGGCCAACAATATCTAGGTGAGAATCATCACCCAAGTACACCTTTCCACCATCATATTCTTCATACTTCAAAAACTAGTCTCGATGCGAGGTCATGTGAAAAGATGCACCAAAGTTAATAAGCCACACATCCTCATATGCATGCATTGCCAAGGTAGTGACAAATGCTTCTCCTTCATCCTGAGAGGACTTGTCAGAATCTGAATCATAATTCTTCTTATTTTTCTTTTTCTCCTCCTTGCACTTCTTATGGAAGTGATCAAGTTTGCCACAGTTCCAACACAGGGCCTTGGACTTTCCAGGAAACTTAGATCTCCCACAGGATTTGGATCTTCCTTTTTCTTCCTTCTTATCCTTTTTCTTTCCCTTCTCTTTAGATCTACCATGAACCGCAAGAGCCTCCTTAGCCGATTCAGAAGACTTTCTCCACATCTCTTCAAACAACAGCGAAGAAACCACTTCATCCATCTTGAAGGTGGTAGTGGTACTCCTAATGGCCATAACAAGGTGGTCCCACAAATTTGGTAAGTAACACAGTAATGTCATACATCGATCCTCCTCCATCTTCATACCAACAAAAGTCAACTAGGCAACAAGCATATTGAATGTATTCAGGTGATCAATGATAGGTCCTCCATCTTCCATCCTCAGAGAATACAATTTCTTTCACAGGAATAACTTGTTCACCGTGGATTTAGCCTGATAAACATCTCCAAGATTCTTCCAAAGTTCCTTTGCAGTCTTCTCTTCATGGATATTCAAGAGCACTGAATCAACCAAACAGAGTCTTATCAAACCCTTAGCTTTTCGATCTTTGAGATCCCAGTCTTCTTGAGACATTGCCGATGGTTTTGTACCAGTTATAGCTTCCCATAAATCTCGATCTACAAGCATGTCCTCCATTTTGAGTTTCCACAACTTGAAATTACTGTCATTAAAATTCTCTATCTCAAACCTCCCAGATGTGCTCACCATCTCTTACCTGCAACAAAGATTTCAAAATCCTCTGCACAAGCTCCCACTCAAACGAAGATCAGCTCCAAAAACCCTCTACCCAACAACTACAACCAAAGGTGATCAGGCTCTGATACCAATTGAAATTAAGCAAGGTATGCGGAAACGCTTCCTACACTGATCTACTGAGAAAAGACTTATGCAATTTTTTACTTTTACAGTTACAGATTAAGATGCACATTAACAAAAAGATAATAACAACTTCCAAATGCAAACACAAAACTCACAACACAAGATATACGTGAGGAAAATCCTTTTAGGTAAAAAACCCCACACTCCAAAGCTGCCCAATATATTATTCAGGAATCAAGAAGATTACAATATACTTGTAGAGAAAGATTTTACAGGAGTATATCCAACCAGAGATCCAGGAGGTAACTCGACATCTATAAGATTCTTACCACAACCTCCATCTCCATCTCCTAATATATAGGAGATACAATACAGTACACTGCTAATGGTAATTACAAAACCATGAGCTAAAACCACCCAAAAGTGGCTCCCAAATTATCTCCAATAAAAGATGCCTTGTGATGTGCCAAACCACACACCAACACATGTAACTCTCCCCTTTATAGCTCTTTTATGTGTCTAACACATTTTTACATTTCCCAAAAATAGAAGGTCCAACTTCCAGAGGTCATAACTTTTGATCCGAGTGTCTGATTGACGAATCGTTTAATGCGTCAGAAATCTTGTGAAGAGATCTATCACCCTATAACCTACTATGTCATTTATGACAATTTTTAGGACGTTTAGAGAAGTTTTGATTCTGGTAATTGAGTTCAAAGACTTTTTCCAGCAGTTTCAAAAAATGGAAACTTTAATATCTCGCAATCTTGATATAATCTTGAGACGAAACTCACCCGAGATGTTCACTTAGTTGTTCCACACCTTTTGAGAAAATTTTTAGGTCAATTCAAGCTCAATCGAAGGACTTACTAAAAATAAATAGCAAGTCTCACTATTTTTAGCTCATTTGGAAACTTTTGGAAACTTTGAAAGTTCCAAACCATTATCCAAGATAAAGGGTATTCAAAAAGACCAAAACTGGGAAGAATAGTAATCTTTCAAAGTTGCAAGGTTAAGACACTTTTCTTAACAAAGATAAGATTGTGAGGAACATTAATGGGTTAGATTGACAACCATAAAGGAAGCATACCAATTTGCAATCAAGGTAGACGACAATTTAAATAGGAGGTTTGAGAATTGAAAATTTTGACAAAGAGGGAACGAGGAAAGACCCCAGAGGGAAATAATGATGCGGTAATCAAAGACCTTATCAGGGAGACAAGAGAGTTGATAATTTCTATGGTAAAGGCAATGAAGTGTACTGCAATAAAGAAAGAAGTCATGAAACTTACTACAAAAGTCAAGGAGATAGTAACTGTTGGGAAATAAGGTGTCTCAACCTTGGTAATTCCTTACATTTGTAATTGTTTGCATTTATTATTTAATTGCCTATGTTGTAAATATTTATAAATTCCATATTGTCATATTGTGGGATGTGGCACGGCAATGTGTCGATCTACATGGAATATGACAACTTGTAATTTTGTCCTCACATGAGGAGATAGGCATCCCACTTTGTGGTAGGAGCATTTTGCCATGTGTCGGCATCTTCCATGTTGTGTAAGGGAATGTTTGACCAAAATGGTTATGACGGATTCCTATGATGAATTTATGACATGTAAGAGTCAGAAATAGAAGGTTATAAGACAGGTGATGACATGTGTCATGAAGCATCTTTGAATAAGATATATTTGGGCATCCCAAGGTGGAATATGACATGTTGTAAGAGAATATGTTATTTATAGTATGTGTATGACAGATTCTCTTACAACTATAAGTTGTAACCGCTATGATAGATTCTATGACGATCGTAATTGTCGTAAGAGCATCTATCATAGCCCATTTTAGAAATAGGCGACCTCTTTGGGATGGGAGCTATGGACAAGTGTCAGGCACATTCTACAATGTTGACCAAGTGTCCTTGGGCATGGGTTTTGGTCCATGAAGCCTTGTTGGATGCTTATTCCAAGAAAGGTCCAATATTGCCTTGTATTTCCTATTTAAACATGTGCTTGGAGATGGAGTTTGAATCACAGGTTTACAGGTACTGTTATACTGTCGGATTGACTCCAAACACGAGTGTCAAAGACCATTGAAGCTTGCATTGCAAGTGTATTGTAAATAACTTTCAGATTTGTTAATACATTGCGCAGGTTTCTAAGTGTGGGGTTTTTCACCTGATAAGGGTTTTCCCCACCATAAATCTTTGTCTCTCTTCTTCTGTCTCCTTTCTGGTTCTTGTGTATTGCTGCAATATTTCATGTTAATGGTTTAACATTGCTGTAATAGTTAGGATAAATTTGAATTTGCATAGCCCTCTCCTCATTAGATTAGTGTAGGAAGCGATGTTCGCACACCTAGCTTCCTTTCAGTTGGTATCAGAGCTTGATCACCTTTGGTCCTAGTTGTTGGGTAGGGGTTTTTTGAGCTAATCTTAGGTTGAGTGGGAGTCTGTGCAGAGCATTCTGTATCTTATTACAACAAGGAGATGGCAAGCACATCAGGAAGGTTTGAAGTGGAGAAGTTCAATGGTAGTAATTTCAAGCTGTGGAAGCTCAAGATGCAAGACATGCTTGTTGACCGAGACTTTTGGGATAGTGTGAATGGAACTAAACCAGCTACAATGTCACAAGCTGATTGGGATCTCAAGGATCGGAAGGCTAAGGGTCTCATAAGACTCAGTCTTGCCGATTCTGTGTTGTTAAATGTCCATGAGGAGACTACTGCAAAACTACTTTGGAAGAAGTTGGGAGATGTGTATCAAGAAAAATCTCTGGTTAATAAACTTTTTCTGAGAAAGAAGTTGTATTCTCTTCGAATGGAGGACAGAGGATCCATCGCTGAACATATCAATGCTTTTAACATGCTGGTTGCACAATTGACATCTATTGGTGTAAAGATGGAGGAGGAGGATTGGTGTATAACCCTGCTTTGTTCTCTACTGGACTCATGGGATCATCTTGTCATGGCAATCGGAAGCACCACATCCACATTCAAAATGGAAGAAGTGGTTTCTTCGTTGTTGTCTGAAGAGATGCGGAGAAAGTCTTCTGAGGCAGCCAAAGAGGCCCTTGCAGTTCATGGAAGACCCAAGGAGAAAGGGAAGAAGAAGGACAAGAAAGCTAAGAAGGGTAGATCCAAATCTCCTAGAAAGTCCAAGGCTCTTTGTTGGAACTATGGAAAAACTCAGCATTTCTGAAAGGAATGCAAAGATGAGAAGAAGAAGACGAAGAAAGCTCCTGATTCAAATTCTGATAAGTCACAAGATGACGGTGATGCTTTCATCGCAGCCCTAGCAACCCATCCATCTGACGATGTGTGGTTAATCGACTCTGGTGCATCATTCCAAATGACCTCACATCAAAACTAGTTCACTAAGTATGAGGAGTTCGATGGTGGAAAGGTGTATCTAGGTGACAACTCTCATCTGAAGATCATTGGTCATTGAAGAGTCTCTGTCTGATTCCCTGATAGTCGAGTGAAGGGGATCTCTGGGGTTATGCACATCCCAGGCTTAGCACGGAACCTACTTTTTGTAATCAGTTTGAATGATGCAGGTGTGCAGGTTGGATTTTCAAAAGAAGGATGCAAGATGACTAGAGGATCTATGGTGCTTGCTAAGGGTACTCAGAGAGGTACTTTGTTTCAGCTGGAAGCATGCATTTCACAATGCAATAGTTCTTTTGACTCAAGGAAGAGGGCAGTAGTCACTACATCCCCACCATCTGAACGAGCAGTGAAGAAATCTATTGTTTCTAGTTTTGATGGTTGTAATCGTGCATTGGAAGTTAAACTTCTTGCAGAAAAGACAATGTTATAGTATAAGAGATTTGACCACATTGGTGAGAAGGGTTTGCGTACCCTGAAAAATAAGAACCTCGTTGAGGGGTTAGATGATTGTAATCTTGAGTTTGACTTTTGTGAACATTGCATTTATGGAAAACAAAATCATGTTTAGTTTTACTCGAGTTCTCATAAGTCTTCTGGTGTGTTGGACCTTATTCATTTTGATGTGTTTGGTCCTATTAATGTTCCTTTGTTATCAAAATCTGTATACTTTGTATCTTTTATAGATGATTACAGTAGAAGGACATGGATTTATTTTCTCAGAAGAAAATCTGAAGTCTATAGCAAGTTTAAGGAGTTTAAGGCCTTTGCTGAAAATTAGACTGGTAAAAAGATTAAATGTTTGAGAACTGACAACAGTGGTGAGTTTTGTTCTATAGAATTTAATAAGTATTGCAAGGAACTTAGGATTGAAAGACATAAGACAACTCCATACACCCCGCAGCAAAATGGAGTTGCAGAGAGGATGAATAGGACACTGATGGAGAAGGCTAGGAGTATGCTTAGTGGAGCTGGTCTAGAACAAAAGTTTTGGGCTGAAGCTGTTGCCACTACTTGCTATCTGGTAAACAGATCTCCTACATCAGCTCTTGTTAGAAAGACACCCATGGAGGTGTAGTTTGGTAGAAAGCCTTCAATAAGACATCTTCGTGTTTTTGGTTGTGAGGCATATGCACATGTGCCTAGGGAGAAGTGGTCAAAGTTGGAGAACAAAGTTGTTAAGTGTATCTTCATTGGGTATGGTGTTGGTGTGAAAGGATACAAGATTTGGGACCCCGTGGCTAAAAAAGTGTTGTATAGCAGAAGTGTCATCTTCAGAGAGTTTACACCTTCTTCCACTATTTTGTAGCTAGAAGAAAAAGAAAAGAAAGAGGATGTTGTTCAGTTTCCTCTCACCCCTGAGAAGACTAAACAGAAAGACAATGTTGGACCTAATGATGAGGAGAGCTCTAGTAGCTCTAAAATCTTAGATGAAGAAGCTGAACCTCAACCTCAGCTCTTGAGGAGGTCTACACGGATAAGAAAGCAACCTGAAAGGTTTGGTTTTACATTGCTTGATTCTAGTTGTGCTTTTGCTTTGCTTACTAACAGTGATGAACCTAGAACTGTATCAGAGGCTATGGACATGAAAGATGCAGGTTCCTAGAAGGAGGCCATGGAGGATGAAATGGCTTTTTTGGAAAAGAATCAAACTTGGGACTTGGTGCCTTTACCTCTTGGATGAAAACCCGTTGGATGCAAATGGATGTTCAAGAAGAAAATTGGTGCAGATGACAGTGTTGAGAAGTATAAGGCCAGATTGATTGTGAAGGGGTATTCACAAGTGGAGGGTATAGATTATGGTGAGATCTTCTCTCCCGTTGCAAAGCTAACATCCATTCGATTCATGTTGTCTCTCGCAGCAGCCTATGACTTGGAGGTAGAACAAATGGATGTGAAGACAACTTTCCTTCATGGTGACTTGGAGGAAGAAATCTACATGTCACAGCCAGAGCATTACATGGTGAAAGGTAAAGAAAATTTGGTTTTCAAACTTAAAAAGTCTTTGTATGGTTTGAAGCAATCCCCTAGGAGATGGTACTTGAAGTTTGATGCCTTTGTGTTGTCAATTGGATTTGTGAGATCGAAATCGGATCACTATGTGTATTATAAATTTGATGGTGATCATATTCTTATTGTTGCACTGTATGTTGATGATATGTTGCTCATTGGGAAGGGTAAGAATATGATTTATGATTTTAAATCTCAGTTGTCAGCTCAATTTGAAATGAAAGATTTAGGGGCACCCAGGTACATTCTAGGAATGGAAATCAGAAGAGATAGAACCAACAGAAAACTTTGGTTAAGCTAGAGTAAGTATGTCAAGACCATGTTGGATAGATTCAGCATGGCAGATTGTAGACCATTGTGTGTTCCCATTTCTTTGGGGACAAAGTTGTCTATTGAGTATTGTCCAAAATCTCTTAGTGAGGTGGAGGACATGAGCAGAGTACCTTATGCTAGTGTTGTTGGCAGTTTGATGTATGCTATGGTCTGCACAAGACCAGACATTGCCCAAGCAATGGGAGTCCTTAGTCGATTTATGGTTAATCCTGGACGGGTTCATTGGGATGCAGTTAAGCGAGTGTTTAGATATTTGAGGGGTACTTCTGAATATTCTATTTGCTATCATGGTAATGTTTCAGGACCTCCGCATTCTGTTGATATTCGTGGATTTGTGGATTCAGATTGGGGTAGGTGACATTGATAGCAGGAGATCCACCAGTGCTTATGTGTTTACATTGTTTGGCGGTGCTATTAGTTGGATGAGTAAGCGGCAACCTGTTGTTGCTTTGTCCACAACAGAAGCTGAGTATATGGCAGCAACTCATTCTTGTAAGGAAGCCATTTAGCTTAAGAGATTGTGTTCAGATATTGGTGTTGATGCAAGTCAGATCACAATCAGTTGTGATAGTCAGAGTGCAATTTGCCTTGCGAAGAATCCAACTTTCCATGCTAGAACAAAGCACATTGATGTTCAGTTTCACTTCGTGCGAGATATGGTTGAGGATGGAAAGGTAAATTTGGAAAAGATAGATACTTTGAAGAATGTTGCAGATGCATTGATGAAACCAGTGAGCACAGAGAAGTTCAGATGGTGTTCGAAGTCTATAGGCCTCTCGGCCTATAGCAGTTAAATCTTATTTTTCTATTGGCTCTTACAAGGTGTTTGACAAGTGGGAGAATGTTGGGAATCAAGGTGTCTCAACCTTGGTAATTTCTTACATTTGTAATTGTTTGCATTTATTATTTAATTGCCTATGTTGTAAATATTTGTAAATTCCATATTGTCATATTGTGGGATGTGGCATGGTGATGTGTTGATCCTACATGGAATATGACAACTTGTAATTTTGTCCTCACATGAGGATATAGGCGTCCCACTTTGTGGTAGGAGAATTTTTCCATGTGTCAGTATCTTCCATGTTGTGTAAGGGAATGTTTGACCGAAACGGTTATGACGGATTCCTATGACGAATCTATGACATGTAAGAGTCAAAAATAGAAGGTTATAAGACTGATGAAGGGGGTAAATCATAAAACACACAACAGAAATTGCACACAGAAAATAGAACTTTCTTTATTGATTTGGACAACTTGTTACATTACAGAAGCTCAAATACAATCAGAGGAATCAACCCTCCACAGGGTGCAACACATTACAGCTTCTTGTCACAAGACTCTAGAATCACCTGCCTTCTGTAACCCCAAATCAGCTAGGTTTTTTATTTTCTCGCCTATTCTTGACTACACACTTGCCCCCTTAACTCTACTACCACCCAAGGTTCCCAAAAATGGTTATTAATAACCTTTTTGGCAGACATCAACCTAATTTCAAAATTTGTATCTCCCTCCAAAAATAGGTCAACTTTCGGGAGCCATAACTTTTGATCCAAGTGTCCAATTGATGAACCGTTTTATGCGTCGGAAAGCTCACGGAGTGCTCTACGCACTAAAAACTTATTCTACTAGCTCTGCCCATTTTTGGGCCCATACAGGGCCGTTTAGTGCCTCAAACCTGAGTTTGAATAATTTTCAGGTATTTTTCAGGAAACAGAAACTTTAATATCTTTCAGCTCGCAAATGATCTTTGTGTGATTCCTTCACCAAAGGTCTTATTTTTTTGTTATACAACTTCCTGTAAGTTTTCACTTCAATCCGTGCCCAAATGCAAACTTTCTAAAAATAGCAGGTTACTATTTTTAGCAGTTTAGAAAAATTGCAAGTTCTACATCATTATTCAAGCGATTATGGAACCAGAACCACAAATTTTGAAAAAAAATGGAAAGAACATCAATAATTTTGAAACACAGCTTTTTTTGGGTGATGCAAGATTGCCCTTACACCACTGGATGCTCCTGCATCAAAGACAGGTGATGACATGTGTCATGAAGCATCTTTGAATAAGGCATATTTGGGCGCCCCAAGGTGGAATATGACATGTTGTAAGAAAATATACTATTTATAGCATGTGTATGACAGATTCTCTTACAACTGTAAGTTGTAACGTTATGACAAATTTTATGACGGTCGTAAGTGTCGTAAGAGCATCTATCATAGCCCATTTTGGAAATAGGTGACCTCTTTGGGATGGGAGCTGTGGACAAGTGTCAGGCACATTCTACAATGTTGACCAAGTGTCCTTGGGCATGGGTTTTGGTCCATGAAGCCTTGTTGGACGCCCATTCCAAGAAAGGTCCAATATTGCCTTGTATTTCCTATTTAAACAGGTGCTTAGAGATGGAGTTTGATATACAAGTTTACAGGTACTGTTATGCTGCCGGATTGACTCCAGACATGAGTGTCGAAGACCATTGAAGCTTGCATTGCAAGTGTATTGTATACAACTTTCAGATTTGTTAATACATTGTGCAAGTTTCTGAGTGTGGGGTTTTTCACCCGATAAGGGTTTTCCCCACCGTAAATCTTTGTCTCTCTTCTTCTGTCTCCTTTCTGGTTCTTGTGTATTGCTGCAATATCTCATGTTAATGGTTTAACATTGTTGTAATAGTTAGGATAAATTTGAATTTGCATAGCCCTCTCCTCGTTAGATTAGTGTAGGAAGCGATTTCCACACACCTAGCTTCCTTTCAGTAACCACTACCACAAAAATAAAAAAGGAGATACCTACCATAGAGATGGGTACCAAAAAGGAAGATATGGATATAGGAAAAATGAGAAAAGAGCCTTCAATAGAACCTACTTCAAGTGCAGAGAATTAGGACACAGAGAATTTGTTTATTTTCCAGACCAAGGAAAATGGCCAAGAAGCAATGCTGGAGTTGCATTTGCAGAGGAGCCCCAAAAATGTTATGAATTAGATGATGATGTGGAAACTAAAGAATCACTAATGATGAGGAGGGCTTTGATGGAGTGCCTTGAGGATGAAGGACCAATACAGAGAATGAACCTATTCAGGACCTAATGCAAAGCATGAGGAAAGTGTTGTAAGGTAATTTTTGATAGCGAAAATATCAACAATTTGGTGTCGAAGGAAATGGTTGAAAAACTAAATATAAAGAGGCAAAAGCACCCAAACCCTTACTCAATTGCTTGGTTGCAAAAAGAACATAAGGTAATGGTCAATGAACAGTGTTGGGTGAGATTCAAAATAGGGGTTACCATGATGAAGTCTTGTAAGATATAATGCCAATGGATATGTGTCATCTACTAGTAGGGAGGCCTTGGCAATTCGATTGACAAGCCATACATGATGGGAGGGAAAATACTTACATAGTAACGAGGGATGGACGAAGACACAGGTTAATGCTTCTAAAAGATAGGGAGGACCAAGTATGTAGTAATGCTAGGATATGCTTAGTGGATGGGAGGAGGTTTTTGGAAGGATTGAGGCATGAGAATGTTTCTTTTTCCTTAATCCCCAAGGCATGCAATGTCGCAAAGGAAGGGAGCACCATCATAGGAAATTTTAGAAGTATAGGAGAAATACGAAGGTATCATATCTGACAACATGTCAGAAGGGCTACCACCAGTTAGGAGTATCATTCATCATATGGATCTAATTCTAGGGGCTAGCTTTCTAAATTAAGTACCACATAGAATGACACTAGTGGAAAATGAGGAACTAAATAGGCAAGTGCAAGTGTTGTTAAGGAAAGGTATGATTTAGGAAAGTTTGATCCCATGTGCAGCACCCATGGTACTTGCACCAAAGAAGGATGGTGAATGGAGATTGTGTACCAATTCCAAAGCAATTAATAAGATCACTGTGAGATATAAGTTCCCATAAACAAGGATAGATGATATCATGGACTGTCTAAGTGGATCCAAGTACTTCACCAAGATTGATTTGAGAAGTAGTTATCACCAGATTTAGATAAGAGAAGGAGATGAATGGAAAATAGGCTTCAAGACTAATGAGGGGTTGTATGAATGGATAATTATGCCCTTTGGATTGACCAATACACAACATATTTATGTGGTTGGTGAATGAAGTATTAAGGAAATGTTTGGGCAAATTTTTAATAGTTTATTTGGGTGATATTTTAATTTTTAGTAAGACCAAAGATGAGCACCTAGAACATATAAGATTAGTACTGCAAAGGTTGATAGAGGAAAAACTATTGATCAATTTGGAAAAGTGTAGTTTCATGAGAAGAATTAATATATTTAGGATTTGTGATTTGGGCAGAAGGTTTGAAGATGGACTCAGAGAAAGTCAAAGCCATTGTGGAGTGGCCTACACTAGCAAGTGTGGGGGAGGTAAGATATTTTCATGGGTTAGCTAGTTTTTATAGAAATTCATAAAAAAATTAGTAGCATCTGTGTGTTGTCAACTGAGACAATGAGAGGAGACAAGAGGGACTTCAAATGGACTATAGGAGTTGACAGGAGCTTCAAATTGTTGAAAAAGACGGTGACAAAACAACCAATATTAGTCTTACCAAATTTCAATAAGATATTCCAAGTAGATTGTAACACAAGTGGAAATGCAATTGGGCTAGTCTTAAGCCAAGAGGGAAAACCAATAGCTTATTTCAATGAGAAGTTAATTGATGCCAAAAGGTGGTACTCAATCTATGGCCAATAATTCTACGCCATAATACAAGCATTAAAGAAATTGAGACACTACTTGTTACCCAAGGAATTTATGTTGTACAGTGACCATCAAGCATTGTAGTACTTGAATAATCAAAGTTCCAACATCTTCCACATGGACCCCATGCTAAACCACATCTAGAAAGTTTATCACAACTTACCACAGATTACCACAACTAACGTTATAATTATTTAGTAATTTGTGATCAAACACTTAAATATGAACTAGAACAAATTTGCCATCTTCTCTCACCAAAAACTCTTTGTAGGTGAATAGCACACCAAAGTTCCAACATCTTCCACATCAAGACAATATTTGTGTTGAGCATTACTTGTAGATGTGACGAGGTTTTATTCCAATCAAGCAAAGGAAGTCTATCCATACCAAAAGACTACTACCTTCTACCTCAAGGCACTTGGATGCAAAACAACAGTTGGTTCTTACTAGAAGAATGTGAGATTTTTGTTCAAGTCAATTTTGTGCATAGAGGATCTAGAGACAACGGAAGGAAATTCTTCCAAATTTTGTAAATAAGATTTTGTGGAACCAAAAGCTCTCTTGGAGGTGAGATGAGAACTATATTGGATCTTGGGGTAAAGGTCACCTTCAAGGGAGGAAACTTCAACAAAATTTAGGCTAAGAAACCACCCATGTAACTCAATTTTACATAATCATCAATTTTGTATAAGGGGCAATTTCAAAACCGTCTGTTTCCCACTAGGGGCAGTTTCAAAATTTTTGCATCCCAACAGGAAAAGAAAAAGAATATGAAACAAATAAGGAACTTTTCCACTTCCATTTCCATTCAAATCATTAGGGGGATCTTCCAATAGCTATATAAAGAGGTAAGTCATGGTTTTGATCATAGGAGGGGAATTGAATTGTTGTATCTCTTAAAATTAGAAAGTTGAAGTAGTAATAAGCTTGATAGAAGTTGCAATACACTTTTGCACTTGTCTAATACACTCTAATAGAGAGCAATTACCTCTACCAACTAGGTCTTTCACCTTTATAGGGTTTTCCAAAGGAAAATCTTTATGTTGTGTTGCATCAATACATTTCAATACTTCATTTCTTTGATAGTAACTATTTAATTCCTACTAATTATCAGTGTCATTTCTTTGATAGCAACTCTTTAATTCCTACTAATTATTAGTGTCATTTGGATGTCCAAGTGTAATAGTAGCTTACTTGTTTGATTCCATAACGTATAGCTAGTTAATGGTGGAAATTATGGATCAATTGCCGACTCAAACAATGAGAGAGGCAACAAAGGATTTTGATATTATTTCTTGTAATCATTTGAGTGGCATCTTATTCAACCATGATATCTCCCAACGATATACAAGTATGAGTGCCTACTCATTGTTTCTTAAGCCTTATCATCTAATGAAAAGTATGCTAAGGGCATCATGCATCTCCAGTCCATATAGCTTAATAAGAATGGCCTTCAACAACAACAACAAACAAACAAACAAACATTTCAAATTTATTGAAATGATAATCTTAAATGTCTACATCATCTCTTCTAGACAATAAGAATGCTAATTTTTCTTATTGACAATAATAAACTAATTGTGAACATCTCAAATAATCTACCAACACAATAACTTCGAGACCAACTCACATAAATAAATCAACCGTTTAATAAAAGTTTACGTTGCTTCTTATATCCGCCTCTTATTCATAACCTAAGCCTCCTTGGCAACTATAGGGATAGTGTGGCTCACCTTTCTAGAAGAAGATGCTTTATGTGTAAATGCTACTGTCATTGATGACACAGGCTTTAATACAAGCTTGTTGATTTAATTGATTTTTGTATTTTCATTATGTTTTTTGATCTATTAATATGGCAGGCACTTTGTGCCCTACTCTATGGTTTGTGAAAAGAAGGTTCTCATATGTACAGTTTGTCTTGTTAATGTTGTTAGTAAGTAGTCTTCGTAGTTGGAAACTTTTGTTACTTGGGTGATGAAAACAATGGCCTTTTTTTCCTTCATTCTAAAAATATTTTCAAATTGAATACAATCATTTTTTTTTAAAGAATGAAAACTTTTTCTGCTTTGAAGGACGTTTTGACTTCAATGATAA
The DNA here is from genome assembly GCA_027924645.1 of Cunninghamia lanceolata. Taxonomy (NCBI): domain Eukaryota; kingdom Viridiplantae; phylum Streptophyta; class Pinopsida; order Cupressales; family Cupressaceae; genus Cunninghamia; species Cunninghamia lanceolata. The sequence goes on from BSBN01000609.1 coordinate 4,490,829, forward strand.
AACTACCCCACAAGCATCATGTGAGTACAATAACTCCTTCAAGTGTGACTTCACAAAATCATCTAAAGCCAATCTATTTTCCAAACATTGACTTCATATGCATTATTTTGACTTGACAATGCTTGACGGTTTTAGTTTTCTCCTAGTGAGGATGAAGATTAGAGTTTCACCTTTGTTTTCTATATAGCGGTTCTTCTAACCTTTGTTGCATATTATATCATCTTGTAATGTACACTTAGTTCCTTAGTTTATGTGTTGAACACAAATATGTTGAATTTTTTTACAACGCCTCAACAGTATGTGTTAAAGTTTTCCACTGTCTATTCAAAGCAGTGTTAAATATTTGGATTCAGTTCAGACTCGGCGAGCTGATTTTTGACGTTGACTCGGACTCGGCACTCAAACTCAGCCAAGACTCAACAAATTGAAAAAACTATGAAATATAAAGATTTTTAGGGACACCATAAACTAATCAAATAGAAGTTACTTTGATCACATACACAAGTATACATCGATCATGAGTATAAAAGCTGATTTTAGCTAAAAGAAACAACATTTTTAAATATATAAATATTGTCAAGTGTTTGAAGCATACAAAACTTATGAATTATGATATCAAAGGTATCAAAAACAAAAATCACAATATGGAGTCATGAACTATGGTAGAAAGGGGCTTTTGTTGCTCAACCCAACATTGATAGCTCTATGTGGAGTTATGCACTTGTATCTCAGACAAGTTTGGAATTGTTGTTATAGCCATAGAAGCATTACTTAGGATAGGGATAACAAACCAAAAGTATAAATGTAATTCAATTACTTGAGATTTAATTGGAAAAAAGTTGAACAAATAAAAAAATGTTGTTTTTTCCATCCAACATGGCCCAAAGTGATTTTTTTTCTTTTCAAAAATAGAGCAAGGGTTTGGGGGCAACATCCCTAGAGGAGTCAAGGGGCAACGCCCCTCGCAAGGGTCTGGGAGCAACCTTTGAGACCACACAAACCTTTATGGCACATGCCATTTTTCATAATTTTATTGCTTTTAACCAATCTTCGAGAGTCCAAACCCTTCAAAAGGCGCTTGACTTCCACACTTTTACGTTTGGGTGTCTTCAATTTTTTTTTTCCTAATTTTCATTGACATGGCCGAGTCTTCTCAACGAGACTCACCGAGTACTTGAGTCACGAGTCCCTGGGCCTCATTTGAGTCTAACCACCTCAAGTCTCACCAAGTCTAGGTGAGCCCAAGGGAGTACTATATCTATGACTCAAAGTTGAATTTGATGTTTTTTTTTAGCATTCCTCTCTTGAAACAACTCTTATAGTATGTATTAATTAGATTCTTTCACATTTGTCATTAACATTTTTTTAATACATATTTTATTTCAATTGAAATTTAATTTCTTAGCTTATGAGCTGAGCACTAATATGTTGTGGTAAAATTGTTGGACAACACTTCTTGTCATTCAATTTTGAAGTTTCCGACTAACATCCCTCATTTTTTAAATAATATATTTTATGTGTATCCTGGTTTTAGTTTATTGGCTTATAAGTTGAGCCCTAAATATGTTGTGGTTGATTGTTCGACAACACTTTTTCATTAGGTGTTAAAAGTTTCCCACTATTATCACTCTTGCTTGTATTGTTTATTTGTATCTGGATTTTAGCTTCTTTGTTTATGAGCACACAGCACTAATATGTCAAGGTTGATTTTTCAACAACACTATCATTAGGTTCTAAGGTTTCCCACTGTTAATTTTAATTTTGTATTTGTAGATTTTAAGCATTCCTCTCTTTTACAGCTGATTGTAATATGTATTCATTTTTGTCTTACATTGCAACTTTACCCTAACTTTAAGATTCAATTGTCTTTTAGCATTGTGTTCTTTGAACAGCTGATAGTAGTATGTATTCGGTTTTTGAATTACATTACATCTTTATCCTCTGTTTAGGATTCAATTATCCCACTTCAATCAATTTCTCCTTTTGGAATGTCATATATTTCAGTTTTGAATCAACAGCTTCTTTGGCATTCATATTTAACTAATTTTTTATACATTTGTCATCACATTTTTGTATTACATTACAACTGTACCCTCTTTTTGGGAGTTGACTCCCCCAATTGAATCCATTTCTTGTTTTAGGACAATGTCAGGTGTGGGTTTCCATCCACATGCTTTAGGATCCGTGTGAGCAAGCTTGTGTCCAGCAGTTGTCATGGTGATTTGAACCCAACCAGGTCTTCACGGTAACAATGTGAAGCCTTTACTACACAAGCACACCAAATGGACAAGCTTCATGACTTTCAACATGATATGGGACAGAAAAGCATTTGCCAAGTTAAATGACATATTAAGTGTCACGTGCATCCCAATACATATTCTTGCAATATGATGATACATTAATCAACCCAACAAATAATTGAAATTAGATGCAATCTTTTCAAATGTCAATATAATGCATAATAATATGCTGAATTTTGCTCTTCACGATGATTGATTGTGAAGGAACCTCTTCACTACCAATCCAATTAATAATATGCAGGAATATCACTACGGGTGCCTTCCCAAACCAAGTAAGAAAGAAATAGGTGGCTTGTCTACAAGGACTCTATTTCTTCCCCCTTTTACAGACTCAAATGAGAATGCAGGCCCTATTAACCATGATAAAGAAGCTCCACCAATAACCCCTCCCACCTGAAAAGAGGAAATTCTTAGCATGCACATTTAAGCCTGATGTAAGGGGTTGTAACAGAGATCACGTTTCATGCAACTATATAAAAATAATTAGAATCAACAGACGTAAGAAAATATAGCATTTAAACTTACATGACCCCAATTGTCTATACCTTGAGACAGATATCCTAAAACCTGAAGCCAAGAAGAACAATTAGACATCTTGTAAAGGATAATCAGTTTTTTTAAGCTCACGAGTTGCAGACAATCAAACCACAAAAAAACATGCTGCATGAAAAGTTATATTGATGCCAAACCTAACATTTATAAGAAATTATGGACAAAGTCGAATAGAAGCCAAATTGTATTACTCAAGAGAATGTCATGCTTCATTTATTTCATTCAATGCATATTACAAATTTATAGGATTCTCAAATCCTATTTCATAGGAAACAACTCTATAACAACTGCTAAATATATGAGTTGTTTAACAACGTAACTTCCTACAAACAAGTTCATATAACCATTAGACTAACCTATTTAACAAACCATGTGACTAATAATAATATTAAGTTGTTTCCAAACAACTTAATATTATGACACTTATTTATAACACACATAAACTCTAACTTCTAACACCTAAGTGAACACTAATTCCCAACACCCCCCTTAGTGAGAACATGGGGTGAAAGTACATCACAATGCTTGATGACCACACACAATAGCTCATCATAAGGTATGAGTAGGGGCATACACATCTACTCATGAAAAGCGATACTGGAACTAGCCTAACTATGCTCAGTATACCTTCATCCAAGGATGGGGACAAACACATCTACCCATGGAACCATGAATAGGGACTGACACTTCTATCCAAGGTCTTATATCAAGTTTGGATAGGGACAAACACATCTATCCAACATCAAAGTTATGAATAGGGACACACACATCTGCTCACAACAATTACGATTGGGGACACACACATCCAATCATAATCACAAACTTATGTGATGTAGGAGCATCCGGACGAATGGGCTATCCCGCATCAACCAAAAACATGATAGTTTGTTTTATTTCATTTTTGGTATGTTGTGGTTTTTTTAGGCATCTCTTACCATTGGAGAACCTCTCAAGTGATCAAATTTGCAAAATATGAGTTTTCGCCGGTTTGTTGTTTCAGAGGCTCTACAAGCAATTTTCGGAATTTTTTTTTCTGGGAAAACCGTAAGGGATGGAGTAAAACCCTTTTGCAGAGGCATTCTTGGAGGTACCATGTCCAATATGCAAAAAAAAATTTAAGTTATATCTTTTACCGGTCGGGAGAAATTAATGCCGAAAAATTGTGTTGTTAAGGTCGAAAGTGTGTCGTTGGTCTACGAAAAGTTTAAAATTTCAAAATTTATGAGGGCTGGAGAGAAATCCTTTTGCGGAGGACTTGAGGGGGTCATAACACACCTTTGGGAAAATTTCTGGGCAAAACAGAGAACTTTAAATTTTTCTCTTGCCGGCACTCGATCCCGCACAGTCACAGTTGCATCAATGGATTTTTTTCTCCTAGTTCTTAATACATGTTTGAAAGGTATTATTCATAGTGTTTTAATGATTTTATATTTGCCATATGAGATGTATGTCTTTGGAGGCAATTCCAAATGTATCCACGACAGATTTGAAAAGTGGGCATTAAAGAAACAATGCCACATTTTAGCATGATTATTTTGCTGTTAAAGAAGACATAAATATATGTAAAACAAAAGGAGGCATTTGAAACACCCCATAAAAGGTAATGAATTCAAAGAGTTAAAAGTGGCTTTTGGGATTCATTGGGCATAGTGAAGAGACACATTGTTGTGGAGGCAGATTTAAAAAGTAATGCTATAGTTTTGAACCAGATTTCTCAGGCAAAGTTTGAGGAGAGATCTCAGCGCATGTGAGAGGCTTGAAGAGAGTTGTGCAAGGGTAGAAGAAAGAACATAGTTTCTGAAATTGGAGAGGCCATTGAGAGGCCAAACATTGTAATTAATTTGTTGCAGATGTATAGTTGATTGTGAGTGCAATTAAATAAATAAATCAGAAATTTTTGTTACAATCTTTGTATTTGTTGTTTTGTGTGAATTTGTGAAGTTCTTTGGCAAAAGGGAGTTTTGTCTTTCATCACTATGTGACTAGGGACAAACACTTCCAATCACTTACACCATCTTGTGAATGGGGACAAACAAATCCATTCACATACAACCAAAAAATGTGATTGGGGACATACACATCCAACCACAACATAAAAGCTTGAACACCAAGCCCTCATTGTCGCATATGTAGCCACCACTATAGATCATTGCCACTCTAATCACAAATGATATGAGACGGTTGTCGCTAGCACCTGGAAATCGATCTTGGCTTTAGTCATTTTGGCACAAATAATTGTCACTAATGCAATTTTGCAACCCTGTCGCTAGTGACTCACGAGAGGTCGTTGAATGTCCTCCAACCTCATGTGCCTCCATCCTCCAATTGATTTGATTTAGAGAACATATTCCTCCTCACTGTCTTCGTGTGGAGGGTCTTCAGTAGCCACCCCATGAAGGCATTCTTCATCATCATCTATAGTCAATGCCTTATTAGTATTTAGCTTTCCATCAAGGAGATCCTTCGCTCGCTAAGTGCAATTCATAACAATGTGTCCCTTCTTGCAATAGTAGCACAAAATTCTGTTCTTGAAGAAGCGATTTTCCTTTGATGCAGAAGAACTAGATTTAGAAGAATGGTTAGGCTTATTTTTTCCATACATTGCAGTTTCCTCTATAGCTGATTCAATTTTCTTAGTTCCTTCATCAATCAGAGTGGATATTATTTCTTCCAGTGTAACATCTACTTTGTTTAGTGTGAAAACAATGTTGCCATAACTAGGAGGCATGCTATTTAACAAAATAGTCTTTGAATCATCATCAACTACTTTAGCATCTATCCTAGTTAATTGATTCAAAAGAGAGCAAAACTTACTGATATGTTGAACAATGTTGTCACCCTCCATCATTTTTAGCCTGAACAATTTATGCTTTAGACTCATCTTTGCGCTTGATACTTTTGATCCAAACAAAGCATTCAAATTAGCCCATACTTCATTTGAGGTCTTCAATAAGTCAATGTGGTGGAGGTATGCATCTGAAAGTGCAAGACCAATCAAAGCTATTGCTCTTCGATCCTTCATAGTCCACTTTGCGCTTTCATCAACGTCAGTTGGCCTTGTTGTTGCTCCACTTACCACATCCCACAGATCCTTCTCAATAAGAATCAATTGTAATTTGATTTGCCAAGTGTGGAATTCTGTACCTTCAAATTTTCTATTAATACGCTATTTTTCTCCATTGAAAGAAATACTAATTGACTCCCCCCCTAGTCTAAATATTATTGAAGGTGTCGAGTTCCACCAAAAATGCACCTTGAAATAATGACAAATAACAACTTATGAAAATAACACAATTTAACTTTGACACTTTGACTCTTGACAACTTTTACATTTATAATATAACCTAAAACTTGCACATTGAAAGCCAATGCACTGCAGGCAACACTATATGTCGATGCAAAGATAAATCCAAGTTGACCTTAAAACACAACTAAATTCAAATACTAAAAGAAATGCCGCCTTTCGATGCTGATGTGCAAGTGAGCTCGAGCAAATAGGGCGACTAAATTGTGCCTCCAAACCAAATCACACCCTGCAACAGGTAAATCGTGCCACCTATGGACAAAATTGTGCCTCCTGAGAATGAACCGCGCCTGCCAAAAGAGGAATCGACCTGCTAAAGAAGTTGCATGGGTAAATTGAATGCCTCACGGCTTGCATGAGTTTGACGCCTTCCACAAACCCTTGCCCAGACAACACCTGCGGAAAGATAACTCACAACTAGATCGTGAGAGGCTTGGGCAAAATCATGTCAAAGTGAACAGCCAGATTGTGAAACTGTAATGTCCCCAATTTTTGCAAGTAACTTAAAGTTCTAATTGTAAATTAATTTTATAAAGTATTTTTAATTGTTTTATAAAATTAATATTTTATTAAGTTACTTGAGTCAATTTAAAACACTTTATAAAATAAAGTGTTATTGTGTACACAAAAACAATCATTTAATAAAGTTAAGTGATTGTGTACACATAAACTATCATTTAATAAAGTTAAGTGATTGTGTACACAAAAACAATCATTTAATAAAGTAAAGTGATTGTGTACACAAAAACCGTCAAGTGATTGTGTACACAAAAACTGTCATTTAATAAGTGATTGTGTACACAAAAACACTCATTTAATAAAGTTAGGCCAGACCTATTTGGAGTGAGGGCTTTATAAGGAGCAGCTAGGAGTCATTTGAAATCATGTTTTTGACTTGGTTTTTGCATATTGAGTTTATCTCTTAGCTGAAGACAAATTTCAGTCCAATCAAGGTGATGATTCCTTGATAACTAGGGTTTGGTGATGGCCCCATTCCCATTTTGAGAGGTGGATGCAATCAGTATTCACCATTAGAGCTTTATTTTCAGGGTTTTATGAAGATTCAGGCATTGGTGATGATTATACAAAGCAATATCCTTCACTAGAAGACCCTTGCTTGCTTGGAGAGGAGTTATTTTGTCATTTGCATGCAATCTGGGCATATTTGAGTCACTTACAGGTCTGCTACAGTCAGCATCAGCGTTGGAAGAAGATCATTTTGAAGGCATTTAATATGTTGAAGATTTTGAATGTCATATCAACTTCCTAAGAGCCTACCGATTTGCATTTAGAGCAATTTGAAAGTGTTTTTTGGCCTATATTCATCTATATCCTATTGGCTGGGCAATAACAGTGATATCAGCATTTTCATCAGTCATATCAGTCACAAATACAGTGATATTTGGTGGTGATTCAGGATTCAACTTGAGCTGAGATCATTTGTCAATCATCCTTCATTGATTAGACATATTTTGTATAGGGTTTGGATGCCATTTGCCTACTTTTCAAGCATGTATCTAAGTCTGATATAAAACAGTACTTGACTGTCATAAAGGACAGCGAATAATCATTTGTGTTTGTCATCATTGAATAAGTTAATAAAGCATTGGAAGTTTGGGTTTCATTGTCTATATGTTTCATGTGTTATCTTTCATTTGAAGTTGACTATTTGGTGCAAGAATTCTTATCTAATTTGGCAAATATTTTCAGTCATATTATAAGGGTTCTTTACAGAAACAAATCATGCCAAGAAATGATTTGTGGCGGCCTGCGCCTCTACCAAATGCAGAGGTGTAGAATCGCAGAAACAGAGAGGTATATTCGCTGCCGGAACAAGAAAGTCGGCCTAGTCAATAGGACAGCAATTTTGATACAATGCGGGATTTCCAAACGTCGAATAGAGAATTCAAAATGCCTAGATCTTCATGCCTTCCCCAGTTGCTATTCAAAGCATTCACCTATGGCCTGAAAACTTCTTTGCAAGGCTTTGATACCAAATAAGAAAATATGGACAGAGTCAAATAGAAGCCGAATTGTATTACTCAAGAGAATGTCGTGCTTCATTTATTTCATTCAATACATATTACAAATTTATAGGATTCTCAAATCCTATTTCATAGGAAACAACTCTATAACAACTCCTAAATATATGAGTTGTTTAACAACTTTAACTTCCTACAAACAAGTTCGTATAACCATTATACTAACCTATTTAACAAACCATGTGACTAATAATAATATTAAGTTGTTTCCAAACAACTTAATATTATGACACTTATTTATAACACACAAACTCTAATTTCTAACACCTAAGTGAACACTAATTCCCAACAACATTCTCATCGGCTAGGGCGTTTGATATAAGTCACCAATCCTACTTGTTGTGACATTTTCACACATCGCCCCATTGCAAATGGGGACCCCCTCTTTTTTCTCGCTTCTGCTGTTGTTTTGCTTTAGGATTTTGGTTTTTCTCTATGTCGGTAGGTTTGGTAGTGTTGATTTGCCCAAATTTCGCCAAATTCTTGACAGAAGCCCACCATCCCGGAGGAAAATGCCTAAGTCATTCACTCAAAGCATAGGAATCCATAGTGAATGGGCTATCAATCCACTAGCTGGAGGCCTTTTTCTGCAGTTTCAAGGGAAAATGAAGTCCCCTCCAGAAGTCTACAAGTCTCTGTTCAATCCTGGATCCAATCCAAGGTTCTAAGCCCACCTTAACTTGAGAATTTCCTTGGCCAAACATGTCTTAATGGGATAAGCACGTCAAGCACCTCTAGAAAGAGAAAGACCTGCTTTGGTGAGATAAGCACCACAACGTCCTGCTTAGAGAGACAAGCTCGTCAAGGAGAGGCAAAAACATGCTTTCGAAATATAAGCTTGTCAAGCACCTCTAGGAGAGAGAATTACCTGTTTTGGTGAAATAAGCACCTCAACATCCAACTTAGTGAAATAAGCACATCAAGGAGATAGGAATTCATGTCTTAAACTCGTTAAGCTCGTCAATAGGAGAGGAAGTCATAAGCACGTCAAGCACCTCTAGGAGAGAGAATGACCTGCTTTGGTGAGATAAGCACCTCAACATCCGACTTAGTGAAATAAGCACATCAAGGAGATAGGAATTCATGTCTTAAACTCGTTAAGCTCGTCAACAGGAGAGGAAGTCATAAGCACGTCAAGCACCTCTAGGAGAGAAAATGACCTGCTTTGGTGAGATAAGCACCTCAACGTCCAGCTTAGTGAAATAAGCACGTCAAGGAGATAGGAATTCAAGTCTTAGCTCGTTAAGCTCGTCAACAGGGGGGAGATTCATATAAGCACCTCCAAGCACATAGGTAAGCAACTCAGTGACTGAAATCCGTGGAATAGAGTCTCAAGGAGCTCCAAGAAGAGGAGTAGACAGGTCAAGGAACCAAATCCATGGATTTAAGAATCCTAAAATCCAAATCCATGGACTCCTCAAAAGTGCACCCAACCCCAAGCATAGGAGAAGGCATGTCAAGCAACGAAATCCATGGAATTGTGAAAAGTGTGCCTAACTCCAAGTAGCGAAGGCATGACTCAAAATGAAATCCATGGAATTGAAAATCAAGCAACGAAATCCATGGAATACGGAAAAGTGCGCCCATCACCAAGCAAGGGAAAAGACATGACAAAAATGAAATCCACGGACCCTCCTAAAGTGCACCCAAGGAAGAAGACAAAATCCACAAAAAATATCTAAAAAGCACTAAAATCCAACAAAAAACTCAAAAAACAATCCCAAATCCATGAAGTACGCTTAGAGAGATGACCAGCGCACTAAAATCCAAAACTAATTTATGACCAGCTCATTAAATCCAAGGAAAAGTCATGTCAAGGGCACTAAAATCCAAGGAATTGGGAAAGGTAAAGCCAAATTCAAAACATATAATATCTAAACAAATCCAAATCCTAGACTCCATGAAATGTACGACTAGGGAAAAGGAGAATTCCTAAAAAAAGGCAAATCCATAACATAGCAAAATCCACGCCCAAGCCATCTTGAGCTACCTTTGTGCTAGGTTTTCCAAGTGAGGAGCTTGAGCAGCTCAAATAAAAAAATCAGATTTTTTTTTCATCCTTAAGTCAGCCCCCTTTCACGGGGCAGGGGCCCTAGCTCGATTGGCTAAAAATTACTGTTGTGGTAAAGAAGGTCACGAGATCCAGTCTCCCCCCCCCCCGTCCCCGTGGTACCGGAGGGCGTGTTGTGCCAGCGTCACCGGTCACGTGAAAAAAGATTACCAAGCGCACTGCAGTTTATGGGGGGGTTACCCGATTCCTGCAATCTTAAAAAAAAAAAAGTCAAACCCCCTTTCATGCCTAAGTCGGCCATATAAGAGGTGCTTGTGGGGCTGCTTTAGGGTAAGTCTAACCATATTTATAGGCTTTGAGTCTAACATTTCAACAAAGGGCAGACTTCTTCAACATCAAAGAGCTGTTTTCTCCATCAAAGAACAGGTTTCTTCATCAAAAAACAGGTTGCTCCAGCCAAGCAAGGGCAGATCTCTCCATTAAAGGCAGGGATTTCTTCACCCAAGGCACTCATTTCTTCATATCAGACCAGATTTCTTCACCTCCAAGGTTGATTTTCCCGCATTCAAAAGCAGAAATACTCAACAAAAGGCGGATTTCTCCATTAAAACCAGAGTTTCATGAGGTTTTCAGATTTCTTCTTCAAATGAAAAAGCATATTTCTTCCATAAGAAATATAAATTTCTTCATCAAACTCAGATTTTCATGTCAAAAGGGCAGGGTTAGCATAAAAAACCAGGGTTTTTGAGATTTTCAATCCTTTTCTTCATCAAAACCAGACCTTTCTTCACAAAAACCAGACCCACAAATCATCACAAAAGTCTGATTTTTGAGCAAAAAGGTCTGATTTCTAAAGAAAAGGTCTGATGTTCTGAGTAAGCACCTCATTTTTGACCTAGTAAAAGCTCTGATTTTCACATAGCAGCCTAGTTTTGACAGAGAAAAGGTCTGATTTCTGAGTGAGCAGCTTACTCTTCACCTCACAAAACCCTGATTTCAGAGTAAACATGTCATTTTTGACCTAGTAAAGGTCTGATTTCTGTAGGAAGAGGTGAAATTTATCCAAGTGAAGAACAGATTTCGGAAGTGATTGCTTGCAAATGTTGAATGTTTTTCTATCTTTCTTCACAAATATATCAGAAATTGAATTACATTCAAGGTTTTATTTAGCATAAGTACTCGAAATTTCCTTTGTTTGTGCAGGATAAGTTCCATGAAGAGGATGTCCAAGGATGATCCAAGATGATCAAGGTGGATGCAAAGAGGAGTTCCAATGCCAGAGAGGGAGACTGCTTCCAGCATCAAGAGGACTACACATGAATGCCAAGGAAAGATGAAGGACTTCACTATTCAAGACATCTCAATCATACAAGAAGGCTAGCATCAGGTCATCAACAGAAGGAAAAGATACACTTCAAATCCAGTGTCAAGGATTCGGCATCGAAAGAAGAGAGGTCCATGGAAATTCAAGGGAGGGAAGATCAATCCTTGGAAGTCCAAGAATGAGAAGAGAAGTGATCCCAACACCATAAAGACAAGGATTATGCCAAGAATTCCACGCCAAAGACAAGGACCCAAGTCAAGTGCAACAAAAGAAGGAATTTCCAAGTCCAAAACACACTCTAGGAACAATTGTTTGGGTTATGTTGAGGTGGCATTCCATCACCATCAACCAATCAGAGCATGCCAAGTATACCAAAGAACAAGATAAGTCAGGCCCTCCAGGATGCATGTCATTTTCTCATTGGCCAGAGTGGTGGCAGCCTTATCTCATTAGGGTTTTGACTTGACCTAATTGTATTTTTGAAGGCTATATAAAGGCCTTTTCTCCTCATTTGTAAAGAGAGGGATTTAAAGGAAGAGATTCAAAGATAGGAGATTAGAGTAGAAGTAGAGTAGAAGCTTTTGAAGAGTTGGAGGAGACACTATGAAATTGTTGTAAAGACACTACCAAATCTAATACATTCTCATTGAAGCTTGATGAATTTGTGTTCCTTTTGGGATGTTAGCATGGTTTCATGATTCTTTTGAAGATGATTCAAGGCGATTTTAGATATGTTTAGTTGCAGTTCATTGATATGATGAATCCATGTGAAGATATTTGATGAATTCCTTGTTCATACTTTTTGTGGTTTGTTGATGGTAAGCTGCAACGTAAAGTTAGCCTAAACCTCTTGTTGCAATAGTTCAATTGTGAATGTTCATTCAAGTGGCACCAACTGTGGGTATCTGGATGCACATTTGCAGTATGAAAATCCTTCATTTCCTTTGAAGATTGCACCAATTTCATGTAGTTGTTGCTCTCATGGCGAAACAAAGCTTGGTTCGAAGGAATTTGTCTATCAAAGCAGGATTCATTATCGCATTGTCCTTAGGATTAGATTAGCTTTCTCTTAACCCTCTCCTTTTGTCATTTCTTTTTAGATAGATTGAGGAAGTTTTCATTCATTCACAAATCCAAGTCTGAGGAGTAATGAACTTATCCATGTCCATGAAGAGGGAGCAATTTCGTTAAGTCCCTTTGTGATTACCAGCAATATCACATCATTTCACTGAGTCTATCCCTGTGCACGTCAAGACCTGACATTCAAGGAACCTTGGAGCAGTCTCACTCGATCACATAGTTCAGCGTTTGAGAGGCTTTTTCTTAAGAGAGGATAGAATACCCAGTGTTTTATCCTAAATGTTGCTGCTGTCACAAAAAACACCTCAACACTACCCTTTTACAAAATTATTCTTCTTAAGGAAATATCTAGATAAGTTAAACATGTTTGACATCAACATCAATCATTACATTATCTCATAGACATTGAATTGAAAAAGCATATGTGCAATTCCTTACTGCAAATCCTTAATAAACTAAGGTTTGCATTTCAGAACTTCCAAGAAAAATAGATAAGATCATTACTCTACTCAAGTATGGGGAGGTGATTCAATTGCAAATTTGCAAAGTTGACTACATAGTGCAGGGTTTATTACTCATTAAATAGCAGACAGCTGAACTGCCACTTGACTCTATGCTGTCAATCTCATTTTGTAATTTGTCTCGTCCATTTTACGGTTCTCAAATGAATAGAATGTAATAACCTTCACTCACATTAGGAGGTGCCTTAATAAATATAATGTAATAAGTAATAACCTTCAATAATGTTTATTCTACTCCATAATTATTTTAAAAAATTGGAACCGCCAGTATCTTCCAAATCACAATCACCCTTTCCCACTTTCTCGAATGCATATAGATCGTACCAACAGAATAGTTTCCAACCCATTGCTTGTGACCTACATGTATGTATTCAAAACAGGCTTTGTACTAATGAAGGTACCATCAATGCTTTTTTTATAGGTAAATTGTGGATTCTATAGGGGCACACAACTGAGAAAATATTGATATTAAAGTCAAGGCCAAACATGCAGCCTGAGCAAAAACCAACAGGGCGGCTAAGGCAGAACAACAATAACTCTACATAAGACTTGAAACACAGCATCAGTCCACAACAAAAAAACAATCACTTCCAAACCACCAAAAACCAGCCATCAGCAGACACTTCTCCTGCCTAAACCCAACGCAACTGCACCACCAAACCTACAAAACAGAGTTTCACACAGCCCTCAGCTAACCATCCCGACCATTGCTGGAAGAGTGAGGGAAGTGGGGCCCTTACAAGACTCCAGAAAAAACTCTCCACCACCTTTGTCCACAGATACCACAGGAATTCTTTTGGCCAGCACCCCAGGCTCTCTAAAATTTCTCTTCTCCACAGCCTCGAAACCCTCCTCTGACAGTCCTAACATTGTCTACACACTTGGATTTACAATTTAAATTCAGGCGGACATTATGTAGATGTCAAATGTACTTGCCACATCGAGGTAAAATGCTGCCAGCTCCTTGTTCTGCTCAGAGACTATTTCAATTTCCTGTGTAAGGGCAAGGACTTCCTTTCTTGCAGGCTTCCTTCTTGATACCTCCCTTCCTTCTTGCAGGTATGGAATTTCGGAGACAAGGACTATGCTTGGATCATAATTAGTGTTATCTTCCATCTCAGTACTGCTGTCACTTATTTTCTCAGCCTTTCCCATCCTTTTGGGACAGCCATAAAGGAGTTGAAGATGCATTTTCCACCTTTAGTCTTTAAGGGGGCATTTGGGAATGATGCTAGAAGGTTTGCAATCAACATATCTTTATTTTTTAGCAAGGAAAGGCAAAATGACAGCCCTAGCAAAATGTTTCAGTTGATGGTACCATCTTCAGGCAGTTTTAGCCCAGCAGATATGGAGGAGATTTCTTGGTCTAATGGAGTGAGTGGGTGGTACCACATGAGGAGAGCAAAAAGTACATACACTCCAGCCTCGTTAGCAGCGCCAAGAATGGAATTTGGGGTAATATGTGGCTGCTGTAACTACATATCTGCACTCATACGGTCCAACTTAAACCACTTACCAAGGGGAACAGCATGGGGTCTCAGGGTCGGCAATTGTAAATTTCCGGGTAATCTTCACAACAGTGATTTGGAAGTGGTATTTGCACATGATGCTGAAGCTTACACATATAATGATGAGAACGTTATGGGAGCCAAAGCAATGAGGGGACCAGGATTGGTGAGTACTACTACTAAAGAGGATAGTTTATTATCGAAACTACACGGGTTGTGCCCAGGATCGATGAGCATCTTTGGCATGAAGTGGGTATTGTTCCCGGAAGTGTCATTGCTCGAGGACAAGCAATATTTGGGGCCGGAGAACTGTAATGTCCCCTCCGCCCAAGGGGAATAAACTATTATCATGTTAATAAAATAAAAGTGTTTATAAACACTATACAACTAACAATATAATATTATAATAATAATAAATATTTATTAGTATTTTTAATAATAAAAAAGAATGTTAGTCTCCAACAGGTCGGTGCCAAAGGTTCGTTCAAAAACTCAAACAAGGTCGGCTCAATTAAGATCAATCCAAACTGGTATAAAAGGGCGCTCAAGTCTTCATTTTCATATATCTGATTTTGGGAATTTCGATAAGCGATCTGCATTTTGTGATTTCGCACTGCTTGGGATGAAACCCTCAAGCCAGTGGACAACGGGTAGGATGAAAACCCTGCCATCGTTGTATCTTTCTAAGCAAATTTCACATAGAGGAGTTTGCAAGTGCATTGATAAGATATTGTTTACCTTTTCAGGTCTACACCTTCATTTCTACAAGTTGTTGTTGCCTGCACAGCGAATACCAGCCAGGATAACAGCGAGGAGTTATATTTTGGTGTGGTGATGCGCTGATCACATATAGGAGGAACGATTGGTCTGATCTCTCAGGAAATCGCAGGAAGAATACCGTACTTGTAATGCAGCGAATGCACCCACCAGTAACACTCCATTTCTGAGCAAACAAAACCAGCGAAGGTCATCTCCTATCAATCCACGGGGTCTAACTTCCTAGGAAGGTGACTCGGTGTCTGCAACAACACCGAAATCATCATAAGCATAAGTACTGGAACCCGTGAGCTCTAAAGACTGAATCAACTTAGTGGGTCAATAAGAAGAGGGCAAATTTCATATACCTCGACCCTGATCCAGAGGCGAGAGAAACTACACCGGGATAGTTGTGCAGATATACTAAGAATTGTACTGCGCTGCAAGGCACTTATTAGCTCGGTAAGTTTGTGATTAACACAGATCATAGCATTCTCATTATTTCGAGCAAGACTGCATTCTGTATTGTGATCCCATTTATGGCAGATCTAAATAAAGCATTGATATTCGATTATACCCAAAATCCAGTGTATGGTTTGAAATTAAAACTGTTCAATTGAGTTTTGGTGAATCCTGCTATGGTAGAAATAGTAACAGAGAGACTGAGCGTACTTAGTGCTGCAATAAATGGTTTATCAGTTATGCAGATTTGTTATTTATTGTTTTTCTGTCATACACTGCTGTGAAGAAGGATTTAATGCACAGATACACAGGTCAGAATTCATAACAGTGGTATCATCTCACCCGAGTGGCAATCATCATCTTCTTTGTATGCTGCCAAACTAGGTTTACCAACGGACATTGTCCCAGATTTACAGCAGTAGTGTTTTCTGATTTGTTCTTCACAGGGAAACGCGTCCCTGGCCTTTTTAGGGGTGTCCCCATTTCCAGAACGTCCTGGGGACATGGGGACGCCCGAGATTTTCGAAAAAACGCAGGAAATGCCCTGGAAATGCGGGGACGTCCGGGAAAAAAAGTGGGGAAGGCGAGACAGGCGGGGATGTCTGTGACGTCCTCCAACCGTCCCGGGGACGGCCAGTCGTCCCCACTTGAAAGTGGCGATTTAAAATAAATAAAAAAGACCTAGCGCTTAAAAAGAGAGACTTTCTAATACTTCTTGGTGGGCCCCCACACCCCAACTCGCCCTAAATGACTAAAAAACTGTCATTTGTATTCTACTATCATTTTTGTTTGTCCACAGCCAAAAAGGAGGAAATAGAAATTTTTTTAGCAAGGTTTGAAGGAGCAGCTGGAAGAGAAGGTGATCCTAGGGCATCATTGATAGTTTGGCAACAAAATAGTGAAGGAGGTAAGTCATTATATCATTCTTTTTTTTCTTTTTCAAAATTTGAAGTAGGAATGTCTTTTTTTTTTGGTTTTTTTTTTTTTTTTTGCAGTTTAAACTTGCATTGTATTCACAAAAAACAACATGAGCAGCAGTGGCAATGAAAGTAGTGACAATGAAGTGGAAGAAAATGAAATAAATATAATAGTTTCAGCTTTATCAGGGTGTGTAAGTGTTGGGGATGGAGGAGAACAGCTACCAAAATCCATTTGAGTGCCCTTCCCTTATCTTGAAACCTCATGCAAAGCGCCCTTTTAACTCAAGAAAACCTCTTCTCCAATTAGTGACACCCATAGATACCAAAAAGAAAGATTCAAGGGGGAGTAGGGTGTGGTTGTGTAAGATTTGCAAAACTGATTTTAGAGGGAGCTACACAAGGGTATGGTCTCATTTCTTGAGTGTTACAAGCAAAGGAGTTAAGGTTTGTAAAGATATAACGGAGGATGAGAAGGTAGAGGCTCATAAATTACATATGGAGGCGGAAAAGAGGTCTAAAGGTGTGCCAATGTGTAATGTCCCCATTTTTGGAATGGTCGCCTTTGGAGAGCTATTCACCCTTCATGATTTTCGGAAGGCAATTGGAATGCACAAGATGATTTGTTATACTTTCCTAATGTTCTTAATGTATTTGTTTCATATAAAATAATTATCCTCTACATGAAGCGAGCCACTTGGAGATAATGAAGAGTGTGGAAATTGATCTTGTGAAGGGCAGCTTGGTGGAAGACTTGTTTCATTCCTTGGTTTGGGCCAACTTGGAGGGAAGGAATAATAGATGGATTCAAATCTTTAATTTGAATCCCTTGATTTTGAGCACCATAACTAGTATAAGAAGTGTAGACAGCAAAATAGTTAAATAAACAAATGATGTAATTAGTTGTCGGCATCAACCGACGGGTCGGGTAGTTTGGAGTCGGTACCAACGGTTGGCATCACAACCACCCTTGGTCGTGAATATTTAAGTCATCAATGCATTGTAGTCGGATAGCAGTGATTTTGCAATAGTTATTATGCAGACATTGGAATCACAATGAATGTTTGTGTTGTCATGACATTGTAATGTTCTGTGAATCAATGATAAATACAGTATTCCATTCCGAGTACTCTTGTTATGGTTATATGATGCACTATACTACTACTTATTTCTGTTTACTTCATATTCTGTGAAACACACCATACTGCGGTAAACATTTGGTGCCGTTGCCAGTTCGAAAACGGGTCGAGAGTGACAAGTCGATGACAAGTTGAGACGTCCGATGCCATCAGACAAGTGACATCGTCCGAACAAGCCGTCGGGTGTATTTAGCATCAAGGAAATGGCAGCGTAATGGGGCAACCAATTGACACTGACAAGGAAGTACAAGACAGAAAGCACGTAGAAGAAATAATACAAGAAATTCAGGAAGAGCACGAGGGAAGCGATCGAGAAGAGAATGAACCCAGAAGTCGAGAAGATGAAGTAACTCAGGAATTGGTCAAACTGTGGTTATTATCAGTAGGACAATACGTGAGAGACGAGTCTATCCGCAGAGAGGTTCCACAGGAGGTTATTTCAGAGAACCTGCGTGTCAATAGCAAAGTGGATAATCTTTTGGACTGCATCCCTCGACTTCTGGCAAGGAACTTGATAGCCTTCCAAGATATTCGAGAAGAGAGAGAGAGGGAAGTGCGACGACAACAAATTCTCAGAAGATATGAAGAACGCCTGAAACAAGAGGAGGAACGTGACGATGATCGCCATCGCACACCGTACAACTAAGAAAGGGTAAGCATAATTAATGCCCATACAACTTAATAAGGATAAGAATAAATTACCAGTGGGGCAAGCAACACCAAAAGAAATAGTAAGAAGATCATTAAGACTAAAGGAACAAGAAGAACGTAGAAAACGATTGAAACAGATTTGTGAAAAAGAAAATGAACATGAAGAGGTAGATCAAGGGGGTGATGAAAATAATTTCAGAACACCAATAACAAATAGAGGAAAAGAAAATAATCTCACAGAAGAACTAGAGGATAGTATACGTTGGATTGTGGCATTGTCCATTTCTGACGAAAGGCCGAGGAATAGAAGACTTGAACCCGAGACCCCTGCACAGAGGGAAAACCAAGGAGAGCCAGAGGTAACTCAAAGTGTAGAGGACGCCGAAACCGGAAGTGGGAAGGAACCATACGTGGCCGGCAGTGTCGGGAAGACACCAGAACGACACGATAGAACCAGTCCAGTCGAGTCAAAGACACAGAGAGGGTACCTCGGGAAGAAAATGGTGACCCCACCGGCAAGTGAAAGGCAGAAGCTGCCGAAGTTCATGGGGAACGGGTCAGAGGATCCTGTCCGACACTGTAAAACGTGTGAAACCAAATGGGTGGCAAACGGACAAGAGGACGAAGACTATTGGGTAAAAGCGTTTCCAGCGACGCTAAGAGGCATTGCCATTGACTGGTATACAGACCTAGGGGCAGCACAGAAAACCTCATGGGACGAACTGAGAAAAGCCTTCGAGAACGAATTTAAACTTCTAAGAGATGACAATGAGATTGTAGCAGAAATCTACAATACCAAACAAGGAAAGAACGAAAATGTAAGGGCATATAATAGAAGGCTCAAAGAATTACTCGGGAAACTGGAAACGCAGCCAGCAGATGGACTGAAGAAAAGATGGTTCATAGAAGGGCTAGTCTCATCATTAAGAAAAAAGATGAAAGTGGTACCCCCATCGTCGTACGCGGAAGCGTACAATCGGGCGATGGACATAGAAAGTGAAAGCAAAACATCATCCCGAAGTAAGAAAAGAACTGAAGATGATGACAGTACGGGGGACGACAGCAGTGAAAACGAGTCGAAAACAATTCAGGCATTGAGAAGGGACATGATCCGCATGATGAAGGATCTGAAACCGGATAAAAAGACAACTAGAGAAAGTCGAGAGTTATGGTGCACAGAATGCAATGGGGAAGGTCACATAAAGGCAAACTGCCCGAGAAAATTATTTTGTGACATCTGTCAGGTAATGGGACATTCAATCAAAGAATGACCATTTAACTTGAAAGCAAGAAGCACCCAAGTGTTGTTCACTTAGGGAGAATCATCAACTACTCAGGGAGAATCATCAACTCCGCCGACCACACCGCCGAAACCTCAAAATAGTCCGAATGCATCCCCCGAAGGATACAGGAATAACAGAAGGTTTAACAATAACAGCCCCAGAAATAAACTGCAGTTCGACAGCAAAGGGCGACCGATGATACAGTGCCGGCAGTGCAACGAGTGGGGACACTTTGCACGAGAATGCCCCAACAACAATCAAAGCACAATAAATGCATTGTGCAAGTGGTGTGGGCCTGGTGATCACGAAGAAAAAGACTGTCCGAAGCAGAAGGGGGTAAACCTTATCAATCTCAAGGGAAATAATGAAGAAATCCTTGCTATCACCCGAGCGCAGTTGAAAAAGGCTACTTATCCAGATCCCCGTACGGAAAAAGAAAGACTCCGTGAGGCACGAAAGGAAGTGGAAGCTGCCATGAAAACTGAACGGAGGAACTCAGACAAGAAGGTAACTGCAACCCTACGATCAGAATCAGATAAGAACATAGCAAGTCAAGTATTGCAAACTAACATACCAATCAAATTGGCAGACCTCCTCCAGAGCTTACCTCAGTTAAAGATAGCACTATCCAAGGTAATAGCAGGTAACTCACACGCAGACGAAGCCCACACAACAGAAGATGTTATAGTGGAACCACCGCCAACGGGAGAACAAGTACTCGACCCGAAGTTGCTAGCGGTTGACACTGAGAAGAAACCGGCCGTAGTGCAGATGGAAATACTTGGGAGAAATTTGACAAATACAATAGTCAACGGGGGATCTGGAGTAAAGTGTTACCGGAAGACACCTGGAAAAGCCTCGGGAAGCCTACTCTATGGCCACAAAACTTCCAGTTAGTGGGAGCCGACCAGCACGGGATCAAGGTGCTGGGAGTGCTAATGGCTCAAAAAGTAAGAATCGGTACCCAGCAATTTTTGTTAAATTTTGTAGTCATAACAGCACAGAATGCATCATACGATGCATTACTCGGCCGAGGATGGCTAATAGCCGCCAAGGCCAACCACAACTGGAAGAAAAACACTCTGTCCATAGAAAATAGGCATAAGAAGTTTGTCATTGACTTGAGGACGCAAACTGTCAGTGAAGAGTTGGCCTCAGATTCTGACTTGGATGGAGGGGACTTGACAGAAGGTGGGAGAGGGCCGATGGAGCCCGATGATGAAGGGGTGCTGAAATTACAGAAATGCTCAGAAGACGAAACAAATTCATTCAGCGGGCTATTCCATTGGCAGATGGAGGACTACGAGTTTTTTCTGCCACAATGCAACATGATTTCAATAAAAGAAATCGGTGAAAGCTCGGGAATGACGAACGAACAGGAAGACGACGGTGAAACATTGGAACAAACAAGTGATAAGGGGAAGGAAGTGACACACATGTTCCCAGCGGCGTACGGGGAGTATAAGGAAGGGAATGCAGAAGTAGACAGTACGCCGGCACATCAGTTTGAACCAGAAAAGAAGATTATGTACGAAGAGCCAGTAACGAAGAGAATTAATCTTGGCGAGGAAAGCAACCCAAAGATAATTCTAGCCGGCGACGACTGGAATCCAGTACTCAAGGCAGCAGCGTTTAGAATCTTTCTAGAGTACAAAGATGTGTTTGCCTGGACCTACAAGGACCTGAAGGCGATACCACCAGAACTGTGCGTCCACAGAATTCCACTCATACCAGGAGCACGCCCAGTACGGAAAAGGCCATATCGCATGAATAAGAACTACGCAGCAAAAGTGCAGGAGGAAATTGAAAAAATGCTTGAGGCAGGGATAATCTTTGAGGTAGAAACAAGCGAGTGGGTGTCACCGATTGTAATATCACTTAAGAAGGAAGGGGGACAAATCAGGATTTGCATGGATTTTAGATGTCTGAATGCAGTAACAATCAAAGACCCCTTCCCCATCCCATTCACAAACTCCATTTTGGAAGAAGTGGCCGGTCACGAAATATATTCCTTTATGGATGGATTTTCAGGGTATAACTAGATCAGCATCGCCGAGGAAGACAAATTGAAGACAACATTCGTGATTGAAAACGGGGTATATGCATAGAACCGGATGCCGTTCGGTCTGTGCAATGCACCAGCCACCTTTCAGAGGATTATCCTACACATATTTGACAAAATGTCAGTGGGAAACTTCAAGGCATTCCTCGATGACTGGTCAATTTACAGCGACCAGCAGACACACCTCAAAGCCCTAACCGAGTGCATGGCGCGTTGCAGGGCCGCACGGTTGGCCTTAAACCCGAAGAAGTGTCGGTTCATGGTGTCACAAGGGAAACTTCTTGGCCATATTGTATGCCAAGCCGGACTAAAAGCAGACCCGGACAAGATTCGGGTGATTGTAGAAATGGAGGCTCCAGGAGATATCACCGGAGTAAAGTCTTTTACGGCCATGTCAGGTACTACCGGAGATTTATCAAAAATTTTGCTCAAATATCGCAACCATTGGATATGTTGACAAGGAAAGGGGTGCAGTTTGTTTGGTTGGAGGAACAACAAAAAGCGTTTGAAGAACTAAAGACAAGGCTCATCAGCGCACCTATCCTAGCCTATCCAAACTGGGACAAGGAATTCCACGTGCACGTGGACGCATCAAACTTTGCAATTGGTGCCACTCTTGCACAGGTCGGATCTCATGGATTGGATCATCCAGTGTACTTTGCCAGTCGGTTGCTCTCCAAAGCGGAACGGAATTACAGTACTACGGAAAGGGAGGCTTTGGTAATGGTCTACTCCGTACAGAAATTCAGGCATTATCTCTTGGCAACACCATTCACTTTTTATGTGGATCATCAAGCACTAATGTACCTGGTCAACAAACCGATTATTCAAGGCAGAATCAGTAGATGGTTGTTACTTCTGCAAGAATTTACTTTCACCATTATTGTACGACCAGGGAAAAGCCATGTAATTGCCGACCACCTCTCAAGGATCAAATCAAGAGAACCAGGAGAGGGGGTCAATGAAGACTTCCCAGATGCCCACCTATTCCAAATAGCTGCCCTGCCGCCATGGTACGAGAAAATTGGTGAATACTTGTCCACTTCAACGTTTCCACCAGAAATGTCTACAAGTGAACGACGGAAGATTGCACTCAAGAGTAAGACATTTCAACTGATAAACGGGTTGCTCTACAAAATGGGGCCCGATCAAATTCTCCGAAGGTGTGTGATGGAAGAAGAGATAAGGGGTGTATTGGCAGAAGCACATGAGGGACTGGCAGGGGGATATATGGGTCCCGACGCCACGGCACGAAAAGTCCTACTCGCCGGCCTATGGTGGCCGACATTACACACAGATGCTCGAGAATGGGTAATCCAATGTGACACTTGTCATAGGGTAGGGAAACCGCTAAAGAGGGATTATATGCCACTATGGCCATCACAACCTCAAGAGCTTTTCGAAAGATGGGGGTTGGATTTTGTAGGACCACTGAAGGTCAGCCAACTACACCGATGTCGGTACATAATAGTGGCTACGAAATATTTGACGAAGTGGGCAGAAGCGAAGGCACTGGAAGATAACACTGCATTAAGTACAGCAAGATTTATATACGAGCACATCGTGACGAGGTATGGGATCCCAATTCAATTGACGAGTGACCGTGGGGGACATTTCGTCAACCACGTCATCCGATTGATGACTACAGAGTTCAAAATCCTGCACACCCTATCAAGTCCATACTATCCAAGGGCGAACGGGCAGGCAGAGTCAACAAACAAGGTGCTCGTTTCGGTAATCCACAAGTCATGCGGTATCGAAGGGTCGGACTGGGAAGAGAGGCTACCAGCAGTGTTATGGGCTTACCGAACCACTTATAAGGTAACGACTGGACACACTCCCTTCCAGTTGATGTATGGGCAAGAAGCGGTAGTACCAGCAGAATACTTGGTTCCAAGTCTGAGAATTGCAGTGGAAAACAGACTAGGAGATACGGAAAGCCTGGAAGAAAGACTATTCCAGTTGAATAAACTGGACGAGAAAAGAATTTTGGCTCAATGGTCGACGGAAATTATGCAGAAACGCCGAAAGTATTGGCACGACAAACACCTACGGAGAATGGAATTCCGGCTGGGGCAGTTAGTCCTCAAATATAACGGCCGTAACGAAATTAAACCGGGTAAGTTCAAAGTTCGTTGGTTGGGACCGTTCAAGGTACAGGAAATACTGGACAATGGGGCTATAAGGCTGGACAACATTGACGGAACCCAAGTCAGGGACACAGTGAACGGAGCAAAACTGAAGAAATATAAGCAAAAAAGGGAAGAAACAATAGAAATCAATATGTTGGGATACACAATGTTGGAAGAAACAACAGAGGGGACCAATGGAGTATGTTTCCGGAGTGCACCATACGAACCTGTAACTGGGTTTTTTGGACCAAAAACGATGCAAACTGGCATTCGAGAAGGGATAATCGACAACGACATCATCGAAAATGGCGATGATGACAATCAGAATGAAGAGGAAGAGGCGTGGAACCGGTGGATAGCCGAATGCAATAAGGTAAGGGATAAGTTCGAATTCTTATTACCAAAAGAAATAAAAACCCCGGTGAAAAGGTATGTAGCAGAGGCCATGTTCATAGTTGAAAGATCGCCCTATGAGAATGAGGTCCTACAACTAAGGTTGAAGAACCAGGGAACTCCATATGTGCAGATTCCAAGAAGTCGAATTTGGAAAGCAAAGTTCAGGACTAAAAGTGTAAGGATGAACAGCGACGGAAGAACATTCCAGTGGACCCAGGAACCGATGGGATGGAACTTGAGGCTGATACAAGACAAAAATACACTGGTGGATCGAATATGGGAACTGGAAGAAGTCGAACAATGCTGCTCCAACGATTGCCTTCAACAGAAAGGGTATATTCAGTGTATATTCCGCCACATGACAGAAATCGAGGTCATAGAAGATGAAGACAAAGTCGAGGAGGCCATCATCGGAACCACACAGCAGCGAAGAGGTAAAGAAAAAACAGAGTAACAAAAAAAAAATTATTAAAAGTATTCAAATGTTCATTTGCAACCACCACAGCTCACTTGCTCTCTTCAAGACTTTTTCAAAGAAGGAATTCCTCAAACCTGTGGAGACAAGATATGCCAGTTACTTCATCTTGCTACAGAGGATGCTTGAGGTGCGTGAGCCTCTACAATTCATGATGGTGCATTCAAAGTGGAGTAGATGGCCGAATTCAAGCTCTACTAAAGGAAAAGCCATCAAACAAAGGATCCTTGATGACAATTGGTGGTCCACTGTGAGGTAAGACATTGCTGATTTTATTAAATATTAAATATTAAATTGCTGATTTTATTATTAGATTCTGATTTTAATATTTTAATTTTATTATTCAATGTTTCAACTTTCAAAGTTTCTAACTTGTCAATTAATTTTTTTGAAATTTTTGTTTGCATTTTACAGATATGTTTGCTCCTTCATCACACCTGTTGTAGATGTCATTAGATATGCTGATACAGACTCTCCTAGTCTTGGAGAGATATATGAGACATTTGACAGCATGCTTGGAAAGATGAAGCAAACAATTTTGGCTAGGGATCCTAGTTTGGGATTATATGGGCAACATATTAAGCCCATTGTGATGCGGAGGCGGAACACCATGAACACCCCGCTTCATATGGCAGCCTTTGCTCTAAATCCCAAATGGTATGCATCAAAGGTTGGAAGGTTGCCTCCTTGTGATGACGATGAAGTGAAAGCAGGGTTAGTAAAGGCCTTTGGAAAGATGTATTCAGTTGAGGAGTCTGCATTACTTCGCTCACAATGGCTTGCCTTCACAGATCTTCATGGTCCAACATTCAGTAAACCAGAGACAAAGATAGATAGAGCTACATTAGCTCAAACTGACCCTATTGGATGGTGGTCATGGCACGGGAAGAATACACCAGAGTTGAGGACGCTTGCCATTCGCCTTCTTTCAAAGGTTGCCAATTCCTCTATTGCAGAGAGGAATTGGTCTACATATGGCTTTATCCACTCCCTCAAGAGGAATAGGCTTACCTCTATACGAGTGGAGAAGCTAGTGGCTGTGCATAGTGCTCTCAGACTTCAGGATCGTCAGACTTTAGAGTATCGACAGACTCCAACTTTACGATGGGATGTTGATCCGGAAGATGCTGCCCAGATTGATGAGGAAGCACAAGAGGGATTGGTTGGGATTCCATTGGATGAGGGTCATGAGACAGACACTCACAATGGCAGTGACTCAGAGGAGGACTTTGATTTTGATGCGATCTTGGCAGATGCAGATTAGGGGCAGCAGTATACTTTCTTTGTTTTTGTATTTTAAAATTTTCATATTGTAGTTGAAAGTGAAACTTGCAGCCTTTGGGCATTTTGTAAACTTTTTTTAATATCACATGAATATTGACAATTTGACAATGAATTATGAAAGCAATTAAGTTTTGACATTTACTAATTTGTTCGACTCTCATGTGAACTCTCAATTCAACACAGTGTCACAAATATTATGTATTAAGGATCTATAATGTATATGATGAATGCTTTATCAATGTTGTCATATGAATATTTGAAATTTCCCTATATATTTTAAATTTTCCCTATTTTTTATATAGCTGTCCCCTTTGCCGTCCCCAAAATTGGCCCCAAAAAAAAGCCCTCCCCGAAACTTGTTCCCCCGTCCCCTGCTGTCCCCATCCCGAAAACTTGGGGTAACATAGGTTCTTCACATTGGGAGCATTGATCAGTGTTTGGTTATTGTCATTTGTGCCCTAAATTCTAAGTTTATTTGGTGACTAGTAACACATTTTTCAATACAAAACCCTAGATCAGAATTTCAACTACCCTAGGGCATTACATTCCTAGATGAAATTACTCTAATGGCTGGGGGAGTTTCATCCTCATAACCATTCTTTACCAAAGAGTTTTCATCCTAGGCAAAAGAAGATAAACAAAGTTCAATCTTTGAAACAAGGGTTTTCTCAAATTCAACAATGGCCTCTTTATGTTCTAATTTCCTTCTTTTATAGGTACTTTTAAGGCAACCAAATATTTTCTCTTTTATTTTCCCTTTTCCCTTCAATAATAAAAATAAAGTGACTTTTTAAAATCTTTTAATTTGATAATACTTTTAATCCATATTTTCAACATCACTTTTAAAACAACTTTTAAGTTATCACTTGTACCCCATGCCTAGTTTTATAATTTTTGGCCCTCTTTTAAAAACACTTTATGACATTGGCCACCCTTCTTTTAAAATAAATAACTAAACATAAGTTGCCTTAAAGAAAATAATATAAAGTGTCCTTTAGACAACTTAAGTTAATTATTTAGTTACTCTCCGCACATCATTCCCAAAGTCTACGGAAAGTTAGCGTTCTCAAGGATGATGGGATTCTCCAAGAATCTTGGGGTTTTCCAAGAATGTTGGAATGGACCAAAAAAGGGACATTGCATAAGTTTGATTAATCTTTGAAATACCATGAAGAGATTTAATGGATTTAAATCAGCAAATAGGAAAAATCAATAAACACCATTATTCATTACATAACACAAAATTTATCGTGGAGAAACCCTTGTGCAAAGAAACTCCACACAGAAAAGAGGACAAGCTTGAATTAACTTTGAAAACAAGATTACAATACAACCATACTTCCCAATCTCCTCATTGCCTCCAATCTGGCAGCACACCTATGTACTTGTTTACAGTCTCAACACATCTCCTCAATCCTATAGCTACAACCTCCTCTTTGAGTGTTCTATTCAACACTGTCAAGAATCATCTCCCTCTCTTATCTTGCAACAAGTATGGCGTCCATACTTATGCAATTTGCAACACCTCATTTTGGGCCCCACCAGCATGCTAAACTTAGGCTCTTACATGACTCTTAAAACTTATTACAAATTTGTCATAATTGACTAAAACCAATCCCACTAATTTAGGTGCCTAGTTTGTCATACAATCCCTATAAATTAGGGGATACTCTTACAAGATGTCATAGGCTAATAAATAGTTATACAAGGATTCCTTTATGCATGTCATAACTCTCCAAAAATTAGGTACTCCAAGATGGGTGCCAAGATTGACCTTATCACCTCATCTACACTCCAAAAATAGAAGATGCTCTAATCGGTAGAATAATTACCACAGTAAATGATACATTGTTACTATTACCGGTACCAATAATTAAATAATAACTGCTATCAGTTGAACCTTCATCCCTTATGAATAAATTTACAAACTTAACACCCTATCTACAAGGATGGTGGAACTCTCCAAGAACCTTGGAACTTTCCAAGAACAGTGGAAATCATATCATAGGATTTACAAGGTTGATAGCACCTTAATCCCAACAAGACTCACGTGTTGTTCAAGTCTTTATTCCTTCAAATTTTGTTTGCACTGAAAAGTTGGTCTCTGTTTTAGCCAATGTAATGTCCCTTTTTGGGACATTTCCAACATCATTGAAAAACTCCAACTTTCCTGGGGAGCATTGGGTTGATCATGTTGAGATTCTGACAATGGCAATAAGTTTGGGAGACCAAGATGAGCTCAATGGTGCTTTCTGGATGTGATTCTGACTTTCTAAGTGCATTCCAAACTTCTTGGAGGAGACTGCTATTTTTGGAAAGCATCAATCTGCAAACAGTTCATCATCCCGTGAGCTAAGGGTCATTATGGTATTATCATAATTCATATTTGAAGTCATTTAAATAGTTTCCACAACATTAGAAGTTGTGCGAAATTAATTAAATTATTAAATACTTAAATAATTAAGTTGTTGAAAAGTGAAAACAATAAAAAAGACAACTTATATTTAATTATTTAATAAAAAGGAACTTAAAGTTGTGCAGAAAAGCGACATTAGGCTTAAAGGGACATAAAGGGGACTTCTGCACACATAAAATGAATTATTTTGAGGAGAATATGGAGGAAAAAGAGAATAATATTTTATTTCCCTCAAAAAGTTGTAAAAGGAGGGTGAAAGCACAATATTGAGGTTAGACTGGATATTATATTTGTTATTTGCATTGAGTGAGAACCTGTGTTCTTCTCAATATTTCTTGAGGATGAAAACCCTCTTAAAATACCAATTTCGGGGACGAAAACCCTCCTAGCTGGATAGAGTGATTTCATCCATAAATCAGCATTATGCAGAATGCAGAGGATATTGAAGCAATTTCAAACAAGAATTGCCAATAAGCTTAATAATTTGTGTCTCACTTATTTTGAGTGGAGATTTTATTTGTTGCTGCAGATAATGGAGGAATTATTGAAGACTTTGATAAGTTTTTGGTGTGATTGATAATAGATTTTGTTGTGTAAGTTTGAACGTCTGCAGAGGAAGTTTATCTGAAGATTTTATTTAATATCATGTTGACAACTTTTTGTAGAGGTTGTTGGGTGATGTTCATTGGGAGTGAATAGTTGAAGGGCTGTACCATATTGAAGGAGGCCAAACTTGTGTTGATGCATATGCTGAGAGCTTGATACTTCTCTCAAAGCTTTGTTTCGATAGTCGCCCACCTTGTAAGAAGGCGCCAAAACATTTTTGTAAAAGACGTGGATTTTGAAGACTATATGCAGCCCAATTAATGGAGCTGTCCCTTCCAGCCCAGCCGCACTATGTATTGGATGTGGCATGAGGTTTTTATGAGGAAGCGCAGCCCATTTTGAAGTTTAATTTGGTGATAACAAACTTATTTGCTGTTGTCTTAGCTGGCCGCCCAGTTTGGTGATGAGTTGTGGTAAATTTGAGAAGAAATAGAGGGTCGTTGTGGTACTGTTGATCCTTTGATAATGTTAGCAATCCCCTCTCCAACTTGAGGCAGCAATTATATATAGATGCTGGTCTATTTTATACTTCCCTTGCTGACTTGGATGTCTGGTTAATGCCAATCGATGCAATGTATTTGTAAGATGCTGTTATAGATTTGAATTCCAAGTATGGATGATACCTTATAGGTTGTTGAGTGTTGATAGGTTATGCTAGATCGCTGGCCAAGAGATTAATATTCTCTGCTTGATGTTGCGCCGATCTGTATGACAGAAATCTGTATATTGATTGGATTGCTATCTTTGTATTTCTCTTGTATTGAATTGATTAATGTGTTGTAGATGAGTAATTTCTGATGCTTTGCAGATGTGTTTTGAGTGATGGAAATGTGTGAGAATGTGATCGATGATGATATTCCAATGAGTATGGCTGATTGTATTTAATTGCTTGCTGATTGGTCCCATGTGATTCGGTTGATGGGATGCTAAGTGTTTGAATGAGTTTCTTCATCGACAAGCAGAGATGAGATCCCCCTTGTTAAGTTCCATCGACCCTTCTTATGTATCTGTTGATGAGGTTTTTGCGACTACAACAGCATTAGAATAAAATACTGGGTATCCTATCCTCTCTTGAATAAAGCTTCTCAGACGCTGAACTATGTGATCGAATGAGACTGATCCAAGGTTCCTTTTATGTCAGGGCTTGACGTGCATAGGGATAGACTCAGTGGAATGATGTGATTTGCTGGTAATCACAGGGTGGACTTACGTATCAGACATAGCATTCATTGCTCAAGGAAGAAAGTTAAAAGAGTTTCGGTGGATTCTAGAGCAATGGACGTGGATTCCTCTTCCTATAGACTGGATTTTCAGCTTGTGGTAGAAAAGATTTAAGTTCGGCCCGACTAACCTAAGTGGGTAACAAATGATTTTTTTTGTTTTGTTTTTTTGGCTCTCTTATAATCTATTCCTAAGGAAAACTCAAAGAAAGTGGAAAAGATAGGGGTGGTGGAAAAGAGTTCAGGAATCTAAGTCAATGGAAATGACTGCTGTTGAAGATGGAAACTGGAACCAGTCCTCTGCTTCGTCATGAGACAACAGCTAGGCAAGGATGGTGCAATCTTCTAGGGTAGAGGCAGAGATTTTCATACTGTCCTGTCATGGAACATGGAACTGATCATACAGAGACAGTTGAAGTTAAGCATGGATTACGTTCAGACTAACCATACAAAGTGATTTGCAAGCCACATATCACAAATGGTATGAACTAATCAACTTCAATCATTCAACAAGAACATTTCCATCGCATCTATCTAACAAAAGTAAGAAAATACAAGAAATAACTTCAATATCTTTCAGATTTGCTCCAAGAAATCTATAAGACCATGCCAAAAATCCAAAGAAATATATGAACACCATTCTTCAATGCATACATTTTTGATTCAGAAGTTTATATCACAACAATCCAACTGATTCTGGGAGTTTCAGCTCATAAAAGTCATGCAGAAATTAAAAAAAATAGCTACTAGGGTGCTCTAGGAGCATCAAAATTATAAAAATCAGAAAAGGAGAGAGATAAAATGAAGCATCCCTCAGCCTTTATATAGGCTAGCTAGCAAACAAGGAGGTGAAAAAAGATCAGATTTCCTCAAAATCTATGCAAACCCTAAAGAGATAGGGATGAACATGTCATAGGCTCCATGGGATGCTGCCACCTGTCTTGGACGCCAGGCTGACTAAGCTGCTTGGTAGGTAGGTGAGACCAGTCAACTGTCTGTTTGTCCTACTCCTTGGTCGCAAATTCCATGGTGTCCTGGAGTCCACTTGTCCTGATCGCAAATTCCGCTTGGAACAATATTTTGCGACCAGGAATGATTTTCTTCCTGGGCGCAAATTCCAGGGGGTCAAGGAACTTTGTGTGGAGGAATCCTTCCTTGAACAGGGGCACACTTTCCTTAGGGTCCTGGAATGGAATTCCTTCCTGAGTTGGGATTCCCTGTCGTGGAATAGAATTCCCTGTCCTGGATTCCTAGGTTGGAATTCCTCATCCTTGGCGTGGATTCCCGTTCTACCTGATGGATGGTGAACTGTACTTTTGTTCTTGGCTCTCCAAGGATTGATCCTCTTGTCCGAAACTGGAATCCTTGATATTGGACATGTAGTGTATTTTCTCTTTTCTTCTTGTGGAATTCACATGTAGTCTCCTCGTCTGGCGTTGGAAGTAGTCCTCTCCGGTATTGGAACTCCATGATGCTTGAGATAGTCCTTGATCATCCTTGAGCTCCGTCTTCATGGAAGCCCATCCTCGTCCTGGATTCCTGCGAAACAAGGGAAACCTCGAGTAGTCATGATGAACAAGGTCCTCAAATGCACTGCAATCAAAAGATAAAACAGGGACTAAACTTGCATAATTAATCAAATTGACTGATGAATTCCTGAATAAACAACGGATTTTCTTCACTTTCTGGTATCCTTCACACTTGGACTAACTTCTCCTTCATTCCAGGGTTACCAGGCATGGACAGGAGGAATTTCCAGGTCAGGGAGCAATTTCCAAGTGGTCGGGGATTTTCAATTGTCGGGGATTTTCCAATGTCGGGGATTTTCTAATGTCGGGGATTTTCCAATGTCGGGAATTTCCTGATGTCGGGGATTTCTTGATGTCCTAGATTTCTTCCATTCGAGGATTCCTTCCAGTCCTAGAGTGATTCTGGAACATGAACTTGCAGTAATGAAGAGTTTTGATCAAATTCCATTTAAGTAATGAACATTGAGACCGATCCTGATGTATGTTTGAGATCCTGAAAATGACTAAGTCTGGCAGTCTGAAATCCTGAAAAATTGACTAAGTCTGAAATCTGGTGGATCCTCCAAATTCTAGATTTTGCATGTTAAATCCTGTGGATTCGAGACCTATCTCAAACATCCTAAAAGGTATATTGAAAAATATTTAAATACTTAAATATATTTTTTAATATACCTTTACCCTACAAGACACTGAAAAATGGCAAAGTTCCCTAGGAGCGCAATTTCCACTAGTGCAGGATTTTGCGCCCAAGGACAAAAATTGTCCTGGAGCGCACATTCCCAGCAGTCAAGGATTTTGCGCCCAAGGACAAAAATTGTCCTTGAGCGCAAATTTCAGTAGGTCAGGGATTTTGCGCCCAAGGACAAAAATTGTCCTAGAGCACACATTTCCAGAGGTAAGGGATTTTGCGCCCAAGGACAAAAATTGTCCTGGAGCGCACATTTCAACAGGTAAAGGATTTTACGCCTTTGACCCTGCCTGTCTAGTTTCATGGATTTTGGCCTTGGAAATATCTTTTCTTCAATTTTGAGTGGGATTTCAGTTTTGCATTAGGTACACTTTGAGCTGTTTTTACGGAGGTTCAGTTAATGATACGGGATCAGAAACACGAGACTTTCGTTTCTTCCATCCTTCGTTTCTTCCATCCCCTTGAGGAATCTCTCATTTCCATGGTGAGATACGAAGTTCGTTTCTTCCATCCTTCGTTTCTTCCATCCCCTCGAGGAATCTCTCATTTCCATGGCGAGATACGAAGTTCGTTTCTTCCATCCTTCGTTTCTTCCATCTTTCGTTTCTTCCATCCCCTCGAGGAATCTCTCATTTCCATGGCGAGGTACGGAGTTTGAAACACGGAGCATTCGTTTCTTCCACCCTTGTCAAGGAATCTCGCATTTCCATGGCGAGATACGGAGTTTTCAAGCCAGACTGTGAATTCCAAGATTCAAGCATCCACAGAGGAGTCAAGGAAAGATTTTCAAGCCAACTGCACTGAATGGACCGAGCTGAAGGCAGAACTGGACACTTCCAGTCCTAGGGCGCAAAATCCAGTAGGTACTAGATTTTGCAACCAGGACAAAAAAATGTCCTGGGCGCATAATCCAGTACCTGCTGGATTGTGCGACCAGGGATAAATTTCCTCCCAGAGCGCATATTCCAGCAGGTACTAGAATATGCGACCAAGAATATTCTTGTTGCACTTCCAGCCAACTGGAGTAGTCTAAATACTGATTATTTTTCTAAAATTACCCTGAGTTCCTGAAAATCCTACTGATTTGAGAATCTTCCGAGTTATGATCAGAGGTTGAGTGCTGGACTGGGATCGGAAGGATATCTCCGGGATTTGAACTTCCGGACTAGAGCTGTCGGGCCAGGAACTGAGTTCCACGGCGGAAAGATGAACATGCCAAGGAGTGGCAGTCTTTATTGAGTTGGGTGACCTCCGGAGGATGGAAAAACAAAACCCCTCCCTGAGGATGGAAAAAACAAAAACCTTCCTGAGGACAGTCCGGAATGGGCAGTTAGGGTTCCAGGCCTATGCAGGAGGAAATTTATATGTTCACTTCCCTTTCTTACCGGTGAGCCAACCCAAGCCATTGACATTATCTGAGTTGCGAAAACATTGCCAGATCAGAGTATGGGATTGGAGCAAGGATCAAGACAAGCCAAAACCAAGAGGGGGACCCCAATTTGCAATTGGGGGTTGATGTTGTAAAAGGTCACAATAGTATCTTGGAATGGTTGCCTTCTTAGTCAAGAGTCACCACCTATCATGACGTCTTCTCTTCTTTGCTAATTGTTGGCTCTTTTGTCATTTAAGTGTTTGCTCATCCCATCATTATTGTGGAGTAGTCGATGCTTAATAAGTATTAATATCCATGCTTTAATGGATCGTATTCTGACTGCCTTTCAATCACATTCTTTAATATAATAATGAATTTCTTAATTACAATGATCGATGTCTTCATAGAACGTTTTCCCTTGCTCATAATGTTTGCTCGATATTCAACATTCATGATTGCTTAACCTTCACCGCTGCCCTTTCATTAGTATGAATCGCTCATTACTTGTTAATGAGGGTCAATTGATATATATTAGTTTTATTACCTTATATCCTTCGTAGCATATATTAGCTACTTTCTCTTATATGAGATTAAATATATATATATATATATATAATATTTAAATATTTATATTACAGTCATCAAAAATTGTTAGCATTTTACTTCCACCTTTCAGTACGACACAAAGTAGAACAAATGTGCGGTAAAACCGCTCCTCGAATTAGAAGGGGAAGCTCCCTGTAAAATAAAACTAACTTAAAACTATACAAAATGTACTTGCAATTTACAGACTTTACAATGTTTTCAGAGGTGTTTTGACCTTCACACTTGACAAAAACATCAATATGCAATCTTTTTGGGTTTGTGATGTGCAGAAGGCTGAAAGGCGCTCTCAACACGAGCCAAGGGTTTTGTGATTTTTGACTTGAATCAAAACCTACTGCTAAACACTTACATTGTTCAATTAAATTCAGAGACTGAGCAAGGTAAGTACATGCTGATTGGATAGATTAACACCTAAATAAATGGATTAGATAGATTAACGCCTAAACATGAACGTTGTGGTTAAATCGAATGTGTCTCAATACAAATTCACAAGCCACATCTTCAATTTCATCTGCAATACAAAGCTTGCAAACTTATTGAAGCGACTTAACTTTCAACGCATATAACGACATGTTTCAATCAACATTCATCAACAAAATAGGCATAATAAATGTCATGGAATCGATCACAAAAATCATAATAGGAATGAATACTCAACAAAATAACCATTTCAGCATGATGCAGGCACGAAAATTGACATTCCATTGATGTTCATTCACTGATACAACCGATTTCTCTGTACAACTCCCTAACTCTACTATTATGATTACTATTCTCTAATCGCTAACTAATTCTCCATCCTCTTCTATGTGCAAAAAGCACTTATTTATACTGTTCACAAAACAATGCATGAAAAAAAAAAAATTAATTGAACTCCTATCCTAGCTGACTATTGTTTGCATGACATGCAAACTTTATTACAATTTATCTACTCCACTAATTCTAAAACTAAAACCATGCAACTGTCAGCTCAACTAACGATTAAAACTCTGTTACCGGGTTCTTGGTCCCGGGAGGCTGGTCCCGTACCGCCCGGGAGAGGGTCCCAGAGTGGTGACGGGAGCGCTCAAGGAGAGCCCTGCCCGCCTGTTGATCATGATGTTAGGCACAAACATAGAATAAAAGTACACATTAACCCTTACTCATCTTGAAAGATATGATGAATTTAGAGAATTCATGATCTCAAGTCTCCGTTGATTAGTTCTTAATCTTCTGACGTTACTCAGAGGTTGATGTGTGTTGCTGTTTCCATTTTGGGGCCTTACGTAGATCTCATCAGTAAGATAATGTTTCCTGTAATGATGTTGCACAGAGAGTTATTTCTACACAGGATATACTTCAAATATTGTCTCTGTCTCTAAATCTTTGCATGATATTTGTCATTTTGACATGTTTTAACCTCAAATATGCTGAATATGTTCATTTATCTACGGGATGTCTGCATATTTGTACTATTTGCTTAAGATTGTCAGTTATTTGCAATTGTGATGGCGAAATTCTCTGAAATTGAAAGAAACTGAAAGAAATACTTCAAATTAAAGCTGAACCTTTAGTTATTGATCCACATACATACTCAATACTGTCATTAGGAGAAGAAATCAAACCATATGTTCACCAGGATGTTCCACAGCTAGATACAGTTGATGCAAACTTCAGAGGATGATAAATGAAAACAATACATGCAAAATGATGAGCACTCCAAGGGACGCAGCAAATCAAAGCACATATCCAGAATTCAGACACAGATTACTCAAGATTTACGAAGATTTGTAATCGAAATGATCTTCTCTTTCATTAAGTATGCAAAAGACATGTACATATACAATAGCTTTGAAATGAGTCCTAAATACTTCAGCAAACAAATTTCAATTAAGTTTCGAAATGATTAAAATGCGGCATCCCTGCACCTTTTATAGAACAAGGTGAGGAATCCGTTACAAAAATGATCTACGATCAAGATTTATCTAATACAATCTACGGTTCACATTTATTGACCAAGTCAATTTCTTCCACGTGGCACAGGTTGCCAGCTAGCAACCATCTGGAATACTTATTTTCTTTCATAAGTATCTAATGCGTATATTCCTTTTATGATGCATCCTCATCAGGTTCTTTGTCATCATCATCACTTTTACCGCTCTCGCTATCTTCATCGTCATGATGATGATCGTCTTGAATATGGACCTGCATAGCTGTCCTGATATTCTCATATGCTTGCACTATTCTCTCCAATTCTCCGCCATCCTGAGTTCTCGCTTTGGTGATGGCATGTTTATGCACCTGATACTTGCTCCGGAGAGATTCCAACTTATTCTTCTTGCTGTTGGCAGTTTCATTATAATCTTCCACCTTGACCTTTATTCTCATTACTTTATCCAGCACTTCTTTTGTCAGGTGTTTGAGAGGGTCCTTGGCAACTAGCTGGAAATTACTATGTAGAGCTTTGATGACAAACTCTTCATCTTGGTTCTCTATCTTGCCTTCTGCATCTCCTTCTAATGTTTCCAGAACCTCAGCCTCATGGGACATCATATCATGTAGCTTCATGCTGATTTCTCTCAACTTATTGTTGCATCTTTTGAGTACATCACATTCGAATCTGACGTCCTTATCCCAGATATCAATCAATTGGGCTATGTTATTATTCAGTACCTGGTTCTTCATTAGGATCTGTGGATCAATCCTCTTCATTTCATCCAAAATGTTGATAATCTTTTCTACCTGAAATGACCTCCTGCCGATCTCCATCTGCAGTTTATCTACTTTTTTCCTAGAGGTGCCCAAAGAATTCCACCTCTTCAAAGAGGCCTTTGCTACTTCTTCAGCTCCAACGAGCGTGGATGACATCCATTTCAACATTACTGTTGATTCATGCTTCATGAGGTTTAACTTGTTAACCTCCTCCTGAGAAATAGCAGTCAATGGGACCGCATGATCAGTTGACGTATCATCAGGGTTAATTAACCCTCTTATATATGCATGCAGCTGAGCAATGTGCTCTTTATGCTGCTTATTCTTCTCTTTCTCTCTCTTAACTCTTTGAGTTAATGAATCAATAATATCCTTACCTTCTTGGCCTTCCTGATCCTCATTGGCAAACCCCAAATCTACTGTAGTAATCTGGAATTCATCCAGAGTGATCTTGCCCTTTTCTTTATCAACTGCAGGAACAGCTACCCGGGCTATTCTCCTGCCTGTATCAAGATCCCTTTGTATGGCAGAAGTTATTCTAGCCTTTCTCTTTGGCTTTATTAGGGTTTCTACAAATAATGTGGATACATCAAATTCTTGTATCTCTATGTCTGACTCTTCGCCAACTTCTTTCTCCAGCCACGAAGGAACTTGGTCTTTTGGTTGTTGGTTTCCATCATCATCATGATGATCACCCTGATCTCCAGTATCTACCATCATGTTCGATGGGGAGGGTGATTTCCTTATTTCTTCCTCATGATATTCTTCATGAGGGTGATCTTTGGATATATCCTCCTGTTGAGGAATTGCCTTTTCTAGAGGATGATCCTGTTGATCATCTACATGTTTATCATGATCTGGATCTTTTGCTTCCTCCACGAGTGTCTCATCTACCTTAATGATTTCCTCATCATGAGGCACATTTGTTTCCGTAGATATTACTGCATCTACCTTAGGCTTGTCCACCTAATCTGCAGCTGCAATTTGTTCTGCAGGTGTAACAATAACCTCCTGTACTTTTAGGGCAGGATCATCTGATATATCTGTCTTTTCTCCTCCCTTGTCTTGTACTTCAACAATCTTGGGCCCAACAGGTATTTCCTCTTGTTGTTGCTCACCCATATCTAAAGTATGGCTTTCTATCTCTGCCATCTTTACTTCCTCAACATTTTCTTCTTTATCCTGAATATTTCCTCGATTTTCAGGACTTGCATCCTGTCTGTAAGTTAAGTCAATTACTGCAGGACCAGTTACCTGCTTAATTAATGTATCAAGCCCTATCTCTTGAGCTACCTTTTCCGGGCTCTTTTCCTTTTCTGATTCCACTTGCTCTATCTCCTCCAACACTGTTTGTACTGATGGAGTTCCATGAGGAGTTATCCTGGTGCCAGCAACAAGGGTTTCCATTTTCTGTGAAGCTACATCCTTCACTACCTCATCATTGGATAGGTCAACTGTCTCCTCCAATGAAACAATACCACTTTGGAGTATCCTAGAGGTTTCTTTTACCTGTCCTTCTGCTAATTCAGTTTTGAATTTTACAATGGTGGGGAGTGGAACATTATGCTGCAGCTCCCTCTTGAATACCTCCCCACCGGCTCCCCTCAGCGTTATGGGAGTTTGTCTTATTTCACCTCTCATAGCAGTCCTTGGTTTCTTAGGTGTAGTGGTTACCACCTGAGGTGCTCTTCTCTTCCTTGTGAAGGACAAAGGGCCTTCTTCAGATTCTTCCTCTAAAGGAATATCCTTCTCTTTATTCTTCTACGAGGCTTGATCCTCTTCATATGCAATAATAGGCTGTGCAGTTGGCCTCTGGATTTATTTGGCTTTTTGTTTATCCTGAGGAGGCTGTGCTGATGATGCTGATGCTTGACCAGATCCTGATGCATCTTCAACAGGCACTATTACTCTTTCCACTATAACCCCTTTGGGTTCAGGATCAGTCTTCTTACCTCTTGAAGACCTCTTGCTTTTTTCAGGAGGTGGTACTCTTTCTCCTTTAGTCTTTCGCTTCTCCAGTAAGAAGTCATCATATTCATCCTCAGCAATTTCTTGTCTTTTCTTCTTATTATCAACAATGATGACCACTCCTTTCTTCTTCAGTATATTTATCTGCTCATCTACCCAAGCTTGGGTTAGATGTAATATCCTGCCTGTGAATGGATCCAAGGAGATATCCTCCTGTATAGTGAGATCCGGTGCAAAGATGGTATCATTATAAATCTTTTTCTCTTCATATTCGTCAGCCATTACCTTTCCATCATCTTTCTTCAGTTGGGCTGGGATGGAGGTGCAATCAAAGATCTTGATTTGGTTCAGTGTTAACCTTTGGTATCTTCTTCTTCGGGCTTCAGCTTCATCTTCACAATCTACCCAGAAGTCCTCAAGATTCCTCCGATGGATAGGTTTCCCCATGATCTTTTGCATCCTCCCAAATGGGTCATATGATCTTACTACTGGAAAAGGCTGGAAATTCATCATTTTCAAACCAGCTATGGCCTTCTTGATACTTTCACTATCTGGGCACACATACCAGCCCATTGTGACTGGAAACAAAACTGGTGGAAGCTTGTTGTTTGCCTTATAGGCATTCAATATTGTAGAGATTTGTCTTAAAAACTCCATAAGCACTACAACATCAGTTGGATACCTTGGGAGCATGAGGGGCTCCGCCTCAAAACCTTCAATCCTGATGTATGAAAAGGTTGCAAATTGAATGAACCAGGCTCCATGCCTGTATATTACCTCCTGAGCTTCCATGCTCAGTCTCTTAGTTTTGTCTTCTACCATGGTCCTTACTAGATGCATAGAGAATGCATCATTCACCAATTTATAATCTTGGAGGTAATTTACCCTTTGCAACTGGGGATGATGATCCCATATGTGTGCATCATTAGTTGTTCCTCCAATCTTTCCATCTGTGACCAAAGCATCAAATGTACCTGTTGATGGTTGTTTTTCAACAAGTCAACAATAGGGTGAAATACTAGGTATCTGACCCTCTCTTGAGCAAAGCCTCTCGAATGCTGAACTAAGTGATCAAACGAGATAACTCCAAGGTTCCTTCTAATAATGTTTTAATTTCAGTAAGAGACAGCTCAATGATTTAAGTATGATTCTGCTGTTAATCAACAAAGGGACTTACACAATTGTTCATGTAACTTGTTGTTTCAAAGACTCTGGAAGTGAACACTAGAGAATCTAGGTACTGCAACTGACGCGTATGATTTAGCAATGGACGTTCTGATCCTAAATCTAACTGATTGGTAAAAAAAAGGCAAAAGATATAGGGTTGAGAAATACTAATCTAATCCTAAATGGAAGGACGTTTACTGCTTAGAGTGAAATCGAACCAAATCTTGTTTCGCCAAGATGAAACAACTAGACAAGAGAGGTGCTATCTTCAAAGGTATGCAAGATGTTTAAATCAATTATGCTCATGAAAATTCAACAGGCATAAAGATCGAATTGACGCTCAATTGTAAAGACTTCACTACAAGGCAATAAAAACAACCTTTCACTAACTAACTTATACTTAAAAAGAAAACTTGCAACTTAACTTAATATTCGTGTGAAAATTGAAACCATGCAAACACTCAGAAATATAAATAGAATCACCAAATCAATGAGTCCTTTATTATCTCAGAGAGCTCTTACAACAATTTCAGAATTTCCAACCGTTACAAATGAGAGCAATGAGAGCTCTTTTATAGTCCTCAAAGGAGAGAAGGGTCAAGATCGATCGGTGAAATCAGCGGATCAGACCAAGCCACATCACAAGTAGTTATAACAAACTATCCTTTATTAAATGAATGAGGTTGACTTTATTAAATATAGGAGGTTACTCATATTAAATGAAAGAAGTCATGAAAGAGAGAACAAAGGCACGCTTTCCAAGAGGATAAGGAAGCCACATCATCAAGGTGAGTACTATGTAGTAGTACTATGAGATACAACGAATCTGGACACAATTTGAACAATATCTTCCATTGGTACACTTGTCGCTGCCTTAATGGATCCTTCTGCCACTGCTACATCTGCCTCATAGACGCCAAGTGTCTTCTCCCAGTCGTTTATCCAAGACTTATTTTCCCCAAGACGATATGCAAGTGTGAATATACTATCTAGTTGACTTTCATCAAGTCCATCATATTGAAAGTAGAATGCCTTAACTTGTTGCTTCATGTTCTCAATAGTGACATTTCCATAAGGATTACAAATCTTTGTCAAAGCAGTATATATATGATTTTCTGTTCTTAGAAGAACACTTCTTATCCTGGACATATCTACTTCAATCTTATCAACTAGTTGCCCCTTGTTGTGAAAGGAGAAATACCAAGTGACGAAGTCATGTGGAGTATCTCTATCAATCACCTTATTA
The DNA here is from genome assembly GCA_027924645.1 of Cunninghamia lanceolata. Classification (NCBI taxonomy): domain Eukaryota; kingdom Viridiplantae; phylum Streptophyta; class Pinopsida; order Cupressales; family Cupressaceae; genus Cunninghamia; species Cunninghamia lanceolata. The sequence continues at coordinate 4,532,537 of BSBN01000609.1, forward strand.
TGAATTAAATCTTCTACTGGAGCTTCCATTAAACTTTTGAGTTGTGGCATATATTGCTCTTTGATTGGTTTGAACTCAGCACAACTTTCCAATAAAGCTTGGACTCGACCTTGGAGCTTAATGACTCTGTCATACACTTGCACAATTTCTTCAAGGTAAGTATAGGCCTTGTCTTCTGTCTTTTCTATCCATCCCTTCATCATCTGAGATGAAGTTCTCATGTCCTCAACTTGGGATACTGTTTCCTGTGGAAGAATGGAAGGAGGAATTGCAGTAGCTTCCTTCTGTTGAATAGGTTGCATGACCTGTTGGATGTAATGTTTCAATGTACTAAAATCCTGTTCAACTTTCATCCTTGCCTCTCTTTCTTGTTTCAACATGCTTCTCACATTATTCACTGCATCTTGTAGTTCCTCCTCGACCTGTTCCCTTGTGATTGGACCCATGCCAATGGTAGTCATATTGTAATCCTCAGGTGCCATGTTTTCTAACTCCTTGTCATTTCTAGGAACAGCTATGTGTATCTCTCTGTTTCCAGCAGAATCTTGAGTGATTTTAGAAAGGATTGTTGCTTTCTTCTTCTGATTACTCTTTTGTACATTTACAAGCAATTCCTCAACTGCAGTAGGCTGATAAGTCTCTACAATTGTACTTTCTTCAATCCTTTGTCTCAACCAAGGTGGGAAGGTAGAAAGATCTCGTTGTCCATAAGTTTGATTATGTTGAACACGAGCTACTTCCTCATCAGATTCAGCTTGTCCTACTTCATCCTGACCAAGATCATCATTCTCTTCTATTATGACAGTGGGGCTTGATTGGATCTCTTCTGATGGAATCAAGGCAACTTCTTCTATAACTTCTATCTCTTGTATTGGATTTTGAACAATTGAAGCACCTTCTTGTGGATTAGATGAAGTAGATGGATTATTCTTTTTCTGAGGTCTTCGGCTTGATTCCCCTTGATCTTGACTAGGTCTTTTCCTCTTTCTAGCTGAATTATTGCTTTGATCATTCCCACTATGTTGTGGTTGGCTATGTGTACTATGCTGCTTTGGTTCTCCTTCATCCATCTTATTGTAAGTGAGAACTTGACTTTCAGCACTCATTTCCTGCAATAGTTGATTGATACACACTTGTGTCATGGCTAAGACCGGCTTTATCAAATCTTCTTCGGATGCATCTCTCTTTGACCAATCAATTGTGTAAGCCAAATCCTTTATCTTGTCAAATTCATCTATTAGCAAAGTATCATCCTCGGTGAACTGGTCTGGAATCCTGAATACTTTGGTGGCTCTGACTAAATCCCAGTCGAGTCTTGAACTTTGAAGAGTTCGGAGATCATCTTCATCTTGGGCACTGGCCCAGTGGTCTTCCAACTGCTTAATATGTTTGAATTCTCTGTTGTATTTCCAGCAAACTTGGAAAGGGTCAAAGTTAGGCCTCTTGGTGCCATGAGTTTGCAAATGATAGGCCTGTAGCTCTATTTCAGAATACTCAGCTGCTGATAAGGACGGACACTCCAGATTTTGTCCAAGACGAAGTGGAAATTGGATTCCTCCTTTCTTTTTCAACTTCTGCAACCTGATGAGTTCTAGGAGTTGTCTTGTAACCTCTAACATCACCATCCTGTTAGTTGGATACCTTGGCAATCTGTATGGATATGATGTGAATCCTTGGATCCTTAGGTAAGTGTACCTTTCATGTTGAGTATACCAGTGTCCATATGCTGAAATGAATTCTCTCGCTGCATTAGACAATCTTTTATGGAATTCTCCCCTCAGTTTCTTCATTATGAACATAGCAAATGCATCATTGAACCTTGTATAATGATTAATACTCTTGAGGTGCAACTGAGGATAACATTGATGTGACAAGTATTTGTTAGGTCCAATGCCGACTTCTCCTTTTTTGGTTAATCCTGAGTAGACTTCATTTCTGGCAAGAAGGTACACTATATAGGAACTCATATAACAAGTCTTAGTCTTAGCAAAATTGAGGAACTGCTCGTGTATACTCTGACTGATAAGTCCAGCCCAATCAATCATTTTCCCTTTGAGAACTGACTTGATGAAAGAGTACATCCAAGGCTGAAAGGTAGCAGATTGAGGCATTCCTGTCATTCTGTTCAGAAACATGATCAAATATCCAATTTCGGGATGAAAATCTGACTTATGGAACTGTGGAGGATTATTCATATTGAACTTCATGGCCGGATTGGCCATCCACTCTCTCCTTATCTCTTGTAACTTGATCTTGGTGTCGATATCATATTCCTGCTGACCTTGTTGTATTGAGATGCTGATCATCCTCTCTTTGGTTGGAATGTTGAAAGTCTCCTCAACTGCTTCCTTTTGCAAGTAGGCTAGTATCGTTCCATCCTTGGCTATAATTTGTCTTGTATTTACATCATACTTTTTGACACATTCGATGATCATCTCCGGACACGGCAAAGCTGGCGGAAAACAAGCAGCTTCAATGGCTCCACTCCTCATGATGGCTCGAGCGAGGCTTCCTCCGTTGGGTTCTTCAAGGACTGACTTGATATCTTCCAAGTTGCTGCTTCCCATATTCGTATCGCTTACATTTGTCCACCTTGAGACGAGCTTTGATTCGGGAATCTTCCCCTTGGCATCCATCCGGATCTTGGCTTGTCGCTCCTTGGAAGTCATTGCCATTATTCTGCAGACTTGACGCGAATAAGTGATTGCAAACAAAATCTAGATTTTACTTCAGCAACTTCAGTGGATTAAATTATGAAATTTTCCTTTATAATTATGAAATATTACTATTAAATTCAAAGAATCTATGAAAAATCATAAAAATCCACTTATCCTTTTAGAATTTTATCAATATTTAAACAATTTCAAGGCATCTAATGAAAGAAAAATAAGAAAATCAGATCAGAAAAAACTCAGATCAGACTTACTTGATGAGCTGTTTTGTATTTGATACCTTGCAATTTGATCCACCACTTGGCAAAATTTGATAAAATCAAATTTATACTTCTAAAAGAAACTTCTTGTTGCTGCTCCTTGAAGAAAATTCTGCTCTTGGAGAACAAATCTGCTCTTGACAATGATAAAAATGAAAAGAAAATGAGGCACATATATATAATTTACTTTAAAAACTTTTCCTTCTCTCTAGGCCGACCTCATGCACAAATATTTAATTTAGTTTTGATCTTTATTAAATGAATGTATTTTCACGTTTTCCGAAGGCAACAATCATTAAATGTTTGTAACTTCTCTTTGTTGGATGCAATAGATAAAGGCGTTTCTTCTCTCCTTCAAGCGCATGGGATGAGGAATTCAAATCCTCTTGGCATTTCGCATTAGATAAAGTTTGGAGAATCTTCAAGGATTTCGCATCGGATGAGGAATCAGATTCCTCTCAAATATTTCGCATTAGATGAAGTACCGAAATCCTCTTGACTTGATATGTGTGGCGCTTTGGCTCAAAGTTTGAATTCTTCTTGATATTTCGCATTGAATGAAGGATTTGAAATCTTCTTAACACTTGGCGCATTTGATAGGTAACATGAGATCTTTGAAATCGAACTTCAATCTCTCTTTGATGTGGCGCATTAGATCATGCCTTGGGAGTTCTTCACATCACACTTGACTCTACTCTCAACATGGCGCATTGGATGGGCAGCAGGAGATCTTCAAAATCAAACCTTATTCCCCCCCACACATGGCGCATTAGATGACAATTCCGATTTCTTCTTGTTAAGTGCTTTGGTAAGGGGCTTGGAAGATAGCACATTGCTTGACCTTATTAAAATCTTCAAACTTGAACGAATGTAAATGACCTTTGTCTTTGGCGCATTGGTTGCCCTCGGTAAATCCTCTAGAAACAAACCTTGATCACTACCTCATGTTGTTGGCGCAGTGGATGAAGGGTGAAAATCCTCAATATTTTCGCATTTGTTGGGACTTTAAGATCCTTTAAACTCAACCTTTGGAAGATACTTGAAAACTTAGAGGTATTCCTATAGTTGGCGCACTAGATCAAGTTTTGAAATCCTGTAGATTTATCCCTCAAGAAGTCGCATTAGATCAAACATTAGATGTCTTCTAGATTTGGCCTTGGATTGTTATCAAGGAGTGGCACATTACTTCACGAATTCAAATCTTCTAACCTCTAGCGCATTAGATCAACTTTTTAATTCCTCTGGAGTGTGGGCGCACTAGATGGAGGTGTAGGATCCTGTGGAGTTCTCATTCTACCTTAAAGGAGACCTCATGATGTTGGCGCATTGCTTAGACAATTTAGATTCTCTGGACTCTAACGCATTGGATAGCCTTGGAAAATGATCTTTGAAGTCAATTGAGCGCATTACTTCGTGTTTTTAGAATCCTCTGAACTTGATCGCTCAAGAAGTCGCATTAGATCATGCTTTAGAGGTCGCATCACTTCAAGGGTTGAAATCCTTGGGAATTGGCGCACTAGATCAAAGGAAAATATCCTTAGGTTTTGGCGCATCACTTAGACATTTCAAAACTTCAAACCTACCTCTCCCTTCTTGGTGGCGCATCACTTCAAGGATTGAAATCCTCTGACATTTTCATTAAAATTCGCTCCAAGATTTGCTTTAAAACTTACTTTTTCTCTTTCGCACTCCATTTTTTCCTCCGAAATGACCTTTTAGTTTGAGCGCAACAGATAGAAGATCGAAATCCTCTGATATTTTCGCATTGGACCGAGGTGTATAAGGGCGCATTGGATCGAGTTTTCAAATCCTCTGGCTCAAGTGTCTTCTTCTTCGTGATTTTGCGCCCAGATTTGCGCCATCTAAGTGTCCAGTCGCATTAGATCAGGATTTTGAATCCTCTGACTTCGTCAAGTATTTTCAGGATCGCGTGAGTAAAGGTATATTGAAAAATATATTCAAGTATAAGTTTAGAGATTGAATTTCTTATACTTTAAATATTTTTCAATATACCTTTCAGGATGTTTGAGATAGGTCCCGAATCCACCGGATTTAAGATGCAAAATATAGAATTTGGAGGATTCACCAGATTTCAGACTTAGCCATTTTTCAGGATTTTCAGGATTTCAGGCTCCAGTCTTAGTCTTCTCAGGATCTCAAACATTCTGAAGGATTAACCTCAAAACTCAATGTCTAGATAGGATTTGATCATTATTGTAAGTTTATCTACCCTTAATCGTGAACCAAAGATCATAGGCAAGGAAATTGTTACCGAGCCGGCAAAGGAAAACGAGTCAGGACATCATTAAAATCTCGTTGAAAAACTCATTGAAAACTCATTGGAAACTCACTGAAAAGCTCAGAGCTCAAAAAAAAAAAAAAGGGGGTCCCTATTCCTAATGGGGTGATGTGTGATTTGGTCACAACAGTACCCTTATAGGCACATGAATAAACAATGTATGATGTCATATAAAAAGAACAATCTAGACCCCCAAGGCTCATTAGCTGCTCATCTAGAGCATCACTTATCATTTTGGCCCACATTGGCTTGTTATCCGTATATAAACAGATCAGGATGACTGCATACATCCAGTCCCTGAAACTTCCAGCATCAGGCTGGCCTGTTACTCTGTTCAACAGTGCTATCATGTATTGATACTCATCGTCGAAGTCATATTTGTATAGATGAACCAGAAGTTTAGCTGCTGCTGGATAGGGGCTATTCTTCGCCCTCCATTGATACATCTTCCTGGCAGACTTCTTGTTATTCTCGTACTCTACTTCTGATTTCTTCAGATCTATGTTGGCAACCTTCTTGCCCATTGGCAAACCAAAGGTAGCAGCAATACCCTTAATTGACAGATCAGCATATATCCTACCATGCTTTTCTACCCTCCTGGTTTCTAGGTTGTAGTTCCTTGCGCATTCTATCACCAACTCAGGAGTTTATGGGGAAACCAGCTGCATTCCACATTCCTAATACAAAGACGACATCTAGCAGGGTGCTGTTGTTTTTCTCATCACTTATTTTGGCTGACCATGCAGCCAGATCCGTATTCCCTTGGTGTGTATCAGTGATGGCTCCATACTTAAATTGGACACCCTCAGGATGAGCAAACATAGGCTTCGAGAATTCGGCCTCTGACTTAGCTAATCTTTTATCTGCCATGAGTGCCTGCAATTACACAACTTGGTCTTACAATTGATACAATATACGAGCATGCATATATGCTACATATCCATTATTCATCATGCATACTATTATTCTTTTCCTATTTCATTTATCCTGACATGCATAATTTGAAGTTTCAAACCAGAAGACCCCATAGTACCTGAATATCCAGAACATGACAACAAGAGGGTTTCAATTACTTGATGCGCTTATCCTCTTACTTATACCCCAGATTATCCGAAAATGATCTTGATACTGCTCAATAATCGATTTCTTCGTTCTGCTGTAAGCCACCTGCGTCAGGATGCTGTTCGTCTGAAGGTTTGGAAGCTTTGCTCTCTGTAAAGACTGGTTTATCGCAATGTAAATGTAAAATACCTTGTAATTCACTTTTAACCCCTGAATCAGGTCACTTAGGGTAAAATTAGGGCAAATCTACCATAATCATTAAGCTTCCGCACGGAAACCCGGAGAGGTTGCCAGGTGTGAGCATCCCGTTAACCATTAGCAGGATACACCTACCATATTAATGAGCATTCAATGTCGCGCGGCAAGGAGAGGAGGATGATCATTTGAAATATCGGGTGATGTTTTGGATATCGGGTGATGTTCAAAATATCGGCGTCTCGTAATATGACCATTCGGGTCTTAGCGGGAAACACCTATGTCGGTATATCGGGTTATTTTCGGGCCATCGGGTCATGTTATAAAAGATTAGGTGATGTTCAAAATATCGGGTGATATTTTTAAAAGGATGATGACCCTACGCAATACTTAAGTAGCCTCTCTCGGAATATCATGATGTCGTCACCATGATATTGGTTTAGTCTATCGTTGAAGCATTATGACGTCATCGTCATGTTTTATAAAAGGATGATTTTAGGAAATATACCTCCGCGAGGTAAAGATGATGATGATGTCATCATCATGTTGATTCTCTTCGTTATCGGGTTGGATGATGTCATCAGGATAAAAGGTTCCAGGGTGATATTCGACGACCGGATGATATTTGAAAGATAAGGTTATATTCAAAATATCGGGTGATGTTTCGAAATATCCTCGCAGAATATATGCTATTATTTGACGGGTAAGTATCACAACCACCTAAAAATGACGTCTGCAGGTCGCGAACGGATAATTTATCGAGTGATAAATTGGACCAGGGTGATATTTCGTAAGATGACTGATATTGAGAAATATGATGATGACTTACCTCCCCCCTTTATGAATATCAGGTTTGACCAAGATTTTGACCGTTCATAACTTTTGCATCCTAAGGAATACCAAGGTGACATAAAAGGCAAACCTTCATGAATTTTAATACTCTTTCCAAATATGAGGTTAATGAAATGAAATATGAACTTTGACAAACTAACCTCATGATGATGACTTCCCATACATCATGCAAGATCATCTGTATTGATTGAATTTTACCAGACCGCCAGCAACAAAAACACACAAGCAAAGCCAAAAAGTTGGGTCCTTGTTTTGCCAAGTCAAAATGGGGCGTGTAACCACACAACACCGCCCTAGGCGCTCCCAGTGCATATTCCTAACCAGTGCAAATTTATGAATGTCATTATGAACACTAATATTATACTTTTTTGTGCATATATTATATACTTTTTTTAATATAAGACCCAAAAAAAAAAATTTAAATGAATTAAAATGTTTTTAAAACAAAAACAAAAAGATTTTATTTTTATTATAATGTTATTAACTTATTATAATATATATTATATTACTATATTTATTATAATAATATTATTATTTATATATTATTATAATATATTATTATTATATTATATTATATTATATATTATAATATATTTTTTGGCTAGATATTATATATTATAATATTATATTATATTTTATATTATAATAATATTATTATAATATATACTATATTATATATTACTATAATATATATTAAATTATATATATATATATCAATTGATATATATATTTTTTAATTTTTTAATTTTTTATATTATATACATTTGATATACAGATTTGAACATACATTCTGTATATTTTTTAATTTTTTTGTATATATATATATATAGTACAGCCGTACCCAGCCATACCCAGAGCAAAAAAAATGTCATACCGGCGTACCAGAACCCTGCTCCGGTACCTGATCCCGTACCAGAACCGGCAACTTAGGATTGAAACATGCAACCTTCGATTAAACTGTAGATCGAACTTGTTGCAAATTATGCCTTTATGATCACATCCTATACATGACAATCAAACAAAAGTCGACTCCGATTGACGCTAAAATAGCGATCACTAAAATTAGCAAATTTCTTGAATATGTTTTACCCAAAAATGATGATGAACTATTTTTAGCGCGGGCTAAAAATAGAACTCTAAAGGTTGTTGTGAATGGTTTTGGCTTGACGATGCTTTTCCGATGAATCCTCTAACGAAGTCTAACAAACTCTTTTATGAAATTCCAATCTTGGTGACTTGAATCTGAAACACCATTTGTTGAAACTCTGAAAATTTTCTTTGTAGTTGGAAAGTTTGATAAACCTTTTGTCCTGAAATTTCAATGAGCTCTTGATACTTTATGAGCTTCTTCGGTTACCTCCAAGGACAAATTCTACAGCATATTCACAGCCAAGTGCTAGAAACCACTTAATCTTTCTAGTATCTCTAACATATGATCTAAGAAGCTAGCGCATATATGTAAAATATCAGAATGATATGCAAATGATATTATTCAATGAGTTGAATTACATGATAGAGCACAGCTCTATTTAAGAGTTTACAAGAAGTTTCTATGAAGAAAACAGGAGTTTTGTAAAGGAAACTACAACTAATAAAGCAGAAGAGATAGAAACAAACTAAACTAAAAACAGAATTAGAAACTATCTAATAGGAAACTATATTGACCATTAAATAACTAAAATATTATTTTAATACCCCCCGTAATAGTCAATCTACTAACTACACCAAGGTGCCCCCTAAATCTAACAAATTTATCCGGGGCAGTCTGGTCCACGAGCACCTGAATCAAAATACCAGGCAAAAGAGTTGACAGGATCTACTAGTGTTTTGGCCAAAAAGGTGTAAAAAGTAGACTCTTGCTCAGTGTGCTCTGCAACATGGTCTGATGGTGTGGATTCTTCTGGGTTGGCCTATGCAGCAGCCAAGCATTTCCGGCAATCCTTTTTCATATGGCCAAACTTATAGCAGTAATTGCACTAGATGTTTTTCTTCTTGGAAGGGTCCTATGATTGACCCTGACTGGATGGCTGAGAAGGTTGATTGTTACCCTTATTCTGCTGAAAGGACTTGTAGTAAATGCCTACTCCGTGGAGGAGGAACTAACACTGCTATTGAACTGTTGTCTCCATCGATCCTACTGCAGAAGTTTGTTGCACAGATTTGAAACTTTCAGGTTAACATTAGTCGAAGTAATGTTAAGCGTTTCGATAAAGTGCTCATAGGATTGTGGTAGACTTTTCAAAGTGATGACTACCATATCTTCCTTGTCCATCTTCAAACCAATCGCCTCCAACTGATCACAGATGTCCTTGATTTTTGTGAGATGCTCTTGCAGAGACATCTTTTCATCCATCATGATCGAAAAAAGCATGTTCTTCAGAAAGAACGCTCGGCTTTTGTTGAACGTTTCATGAAGGTCCTTCAACGAATCCCATATTTCTTTCGCTGATTTGCCTGACGGAACCTAAGGCAGCTGGTCATCAGTGACCGATAATTTGATAAGCATTACCGCTTCCCAATTCTGCTCATCGAATTTATCCTGATCTTTACCTGCCACTAGAGGGCGTGTAGATTTGCCCAAAACAAGATGGTCAAGGCACCGATACTTGAATATGGTTAACATACGCTGCTTCCAGGTGTTGTAATTGTAATCGTTGAACTTCTGACTGCCTTCCAACATGATGTTGGACCAGGACGCCATCTTTCACATTTTTCGAGGTGTTAGTGCCTGCATAAACATTCAGATTTCAAGTATTTAAATTCACAGGCACTTTCCAAGAAATTCCTAGGTCTGTCGGCCTTCACATTTTTATGCATGTATCTTTGTATATACATTGGTGTTTGTATGTACATTTGAATATGCAAGTGCAGATGTACATTGGCGGGCCCAAAAAAGATGAGTCAAATCGGCTTCAAAAGGTGCGAAAAATAGTTGTATGCATATCGGGTTGTACATTGCAGGCATATTCCGTCGCAGATTCCGTGCTTGTATGTAAAGGATTGCATGTATATTTTGTTTGTATGTTCAAATATACATTTGCAATATGCAATGTCAATATACAATGAAAACATGCAAGGGACAGACATACAAAGTGTCATCGCCAAGACAATGCATATCGGTGGCCAAGTTCAAGGTCTCCCCAACGGCCGATGCACATACAAGAGGAAAGATGCAAGCAGATATACAAAGGCCCGATGCATATACAAAAGGTGGGGTCCGCACATACAAGGGAATATGCATTCCTAGTATGCAAGGCCCGGACCCGAAGGATATTGCATTCTGGTTCATACAAGGCAGAAGTCTGATTGTATGTATGTTTCGCTTGTATATTCGCATTGTATGTGCGATATACAAGGCCGATATACAAAGGTAAAACATACAACCCGGATGCGAAAGGGAAAGTTTGTTGTGGCGGCTAAGTGGTTGAGCTCCGCAGGTTGTATGTTGCACATTGTATGTGCGACATACAATGAAACATGCAAAGGTAAAGGTACATGCTGGATTTCAAAGGTTTCTCCAATCTGCCTCATATATGAGCTGACGTCTGCAGTTTGTATGTATATTGCGTATTGTATATATGCAATGTACAAGGCCGACATGCAAAAGGGAAGATACAAGCCGGACCCAAATGTGATTGCAGTGTGTTTTATAAAGATTTGAGGTCCGCGCCTTTGTATGCATATACAATCTCATATGTATATCCACAAATGCAAATGTTGATATAATGGCTCGTCGGTGAGACTTCACTTATCGGCGGCTCTGTCCATGCTCATTCTGACGGCCGATGGAGATGCAAAAGCACAGTGATAGTGATCAAATGGCAGGTTGCCACGTGTCCAAAAAGTGGTTGTATGTATATGCATTTGCATATACAAAGGCAAAATAAGGCGAAAATGGCAAAATAGAAGGAAAAGTCAAAAAGGAAAAAGGGTGCCTACGTGGCGCGATCTCATAAGCCGGCAACTTTTCAGCATGAACCGAGGCCGTTGATCTTGGCGATAAGAGAGGAAATCGACAGCCCTGTTTTGAGCGCCCGAGGAAGGAGAGAATTTCTTTGTATCTGCTGCATCATTTCGAGCAGGAACTTCAAGAACATGCGAACCGCTGCACTTCCAAAAAATGGGTAGGTTGGCCATTATGGCATGTTTGCAGAGGTATGGGTCGATGATGGACAGGCCAACCACCATTTTCAATGAAAAATTCTCTAGACGGCGGCGCATCTCCCGATCCCACCTGGTTTTCCTCTTTCTTCTCACGGCTGCATTCAATGTTTTGGGCGCCATTCAATAGGTGCATTGTATCTGGCGAATTTTGAATTGACCTTTGTACTGAATGCTGAGTACACATCCTTTCTGTATAAGAGAACTGTGTTACTCATTTTTAGAGGTTGTTGAAGACTTGGGCATTTTTGGGAAAAGAACGAGGAATAGAGCCTTTCTTGGTTGTTCTATCTCTTTTGTGAGTTTGAGTTGCATCTGAGTGCACCTTGCACATATGTTCAGTTTCATTGTTGTTTTATATGAAAAATGCATTTTTCGCATGTGTTTAGCTGTTTGTCTCCATTTGGCTGTGTGCATCCCTTCTTTTGAATCTGGTTGCTAAGGGTTTCTAAGATTCTAGGATATAGACTTTCTGTATTGCATGCTTGATCTCTAACTTCCATTCAAGGAGTGGATTAAACTGTTTTAGGTTAAGTATGGAGAAAAATGTATGTCAGCTCGGATATTTGTAAGTAGAGGCAGTTAAATACTCATTCTTGGGTGGTGTTTGTAAGGCGAATACCAATCCTAACCCCTTGAAACTTGAATGCCAGTGCAAATCACTCTTTTGTATACGTCTAGTTGACTCCTTGCCCTGAGATAGGCACCAGTCTGCTCCCTGTGTAGTAGTTATGATCCAAAACCCCCTGTCTTGCATCCAAAAAATTAAAACAAATCATTCCATATTTCCAACCTGTTAGTTGTAGGAGTAGAAATAGGTCCCCTGCATACTCTCATCCACAACCAATCAGATAGGTCCAAGAACACTGCCAATCTTGTGATTTATCACTCGAATCTTGGTCTAAACATGAGAGTATTCTTCCTGTTGTTGTAAAGGTAAACCTTTCTATCATTGGGTGAGTCAAGGTTACATCTTTAGCTATAGGGATACCCCCCTTGGTGCGGCAGAACCAGAAGTGAAGGGGAGCCGTATTTGTTGGCCAAATCTGCCTGTGCATTGGAACTGGCAAACCCTCTGCCAATTCGGACACCAACACAAGGCACAAAAAAACGGATTACAAGCTAATCGCACAGAAAAAACAGCGCAGATTGACAGCACAGACTCTGAGATTTTAAAAAAAAAGATTGAAACCCTAGCACGGATTTCAAGGCACAAATCTCAAGTACAGAAAACACTGGCTCAAAAAAACCCAAGCACAAATTTCAAGACACAAATCTCGAGGTAAACCCACCAAAAGACGCCTTCAATAGTGATCAAAAGACGAAGACGTATGCACAAGTCGCGGACAGGTTGCGGAAAGGTCGCAGACAGGTCAAAAAAACTTGTGCAGGAAACCTGAGGTTTGAACACGTACGGATGTACAAATTTTACAGAGAGCCGAAGGAAAAAAAATTTCCCGCTCAACCGGCTCTAATACCATGTAAATATTAAAATCAGAATGATATGCAAATGATATTATTCAATGAGTTGAATTACATGATAGAACACAGCTCTATTTAAAGAGTTTACAAGAAGTTTCTATGAAGAAAATAGGAGTTTCGTAAAGGAAACCAGAGCTAATAAAGCAGAAGAGATAGAAACAAACTAAACTAAAAACAGAATTAGAAACTATCTAATAGGAAAATATGTTGACCATTAAATAACTAAAATATTATTTTGATAATATATTTTCACCAACAATAGCCACACAGTAGATTTTTGGCTGAAATGCATGTTTTTATAATCAAAAAATATTATGTTGTAGGCACGATTTTTCTTTTGTAGTTTTGATTTTACAAGTTGGTTTCAATAGGCACATGAATTCTTCTTGGCAGGTGCTTCTCCTTGGCGTGGGCAGTTGAATGTTAGCACCACTATATAGGCGTGTGGTGTGATGATCCAAAGATCATGAATATGAGCCAAGAGATGTTATGAAACCTTAGGCGCAGTTGTAGCCATGAGTGTGGACTGCTCTATGATGAATCACTGGTCTGCTTATGCATTCACCCTGGCTGTAGGTATTCCTCTTCTAGTTCGCCCTACAAATTGGCACATAGACTCCTCTCAAGATATTCGCTTATGCCCTTAGGAAGTGCGCCATGATTCAAGCTCTCCAAGGTGATGTAAATGAAGTCCAAAGAATGCTTCTCCAAGCTGATATGAGTTCTGCCCTGTAGAATTATGCTCAAGCATTAAGCACATGTAGACTCCTGTGATGGAATATTCCCAATGTTAGATGAATGGGATCATCTCCATTCCTTGTAAGGGGCCATCTCCTTGATGATGGACATAAGAATCGGAATTCTTAGCCAAATGTATAGGAATTATACCAAGAACAATCGTTGATGGATGATTCAAATGGCAGCTCCTTGCCTTGTTTATATAGTAGCTTAAGCTCTAGATCCTTCTTGTTTCTAGAGGTAGATAAGCGTGGCGCCAAGAGAGACTTGTTGTGACCAAATCACACATCGCCCCATTAGGAATAGGGACCCCCCCTTTTTTTTTTTTTGAGCTCTGAGCTTTCAGTGAGTTTTCAACGAGATTTTAATGATGATTTGACTCATTTTCCTCTGCCGGTACGGTAACAATTTCCTTGCCTATGATCTTTGGTTCACGATTAAGGATAGATGAACTTGTAATAATGAAGTATTGTGATCAAATCCTATTTAGATATTGAGTTTTGAGGTTAATCCTGAAGAATGTTTGAGACCCTGAAAAGACTAAGCCTGGAGCCTGAAATCCTGAAAATCCTGAAAAAATGGCTAAGTCTGAAATCTGGTGAATCCTCCAAATTCTATATTTTGCATCTTAAATCCGGTGGATTCGGGACCTATCTCAAACATCCTGAAAGGTATATTGAAAAATATTTAAAGTATAATCTCTAAACTTATACTTAAATATATTTTTCAATATACCTTTACTCGCGCGATCCTGAAAATACTTGACGATTTCAGAGGATTCAAAACACTGATCTAGTGCGACAGGGTACTTAGATGGCGCAAATCTGGGCGCAAAATCACGAAGGAGAAGGCACTCGAGCCAGAGGATTTGAAAACTCGATCTAATGCGCCCATCTACACCTTGGTTCAATGCGAAAATATCAGAGGATTTCTAAAGCATGATCTAATGCGATTTCATGAGGGAGACTCCGGAGATTCGAAAAGGTCCATCTAGTGCGCCCAAGTAGTTGTGATGTGTTTTCATCTAATGCGCCCACTCCAACCCTTATCCAATGCGAAAAATAGAGAAGAGTGAGATTTGTTTCAAAGGATTCTACAAGGGTAACCATTGCGCTAAACATCACACAAGACAAAGGCAATCTAAAATCATCCAAGTTTGAGGATTTCGACTTAGTCAAGCAATGCGCCACCTTCCAAGCCTCTCATCTAAGCGCTCCACAAGAGGAAGTCGAAATAGTGATCTAGTGCGCTACCTATATGGAGACAACGAAATTTCATTCCTTGCAGATCTCCAACTAGTGATCCAGTGCGTCAACATAAAGGGGGAAGGATGAAGTTTATTTTGAAGGAACCAAATTACCTATCAAATGCGCCATAAAGGAGAAGAATTTAAATTAATGATCTAGTGCGCCAAATGCCCTGAGGACTCTAATCCTCTATCTAATGCGCTATTCCTTGAAAGGAATCCAAAACATCATCCAATGCGAAATGTTTGAGAGGAATCCTATGTCTTGAACCAATGCGAAATCCTTGAAGATTCTCTATCTTTGATCTAATGCGACTAAGAGAAGATAACAACATGCTGATCCAATGCTATTTCAATGGAGAAAACATTTACACTAAGCTGATCTCATGCGAAATATAAGGCAAGAGGATTCAAATTCTTGATCTCATGCGCTTGAAGGAGAGGAAAAATGCCAACCAACAACAAGGAGATCGCCAAGACTTTATCTAATGCGTCCATCAAGAGGGAGTTGTAAACATTTAATAGTTGTTGCCTCGGGAAACGTGAAAATTGCATTTATTAAATAAAGATCAAATCTAAATTAAATGTTTTGCACCACAATAAAGGAGGTCGGTCTAGAGAAAAGGAAAAGTTTTAAAAGCAAATTATGTATATATACCTCATTTCCTTTTCATTTTTTATTATTTTCAAGAGCAGATTTGTTCTCCAAAAGCAGATTTTTTCCTCAAGGAGCAGCAACAAGAAGTTGTTTTAGAAGAATAAATTTGATTTTATCAAATTTAAGCAAGTGGTGGATCAAATTGCAAGGTATCCAATTCAAAACAGCTCATCAAGTAAGTCTGATCTGAATATTTTCTAATCTGATTTTCTTATTTTTCCTTCATTAGATGAATTAGAATTGTTCAAATATTAGTAAAATTCAAGAAGGACAAGTGGATTTTCATGGATTTTCATAGATTCCTTGAATCTAGATAGCAATATTTCATAATTATAAAAGGAAATTTCATAATTTAATCCACTAAGGTGGCTGAAGTGAAGATTGTGTTTGCAATTACTTATTCGCGTCAAGTTTGCAGGAATGTCAATGATGCTAAAGAGTCATCAAAGAAGAAGAAACTAGAACCACCTTCATGCTAGGAGTAAAGTCAACCAATTGTCATGTAAAGAAGACATCAAGTAGCTGCTCCACCATAAAGAAAGTGTTATCATCAAGTTGGAGCATTTCATATATTCTACTTCATTCAAGGTCATCTTCCAGGAAGCATCATTCTAAGAAATCTACATCACTTCAAGAGGTAGCTGCTCCAAGACGTCACAGCAAGATATATCTCAAGTCCTCTTCATCAATGACATCATGAAAGATCCTATGTCAAGTTCCTTCGAGCTTCAAGATCATCTTCAAGGAATCATTTCATCAACTATATCATGATCATCAAGAGCAAGTGTTTGAATCACTTTCACCTTGCGGAGGGAACACTACTCTAAAGGATTATACCTCAAATCTTCTACATCATCGAGTTGGAACACTTCATTGAAACTTCCAAAAGCATTCATCCATCAAACTTCAAGACTCTTCAAATTTCCAAGTCCAAGAGAGTCTCCTACTCTTCATGAAGAAATCAAGTGTCATCATCTACTCTCTAGTCTACATGAAGATACATCGAAGAAGATTCACATCAATCTATCTACAAGAAGAAGAATCATAAAGTTAGTCAAGTGAGGCGACAACTATCATACATCCAGTTAACAAGAAGAATGAACAAGGCAAGATCCACAAGATGTATTCCTAAATATACAAGTTCAAACAATCACATTGAATACATCATTACAAGTTGATACAATTTTCAAAGTATGCTGAGTTGGCACTTATGTGGCGAGTACACATCATTTAATTTTGATTAGCCACATTATTTAATGCATGCAATGTATCATTTAATAAAAGAAGTCAAAGGGATTCCTATGTGGAGGAATATTTTAAATGCTTTCGCCTTACCTTATCACATTGGAAAACGTGCCTTCATTGCCTCTCTCTTTTTTGCTAAAAATAGCAAGTTGTTGTAACTACCTCTGAGGTGGCACGATCTAAGCCCTTGGCTATCGAATTGATCTAAGCCATTCATTGTATACTGGAGCACTATATAAAGGCCTTGTTGCCTCATTTGTAATTCATTAGAGAATAGATTAGAGATATAGATTAGAGAGGAGATCATTATTAGTAGTAGAGAGTAGATTTTAAGAGTAGAATAGAAGAGACTCTCAAAATTCTCTGAGAGGGCTGGAGATTGTTGTAAATATTTTCCAAGATTAATGCAAAGACATTGGAGCTACTTGTTTGGTGTTAAGTATTATCTTGTGGAGTATCATGGTTTCCTGAATCTTGATGGAATTAAGAGATGTTTCAAATAGCTTAGAAATAGATTAGAAGTGCATTGATGTAATGAATATGCGTAAAGATATTTGATGAATTCTTCTGGTTCATACTTTTCGTGTATTGTCGAAGGCAATCCACTTTGCAAAGTTAGACTGAACCTTCATTTTCTTTAGTTCGGTTGTGAATGCTTGTTCAAATTGCGCCAGCTGTGGGTGTTTGGATGGAGATTTACAACATGAAAATCCTTGAGTTTCCTTAGAAGATTGCACCAGCTTCGTGTAGTTGTTGGTTCTCATGGCGAAGTGAAGTCTGGTTTCATGAGGAGTTTGTCTATCTTTACATGTTTCATTATCTCATTGTCCTTAGATTAGCTTTCTGAACCCTTAACCCTTTTTCATTTTCTTTATCATAGAAACCTTGTATATACATCATCCACATCAAAGGAGGAATAAGTCAAATGAAAGGAGAAGAGTCTGCGTAAGTCCCTTTGTGTTTAACAGCAAAATCATACTTAAATCGCTGAGCTGTCTCTTACCGAAATTAAATTTATAAGAAGGAACCTTGGAGTTATCTCGTTTGATCACTTTTCAGCATCCGAGAGGCTTTGCTCAAGAGAGGGTCAGATACCTAGTATTTCACCCTATTGTTGACTTGTCGAAAAACAACCATCAACAAGACTCATGTTGGTCGGCCAGCTTGAGTATCTTCCTTTCAATAGTTTCATTCTTTAAACTTGTCGCTAAAGATCTAATGCATGCCTTTAGGAAGTCGGCCAAGAAGGAGGAGGTTTGTAGTGAAGGCGCTGCCCAAACAAGTCGGCCCAAAAGACCTCTTCATGAATTCGATGACCCTTCCTTAACCAGGTCGGCCTTATAGACAAAGTCGGCGCCTTCAAGAAGATTACGACTTAACAAAGAACCCCACCACCAGCATATGCATGGAAATGAGTCTTATAGCTCAATCAAGTCGGCCTCATGAAGGCAAATCAGTGACAAAGTGAAATGCACAGCTCGAAAGGCTAGGAAATGTAGCTTCCTTATTGAACCAAGAAGTGCAATATCATTCCCTTTCCATCTTGTTAGCCTACGGGAATGGATGATAGGCTAACCAAGAACTTCATGATGACTCACTCCGGAAATAGGGACATGACAATCCTCCCTTCCCAGGATTGCTTGTCCTCAAGCAACCAAATACCAGGATCCCATATCATTCTAGGCTCTCCGTTCACACTTGCTTGTATCTTCTCAAAGTTGCCGCTATAAGAGATCCTGGGACCGCTTGCGTTGTCGCAGCCCAAAGCAAATCCATCCCCATCAACCTTCAAACAGTTGTGGTGATCAACCCATGCCAATATGTGGATGTCAATCATGTGGATGCTAGGTGATGAGCCAACGAAACTGAAAGTCTCCTTCTCATGGAGGTGAAGTGTGAGCCAAGGATAGGTGTCATATACAAATGACAATGGAAGTGCATCAACCCTTGTAACTCTGCTGTCATAAATTAGAACAGCAGTATGTAAACTGAAAATGTCATTCCAAATGACATGCAAAGTACTATCCTCAATGCATGAAGATAGGAAATCACCATAAGACCAGTTGTCAATAAGAATATACTGATTTTCATCACAACAAAGTCTCCCAAACACTGCTGTTCCAAAACTGAAGTCACATGCTCCAATGTCCAGTAATGAAGAAAAACTATCAAACCATAGAGAATAAACTATCAAATCATCCATGTACTCCAAGAAGAAAGCATCATCAACATCATGAGTGGGCTGATTTAGTTCACCAAAGGGAACTAATGTATTATGTACAACTGAATTACCATCATCTCCATTATCATCTTCTTGCATATCATCAATGGCTGTCCCAAAGTCATTAAGTAGAGCTGATTGCAACACCATAGGATTGCTGTCTTCAAATAAATCAGGGATTAGGTCATGCCATTCTACTCCATCAAAGGCTGTCCCAAAACAGGTATCTCCATGCGCATCACCTATGCTTGTATGAAACAATTCTTGGCCTATAGCTATCATATGCTTAGTTGTTATTTGAGGAGGTAAAGTGTACTTGAGGGCTCTCATAACAACTTGTTTCCCATCATGTCGGAAACTCAACTCCATAGCTTGTAAATCTTGGATGACCCTTTGTAAAGAATGTAGCCATTGCATACCAAGCACGATTTCATTATCCTTCAAATCAAGAACATAGAAGTCATCACAAAGAGTATACTCACCAAATATGATACTAAGCTTGCTCACTCTCTTCTTGCAAAGAATAGTGAGTCCTCCCGCTATAGTCACATCAAAGCCCTCAAAGCCATCACAAAGCAATCCTCTTTTGTTGACCCCTCATCAATATAGTTATGTGAAGCTCCACTATCAAGAAGTGCCAAAACTTTGCAACCAAACAAGGTACCTTCAAAGATGAATGGATTGTACCTTGAAGCTCCTGAAAGATAGGCAATCCTAGAACTCTTGTTATCATCATTTGTAAGTTCTAGTGTTGGCTGTCCATCATCATCCTCATCAAGTACCTCAATGTAATGCACCTTGCCTTTGCCAAGACATCTATGACCAATCTCCCAAGGTTGTTTGCAATTGAAACACAACTTCTTCCTACGAAGTTCATCTCTCTCCTCTTGATTCATCTTTGATGTACCTTCACTTTTCTTTGGAGTGGGCTGCTCATGAGATTTCTGGTCTACATATCATCTTTGAAATTCTTCTTTTGAGGTGTGTATGTAGGAATGATATCCAAATCAAGTGCAAGATCAATGGCCTCATCAAGTGTACTTGGCCTATGAACCTTGACCAATCCCCTGATTCTGTCACTAAGACCCTCTACAAAGAGCATGGTGATCCTCCTGTCTGTCATGTCGATCCTCCTGTCTGTCATGTCAGGAACCATGACCACAATCTTCTGGAACTCGTCCACATAGGCCTCCAGTCTACCAATTTGTTTTAGTTGTGCAAGCTCACGGTAGTAGACCTCCACATCCTTGCGGTCGAACCTGTTGATCAACCTGCTGACAAACTCATCATATGATGTGATCCTGTTATGATGATGTGATACAAGTCCATGGTGCCACCACTCATAAGCTAGACCCTCCAAGTGTATCGCCTTCTCCTCACTCATAAGCTTGAGAGTAAGGAAGGTGTCCAGCTTGTTGACCCAAGCTCAAGCACTTATTGCTCCACTACCATCAAATTTCGGAAGAGGTATCTTGTTCAAGGCATCTTTGTACTCCTTAGGCTCCTGGTGCTGTTGTGCTCTTCTCAATCTTTGATTGTTCCTTCTTCCTCTTTAGCTCTCTCTTTTGGCTCATGTAGTTGTTGAAGTTGATTCTGTTGCGCACATGCTCAGGAAGGGCATCATTCTCATCGACCAAGGCTGTCAAGTCTTCATCAAAGGGCAGCTCTTCTTCATCCCCTGCTTGGAGCTCCTCCACTTCTTCTTCTTCCCTAGGAAGGAAAGTAGGTCGCATGGGCTTGGCCACTGTAGGTGTATGTGATCTCCGATCATGAGGTGATCCTGTCGCACTCCCAACTCTTGTGCTCTCTGCATTGCCTTGAGTGTTTCTTTGATTGTTGTTGCCTCCATTATTTGCATTGTTCATTAGAGCTTGGAACATCCTCTCAATGTTACGATTGGTATTCTATTGTTGTTCAGCCATCCTCCTCTGATTGTCAATCATCTCCTGTAGCATTTGCTCCATATCTCCTCTAGAAGGGTTGCCTTGTCTTTTGTTTCCCATGTCTTCAGCTCTTCTTCTTTGGTAATGATGCAGCAACGAACTAATGTGATCTCTCATAACCCATAGGCTGGCAGGATCTTTGGCTCTAATACCACTGTGAGGATCCAAAGATCATGAATATGAGCCAAGAGATATTATGAAACCTTAGGCGCAGCTGTAGGCATGAGTATGGACTACTCTATGATGAATCGTTGGCCTGCTTATGCATTCGCCGTTGGCTGTAGGTATTCCTCTTCCAGTTCGCCCTACAAATTGGCACATAGACTCCTCTCAAGATATTTGCTTATGCCCTTAAGAAGTGCGCCATGATTCAAGCTCTCCAAGGTGATGTAAATGAAGTCCAAAGAATGCTTCTCCAAGCTGATATGAGTTCTGCCCTGTAGAATTATGCTCCAGCATTAAGCACATGTAGATTCCCGTGATGGAATCTTCCCAATGTTAGATGAATGGGGTCATCTCCATTCCTTGTCAAGGGGCCATCTCCTTGACGATGGACATAAGAATCGGAATTCTTAGCCAAATGTGTAGGAATTCTACCAAGAACAATCGTTGATGGATGATTCAAATGGCAGCTCCTTGCCTTGTTTATATAGTAGCTTAAGCTCTAGATCCTTCTTGCTTCTAGAGGTATCTAAGTGTGGCGCCAAAAGAGACTCATATTGGTCGGCCAGCTTGAGTATCTTCCTTTCAATAGTTTCATTCTTTAAACTTGGCGCTAAAGATCCAATACATGCCTTTAGGAAGTCGGCCAAGAAGGAGGAGGTTTGTAGTGAAGGCGTTGCCCAAACAAGTCAACCCAAAAGACTTCTTCATGAATTCGATGACCCTTCCTTAACCAAGTCGGCCTTATAGACAAAGTCGGCCCCTTCAAGAAGATTATGACTTAACAAAGAACCCCACCAACAGCATATGCATGGAAATGAGTCTTATAGCTCAATCAAGTCGGCCTCATGAAGGCAAATCAGTGACAAAGTGGATTGCACAGCTCTAAAGGATAGGAAATGTAGCTTCCTTATCGTACCAATAAGTGCAATATCATTCCCTTTCCATCCTGTTAGCCTACGGGAATGGATGATAGGCTAACCAAAAACTTCATGATGACTCACTCTGGAAATAGGGACATGACATGTGGATACCTTTGAATAGGTGTTGACTGGAGGCTGAATTTGTTGATGGCAAGCTTTCCTTTGTCTCTTCCTTATGAAATCACATAAATTTTTGTTTTGAGGCACTACATCCTTCAAATATAACTAGAGCCCTCTTCCGTTGACTTGGTCTTTGCTTTATAACCACATGAGACTGGCACATTAGCTGTTAATTGGAAAACTTGTTTGCTAACAGTTCCTTCTTTGGTGCATTCCTTCATTCTTGCACACACCCTTCTCCTTTCTGAAGCACGTGGACTCCTTAGTGATGGCGCGTAGATGCTCCTTTGATAGCACCTTTATCCTCCTATAGGCGCAATCTTCCTCCTTGGATGGCACTTTTGCCTTTGTTCTGGCATGTCTTCCTCCTATGTTGGGCGCTTGATAACTATTTTTTATTTTCCTTGATTAAGTGTTGACGGGACTGGGTGTTTGATGACCAAAACGTAGTGCTTCATCCTTTATTTTTTGTCTTTTTCTAACTTATTAGCTGAGCACGTGGACTTTCCCTTCAACGTTTAATTTTTGTTTTGTATTAAGTCATTTGCTTTTGCATTTTAGGTGTGCAAGGCGCACGCCTCTACTCAATAGTTCTTTATATATATTTTTTTATACCCCTTGTATATGGCACACGCCTTTGGTATGGGGCACGCCAATACATACTCTTATATTTTTTTTATTATATTTTGTTTATTGTTTTATTATTAATTTTCTGATTTTTGACTAACAACAAAAACACAAATATTTTAATTTCAATATGATTAGTAAATAATTAATAAATTAAAATTAAAATTAAATACTGAAAAATCAACATTTGAGATCTTCACAAAACGAATGCCCTATGACACCTAATGAAAACGACTTTTCTAACCTTTGACGATGATAGACAAATGAAGGACCTTGATGACGACTTAGATTTCGACAATATGAACACTGAATTTGACAACCTGATGCTCAATTGGATAATGACCCTTTGGACCTTGATTGCATGACTTGCGACTCGAGGACACACTCAACCAAAAATTGACAATTGCTGCTTTTTGATGAAGAATTTTGACATACACAAATGACAATTTGACAACAAGTTCATGTATCGCAGCCTAGTTTCGGATTGGGTACAAGAAGTATGCATTAGATTCATATTCATTGTATAAGGAGGATGCTTAAAGAAATCGAATTAGAATATAGGCCATGTAATGTACATCTTCAAACTCTTTTCTCTATGAATTAGTTTCTTGTTCTTCCCATGATTCTTTAGAAATAGATTCTTCACCGAAGACTATGAAATTGAAGGAATTTTGAAAATAAGCAACTTGTCTACTTTATTTTTCAAACTTTTTTGTGCAAAAATGGCTTCTTGCTTGAAGATTATGCTTCTTGACTTGCTGACCCCTTCACCTTTCGTGAACTTGATATGAAAAATGATTCTTCCCTTGTGCAAGACTTGACTTCAAAATTAAGTTGCCAGCTTGAGTTCATGTTCAGGGTTCAAGTGCAGCAGCTCCCCGATTTTTGTTTACCCGAGTATCTCTAGCTCTATACTATTCCCCTCCCAATTGCAAGCCCATGTAGTTCAGCATTGCAAAACCAAATGTTTTACAATATACTAGCACACCACGAACATCCATTGTGAACATTGCAGCCTTCACAAGTGGGCTTCCCGCTAAAGGAAGGTGCTATCGTCTTTGAGAAGCACATGATCACCTGCCATTGTAGGGGAGCAAAATGAAAAAGTCAATCAGAAGGCACAAAGAAGTTGTACATTTCACTTGTGTAGAACGAATACTATTTCCAAACTAGATTTCTGCAAACCACACCAATAAATGATAACTGCAGCCAAGAAAACACCCTTCCAAAAGAAAAGTGTTTGCCCCTTGAAGTTCAGTCAAACATAAAGTACCAACATCAGGAATCAAGGCTGTTGCCACCAAAAAGAGCATCACAATACTATCCAGCAAAGAAGGCTGAAAACATAACTCCAAAATCCATTTCTGGGGCAATAACTATATAACCCAGATATTAAAAGCGGCCCCAAAGAGATTTGTAAAAAAAAAATTAGACATAAAAATAATTTATTCAAAAAATATGAAATTTCCCAAGCACAAGATTTAGACTAGGAAAATTAATCTCAAAAGATTAATAATGTATACCTAGAAAAAATAATATGGTACAAAGTTCACCAATTGCTTGTATTGATCTCCAAAACAAATTACAATAGCACAAGTCTCTTCTCTTTCATACAATATAATGAATCCTCACAACTCTTAAACTATGGAGTTCATTAGAGGGTTTACTAATAATATAAGACTCCCTCCATAAGAAAAATCCTAGCATAAAATCCTAATACTTATCAATAAAAATAAGAACATATGCATGGAAGAGATAATTCCTAAAATAGAAGATTTGTTTTTTAACATACACGTGTAATGTAATTGATACCTTATCTTTCATAAGAATATAATTGAAGCATAAACTATTCATAGAAAATTTGATCAAGCTGGAAGTCAATTTGGATTTAGTTGCTAGTCCTCTTCTTCTTCCTTGAACATTTAGTTGCTAGTCCTCTTCTTATCACTTGTCTTTTGTGACTTTTGTATGGCTTCAGTGTTTGCTTCAACTTTGGTGTACTTGTCCATATTTTTGGTATTGTTCATTGTAATGCTTGTGTTGTTCTTTCTTACCTTGATAACATACCTCTTCAACTTCAGCGTCAACTATTGACCCATAAATACGATCTTGATGCATGATCCGAAGGTCAGTTGTTGTCACTTTAAGCTAAGAAGATGTTAGGAGACTTTGAAGACTTAGAAAACCTTGCAGATGATAGTTTCGAAGCCAACTAATCATTCCAGTGTGCTTAAGATTACCTTGGGTTGATTTGGAGCATCTCAAGGAAATTGGGATTTAGGGGATTGTTGACAAATGAAGTATTTTGGTGTTTGTGACAAAACCACCAGTTTCAGCATGGGAGCGGTTTCACAAGTGTTGTCTGTCAGAAGTGGCAGTTTCACACATTTTGTCTTTTCAGGGAGAGCAACGATTCCAAATGACATCTCTTCCCTATCCAAGTGTAATGTGTGAAGAAACCTGCCCCATATGGATTGTAAAAGTTATATAAACAAAGGGAAGGCCTTGTACAAACGCTGGCTTATATTATTTTCTTCCTAAATGTTCATAGATGGATGTTGCATGCTGTAAAACAGATTTTTCATGGAGTTGCAGACATGCTGTAGGTGTTGATCTCAGTTTTTCATGTTTCCATGAGTTCCAAAAGGTCCCAAAGACATTAATCCTACTTGTAAGGCTGAAATATAGTAACATGAGGAGTTTGAAGTTCACTCTTAGTGGAGTTTTTCCACTTAAAGGTTTCTTCAGGCGTATGTCTGTGTTCAGTCTGCTTTTCATGCTTGTTGCTTCTGTTTTCAGTCCTTTTCCAGTAGATTTCATAATTGTTTGCATAAGTCCTTTGAACTAGACTGATTTCTTTTAGCATTAGGCTTGTTTATTGGTTATAGGAAGTGTTTTATTGCGCTGGTAGTGATTAGATCTGTAGTTGAAGAGCAGAGAGGTGGAATCTCCACACCCGTTTGCAGATCAACGATGTTGCACCTCTTTCAGCATCAGAGTTTCTCATCAATCGATTTATTGGAGTGAAGAAGGTACACTTAAGGTGGGGGTTACACACAATTCCTTAATTTTTGAAGAAAATGAAGGTATCGAGATGAAGAAAATTTTCATATTCCAGAATGGTATGGTTGAAACTGCATTAAAGACATTCTGGGGTTGGATTACATGGAAATGGATATGAGGAGTACGGTTAATTTGGAAGCGACCTCTTACTTCCTGTCAAACTTCTTGCTGCTGGTAAAGAACAAGGTTGTGATCAAATAAGTAGCAGCCAGCTTCGCTAAGAAAGACTGCAAGGGCGGATTTGACGAGGTTTTGGATCTAGACTGGGATTTTTCTAAGGAGGTTCTTCCCATATCTGGGCCCATGTTCAATGGCTCTCCTATGGGTGTGTTCAAGGACATGGAACATCATTTCAGAGTTCTTTTGCAGCAGATAGCAAAGCTTCATAAAAAATTTGGTTAAAGGGCAGGTGGAAGGTGGTCTCTTGGACTTCAACTATGAAGCCCTGGAAGTCATTTTCATACCTATTCACCATCTGCCTTAACGAAATAGTTATATTCATTCCAGTGTTCCACAGGGACCTGTCCCCCCCCCTAAAACCACCCGTCCCCAAGCCCGGGACGTTTCCAAGACTTGCAGACATCCCCCCGCCGTCCCCCCACCGCCGCCGGTACGCAGGAATCTTCAAGGAAACTTGGGGACGCCGAGACGTCTCAGGGACTTCTGGACGTCCCTTGAGCGTCTCGGGGACTTCTGGACGTCTCCCGCGCTGGGGGCAGCAAAAAGTTTGTTTTTTTTTAATTTTTTTTTGTTTTGCCTTGGACTTAGAGCCCAGGTCCAAACCTTAAGGAGTTGTTTGACCATTTTAAAAGCTAAAAACTCTCATTAAACTCTCATTCTTCATTTTATTTGCTCAATATGCCATTTCATGTTTTGCAACAGCTAGGTGAAGAAGAGAAAAACCAGTGAGAAGAGTGGGTGAAAGAGTGAGTTTGAGGTGTTGCAAGTGCAAGAGGGGTGAGAAGGAGAAAGAAGAAGAAGAGGAGGAGCATTCTACACCAAGTGTGAAAGATTTTTCAAGCACAAGGTAAGTTTTTATGACTGTTTTTTGAAGTTTTTTCAATTTTTTTTTTGTTTTTTTTTCTAAGTTCTTAGTTTTAGTTTTTCATGTTGAATCTTACAATGGGCATTGAAATGAAAATCAAAACATGAATATGCATTTGTAGCTTAGTTTTAGTTTTTCATGTTGAATCTTACAATGGGCATTGAAATGAAAATCAAAACATGAATATGCATTTGTAGAAGATGAAACATGGCTGCAAATGCATATTCATGTTTTGATTTTCATTTCAATGCCCATTGTTTTTTTAAATTTTTTTCATCTTTCCATCAAGTTTTAAGTTTTAACATCAAATTTCAAAATTTTATTTTCAAATTTGTGATACTAGGCTGAAACTAGGCACTTATAGAATTTATTTGTTTATTCATTATTGCAGTGTCATAATGAGCTCTCATAAGATGAGTGGGGATGAGGTTCATAGTGATCCTGATAGTGGAAGTGAATATGCTCCTAAGGCTGAGGGGAGTGACCATGGGGTTGAGCTTGAAGCCAATACTAGTTCCATGGCAAGTGAAGCAACTAGTTTAGAGTGCCCTTCTGCACTACTGGCACCATATGCTAAGGGTCCTTTTGATTGCAAATCCCCTCTCAAACAGTTTGCAACAAAATTACTAAATAGGGAAGGGTTACCATCTGGTGGCACAAGGAGGTGGAAGTGCAACTTTTGTGCTCTAGAGTGGTTTGGGAGCATCACTAGATTTAATGCACACCTTCTTTTCATTAGAGGAAAAGGTGTAGACATATGTTCTTTTTTGGCAAAACTGCAAAACATCAAATACAAAGTTGAAATAAATAAGTTATGGGGTGTTCCTGATGATACTATAGCTGCACCTGTGCATGCTACTTTGCACCATAGGGCACATCTTCAGCATAGCCAGCCACAGAGTTTTAGCCATACTTTGCAGATGAGAGTAGGAGGGACACCAGGTTCTTTTTCCAGTGCCTATGTAGGAGAGGGGAGGGGGAAACAGAAATTGCAAACTCAAAGTAACCCCATAGCAGATTTGTTTAAAGTGCAGCTCAAGGATGACACAGATGATGCCATTGGCAAGTTCTTCTTTGCCAATGGCATCCCATTTCATGTTGCTTGATCTCCTTATTATAAGGAGATGATATCGATGGTGGCAAGGGCAGGACCATCATATGTGCCACCAGGTGAGACGAAATTGAGGACCACGATCTTGGATAAGAACTATTCCAAGATCAATTTGTTGATGGAGAAGATGGAGTGTTGGGTCAAGACAGGATGCAGCATAGTCATGGATGGGTGGACGGACATTAGACAACGTCCACTCATTAATATCATGGTTACATGTACTGAGGGCCCATATTTTCTTAAGGCAGTTGATTGTTCAGGGCATCGCAAAGATGCTCATTTTCAATTTGAGGTCCTCAAGGAGGCTATTGAGGAGGTTGGGCCACAAAATGTGGTCCAAGTAGTGACAGATGCAGCACATGTGTGCAAAGCTGCAGGGAGACTTATTGAGGCAGCTTATAGGCATATTTGGTGGACTCCATGTTGTGTACATGCCATGAACAGTGCACTCAAGGACATGGGGAAGATTGGTTGGATTAGAGCAGTGGTAAATGATGCGAGAGATGTGCAGATGTTTATCTGCAATCACCACACATCACATGCACTCTTCAGGACCTTCGCTAAGGAGTTCCTGAAACCTACTAATACGAGATATGCTTCCTATTTCATTCTCTTAGAGAGAATGATTGAGTTGCAAGAGGCACTGCAACTCATGATTATGACAGCAGAATGGAGTAGGTGGGCCGAGTCTAAGACAGAGCAGGGTCTGAGGGTGAAGGATACGGTGAAGAATGATGTGTTCTGGGCTGATGCAAAATATATTGTCGCCATCATTACACCAGTTTTCCAGGTAATCAAGGATGGGGATGCGGATGGATCTAACCTTGGAGAGGTGTATGAGTGCATCGATTCTATACTTGATCAGATGAGGGCTGTTGTGCAACAGAGGGACCCCACATTGGCATTCTACCATGAGCACATTCAACCAATCATTCACAAGAGATGGGAGAAGCTCAACACTCCCTTGCACATGGCAGCCTATGCACTTAATCCTAAGTGGTACTTGACTAGGCCTGGTAGAGTGACACCGATACAGGATCCAGAGGTGAAGGCGGGGTTTTTCAGGTGCATTGAGAGGATGTATGATGATGTAGATGCCAACACGATTCACACTGATTGGACCAAATTTGCCACTCTTAGGGGTTATTCAAATGCGGCCAAGATGGATATGGTAACTATGGCGCAGGATGACCCAATTTTGTGGTGGACTTGCCATGGATCGGGATCTTTGACTACCACTCTAGCCATCCGATTGTTATCTCAAGTTTCTAGTTCTTCAGCTGCTGAGAGGAACTGGTCTACATATAGCTTCATCCACTCTCTTAAGAGGAATAGACTTACCTCTAGGAGAGTAGAGAAGCTTGTGGTTGTACATAGTGCTTTGCGTCTCATTGACCGCAAAACACTTGTGTACAAAGAGAGTCCAGCAGCACGATGGGATCTAGAGCCAACACAGATTGATGAGGATGCTTCAGTTTCGGCTTCAGATGTAAGGCTGGTTGGTATTAGTTTGGCAGAGCTTGACCGCGAGAATTCCAATAGTTCGAGTGATGAGGAGTTTGGAGACGATTAGAGGCCTCCCTTCACTACATTTTGATTTTTGCATTTTGTAGTTTGTACTTATTTTGATATCATCATATGCTACTCATTGTAACCATCTTTAAGACTTTATGATACATTGATATGATATTATGATGTGACATGTTATATTTTCCGTTTTCAATATAATAGAAATCGAATTTCATTTGTCAAATTTGACAATTTCATTTGTCTTCTAGTAATAGTATTCAAGTATTTAAAATGTTAGTATTTGCAATTTTGCTATTTTACTAATTTGCCAAAGTTTAATTTGAAATGTTATTCTTAAACATCTTTTTATAACTAGTTATTCAAGTACCATATGTATATCAGCGCCGCCCCCCCGCCGTCCCCAAACTTAGACCCTTTGTCCCCCCGTCCCCGAGACCCGTCCCCAACAGGGGACGCGTCCCCGTTAGGAAACTCTGTGGAACACTGATTCATTCCCACAAGGCTGCAGAGGCCCTGTTACATTTGGCTGTTTCTACTATTACACTTTCCCCTATGATGGATGACAGGCCATGTGGTGATCCAGGTAGATCTGGTGGGGTGGTTTTCTTGGATGATGAAGAATAGTTTCTCTTTTATCCCTGTTTTTGTTTACTTAGGGATTGATGTCAGCATCCACTGCCATATAGTTTATTATTGGCAGTTAGGTTAGTTATAAAAAGTCTTGCTTTGTCTGTTGCAGGAATTTTGCAAAAGCATTAAGTTTTTTTTTATTAATATAAAGGGAGAGGGACCCACTTCCCTCACTTATCAAAAAACAAAAAGCTTGGATTTCCAATATATCTTCCTGCAAATTTGTATGGACCTAGAAGATTTTGTTTTAGGGCACAAATCCCAAGTTGACTCAAAATCACTATAAGGAGGTAAAATCTGAATTTTCTACATAAGAAAAGTTCACTGGATAATGATATCTACCTGCTAGTAAAAGTTCACATCAATCTGAGAAAATAGATCTTCACACAATCCTCAAGGGGGTTGAAATTACAAGACATGAAAGAATTTGAATTTGTTGCAAAAGAAAAAATAATATACTCAACGTGATCTTTCTTTGGGAAATTTTTCATGCCAAAACAAGAATAAACAACTTAAATCTTGAAAGTTCAATCTTCTTATAGCAGTGAGAAGAAGGTCCATCTGCAGCTGGAACAAATGCTAAAGAAAAAAATCCTCCATGAAAACAAAGACACTACAGATCTATCTTGAACACTAGCCTCACTTGCACCCTACTTTCATACCATGTTGAAAACTTCATATGTATAAAATAAATTAACACTAAAGATTTGGAATTGCCCAAACACAAGATTTCGACTAGGAAACTAATCTTATAAGATTAATTATGTACACACACAGAAAAAAATGTAGTTGGTGCAAAGTTACACCAAGTGCTTCTTTTGATCTCCAAAACAAATTACAAAAGCACAAGCCTCCTCTTTCATACAATGCAATGAATCCTCACAGCTCTTAAATGTGGGGTGCATGAGAGTTTACTAATATTAGAATATAACCTCTACAAGAAAAATCCAGGCACAAATCCACAATACTTTTTTGAAAAAAGCAAGAAGACATGCATGGAGGAGATAAGTCCAGAAATAGAAGATTCTTTAAGTTAAGCTTACAATTTAACTTTAAATACAATATAAGATTATAGTTTCTTATCTTGGATACAAGCGTAATTAATATTACAAGTGTATAATAAAAAATATGCACTAACAGGATTGAAATAATAAGAGGGGCTAAGAGACTTCAAAGTCAAACACCAACTGACCTAAAATAATTGTTGTCTGAGCAGCACTTGTTGATCCACATATATCTTAGAGTTTGAACTGTAGAAATGTTTTGATTGTGAACATAAAGAGCATCATGGAGCATCTAAACTATGTTTGGGGTGGTGCTACAGTTGTCAGCTATTTTGGAACTCTCAACACAATCTGTCTACATTCATGTCATTGCTTATGTCTTAAGAGAGGTTAACGCTCCTTTTGAAGCTTCTTCCACTTGGGATTATTCAATCATCAAACCTTTCTAATTTGACACACTTTCTTGGAATTCTTCAATCACCAGGACTTCCTTATCAAGCACATTCTCTTGTCAACTCTTTCTTGTCCTTGACATCCTTTCTTTCCTCTTTCCTTTCCAGCCAAGTTCTCTAGCTTGACACACTTTCTTGGAATTCTTCAATCACCAGGACTTCCTTTTCAAGCACATTCTCGTCAACTCTTTCTCATCCTTGACATCCTTTCTTTCCTCTTTCCTTTCCATCCAAGTTCTCTAGAGCCTAGCCTTCCAATTGTTTGGCAGTTGTGTGTAACCAATGACTATTCTTGCCCTTTCTTGATAAGGGTTATCAATCTATATTTATATGCCTTCAATACAAAATTCATTAATGACTTTTGCTTTGATCTTCCTCTTTCCCCCTCTCTAGTAGATCTTCATTGCATTGCATCACCTGTTGTCTTTTGAATATTATTTACATAAATTTTCCAAATCAATTAATCAATTGGCAAGAAATCAAGGCAACTGGATTATCTAGATTAACTAGCACATCTTTGGCTTCTTGTTGGATGAAGTAGACTTGATGATCACATCTACAGTAAAAATACACATACAGTCACATTATAATCATAATCTAGGGTCTTTTTACGCTAGTACTTATCTAATGTAACTGAATATAGTTATTTAGTCCCACTGAACTGCTTTTGATCAACTGTAGACATCAATATGAATTATTTCTCTCTCTCTACCTTATGCCTAAGTTTGACTTGTGAAGAACAAGTCCTTAATGCTACATGTAAGCCTTTTCATTGAAAGGACTATCTTTCCCCTAAATTTAACCAATCAACCCTATCCAATAAACCAATCCTACTAATTGCCCCTAGATAATTTAACTTATTAAAAATAGTTTTAAAGTTGGTTCAACCAAAATACAACCCATTTAGATCACAACATAAAAGATTGAAGCCTAGCTAGATTACACACTAACATCGCAAAGCTAGAAGATTGAAAAAAGACAAAAGTGGTGCTTGGAGATTGTTTTCTGGTGTAACCTAATTAACACATTAATTAGGTTATGTCCAAACAGAAACATCCTCGAGTCTTGACCAGGAGAAACTGCCTCCTTACTATTTGATCAACATGCTCAAAAGAAAATTTGAATGCTGTTGCAGCTAAAAATTACTAGAATCTGCCATCCAACAAATGTTAGGCAAATAAATTTGGAACCTCGAGTTTAAATTTTGTAAGTGATCAAGAACCTTTGTTTCATCAATATACTCAAAAATCATCATCATCATGATAAAACAAACCATATCTCTACGACAAAAGGTTAAAGACATAAAAAGGGTCGATACATAGGCATGATTCCACAACCAGTATCATACATGTCAACTTTCCTCTGCTCATTAACTAAGGTTGTTATGAAATGGTTCCTCCTCTAGTTTGATGTGAGGCTACATCCATAAGTTTAATTGGGCTTGCTTTGAACCTATGTGTAAAATTCTATTTGCTTTGAACCTATGTGTCAGATTCTATTGTAAAAGCATCTCATTTTAATAAAATACCACTAATTGAGGTCATAAGCCTTGAATAGATACTAAGATATGGGTTCATAAATTTCTGTATTTTATCAAATTGACAAAGGATGGGTGTAAAACTAAAAGAGATGGAGACATGAAACAATTGAGAGTTTGTGTCATATGATCAAATTATGTAACTCTATGAGTTCTCTTTTAAGCTCGCATCACCCACCTCCTAAGTCTCACATTTGCCCCAATGTTAAGTATACAGTTAAAAGAAGAAAACGCAAAGATGATTACCATGTTCGCTGCAATGTTTAAAACAATACCAAATAAACTTTTCCATCCACGACTCGAGAGATTTTTGTGTCTAAATGTAAAAACAGCTAAAGAGCCAACCTGTTAAGGAAGAAAGAAGCAATAATCCAACATTAGATCAGCATTGTCTCACTATACATTATCAACCAAATACAAGTTGAAGGATTCAACAAAAAAGTAACATCATTGTATCAAATGTAAACACACACATAATCACAAATCCATGCCTTGAAAGAACTATAGGAACCAATAAAAAATTAGAGCATTCACTCTCACCATTCCATTAAAGGATATCACTGGAAGCAAGTGCTCAAAAATCCAAAAATCTTGGATCCATTCATCAAAATCACATTCGAGAAATTATAGACTAGGGTTAAAAGAGGCATGCATGGTTGTTCAGTTTACTTACAAGACCAAAAATTGCTCCTGAAGCACCTAGAGAAGGTGCCTTGTTGAGATAGTAACTCATCGTTGCACCTGCTTAATCCTTGCATGCAAAGTGTTATACCAATCGAAAAAGCATGAAAACTTTTCATATAAATTCAGGGTGATTAAGAATTCACAGCAAGAATTTTTTAAAAGATTACTTGCAATGGCAGAAGCCATATAAACTGCAACGAATCTCTTAGGCCCACTAAATTCCTCCACCATTGGACCAACTGAATTGAGAGAAAAACAGTTAACCTGCAAAGATTATAGCTAAGAATTTATTCTCATTCAACAAGAATTTCACAACACAAATCTAATATGTTAAACAAATTTGACCTACTTATAGCAATTTTCCTTGCCTTCAAATTCAGGAAAAGAAAATGAAAAGCCAAACAACACAAACCAAGAGATGGGTAACATTTGCATGAAGAAATGATGAAGTCACAAGTCTCCATGTTTGACCATCATTTATCAAACTATTAACCTGCATGCATAATATTACAGTTCAGTTATATGAAAGAAAAATATCAAGCTACAATTGAGATAGAATCTCTACCTTAGCTCCCCAAAAGGTGACCTTTCCTCGAGATACAATCTGACTAACATAAAGCCTGTAATACCACCATATCAAGACATCAAAGGTTAAGATATATATGACTGAACACTGCAAGCAAGAGAAAGTTATAGAGGCATGTAAACTATACAAATTCAAGTTATGTCAAACCTATGAACCAAAATCACGTTAGAATGTGTCATAAAGATAGTATCAACTCTAGCAGAAAAATATGCAGAAGTTAATATGTCTGTGATCAGTTAGCACTGGATTATAGATCCAGCTGCTAGCATTTTCTTTAATATGTATATTATTGGTTGAAAAGGGTTGAATCAGTCATGGCCAACATGTAACAGACACCTTCAGGTATGGCTAGTTCTTAATATGTATTTACCCAAAGTCCAAATTTAGAGGAACATTGGGACTGTTAAGATGGGTTTTCCCCAAAGTCCAAGATTAGAGGGACACCACGGAACTAAGAAGGAAGGAAGCCTAGACAATTACAAAGACAATAAAGTATGTGAATGAATGTGACACCATTGGTGTAAGCAATGTCCAAATATAGAAAGTGCGAGGAGACCACTCAAGTGAGAGGCATGATGCCCACACTATGATGTTTGAGTTTATAATCTTGTCTATAGGACCTTCTAATATATTTTTATATATTTTAGGCTAAGTGACTTATTTAGGTCAGCCTCCTTGGATAACTGCCAGGTCGGCCTCCTTTGATATGTATATATACACAACCAAACCTAGTGTTTTATCATTAATTTTATAAAATGTTGTAGCCTATGGGCACCATCACATTTTCATCTCCTTTTTCACATTGTTCTTGTCTTGATAAAGTTTAGTCTATGTTACCTGTTGATGATTGTTTTTAGACAAGTCAACAATAGAGTAGAATACCAAGCATTCAACTCTCTCTTGAACAAAGTTTCTTGAATGCTAAACAAAGTGATCAGTCGAGATAACTCCAAGGTTCCTTATTTATGATTCGCGATGGATTAACTCAATGACTTGATGTGATTTTGCTGATGAACACAAAGGGACTTACATAATTGTTCTAACAACTTGATTTGTTTCACTTACTAGAGGCAGACACTTGGAATATCCAAGTACTACAACCCTTTAGCGTATGATATAGCAATAAGGCTCTTCAATTCTAATTCCTAATGGTGATGAATAAAAAAAAGTGCAAAAGGTAAAGGTTTAGGAAACTACTCTAATCCTAAATGCAAGAGATGATTATCGATCAGGTGGAATCAACCAACTTTGTTTCGCCAAGTTGAAACAACTACACAAGGTTGATGCAATCTTCTAAAGGTGATATAAGATATTCAAATCACTTATGTTCATGAAAGTTCAACAAACATAAACAATCAAAGTTAAGCTCACTTCGTTCAGACTAACCATACACTGCAACTTGCAAGCCACAAATCACAAATGGTTTGAACATATGGATTCCACCAAGAAACAACAATAAAATATTCCACCAACTAACATAACACATAAAAGGAAACTTAAATCTATTTTAACATTCGCTTGAAGAAATGAAAACCATGCAACACTTAGAAACATATAGAGAGTCACCAAACAATGAGTCTTATATTATTTCAAAAGAGCTCTTGCAACAATTTTTTTAGAGTCTTCAACCTTCTCAAATGAGAGCAAAAAAGCCTTTTTATAGGCTTCAAGAATACATGAGTGGTTAAAATCGATTGGCAAAGCCAATGGACCAGATGATGCCACCTAAACAAGCGGTTACAACAAACTTCTATTTTTAGTATACAAAAGAGGGAACAAAGGCACGTTTCCCAAAAAGATAAGGATGCCACATCATATCCTATCACCTAGTAGTACTATGAAGTGCAATGAATCTGGACACAATTTGAGCAACATCTCCCATTGGTACACTTGTCGCAGCATTAATGGATCCTTCTGCAGTTGTCACATCTGACTCATAGATGCCAAGTGTCTTCTCCCAGTCAGCTATCCAGGACTTGTTTGCTCCAAGATTGAATGCACGTGTGAATATGTTATCCAACTGTTCTCCTTCTGAAAGTAGAATGCCTTGACCTGTTGCTTCATGTTTTCAATAGTGATTTCTCCATATGGATTGCATATTGTGGTCAATGAAGTATGCACATGATTTTGTGTCCTTAGAAGAACACTTCTTATTCTAGACATATCCAACTCAATCTTCTCAACCAACTGCCCCTTGTTGTGAAAAGAGAAATACCAAGTGGTGAAGTCGTGCGAAGCACCTTAATCAATCACCTTATCTCGAACTAGATCCTCTATCAAAGCTTCCATCAAATTCTTGAGGTGTGGCATGTATTGTTCCTTGATAGGTTTGAACTCGGCACATATCTTCAATAAAGATTGAACTCTATCCTTGAGGCTAAGGATTCTATCATAAACTTGTATAATTTCCTCAAGATAGGTTTAATGCTTTCTCCTCTGTTTTCTCTATCCAACCTTTCATTAGGTGAGATAAAGCTCTCGTATCTTCAACTTCTGATACTGTTTCTTGTGAAAGAATGGATGGAGGTACTAGAGTGGCTTCCTTCTGTTGGATAGGCTGCATGACTTGTTGAATGTATTGCCTTAGTGTATTGAAGTCTTGCTCCACCTTTTGCTTAGCTTCTCTTTCTTGTCTTAGCATGATCTTTACACTATTAACTGATTCTTGAAGCTTCTCTTCTACTTGTTCTCCTGTGATTGGACCCATATCAATAGTAGTCACATTGTAATCTTCAGGTGCCATGTCTTTCAGATTCTTTTTAACTCTAGGAACAGCTACATATACTTATCTATTTCCAAAAGGCTCTTGAGTGATTTTTGAAAAGACAGCTGCTTTCTTCTTTTGATTATTTTTCTGTGCACTAATAAGCAATTCTTCTACCGGAGCAGGCTGATAGGTTTCTATGATTGTATTCTCTTCAATTCTCTTCCTCAACCAAGGTCGAAATGAAGAAAGATCCTGTTATCGTTGTGCTTGATTGTATTGTATACGTGCTGCATCTTCATCAAATTCTGCTTGTCCTTCTATTTCTTGATCAGCAACATCATCATCTTCTATTTCAACAGTCGAGCTTGAATGAATCTCTTCGGATGGAACCACCACAGTCTCTTCTACTACTTCAACTTCTTGTACTGGAATATTAGCATTTGAAGTACCTTCTTGTAAACTAGATGAAATAGATTGACTATTCTTCTTCTTCGGCCTTTGACTTGACTCTCCTTGATCTTGATTAGGTTTTTTCCTCTTTCTAGCTTGATTATCACCTTTATCACTTCCACTGTGCTAGAGTCCACTATGTGCACTATGCTGTCCTGATTCTTCTTCATCCATCTTATCATATGTAAGAACCTGCCCTTCCTCATTCATTTCTTGTAGCAACTGATTTGTACACACTCGTGTCATAGCTAAGACTGGCTCCATTAGTTCTTCAGATACATCCGTCTTTGACCAATCAACTGTATAGGGCAAATCCTTTATCTTTTCCAATTCATCTATCAATATAGTATCATCCTCTATAAACTGATTTGGAATTTGGAAAACCTTGGTTGCTCTTACTAGATCCCATGTAAGTCTTGAACACTTGAATGTTTGAAGATCATCTTCATCTTTTGCATTTGCCCAGTGATCTTCTAACTGTATGACATGTTTATATTCTCTGTTGTATTTCCAGCAAACTTTGAAAGGATCAAAATTAAGTCTTTTGGTGCCATGAGTTTGTAGATGATATGCTTGAAGCTCCGTTTCAAAATATTCAGTTGCTGCCAATGATGGACATTCAAGGTTTTGTCCAAGAACTAGTGGAAACTGGATTCTTCCTTTCTTCTTCAACTTTTGCAGCCTAACGAGTTCCAAGAGTTGTCTTGAAACTTCTAACATCACCATCCTATTGATTGGATATCTTGGTAACCTGTATGGATAAGATGTGAAACCTTGGATCCTTATGTATGCATATCTTTCATGCTATGTATACCAATGTCCATATGTTCCGATGAATTCCCTTGTTGCATTTGATAATATTTTGTGGAGCTCTCCTCTTAATTTCTTCAATATGAACATTGCAAATGCATCGTTGAATCTCATATAGTGATTGATGTTCTTGAGATGCAACTGAGGGTAACATTGATGAGACAAGTACTTATCCGGTCCAATTCCAACTTCTTTTTTAGTCAAAACTGGATAAACTTCATTCCTTGCTAGAAGATATACTATATAAGAACTCATATGGAATGACGTAGTACTTGATAAGTTAATGAGCTACTCATGCATGCTTTGACTAATGAGTCCGGCCCAATCAATCATCTTTCCTTTGAGAATTATCTTGATGAAAGAA
This sequence comes from Cunninghamia lanceolata, assembly GCA_027924645.1. Lineage (NCBI taxonomy): Eukaryota > Viridiplantae > Streptophyta > Pinopsida > Cupressales > Cupressaceae > Cunninghamia > Cunninghamia lanceolata. The sequence continues at coordinate 4,571,376 of BSBN01000609.1, forward strand.
TACATCCATGACTGAAAGATTGCTGATTGCGGCATACCAGTTACTCTGTTGAGAAACATGATCAAGTATCCAATCTCCGGATGAAAATCTGATTTATGAAATTGTGGAGGATTGTTTGTATTGAACTTCATTGATGGATTCGCCATCCATTCCTTCTTCATTTCTTGCAATCTGTTCTTTGAATTAACATCATACTCTTGTTGACCCTGGTGTATAGAGATGTCGATCATCCTATCTCTGGTGGGAATGTTGAAAGTGTCTTCTATTGCTTCCTTTTGTAAGTAGGCTAGCACTGTTCCATCCTTGGCCACTATTTGTCTAGTATCTTTGTCATACTTCTTAACACATTCTATAATCATTCCCTGACAAGGTAGAACCGGCGGAAAGCAAGCGGCTTCAATGGCTCCACTCTTTGCAATGGCTCTAGCAAGACTACTCCCAGTAGGCTCTTGAAGCACGATTTTGATATCTTCTAAATTGTTGTTGCCCATGTTCGTATCTCCAATATTCATCCATCTTGAAACAAGCTTTGATTCCGGGACTTTTCCTTTAGCATCCATGCGAATCCTTGCTTGCCTTTCCTTTGATGTCATCGCCATGATCCTACAAACTAGACACGAATAAGTAACCTTAAATATGAGTGATCATACAACTTACTTCAGCCTTCTATATGCATTAGAATTCTGATTTTCAAAGATTCTAAAATGGAGTTTCACAAGAAGATCAAGAATTCTATCATTATAATTTACTATCCTCTATGCAAAATCCATCAACATTGAAACAATTTTCTGCTTTACCAATAAATTTGCTGAAAGTGAAAGAAAATCAGACTAATATTCTTCAAATCAAACTTACTAATGGACTGATTTTAGATGACTACTTTCAACACTTGATTAAAATCAGACCCAAATTGATGAAAATCAGACTTGTCTTTGCTGAGAAATCACTTTGCTTCTGCTCCTCGAGGCGAACTTGCTGTTTGGTGAGTGATAAAATGACATCCCAAAGGCAGATATATATAATTTGCATTGAAAACATTGAAATTCCTCCTAGGCCGACTTCATTTAATGCAATGAAAATATTTAATTTATTCACTTATGCTAAATGTGGCGCAAATTTCAATGAAAATTGGGTCTTGGCTTAGAAATTTTAAATTTTTTACATGATCATGATAACTCCATCTTGGGCGCATTGGTTAAAGGTTTTGGATCTTCTTGGTTTGGTGCACTAGATGGTTACTTTATTCTCTCCCTAAAACTGGCGCAGCAGATATGGTGCATTGGATGAGTGTTTTGACCTCATCTTGGTCTTGGCGCGTTGGTTGACCATTTTACTTTCTCCTTGATACTCACCAAGGCAGCACAGTAGATCCACATTTTGCTTCCTTCTTGAAAACTCTCAAAAGCTTAACCTCGTTTCTTTGTGGATGGCGCATGGGTTAAGGCGCAATGGATCAGCATCTTGGATCCTCTGGAAAATGCTCTAAAATCTGCAATCTTCACCCCCCTCAAGCGCATTGGATGAGGCGCAATAAATGAGGTTTTTGATCTCTTCGTAAAACTTTTATTTTCACAAGGGAGTGGCGCATAAGATGAAGCGCATTGGATCTCTGTTTTGATGCTCGATTGAATGATCATCACCAAGTTGAACTAGACTCCCTCTAGTAATGGCGCAATAGATGAGAGATTTGGATTCTCTTGAATGATATCCAAAATTTGGCGCACTAGTTGAGCGTTTTGATCTCTCCTTGGAAGGTCTCTTTAAAGTTGTAAGCAAATCACTCCAACTTAGGCGTGTTTGATCATAACCTTGAATCCTTGTTGGCATACTTATGAACTTTGAGCTTCATCACCATTCAAACGTGGCGCAAGGGATATGGCGCACTAGATGGGGCGCGTGAGATCATCATTTTGAGCTTTGAGTAAACTCTCACTTGATGCTTGAAATTCACCTCCTAATAGTGGCGCATCGGTTGGGGATTTTAGTTTCTTCTCAAGACTCACCAAAAAACCTTCATTTTTCTTTGATAAACATGGCGCATCGGTTAGGGCGCAAGAGACCCTCTTCTTGATCTTTCTACCATTCATGTCATTAAGAATCCATCTATCTAGCTCTCCATAATGGCGCATTAGACTAGGCGCATTGGTTCCATATTTTGGTTGCTTCTTAATTCAAAGTTAAAGCCAAACTATTCCTTCTTCCTTAGGCGCACCGGTTGAGCATCTTGATGTTTAGATAAAACGCCTCCTAAAGTCATCTTTACCTCCTCTAAGGCGCATTACATAGGGCACACTGGTTGAGAGTTTTAAATCTTCTTAAGATAAACAATGTGACACTCAATTAAAACTCCTCTATAAGACTGGCGCATTGGTTGAGGGAATTGATCTCATCTAAAAACTTCATGAAATCTGCATTTTGATTCTTGCATCCAACCTATCCATCTTGATTGTGAATCTTCTATGAAAAGGATCAAAAAAACTTAAGTCGAACCTTCACTATGATGGCGCATTGGTTGGACAACTTGAATCCTGATGGAAAAATTCTGATTGGACTTGAGTCTGACTTCCTTCACAAGGTGGCGCAGTGGTTGAACAACTTGAATCCTGATGGAAACTTAGCCACTTTGCCATGTCAATATCCTACAACATCATACTTCTCGAACATCATAAATTGCAAAGCAATCACCTTGGATGTACATGAAAAAGTTCAACTCTGTCGCATTTTAACCATGCCATGTTCTTATCAAATGAAGCCATAAGATTGGAGCTCAATGCAAATGATGGTCACAAGGAATGCCTCGTGTAGTCTCCGTCATGTCTTAAAAGACAAGGTCAAAGCAGAGCTCTGAAAAAACTCATTCTACCTCAAATCAAAAGAGGGGGTCCCCATTTGCAATGGGGTGATGGTGTGATTTGGTCACAACATTACCGGAAACGACAAGAATCAGTGCAGCATCAGGACCAAATGGGAGTGGGGATGGGAGCGGGGATGAGAGCGCACATGGGACGGCCAAGGCACGCCCCTGCTGCCTCGGGTACCCTGTGGGTACGTCAAGGGCATGCCCTATCTGTCCCATGACATGCACGGACGCTCCCAACGACGGGTTTTTAGAAAAATGTTTTTTTACATTAAAAAATACATTTTAATAGCCTACTAGTGTTTGCGCTCCTTAACTCTAGTCGCTCGCTAATCTTTGGGATAAGGGACATTGACTACCATCCCCGTTCAAGGAGACAAGACAAACAGTTTTTTTTATTGGGCCGAGATAGGAGAGGAGCTTATGTGTTGTAAATACTAAAGCAAGACATTGCTTCTCTAGTGTTGAATAACGAGTTTCATAGTCGGGGAGGGTTCAATTGATATAATATACAACACATTCCTTACCCTCATCATCGCGTTGGGCCAGCAAAGTGACCAAAGCATGAGATGACGCAAATGTATAAAAGAGATAAGGACGTCGAATAACAATTGGCATCAAAATGGGAGGATTAGCCAAATAGCGCTTGAGATCTTCGAAGGCCTTTTGGCAATTCTCATTCCAACCAAAACGAACATCCTTTTTGAGGAGATCGGTAAAGGAAAGGGTCTGATCCGCCAATTGTGAAATAAACTAACGAATAGCCTAAATCTTTCCTTGGAGACTACGAAGTTCAAAAATATTCCTTGGAGGTGGCATGTTTACGATAGCATTGATTTTCTTTGTATCGACTTCAATACCACGATGCGAAACAATGAACCCCAAAAGTTTGCCACTATCAACACTAAACGCACACTTATGCAGATTGAGTCGCATGTTTATAGGCTAACACATTCAAAGATACGACAAAGATTGTGCGTGTGATCTAGGCACGAAATAGATTTGGCCAAGGTATCATCTACGTAGACTTCTAGGATGTTGTGAATAAAATCGTGAAACATCAGGGTCATTGCACGCTGATAAGTTGCACCTGCATCCTTTAATCCAAACAACATGACCACAAACAAAAGGTACCACAGGGAGTCATGAACGCAGTTTTATATGATCTTGGGGATTGATGAGAATTTGATTGTAGCCTAAGAAACCATCTATGAAAGAAAGTCATGGCCGGTTGTGGAATCAACTATCATATCAATATTTGGAAGAAGGAAGTCATCCTTTAAGGATAAGCGCTTTATTAAGATCTTGGAAATCAATGCATACTCTAACACGATTGCCCAGTTTAACGACAGCTACGATATTCAAAATCCAAGGTGAATAGTCTATCATGCATATAAAGCCAACTTGCAAGAGCGTCTCTATCTTCGCGTTGACCATCAAGGCAACCAATTTTTGGGTCTATACCAGGCATATCCTTGTATGACCAAGCAAACAAATCAAGAAATTCATGCAAAAAATCAAAAGTTTCAATATCCTTAGGATCCATTGGGACATCAATAGTATCTCCAATTAGGAGAGTACTACGGTCCTAGGGATTAGATGAATGAGGAGATTCTCGAGAATTGTTAGGAAATGAAGAGGTATTATCAGATAACTTGGTGGATTTCCCAAAGTATGCTTGTGCATTTAAACAATAGGAAAAATGTAATAACCCTTAATTTTAAGATTAAACCTATCAACACATAATACAAGAAATAAGCAAAAGAATTGAATTATATTTGATAAACCAGCTGTATAAGTACTTTTCAAACGACAAATGATTGTGACTTCATCCAATTACTATAACTTATTTTACAATACTCTGCTCCAATTATTACTGCTTGTTTCCTTAATCATAGGCATGGTCGAATAGGATGGCTGCGCTGAGATGCCCGTAGAGTGCTCTTTCCAAGCCCAAGAGCGGATACGGCAATCCCTCTTGGCCCAACAATGGCAGACCGCCAGTCATCATCGTGGGTGGGGTACTTAGAAAGCCTCTAGCACCTGCTATTCCCCTTCTGCACCTCCTATTCTCCATTTCCTATGATCAATTCCCAACATAACTGCATTAGTTAACTTCTGGATAGTATTTACTTACCTGTTCGATCTGTAGTCTCAGGGGCTCTATCTTTCGGCTGTGATTTTCTTTCTATTTCCTCTTTTCTATGCTGATTCCCCCTCTCCCTTTGAGCAATGTCCTCTTTATAATGTGGCAGGGGTCTCCTTTGAGATGTGTCTCTTGGCAAAATCGCTGCTACCTGAAGACAACGGTGCCTCTTTGATAATTGTTTAGTTAGCATAGTTTGATTAAGAGGATTCGATAACCATACAAATAGCTTTAGTTGTTTTGATTTTAATTTTATCCTTGCACTATTTTATTATAAAACTATACTATACATTTTGCCAAGTATTATATTTTATTATTGTCTTCTAATATATTTTAAATACTTGATATTTAAATATTAAAGAATAATAATATTATTTTATTTCGATCTTTACAATTCTGGGGGATATGACAGTCCTCCCCTCTCAAATTTGCTTGTCCTCAAGCAACTTAAGGGTTGGGTGATTAATTATGTCAGCTCCTTCCCAAGTAGCATCCTCGGTGGGTAGACCCTTCCACTTAATTAAGTACTCTAGAATAGTTCTATTCCTCAATTTCCTTTCTCGAGTGTCAAGGATGATTTCTGGCTCTAGAATCAACTTCCCCTCATTATCAAGTGCAGGTAATTCTGTACTTGGAACAATCTGCTGCCCTAAAACCTTCTTAAGGCGAGATACATGAAATACATTGTGAATTTTGCTTTGTGCTGGCAGCTCTAGTTCATAGGCTACTTCTCCTACTCTTCTTAAGATTTTGTACGGTCCATAGAATTGAGGCTTAAGTTTTTCAGCCCCACTGGCTTTGATAGAGGACTGTTTATAAGGTTGCAATCTCAAAAAGACCATGTCTCCTGCTTCAAAAGTTCGTTCAGTTCTCTTTCGATCTGCATATAATTTTTGCTGGTTCTGTGCTTCTTGTAAATTATTTTTGAGGACATTCATGATATCTGTAGTTTGTTGTATAAAATCTTTAGCTCCTGGTACATGGCTTTCTGAACGAATTAGGTCCCCAAAAGATGTTGCTTCATATCCATATAATGCCTTAAAGGGACTCATTCTTATAGACATGTGATGAGTAGTATTGTAGCAATACTCTCCTAAATGAAGCCATTTAATCCATGCATTCTGCTGACCCGTAACATAGTTCCGTAAATAGCCTTCTATCCATTTATTAACAATTTCTGTTTGCCCGTCGGTTTGTGGATGATAACTGGGACTTGGAGTTAGTTTTGTCCCGGCCAACTTAAATAGTTCTTGCCGGAATATGCTGAGGAAGCGGCTATCTCTGTCACTAACAATATTTCTCGGTAGACCGTGCAATCTGAAAACTTCCTTAAAGAAAATATCAGCCACTTGAGGAGCTCTGAAATCTGATGATATAGGCATAAAATGTGCATATTTGGTCAAACGATCCACTACTACAAAAATACAGTCTTTGTTTTGCACCTTGGGTAGTCCAGTTATAAAATCCATTGAAATACTTTCCCATTTCTGATTGGGTATAGGTAGAGGTTGAAGCAATCCTACTGGGAAAACATGCTCTCCTTTATTCCGTTGACATACCATGCATTCCCTTGTATATCTTAATATGTCAGGTTTAAGTCCTATCCATGCGAACCTTTCTCTAATTTGTTTGTAGGTCTTAAAGTGTCCTTGATGTCCTGACAAGGGGCTATCATGATATGCCTTCAAGATTTCTATTTTTACTTTTGACCCCGGAACAAGGAATATTCTATTCTTATATAGGATAAGATCATCAACAATTCGGTAGGTATTATCTTGTACCTTCCCTTCAAAAATCTCTCTTGAGAATGTATCTTTAGCATATTCCGCAATTATGGATGTCTTCCAATCTATAGATATTGTTGTTAAAGAGCCAAGGTAAGGTCTCCGAGAGAGAGCATCTGCTACAATATTATTCTTACCTTTCATATATTCAATGTCAAAATTGTATGCTTGTAGCTTGCTCACCCACTTTTGCTGCCTATCATTCAAATCCTTTTGATTTAAGAACCTTAAACTGTTATGATCTGTTTTGACTATGAATCTCCCGCAGATGAGGTATTGTCTAAATTTTTCTAAAGCATGCATGATTGCTAACATTTCCTTGTCATAAACAGAATAGGTTTTTTCTGTATCTTTCAGTTTTCTGCTTTCAAAGGCTATAGGATGCTTATTTTGCATTAGAACGGCACCAATACCTTCTCCTGAGGCATCACAATAGAGTTCGAATGGTGAAGAAAAAGCTGGTATTGCCAAGATAGGGCAAGAGCTCATTACTTCTTTAAGTTTCTCAAAGGCTACTTGTGCTTCTTCTAACCATGAAAATGCTCCCTTCTTAGTTAAATCTGTTAGGGAAGAAGTCAATTTTGAAAAACCCTTTACAAACCTTCGATAGTAGCTACATAGTCCTAGAAAACTCCTAAGGTGTGTAAGAGTTCTAGGTTTTGGCCAACTCTTTATAGCCTCTATCTTTTCTTCATCTACTCTTACTCCTTGTGCACTAATCTTATGACCCAGGTATAGAATTTCTTCCATCCCGAATTCACACTTGGATGCTTTAGCGAATAGAGAATGTTGTTCAAGGATCCCCAATACTTCATCTGTGTCTTAAGTGCTCTTCCCATGTTTTACTATAGATTAGGATATCATCAAAGAATACAAGTAGAAATTTCCTCAATTGTCCTCTGAAAATATGATTCATACATGACTGGAAAGTGGCTGGGGCATTAGTGAGTCCAAAAGGAAGGACCAAAAACTCAAAATGCCCATAATGACATCTAAAAGCTGTTTTGTGAACATCTTCTGCCTTTACTCTTATTTGATGGTATCCCGAACGGAGATCTAATTTTGAAAAGTACACTGCCCCATGGAGTTCATCAATCAATTCATCAACCCTAGGAATTGGATACCGGTTCTTGATGGTTTTTTTGTTAAGTGCTCTATAATCTATGCACATTCTCATTGTGCCATCTTTCTTCTTCACTAGGACTACTGATGAGGCAAAAGGACTAGAGCTAGGCTGGATAAGCCCCATTTCTAATAATTCTTTAATGGCTTTCTCAATTTCTTCCTTATATTTCCTAGGATGACGGTAAGGTGTGGTAATTACGGGTTTGGCTCCTTTTTCTAATTCAATTGTGTGTTCAAAACCTCTTTTTGGTGGTAATCCCCTTGGAATATCTTCGAATATTTTTTTGTGCTTTTTAAGGATGGGTCTAATATCAATGTGAACTGTTTTCCCTTGTGAGGAAGATTTGTCGAGAATCAAACATTGGGCACTCATTCTCCTTGCCCTTTCCTAAACATAATAAACCTCTGTTAAGATATTTCCTAACACAATTTTGATAAGTACAATCTTAATATTTAATAATGATGTTATGATTAAACATTTCTTACCTAAAAATTCTTTCCATTTTCTTAGATGAAACCATTCTAGGAGTGCCATCAGCTAGTCCTTTAAGGAGGATCTCCTTCCCATCTTGAAAAAAACACAACTCCAACTTTGGAAGATCAAGGTAGAATCGGCCCTATGAATGTATCCATGGGGTACCTAGGATCACATCTGTATCCCCTAGGTTAACTACATAGAAATCTTGCTTGGTAGGATGTGCCCCTAAAGTTATGCTTAATTGTGGAATCTTTTTATGGCAGGAGGTAGTTGAGCCGTCAACTAGTGCTACTTGGAACCCTTTAAAATTTTGTGTTTCTAATTTTAATCTTGCTACCAAGTTCTTGTCAATAAAATTGTGGGTTGCCCCACTATCCATAAGGGCTATTACTTTCCGCCCTTGGATCACACTTTTTATTCGGAAAGGATGATGTTTGGAGGCCCTTGAGATGGCTGCTAGAGTTACCTGTTCTTCATTTTGCTTCCTTTTCTTGCGGGGTTTTTCTTGTTCTCCTTCTTCGTTGTTGGTTTCATCTTGGTCGTCCCATTCTTCTTCATCTAATGGGGTTCCTAAAATATGGGCCTGGGCTCTCTTCCCGCATATGTGACCATGATGCCATTTCTCTTTACATTTAAAACATAATTGTTTCTTTTTGCAGAGATCCTGTTCCCTTTTAAGGTCATTTTTATTGCAGACATGCCCGTGTTCCCATTTTTCATTGGAATAGTAACATAAGTTCTTTTTCCGTAGTTCCTCCCTTTTGTCTTTTGAAAGATTTTCCTTCTTATACCAATCTTTCTTATAAGAGGATTTTGAGAATGGTCTTGATGAGTTATCATGGGTCGTTGAATCTTCTAGTGTAAGTGCTTTGTCAATGGCATCATCAAGGGTGGTGGGGTTAAGGGCACTAACCAATCTTCGAATGGAATCTCTTAGTCCCTCAACAAAAAGGTAGATAAGACGATCTTCATCAATTCCCTTAACCCTGACTGAAATTTGTTGGAACTCGGTAATATAATCTTCTACTGTTCCTCGTTGTCTTAATAGAGTTAATTCTTTGAAGTCTTTTTGTGGGTGCCTCCTATCAAATCTCTTAATAAGTTTTTGTGTAAAATCATCATATGAAATTTTATCATCATGTCTTTGAGTGAGGGTGCCATGGAGCCACCATTCGTGAGCCAATCCCTCTAGATCTAATATAGCAAATTGTACTGCATCCTCTTCCGTCATGGGACTAAGGTTTAAATAAGTGTTTAGTTTTTGTATCCAAGAATAGGCTGAGGTTTTTCCTGTCCCATCAAAATTTGGCAAGGTTAATTTGTTAACCTTTTGTTTTAGATCCTTACTTGGTTGTCTACCCTCCCTTCGGGGTGCCTCAAATCTCTTAGCTTCCAAAAAATTTCTAAAGGATACGATCTCCCTTATGTCGGGATCTAGTCTTGCATAGGCTGCTACTGTATCTTCAGCATTTCTTATAGGAGGATCGTTTTCTCCTTCCATTGGGGTTTCTTCCCTAGTTAGGAATTTGGGCTTTTGAATCCTAGTGTTAGAGGAAGCGTTACTATTATTTTCAGAATGGTTAGAATTAGAATCTCTCCCATTTGAACCATTATGTTTAAGGGTATCCATGGTAACCTTCATGTCTTGTAAGGTTTGGAGTAAAGCTTGACTTGTTTTTTCAGTTTGTTCAATTAAGGCTTGGGTTTTCCTTTCATTGCTTTCTATGAAGGTCCTAATGTCATTCTCCAATCGTTCACCCATACCTCTCCTTGTTCTTTGATAAGTTTGCATATATTATTTTTTAATAGGGTGGTAGGAAACTTGTCTCTGATACCACTTGTAATAACCCTTAATTTTAAGATTAAACCTATCAACACATAATACAAGAAATAAGGAAAAGAATTGAATTATATTTGATAAACCAACTGTATAAGTACTTTTCAAACAACAAATGATTGTGTGACTTCATCCAATTACTATAACTTATTTTACAATACTTTGCTCCAATTATTACTGCTTGTTTCCTTAATCATAGGCATGGTCGAATAGGATGGCTGCGCTGAGATGCCCGTAGAGTGCTCTTTCCAAGCCCAAGAGCGGATACGGCGATCCCTCTTGGCCCAACAATGGCAGACCGCCAGTCATCATCGTGGGTGGGGTACTTAGAAAGCCTCTAGCACCTGCTATTCCCCTTCTGCACCTCCTATTCTCCATTTCCTATGATCAATTCCCAACATAACTGCATTAGTTAACTTCTGGATAGTATTTACTTACCTGTTCGATCTGTAGTCTCAGGGGCTCTATCTTTCGGCTGTGATTTTCTTTCTATTTCCTCTTTTCTACGCTGATGCCCCCTCTCCCTTTGAGCGATGTCCTCTTTATAGTGTGGCAGGGGTCTCCTTTGAGACGTGTCTCTTGGCAGAATCGCTGCTACCTGAAGACAACGGTGCCTCTTTGATAATTGTTTAGTTAGCATAGTTTTATTAAGAGGATTCGATAACCATACAAATAGCTTTAGTTGTTTTGATTTTAATTTTATCCTTGCACTATTTTATTATAAAACTATACTATACATTTTGCCAAGTATTATATTTTATTATTGTCTTCTAATATATTTTAAATACTTGATATTTAAATATTAAAGAATAATAATATTATTTTATTTCGATCTTTACAATTCTGGGGGGATATGACAAAAAACCACGATCATGATGATATTTAGGCATATGGTCATATACTCCTAGGAATTCCACTAGAGCTTCATCCGTTGAGAAAGCATCTGGAGGGGGTATACAAGAGTTAGAAGTATGCATAATGAGCTCAGGGTGTAAAAGAGGAAGAGAAGAAGAATTAAGAGACATGGAGATCATATTAACATTTATAAAATCTGGGTATGAAGCCTTCGAGGGGCGAGGAGGACGATATCCAAGACTCGCGAAAGAGTAATGTGGATTGGGCTCTAAGGGGATCTTGATACCTTGTTCCTTTTGTCCACATCCATTGCCTTTATAATATGTTTTAGAGAGACTATGAGAACCGCGGCCATAACAGGATTGCATCTCCACAAAAGACGAAGGATCTTCGTTATTGGCATAGTTGATATGAGAAGTATAATCACATGAATCTTTTGAAGAAAGAGAATTACAAGTGTCAATGTTTTGTGATGAAGGAAATGTAGATTGAACTTTTTGAATGTCAAAGTGAGACGAGTTGATTTTATATTCACCTACAAAGGAAGGCATGTTGTGACCAAATCACACATCGCCCCATTAGGAATAGGGACCCCCCTTTTTTTTGAGCTCTGAGCTTTTCAGTGAGTTTCCAATGAGTTTTCAATGAGTTTTGCTGAGATTTTAATGATGTCCTGACTTGTTTTCCTTTGCCGGCTCGGTAACAATTTCCTTGCCTATGATCTTTGGTTCACGATTAAGGGTAGATGAACTTGCAATAATGAAGAATTGTGATCAAATCCTATCTAGATATTGAGTTTTGAGGTTAATCCTTCAGAATGTTTGAGATCCTGAGAAGACTAAGCCTGGAGCCTGAAATCCTGAAAATCCTGAAAAATGGCTAAGTCTGAAATCTGGTGAATCCTCCAAATTCTATATTTTGCATCTTAAATCCGGTGGATTCGGGACCTATCTCAAACATCCTGAAAGGTATATTGAAAAATATTTAAAGTATAAGAAATTTTTCTTATACTTAAATATATTTTTCAATATACCTTTACTCGCGCGATCCTGAAAAATACTTGACGAAGTCAGAGGATTCAAAACACTGATCTAATGCGACTAGACACTTAGATGGCGCAAATCTGGGCGCAAAATCACGAAGCAGAAGACATTTGAGCCAGAGGATTTGAAAACTCCATCTAGTGCGCCCAGACTAAAAGGTCATTTCGGAGGAAGAGATGAGAATTTCAACGCCTTCAACCAATGCGAAAGTGAAAAAACAAGTCTTAAAGCGAATCTTGGAGCGAATTTTAAAGAAAAGGTCATCCAATGCGCCACCAAGAAGGGAGAAGTAGGTTTGAAGTTTTGGAAATGTCTAAGTGATGCGCCAAAACCTAAGGATCTTTTCCCTCGATCTAGTGCGCCAATTCCTGGGGATTTGAGTTCTTTAAGTGATGCGCCTAAAGCATGATCCAGTGCCACTTCTAAAGCATGATCTAATAAGACACTTGAGAGATAACTCTAGAGGAATCTAAAACATGATCTAGTGCGCCCAAGCAATTTTAAAGATGAAGTTTTAAAGACTCAAATTCAAAGCGCCATCCACAGGATCCTGCAAGGCCATCCAGTGCGCCCACACTCCAAAGGATTCTTAAGACCCTATCTAATGCGACTTCCTAGAGAGATCACTCCAGAGGAAACCAAAACATGAAGTAATGCGCTCAAGGGACTCCAAAGATCATTTTTCAAGGCTATTCAATGCGATCAAGTCTAGAGAATCTAAGTTGTTTAGGTGATGCGCCAACATCATGAGGTCTCTTCTAAGGTAGAATGACAACTCCACAGGATCCTAATCCTCTATCTTATGCGCTCACCCTCTAGAGGATTCGTAATGTTTGATCTAATGCGATTTTTGAGGGAAAATTCTACAAGTTCCAACAACCTTTAACCAAGGCATTATTCATAAGATTTGGAAACTTGAAGCAATGCGCCAATAGCAAGACTATCCAATATGCAACATCAAGGTAAAGTGAACTTCATGCTAAGAGGATTTGCCAAACATGATCTAATGCGCCATATCATGAGGAGATTGAGACATCTAAGGTTTGGTCTTCAAGGTAAGTTTAGAGGTTTCCAACAAGGTCATCCAATGCGCCATGTGTGAGGAAATCTAAATAGTGATCTAGTGCGCTAGGCATCCAAGGATTCTACACCTCCATCTAGTGCGCTACCTACATGGAGACAACGAAATTTCATTCCTTAAAGATCTCCAACTAGTGATCCAGTGCGCCACATAAAGGGGGAGAATGAAGTTTATTTTGAAGAAACCAAATTACTCATCCAATGCGCTATCCACAAGGAGAATTCAAATTCCCTAAGCAGTGCGTCCAACTTGTGAGGATCCCAATCTTTCATCTAATGCGCCAAAGTTTGAAGACTTCAAAAGGGGTATCTAGTGCGCCATCTTCCAAGTTCCTTATCCAAGCGTTCAACAAGAGGAAAACGAAACTTCATTCCTTGAAGATCTCTAATTGCCTAAGCAATGCGCCATATCCAAAGAGGATCCCAATCCTTCAACTAGTGCGTCAAAACTTAAGAAGTCTTAGGACATGATCCAATGCGCCATACCAAGAGGAAAGACCCCAAAGTTCTATCTAAAAGTTCAAATGACTTGAAGACTTCATGTTACCTATCAAATGCTCCATAATTAATGATCTAAAGCGCCAAATGTTTAAGAGGAATTCTATGCCTTGAACCAATGCGAAATCACTAGAAGAATCTAAACTTGAATCTAGTGCGACTTACAACAAGAGGATTCTAATCTTCTAACTAATGCGAAGCATGAAAGGAGAACCACAATTGACTAGCTAGTGCGAAATGTTGAAAAGAGTTTTAAGACAGCAAGACAAGAGGATTCTAAGAAGGAGACTCCATTAGATCATCCAAGGCGAAAAGACTTGAAGATTGTTAAAACCCCATCCAATACGAAATATGAAGTGAAACTCGAAGACCAAATCCAAGATGAAATGTGAAGAGGAATCAACAAACTCCATCTAATGCGACACTCTTGAAGATTCCCTATCCTTAGTCAAAATGCGAATCCAAGGAATATTAAGAAGGCCTCGAAGACCTCATCTAATGCGAATTGCCAAAGGGAGTTTCAATTCTTCATCTAATGCGACTAGGAGGATGATGAAGGAAGAGCATTATGAAACAAAGACAAGAAGACAACAACATGCTGATCCAATGCTGTTTCAATGAAGAAGACATCTATACGAAGACCTCAACTAATGCGAATTTCTGATCCCATGCGCTTGGAGGAGGAAGAAAACGTCCAACAACAAGAAGAAGAACATCAAAACTTTATCCAATGCGTTCACAAAAGAAAGAAGTTTCAAACATTTAATGATTGCTGCCTTCGTGAAACGTGAAATGCATTCATTTAATAAAGATCAAAATTAAATTAAATGTTTGTGCATGAGGTCGGCCTAGGAAGAAGGAAAGTTTTTTAAAGTGAATTATATATATGTGCCTCATTTCTTTTTCATTTGATTTATTTTCAAGAGCAGATTTGTTCTCCAAGAGCAGAATTTTCTTCAAGGAGCAGCCACAAGAAGTTGATTTTAGAAGATAAATTTGATTTTATCAAATTTTGCCAAGAGGGAAGTCAAATTGCAAGGTATCAAATATAAAACAGCTCATCAAGTAAGTCTGATCTGAGTTTTTTCTGATCTGATTTTCTTATTTTTCTTTCATTAAATGCCTTGAAATTGTCCAAATATTGATAAAATTCTAGAAGAATAAGTGGATTTTTATGATTTTTCATAGATTTTCTAAATTTAATAGTAATATTTCATAATTTTAGAGGAAAATTTCATAATTTAATCTACTAAAGTTGCTGAAGTAAAATCTAGATTTTGTTTGCAATCACTTATTCGCGTCAAGTCTGCAGAATAATGGCAATGACTTCCAAGGAGCGACAAGCCAAGATCCGGATGGATGCCAAAGGGAAGATTCCTGAATCAAAGCTCGTCTCAAGGTGGACAAATGTAAGCGATACAAATATGGGAAGCAGCAACTTGGAAGATATCAAGACAGTCCTTGAAGAACCTAACGGAGGAAGCCTCGCTCGAGCCATCATGAGGAGTGGAGCCATTGAAGCTGCTTGTTTTCCGCCAACTTTGCCATGTCCGGAAATGATCATCGAATGTGTCAAAAAGTATGATGTAAATACAAGGCAAATCATAGCCAAGGATGGAACGATACTAGCCTATTTGCAAAGGGAAGCAGTCGAGGAGACTTTCAACATTCCAACCAAAGAGAGGATGATCAGCATCTCAAAACAACAAGGCCAGCAGGAGTATGATGTCGACACCAAGATAAAGTTACAAGAGATAAGGAGAGAGTGGATGGCCAATCCAGCCATGAAGTTCAACATGAATAATCCTCCACAGTTCCATAAGTCAGATTTTCATCCGGAAATTGGATATCTAATCATGTTTTTGAACAGAATGACAGGAATGCCTCAATCTGCTACCTTTCAGCCGTGGATGTACTCTTTCATCAAGTCAGTTCTTAAAGGGAAAATGATTGATTGGGCTGGTCTTATCAGTCAAAGTATACATGAGCAGTTCCTCAGTTTTGCTAAAACTAAGACTTGTTATATGAGTTCCTATATAGTGTACCTTCTTGCCAGAAATGAAGTCTACTCAGGTTTAACCAAGAAAGGAGAAGTCGGCATTGGACCTAACAAATACTTGTCACATCAATGTTATCCTCAGTTGCACCTCAAAAGTATTAATCATTATCCAAGGTTTAATGATGCATTTGCTATGTTCATAATGAAGAAACTGAGGGGAGAATTTCATAAAAGATTGTCTAATGCAGCAAGAGAATTCATTTCAGCATATGGACACTGGTATACTCAACATGAAAGGTACACTTACCTAAGGATCCAAGGATTCACATCATATCCATACAGATTGCCAAGGTATCCAACCAACAGGATGGTAATGTTAGAAGTTACAAGACAACTCCTAGAACTCATCAGGTTGCAGAAGTTGAAGAAGAAAGGAGGAATCCAATTTCCACTTCGTCTTGGACAAAACCTGGAATGTCCATCTTTATCAGCAGCTGAGTATTCTGAAATAGAGCTACAGGCTTATCATTTGCAGACTCATGGCACCAAGAGGCCTAATTTTGACCCTTTCCAAGTTTGCTGGAAATACAACAGAGAATTCAAACATATCAAGCAGTTGGAAGACCACTGGGCCAGTGCCCAAGATGAAGATGATCTCCGAACTCTTCAAAGTTCGAGACTCGACTGGGATTTAGTCAGAGCCACCAAAGCATTCAGGATTCCAGACCAGTTCACCGAGGATGATACTATGCTAGTAGATGAATTTGACAAGATAAAGGATTTGCCTTACACAATTGATTGGTCAAAAAGAGATGCATCCGAAGAAGATTTGATAAAGCCGGTTTTAGCCATGACACAAGTGTGTATCAATCAACTATTGCAGGAAATGAGTGCTGAAAGTCGGGATCTCACCTACAATAAGATGGATGAAGGAGAACCCAAGCAGCATAGTACACATAGCCAACCACAACATAGTGGGAATGATCAGAGCAATAATTCAGCTAGAAAGAGGAAAAGACCTAGTCAAGATCAAGGGGAATCAAGCCGAAGACCTCAGAAAAAGAGTAATCCATCTACTTCATCTAATCCACAAGAAGGTGTTTCAATTGTTCAAAATCCAATACAAGAGATAGAAGTAATAGAAGAAGTTGCATTGATTCCATCAGAAGAAATCCAATCAAGCCCCACTGTCATAATCGAAGAGAATGATGATCTTGGTCAGGATGAAATAGGACAAGCTGAATCTGATGAAGAAGTAGCTCGTGTTCAACACAATCAAGCTCATGAGCAACGAGATCTTTCTACTTTCCCACCATGGTTGAGACAAAGGATTGAAGAAAGCACAATTGTAGAGACTTATCAGCCTACTGCAGTTGAGGAATTGCTTGTAAATGTACAAAAGAATAATCAGAAGAAGAAAGCAACGATCCTTTCTAAAATCACTCAAGATTCTGCTGGAAACAGAGAGGTCCACATAGCTGTTCCTAGAAGTGATAAGGAGATAGAAAACATGGCACCTGAGGATTATAATTTGACTACAATTTGTATGGGTCCAATCACAAGGGAACAAGTCGATGAGGAACTACAAGATGCAGTGAATAATGTGAGAAGTATGTTGAAACAAGAAAGAGAAGCAAGGATGAAAGTTGAACAAGATTTTAGTACATTGAAGCATTACATCCAACAGGTCATGCAACCTATTCAACAGAAGGAAGCTACTGCAATTCCTCCTTCCATTCTTCCACAGGAAACAGTATCCCAAGTTGAGGACATGAGAAATTCATCCCAGATGATGAAGGGATGGATAGAAAAGACAGAAGACAAGGCCTATATTTACCTAGAAGAAATTGTGCAAGTGTATGACAGAGTCATTAAGCTCCAAGGTCGAGTCCAAGCTTTATTGGAAAGTTGTGCTGAGTTCAAACCAATCAAAGAGCAATATATGCCACAACTCAAAAGCTTAATGGAAGCTCCAATAGAAGATTTAATTCATAATAAGGTGATTGACAGAGATACTCCACATGACTTTGTCACTTGGTATTTCTCTTTTCACAACAAGGGGCAACTAGTTGATAAGATTGAAGTAGATATGTCCAGGATAAGAAGTGTTCTTCTAAGAACAGAAAATCATATATATACTGCTTTGACAAAGATTTGTAATCCTTATGGAAATGTTACTATTGAGAACATGAAGCAACAAGTTAAGGCATTCTACTTTCAATATGATGGACTTGATGAAAGTCAACTAGATAATATATTCACACTTGCATATCGTCTTGGGGAAAATAAGTCTTGGATAAACGACTGGGAGAAGACACTTGGAGTCTATGAGGCAGATGTAGCAGTGGCAGAAGGATCCATTAAGGCAGCGACAAGTGTACCAATGGAAGATATTATTCAAATTGTGTCCAGATTCGTTGTATCTCATAGTACTACTACATAGTACTCGCCTTGATGATGTGGCTTCCTTATCCTCTTGGAAAGCGTGCCTTTGTTCTCTCTTTCATGACTTCTTTCATTTAATATGAGTAACCTCCTGTATTTAATAAAGTTAACCTCATTCATTTAATAAAGTATAGTTTGTTGTAACTACTTGTGATGTGGCTTGATCTGATCCGCTGATTTCGCCGATCAATCTTGACCCTTCTCTCCTTTGAGGACTATAAAAGAGCTCTCATTGCTCTCATTTGTAACGGTTGGAAATTCTGAAATTGTTGTAAGAGCTCTCTGAGATAATAAAGGACTCATTGATTTGGTGATTCTATTTATATTTCTGAGTGTTTGCATGGTTTCAATTTTCACACGAATATTAAGTTAAGTTGCAAGTTTTCTTTTAAGTATAAGTTAGTTAGTGAAAGGTTGTTTTATTGCCTTGTAGTGAAGTCTTTACAATTGAGCGTCAATTTGATCTTTATGCCTGTTGAATTTTCATGAGCATAATTGATTTAAATATCTTGCATACCTTTGAAGATAGCACCTCTCTTGTGTAGTTGTTTCATCTTGGCGAAACAAGATTTGGTTCGACTTCACTTTAAGCAGTAAACGTCCTTCCATTTAGGATTAGATTAGTACTTCTCAACCCTAATCTTTTGCCTTTTTTTATCAATCATTTAGATTTAGGATCAGAACGTCCATTGCTAAATCATACGCGTCAGTTGCAGTACCTAGATTTTCTAGTGTTCACTTCCAGAGTCTTTGAAACAACAAGTTGAACAATTGTGTAAGTCCCTTTGTTGATTAACAGCAGAATCATACTTAAATCATTGAGCTGTTTCCTACTGAAATTGAAACATTATTATTAGAAGGAACCTTGGAGTTATCTCGTTTGATCACTTGGTTTAGCATCCGAGAGGCTTTGCTCAAGAGAGAGTTAAATACCTAGTATTTTACTCTATTGTTGACTTGTTGAAAAACAACCATCAACAAGGCATAAAATCTAAAGAACCCCATTCATCACCAGGGCATGCATTAGATCGTCAATAGGAGTTGACAATGATGAATCTTGTTTTGGTGAGGAAGATGGAATTAGATTTTGAAATGTTGAAGAGGACTTGTTTTGATTTCTAGGATCCACTTGTTGACAATACTGTAAGGGATCCGGATCAGCTTTAATTGTATATGTTTTCTTACCATGAACAAATTTTATTGGTCCATGCAAGGTAGAGGGAACTACGCCCATGGCGTGGATCCACGGTCTACCAAGAAGGAGATTATATGAAAGAGCTCCGAGCATGACATGTACCAAAGTAGGTAGAGTAACAGGGCCCAACTCAATAGGCCATGTGATTGTACCCAGAGTTTGTCTACCTATGTTGTCGAAGCCACGAATAGACAAATTTGTTGGAGAAATACAAGATGTATCAATATTGATATGGTTTAAAAGGTCTATACTGCAAACATTGAGACATGAACCATTGTCAATAAAGGTACGTTTGACATCAATAGAATTTATTCCAACAAAGATAAGAAGAGGATCATTTTGTTTTTGTACCTCCGAAGAAGGTAACTCATATTGTTGGAATATTATATCAGTAGTGTTGTGACCAAATCACACATCGCCCCATTAGGAATAGGGACCCCCTTTTTTTTTTTGAGCTCCGATGCTTTGCATGAAGTTCTGATGATGATTTGACTCATTTTCCTCTGCCGATATGGTAACAATTTCCTTGCCTATGATCGTTGGTTCACGATTAAGGGTAGATGAACTTGTAATAATGAAGTATTGTGATCAAATCCTATCTAGATATTGAGTTTTGAAGTCAATCCTGAAGAATGTTTGAGACCCTGAAAAGACTAAGCCTGGAGCCTGAAATCCTGAAAATCCTGAAAAATGGCTAAGTCTGAAATCTGGTGAATCCTCCAAATTCTATATTTTGCATCTTAAATCCGGTGGATTCGGGACCTATCTCAAACATCCTGAAAGGTATATTGAAAAATATTTAAATACTTAAATATATTTTCCAATATACCTTTACTCGCGCGATCCTGAAAAATGCCTGACGATTTCAGAGGATTCAAAACACTGATCTAGTGTGACTGGACACTTAAGTGGCGCAAATCTTGGCGCAAAATCATGAAGGAGAAGGCACTTGAGTCAGAGGATTTGAAAACTCGATCTAATGCGCCCTTCTACACCTTGGTCCAATGCGAAAATATCAGAGGATTTCAATCTTCTATCTATTGCGCCCAAACCAAAATGTCATTTCGAAGGAGAAAATGTAGATTTCGATGCCTTGATCCAGTGCGAAAATGAAAGAACAAGTCTTAGAGCGAACTTTGGAGCAAATTTAGATGATAGAAATGAGAAGAGGATTCTCTACCCTTTAAGTAATGCGCCACTTCCTTCAGAGGATTTTTATCCTTTAACTAATGCGAATTGCCAAGAAGATTCTCTATCTTTAATCTAATGCGACTAGGAGAAGATAACATCATGCTGATCTAATGCGCCTAGAAAGGGAGATCATGATATTTTAAACACAAATCCAAAGAGGATAAAGAAGATGCCAAGCCTTGATCTCATGCGCTTGAAGGAGAGGGAAATTCCAACATACAAGGAGACCACCAAGCCTTTATCTAGTGCGCCATCAAGGGAGTTGTAAACATTTAATAATTGTTGCCTTGGAAAACGTGCAAAATGCATTTATTAAATAAAGATCAAATCTAAATTAAATGTTTGTGCACAATAATAAAGGAGGTCGGCCTAGAGAAAAGGAAAAGTTTTTAAAGCAAATTATGTATATATACCTCATTTCCTTTTCATTTTTATTATTTTCAAGAGCAGATTTGTTTTCCAAAGGCAGATTTTTCTTCAAGGAGCAGCAACAAGGGTTTTTTTTTAGAAGAATAAATTTGATTTTATCAAATTTAAGCAAGTAGTGGATCAAATTGCAAGGTATCCAATTCAAAACCGCCTATCAAGTAAGTCTGATCTGAATATTTTCTGATCTGATTTTCTTCTTTTTCCTTCATTAGATGAATTAAAATTGTTCAAATATTGGTAAAATTCAAGAAGGATAAGTCGATTTTCATAGATTCCTTGAATCTAGATAGCAATATTTCATAATTATAAAGGAAAATTTCATAATTTAATCCACTAAGGTGGCTGAAGTGAAGATTGTGTTTGCAATTACTTATTCGCGTCAAGTTTGCAGGAATGTCAATGATGCTAAAGAGTCATCAAAGAAGAAGAAACTGGAACCACCTTCATGCTAGGAGTAAAGTCAACCAATTGTCATGTAAAGAAGACATCAAGTAGCTGCTCCACCATAAAGAAAGTGTTATCATCAAGTTGGAGCATTTCGTATATTCTACTTCATTCAAGATCATCTTCCAGGAAGCATCATTCTAAGAAATCTACATCACTTCAAGAGGTAGCTGCTCCAAGACGTCACAGCAAGATATATCTCAAGTCCTCTTCATCAATAACATCATGAAAGATCCTACGTCAAGTTCCTTCGAGCTTCAAGATCATCTTCAAGGAATCATTTCATCAACTATATCATGATCATCAAGAGCAAGTGTTTGAATCACTTTCACCTTGCGGAGGGAACACTACTCTAAAGGATTATACCTCAAATCTTCTACATCATCGAGTTGGAACACTTCATTGAAACTTCCAAAAGCATTCATCCATCAAACTTCAAGACTCTTCAAATTTCCAAGTTCAAGAGAGTCTCCTACTCTTCATGAAGGAATCAAGTGTCATCATCTACTCTCTAATCTACATGAAGATACATCGAAGAAGATTCACATCAATCTATCTACAAGAAGAAGAATCATGAAGTTAGACAAATAAAGCAACAAGTATCATACATCCAGTTAACAAGAAGAATGAACAAGGCAAAGATCCACAGGATGTATTCCTAAATATACAAGTTCAAACAATCACATTGAATACATCATTACAAGTTGATACAATTTTCAAAGTATGCTGAGTTGGCACTTATGTGGCGAGTACACATCATTTAATTTTGATTAGCCACATTATTTAATGCATGCAATGTATCATTTAATGAAAGAAGTCAAAGGGATTCCTATGTGGAGGAATATTTTAAATGCTTTCACCTTACCTTATCACATTGGAAAACGTGCCTTCATTGCCTCTCTCTTTTTTGCTAAAAATAGCAAGTTGTTGTAACTACCTCTGAGGTGGCACGATCTAGACCCTTGGCTATCGAATTGATCTTAGCCCTTCATTGTATACTGGAGCACTATATAAAGGCCTTGTTGCCTCATTTGTAATTCATTAGAAATATAAATTAGAGATATAGATTAGAGAGGAGATCATTATTAGTAGTAGAGAGTAGATTTAAGAGTAGAATAGAAGAGACTCTCAAAATTCTCTGAGAGGACTGGAAATTGTTGTAAATATTCCCCAAAGTTAATGCAAAGACATTGGAGCTACTTGTTTGGTGTTAAGTATTATCTTGTGGAGTAACATGGTTTCCTGAATCTTGATGGAATTAAGAGATGTTTCAAATAGCTTAGAAATAGATTAGAAGTGCATTGATGTAATGAATATGCGTAAAGATATTTGATGAATCCTTCTGGTTCATACTTTTCGTGTATTGTCGAAGGCAATCCACTTTGCAAAGTTAGACTGAACCTTCATTTTCTTTAGTTCGGTTGTGAATGCTTGTTCAAATTGCGCCAGCTGTGGGTGTTTGGATGGAGATTTACAACATGAAAATCCTTGAGTTTCCTTAGAAGATTGCACCGCCTTCGTGTAGTTGTTGGTTCTCATGGCGAAGCGAAGTCTGGTTTCATGAGGAGTTTGTCTATCTTTACATGTTTCATTATCTCATTGTCCTTAGATTAGCCTCCTAAACCCTTACCCCCTTTTTTCATTTTCTTTATCATAGAAGCTCTGTATATATGTCATCCACATCAAAGGAGGAATAAGTCGAATGAAAGGAGAAGAGTCTATGTAAGTCCCTTTGTGTTTAACAGCAGAATCATACTTAAATCATTGAGCTGTCTCTTACCGAAAACATTATTAGAAGAAGGAACCTTGGAGTTATCTCGTTTGATCACTTAGTTTAGCATCCGAGAGGCTTTGTTCAAGAGAGAGTCAAATACTCAGTATTTCACTCTATTGTTGACTTGTTGAAAAACAACCATCAACAAGTAGTATTTGTGTATTTGCAATCAAGGCAACTACGTCATTCAGCCTAGCAGAAGATGAAACAAGGATCTTATATAGGGCTTCCTGAAGCATGCCATGGTATGTTGGTGAAGTTTGAATGAGCTCCCAGAGAAAGAGCTTAGCAAGAGTAGCGCGAAGCTACTCTACAAGATTGTTGAACCCATACGAAACTTTCATATGTTGTCAATTTTGTCAAGCAAAAATCCTAATTGTTCGCCCTCAACTTGCTATAAAAACCTTGACTTGCTTACCATTCTGTCTTTTTTCATTGACTCTACAGAATCAAAAGCACTTAAACTGTTTTGCCAACATAAAAGTGCGTCTAATTGAAGACTCACACGCCTAAACAAAGAGAAAAGCGTGCCCTATCGGTGACTCACGCGCGTTAGCATGAGGAAAAGCGTGCCTCCATGGATCTAGACGTGCCAATGCAAAGTAGAAATCTTCCACAGACCTAATGCCTTTGTGATGCAAACCATTGGCGCGTCCATTCTCCTTGTCACATGCTTCAAGATTACAATCACCTTGTTCTAGCGCACCTCCCTATAACATAGCACACCTGGACAAGGAGGTTAAAGAGTTAAGTTTTATAGTTCGCTAGACAAATGGTGCACCTAGAAGCCACCTCATGCACCTAAAGCTTGCAAAATTGACAAAGGAAATGAAGCGGTGTATGAGCATGCCTTCATGGATCCAAACGCACCAAGAGAATAGAAACATTTGTTTGTATCAGCGCATCTTCTCCTCATCAAGCACGCTTTTGCATTGGATATAGAGAAGGCCTTGTACTAGCGCATGCGCCTACAAGGCGACGTGCCAATGCAAGAATTTAAAAAAATGTTTGTCAAGTGTTTGAACACGCCTCTTCCTCATGTCACACGCTAGTCCAAAGGTTTCAATTGAAGATTTGTGTTAAAGTGCCCTCGTCCAGCCTCCCACGTGCTTCAAAATTAAAATGTAGTCATAGTGTTCTAGCGTGCCTCCCTATCACATGGCACATCTGAATAAGGATGGTTAAAGAGTTAGGTTTTTCATTAGACCATTGGCGCGCTTGTATAGCACCAAACGTGCCATGAAAGAAAGGAAACTTTTTCAAAGAACAAAGGCACGTTCGCCTATCGTTTGGCACATCATGACAAAGGAAATAAAGCAATGTAAAGGCATGTCTGTATGGCATCAAACGCGCCAAAACAAAGGAGGGATTCAAAGGTTTCAAGCAAAGGATGTGTTGAAGCGTGCATATTTCACACCCGATGCATGATATTAAAGGAAATTATATGCAGAGGTGTGCACCTATGTTGCCCAACGCATCTTGCCAAGAAGGATTCAAAGTTGTTATGGTGCTGGCCATTGACACATGCACCAAGCTTCAAGTGCACCTCATTGAAGTCTTATATAAAAAATGCTTGCATTGGCGCATGCATCAGTCACCTAGCATGCCTTATCAAAAAACAAAAAAAAAGGTGTATTTCGACACATCTCCTTGTCCCATGCACACCAATATAAAGGAGTTTTTGCTAAGTATCAGAGTAAAAGCGCACACCCTCATGCCTCCACACACGTCTCACCAAAGGAACTGAAAAGGCTTCACTTTGCATTGGTGCATGTGCCTAGTAGATGACGCACCAATATAAAGAAAGGTAGTTTTTAAAGATTTGAACATGCTAGTGTATAAGCGTGTGCTTGGACAATGGAGTACGCCAATACAAAGCAGGGATGGATGAATAGATTTTCAAGGTTTTTCAGAGGGTTTGCCATGATTAGAGAAGAAGCTACAGAATCATCAGTCATCTAGAGTTGTCTATCCAAAAGTCCATTTTATTTTACTTAGAACTATTTTAGAATTTTTTTCACTTACATTGTTTACTTTATTTTTATATGAAGCTATTTTTATTTACTTAAGAGTTATTTAATTTACTATAAAGTTATTTTATTTTATTTACTTAAGAGTTATTTTATTTCACTTTAGAACTATTTAAGAAATATTTTATTTTTATTTACTTAAAGAGTTATTTTATTTTATTTTATTTACTTAAAGAGTGATTTTAGAGTTTTACTTCTTTTTTTAAATATATGTCAGTTGTGTTTTAGTTTTTTTAATGGACATAGTCTATGTTGATGCCACTATAGAATACCTCTCGGTGTAATAATCGAATTAATAAAGAAGACCAAACTTCCAAAGTCCTTTCTAGAAAGGTAGGTAAAATCACCAATGAGTAGAAACTTTAAGAATAAGGTCAATAGTTGACTTTGTACAAAGTAACTTGTAATTGAAAATTTGAAATCTATTAGCATCTAGTTATTATTTATGCATTGTGCACTATCATGTCCCGATATTTAGGCATTGTTTAAATTAAAGATTTAAATGTCATAATAAAACGGTGAAGTTGCTCCATAGTCAAATTGAATAATTGTATGTATTAAATAAACATATAATAAATAATATTATTATATTTTAATATAATTAAACATAATATATTTATTTTAATTAACAAGAATATATTATTATATTTATAAATATAAATATTAACAATAATCTAAATATTATTAAAATATAATACTATAAATATATATTATTAAATTATATAGAAATAAATATAATAACAAATATAAATATTAAAATATATAAATATATTCACATATATACTAAGGCAGCGAATAAGGACAAGATACAGCATTGGCAGATATTTAAATAATATAAAATAGAGTCCTTATAGTGTGATATGCTTTGCTATGGATTACAATTAGAGTTTAGAGTTTGATTTAAATATAAATAAAGTTGTTTATAAAGGGCCCACATAAGACAAAAGCTCTTGTAAAACAGAAGACTTATTTACAAGATAAAAAAGACATGCGCTTTCAAGATAATCATTATTTAGACAGCAGCAAATTCATTAAGATAACACAGCGATAGTTCCAACGAACTGTTTAGAGGAATAAAGATAAAATCATATATGAAACAACACACATTTCTAATAAACCAAATGATATAATGATTAGAAATAAAGAAATGTCTTAATAGGCAGCAGGCAATATATTAAGGAAAACAGTCAGCGATTATAATGTAGAGTCGCTAATATGAGGCAACGATTCATAATCTAATAAGACAGCATACAAGTATGAGTAATATGAGGACAGCGATAAGAAAAAGTAAGTAATGTAATGTTTATGAAAGGCTGCGATCAGCCTTAGGGGCAGCGATCCCCCACCAAAAGGATGTGACTTTATGAGGAGTCAACACCCTTTCAAAAGGGGGGTGACTCTCCTCAAAATTAGGATATATTTATATATAATGGGAATATCAATCATTGAACATTCATTCTGGCATTCAACATGGAATCATTCCATCGATCAGCAGCAATTCATAATCATTGGATCATAAAAAAAGCATTTCTAATATAATTAATTCAATCATCATTTCTTCAAGCATTCAATATCTTATCAGAAATTGCAGCAGTCAAAGGCAGAAATAAATATATAATAGATTCATATATATATAGAGCAGTGATGTGCCATAAGCATATCCCTTCTTAGTGAAGGAGACATTATCAAATTTAGTTCCTATTAAAGGAACATCCTTGCATAAAGAAATTCTGAATCTTGTAGCAGCTTTGTGAGAAATCAAGGCAATCATCATCATTTGTGATCCATAGGATCACTTGTACATCCTTAAGGAGAGCAAATCGACGAATCGGTATGATATTTCTAACTTATATATATCTATACTTAATATAATTATACTTAGTCTTGCCCATGATATATGAGGGACGTTGTGTGTCTTGCCGCATCATTAATCTTTGTCTATTGCCCCTATGAGGATGTTTGGGTCGTTAGGAAAGGGTGGTTTATTAATATTATTAATAAATCTTACACGGTAGGTGACTCTCAAGTGGTGAAGTATTGCCAGGTGAGCATGAAACCCTTGAGCCAAGTGGTGAAGTATTGCCAGGTGAGCATGAAACCCTTGGGCCTATGGCAGTGGAGATTAGTTTGTTATTAAAGTCTTACACGGTAGGTGACTCTCAAGTGGTGAAGTATTGCCAGGTGAGAATGAAACCCTTGAGCCAAGTGGTGAAGTATTGCCGGGTGAGCATGAAACCCTTGGGCCTATGGCAGTGGAGCATTGTTATCCAACGCTTTAACGAGTATATCCCCCGCCTCCGCTAGGGTTGATGATTAGGTTAGATTAACGACCGGGCACGACAATCGCCATTCCCAAATTATATCATGAGGCAAAAGACGTATCAAGTATAAGTATATTAAAGTATGAAGAAATACAATTGAATATATGTTCTCTCCAATAATGTTATATTCTTGTTCATTATTATTGATTATGATCATGATAGTACTAACCCTAATGATTATGAAAGAATATATGTATTTGTATATGTTGTTAATGTCTTTGATTGCAGGATTTGAATATATGTACGCACAGGTAACATTACATTCTTGTTCATTGTTATTGTTTATGATTATGATGTATTGATTTTACTACTAAATTGATCTTTAATAGTACTAATGTCCCTTTCTAGTAGTTATTCTTGTGTGCAGGTTAAGAAATTAAGAATATCCTAAAAGGGGACATTACAATTAAGCATTGTACAATGCAATGTAATCAACGACACAAACATAAATGACAAAAATCTATATTCCACAATTCATGGGCTAAACTTTCAATGGTACGTCTTGATCAAAAAGGAGGTACAACCAACAACAAATGCCTGCAAATAACTTGTACATCCTATTATGAATCATATGGCTAGGATATTCAGACTTGTACAGCCAACAAAAGGGAAAGTACAGCTGCTAAGGAACTCGCAATCCAGTGATTAGATTTGCATAAGCAAATACAATGATGAATGCTTAACAATAAACTGAAACACACCAAAAATCTCCAACAAACATTGAAACTTCACACCACAAACCAAACTGAAAAATTTTCACAACTATTCAACACCCAGGTAATCCCAAAGTAGAATTACTCAAATGGCTAGAAGGGTTTTCATCCTCAAGAAGAACAAGAACTCATATTCATTCTCTAGAAAATAAAAATGAATAATAATCTAGGAAGAAGATCTTTTGTGCACAAATCCTCCTTATATAGACCTTTTTGAGAGAATATAATTTAATTTTAAATTTATTTTTTTTCCCTCCAACTTAAGTGTCTAGAAAGTCCCACCACCTTTTGGACCCCATTCCTAATGACACTTTTTAGTCCCACTTTTAAAAACAACCTTTTTAATAATAAAACAAAAGTTGTCTTTTTAAAATATAACATAAAGTTACTTTTTTGACAACTTAAGTTAAATTATTAAAATATTTTCCTTTTTCCATCCCATTAGCCTATGGGAAAAATTCAGAAAATAAGCTAAGGGCCTTTGCTAGACTTACGCTTGAGAAAGGGACATAAAAGTCCTCCCTTCCCGAAATTGTTTGCCCTAAAGCAATTGCAAATTCGGATGCTCAAGAATTTGCTCACCCTCCCAATTGGCATCCTCTGGTGGAAAATCCCTCCAACGGACCAAGTATTCTGAAATACTTTGGTTTCTCAACCTCATTTCCTGCATATCTAAGATAGGAGAACCATAACCAACTTGCCTTCATCATCGAGTGGAGCCAACTCTATAATGTCCCTTTTTAGGATATTCCTGATTTCTTTACCTACATACAATAATAACTACTAGAAAAGGACATTAGAAATATTAAAGATCAATAAATTAAGATAATATTTAGTTCATAGCATCATTCATATTAAATTCGTCTTTCATAGCATAAATAATAATGAGATCAATACTTCATAACATAAATAATGAGATCAAATCATCATAGCATAATCAATATTTAGTTCAATCCATCATCACACAATTCCTCAAGCCAATCATATTGAATCTCCTAGGAGTGTAAGTAACAATATTGTCGAGAGCATGAAAGGGGTCGGTCCACCTAACATCTCCCAATCCACCTTGGAGGTTGGTCATCCTCCTTGATCAAGCCCAGGAGCACTTAGTAACTTCCCAACCCACGAGTGTCTCATCTCGAGGTGGCGTGCTTGATAAGATGCATGAAGACCACTATTCAACAAGCCCGAGAGCACTCATACACCTCCCAGCCCACTAGCAACTAACTCGAGGTGGCGTACTTGATGAAGGGGCCTATCAGTACTTCACCATCTCGTAAACCCCGAAAGGGCCATCATTTCCTACTTACTAGCATCACCTTATTTCAATTGGATTGCTTAGGAATTTGTTAGATGGTTGATACAATGTACCTCTTGATGGATTTCAAGTTCGGTTCAAGAATTGTAATATATCCTTCTTTGTTGTTAACACTTGTTGTATAGCCAATATATATATATATATATATACTTGATATATTTCCTTTTGCTTGATTTATATGACTTCCTTCCAATGAAGATAGCTTCCTTTGATTGCTAATTGATATCTCGGATATTCGCTGATTTGATTGATTCAATAATAGAATTATAGAACGATAGAATGATAGAATAATAGAAGGATAGAATAATCGAATGATAGAATGATAGAATTATAGAATGATAGAAGAGTAGAAGGATAGAATGAAGAATAATATAATAATAGAATGATGGAATAATAGAATGATAGAAGAATAGAGTGATATAATGATAGAAGAAAGAATGAAAGAATAATTGAATAATTGAATAATAGAATGATGGGATAATAGATTAATAGAATGAGAGGATGATAGAGTTATAGCATTATACAATGGATGCAATAAATAATTCTCTGTTGTTATAAATTATTGCATATATATATATATATATCACTGTTGATGAATTCCCTGCAGATTTATCTCTGCCTTATATATATTCCCTTGAATGATTTCCTTATATATTACTTTTCATTGTCCAATTACCTCCTTTCTCAAATCTATATAGTATCCATGTATTCTTTTGTTGTTATGCTTCAGATATTTGCTCGAAATCAGTTGATAATGCATTGTATTCCTTACTCTCAACCATAGTTGAAAAACTCACCAAATTGGAAAACTCGCCAAGCCCAAAAAACACGACTCGGCAAAAAACTCGGCAACTTCAAAATTGCTTAAATTTCATTAAAAACGCTTTTTTTTTTGCAAAATTCAATGATAAGATGCATCCAATGAGTCAATAAATGAGTACATAAAAGAAACAAGCTGAGTCTAGTTGTATTTGATTGATTTGAAAGCAAATTGGGTACAAAATGGCATCCTCATGTGGAATGCGCTGATACTGATAGTCTGAAACAAAATGACAATAGCAAATTGTTTTTGTAAAACTGAAAGTAAATACTACATTAATATATTTTACAAATTTACATCTTCCTGTTCCTCTACCTTTCTTGTGCGCAGCCAAAGATTATATTGCCAAAACTCGGCGAGTTTTTCCCCCTTGACTCGACGAGTAATTCCAGAGAGTTCTTGCAAGAAAAACTCGCCAGGCAAAAAAACTCAAACTTGCCGAATACTCGGAGAGTTTTGCAACTATGTTCTCAACCACTCACTTTGTCTTCTTTTATACCCTTTCAATTAGCCAAGGGATGCGTCTCTTATGAGGATGGCGCCTTCTTCAAAAAGTGGCGAACACTTCCAAATCGTACCTCTTCATCTTAATCGCTGCCCTTAGTATATAAAAATCGTTTGTTACGTATCTCTTCAAATCGCATCCTTGTTTATTAAATAAGACCTTTGTCTCTTTATAAGTGGGAAGTCAGCTTCTTTAACTATTATATTTATTTATAAACTTGAGTCGGCCAGTTTTGAGTCTTTAATTTATGATTTTATTTAACACTTCTTCAATAAATGTTTGAGTCGGCCCTATTAGAAATATATTTTATTTCCAAAGGTCGGCCATCTTTTGACTGAAGGGTGGTCAGCCTAAGTACAGGGCATTTCAAACTCAACTAAAGGTGTAATATGCTGCCCAAGTGCCTTTTTGAGGCACAAAACATGAAACACATTGTGAATCTTACTTTGCTCTGGTAGTTCCAACTCATAAGCCACCTCACCGAACCTCCTCAAGACCTTGTATGGGCCATAGAAACGCGGTTTGAGCTTTTTTGCTCCACTCTTCTTGAGGGAAGATTGCCTATAAGGTTTGCAATCTCAAAAACCATATCTCCAACTTCAGATTTCCTCTCCAATCTGTGCCTATCAGCATAAAACTTTTGCTGATTTTGAGCTTGTTGTAGATTGTCTTTGAGTGCCTTCAAAATCTTGACTCTGCTGAACCATGTCCTTTGCTACTGGCACTCTACTGTGAGTAATAATCAAATCCACAAAAGATAAGACATCATAACCATACAATGCTTTGAAGGGAGTCATACCAATGAACATATGATATGTGGTATTGTAACAATACTCTCCAAAGTAGAGCCATTTGTTCCACGCCTTCTGTTATCTTGCCACATAGTTTCTCAAATAACCCTCAACCCACTTGTTAACAATTTTTGTCTCTCCATTTGTTTGAGGATGATAACTTGTGCTAGGAATCAATTCTGTACCAATTAATCAGAAAAGCTCCTACCAAAACAAACTAAAGAAACTATTGTCCCTGTCACTCACAATGTTCTTTAGTAACCAATGTTGCATGGACACAAATACGGTATTTGATACGGATACGGTTATTTTTCAAAACCCCCTAATATAGATACGGCTAGCTATGACATATATATATATATATAATTTCATTATATAATGTATTACATTAAAATATAATTTATTATTTTATAATAACATATTATAATTATTAATAAATATTGAACTTATTAAATTTAAATACTAATATATATAATTATAATATATATTATAATTATATATAATATTATAATATATATAGGAAATTAAAAAATATATTATTAAATAATCTATTATATTAAAATATAATTAATTATTTTAACCTAAAATTACAATTTTTATTTTATTAAGAATAAATCTTAATCTTATTAAGGTATTTCGTAGCTCCAATCCTTTCTCTACTCAGAGCTCTCAGGTGAATCGTAAAACCGGAAAAATGAAATAATAGATAGGGCAGGGAAGCAGGAAAGGGAAAGGTCGTAGATTCAATTCTTCTTTAGCCGGCTCCTATTGCATGAGTCCCATCAATGAACCAGATCAACCGAGATCATGAGTAGGCTCCATCCGTATACAAAAGGGAACTCGCTATCGACCACAGAGAGTTTCCACAACCACAATTTCAGTTGGGTTCTATGGTGACGTAATCACACATCACCCCATTGCAAATGGGGACCCCCTCTTTTTTCTGCTTTCTATCGTTGCTTTGCTTTAGGGTTTAGGTTTTCTTTGAGCTTGTAAGGTTTTGGTAGTGTTGTTTTGCCCAAGTCTCGACAATTTCTTGCTAAGGAGTCTGTATCCTCTCATCCTGATGCAGGCTTTTAAGCCCTAAAATTGACTAAGTCTGGTATCCTGAAATCTGATGTTCTGAGATTCTGAAATTGACTAAGTCTAAAATCTGGTGGATCCTCAAAAATCTAGAATCTGCATGTTAAATCCCATGGATCTGGGACCTATCTCAAACATCCTGGAAGTATATTTCAAAATATTTAAAGTAGCATATACTTTAATATACTTCCATCCAAGACATGTCGAAATCAGGCGGAAAAAGTTGAAGTCTTGGACCTTGGGCAGAAATTTCCCATGACCATGCAATATGCACCCAGGATGAGTGGAAATTCCTTGCTCATGAACAATATGCACCCAAGCAAAAGTAATGAGACTTCGTCAACTCGAGCAACAGAGGAGATCAAAACGTGAAAATTTGGCTAAGTGCTGACAAATGGGGAAAATGTTCTCACACATGCATTATGCGCCCTAGGTGAAAGTGGGGAAAATGTGCATACTCATGCATAATGCGCCCATGTGTATTTGAGGTTGCAAGATTAAGACAACGAAATGATGAATCTCCTTAATGGAAATGCAAGTGAGATTGTTTGAGAAAGTGGAAACAATGAAGTTTTGAGTTCACTAAGTCATTAGGTCGGAAAATGCATAGACACATGTATAATGCGCCTAAGATCAAAGTGAGAAATTTGGCTAAGTGTGATGGATAAAAAGGTGGAAAATGCGTGGACACTTGCATAATGCACCCTACCTTGAAATGCAATGTTAAGTGTCAAGGTCGAAAAATACACATGAGCATGTATAATGTGCCCAAGGTTGGAGTGAAGGTTTGTCAAGAGGTTGATACAAGGTGGAAAATGCACATATACTTGCATTTGGCGCTCAAGATCAAAGCATGGAGATTTAAATAGGTATGGTGAATGCAAAATGAAGGAAAATGC
Organism: Cunninghamia lanceolata; assembly: GCA_027924645.1. Taxonomy (NCBI): domain Eukaryota; kingdom Viridiplantae; phylum Streptophyta; class Pinopsida; order Cupressales; family Cupressaceae; genus Cunninghamia; species Cunninghamia lanceolata. The sequence goes on from BSBN01000609.1 coordinate 4,605,036, forward strand.
ACATATACTTGCATTTGGCGCTCAAGATCAAAGCATGGAGATTTAAATAGGTATGGTGAATGCAAAATGAAGGAAAATGCACACTCCCATGCATTATGTGCCCTACCTTTGAGGGCAATATTAAGGAAAAGTAGAAAATGCATGCCACCTTGCATAATGCAACCAAGGGAAGTAGGAAATTTGACTAAGTATTGAACATCCAAGTGTGGAAAATGCATAGACAAGAGGAAAATCCGCCCTAGGAATTTCATGATAAATGCATGAAGTGTGAAGGATGTTGAAACTCAATCCATGTTTAAGGCGATGAAGGAAGTCCAAGGTAGAAGATTCACTCAACATTTGAAATTTGAAGGAAAAACCTAAGTGCCAAATGAAGGAAAATGTTCTGCACCTTTCAAAAGCCGCCCAACTTGGAGTGCAAAATGTTCTAGAGCATGCAATTTCCGCCCAATCTTGTAACAAAGAATTTTGGCGAAGTGTTTGAAAGATGAAGGTCATGATCAAATGCACAAGGTTGAAACAATTTTCAAGAAGGTGCAAAGTGTTCTCCCCCGTGTAATATCCGCCCTAGAAGGTTACAAAGAAATTTGACTAAGTATGAAACATCCTAAGAGTTCAGCCTTGTTTTGAAACTTCAAGTGAAAGTCATGATCGGATGCCAAACGGTGGAAAATGTTCTCAAGCTTGCATTATGCGCCCATGCAAGAAGAGTGCTTTCATATTTCTTAAAAGATCAAGGTGAAAACTTCAAAATTTGACTAAGTATGGGAATTTAAAATGTTGGAAAATGTTCTGCCAATTGCAATATCTGCCCTAGAAGATGAGTTGAAAGTGGAGAAAATGCTCTGCCTCATGGAATTTCCACTCAAGACCGCCATGAGGAATTTTGAAATTGGAAGGAGTGAATGACTAAGTGATGGTCCAAGATAAAGGTGAAAACGCTTATCAAGGATAAGGGCGCTAAATGTTCTCCACCTTTCAAAACCCGCCCACTCAACAACTCTTACAAATATGTGAAGGGTGATAAAATGCAATAAGTGTCATAAGGCAAATGAAGGTCGCCAATTCCTTACCAAGAAGGAGAATGTGCTCTCCTAGAACAATTGCCAACTTGATGTAGCTTTGATGAAAAATTGCCTAAGAGTGGTAAGGGCAGTCCACTCCAATGTTCAAAATGCGCCCTAGCTTGGAGTGAAAGTTTGATGAAGATCAATGGCAAGGGCACATAGTGTTCCCAACCTCACAAAACCCACTCAAGGAAATTCCTCATGCCTATTCAATATGTGCCTAAGACTATCTTCAATGTGGTAAGATGTTTTGAGTTCAAAATTTATCTAAGGCATTTGCTTAGGGCGGGAATTTCATGTTCATTAGCAGTATGCGCTCTAACAAGAGGTAGAATGATCCTTGCATAATTGTTTAAAAATTTCAAACTTCAGAGAAGATTTGCCACAAGGAGGAGGTTTTTAGAGAAATGTTAACTCAAAGAAGATGAAAATGTTCTCAAGCTTTCAAAAGCCGCCCTTGCTAGGTGCGAATTCCCCATGTGCATGCATAAGCCGCCCAAGATTATCATGAGGAAAGTGCATTTAGTGTGAAACCTCTCAAAATCCAATGATTGTTTTAGAATTCTAAGTGAAGGTTTGTGATGATCAAAGACAAAGTAAAAAGTTCATTCTAGGAAGAGGTTTCAAGGAAAATGTTTTACACCATGCAAAAGCCGCCCTTCTAAGGGAGCATACTGTTCTGCACACTACAATTTCCGCCCAAAATAATGTCTTCAACATTGCACAATCGGCTCAGTTTAGGACCCAAGTCAGCCTAGAAGGAAAGAAGACTGAGTTGTATAGGCCGACTTGCCTAGGAGGGCAGAGAATGCTATTTAAAGAGGAATATCACTTCATTTTCCAGCATTCAATTCAAAACAAATATTCCAATCAGCAGAGCAGAGCAGAGGTAAAGTGCAGACCAAAGGAGAGGCAGATTTCATACAAGAAATAAGGTGAATTTGCAAGTGTAAAGCCAAGAAAGCTAAGCGATGCAAGGGAGAGGATAATTTCTTCATTTTTGTCACGCTTGAATTCATTCCAAAAGGGCAGGCCTGCAGAAATTAAAAAAATCAGACTTAGTGAAATTTTGATTGAATTTGGCAAGTAGGTAGTTAAGGTTTCATATTATTCTCCTTGCATTCAATTCAAGAAATTTAGGATAAATATATGTAAAGTGTGTTAAAATCATGATTATTTATCCCACATTCATGAGGAGGGTGAATTTAGTTGTTAAATTTCCTTTATATCATGTATCATGTTAACATACTAATTTGAGGTATTTTGCTTGTAGGTTGGCTATGTATGTTAAGGGAGCGGCGAGCGTTGAAGGAGAACGAGAGCTTGCACATGAAGCAAGTTCGTGGTTTGGAAGGGTATTGCTAGAGTTCATCATCAGGATCATCATACTTCAAAGGATACAATTTCACTTTCGGAGGAGCATCACTTTATAATGCATAGGAGGAAGTCATTTCACATCTAGGTTCCAGAGCTTCCCATTTCATGCGCCAGAGAGAAGGCTTTTCATCATGCAAGTCTACTCCAATAAGTCATGAACAAAAACATCTTCTACTTCGTGCATCATCCAGAGTTCAACCCTGCGCAAAGAACAACATGAAGATGAGATGAGAAATGAGCATGAGCATCAAGTTCATCAAACAAATCCATGAATTACATCAAGACAACAAGAGGAAATTTGATAAATTCCCAAATTGCAAGTTCAAAGATGTAAAGTTCCATAGGTGAAAATCCCGCAAATTTGGGAAGATATTCTGAGCAATGTGAAATGAGGAAAATCAAACCAGTTTAGAAGTTGCTGAAGTGGCGTGTGCACGCCATGGATCCAATCACATTCCGCCACTTCGCCCATCTAAGGCCCGACACGTGTACATCAAGTAAGCGATCAAGAAGGACGTCCATGTGGAGATTCTCAAAGATGCCTTATTCATGCTTATCACATTGGAAAACATGCCTTTGTTCCCTCTTTCATGACTAAAAATAGCAAGCAGTTGTAACTACCTCATGTGTTGTATTAATCTAGGCCATTGATTCTCAAATCAATCTGGGCCCTTGGTTGTAATCTTGAGCTCTATATAAAGCTCACTCTCTTCATTTGTAAGTGGATATATATCATTAGTTCTTAGGAAGTAAAATGTTAGAGTAGAAGCTCTTGAAGCATTGACAAGACTTTGGCAAATTGTTGTAAAGATACTACCAAAATCAATACATTCTCATTGAAGCTTGATGAAACTTGTGTTCTTTTGGGATGTTAGCATGGTTTCCAATTTCTTGAAGATGATTCAAAGCAAGTTAGATAGATTTTAAATACAGTTCATTGATTTGATGAATAAATGTGAAGATATTGATGAATTCCTCGGTTCATACATTTTGTGGATTGCCGATGGTGATTTGCAATGCAAAGTTAGCCTGAACCTCATGTTGCAATAGTTCGATTGTGGATGTTCATTCAAGTTGCGCCAGCTGTGGGTATTTGGATGCATGTCCGCAATTTGAAAATCCTTCATATTTCCTTTGAAGATTGCACTAGCTTCGTGTAGTTGTTGCTCTCATGGCGAAACGAGGCTTGGTTTAAGGAGTTTGTCTATTGAAACATCATCCATCACTTCATTGTCCTTAGAATAGCTTTCTCAACCCTTGTCTTTTGCATTTTCTTTTCGTAGCCAGTTAGAAGAAGTTCCATTTCATAAGGAAGAAGTAACACATTAGAGTGGAGTAAGGAGCATATTCAGCGTAAGTCTCTTTGTGATTACCAGCATGATCACATCAACTACTGAGTCTATCCATAGCAAAACACGAATAAGGAACCTTGGAGTTGCCTCAATTGATCACATTGTTTAGCATTCGAGAGACTTTATTCAAGAGAGGATAAAATACTTAGTATTTTATTCTGAGTTTGCATGTGCATAAAAAACACATCAACAGGTTCCTCAATTGCTTGCCCAACCCCCGATAGAGATTGGGGTAGGGCATCCACATGACTTCTGAATGAGAGCCAACCAGAGGCTCTATTTTATATGATATAAGCCCATCCCCCATCACTGTGCCTCACTCCCATTACACTTCGATCCACCAACCCAAATGATGGCACCGCACGATCAATAAAGACAAACTCGCTACTGTCAATCACACGTAGCAAAACAAGTAATACGTACAAAAATACAACACAAATGACGAGGCTTGATGAATCCAAATTTATATGGCACGGCCATTTTATTCTCAGATTTTGGATGTGGGCGAGCATGGTATTTGAGTCGTATCAAGGCCGTATCATGTTTGTATCCATACCTGGTACGACAATACACATACCGACAAGGAGAGGGTGTCGTATCTAGTAACTCTGTTAGTAACCCATGAAGTCTAAATATCTCTTTAAAAAACAGATCAGCAACTTGTAGTGCCTTAAACGCTGAAGATATTGCAAAGAAATGAGCATATTTTGTGAGTCTATCAACTACAACAAATATACAATCCTTACCCTAAATTTGTGGGAGTCCAACCTTCTTCCCATTTGCACGAAATTTCAGCTCCATGGTCCGAAAATTTTGAGAATATTTTCAAAGGGAATGCAACCACTGAACTCCCAACACCATATTAGTCACCTTGTGGTTTCCCAATGAGATGATCAACTAAGAAATCTTCTTCGTGCAAGGCATGGTGATCCCTCAAAGCCTTCTATCTCAAGACCTCTTTTAGCCACCAAACCTTCATCAATGAAGTTGTGGGTTGCCCCACTATCAATTAGCATTGTCACTCTTTGTCCAGGAAGCACTCCTCGAACTCTAAAAGGGTTGTCCTTTGGAGTACCGGATAACGTGGCAAAGGTACCCTCAACAACTTCCTCATCTTGCCTCTCAAGTTCCAATTCAACCTCTTCTATCTCACTTTCAAGTTCAAGTTCTTCCTTTACGGATTTTTCATCCAAAACAACCTCAATGTAATGAACTTGTCCTCTTCCTAAGCACCTATGGCCTAGCTCTGAAGATTCCTTGCAAGAAAAAAAAAGTTTCTTCCTTCAAAGCTCATTTCTAGCCTCTTCTTCTTTGCTTGGCTTCTTAGGCCACTCCTTCTGAAATGGCTTTTTCTGTGATTTTGCTTGTGGAGCCTTTGAATAAAATTTGTTCTTTGAAACAAAAAATTCCATGTACATTGCTCTTTTGACATCTTGCAAAGGTGGGTCGAAGGCCTCAACCCAACCCTTGAGGAGCTCAATCAAACCTTCTATGAATAGAACAATAAGTCTCCTTTCAGAGACATCGAAAACTATAATAGATAGTCTTTGGAACTCTATCACATAGTTGTTCACTAAACCATACTACTTCAATTGGGCCAGCTCTCTAAAATGGATCTCAGGATCCTTTCTATCAAATATATCAATGATTTGCTGATTGAAATCAGCATATGAGTCAATCAAACTATGCCCTTACGTAATTAGCCCATGGTACCACCTTCATGCGCTACTCCTTCCAAGTGGAGGGTACCATATTTGATTGCTTCTTCAAACATTGGATTAAGAGAAAAGTAGGTATCCAACTTTTAAATCCACGAACATGTTGTGCACTTGTTTGAACCATCAAAAGTGCTTATAGACAATTTACCCAACTACCACTACAAGTCTTGATGATCGTGGTTCGTGTTTCTCTCTTCTTAGATGATTTCTCATCTTCAGGTTACAAAAATCTTGCAAAGACATGGTTGAATGAAACTCATTTCCCAAAGATCGGTACTCACGCAAAAGTGCTTATTAATAGTTTACCCAACTGCCACTGTAAGTCTTGATGATTGTGGTTTGTGTTTCTCTCTTTTCTTAGACAATTTCTCATCTTTAGGTTACAAAAATCTTGCAAAGACATGGTTGAATGAAACTCATTTTTCCCAAGGATTGGTACTCATGCAAATAATCAATGAACTTATCACCACCATGCTGATTCAGTTGCTCTTCTCCACCCTCAGAACCTTCTTCTCGTTAGAAACTTGGGATGGAGAGGTCGAGTTGAAGAACCAATCACCGTCCTGGTGTGGTTATTATTATGATTTGTGAATGAACTTCCTTCGCCATTCTCATTCTAGTTTGCTCTAGAAGTATTCATGTTCTAGAAAAGTCTGCACCATCTAAGTTAACAAGTTTGTCAAATGTTGTTGACCTTGGATAAGGGTACTGAGCTGCAAATCAGTTCTTTCTCCCTCATTAGGAGCTCTCTCTCTCTCTCTCTCTCTCTCTCTCTCTCTCTCTGCGCCATATCAAAATTCTCTACCTCAAACTCTGGAACTAGAATCTCTGCCTCTGTATTCAAGGAATATAGAGACTGAACTCTCCTTTTCTTTTGATAATATATGTACTCTCTATCACTGGGATGCATGTGAAGAACTTTGCAGCAAAAGATTAACTTTTGAACAGGCTGGCAAGATCACCAGCTTTGATATCACTATAATATCCCCAACTAATTTTTTTGGATTTTTACAATGATTGAGTGTAATAATGCAACCCTCACACTTTCTAATCACCTAGATCCCAATGTGGGCAAGGTGAGAGCATACAGTGTTTGAGAACACTATCTAGATTAATGCAATGTTGGAAAGGAAACAGAGTCATGACAGTATAGCCATTCAAACCGATCGATGCCAAATTGATGGATAAATATGCAGATATGTTCAAGCCACTAGCAGACAACAAGTAGGTCCGATCAATGCCAAATTGGCAAATAACACGCACACCTGATCAATGTCAAATGGGCTGAAAATGATAAGTAAATGCGGAGGGATCTGGTGGTAAACCTTCCAAGATCCTTACAATATCAAATGCAATCACTATCTGGCGGTAATACCATCTAGCTTTACAGTTAAACATGAAACTGAAACTACTGATAAATTATTTCTGAAAGTACCAATAGCAGCAAACTAAAATATAATTAATTTCAACAATATATTCAATTTGCAGCAACAAGGTTAGTTTGAAAATCATCAACAAATAGTACTTTCACCCCACATTGTACAGCTAAGGCAAACGATTGAACACACTCTGAAATTCTGACTGAAACTAATTGATTGTTGGCTGTTACAGAACTGTACAGCCTAGAAATGCAATGGTACGACACCACAAATTCATTAACAATTGCTGCAACACACTTTAGAATTGTACGGTAGCATATGGAGGATGTACGGCTAGGAAAATGCTGGAAAATTGTTGTTAAAAGTAGAAACAGTTCCTCTAAAAGTAAAAATACCCCCTCATAGTGATGTACAACCTGAAATTTGGGGTAGGAATATGTACGGCCAGCTGCAACATTCAGTATGACCAACAATAAGTAGTACAGATGCCAAAATGGTATGGTCTGATCAAAAGGAGGTACAGCCAACAACGAATGCCTGCAAATAACTTGTACAGCCTGTTATATATGGTATGGCCAGGATATTCAGACTTGTATGGTTAGCAAGAAGGAAAGTACAGCTACTAAGGAACTCACAATCCAGCGATTATATTTGCATAAGCAAATACATAGATGAAAGCTTAACAATAAACTGAAACACACCAAAAATCTCCAACAAACACTAAAACTTCACACCACAAACCAAACTGAAAAATCTTTACAACTGTTCAACACCCAAGTAATCCCAGAGTGGAATTACTCAAATGGCTAGAAGGGTTTTCGTCCTCAGGCAAAACAAGAACTTGTGTTCATTTTGCAGAAAATAAAAATGAATAATAATCTAGGAAGAAGATCTTTTGTGCACAAATCCTCCTTATATAGAACTTATGTGCATAGAGTCTGTTTTGTTAAATATTGGAAGTGACAAAAATCCACGATAACAATTTTGACTAGCACATTAGCAAAAGAACAAGCATTTGTTAGTTTCATGGTTTGTTAGGGCCCACAGGCATTCATAAAGCCATGAAATCATTAACCACCCTCTCCTAAAATTATAAAAAAAATATAGATAATGAATGAAGTGATTTTTTGTTAGGTAGAGGTAGCATCCATCCTGGATCATCCACCTGTTTCTATCTCCATATTTTTTTGATTCATGCATATTTCGAGACTTCTAGTGGGGTTGTTCCTCTTCCAGATTCTATTCTTTAAGTCACATTGCTTGTATCTCCTCATGTCTTTGTTATGTTGTAATATTTGTGAAATAATGATGTGGTTTTTCATGCCTTTGTCCATTTGGTTCCAGCCTGAAATAAGGTTACATGGTAGTGGTTATAGGCCAAACACATATAAATAGGAAAGACGAGAGAAACTCCAAGAGACATTCAAAGTTCACATACACATTGTGATCAAAAATCAAGGAGTCAGCCACTAGTCTCATATTTATTGTTCATCACAAACCAAAAGAGTGGTCTAGTAATCATTGTTTGTCAAATGCAATGTTTTGACAGTCCATTTGTCATCTCCTTCATGGAATCATTGTTTGTCATATTAGGTGGTCTTACAGAACGAGATATTTACACCAAGCAGTCAATACACAAAACACATGCTCCCTTGATTCTCTCTTTTACTACATGCATGCAGAGTCAGGGTCCTAGCTATGTGAGTCTGTATGGCTACAACCCTTAAATTAAAATAGACTGAGAAGGAATCTCATATATATGTAAATATGAATTGTCAATAACCACAAGAATAGAGAAGAAGTTTTCCAAAGGTCCTTCACAAACATATCAATAATACCTCAAAAAAAACATAAATTGGGAGTTTATAATACCTATTCACCTAATTGGACCTCATATACTTAACATGCAGCAATTAGAATGAAACTCAATTACTCTTTCAAGACCTACATCTAAGCACAGCATATACAAGTGTAATTATCTACAAAAATAATATCCCATGAATACACAAACAATGGTGTACTGAATTTGCCTTGCATCTAGCTAAACAAAAGTGCATGTTCTGCTGACAGTTACAACTGCCAAAGACAATTGGATCTATATTAAGTGCCTTCATGAAGACTCAGGCATCCAGCTAACAAAATCTTTGGAATCTGTCACTGGCAAACTTAGACCAGACCTAATTTGCTTTGTAGGTTACCCTATGTATTTAAGCATTTGATGATCCAATTATTGAGGAAAGCTAAATCATGAATAACCTTTTAAAAGTATAATACGAGATAAGTTTTATCTATTAAGTTAACAAAATAGGAGTACTCTAAATTCTAAAACACAAAGCAATACAAATATATCATAAATCTCCTATCGTTGCACTGGATGCTAACAACTTACAATATATTCAAAGCAAGAAGGATGTTAGTACACACTCTTCCACTTGGAGGATGTTCAGTAGAAGACTGCATTGAACCATGTATTCCACCCCTTGCTTTCTGCAAGCTTCTCCGATGTGCTTTATTGCAAAGATTTGATATACACCATGAAGGAAAAAATAGGAAAGTTCTTGAGAACCTATCCAAAATCCCAAACTCCTTGTACAAATCATTGCCATTTTTGTTGCAGTATTTGGTATATTTGGTGTCAATTTCAAAACTGTAAGATTCCTGCAAGTTTCAGATATTGAGAGAAAAGAATCAAAAAAATATTTGTAGAACATAAGCATCTTGAAATTTGGTATTAAAGGTTATTGCATTGTTCTTCAAGAAATGAAGGCATAGTACATTGACCAAGACCAGTCTTAATATTTCAAAACAATAAACATCCTTTAACAATAAATTGTAAGTTTTTTCCAATATGAGTTTAGGTTATGCCTTTAGGGAGTTGGCTATGCAGTTTATGACATTCCTTAAAATTAGGTTTGAAATCATTTGTGCATGCTCAAGCTAAATGTAATGATATTTGATTTCCCTAGCATTTGGAAATCCAATCTTTTCCACAACATGTCTTAAGTCAGTCTGCAATACAAATTTTTCCTCCTCCATTTCAGAACCTTAAGATTATTATATTGTTTATTATGCAATCTATCAACCAAATAGTACTACACTTGCAAATTCATGTAATTTTGGATTGGATTAAACCTATTTTGGCACACCATTGTTTTGGAAGAAATTCTATAACCCTCTTATTTTTCCTTATATAAAAGGAAAAGTTTTATTTGATCACAAAAATATGTTACAAGTACATGAGACAATAATTATTTCTACGGCATGCTATAATTGGTGTATGACAATATCATGCAAGCAAGGGAGGAAAGAAATATCCATACTAAAGGAATCGATAGGCACGAATGGAAAAAAAAAGTAGAAGTTCAATAATAATTCAAGTCTAACAAAGGTAAACCCCAAGTTGTGTAACCTGAAAGTACATGAATATAACAGGGCATGGAAAATACATAAACATGAACTCGTCACCGGAACACAAAATAAATAACCAGAATAAGTATGTTGGTTTCTCTTATCATAGTAAAACAATACAAGCAAGTCATATACATCCTCCAAAGCATGAAATCGAACACAATTGAGATAATTATGCTGCTATTTGTGTTAATGAGGCAAAAGTAATGCTGAGGAAGACCACAATGTAAAGAAACACTTAAGAGAGGCTCTAGAAATTGTGCTACATGATAACAATATTAATAGGCATGGACAATGGATGATTTGTAGTTCTTTGAAGCCTCTAATTCATAAACTTGAACATAATAATAATTATTAGTATTCTAAATAAACCTTTCGTTAAATAGATGCATCTTCTCTCCTCAAAAATACCTAAACAACCCATTAGATCATATATGTAAGGAACAATGATAGCAATCCAAAAAATGTATCTTTGATTCATTATTTGCTTCACAAGGGGTCTTGAAGGAGATGTGAAACATTGGAAACAAAAGCCATAACAAAGTGATATCCAGACAAATCATATAAAGTTTACCTCTGAAAATCTCAAATCTTTTATATTTCATTATGATGCTATGACTGTACAAAGTCATAGGTTGTCCAGGCATAGTTTCTCAAATACTGGGAGTAGTTGGAAAACATTTACTTACCAAGCTTCTGTAGGGTGTTTAAGTGGAAAACATTTACTTACCAAGCTTCTATAGGGTGTTTAGTCACATCTTGGCCTTCCATAGGATCTTTTTTTAAGGAGAAAGAGAATCAACAAGTTAGTGGAGCAAAGGGCACTTCCTAGTGGGAAATCTCGAATTCTTATGATTTTTTGTGAGGAGCATTTGTTTGGAGAGCAGCGGCTTCATTTTGGTCCTCTGGTCCAAGTTTTTGTCTATATAAGATTTTGTAGAATGGTACTGCAACCTTTGATACATGGCAAAAATTTTCAGATCTGATTACATATTTGTATTCCTTGCAAAAATATGTCAGGGCAATGTTTTAATTTTTTTTCAAGTTATATCATTTAGGGGTTGAATTAACAGAGCTAAATTTGACATCCATTTGACCATCATCTGATAAGTGCATAGAAATTTGACAGATGATGAGACCTTCAATTGTCACATTTAAAACCAAAAAGTAACATTCTTTTCTCTTCCATGGAATAGTTTCAAACCAGATTTAAATGTAGTTTTAACTTTTAAGAACTTATGACTTATTTAAAGTAAAATATGGGATATGAGGGTCAAACAAAAATGCTTGAGCAAGAAAGGAGGAATCAAGATGATGTCTTAAAACCTTCAAACCATTGAAGCATGTCTGAATTGTGAAAAGTTCTCAGTTTGCAAGGTAACCTGGGAAGAAGATGTTGATCAACTTCATCAAGTTTTTCAACCTTTTTTGCAGGTCTGGATTGTTCAATGGAATTTTGGATCCAGCAGATATGGTATTCACTATTCATCACCACCATGCGGCAAGGGTCAGAGGCTTATTGTTCCTCGCAAAATACAAGTCAGAGCTTGAAAAGTGAAAGAAATTGGCAAGAACTACTATAAAATGACGAGCCAATGATCAGTGGGGATAAATACAAGTTTGAATGCTTGAAGTCTGCACCAGCATACAAGGGTGTATGTTATGCAACAGACGTGACAAATTTTCAAGTCAAACACATGCCAAAACAATGAACAGCGCATCACAGTGAAGAAGAAGACAATTTTGAAGTTAAAACTTGTCAAGATGATCAGGGGCGCACTATTGATAAGACCAAGGAAGTGTTTTCAGGTAAAAATCTGCAAAGGGGGAATTGGCTTTGTTTGAAGTTTCTAAACCCTTTACTCTATTGTGCACTCAATAGAAGCAAAAAATGAGATTTTAAAGTCGAAATTCGTGTAAGATTAATACATAGTTGCGCATCTGTATTCAAAGCCAACTAAAAAAAATGATAAAAAACACACCCATTTTGATTGTTATGCACCTTATAGGGCATAAGAGAAAAAATTGTTTGTCAAAAATCATGACCATGAATAGAGGTGTGCACCCAGCAACAGAGGAAGAGATTTTAGAAAGTCAATAAAAGTTGTGTCCAGCATACATTCGCACACACCCTAGGTCAGGAAACATATCTTTAAAAAAAAGTGAAAAATCTCAATGTACAAACGTGTGGCTGGCATCAAAAAACAAGACATATAAAGAACAAAATCATGCCCATATGCTGAGTTGCACACCTGGTAAAGAGGGCTGGGTAGAGTTTATTTATAAGGGGAAACGTGCGTGTATGTTAGCACACACCCGGCAGAAGGAGGTCCAATTTTATCAAACAAAAGTTTGCATACATATGAAGCGTCGTGCACCTGGTAAAGTGCTGACTGGTTTCTAATTAAAACATTCATGAGTCTATATTGGGCACGCCAATATCAGGGCCAGTTGGTTTTCTAAACTTAATCGAAAGTCTTCTATATAAGGATGCCCACCCTACAAAGGAAAAATCAGTATTAAAATAGCAAGATAAAATTAGAAAAGTGAACTGTATATAGAGCAAAAGGCGGTTGAAGGAAGAAATAGAATAAGTTTTGTGTTTTCCTTAATCTTGATTGTCTCCCATCAGCAGCAGAGCAGCGAATTCATTCTTCGCGTGCACCAAGTGTTTCTGTCATATCAGCATGTTTTCAGATAGAAAGTGAAACTGTAGCTGATTAAGAACAGTGATCAGAGAGTATTTATTATTCCAGCAGTGATCATCATCAAAAGCACTCAATATCAGCAGCAACCTTTGCCTTTATTCCAGCAGAGTCTTGATATCAGTCTTCATTAGCAATCCCTGTCTTTGCCAAAGCATTCATTCATTTGACAGCAGCGTATTAACAGAATAGTAGGGATATTAATTACTACAGTAGATTTCATCATTGAAGAAAATTTTGATATCAGATTTCAGTAAGTTTAACTCAGATTTTTCCATTTCAGCGAGATAGTGTTCAGTAAATTACAACGGGTGATCCTCGATATCAACATCATCACGTTGATGCATTTGAAAGAACCATACACTTCAACTCTTCGGGTACAGTTTTACGAACAGAACAGTGATATTCTTTGCATATTCTTGATCAGAGAAGCATGGAAATGATCCTCAATAGCATTTCAATTATTGCAAGGCCAAGAACAGACGATGTTATTCCTTCCATTCTTTACGTATTTCAATACAATAATTTGATTTTCATCAAGGATATTGCTGAAGAAGTTTGGTGTTGCAAAGTTGGCAAAGTTGACAAGAGATAGATTATGGAATTCATGGAGATAGGTTTATAGATTCAAGACATCAAAATTAAATTGTCAATTTAGACAGAGGACCCAAAGCAAAACAAAGAAAAGCATCATCAAAATTGTCTCTATGTAATGTCCCCTTTTGGGATTGCCCTAAATCTTGCCCTAGAATCTCAAGTTTAATATAGTTAGGGCCTAAAACTTACTAATTAAATGCTTTAAGCAAGATAAATCCTGGTTTAGGTCTATTTCAAACCATATAAACTACCAATGTTGTGATGTCCCCTTTTGGGATCACCTTATACTTTGCCCTGAAATAACAATTCCAAATGAAACCAATAGCAGATTATAGTTAGAGATACAATTCCTTACTCAAAATTGAGATGATGTACATCTGGTTATGGAGACATGCAACCATCTTAGATAATTATGATATGAAATACATTTATTCCTAAGTCTAAGAAAGATTATATATAACAATGTAACAAGTCTCAAGGACTATGTGGGCTCAACCATAAAGAGGGGGCGTGATGAGGTGCCCCAAGTATCCTCTACCCTAGGCCCAACAGCAGGACCTTATCCTCCGTTGGCCTCATGTAGTCCTTAACCATCATCATGAGGTGGGCTACCTAGTGAGGGCTTTACACCATTCCCCTCCATCACGCCAAACCTTCCTCTTATGATTGAAGATCCCCTTTTATTTATTTCAACAATTGATTCAAGTGGGAATAGTTTGGGGGGCTGCAATAGGGTGTCCTAGATCCGCAACTCTAGGCCCAAGGATAGGACCTTATCCTCCTTGGCCCCATGTGGTCCTTAACCGATAGTCTTTAACCGCCATCATGAGGTGGTCTCATGTGGTCCTTAATCGATGGTCCTCAACCATCATCATGAGCTGCCACTCCTAGTGAGGAATTATTTACCGTTCCCCCTCCTTGTAGTCTGCCTCATTCCTCCTTGTCCAATCATGGCCAGAATCAAATCACTGTTCATAACATCAATGATATAGGCTACATTGGCATCAATTATCAGTGTTTTAATTGGTATAATTGTAAGTGTGTGTATATATATATATTTGTTCACCTCTATTTTCATCTATTAAATAAGCATAGACACAGTTAACATCGCATACTACAAAGATAGGTTAATTTATTGCTCTGCTGTCACATCTATATTTATATATATCACTGCTGTTATATATTCCTGGCTGCCTTTTATTATTTGACTCTGCTCTGTATATTCCAGATGCTAATTCCTTCACCATTAAAATCAGATATCCTTTTTTTTTTTCCAAAGTCACCTTTCACTCTCCTTTTATAATACCTCAAGAGAGGTGATCCATATGGATAGCTATGTCTTTTTCTAAGGAAGCAACCTTTAGTTAAATGCCACCTCTTCATTAATAAAACAGCGCCACTTTCAACTTATACAAAACATACTATTTATGTAATTGCTTGTTTTCTATCACAAATCGCATCCCTTACAATCTTAATAAACTTCCTTCCAAATTGCATCTTTTCCTTATGCCGATCGTCCCTCTCTATTATTTGCACCCCTTCAATAATAAATCGCTGCATACTTAATCTTATTTAAATTGCTCCATTAATATTTAGATCGCTGCTTTTTAAATCCTCATCACTCCATACATATGCAAATCGCATTCTCTATATATAATTTGTATGTCGCTCATCTTGGGGAGTCGGCCTTATTAATACAAGGGGTCGGCTTGTTTTATGTAGTCGGCCTGTAGAGAAAATTTAGTATATTTTGATTTATTAAAACTTTAACCCAACACATGGGTCCGCTTGTATCTTGGCATTGATCCTTTATTCAAATTACATTCTTTATTGTCTTTTTAATCGCCACTTTAGTATATCCTTTAATTAAGACAATCTTTATTCTACTCATGAGGTCGGCCTTTATGTAACGTATGAGAACGTGTAATGTCCCATTCCGGGGACATGACACTCTAGAACCACCTATTGAGATTGTCTATTTTTAGCCCATGATATTTTAGCTGTCACCATTTTCAAAGAAATAAGGCTATTTTAAAATGGCATTCTAAACGGTCTATTTTCATAGTTTGTACTTTGTAATAATCTTTATCAAGAGTCGAACTGAAGATTGTCTTGAGTTTATATTTAGTTTTACTGGTTTATATTTCGTAATAAAGCTTGCATTGAATCCAATTAGGCTATTCTTAGGGTAGAAGTCAAAGTCAGTCTTTTTCATTATTTTCTCAAACAACACATTGTAAACACTTATAAATAAGCAATGTAGCACTTAATTTAGGGATTCAGAATTCAGTATTCACTCAATAGAATTTAGTATACCTATTTTGCTGCTCAAATTGTTCTTGAAGTGTTATGTCTTATATGTTAGTTATGTTTTTATAAGTTGAATATCGCTTAACATTTACTAAAAGTTTTTCACTGCAGTTAATATTATGTTAGTTGTTGTAGCTTTGAATGCAACCACCATATTTAGCTTGTAACATCTTGTGTATGCGTGATGAGGTAAATTAAATTGTCTTTAGCAAGATTGCAAGTTTTGTATTACAAGTTTACTCAAAGTTGAAGATTGTGTCTTTGTACTGATTCCTTAATTCAATTTACCAAAGTGTTTGTGTCCTTCATATCGGTCATTTGGGGTGAGTGCAGTGGAGTCGAGGAGGAAACGAAAAGCTACAGGGAAACAGAAAGCTATAGGTTCATCCTCACCAAACCCAATCACAGATATGTTTAGTTTGCAAGGAAGGGAGGCTGTAGATGAGGCCATTGCCAATTTTTACTTTAGCAATGGCATTCCTTTCCATGTTGCTCGATCTCCTTTGTACAAGGAAATGTTTGAGAAGGTGAGCAAAGCTAGTCCTGGTTATGTGGTTCCTAGTGAGACTAAATTGAGAACCACACTCTTGGAAAAAAGTTATTCCAAGGTTAACTTGTTGATGGAGGAGAGGAAGGCCAAATGGGTGACACATGGTTGCAACATAATCATGGATGGGTGGACAGATATTAGACATCGTCAATTCATCAATGTTATAGTTTCATGCATTGATGGACCTTACTTCTTGCGGGCAATTGATTGCTCGGGAAAACGCAAAGATGTCGAGTTTCAGTTTTAGATCCTGAGAGATGTCATTGAGGAGGTTGGTCCTCAAAATGTGGTGCAAGTGATTACTGATGCAACAAATGTTTGTAGGGCAGAAGGTATGTTGGTTCAATCTACGTATAGGCACATCTATTGGACCCCTTGTTGTGTACATGCTATGAACAATGCACTCAAAGATATTGGAAACATAGAGTGAGTGAAATAGGTGGTGGGGGATGCAAGGGAGGTGCAAATGTTTATTTGCAACCACCACATGTCATTGGCATTGTTTCGGACCTTTGCAAAGAAAGAATTCTTCAAACTAGTTGAGACTCGATTTGCTTCCTATTTCATTCTACTAGAGAGGATGCTTGAGTTGCAAGAGCCATTGCAACTTATGGTTATGACACAACATTGGAATAGGTGGATGGAATCAAAGACTGGGCAAGGGAAGAGGGTGAAGGAGATTGTGATTAGTGATACCTTTTGGTCGAATGTGAGATATATCACATCTTTTAAACATCCTATTTTCATTGTCATCAGATTTGGGGATTCTGATAGTCCTAGTCTTGGGGAGATGTACGAGTGCATTGATAGCATGCTTGGCCAAATGAAGGCTGCCATTTGTGCAAAAGACCCCACCCTAGAGTTCTACAATGAGCATAGTCACACCATCATCCAGAAAAGGTGGAGCAAATTGAACACCCCTCTACACATGGTTGCATATGCTTTGAATCCAAAATGGTATGTGGAAAGAGTTGGTAGAATCCTTCATATTCATGATCACAAGGGGGGGAATGGCATCACGAAAGCCTTCAAAAAAATGTATAGTCCAAAAGAAGCTTCATTAATCAGAGTTGAGTGGGTTAAGTTCACAAAACTAGAAGGCTACAAGACTTCAGCAAGGATTGATACACTCACTATGGTACAGGGGAAGTCAGTTAGTTGGTGGACAATCTATGGACCTCCAAGACCATTGCGCACACTTGCCATTCGTCTTCTCTTAGAGGTTTCTAGTTCCTCAGCTGTTGAGAGGAACTGGTCCACATATAGCTTTATCCACTCTCAAAAGAGGAACAAACTTACCTCTGCGAGAGTGGAAAAGCTTGTTGCAGTGCATAGTGCCTTGCGTCTGATTGACCACAAGACACCTCAACATAGGTAGAGCCTAGCACAAAGGTGGGATGTAGAGCCTGAGGAGCCACAACAACTTGATGATGACCACGATGTGTAGATGGCACTGGAGGATCCACCTCCTTCTGACATTTCCAGTGATGAGGAGTTTCCTACATATGTTGTTACTGATGATGATGATTCTGATTTTCGAGTTTTCAGCTATAGATATCGTTTTTGGCGATTTAATTTTGCCATTTTGATGCTTGTCACTTGTATAATGAGATTATGAGACTCTACTTTGTATTTTGAACTTTCAAACTACTTATAAGTTTATAACATACTTGAATATTTCAATTTGAAATGGATTCTGATTTTCCGCTACTATGAGTATGAATTTGAATGATCATTGATATTCAATTGTTCAATGTTTAAAGTTTACTGTTAGTGTTTAGTTTAAGACTTTAAGTTACCTTAACATGTATCTCTTTTTAGTTTTTAACTTTTTAACCTATATATATTTTTATTAAAATATATTATATAGTCGTCCCCTCAACGTCCCCTTGCTGGCCCCAAAATTTTAGTGCCATCCCCGGGAACCCGTCCCCCTTTCCCGGAAACTCAGAGAAACACTTCTTTGTATTGATTCCTTAATTCAATTTACCAAAGTGTTTGTGTCCTTGTGTTTAAGCCTATTTGAATTCTTATATGCATTTGCATTGTTTAGTCTCTACATTTAATTGAACAACATAAACATAATAGTTGTAATGTTTTATTCAGTCAAAAAACATAAAAACCATTTTTGCCTTGACTTGAAGTGAGTATTAATCTTTTACTCTAGGTTAATACCAAAAAAACATACCTTTATTTTGAGCCTGAACCACCCCAAAAAATATTGTACAAATTGTAAATTTAGTTTTCATAAGTTTCCCCTTCCAATTCAAATTGTAATTCTACTACACATCTGTTCCTTTTTGTGTTGCACTCAAAAGTGCCAATGAAAATGCCAACATCCACACTCTCCAAAGCAAAAGTAGGGCAGCTCATCGAAGATATGATGCATATTGATACAGCACTGGATAGTGTAGATGAATTTTAGGTTTGAGTCCTAACCCATCCGTTGAAGTTAGAACCCTAAATTCAAGGGAGCTTACAATTATTTAAGTTTTGAAACCCCGGTAATCTTTTTCAAAATTGAAGGCATAGACTAGACATGGCGAACCATCAAATAATGTATATCAGTGTATAAAATCTGAACCTAATATTGCCGACACAGTGTTTCAACAATATCGAGATTAGGTCTAAACAAAAGGGCAAACTTACACCAGCTGAAAAAGAATGAAAGAAATGACCTGAATGCTTGCAAAAATATGTGAATGCTTGGCATGAAATCGAGCTGCGTGCAATTCGATGGCAGAGGCCATTCTTAACAAGCTGCGCGAGCCATGTGGGCAGACAGAATTAGGCGGCCCTGCCCATCCCCATTGAAAATTAGAGAACATGGCCATCTCATCTAATCGCGCCACAACGCCTGCGCCTTGCAGGCTGTTATTTGCTTTTTAATCTGTCCACATAAATCGCGGGAATAATGCTATGGTCCCATGGACGGGCCCACCTAAAATTGAAGTGTTTTCTAATGTTTGTATGTTTGTATGTATACATATTGTATACATAGGGGTGGTTGAAACGGAATGGCATTACGTAACTGAGTGTGCTGCATATCGTGGTCAGTTTGATAACAGTTGGAATGTGAACAGCCTTAGTGAGTTATTCGAAGAGCCTCGGTTCCTCAATACAGCTAGTTTATTGGTCAAGATTCATAGCAGAAGATCTGATCTCGAAAGGAGGTTGAAAATATCTTGAGGGTTTCTTCCCGGGTCCCTTAGGCTGCTTGGCCTTGTGGACATCATTAAAATCTTTTATTCATTCACTTGCAGGGGCCAACCAATCAAATGTTATCTAGCAAAAAAATATAGTTTTATAATGTTAATATGTATGCAAATTGCATGCAATTTATCTTGTGTCCAACTCATCAAATTAATGTTGCACCGCTAGCTCATGAAATATTTTAGTTTCCATTCATATCGTATGTGTTGTAGTTTGCACTACATTGATAGACATGAATGCAAAATGTGGAGGCACGCAAGAGACTCAAATTGTGAGTTGAAGATGCATTTTGTTAAGTATGTGATTGTACCAATAGGTATTTGTGTTTAATTTTCATTTAAGTTTATGCTCTTGAGTGTGAGTGAGGTTTTCCTCTGTATATTTATAGTTGTGTTCTTTTGTTTTGTGCACAAGGCATGATTGGTTTGTAACACAAATTTTATTTTTCTTGTGGTGTAATGATCATGGCTGGTTTGGAGGGCAAGTATGGGGCTTTGCACAATGAGGGTTTGAAGGTTTACTGTCATTTTATACAATTATTTTTTCATGTAATTGTTGCAAATACTTTTATCTAGGTGTGATTGTTTTTGTTTAAGTTTTCCCTTAAATCGTATGTGTCATAGTTTGCACTGCCTTGGTAAACATGAATACGAAATGTGGAGGCACACAGGTGGCTCAAATGGCACATAGGAGATGCATTTTCTTCAAGCTATGTGATTGTACCAATAAGTTTGAAGTAAATGAGGGAGTAGGATTGTGTTTAATTTTCATTTGAGTTTGTAATGCTTAGCACTATGTTAGAAAGTTTTCTATGTGTATTTATGGTTGTTTTTTTTTGTTTTGTGCATGAGGCATGGTTGGTTTGAAGCATAGATTTGGCATATTTTTTGTGCGAGATGATTTGAAGGTTTATTGTTATTTTATATAGTTATTCTTCCCATCTCAGGATAAGGATTTTACTATGACATGTAGTAAAATTGCAACTAAGGTTTTTTATTTTTTTAACTTATACTCGAAGATGAAATCAAGTTTATGTCCAAGCAAAGAATCTAAGTGCCTTCTTGTTTCCCTTCTTCCCCTCTCACAAAAACTACTCCACCCAAACTCTATTTCTAGAACCAACAAAATTTGATCATTTCCATCAAGCTTGCAACTCTGCAAAGCCCCTAGCACGGCAATAGCAAGGCTCAAAGTCTCCAACTCCACAAAGTAAAAAATTTGCTATTTTTATTTCTTATTGAAATACCCTACAACTACTCGTGAAGCCAAAAATATAAAACCCTTTAGTTCAAACCCTAACAAACATTCATTATCTTATGGTAAGAATTGTTTTTCTACTCTTATCAATTTCCTTCCTTGGCAATTTATTATCGACACTATCGACCTCTATAGAATGCTTCAAAAGCAACTTGTCCTACTTTTGCTTCTCTTTTATGGCTAAATTCTCCTCTATAGACCCAAATACTCTTACTCCAGACATGCTTAAGGTACTATTTCAAGCTTAAAAATTATGATGTTCTTTATTATAATTCTAGCATTATAAACCTAGGGATATTTCTCAATTAAACATTTTGAGTGTCTAATGCAGTCTAATATTACAATTAGCCTAATATTACAATTATGTGGGTGAACATCCTTGTAGCATGATTAGGAGCAACAACTCCTAGTGAGGATCCTTTAGATAAAAGGCATGTTCCCTTCAACATAATTTTAGGCACATCTATTTCATGCCCCGTGTTTTTGGTGTTGTAGCTTTAATAAAAGTGGCATATCCTTGTTGGAGCCCTATATCCATAAAGTTAGCAATTGTGAATACATGTATACATGCAATCTTGTAAATAAAAAACACTCATCCTTTAATTAACATTTATATGTCATTACAAAAGACATGGAGAAGTTCACGAAATCCATGGTAGTGCGAGTTTGTAAATTAATTTATATCTCGATTTCTCATGACCTGAGACTTGTTTGTTATACCACTTTGCATCTAATTTTCCTTATGCTTTAGAATCATACTTTTTATTTCGAAGCATGGACTCATAGTATTCCATATATTTCCATTTTTTCCAGCTAAGAAACCTCTTGATCCTAGATCACCTTGATTTCTTCCTCATCAATATGCTATTAAGAAATAAAACAACATTGCCATGGATTGTTATTGTTAAGAGTTTTAAGGCTTTTTAATTTTTAAGTTGTTTTTGGGGCATCTTTGTGAAAAGTGAGTCCTTCTAGAGGGACTCACAAGTTTACTTGTTTAGTCATGTCGAACCTAGGACTTGCTAGACTTTTTGGTTTTATGACAAGTCTAGTAACATTGATTACAATGTATAATGTGAGCAACCGAGATTCATAAGTTTGTTTTATGCCTGATGTATTGTGATACCTGTAAGCTGATCATCTTAAAATCTTGGTGGTTGTTTGGTGCAGCAGCACCTAGAAAATCATGTTTTCTTTTATAATAAGGTCTATTTGACCAATGCATTTTCATTTTAGTTTGTATCTAGGTTCATTTTGTAAGTCCCAAGTGACTTAGGACACTTTTGTCAAATTGTATCCGCATAATGCCAAAAAATAGGGCAGTAGGGCAGTTGGAGGCTGTTTAGACGGTTCTCTCCTAGCCGCTTGGAATCGGGTTTGGTTTTCCTCAGGGCAAGTTTATAAACCAGAGGATGGAACCAAATGTGGATATCATTTTTTCATTGTAATCAAATTGAATAAAGAGTGTGATCGAATGTAATTGTGATTGTGCTAAGGAGAAATAGAATCATTATGTTCCATCAATTCAATTTTCATTTCCTATAATTGCAATTTGTATAGCTGTAGATTCTGGTTCTCTCTATGCTTTCCATTTTGTTGCTGTATGTCATCGTGAAGCATTCCACTGGTGAGATTTCTGTCGAAATTAGTGGAATGGCTTCGTTGTATAAATATTTATTTTCGTTTTCTATTTTGATCCATTGTTCGGTGCTGTAGAGGATCCAGACAGTGTGTTTCACACAGTAGGTTGACCTAGCGAGGGTTTAGAGAAGGTAGACTGTGCAACGACGTATCGACGTAGCAAACCCTAAGGTGGCCGATAGCAGTTGTCACGCCAACGAGTGGAGGTTGGAAGTGACATCGGGGTGATTGGTTTGTCAACAACTCTGGAGAAAGCCCGACCGATAGTGAAAGTCTCACCGAGGATGTTGTTTCATCAGCGCATTGGCCAGGGCCTATAAGCGCTTGCCGACAAGGTGGGTCTCACCAAAGATAAGGTGAAGTGGAGTTATCAGTGTAAGTTTGGACAACGGTAAGACTTAAGAAAGTCTTCCCGACGGTGTTTGTCTGGCCGATGGTGATGGATCGGCGGCTCGTTTCTTAGGTCTTGCCGACTGAGAGGTAATTAGGACCCAATCTACTATTTTCGTTGTGCGCTCCCCATCATATTGGTATAAGAGCAAGGAAAAGATTTGGGTGGCAAGTCGAATTGAGGACTTGCAGGAGTGTTGGCATTTGGGTGATGTCTGTGAATGTTTATGTCAGACAAAGAAAGTGAGACAGAGGCGGAGAGGATGCCTCCCAAAAGTATGTCGCAGGACGTCGTTAAGAAGTTGATCGAGGAGATGCTTGAATCCAAGTTGGGAGAGTTCAAGCAGTCCAAAAGCAAAGATAGGGAAGATGAAAGTGATAGCGATGAAGGCGATACAGAAATTAAGGAAACCAATAAAAAGATAGAGGAGATACCAACAGACCAGAGGGCATTTGTAAATGCTTTAAAGTCAGTCAGTAGGGACACCATAGATGGGTTACCTATGTATAGCGGAAGTATGGAAGCCGAAGAGGTGATTGACTGGATTGAGGCATTAAACAATCATTTCGAATACAAAGAAGTCCCTAATGATAAGAGGGTTAAGTTGGCAAAGGCAAGATTGAAGGGATCTGCTCTTGCATGGTGGAATTATGAACAAGGAGAGAGAGTCAAGGAGGGGAAGAATATGATAACCTCCTGGGAAAGGATGAAGACCAAAATCAAGGCACAATTCTTACCCCTGGATTATAACGTGCAGATGTATAAGAAGTTGCAAAATCTTAGACAGAGAGACCTTGATGTGAATGCATACACACAAGAGTTTCATAAACTCAGTCTCAGATCAAAGAGACAAGAAGAAGAGTCAGAGAAGGTGGCCAGGTACTTGAATGGCCTAAGGATGAACATCCAAGATGAGATCAACATCTTAGCACCAAAAATAGTGAACAAGTGTTTCCAAATGGCCTTAAGGGATGAAGAAAAGATAAAGAGAAAGAGTGAGCAGAATAATAGAGGTAGAGGTGGAAGGAATTTTAGAGGCAGAGGCAGTTTTAGAGGAAGAAGTCCTAACCAGAGCCCTAGTGGTGAGTCTAGCCAAGAAGAGCAAGTTAGGGACTCAAGTAGAAGAGGAGGCTATCGAGGAAGAAGGCCTAATGGAAGAGATGGGACAAATGGATCAGGTAGAGGATCCAAATTCTCCAATATGAGGTGTTATAACTGCAATCAGATAGGGCACCCGGCATACAAGTGTCCAAAGAAGGCCTCAACTTCTCATGGTGGTGAGAGGAGAACCACTTTGATTCAAGAAGATGCAAGGAGTGTGACATCTCCTAAAGTGAATCTAGCATCAGAGACAGGAGAGAATCTGATGATCAAGAGGATGCTGCTCAAGGACCCAGTGCAGACTAAACCATCTCAAAAAGGGCTTTGTTTAGAATCAACTGCAAGATCCAAGGTAAGGTTTGTAACGTTATTATTGATTCTGGTTCTACTAATAATATCATATCGTTGGAAGCAGTGAATAAGTTGAATCTAGAAAAGATACCCCATAGCAGTCCAAATAAAGTCAGTTGGTTGAATAAGGGGCAGCACATACTCATCAATGAACAGGCATGGGTAGAATTCAGTATTGGGGGGTATAGAGATAAAATCTTGTGTGACATCCTTCCAATGGATGCTTGCCATCTTTTGTTAGGCAGACCATGGCAGTTTGACAGGAAGGCCCATCATGATGGAGAAAAGAATGCTTACTCATTCCAAAAGGATGGTGTGACTTATGGGATATAGTCATTGGTAGAAGAGGATCCACAACATGTAGGGTCTAGTGTAATGCTGGTAGGAGAAAAAGAATTCATGGACACATTAAAGGAAGGTGATGGAGTAGGTTTTTCTTTGATTGTGAAGCCTAAGAGGGAAAGGAAGGAAAGTGTGAGAGAAGTAGGGCCTAAAGAGGTCAGAGATTTGCTTGAAAGTTACAAAGGAGTGATTGCCAAAGATATACCTGATTCCCTACCACCTATTAGAGATATTAGCCATCAGATAGATCACATACCAAGAGCAGTACTTCCTAATAAGGCAGCATATAAGATGACACCTCAACAGAATGAAGAGATAGCAAACCAAATTCAAGAACTCCTAAACAAAGGGTTGATAAGGAAGAGCCTTAGCCCATGTGCAATACCTACTATTTTAGCCCCAAAGAAGGATGGGAAATGGAGATTGTGTACTGATTCCAGGCAATAAATAGGATAACCATCAAATATAGGTTTCCTATTCCTAGAATAGAAGATCTAATGGATTGTTTGGGAGGTGCTACCTATTTCTCTAAGATAGACTTGAAGAGTGGGTACCATCAAATAAGGATAGGAGAGGGGGATGAGTGGAAGATGGTTTTCAAAACCAATGAAGGGTTGTATGAGTGGCTTGTGATGCCATTTGGTCTTTCAAATACCCCTAGCACCTTTATGAGACTAATGAATGAGGTGTTGCACAAATTCATAGGGAAATTTGTGGTAGTCTACCTTGATGATATCTTGGTGTTCAGTAAGAGTAAGGAAGAGCACTTGGAACATTTGGAGATAGTCTTGAAGAGGCTGCAAGATCAAAAGTTAATGATAAACTTGGAAAAGTGTGACTTCGTGAAACAAGAATTGGTGTACCTAGGTTTTGTCATCTCTAAGGGTGATTTGAAAATGGATTCTTCCAAGGTAGAGGCTATTTTGAATTGGCCTACACCTAGGACAGTAAGAGAGGTCAGAAACTTTCATGGCTTGGCCACATTTTACAGAAAATTTATAAGAATTACAGTGATATTTGTACACCTATGTTAGAAACCATCAAGGGTGGAGGAAAGATGAAGTTTGTGTGGACAAAAGAGGCAGATCAAAGTTTTGAAAGTCAAACAGAAAGTTGCCAAGTATCCTGTTTTAGTACTTCCTGATTTCAATAAGGTTTTTACCGTTGAATGTGATGCAAGTGGGTTGGCTATAGGAGCAGTGTTGAGCCAAGAAGGCAGATCAGTAGCCTTCTTCAGTGAAAAGTTAAATGAAGCCAAGAGGAAGTACTCCTCTTATGATTTAGAGTTGTATGCTATGGTACAAGCTCTGAAAAAATGGAGGCACTATTTGCTTCCTAAAGAATTTATTGTATACACTGACAATCATGCTCTCAATTTTTTGAATGGACAGGAAAAGCTCAGTCATAGACACATGAAATGGGTGGAAAGTCTTCAAGCATACACCTTCATCATCAAACATAAGAAGGGGATAACCAATAAGGTTGCTGATGCTCTAAGTAGAAGGGTGTTGACAGTGCAAGAAGTGCAACTAGAAAGTATGGGTGTTGAGTCACTCAACGGATTGTATGAAGAGGACCGAGATTTTAAGGAGATTTACAGGGTATGCAATGAGTTTGCCAGTGCTTTCCACAGTGAATTTTTAGATTATACATTGCAGGATGGACTTTTGTTTAAAGGCAGTCAACTATGTATCCCTAAGTGTTCAATGAGGGATAATATTGTGAAGGAAAAACATAGTGGTGGTTTAGGAGGACATTTTGGGCTCAATAAGACTTTAGATCTTGTAAGAAGGTTTTACTTTTGGCCAAGGATGCAATTTGATATCTGCAGGTTTGTTGAGAGTTGTATGATTTGCCAGAGAGCAAAGGGAGTCTCAACCAATGCAGGACTGTACCAACCTTTGCCCATACCAAACAGACCTTGGGAAAGTTTGAGTATGGATTTTGTGATGGGATTGCCCAAGATAAGGATAGGTTATGACAGTGTGTTTGTTGTGGTAGACAAGTTCAACAAGATGGCTCACTTTATTCCTTGTAAGACCACCAATGATGCTAGTTATATTGCAGGTTTGTTCTTTAAAGAAATTGTCAGGATTCATGGGTTACCTTTGAGTATTGTCTCTGACAGAGACAACAAATTTGTGGGACATTTCTGGAGAACTTTGTGGAAAAGATTGGGTACAGATTTGTCTTTTAGTTTAGCCTATCATCCTCAGACTGATGGCCAAACTGAGGTTGTCAATAGGTCATTAGGCAATCTGCTGAGATGTTTGACAAGAGAACATGGCAGTAGTTGGGATATGGTACTCCCACAAGCAGAGTATGCCTATAATGATTCTACAAACAGAAGTACAAGTCTAAGTCCTTTTGAAGTTATCTATGGTAGTCATCCTAGAGGAGTTTTTGAATTAAGAGATGTTCAAGGGTTGGACAAAAGGAGTGGACATGCTGATACATTTGCAGAGGCTATGAAAGAGATCCATCAACAAGTCAGAGATACTCTACACAAGAATAGTCAGAAGATCAAAGCTAGAGTAGATCAATGACGAAGGGATGTACAATACCAAATAGGAGATATGGTCATGATTCATCTCAACAAGAACAGACTGCCCATAGGAAAACACAGCAAGTTGATGATGAGAAAAATTGGACCTTATCAGATTCTGGTGAAATATGGTCCTAATGCTTACAAAATTGATCTCCCTGATGATATTGCTATTTCACCTATATTCAATGTTGTTGATCTGACATTATATAAGAGTCCTGATATAGGAAAAGCTACAGCAGATTCTGTCCAAGACAATACAAAGTGGGTGCAACATTTACCACCTAAGGAACCACCGAAGATGGAGTGCATCTTGGATAGCAGGACAGCCAAGAAGACAAGAAATCAGACCTATTTTGAGCACTTAGTCAAATGGCAAGGACTTCCTGACTCAGAAGCCACATGGATGCTGGAAGAAGCCATCAAAAAGCAGGGTGGTGATTTGCAGCAATTAGTCTCTAAGAGGACTTGAGACAACTTTCTCTCGAGGAGTATGGTGCAGGAGCACCTAGAAAATCATATTTTCTTTTGTAATAAGGTCTATTTGACCAATGCATTTTCATTTCAGTTTGTATCTAGGTTCATTTTGTAAGTCCCAAGTGACTTAGGACACTTTTGTCAAATTGTAACCGCATAATGCCAAAATCGCATAATGCCAAAAAATAGGGCAGTAGGGCAATTGGAGGCTGTTTAGACGGTTGTCTCCCAGCCGCTTGGAATCAGGTTCGGTTTTCCTCAGGGCGAGTTTATAAACCCAGAGGATGGAACCAAATGTGGATATCATTTTTTCATTGTAATCAGATCGAAGAAAGAGTGTGATCGAATGTAATTGTGATTGTGCTAAGGAGAAATAGAATCATTATGTTCCGTCAATTCGATTTTTGTTTCCTATAATTGCAATTTGTATAGCTGTAGATTTCTGTTCTCTTTGTGCTTTCCATTTTGTTGCTGTATGTCATCATGAAGCATTCCACTGGTAAGATTTCTGTTGAAATCAATGGAATGGCTTCGTTGTATAAATATTTGTTTTCATTTTCTGTTTTGTTCCATTGTTCGGCAGTGCAAAGGATCCAAATAGTGTGTTTCACACAGTAGGTTGACCTAGCATCTCCATGTGCTAGGGTTCGGAGAAGGTAGACTATGCGACGACGTATCAGCGTATCGACGTAGCAAACCCTAAGGTGGTCGATAGCAGTTGTCACACTGATGAGAGGAGGTTGGAAGTGACATCGGGGTGATCGGTTTGTCGGCAACTCTGGAGAAAGCCCGACCGATAGTGAAAGTCTCACCAAGGATGTTGTTTCATCAGCGCATTGACCAGGGCCTATAAGCGCTCGCTGACGAGGTGGGTCTCACCGAAGATAAGGTGAATTGGAGTTATTGGTGTAAGTTTGGACAACGGTAAGACTTAAGAAAGTCTTCCCGACGGTGTTTGTCTAGCCAATGGTGATGGATCGGCGGCTCATTTCTTAGATCTTGCCGACTAAGAGGTAATTAGGGCCCAATCTGTTGTTTCCGCTGTGCGTTCCCCATCATTGTTCTAAAATTCTAAGGCTTCTTATTTTCCACAAGCTACAGTTGGACTATAATTCTACATAAATAACATATCCTAAGTTGAAGTTTAAAGGTTGCCTTATATGTTGCACATATAAGCAAGATCATACAATTACAATTGGTTTATGGTGAATACTTCTAGAAGATAATGATTGTCTAAAGTTTTTGATGTCAATATTGTCAATTTATTTTTTGTTTCCATGAAGTTTTTATGGGTTTTTTTGGAAATGATCATGTGCATTAGTAGTTTTTTTCCTATATTTGCTCTAAAATTGGTGGAAAACAATTAGATGCACTCAAATTTGTCACTCAATGCAAATTTTGAGTAAGCTCGTCAATCTTTGTGCTCATTACTAGTCTTTGGAATGAACTCTCTTTAACTTTATCTTCATGTTAAGAACAGGTTCTGGCTTAAATTACCAACATAAAGATTTAAAGCCACAAACTTATAATAGTCCATCTAGAAATCTTATATATTGTATGTAAACTTTTTGTCATTCTCCTTTCATCTATACTTAAATATTCGTTTTGAAAGTTTTAAATATTGAACCACCTAGGATCTTTCTTCTCTCAAGATCCAAGGAGAATATAGTGTAAAGTTTGGTAGTGCATAATTAGCTTCTTGCACATGGTTGTGCCAATTGTTTATTGTCATCATTCCTATCAATGTGTTCCTAGCACTTAGAGGTGCTATCAAGAATTTTGAATATGAATTACATTTGGATGTCATGTTATTTTTTGTCATGTCATTTCATACATGTATTAGTCACTATTGTATTTTCCATAAACCTTTCTGTGTTACTTGGAAGTATGTGTAGTTATGCACATTTCAAGTAATAATTTAATGCTACATACTATATGAAATGTTGCTTAGATTTTTCACCAAGGAGCTTCTTATTTTTTCCTAAATAGGTTTCAAGTGTTTGGAGGGCCATTGCCTCATAGACTAGTAAAGGACATTGCATATGTTGTTGCAAGATTCTATGTGAAGAATGGTACATTTGTAAACTATTATATGGTATGGAACTACATGCAAATTAGCCATCTTATGTGATTTTTGAACTTCCATATGGTTGGATTAAAGCACCAAACTTTATCTCTACTTTAGGCATGTGAAGAGCTAAAGAGATAAAGTGCACTTTTTAACCACATTTTGTCATGGAATGCACTCATATTGAGCATCTTATAAGTGCTTCATATGCTAAAGAAAACTATATCTTTTCAATGCACTTGGAATCAACCTTGCAACATGCTTTGATGGAGTTTAAGCCCTTTATCCTATATAAAATAATTGCATATTAGTTAGTTATATGAAATCATTATTTGAATGTATAAAGTGAATGCATACTCTCATGTATGCTAAAAGGGTACAAATGTCCACTTTAAGTCATGCAACTAATCTATTTTGGACCCTAGAAATCACTTTATTAGTGTGGGCTATTAGTGGGTTTTATTGCAGTTTAGGTTATATAGCACTTGTACAAATGTACAAAATATGTCGTACAATTTATTGTCATACTCCACCAAGTGCTTGAGTTGCACCAAAGCTCATTGGTGATTTAGTAGTTGGGCTTTGATTTTAAACAACTAATATATGATATCTATGTGCATTCATTTTTGTAGTTTGAGCACGTTAGCACGAGAATGGGCTTGTATTTCAGTTGGGATTCACTAATTATATTTCTTCTATTTGATAGCTAATTATAAGCATTTGAATTAAATTTCCATGTACAATGTTGTCATGGACTAGAACTAAGGCCTAGGCACTATGGGTGTTCTTTTGACTACAATGATGCAAAAAAAACTTTCTTCACATCTTCAAGTGTGTTGTAAACAAATGTGATTTGACTAACTTGATATGTTGTTGAAACTATGTGAATATGGGATTAAGTTTCTTTTGTGGCATATACTCTAGAAGAGTTTTCAAGTTTCTTTACTTTTTTCCTACATTAAGTGGTAGTAGTATCATAGCATGCATGTTCCTACATGTGAGTTGAGTTAGAGAAATAGGTCAAGTTTGAGTAGAACAATTGAAGGCAAGGCCTTCTACTCTTGAATTGTAAGCAAAGTTGTAGAGAATGTCTAAGAGGGGCTTAATTGAATTGACAAGGAAAAGATAGTCTGGCATTCAATAAAGAGGAACTTATGCACAAATTATTTCTATTGAAATATTTCTAAATATCTAGGTTAGTATTCTTTGTAGCTTATATTGTGTGGATCAGATTTCAAGTAACTTGTAGTTTCCTATTACATCGTGGTATGAGGTAGGTGTGGCTCTGTTAACTTATTAAGATCTATTGAGATTTGTGTTCATTGATAAAGTTTTTATTGAAATACTCACACAAAATAAATGTTTGTGGTTCTATTTGCTTTTTCTTCTAAGGAGTTGGTTTCTCAGCGCTAATTGACTATTGCATTTGAATAGTGCATTGAATGATTTTTTGAAGGAAGCTTTTGTTTAGACACCATCAAAGTGAGTATGATACCTTTATTGTATTTTGCAAGTTAAATTGGCCTAGGTGCCTTACTTTCTAAAGAAAATTGGTCTAGCTATTGTACTGAATTACTTACATTGTGGGTCTAACCTTACACTGTTGTCTATTTTGCCTATTCCTCTACCTCCTGAAGAAAATTGTTCTGAGTACTTTTATCTTTTAAAGAAAAATAGTCTATCTATAGCATGGAATTGCATACATCTTAGTTTTTTGTTGAATTAATTGTTGTGTTATAGAGTACATATGCCTATGTACACTAGACCATTAGACTAAATGGCCCTAATTTTTGGTGATGCTTGCAGTTGTATTTCCTATCTTTAGTTTTAACATTATTGTTACTATAACTTTACAATCTACTTTAATATATGCTAAGGGAAGTGCAAGATCTATTTTGGGTATTTTATCTTATTTTAGATTGAAGATACCTATGGTTAGTTTGGGGTATATTTGTAGCACTTTTTGGGTTTATATGTCATCCAAGTTGATTGGATGGGTTTTACAATCTTCTAAGATAGGTGTGCTAAAGAGATATTGTAAAGAACCCTTGTAGTTTTAGAAGTATCTCATGAAATAGCATTTTTCTCTTTCTTGCAAGTAATCTAGAGCATGGTTTTTAAGAATAGCTTTGACGAAAGTTGTAGGACACACCTAATGATGCATGCTAGGTTAATGTTGCTTGCTATTGAATAGTTCAATCAAACTAGCAGATGAATTGGTCAAGTTGAATCCAACAAGTGAGTATGCACTAGGACTAGAGGACACTTTGATTTTGATAATGAAGGGCATATCAGCTAGTATGCAGAATACTAGTTAGAAGATAAGTGTTTTTTTTCAAGCCAAACATCAATTACTTGTATTTTTCTATTTGTAGATTGGTAGGCACATATAAAAAAAAGATTTCATATGCATTTGCACAGAAACCTGATTATTTGATATGATAAAACATACAATGACGCACATTGTGCATTCAACTTTAATGTCAACATATTATCAATGTTTTGGTCTTTTAGATAAGAAGATGATGCATTTTAGGAAGTTGACGAAATAGGTACTATGGATCATTATTTAGAAAAATATAATTTTTACTTCACCAAATGAAAATTCCTAATCCCAATTCTTTCCTTCCTTGGTGAAGTTTTTGATTAAGGTAAAAATAGAGGTTTTGAAAGGGCCTCACCCTTTTACAACTAAGCAACCCAACAACAAATGAAACTTGTCCTACGAGGTGTGAGAGTGACAAAGGGAAACAACATACTAGGAACAACTATGAAAAAGCACAACGAAACACAACCCCAAACCAAGAGGAAGAACCCAAAATAGAATGACTAGCTTTGCTCAGCAAGTATTTGCAAACCCAAGGCAACCTTCCACTCTTTTTCCATGAAATTTACTTAGTATTCAAAAGAAACCTCCATCTTGTCATCTTCAATGTCTATGACCCCTGTATTGTTGGCAACTAACTTGGCATGAGTCCTCCTAGTTAGTCCACCCACAATGGTGCTATGTTTTCTTTTTTGGAGTTTATTTTACAGGATGAATAAACTAGTAGTAGAGTTTTTATAGTGTTTTTGTTAAAGGAAATGAACTCTACCAAGCTCCTAGTGATCTCTTCATGTTTCTTTTCCATAACACCTAGTCTTTGAAGCATGTTGTCCCTATTTTTAATGATAGTAGTGTTTAGTAGAAAAGAGAGACTTAGCCTAACAAGGTTACCTAGGTCAAACCCTCTTCTATTAACATTGGAACTGAACTTGGCTTCTACCCAAGAAGGAGAGCCAAACTATAGGGGTTTTGTCCCTTTATTTTATAGAGGAGTGTTAACCAAATCCAACCAAATCTAACCAAGCAAACTAGGGCAAAATATCGAACCCTAGTTGATAAAGATTTACTCATAACAGAATGTCAGAAATAGATATCAGAAATCTAACACCACAACAAGGATCAGAGGGCAGTGTAGTACCTACATCTAGATTTGGGATCCTAAATGACCAAGGCGCTTGGGGACCCTAGACACTGATCAGGGTTATGTAGAATGTGAAGTTTCCTGTGTCTTCACCCTTTTGTGTTCCTGCTTCCTGTAACTTGTTTTCTACATATTCTTTCAGATGATGTTAGAGTAATAGATTCTTTGCTTAATTAATTTAATCATATTGATTAATTAATTAAGTCACCTTTACTTTATTTCACTTAAGCTAAACTTAGGAATCTCTCATTAGGTTTTTCTAACTTGCAAATATAAAATCAAGTTCTCTCATGTAATTCATTGATCCATTTCATTAATTGCATCTTTTTTTGTGCAAATTGCTCTCTTTGCTTTTTCTCTTGTGGAAGCTTATTAGGTTTTGCAGGTGTTCACTAGGTCCTATGAGGTTGTTTTCACAACTTCTACATGGTATCAGAGCTCCAGATCTACAAGCCCCTTCTCAGATTTGGAGAAAATTTTTGAGCAAGAGCCATTTGCTGGGTGTGTTTCTGTGTAAAACGAAGTATTCCATTAGATTCAAAGCAGTCGAAATAGTCATATTAGCCTTTTATTTGGCTTGATTTGAGCTTCGTAGGCTAGATCTGCAAGGGTTTCAGTGGGTGTTTTTTCAGGATCTGGAGGAAAGCTATTTTTTAGAACATTTTGAGCCCAAATGAACCTCACCATCGCACTTAGAAGGCCCAAAAACCTTACGATCAACTGTCAAATCATCGAAATTGGCTTCAGGCTTATCTAGGGCAAAAAAAATTTGCCAGGGAAGCCATACGGCCTCCCCAACACACAAATTGAGGTGACTGTAAAAAACAAAATCATTTTTCCTGCATTTTTTTTTTTCAAAAAAATTATATTGAGAAAAAAAAAAAATTTCAAAAAGGGGTAGGTTTTTTGTTTGTTAAAAAAAAAGCATACAAGAAAATTTTTATAGTGCTTAGGCGCTGGTATCGGGGGTACCTCGTACCCTGCCGTGTGCAGGGTGGGTTCCCATCCCCTGCCTCCCATTATAGGGGCGGGTACCCCTTGGGCCCCCCGCCACCCACATGGGTGGTGGCGGGTGCCTTGGGCCCCACCCCTCCTTAGTGGGCTGCGTGGGGGGGGGGGTTTAACCCCTTCCCCCATGTATATATTTTTTTAAATAAAAAAAATTTCATTATTATTTTTTTTTTTTCAAAAAAAAAACATGCAATTTTTTATTTTAATTAAAAAAAACACATGCAATTTTTTTTACCTATTTTTTTATTTAAAAAAACATGTGTTGTACCTGTACCTCCATCAAAATTCATGTCCAACCTTTGGTGATTTTTTAGCACTGGTTCTATATTTGGCAGTTCTCCATAGTTAGCAGGGCTTCTATTTTGTCTGGAGGCTCCTCTACTTTGACAGAGGGCTAATTTTATCTGGCAGATCACTATTCAGGCAGTTGCTCCAAATTTAGCGATAGTTCCTCTAAAGTTGGTAGAGGTTGCTTTTTTGCCTTGTCTACCCCTCTCCGTTGGGTTTTTCAATTTTGCACTCGATCTTCAAATGGCGATATCTCGACCATACAGTGGTATTTTTCAGTGTAATTTTTTTTGAAAAGGGGTAGAATTTTGTGCTCTTCATAGTGGTATAGGTGGTTTTCAATTTTTACTTCTGATTTTTTCTAGAAATCAATTTTCTCAATGTTTTGTTGTGCAGTTCTCATTTTGGAGACTTTGACGAGCCATATCTTCTACATCCAGACTCCTTTTTGGGTCCCTTTTTTTTTGAAAGTGCATGTTTTTATGTGTACTTCATCATGGTGCTATAATTTTCCTCCATTTCTGTCAAAGAATTGTATTTTTAGTATGTGGTCTTTTTTAGACATTGTGAGCTTCCATTTTAAGCACTTCTCATATGTAAACACACTAAAATAAAGTGCCTCAGCATTGTACATGTATTCTTGAGATCTTGCACATCTTTTTGTGCCTTATTGTACTCACACTATGATATAAAGTGTCATGGGGGGTTGATGTTTGCCTTTTGTTTTGCCATCACACCTTTGTCATGCGGGTGTGCCTTGGTTTGCACACCCTTTTATTTGCTGGTACTTTCATGTTTGCACGTTCAGATGTTCTTGTTTCTTCTACATGCACTTCTTGCTTTCACATAGTTTCAGTGTACCTATCATGGCTCTCCCTTGTCCGCATTATGGGGGGTTTCTATTGTTGGTGCTAATTCTTCCTTAGTTTCATATTGGAGTGAGTTATGTATCTGGTATTTGTTCCTATGTATTAGGCGAATGCAGTGATACATTAGTGGTTGGTTACCCATGCATTTCGATGAGATGGAGCATTTACCATATGGACACTCTTGCATTCCTTTTGTGGAGGTGACCTATTTTCACTTGATCAGTTCTTCAGGCTTTTGGTACCTGTGCCATTTGTATCTTCGAGTTCTAGATGTTTTGCCTTTGTTTTCCATCTGATTCGAGTAGTGTCATTGGGGCACTCATGCAGATTCTTATCTTCTTGATTATGATCTTCATCTTGTTTTAGAGGAGGTTCTTCTTTCAACACTATAGTAGTCAGTCTTTGACAGTGTTTGCAGCTTCTTCATGCTTCAGTGGAGTTCTTCATGTTCATCTTCATGTTTCTATTCTTTTGGGACATCTTTTGTGGAGACCTCTCTCTCTCTCTCTCTCTCTCTCTCTCTCTCTCTCTCTCTCTCTCTCTCTCTCTCGTAGGGAGGTTTGTTCTCTCTTTTGGGGATGAGTTTTTCCCACGTGGTGTTCTCCTTTTCTCTGTTTGTGAAAGACTCTTTTGTACATGGGTGCCTCATCATGCCTAGTTGTCAGGACCCATCTTTGCTTTCAATGCATTTGTCCTTAGTTTTTTAGCTTCTCCCTAAGTTCATCTTAAGGGGGGGTGTTAGAGTAATAGGTTCTTTACTTTATTAATTTAATCATATTGATTAATTAATTAAGTCACCTTTACTTTATTTTACTTAAGCTAAACTTAGGAATCTCTCATTAGGGTTTTCTAACTTGCAAATATAAAATCAAGTTCTCTCATGTAATTCATTGATCCATTTCATTAATTGCATCCTTTTTTGTGCAAATTGGTCTCTTTTTTTTTTCTCTTGTGGAAGGTAATTAGATTTTACAGGTGTTCATTGGGTCCTGTGAGGTTGGTTTCACAACTTCTATAGATGCTACCTGCACATACACAAGAAAGAAAATGGTTGGGTGTTATTTAGGAGCTTGCCTAAGTCAAGCTTCGTGAATGGTGTTTCCACCTCCACAATATTAATGATGAGATCTCAAAGAGTGTGTACTATAGGAGGGCAAAGGCAAATCTGAAGTAGAATGGAATGCCACAAGAGAGCATAAAGGAGAGGAGTCACCATAAGCATGGAAACCCTAGCTTGCTTGAAGAGGCATCACAAATTGACTCAATAAGTTGGTGTAGCCCATAGAAGAAAGGAGATCTTCACAAGACCTACAATAAGTTAGTGTCGCAGCAATAATCCACCATAGAGAGCCTTAGAGAAGAGTAGAGAGCACGAGAGAGAAGAAGAAGAAAGAGTGCAAGATTACCTAGATTGCTTAGATGTTCAAATGAATAAACTAACTTGCTTATATATATACATTCCCATTGATTTTCAAAGAATTAAACCAAATAAGGTCGACATGAGAAACCATTTGAGATGCTTAAAGTTGACATACCATCAATTTAGGCCCAAGGTAAAGGAAGGCCCAAGGCACTTGGGCGCCTTGGTCCTTTAGTCCCACAACTTCTGGGATAAGCCACTTTAGGTGTGTTTAGCCCTACCTTATAGTTAGTTTTTGGGTTTTGTCCATCAGGATCAAGAGTTAATTATTTTAGGTCCATCAGAGTGCTAAACTAGGTGTAAAATGCTAGTGTACACATTTTACTCCATAACATTTAGCCCCCACTTTAGTGTGGATGTGAGATTACGTTCAAACTCACACTAAAGTATGGAGAAGACAAATTTCAAACACAACAAACATAGAAACCGTAGAATGTCACCAAAATTGAGGGGTGATCAAGCTCCCAACTTTAGGATTTTAAGAGTCTATGATGATTGGCATACACATAAGACATATGACATAATTCACTCATATATGAAGCACTTTGAAAACATGAGATAGGACAAGACATACACAAGGCATACACTTGAGAAATCACAATGTATACACGTAATACAAAAAGTATACACACCTGACATGAAGCATACACATAAGGCATAAAGTACACATGAAAAATACATGGAATACACATGAAGCACTCAAGAGACATACATAAGGAACACATAGAGAGAATACATGCGAGGCACGCACGAGGTGTGAAGAAAATATAGGGAATAAGAATATATGAGGAGAATACTCGCATCACACATCAATCACAAAAAACACATAACGAAAGACCTTGAGTCAGCATGACAAAAGAGACCTCGATCTAAAAGGTTGTCTCAATCACCATGCATCATTTCCCAAGATGCAATATGAAGAATGCTAAGGGGTTAGTTACAAATGAGAAGCACAAGAGAATACAAACACATCATACACATAATCGAGCTAAAGAGAAGTGTTTCGATAGAAAGATGAGAGTAAGGCTCATAGCACAATGTACGCCCCCACCTTAAAGTGATTGCTAACTCCATCAAGGAGCAATTAATTTTAAGGTAGAGTGAGGAAGAAATATAAAATAGGCACGAGAGATTTCTAAAATCACATGGCCAAATGATATGTAATTTCAAAAGCTACATTACGAGAAGGGGTTGCCCCCAGGATGAGCAAACCAAGGCGATGCTTATAGGCATGATACACAATGGCTTGTGTAGTCAAGGTATGACACCAATCATTGCAACAAGGTTCCACATACATATCATAACTTACGAAGATGACAGAGGAAAGATCACATGAAAGTAGAGTACAAATAAATTGAATCATGAAAGGATGCTAAATCATCCTAGAAAATAACAAAATTGTACATCACAACATCTAGAAGAATGACACAACACGTTCCTTCTCCTTGTACCTTTATGCTAACAAGGGTGCCAAGGGAAACTAACAATCAACAAAGCATCACAATACGGGGATAACAATACATACAAGCATAACATAAATGAGAAGAAGAGACCACCCTTGCGAGTCGTCCTATAACAAATTATCCTCCCCCAACTTGATTATTATAAAATGGACGAAGGACAAGTTGCTCTAGGGACTACATCAAGCATGGTGAGAAGTGTTAGAGCCAAACCTTTTTCGAAATTGTTGAATTTTGTCACCCAAGACTCTGCATTCCTTAGTAGAATGGCCAAGCACTCAATGATATGCACAATAATGAGGTTGAATGATTATTTTGTAGAATCTTTTTGTGTGTTGGAGGAGGAAGAGTGATTAGGTGGTCTTTGAGTAGACTTGGCAACATACACTCTTGTTGAGATAGAATAGAAGATTTAGGTGGAGTAGGGAGCAATCCTTTTTGTTGTGAAAATGGTGGAGAGAATGTAGGAGAAGGTCAGAAACCTAAACCTACTTTAGACAAGTGCAGTGTTGGTTCCACAGGTTCCTTAATTCCTTATTCTTTTCATCCTAGCCCATTTCTATTGTATCCTTGTTTAAAAAGAAATTTGAATCCACACCCATAACTCATCTCCAAGTCCCAAGGAAGAGGAGAGGTCATATGACTATCTTTGTTGAAATAAGAAGTATAATCATGTGTTGAAGAGGATGAGGAAGGATCATTCTTTTCATCATGGTGAGGAGTGTCAACGTTTGTTTCAATAAGCCCACGGGGGTTGAAAACTAAAGGGACCTCATCATTACCAAGACATGTATTAAAATTAGATGATAATTTATCACAAATGGCTGCCATTTCTATAGAAGAAGGTGGATCTTCATCAATTTTAAAGGTTCCATCGTCATTAATCTTGAGTTCAAGCTTTGTAGGAGTAGGAGATTATGTTGAAGAAATTTCATTTACCTTTGAGATTTCAGTGTGTGAGGGTGAGACTTTATATTCACCTGCAAAGAAGGGTGTAAAACCTAACGAACCCCAATCATACCTAAAAAATGCATTCGAAGGACAGACACTATCCTGACCAATATTGTTGTTAGCAACGAAGTGTAGTGTTAAAGAAGGAATCAAACTACTTAAAGGAGTTTGATGTCTCACTTCCATTTGCAAGCAATTTTTTGAGGCTGAATAAGCTTTAATTGTATAAGGTTTATTTTTTAAAATGAATTTTATTAAACGATGAAGGGTAGATGAGACTGCTCCCATGGCTTGAATCCATGGTCTACCAAGAAGAAGATTGTATGAAAGAGAATTAGGCATGACATGCATAAGGGTAGGCAATGTCATGGTCTTGCCTTAACATCTAAGGTGATTGTACCTAGTGATTGTTTACCAACATTATCAAAGCCAGGAATGTTGAGTTTGTCTAGTTTGATGAGAGATGTATCAATATTGAGTTTATGTAACAAGTTGATGCAGGAGCATCCAGTGGTGTAAGAGCAATCTTGCATCACCCAAAAAGATGTTGCTTCAAAATCATTATAGTTGTTTTCATTTCTTTCCATAATTAGTATTTCTGGTTCCATTATCTCTTGAATAATGAGGTAGGACTTTCAGTTTTTCTAAAACTGCTAGAAATAGCAAACTACCAGTTTTGGAAAGTTTACCTGCCATTTTAGGAAAGTTTGCATTTGGGCACAGATTGATGAATAAACTTACAAAAAGATTCATAACAGAAATATAAGACCTTTGGCAAAGGAATCAGGCAAAGATCATTTGTGAGTTAAAAGATATTAAAGTTTTTGTTTTCTGAAAAGACCTTGAAATTTTCTAAAATGAGATATGCGGCGCTAAAACATTCCATAACATCCCAAAAAATTGACAGAAATCCGTTTATGGATTTCCAACGTGATAGTTCACATCGCGATCTGTCTGTGCTTAAAACGGTTCGTCAATCGAACACCCGGATCAAAAGTTATGCTTTCTGGAAGTTAACCTACTTTTGGAGGAAGTTACAAATTTCAAAATTTAGCTAGAGGCCACCAAAAAGTGCTATTTATGACTATTTTGGGAACCTTGGGCAGTAGTAGAGTTAAGGGGGAAAGTGTAGAGTCAAGAATAGGTGGGAAAACAGAAACCCTAGATGATTTGGGGTTACAGAAGGTAGAAGATTCTAGAGCCTGGTAATGTGTAGCTGTAGTGTGTTGCAGCCTGTGGAGGATTGATTCCTCTTATTGTAATTGAGCTTTTGAAATGTAATGAGTTGCCCAAATCAATAAAGAAATATTCTATTTTTTTGTGTTCCATTTCTATTGTTGTGTGTTTTATGATTTACCCCCTTCATCAAGTGGTATCAGAGCAAGGGTTCTTGAGTGTGTAGACAAATCGCCGACCGTGAGGCAATTTGCACTAGGACCTGAGGTTGTGGGTTGCTGCGGAGATCAAGATGCCTCCACGAAGAAATTTTATTGGGAGGAATGCTTTGACAGAAGAGGGTTTTAGAGCCCTGCAAAGGCAAATTGATGCATTGCAAGAGGAGCTACGAAGAGGGTTTGAGCTGAGAACAAGAGAAGAAAGTGAAGATGAAGCTGAAGAAGAGCTATTTGAGGAAGAACAAGAAGTTGCAGGAGATCCTGCAAAAGTTAGGTTGTTGAGGGCCATTTCAAAGATTGGAAAGAGACCCAGGATTGAAGTTTCTACATATTCTAGAGATTTGAATCCGGAAGAGCTTATTGATTGGATCAATGACATGGAGGAGTATTTCGAGTATGAAGATGTGGAGGACCCAAATTGGGTCAAGTTTGCAAAAACAAAGTTGAAGGGCCATGCTAGTATTTGGTAGAAGGAGGTCCAGTTAGAGAAGAATAGAAGAGGAAAAGGAAAGATCACCAGATGGGATTAGATGGTGGAGAAACTGAAGAAGCAGTTCATTCCTATGGACTATGAGATGGAGTTGCTAAAGAAGCTACAAGGATTGAAGCAAGGTAACAAATCTGTCAAGGAGTATACAGAAGAGTTTTATAAGATTACTATCAGGACAGGCCATGCAGAGCCCAACAAGGAGAAGGTAGCCCATTACATTAATGGGTTAAGGCCAAGTATTCAAGAGGAGCTGAGCCTGGTCAGAATGACCACCATAGAAGATGCGTACCAGTTTTCTCTGAAGGTGGAAGAGAAGCTGAATAAAAGATTTAACAACAAGCAAAGGGGAAGAGGTCAAGGTGGAAGGACTGGTGGAAGACCATATGGAGTTTGTAATGAAGATCAAAAGAAAAGTGAAGAAGCTGGAACCGGTCGAAATTAGAGAGGGGATAATGCCTACCGCCCTCGTGACCAGAACAATGGTGAGCAAAGAGGAAGAAGGAGAGGCTGACCTGGGCAAGGACCTGGAAGAGGAGGTTTCAGAGGAATCTATTTCCAATATGGAGAAGAAGGGCATCGAGCATACGAGTGTTTGCAACATCAAGGAAGGACGAATAGAAGCCCTGAAGGTAATGCACGAGTTGCACATGTAGATGAAGATGCGCAGTTTGAGCATTCTAAAGATGCTGAAAGGGGAGAAACCCTAGTTGTCAGAAGAACTCTGTTGAATGAGGAGAAGGAACCCAATCAGAGGAAGAGTTTATTTTGTATAAGGTGCAAATGTGAAGGTAAGTGTTGTGATATTATTATTGACAGTAGAAGTACTGACAATCTTGTTTCAGAGGAGATGGTTGACAAGTTGAAGTTGACAAGAAGGAAGCATCCACATCCATATCGGATTGCATGGTTGCAGAAGGACCACAAAGCTTTGGTCAATGAGCAGTGTTTAGTGAAGTTCAAGATTGGGGACTACCATGATGAGGCGCTGTGTGATATCATACTGATGGATGCATGTCATATGCTATTGGGGAGGATGTGGTAGTATGATAGGAGCATTGTCCATGATGGTCGTGCAAACACATATTCTCTAACAAAGGATGGAGTTCGTCACAAGTTGACGCCCTTGAAGGAGGTGGAAAAAAATGTATGTAGTACTGCCAGAATTTGCTTGGTAGATGGTAGAAAATTTTTGGAGCCTATGAAGCATGAGCATCATTACTATGCATTGATTCCTAAGATTAGTCAAGAGAAATGTGAAGATGTACCAGCCGAAGTCTCAGAGATGTTGGAAGAATTTCAAGATATTATTTCTGATAAAGTGCCAGAAGGTTTACCACTAGTAAGGAAAATAAGTAATCAAATGGATTTGATACCAGGAGCCAGTTTGCCAAATAAGGTAGCCCACATAATGACTCTAGTAGAGAATGAAGAGTTGAACAGACAAGTTCAGGAGTTGTTGAGGAAGGGACTGATAAGGGAGAGCCTATGTCTGTGTGGTACCTATAGTACTAGCACCAAAGAAAGATGGAGAGTGGAGAATGTGTATAGATTCTTGAGCCATAAATAAGATCACGATCAAGTACAAATTTCTATTGCCAAGAATGGATGACAATGGATTGTTTGAGTGGGGCCAAGTACTTCACGAAGATTGACCTAAAGAGTGGGTATCACCAGATCTATGTCAAAGAACGAGATGAATGGAAGACAACCTTCAAGACAAAGGAGGGTTTGTATGAGTGGTTAGTCATGCCATTTGGGCTAACCAATGCACCGAGCACATTCATGCGGCTCATGAACGAGGTATTGAAAGAATTTTTGGGAAGTTTTGTTATTATTTATTTAGATGATATTTTAATTTTCAGTAAGACTTGGGATGAAC
This sequence comes from Cunninghamia lanceolata, assembly GCA_027924645.1. Taxonomy (NCBI): domain Eukaryota; kingdom Viridiplantae; phylum Streptophyta; class Pinopsida; order Cupressales; family Cupressaceae; genus Cunninghamia; species Cunninghamia lanceolata. Next base: position 4,648,114 of record BSBN01000609.1, read on the forward strand.
ATCTAATGCATATTAGAAGAGTTTTAGAGAAACTAAAGGAGGAGAAGTTGCTGATTAATCTGAAGAAATGTAGTTTTGCAAAGGAGTTGGTATACCAGGGATTTGTTGTCTCAGAGGAAGGTCTTAAGATGGACCCAGAGAAGGTGAGAGTTATCCTTGAATGTGTAATGTTAGAAAATGTCCCCTTGGGGGCTTTTCCCTCATAAGGTTTAGCTCCTGGGTCTTTAGAGTGCATTTAGGACATTTTAGTTTATATTTTAGCATCCCAATGGAATGAGACCTAAGTCCCATGAAAAATAGGACCTAGGAGGACCCCTTGAGCTGTACCCTACCTAAAATAGGGGGAGGACTTGGGCTCCCGTACCCTAGTCCTGCCCTATTTCAGGGTAGCCTTAATTTCTGGGTGTCGGTTAGTGACCGTTACTAGGCCCTTTGCTGACACGGTAAGTTTGAATTTCAAATATCTTAGTGGGAGTGCTTGTAGATGCATATATAAACATATGTAGGCATTCATTTGTAAACTAGATTTTTATTGTTAACTCTAGGCATTCTAAAGGTGATTCAAGGCTTTCTATTGTGTTGCAAGAGCAGACTTGTGTGTTTTGTGTGTTAATATTTGCATATTTAAGCATCAATTCCTTCATGGCATGAAGAGCATCTTCCTCCATGAAAGATTCACTACAAGGTGACATATCATTGTATTTTTATCATTGATTCCTTTGATTTTTGGCCTCTGCCTCACAAGGGCATGCCCTCTTTATCTGACACCAGTGTTCAGAGGCTTAAGTGTCCTCTGGGGTTTGACTGAGGCAAACCTCTAAACACCACAACCCCCAAACCAAGTCTTGTGATTGCAGGTTACAGGTGTCGCATCCGGGAAAAGTGGAGTTGCAGGAAGGCTAGAAAGACATTAGGGATTCAGGATCTGAAGAAAAGATGGACAAAGGAACAGTTATGAGACTAGGGTGCTCACTCCAGTGTCCTCCGCAGACATATTCCAGAAAATAGAAGCTACAGGGATGATCAGTGTCTGAAGGAGGTCCAAATTCCTTGAAAAAGTAGGTACCTTGGACTTGGGCATCCACTCTAGTGTTCCTGACTGTTCTGCTTTGGAACCCCAAAAACAGGTATTCTATAATTTGGCATTTTACTCCTATCTGCAAGAGCTTTTTCTGTAATTCATTCATTTGTTGTCGTATTTGCATAATTAGGGTTTTAATGGTCAATTAAGCATAGGAGAAGGAAAAATTGATAATTAATTCCCTAATCCAAGCTTCCCCTCATTTGCAAGTGACTCTAGGGTATGATAGTGCTCGCCACTCGACCCTAGATCCTTCAATGTTAGGGTGAAAGGAGGATTTTAACATCTAAACCACAAAAGATTAACAAATCCAATTTTACCCTAAACATTTTGGTGAACCTTTCTCTTTGAACTTAAATTGCAACTTGCTGAGTGTTTGTCTGCAGATTTGGTGTGATTTCATTCATTCATATAGGCATTTAATTTATGGCATTGAGAAAATTTCAAAAAAATTGAAAATTTGGAAAAATACAAAAAAATTGCATTGTTGGGCTTACTAAATTTTGTCAATTCTTTCTAATTTTTCTTAATTTATAATTTTTGCATCAAATCTGATATAAACTATAGAAAAATACAAAAATTCAAAATCTTGCTTTGCATTTTCATCATTTAATTGCTAGGGTTTTGTGGGAATTTTGACAATTTTTAGACAACCTAGTAATTCCAAAATCTAAGGTTTGTAGGCAAAATCTTTTATCAGATTTTTCTACTAATTTTAGAGGCTCATTCAAATTTTTATTTGGCTGTAGTCTTGCATTTTAGTGTGAATTTGCATTTAAATTTAAATTATTTGCATTTTTGCATTGAAAATTTCAACAAAAACTAGCAATTTTGGTGCATTTTCATTAAATTTGCATGGGAATTTTGCATGATTAAGCTTGAAAACCATTTTTAGATCTGAGAGTATGTAATTTCCATTAAAAATCAGACTTCAAATCATTTTCATAGCATTTTGTTCCAAAATCCCAAACTTAGGGCTTCGAAAACAACAATTTTCGCTAAAATCAGCCTTATCGACTCTCCAAACTTGCAGTGTAGGTGTGTTGTGAAAGATATTTTTGTATTAATTTCCTGTTATTAGGGTAATAATTTTCCTCCCCTCATAAAAATCTTCACAACCCCCTTTTAACGGGCTATTGTAGTGAAAATTCAGTGAAAAACTACACATTTTGGCTATTTTTGCCCTAGGGTTTGGCCTAGTTTGCACTCCAAGCATGTTGTTATCAATTTTATGGATTGAGGTAACTGATATTACTTATATTATTCAATTTACCTTCTAAAATTCCTTACAAAACCCCTTTTGTTAGGTCTTGGAGTTGAAAAACTGTGAAAAATAGCCTATTTTTGCTATATTTTCACTAGGGTTTGACCTTAAATTGCACTAAAATCATGTTGTGTTGGGTATTTTGGCACCAATTGGTTGTTATTATTGATATTATTTTTTTTCCATCATAATTTTCCTCACAACACCCTTTTTTATGCTCTCTTGCATTGAGTTTTGGTGAAAAAAGTGCATATTTTGACATATTTTCACTATATTTTGACTTGGCATTATCTTGGATTTGCATAAAGAGTGTGTTGAGAGTGATTACATTGCTGTTTTGGACTGATATCAGACATATAGCTTTCTAACCTTTACTAAAATCCTTACAACACCCTTTGTTTCATTCATTTGTATTGGAAAAAGTACAAAAACCAAGCATTTTAAGGCCATTCTTGCATGTAGTCTTGCACTTGTCTTTGACATACTTTTGGAGAAACTTTTGGATCTGATATTGCATTGATTTGAAGATATATATCATGGCTACTTCTTTAGAAGAGTTGTTTGCATACATCATAGACATTGATCATTTCTCTAAATTCATTGACAAACATCCTCGAGTTTTGGAACAAATAGCACACATTCATTATGTTGATCTCTCTATGTGCTCTACATGTGAAATCCTTTATTATATATCTAATTTTGATAGCTTCACAAATCTTATGGGAATATACCCTTGGATATTGGATGATCTCACTAAATTATTGATCAATAATATATATACTAGTGATGATCTTAAAATGTTAGATGAAGCCTTGGATGACTTTATGGGAAATTCTACTATGGCACCTATTGATAAAACATGTGATGATAACTCTGGTTTACCTAATGATCCCTCTCCAAAGGTTAATCCCCCCCATGAGGACACATTGATGTAAGAGGATGATTTCATTGACACATCTATTAAAATCACATCGTCAAGTCTTCGTTCTAATGGCCACTTTGGCCAAGATGAAGTGTTAGCAAATGAAGAGCCATCACCAGTTTGCCATTCCAATGCTCTCCCTGGCCAAGAGGAAGCATTAGTGAATGAAGAACTCCCTTTAACAAAGAGCATTCCATGGGTATACAATGAGATTTCATCTAACAACAATAAAAACTCTATTACAATGCATGAAACCTCTATGGATCATCCTACCAATCTTGCTCCTTTAGTTGATTGTTCATATACCTTGGATATCGCTGAGGAAGAGAAGACCTTTAATGTCCCTCCTTTGATTGAATGTTCAAGTCATTTGGACATCACTAAGGATGTAGCACTAGTGGATGAGGAGAAGTCTCTCACATTGAATCACTCAAGGATGGATGTTGAGATCACTCAAAATAATTTGCTTCTCCCACCACCTAAGAGGATAGCAAATATGTGTACTAATGAACTTCAACAATAAAACATTCCACCTAACATTGAGTCAAACCAAGAAGCATTTAAGAATGAACAAAAGAATAATTACAAAGACTTGGCAATAATACCTTATTTTTGCAAATGGAAAGAGAATGATTTAATTGTTGATGACTTCTAGCACGAAGACCCTGCAGGTAAGTATCTCTAATCTTTTATTTCTATCGCAATGTGCTTCCCCCCGTAATGTGTTATGTGTTGTTTAGGCCTCCTAGGATGACCTCGGATTCTCCCATAAGGTTTGGGATACCAGGAGACTGCCTTTGTTGTGACCTTCTATTTGTATAATCATTCTTCTATATTTCCTCTCTCTATGATTTCATTGTTGTGTGTTGTGTCTTATGGACATAGCATCGTGGTTGGTGACTTGGGGGCAGCCTCCTACGCGACTGTCCCTAAGACACTTGTTTTCTCCTCTCTTTTTTATTGTTTCCCTTCCTCTAGTGTTTCCATCTAGCGGGCGGATGATGACAAACATTTATACTGATGCGGACCTAGTGTCCCTTTCGAGAGTAATAAAAAAATGGACTATAGTTCCTAATATGACGATGGGGTTGTATATCTTATCCGACGCTTGGCTAATGGAAGCACTCGTGCTTTCCGCGTAGGGAATGTTATGATGTTTCTATCGCATTTACAAACCTTAACAATACTGTTGCTCCGTGCACCTTTGTTTACCTTTAAATCTAGCCTTGGCAGTACTCGATTCAGAGAGCTTTGTGATATAGCCCTTGGTTATCCTCGAACTCCGAATTCATTGTATAACATTAGCTCTTTGTGTGGTTAATCATATGCATTGATGTTGTTTATCATGATGTTGTAGACACTAACATGTTTCTTGTAGGGATGTGTTTGTGTGAATATTTGGCAATCGTAAAGTACATGTCACCTCCGGGGGGCATGGGCTTTGTGAAAGTCGGTGTTCCCTTGTGTGTTTTCTTCCTACCTTAACATGCTTGACATCGATAACTGATATCAACCACCTTAAGGTGGGGGCATATAAGGTAAGCTATCTATTATAGATGTTAGCAATGTGTTTGACCTTAGATGAATAGACCTGTGCCAGAGCAATGCATCGTGCATCTTGAGTTTGTTTGCAATCAATCAATCAATCATATAAGCCCTCTGCAGAGGTGGGATATTGAGCATATCCTTTTTTTTATGCCCTTTGTGAAGGCAAGGATGGTGTATGTCTCGGAGTAGATTGCATCATCCTGTCATTTTCAAAAATCCTCTACGGAGATGGGGAGCAGTTCTATTACTAACTCAACCCTTAAGCATGTCTTTGGTGATTGTTGTGGCGAAGCCCAATCGTCGGTGTGTGCCTGTAATGTGCTTGAGATGGTGATGAGCCCAGAAATTAGGAACACACAATCACTTGTTTGTCATGTTTTCTCTGTGTCTTCAAGTGTGTGTGTTTTGGCATGCTTGTTTTGTATGGCGTGTTTGTTGCCCCATATGCATAGAACAGCACCTTGAGTAGTGCTTCGTGCATTTTGGGAGGTTTTGTGTGTATTGCATGTGTGTTGCCCCATATGTAGAGACCAGCGCCATCGAGTAGTGCTTCCTACATTTTGGGAGGTTTGTTTACTTTCCAGTACTTGCATCTGCATTTCATATATATGAGAAAAAGAAAAGAAAAGATATCATTTATGTCTTCCATGCATTAATGTGTCTTCCATGCATTTGCGTGCCTGTTACTATTTTCTATATGATTGGCGTGTCTTCTCCGTGCTTGGTGTGTTTGTTGTGTTTGTGACCTTACTTTAATACATGTATGGGCCTCATGTTCATACATACATTAAAGTGGGGGCTAAATGTAAAGTCAAAAAATGTCCCCTTGGGGGCTTTTCCCTCATAAGGTTTAGCTCTCGGGTCTTTAGAGTACATTTAGGACATTTTAGTTCATATTTTAGCATCCCGATGGAATGAGACCTAAGTCCCATGACAAATAGGACCTAGGAGGACCCCTTGAGCTATACCCTGCCTAAAATAGGGGGAGGACTTGGGCACCCGTGCCCTAGTCCTGCCCTATTTTAGAGCAGCCTCAATTTTTGGGTGTTGGTTAGTGACCGTTATTAGGTCCCTTTGCCGACACGATAAGTTTGAATTTCAAATATCTTGGCGGGAGTGCTTGTAGATGCATATATAAACATATGTAGGCATTCATTTGTAAACTAGATTGTTATTGTGAACTCTAGGCATTCTAAAGATGATTCAAGGCTTTCTATTGTGTTGCAAGAGCAGACTTGTGTGTTTTGTGTGTTGATATCTGTAGATTTGAGCATCAATTCCTTTATGGCATGAAGAGCATCTTCCTCCATGAAAGCTTCACTACAAGGTGACATATCATTGTGTTTTTATCATTGATTCCTTTGGTTTTTGGCCTCTGCCTCACAAGGGCACGCCCTCTTTATCTGACAACGGTGTTCGGAGACTTATGTGTCCTCCGAGGTTTGACTGAGGCAAACCTCTAAACACCACAACCCCCAAACCAAGTCTTGTGATTGCAGGTTATAGGTGTCGCATCTGGGAAAAGTGGAGTTGCAGGAAGGCTGGAAAGACATCAGGGATTCAGGATTTAAAGAAAAGATGGACAAAGGAGCACTTCTGAGACTAGGGCACTCGCTCTAGTGTCCTCTGTAGATAGATTCCAGAAAACATAAGCTATAGGGCTGATCAATGTCTGAAGGAGGTCCAGATTCCCCGAAAAAAGCAGGTACCTTGGACTTGGGCGTCTGCTCCAGTGTCCTTGACTATTCTGCTTCAGAACCCCGAAAATAGGTATTCTGTAATTTGGCATTTTACCCCCATCTGCAAGAGCTTTTTCTGTAATTCATTAATTTGTTGTCGTATTTGCATAATTAGGGTTTTAATGATCAATTGAGCATAGGAGAAGGAAAAATTGATAATTAATTCCCTAATCCAAGCTTCTCTTCATTTGCAAGTGACTCTAGGGTATGATAGTGCTCACCACTCAACCCTAGATCCTTTAATGTTAGGGTGAAAGGAGGATTTTAACATCTAAACCACAAAAGATTAACAAATCCAATTTTACCCTAAATAGAATGGCCTACACCAAAGAGTGCCACAGAGGTATGATCTTTTCATGGTTTGGCAAGTTTTTATAGAAAGTTTAACAGAAATTTTAGTAGCATTTGTGCACCCCTAACTGAGACAATGAGAGGGGATAGAAAAGAATTTTAATGGACTAAAGGAGCAGACAAAAGCTTTGATACATTAAAGCAAAAAGTCACAGAGCAACCTATTTTGGCACTTCCAGATTTCAATAAGGTATTTCAGGGAGATTGTGATGCTAGTGGGAGTGCTATAGGAGTTGTTTTGAGTCAAGAAGGTAAGTCCATTGCCTATTTTAGTGAGAAGCTTAATGATGCCAAGAAAAAGTATTTTGTTTATGATCAGGAATTTTATGCTATAGTTCAAGCTTTGAAGAAATGGAGACATTATCTGTTGCGAAAAGAGTTTGTTTTATATACTGATCATTAGGCTTTGCAGTATCTTAATAGTCAAGGAAAGTTGAATCAAAGGCATTTAAAATGGGTTGAGTTTTTGTAGAGTTATACTTTTGTTTTGAAGCACAGGAGTGGGAAGTCCAACAGAGTTATAGATGCCTTGAGCAAAAGGCAAATTTTGTTGACAAAAATGAAGATAGAGCTTGTTGGGTTCGATGAGCTCAAACGTTTGTATCCTGAAGATCCAGATTTTGTAGAGGCTTGGAAAGCTTGTCTAGAACCTGTTACTTTGGACAGGATAAAATGGTTGGATTTCATAATCCAAGATGGCATGTTGTTTAAAGGAAGCCAATTGTGCATTCCGAGGAGTTCCATGAGAGAGAACCTGATTAAAGAGAAGCATAGTGGAGGACTGGCTAGACACTTTGGTTGAGATAAGACCATTGCTATTGTTGGTGAAAATTATTATTAGCCACAGTTGCAATAGGATGTGAGGAAATTTGTGCAGAGTTGCAGAGTATGTCAGACGGCGAAAGGAGCAAGTCAGAATACAGGTCTAATCAGCCACTACCTGTACCAGAGAAGCCATGGGATGATATTAGTATGGATTTTATTCTCAGTTTACTGAGGACACAGAGAGGACATGATTCTATTTTTGTGGTGGTGGACAGATTCTCGAAGATGGCACATTTTATTCCTTGCAAGAAGACTAATGATGATGTTCATATTGCAGAATTATTTTTTCAGGGAGGTGGTGAGATTACACGGTCTTTCAGATCAAGATACCAAGTTTCTTGGTTATTTCTGGAGGACATTATGGAAGAAGTTGAAGACAGATTTGAAGTTCAGTTCTGCACACCATCCACAGACTGATGGATAGACGGAAGTGGTGAATAGGAGTTTGGGTAACCTGCTACGATGCTTAGTAGGAGATAGGTCCAAGGGATGGGATTTGATTTTACCAGAAATTTCTTACAACAATTCTATCAATAGGAGTATTGGTAAATCACCATTCCAGATTATATATGGCAATAGCCCAAGAAATGCTTCTGAGTTAAGGAAGCTGGATAAAGGAGAAAAGACAAGTGTTGAAGCCGAAGACTTTGTAGAACATTTGAAGAATTTGCATGAAGAGGTGAGAAAGCACATTAATAAGATAAATATTCAGTACAATGCTAAGGCAGATTAGAAGAGAAGATATAAGGAATTCCAAGTAGGAGATGAAGTCATGGTTCACTTGAGAAAAGAAAGGTTCCCAGTTGGAACATACAATAAGTTGAAAATGAAGAAAATTGGACCGTGCATAATCCTGAAGAAGCATGATTCAGGCAATGCATATGAGGTAGAGCTGCCGAGTGGGATCAATATTTCCCCTATGTTCAACATTGTTGATTTAACAGAATATCATGAGGGTGCACAGAGGATGGACCAACAGAAGAATAGTGGAGTATTCTGGCATCTACTTCAACAGAGGAGATAGAAGAGATCTTGGATAGCCGTGCAGGAAGAAGTACTCGGAACAGGCAATATGAAGAATATCTGGTGAAATGGAAAGGAAGGCTTGTTGAAGATTCTTCTTGGTTGTCTAAGGTAGAGGTTGACCATTTGGGTTTTCCTCAAACAAACACTTGAGACATGACAGGGTCACTTCTCAAATTACCCTGGGTGTCTGATGCAGGAGCATCCAGTGGTGTAAGGGTAATCTTGCATCACCCAAAAAGATGTTGCTTCAAAATCATTACAGTTGTTTTCATTTCTTTCCATAATTAGGATTTTTGGTGTCCTTATCTCTTGAATAATGAGGTAGGACTTTCAATTTTTCCAAAACTGCTAAAAATAGCAAACTGCCAGTTTTGGAAAGTTTACCTACCATTTTAGGAACATTTGCATTTGGGTACAAATTAAAGCAAAAACTTACAAAAAGCTTCATAATGGAAATATAAGTCCTTTGGCGAAGGAATCGTGCAAAGATCATTAGTGAGCTGAAAGATATTAAAGTTTTTGTTTTCTGAAAAGCCCCTGAAAATTTTTGAAATGAGATATGAGGAGCTAAAACATTCCATAATGTCTCAAAATGTGGACTAAAATCCATTTATGAATTTCTAGCATGATATTTCACATCCCGAGCTTTCTGATGCTTAAAACGGTTCATCAATCAGACACCCAGATCAAAAGTTATGCTTCCCGGAAGTTGACCTACATTTGGAGGGAGTTACAAATTTTGAAATTTAGCTGGAGGCCACCAAAAAGTGTCATTTATGACTATTTTGGGAACCCTGGGCAGTAGTAGAGTTAAGGGGGAAAGTGTAGAGTCAAGAATAGGTGGGAAAACAGAAACCCTAGCTGATTTGGGGTTACAGAAGGCAGAAGATTCCAGAGCCTGGTGATGTGTAGCTATAGTGTGTTGTAGCCTATGGAGGATTGATTCCTCTGATTGTAATTGAGCTTCTGTAATGTAATGAGTTGCCCAAATCAATAAAGAAATATTCTATTTTTCTGTGTTCCATTTCTGTTGTTGTGTGTTTTATGATTTACGCCCTTCATCACAAGTCTATGCCACAAACATTAAGACCTGATCCACCATCAATTATAGTACATCTCACCCTCATTTTATTAATGATGATGAATATCATAAGAGGTTCATATTGGTCTTCTACATCTATGGGAGGTAATTCATGTTGTTGAAATGAAATATTTGATGTTGTCGCATGCATACAAAAAAATAGAGATGCTACATTATTTGGTCTAACAAAAGGTGGAATAACTACCTTTTGTAGAGCTTTTTGGAGCATCTTGTGGTATGTAGGTGATGTTTGTATTAAATCCCATAGAGAGATCTTAGTCAGAGTAGCTCGAAGCTTCTCGACAAGATTGTATTCTTTTCCAATATGTGGAGGAAGACGAGCTGATTGAGGTAGGATAGGTTGAGAAGGTGGAAGAGAAATGGGCACACTCGATGCTCACTTACTTTGCTTGTTATTGTGGGTGTTGTATGTGTGAGCAATCGCATTATTATGAGATTGTTGCAACACATTTTGAACACCTTTATTTCTTTGAGTAATTTTCTTTGCATAATTGAGAATGTAACCTGGGGGTCGAGGTGGTGTTGGATGATCACCTTGAACTATAATCACCGGTTTAGAGAAAAGAGGTGAATTGCACTTATTCACTATCCCTTTAGTCGATGGAATAAGTTTATTAATAATGATTGAATTGACATTGTTTTACTTTCGAGTAAGCTCAACATCCATCACTGAGGGATTTAATGTGAGAGACCACTCTTCATCCACTAATGCTTCATCTTTTGAAGGGAGAGCATTGGAATGAAGGGAGGATAAAGTGTTGTTAAGAAATTTGTTGATAATGTTATCTTTAGTGATGTTCAAGGTGTTTGAACATGCAAACAAAGGAGAAATATCAAGGGTCTTTGCATCCTTAGTGATATCCAAGGTACTTTAACATTCAATCAAAGGAGGAAGATCAAGGGAGGAAGATCAAGGGTCTTCACGTCCTTAGTGATATCCATGGTACTTGAACATTCAACCAAAGGTGGAAGATCCATAGGATGAGCCATAGAAACCTTATGTACTATGGTAGAAATATAAGTAGTATGCTCAAAATCATATAATTCTGCATCTCTAGAAGAGAGATTAAAATGAAGAGAATGTAAAGTAATGTTAAGGAATGTGTCAATGATCTCATCCTCTTGCACCAAAATGTCTTCATTTTTGGGAGAGGGATCCAAAACATTAGGTGAAGTAGGCAAATCTAAGTCACCATCATATGCATGAATAATCTATCCCCTTGAATGCAATAAAGATTTGCAGAACTTTGCTTTGATGAAGATGCACTAAATGCAAGACTAGCTAGGGTTTATTATCAAAAACCCTAGATCTTAAATGCTTAGTTCCTAAACCACAATTTTTTTGATGCAAGAATTCTTTTTGAACACAAATGATGTTTATGAAATGCTATATTAATGGAAAATCATATTTGAAATGTAGATGACAACAGCAAAATCTAAAACAAGATATTAATTACAAACCCTAGGTTTTGAATTTGACTAGGTTTTCCAAAAAATGCAACTTTTTGACAAAACCCTAGCAAAAAAGAGGTTTAAATGCAAGATATATCACTATGAAATGATTAAATTCTATTATACCAATCAGATCTAATGAAAAAATTAGAATTTTAATTCATGCTATGATGATCTAAGATTATGAAATGCAAACAAGGTGATGAACATGCTTATTTCCCAAATCTAGATCAAATGCTAGTTTTTCAAATTTCCAATGTAAATATGCAAGAATGTTCTAATCACCAAGAATTATAAGGTACAACAAATGAAATCACTTTAACAAACCTAACAATGCAACAAGATATGAAATAACATACTAATCTACAAACCCTAGGTTGAAGATTAGCTAGATTTCCTAGAAATGCAAGGTTTTTGTAAACCCTAACAATGATAATACAAAATTAATCTATATAACTATGTAAAATGATGAATCAATGTAACCTAATCAGATCTAGGGTAGAAAATTACTTAGATCTGAAGCAAGAAGAGTCGGGTTCACCAAAATGTTTAGTAGAAAAGAGAGACTTAGCCTAACAAGGTTAACTAGGTCAAATCCTCTTCTATTAACATTGGAACACAAACTGAGCTTGGCTTCTACCCAAGAAGGAGAGCCAAACTATAGGGGTTTTGTCCCTTTGTTGTATAGAGGAGTGTCAACCAAATCCAACCAAATCTAACCAAGTAAACTAGGGCAAATTATCGAACCTTAGTTGACAAATATTTACTCATAACAGACTATCAGAAATAGATATCAGAAATCTAACACCACAACGAGGATTAGAGGGCAGTGTAGCACCTATATATGGATTTGGGAGCCCAAAGGATCAGGGCACTTGGGCGCCCTAGACCCTGATTAGGGTTCTACAAAATGTGAAGTTTCCAGTCTCTTCGCCCTTCTGTGTTCCTGCTTCCTGTAACTTGTTATCTACAGATTCTTCTGGATGCCACCTACACATACACACAAAAGAAAATAGTTGGGTGCTATTTAGGAGCTTTCTTAAGTCAAGCTCCATAAATGGTGTTTCAAACTCCACAGTAGCAATGATGAGATCTCAAAGAGTGTGTGCCGTAGGAGGGCAGAGGCAAATCTAAAGTAGGAAGGAATGATGTAAGAGAGAATAAAGGAGAGGAGTCACCACGAGCATGGAAACCCTAGATTGCTTGAAGAGGCATCACAACTTGACTCAAGAAGTTGGTGTAGCCCATACAAGTAGGTAGATTTTCACAAGACCTGTAATAAGTTAGTGTCGCAACAATAATCCAACATAGAGAGCTTTAGAGAAGAGTAGAGAGCATGAGAGAGAAGAAGGAAGAGTGCAAGAGTGCCTAGATTGCTTAGATGTTCAAATGAATAAACTAACTTGCTTATATATGCATTCCTATTGATTTTCAGAGAATTAAACCAAATGAGGCCGACATGAGAAACTATTTGAGATGCTTACAGACAACATACCATTGATTTAGGCTCGGGCTAAAGGAGGGCCTAGGGTGCTTGGGCGCCTTGGTCCTTTAGCCCCACAACTTCCGAGATAAGCCACTTTAGGTGTGTTAGTCCTGCCTTATAGTTTCTTTCTGGGTTTTATCCATCAGGATTGAGAATTAATTGTTTTAGGTCCACCCGGGTGCTAAACTAGGTGTAAAATGCTAGTGTACACATTTTACTCCATAACAATAGAGATCTTGTTAATATCGTTCCATAGGTCCTCGCTAACCTTCACATTATTTTCCTTCCCAAACATGGTGAGAAATTCTTTGTCCTACAAATTATTGTTAAGGATTTTGCTTTGCCAAATAATCCATTGCATAAAATAGTTGTGCAAGTTAAGGGCTTCCTCCAAAATTTTCACTTTGGTTGATAAGTCCACACAACTGCTACAGAAAGAGGACAAGCTCTTGGTCTGAGTATTCGGATGAGTCTCCTTAGAAGTAGAGTGCCTAAATTTGGAGATAGGATATGGGCCCTTTAAAAAGATATTTTTACCTTTCTCGAGATGGGGATTCTCCTTGATAAGGTTAGCAGTGGGGGTATCTTTGATAGATGTGGCAATTGGGGCAGCCCTAGTGGCATCGACTGTTGTAGGAGGGATAATGATCCTTACCATAGTCAGACCCCTTTTAGGACCAACATGCCTAGAGTTGGGCATTTCTTTTTATGAACCAAGGTTGAGGGAGAGGGGTCTCTAATAGGGGATGAAGGATTATCCTTAGAGGAAGGGGTCTAGGTAGGGGACTTAACAGAGACATTTTTAGTAGTAGCAACAACTCTACTAGGCCTTGGGTAGATTTCAACGGGGTTGAATATTCTCGAGAAGATAATTCTCATACGGGATTTAGCAATTTGATGTCTATAGAGGTAGAAGATTAGGCCTTGGTGCAAAGGAAGTAATGTGCGTAAATTTTTCCAAAGATTAAAAAAGAAAAAATAGGAAATTAAGTTTCATTTTATGCCTCAAGTGGTTGAGAATTGGAAAATGGTAATAATAAACTCTTTTTTATCTGCCCTTTAAGATAACATACCTTATTAGCACATCTACAACTTCTCTCCAAGATTTAGGGAGGTCTTCCTTTATAAAACCATTATGAAATCAACTCACTAATTTACCTTTGTGAAAGAACTTCTCCATGTGTTTGGCATTGATGGACTTCTTGTATTTTTGCATCCTTTCCCCTCTCTTTCGATCCTTATGGCCTAAGCAATCAATTCTTAAAAGATGGTAAAGGAGATGCCATAGACATACACAAGCCGATTCTTCCAAGACTGAACAAATTCTCTGGATAAAATAGGGTCATAACCATTTATTGCTTCTAATAAGCTGGTTAAGCCTCCCCTTCATAGAATGTTCCACACTATTGGATTATTCCTGACTTGCTCATAGGAAGAAGGTTTAACCCTAAGCATATCCCTTTCCATAAGGGTAGAATTCAACAGGCCCCTATTAGGAAACCTACTACCTAATAGCTCCTCTAGAATGTTGTCGAGAGGGATGTTGATTAATGAATTGTCCCTTTTAACCTTGCAATAACTATATTTGTCTTTCTTACCATTCAGCTCCACTTAAATGATTTATTCACTCCTTGGGAATGACATGGCTAGTGTGGAATAAATAACACTCCAATCAGGGTCTAATCTCATTCCCTTTCATCATTAATACACTCCATGTTAATCTTTTCCAAGATCTTTGATGGAATGGAAAGAGGCTTTTTGGTGCAGTCATGGATGGAGGGCCCTAAGAAGGGACTATCCAACCATGCAACTAGAGTAAACACAACGGAAACAACAAAATAACAGAATGTAATGGAAGATTCATATGCTCAATATATCAAATAATCACAATTCTCATATGTTGGCAACATGCGGGCTACAATCAAAGGGCTCGCAGGCCTGCTTTCCAGATTACAACAGAAATGAAAGATATGGCATTGAAGTGCCTTCCGGAAAGAATCTAACTATCTATCTTATCATATTCACTAACTCCCTTCCTAATGCATCTAAGAGATGTATATATATCATCTTCAAGATCAAATGATCCTTTGCGTCGACCTCAAGAGGTTACAAACTCCAATGAATGACGAAATGTGTAGAAAACATGTAGGTCGGCCTACAACTCATGATATTGCTCCGCAAATGAATGAAACATGGTGCGGACCTCAAAGAAGGTCTATCTAATGTTGCAAGTATGAGGTGAGCCAGTGTTGTCATTGATGTCAACATACTCATATTGCATTGACAAGAAGGATTTGATGAGCTGTGTGCTGAGGATATTGAGAAAATTAGCCTCAGTCAGGAACAGTGAAGAACAGTGATGAGAAGAAGGCAAATGTATTGTATAGGATGAGAACCGGAGGATGCGGATTAAAGGGTTAGTAGATATGAGTCTTGAGATGCTTCAGTTAAGATTTCAGAGGTCCGCATGAAGATCTGAAGGAGTTGTGGCTGTCGGTATAGAACCGGTTCCGGCAAGTATCCAGAGGTGACAGAGGATCACAAAAAGGTCCGGTAAGGTCCGGAATTGTATTATCCAAATCTGCGGATTGGACGGAGTGTTTGGGATGTCCTTGTGATATGTCATCCTGATTTATGTATGATTTGGAGGTCTGGAAGTACCTCTTGCATTATGACAGTGGCAACAGACTGTGTTCTTGAAGTTCCGGATGAGGAAGACAAGAGATCCCAGTAAGTAGAGGAAGTGCGGATGTATCCGGACATTCAGACAGGCTTGTGAAGGTTCTTGGATCATGTTTAGGTTGTGTTGTTGGTCCGCATTGATGGTAGAGCCCGGAATTGAAGTTATTCTTCCGGATGAAGTTCTTGCTCTGTTTAGCCGACCGGATGAGTTGTTCATCCTGCGAATGTTCTTGTGGTGGCCGACCGGATGTGTTATTCATCTTGCGGATACTCTTATGGTTGTTTGCCGACTTAGATGTTTGTTCCTAAGTCGATGTCTTGTATAAATAACGGTTTGTGAGTTCATTTCAAAGCGTGGTGTGTGTGGATTAGAGTGGCATAGTGAAGAAACGTGCGAAAGGCAGAGTAGAGATTTTTGGGCTTAATTGGAACTGATCCAGACATGGTAGAGATGTCATTCTCCAGTTCAAGACTGTGATTTTTATCACTTTGTAGACAGTGTGTCTCCTTGTAGGCAGTGGGCCTCTTTGTGAGCAGTGTGCTCGGGCAGTGAGCCCTTATTGGCATGTGCCATTCATTTTTCTTTATTCTTCTAACAGAGAATAATTCTTGGGTTAATCACCCCGTGGTTTTTCCCTTAACCGGGTTTTCCACGTCAAAATCTTGGTGTTCAATGTGTTGATGCTTATCTGCTCTTGTGTTTATGTATTTTGCTTCCATGAATGATTATTTGATATGCTGCTAACTAACAACAAAGAATCAAGTGTTTAAAAGAAGAAGAAGTTTTATACAACTGATTCACCCCCCCCTCTCAGTTGTATGCCCTAGATCCAACATCTAATCCTTATTAGCCTTGTGATATGTTCCATTTGGCTCTGCAAGTCATGGAAGTGCTCCACAAATCTTCTATTCTCATGTTGACTGAATGAATACCATGTTAAACTTCTGATAGTGATAACTTTCTATAGACAAATCCAAATCTCTTGAAATCTAAGTATGATGTAGTTGACATGGCATATAAGATAAATACTGCTCCGCGAGCTATGATAGGAAGATGCAGTAAAATGTGGTAGAAAATGTTGAACTACAAATGACTGAATTACAACTAAAATGCAAGAAAAGAAAAGAAAGCAAATATTTTTGGTTGATCATGCAAGATTGCTCTTCAACCTAGGATGCTCCTGCATCAGACACCTAGGGTTGTTGAAAAAATGAGTCCCTCACTTTCTGGGGCTAGAGAAAAACTAAGGCGGTCTACCTCAGCCTGAGAAATCCATGATGAATCCTCTTCTAGTCTTCCTTTCCACTTGACCAAATACTCTTTATACTGCTTGCCTTTGGTACTGCATCCAACTCTGCTACGCAAAATATGCTCTATCTGCTTCAGTTGTTGTTGTGGTAATTGATCCTTCAATCCATCTTCAAGATTGTCACTTGATTCTCCCTCATGATACTAATATAGATCTGTAATGTTGAATATAGGTGATATACCAAATGTCTCCAGTATCTCCACTTCATCTGCATTCCCTGAATAAAACTTCTTAAGAATCTTACATGGTCCAAAAAATTTCATCTTCAGCTTGTTGTATGTCTCCACTGGAAATCTTTCCTTTCTTAGATATACCATTACTTCATCTCCAACTAGAAATTCTTTGTCTTCTCTTCTCATCTGCTTGCTCCTTATACTTACTATTCATCTCCTCCAAATGCTTCCTAACTTGATTATGTAGTGTTTCCATGTATCCTGCAAATTCTCCTGCCTCTACACTTCTCTTATTCTCCATACTGATGTCTCTCAGTTCTGCAACTCCTCTAGGTTGTATTCCTATCACAACTTCAAATGGTGTCTTCCTTGTACTTCTACTCACTGAATTATTGTATGCAAACTCTACTTGTGGTAGAATTAGATCCCAATTTCCTGCTTTGTCTCCTACTAAACATCTCAATAAGTTACCCAAGCTCCTATTTACCACTTCTGTTTGTCCATCTGTCTGTGGGTGAAATGTTGAACTGAACTTTAGGTTTGTCTTCATCTTCCATAATGTCCTACAAAAATATCCAATGAATCTTGTATCCCTATCTGAAATTATACTCTTAGGTAATCCATGCAATCTCAAAATCTCCTTGAAAAATAAGATAGCAACATGTACAACATCATTTGTCTTCTTACAAGGAATGAAATGTGCCATCTTTAAAAATCTATCCACTACTACAAATATAGAATCATATCCCCTTTATGTTCTTGGCAAACCTAATATGAAATCTATTCTTATATCTTCACAAGGTCTCTCTGGTACTGTCAAAGGTTTGTATAATCTAGTATTCTGACTACTTCCTTTTGTAACTTGACAAACTCTGCAACTTTGAACAAACTTCCTTATATCCTTATATATCTGCAGTCGAAAGTAATGTTCACTTATCAAAGCTACTATCTTGTCAATACCAAAATGTCCCGCAAATCCACCACTATGCTTTTCCTTGATCAAATTATCTCTCATTGAACTCCTAGGTATACACAACTGATTTCCTTTGAACAACATATCCTCCTGAATGAAATAATCTAACCACTTACTTCTATCTGTCACAACAGGCTCCTTACATGTTTTCCATGCTTTTGCAAAATCAAGATCATCTTCATACATATGCTTAAGTTCTTCAAAATCTAATACTTCTACTCTCATCTCTATCAGAAAATTCCTTCTTTTGCTCAATGCATCTGCAACTTTGTTTGACTTCCCACTCCTATGCTTCAATACAAATGTGTAACTCTGCATGAACTCTACCATCTCATGTGTCTTTGATTCAACTTTCCTTGATTGTTCAAATACTGTAAAGCTTGATGGTCGGTGTACAACACAAATTCCTTTGGCAACAAGTAATGTATCTACTTCTTCAAGGCTTGAATTATGGCATAGAACTCCTAATCATAAATTGAATATCTTCTCCTTGCATCATTCAACTTCTCACTTGGTGCAGTCATGGATGGAGGGTCCTAAGAAGGGACTATCCAACCATGCAGCCAGAGTAAATGCAACTAAAACAACACAATAATAGAATGTAATGG
Source organism: Cunninghamia lanceolata (assembly GCA_027924645.1). Lineage (NCBI taxonomy): Eukaryota > Viridiplantae > Streptophyta > Pinopsida > Cupressales > Cupressaceae > Cunninghamia > Cunninghamia lanceolata. The sequence goes on from BSBN01000609.1 coordinate 4,666,656, forward strand.
AAGATTCATATGCTCAATATATCAGATAATCACAATGCTCATATGCCGGCAACATGCGGGCTACAATCAAAGGGCTCATAGGCTTGCTTTCCAGATTACAATAGAAATGAAAGATATGGCATTCAAGTGCCTTCCAGAAAGAATCTGACTATCTATCTTATCATATTCAATAACTCATTGAAATATGCTACTGGTCTCCCTTCTTGACTTAACACTGCTCCTATTGCACTTCCACTGACATTACAATCAACTTGAAATACTTTGTTAAAATTTGGTAATGCTAACACTGGTTGCTCTGTAGCCTTTTGCTTCAATAATTCAAAACTCTTTTGTGCTCCAGATGTCCACTTAAAATCCTTTCTATCACCTCTCATTGTCTTTGTCATTGGTGTGCATACAATACTGAAATTTCTTATGAACTTTCAGTAGAAACTTGATAATCCATGAAATGATCTTACCTCTCCAATGTTCACAGGTATTGGCCACTCAACAATTGCTCTAACTTTCTCAGGGTCCATCTTCAATCCTTCCGTAGAAATCACAAATCCAAAATATACCAATTCTTCCTTCATGAAACTACATTTTTTGATGTTTATCAACAACTTCTCTTCCCTCAACCTCTGCAATACTTGTCTAATATGCCACAAATGTTCCTCCTTTGTCTTACTGAAAATCATAATATAATCCAAGTATACAATAACAAACTTACCCAAGAATTTCTTCAAAATCTGATTCATCAATCTCATGAAAGTACTTGGTGCATTAGTTAATTCAAAAGGCATCACTAACCACTCATACAATCCCTTATTTGTCTTGAATGCAGTCTTCCACTTATCTCCTTCTCTGATCCTAATATGATGGTATCCACTCTTCAAGTCTATCTTTGTGAAATATTTTGCTCCACTCAAATAGTCCATGATGTCATCCATCCTTGGTAATGGAAATCTATACTTAAAAGTGATTTTATTGATTGCTCTAGAGTCTATACACATCCCCCATTCTCCATCTTTCTTTGGTACTGGTACTGTAGGTACCGCACATGGGCTTAAACTTTCTCTAATCAATCCTTTCCTTAATAGCTCTTGTATTTTTCTATTCAGCTCTGCACTTTCTGTTGGTGTCATCTGGTGTGCCACTTTGTTAGGCAAACTAGCTCCTGGTATAAGGTCCATATGATGACCAATACTTTGGATTGGTGGAAATCCTTTGGGCACATTATTTGATATGATATCTTGGTACTCTGTCAACAATTCAGTTATTTCCTCTGGCGGTGGTTCTTCTTCTTTTGCGGTAGTGGTCTCTGGACTTAGGGTTCCACACTTCTTTGGAATCAATGCAAAACACATGTTCTCATGTCTCAATCCATCCAAAAAATTCCTTCCATCCACCAAACAGATTCTAGCATTTTCACATACTTCACTTTTAGGTTCATCTTCCAAAGGTATTAAGATATGTTTCTTCCCATTAGATGTTATAGTATAAGTATTCTTCCTTCCATCATGTATTGCCTTTCTATCTTACTTCCATGGTCTCCCCAACAATATATGACATACATCCATCGGCATAATATCACACAATACTTCATCAACATAAGATCCTATATGAAATTTCATCAAACATTGTTCCCTCACTAATACCTTGTGCTTATCTTGAATTCATGCTATCTTGTAGGGCTTCAGATGTTTCAATCTGTCCAAGTTCAACTTCATCACCATCTCTTCTAAAACTAGATTATTTGTACTTCCACTATCAATGATCACTTTACAACATTTACCTCCCAATTTGCATCTTGTCTGGAATAAACTTTTCCTTTGCGGTGGCTCCTTAGTTGTCTCTACTTGAAATAATGCTCTCCTCACGACCAATGACTCTCCTTTCTCTAGATTTCCTACTGAACTAGGTGATCCAACTAGTTCTTCCTCCGCATAAGCTACTCTTGTACTATTCTCTGTCCTCTTGCTAGTACTTCCTTGATGACATTCAAATGCTTTGTGTCCTTCTCCTCCACACTTAAAACAAGTTCCTCTGAATGATCTTTTGTCAAATCCTCTTTCATCTCTCTGGCATCCTTCATTGCGGTAAGAATTATGACTTCCTCTGTTGTTCTGGTATGGGCTACTCTCCTTGTTTTGCTCTGCATAAGGTCTTTCTCCTCCTAAACGTGTTGTACCTCTTTGAAATTTGCCTCCTCTACATCTTTGTCTTTGTTCATGCCTCTTATTCAACTTGTCTTCAACTTTCAATGCAAGCTTATATGCTTCTTCTATTATTGTCATCCTCACCAAACTTAGTTCTTCTTTAATATTCATTCTCAATCCATTTATGTATCTTGCCACATTCTCCTTTCTTGCTTCACTATGTCCAGTCCTTATGATCATCTTATGAAATTCTTCAATGTACTCCATAGATTTCTCCTTTTGCCTTAGGTTTTGCAATCTCTTCAACAATTCCAACTCATAGTCGACAGGTATGAATCGATTATTCAACTTTGTCACCATCCTATCCCATTTTATGATCTTCTCTTTTCCTCTCCTATTCCTATCCAATTGAACTTCTTTCCACCAAATAGCAACATGTCCTTTCAACTTAGTTTTATCAAATCTTACTCTCTTCAGATCTTCAATTTCCTCATACTCAAATTATTCCTCCAAGTCATTTATCCAGTCAATCAATTCCTCAGGATTCAAATTTCTAGTATAGTTTGATACTTCCATTCTAGGTCTCTTACCCATCTTAGAAATAGCCTTTGACATCTTTACCTGATTGGATTCTTCTTCTTCTAGAGCTTCTTCATTTTGGTCAGCAACTTGAAATTCATCATCATCACTTTCACCTTCATGTCTAGGGTTTAGTCCTCTTCTTCTATCTTCTTCTACAACATCCAATCTAACTTTCATTGTCCTCATCATCTCTATCATCTCTTCCATTCTTCCAGCAACATTAGCCATAACAGGGATCCTCCTTGGTAACATCTTTTCCTAATATCTAGTGCAACTGCCTCAATTCAGTGATCTAACTATAAGGTAGCAACTGCCTCACAATTGGTGCTCTATTGACAAACACAAGTAGATTGCCTCAGGTTAGCAATCTGTTCACCACAGGATCTTCTGGAATGCCTTCACTCCCAAAGGATTTACAACCTTAGCTCTGATACCATTTGGTGTAGTCATGGATGGAGGGCCCTAAGAAGGGACTATCCAACCATGCATCTAAAGTAAACACAATGAAAACAACACAATAACAAAATGTAATGGAAGATTCATATGTTTAATAGATTAGATAATCACAATGCTCATATGCCAGTAACATGCGGGCTACAATCAAAGGGCTCACAGGCTTGTTTTCTGGATTACAACATAAATGAAATATATGGCATTGAAGTGCCTTCTAGAAAGAATCTGACTATCTATCTTATCATATTCACTAACTACCTTCCTAATGCATCTAAGAGATTTATATATATCATCCTTAAGCTCAAATGATCCTCCGCGTCAGCCTCAAGAGGTTACAAACTCCAATGAATGATGAAATGTGTAGAAAACATGTAGGTCAACCTACAACTCATGATATTGCTCCGCAAATGAATGAAACATGGTGCAAACCTCAGGGAAGGTCTATCTAATCCTTATTAGCCTTGTGATATGTTCCATGTGGCTCTGCAAGTTACAGAAGTTCTCCACAAACTTTATGTTCTCATGCTGATTGAATGAATACCTGTTCTATGAAAGTTGAACTTATGATAGCGATAACTTTCTGTAGACAAATCCAAATCTCCTAAAATTTGAGTATGATGTAACTGACATGGCATAGAAGCTAAATCTTGCTCCATGAGCTCTGATAGGAAGATGAAGTAAAATGCGGTAGAAAATGTTGAACTACAACTAAAATAGAAGAAAAGAAAAGAAAGCAAATATTTTTGGTTGATACAAGATTGCTCTTCAACCTAGGATGCTTCTACATCACTTTTCTGTAGTGAAGTTAGTTTGCCTATTGATGATCTCTTTAGTAACTCATGTAGTGCCATTTTTGAATAGTTGAGATTAGAATTAAAGCTTCTTTCTTAAATGAACAAAATAAAACTACAATGTAAAAGATAAAAATCTCTAGTTATATAAAGGATGTGGTCAGTTTAATGGGTGATAATTTTTACCATAAGAAATGGAGCTTCATGTAGATTTAGTGTCTTTAATTCAAGTGATACGTGTTTTTCTTGAGATATAAAAATTAACATCTATGTTATATAATGTAGATCTTTGGGAGAAGACCACAATCATGTCTTATTATATGATTACTATAATGGAAGTTTCTTTAGGCTTACTTCTTAGAAGACTTATTTAGAGTTTGAGTGTCATGTTTGGCTTAGAAGTATGTTAAAACATCATAAGGAGAGGCTATTACCTATAAATTGGACTAAGCATGATCTCATTATCTATATATGTATTGTGCATATGGCACATTTTAAACATATTATTTTTTATAAACTAGATGTTTAGACAAGGGATTCTTATTATTTTATAATTTAACATGGTGTTTGTCTTAATAATTATATTTACATTTTCTTTTTGGATTTTGGCACTAGTGTTTTAGAACTCTCTCTTTTTATCTTTCTATAATTGAGTAGGTTGTTGACTAAAGCAAAAGAGATGGATTCTTTCTAGTGAAAGTGCCAATTTTAAGGGATTTTTGGCAATCAATTCTTGCAAGGATTTTTTCCCCGTGATTCCTTAAATTAAGGATGGATTAATCATTTGATATTTGTGCATTGGCTTTAATCATCAACTCTAGAATTTTAATATATTATATTTTCTTGCATGGTTAAAGACCTTTTAAGTACTTCTCAAGAATTAGTTTCACATTCTATGCTCTCTAAGATTAAACCATTCAACCTTTTCAATGTTTATCTAGTTTTATTATTTACTAAAGGTCTAAATATAATTGAGCGCCTTTTTCTATAATGGTTGTTCTATGTACTTAGACATGATATAATTATCTGTATGGGGTTATGGAGTAGCTATCATATTGGATAATTTACTAATTTTTCACTAAAGTTATATTTGACAATGTCACATGTCTTTAAACCCTGCATCTTTCTACTCTATAAAGTGCAATGACAAACTCACTAGTGATAGAAAAACCCAATGAAATCATCATTAAATTGAATTTATCATAAACACGCTTTAAAAAGTGATTTGTACTTTACAAAAAATAAAATAGCTTGTTAATAATCACGAGTAAAGTAAATATCTAGACTAAGAAATAATGAAAATAGCAAGAGTTCAAAACTACAATGACCTTTGCTAATTTTTAGATGGATTGATTTGAAAATATGAATAACAAAAGCTCAAACAACCAACTCATCAAATAAAATTTATTCTCACCCAACTATTAATACACAACAATTGTTTAGGTGTAAAGAATCAATAACAGTTATAATATGATCATTTCAATGGAATTCCAAATTATAATGAAACAAAAACAACATGGTTTAAATATTATACTAACAACCCAAGGAAACATGTAAAAATGTTCAATAGAAAATGCATGTTCATTATTAGAATTTGTTATGATCAACAAACCTACCCAAGACAAAATGCCTTAATATAGTGATGGCATCCTTGGCATCCTCTTTGAATTCACTCCTATGGTACCTATGGCATTTTTCCTCTCGTAATAAGTTAACGCCTCCTTCATGCCAACCTTCTCATACTAGGCGTATGTTGGGATTCCAAAAACCTTTTTAATGGTCTTGGGGTTGATGTCCAATACAACTTGGCCTACTAGGCCAAACACTTTTTTTCTTTTTATCATACCTTTGAGCACATGCCAATACAAACTCTCAAGATTGTAGAGATAGGGAATGCAACAACCTAAACTAGCCTTGATGTAGCCATGTATTGAGCCTCAGATGTCTTGTCACCCTTCTTGTGCACTCTCTACAAGAATTCTTGCATATTTGTATGCCCCAAATTGGTGTCTCCAATCTCTATGTAGGGAGATAACATCTTGGATGGAAGGTGGTAGCCTTTGTATTCATACTTCATCTCCCTAGGTGGTTGCTCTCCTTACATTTGGCACTGTCCAAATCAAACAAGGCATCCATTAGATAGCTCAAAATCAACTGTGAATGCAATAAAATCATTGAATAATAATCATAAATATTTAGTTAGGCTCGTTAGGAATAATCAAAGTTTGAACCAAGAGCCTACAACAATGAAGCACAAAGTTTCATCCTAGAAGGTTGGGAAGTTGGGCTTTAAGGTCCTGGCATGATCTATCCCTTAGTAACGAGGATGCCAAAAGTTGGATGTCCAATAAGGAAAGCAAGCTAAAAAATACATTTCAATATGGTTCTATAATATATCCAAGGCAAGTGTGAGGAATTAGATATACCCATCCCATCATGCTCAAAGTTATAAAATCCTAAACAAAACCAACCCATGGGGTAACCACATAACACAATGTAAAATTGTCGGGCGTCGAAGGTCAGAGATGTCAAGCAACTCATGCTAAAATGACAATCAAATATGGACAAGACCAAAACACCAATACCAAAGGGATATGGAAAGGTAAAACATTAGGGATCGAGAGTTGGGGTTGCCAAGGAACCTAGGCCAAAAAGGCAAGCAAAATAAAACCTACCCACTCCACCAACTTTGAAAGAATATAAAGCACAAAATGTCAAAAATCAAGGAATGATAATATCAAGGAACCAATGCTAAAATGGTAACCATGCAGAGGGACGACCAAAACCACTATCTTGAAGAAGATGAAGGGGATAAATAAAAAGTTGGAGAATGGGGATCCTAGAGAATTTGTGCCCAAATGGCATAGAATCAAAAAAAGTTCCACTAGACTGACTCAGGCTAGCAGAAGCATGACATCAGAAGCACAAATGGCCTTGAGAGATGATGAAGTCCAAAGATAGATCAAATACTTGAAAATAAAAGAAAATAAAAAAAAGGAATTATGAAGAACATGACAAAAAGCAAACATGATCAAAACTGAAGGAAAACTACATTAAAATGGCAAAAATTTAACAAAAATGACACATCAACAAATCAAGACACCAAACCACAAAAACATCCAAATAAACAAGACCAAAACACAAAAAAAATTCAATGACAACCATTAATGAACTAAGGGAAGGACATGAAACCCTACCTAGTATAATGAGGAGGGGAGAAAATCATAGATCCACGAGGAAAATGGACGCACAGATGGCGATCCAACTACCAAGAACACGCAAGCAAATTTGATCTCAAGAAGTGGCACAAGAAGTACAAATCACCAGAGCATAATAAAATCAAAAGAAAATGAAGAAAAGTGATCAAAACCTAGGTCAAACAACAACAAAACCAAAACCCACATGCATAGGAAAAATGCCATTAATGTAGAGTTGAGGGGTAGGTTAGGGTTAGGTCAAATCTCATGCTAGGTGTTGAAATGTTGAAGGTTCCTTTACAATCGTGTCAGGATGACTAACCTTGAAAGTTTGATGAGGGTGATGCACAAGCCTAACATTAATTTACAAGAGATGTTAGAGTTTCAAATATTCCTTTACAGTCATGCCAATATGACCAACTCTGAAAGTCTAACAAGGCGTAAACCCATATAACAACACAAAAACCCAAGGGATCAAAAACAAATTATCTGAGATTCGAGGATTCCTTTACAATCATGCTCGCATGACAAACCCTAAAATTTTGTCAAGACATAAAACACATCAAACAAAAGGTAAAAAAGACAAAAAACTAAAGGGAAATTCAAATCAAGACTGAAAATAGTTAAATAAACAAGGCAAAAAGAAAGGGGGTCCTTATTTTTCTAAGGCAAAATGGGGCATGTGTGCGATGCACAATAGACAATACATATTTTTCTTCTTCACTGCATGTCTTACCTAGGATTGCATTTTTAACTTCCTTATCATCCCCCAAATTGTAAGGGGAATATTCACCTCCCTCAAAATTTACTATTTTTTTAGCATTACCAATCTGGTCTGGGTCAAATAACATTTCCAGCTAAACCATCCCTTTTGGTATTGTATTATTCTTTAAATTCACAATTCCTTCTTCATCCATTTCTATCATGTCCCTTTTTGATTCATTAATAATTTGGTACTCAAAGATCTTAGAGTTGGTGATAAAATTAAGAATATGTTTGTCATCGTCAAAGACTTGGAAGTTGCATACATTATCTAGAATTGAGCGAATGGGTGCTAACTTGACTAAAAACATCTTTAACTTTGAATTTGAAATTATCTCCAAGGTGCTAGATAGTGTTGCCAAAGAATCTACTATTTAATGCCTCTTATGAGGGACAAGATTGATATTAAAGGCATTAAAATCCTTAATTAAATCTCAAACTTGATTGTGATAAGATGCTAGTATTTTGTCATTACATGCATATTGGTCCTTCACCTATTTGACTATGAGTTTTTAATCTCCATACACCAACAACTATTTAACTGTATTTCTATGTGCCAATAAGAGTCTACAGATTAAAGCTCTATATTCTACCACATTATTTGTGCAAGTGAACTAAAGTCAAAAGGCAACAAGGAAGGATTTTAATTTTAGGTGAATGAAGTCTACTCCAAAACTGCATCTTTTTAAGACTTAGAATAGTCAAACCTCATGGTCCAAAGTTGATCATCATCCCATTCCATTGTATGTACCAACACAAATAAAATTTCCTTGATAAGGTATGTTGCAAGTGGATCTTTGATGGGATCTATTACTTCGGTTTCCAAAATATTAACATTCAAGAATTGTGTGGACTAGGGACTACTTGTACCTTCATCATCTTGGGGTACAAACTATTGATCTTGCCTTTCTTCCTCTAGAGGACACCAAGGATGCATAGTGACTTTATCCATGATGTTTGCATTAGTGATTAGGTGCCCTGCAAATTGATATTCATACTTGGGACACTCTCCAAAATTACATAGTCTTTCAAGGTTGATAGGTAGTTAGAGAAAGACAACTTAGAATGGTAGGTATTATGAATATGACACCAATTGGGTAACAAAAGATCAAACATAGAAAATTAGACATTCAACTTATCTTTTTCATGCTTGAATTTATCAACGAACTCTTGGGAATTCTTAGCAAACTCACCATTCTCACCGAGGAGTGATTCTTGTAATGTTGTTTGGTCATCAACCTTAAGTGGTCCACCTACATGCTCTATATGTTCCAAAACATGGGGACTTTCTAGCAAAATGGTTCCTTGGGCCATGCTAGTTTTTAGATCTTTTAAAACATTATCCTTGAGATGCTTAGGAGTGGTGGTTTGGGTGACATTTGTGAACATAATTTCATCCTCTTTATCCTCCAATTGTAAAGTGTATATGCCTAGTTTCATTTCTATATATAGGATCTCATTAGTTTTATTGTACATGGTGATCAAGTGCTTCATTCTAGGTTCACAATCAATTCTAATTTGATTAGGCAAGCGTCTCCATGGGATCCACATATGGAAAATCTAAGCCATGCATCCGTTCAATTTTTTCAACTAGTCCATGTTGAGTAGCATGCCATAACCATCAGGAATGTCCACATTTGAATATCTATAAATTGTTGTATACAAGGATTAGAATCTAACTACATATAAATGTGATTTAACTCTTTGACCACATTAACCTCAATCTTGCCTATTTGAGTGTCCCTCTTATTTGACTTAGCAGGTGTGAAACCTAATGTTTTACAAACTAACAGGGACATTGCATTCACTAGGGCCACATTGGAACACATAGGCTACTCAAGGTATTGATAAATAACCTCCTTTGAACGTACCTTCATATTAACAACACTATTGACTTCTTCTCCTTTGTAGGAACTCCTAGACTTCCAAGATAAAGTTACTAAATAACAAAACAAAATTACAATCATCAAATGTCAAATTCAGTTCTTTCATTTGGAGTCTTCTCCATCCATGACATCTTTAATGATGATTTCCTTATCCATGGTAGCTTCTCTCTTTTTATAGTACATAAATGTCATCAACACTTGATTGATTTCTTTCATGTATGGTCCATCAATGGGAGTGAATCAAAAGTGGTAGATGTCATAGGTGTTGAAGATATTGTAAAATTGTGAGTGCCACCTTACTACCTATTTATCAAACTCTCTAAAAGTAAATTTCATTTCCATTATCCTATCGAATAAGGCCATGTTAAAACACATAGGTTGCTCAAGTTCTTGATAGATAACCTCATTCAAATGCACCTTCCTTTTAAAAACACTATTGACTTCTTCTCCTTCTTTATAGTAATGGATAGTGATTTTATCAACTAACTCCTAGACTTCCAAGACTATGTCCATTGCATTGTTGAGGACTTCCATCATCTTGGTTGATCCTTCTTCAATCAAATCCACCCTGAGGTTTATTATCTCCATCCAAACATCCAACATAGAAATGTCATCTTTCTCCAAAATGTCTTCCATTACCAATGTCTCAAACTTCATTTTTAACATAATTTTGATGCAAGGAACGTTCTAGGAATGAGTATCCATCTCTTCCTTGAAGTCATCCATTAAAGTTTTTCACCATTTCTAAGGTGGATTTGACCTTGTCATGCATGCTCATTTCTTCCTCTAAGATTTTACAACCATAACTATACAAATCTCCCATCCATTGCTTAGTTGATGATGCTAGGCATTTCATCTTATCTAATGTAGGGGATTCCTATTGGGAAACGAGCACTAGAGTAACAAGAGATCCATCCATGGATTGCAAGGGACTCACCAGTTGTTTGATGTAGGAGGAAAGATAATCAACACATTCTTTCAATTCTTGCTTTGTCTTCTTGTCATTAGCCATCCTAGTCAATAATTGATATAATTTTTTGCATACCTTGGCTATCAGCGTCTCTAGTCTGCTTATCAAGATTGACCCTAGTGATTTGGTAATTTACAAGGAAGATTTCCCTATCATCCTTTCTTACTAGTGGAGTGGAAATATTAGCTACTCTTGATCAAGAGGCATCCATTGTTATGGCTAAGAGAGTCCTTGGTTTCTTTTTAGCACACAAAGGATCAATCATAATAGTGATGGACAATAAATACTTAGAGACTAATTTTACAACTTTTTTCTATTTTGGATGTTGATTTCAAGCCATGTAGGAACAACAAACATGCTAGAGTGACTTGATGAGGGGCACTTGTAGTTGAGTGATTGGAGGAGGTTAGAGTTGAGCTACTTGATCTTGAGATGATTCTTTATATTATTTCTTGAGCTTGTTCATGATCTTTTCAGCTTCCTCCATCAGGGTAGGAGTATCAACATATTTATATGGATCCTCTTTTTGGTAATATTGAGCCATGTGATCTCCTTACTTGTTGTGTTCTAGAGTTCCTAGCATGTTTTCCTTCTCCTTAGTAATTTATTCTCTTCTCTCTTCTCATCCTTTCCCTCTTCTACTTGTTCCTCCTTAATAGGTGCTTATGGTTGAGTAGCTTGCTCTAGTATTTTTTAAGTAACTCTATCAATAATAGTCAAGGGAAGAGGAGAATTTGGTGGAGAAGGTTGGAGACAGGGATATTAGGTTGTACATTCTCTAAAACTAGGTCTATAATGGGTGAAGATATTTTATTGATGGAAGGAGAAGATATTTTTGTTGAAAAATCAATCTTATTAAGGTAAGGGTTGTGGGATAATGGTCCCAAAATAACATGGATTCTATAGTATAGGATGCTTAGGTAGAGGAGTTTGGATAAGGTTTGAAGATGGAACATTCTGCACAAGAGTAGAAATTAGGATTTGTAGGGCGTATATTGGTACCTACACTACCTGTTTAGGAACAATGGGATCTTGGAGAAGAGGTGTAGTGGAAAGTTGTGGGGCAATAATCTACTAAGAGGTAATCATATAAGTCCCTCCTACCTTGAACATGAATTTATGATTCCTCTTAAGAGGAGGCTCTTTCTCTCGATACTCTTCTTCTTCATTAGCAATACTTAGGTTCTTAGGAGGGGCTTTAGATGTCTTTATATTTTTCTCCTCTTCCTTATTCTTAGGTTATGCCTCTTTATTTTTTGGATCTACATCATTCTCCTTTGCCTCTGCTTTCCTTTTCTTCTTTTTTAGACCTCTTCAAAGTCTCTGTTATTGTGAGTGCCACTCTTGTAGCTTCAAGTCGTGATCTTTTTTTGAAGCCATCCCAAGGTAAAATCAATCACTAATCGGGTGATGTTTTGCAACAAGGTACCCTCCTCTTCTGACCAGTCTAGTGAAGGGATTAGAAGTTGGAAAATTTCTCTTTTATTGTACACATCCATTATATCTTTCCCATCATCAAAGATGTAGTCAAGGACTTCTACAATTCCAAAGTCTTTTATTTAGTAGGTAGCTAGTTGAAAAAACTTTGTCTGCCTTACTTTATGCTTGTCACTACAATCAACCCAAAAATCTTCTAGGAAAGACACATGTTTCCAATGGGAGCCTTTAAATTTCTCCATTTTATCATTAGGATTAAAAGAAATTCTTTTATAAAAAATGTACTTCTAAAGTTTTACATATGAATATTTGGCATTAGGCATGGAAGAGCAAGTGTAGACATTAATGGTAATGGGTAATACAACCCCAACTCTATGTTTCTTTCCCAAATCTTGATGTGCTTCACATAACTACCTTGTCATCTCTAACAACATAATTTTGTTGCTGACATATTTTGGCAACCTATATGGTGCCCTGGTGAAACCTTGAATTTTGATATATGTGAACCTAGGGAAATGGATAAACTAATTTCCCTATTCTGCAATTATTTTAGTGGATTCAACTAAAAGCCTTTTGTTCTTATCTCCTTCCATGCTCTTGATAAAGTAAAATAATAAGGCACCATTCACCCTCTCAAAATACTTATGGCTCTCTTTCAAGACCAATTAAGTATAGTGATCATATACTCTAGCTTGTCCTAGATATGTCTGAATAGTGCCAACTTTTGTCAACCCAAGAGATACAACTCACATAATATAAGAGGTCATGTGATTTTTTTTGCTCTCTTGTACCTTTGTTAGTTGTTTGTGGAGGTTGTCATTGATAAGAGTAGCTCAATCAATAATTTCCTTGTCTTGCAAGATGGTAGAGATGAATAAAAACATCTCTAAGGAGAAGTTAGATGCTACTATTAACCCCATGATCCTATTTGGCAACATGATCATGTCATCGATCTCCATATGAAAGTCACTTTTGACTAGTTTCTTGGGAAGTTTGGAGATGGTGGACCTAGTATTAACTAACCACCTTTTGTTCAATTCTTTCAAGTAGATGTCAAGGCTTGTTTCAAACAATTCTAAGCCATAATTTATCTTTAGGGAAGTCACCTCATTATAATGAGGAATCTACAATGCTTCAGTAATGGCCTCGGGACTTAGGTCTAAGAAGTTGACCTCTCCTTCTATCCCCAATATCTTCTTAGTGTCAAGATTATAGTGCTTGACAAAGGCCATGATGAGTTTAGGAGATTGCATGGAGATAGGAAATCCTGTTTATTGGGCAATCCCATTCTTGACACATACACCTAGCTCTCGATGTGGGGGCATTTCCATACATTCTTCTTTTCAAGTTCTTAATATTAATGTACCCCAAATTGGTGTCTACTACTTCATCTAGGGTAGAAGAGATTTTTGAAGGGGGAAAACCCCCTTAGAATTTATATTTCATGGCTTGAGATCAAGAGGTAGACATATAATAAACTGACACATTCTAAAAACATTCCATAAGCATGAATATCTATAAGGAAAGATCTTTAATTTGTCTAAATTTTAAGTATTTTGAACACATGCAGAAGTGTAGGAATTTGGAGGATTTAGGGACTTTGGAAGGTAAGCATAGGCCTCTCAAAAACCCTGCAATCCTTAAATATTATCATATTTGGGTAGGGATGCAAAAACTAGGACTCAAGGACTTTTCATAAAAGTCAAATGTCCACCAAGATCCTAAAATATTGCAAACTAGACCAACTTGGTGGAAAGGAGGAGGTTAGATGGACTTAGGGAATTTAGGCTAAAGTTAGAAGTTTGTCAAGACTCCACAATATTAAAGACTTCAACATTTCTCAAAAATTTAGAAACTGGATGGAGTCACGAACAAGAGAAAAAGTTAGAAGTTCACCTTGCCCCTGAAAACCTGCAAACTAGAAGTTTGTAGAATTGTGGAACATAGAAAGACTTGAGGAAATTTTCATGACTAGACTAGGTAATACTTTCAAACTTGAATCGCAAGATAAAAGAGATCAAATAAATAAAATACTTCTAGTTGATGCCCTAATGACCTAGGGTTTAAGATCTATTGATTAAATGGAAGAACAACCACCATTAAACTAGGGTTTAGAAAATTGAGAGGATCTAAACATAAATCATGAAAACCCTAGTTGTATGAGGCAAATAAAAATGAACCCTAAAATTGGCATGATCTAGACTAGGTACAAAGGCATGGAACACTCATAAAATAAAGACCTAAGCAATGCCCTAAAAAGAGAATTCATAAAAGAATATGAGCCTACCTAGTTGAAAGGAGCTTGTCTAGGGTCAAGGATGAGGAAACCATGTCCTAGAATTCCCAAGCTTACACAAGAGGTGAACGCATGAAAGAAAAATGACCCCAAAGTTTGTATGAACTTTAATTATTGATGCAAGGTTGAATGTGAACAAGAATCTTTGACAATCCACTAGTTATGAGGGCAAGGATGATCAAGAGCTCTAAATTCTCATTTGAAAAGGGGGCAATGAAAAAAATCAAATAAGTTTTATAAAGGACTCATTCACATGAGAAATTTATAAATGTCTTTTATGGTTAGGTGAGGTTGTAAAAGTTTATATGGAAATGTGGGAAATGGAGGAGTGGAAGAGGTCCAATGGATCCTCACAAACCTGAAAGTTGGCATGATGTGCGATTACATGGTTTAGAGGGAGTCATAGAATTTTGACAAATGAAACACATTTGCCAAATCCCTAAAATACCACAAATGATAACATTTTATGGTAAAGTGTGAAAGCAATAGAGAAAATACTTTGTGGGAAAGTGAGGTTGGAAAGGACACAAAACTTTAAAATACTTTTACAAAGTTCCCAAAGTTCCACAAACCCACAAACTTCCAAAACTCAAGAATTTTCACTAGAAACTTGCACAAATTGATTTCAAAAGACCACTATATGGATCCAACCTTAAAATTCCTTCTTAATAATTACCTCCAACTTGCTCTTGATAAAGAAAAGAGCATAAGATGCAAAACGAAACTAAAAGTCACATGACAAAGGGAAGAAAACTCAAAAGATGAGGTCCATATTTTTCTAAGGAAAAATGGGGTGTATGTGCAAGGCACAACACATCCCAATCCATCAATATATAGGCCAACGAGATCAAGAAAACCATGAGGCAATACTTGGACCAAATGGTCCAAGTCCATTTGTTCATTTGAACAGGGTATATTATCTAATTGGTTCCACATTAGGTCCTATTCACACTTGTCTAGTTAAGTTTACTTAGGGCATACTTAGGGTACACTAAGGATAGTTATCTCTTTATGTCTCAAGTCATAATATTAACACACTTGTCATAATCTTATGTTGTCCTCTGTTTCACCTTGACCTATATAATCAATGGCTTCTTATTGTAATTTCATATTGATGTACATATTGTGTATTTGTACCCTTTGATAGAATAGAATTATTCTTTCATGTTGGTTCTCTCTTGTGCTTTCATTGAAGCTCCTAGATCTTGGGTAGCTATTTCCATAGCCAAATCTTGCATGGTATTGAGTATTCTATAGCAACTCTTACATGCTATAAGAGCTTATAGGATTGGTTTATGTTAGTCTTTTTTGAGAGATCTAGGATGCAAATCTTGGTTGCTCTTGAAAAGTTGAGTGTGCTCTTCTCTTGCATCATATGATGTGTTATGTAGGAAAAGTGGGAATAGGGTTGATTTGATGATATGCCTAGATCCTCCTTTCACTACACACATTCAAGGACATTTAACTAAGTTGAATCTCAACTTTTGCAAGAGGATTCACCTCTAGGTTGGTTATCACTTGTAATGATAGGGATATTTGGAATTTACTGATTAATGTTTTAATTTAATGCCCAATTATGCTTAAAACCCTAATTATGCAAAATCGTAAGTAAACAGACGAATCCTGACAAATGCTCACACACAGAGATGTTATATTCATAGTAGATACATATCAGATTTTGAGATTTAGGATGTGGAAAAGTTGGGGGCTAAAGAGTAGGCGTCCAAGCCCAAGGTAGGAATTTCTTCAGGGATTTCTAGAAGTTATCTGCTACTGGTCATCACTGTCCCTGAGGTTTTCAGGCCTACAAATCCAGAGGGCTCTAGGGTGGGTGCCCAAGCCCTGGTACTACTTTTTCCTTTAGATTCAGGATCTCCACACTCTATCATAAACCTCTACAACTCCACTCTGCAAGATAAGACACCTGTCACCTACAATTACAAGGAATGGGGTTGGGGGTTGTGGTGTTTAGGAGCTTGCCTCAGTCAAGCCTCGGAATGACATTCAAGCCTTCCAACACCGTTGTTTGATAAAGAGTGCGTATCCTTGTAGGATAGAAGCAAAAACAAATTGATAAATGATTGATTCAACACAAATAGATATCACCTTGGAGGTGTAGCTCGCATGTAGATGAAGATCCTTCAACACATGAGAAGATGAAGCCAAATCTACATAACAAACACAATAACAAGACAAGTCTACTCTATCATAATGAATACTTTGAATGCTCTAAAATCATAA
This sequence comes from Cunninghamia lanceolata, assembly GCA_027924645.1. NCBI lineage: Eukaryota > Viridiplantae > Streptophyta > Pinopsida > Cupressales > Cupressaceae > Cunninghamia > Cunninghamia lanceolata. The sequence continues at coordinate 4,683,409 of BSBN01000609.1, forward strand.
TTTCACCAAAGTATCATAATCATCTTCTAGTCTACAAATGAAACCCTAAACATGCTTATATATACATTCTCGCTACAAATTTCATAATTCAAACTTAAGATGTTGGCAATGAAACCTTTTAACGGTCACAAAACTGACATTCAAATTTGGGACCTACCTAAAATAGGGAAGGACTAGGGCGCGAGCGCCCAAGTCCCTGGTACCTATTTTAAGGCAGGGTCAAACTCAACAATGTCCCTCAAGCCCCATTTGACATGGGTTTCAGACCATTTTGGACCTCGGGAGTCAAATTTAACATGCATGATGAAAAATAAGGGACCAAAGAGCTAAACTTAGGAGGTAAAAGTCCTAGGGGGACATTTTACAACATAACATTTAGCCCCCACTTTAATGTATGTATGATCTTATGACCCATACATTCATTAAACTACAGTCAAAACACAACAAATATGCCAGGCACTTGGAGCTAATGTAACACAAAGATTGAGGAACTATCTCTAGCCCCCAGTCTCAGGTAGACATTAGAGAAAACATGCCAAATACAATGAAGATAGTAACAGGCACACAAAACATGGAGAAGACAGTAACAATCACACAAGACACGGAGAAGACAATATTGAATACACGCAAAACATGATGAATATAGTGAATGCAGTGATTATTCCTTTTTCATTTTCATATATATAATTTAATGTAGATACATGAAAAGTAAAAATGCAACACACAACCCAAAAATGTAGGAGGGGCATTTTGCCACACCCTCGAGACTACATATGGGGGAGAAAACACACCAAACAAATCCCAAAGTGTAGGAGGGGCATTTTTGCCACACCCTTGAGACTACACTTGAGAACAAACACACCATACAAAACCCAAAGCATAGGAGGGGAATTTTGCCACACCCTTGAGACTATGCTTGGGAGAAAACACACCATACAAAGCCTGAGTGTAGGAGGGGCATTTCGCCACACCCTTGAAACTACACATGGGGGAAAGCACACGGAAGACACAAAAAACACGAGCACCGTATAACATGCCAAAGACATACTATACGTCTTAAACACGAAAAACAAGGTGATGGAAGGAACTTATTGCTAAGCCCTCACCATCTCAAGCACACTACAGGCACACCTAATAGTTGGGCTTATGCCCAACAACTGCCAAAGATACGCTTAAGGGAGGATACACCAACCTTGCCTACTCAGAGGACTTTTGAAATAAAAAAGGATGTACACTAACTCAAGAGATACACCATTCCTGCCTCTATAGAGTGCTTTAAATAAAAGGATATGCACGATATCCCGCTTCCACAGAGGGCTTTTTGATTGCAACATAGAATAAAGATGTGCACTCGCACCGAAGATACAACATCTCGCCTCTATAGAGGGCTTACAAACACACTTCGTTAGTACCAAAATCATTATACAACTTACCCTATATGCCCCCACCTTAAGGTGGTTGATATTATGTACCAATATCAAGCATGTTAAGATAGAGAGAAAACACACAAGGGAACAAGAGCTTTCGCATATCCCATGTCCGCAAAGGTGACATGTGCTTCACAATCACCAAATGTTCCCACAAACACATCTTAATCTAAGCAAAACATGAAAGCTATGCATGAAAATAAAGAAGCCAGGGCTACATAAATAGGTTCAAGTCTGAGTATAGCTATGGGGCTTATACTGTAGGCATCTCAGAACTAAGTGTAACAACAAGGCGAGACACCCAAAACAATCAAAGTGCATGGAGCAGATGTATTGTTATGATTTGTTAGCAAAGATAAGACAACATCAAATATCACACCAAATGATTCTATTAGCCAAGCGTCAAATATCTAAATCAACCCCATCTTCATATATGGACTAGGTTTATTTTTGCTTTTCTTGCAGAAGGGACACACGGTTTGTATTAGTATATGTTGGTTTTTTATCATCCACCGACTATATAGAATCACTAGAAGAAGGTAAACAATAAAATGAGAGAGGAGAACAAGTGTCTTAGGAAAAGTCACGTAGGAGGATGTCCCCAGGTCATCAACCGCAACACTATGCGCCTAAGACACAACACACAACAATGAAAATAGAGGAGAAGCAAGATAGAAGAATGATGATACAAATAGAAGAATGGTCACAAAAGAGGTGGTCTCCCGGTATCCTCGAGCTTGCAAGAGTATCAAGGGTCATCCAAGGAGGCCTAAACAACACATAACACATCATGGGGGGAACACAACACAAGAGGGGAGGTCACATAAATGAGAAAATAATGCTACAAAATAGGTGATCACCAGGGTTAGAAATACTTACCTGTTGCTAAGAAGTTCTCAAACTTGTGAGCATCTTAGAGAAGTGCTCCATCAATTTCTATAAAAAGTGTGAATAATTCACATTTGTTTGATTCATATTTCCAGGATGACTGGTGTTTGTTTGTCAATTTGTTGTATATTCAAAATCTTCTGCTACTTGCGAGGAGGGGAATCATTACTATTTCCCACTAATGATAATCGTCTTGTTCTTTTTCAATCCTTTGATATTTTGGTGATTAAATGGGGTATTTTCCACCGTGTCATCCTTTCCTTGTATTATAATATTTTATCGTGGTTGTTCAATTTATATATCTTGTGCATCTTGGTTAACTCCTAATCCTTGAAGGGATAACAATGGAGGAACTTCCGCATAGATACCGTTTCCCCGTGGATGAGGTGAATTTGCAATTTTCTCCTTATCCACTTCTATCATACCCACTATTTCATCATAATCCAAATAGTCGTCTTCCACTTCTACTATATTTTGTTCCATCATATTGTTCTGGTTATGTCTAGGAAATGGATTAGTAAAGATTTGTAAATTCTGATTCAGAGGGGCAACTGACTTATTTCCATTATCATTCACACCAGTTACTTGTATCATATTAGAATCAATGAGATCTTGAATTTCATGTTTAAGTCGCATACATCGTTCAATATCATGCCCTTGTTGTCGATGATAATGACAAAAAGTATTACCATCGAAGTGAGGTCCTTGTATTCTAGTAGTATCTAATGGTTTGATCGGAGGGAGCTTCAAGAGATTATTACTCATTGCTTGATTCATGATAGAATGTAAGGAGTCAGATATTGGAGTGAATTGTCTTTACTGTTGTTGATACTGAAACGATGCCCTCTTCAAATTAGTGATAGCAGACACTTGTGAAAAGTTGTTTGAATTCAGTCCATTAACCTTGATGAAACTCTTATTATTCCTCTTAGAGTTGTTTTGTGAAGGTCCAGCTGTGGATTGACCAAATTGAGCCGATGAGTTTTGGTTTTCATACTGACTAGATGAAAGTTGGTAATCACAAAGGGTTGTGCATAAATGTTGAAAAGAACTATATTTCATCAAGAGAATCTTATCACGGATGTTGGGTTGTAGATTTGTAATAAATACCTTTTGAACACCCTCATCATTCATTTGGTATTGAATTTGTGCATAAATAGGTTCATACCGACTAATAAACTTGGTTAACTTCTCTTTCGGACCTTATTTGCAATGAACTAAATCAATCAAAAAGACTTGAGGTCCAATGTTTGCTTAAAAATGTTGTAAAAAATGATCAACTAGCTCCGAGAAAGAGTGTATTGAATTCAGAGGTAAAGAGCAAAACCATTCCAAAGCAGTATCTTTGAGAGATCATGGGAAGAGTTTTGCTAACAAGTCCTCTTCAAAGAAGAAATCACTACACATAGCCGTGAATGCTGCCATAGGAGTATGAGGATCACCTTTTCCACCATAATTTTCAAAGCAAGGAGTTTCAAACTTGTTAGGCATAGGAGTTCTTAAGATTGCAAAAGATAAAGGTTTTTGAGCATGATATGTTGGTAATTTAGGTTGAGAGGAATTTTTCAAGTTTGTCACCTTTTGTTGTAAAGAGGTCATGCTTTACAAGAGTTCGTTTAAGAGGGCATCATTAGGAGATGCCGTTTGAGAATTAGAAGCCATGTTCATGAAATTTTGAGGAGATTGGTTGTGAGTGGTTATAAACGGTGGTTGAGAATAATTGTAAGTGCTAGGTGGTTGGGAATAGGTGGTATTGAAAGGTGATTGAGAGTGAGTGGGATGAAGAGGTGGTTGAGAGTTATTATTCATAAAAGAAGTCACCCTAGCTGGTTGGTTTTGATAGTTGAATCCCACAGCCTTGTAATTTTGTGAATTAGTGCCATTATATACTCCAATACTAGTGGTAGCATTACTAAAAGTATGTGCATTAGTAGTTAGAATTGATGATGTAAAAGTAGAAATTCCAGTAGTCGGTATAGGTGCCAATACTTGTGTATGAGTCGGTGATGACATGTTATTAATAACTGTTAGGGGAAATTATGCGCGAATATCAAAAGACATCAATAATACCCATAACTCAATGGAATATAGAAATAAAGAAGATCTAAAACAATGAACAATACCTCAACAATCCTCTTTGCCTCGCGGCTTCCATTGGTGGCCTATCACAAATGATATTGTGTGTGAATATACCCTCAGAAGGTGCACCTCCTTGCTATTCCAAGATGTCAAGTGAGAATGGCCATGATAGTTGATTGGAATGAAGATGAGCTTCACAACAATAGTAATGGTGATATACTAACAAGTCGATCGCAAGCGAATGGAATTCCTGTAGAGTAATGATACTAAAAGCTTGGATGATTGAAATGGAAGAATAAGGTTCAATTTATAGGCAGAAGAGATCAACGGTTGAGAAAGAATAAGAAGATCGACGGTTGAGAAAGAATGAGAGAATGTGCACGAAGAGAAAGAAGACAAGTTTCACACAAAAGCTATTTTGAGTCATCTATTTTTCTATTTATTGAAGATAAGATATGCTGTCATAAAATAGAAAGCTTTTTTCTATTTCAGGAGTTTTGGAATCAATTAGTTGACTCATGATTTGTTTTTGCATGTTTTGAGAGGAATCAAATAATAAATTATTTAATTTTGTGTGCATGAAGAAGAAGATTTATTCTTAGAAGATTTGGAAGATTCTTGAAAGCAAATTAAATAAATAAATTTATTTAATTATTGTGCATGATGCGGAAGAATAAATAAAATATTTGATTGTATTTTATTTTTGAGAGATTGAGAGGATTTAAATAAATTTGATTGATTTATTTAAATTTGGGAGAAGAATTGACTTAATTAAATAATTAAGAATTATTTAATTGTTTGGAAGAATTTGGAAGAATTAAATAAAATAAAGGATTTTATTTAATTTTGACTTTAGAAGAGGTAATTAAATATTTTGATATTTAATTACTTAGAGGAATATGAATCAAATAAATAAATTTGTTTATTTATTTATTGATAGAAGAAATAGAATGAAATAAATATTAAAAAATATTTATTTAGATTGAGTCGTGTCATTTTTAAGCGTATACATTTTGCCCCTCTTTGATGTGATGTTCGAGATGATGAGATTTGTGTCGAGTAACATTATTTCAATGAAGTTGAGGTATGGATAGAAGAAAAAGATGATAATGGAAAGATAGGATGAGGATGCCCCCTCGGTAGATTGGACAAGGAGAGAGATTCGAGGGCGCGAGACGAATAATCTCACGATGAAGGTGGAAGAATAAGGTTAGGGTGAAGAAAATGGTTGAAGAAAAAACTGAATGATACACGATGCAAGATAGAATGATAACACACACAAGCAAGTAAGCAAGTATGAACAAATGATACAAGAGCAAACAAGGTATTGCCCTTGTCAAGTGGTAAACCAATGATTAACTGATATAGATCGATGATGTCTGGTTTCAGGAATGAAACATGTCATATAAGACACCAATCTGGTTTCGACAAATGCAACATCCTGTCTAAGACAATTGACATGATAACGATATACGACAGTGTTGTCATGGTGGGGAACGATAGATCCCTAGAGCAACACAAAGGATAGTTATGATTGATTGATATGGTTTAAGACAAGATTAGGATCAAGACCGCTAATTGCGATTAGATCAGTTGACAAGATTGACTTGACTTGATTGGTATGGATTAAGGATGAACTTGCATTTGGATCACTGCTTAGAAGATACGATGATAGATATAAATTTGACTAATAGAAGAAATGACTCGAGTGAAGGACTCACAAGCTTTTGTTTGTAACATCGATACTCTGCATAGAATTTTTTATTGCATGGATAGTATGTGAAATGCAATTGGATATGGATATGGATGCGGATATGAAATGCAATTGTATACAATATGGATATGGATATGGATATTATCCATCTTGATATTGCAAGTATTTTGAAGTACTTATTTCATCATTGGGCTTTTAAAATGTTGTAAGAAAATACAAGCATCTAGGTATAATTGAACCAAGATGACATGAGTATTGCTTACATAGATTTTGATTTAGCAAGTTAATACAAGCATCTAGTCAAAATTGAATCTAGATGACCTAAGTATTTCTTGTGTATCAACAGACAAGGATTGCCCCTGTTCATGTTAGACCTTTGATGTCCTTGGTGATCTTTTGCCGATCATGTCATTAGACAAGGCTTCACATTACTAAAGATTAATCCACAAATAGAAAACAAAGAAAATGATTATGCCCCCATCATATCACCTCTAGCTTTTGGCATCCTTGAGTGGCATAGGAAGACATAATAACAAAAATCAAGACTTTGTAAGTTAACCTGATCAAACACAAAACATTTTTACATTTAGATGTGTTATTCTTGCCATAATTTAGATAGAATCCATTTGAGTGCGTTAGGTTCATGTTTGCTTTGCATCGAATAGGTTGATGTCTTGCGTCAAGATTTGTATTTGGAAGCGTGCTTGTATGCATCCCTGGTAAAATAGACCCTAAGGGACTGACCTAGTGTCTCGGGGGTGCATTACTAAATGGCCTTGCCTACGTGACGATGCAGAGGCAACGTAGTTCAGGGTTGACCCTATGGTACCAACGACAGATGCTACACTAGGGTGACACTGTGGATATGGTACTAGATAAGACATTATGGGAAGCCTGAATGCTAGATACTGATGACAAGGAAACACCATGAATAGGAAGATGGATGGGTGACAGTAGATACAGATGGTTAGGTAGAAGGAAATAAGGATGTGATCTCCAAGGACTATGTCACATAAGAATAACGTGCCCCATTGTAGGTAGAATACTTAGGATTTTTCATGGCAATGTTTCAAGACGATAGGAGGATGAGAGCATAATTGAGGATTTGCATAATGCTCTAGGGACAAGGTGAGTCAAGAGACACCTAAAACATTTGTCAACATTGTGCTCCCACTCTTTATCGAGATCAAGAAAATAGAGGAAGGGAAGATTAGGATGGATAGAGTGGATAGTATAGAAGGATAGGATAGGAAATGGTATGAAAAGAAATTGATAGGAGAAGAGTGACAGGCCAATGAGACAAGGTGCCCCCAAGTGTAGGTGACATAGAAGATCAACTTACACACGACGCCTGTTTGCCAAGTTTTCATCATGGTACTTATCCAAGGCACCTGTTTGCCAGGTTTTCATCATGGTACTTATCCAAGGCACCCGTTTGCCAGATTTTCACCATTGGACGAAGGAATTTTTCTTGACTTTTTTGATTTTTTTTTTGAACATTTGGATAGGATAAGTAGAATGGATGAGAGGGCCTCAAGTGCCTGGTTCCATGAAAGGTGATAGTCCCACTATAAGATGTCGTTGCATGGACCATGTCAAGTGTTCTCATAGATGTTGGTAGGAGATTGCATGAGAGGAAGACGGAGTAGGTAGATAGCAAATTGTGGAAGGTGCGATAGTGGATGATGATGTGGATTATGTAAGGAAGATGGAAGGCTTATGCAAAAGCATGGACCATAGGGATAAGATGGGGAACATATGTAGGAGGTATATAGTGGAAGGAGGGGGAGATGGAGGTATATGGAAATGTCGTGGGATGGAAGGGAATCATGACCAATGGTTGCACATACCGTGATAAACACTAGATGGTGATGGGAAAGTAGTGTAGGAAGCAATAGAGACTTTTTCTTGTGGATGAAAGATTTAGGCATGTAGGGATCCACATAGACTAAGTATTTTTCTAATTTTTGCTTGCCATGTGGGATGGAGGAATTTGAGACTTTTGGATGGAATGGGAGAAAGTGGATGGTTGGGATTCTTGAGAGGTGGATGCCTCATTTGACTTGATGGCTTTTTTCTTAGGCCCCCAAACCATTTTGCTTTTAGATAGTACCTATGAAGGTATGGGTTGGGGTGTATGCAACTTTTGTGTAGCTTCAGAGGTAACCATTTGTTGGATGCGGACCCACACCTTTTTTAGTTTGGCATATAGGTGTGTGGGTGTATGCAGCTCTTGAGAAGGATGTTTCTTTGATTCTTGGCTTTTGTATTCTAGGTCATGATGACTCTTAGGATTTTTGACTTTATAGGTAGAGCCATCCAGATTTTTATTGTTGAATTCCCATGGGATGGTGGAAGTGGGGTTAGAGGAAGCCCTTTGTTTAGACAACATGTGCATTTGTTGGCGATGATTGGGATTGCTAAAAGATTCATAGATGGATGAGGTATTGGAAGAAGTGGTGGTAAAATGTATGGAAGGATATTAGGAGTTGGAAGTAACGGAGGTAGATTGGATGGTGGAAGGTGTATGGTCACATGCTTTTGACGATTATAGGATGATGGAGGTGGAATGGCGACATATGTTTTGGGGATATGATAAGGTTTGCGATGAAAAGTGGGGGATTTAGGAGGAGTGGAGGAAGTACCAACATCTTGAGATTGTTCAACTTGGGGTGTGTATCCAAGGCCATATGAAGGAGGAGGAACATTGACACGGACGGGCTCCAAAATACCTTGTTCATGAAGGCCTAAGCCTTTACCTTGATAGTTCATATGTTGGAGTATGCGGTGTACATTAGGATTATGTGTAGGTGGAACACTAGACACAAGTTCCTTATTGGATGAAGAAGGTGGGATAGAGGATAATGGTTGCTGGTGTTCTAAGGAGGAACACTCATGAATGAAGGCGGTAAGACTAAGGATATATGGTGGGGGATTTGCAGTATGGTCGATAATGGATGGCGGAGGAGTATTTTTGGTTTGATCTTTTATGCTTGCTTGGGAGGCAAGTGTCTCATCAAGGGAAGTGGAAGTTGTTGGATCTTGGATAGGACTAGATGGGGTTATAAGCTCAGGACCATGGAACACATAAAGTGGACTAAGAGGATCATCAAGGTTTGCTTGATCATAGATAGCCTCTTCATCATAGATGGGATCTTGATCATAGATAGGATTTAGCGTGATGGGATTAATGTGCTCTTGTATAGGTTCTTCATCAACGATAATATCTTGATCATAGAAAAGATATAGGTTATGGAGAGGTTGGAATTGGATCTCTAGCTCTTGTATAGGATCAAGTTGCTCATGGATAGCTTCTTCATCAAAGATAGTATCTTGATCATGGAAAAGATATAGGTTATGAATGGTTTGAAGTTGGATTTCTGGCTCATGTATAGGTATAGGATCATCGAAAAAGATAGAGGTTATGTATGGGTCAGATGGGGGTGCTTTGATCTTAATTTAGACAAGGGGTTGATGTTTCCACATGCTCTAAAGTGTGCTCTTGACATAACACTTGGTGTTCTTGAATTGAAGTGGAGGTAGAGGCCTCTTGGATAGGACTTTGGTCAACAACATGAAACTATGGCAGAGCTTGTGGTGCAGGAGCAACCCTTCAACAAGCCAACTATATATCTGAGGGAGAAGACTAAGGTCTTTATTGTTGTTATGTTTTATGCATTTCTATGTTTGTTCATGTTGTCATGTAGTTATTGTTGTTGTGATTTCATGTTTGTAATAAAGACCCCACCATGTGAACCAATGTCACAAATTTGGCATCCTAATAAGTCAATTTGGACATCTTGGGCAATTGGGGTATGTGGATAATCAAATCAAGTGTGTTGTGTTGTTTTTAGGTGTTATGTTGATATTCTAGGGTGTTTAAATCATGTCTTATAATAAACATGTGTCTTGTGATTAGTTAGTGTTTTGGCTTACACCCTTGGTTAAGCCAAAATATGAAACATGGAAGTTGTAATGACTCCAACCTCTAGTATTCCGGTTGGAACTGAATGGGAAGAGACCATAAACACCTTAAGGACTAGGATCCCAAGGTAGAGGAGATCATTGATGAAATTTGAAGAGAATAGAAGATTGAGGAAAAATAATACATTCTGTGGAGACATCGAAGTTTAATTTAGTTTGTGTTTCAGGTTCTGTGTTCTGTGTATATTCTCTATATTTAACTATTCTAGTTTTCTGTTGTCAAAGATGCAAGACTGAGACCATTCCACTGGTGGATCTTTTCGAAATCAGTGGAATGGACCCTATACATAGTTTTCTATTTTATTTTCTTCTTGTTCGTGGTCATGGCAGAATGGAACAGAGGATCCAATTTGTAGAAGAGATGTCGCAGTAGAGAGCCTAGCATCTCTATGTGCTAGGGTTCAATAGATAGAGACTACGAGATTTGTTACAAAGGAGGTTATCAGCGGGAGATTCGTGGTGTCATCAAATATGCATTTTGTGTATATACTATAATTGCATGTTGAGAACATTGAGTGTGTATATTGCAATTGTTTCTGAGTATATCTTGTGTGTATCTCACAGTTCTATGTACAATAGTTTGATGTATATCGGCATACCGGCCAGGTTTAAAAACATTTAGTGTAATTTGTGTGTATATCACTAATGAATGTTGCAAACATTCATGTGTATATCACAAGTGTATGTGAGAACATGTCGTGTGTATCTTGCAAATGAATGTCAAAGATTGTATGTTGGAATGTACATTTAGAATATACAAGCGTCAAAGGATACAAGGAGTGACCGGTAGAAATGGTAGAAGGAACCGGCACGGCAAGTTAAGTAATGTATGTGCAGAGTTGAATGTATCGGTGCATCGTCGAAGGCAGTTTGAAGAGTCATTGGAGTGACTTTAAGCGTCAGGGTGAAGCATATCGAGGGCACCGATAAGCCATGTCTGGCCGATGGAGTATGTCAGAAGGAAAATAGATTTCTCTTGCTGATAGAGAGAAGCATCGTGACTATGGAGTTCCAGGAATTTGACACAATCTCTTGGAGCTCTACATCAAGTGGTATCAGAGCCAAAAGAGTGTCCTTTGGGTAGAAGAAGAAGACAAGATGTCAGATGAAGAGGGGTCACAAGAGTACCCAACAAAGATGACCAATGCTGAGTTGGCAATCCTAGTGAAGAAGCAAATGGCAGAGAGCAAAACAGTTAGAGCTCAGAATCAGGCCTTGAGAGATGAGTTAGAGAAGTTGAGGGAGAAAAGTAGAGAAGGGAGAAGAAGATTCTGGTGAGCGAGAAGACTGGGATGAAGAGGAGATCCCTAGGCAGGAAGAGATGGAGGTTCCTGCAGACCAGAGACCCTTAATCAATGCCCTCAAATCCATGGAGAGAAGGACAATGAATATGAAAATAGACCTGCCAGTGTTTTCAAGCAAAATGGATCCTGATTCCATGATGGAGTGGATAGACTCCTTGAATAACTTCTTTGAGACCGAGGAGATACCAGACCACCAAAGGGTGAAGATGGCCCAATCCAAAATGAAAGGGGCTGCACTAACTTGGTGGACTTTCATCCAAGATGATAGGGTGAAAGAGGGAAAGAGCAGAGTTGCTACTTGGAACAAGATGGCAGCTTTAGTGAAGGAAGCCTGTGTTCCGTTGGATTACAACATCCAACTACATAAGAGGAAACAAAACTTGAAACAAAAGGAGTTAGATGTCAGTTCATACATAGAAGAGTTCATGAAACTATGTGTCAAGACAAAGGTAAAGGAGAGTGAGGAAGAGAAGGTGGCAAGGTACCTCAATGGATTGAGGTTTAACATCCAAGATGACTTAAATTTGCATAACCTAGAGACAGTCCAAAAGTGCTACCAATTGGCACTCAAAGTGGAAGAGAAATTAAAGAGAAGACAAGAGCAGAACAGTAGAGGAAGAGGGAGACAACAAAGAGGGGGAAGAAGTCCTTTCAGAGGTAGAGGAAATGGATTTAGACACTAAGGTGAATCCAGTCAAGAGAGCAGTAGAGGAGACAACAGTCAAACTCAAGGGGGAAGTTTCAATCAAAGAGGAAACTTTAGAGGCAGAAGACCACCATTTAGAGGGAAATCTCAGGGTAGAGGACCTCTCAGATGTTATAATTGCAATCAAGAAGGCCACATAGCCAGCAAATGTCCAGAAAAGGCAACAAGTTCAATGGGAGAAAGGAGGATAAATCTAATCCAAGAATCTGATTGTCAAAGTGTGACAAGCTCAAGCACTTATCAAAGTGTGAATGCTCCTGACAGTTATGGATATCCTGAGAGTGGAGAAGCTTTGATGATTAGGAGAGCAATGACCACCATGAAGGTGCCTGACAAAGAACCCCCACAAAGGAAGTCTCTCTTCAAAACTACTTGCAGGGCAGGAGGAAAGGTATGTAAAGTTCTGATTGACTCCAGATCCACTGAAAATTTTGTGTCCAGTGAAATGGTAGAAAAGATTAAGCTTAGAAGGCTGCCCCATCCTTGCCCATACAAGGTCTCATGGCTCACCCAAGGTTAGAAAACAGTTGTGGAAGAGCAGGCTTGGGTGGAGTTTCAAATTGGACCATACAAGGACAGATTATTGTTTGACATTGCCAAGATGGATGCTCGCCATCTCCTATTTGGAAGACCATGGCAATATGACTTGAAAGCACACCATGATGGAGTTAGAAACACATATTCAATCACCAAGGATGGTAAGGTGATATAATTGCTACCATTGATGGAGAATGAAGTGGAATCAAAGGGGAAAGAAGTCAAGGTGATGATGGTAGAAGGCAAACAATTCATGAAAGAGATAGTAGAAGAAGGTGCAATTGCATATGCTCTAATTCCATGCCTAAAGGTGAACAGGGAGCAGCAGCAGGAAGTCAAGGGAGAGAAGAGGCAAAGGTTCATAGATCCGGCTGTCCAAGAGCTATTGGACAAGTACAAAGGCATCATCTCTAATGGAATGCCAAGGTCCCTACCACCTATAAGGGACATCAGCCATTGCATAGATCTAATCCCAGGATCTACACTTCCAAACAAGGTAGCATACAAGCTTAGCCCAGAGCAGAATGCAGAAGTAGCAAGGCAGATTGAGGAGTTGTTGGAGACAAGCCTAATTAGCAAGAGTTTAAGCCCATGTGCAGTACCAGCTGTTCTAGCACCAAAGAAGGAAGGCACTTGGAGACTTTGTACTGATTCAAGGGCTATCAACAAGATAACAATCAGGTATAGGTTCCCAATCCCTAGGATAGAAGATTTGCTTGATTGCTTGGGGGGTGTTAAATATTTCACAAAAATAGATCTGAAGAGTGGCTATCATCAGATTAGGATTAGGCCAGTAGATGAATGGAAGACTGCATTTAAGACTAATGAGGGGTTATATGAGTGGAAGGTCACGCCTTTTGGTTTGTCCAATGCCCCTAGTACCTTTATGAGGTTGATGAATGAGGTCTTGAGGGAATTCATAGGCAAATTTGTCATAGTATATCTAGATGACATCTTGATTTTTAGTAATACAAGGGAAGAGCACCTCAAACATATAGACTTGGTCCTTAAAAGGTTACATGAAGAGAAGCTAATGATCAACGTAGAGAAGTGTTTGTTCATGCAGGAGGAGATCATCTACTTGGGTTTTGTCATCTCACATGGCAAACTGAAAATGGATCAAGAGAAGGTAAGTGCCATATTGTCTTGGCCAACTCCTAGAACCATGAATGATGTTAGAAGTTTCCATGGGTTAGCAACCTTCAATAAAAAGTTTATAAAGGGGTTTAGTCATGTTTGTGCACCCATGCTTGACACCATAAAAGGAGGATAGAAGTGCAGATTCACTTGGATAAAGGAGGCAGATGATTCATTTGAAACATTGAAGAAGAAGGTGGCATAGCAGCTAGTCCTTGCACTTCCTGACTTCAACAAGATTTTCCAAGTAGAATGTGATGCGAGCCACATGGCAATTGGAGTAATACTTGTTAGATCTGGGGCACACAACTGAGAGGGGGGGTGAATCAGTTGTACAAAAACTTGCTTCTACTTGAAACACTTGATTCTTCTTTATTAGTTAACAACATATCAATTAATCATTCATGAAAGCAGAAAGCATAAACACCGGAGTAGATAAACATCAACACATTAGACACCAAGATTTTTGACGTGGAAAACCCAGTTAAGGGAAAAACCATGGGGTGATTAACCCAAGGATTATTCTCTGTTAGAAGAATAAGATAAAATGAATCGCACATGCCAATTAGGGCTCACTGCCCGAGCACACTGTTCACAAGGAGGCACACTGCCTACAAAGAGACACACTGTCTACAAGATCATACGGATCACAACCTTGAACTAGAGAATGACATCTTCACCATGTCTGGATCAGTTCCATTTAAGCCCGAAACACTTCTGCTCTGCCTTTCGCTCTTTCGCTATACCACACTCATCTGCTCCACACCACACACTTTGAAATGAACTCACAAACCTTTATTTATACAAGACATTGGCTTAGGAACAATCATCTAAGTCAGCAATCAACCATAAGAACATTCACAGGATGAATAACACATCCGGTCGGCCACCACAAGAACATTCGCAAGATGAACAGCTCATCCGGTCGGCTAGTCTGAACAAGAACTTCATCTAGAAGAATATCTTCAATTCTAGGCTCTACCACCAATGCGGATCAACAACACAACCTCAACATGATCCAAGAACCTTCACAAGCCTACCTAAATGACCAGGTACATCTGCACTTCCTCTACTCACTGGAATCTCTTCTCTTCCTCATCTAGAACTTCAAGAACACAGTTTATCGCCACTGTCATACTGCCAGAGGTGCTTCTGGACCTCCAAACCACATACCAATCAAGATGACACATTACAAGGACCTCCCAAACACTCTGTCCAATCCGCAGAATAGGACAATGCACTTCTGGATCTCACCGGACCTTTTTTTAACACTCTATCACTCTGGAGCATCTCTCGGAACCAGTTCTACTTGATCGATCACAACTTCTTCACATCTTCATGCGGACCTCTGAAATCTTAACTGGATCATCTCAAGACTCATATCTACAAACCCTTTAATCCATATCCTCTAAATCTCAACCTATTGAGTACTTTTGCCTTCTTCTCATCACTGTTCTTCACTGTTCCTGATTGAGACTAACTTTCTCAATATCCTCAGCACACAGCTCATCCAATCCTTCTTGTCAATGCAATATGAGTATGTTGACATCAATGACAACACTGGTTCACCTCATACTTGCAACAATCTCCCCCTTTGTCATTGATGGCAACATATGATGTGAAAAACCATCAAGACAAGAACTTCTCCTTTCTATCACAGCTCCTCCTATCAACAACAACTCTTCACATGTCTTCTCTTCCTTTACTGCTCCCCCTTTGATTATCAACCACTTGTTTTTCACATGTCTTCTCTCCCCCTTTGACATCAATGGCAAAGGGCTCATACTTGCAATTCTAACACATCAGAATCATACCAACTGCTCCCCCTTAGTAGCAGCTCTCCATCATCAATCCGGATCACAAGATATGACTGTGATATCCACCAGACTGATGCACATTAGTGCATCCTAGTTCATCACCGGAGGGGCCATGACCCCTAACTTCTCTCGGAAATACTCAAAAGAGTCCTTGGGAAGAGGTTTAGTAAAGATATCTGCAATTTGATCCTTGGAGGGTACATACTCCAATCTGACTTCTTCCTTGTTCACTTGTTCTCTCAAAAAGTGAAACTTGATAGATATGTGCTTAGTCTTAGAATGCAATACCGGATTCTTAGAAATATTAATTGCACTTGAATTATCACAAAAAATTGTGATAGGCTCCTCATATTCAGCTTTAAAGTCTCTTAGCATCTGCTTCATCCATAAGATTTGAGTGCAACTACCTGCTGCTGCAATGTATTCTGCTTCAGTTGTAGATAGAGATATTGCATCTTATTTCTTGCTTAGCCAAGAAACCAATCTCTTTCCCAAAAAGAATGCTCCACGACTGGTGCTCTTCTGGTCATCCACATCTCCTGCCCAATCTGCATCTGTATATGCATAAAGAGAGAAATCTGGATCTCTAGGATACCATAGACCATACTCAACTGTTCCTTTCAAGTACCTAAAAATTCTTTTGATTGCCATAACATGAGATTCTCTAGGATCAGCCTAGAATCTTGCCACAAGACCAACAACCTGCATTATATCTGGTCTAGTCTGAGTGAGATACAATAAACCTCCAATCATTGATCTGTACTTTGTCTGATCTGTTTTAAGAGAATCATCATCTTTGCTCAAATTACATCCAGTTGCCATAGGAGTGTTCATTGGCTATGAATCTTCCATTCCGAATTTCCTCAACAATTCTTTCACATATTTGGTTTGAGAAATGAAGATCCCTTTCTTTGTTTGAGTAATTTGCAGACCCAAGAAGAAATTCATTTCACCAAGCATAGACATTTCAAACTCACTTTTCATCTGATTTGCAAAAGTTTTGCACATACTATCTCTTCCTCCAAAAATGATATCATCCACAAACACTTCAACAATCAAAATGTTTTCATGATCAATTTTGAAATATAATTTACTATCAGCAGTACCTTTGTTGAATCCAATTTGCACAAGATGCTTATCCAACCTCTCATACCATGCTCTTGGGGCTTGCTTCAATCCATACAATGCTTTCTTCAACTTGCAGACCATATCATCATTATCAGACAATTGAAATCCATCTGGTTGTTCAATGTATACTTCTTCTTCCAAATCACCATTTAGGAAGGCAGACTTGACATCCATCTGATATACCTTGAAGTCTTTGAAGGCAGCATATGCAAGAAATAATCTGACTGCTTCAATTCTTGCTACCGGAGCAAAGGTTTCTTCAAAATCAATTCCTTCTATTTGAGAGTAGTCTTTGCAGACCAATCTGGCTTTGTTTCTGATAACTTCACCAACCTCATTTAGTTTGTTCTGGAAGACCCATTTGGTTCCAATCACATTCTTGTTTCTAGGTCTGAGAACAAGATCCCAAGTGTGATTTTTCTCAATTTGCATCAACTCTTCTTCCATTGCTTTTGTCCAATTTTCATCATTGCATGCTTCATTTATTGTCTTAGGTTCAATCTTTGAAATCAAACAACATTCATCTAAATTTTGAGAAATTTTCCTCCTTGTTTGTACTCCTTTGCTTTTGTCACATATGATCTGATCTTCGGAGTGATTTAAAGTTACATACCTTGGAACTTTGGGAGTCTCTTGCACTGCTGTTTCTTGATCAGGTTCATTCAGACAAACCTCTTCTTTCTGATTTACTGGATCAGTCTGAATCTAACTTTCAGGGGAGGATGGAGCTCCTTGCACCAGAGGATCATTCTGATCATCTTCATCACATTCATAGAATCTTGAGGGCTTCCCCATTTCTTCATCAACCTTCACATTTGTACTTTCTATCATCTTTCTCAATCTCTTATTGTAACACCGGTATGCTTTGCTTTGAGTGGAGTAACCCAAGAAAATTCCTTCATCACTTCTAGCATCAAACTTTCCTAAATCTTCATCTCTTTTGATATAACACTTGCTACCAAATACTCTGAAATATCTCACAGTAGGAGTTACACCAAACCAAAGTTCATAAGGAGTCTTACCAGTGTTGCTTCTGATTTGAACTCGATTAAGAGTGTAGACTGCAGTGTTGACAGCTTCTCTCCAAAACATCTGAGGAACATTTGCTTCCATCATCATTGTCCTAGAAGCTTCCTGGATGGTCTGGTTCTTTCTCTCAACTACTCCATTCTGCTGTGGAGTCCTAGGAGTAGACAACTGTCTCTTTATGCCATGCTTCTCACAAAAGTCTATGAATTCATCGGATGTGAATTCACCACCTCTATCAGACCTTAGACACTTCAGCTTGAATCTGGTTTAATTCTCTACCATAGCTTTGAAGATTTTGAACTTCTCAAGGGCTTCTGATTTCTCTTTTAGGAAGGTAACCCACATCATCTGGGAATAGTCATCAATTAGCAACATGAAATATCTATCACCTTGCATAATCTTGATTCTTGTCGGACCACAGAGATCAGTATGTACTAATTCCAACAATCTAGTAGTGGACTGATCCTTGCTTTTGAAAGAGACTCTGCTCTGTTTACCTAGCTGACATTCTTTGCATAAACTATTTGTAGGTTTCACCAATTTAGGAAGATCTCTTACAGCCTGAGTATTGCTTATCTTGATGATGTTATCAAAATTCACATGGGACATCCTTCTATGCCATAACCAACTCTGATCAACTTGAACAAACATACATCTTTTATTAGAACCA
This sequence comes from Cunninghamia lanceolata, assembly GCA_027924645.1. Classification (NCBI taxonomy): domain Eukaryota; kingdom Viridiplantae; phylum Streptophyta; class Pinopsida; order Cupressales; family Cupressaceae; genus Cunninghamia; species Cunninghamia lanceolata. Next base: position 4,701,829 of record BSBN01000609.1, read on the forward strand.
ACTAGATGGAAGATATTACCTTTTGTTGAGTACTAGATGCAATTTCAGTTCCGGAGCTTGTAAAGATTCTGCATTTTCCATTTTTGAACCGGAGATCATAGCCTTTGTCCACTAACTGACCAACACTGAGAAGATTGTGCTTCAATCCTTCAACATATAGTAAATTACCTGTTTTGCTCTTTCCATCAAAAGAAATAGTTCCCCTACCTCTGATTCTGCCAGCAGAATTGTCACCAAACTTTACCATTCCTCCTTCATACTTTTCCAAATCTAAGAACTTGTTCTTGTCACCAGTCATATGGTGAGAGCATCCACTATCAATAACCCAATCATCCTTTTCTTCAATTTGGGCAGCCAAAGCTCTTTCTACAACCTTATGATTGACAGATTCAGAGGTTATTGAATCTTCTTCCTTGATGGTAATAAACACCCATTCATTTCTGGATTTGCTTCCTATTTCTGATTCATCATCTGTTACTCCTTCATTGTCATCTTCTTCATGAACATAATAGCAGTTCTTTTGAAACCTTTGTCTGATAGTATTAGACCTTGCGGATCTTTCCGGACATCTTGAAGCAAAATGACCAATCTTATTGCTGTTGAAGCACTTAAAGGGTAGTTTTCCTTTATACTTACCGGACCCTCTTGGCAGTCTCTTTGCAATGAGGGCTTCAAGTTGAGTTGTTTCTACTTCTTCCTCTTCCATGTCTTTCCTTGCTTGATCATACCATGACAGCTTCCTTGAAGAGTTTTCTCCTGGATCAAATCTTTGTTTGCCTTTCACATAGGCACTGGCTTTGAATGCAGATTCAGTCTTGGGGGGATCATCTCCAAACTCGGTCATTTCAAATGCAGCCAGTTTGCCAGCCAGTTGCTCTCTTGTGACAGTTGTATGGGCTCTGAATTCATCAATGGCAGCAACCTTGATTTTGTAGGCAGCAGGAAGGGATCTGAGAATTTTGCAAACAATTTCATTTTCATCCAGAACTCCACTAGCATTCTTGATTTCGCACACTAGCTCATTCACTCTTGGCATAAAGGTAGTGATATTTCCATCATCTCTCATCTTCAATCTTTCAAATTTTCCTTTCAGACTTTGCAACCTTGCACTCTTGACAAACTCATCTCCTTCATACAGAAGTTCTAGTTTAGTCCAGATCTCATATGCAGTTGGCAGGTCAATAACATTTGAGAGATCTGAGTCATTCAATGCGCTTAGAAGAGCTTCCTTGGTCCGCAAATTGTTTTCAGCATCTATGATTTCATTCAGAGTTGTTGGACCACCTTGCAGAGGTACATATGGTTTTGAGACCATGGCCAAGTATGCTTTTCCCATACACTCCAAGTGACATTTCATGCGACCTTTCCAGAGAGTGAAGTTGGTTCCATCAAACTTTGGACTATCCTTCTTGTATGACATCCTAGATCTCCTCAAGTGGTTAAGCTCCTTTTATAGGAACCTGGCTCTGATACCAATTGTTCAATCTAGGGCACACAACTGAGAGGGGGGGGGTGACTCAATTGTACAAAAACTTGCTTCTACTTGAAACACTTGATTCTTCTTTATTAGTTAACAGCATATCAATTAATCATTCATGAAAGCAGAAAGCATAAACACCGGAGCAGATAAACATCAACACATTAGACACCAAGATTTTTGACGTGGAAAACCTAGTTAAGGGAAAAACCATGGGGTGATTAACCCAAGGATTATTCTCTGTTAGAAGAATAAGATAAAATGAATGGCACATGCCAATTAGGGCTCATTGCCCGAGCACACTGCTCACAAGGAGGCACACTACCTACAAAGAGACACACTGTCTACAAGATCATAAGGATCACAACCTTGAACTTGAGAATGACATCTTCACCACGTCTGGATCAGTTCCATTTAAGCCCGAAACACTTCTGCTCTACCTTTCGCTCTTTCACTATACCACACTCATCTGCTCCACACCACACACTTTGAAATGAACTCACAAACCTTTATTTATACAAGACATCAGCTTAGGAACAATCATCTAAGTTGGCAATCAACCATAAGAACAGTCACAGGATGAATAACACATCCGGTTGGCCACCACAAGAACATTCGCAAGATGAACAGCTCATCCGGTCGGCTAGTTTGAACAAGAACTTCATTCAGAAGAATATCTTCAATTCCAGGCTCTACCACCAATGCGGATCAACAACACAACCTCAACACGATCCAAGAACCTTCACAAGCCTACCTGAATGACCATGTACATCTGCACTTCCTCTACTCATTGGAATCTCTTCTCTTCCTCATCCGGAACTTCAAGAACACAGTCTATCGCCACTGTCATCCTGCCAGAGGTGCTTCTAGACCTCCAAACCACATACCAATCGAGATGACACATTACAAGGACCTCCCAAACACTCTATCCAATCCGCAGAATAGGACAATGCACTTCCAGATCTCACCGGACCTTTTTGTAACACTCTATCACTCTGGAGCATCTCCCGGAACCGGTTCTACTTGATCAATCACAACTTCTTCACATCTTCATGCAGACCTCTGAAATCTTAACTGGATCATCTCAAGACTCATATCTACAAACCCTTTAATCCGCATCCTGTGAATCTCAACCTATTGAGTACTTTTGCCTTCTTCTCATCACTATTCTTCACTGTTCCTGATTGAGACATATTTCTCAATATCCTCAGCACACAGCTCATCCAATCCTTCTTGTCAATGCAATATGAGTATGTTGACATCAATGACAACATTGGTTCATCTCATACTTGCAACAGTACTCAGTCAAGAACGTAGGCCTATTGCATTTTTTAGTGAGAAACTAAATGATGCAAAGAAGAGATACTCATCCTATGACTTGGAGATGTATGCTCTAGTACAGTCACTCAAAAAGTGGAGGCATTACTTGATGCCAAAAGAATTCATAGTGTTCATAGATAATCAGGCCCTTAGTTTCATAAACAGTCAAGAGAAGTTGAACCATAGGCACATGAAGAGGGTGGAGACCTTGCAAGCTTTCACCTTCACACTCAAGCACAAGAAAGGGGTTAAGAACAAGGTGGCAGATGCTTTGACTAGGAGGGCTTTAACCATCAATTAGATCCAATTGGAGAGTGTTGGCATTGACTCCTTGAAGGCCATGTATGATGCTGATGAAGACTTTGGAGAAATCTATAAGGTGTGTACTTCCTTTGGTGACAAATATCATGTTGAGTTCTCTGAATTTATGATCCAAGATGGATTACTTTTCAAGGGTGGACAGTTGTGCATTCCACGGTGTTCTATGAGACTGAATATCATTAGGGAGAAACATTGTGGGGCCATGGCAGGATATTTTGGTCTAGATAAGACTCTTGATCTTGTGAAGAGATATTACTATTGGCCCAAGTTGCAGTCAGATGTGAGGAGATTTGTGGAGGCATGTGTGATATGTCAAAAGGCAAAAGGGAGATCCACTAATGCAGGTTTGTATCAGCCACTACCCATTCCTTCTAGACCATGGGAGAGCATAAGCATGGACTTCGTGTTGGGTTTGCCTAGAACAAGGAAGGGATATGATAGTGTTTTTGTTTTAGTAGATAGATTTAGTAAAATGGCACACTTCTTGCCATGCAAAACCACTTGTGATGCCTCATATGTTGCAGATCTGTTTTTCAAAGAGATAGTGAGGATACATGGTTTACCATTGACCATAGTGTCAGATAGAGATGTGAGATTTATTGGCCACTTTTGGAGGACTCTTTGGAAGAATCTTAGCACAAACTTATCCTTCTCATCAGCCTACCATCCTCAAACAGATGGGCAGACTGAAGTGGTTAACCGTTCATTGGGAAATCTACTAAGGTGTTTGACAAAACAGCATGGATAGAAGTGGGATAACATTCTACCACAAGTAGAATTTCCTATAATGACACCATCAATAGGAGTACAGGGAAGTCACCTTTCCAAGTGGTATATGGAATTCATCCAAGGGGTATTTTGGAGTTGAGAGATCTACCTATAGGAGAGTCTATTAGTGCAGATGGAGAAGCCTTTGCATCAGCCATCAAAGAGGTGCATGATCAAGTCAAGACCCAACTCCAACAGACTACATTGAAGTACAAAGCATATGCTAACAAGAAGAAGAGGGATGTACAATTTGATGTTGGAGATTTGGTGTGGGTTCATCTGAAGAAGGAGAGGCTCCCAAAAGGTAAACATACTAAGCTAATGCAGAGGAAGATTGGACCATGTCAGATTTTGAAGAATTGTGGGCAGAATGCTTATGAGATCCAACTTCCTCTTGACCTTGGATTGTCACCCATCTTCAATGTATGTGATTTAACTCCATACAAGCATAATGTAGATGTAGGACAAGAACCATTGCAGGTTACAGCAGATGATGATATCCCTAAGCAGGATCCACCAAAATTGAAGATCTTAGACTCAAGAGTGGCAAAGAAGACAAGGAACAAAGAGTACATGGAGTACTTGGTGGCTTGGTAGGGGAAACCTGATTTAGAGGTAGTTTGGATGACTAAAGATCAGATCACAAACCATGGTACAAACCTTCAAACTCTCATCTCAAGTGGGCTTGAGATTTCTTCTCCCAAGGAGTATGGTGCAGGAGCACCCCTTCAACAAGCCAACTATACATCTGAGGGAGAAGACTAAGGTCTTGATATGTTGTTATGTTTTATGCATTTCTATGTTTGTTCATGTTGTCATGTAGTTATTGTTGTTGTGATTTCATGTTTGTAATAAAGACCCCACCATGTGAACCAGTGTCATAAATTTGGCATCCTAATAAGCCAATTTGGACATCTTGGGCAATTGGGGTATGTGGATAATCAAATCAAGTGTGTTGTGTTGTTTTTAGGTGTTTTGTTGATGTTCTAGGGTGTTTAAATCATGTCTTATAATAAACATATGTCTTGTGACTAGTTAGTGTTTTGGCTTACACCCTTGGTTAAGCCAAAATATGAAACATGGAAGTTGTAACGACTCCAACCTCTAGTATTCCGGTTGGAACTGAATGGGAAGAGACCATAAACACCTTGAGGACTGGGATCCCAAGGTAGAGGAGATCATTGATGAAATTTGAAGAGAATAGAAGATTGAGGAAAAATAATACATTCTGTGGAGACATCGAAGTTTAATTCAGTTTGTGTTTTAGGTTATGTGTATATTCTCTATATTTAACTATTCTAGTTTTCTATTGTCGAAGATGCAAGATTGAGACCATTCCACTGGTGGATCTTTTCGAAATCAGTGGAATGGACCCTATACATAGTTTTTTATTTTATTTTCTTCTTGTTTGTGGTCATGGCAGAATGGAACAAAGGATCTGATCTATAGAAGAGATGTCGTAGTAGAAATCCTAGCATCTCTATGTGCTAGGGTTCGACAGATAGAGACTACAAGATTTGTTACAGAGGAGGTTATCGGCGGGAGATTCGTGGTGTCATCAAATATGCATTTTGTGTATATACTACAATTGCATGTCGAGAACATTGCGTGTGTATATCACAATTGTATCTGAGTATATCTTGTGTGTATCTCATAGTTCTATGTACAACAGTTCGATGTATATCGGTGTACTGGTCAGGTTTAAAATCATTTAGTGCAATTTGTGTGTATATCACTAATGAATGTTGCAAATATTCATGTGTATATCACAAGTGTATGTGAGAGCATGTCGTGTGTATCTTACAAATGAATGTTGAAGATTATATGTTGGAATGTACATTTAGAATATACAAGTGTTGAAGGATACAAGGAGTGACCAGTAGAAACGATAGAAGGAACCGGCATGGCAAGTTAAGTAATGTATGTGCAGAGTTGAATGTATCAGTGCATTGTCGAAGGCGGTTTGAAGAGTCGTCGGAGTGACTTTGAGCGTCGGGATGAAGCATATCGAGGGCACCGATAAGCCATGTTTGGCCGATGGAGTATGTCGGAAGGAAAATAGATTTCTCTTGCTGGTAGAGAGAAGCATTGTGACTGTGGAGTTCCAGGAATTTGACACAATCTCTTGGAGCTCTGCATTAGCTTGACTTTGGTTCATGGTAGGAGGTTTTTCAATATGCTCAAGGGTTTGCGGACTCCATGATGGGGTTGTAGGATTTGACATAGCATTGGAAGAATCTTTGATAAGGTCAAGGACCTGAATTTGGGGACATGGTTGACTCTCTGCTAGTAGCCCTTGGATCACATCATTGGTAGGTGTATAGGTAGAGGAGTGAGGTAATGGATAGGTGGACTTGGAGTTCTCTATGGTAGGATTAGTATGCTTTGGGCCATGTGTTATAGGAGATGGTGAGGGAAGAGTAGTAGATAGAGTGGTATATGATTTCCAACCTGAGGTGGTGCTTTCCTTGTCACAAGTATCATTAAGACGGGCAGAGAATGAATGATTTTGGGGCGAGGCATAGCTAGTACTGGCCTGTTTAGCTTGTAATATTGTCATTTCTTGTTGTATCACTTGGAGTTCTTGAGCAATTGCTATACGATCTTGAGGCGAGATATCAAAGTTTAATTATTCTTGCAGGTATTGGAGTTCTTAAGCAATTGCTTCTAATTGGTTTGTCATCTCTACAGAAACTGACACAAGACTGAAATGGGTATTTGGAAAGGTTGAAGATTTTCTCTACAAAGATGTGGAAATGCTCACTGTCATAGATGCGTAGAAACAGAAGCGCTGATACAAGGGATAAATGCACAGAAAGTCAGATCAAAAGCGCAGTTCTGGTGAAATTTAAAGGCACAGAAACAGAGGTTAGAAGCACCGAAAAATCAAAAGCGTAGAAACAAGAAGCAAAAGTGCTGAAATAGGAAGCATATGCATCAAAATATCAAATTTCCAACCTGAGGTGGTGCTTTCCTTGTTACGAGTATCATTAAGATAGGTAGAGAATGAACGATTTTGGGGTGAGGCGTAGCTAGTATTGGCCTATTTAGCTTGTAAGATTGCCATTTCTTGTTGTATCACTTGGAGTTCTTGAGCAATTGCTATACGATCTTGAGGTGAGATATCAAAGTTTAATTGTTCTTGCAGGTATTGGAGTTCTTAAGCAATTGCTTCTAATTGGTTTGTCATCTCTACAAAAACTAACACAAGACTGAAATGGGTATTTGGAAAGGTTGAAGATTTTCTCTACAAAGATGTGAAAATGCTCACTGTCGCAAATGCGCAAAAACATAAGCACTGAAATAGAGGATAAATGCGTAGAAAGTCAGATCAAAAATGCAGTTATGGTGAAATTTAACGGCGCAGTAACAGGTTACAGATGCGCAATAGGTCAAGGTATATGCGCAGCACTGCAGGATAGATGTGTAGCTCTAGTTTTCTTGACTGTTTTTACAATTTTTGGCACATTTTTCAATGTTTTTGGTTTCTTGGTTGCAAGTTGGTGTTTTTGATATGATTTTATCAATTATGGCAAGTAAAACACAATAAACACAAAGAAGTTTTCATAATTTTTTTGATCTTTTTTTTTGTGGTTTTTGGACTCCTTTTGACACAAAAACAAGTACAATCCTAGGCTGGTAAAGGCAATAATTGTTGAGTCCCCTAGTTGTGCCTATTTAAAGCGGATAGATTTAGGATCTTGGTAGCACCGACTCCTCTCCACGACACACACTTCTCACGCATACCAAGATTTGAGCTCCCCAAGGCTCGTACCCCCACCGAACCTTAGGATTGTCTCTGCTATCTCTACTAAGAACCACATGAATCGGGGTGGCTTCAAAGGTCCCACCTTTTGCGCCAACAAATAGAAGGATTTTGACTTACTAAAACAAAGGATGACTAGTAAGGGCAACCATTCGAGTGGTTATACATGCGGCAGCGCTAATCTCTGTTATGGAGTCTCCCAGCCTTCAAGGGTTACGTCTTGAAGGGTTTTGGGGGAGGTTGGCTGTTGGTATAACACAACAACACTTATTGCTTGAAGATTTTACTCCAAACACAATTTATTTATAGTGGCTTGGTAGGGCTTGGCTTTAGCCTGTTACCACTTAAGGTCGTTCCCCAAGGACAGACGGGTATCCAAGGGCAGGCCTCTCTAAAGGTATAACACATGCGAAAATGATACATATGGCATTTTGGTCACCCAAGATAGGGGAGAGCATAGGCCTGGTATCATTCCCAAAAACACGAAAAACACTTGTTCTTTCCCCCCCAGTTAAAAATGAAAAAAAGACTAGATGAGCTATCTACTTGGGCACACACGCAAGTTGTTAACTTTGAAAAGCAAGATAGCAGTGGTTCAATTTTAGCCTCCTAACATTGTGACTAGATTCAATTTGTATATGCAACAAGATTCAAGTTACTTTCTTCCTAATTAGAACTATGTGAGATTTGCATGAACATCCATTTACTATCCTTTAGAAAAGATGATGTGTTCTAATAATGCAACTAGAATGACTAAACTAGCTCCTAATCCTGCAAGCAGATGAGAGAATATTCTTGCAAAAAAGTGTCAATGTTAGCAGAAAATACAGAAAATATCCTAAAAACTACTGCTCAGAACAAATGTGTAGAAACAGAGCACGAATGCGTAGAAACAGAGGTCAGAAGCGTTGGAAAATAAAAAGCACAGAATCACGAAGCAAAAGCGCTGAAATAGGAAGCATATGCGCTGGAATATCAGATGCACCGTAACATAAGATGTATACGCGGGAACAAAAGTCATATGCACCAAAAAATCATATGCACCGGAACAGAGCTCATATGCACGACAGAATGGGTCAGATGCGCCGAATCCTCCTGTGTACGAAACCTTTGCATAGAAAACTCAGTTTTCAGGTTAAATCGGGGCAGGACCCCACGATGGGTGCCAAAAAATGTTAGGGGAAATTATGCGTGAATATCAAAAGACATCAATAATACCCATAACTCAATGGAATATAGAAATAAAGAAGATCTAAAAGAACGAACAATACCTCAAAAATCCTCTTTACCTCGTGGCTTCCATTGGTGGCCTATCGCAAATGATCTTGTATGTGAATATACCCTCAGAAGGTGCACCTTTTTGCTATTCCAAGATGTGAAGTGAGAATGGCCATGATAATTGATTGCAATGAAGATGAGCTTTACAACAATAGTAATGGTGATATAGTAACAAGTTGATCGCAAGTGAATGAAATTCCTGCAGAGTAATGATACTGAAAGCTTGAATGATTGAAATGGAAGAATAAGGTTCAATTTATAGGCTCATGAGAGAAGAGATCAACGGTTGAGAAAGAATAAGAAGATTGATGGTTGAGAAAGAATGAGAGAATGTGTGCGAAGAGAAAGAAGACAAGTGTCACACAAAAGCTATTTTGAGTCATCTGTTTTTCTATTTATTGAAGATAAGATATGCTGTCATAAAATAGAAAGCTTTTTTCTATTTCAGGGGTTTTGGAATCAGTTAGTTGACTCGTGATTTGCTTTTGCATATTTTGAGAGGAATTAAATAATAAATTATTTAATTTTGTGTGCATGAAGAAGAAGATTTATTCTTAGAAGATTTGGAAGATTCTCGAAAGCAAATTAAATAAATAAATTTATTTAATTATTGTGCATGATGCGGAAGAATAAATAAAATATTTGATTGTATTTTATTTTTGAGAGATTGAGAGGATTTAAATAAATTTGATTTATTTATTTAAATTTGGGAGAAGAATTGACTTAATTAAATAATTAAGAATTGTTTAATTGTTTGGAAGAATTTGGAAGAATTAAATTAAATAAAGGATTTTATTTAATTTTGACTTTAGAAGAGGTAATTAAATATTTTGATATTTAATTACTTAGAGGAATATGAATCAAATAAATAAATTTGTTTATTTATTTATTGATAGAAGAAATAGAATGAAATAAATATTAAAAATATTTATTTAGACTGAGTCGTGTCATTTTTAGGCGTATACAATAACATTCGCACATTCAGTCACTAGCATAACATTATGATGCACTATATGCAGTAAGCCTTGAAGCATGTTAACACCATCTTGTCCTTCTTTTAACAACTCTCTTATATTATGAACCACAAGTACAGCTTCTTCCGCTATCCTTTCATTTTCCATAAATGCTTGAAAATTAGCTAGTTCTTTATCAAGTTTATTTATTTTCTCATTAGGTACATGTGTTATCATGTCAATAGGGTCCTCAACATCATGAAATACTTGTTCTTCCATTGTAGTTGTAGGAGGAATGATATCTTGCAAAGTTTTTGTTTCTCCTTTTGTGAAGAAGGTGTTCAATCGATTTTTCGATGTAGGAACATTGTTGCTATCAGGAGCACTAGAACCCATTAGTCTAATACTTCTCCTTAAAGGGATATTTCTATTAGGGTAGCGGGTTATAAGACTCATACAACAACATAAAACACTCAATACACAAACTAATAGAACAAACCCTAGGATGAAGGTATATTTGTTGAAATAGATAATGTGTAAATGTAAAAAAATGAGATATCAATGCAAAAACACACTATAATGAAACACTACAATTTGAAATCAGACCTAAAAGAGTGTTCAAAGGAGTAGTAAAATCTGAAACAAGATTTTAACCACAAACCCTAGCTTTTGCAAAGACTAGGTTATATGAAAGAATGCACAATTTCAAGCAAATTCTAACAAATAAACCATGAAAATGCAATGCAAATGATTATTATTTTTTTTTAAAATGCGCTTGGTAAACTTTTTAACGTGACCAATGACGCTGGTGCGACACGCCCTCCGGGTCCACGTGAATGCTTTTGCGTGGATCAATGAACTAGTGAGGCCGCAACACGGGGGGGACCTCATCCCCTAGCAAGAACACTTCAAACCTGCGAGCTCGTTGGCCTAGCGAAGGCGTAAAGCCTGCGAGCTCATTGGCCCAGCGGGGGTTTGAACTCTGGTGGGCGCCACTACAACCGAGTGACTTAACCACCAAACCACGCCCTTATTGGTGCAATGCAAATGATTATGTAATGATGTAATATTGTAATTTATATCAGATATGATGTAAACTATGTCAAAATGCAAGCCTAGGATACTTGATTTCTTTAAAATTTTCAATTTTTTTGTAGATTTTCAAATGCAATATGATGACAATGAAATGAATGAATGCAAATCTTAAGTACACCACTCAACAAGGTGCAAAATGTAATAAAACACGGGTTCACCAAAATGTTATGTAGGAAAAGTGGGAATAGGGTTGATTTGATGATATGCCTAGATCCTCCTTTCACTACACACATTCAAGGACATTTGACCGAATTGAATCTCAACTTTTGTAAGAGGATTCACCTACAGGTTGGTTGTCACTTGTAATGATAGGGAAATTTAGAATTTATTGATTAATGTATTAATTTAATGCCTAATTAAGCTTAAAACCCTAATTATGCAAAATCGTAAGTAAACAGACGAATCCCGACAAATGCTCGCACACAGAGATGTTATATTCAAAGTAGATACATACTAGATTTTGAGATTCAGGATGCAGAAAAGTTGGGGGCTAAAGAGCAGGTGACCAAGCCCAAGATAGGAATTTCTTCAGGGATTTCTGGAAGTTATCTGCTACTGTTCATCACCGTCCCAAAGGTTTTTAAGCCTGCAAATCCAGAGGGCTTTAAGGCGGGAATCCAAGGCCTAGTACTAATTTTTCCTTTAGATTTAGGATCTCCACACTCTGTCATAGACCTCTGCAACTCCACTCTGCAAGATACGACACTTGTCACATGCAATTACAAGGAATGGGGTTGGGGGTTGTGGTGTTTAGGAGCTTGCCTCAGTCAAGCCCCGGAATGACATTCAAGCCTTCCAACATCGTTGTTTGACAAAGAGTGTGTATTGATGAGGTATAATTAACCTCATTCCATAATAAATCATATACCCCTTTCTGTGTCACCTAAATTACCCAGACCATGCCAATTTACTAATTTTATGAGCAACATTTGTTTATTTTTGATAGAATAATGTAAAAATCTTGTTTTCTAATTGATTGAAGTTTTCCACTAATGTTGACATGATTATGTGTAAAGGTATGTGTATTAATGCAGGTTTTTATGAAGTGCCTAGTGGAAATTAAAAGCAACTCAAGTTAGCAGCACCAAAATCTCAGGGCGCCAGAAATCTAGGAATACATGATCAAAGACTTGGTCGACAGTTCTTTCATTTTCTGTTAAAGATACTTAAGACATTTTATGAATCCACTTAGAGCTTTTATTGTGTTGAATCTAATAGACATCTAGTTTAGTTAAAAGTTTATTTTTCTGTTGAAGACTTCTTCAAGTGGCAGTTATGTGTCACCTGAAATTTATGATTTTGATAATATAGATTATGAGTAATCTCAAAAAACAATTATGATATATGATGTTATGCTATGTTATGATATACAATACAAATGTAATGTTCATTTATTATGTTCTGTGATAATTTTCTATGGAAGAAAACAACTAAGTTTATACTGAGTAGTATATTCTGAGCAATGGGAATATGAATGAGAATGGAGTTATTTTGGATATGTTGAAGATAATGCATGTGATTTGAATTGATAAGGAAAACTCCTAAGAGCTGGTCACTCGAGGGATATAGCATAGATAAGTATTTTATTGTTATGCAATTATGTTGTTCAAATATGTTTAGTAAATGTTTTTGTTTAGATTAATGCAACTTTCTGTTTTAGCATTGTTGAGTGTTCCTGCATGATATTGTGTTTGAGATAAAAATATTAAAGTTCTGTTGTTATGTTGGAGTTTCCAAAGCATCTATTTTGTCCATGAAATCGGTTATCAGTTGTTAGTTCAAGTTTGATTTACTTTCAGTTAATAGTTAGTTGTCTTTCTTTTTTAAAATTTATAGTTAGAAACGCATGTGTGACTTCTAGTTAGTTTATATGCTTTCTAGATTTAAGATTCAAACGCTTTCTAGATTAAGGGTGACATGCTTTCTAGTTTAGATTCATTTTGATAAAGCTTGTTCAGAAATTCAAAAACTATTGTTAAGATGAGATATTCGAATTCATTCCCTATTGCAAATTGCCTTGGACACTACTTGGTCGACATAATTGACATATTTCAACTAAAGCGCTAGAACCTCACGACATCCTATCACTTTTTGGCACCGTTGCCAGGGATCTTCTTTTAAGTGTTAATAGGAGAATACTTGGATACCTCTTTTAGTAAGAACAAAAATAGTTGTCAGACTTCTTTTTCTGCATGGTTAGGAAATGAGGTCCACATGGAAGATTCATACCAAAACCCCCCCAATAGTAGTTCCAACCATAAACAAGGAGGTAGAAGTCTTAGCTGAAGAACTTTGTTACGAATTGATCAGTTAGGATCAACCTGAGACTTCCCAACATACCCTAGAAACTCAGCCATCAGACTAGACCTTTGACAAGGAAAGTATTCAACCATCAGACCAAATCTTTGAGGAGGAAAGCATTCCTTTTAACATCATGGCTGATAACAATGATAACCCTTTCAATGGAAGGAGAGAAAACCATGGAGATGGTGATAACCCATGAAGAGCAACATGGACATTTACCTATCCTATCGCTCTCAATGAAGATGATGATGCACCCATGAAAAACATTTCACCTTCTGTCTTACCAACCTTCAGAGGGTTATCCTCTGAAGACCCTGACCAATTTTTTTTTGAGTTTAAAGTCCTGTGTTAGACATATGACTACAAAATGGATAACCAGAAAATTAAACTCTTCCCCTCCACTCTGAGAGACTCTACAATGTGTTGGTTCATGGGGTTAGTTTCAGGATAAATAACCACGTGGGATGAAATGGAGACTGTCTTTTTAGACAAATATTAGAGCTACTACAGAGTTAGAGATAGGAAAGAGGTGTTACATCAGAAAATGTCCCCTTGGGCGCTTTTCCCTCTTAAGGTTTAGCTCTCGGGTCTTTAGAATGCATTTAGAGCATCTTTCATGATAATTTGACATCCTGATGAGAAAACCATGAAGTTTCATGGCAAATGGGACCTAGGGGGTGCACTTGACATGATCCCTGCCTAAAATAGAGGGGAGGACTTGGGCGCCCGTGCCCTAGTCCCGCCCTATTTTAGGTCAGGACCAATTTTGAAGTGTCGGTTTATGACTGTTATTTAGGTCCTATGTTGACACGGTAAGTTTCAATTATGAAATTCTTAGCAAGAATGTTTGTAGTTGCATATATAAGCATGTTTATACATTCATTTGTAAACTAGATGGCAATTATGATTCAATAGCTTATGTTAAGGTGATTTAAAGCATTCATTGTGTGGCAGAGCAGAATTTGTGTTCTTGTGTTTGTATTTGTAGATTTGGCATCCATCTCGTCATGGCATGAAGAGCATCTTCCTTCCATGAGATCTTCACTACAAGGTGATATCAATTGTGTTTTAAATCATTTATCATTTGGATTTTGCCTCTATCCCATAGGGATATGCACTCTTTATCTGACAATGGTGTTTGGAAGACTCGAATGTCTCTCCGTGGCTTGACTGAGGCAAGCCTCTAAACACCACAACCCCCAACCCATTTTTTCGTAATTGCAGGTTACAGGTTGCAGGAGTAGAAAAAGTGGAGTTGCAGGAGAGCAGTGCAGACTGTCAGAATTGTAGATCAAAGAAGAAAATAGGGACCTAGATTCGGGCGCCTGCTCATTAGTCCTCCAGATCCCGTAACAGGAAAATCTTTGAAATAATAAGAACAAGTTGCAGACAAGGTTTCCAGATCTCGACAAAAAGTATGGCACTAGACTAGGGCTCCTGCTCATTAGTCCCCGACTGTTTCTCTTTCCAAACTTTGAAATCTTTTACGCATTTGACTATCATTTAGTATCTCTGTGTGCGAGCATTTTCCGTGATTTGTCCGTTTGCTTCTGAATTTGCATAATTAGGGTTTTGGGCATAATTGGGTTTAATTGAACAACAAAATCACATAATTACAATTTTCCCTACATTCCAAGTGACTAAAAGCCTGATAGTAGACTTCCTACTCTGCTGAAGTCCTTGAATGTTTGAGGTGAAAGGAGGATTCATACAAGTTAACCCTAAACACTACCAAACCTCTTCATCAAATTTCACCTTAAACATTTTGGTGAACCCATGTTTTTAATGAATTTTGCACCTTGCTAAGTGTTGTGCTTCAGATTTAGATTCATTTCATTCATTCATTTCATTGTTCATCTTATTGTATTTGAAAAATTACAAAAAAATTGAAAAATTTGCAAAATTTGAAAAAATTGGCATTTTTAACTTGCATTTTCAAATAATTTAAATTAATTGGCATTTAATTTCATAAAATTTCTATCATTATCATCAGATCTAATTTAAAATACAAAAAATTTCTATTCATCATTCATTTAGATTGCATTTTCATGCTTAAATTGATAAAAATTGCTTGAAATTGTGCATTTTTTCATATAACCTAGTTTTGCATTAGCTAGGGTTTGTAGTCAAAATCTTGTTTCAGATTTTAATACCCTTTTAAAACACTTATTAGGACTTATTTCTAGCTGTAGTGTTACATCATAGTGGTTTGCTTGCAAAATTTCATGCCTAAGGTTTGAAAACCTCGATTTTTCACTAGATTTGGCCTTATCGTCTCTCTAGTTTTGCATCCTAGGCGTGTTGTAAAGGATTTTTCTGCACTAATTGGATGTTATCAGAGTTATTATCTTCTTCCCCTCCTAAAATTCTTTACAACACCTTGTTATTGGGCTCTTACGGTGGAAATTTGGTGAAAAATTGCATATTTTAGCTATATTTTCCCTAGGGTTTGACCTTGAGTTGCACTATAAGCATGTTGTGACATATTTTTTGGCATTAGGTGGATATTATTACTGTTATAATTTGATGTCCATCATCATTTTCCTCACAACACCCTTTTTCATACTCTTTTGCATTGAAATTTGGTGAAAAATTGCATATTTTGCCTATATTTGACCTAGATTTGCACTCCAAGTGTGTTGTGAAAGATTTTATAGCTTTATGTGGCTTATATTACTAATATAATCTTCTGCACCTCCTAAAATTCTTTACAACACCCCTTTTATTGGGTTTTTGCATTAAAAAATTGTGAAAAATTGCATATTTTAGTGTATTTTCACTAGGTTTTGACTTGTCATCATCTTAGATTTGAATCAAAAGTGTGTTGTGAAGGATATTATTACTTTATTGGATTGATATCAGACATATTAATTTCTACCCCTGATCAATTTCCTCACAACACCTTTTTCTTTCACTTATTTGCATTGAAAAAGTTAAAAAATCAAGCATTTTGGATCTTAAACATATCCTGCTCCTAGGGTTTGTTCTATTAGTTTGTGAATTATATGTTGCATGATCTTGCATGGGCATTATGACCCACTGACCTAATAGAAACATTCCTTTAAGAATAAGTAGAAGACTCATGGGATCTAGTGCCCTTGAAAAAAATGATATCCAGACATCTGAAAATCCATTGAATACCTTCTTTACAAAAGGAGAGACAAATTTTGCAAGATATTATACCTCCTACAACCATTATTGAAGATCAAGTATTTCATGATGTCGATGACACTATTGAGGTATTCGCACATGTACCTAATGAGAAAATAAACAAACTTGATAAAGAGTTAGCAGATTTTCAAGCATTTGTTGAAACAGAAAGAATAGCGGAAGAAGCTGTACCTGTGATTCACCATGTAAGAGAATTGATAAAAGGACAAGATGGTATTGATGTTATCCAAGGTTTAACACATATTGTGTAAACTAATGTCATGCTGGTGACTGAATGTGCAAAAGTTATTAACAACATGTCGTCACCGTCTCATACGCAAGTATCGACACCTATACTGTCTACTGAAATATCTACATTCACATCGACAATTTTAACAACTAATGCAAATGCTTGTAGTAATGCTACCACTGGTATTGGAGTATCTAATGGAACTAATTCACAAAATTACAAAGTTGTGAGATTTAATTATCAGAATTTGGTTTCTAAGGGGACCTCTTCTATGAATAATTGTTCTCAACCACCTATCCATTCCACTTATTCTCAGCCACCTATTACCTATTTGCAACCACCTTCCACCTATCACTATGTCCAACCACCATTGAACTATTCATAGCCTCCGCTTATCACAACTTAGGCTCAATCCCCCCTCACTTTGGTTCTAAATCCTCATAGAAAACCGCATCTCCCAATGATGCCATCTTAAACCAACTTCTGTAGGGCATGACTGCTTTACAACAAAAAGTGACAAACTTGACAAATTCTTCACAACCTAATATACCAACTTATCATACCCGTAATCCCCTATCTTATACAATTTTGAGAACTCCTATGCCTGAAAGGTTTGAGACCCCTCGCTTTAAAAAATATGGTGGAAAAGGTGATCCTAATACTCATGTGGCAGCATTCACGACTGTGTAGTGATTTCTACTTTGAAGAGGACTTGTTAGCAAAACTTTTCCTGTGATCTCTCAAAGATATTACTTTAGAATGGTTTTGCTCTTTACCTCCGAATTCAATACACTCCTTTTCGCAGTTGGTTGATCAAGTTTTACAATATTTTCAAGCAAATATTAGACGTCAAGTTTCTTTGATTGATTTAGTTCATTGCAAGCAAGGTCTGAAAGAGAAGTTAACTAAGTTTATTAGTCGGTACCAATCTCTTTACACACAAATTCAATATCATATGAAAGATGAGGATGTTCAGAAGGTGTTTATTACAAATCTATAACCTAACATCCGTGATAAGATTCTCTTAATGAAGTATAACTCCTTTCAACATTTATGCATCGCCCTTCGCGATTATCAACTTTCGTCTAGTCAGTATGAAAACCAAAACTCATCAGCTCAAGTTGGTCAATCCATGTGTGGACCATCGCAAAACAACTTTAAGAAGAACAATAATAGGAGTTTTATCAAGATTAATAGACCAAATTTGAATAGCTTTTCTCAAGTGTCTGCTATCACTAATTCGAAGAAGGCACCATATCAGCAAAGAAAGTTTACTCCGATATCTGAGTCTTACCATTCTATCATGAATCAAGCTATGAGTAATAATCTTATGAAGCTTCCCCCGATTAAGCCTTTGGATCCTAACAAACCTCAAGGACCTTACTTTGATGCTAATGCCTTTTGTCATTTTCATTAGACACAAGGACATGATACTGAACGATGTATGCATCTTAAACATGAAATACAAGACCTCATCGAATCGAATTTGATACAGGTATTGGGTGTGAATGACAATAGGAATAAGTCGGTGGCTCTGCCGAATCAAAATTTACAAATATTTACTAATCCTTTCCCTAAGTATACTGATACAAATATGTTGGAACATGGTTTAATGGAAGTAGACGATGATGATTATTTGGAATATGATAACATTGTGGGCATAATAGAAGTGGATAAGGAAAAGTTAAATAACCCACCTCGTCCATGCAGAAACATAATTTATGATGAGGTTCCTCCTCCGTTATCTTTACAAGGATCGGGAGATAACCAAAATGCATTAGAAAAAAAAATGGAACAACCGATCCAAACAACTATAACAGAGCAAACAAGTGAGATAGTATAGGATGATTCTTGTTACTATGGTAGATGAAATCAACAACAAAAACTAGCTAAAAATCAGAAAAGAACAAGACGATTATCATCAGTTGGAAATAAAAGTGGTTCTCCTCCTCACAAGCAACAAAAAGTCTCACTTACACAAGGATTTGAGAAACAAGCATTACATGGATTTTTTGATTACAAGCAAGACTCTCATAAGAACCACTCGACCTTCGCACAAAACTTGATCGAATACCTCTCCAAGAGGTTCGTAGGCTCTAAAATTTAGTTCGATGGTGTTTAGGGTAAAATTGGATTTGTTGATCTTTTGTGGTTTAGATGTTAAAATTCTCCTTTCACCCTAACATTGAAGGATCTAGGGTCGAGTGGCAAGCACTATCATACCCTAGGTCACTTGCAAATGAGGGGAAGCTTGGATTAGGGAATTAATTATCAATTTTTCCTTCTCCTATGCTCAATTGACCATTAAAACCCTAATTATGCAAATACGACAACAAATTATCGAATTACGGAAAAAGCTCTTACAGATGAAAGTAAAATACCAAATTACAGAATACCTATTTTCGGGGTTCTAAAGCGGAACAGTCAGGGACATAGGAGGGGGCGCCCAAGTCCAAGGTACCTACTTTTTCGGGGAATCTGGACCTCCTTCAGACATAGATCAACCCTGTAACTTCTATTTTTTGGAATCAGTCTGCAGAGGACACTGGAGTGAGCGCCCTAGTCCCGGAAGTGCTCTTTTATCTGTCTTTTCTTTAGATCCTGAATCCCTAATGTCTTTCTAGCCTTCCTGCAACTCCACTTTTCCCAGATGCGACACCTGTAACCTACAATCACAAGACTTGGTTTGGGGGTTGTGGTGTTTATAGGTTTGCCTCAGTCAAACCCTGGAGGACACTTAAGTCTCCAAACACCGTTGTCAGATGAGGGCATGCCCTTGTGAGGTAAGTCACCTTGTAGTGAAGCTCTCATGGAGGAAGATGCTCTTCATGCCATGAGGAGATTGAGGCTCAAATCTGCAAATATCAATACACAAAACATACAAGTCTTCTCTTGCAACACAGTAGAAAGCCTTGAATCACCTTAAGAATGCCTAGAGTTCACAATAACAATCTAATTGAAATCTAGTTTTCAAATGAATGCCTACACATGCTTATATATGCATCTACAAGCACTCTTGCCAAGATATTTGAAATTCAAACTTACTGTGTCGGCAAAGGGACCTAATAATGGTCATTAATCGACACCCAGAAATTGGGGCTGCCCTAAAATAGGGCAGGACTAGGGCATGGGCGCCAAGTCCTCCCCCCTATTTTAGGCAGGGTACAGCTCAAGGGGTCCTCCTAGGTCCTATTTGTCATGGGACTTAGGTCTCATTCCATCCGGATGCTAAAATATGAACTAAAATGTCCTAAATGCACTCTAAAGACCCGGGAGCTAAACCTTATGAGGGAAAAGCCCCAAAGGGGACATTTTATGACGTTACATTTAGCCCCCACTTTAATGTATGTATGAACGCAAGGCCCAAACATGCATTAAAGTAAGGTCACAAACACAGTAAACACACAAGCACGGAGAAGACACGCCAACCGCATAAAAGACAGTAACAGGCACACAAAACACAGAGAAGACAGTAACAGTCATGCATAACACGAAGTAGATAGTCAATGCATAGAAGACAAGTTAATGCATGGAAGACAGAAATAATATCTTTTATTTTCTTTTTCTTATATAGTTGAAATGTAAATGCAAGTATTGGAAAGTAAACAAACCTCCCATAATACACGATGCACCACTTAAAGGCACAGGTCTCTGTATATGGGGCAACACACACGCAAGACATGCAAAACCTCCCAAAATGCATGAAGCACTCCCCAAGAGCACTGGTCACCGCATATGGGGCAACAAACACACCATACAAAACAAGCACGCCAAAACACACACACTTGAAGACACAGAGAAAACATGACAGACAAGCGATGGTGTGTTCCCTATTTCTAGGCTCATCACCATCTCAGGCACATTATAGGCACACACCGACGATTGGGCTTCACCTCAACAATCGCTGAAGACACACTTAAGGGTTGAGTTAGTCACATAACCGCTCCCCGTCTCCGCAGAGGACTTTTAAAAATGACAGGATGATGCAATCTTCTCCGAGAAATACACCATCCCTGCCTCCGTAGAGGGCTTAAGAAAAAGGATATGCTTGATATCCTACCTTCGCAGAGGGCTTATATGATTGATTGATTGATTGCAAACAAGCTTAGGATGCACGATGCACTACTCTAGAGTAGATCACTGCATCTGAGGTCAAACACATTGCTAACATCTATAACAGATAGCTTACCTTATATGCCCCCACCTTAAGGTGGTTGATATCACTTATTGATATCAAGCACATTAAGGTAGGAAGAAAACACACAAGGGAACATCGACTTTCGCAAAGACCATGCCCCCCGGAGGTGACATGTACTTTACGATCGCCAAATGTTCCCACAAACACATCCCTGCAAGAAACATGTTAGTGTCTATGAAATCATGATAAACAACAACATCAATGTATATGATTAACCACATAGAGCCAAGGTTATACAATGAATTCAGAGTTTGAGGATAACTAGGGGCTATATCACGAAGCTCTCCAAATTGAGTACCGCCAAGGCTAGATTCAAAAGCAAACAAAGGTGCATGGAGCAGCAGTATTGTTAAGGTTTGTAAATGCGATAGAAACATCATAAAATTCACTATGCGGAAAGCATGAGTGCTTCCACTAGCCAAGCGTCGGATAAGATATACAATCCCATCGTCATATTAGGAACTAAGTCCATTTTTTGATTGCTCTCGAAAGGGACACTAGGTCCGCATCAGTATAAATGTTTGTCGTCATTGGTCCGCTAGATGGAAACACTAGAGGAAGGGAAACAATAAATAAGAGAGGAGAAACAAGTGTCTTAGGGACAGTCACATAGGAGGGTGCCCCCAAGTCACCAACTACGATGCTATGTCTGTAAGACACAACACACAACAATGAAATCAGATAGAGAGGCAATATAGAAGAATGATGATACAAATAGAAGAAGGTCACAACAGAGGTGGTCTCCTAGTATCCTGAACCTTATGGGAGAATTTGAGGTCATTCTAGGAGGCCTAAACAACACATAACACATTACGGGGAAAGCACATTACGATAGAAATAAAGGTTTATAGATACATACCTGTAGGGCCCCTTTTGGGCTAGAAGTTGTCTATAAGTAAATCCTTGTCGTCATCGTCCCATTCCCTAATGATGGAAGATAGTGGGACATATGGTACCATAACCAAATTCATATCTTGTTCATTATGTTGTTCATCGTTAGGATTGTCTTTGTTTGGTTGAATGTTAGGATCGCTGTTTTCTTGTTGAGAGGCAAGGTTTATAGCATATTATTGTCTTCTTCTCCTTCTTTCTCTTGCTTTTCTATTTCGTTTTGTTTTACCATTTATCTTCTATAAGATAGGGCTATCCTCTTTCATAGGCTTGTGCAAATTAATAGATGAAGCACCGGGATCAAACCTCATTTGTCGCGGTGGAACACTTTGTTGTTGACAATGACCTACCGATCTTTGTAAGGATTTCAGGGGAGGAACCTCAGCATAGGGACCTTGTCGTTTTGGTCTAAATTTCTCTTCGCATGCAGGTTGTTTCTCTTTTGTCATTTCTTGCATAGGAGGACTAGGTGTTTCAGTTTTGTCCCAGAAGTAATTCAACTTGTAATGTTTTTCCCGAACCAAAGGTTTATACTTGTTTCGAGGTATTGTTGAAGGGATGGATTTCATTTATTTTAGCCAAGGATGTCCCAATTTAATGCGAAAGAGGTTAGAAATGGGGACAACATCAAACCATTGTTTGACATGCTTTTTGGATAGTGTTACTAACAAAGATATCTTACCCAAAGGCTTGATAAAGGTTCCCTTATGCGTCTTAATCATCATGCTCGAGAGCTCATAAGAACCTTGCATTAATTAATGTGAAAAGAGGAATTCCTTAGTAGCAACATTAGTCATGCAATTAGGATCAATAAGAGTTCCATTCACGGGGTTTCCCATTATTTTCACAGTGATGTAAAGAGGTCCTTCAAAATTACCGATTGTTCTATCATGAGGAGTGAAGACAATTTCAGGTTCAGGAGCCTTTCTTTTCGCGTAAGGTCTAGGAGGGAACCTATTGTTTTTGTTATGATTAGAGGCCATGTTTATATGCTCATACCGATGCAAAATCAGATTTTGAAAGCTTTTCAAAATTGGTGCAAAAGATAAGAGCAAAGATAGCCTAAAATGCTTGATTTTTCAATACTTTTCAAAGCCAATGAATGATATAAAGGATGTTGTAAGGATTCTGATCAAGGACAGCAAGTTATATGTCTGATATGAATACAAAAAAGCAATATAGTCACTCTCAACACACTCTTGATACAAATCCAAGATAATGTCAAGTCAAAATATAGTGAAAATATGTCAAAATTCGCACTTTTCTCAACAAAATTCAACGCAAGAGAGCATAACAAAGGGTGTTGTGAAGAAAATGATGATGGACAGAAAATAATATCAGAAATAACAACCACTTGATGCAAAAATACCCAACACAACACAATTGTAGCGCCACTTATGGTAAAATCCTAGTGAAAATATAGCAAAAAATGTAATTTTTCACGGTTTTTCAACTCCAAGACCTAGAAAAAGGGGTGTTGTAAGGAATTTTATGAGGGAAATCAAATAAAATCAATAATTTCAGTCACCTCAATCCATAAAACTGATCACAACATGGTTGGAGTGCAAACTAGGTCAAACCCTAGGGCAAAAATAGCCAGAATGTGTAGTTTTTTGTCGAATTTTCACTACAAGAGCCCGTAAAAAGGGTGTTGTGAAGCTTTTTATGAGGGGAAGAAAATTATTACCCTTATAATAGAAAATTAATGCAAAAATATCTTTCACAACACACCTATGGTGAAAATTTATGAAGTTGATAAGGCCAAAATTAGTGAAAATTATCGTTTTCGAAGCCCTGGGTTTTGAGATTTTGGAAAAAAATGCTATGAGAATGATTTAATGTCTGAATTATGATGGGAATTAGATACTCTCATAACTGAAAATGATTTTCAAGCTTAATCACGCAAATTCCCATGTAAATTTAATTAAAATGCACCAAAATTGCTAGTTTTTGTTGAAAATTTCAATGCAAAAATGCAAATAATTTAAATCTAATTGCAAATTCACACTAAAATGCAAGACTACAGCCAAATGCAAATTTGAATGAGCCTCTAAAATCAATAGAAAAATCTGATAAAATATTTTGCGTACAAACCCTAGATTTTGGAATTACTAGGTTATTTAAAAATTGACAAAATTTCCATAAAACCCTAGCAATTAAATGATGAAAATGCAATGCAAGATCTTGAATTTTTGTATTTTTCTATAGTTTATATCAAATCTGATGCAAAAATCATGAATTAGGAAAAATTATAAATAATTGACATAATTTAGTAAGCCCAACAATGCAATTTTTTGTATTTTTCCAAAATTTTCAATTTTTTTGAAATTTTCTCATGAAATAAATTGAATGACCAAATGAATGAATGAAATCACACAAAACTTGCAGACAAACACTTAGAAAGTTGTAATTTAAGTTCAAGGACATGGGTTCACCAAAATGTTTAGGGTAAAATTGTATTTGTTGATCTTTTGTGGTTTAGATGTTAAAATCCTCCTTTCACCCTAACATTGAAGGATCTAGGGTCGAGTGGTGAGCACTATCATACCCTAGGTCACTTGCAAATGAGGGGAAGCTTGGATTAGGGAATTAATTATCAATTTTTCCTTCTCCTATGCTCAATTGACCATTAAAACCCTAATTATGCAAATACGACAACAAATTATCAAATTATGGAAAAAGCTCTTATAGACGGGAGTAAAATACCAAATTATAGAATACCTATTTTCAGGGTTCTGAAGCGGAACAGTTGGGGGCACAGGAGTGGGTGCCCAAGTCCAAGGTACCTTCTTTTTCAGGTAATCTGGACCTTCTTTGGACATTGATCATCCTTGCAAATACTATTTTCCAGAATTAGTCTGCGGAGGACACTGGAGCAAGCGCCCTAGTCCCAGAAGTGCTCTTTTGTCTGTCTTTTCTTCAGATCCCAAATCCCTGATGTCTTTCCAGCCTTCCTGCAACTCCACTTTTCTTGGGTGCGACACTTGTAACTTGCAATCACAAGACTTGGTTTGGGGGTTGTGGTGTTTATAGGTTTAGCTCAGTCGAACCCCAGAGGACACTTAAGTCTCCAAACACCATTGTTAGATGAAGAGGGTGTGCCCTTGTGAGGCAGAGGCCAAAACCAAAGGAATCAATCATAAAAACACAATGATAAGTCAACTTGTAGTGAAGCTCTCATGGAGGAAGATGCTCTTCATGCCATGAGGAGATTGAGGCTCAAATCTACAGATATCAATACACAAAACATACAAGTCTTCTCTTGCAACACAGTAGAAAGCCTTGAATCACCTTGAGAATGGCTAGAGTTCGCAATAACAATCTAATTGAAATCTAATTTTCAAATGAATTCCTACACATGCTTATATATGCATCTACAAGCACTCCCGCCAAGATATTTGAAATTCAAACTGACCGTGTCGGCAAAGGGACCTAATAACAGTCACTAACTGACACCCAAAAATTGGGGCTACCCTAAAATAGGGCAGGACTAGGGCGCTGGTACCTAAGTCCTCCCCCTATTTTAGGCAGGGTACAGCTCAAGGGGTCCTCCTAGGTCCTATTTGTCATGGGACTTAGGTCTCATTCCATCGGGATGCTAAAATATGAACTAAAATATCCTAAATGCACTCTAAAGACCTGGGAGCGAAACCTTATGAGGGAAAAGCCCCCAAGGGGACATTTTCTGATGTTACAGATGGAACTACCAGGTAAATATTTCTAACCCTTTATCTCTCATGATGCATTTCCCCCGTGATGTGTTATGTGTTGTTTAGGCCTCTTGGGATGACCCTTGATTCTCTTGTAAGGTCCGGGATACTAGGAGACCGCCTCTGTTGTGACCTTCTATTTGTATCATCATTCTTCTATATTGCTTCTCCTCTATTTTTCACTATTGTGTGTTGTGTCTTACGGACATAGCATTGCAGTTGGTGACTTGGGGGCACCCTCATATGTGATTGTCCCTAAGACACTTGTTTCTCCTCTCTTGACTTATTGTTTCCCTTCCTCTAGTGTTTCTATCTAGCGAGCGGATGATGAAAAACATATTATACTGATGCAGACCTAGCATCCGTTTAGCGAGAAATCAAAAATTGGACTTAGTTCCTATATGATGATGGGGTGGTTATATATTATCCGATGCTTGGCTAGTAGAATCACTCCGTGCACTTTGTCATGTGATCTTGATGGTGTCTTATCGCACTTACAAGAATATAACAATACTACTGCTTCGTGCACTTTGTCTATCTTGAATCTTGCATTACGCATTATTGTTTATCATGATTATATGGGCACTAACACTTTTCCTGTAGGGATGTGTTTGTGGCAACATTTGGTGATCGTAAAGTACATGTCTCCTCTGGGGGGCAAGGGCTTTGTGAAAGCTTGTGTTCCCTTGTGTGTTTTCTTCCTACCTTAACGTGCTTGATATCGATACCTGATATCAACCACCTTAAGGTGGGGGCATATATAAGGTAAGTTGTCTATTGTAGATGTTAGCAATGTGCTTGTTCTCAGGTGCAGTCTTAAAGACTGGTGACGATGAGTCCCTCCTGCACTCTAAGATTTATTTGAAATCTATTACAATCATTTAAGCCCTCTGCGGAGGCGGGGATATCACATCCCTTTTCTATCTTAAGCCCTCTGCCGAGGCGGGGATAGTGTATTTCTCATGGAGAGTGCACATCCTGTCATTTTTAAAAGTCCTCATCGCGAGGCGGGGAGCGGTTCTATGACTAACTCAATCCTTAAGTGTGTCTTCGGCAATTGTTGTGGCAAAGCCCAATCATTGGTGTGTGCCTGTAATGTGCCTAAGATGGTGATGAACCTATAAATAGGAACACTCCATTGCTTTTTTGCCGTGTTTTCTCTGTATCTTCTAAGTGTGTGTATTGTGTGTTTGTTCCCAAGCATAGTTTAAAGACTGGTGGCGATGAGTCCCTCCTATGCTTTGGGATTTGTATGGCGTGCTTGCTTTGTATGGCATGTTGGGCATGTGTGTTGCCCCATATGCAGCCTTAAAGACCAGTGGTGATGAGTCCCTCCTGCATTATGGGTGGTGTGATTACTTTCCTATAGTTGCATCTGCATTTCATATATGAAAATGAAAAAGAAAAAGAAAAAGAAAAGAAAATCATCACTGTCTTCACTGTATTCATTGTGCTTTGCATGTCTTCAATGTTGTCTTCTCTGTGTTTTGTGTAACTGTAACTATCTTCTCCATGTTTTGCGTGGCTATTACTGTCTCCTCTGTGATTGGCATGTCTTCTCTGTGCTTGGCGTGTTTGTTGTGTTTGTTGACCGTACTTTAATGCATGTATTGGCCTTGCATTTATACATACATTAAAATGGGGGCTAAATGTTACGTCAGAAAATATCTCCTTGGGGGCTATTCCCTCTTAAGGTTTAGCTCCCAGGTCTTTAGAATGCATTTAGAGCATCTTTCATGATAATTTGACATTCGAATGAGAAAACCCTGAAGTTTCATGGCAAATGGGACCTAGGGGGTGCACTTGACATGATCCCTGCCTAAAATAGGGGGAGGACTTGGGTGCCTACACCCTAGTCCTGCCTTATTTTAGGTTAGGACAAATTTTGAAGTGTCAGTTTATGACCATTATTTAGTTCCTATGCTGACACGGGAAGTTTCAATTACGAAATTCTTAGCGGGAATGTTTGTAGTTGCATATATAAGCATGTTTAGGCATTCATTTGTAAACTAGATGGCAATTGTGATTCAAGAGCTTATGTTAAGGTGATTCAAGGCATTCATTGTGTGGCAGAGCAGAATTTGTGTTGTTCTTGTGTTTGTATTTGTAGATTTGGCATCCATCTCCTCATGGCATGAAGAGCATCTTCCTTCCATGAGATCTTCACTACAAGGTGATATCAATTGTGTTTTCAATCATTTATCATTTGGATTTTGCCTCTATCCCGCAGGGATACACACTCTTTATCTAACAACAGTGTTTGAAAGACTTGAATGTCTCTCCGGGGCTTGACTGAGGCAAGCCTCTAAACACCACAACCCCCAACCCATTTTTCTGTGATTGCAAGTTACAGGTTGTAGGAGCAGAAAAATGGAGTTGCAGGAGAGCAGTGTAGACTGTTTGAATTGTAGATCAAAGAAGAAAATAGGGACCTAGATTTGGGCACTCGCTGATTAGTCCTTTAGATCCCACAACAGGAAAATCTCTGAAACAACAGGAACAGTTTACAGACAAGGTTTCCAGATCCCGACAAAAAGTATGGCACTGGACTAAGGCACCTACTCATTAGTCCCCGACTGTTCCACTTTCTAAATTTCAAAATCTTGTATGTATTTGATTATCATTTAGTATCTCTGTGTGCGAGCATTTTCCATGATTTTCTCGTTTGCTTCCAAATTTGCATAATTAGGGTTTTGAGCATAATTGGGCTTAATTGAACAACAAAATCACATAATTTTAATTTTCCCTACATTCCAAGTGACTGAAAGCCTGATAGTAGACTTCCTATTTAGCTGAAGTCCTTGAATGTTTGAGGTGAAAGGAGGATTCATACAAGTTAACCCTAAACACTACCAAATCCTCTTCATCAAATTTCACCTTAAACAAGAGGAATTGTTCAAACTAAGGAAAAAAGAAGATGAGAGCCTGGAAGATTACCTTGATAGGTTCATCTTCTTATCTAGATGATGTGGGGAAGAGACAATGAGCCCAGAAATTTTGAAGACCATATTTTTCAAGGGACTTGATGAAGATGCTAGGAGAAGCCTAGACTTGATGGGAAAAGGAGATGTGTCCCAACTTGAACTCAGTGATATTTTGAGTTATGCAGGAATTTTTCCCAGACTCGTAGGGGCATCTGTAAGTCTAGTCTCTTGAGGGGCTCAAATGAAATCAGTAAACTATGAGAGGAAATAGCGAATTTGAAAATAGACATCCTTGTTCATCTAAACACCACTTTAGATGGAATACAGGCCAAAACACGTAATCCTGAAACCTTATCCATCTACTTCCCTAGGTGTCGAAACAAACATCTATTAAGGGAGCGTCCTTTGGACAAAGCTGACAATTGTCAAATTTGTGAAAAGAGTCATGCCACTGACCAATGTGAGATCCTGAATGCAATCAAAAATTCCAAGAAAAGGTCACCTCACACTGAGGAAGAGATCAATTTTGTGGGCCAAAGACATGGAGGGACTTTTGTGCTATGGTCAGAATTCAAACCCATCTTGGTGCCCTCCAAATAATTGGAATAATAATCAATGGATGACACCTTGGCCTCCAACACCACCTAATTGGGGACCTTACCCTTGGGGACCACCTGAATGGGTAAATCAGTCCTAGGGTAACCCTCAATGGCCAAATCAGACTCAACAACAATGGTATCCTTAGAATCCTGCCCCTCAATGGAATTAGTCTCCAAATCAGTTCTATCATGGACCAAGGAGGATGCCCAATCCATAGCAGAACCTCTTGCCAGCACCCCAAAACACTCAACAAAATGAGCAGGTCAACCAACCACAACTACCAGCACAACTTATCCCTAATCCAAAGAATAACCATCAAACCACACTAGTGTATTCCACATAGTAGGAAAACATGGTGGGAGTTAATGCTATCTATTGTGGAAACTTGCAGTTGAGGTTAGGAAAAACACTCCAGTAGCCTACCATAGTTGAGATCCTTGATGAACATAATGCAAAATTTGTTCAAGGAACAAAGACATCTTCCATACCTTTAAATAAAAACTCAAGGAGTAACCAAGAGAAGCTTCCTCAACATTCCTCACCTAAAACTTCTGAGTTACCTCAGGAAGAAGTTGTCAAACATTCAGTAGATCTTCCAGAGAAGGATTCCACCTTGAAAAAGATACCTCAAGCACCTTTTCCAGAGTGCCTCAAAGAGACCCCCCTGAAAAACCCTCTGGAAATGACCTTACCCACCGAAACCGCATGAATACAAGAAATTAAAAGACTCCATATCGAGATTCCATTGTTATAGGCAATTAAAGAAATTCCTAAACTAAACCAGCTAGTCAAAAAGTTGTGCATAAAAACACTAGGAAGGAAAAAGAAATAGATTAACACTGTGCACATCAATGGATATCTAGCTAACCTTCTGGCTGTAGAGATCTCAACCCTAAAATATGGTGACCCAAGTAGTCCACTCATAACAGTGACAGTCAATGAGGTAGTAATACCTAATGCATTTGTGGACTTGGGAGCAACAATTAACGTCATAACGGGTGACGTTATGGAAAAATTGGGACTCATTGATCTACGTCCCACAACCACTATATTGCAAATGGAGAACCTGTCCATAGCTATTCCCAAAGGTGTCTTGGAAAATGTTCATGTCAAGGTTGACAATTGGGAATACCCAGTGGATTTTTAAGTAATCCAGTCCCTCACACCTAAGGACAGTTACCCATTAATACTAGGCAGACCTTGGTTGGCTACAGTTGCAGCCAAAATTGAATGCAGAGCAGGAGGAATGACCATTTCAAATGGCCCCAATAGAAAACACTTATCCCTATATCCCCCTACTCAACATGCTGCACATAAACAAGTTTGGGTTGATGAATCAATTGGTTTTGACAAACAAGATAATCTAGCCTCACTTGCTATAGTAGTCATCAAACAACACTGTGAAGAATTGGAAGATGAATTGGAAAACAACATGCAGGATCTTGCCATAGATTCAGGTGATGAAGAAATTTTAGAAGTTGAAGAAATTTTAGGACACCTGATTCACACTGATGATATTGAACATAGTTACACCACCTTTACAGTGTTACCTTGTGCTCTGGCTAATGTCATTCCGAAAATAGATCACTTCTTTGAAGATATTGCCAAATTTCACAAAATTATACCACATAACTGCCCTCTCAACACCTTAATGAGAGAAGTTCATACTGTCACCTCCAACTACCTTGGAACCAAAACTATCATGTTACTACCAGGAAAGACCTTAAATATTAACAGTTGGTTGATAGAGGCAGATGAACTCAAGTTATTTGATGTTTTGGTAAATAGATCCAAAGCTTTTTCTTGGGACTACACAGACATGAGAGGAATACACCCAAGTGTTTGTACCCATCACATATATACTGAAGACGTTAGACCTGTTCATCAACCACAATGAAGACTCAACCCTGCTCTCAAAGACATTGTTAAAATAGAGATTGAAAAACTCCTACAAGTAGGATTCATCTATCCAATCTCTGACAACAAATAGGTTATGCCTCTGGTAGTAGTCCCAAAGAAAAGTGGGAAGTGGAGAGTGTGCATGGATTATAGAGAGCTCAATAAAGCCACCTATAGAGACTACTTTCTGCTACCATTTATAGACTAGGTCTTGGACAATCTAGCAGGAAGGAAGTATTTCTTGTTTTTGGATGGATTTAGCGGATATAACTAAGTGCAAGTAGCAACAGAAGACCAGGACAAAACAACTTATACCTATCCCTGGGGAACATTCACATATCAAGTTCTTCCCTTCGGGCTATGTAACGCTCCTGCAACATTTCAAAGAATTGTTCTAGCCATCTTTGCTGAGCTTGTAAATGAGTGTTGGGAAGTCTATATGGACAAATTCACAGTATATGGTTCCACTTTTGATGAAGATCTTAAAAACTTGGATAAGGTGTTGCAGCGATGTGAAGAGCATCACCTATCCTTGAGTCATGAAAAGTGTTTAATCATGGTAGAACAAGGGATAGTGTTGGGACACCACATCTTAGCTGAAGGGATAAAGGTAGATCCTAAGAAAATTGAAGTGATACAACAAATAGAGACTCCAAAGATCCGAACTGATGTCAGAAGTTTCTTAGGACATGCTAGATATTACCGAAGATTCATAGAAAACTTCAACAAGATTGCAGTCCCCATGTTCTCCCTTCTCCAAAAGGATAAAGACTTTGTCTGGACAACAGAATGTCAAACATCATTTGAGATCATTAAGGAGAAACTCATTTCTGCTCCAGTCCTATGTGGACCTAACTGGAACCTTCCTTTCCATATTTACGTAGATGCTTCCAATGATGTTATTGAAGCAGTTTTAGGTTAGGAAGATGAGAATGGAGGAAAATATGCCATATATTTCATCAGTAAGAATTTGACCCCCACCAAACGAAACTACACCACTACGGAGAAAAAATTCTTAGTTGTGGTTCATGCAATCAATAAATTTTGACATTACATTACAAGATATAAAGTAACCGTGTTCACAAACCATTCAGCTATCAAATACCTAATGAACAAACCTACAGTAAATGGAAGAATAATCAGATAGTTATTGCTTCTTCAAGAATTCAATGTGACCATCATTGATAAACCTGGAAAGTTCAATGTAGTTGTAGACTTCTTATCCCGAATCAAACAAGATAATGGAGATTGTACCCCTGTGCAAGATGAAATCCTAGATGAAAACCTATTTGCCATCTCCATTAAAACCCCCTAGTTTGCGGACATCACCAACTATCCTGCCACCTCTGAGTTTCCACCAAACTTTACATCAAAACAAAAGAAACGCCTCATTAGGGAAAGTTCGCAGTTCAAATGGATCAACGGTATGCTATTCAAAAGTGGCCCCGATCTAGTTCTACATCGTTGCGTCAAGTCAGATGAAAGCTACAACATACTCAAGGATTGCCATGATGATCCCTTTGGTGGTCATTATTTAGCAAAAGGAATGTCTCACAAAATCTTAGGTGCATGGTATTATTGGCCTTCCATGCATAAAGATGTAAAAAAATATGTTTGCCAATGTGATGAATGCCAATGAGTAGGAAGACCTACTGCATCTAGTGAGATGCCTCTATAGCCATAGGTGGTTTCTAAACCTTTTGAGAAATGGGGGCTAGATTTCATAAGTCCCATAGATCCTTCATCACAAGGTAAATAATACATCCTAGTCTATACTGACTATTTGACTAAATGGGTAGAAGTCCAAGCACTGAGAGTTTCTAGAGAGGAACAAGTTGCGGATTTCCTTTATAACAAGATCTTCCTTAAATTTGGACTCCTAGATCAATTGTCATAGATCAGGGACCCTGGTTTATGTATAAAGTTCTATTGGCATTTATCGACCATTTTCAAGTAAGCCATAAGAAGTCGTTTCCCTATCACCCACAAGAAAATGGTCAAGTCAAAGTCACCAATAGAGAACTTGAAAACATTCTGACAAAAACAATTTCATCGGGGAGAAGGGATTGGGCTAGGAAATTGTATGAGGCAATTTGGGCCTATAACACAACCTGGAAATCAACCACTAGTCTCACTCCCTATGAATTAGTCTTTGGAAAGAAACCTCTTCTGCCCATTGAATTCGAATTACAAATGCTCATAACAGTAAAGGAAGTGGGCTTGGACCTTGATCAAGCTCAGATTGAAAGAGTCCTGCAACTTAGTGAACTCAATGCACTTCGTTTGGAAGCCATTCACCAAACTGAGCTGGTCCAACAACAACGAAAGGCTTGGCATGACAAACATATAAAAGAAAGAGAGTTCCATAATGGTGACCAGGCACTGCTATTTGACTCCATATACAAAGACCAAAAAGGTAAACTGAGAACTCATTGGCTAGGTCCATATGAGATTTTTGATGTATTCCCAAATGGAGCAATGCAACTTAAACCCATCGATGGTGACACTCGAACACTCCTCATCAATGGTCATCTATTGTGGATCTACCACAAGCCTATTAACAAAGAAGAATTTACAAGGATGGTGGAAATGCAAGTAGAGAACCAATGTATTGACTCTGCCTCGGCAAAGGAAAAATAATCTATGTTTTTAGTGAAAAAAAACTGTGTATGCATGATTATTTCAGAACATTTTAGTCAAGTTATTGTATTTTCCATTTTTGTTACTTGTCTAAATTTTAGTATTGTTTTGCAGGACTTCATCTTTGAATAAATACAAAATTCTGACGCATCTTTCATTGATGCTCCAGAATTTTGTTCCTGCATTCCAGCTACATCTTTCAACGATGCTCCAGAACCTTGTTCCTGTATTCCGGCTGCATCTTTCAGCGATGCTCCAAAACTTTGTTCCTGCATTCTGGCTGCATCTTTCAGTGATGCTTTGGAACCTTATTCCTACATTCTGGCTGCATCTTTCAGCAATGCTCTAGAACTTTGTTCCTTCAGTCCAGCTGCATCTTTCAGTGATGCTCCAGAACTTTGTTCCTACATTCCAACTGTATCTTGTAGCGATTCTCCAGAATTTTGTTTCGCATTCTATCGGCACCCTTCAACGATGCTCCAGAACGTTGAACCCAACCATAGTGCTCCACAGTGTTGTTCCCATATGTTTGTTATACTCATTCCATAAGCATCTTCTCTTGATGCTCTCAATTTGTGATCCCTTCTTTGCAGATGCTTTGATATTTTCAAAAGCATACCCATTTCCACCACTAAACTTTCCCATACCAAAGTATTCATTAAAGGACTCATTCCTTGTGTCACCACCCCCTGTCATAAAAATCAAATTATAATGGCTATTTATCCTCATTATAAATAAATTACCCCAACCACTCCATCATAATCATTAGTAAATGCGCCCAAACCTTTCACCATCCCATCCAAGTTGTGTATATATAATTGTCTATAAAGTCATTACTTCAGCACAAGTGCAATGAACTTCAAATCCAATCAAGACATGAGGTACGTACACATTCTTTCTTAATTAAGCAATATGTTGTAAATAAAATGAAATAAATTGACACATTCCACCCTTTTCCCAAATTTAGTAAATCCATGAGAACTATACTTCCACTGGAAGAGATGGCAACGCATGCATTCTACGCCATGCAAGGTAATGAGTAGACACCACACAACTTAATACAATGAATTAATGAGGGTCACATCAACATTGTTGTAATATAAGTGACTGTAAAGATTGAGTTTCATTTAGTCTGCATATCAGTTTGTTTGAAACAATTACTCACCTTGGTGTGCCATGACATTCAGTAAAAATTTAGCAGAATTACTAGGAGATAGTATGGGGGGAGCAAAATGTAAATCAAAGCCAACTTTTGCTGACAAATTATTCGTGTTCAATAATATTTCAAAATTGTTTCAAAGAGTGGGATGGCTGGACTTCATGAAAAAGTTCAAAGGGCATAATACATAGCTAGTTAAAGAGTTCGTGGAAAATTTCTCAAATGGGCAGTCGATTGTGTGAGGAAAGAAATTTAAGGTAAGTGCCTGAACTATTTCTAGTTTATCTAGTATCAAAAATGAAGGCTTGAATCTATCAGAAACTACAAATATTCCCTATCAAAAATTGATAGAGCTTTTCTTAAGGGAAGGGGAACCTCAACCATTATTAATTGTGAATACCCAGGGACATAATAAAGGCTTTCAAAGAATGTCCATTGCAAAGCCATGGAGAATGACAGTAGCCTGGATAATTAAGTATTTTACATGTGAAGGACAATGTTCTACTGTCGTCGGTCCTCCCTTCCATTTGCTCATTCACCTGCGCCATGGCGTTGAAAACCCTGAATTGAGGGTTAATCTTCCTGCCTTCTTAAGTGATTCCCTTATCCACATGATATAAAGGTTCAAAATTGGGTCTAGGCCATTAAAACACCACGGCCTCATTTTTTTAATTTGCAAGCATCAACTCCTCAAAAAGAGAAAAACAAATGAGAAATGGCAAAAATTTCTCAGGAAATTTGAAAACCCAGCACCCTCAATACATTTTGAGAGAGGTGAGTCATTTGGTTTGGTGGCAGAGAACCCTAGGGAACCTTCCCCTATACCCCCACCTTCTAGGGAAGCTTCCGAAGGTGAAGCACCAGAAAATCTTACAAACCCTATAGAACTCGAGGAGCAACCTAGACCATATAACGTTCTAGAAACTCTAGAAAAACAAGAAAATCTGGACTTAGTTGACTCTGCAGATGAAAATAGTTAGCCTAGTAGAAGGGAACAAAGGCCTAAGGTGAATTTGCAGAAACCTCCTCCTCTAAGAAAAAGTAAAAGATTGGTTGCCGACTTTAGCTGTTCTGGAGCATGTGACCAACCACCTATCCCTAAAAAGAAAAGGCAAGATAGGCATCCAAGTGAGAATATAGCTCATCCAAGTGAAAACCAAGCCCTAAAAAATAAAGATACCCTTGAATCTAAGAAAGAGATTGTTCCACCTGAGAAGAATCAAGAGGAAATAAGAGAACAAGTTCCAAATTATGTACTTGTTGATGAAGTAGAGGCTCAAGAAGATGAGCCTGTGGAAACAATTTCCACACTCAACAACCATTAGATGAACACAGAACTGACACAACCCCTCAAGATGAACAATTATCCCCTCTAAATAATGTTCATGACATAGAGCAAGGTCTAATAGAAGGAAAAGATGAAGGACATGTGTCGGATAAGGATACATAAAATGTTATCTCTCCTCCTCCCACTAATGTAGAAAATAAAAAATGTGACCACATGATAGTTGAATTGACAGAATTGAAAAAAGAAATTATACATTTGAAGAGAAAAATCCAATAGAGTGAAGAATAGATGCATATACAACAACATAAAATTGACACACAAACAAAACTTTTGCAGCATAAGGATCAGGAAATAAGGACTCTAGGAATGCAGTTAGAATAGAAAGATAAATCCATTGAGGAATTACAGTCCCAAGTAAAACAAGTTACGGAAGAAGAAGATAAGAAACATTTGACTAGTCTATTTGTAAAAGATGAACAAATAAAAAATTTGACTGTCAATTTTGAACAATTCCTTAAGTCATTTGTGGAAAAATAGGAAGAACAGAAGCAAGAACTTAATGGAACTCTTAGCAAAACTATAGAGTTGGAGCAAGAATTGCAGGAAATCAATGTTAAATCAGTCATGGAATCAAAAGAAATACAGACTGAACCAACCAAAATGGGATGGTTCCAGGTTCACATTCCTCCCATGATGACAGAATGGATAGAAAGGTGCTATTTCCTAAGACAAGTTGGAGTAGAAAATGCCAGCCTTAAGAAGGAAATGGTATTGTTGAAGGAATCCTATGATAAACTTTGTCAAGCTAAAATTGATGCATGCAAAATCAGAGAGTTGTTATTAGCTTGTAGGAAGCCATCCGGGTTATATTCTATGTTCCTTAATGAACAATTATTGACATGGAAACTTTTGAGAATTTCCTGCAACTTGCCCCATGGTCCAGATGACAAACAATTCCTAGAAGCATTCAAAGAGGCACCCCCTGTTCAACAGAATCTGCTATGTGAATTTTTTATACATAATCTATTTCTAGAAAAATATAGTGGTTTCTTCATTAACCTTTTTATGGGAGAAGTACAACTCAAAGCTTGCATGTCTAATCTGCGAAATTAACTCCATTGGCAGGATAGGACCAGAGAATATCTTCAGGCAGAAAGAACCGTAGGGCTCCACATGAGATACCCTAATCGTAAGCCA
This sequence comes from Cunninghamia lanceolata, assembly GCA_027924645.1. Lineage (NCBI taxonomy): Eukaryota > Viridiplantae > Streptophyta > Pinopsida > Cupressales > Cupressaceae > Cunninghamia > Cunninghamia lanceolata. Next base: position 4,739,017 of record BSBN01000609.1, read on the forward strand.
TTTGCCTTCAAAGCTCAATTCTGAAGGACTAAAAAGTATGAATCTATGAAGGAAAGTATAATGAAAGTATCAGGATTTGTTTTGAAGATTTTAAAATTAATGGGCCACATTTAATAGATAAAGCATGGAATGCCTGCGAGGAACGATATACTCCCTTGCCTATGTATCTGAAACGAAGGGAGATGATTTCTCCAACCAATCTCAGATGGTCCTATAAAAGAGCAGAAGCTTTGACAAAAATACTACAGCAACTTAAGATCAAGTGGATAGGATGAGGGACAGACCTCCATTGCTGCTTCAGCCACCCCCTGCATTTTGGTAATTGTAGAGCAAGATCCCAGGGACTTACATGCATGATAGATGAGGATAAAATTGAACAAAGGTTTTCTTAAGAATCCTGACTATTTGGATGAGGAAGCAGAGGACATTTATGATCTCAACTCAAAGTATTATGAACTAAACAGAAAGAGGGATGCAGAAAGGCAAATAGCCCATGGTTAGCAAAGAGCAGGAGGACCTGCTCCATCTTAGAGAGGAGAGAGTGATGAGATATAATTAACGTCATTTCATAATAAATCATATACCCCTTTCTATGTCACCTAAATTACCCAAACCATGCCAATTTCCTAATTTTATGAGCAACATTTGTTTATTTTTGATAGAATGATGTACAAATCTTGTTTTCTAATTGATTGAAATTTTCCACTAATGTTAACATGATCGTGTGTAAAGGTCTGTGTATTAATGTAGGTTTTTATGAAGTGCTTAGTGGAACTTAAAAGCAACTGAAGTCAGAAGCGCCAGAATCGTAGGGCACCGAAAATCTAGGAATACATGATCAAAGACTTGGTCAATAGTTCTTTCATTTTCTGTTAAAGATACTTAAGACATTTTGTGACTCCACTTGGAGCTTTTATTGTGTTGAATCTAATAGATATTTAGTTTAGTTAAAAGTTTGTTTTTCTATTGAAGACTTCTTCAAGTGGCAGTTATGTGTCACATGAAATTTAGGATTTTGATAGTATAGATTATGAGTAATCTCAAAAATAGTTATGATATATGATGTTATGCTATGTTCTGAAATACAATATGAAAGTAATGTTTAGCTATTATGTTCTGTGATAATTTTCTATGGAAGGAAAAACTAAGTTTATTCTGAGTAATATATTCTGAGCAATGGGAGTACGAATGAGAATGGAGTTATTTTGGATCTGTTGAAGATAATGCATGTGATTTGAATCAATAAGGAAAACTCTTCAAAGTTGGCCACTCGAGGGATATAGCATAGATAAGTGTTTTATTGTTATGCAATTGTGTTGTTCAAATTTGTTTAGTAAATGTTTTTGTTTAGATTAGTATAACTTTCTATTTTAGCATTGTTAAGTGTTCCTACAAGATATTGTGTTTGAGATAAAAATCTTTAAGTTCTGTTGTTATGTTAGAGTTTCAAAAGCATCTATTTTGTCGATGAAATCTCTTATTAGTTGTTAGTTCAAGTTTGATTTGCTTTCAGTTAATAGTTAGTTGTCTTTCTTTTTTAAAATTCATAGTTAGAAACACATGTGTGACTTCTAGTTAGTTTATATGCTTTGTAGATTAAGTGTGATATGCTTTCTAGTTTAGATTCATTATGATAAAGCTTGTTTAGAAATTCAGAAAACTATTGCTAAGATGAGATGTCCGAATTCATTCCCTATTGTAAACTGCCTTGGACACTACTCGGTCAACATAATTGACATATTTCAACTAAAGTGTTAGGACCTCACGACATCCTGTTGCGTATCCTTGCAGGATAGAGGTAAAAAAAAATTGATAAATGATTGATTCAACACAAATATATATCACCTCGGAGGTGTAGCTCGCATGTAGATGAAGATCCTTCAACACATGAGAAGATGAAGCCAAATCTACATAACAAACATAATAACAAGACAAGTCTGCTCTACCACAATGAATTCTTTGAGTGCTCTAAAATCATAAGTTTGCCAAAGTATCATAATCATCTTCTAGTCTACAAATGAAACCCTAAACATGCTCATATATGCATTCTTGGTACAAATTTCATAATTCAAACTTAAGATGTCGACAACGGAACCTTTTAACGGTCACAAAACTGACATTCAAATTTGGGACCTACCTAAAATAGGGCAGGATTAGGGCGCGAGCGCCCAATCCCCTAGTACCTGTTTTAAGGCAGGGTCAAACTCAACAATGTCCCTCAAGCCCCATTTGACATGGGTTTCAGGCCATTTTGTCTTGAGAGTCAGATTTAACATGCATGATGAAAAACAAGGGACCCGAGAGCTAAACTTAGGAGGTAAAAGTCCTAGGGGGACATTTTACGACATAACATGATGACCTGGAGAATAAAAAAACTTGACAAAAATGCTAAATTTGGGAGGGTTTCTTTGTTGTGGATTTGTATTGCAAGTTCATTTTGGAGCATGTTGGTGCAAATCAAAGCTCACCATTGAGTTTAGAGTGTCCAAGAAAATTAGTTTAGCCTTTTGATTTGTCCAAACTGGACATTAGAGGCCATATCTACAAGGGTTTGAAGTTGGGAGGTGGCTACCAAATTGGGTAGGTAGCTACATTTTTTGAGCATTTTGGGTCAAATCTAACCCTACCATCATGTCTAGAAGGCCTAAGAACCTAAGGATTGACGGTCAATTCATTAATTTTAGGGCACTTTGGCTTGAGCTCTAAGAAAATTTTTGTCCTGAGCTCGCAAATTTTTTTTGCCCCTACCTATCCTACGAATCAAAATATTTAGCAAAATATTCCCTAGCATCATTATTGTACAATACTAACATTGGTACAGGTTTAAAAATTATATTTTTTAATTTAATTTTAAGAATTAAAATAAAAAAATTCTATGGATTGTCTTTTTTAAAAGAAGTTTTTTCAAAAAAATATAAAAATATAAAAATATAAAATCTTTAAGAGATAGAGTACCTAACCTCTTATCAGTCTCTATACCCACTAGGTACCACTGCTTGGTAGGGGAGCCATAGGGCTCAATCCCTATGCCTTTCCCTCGTGGTTTGAGGATTTGTAGCAAGGGTTTAACCCCCTTTGTAGGCCCCTTAAGTTTACGGACCCAGAAATGGGCTTGACCCCTCCTATTAGGCGCTAACCCTTGCTATAGGCCTATGTGGCCTATAAACTATTGATTTACATAGATCCGTACCATCTTCAACATTTGGAAGCCAATTTGGTGAATCTGCCATAGTTAACGACCTCCTCCAGTTTTAGCAGTGTATCTAGATTTGACAATTGTTTTAAATTTATCTAGTGATAGTGAAAGTTGGTAGAACCTCTAAAATTCATGATAGTTCCACCAAATATAGTAGTGAGGTCGTGTTGATGTCACCAAGTTCAGTTAAAAATTTCTAACCCCTCTACATTGGTAGTCTAGTTTTGGGACCTGATTTTCAAAGGTCTTGTTCTCTATCATATAGGCTCCTTTTTTTGAGCAATTTTTTTATTTGGGGTAGAATTTCATAGGATTCATAGTGGTGCAATCAATTTTTATTTTGGTGTCAAATTATTCTAGAAATTGTAGATTTTTACAAATGTTGTTGAGCAAATTCTTATTTTGGGAACTTCTAGGGCTCCGTTTGGGCTCATATGGTAACATTTTTGGATGCAATTTTTTTGAAAGTGCATAATTTTTTGTGTAGTCCTCACTGGTGTAGTCTAAATTATCTCATGTTCTATATCAGAATTATACTTTCAATTTGTGGCCTAGTTTGGCATTTGTAATGTATTAAGATCAAGACCACTCCATTGATTTGGCAAGTGGCAGTTGCAATTGCACTAAGTATAAAGTGTTGAGATCATAATTTTCTAGGGAGGATCTTTGATTGAATAATTTGGGAGGTGTTGTGTGGTTTTGTTCATCTTCTCTTTGAGTTCTCATTTGTGCTCTTATAAGTTTTCCATGGGTTATCCTAAGTTCCCTCATTTGACTCCATATAACTATACAACATGGAAATAAAAAACATGGAATGCCTTTATGAGTAAGGGGTATGCACCCCGTATCACAGATCTTGAACCTGAACCAAAGGATGATAAAGGATGGAATGGATCATTGACAATACCAAGGCACTTGGATATCTACATACATTTATTTCACTTGACCTTCTTTATCATATTGATAAGTGTACAACACCTAAGGAGGCTTGGGACAAACATGGACAATTGTATGGTCAAACTGATGAGATTAGAGGTTATCAAATCGATAACGATCTCACTAATCTAGATCCAATTTTTTTTTACAATATCCAAGACTATGTAACAAAATTTAATAAACTAAGGGTACAACTCAAAGAATGTGGTGTTGATAAGAATGATGTACAATTAGTCTTCAGTGTGTTAGGAAACATTCCTTCTGAGTATGCCACATTTGTTTCTAGTTTTCAGACTCATTGGTTGACTATGGGAAATGCCTACACTATGCCATCATTTGAGTCATTTTCAGAAATGTTGATGTTTAAATAGGCAAAGTTAATCACAATGGGTATTCTAAGCCATCCAAGTCGCAAGCTTTGGTGGCTAGTCAACCACATACTGAGAAGGGATCTAACAATACTAAAAAGAAAGAAAAGAAGAAAAGAACAAGCCACAAAAAGAAATAACTTGATCAAATTCTAAATTTTCTCTCTCACAAGGGGAATCATCTAAGAAGAATCCCTAATGTGCATATTGCAAGAAATTAAGGCATGATTAACATCAATGTTATTCAAAATAGATTGATGAGTTGAAGCATCTTATAGTGAAGAATCATATTAATTTACCTTCAACTATGTCAGGGGGTTCATCATCTTCTTCTCATTCAAATTTAGAGAGACCAATCGGGCAAGCACTTGTTGTAGTTGTAGATTATGAGTTAGGGAGATGGATCCTTGATTCTGGAGCTTCACATCATTCAGCTTCATCACAGAGTATGTTCTCTTCATTTGAGACTTGTTCATCACCACAAATCCTAATGTCTAACAACACATATTTGCATGTTTGTGGGAAAGGATCTATTGACATGGATGAATGATCATTCAATGATGTCCTTTGTGTGCCTTCATTATCAAGCAATATCCTTTCTATTTATCAGATCACACATGGTGGAGTAGGGAAGAGTGTTGATTTCACACCAGATTTTATGATTATTCACAATTTGCATAGTAGAGATAATATTGTAGTTGGGGAGGTAGATCATCAATCTCAAGTGTACACCTCACATTTTTCTCCTATTATTCCTTCGACTGATGTACACACTTAGGCATCTAGTGTGGAAACTTTTGGGGAGATACAATATGGTCATTTGAATCTTGGTGTTCTTTCATCGACTGAGGTTCTAGAGACATTGTCGACACTCTATCTTCTCCATCATCTCCTGTTGCTTCTATAGAGTTTAGTGTTGCTACATTCATGGTTTCTAGTGATTTAGTGTAGAAGGATCACCATCTTTCAAATATATCTACTTGGGATGAGTACTTTATAGATATTGCATGTTTATTTTGTGATTCCTATCTTACAGATTTGGAGGACATCCACCTCCTCTTTGATGACAACTCACATGGAGTTGCATCATCTTCTTTGAATGTGATGAGGGAAAATTCTGACCCTCTTGTTCTTTCTTCACCTATTCATTTTTCATAGTTTGATTTTGGGTTGGAGATCCTTGAGAAACATTTGGAGGAGCCTTCAGCATCTTTGAATCATGTTCTACATTCGTTTCCACTAGGTTTTGGATTGTCACTTTCTTTAGTTTGCCCTGGGACTCCTGATTTGATTGTGCCACATTTGAGTACCAACATGGAAAAACTTGAGTAGAGTTCAAAGACATCAGACATCTTGAGTTTTATTCCTCCATATTCCTTTCAAGAATGGGAAGACATCCCGCATACATCCTTGGCTTTGTTTCTCCTTACAGGGAGGAACATTTTTTGGCATTCTTGGATCATCTTTAGCATTTATTGTCGAGCATCTACCATCAATGTAGGAGATTCTACATTAGGGGGCTACATGGTCTCTCTTCTTCTCTCTTATGGGGGGACTATTTCCTCACATGGGGTTTTATCCTTCTCATACTTTGGAGAGCATCTTTCTTGTGTTTTATCTCTTTTGGAGAGGTTTTTTTTCCTATGGGTTTTTCTCTATTTGTGAGAGATTTGTTTGTACATTGGTACCTAACATGGCCTTGTAGCCAAGATCCATAATTGCATCTTTGCATTTTTTTTGTCAACCCTAAGTTTCACTTAGGGGGTGTTGGTGTGAATGGGCTATATTACCTAATTGGTTCCATGTTAGGTCTTATTCACACTTATGTAGTTAAGTTTTCTTAGGGCATACATAGGGTACACTAAGGATAGTTATCTCTTTGTGTCTCAAGTCATAATATTAAGACACTTTTCATAATCCTATACTGTCCTATGTTTCACCTTGGCCTATATTTAACCAAGGTCTTCTCATTGTAAGTTCATATTGATGTGCATATCGTGTATTTGCATCCTTTCAAAGAATAGAATTATCCTTTCATGTTGGTGCTCTCTCTTGTGCTTTAATTGAAGCTTCTAGATCTTGGATGGCTACCTCCATAGCCAAATCTTGCATGGTGTAGAGCATTCTGTACCAACCCTTTCAAAATTCATGCACCTCCTTTGTGAGTAACTCCTCTTAGATTAGTAGGTAACTCCCTAGTTGACTATTTGACCCCTGTGACTAAGGGGGTACAATGTAACTCTCAATAACTCCATGTGGATGCAACAATATATCTAATAGACCTCTTATAGATGGTTATAAATATATAGTCAAATATGTTAGTCATAGTCCACCTTGTAACCCCTATTTTATGGTTACATTATTCAAAATATTACAAATTTTTTAAATAATCCAACTTGAAAGATAAAATAAGGTTATTATAGTGTTAATGTTATCTTTATTTAAAGTTTGTCTATAATCAAGATAAAAAAAGGACATGAGAATTTGAATTAAAACATCCTATTCTAACCTATTTCAAACACACTTAAAGCTAGGATTGAAAAACAAACAAAACAATAGACTTTAGAAACAAGATCTTGGTAATAGGAACCAAAGATTTTAGAGGCAAAAGAGCAGAATGAGGAACTGGTTTACCTAATTATGGAAGAGTGTAGAACTAAAACTTTGAGGGAGAATTGGAAATAAAAAATGAGAGTGTACCTAAAGATCACACTTGATAACCTAAAAAAATGATGGAAAAATGGAGAGAAAACTTTTTATTCTTTAACTATAGGAAAGAATATGAGAAATAAAGAAATGGAAAGATTTCACATTATCCTTGATTATATATAAAAATATTGGAGAGTCTATATCATGAGAAGTCTGCCATGAATATTTACATTAAAAACAACAAAATGACAAGGGCATTTAGGGTCAAAACACCTTGGTAGATAGCCTAGTTCTGCTTGAATGTCTTATCGAGCTCCTAAAAATTAACTAAAAATTAAAAAATACAAGAATTGGATAAAATTTTATAGGGATTTTTTAGGTGTTTTAAAGACCACTTTCCTATTCAAACTTTTTTATATTCTTCACCAATTTTTCTATATTCAACCTACAACACCAAAAATGTATAGGAAACTCTGCAAAAACAAATGGTTAAAGGGGGTTCTACCTTAGTCAGTCATCTTGTGGGATTTAAAGAAAGATTACATTGGATAAAAGTAATTAAATAAAACTAAAAATATTTTCATACAAAGATTTGACACCTATTCTAAGTTCAAATAAAGGATTTTGTGTTTTGATAAATATAGGAAAAGTTGTAAAAGTGTGTCTTGGGGGATGAAAAATGTAACTTTAGTATAAACAAAAACTATAAAGGGTGTAATGGATGCAAATGTATCAGAGATACATCTAAGGCACAAGTGGTTATCTATGCAAAAAATAGTGATACTAGGCTTTCTAGGGCTTGTAAAGGAAAAGGAGTGATGGGTAAAGAATAAAAAGGAAAAAAAATGAAGACCCGCAAAAAGAATTATAATGGAGATCTGATAATAACTTATAATTACTGATTTGACTAATATATAAATCATTTTGACTAAAAAAAATGTATAAATGCAAACACAATACAATGCTAGGAGGTCCTAAGGTTACAATGGAGGTAGGGAGAGATATCATAATGGAAATTTTGAACAATCAAAGACACACAATCAAAATTTATTAGGAAAGGTGTCCAACCTTGTATCTAATGTTAAGAACACAAAGATGTAATTTTTGGGCTATAGAGGTCATTTTTGGCCCTGAAAAATGTTGGAATGGGTTGTAACTGGCAAGCTAGTTATGGGGATGTAGATCTCTTTGAGCTCTAAAAAATAGGCTTAATCAACTTCCTAGATCAAAATTTATGGCCTTCAAAAGTTGAGCCTCCCACATTGAAAATGTAAGAACATATATGGCACATAAGAGAGTTGTAAGAGGGAGTTATACTTGTTGCCAAACTTATGGCACATGTTATGACACATAATAAGGCATCTTTGAATAGAGATAATGAATCCAAAATGGAGCACCCAATTTGGTGAGTGGATTATGATGAGCTTAATAAAGGTGGAAAGAATACATTATTTTTATCCTGTGTGAAAGGAAAGCAGAGTGCATAATACGCCTTCCTAATACTAATCTTCAAGGAGAGATATATATAAATTTACAAAACTTTGCAATTACAGTTCATTTAAGATGCATAAACAAGAATAACAGAATAAACAATAAAGATTGAACCCCAGATTTTATGTGGGAAAACCCTTATGGGAGAAAAACCCACACACCAAAGCAAGATCACTTGTATTATAGTAAAATGTCAATTACATACAAGTTACAGAGTTGTGCTCTTTCAAGTGTCGATTCATAGAACGAATCTGACAACATTCAATACAATTCACTGTCAAATCATCATCGATACTCATACAATGCACTACTGCATTATGTTATATTACAGACTTCACACAAGCATTGTCTCTTCAACTTCCATACCAGACGAATAGTTACAAAACATTTTAACTGTCTTTAACTGCCATTTCCAGTCTTTACCATACTGCCACAAGCTGTATGACCTTTCCTTCGCAGGACTGTGGGATATACCACAACACCACAGACTTATTTACTATCCATTACGGGGTGGCGAGGTAACTCCTGCACCACCGCCAGCACATTCCATGGATCATTGCGGCGTTACGGTAGGGTCCCGCACTACCACAAGTCACTTTACTGACCTCTGTGGGGTAGCGGTAATACTGCACTACCGCAAGCCCATCGTCGATGCTTTTCAAACTACCACCATACCACTGACACCATTAGTAGACCATCGTGAGACAGTGGGATATACACTGCACTACTGCAGATCACTCTTCGAACAGCTGCAGGGTGGCGGTATAGGACTCTCCCCATATTACCGTACAGGTAGATGAAGACCACTGCAGGATGGTGGGTAACATCTCCAGCCCACACTCCTCTTTAGGGTACCCAGCGGTAAACCCATGAATACAAAACCTTGGCAGTCTGAGTTTGATGGTAATTGAGCTAGGGTTTTAACAGGAGTTTGAGACACACATTCTCAACACCGTGGACTCAACTTGGGGATTGGGCATTATATTTTTAACTAGGGATTTGGGTGCCACATTTTGGGTTAGCTCATGGTTTCATAATTATCATTTGATGGTTTCATGTATTATTTCTCCTATTTATTGGGTGCTTGAATTGGAGGTATCATAGTGAGTTTTTTTAGGTACTATTATGTTGCTAGAATTGCTCCAAATCTCTTGTTGGTGATACTCCTGCAAAGGCTTAGACTATGCAAGTGTATTTTAACCATTTATTACTAAATAATATATTGAGTTGCTTTGGAGTGTGGGGTTTTTCTCTTGTAAGGGTCTTCCCCACATAAATCACTATGTTATGACATATTATTTTTGTGTTTATTTTCATGTAACTATGTGATTAATTTAATTTTTACACACACTTCCTCTCATATATTAGTGTAGGAAGTGTATTTTACACCTATATGTCCTTTCATTTGGTATCAAAGACTCATCATCTTAGATTCTAGGTGTTAGAGACAAGGGTTTTTTGTACTAATCTTGGATTGAGTGGGTGTTTGAGTGGAAGGAGATTTTGTTGCAAGAAAAATGGAAAGAACATCAAGGATGGAGATGGAGATGTTATTAAGTACTAACTTTAAGCTTTGGAATCTCAAGATCGAGTATATGCTTGTAGACAAAAGTTGCAGTGTTTGGATCCAAACTTTCTATGACTTTACAAGAAGACTGTGATAAATTAGATAGAAAGGCAAAGGGTCTTATTAGATTCTATTTGGTAGAATCTATTTTGTTAAATGTACAAGAAGAAGAAATTGAGTGAGATTTATCAGGCTAAATCCCTAGTAAATAAACTTTTCCTAAGAAAGAAGTTGTATAACCTCAAGATGAAGGTTGGTGGTTCTACAACTGAGCACTTGGATGACTTCAACTTATTACCCAATTGCACTTTGTTGGAGTGAATATGGAGGGGGAGGATCACTACATGACTTTGTTATATTATTTTCCACACTCATGGGATCACTTGGTGATGGAATTCGAGAATACTACCTCTAAACTCAAAATGGATAAGGTAGGTGCATTATTACTTTTGGAGGAGATGCAAATAAAAGGTGGCCTTAGTTGTTCATGGAAGACCAAAAGAGAAAGGAAAGAAGAAGGACAAGAAGAGAGACAGGTCTAGATCCAAATCTCTTGGAAAGACCAAAGATAAATGTTGGAACTACGAAAATCCTAGGCATTCTAGAAGAGACAACAAGGAGGAGAAAAATAAAAGAAGAATATTCAAATGATGAGTCTGAAAATCTTCTTAGGATGATGGTATGCCTTTGTTGTAGCCTTGGTAATGCATGTATTAGAAGGTACATGGCTGATAGACTCTTTAGCTCCCTTCAACATGAGCTCACATTGGGGTTGGTTTTTGAAGTATGAAGAATATGATGGTGGGAGGATGTACCTTGGAGATGAGTCTTACTTAAATATTATTGGCCATGGAAAAATCTTGATTTGATTTCCTAATGGACATCTGAAAGGAATTGATGCTGTATTGCATATCCTTGGTTTGGCATAGAACCTACTTTTAGTTAGAAAGCTTAATGATGTGGGCGTGAATGTTTTTTCTAATGGGGTGTCATATGGTGCTCACTAAGGGTGTTTGTGTGGGAACTCTATTTCAATTGAATGCATGCACAATTTAATGTAATAGTTCTTATGTTTCTATAGTGAAGAGATATACAAAATCTACATCTTCACCATTGGAACCAACATAAAAGAGGAGTATTGCATCTATTTCCAATGGTCATGCTTTCTAGGTACTTAAGGGTGCTTTTGCTTCAAAGACCAAGCTATCTGTAGAGAAAATGATGTTATGGTACTAGAAGATGGGCCATCTCGCTGAGAAGGGTTTGAGGACTCTGAAAAAAAAATATTGTAGAGGGTTTAAATTATTGTGCTCTTGAGTTTGATTTATATGAATATTGCATATATGGAAAACAAAAAAAACATTTAGTTTTACTTGAGTTCTCACAAATATTTTGGGGTGTTGGATCTAATTCATTATGATGTTTTTGGTTATACAAATGTTCCTTCAATTTCAAAATCTTTGTATTATGTATCTTTCATAGATGACTATTCTAGAAGGACATGGATATATTTCCTTAGAATTAAATATAAAGTCTTCAGTCATTTTAGAGAGTTTAAAGTTCTTGTAGAATATCAAACTAGTAGAAAGATTAAGGTTTTGAGAGCTGATAATGGAAGTGAGTTTTGTTAAATAAAAAATTAACAAATTCTAGAAGAATCATGGGAGAGAGAGAGAGAGAGAGACATAAGACAAATTCATATACCCTTTAGAAAAATGGAGTTGCAGAGAGAATGAATAGGACGTTGATTGAGAGAGCTATGAGTATGCCTAGTGGTGTCAACTTAGAGTAAAAGTTTTGGGTAGAAGTATTTTCTATAACTTGTTACCTGATTAATAGGTCTCCTACATCAACTCTTATGACTAAGACTCCTATGGAGGCTTGGTTAGGAAAAATCCCTTATTACAACATCTTCATGTTTTGGGTTGTGTGCCTAAGAAGAAGCAGTCAAAATTGGAGAACAAGGTAGTTAAATGTATCTCAAGAACATTAGACATGGTGTTGGTATGAAAGGGTACAAGCATTGGGACCCTATGATTGAGAGATTTATATACACTAGACGTGCTATTTTTAGATAAATAAATCCTTCTTCTATAGTTTGCAGTCAACAGAGGATAAGAAGAAAGATATGGTTCAACTACCCCCAAAGATCAAGAAAGTTGAATGAGAAGCTCATGAAGGACCTAAAGTGGAGGAGAGATCAAATAGTTCAATTAGTTCCAAAGATGAGGTTGAACCTCCACCTCAACTCTTGAGGAGGTCCACTCAACATAGATAATAACCATATAGGTATACTCCTTCGGATTGGAGATGCATTTTTTCTTTGAGTACTAACATAGATGATCCTCGAACTATGAAGGGGGCATTGTATATGGATGATTATGAGTCTTAGAGAGTGGCTATATATGAGGATATGATCACATTAAATAGGAATCATACATGGGACTTAGTATCTTTGTTGAATGGATGAAAACTTGTTGGCTACAAATGGGTGTTCAAAAGAAAGATCAATTCTAATGGTAATGTTCAGAAGTACAAGGGTAAATTGGTTGAGAGGGAATATTTGCAAGTAGAGGGAATCTATTATGGTGAGATTTTTTCTCCAATTTCTAAGTTAACATCCATTTGTTTCTTATTATCTATTACAACAACCTTTGATATTGAGATTGAGTAGATGGACATGAAGATAAATTTCCTTCATGGTGATTTAGAGTAAGAGATTTACATGAAACATCCAAAGCACTAAATGGAAAGAGGTAAAGAATCTTTGGTTTGTAAGTTGAAAAAGTCTTTGTATGGCCTTAAACAATCTCCTAGGATGTGGAGCCAAAAGTTTGATTCCTCTGTGTTGGGTTTGGGATTTCTAAGATCCAAATTGGATCATTACATTTATTATAATATGGACAATGATTGATTCTGACTTATTATTTCAAATTACACATTGTTGATATGTTATTTTCTGGTAATAGTAAGGATGCAATTTGTGATTTAAAGTTTCAAATTTCAACAAAAGTCAAGATGAAGGAATTTGGTTGGTCCAAATATATCTTGGGTATGAAGATCAGAAGAGATAGAATGAATAGAAAGATTTAGTTGGTCCAAACCAAGTATGTGAACTCTATGTTGCAGAGATTTGGCATGATAGCTTGCAAACCATTGTGTGTTCATATTTCGATGGGAACTAAGTTATTTGTAGCTCTAAAATGTTTGACTTCATTGAGTGAGATGGAGGACATGGCTCAAGTACCTTATGCTAGTGTTATTAGGAGATTTATGTATGCCATAGTCTATACTAGACTATGTTAGAAATCTAAAACAGATGCATAACCCAAGAACTTTTTAAGAGAGATTCCAAGGTACAAAAGCTATAAATGCATAAATAAAAATAGACCAATGATTTTGAGAGATATGAAAATGTTAGGATGACATAATTACATTATGAGCTTAAAAGGAAGAAGTTGCTCAAAAATATTCGCAAAAGATTACCATCTAAGATGCAAAATACAAGCTAGGTAGTGAGTTTATATAGACCAAGGAGAGGGTTGGAGGTGACAAAACCAACCAATAGGGAGAGACCACTAAACGGTCTAAACATAGTAAATATAACTACCTCGTAGGATGGTGACACCTTAAACTACCCACTCACCTAATTAAACTCGCTTTATTAACCTAAGGAAGCTTAATAAAAATGTAGGAAAAACTGAGGAAATAGAAAAATAAATAACCCACTAGGAAAATAAAAACCTACACTAACACCTCCCTTAAGCGTAGCTTAGGTGGGTGAAAAGATGGGTCTCGACAAATGAATCCTAGTGAGGTACCCATGTACAAAGAATTCCCCCCCAAAGAGAAGAAGCCCCCTCAACAAAGGAATGGAAGTTATCCACAAATAGAGAGATAACACCCCCATAATAGAGAGAGAAAAAAGAGGACTAAGAAGCCCCCCAAAAGTGGACATTTACCGTACCCCTAGGAAAGCTTGTAAATGGAGGAACTTGCTCTTAGTGAAGGGTTTGGTGAAGATGTCTATGATCTACTCTAATGTAAAACAATACTTGAGATCAATGACCTACTCATGAATCAACTCTTGAATGTAGTGCATGTGGATCTCAATGTGTTTGATCCACTGGTGATGGATCGGATTGTGAGAGATATGTATCAAACTCTAGTTGTCACAAAATATGATTGTAGGATTCAGGAAAGGGAATACCAAACTTAATGAGAATTTTTTGAAGCCAAATGGCCTCAGTAGTAGCATTCAATGCTCATCAATACTTAGCCTCTATAGATGAAAGAGCAATTGCAGATTACTTCTTGCTCGACCAAGAAACTGCACTGGAACTAAGGGAGAAGAAATACCCTGAAGTAGACTTGCGATCTTGAGAATAGCCTACCCAATTTGAATTTGTATGGCTCACTAAGTCAATATCCAAACCCATTGCATGGTGAATCCCATAAATGTGAGTACCCTGTATATAGTGAAGAATCCACTTAGTTGCTTTCTAGTGTAGCTCATGTGGCTTCTGCATGAACCTTAAGACTAGGACCATAACATATGACATATTAGGCCTCGTGTGAGTCAAGTATATGAGACTCCCAACTAATTGGTGATACAAAGTAGTATCCACCAATGGTGAAGAATAGTGAGCCTCAAGTTTGACCACTGACATAAATGGAGTCGATGTAGGCTTATAGTCAACCATGTGAAATCTGGAGAGCATATCAAGTGCATACTTGGGCTTTGCAATGAAGATACTAGATGAAGAATGAGTGATTTAAATCCCCAAAAAGTAGTGCAAAAGGCCCAAATATGACATTAAAAATGATCATGAAGGGCTTTTTTTACTACCTTAATGGTGGATGAGTGACTCCCTGTGAGCAACAAGTCATCAACATAGAGAAAAATGAATGTGAGAGTATCATCCTACTGTAGAATATAAATATTCAGATCAGAATGACACCAAATGAACCCAACTAACAAAAGGAAGGATTCCTTCTTGGCATACCAGGCCTGAGGGGCCTATTTGAGGCCATAGAGAGACTTTTGAAGATGGTAAGCAAGTGAAGGATCATGTACGAAGCCCTATGGATGCTCCATATATATCTCCTCCTAAAGGTCACTGTGAAGAAAGGCACTCTTCACATCCATCTGATGAACTTCCCAATGATGGGCTGCAATAAGAGCAAGGACAAGTTAGATGGAGTTCATTCTAGAAATTAGCACAAAAGTCTCAGAGTAGTCAATCAATCCCATGAACCTAGGAGAATCCTTTGGCAACTAGGCGAGCCTTATGCTTATCAACCGACCCATCTATAGAAAATTTTATCTAATAGATCCATTGGCATCAAACAAGCTTCCTTCCCTTAGGAAGGGGAACTAAATCCCAAGTATGGTTCCTCTCCAAAGAACTGAACTCTTCTTGCATAGCAACATCCCACTCGAGGACACCAAAAGATTCCTTAAAATACCATGGATTAGAAGTTGAAGCAACGAAGAGGTGTGGAGCCTGCTGAAATTGTGACCTTGTTCTTCTTGCATGTAAAGGATCACCAACCCAATCACTGGTTGATTCCAATGTCTGACAAGCCCAAAGAGGCCCAATAGTTGAAGAATCAAGAGAGTTTGAAGGAGAATCATCACCCTCTGAATGATGACTAGGAGAGGAGGAAGATGAATCCTCATCATCATCGTCACCATTTGAAGTGGAGGAAGAAGACTCCTCAGCAAGATCAAGAGTATTAAGATCCTTGAAAGAACTATCTTCATGTCATACTGTCTCCAAAGTGATGGTAGATGGAGAAGTGATAGGAGAAGAACTGGAAGCATCCTCCTCGAAATGAACACTCCTCTCAGTGAACAACTCATGAGTGGTAGGGTGAAGAAGTGTATAGCCTTTGACACCATCTGGGTATCAAACAAATATGCATGGATTTCTTTATGAATCCTTGAAAGAACTATCTTCATGTCATACTGTCTCCAAAGTGATGGTAGATGGAGAAGTGATAGGAGAAGAACTGGAAGCATCCTCCTCGAAATGAACACTCCTCTCAGTGAACAACTCATGAGTGGTAGGGTGAAGAAGTGTATAGCCTTTGACACCATCTGGGTATCAAACAAATATGCAAGGATTTCTTTATGAATCCATAGCCTTGTGCTTCTTTACTAGAATGTGGGCCCATGTAGGAGAACCAAACACTTGAAATTGCTTTACTATGGGTTTCTAACCTATCTAAGATTGAAAAGGAGTGATGCCCTTCATAGCTCGGTGAGGAACAAGTTTATGGATGTAACATGTATAGTTGATGGCCTCCACCCAATACTGAGGTGCCATTGACCTGGAGTGAATCATACAATTGGCCATCTCTTTCAAGGACTTGTTCTTGCATTTGGTGACACCATTCTACTATGGATTGTAGGGAATTATGTGCTGAAAATCAATATCCTTAGAGGCACAAAACTACTCAAACCTGTGGTTGACATATTCCCGCCATTGTTTGCATGTAGAATCTTGATGGCCTTCCCTGACTGTTTCTCTAAAAATGATTTAAAGTTCTGAAAAGACTCAAAGACCTTAGCCTTTATTTTGAGAAAATATACCTATGTGTATCTAGAAAGATCATCAATGTTAGAACATATCTAGCCCTATTGAAAGAAGTATGTGGAAATGGCCCTTCCAACTCACTATGTACTAACTCCAGAAGTTGTGTGGCCCTCCATTCTTTCCTTTATCATATTTCTCTTTAGCATGCTTACCAAGAATGTACCCCTAACAAACTCCATTAGAAAAATGAATAGAAGACAACATTGAAACCATGTCATGTTGACTGAGCTGCTACAAGTAGCAATAGTTCAAGTGGCCAAACCACTGATGCCACAAACGGATCACCTCAGTTGAGTGAGTGAGTGTTGGTAAACATATTTGTCACTGTAGATTTCAATGTGACTCCCCAACATGAAGTGACAAATGTTCCAACAATTAGATAAGTTGTTACTGGACTAACAACTTTCCTCTGCATTTGAGAGGGGCAACTCCCTCGTATGATGGGGGTTTTTAGTTTTTGTGTATTTTTAACTTGAAAGTAAAAAAAGGAGGAAAAGTAAAACTAGAATAAAATGAATTATAGAAACCCTAACGGCATACACATGAATATGAATTGGGATTTCACAAATTTATTAACAAGTTACAAGGGGGTTTCACCACAAAAGCTAGAAACTACGTTCCTAAACATATATGATGAATTGAACAACAATATGCATTTTGATATGCAATGATGATGGGAGAAAGATAACAAATCTCAACACATGAAGAGATAAGTTGCTTCAACACATTCAAATCGAGATACCAAGAAATGATTGTGTTCCATTGCATCAATTACACAGTTTGTATATGCTTCAATGGATGACCTATGATTTACACAATGATATAGAGGTATTACCAATTTAACATATGAGAAATTAGTAATAATAACTCAAAAGTACATTTAGAACATACAAACCAAATGCACTCTTTATTATCTTTGTGAAATTATACAATTCCAAAAACCCTTCTATACAAAGTGTAAGACCAAAAATCCTCCAAAAAGTATCTCCACAAGTCCCCCATAAAAAGTCTCTCATAAGAGTTCCCTTGATAAGTCCCTCTACAATGCAAAACAATCTTGTTTTATAGGCTTGTCTTTGATAACCACTTGGTAACTACCTTGTAACTACCTCAACTACCTTTTTGAAATATAATAATTTAAAAATATACTTTATTCTAGTTAGATTTTACTCAACGTTTCCAAAAATAAAGTTTATTTTCTAACTCCTAATTACAACAAGTGGCATAAGTCAGTTTTACAAAAAAGCAACTTGAAACCCATAACTTTTAAAAGAAAGGCCAAGTTATTGGTTTGTTGAGGCGGGTACTATTTCTTCTTCCCAATCCATGAATCACATGCTCTCCAACAACTTAACCATCATTCCTCTTATCGTCTAAGCGGCTTCCATTTGCATCAATTTTTGTTTCCTTTGTCTCATCGACATACTCATCATCTTCTAGTAGCTTTCCAACTACCTCCTCTGTAAATTCCTGATCATCAGCTGCATCTTCCAAATCAACTTTCTTTAAGGCCATATAATCTGCTTCATCTTCTACATTCTTCAAATCTAACTCAACATTTGCATTTGACAACTGATGTTCACTTTCATGGTTTACAATATCATGACTAGTTATGGTTTCTTTATCTAATCTCACTCCTAGGCCAGAAAATAACTCCATAGGATTGAGCTTTTTGAAAAACTTAGTATTATAGCCACCACTTTGTATCACCAAATCATCAAGTGTGCGTTTCTAGTTTGCTTCACTAAGCATCACCAATAATCTCCACAAGAACAATACCCTTGATTGAAATGATGAAACCAGTTCACATTTCTCACAACAATTTCTCTTTGCAACAATCTTAGAAATAAACTTGGTTGTAGTGTGGTAGTCAATACATACTCAAAAATTCTTGACAACTCTAATAGGCATTCCAAGGGCCATTTTGAACAACCAAAATGCAATTACTAGCTTCTCGCTATTGTGGCAAAGAAATAATTCTTTTTCCTTCTCTTCCACACCATTAAGTTAAATGTCTAGAATCTGGAAAATAACTTGCTTCCTAAATGTCCTAAGCCAATTTATCCAACTTTGCATAGATCTCTTATGCCTATGGATGTGATTTGTCTCTTACATAAAAAGCATGTACTATTTTATGGCCTTCAATCCAACTATATCCAGGGATCTTTTCAATTCCTCTATCTTTCATCAATCTCCTCACCGTTTGAACTTCATCCTACCTGCCCACTTCTACATAGATGTTTGAGAGAACATAAGGTTCAACATTTTTAGAATTCAAATTAAAAATCATTCTTACTGTAAATACTCCTCATAAGTGTATATTCACATGTGATCTACACACTCCAATAAAACACATCCACACAATGGTCACCAAAGGTCTAATTGGTATCTTAATGATAAAGTTTATGGTGTCCTCAAGATAGACAGCACGGGCGAGAAGATTAACCATGCACACATAAAGATCAACTGTAGGTGTAATGCAATACAGGTTTGAAGTACGTACAACCCTCATCCATTGGCACAAGCAAGAATGAAGCTGGTAATTGCATTCGCTTGAAATCTTCTAAAGCCTGCTCAACAACTCCAATCTGTGAGTATCCTGTAATCCTTTCATTCCATGAGACCATTTCTTTAAGGCATTCAGCCTAATTGTTCACATGCCTTGTCAATGATTCTACATTTTGCATTCATGCATATATGTGTATCAGAGCGGTTGCAGCTACAATAACTGATGATAATGTCATTTATAATCTGTTTAAATATTTTTTCAAACATTATTCCAATGCTCCCACTTCATCCTATGCAGGGAAAAGACTAGAAAGGGTCATGCAATTTTGAATTACACGTCTATTCCATTTGCTTGGAAATATCTAAACTCTTTTCAACAAATCCATTTTGTGCAATTTTATCAATTAAAACAGCTTACATGTGTTGTTGTTTATACTTCCACATTTTGCATGGATACCTACAACAACTAATTGTATTTGTATGAAAGTTCCTAATGACTTTTCAACAAATCCCAACTATGCATATTCTGTAATCATTGTATTTATGGTATGCCATCCTTTTGAGATGTTATGCTTCCATGTTTTGGAAGTACGTTTACCAGAGCATTCGCAACTTATAATATCTAACAAAAACCCCCATTCCATTATGCTTTGATGGATGTTCATAACTCGTTCAAAGGTACACCAGGGGTGGAGAGGAAGGTGGCGAGGGTTGTGAAGTTGGAATTCATAATTGTCAATGGCATTTTCTTTGAAAGCTTTGAAATCTTTTCTAACAAATCTGTTTTGGTGCAGGTTTTAGGTAGTTATAATAACTA
Source organism: Cunninghamia lanceolata (assembly GCA_027924645.1). Lineage (NCBI taxonomy): Eukaryota > Viridiplantae > Streptophyta > Pinopsida > Cupressales > Cupressaceae > Cunninghamia > Cunninghamia lanceolata. The sequence goes on from BSBN01000609.1 coordinate 4,759,151, forward strand.
CCTTTCATTTTGGTCATCAACATTTTTACCTCACTTCACAATCTCAATTCACAACTTGTTAAAAATTACAACTTGTTGAAAATCACAAGTTTGTTAAAAATCATAACCATAATTCACAGCTTCTTTTCACGACTTCAATTTCACATCTTAAAACTTTTCACAACTCTAATTCACAACTTAAAACTTTTGACAACTTCAATTTACAACTTCCAAGTTGTGACTTGTGAGTTATGACTTTTAATTTCGCCTTGTTATTGGCACTTTAGCGTCTTTTCATAACTATTAGACAAGTTTAAGTTGTGAGTTGTGATTGGTGTTTCTTTGTCAACTAGTAAACAAGTTTTGAGTTGTGATTTTGAACACTCATTTATGAAAATGAGAAATTTTAAAACATATTTTATTATTTGCCAAAGCCCTTTTTAACCATAAACTCATCGATATTGACTTGCAATTAAATTCTTCTATCAAACCTTCACATTAAAGGAACATTAAGAATCCCAACATATGACAATGCAGGTGTATTAGGGTAAAAATCAGGGCTAAATCATAAACATGAAAGCTTCAAACCCTAACAACACAATGGAGCACAAAATGAACATAGAAATCAAATGCAATAAACAACAAAATAATCTTGATTCCTATGTCAAACTTGGTTTGCCTCCATTTATCTTCTCAATCTTGCATAGGAATGCAAGATTTTGAAGGATGAATGTTGGTTGCTCATTCCAGCAGCATAACGATACTTGGAAACTAGATGATCAAATGGCTTGGTTGAGGATTGATTTATAGGAAGTGAGTGATTTGAATGAAGGGCTATGATTGAAAGTTAGTTTCAATGATGTGGACGGCTAGGATCGAATAGGGTTTCCCACTCCATGAGGAGTTGTAGTCATGTGACAAGTGTAGGGAGGACCTAATTTAAATAACATTTTATTTAAATTAGTGGGACATGTGAAGTGTATTAAATGAAAAATGTAGTATGTGACGTGTTGCAATGAGGTGAAAGGTGAGGACAAATTCAAATATTTTATTTGAATTAGTTGGAAAGTGGGAGAAGGGAAATTAATTATATAAATTGGATTTATTTAATTAATTGGCTTAGTGGGATAAGTGGGATTAGGACAAAATGTCATATGATGTCTCTAGTAATGTGTCAACTAGGTGATGGTCAAGACATGGGCAATTTTAAGTATCTACATCAGGTTCCGAAATGTGAAAATTATCCAACTTCACTTCACGAAATCTCAATAAACGTTGTCCATCAAACTTGCGAACATGATGAAGGAGAAAACTGGCATAAATTTTGATTGGCTCAATATTTTTTCTTTAAAACTTGCCACATCATCCATAATAATGTCATAAAACTCCTTGTTAAACCATTTCACTCTAGCTCCTATAAAACCCCCATTTTAATTGCTTCCGCCAATTGCTTGACATAATTTTAAAAAATTAAAATATCCCAAACGGAAAGAGAATTTGACATGAAAACTTGCCATTTTGTGTGCAATGTAGACATAATCATCCTTGTAAAATAATTTTATTCTAGCCCTTACGAATTTTAAAATTTAATTATTTCCGTAATTTGCCGCATTGCACAACCACTTCCAGGACTTCGACTGAAACAAATGGACAATTCCTTTCTAAACTGGCATGCAACTTGTGAGATTAATGCAATTAAATTACATAGAATTGATCAAATGTGACATTCCTAATATGGGAAATTACAATGATTGGCGTGGGAAGCAAGCGATGCTATCACTGAGCGACTAAAATTGACTTGACAAAGGTGTTTTACTCATGACAACACTTGCCATTTTGACGCAAAAGTTTAAATTTTGTAGTGTCAAAATGAGGCTAATAGTTGGATCTGACTAGGGACAAGGATCTTGTGGACATAGTAGGATTGTAGAATCTTTGGAAAGGATAAGTGCCTTAAATCCATTAGGCTATAGAGTTAGAAAAATTTGCATGGCATGATAGGGAAAAGAGACTTGAGAAACACAGAGATGGGAAAAAAGATAAAAGTAGACAGAAATCAAAACAAAAAAACACAAAACACCTAGTTAACTTATGTACATGGTAGGTGACTCCTACCTCAAACTGCTCGAGAAAGATCATGTGAATCCATTGATAGGTTGATAAAAATATGTGCCTATGCGGAAAAGAGAAGTATACCCATGAAGTGCTTGTAACCCATGCTGCCATCTCACACTCTTGATGAGAGACCTAATAATCTTGAGATATGGTATTCTTCTTAATGATGCATCAGATCTAGATAACCACTCCTTGTCATAAGGCTCTAGAATCTTTTGAATCATATCAACATTGCCCTGTATAGTATTATCAGAATCTTCCTCTATAGCACTGAACATACCAAAGTCACGTATCTAAATATACTCTTGATCTCTTGAATCAAAAGAAATTATCCCATGAATTGGACATCCCTCATGTGAATTGTGAAGTGAGTAATCCCTTGCATGTGTTGCGGTTAAATCCAATTTTTGGATGCCAACTTCCAAGAGCATAGGATCATTTTTTATTATGAGATTTTCTTCTTCCTTTTCTATGAGAAATTCAAAGAATTTCTTATCTAAAGAAAATGAAAGAGGAGAAGAAGATAACACATCAATACCTTGGTAATCATCTACACAAGTGTTTTCATCTGAAAACACCAAGGGATTAAAGCAAACACCTTCACCAGAAAGGAAATCATCGTCTGAAGCTTCTAAACACCAACTCAGAATATAGACATCATTGAAGTGCAAATCATTACTAACTTCATTAAATTCATTCATCAAGTTGTCAAAATTCTCATTTCTTCTTTCATTGTTATGTATTTCACATGATGAATCAACATGATAAGAAATAGGAACTTGACATGAAGCCACTAGAATTTATCCAATGATATCCTCAAAATTAAAAGATTCAAAAATTGGATGATTTATTACCTCTCCTTGCAACATTTCATCTTCATAATCTTCATCAAGAAACTTGAATGCCTCACATTTAGGTTGCATGGATGACAAAGTATGGATGTTTGATGGTTCATCTTCTGTCACTTGGAGTTGATTTTTAACTTCTTTGTTAGTTGTACAATTCACTAAATGCTCATCAATATCCTCAAAGGTAAAGACTTCCCATTTTTGAAGAAAGAGAAGGCATCTGCAAGGGTTCACTTGTGCTTGCCTCTCTGCTAGTCATGGTAGTAAAATATTTTCCAATATTTGTTGGAACTAAAGTGGAAAGAGATGCTACCTTTTCTGACTGAATGCAATGATTGCCAACATTTTCCCTAGGGATGAAAGAAGCATTATCTCTTTGATTTTCAAGAAAGATTTCTGATTCATCGTCACTTTTCTCAACATATAAATGGTACATTTTAGCATTTTTTGTAGCATAAGATGTGATTGTTGAGTCTACCGAACCTTCCTTAAGCAAGTATCCACCTATAATTGTGAGATTTAGACAACCATCTGAAGAACGCATCGACTTTACCCATTTTCATTGAGATTAAGGTGTGTATAAGCATGCTCTTCAAACTGATAGTTCTGATTTTACATGCAAGACCTCTTTATTCACTCATTTATTGAAAATTTTGGAATACATCTCTTAACATATTTTTATTTTAACAACCCAGATAGAATCAACTCATCTTTGATCTCAATAGCTTTTTTTGTGCCATTTCCATATTGTGTACCTTCTTTCTCTTTAAGAGGAATCTAACTTTAGGGTGTAATGTAGCGATGAAGGTACACAACTGGTTATCTTCATTTGATTGGTTCACTTGAGGAATTTTCTTCAAATATTTGTTGAACTGTTCCACAAAATCCCTTATAGGTTCACCTTCTTTCTTCTAGATTAGCAAAAACTGTGATAAAAGCTCACCTACATCAACTGCAATTTTAAATCTTGCAAGAAACTTTCCCTTCAAGATGTCCCTATTTGTAATGCATCCATCCTTCAGGTGTTGAAATCATTTTGCAATAGGTCCAACGAGGCTTTCAACTATCAATCACATGAACACATCTTCTTCAATGACTCCCAAAATTTTGCAAGCAACTGTGAATGCTAGAATATGATTTTTAACATTTTATGAGTTATCTCTAGTGAGCTTCAGAAAGTGTTTCCATGATCCTATAAGTAAGGTTGTGTACTGAGCCAAGGATAATGGTCTGAAGTGGGTTCCCCATGGCTGAGATGGATTTGATGCCATGGTGTGAGTTTGAAAATAACAGTAGTGGGTATCTCACTTCTGAAAAGTCACCAACCTCCATTCCAGGGAGGTATCCTTAGATTTATAAGGAACCAAAATGCACTAGCACTTCACATTCCCCAATAGAGTCACCAAAAATCTATTGGTAAACAAATTTGTCACTTTAGATTTCAATGTGACTTGCCCAACGACTAGTGACAAATGTTCCAATAGTTGGATAAGTTGTTACTGGACTAACAACTTTCCTCTACATTTTAGAGGGGCAACTCCCTCATATGATGGGTTTTTTTAAATTTTTTATGTACTTTTAACCTAAAAGTACAAAAAGGGAGAAAATGAAAACTAGAAGAAAATGAATTACAGAAACCCTAGTGGCAAACACACAAATATGAACTGGGATTTCACAAATTTATTAACAAGTTACAAGGGGGTTTCACCACAAAAGCTAGAAACTACCTTCTTGAACTTATATGATGAATTCAACAACAATATACGTTTTGGTGTAATGATGATGGAAGAAGGATAACAAATATTAACCCACGAAGAGATAAGTTTCTTCAACACATTCAAATCGAGATACCAAGAAATGATTGTGTTCCATTGCATCAATTACACAATTTGCAAATGCTTGAATGGATGACCTATGATTTACAGTGACACATAATGATTACCAATTTAACATAGAGAAATCAATAATAATAAATCAAAAGTACGTTTAGAACATACAAACTAAATGCACTCTTTATTATCTTTGTGAAATTATAAAATTCCAAAAACCCTTCTATACAAAGTGTAAGACCAAAAATCCTCCAAAAAGTCTCTCCATAAGTCCCTCTAAAAAGTCTCTCATAAGGTTTCCCCTAATAAGTCCCTCTAAATGAAAAATAAACTTGTATTTATAGGCTTCTCTTTGATAACCACTTGGTAACTGTTGTCACCTAAATTTGCACCCTGTTGTTGAAGCTTTTGGTAGTTCTAACAAATTCAATGAAACATGGGATTGGTCTCAAGGTGTGGACCTTGAAATTGAGACCAAACCTCCAGAGAAGGTTGGTTCCTCTTTATGAGCTTAAGGCTCAGAGAATGATAACTAAATATAATGCTAACGGTCACCATGGAAAAGGGGAAGAAGGAGAAAATGAAAGTAAAAGGTGATGCACCAGATTTATAGTGTTTAGCCAGAGCTGATATAACACAGTAATGATTTCAAAGGCTAAATAAACCAACATAGATTCATCTGGCCTTTTAACAGAGGTCAAAATAGAATATTGAAACCTATAAAGGGACTGTTTTATCCACAAGATAAGTGAGGAACATTCAAGCAGACACAATGAAAAAGAATATGAAAGAGGCAGAATCAATTGCTTATATTAATCTTAGAGGCTAAATAGCCATCACAAAGAGAGAGAAGCTAAATACAGATTAGAGAAGACACAAAATGATAACCTTCCCCTCATAGTTGAACTAGAAATGAAGACAAGAGAGGTCCAGAAGCAGTCCATCAGATTCATATAGTTTTGGGAAATATCATGAGGCCATGATCAGATACCCAACACTTCAACCTAAGTAAGGGCCCAATGACCAACCAACTAAAATACATCTTCAACATATGCATATATATCTTTTTTCATTCATTGTACATCCTTGAGTGTTGAAACTCAGTCAACACGTTTTGCCCATGCTACATTAAATTTGGCCTAGAGGCCCTGTCAGAAAATCTACAGATTTTGAGGATGCCCACACCCTATGCACTAAATTTGGACCTTGAAAGGACCTACAGAAGTATAGGCCACTGAAACACTTCATCCTTCTCATTAAATTTAGGTACTTGTGCATTGAAGGCTTGCACTGTTCCAGCCATCTACGTGACATCATCCTGCAACAATGGCGTCACTTGTGGAAGCACATTTTTAGGGCACTCAGAAAAGTCACACCTTTTAAAAGCTTTTACAACACTTTAAAATATTTTAAATTTCTTTAAAATATTATAAAGTACTACATCATATTCCATGCTTTATTTTCATTGATTTTTACTTTACTTTAAATCCTGACAATTATTTTGCCTTAGCGACAAAACATGTCCATTACGAACCATTTATGTCTTCTCTTTTCTCTATCTTTCTTCTTTGTCGGCGAGTTCACCGATCGGTGAACCATTTAGTTTGCCAACCTTCACTTTGTTGATGACTCATCCCCTTTAGCTCCTCTCTCTTGCTTCCCTTTGGTCGGTGAAAATCTCCTCTTGCGAACTTTTCCTTGCTTTGTCTTTCCCTTTCCTTTCTTTCACCTTTGTCAGCTAGTTCTGTTAGGTCTCAAAAATGCAGGTTGCCAATCCTAAGAGGATGCCAAGCTCTATGTTTAGATTGGCAACGTTTCTGAACTAACTTGATGAAATCAACCTTTAAGGTTTGATGATTTCCTTTGCTTTAGGTCCTGCTACACCTAGGCAGGTAAACCTTGGAAAATTAAAGCAGATTGAATGTGAATGTGTGGACTAATTAAATCTATCTACAATGGCATAAGATGTAGGATAGATGAAATGCTTGCTAAATAGTTTTATGTCTAATGTCTAATGAGTGATTGGTAGAAATTGTATAAGCAATATCAAGGTAAAAGGTTTTAAGTATTGAGTAAAATAAGACTAGTGGCTTGTTGGGTAACAGAGTCAATTTGAAGGACCAGGACTAATGGTTTCCTAATGGTAATAATTCTAGTTGTCTGGCACAGTTTTAGTTTATAACTTGTATAAACGTGCAAATAAATGACTGACAAACTCTTCTTGATAATCCAACCAAATAAAATCAGATATCTTATAATTCACCAGAAGGTATTTTAATCCTTACTTGAAGGAACCAAATGAAATGAATGGGCGAGATTAACAGATAATATTCTATTGGAGACAGAATGGCAATCTAATTATATGGCCCTACTTAGTAATCCAAACTTAATGCTTCCAGGCTACTGTAACTAAATCAGAAGGGTTTAATTCCTCAAATGGACACCAACCTATTTAATCACATAGATACAGCAAATGTGTATTGACAGATTAAATATATACTTGATATATCAATCTGAATAACAAGGAAGTACAGAAATGGAGACAGCCACACAATTGAACAATTTTAACAAACAACTGATACCAAAGCAAAACCACTGAATCAGAGAACTTCAAATTTCTTCTTCAAATAAAACATGCAACATAGTCATTTTGAAACATTGTATATAATGTATATGAATATATTTTTATTGATGATGATGTTTCAGCACCGATTGTTTGAACCTATATAGATGTTTCTATGAAGAGACATGACTCTCCAATAAGTCTTTTGGTAACTTAACAAACATTAACAGCTATTACATAATCATAATTAGGCTTTATTCAGCCATAAATAAACTTTAGCCAAGTGATCTAAATACTCCTGATCACGGTGAGAATCAGTAAGATCAATAGCATCTCTGGTAATCACATCAAGTGTGACCATTCTTTCCAGGTGTCTGCAAGCTTCTTTAGATGCGGATGCTTTATCTTTCAGAGCTCATGTGGCCTGTTGTAATATAACTTGACAATCGACAATCCATTCTTCTTTGCTCTTTACTTCTTTGTTGTCTTTAAATAATCTGGGCACTCCTGCGTTTGAAGCATCAGTACCTTCTTTAGCATTAGCTTTAAGTTTGTCATAGTAATTTTAGTGTTGTTTGAGTAATGCTCCTGCATCAAAGATATCTATACTATCAGTAGCACTTCTATTTTGTAGCTCAATCAATTTTTCCTGTATTCTCTTCTCAGATAACTCATTCAATTATAATGATCTTAAACGATTTCATCACCGTATGCATTTAATTGTCTGATCAATGCAATGTCATTCATCGCTGTGAAATGTCACATCGCCATAACTCCTATCATCGGCATAATTTTTTAAAATGTCTGGGTGACCTTAATATCTCTTCATGGCGTGAACAATCAATCGGCGTGACCCCTCATATGTATTCCCGACGCTATGTTATGTCATATCTTAAGTGGGCGCGACCATCGGCATGACTTCCTTCATCGCCATGTGTTTTAGATTTCTCTGCGATATAGTGAGTCCTACCGATATGATTGGGGTGATTAATACTATCGGGATAACATAATTATGTTCCCCTGATCTTTGTTGTCTCACCGATAGTCATCTTTACTTTGGATCGGGATGACTTTGTTATTGTCTCGCCGCTAGAGTATCAACAGGTATGAATTTTATTCTTATCGGAATGACATATACTATCGGGATAGCCTTCTAAAGATAACCCGATCCGAATCATCTCACCGATGGTCTTTTCATATTCTTTATCGGATAGAGTATGTTAAAGTGTCACCGACACCTTTTGATCGCCGTGACTTGTGAATCGGCGAGACCTAATTCCCTTGTCCCGATATGTTGAGTCATCCCGACAGATACTTGTATCGCTGTGAGTCTTGCCGAAAGCTCTCTTATCGCCAAGACATTGAGTATCGGAAACTTCTTTGTGTCTTATCCCGATAGTTTACTTCTTGCCAATGGCTATTTGCTTCGTTGCCCCCGCAGGATGTTTGGTGAAACTCTTGCCGAAATACTTTATCGGTATGATATATACCGTCGGGGCAACTTTTAAAAGGTCATCCGATAGTTATCTGTCATACCGATCAGTATGACCACTTGCTTCTCTTGCCGATGTAAGGTCATTGGTATTACTTATTCCATCAGTGACTTCCATAGATCTCCCTCCGATCTGCCTTCTCACGCCAATGGTTATTTTCAAATGATTCCTTATGTATCGGTGTAAACAAAACAACATTTTGCCGATGGATTGACTTTGAAGAAATTTGGCACCGCTCATCTATAGACACCTTGTAAGATATATTAAATTTTTATTATGGTCTTTTGGGATGTTTTTTTCAGGATTTGTTCAAATATGATGGAGTGAAAAGATAGTAAAAATTTCAAATTTTTACTGTCCTAACAGTGGCTCTGTCTGGGATGTATACTCCCTGTGAGTATAACAAGGATCCAGATCTCCTAGGGAAGTAGACCACATATTTTATTTATTTTGGGGTGAGGTTTTTATGAAAATGGGAAAGGGAAAGTAACAAATGATGGGGAGCGGGAATGATTCCTAGACTACTGTGCATGGAATAAGATATTTTGAGAATTATTTGAAGGTTGTCCATGCACTGGCAACACTCAATTCTCTTTGTACATGTTTATGAAAAGAACTGCTTCAAGTATTGCCCATGTATAGGCAACTCCTGCTCCTCTCCTGACATTCTATACATAGTAAGAATCATCACCTCCCTTGCCAGTGATAACGAAAGGACCCAACCACAGGGCTTCAAATTTTCCATGTTTTCCTTTGTCCTGACACCTTGCATTCCACATCAGTACCAGATCATTTATTTCAAACTTTCTGTCTTTAGCCTTCTTGTCAAAGAGATATTTTACTTGTGATTGTAATTTAACATTCTGCCTCTGAGCTGTTCTTCCTGTTTCATCCAGTTCTGCCAGTTGTTCCAACCTTTCCTCCATGGGTTCAGGAATATTCAAGTCTTCCTGAAGAATAAACTTGTATACTGGTATAAGATTTTCCAATGGCAATCTGGCTTGTGCACCATACACCAACTCATAAGGAGATCTTCCAATTGCTCTTTTTATAGTAATCCTATCAGCCCATACTACCATTCTTAATTTTGAATCCCAAGCCTTCTTGTTTCTGTCCAACATTCTTTTTATGATTTTCAAGAGGCTTTTGTTACTTGATTCTGCTTGTCCATTGGCCTGTGGATGGTAGGGAGCAACGTAAGAAATAGTGATACCATGTGTACTACAAAATCCTTTGAATTCATCAGATCTAAAACACATCCCATTATCTGTAATCAATCTTACTGGAGTACCAAATCTGCATATAATATTCTCCATTAGAAAGTTAATCACAACTTTACTTGTACCCTGTTTCATTGGGATCGCTTCCACCCATTTTGTAAAGTAGTCAGTAGCAACTAAAATCCATTTATGCCCCCCACTTGATTTCTCTGAGATTTCACCTATAAAATCAATACCCCATTGATAAAATGGAGCCTTAACCTGCATAGGTTTTAAAGGTAGTGCTCCCTGATATTTTAACTTGCCTGAGAATTTCTGGCATGCTTCACACTTTCTAGTGTACTGGTATGAATCATTAAAAACTTTAGGCCAATAATATCCTGCCCTCAGGATTTTGTGGGCTGTAGTTTTTGTTGAGAAATGACCTCCGCACATGCCTTCATGCAACTCCTTCATATTATGTTTTGACTGCTTTTCATCCAAGCATAATAGTAGAACTCCATCTCTGTTTTTCCAATAAAGATCCCCACTGATGAGTACATATTTTGAAGCTTGTAGTTTGAGTGTCCTCCTTTTGTTATCATCATATCCTTCAGGACACTTCATATGTTTTAGATAATATATTATATCAGTATACCATGGAGTGTGTTTAATACTGGTACTTGCATCAACATTACATATCTGAGAAGCTTCTAGATTACTTTCAGCCATCAATTTGGCAAGACCCTGTCCTCTCACTAATTTAGTGATTTGGACTTCAATGTTGAATTCTTGAATCCTATTAATCCACCTACATCTCCTACCGGTGACTTCAGTTTGAATCAATACATCCTTCACTGCAGCATTAGGAACATATGCTATGATTTTGGCCCCCACCAAATATGGTCTAAAATTTTTAACTGCTTTTACCAATGCATATGCCTGTTTTTCAATAATGTCATATTTCAATTCTACATTCTGGAGGGACTTGCTGAAGAAAGAGATAGGTTGTTCATATCCATCATTATTTTTCTGTAATAACACTGCTGCAACTGTATGATAGGAAGCAAATGAGAACAATTGGAATGATTTATTGAAGTCAGGGGATATGAAGACTGGGGCTTGCTTGATTGCCCTCTTAATATTGCCAAATGCTTCTAATGTTTCTGTTGTCCACTTTATTTCTGAGTTCTTCTTTAGCATTTTTGATATAGGACAAATAATTTCTGCAAAATTTGGTATAAATCTTCTGACAGAATTTATCTGGCCAAAAAATGATTGTATGGCTTTTACATTTTTTGGAATAGGGAGCTGATCAATTGCTTTTACCCTTTCAGGATCTATTTTGACTCCTTCCTTCGAGACTATATGGCCAAGCAATTTTCCTTCTGTCACTGCAAAATGGCATTTTTTAGGGTTCAATGATATCCCATATTCTAGGGCTTTGATAAATATTTGTTCCAAGTGTGTGCAATGATCTTCAGCCTTTTCTGAATATGCTGTCAAATCATCTTGATACACTATCATAATCTTATTGATCAATTCAGCAAAACCCACATCCATTGCTCTTTGGAATGTTGCTCCGGCATTAGTTAATCCGAATGGCATTCTCAAATATACATATGTTCCCCACGGAGTAGTGAATGCAGTCTTAAATTGTTTTGATTCCTTAACTTTTACCTGATTGTAACCGGAGAAACCATCCATCATTGATAACAATTCACACCCAGTGACTTTCTGCAATATTGATTCCATATTGGGGAGAGGATAATTATCTTTGAGGGAAGATTTATTCAAGTTTCTGAAATTCACACACAGTCTAATGTCACCATTCTTTTTTCTGACAAGCACTAAATTTGAAACCCAGGAAGAATGTCTAATAGGTTTGATTATAGCTCCATCCCTTAACTTTGTAAGTTCTTCTAGCATTTTAGGGGCTAATGTAGGATTAATCGGCCTCTGCTTCTGTCTGAATGGTTTAGCATCTGGCTTCAGTGGTATCTCATGTTGAAATAAATCCTCTCTATATGCCTTTAAATCATCATATGACCAAGCGAATACATGCCTGTACTTCCTGAGTAGGTTGATAAGTCTGCTCCTGATTTTTGGGTCAAGACTTCTTCCAATATACACATTTTTTGGGGTTGTTTGTGTCCCTAAATTGATTTCTTCAAGGTTACTAGGTATCACTGGTGTGTCTTTCTTTTTATATCTGTCATGGCCATCAAATGCCTTTTCTGATGCAATAAGTCCTTTGGGTATCTTATTCGTTTTCAACTGAACCACCTCTTGGCCAAAAAGGGTTTCCTTCCCATCATGTTCCTCTACAAATGCGTTAAAATCAATTTATTGATTTTCATAATAGTCAGCACAATGCAAGAAATTGATTATATCAGCATCACTATCAAATACTTGCCAGTTCTGTATATTATCAGGGATGGTAGGTCTAGTTTTAAATTCAACTTCTGTGATTCCTCCTAATGTGACATCATCTCTCTTTAATGCAATGTTTGCTAAAAAGTCTGCCATAATGTTTTTAGACCTATCAACCCAGCTGATTGAAAAGGCATCAAATCATTCAACACTATCCCAAACTGCATTTCTGTACTGTCTTAATCTTTTATTTTTAGATAAGTATTTTTCTCTTACTTGGGAGATGACCAGTTCAAAATCACCATAAACAGCTAACTTTTTTATTTTGTGTTTAGTGGCTATGTTTAGGCCAATGAGCAGGGCTTCATACTCAGCTACATTATTTGTACATTCAAATGTCAATAGGAAAGAGTATTTGAAAGTTTTACCTCCTGGTGAAATGAAAATTACTCCAGCCCCATTTCTGATTTTGCTGCATGCACCATCAAAATACATTTTCCACAGATCATTTTCTTCTTTCACAGATTCAGTGTGTATTGGATCAGTGTTATGCACTCCTGGTGTAGTTTCTCCAACTTTGAAAACTCCTAAATCTATATCACAAAAGAAATTTATCTGATGCCGATCCATTCTTTCTATAATATTGTCATACCTTGGCTCTCTGCACAACTTGATTTCCTTGCCACCCACTGGTATGGTGGCATATGATAGATCTAATTGAACATTGCCTCCTGCCATTGCAGCCCATTGCCTTGATAGAAGCATTCCATAATGCGGTGGGATATCAACCACAGTGATGTCAATGTTATATGTTGCTTCAGGGTGTGAGGCAAGTTTTATCTCTATGTCTTTCATAATACCAACTACTGGAATAGATCTGTTATCCATTGCATAACACTGGCCATATGTAGTATCAACCCACATTCCCAATTCCTTCATAACTGCTATAGGCATGATATTCATAGCAGCACCTGAATCAATCATACAATTCCTGACTATCCTGTTCTTGATTACTAGTGTAGTATAGAATGGATCTACCTGTGAGGGATTTTTTGTAAGTGTGTCACCAAGGTATACCTCAGGCATCTTAAAATTTTCTTGATGTACATTATTTGTTGTTTTTTCAAACCCTTTATGTTTTGGATTTGGTGTATCAGAAATCATCTTGACAACTGTACTCCTATATTTATCTATTTTCATCATCTCTAGGAGTGGGACTAATATCTTCACTTGAGACACTGCATGTGCAATGTCAAAAGAATGGGCTATGATCTGGTCATTCTTTTCTATTTTTGTGTTCTCTTTCTCTTGGTTTTCTTTTATTTTACTTTTATCCCCCTTTTCTGGTTCTTTGGATGACGATTTTGTATTATTCCCTTTGTTATTCTGGTCTTTCATAAATACACTCCCAGGAGTTCCTTGGCCAACATTTGTTGTTCTATTCCTTAAGTTATAAGTGTTTCAAGCTTGAGCCACTGCAGCCACTGTGAGAGCTTCTCTTTCATCCTCAGTAGGTTTTCTCCATTGACCATATGACTTGTTGTTACAACTATCTTCCTGGTCTGAGAATACCTCTTGTTCTCCCATGTTGATATGATACTTCTGGTTCCCTACATCATACTCATATCCTTCTTCTTCTGAAGAAAAGTAATCTTCTATCACCACACAGAGTGTATCCTGCATCATATTGATGGTGTGATTATCCCTATTATAGTTGTATAGCATTTCCTCTTGCTGTATTGATTTAGCTACCTCACAGTATTCAGGTAAATGTGGTAAATTACATACAAAACACCAAGGTTTATTTTCTGCCATATGTGCCATGTTTCTTTTCAGGGGATCAGGAGTATCCTTTCCATATGGTTGCTTTCTGCTGTTATTGATAGGTCTTCCATCCTTCCAATTTGTATTGTAGGGCATATCATGTAACCTAGGTCTTTCATGCCTATGCTGACCATCTGGTTTAGTCTGTTGAACAGTTGGATTCTGAGGATTTCTATGATTATCCCTCTTACTGACCATTCCCGCAGCCTTCCTGTTATTTTCAATAGTTATGGCCACTTTCTGTGCTTCGGCCAAGGTTGCAGGACACCTGTTTCTAAGTTCGTATCCTGTTTTGGGGTCAAATGCTTTCATATAGATACTTAGTGCTGCCTGGTCAGATAACTTAGCTCCATGTGGTACCTTATTATGTAACTTGGAAAACTTCAAGTTGAAATCAAATACTGACTCATTTTGATACTTTTGTATACTTATTAATTCATGTAATGCAAACTCAAGAGCATATTGGTTACCATACTGATCCTTAAACTGGTTATGGAAATCAGTTATTGAATTGATTGATGCATCAGGCAAGATATTAAACCAATCTCTGGCATCTTCAGTGAGGGACATCATAAATAACCTCATTCTAATGTCTTCCCAATCCATACCAATATCCTGTACAAAAGCATTAAAACTTCTGATATGATCTTCCGCAGATATTGCATTTTTTCCAGTAAACTTGGGAACCATATTTCTCCAAGTACTATCCATAGGATATGGATACAACTGATATCCAGTTAAATCAAATTGACTACATATATTTGCAAGGTTTTGGGGTGGGAAATTCAAAGGTGGTGGATTGGGATAATAATTGTATCCACCTGGTGGCTGATGATATGCATATTGTTGATGTTGGTTCATGTGGGGATTTGTGTGATGATTTTGTGGTCTATAATATTGTTGACCAGGGGGTGGGTAAGTATTTACTATGTGTTGAGATGCTTTACGTATGGGAGGTGGTCTAGGGTTTTGGGGAATAGTGTTCTGATGACTTTCGGAAGCATGTGAGTTTTGAGCACCTCTTGTATTTTGCTGTGTATTTCTTGAAGTATTCCCTCTATGCGGGGGTATATATTTTGGGGGAGCTGTTTTGGCTTTACTTTTCCTCTATTGAATTTCTTGCTACAACAACTCTCTCTCTTCCTGTATCTTGTACCTTTCAAGTTCTTGCTACAACAACTAACTTGACGAAATCAACCTTTAAGGTTTGATGATTTCCTTTGCTTTAGGTCCTGCTACACCTAGGCGGGTAAACCTTGGAAAATTAAAGCAGATTGAATGTGAATGTGTGGACTAATTAAATCTATCTACAATGGCATAAGATGTAGGATAGATGAAATGCTTGCTAAATAGTTTTATGTCTAATGTCTAATGAGTGATTGGTAGAAATTGTATAAGCAATATCAAGGTAAAAGGTTTTAAGTATTGAGTAAAATAAGACTAGTGCCTTGTTGGGTAACAGAGTCAATTTAAAGGACCAGGACTAATGGTTTCCTAATGGTAATAATTCTAGTTGTCTGGCACAGTTTTAGTTTATAACTTGTATAAACATGCAAATAAATGACTGACAAACTCTTCTTGATAATCCAACCAAATAAAATCAGATATCTTATAATTCACCAGAAGGTATTTTAATCCTTACTTGAAGGAACCAAATGAAATGAATGAGCGAGATTAACAGATAATATTCTATTGGAGACAGAATGGCAATCTAATTATATGGCCCTACTTAGTAATCCAAACTTAATGCTTCCGGGCTACTGTAACTAAATCAGAAGGGTTTAATTCCTCAAATGGACACCAACCTATTTAATCACACAAATACAGCAAATGTGTATTGACAGATTAAATATATACTTGATAGATCAATCTGAATAACAAGGAAGTACAGAAATGGAGATAGCCACACAATTGAACAATTTTAACAAACAACTGATACCAAAGCAGAACCACTGAATCAAAGAACTTCAAATTTCTTCTTCAAATAAAACATGCAACATAGTCATTTTGAAACATTGTATATAATGTATATGAATATATTTTTACTGATGATGATGTTTTAGCACTGATTGTTTGAACCTATATAGATGTTTCTATGAAGATACATGACTCTCCAATAAGTCTTTTGGTAACTTAACAAACATTAACAGCTATTACATAATCATAATTAGGCTTTATTCAGCCATAAATAAACTTTAGCCAAGTGATCTAAATACTCCTGATCATGGTGAGAATCAGTAAGATCAATAGCATCTCTGGTAATCACATCAAGTGTGACCATTCTTTCCAGGTGTCTGCAAGCTTCTTTAGATGCGGAGGCTTTATCTTTCAGAGCTTCTGTGGCCTGTTGTAATATAACTTGACAATCGACAATCCATTCTTCTTTGCTCTTTACTTCTCCGTTGTCTTTAAATAATTTGGGCACTCCTGCGTTTGAAGCATCAGTACCTTCTTTAGCATCAGCTTTAAGTTTGTCATAGTAATTTCGGTGCTGTTTGAGTAATGCTCCTGCATCAGAGATATCTGTACTATCAGTAGCACTTCTGTTTTGTAGCTCAATCAATTTTTCCTGTATTCTCTTCTCAGACAACTCGTTTAATTATAATGATCTTAAACGATTTCATCACCGTATGCATTTAATTGTCTGATCAATGCAATGTCGTTCATCGCTGTGAAATGTCACATCGCCATAACTCCTGTCATCGGCATGATTTTTTAAAATGTCCGGGCGACCATAATATCTCTTCATGGCGCGAACAATCAATCGACGTGACCCCTCAATTGCAAGAGCACTTGGAGGAAAAGAAAAATACACAAAACAAACCTATCCTAAACCTAAACTAACCAACCAGAAATGACCTTAAACAAATCCATTAACTAGTTCTTCAAAATAACTACCCTTTCTCCACAATTTACAATGCTTTCCCAACTTATGGATAGCTAACATGATGTGGGAAAAGAGCGGGCATGCAATGAATTGATGAAATGCCACTCTGAGAGTAAAACCAAACTCACTTACCCACATGAACTGATTGTTGATGCAACTGCTGGGAGGTGAGTAAGTGGGTTGATTCTTCTCATTTCGATGCTCAACTTCATGCTCAAAGGTAAGCATGACAAGTGGTGAATCCTCATATGTCTCCAGATGGGCTAGATGTCGGATAGGACATCCCATTGAAATGGTATGCAAATTAATATAGTTGATCTCATGCCTCTATTCTATAATCTCTTGATGTCGGTCTGAATGCCCTAGCTGTTGTACATCAATTGGAAATATGGCTACCTCCACCTTATAAATAAGATGCTGCTCATGATTTTCCTCCTTAGGGGATGTTGGTTTGATGTCCAATTTTGAGTAGAAAAGATCTATCTCATCCCAAAAGAGGTCCTCAAGCTCCTCAATGCACACAGGTACGAGAAGATCCACCTTAGCTTCATGATTTTCTAAATTAGGTTCAGAAAGTGAGCCCTGCACCTACTTAATGATGAAATCTCCCCCACCACAAAGTTGATACCTCTGCCAAATGATCAAGAACAAATCTTCAATTTGTTCTTGCAGATCTTCAATCTCCACATCACTATCTTCTATGAAAAATGGGAGCTCCTCAAACAGGTCCACATCATCAACCTCTGCACCTCCTAATATAGGGCTGCTCTCACTCTTTCTTCATCAGTTGGAAACTCACTATTATTTTTGGCCCTATGTGCCAGTAACTTGCTATCATCTTCAATGCCCTTATGCTACTCCAGAACTACGGTTAATGTTGAAATTTGCATGCCTTCTTCATCTTCAATGTAGCTGGGCAATTCATGAAATAGAGTGGCATCATCCACTTTTGGAGCAATTGCAACAACTTTCCCCTCAGCATCCTCATCACTTGACAACAACTCCACTAGATTTTGTTTAGGTTGCCTTTGCAATTGGACCTCTTCACCATGCTTTCTTTGCATTTTGGTTTCAGTCATCTTGTTCAAAGCATGGGAAAACTCCTCAAATGAGCCAAAGTCTAGAAGACTCAACCCTGCACCTAGATTGCCAATAACTTCATGCTTGATGCACTGCTGTTGGTTGAAATGATTTGGCTTAACTTCTTCTTGCAATAGGTTTAATTTTTCAATTTTAATGGTGCATGAGGGTTCACAAATAGCAAGCCGATCCACAACTACCTCCAGTAATTCCTTTTTTGGCCCATAGAACCTAGTATCTTGCGAAAAAACTGGTATATCCTTTAAGAGTGAGCCAGTGCCAGGACAAGAGGGATGACATGGGATGGGGGTGGGAAGGGCTTCCTGGGAGGGTCGTTCTTGAGGAATAATAGGTTGGATTTGTGCAAGAACACGCTCTTGTGAAGGTTGAGGGCCTCTAAAACTTGGGATTTTAAATTTTGAAGGTGGTCTCGAAGGCTAAACTTGTGTAGAAGGGAGGGGCTACCTAAAATGGGAATAGAGGGAATTGACTAGGCTTTTAGCCTCTGTGTCTGGGAAAGCGATTGCCTTAATTGTTCTTCTTTAGCTGCAATATCCAAAGCTAGGCCTTCTTGATAAGCTCTTTCCTGTGCCTCTATCTTCTGTTGGTCAAGGAAGTCTTGATGAGCAAGCTCATCTTGTTGTCGGTTATACTCCATTATTCCTTTAACTTCATCCTACTCCTATTGGAAACCTACGAGTATCTACATCACTTCACCTTTGGTTGTTATGTTTAAATTAAAGGCACTTCCTGCAGCTGACTATACCCTACTTGTCTTTTAAAATCATCCAAATGTTCCTTAATCTCTAGCAGAGCAAGGTAGTCTTCTTGGGGTTGATAATAGGCATTATTAGGCTGACAAGAAGACTGAGCAGGGGTGGGTGGGAGGCAAGCATCATGAGAATGTTGATATTTTGCAACGGGTGTATATGGCATAAAAACACAGGCGCTTTAGGCCTGAAATTGCTGGTATGGAGGCCAATGACTTGTGTTTTGACCTGGTGGAGGGGAATAACCATAGCTTCCATAGTAGTTTGACATAATGGGGCATAAAAAATTAGAAATCATTCAAACAAAATTGAAATAAGAGTAAATAGATCCGCCCCTCTGAGAAATGAGCTCATACCAGGGAGTCACTAGGTGATTGAAATGCTTCTGAAAGCAAGTTAGACCATGAATATCATCAAAATACTAATCTTTGAAGTTTCTTAAGTGCTTGAACAGGCTGCACCAGTAGATTTGTTTAGCAGAGTCACCATGGTGCTTGTTAAATGCTTTCACAGCCATGCGTGAACTACAAACAACACCAAATCTTTTCAATTCAACTCTTAGAGAAAAGGGTTCCACCAGGCATGTCAGAAACTGTTGTCACCTGAATTTGCACCCTTTTGTTGAAGCTTTTGGTAGTTCCAACAAATTTAGTGAAACATGGGATTGGTCTCAAGATGTGGGACCTTACAATTGAGACCAAACCTCCAGAGAAGGCTGGTTCCTCTTTCTGAGCTTAAGGCTCAAAGAATGATGACTAAATCTAAAGCTAACAGTCACTAGGGAAAAGGGGAAGAAGAAGAAAATGAAATTAAAAGGTGATGCACCAGATTAGAGTGTTTAGCTGGAGTTCACATAACATAGTAATGATTTCAAAGGTTGAATAAACCAACACAGACTCATCCAGTCTTTAACAGAGGTCAAAATAGAATACTGAAACCTATAAAGGGACTATTTTATCCACAAGATAAGTGACCAACATTGAAGTAGACATAGTGAAAAATAATATGAGAGAGGCAGAATTAGTGGCTTATATTAATCATAGAGGCTAAATAGCCATTACAAAGAGAAAAACTAAATATAGATTAGAGAAGACACAGAATGATAACCTTCCCTCATAGTTGAACTAGAAATGAAGACAAGAGAGGTGCAGAAGAGGACATAGTCCATCAGATTCATACAGTTCTAGGAAATATCATGAGGCCATGATCAAATATCCAGTGCTTTAACCTAAGCACCCAACAACCAACAAACTAAAATACATATTCAACATATGCGTATATAGCTTTTTTTCATTCACTATGCATCCCTAAGTGTTGAACTCAGTCAACACGTTTTTCCCATGCTACATTGAATTTGGCCCAGAGGTGTCATAAAATCTATAGATTTTGAGGATGCCCACACCCTGTGCACTAAATTTTGACCTTGAAAAAACTTGTAGAAGTATATTGACCTCATCATTAAATTTAGGTACTTGTACATTAAAGGCTTGCACTATTCTAGCCACCTGTGTGACATCATCCTGCAACAATGGCATCACTTGTGGAAGCGCACTTAGAAAAGTCACACCTTTTAAAAGCTTTTACAATACTTTAAAATATTTTAAATTTCTTAAAAATATTCTAAAGTACTACATCATATTACATGCTTTATTTTCATTGATTTTTACTTTACAATAATTTTGACAGTTATTTTGCCTTAGCGGCAAAACCTATCCATCACGAACCATTTCTGTCTTCTCTTTTCTCTATCTTTCTTCTTTGTCAGCGAGTTCACCAATCAACGAACCATTTGGTTTTACAACTGTCACTTTTCCAATGACTCATCCCCTTTAGCTCCTCTCTCTCACTTCCCTTTGGTCGATGAAAATCTCCTTTTGTGAACTTTGCCTTGCTTTGTGTTTCCCTTTCCTTCATCTTTTGCCTTTGTTGGCGAGTTTGCCGATCGGAAAACCATTTGGTTTGCCAACCTTCACTTTGTTGATGACTCATCCCCTTTAGCTCCTCTCTCGCTTCCCTTTGGTCAGTGAAATTCCTCCTTCGTGAACCATTTCTTCGTCTTTCTGTTCATTCTTTCTATCTTTCTTGATGAGTTCACCGACCTTCCTTTTGCTTTCCTTCCTTAGTCAGTGATTTCGCTGATTGATGAACTTGCTGATCAGCGAACTTTGAGTTCACCGAACTCAAAATTTGCCGACTAAGGCTTGCTTTTGAAACATCCTTTTCTCCTTTCATCTTCCTTTGGCCTAGCTCCTTTGCCACCTTAGTCGGCGATTTTGCCGAACTCAAAGTTTGTCGACTAAGGCTTGCTTTTGTCTCTCTTTTTTTTAACCTTGCTTCCTATCATATTTACATGCTAACAGATGTTCTTTCATGACAGTGATAAACTCAAGATGTTTATGACAGTGATGAACCCAAGATGTTTATGACAACAATGCACTCACGATGCTTATGACAACTATAAACTTAAGAAGTTTATTACATCAGAGAAAGTAATGTGGGAAGTAAAGCAATCTTGTGTATAAATATTTAAACTTTTATGTGCTTCATACTACTGCAGTGATCAACAAAGAAAAATAATAGTAACACGATACCGCTTTTCAAAATTATATTTGTATATAACAATTAACATGTTTAACCTCCGTAATACCTTTTTTTACTGACAATATCAACGGGATATAAAATTCATTATATATATATAACACATATGAATCTCAATAATCAAGCACAGTAAATTTATAAAGTGGCACAAGAAACTTTGTCAAAGAGGAATTTATAATAACTTTACATGATTTCCAGACCATATATGTTTCCTAAAATATAATCTTTTCCAGACAATAATCTGAGTTCAAATAGTAATCTGATCCTCTTGTAACACAAATTGAATGTTCACAAACTAATATTTATTACATCTACCATGAAGAAAGCTTATGCATACAAATATAAAGTTTTCTTTTCTTTTCTTCCCAAAACTACAGGATGACCAACTTCATAACTTCAACACAACAGTATTGGCAAATAGATCCAATCAGAAACTTGCACAATGACAACCGAAAGTGGATGTCTTGACTCGCTCTCCACCCTACCATAGCATTGGAATACCAACCCACCCCCGAGCATGGGAGAGTCTATCTAGAAATTGGATTCAAACAAAACACACAACACAAAATTTGCAAATACACAGATTTTTTTTTCAATCCCAAATTTAAAACAACAAAGGGCACTAGAATCAAATAGATTCTTGAATCACAGGGAAAGAGAGAGTGACCTCCCCTCTTGGGGAACAAGCTAAAACAACCCTTCAGAAACTTCATAACCCAACTATAGCATTTTTACAACCCTTCAATTAAATGCATAAACCCAACTACAGAGATATCACAACCCTTCAGAGAATATCAACCCAACTATGGAAACATCACAACCCTTCAGAGAATATCAACCCAACTATGGAAACATCACAACCCTTCAATGAATATCAATCCAACTATGGATGGTGTTCCCCAGAGATAGGTATGACACTTCTCTGGATCCCAAAACAACAATTTCCTCAAAAGAAAACCAACAATCAAAACAAAACACAAGACATTTCTTTTAAAACATAATTTTTGCATTTAGATCCTACCTCTACCTTCCAAGTTAGGAGAGGCACAAGATCCAGATATCAAACAAGAAAAATTGCACGAGCAACTTCAATCTAGAAAACCAAATCCTTCAAAACTTCTAGCTCCTTCCCATTTTTCCAAAATTTCTCATGTAACAACCCTTTTCCTTTCACAAATCTCCTTTTCAAATCCAAGAAAATAAGTTTCCTTTTTCCCCTAAAAAAGAAAAGCAAAAAGAATTATTTTTAAACTATAAATCTTCCTCACAACAATAAAACAATAAAAAGATAAAACAATAAATCCAAATAAAACAAAAATAACAAAATAAAACTAAACAATAAATAAATAAAATTAAATCATTATCTTCTCACATCAATAAAGAAAACATAAATAAATTATCAATTTAAAATATTTTCCCCAAACTAAAATCCATGACAAATATAAAATTAAAAAGATTACATTTTAACAAAATTTATTATAAATAATACAAAGTAAATCATAAAATTCACACCAAAAATGACTTGGCCTTATTCCTATAGGCATAATAGGCTTGGGTAAACCACTAGTTTGACACATGAAAGTACTAGATAGATTCTCCATACCTTATAAGCCTTAGCCACCCCCTGCAAATCTTCATTTAAAACATCAGATTGTCTTGAAATACATATAGCCGAAGAGACAAATTTAATTTAAAAAATGCATTAAATCATAATCGATCATTACACAAGTAATTAAAAATCATAAGATTAACATCATTTTCTTTCAGTTCAAAAATAAACATGCGCATATTCTAACATAATATCCTTAGATAGAACATCAAAATACCTTATGAATAATCATCTACTAATCAATATGTCACAGATATATAAAATCCCAACCACACACATTAACCAATTAAAAGTTCAAACCACATGTTTCAAAGTCCATAAAATAATATAAAAACACAACTAATAACAAGTCCACAAGTCTAAACACACAACATGTCTAAGAAAAATAAAAGCGTAGGCCTTACACATGCAGATATTGTTTAGAAAAAGACCACCCCTTATATGCCTCAATAGAATGGATGAATTGAACCTTAATGGAAAGAGCCAAAAGTATGATGAGTGGTATATAGTTAGGTCAGTGCTTTCAAGCAAAGGCTATTTTTATTGCTTATTACTTGATTAATCGATCTCATTGTTCATCCCTTGTAGAAAAGACTCCTTATGAAGTGTGGACAAGTAAGAAACCTTCTATTTCACATCTAAGGATGTTTGGGTGTTTGGTTGTAAGGATTTTATTCACATGGTTAAGGAAAAATGATCTAAGTTGGATCCAAAAGCATAGAAATAATTTTCATTGATTACAGTGAGAATGTAAAGGTTATAAAATTTGGAATCCTCCAAGATTGAGAATAAATTCTAAGAATGTCATTTTGAGGAAACTTAGAGTATTTTTAGATCCTATACAACAAAAAGAAAAAGAAGGAAATAAAACAATGTATTTTGAGACTAAGGTTGAGAAGTAGTAAGATGGACATGTTGAAGAATAGAATGATAGATTAGAGGAAGGAGAGGAAGAAGAGGATTCAAGTGAGATTTCTAAGTCAGCTAAGCATATAGTTGAATAGATAGAGTCCATTACTCCACCCTTGAACTGAGATCCTTCACGAAAGAGCTCTCTTTAGATGAGTGTGATTCTTAGATGGAGGCCATGTAGAAGGAAATCGTGGCCTTGGATATATGTGACACATAGGATCTTGTGAGTTTACCCAAGGGAAGGAATCCCATTGGTTGAAAGTGGGTGTTTAAGAATAAATTTATAGTAAATGGTAAGTTAAAGAGATACAAAGTTATAATATAGTAACTAAGGGCTACTCCTAGAGAGAGGGAGTTGATTTTGGTAAAATTCTCTCCCATGTTGCTAAATTGACTTCCATTAGATTCCTACTTCATATTGTTGCTTGTTGTGATTTTGAAGTATAGTAAATGAATATAAAAAACTTATTTCTTACATGGGGATCTTGAAGAGAAAATTTATATATAACAACCATATGCATTTGAGGTTAAAGGGAAAGAAAATTTGGTTTACAAGTTAAAATGGTCATTGTTGGTTTGAAACAATCGCCTCAAATATGGCATCATAAATTTGATGATTTTACATTGAATTTGGATTGTGTTAAAAGTGAAGAGGATTGTTGTGTTTACATTAAATGTATTGATGATCAGATTCTAATCATTGTCTTCTATGTTGACAACATGTTTATTGATAATAGTAAGGTAATGATTAGGGAGATAAAACTTAGGTTTCTAGTGTGTTTGACATGAAGGATTTAGGGGTAGAAAAAATCATTTGGGAATTAAAATCAATAGGGACCAAATTCATATAAAGATTTGGCTTAGTCAGAGTAAGTTTGTTCACTATTTTGTGGTGGTATTTTATGCATGATTGTCATCGAGTATTCCAAGTTACCTATAGGCACTAAGATTTCATTAGATATGTGTCCTAAGTTAGATGATGATTTGAGGTGTTTAGTGTGAAAAAGGATAAGAATGATTAGCATGCTCAACTAGGTCAAACCTCTTTTTTCATACACTAACATTCGTAATATGAACCCATCTCAACCTCTATGGAAAAGTTAAGCTACAGGTATCCTATTCCTCTGTTGCTGTATATGAAAAGATGTCTGAACTAGGTTTTTGCAAACCTTAACTAGTTATTACCAAGCCAAACCCTAGTCATGAAACTTGATCGGACAGACTGATTCCAAAAGCAGAAAACGACTGAGTGAGTATAGAAATGTAGACAGGAGATATAAGAGTCTATGCACCTAAATTTTGAGGGATTGGAAGACTTGGGTGCTCCTGAATTCATCCTGTAAGTTTTTCCTGTCACAAAACTTTCTGCACCAGGTGTCTGAGCCTTTGCTAAAGATTCTAGATCCCAGATCTGAGGTCCTGATGGACTTGGGCACCCTCAAAATCATCGTTGCACTTATCTGAAGACAGATTTGTAACTTCTGTAGCAATTGTGACTGTAATACCTATTTCCTCTTCGCTCCTTTCTGTTGGATCTTCTCGAATCTGACCTATACAAACAAAAGAACGAGAAGGTATGTTGCAACTATATAGGAGTTTGCCTCAGTCAAACACTGTCTTTGGTATTTTTACCTCAACAATAGACAATGTCAAAATATGCAGTTGTGTGTGCTCATAAACCATAAGTGTAAGCATATACAAATGCAAGATCCTAAATGACTCAAGCATAAAGGAATAGATCCACACAATGTTTCACTCAAGGAAACAACAACTTCACCTCAAAGAGATGATATCAATGAAGACTTGTAGAACAAGAGGGTGAGGCAACCATATCCGTGGAGGATTCCAAAACTCAAGTTGGAGGCTTCAACCGTTCTCTCAATCATACAAAAGGCTTCACAAACCCTAGGAAGAGCAAGATAGACTCAAGATCTTGATTCCTAATCTTCACAACATATCTCCAAGATAGCAAAGATCCAAATCTTCAATGAGCTTCAACACTTTGCAGACCTTCAATAGCACTTGTAGCAGAATCTTGGCATAATAAGCTTACATCATAGTTGTGTGTAATAAAATGAATTTGAGTTCTCCTTAAATATCCAACCTTAGAAATGAAATAAATCAAAATAAAAGGTTGACATCGCGCGGGAAAGAAAATTTGAATTTGGAACATGAAGCACATGGTAAAATCTGACACCAAAATTAAATTTGTAATCTCAAGATTTAGGGCAGGACTAGGGTGCTAGCGTCCAAGTCCATCCCCCAAAATTTAGCTTTGGATTATGCTTAAGGGTGTCCTAAATCCCTAGAATCCATAGTTTCTTTCTGGGTTTTTTCGGTAATTACTTTGAAATGTGACATTTCCTTGAAGGGATACATGTCAATCAGGGTTTAGATAGGTTCAATGATGAAAGG
This sequence comes from Cunninghamia lanceolata, assembly GCA_027924645.1. Classification (NCBI taxonomy): domain Eukaryota; kingdom Viridiplantae; phylum Streptophyta; class Pinopsida; order Cupressales; family Cupressaceae; genus Cunninghamia; species Cunninghamia lanceolata. The sequence goes on from BSBN01000609.1 coordinate 4,785,645, forward strand.
GGTTAAGGGACACTAAAAGGTAGGAGCTAAACTTAGTGAAACTGTGCTAATCCAAGTAGGAGCACAATTTATGACATAGCATTTAGCCACCACTTTAGTGGCCATATGACACTACGTGCATATGCAACTAAAGGAAAGTAAATACTGTAATCACAAAAAGGATACCCAAAAGGATATTGTAGAGGAAGTTGAATGTTGCCAAGCAAGAGGAAGAAGCCCCCAATCTGCAATCCTGCAAGAGCACAAAGGTTAGGAATTGCAACCTGCAAAGAAAGATATGTTAGACAAATATTCAAATCAATCTGCAAACAACAAACGAATGAGTTAGTCATAAATACCAAAGGGGTGAAAGATGAGACATGATTATGGCAGAAATAATGGGAGATATATGCCCCCCCTTGTTTCTGCTTGCTTAGTTTGAAAAAGACAAACAAGGTGGTAATCTTAACACACTGAATTTAGGGAAAGTGTGATTAAAATTGCTTTGATAGGGTTACTTTTGCAAATAATGTCTAGACACAAAGTATTGGGTTTGATGAAGGGCGGAACCAGAATTCCAATGCAACAAATGACGCAGAAATTTGAGTTCGACAACCACAGATAGAGGTAGTTTAATATTGTTTTATAGTTTTGCTCCTAGATAGTGAAAATGAATTCTCATCGATTTACTATAAGTAGTAAAGGGAGTTTTCACTCTTCACCATTCAGTTGTCATTTTCATTTGTAGAGGAGAGAAGGAGAAGGAGAGAGAGTTACCATGCTGAGTCAACAACCCTATTAGGCCTCGAGGCTAGATGCGTTATGGTCCCAAGTGCCAAACAAGCAGGACGAGTAGGAGGTAGGTCCCTTGACTTTATCCATATTTGTTATTCCTTTCTTGTTTTATCAAATTTCCTCATTTTTGTGCCTTTTAGGCCTTTCTAGACAAGGGTACCTAATTAGCGCACCCAAGTCCATCTGGGGCACTGTAAGGTACGCATTCCACATGCTAAAAATATGGAAGTAAAAACAACTCATTCACTTAAACCTTTAAAGGAAAGATAAACCTTTCTAATAATAATAATCAATAAGTTACAATATATAGATATCTTACCAATTTCTTGTGCCATAACCAAGAGATAGCACAACCAAGGAATGTACAAAGTTTCATCTTTTGGCAATCATGTCATACAATCATAATGATATAACATAATGTCAAAATTAAATAGTTATGAACAAGTATACAAATATCCATCCTCATCCGCCATAACCAACAGGTCTTCCACAAACCTAAGGACAAGAACATGGTTAAGGCACTTTTTCCACCCAACCACGAAGCACTACACTTCCCCAGAATTCTTCCTATCTTGAAGAATACTCGACCCTGCACGAAATGCCTAGCAACCTGGAACAATTGGCAGGAGGGAACACTCGATGCATGCTTGATGCCTATATGCATTCTAATCTAGAATGATCATAATCTTGCAAACAGGATGTGGCAGAGAAACATATTAATATAAAATTGCTAGGCATACATTCATCTATTTCAATGAATACATGGCTTTGGCTAAAGCACTTTAAAATATTGGTCAAATCTTGAAAAAGAGGATCTGCCTTCTCTGTTAGTCCACATTCAGCACCCTATCCCAGGTGGTAAGCTTAACACATAGCAAAAATAATCTATTTTCCAATTACATAATAATACAAGCATTTGCTTAAAAATAGTTACTATTATGTTCTTGCAAAAATAACATGAATACACTTTACATGCATCTCATACCTTTTAACAAGGAGCTAGATGCATGATCTATTCAAGATACACATAAAAGATAAACAACTGTTATATTCATTAACCCATATTCACCTATTTATTTCCAAATAAAGCAAGTTTATAATATCATAACCATTAATTTGTGATAGGGAATTTAAGAAATAAATTATTTAACAATGCCATAAAAGCCAACGAAACACCATTTAATCGAAGGTATGAATCATGTTTAAAATAATCATTCAAAACACATGGTCTGACTACTACAAAAATGCATAAAGGTCTGCTACATGAGCTGAGCAAAGTCTGCTACAGGAAGTATGTAAAGATTGTTACAAAAACTATGTAAAGTCTGCTACAAGAAGTACGACAGTAACATAATATTCGCATAATAATTTGTAATAAAAAGGAACAATGTGCTAGCCATCATGAAATCAACTGCTAAGAAGATATAGAGACCGACTAAAGATGATTACACAAGCTGCTGTAAAAACAAGCTAGAAAGGTATGATACTCAGTCCAGGGAGTAATGATATAGAGATGATTATTGATAGGTCATTAACATCTTTTACAACTAGTAAGATTACAGGTTGATCAAAGAATAAACTGCTAGTAATAATAATAGGAACCAATCCATAATCACAAATCCAAACAAGAAAGAGGCCGATAGATAGTAAATACAAAGGGTTGAATTTCTTTAAGTAGAGTGACAGGAATAACAGTAAGGACAACAATATATCACACAAGCTTTTAACATAAATCAATTGTGAAAAGAGTAAAAGATAATCAATCCAGGGAATGAAATAATAGATGTAGACTAGGGTTAATCCATCTAGTATATTTCAGAAATTAATTTAACAGAGACAAAATGGATAAGAGATAGATAGTCACTAATTAATACATATCTCCAAATTGACAAACTGGGTAAGGCTAATTTTTGGATATGAATTAAATAACTAAGTTTCACACCTCATATAAAAGTTTTAGACAAACCTAGTTTGTAAAAATAAAGTTATTGGTGACACAAAAGACTGTTTTAACAAAGACGAAATGGGTAAGAGATAGACAGTCACTAATTATTACATATCTAAAAAATGACAAACTGGGTATGGCTGACTTTTGGATATGATTTAACTAACTGAGTGGCACACCTTATATAAAAATTTCAAAGAAACCCAGTTCGTAAAATGAAGTTATTGGTGATGCAATAGTTCTCATGACAGATTACATATCTAGACCTTTCTAACAACAGGGCAAAAATAAACAGATTCTGCAAAAGAGAATTCACAGAATAAAACAATTCTTACATATTAGAGAAATTGATTTCAACCAAATTTAACACAAACAATAAATCATTTTCATAACTAGGTGCATACCCATAATTTATCTGATCACTATTGCTATCCATTCTTCCCAGAATTCTCAAGCTTCCATCCATTTTTCGCACATCCTTCCTTTTGTTGTCATTTTTCCTTTTGTTTCTCCTTCTTCTCTGTTCTGCCTTCGATCACTTTCTCCTTTTTTTTTTGTATTTTATTTTATTTTTTTCTTTTTTTTTTCTTCAAAGACGTACCCCCCTTTTTAAAGACTTTCATCCTTTTTAATTTTAGTTTGTTTCCTTAATTTTTCTCTTTCTTTTTAATTTTGATTTTTGCATGCCAAGGCTTTTTTGGCTTTTCTACTTTAAAGCTTCTCAATATTATCTTTTAAAAATTATCCAAAAAGGAATATTATCTTTGCATATAAATAAGAGTACAACATAATTTAATAATTAAATATATTTTTAGCATTTATATTACACATTATATCTAAAACACTTTAAATATTAAATGTAATAATCTTAAACATTAAATCATTTAATTATAATCCTTAAAGAAACGTAATGATCTTATGATTTTGGAAGGAACATTTTTAAACAATGCTATCTCATGACTACTTAATTATTTTTCATCCATCACGCAACTATTTCTTGTTAAAAGCATAGGTAAAATTACGCTACTAAAATGAAATACAAAACATCAAACCAAAACAATAATTCAACATGCAGTATGAACTATGTGATTGTGTGTGCGTGCATCAAATTTCCTTCAAGCCAATTCTTGTTGGGCGGTTAGGACACCTCTACCATAACCATTTCCTTGCCTTCGACACTTCCCTACACTCAATTGCACTCAAGTCTTGGTTAATAGGTTAGTCAATAAAACCATAGCCAAAGCACGAGAAAACATAAATCCATAATCATAATTATAATAATCCATCATTACATCAATTCTCAAATTTATATGATTTCACAGTAATGATAATTTCCTTTTACACACATGTAATTATCCAATTGTAATATAATTATAATAAAATATCTCATAATTTAAATTATAAGTGAAATTAAAAATTGGTATGTGACATCCTTCCCCATTAGGAAGAGACATCATCCTGATGTCTTTTTACACAAATACTGAAATATTAATGTTTCTCACAACTACTATCAATGTAACAACAAAATATCATAATTATGCAAATTAAAAGAGTTTCTGCTAAATTCTCAAATGAGGAAAAGATATGTCTATCTCATTAGCATCCTTCCATGTGACACTATCCATAGAATATTGGTCCTACTCGACATTGTACTGAGCAATAACTTTATTACACATTTACTACACACGTACTGAGATAATAAAAGTATCTTACTAATGCCCTTTGCATCTATCAAGAATTTGAGTGGGCTCCACCAGCACCACTTCTGGGTCTAGTAAAGCATGTCAATCAACACAACCAATACACTTGGCCCAACTGCCAATACAAAGCATATAACCAACACATGGTAAAACTACCATCCAATTATATACAAGTAACATATGGTAGTCTTGTCAGAGCATAATCAAAATATCATCACAACAATGAAGTTATAAGGAAAAATAATCTCACCACCAAAGCACACCAAATGAGGCAAATTATATTAGTCCATCATAGACACATATAAGCATGAATCAATCATTATAATGCACATGCAATCACATAGAAATCATAACATAATTTCAAGAAATCAGTTCTCCTAACCAACACTAGGTTGAGATCTCCAATATCAAAACAAATCTCCAAAGGTACACAAACTAGATCAAAACCAAGCATCATGCATACAACTCCTCTGAGACTACACCACTCCATCCTCCAAATGCCACTGCAATGAGAAGAGGCTCTAGCCCAAAAGTACAACAGATCTCAAGAAAGTTTAGTCCATAAATCTTAGAACCACAACTATGCTGGGATAACCTCTCAAGCTCTCAACTAAGTCTGAGGAGACTCAAAAAACTACCATATCCACTCTCAAGGACAATTTAAGAAAAGATTATTATTTCAACAATCCTTCCTCAGGCACTACCCACAACTCAAAAGGTTATAGGCACCGCTACCACATGTCTCAACTCTAGACATGGTTTCCCTACATGAGATACTTCCTCATGCTCTACTCTTGGAAGAGGGTTTCTTTAACACTCTAGCTCTACACTACCAAAACTAGGATCAACCAAATAGATTCTTAGAGGGAAGAATCTAACCACACCTTCTAACAGCATAAACACTTTTATCAAGAAAGACTTAGCAACTTGTTACTCACTAGGAGTACATCCAAGGTGACAACAACATACTAACAAGGAGCAAGACTACTCCACCATACCACCATCTTCTCTTAACTAAGCTAGACCAAAAGGTCAAACAACATAACTCGATCAAAAATTCATGATCAACTAGGCAACACAAGGCTTCTTCATGACCTAGCACCAAGTATCCATAAAATGGAATACAAAGGACAACAACTTATCCCATCCAACATCAAGGTAGGAAACCTCCAACTACTAAGAAGAAATTCTGAAGCAACTCAATTTCCAAGGTTGGCAACTCAACAAGAGCAAAAAGACAACTATAATACCATAAATATCTATATACACTACATGCTCATGCACTAAGGCTCCATCATACCCTACACTATGTCAAAACATGAGGGTAGTTATGGAACTTACATACAACAGACACCACATCATAAATTCTGCCAATGCCAAACACTAAGGGCATGGCATCATGTTCAAGACCGATATGAACGAGACAAGCAATAACAACCGAAGTTGGTGGACTAAGACAACATTCAACCAATTACACTTACTAAAAGCAAGATTCAATCCAAATGAGTTCTCTACACAATCATGAGTCCACATTTCAGCTCATACAAGAATACACTTCTCATCAAGTGATTCATAGAAACACAAAACCATTACTCAACATTTCACACAATATTCACTTGCATTTATCAACAAACCAAGGAACTTAATCTACCATAGTTCTAGTAATACACACATCAAGTACTAGTATATTCTCCGCATTCTACTCCCTTATACAATCCATCAGAGGCCCATCATGGACATGATAGAGAACATAACATGATACATGACCAGCAATTAAAATATTCAAGCATAGCCATCAATAATAAATAAATAATAAAATATCAAAATGGAAGAAAAGTCAATTTCAACAATAAGGCATAAACTAAGCTCAGTTTCAATAGTAAATCAAACATGACCGTAAAGGTCACATGATAAATAAATATCAAACTTCGATGGCTATACTTATTCATAAATAATAATAAGAATTCAATGCTGGCTTTTACAACATTTAAAAAATTTACCAAAGTCAAAATAAAATAAAATATTAAAGTTTAAAAATTCCACATTACATGAACGACGTGACTAATTATAGCCACTAGAAAGGGAGGGCAATGCTACACTACACCTTGATCTGAGGTGAGTAATAGAATACACTCAATTACATCAAACAAATGAATCTTCTAAGACTCTGATCACATCTATACCATAAGATTATTTCTACTTAACCACATGAACATCACTCAATGATGCCAAGCAACCAAAATTTGCATACAATCACTACGAAAAGACACACACAGTCATCCACTAGCAACTAGCCTGCAATCAAGACTAAGCTAAGACAAAATCAGGTTCACAACCAAGATATCTAAGCACATCATCTCTCCAAATGGAAGTGGTTAACACTTCTTACCAAACAAGGATTTACCAAGCATATGGATAAGATAACATAAATTAAAACACGAGGGAGGATTAGGTTGGGGTCAAGCAATTACCCAACGTTCCTTTCACATGATGCCAACCTTCTTCACAACATGATGACAAGCATACTAAATGCATACTAAGGGACGGGGAAATCACAACTCAGGTCACAAGATGTAGGGTTTTTTAATTCACTCAAGATTCTAACACCTTAAACACCACAAGGACTATGCAAATAACCCTTTTCACAATCCCTTTTTCTCTTTAACTCTTTAAGTAATGCAATGCAATAATTACACCCAGGTTCCCACATGAATCCTAGGGAAGAATGCAATCTAGGAATATAAGTCATTACCCAAATGATCTATTCTAGCAATGCGATGCAACACTATCTATCTTACAACTACATAATTAATCCATACCTAGGGACATGCTCTCAATAAGGCAATGCAATATAAATTTCAAGCAAGCATTACCAGTCACTATACAGAGGCAAGCATTATGAGGATATACTACTCTTGTACACAACAAGGTTAAATAATATTCTTCACATATCAAGCATATGACAAAACATCCTCTTGTTCACATACAATCATAACTCCTAAAAGAGTAAACCAAGTTCGATCACACTTGGAATATGGTATTTACTTTCACACAAGGTCCTCATAACTCCACTATCATAGGTGGTCACACAAGCACAAACATGACCCTACAAAGGTCACTCAAGCACTCACACACTGTAAAGGATCATGCCAAGCACTCAGGGCATCAAGAAGGAAAATACACATAAGCAACTTCTCGACAAACACCAGGGTTTATCTAACCCATATTACTCGCCATACACATGCGAGGAAGACATATCAATAGAGGGCACATGTACTCACAGCACACAAACACACAAAGACCCACAAATGCTCGAACAAACCAAGCAACACAAACACCCCAGAGCTCCCAATGCTGGAACCGTGCTCTAATAAAAAATGTAAGGTACACATTCCACATGTTAAAAATACGGAAGTAAAAACAACTCATGCACTTAAACCTTTAAAGGAAAGATAAAGCTTTCTAATAATAATAATCAATAATGTTACAATATATAGATATCTTACCAATTTCCCATACCTTAACCAAGAGATAGCACAACCAAGGAATATACAAAGTTTCATCTCTTGACAATCGTGCCATACAATCATAATGATATACATAATGTCAAAATTAAACAGTTATGAACAAGTATACAAATATCCATCCTCCACATCCATAACCAACTGGTCTTCCGCAAGCCAAAGGACAAGAACATGGTTAAGGCACTTTTTCCACCCAACCACGAAGCACTACACTTCCCCAGGTTTCTTCCTATCTCGAAGAATACCTGACCCTGCACGAAATGCCTAGCAACCTAGAACAATTGGCAAGAGGGAACACTTGATGCATGCTTGATGCCTAGATGCATTCTAATCTAGAATGATCATAATCTTGCAAACAAGATGTGGCAGAGAAACATATTAATATAAATTTGCTAGGCATACATTCATCTATTTCAATGAATACATGGCTTTGGCCAAAGCACTTTAAAATATCGGTCAAATCCTGAAAAAGAGGATCTGCCTTCTTTGTTAGTCCATATTCGGCACCCTATCCCAAAAAGTAAGCTCAGCACACATAGCAAAATTAATCTATTTCCAATTGCATAATAATACAGGCATTTGCTTAAAAATAGTTACTAATATGTTCTTGCAAAAACAACATGAATACACTTTACATGCATCTCATACCTCTTAACAAGGAGCTACATGCATGTTCTATTCAAGATACACATAAAAGATAAACAACTGGTTATATTCATTAACCCATATTCGCCTATTTATTTCCAAATAAAACAGGTTTATAATATCATAACCATTAATTTGTGACAGGGAATTTAAGAAATAAATTATTTAACAATTCCATAAAAGCCAACGAAACACCATTTAGTAGAAGGTATGAATCATGTTTAAAATAGTCATTCAAAACACATGGTCTGACTGCTACAGAAATGCATAAAGGTTTGCTACATGAGCTAAGTAAAGTCTGCTACAGGAAGTATGTAAAGACTGCTACAAAAACTATGTAAAGTCTGCTACAAGTAGTATGACAGTAACATGATATTCGCATAATAATTTATAACAGAAAGGAAAAATGTGTTCGCCATCATGAAATCAACCGCTAAGAAGATATAGAGGCTGACTAAAGATGATTACATAGGCTGTTGTAAAAACAAGCTAGAAAGGTATGATATACTCAGTCCAGGGAGTAACGATACAGAGATTATTATTGATAGGTCATTAACAACTTTTATGGCTAGTAAGATTACAGGTTGATCAAAGAATAAACCGCTGGTAATAATAACAGGAACCAATCCATAATCACAAATCCAAACAAGAAAGAGGCTGATAGATAGTAAATACAAAGGGTTGAATTTCTTTAAGCAGAGCGACAGGAATAACAGTAAGGACAACAATATATCGCACAAGCTTTTAACATAAATCCATTGTGAAAAGAGTAAAAGATAATCAATCCAGGGAATGAAATAATAGATGTAGACTAGGGTTAATCCATCTAGTATATTTCAGAAATTAATTTAATAGAGGCAAAATGGATAAGAGATAGACAATCACTAATTAATACATATCTCCAAATTGACAAACTGGGTAAGGCTAATGTTTGGATATGATTTAAATAACTAAGTTTCACACCTCATATAAATGTTTCAGAGAAACCTAATTCAAAAAAATAAAGTTATTGGTGACACAATAGACTGTTTTAACATAGACGAAATGGGTAAGAGATAGACAGTCACTAATTATTACATATCTACAAATGACAAACTAGGTATGACTGACTTTTGGATATGATTTAAATAACTCGGTGGCGCACCTAATATAAAAATTTCAAAGAAACCCAATTCGTAAAATTGAAGTTATTGGTGACACAATAGTTCTCATGACATATTACATATCCAAACCTTTCTAACAACAGGGCAAAAATAAACAGATTGTGCAAAAGAGAATTCACAAAATAAAACAATTCTTACATATTAGAGAAATTGTTTTCAACCAAATTTAACACAAACAATAAATTATTTTCATAACTAGGTGCATACCCAAAATTTATCTGATCACTATTGTTATCCATTCTTCTAAGAATTCCCAAGCTTCCGTCCATTTTTCCCACATCCTTCCTTTTGTTGCCATTTTTCCTTCTGTTTCTCCTTCTTCTCTGTTCTGCCTTCGATCCCTTTCTCTTTTTCTGCATTTTATTTTATTTTTATTTTTATTTTTTTTCCTTCAAAGGCGTATCCCCCTTTTTAAAGACTTTCATCCTTTTTAATTTTAGTTTGTTTCCTTAATTTTTCTCTTTCTTTTTAATTTTGATTTTTGTATGCCAAGGCTTTTTAGCTTTTCTACTTTAAAGCTTCTCAATATTATCTTTTAAAAATTATCCAAAAATAAATATTATCTTTGCATATAAATAAGAGTACAACATAATTTAATAATTAAATATATATTTAGCATTTATATTACACATTATATCGAAAACACTTTAAATATTAAATGTAATAATCTGAAACATAAAATCATTTAATTATAATCCTTAAAGAAACGTAATGATCTTATGATTTTGGAAGGAACATTTTTAAACAATGCTATCTCATGACTACTTAATTATTTTTCATCCATCACGTAACTATTTCTTGTTAAAAGCATAGGTAAAATTATGCTACTAAAATGAAATGCGAAACATCAAACCAAAACAATAATGCAACATGCAGTATGAACTACATGATTGTGTGTCCGTGCATCAAAGTTCCTTCAATCCAATTCTTGTCGGGCGGCTAGGACGCCTCTACCTTAACCATACCCTTGCTTTCGACACTTCCCTGCACTTAATTACACTCAAGTCTTGATTAATAGGTTAGTCAATAAAACCATAGCCGAAGAACAAAAACATAAATCCATAATCATAATTATACTAATCCATCATTACATCAATTCTCAAATTTATATAATTTCATAGTAATGATAATTTTCTTTTACGCACATGTAATTATCCAATTGTAATACAATTATAATAAAATATCCAATAATTTAAATTATAAATAAAATCAAAAATTGGGATGTGACAGGCGCCCTAGTCCTACCTAGGTGCCCAAGTCCTCCTAGGGCGCCCAGGTCTTCTTGGGTCGCCCAAGTCCAGAAAAGGACATGGGCCCAAGGGATAGGACATAGTTTGATGTTTGGAGTAAGTAGTTGATCCTTGATGAGTATATTCTGATTCAAAGTTAGTTGTTATGATTTACAGGATGTCCCTCAGATGCGAGAGCATACTAGTGGTCGACTCCTAACATTACTATGGAGCCACGCATGTATGCTATCCGACACATAGACAGAGGTCTCCTACAAGATGTAGGCCTATGGTGAGTGTTCACCATGCCCATGATGAGATTTCATAATAGCATGCTTATGGCCCTGATGGAGAGATGGTTTGCATATACTTCTACTTTCTATCTTCTCACAGGAGAGATGACGGTCACACTCGAGGATGTGTATCATATCCTATGGCTTCCAGTTTGAGGGCAGACAGTATGGGTCATGGAGCATAGATCTAAGGAGTGTACTCATGCGAGCCACGTTCACTACCTAGGTTGTGTGGTGACACCGCTCAAACATGGACATATTGTTCTTCGATGGTTAAAACAGGTTGGTGCAGACATACCACTTGTTCATCGCATCTTGTTCGCTACCATCGTGCTAACGGTTACACCTGATGGATGAGGTGTTCACCTTCATGGGGGCCTTGTTTATACTATCAGGGTGATGGAGGAGAGGATGGTCTATGCTTGGAGGCACAGTATGTTTGTGCACCTTTATCAAGACTTAGGTCAGTATGTGTATTATGAGACATAAGGTCTGATGATATGCACCCTACTACAGGTATGGTTGTTTGAGCATGTCACATGTACACAACTAGTGGGGTTTCCCATAGAGCCAAATTGGACGCATCCACGTGCGCATGCATATCCCCTTATCAGATGCTAGAGACACAATGATCTTTTATATTGGAGAATGGTGTTCGATAGACTATGACCTAGTGATATCAGATGGAGACCATATCATTGCCATAGGCCATGGATGGGGCAGAGGAGACAACCAACGAGGATGCATAGGGATTAGCTTTTAACCAGTCGTGGAGACAATATCGTCATCTACTTCTATCTTCATAGAGTTATGTGATAGATTGGGTGTGTGTAAGGTGTTCCTAGCATGTGTCCAAGCTATGTATGCTCAGCACACAACGCAATTAGGGCTGCAGATGCCCCACGACCGACTATAGCTGAAGTTGTCGATAATGATGATATGCACCCTACTACATGTATGGTTGTTTGAGCATGTCACATGTACACGACCAGTGGGGTTTCCCATAGAGCCAAATTGGATGCATCCACGTGCGCATGCATATCCCCTTATCAGATGCTAGAGACATAATGATCTTTTATATTGGAGAATGGTGTTCGATAGACTATGACCCAGTGATATTAGATGGAGACCATATCATTGCCGCAGGCCATGGATGGGGTAGAGGAGACAACCAGCGAGGATGCATAGGGATTAGCTTTTAACCAGTTGCGGAGATAATATCGTCATCTACTTCTATTTTCATAGAGTTATGTGATAGATTGGGTGTGTGCAAGGTGTTCCTAGCATGTGTCCAAGCTATATATGCTCAGCACACAATGCAGTTAGGGTTGCAGATGCCCCATGATCGACTATAGCTGAAGTTGTCGATAATGATGATGTTGGTGTTACCCAAGCATACATGACCTGGTGTGACACAGCTCAACCTACTCTAGTCTTCCCTGTCGGTCATCCCACAGGCAATCCTTGGCCATGGACTAGTCGCGGGGAGGATTCAAGAGATGAGGTTGACTTTAGTCACTTTGGTGGATATTATGATAAAGATGATGATGAGGAGGAGAATACACCATCACGCTACATATTCAAGGAGAGGCCACGGTGGGGGCAATAGGTGGAGGGTGACGACGAAGAGACCGAGGAAAGACCTAGATCCAGGGCTCGTAGCCACGGTCCCAGACCTACTGCTAGTGGAGTGCCGATTCAATTCGAGCGTGGGGGATTGAGTAGTGTTGTCCCATCCATGCCCCTAGCTATAGGCACGACTGCAGGTGTCACCATAGCAACCTCAGTATGCAATCCTAATTGGTAGGATGGTGATCCAGGTGAGAATAACATTATTTTTTATATGATAGTTAGTTGATTATGATGATGTCATGCTTATATATGTTTTTGATGAGATACTGATATTTTCTTTGTGTTGCTTTTGACAGTTGGTACCCGAGGATGGAGTGACTTTGTGGGTCGTGTCATAATGGATATATTTTCTACTGAGGTAGCCAAGCAATGAGTGCGGATGGGATATTTGCCACAACACTTAACAAGGTAGCATGCAGAGTTATTCATGCAATTTATGAGATATAGGGTGGCTATGGAAGACACATTAGATCATGTTATAGGTGAGAGGGATCAAGCCCACTCCAGAGGGTAGAGCATGCGGAGGCAGACCTCCAGATACAGCTAGATCAAGCCATTGTCTCTCCTACATCTGAGACGAGTCACACCTTTACTTATTTTCTGCAGACAAAGTTGGATCGAGCGAGAGCTGAGAGAAAGATTTCAACAACTCTACAAGGATTCACAAGGGGAGATGAGAGAGCTTAGAGGCAAGCTTAGGGGTCTACAATCGTGGAGTGCATCTAGGAGTCACTCATGGTCCGTGACCTCACATGGGCAACCTTTTGTTACTCGTACACCTGCAAGTCCTAAGGGATCTGGGTAGCACAGTCTAGCTTTATGACGTGTATCTCATTCATTGTACTACAACATCCCATTTTGATGTATGGGATAGTCGACTTTGATTTTTGTATACTCAAACTAATATATATATATATATATGATGTTTTTGATTAATGCTATGATGTTATTTGATGTATCAAATGTGATTTATTAAATGCAACAAGTGATAATTGTGATGATCATGTGAAAATATTTTTAATGCTATTGTGATTTATGCTAATCAATCTTTACAGACTGTTTAGTATATACAACAATGATTAAAAATTATGCACATGAGTAAAATATGATATCATTCTGAATTAATGCAATTGTGATCTAATTAAACATAGTTTAATTAGATGCGACAGTGATCAATTGTTTACAATAAAGATCTTATGCTATCTTATTAAATAAATTAAGACAAAATATTCTATCTTGTCGAAATTGAGACAATTATTAACTAAGTAATCAGTGGTGGTAATGATGAAAGTATGTCCTTGAGAGGAAGGAGGAGATATCTTTCCAATTAGATCCAAGCCCCACACAAAAAATGGCCAAGGTGAGACTTGGGCTCAAAGTTCCTAGGCAGGAGCTCTAATTAAGTGGTTATGTTGTTGACATTGCAGGCACTTCTTGACAAATGCAAAGGA